>CM041788.1:4560807-7090250 GCA_023375725.1 Nephotettix cincticeps | reverse complement strand
TTATTTATCAGATAGTGTTTCTTGTGTAACTGGATAGAAATATTTGAACTTTCACTTGAATGCTACATGGAAAACAGCCTAGATTAAATTTCAAGTACATTTTGCCTAAATAAAATCCACTAAAGACTTATCTATAGACTCCACATTCATTAATACATTATTGAAAAGGGTGGATTTCTCCCAAGGCACTTCACCCGCTGCGGCTTTTTGTGCACCCCTAAATACTCCTTGAGAATCAGGAATCTTTCAAGTGAAGCGACCTAAAAACTACAACCATGATGAGCTCAACAGAGGGCAGGAACTTACCCCTTTCTATACTGCCTAAACTAGAGGATTTCACTTCTTGTAAAAGCGACGGTCAAACTTGAGTCGGGCTACAGGCAGTTAGTGCCAACTGTCGTCAAATTTTAAGTCATTGAGCTGATTAGCCGACTCACCGCCACCTGTGAGGTAATGTTGGAACTAAATCTAGAAGTTTGCTGCTTTGCCGCTAAAATAAGCTTCATAGGCACTCAAACACTTTTTTCAGATGGTGGTACTTAGTGTAACCAACTAAAATGGCGAACGATATGTTGAAGCCAAACAGAAGTATGCTGGTTTGAATCCCCACCATGAGCAATCCCAATTTGGCCTAAAAATGTGTGGTACAGTGAAGGGAGGGCCCACTTTAAATTATCGGTGACAGGCTTGGGTGAAAGGTGATGGCAAATTGGGATTATGGAATTACAGTAGACACCTGTTATAGGGTTAAGGTTGTTAAGTTCAAAGTTTTAACGCTAGTGAACGGGTTTCAGGCCACTCCGGGCCAGGTGGTGATGACTGCCAACTATGCTAGGTCCGACTCACTACCCAGCAGCCCCGCCTCCACCACAGCCTCCGGTGAACTGCTGGACGAACACACGCCTTCCGAGTCGGAAAACGACATTGAGAGGTTGTTGAAGTTATTTCAGTTTTTTTGGTAATGTGTTCAAAAAGTGGCCAAAATTCAGCTCTTTCACGATTTAATTACAGAAATAACGATGAACTTACTGACACTGTAGCTTATGAGTAATTTGTGTTTTTATTAAGTACAGGGCTTAGTACAAACCTATAGTTTATTTATTTCTCTTCTCTCGTTTATAACCTCCATGTTTTGGATCCCTACATTACATTATATCAGACAAATTATTCATTTACAGTCCAGTTCATGTTGGACTAAAATTTTAGTAAGTAAAATAAGTAAGAAAAATCTCCTTTATAATATGTATTGAAAATTCCAGTAGTTATTTTACCTTTGTTGCAGTTTTGAAGGTAACTTTTCCGTGTACTCCAACGTGGAGCATGGGAAGGGAGATGTTCTCTCTCCGCTGCTACGGTTCCCCACCGAGACAGTGGCCAAGTTGTACAACCGAGTGACAGACCAGAGGCTCAGGATAGAAGTTCCAGGTGGGTTGTGACTGAAAGTAAACAATTTACTCAAGATTGAGCGGTTAAAATAATATATTACGAGGTTTCGGTTATGAACAGGGTGTTTGCTGGATGGGGCTTTCAAAACTGGAATGTCAGGAGTTAATCAGAGAAGTCTGGATGTTAAGTGGAAGAAACATGGTTAAATTTTTAGTTATTGATATTTTAAAACTATTAACTAAATTTAAACATTTTTGCCTCCAGGATTGAGAATTGACAAATTTAAAAGTTACAGTACTTGCTGTCTTCAACCCAAAAGTCGTTTGAATGTGACTAGTTTCGTGAATACTTAATTTCCATTATCAAGCAAAAAAGGTGATTTGTCTTAAAGTCACTTCAGAAGAAGTCTTTGATTCTTGTGTAAATAAATAAATAACACATTTTACAATAAAGTTGTATCAAGTTTTCATTGTGAAAATGTGTTATTTATTTATTTACACAAGAATCAAAGACATGTTCTGAAACGAATTTAAGGCAAAAATGTATGCTTGATTAAGGGAATAATTATTCCCGAAACTAATCACATTCAATGACTTTTGGATTGAAGACTGCAGGTAGTGTAACCTTAAAATTTATCAACTAAAACTGTGAAGAACGGCGTATATTATGATGTTGTGAAACAATTGGGGAGGTTTGGTTTATTGCGATAGTACTGTCTGGATTCATTTTGGCTTGTACAACACCAGAGTTACTTTCATCAATTTATTAATCGATATAAACCATTAATGCTTTTTGTGAATGCAGTGCACACACAAAAAAATACCACTCTTCTACTAAATTAAAGATTACTAACTATTTTTAGTATAGCAATATACTCTAGTTTTCTGGTTTTTACACGGTCCTGGCGTTATCTGATCTGTCTTCTTTCTAGACTGGCACTTTGGTTGTCCTGTAATCCAGCTACTTGAAGGTCACAATTTGTGGATAGTTATGAGCAATGTTCGGTGGATGTGATATTTTCTGGTGTAGATTAATGTCATCAATATTGAATACTACTTTCATAAGCAAAGACCACCCTCATAATTAGACCAGTTCTTAATTCAGAGGCAAAATTGTGGTTCAGATACATGTTAACTATAGGTTCCTTAAATTAACAGTCCTGTCAGCTAGAATGTCAGATGCTGACATCCATGGAACATGTCAGCCTTAGTCAGTAACAAGACTACAAGATTGTGCCAGAATCATGTTACACTCATTTTTCATTTATACAGTGGAACTTGGATAATTCGAACTTCTGTAATTCGAAAACTTCTTTATTTCGAAATTTTGTCTTGGTCCCTAGAATTTTATATAAAAACAATGTTAAAATATCTTGGTTAATTCGAATAATATTTTGGATAATTCAAAGTTTTTACAGCGGAAATCTATAGTGTGTGTATAAGTGAACAAGCCATTGTGTGCGATTTTCCAGGAAACGACGTTCGGGCTTCCTGTCCTCAGACTATTTTTAGCTACTGCTCATAAATCACAACATTGACATCTGTGTGTATCATAGGTGGTGGTTTGTTCCGATATTCGTCGTCTGCTTTCATGTTAACACGTCGTGTGTATGATGGCTTCGTCAAAGCGAACCTACAAATCTCTGACGTTGCAAGAATAAATAGCGGCGATCAAGGAGGTAGAGAAGGGATTTGAAAAAGTTTGTAATAGCTAGTTTCGGGATCCCTCCAAACACATTATTGACATTTAACAAAAATTAGGATTTTTAATCAATAATATCTTCATTAACCTAACTTTTTTAATATACAATGTTAAAACATGATGTTTGATTGTTTATTTCAACCACTTGCATAAACTTTTCTAATTCAAATTTTTGGATAATTCGAATTTTTTTCTGGTCCCTTGAGGTTTGAATTATCCAAGTTCTACTGTACTTAGCTTAAAATACCTACCTGCGTAGGTCGCCATTTCAGAAAGATATTTTTTAGTATTTGTCCAATTTTTAATTTTTGTCCATTATTGTACAATTGTACGGCAGAGAAGTTGGAAATGATGGCAACTAACGCATATCACTATTGGCAGGTTTTGATAAGCTTGAGGTGCTGTGTCCAAGACGCACCGTGAGCAAAGTGCATCTGCTCCACCCCACGGGTACCAACACAACAGGTGCTCGCTACTACGTAGTGGTAAACCTGGAGAGCGGAGAATGGGGCCGACACATCACCGTGCGTTCTCCGTTACAGGTAACACAGCAAGTCTCTCATTGGCTCGTCAATAGCATGAGGGGTCTTGAGTGAAATGAAAAAAACGTAGGTATTGAAAAACAAAATTGTACATGAATTTAAATGATTTTGTAGGCCTGGTAGAAGCTCTTTGAATCTACCCCAATGGGAATTTGGTAGGAGGACGGTGAGTTCGAACTGCCATCTAGCTGCCTGACCTATGCTACCAACGCATTCAGTTGATTTTTGTCAATAGGCCTGTTGTAAAGTTCTAATGTTTTACTTTTCTCTGGTGTTTTAATGTTTGTGAATTAAAAATTATGTACGATGATATTTTTGACTAAACATCTTTACAAGCACCTGACGCTGATGATGGTGTTTTCACAGCAAATCATGTTATAAATATTGAACTCCATTTTATCTGTCTTATGGAATTTACATAATATAGTCGTACATCATAAATTGCTAGATTATATCACAAATTTACAGATAAGGAATGAGACATCATACGCTATGGGCATCTACTACAAAAAGCCGGCCTTGGAAGCTCTTGGTATCGATCATATCGGGGAGTCGACAAATCCGTTTGAGGATACGAACCGTATAGCCGTCGTGGAACCAGACGAGACCTACAATGTTCCTCTCCACGTTGCGTACCACTGCAAGTTGCACATCCTTCCAGCATATGTGGAGTAAGTGTCACTGAGTGCACTCGTTATTGAATTTTTATTGGAAATTGGTGGACAAAATTTGAACCAAACAGAAAGATTTACTCGCTGCCAGTAGCTGGCATCCCAGTTGAGTGACTGGAATGCTAGCGAACTGGCACTTTACCATTTACATTACCGTTTACATATTGATACTGAAGTATTGGGGGTGTTTTCTTTTCCAGACTGTGCTGTTGGATATAGGCTTAACGAATGGCTGAAACACCAATATTATTATGGTTATAAATGCAGTGTTTTCCCAGAAATATGTACCGAAGAGCTGCTCAAAGAAGAACATAGGAAACAAAGTAAAACTTGGGTATCTATGAAATCAAGTTAAAAAATTATTATTCCATCCATCTAAACTTGTACAAAAAGACAAGGCTGGATGAGTGAAAAGAGTTTGGGTGCATCAGATGCAATAATTAGAGAGCTTTATCTTATTTTTGTCATGATCTTTGTTGAAACACTCAAACCAACTCAAGTGGCTTTGAAGCCACTGTGGCACGTTACTGGACTAGCCTATACCTTGCGTTATACTTCTCTCTAGTAATTACGAGGGATGAATGTTTCAAACGAGGCCGTGTGATTACAGTAGCTACCACGTCAGTGAAGCCGGGCTGTGGTGGCAGGACCTTGCTGCGGACCTTAACACGCCTAAGGACATTTTCTGTGTTCCTAAGGAGGAAAAAGATCAGACCGTTTTTTCTGCTCGTGTAAGTATCGTACTTATTTGACAAATTATATTTATTAGTTTGGTTGGGAACTGGTACAGAAAATGTTAAGTAAAGATTCTCACTCTGGTTTATACTTTATCCCCTATACGTAGTATATGGAGAAAGAATTGTTTTCATAGAAATTTTTGAATTTGAGTTGAGAGTAAAAATATCCGTTTTTGTATTTCCTTTATTCAAAAAAATGTTTTTTGGACAAATGTCTGTGGAACTACTCCAAGAAGATGGTCTGTTTTTTTGTGAAATTTGGAACAAGGGTGCTTTTTAGCATTGACCTGCCCCAGTTTGAAATTTTTTTGTATGTTTGTTGTTAAAAGGTAAAGCACGCCTAAAACCCTTAAAAACATAAAAAAAACAAATTTCTTAAAGACACCTTCTTTATTAACCATGTGACATAGTGGAAGTGGTTGTGGTCATGGCAACAGTCAAATATTAAAAGATCAGTTGTTTTTTAGAGACCAAGTTAGATTAGTTTCGTATTATACCAACCACACTGATACATTGTATTGTATATGTTGACGTACAGTACTCTGCGGAGATAAGTTAGGTTGGTTATTGATATTTTTTATAATATTTTTATATATTATCAACAACCAACCTTACTTAACTCTGCAGTGTGATGTTTATCAGAATATGCAATAGGCCTACAATGTATCAGTGTGGTCGGTACAATACGAAAGTATCACATTTTCTGTAAACCAAATTACCCAGGAACAGGTGCATTCTTTGGTGTCGGTATCCCAACTCCGGTTATTTGTTTGGAGTCGTATCTGTTTTGCCTCAGAAACCATCTGTCATCTGTTCGAAAGGTGTGTGAAGATTTAGTTAACTGAGCCTCTAGTGCAACCAAAGTGTCCGAGACTTACGAACTCATGGTCAAGTGTTTGTGACAGGCGCTGTGTGAGGAAGGTGTCGCTACAGGGCGAGCGTCGCGCTCCATCCCCAACTACCTGATTCGTCTGCTGCCCCCGCTCGCTGTCCACAACCGTCTTCCGTACGCCGTCCAGCTCAAGATACCCTCCATCAAGTATGACGTGCGCATCGAGGCTGGGGATAAGGCCAACATATATTTCCTCAACTTGCTGAAAATGCACAAAATCGTCGTTGAAGTGAGTATATATATTTATATGTGAATAAGTGTGAATATGTAAGTGTTTTTCCTTTAAGGATGAGCGTGTAGCTGAATAAAAAGGTAATCTTTGATTACTCGTGGAGTAAGACCTTTGACCCTCCAAGACAGTGGAACACCTGTAAAATCACAAGACAAATCATGTTAGAATAAAGTTAGTTTTATTTGGTCATAAAGTAAACAGGATAATTAAAGAACAGTAATTATCATGTAGTAGATATGTCATCTGGTTAGACACAGATTACAACACCAATTGTTGTGCTAAGGGTTCTAAAGCACTATCCACAGTCTACTTTTATTTTGTTTATTATCTTAAATTTTATTGTCGCGGGTGATGTTAGCCATTAATAGGTTACAATATCTTTGACAACAATTCTTCATAATAGCCGGTGGCAATTAGTTTAGGGAAATTTATATTCCCGTTTCCAAGCCTTTTCAAGTAGTTACTTAAAAGTCAAGATACAAATTTTAAAAATTAAACAACATATAAATTCAACTTGACACTTTAACACTGACAACGTTGGGCCGGCCAGATACAGAAATTTACATTAGAGCGACACCGACAGTGTAGAAGACCAATCAAGTGCAGCTCAAATGTAAATGATTAGCCTTTTAGACTATTATTAGTCTTTCGTCAATTGTGTAATGTAAGCAAGAATATTTAAAAGTGTATGTATGTAGAAATCTACTTGCTCCGGCACGGAGTACAGCAGGGTGAAACAAACCCTTTAGCCATGAGAATTAAGCCGTTATTTTTTAGTTAGTGCATTTTGTAGCACAAAAATACATATTTTGTTTCACAAACTCGATGTTCCTTAATCTTAGAAAACAAGTAAAACTACAAAAATGTAACTCTGATTTGTACCACAATAAAAAACTTTAAGAAAGGTTTGGATGAAAGAAATTGATTGGAACTTTCCAGTATAAGGTGAACACCAATTGTATTTTTCATTTTTTCACTGAAACAAAATACGCTGAAGTTTGCCTAATTGAGATTGCAGTTGACACCTGTTTTGCTTCTTTTACCATTATATGGTTAAATAGGGGGAGGCATGTTTTGTATTTTGTTGTTTGTACTGATTATTTCAAGAAGAGCTGCATAATGGCTTTATAATTCAGTTAAGGATTAAATACCTACCAGTTCTAGCGCTAAGCATTCTGATTTCAACACTACTGTAGTGGAATTGTGTGGTAACTTGATTATGTACACGCAGGTGCCTTCGTACCTGGGCATCCCATGGCAGGGCTCGTGGACACTGAGCGCTGACCTGGAGGAGAAGGTGGTCGCCATGGCAACGGAGCATGACACGGAGGGAGGCAACAAACAGCTGGGCCTCAACATCCGAGTGGAGCGCAGCGAGATTTGCGATGTCCTGCTACACGCACCCTACTGGATCATCAACAAGACGGGGCTGCCGCTGCAGATACGGGTATGAAAATCTGGTTCATTTTCTGGGCTGATTATTACCTATATTTCTTGATACAATTTTTTTTAGTGTTTTTTCCACTAATTTTAGTTTTTATCCTCAGAAGAAGAGTCTGGTTGAAAAGTTAAATTTTGTTCTCCGTTTTATATCTTCCTTTACTTTTTATTTCATTTACTTAAAATGTCATTGATTCAGTTTAGATTATTGGAGCAATCAAATCTCAAGTCAAAATAACGAAAAATAAGTAAATAAGATAGTTGATTGTTGATTTTATTCCAGGTGCAATTAGAAAATATTGTTGTTAACACTTAAATTGGAGTAATAATATTAAAATGATGCCTGCTACCAAATACAGTAGAACCTTTCGTATCTGACCTCTGGATATCCGAGTATGTGCCCAACTATCATCTGCTGGGGACAGCACGGTGGGCGCCGAGCGCAAGCGAGCTGAGCGAAAACTGACTCATTGCATTGTTTCTCTGTTAAAACTGCCAGTTGTGTTCTGATTGTCGACATGAATGTATATTACATATTGCGTGTATATTTTGTTTATAATTTAGTGAAATATACGATTGTGTAGACCAGAAATAAAATATGTTTTTATTGCTCTTTGGGATAGCCGACCTTTTGGCCGTACTGACCATGCTCTGCTCCCGTGAAGGTCGGATATCATGGGTTCTAATGTACCTCATGACCCTTTTTATCGATTGCATTATTTTAAAATTGCATATCGATTGGTTTTAAACCTTTAGCACTAATAAATCGTATAACAGCCCGTACTTCACAATCGGCATGACTCACGATTGTTGGAGGCATCTTAAACGCTCAGTAAACAACTTATACAATGAAGAATCAAACGGCATTGCGTCAGCGCGTAGTTAAGAGATGTGGGTAACCAGCGTGTGTGTGCAAAACGCCGACTGTAGTGCTGTTGCGGCAGAATCACAAAATGGTACTTACTTAAAAAACACGCCTCGTATTAAGAAATTATTAATCAACTAACAGCAGAATTAGTGAGTAAAGTACGACTGTGTCACAGGCTTCCCTGTCGGACGTGGTGTACGAGGCTCAGAGTGAGGAGCCGTTGTTGTTCTGTTATCGGAAGCATCGCCGCCACTGTGTTCGCCTCCGAGCCTACCACTCCTCCTGGTCTTCCGCCTTCTCTTTGGACACTGTCGGCTGCTCTGGCCTGGTTGTTTGCAGGTAAATTAGATTTTTGTTTTAAAGTGAATGTCGGTTACAGCTGAAATACTCAAGTTAAATGTAGCTTTATTTACCTAATTGATTTATTTTTCAGCTTCATTTAAGTTTCAGATTGCTCACAATCATGGTTCGTAAAACAAAGTTTCAAGACATTTTGGGATTTGGAGTCAGGTCAAGATTAGTACATAAGCCAGTTTAACCCTCTAGTGGTTCACTATTTTACCCCTAAGTTTGAAATTCATTATTGGTGATGGTGGATTGATATTATTTAGATGTTTATTGCGGACATTTTCCATCACGATTTTTTGTAAAACAAAGTTTCACCCTTATAAAAATCTAAATAATTACCCCTAAGGGTTTGCCGTTTTTGACTATTTTGCCGTCCCTCACAAATTAAAGTAAAAAAACACTGGATCAAAAATCTGAAATAGCCATTTTGTTCTGAATCTAATAAGGAACAAGAATATATACAATGTTATGCTCTTATAGAAAATAAAAACACTATCAGATGAAACCATGTCAACAACGTAACCAAAACGACTCAAAAGTAGACAGCTGACGCATCTTTCATCAATTGTTGTCGACCAGAGAATAGAGAAAACGTTTGCAGGCAGGCAACGGCCGAAAGGCGTGAAGCTTGTTTACATCGATACTACATACAAAACGATCTGTTTAATATTAAGGCGCCCAAGAGCGTATTAAATAAAAGCTTACTAACTGTCGCAACTGCGACAGTAAACCATCGGCGGGAGGCAGGTACTGTCGCAAATGCGACAGTAAACCTCAGGAGGGTTAAAGCTGAAAAAATGTCCCATGTGACACTTGTGCTGGAAAAAAATAGCATCTCGGCAAAAGCCTGAGACATAGAGGAGGATTATTAAATTGCACAGTTTTTTTCAGCAACTTTTTGCTGAAAACATTATGAAAAATATAATTAAACGTGTAAAATCTGTGACAGGGATCGTGAGAGGAAGCGCAGGTATAGAATCCTTTTGACGGTGAGTTTGTCGTGCTCGTCGCCGCATCTCACCCGCATCGTCACGCTGCTGCCTAACTTCCTGGTGAGCAACGAGACCCGGAGACACCTGCGGTTCATGGAGGACAACGAACGTGCCGATCTGTGGATCGATCTAGCGCCCTCACAAGTACGTGATGGTTAAACAGCATTTAATACAGCATTGAGAGGAATTAGATTAGGTTATAATACCTGCAGTCTTCAAACCACAGTTATTTTTTTCTTTTTACACAACTAGTTTCGGGAACAATGTTCCCATTTTCAAGTGTTCTTCAAGTTTGTCTTCAGGTTACTTCAGGATGTATTCGTTTGTAAATAAATAATACTTAACATATAATTTTTAAATTTAAAATTATTGTCTGGTGACATACAAAAAAATTTTTTAACACTTGACGACGCAGATGACCGACGGCTCGACTAGCCGATACCTGTTTGAGGGTTTTGACCTTAGGGTGGGGTAAATTGTTGATCGTGTTTGTTTGGCGTACGACAAGCAATTTCTTCGATCCTGTCAAATAATATGTTGGAGCCAAAATTTAATTTTTCATTGAGGACATTATCAGGAGACTTTTTTATCGCTCTATATATTTCAAACGACTCTAAAGCGTTCATCAGGGGATTTTTCTTAAATTTATGCAGGATTTGGAGATTTTCATTGCAGCTTCTTACATTGTGGTTTATACTGATCAGATGTTCGGCAAATTTGGAACGTTGATTTTTTTAATTTTGGTTTCGGGAGGTGTTTGATGAACCTTTTGTTGAAAGACCGACCTGATTGCCCAATATATGATTTTGGACAATCACTGCATGTTATTTGGTAAACTCCTGACTCGTCTAGGTTATTGTTTGTGTGTATATTTTTGGTGGAAAATGTTAACACCACCCCAAGGTCAATACCGTCAAACAGGTATCGGCTAGTCGAGCCGTTGGTCATCTGCGTCGTCAAGTGTTTAAAAAATTTTTTGTACATCACCAGACAATAATTTTAAATTTAAAAATCATATATTAAATATTATTTATTTACAAACGAATACATCCTGAAGTAACCTGAAGACAAACTTGAAGAACACTTGAAAATGGGAACATTGTTCCCGAAACTAGTTGTGTAAAAAGAAAAAAAGAACTGTGGATTGAAGACTGCAGGTATTATAACCTAATCTAGTTATTAATCAATCCGGAAGGCAAAATGTTTAAATTGAGAGGAATGTCAAATACAGTAGTCATGTTCAACCGAGTCTTGGTTAACTGAAGTTCTGTGTTGACCAAGCCTATCCTGGGTGCAAAAAAAATATCAAATGAATTGTAAATAGCACTGTATTTGAAATTTCCCTTCATTACTGTACTATAATAAATTTAATAATTATTATCTGACCTAAATGCAATTGTATTCATTAATCTTTTTTTGAAAATTTACTCGTACAGTTTTTAACTTAGGTAGTCACGGTCTACATTAACTCAGTTAAACGGGACTCTACTGTAAGTTGTTGTGTTGACTGTTGTACTTTTGTTTTTGTAAGTTGCTGTTTGTTTTGTACTAATTAACTGTCATGGTACTTTTACTGTTACAACCAAATTTTGTCCATCTATATTTTCTATAATTAATTATTGTAGCTATAATATATATTAATATGTAAGTAGTATACATCTCTGATGAAAGTGATTTTCCAAAACTGTTGAGCTGACATCCTCATTTTCTGGTTGTTTGACAATGCTAGAACACTTTCTTTGGCAGATACTCAATAATATGATACTATTTTGAACAATTTGTGCTACGACTTCAATTCAGTAACGCATTCTAATCAAGAAAGCTACCATTAACTGTATGCTGACCATGTGTAGTTCGTTATTATAGAATATACAATAAAAGTTGTCGCTAGATAGTGAAATTCCTTCAATGGATTGTGAAGGTCACAAATTTTATTTGTTATCTGAATTGGATGTATGGCTCAGCCAACAGGTGTGTGTAACCTTACTTTTTTGTAAAATATTTTATTTTTTACCTCCTTTTGTTTGTTTTGTATCAGTAAAACTTTAATATCTGCTTCATATTTTGACAGGGGTTTTGTGTATTTCCTACCGCAGAGTCGTCTGGTCCACTTCATCAACTTATTACTAATATTGATTGATAAACCTAATTTTTGCAGAGATGGTGAAGATCCTTACATGGACTTTTGAAGTACTTAAGTTAATCTCTCTGTTTGAGAGATGTTTGATTTCATTGTTAGTGATGGTAGGTTTATATTATCTTAATTGTTATTGCAGTAATTTTCCATCAGGATTAGTAAAACAAAATTTCAGGATTTGGAATATGATTGTGACCTCAGATGATTGTTTCAGTGTGTTCCGTTCTGGCCGGATACAGACTCGATGAGGATGTTTGTCAAGTTCCGAGACAGCAAAGTCGTCTCTCAACACTTCCCTATAGCCAACATCCATCAGACCGTCCTCCGTATGGATAGAGGGGTAAGCTGCATCTCTCAGTTGGAACATTTAATGACTTTAGTTAAAAATTGGTACAGTAAAACACTGATATAGTGATTATAGGTACACAGTGTGGTCTTTTAATGATATCACCTGACTGTATTTTGATCATCTGCACATCAGTGTGGTCTATTTATCATATCACCTGACTGTATTTTGATCATCAGCTCATCAGTGTGGTCTCTTTATCATATCACCTGACCGTATTTTATCATCTCCACAACAGTGTGGCCTCTGCGTGGAGGTTAGCGGAGGAGGAGAGAAGCCGTTCCATGTAATGTTCCGACCGTATCAGCCGGGCGATGCACCTGTTCGGGTGGACAACTTGTGCGAAGATCTCTTCCTGAAAATCCATCAACAGCAACTCGGTCAGGTCAGTGTTTTGAAATAAAATTATCATGGAATTCCTTTATAATGTGCTATAAAAAGGTTATTTAAGAAATAACGCTATAGGATTCTTATTTTGTAGTTAAATTTTCCAACACAGTAGTTCAGGGTAACACACTGGCCCAGTAGATCAAAGGTTGCTGGATCAAAACTAGTTGCCGACGACTGCAGTCTCCCAAATTGTGATTGCTCATGGTCGGGATTCGAACCCGTCTCAAGGTTTTAAAAGTCATTTATTCGTGATTTGAAGGTAAAATTTCCACTTTGTGTCGTAGATAGTTCAAAGGGATTTTAAAGTATTTGTTAAATCAAAGAATTCATTATGTTAAGGTTCTTTATTACAAGTTTAGAAATTAAATAATAACAATATAAAACGTAATAATTTTGTTTTAGTTTAATCTGCTTTTAGAAATTACAAATGCAATTCACTCGCATTTGTCTGATGATTTTGTTCTGTTGAAGGTTGCACTGCTGAGTCCGTACCAGTCAATGCTTTACACGTGGGATGACCCGTCCAAGGAACGCTGTCTGCTGTGGAACGTTTACAATAAGAAGTGCAAGGGCTTCATTGCCGATTTCAATAAGGTTAATAATAGAAAATAATAAGGATAAAATATAGTTTGGGACGGTGGTGTGTCCCACAGCACTGTAGCTGTATTATACAGCTACTTGGAAGACACAAATTGTGGATAGTTGTGAGTGATGGTCGGTGGATGGGAAATTCTCTGTTGTGGATTAACATGTGCTATTGAATTCCATCCACAAATACCATCCTCATAATTAGACCAGTTTGTAATTCAGAGATAGTAGTTCAGACTCCACGTTAAACTGTAGGTCCCTTAGATATGCCTTTGAATGTTGGGCTATACATTTTTTTCGTGAGGAAATGCCCTAATGTACCATCCGGGAGGAAAACGGTACATTCCTCGGTGTGTGGTTCTCGCACCCAACTCAGTACCTAGAGGTATTTTATTTGTTGTTATATTTATTCTATATTACTAATGATGTAAACCACTGTCTTTTATCTATGATATTGTTCATTTTTACTTGTTATATCTTATCTGATTTTTTTCAATTTTAAACAGTACATTCAAACATAAAGCAAATAGGGTTTCAAAATGTCGCTTGCAGCTTATCACCTTATGGCACTCCAGTGCCATAAGGTGATAAGCTTATATTTTCAGACCTAGAGAGATATAGTTACCTATTCTGTAAAATTAGTTATTTGAGTTTTTGAGTTAAACTTAATTTTGTACAGATTTTAATAGTAAAACCAATTTCATATGGAAAATTTCAGGATGGTTACGGTCAGGAGAGAGTCAGCTTCCATATGGTTCGTCAACAGCCCGTCACGCCGACAGCGACAGTTACGGCCAAGCTGTCGGCCAGTCTGAAGCGGCTGTCCACGCCGCCGCAGGACGAGAGCAGCAGCAGCGACGACAGCGAGTCGGACGAGCTGCAGCGCCCTCAGGTGAACAAATAGATAAACACACTGTAAATAATCAGCTGATCATTGCCACCAATATAGCAACTTGCTATTAACCGTACATGTGTTACCAACATTTTTATTGTCTCATAGTTTAGTTCTGTAAAGTTTTCATTATGTTTTGACGGAATAATAATGATTGATTGGGTAATAACTGAGTGTGTTTTAATCTGAAGGATTTTCTCTGGTTTTAAGTTACCTTCACCTTTAAGGTCATAAAAAAGTGTACATAACCAAATGTAAATAGTGTTGTGAAGTAACAATTGCAATGTTTCATTAAAATAAACGGTACCAGTGGACTGACACATACTTTCTCCCTTAAGTAAATTTAAAAAAGACAATCTGTAATAAAACTATCATGTTCTACAAAGTTATTCTAAATATCATTTAATAATTTATTGTTCAAATTGTATGGGGGGAACCCCCCCCCTCGGTAGTAATACCAAGCTTTTTTGAGCTGGATTTGTTCGGTGATTTGACCTTATGCTTCATACCAAGTATCATGGAAAACGGTTGAAAAGTAAGGAAGAAATTGATTTTTTATATTCTCCATAAGAATAACATTGGGCGCTTTCAGACAACGTACTGCGTTTATCGTGGACAGTAAATTTAACTTTTCTTTGGAACCGTTAGTCGTAGACAAATAATTCAAAATACTAATTTGTTTAGTTTTTTAAGCTGATTTCAATGGTACCAGTCAAGTTATACTTTACTTTTATTGTTTTCGCTGAAAATTTAAAAACTTGATTTTTTTGACATTTAAAAGCCCATAACTTTTGAACCGTCATTTTTACAGACATGCGGGTGGTGTCAAATTATTTAGTACTCTGTGCACTATAAACTATAAAATTTTAATCAAAATCGTTAGAGCCGTTTTTGAGGAAATTGGATTTTTCACGTTTTTAAGGGTTTTTAGGGGTGAACTACCCTTAAAAATAAAAAATTCAAAAAAATGAAAAAATCGCCTGGAGATACAATGACTATATATATACATGCCAAATTTCATCTAAATCGGACCAATGGGGTACGCTGTGGCACTGTACACATCCAGACACACACACACACACACAGACATACGGACGGACAGACATCACGTCAAAACCCACTTTTTTGGATTCAGGGGACCCCAAAACGGATATATACACCCTAAACTCAAATTCGAAAATTTTGACGAAAACAGTACTTTCTCCATATACTATGTATAATGGAAGAAAGTAAAATGTTTGATGACGCTCGAAGATGCCACATTGGGAGCGAGGTCCATTCACTTCTCTCCCGACCTAACTTTGTTATTTAGTAGGGGTCTGCGGTGCACCGAAAAAATCGGTACGGTACGGTTCCAGCCTTGTACCGAACCTCGGTACGGTACAAGAATTTTTTCGGTACAAGTTCGGTACGGTACAAATAAGTAAAAATTAAGTCACTAAACAGTCTAGGTTGCCATCAAATATAACTGTGAAACAACTCCCGTCGAAAACATTGAATAAAACCCGACCGTTAAAGGCTTTATATTCTACAAGTACTGTAATATAGAATTACAACACTGCCCAGATTTTGGTGAATGATCATTTAAAACAGCCTCACCAGGAAAACAGGCCACCAGCCATCTCCCTGCCGGCTCTAAATTATTGTGCATTCGCAGTTTATTATCATATCCACGTATAGCAGCTTATGCGATCAGGGAACCGTTCCTTCTTTTGATGCAACAAAATAGTCGTACCAATATGAAGCTCGTATTTGTCGTGTTTCGAATAGAGATGGGATTACCTGTGATTTTACAATCACTGTGAAAACCTTTTATACTGAGATTCGTGATTTTTTCAAGTCATTCTTTCTTTTTGCTCTGACAGCCTGTTGACGATGTTATATGACCAATACAGAACTGTGATTTGCCGTAATGATCTCGCTATTTCGGGATTTTCACTCAAATAAAACAAAAAATCATAACGTTAAGGATATAACTGAATAAAGGAAATAAATAAACCGTTTTATTTTTTTAATACGTTCTGTATTTCCTCATTAGTGGAACCCCTCAAATCCGAACTGATTGGGACTGAAGCCTTTTCTTCCCGGGAAATAATATTATGCACTTATTTCGTCACTGTATTTGCGCGGTAAGCGACGGGTGATTGGGGTTATACAGGCTGTGTGTAACTCAATTAATTCATAAAGGCAGTGACCTTGGCGGGTCGAGCCTGTGCTAAAAATAAACCACTCTCCCCCTACCCTCGCCCTTACTAACAGGGATGCGTATCGCGTCTGTCTACTGTCTGTGTCTAGTTTAGTGAGCGTTTACCTGCTGATAAGTGTGCATCGCTAACAGACGTGGCTTGGGATTACGTTCGTGTGAAGATTTTCTTCACTTAAACAATTAAAGATAACAGACTTAAACCTTAAAATCTTGAAAAATAAGTTTATGTGATTAATTTTTTTTAATTTCCAGCTATTTCTTTTTTTTATTTCTTGAGAACTATTCAGATTTGAGGGGTTCCACTGTAATATTACACTATTAACCACTTGATACTAAAATAACTATTTTAGTCTAAAGAGCCCTATGACATTTTATGAAAGTGTTTGATTTAATTTGAACAATGGTTGTGATTGGTTGAATTAAAAATAATAAACCAGGACAATATAAAACATAGGTCTAATGAACCCTTGGCTAATGGTATTGACTCAGTATATTTTCTGTATTTTTTGTTCTGCAATAAAATACATTATATTTTTTTATTTTGTTTGTTCATCCTTAGTTTGAGACTTGAGAAGATTATTACCCCTTATTAATTTGTTACAACATATATTATAATGTTTAAATAATTATTAATATATTTAATGTGATATATTTTTTGCAGAATGGATTAAAAAAATCATATTACAGTTTGAAAATTAGTACAGTAAAATATTTCTTCTGACATTGTATATCTTTTTTAAACTCCTTTTCCTATGTTTTCACTAAATAAGTTCTGGAAAATACTTATGAATAAAAGGATGAGATCAGTCAATGTTACTAGCGGCATTATTCTCTTGTACCGTACCGTACCGAATTTCTACCGAGAACCGAGGTACAACAATTTGTACTGTACCGACGTCTTAATTTCCTGTACCGCAGACCCCTATTATTTAGCCAAAGTGTTTGATGTATTTTGTGTTTCGTGGTTCTGTGTGTGTTAGTGTTGTGGATGACAACTCTTCACTCCAACAGTGTTGAGGATATTTTTATTCCAACCAAATATAGGATCTATAAGACACGTATTTAAACCTTTATTTTTTAGTAAAATCAGTGATCGGAAGGCTACAATGGTCAAAATAAAATGAAAAATGTAAATTATATCAATCAAGTTCTAGGCTACAAACAAAGTAAATAACTTCCATACATTTTTTAATCATTTATGGTTATCAATTTGACGAACTGTTTTTGCCAGCTGATGAAGAAGACACGCAAGGACAAGGTGGTGGTGTTCTGGGTGAGCTACCTGGAGGGGCCCCAGCGGGTGCTGTTATTCACACAAGACGAGAGGGTCGCGTTCCAGGCTCGCGGCAAGATTGACGCGGAGAAAAGCAACCTGGAGATATTTGTGTCCCTACGAGGTATCGGCTTGTCTCTGGTGAGTGTAACATGTCTTCAGATTTAGGTGACTAGTCACACACTCAAGAAACTGTGATCACCCCCATTTCCCATAGTTACAGAACCAGAAACTCAGTTAACTCTCGAGAGGGGACTAGCAGAGTTTTCCTCCGCACGTGTAGTTTTTGTTAAAATAAACACGCATATCGGGTATCAGCAGCCGAGCCAGGCTCCGTACCTCACACGCCTAATTCCAGGAATCCCCCGAAACTATTTACAACCCCCACACTCCTTTTGTTTCCTTATGAGTTGCAATGAAGTTAAGCGATGTCAGTTTGTGAACACTGTAAGACACTCATCCGCTCTGAGTACAGCTCCTAATCCACTCTCACTGCGACTCACAAACAACAATGTTGTTTCTCTATCCATCTACCTCTACCTCACGTATAACAAATTAATTCAGTCGATTTGAATTTTTTTCAATGAAATAGTAAAAATGTATCTCACACTGTTATGATTGTTTGCAGTTTACAGATATGAAAAAAATTAAGTTAGTTTTTATTTTCATTGTTTGATTTAATTTTACGTTTTAGTTTTTTTTTCTCAAGATACACATTGCTTGTTTTAAAGAACGTGTTCCCATGCACATGCCAATACGGGCCCATGCGGAAATATTTTATTCCGATACCTTTTTTTCTACATTGTTGTAAAAATGTTTATATATTTTTTTGGAAATAAAATGGATTTGATTTGATTCACTGAAGAGGATGAGGTCATAATGGAGGAGTTTTAATTACTTACTAAAATGGCCACTCGAACCCCAGTTGGTTCTTGGCCTAATAAACACAACCCCTCCAGCAGTTATAACACAGTCCCGTCAGCAGTATACTCCTCGTTGAGCCCAAACTTCCTCATGTCTCTTTGGCATTTGTCCCAAATTTTTTTTGAACCCTCTAACTGGTCCAAGCCTTCAGGATTATTTCTTAATACTTTGCCTACTATAGAGTTTCACTGGTGCAACTACATATCTTCTGACATATATGTGGCCATTGGAATAACAAATTAACTGCCACTCTGGTCCACTTGAGATTGCCTTGAGATTGGACTGGCGACTTTGACTGTGCAGTGTTTTACCAATTTTCTGATGAAAAAACTGATAGACTGGCAGCGTTGTGACAAACTATATCAGTAAAGTTCGAGGCGTGTTTTTTTAAGTAATGTTTTGCGTTTCTGCTGCCGCAGTGCTACAGTCGGCTTTGGCGCATGCGAGCTGATTACCTACATCTCTTGTCCACATGCTGACGCAACTACAGTCTGATTTTTCATTGTATACGTTGTTTAAGATGAGTGTTTAAGATGCCTCTGACAATTGAGTCCCGCCGATTGTGAAGTACGGGTTGTTATATGATTTCTTAGTGCTAAAGGTGTAAAACCGATCAATATTCATCATGAGATCTATGAAGTTTACAGACAAAATGTCATGAATGATGGAATGGTAAGGAAATGGGTGAGAGCATTTAAAGTGAATGCACTGCCTAAACGTTGGGTTTTGTGTAAATCCAACAACATTTTTGGAACCCAACGTGAACTCAATTTCCAATAATTCATGTTCTCGGTCAAAATGCAATTCAAAACACTACGAAAACATCTTGGAAAGTAGTCACACAATGATGAAATCGTAAAGCTTCTGTTCTCTGTCACCTTTTTGTCCACTTTCTGCACCGAATCTTAATTTACGACCTAATTAAGGACCCCTACTCCGTTCTTTATCATGCACATTTGTGCAGCCATCTTTAAATGCTCTTACCCATCTCCTCACCATTCCATCATTCATAACATTTGGTCCATAAACTTCATAGGTCTCACGATGAATATCGATCGATTTTACACCTTTAGCACTAAGAAATCGTATAACAGCCCGTACTTCACAATCGGTGGGACTCATGATTGTCAGAGGCATCTTAAACATATATACCATGAAGACTGTAATTGCGTCAGCGTGTAGACAAGAGATGTAGGTAACCAGCGTGCATGCGCCAAATGCCAACCGTATCGCTGCAGCGACGGAATCGCAAAACGGTACTTACTTAAAAAACAAGCCTAATACCTCATAGACAGCATTGTTAATAGCTTTCTGATTCTCCAACATCTGCATCTGAATTACTTGTTAGTATGCTTCAAACAACGTCAACCTGAATGGTAAGGAGTTGGAGTGTGAAGGAAAGTGAAGAGTACATAGAAATCAGGTGATGTAATAGTTGCCAACCACAAAAATTGAATAAGTAAGATCAAAAAATTATGTTGCATCTGATTGAGTTAGCTCTTATTTTTTAAATAAAACTTCTAGCAAAAATTTTCAGTGCTAACCTAATTGTTATTAGAATTGTTATTGTGATGATAGTATGTTTTGTTTTGTTGTCTGGAAAGAAGCATGTTGACCGTATTGTGACGCAGGTGGACAACAGCGGCAGCACGAACATACGGGAGGTGGCGTACCTGAGTGTCAACGACTCGGCTGCTGTCTGGCAGGTGAACGTCGCCCACAAGTGGAAGATGAAATCGCAAAGCTTCTGTTCTCGCAAAGCTTCTCGTAAAGCTTCTGTTCTCTGTCACCTTTTTGTCCACTTTCTGCACCGAATCTTAATTTACGACCTAATTAAGGACCCCTACTCCGTTCTTTATCATGCACATTTGTGCAGCCATCTTTAAATGCTCTTACCCATCTCCTCACCATTCCATCATTCATAACGTTTGGTCCATAAACTTCATAGGTCTCACGATGAATATCGATCGATTTTACACCTTTAGCACTAAGAAATCGTATAACAGCCCGTACTTCACAATCGGTGGGACTCATGATTGTCAGAGGCATCTTAAACATATATACCATGAAGACTGTAATTGCGTCAGCGTGTAGACAAGAGATGTAGGTAACCAGCGTGCATGCGCCAAATGCCAACCGTATCGCTGCAGCGACGGAATCGCAAAACGGTACTTACTTAAAAAACAAGCCTAATACCTCATAGACAGCATTGTTAATAGCTTTCTGATTCTCCAACATCTGCATCTGAATTACTTGTTAGTATGCTTCAAACAACGTCAACCTGAATGGTAAGGAGTTGGAGTGTGAAGGAAAGTGAAGAGTACATAGAAATCAGGTGATGTAATAGTTGCCAACCACAAAAATTGAATAAGTAAGATCAAAAAATTATGTCGCATCTGATTGAGTTAGCTCTTATTTTTTAAATAAAACTTCTAGCAAAAATTTTCAGTGCTAACCTAATTGTTATTAGAATTGTTATTGTGATGATAGTATGTTTTGTTTTGTTGTCTGGAAAGAAGCATGTTGACCGTATTGTGACGCAGGTGGACAACAGCGGCAGCACGAACATACGGGAGGTGGCGTACCTGAGTGTCAACGACTCGGCTGCTGTCTGGCAGGTGAACGTCGCCCACAAGTGGAAGATGCTCACGCTGGAGCTGGCCTCCTGGATAGAGGAGCGCTGGAAACTGGACTGCAAGAAGGCGCAGATGAAGGAGTACGTTCATGTGAGTACACTCGCCTCAAGTCAAACACTCTTATTTTTTCACACTTTCATACAAGACTGGATATTGCAAGTTCTGAGATCAAAATTGGATACTTTAAAAATAAGTGATGTTACAGACAACAGGCATGTTTTTTAAGAAGCAGTCACAAGATTGAGCTTGTCCTGTAATCCACCTACTTGGAGGTCACAGCTTGTGGATAGTTATGAGCGATGGTCGGTGGATGGGATATGGGATATTCTCTGGTATAGATTAACATCCGTACTATTGCATACAGTACTAAGTCCATCCGCAAATACCAACCTCATAGTTAGACCAGTTCGTAATTCAGAGGCAGTAGTTCGAATTCCATGTTAAACTGATCTAGGTCCCTTAGATATGCCATTAACTGTTGAGCTATTAATTAACAGTTTTGTCTAAGTAACATGTCAGCCTCAGTCTGTAGCAAGACTACAAGATTGTGCCACAAATATCCTACACTTATTTCTCATTCATACTTGGCTTAAATTACCCAGACCGGTTGCCATTTCAGAAACTAACTAAAGTTCTTTGGATATCCAGTGTAACAGGCTTCCTTATCGCCTTGGTTTCTTCTTATCTCTCCATGGGACTCCACTGGCTGAGCCTAAATACCTAAATTGACGATGATTCTTAGGGAATAGACTGCATCTGGATTTGTTTGAATATCCTTTTTACTTCCCTGAAACTGATTCTAATGCTTTGAAATAACTACTATATTCAGATGATGTTCTGTAATTCAGAATTTTGAGTCTAACACTGCTAAAGGCTCAAATTTAATAGATTAGATAGTATTTAATTTAGTTTGACATGTATTTAGTATATGTAGTATACATCTAAAAGGCTGAGCTTCATAGCCTAATGTGTTTTAACTTGCCAATCTTTATTATAGATTTTTTGAATTTTCTGAAGGTTGACTTTGAGAAGATGCACATGACAAAGCCCTTCTACGGGGAGTTGAGGCGGCTTTACAGTCCTGCGCTCTGGTTGCAGCTGCGCAAATCTCACCACCACACATATCTGCACTTCAAACTGCATCATGTCCAGGTTAGACTCTTTACTACTAGTATTTACTGTATTATTATAGTTATTATAGACCTGTAAAGAGGCATCTAGAATAGTACATGTAGTTCAAGCATTCCATACTGGACCAGTGAATCAAATATAAGCGTGGTGTGTTCAGATACTTGGAGGTCTCAAATTGTGAATTGATATGAGTGATGGTCAATGTATGAGATATTCTCTGGTTTAAGAATATCACCACATTTTGAACGTTAAGTCCATCCACAAATACCACCCTCATAGACCACTTTGTAATTCAGAGTTAGTGGTTCAGACTCCACGTTAAACTGTATGTCCCTTAGATATGCCATTGACTGTTGGGCTATTAATTAACAGTTATGTCTAAGGAACATGTCAGTAACATGACTCAAGATCATGCCACAATAATCTTACACTCATTTCTCATTCATACTTGGCTTAAAATACCTGGACAGGTTGCCATTTCAGTAACTAACTAAAGATACCTGCATCAAACCCACTGGCCGTTTTTCAGATCTTACGCGGACATCGCTGGCAAGCCTATGAGACTAAAGCTGTTAGGGTACCTCGCTTTCTTTGCTCAGGCTGTAGGTTTTACCTAACTATCACCATCAACCAGATAACCATGAATTTACAAATTAACTTAGAAGTTTTCATCGATTTTGAATAAGGCATAATATTTTTGTAGCGCCTAAAAACACAGCTATACAACTACAAAAAGCTAAATCAAATTAATATATTTAGCAAAATATTTAAAATAATTATGCTTATTGTATTTTTTTGTTCAAACAAGTGACATCTTTATCGTTCTTGGTATTTAGTGAAAATTATTTTAAATATCTTATCACTGACTAACAATCAGCAATGATAGTAGCTCCTAGACAACTTTTCTTGATCTCTCTAATCCTTTGACATGGTGATGTGTGTTCAGGTGGACAACCAGATGCTGGACGCAGTATTCCCAACAGTGCTCAGTCCTGCGCCAGTGCCGCCGCACATTGTGAGGAAGGTAGGCGTCAAGCCGTGCATTGAGTTTGCAGTCATGAAGCGCCAGCGGCCCAGGCACAATCAGGATGTTTACAAGTATGCAATCACTGTAGTTTAGTGGTTTTGTTCAGGTCAGATAATTTAATTTTTGTATATTTTCATTCCCATTCCAGATTCCTTGATACCTATTTACTTCTTTCTAACCTACTTTAATTTGTTTCCAATCTCTGATGAAAACAATCAAATCCAAATGAAATAACCAATTAAAATCTCCTGCCATAGACCACTTCAGCGTCTTGGACTTCGGTGCAAGAGGTGACGGGTTCGATCCCCAGATGACCACAAAATTAAGATGAGAAAAATTGATAAACAGTGAACTTCGAGGCTAACATAGCAAAAAGCTGAGCCTGCCAAATGGCAAAATAAGATTTTAAAAAACTCAAGACAAAGAGAAAGCATCAATACTAGCTGCACTAGTGAATACTAAGTCCATCCTCATAATTCAGTAATTCAAAATTCAGAGGCAGTGATAAAGATTCCACGTTAAACCTTAGGTCCTTTAGAGATGTCATTGACTATTAATTGACAGTTCTGTCTAAGGAACATATCGGCCTTACTCAGTAACAACACTCTAAGATCGTGCCACAATCATTCTGTACTATTTTCTTATTCATACTTGACTAAAAATTCCTACCAGGGTAGTTTGTGATATCAGTTACTTTATACTTTTAACTGAAATGGCGAACTACCCATGTAGGTATTTTAAGCCAAGTATGAATGAGGAATGAATGTAGGATGATCGTGGCGCGATCTTGTAGTCTTGTTACTAAGACTGACATGTTCCTTAGATAGGACTGTTAATTAATAGCCCAACAGTCAACTAATAATACAGTTTAACGTATCTGAAAAAGGCCTCTGAATTACGAATTGGTCTAATTATGAGGATGGTCTTTGTGGATTAACGTGGTATTCAATAGTGCAGACGTTAATCCGCACAAGAGACTACATCCACGACCAATCTCTACAGCTCATTCGTACCTCCAAGTACTGGATTACAGTAGGTTGCCATATCAGTCAAATGCATAAGACTGAATTAGGAGATACAGCACCTTCTTCAAAGCTTCAAGCATTAATTCAAAGCAGTTAATACCAGCTACATGATACCAGTTACTTTTATTGTTTCATTGAAGTTATGTCAATCAAATGAAGTATTGCGTGGATATTTTTATATTCGTGATATTTTGTGTTAGATCAACACCATTATCTTTGATTGACTCATCTGTTTGTCTTTAACCTCCTACGATGAAGCAGTCTTTTTGTGTCATGAAAAAGAGGAGTGATGTTTGAAACAAGTAAGCTCAGGGGGTAGGACTTCTTTGTTACGTATAACAACTCATTCATCTATTTAATGTTTTTGAGAGAGTTATTTGTCAAAAAGTTATGTTTTTTCAGGTTTGTGAAGCTGCTAGTACAAGAATTCTCAGTCCGGTTGGACAAGGGGTTTGTGCTCTCGCTGTATGAGATGCTGAGCCCTCGGCTGGCAGAGGAGACACCGGCCGTTCGCATCAGACGAGACATCACCACTCTGCACCAGCCTGCCTATGTCAAGGTTCACATTGCCTAACCGGTCTTTACTATTCATTAGATGTTAGATTATAAGAGTAGTGTACAAAGAATAACCGGTAACACAAGACATCATTGTAACAGTGCAAAACTGGAGATTAACCCTCCAAGTGGCGATTGACACGCCAATTTGTCAATGGCAGTGAAAAGTGATTATTAGTGTCCATTTAACGTGATGATATTAGGCGATGCGTAGTCAGCGTTTACTGCCATCTGCGATATAATATATGAACTAATGCCTCATGGACTTATCGGTTATGATGATGTTTCTTTGGTGTAGAAGACTAAACGCTTGTACTGACGAGAATTGGAAGGACGCAGGTTTGAATCCCGACCATGAGCAATCCCAATTTGGCGAATGTATGGTACAATGGAGGAGGGCCCACCTTAAGTAAACGATGCCTTAGTAGGGATTGCAGTGGACACCAACTGTATGTTTAAGGAGGGGGGACATGTTTAGTGTTTTTTTATACATACAATTTCAAATATGTGTATTGTATAAAAATTAGAGGTGTGCGGATAGTGAATTATTTTTTCGGATCGGATAGCTCAGGTTCGGATCGGATCCGGATCGGATAGTTTGGGTTCGGATCAGATAGTTTTCGGATTCGGATACTCGCAATAAAAAAGTGAAATCAGACTTATCTAAGAATAAATTAGGAAAAAATCAATAAAATGTTATCAAAATTATTAAATGGTACATAAAAAATCATAAATTCTTCATAGGATGAACAACAAAACTAAAATTTTTACTTCACTGCATTTAAAATTAATAATAATAATAATAAGTTTATTCCATCAATAAATACAAATTTACAAAATAACAAGTACCAGTAACAAATTTTATTATGGCATAATTCACAAATTAAATCAACAGAAACCTTATAATTCGCCATTAAATGACATCAACTTTCTACTAATTCATCAATTCATTCTACTAACAATCAACTAATTATTCTCACGATTATTTTATTTATTACAATGATAAAAACAAATCACCATTAACAAAGAATTAAGATTTGACAGACGCCGTTGGCTCGATGCCATCGGCTATCTGCGTATCGGCAAGGGCAGTAACAGTCGACAGTGCAGCTGCTATCAAACAAAGGCCTGTGCGCAGGCGCAGAGTTGGAATATTTGGCAGATAAAATACCCCGATCGGCTGTGTAACAATATTGAAACCCGTGAAATTATGGTACCTCGTCGTAATCTAGTTAGTTATTCATCTTAAAATTATCTAAAAATGTAAAACTAATAACGCTTAAATTCATTTAACAAAGATAAAATGTAGATTGAAAACAAGTGGAAAATTTGTTGGTTATGTGAACACTGAACGACGAAATAGGCCAAATGTAAATTTGGCAACACTTATCGTATTGCTCAAACCCGGAGTAGTTGAGAATGCGATAACTAAACAATTGATCGTCTACGTAGACGATCAGAATGAAGTAGTATTATTTTTGCCGGAAACCCCGTCGCAAAACGAGCTATTTTGATGGTTTGTTACCAGTAACATTAAATCAACAATTCAAGTTTTTTCGTTGCCGAAATGAAATTTTATATGGAACAATATCAAACCGCAATCTGATACTCGGTGCAACTATCGATGACGCTATGCTTTGTATTTCAAAATGCAATATCGTGTTGAACTTACGGTTACTTAAATGCGTAGTTGAAGAATCGAATAATCATACCGCATCCTCGGACCGCCCAATGACGTTCTTACATTCCGATTGGATATGAATTGCGTAATTTCGTCATCTGCGGTCGTCATTCGAATCGCTATAAGTGTATCGCGTCTACCAGTCAACTAGTTTTGATGAAAGACTACGTAATTTCGTCGTCTTATCAAGGTTTAAGCAAAAATTATTCCAGCTTCGCGGGTATTAACTCGACGAAAAATCTCGTTTTTTTTTGTTCAAGTTGCTGTATTATACAGTCTATCCGAAAATTCGGATATTTATCGGATCGGATCGGATATCTTAAGTACATTCGGATCGGTTTCGGATATCCGATCCGATCCGAATCCGAACCGAATTTTCGGATATCCGCACACCTCTAATAAAAATGAAAAATACAAAGCAAGTTTAAATTCTCTGCCACTCGGATGGTTAATAAAATGTCTTCGAACTAGGGAAAAGATGGTTAAAAATGTTTTAGCAAACAACCAACAAGATTATTGTTGCTGACAAGTTAGAGAAAGCTCAAACCTTAGGAAATTTTTGAGCTGGAGTTGGTGGATGAGCAAAATGCTTCAAAATCCATATAGAAAAACTGTGGATGGAAAGACTAAGATTTGAAAATATTTTTTGACACAAAAATGACAGTCCAAAAATTGTGACAATTTTAATTTTATGTCACAAAGTAGAATTTGATAATGAGTTTTTACAATAAAAAGGTCTAAACTGGAATTTTGAATCTCAAAAAATTAGTCCAACAGAAACTCTGATGAGTAGTAGCACCTATTCAAGAGGATATTCTGAATACTTAACTATTTTATTCTCGCTAGCTTGTATAATGAGTTCAAGCATCCGAATTGAACCTCTACGATTTGAATTTTGATAACACTAACCTCTATAATTTAAACTTCCTTTAATTCAAAGTAAATTGGCTTTTCCTTGAATTTTGAATTATTAAAATTCGACTATACCAATAATGCAGAGTTGACATGTTATTTTTGGGTCATCAGAGCCCGAGTACGTCGGGGCAACCCAAGGTGGTGGTGGAGTGGATGCACGTGTCGCCGCTCAAGATACAGCTGAGCCTGTCCCCCCGTGGCGGCCATTACTGCTGCCTCCCCGGACGCTCGTACTCGGCCGACGTGCTACACCTGCTGCTGGACACCATCGCTCCCTCGCTCACCGACGTCAAGGACATCAAGCTCAAGTAAGACAATTACGTACAAGTATCTATGTAATCTAAGTACAAGTTCCTAGTTCAAGACCACCAGGAAATTTTGCTGTTCTTGAATTGTGAAGCCTATCTATTCTTTATTAGACGCTTTGTGCTGGTTACACTTCTCTAAGTCCAACTTGTTGATAAAGTTAATACAGATTATTATCTAAGGATCTTGAGTTAATGACCTTATTTGGGGAGTCTTATTGTTGATAAGACTGTTGATAAGCTGAATCATCTGAAAAGGTTTTTTGGTTTACCATGATACACAATTAATTATGAGTGCATTTCCAATTGGAATGAAGGTTCGATACAGGAAAATCTTTTTTTGTTTATCATACTAAACTTGAGGTTTGGAAAAATTTGATATTATGATTATCTGTCAGCTAAATCAGATTATTCTAATATTTAATCACAGCTAAGATTGGTAAATATAAACAATAAACAAACACAAACGACAAATGAAAGCCCTCCTAGTCACAAGTTATATTACCAAGACCACTTGACATACAACTTAGAGATCTGAGTGATATTGGAAAACACAATAATAGAAAAAGACTTAAGATCCTTCTTGCAAAAAAAGACGTACGGTGTCCGTCAATGACCATTTCGCAACTGTTTAACAAGTACAGATGGGTTTGGTGTGAACCTGCCTTAACTTATTACGATGTTATTTTTCTGTTCTGTGTTGGTACCTTAAGTGGTAAGTGCCAACTAGGATCCCACAGGAGTAGATGTACAATTGATGAAATACTGATAGCAACATTGTTGTCCTCTCTACAAGTTGGAAACAAGCCCAACCTCTTTGTCCTAAGAGAAAGAGATCCATCCTGTTCCTATTTTTTCCTAACTCCTATCATACATTTTCCCTGCCTCCAGATAATAACCTAAAAAAAACACAAAACTCTCTTCTAACCTAACAGGACAAAAAAAACAACCCTTACCCTACATACTAGTTAAAAACAGCTAAAAAATGTCTACTCAATTCACTCTTTCAATGTATGCCACACATTCCTATCTTAACCTACTAGTTGAAGCTAAACATGTTACTTAATTAACTAAGCTGCTAAAGCTTCAACTTATCACCTATAAATGCTCCCTATGTACTAAATACCAAATTGAAAATTGCTCATGGTGGGGATTAAATGTGCTTCCATATGGCTTCAACGTTTTGCTCTTCAGCAACGGTCAGTTACTACCACAATCTGAAAAGCGTTTGAGGGGCTATAAAGCACACTCCATCTTCAAAGCAACAAACTGCAAAAGTTAGTTGCAACATTAGGTCACAGGTGTGTGTCGGCTTGGCTCAATGACTTAAAAGTTTACTAAATTGACGACAAATGGTACCAACTGCCTCTTGTTTGGTTTTTGGGTTAATTACATACTTCAGTTTTATTAAAAAGTTTTCTTTCAACAAAATGATAACCAAAGACAGATGTAGGTTTTAAACTAACTCTTAACGTTTCTAATACCCTAACATGAAGCGCGAGTGTATGATCTATTTGATCTTACATTTTGTTAAAAGAGAGTGTAACTTGAAAATGTATAAGCTATTAGAACTATTATTAAACTATTATTTTGTAACAAGCAAGACCTGGTTAAGTTTGATACAAACCTTGTAACCTAAAAACGTAACTCCTTAAAAAAATTAAATATCCCTATCCTACTTTAAATTTCCGAACACGCTAGAAACCTCACTGCACTCTCGCTGGTTTTATGCATTAATGCATTAATTCTTGGATATAAGGCTTAAACAGCTGTTGTGATATGAAAATAATTTTTACTCTGACAAAAAAACGTTGCAGACTGATAAAAAATTAAACTTTTAGTAGTTAGAAAACACAATACAGCTTTAAAATACAATCTATGTTAATAGATTATTCAAATTTGGTATTTTAAATTTCAGTTTTTGTATAAAAAACAAACGAAGAGAAAAAGGTAAGATTTAGGACCAAGCATTTTGTATATAGAAGTACTGCTGTTATGAAATGCATTAATACAGAGTAACGTTTTGACCAACAGGACTGCGTTTTATGAGACGCGAGGGAGAGTGGTGACGACTGGATCGGAATTGGCCGAGGTTTTGAGTCACTACAGCAGTCAACTGATGCAGCAACTGCACGTCTTGGTGTTGGGCACGGATGTGTTGGGCAACCCGTACGCTCTGGTGTCGGACTTCACCGAGGGCCTCGGGGATCTGTTCTACGAGCCGCCACTGGTGAGGATAAATTATATACAGTAGAACATCGATAACCCAGATTAATTGGGACCGGACCCTATCTGGATTATAAAAACTACATTTAAAAAAGGGCTAGCACACACTATTTGAGAAAAAACTATTTAAATTTGTATATTTTCTATCAAAGACATGTACAGTAAGACTGGGATGGTGGCGTCATCCTGTAATCCAGCTACTTGGAGGTCACGAATTGTGGATAGTTGTGAGTGATGGTCGGTGGGTGTGGTGTTCTCTTGTGTGGATTAACGTCCGCACCATTGAATACTACGTTAATCCGCAAAGACCGTCCTCATAATTAGACCAATTCGTAATTCAGAGTCCGTGGTTCGGATTCCACGTTAAACTGTAGGTCCCTTAGTTGCCATCGGCTGTTGGGCTATTAATTAACAGTTCTCTCTAAGGAACATGTCAGCCTTAGTCAGTAACAAGACTACAAGATCGCGCCATAATCATCTTACACTCAATCCTCATGCATACTTGGCTTAAAATACCTACCTTGTAGTATGGTCGCCATTTCAATACTCTAATCTAATCTAATCTAATCTAAGAGTCTTAAAGAGATGCAAGTTCAATTTTTTTTCAAGCATTGTATTGTATTTTATTTATAGGAAAACTAGTGTTAAAACTAGTGCATGTTGCAGCAATGTATAAAACAGATTATTAGGTTTAGGTTCGCTGGCAAATATAAAACATAATATAGTTATTATTACATTTCTGAATTTGTGGCAGGTATTTTAAGCCAAAATATTTGTAAGAAATCCATGTATTCATGTGGACTTGGATATGCATATAATTAATTTAAGGACTTTGTCGATTACACATGTGTTGTGGTTGAATACAATAATAATTATTGACTCTTGAAAAAAATACATGGCGTAATAACTTGAGAACTTGAGGCAAGTTCAAGAGTGTGGCATCAATTGGACCAGCGAGTCCGACCCATCTCTTCGGCGGCTGATTTATTGATTTCAGTGATTATTAAGACCAAGTGTTGATGTCTTTCTCTTAAAAGTCAAGTACCAATTTACAAATATAGTGGTTACTAGGAGAATATTTACTTAATTTCCCTAAAGTGACACTAATAACAGTAATGACATAGAATAATGTGTCAATTCAACACACACAATGCTTTCCTTACTTCAAATACAGCCATTGCACTTCACTGACAACAATGGACAACAAATTGTAATAAACCGCTGAAATAAGCCCAAACCAATGTAAATAAAGTTTTATGGTGTTTTTCTTTTCAACTGTGCCAACTGAAATAGTCTAAAAAAATTAATACAGTTTAATTTTTTTAATCTGACTCTAGAACTTCATTAGGATTAAACTCTGTATTTCTATGAATAAAGTTGAACAAAGTTAAAATTAAACTAGTAATTCATGCTCCATCACAATCTTCATTCATATTAACCTAAAATACCCACCTCGTTCAGTCTCATGAGATCCCTAATGAATCCCAGGGGACCCTGGAGAGTCCGGAGGAGTTCGGAGAAGGCCTGGCGCAGGCGGCGGAGGTGATGATGGGCCACCTGACAGGCGGCGCCGCCCTCTCCAATACTCTCATCTCCGCCTCCGTCGCACACAGCGTCAACTTTGACGAGGACTTCAAAAAGGTATAACAGTGTTCAGTATCAGTGTTTCATCTGACAGGAAATTTTTATCTGCTGAGTTATCTGTATTCATGCCTTTATTTTGCAACCGGGAACACTGGCATTTGTTTGTGTTTTTTATTTAGAAACACAAACCAAATCGAGGGCCTATGATCGTTCTTAATATCCCGTTCTGTAACAATATGCCCTATTATTATTACTAGTTTACCTGTTGTGCGTTGCTGCGATATACAAAATGGATTAATAAGTTTTAAGTTCGTTGGGAAATATGACACATGATATAATTATCATTGTCTTACTACAACGTAAATATGTCTAACACTTCGATAAAACCCTTTTCCTTTTCTGAGTCCCATGCGCCATTCTCACATCGTTTGATAACACCATGTTTAAATATTAAAATTTATCAACCAAATTAAGTAGTCCCCTCTACTTTTTAAGGTTATTCAAACTCTCATATGAAGTCAATTCTCTTAAAATTGTTGTCCTAACGCTTACACAATGTATTGAATATTATAAATACATATTGTGTTTTGCGAAGTTAAGTTAGGTTGGCTATTGAGAATAAAAAATTGTGCAGAGTGTTGTGTGTCGGACTTTGTATCATAGCATATAGGTATGGTCGGTAGCAGTTACGAGCATGATAGCTTAGGGGTAACACTCTGGCCAAGTAAGTCCAAGGTTGCTGTATCAAAACCGGTAGCCAGCAACTTCTGTCTGATCATGAGCGGTCACCTCTACATAGCTTATGTGACTCACACCCCTACAGTACTTCGCTGTCTACAATTCACCGCATAGGCTCATGGCCTATGGTAATGCGCAGTTGTAGTTTTTTATTTAAAAAAAACTAAAAACCAGCTGATGGGCTGGCCAATAGGGCTGCATCATCCCCCCTTTGTGGGCCTCAGCCTTTCTGTAGTGTTTCCTGCGCTGCGGCATTTCAGACTTCATAATAATTATAATTCATAATTCCTGGGCTAGGGATTGCCATAGGAAAATATGAGTTGAACTTTCCCTGCATAGAGTAAGTAAGCTTAATCTTTGTTCTACATCTCGTCAGGCTGCAAATAGGTTCCTGAAATTTGGTAGGAAGGATGCCAAACTTATCACAGGTATCGTCACTGGTCACGGTAATATGAGGAAGCATCATCTACCCATGCGGGTCTTTGACGGCAACCCTCTGTGTAGGAAATGTTATCTGCAGGAGGAAACTGCAGATCATCTACTCTTTGATTCTGTAGGGTTGACAGAGGTGAGGTCCTCCTAGGCAATTTGGTAAGGGATAGTTTTCTGTCTCCGGACGAGCTCGTCGACGGGTTTTTGCAGTTCTCCAGTTCTCTTCATTTGGAAGATTCCTGATTCTCCAGGAGAGAGAAGTTCAGGGGTGTGCAAAAAGCTGCTACGGCTGAAGTGCCATGGCAGAAATCCGCCCCTTCAAATGAATGAAAATAAACATAGCTTATTGGATACATATTCACTAAAATAAGTATATAAATCATGTTGACAGAAGAGAAGGCTGTGTCTTCAGCTGTCCAGCGAGATGCCGGATGCCTTGCTTGCCAGCAGTCACACTTTTGAGATGGGCGTCGCCTTAGGCCTTTCCGGCATCATGATGAAACCGAGCGTTGGTAAGTTCAGTGTCATACAATCGTCAGCATGTTTCCTCTACCAGCATCTAATGGCCATTTCGTTAACAAATTACCAAAACTTGTGTGTTAAAATTAACTAATTAAGAATAATTAAATTATTTTAAACATTTCAATAAAATTAATTTTCTGTTTATGAACTCGTACATCCCCTTTTGGTAACTGTAACCATTATTATTTGTGTAGATTTTGTTGTCATTATTTGTTGTTGTTTCCCAATTCCTGTTCCCTTTTTTAAAAGTTGTAACGTTTAGACTGCATTTATATTTTAGGACCTTACTTTTGGAATATCCCTGGTACATATGAAATTATAATAAAGGAAAAACTACAGTTCAACTCGTATTAAATTTTTAATTCTCTTATTAAAACTCAACTCATCAAATAATAATCTTTTCCCAAAGCTGTCTGATCAGTAGCCGCATGTTATGGTCAGTTACTTTGGGTCAATAGGCTTATTGTAAAGTTTTAATTTGTTTTGTATTTTAAAAATTACCTATGATGATGTCTCCTACTAAACAACTTAACAAGTACCTGAAAATGATAACGGTATTTTAACACCGAAACAAGTTTTAAATATTGAACTCTATTTGAGCTGTCTGACAGCTAAATTCAATTATTTTATGAAATAATTGAATTAACAAAACAATACTATTTATCACGTTCGCTACCGATATGTTAAAAATATTGTTCGTCACAGACCAGCGTCAACTATAGTTAACGATTGATTATGTAGCCATAGGCCAATGTCAACTATAATTGACGCACAGCCTTAACTCCCTGGACCGACGTCAACTATCGTTGATGCTGACTTGCAACATCCTTATGGCCAGTTATTAATATACGGTTCATATTTTCGGTTTCGTTACTAGTTACAAATCTACAGGGATAACCTCTAAATAAGCTGGGGGATTGGTTTCATGTGGTGGGGTTACCTCCATATTTTTGGAAAAATTGCATTGGCTAAAATATTTGGATTAAGAATGCAAGATGTTTTGTTTTCTTGCTGGTTTATGTAGATTACTGTTATTTACAACCTAACTGATAAAAAAAATCAAAAGAAAAAGTTTGGTTTCTGGGTAAATTTTACTTAAACTACATAGTTTCAGGGGAAAGTCTGGCCAGAGGGTTAGGGCTTTGACATATCATCTGCTGCAACTATAGTTGACGATCGGTAGCCGACGTGTTAAATAGAGTGAAAGCAAACGAAACGGCTATTTAGTGGATCCTGACTCAATCACATTAATGTTAAATCGGACATTACTGAAAATTTGTGTTTGGTATTTATAATTGTCATAAAGGTGAAACATATGTAACACCTTTACATGGAACAATCGGTACTTTTGACAAAATATTTATTATCATATGGTATCACATTTGCAGTTCCAAGGATAAAATCATACATTTAAACAATTTTGCAACACTCGATGTTTGATGGTTTACGTTTTCACCACTTGACCCCAGAGCGCACTGTAGCATGTCGATGTTAGAGTAGTAACGGTGTGTTGTTGTTTGTTGCGGCAGAGGGCAACATATACTTGAAGCACTGGCAAGGTATGTCTCACGATACAATATCTAACGCTTCGCACTGCTTCATGTCCCTATTTTGCTGATTTTCCTTGCAGGATAGGTTAATAGCTTGTATAATTGAATATCAGTCTGGTAAAATTGAACTATGATAATGCTGGAACACATTCTCAAATAAAAATTGTTTATTTGTGTAACTTTCTGCCAAGATCTAGAGTGTTCAGGTTGCGCTAATGCCTCTTACATGACCTAACGACTACTTATGTAGGCACAGGATTATAATGTTACCTTCCAAAGCACGGTGGCAGTCAGTGAAATAAAATTTCATAAATGTCATGACTGGAAATCGAACCTTGGTCTTTTGGGTGGTAGGCCATTATTCTATTCCATTTGGGTTTGGACCTCTTTCCCAAAAAGCGTTTACAGTAGAAGCTCGATTAACCGTTATCCGTTTAATTGTTCACTATATTATCCGACACTGTGTGTTTTTTGTATTGACTTACCCCGTATTTGAATTTACTTATTCTATTGATTGGTGCCACTAGTGAGTGCGGCCGAATACAACCGTTGCCACCAAAAAACATAAAAATCAAAGGCAAAAGGAGATGATAATGGAATATTTTCAAAGGTGAGGTTATTGCATTGTTTCAATTTAGAGACATTGTCCAGACGTGAACAATTTCAGATCTGTATTACGGTTGTACCGTATACTAGTACAGTACTGTAATTTACTATGCAAATAAATATATACAAGGATAAATTTCTCACAAAATCTTTTTAAATTCCCAACAGTTTTATAATGATATATCTGTTATCTATCTATTCGCTTAACCATCATAGTCTCGGTCCCGAGGTTCCACTGTTTTTAGTGAATTTCCCATAGGGTAGAAGCTATTACCGTAGGTCTCATGGTAAGACTTAAGCCCGAGACCATCTAATTTTTCCGTCTTTAGGTGCCCAGAGTCCAAAAACAATAGTCGTTAAAATTGTTATATATATATGGGAACGGGCAGTTTGGGGGGGTTTTGTACCCCAAAATGGGGTTTTTTGCGTTTTTCACATGTAATTTTTTTCAATTAATAATTTTATATTTCACCATTGGAATCAGCTTTAAAAACTACACAATTAAGTTCCTTAAAGTTTTCCTCTATCTCCAACGGTTACCGAGATATTCAAAAATCTGAACACAGAACGTTGTATTGTGGGGCTCCAATGTTAATCTTATGGAGGATAAGGAAAAATTAATATTTCTCATATTAATGAATATTTTTGGATAAAACTTGATATTTAGCTTCATCTGGTTGAGATCTATCCATTTATGCTTAAAAATCATAGTTTATGTGTTTATCATGGCAGCAAACCTGCATACTCTTCCCATATTAATCATATAGGGAATAGGCAAACTCCTTTATTTATGGACAGATGTTGATGAAAGTTGGTATAAATGTTAAGATAAAAACTATTTATGGTAGAAATGACTACTTTCAGTGTTCCTCACAGCAGCTAACCTGCACACTCTTTCCCATGTTAATCTCTCTATGGAGAATAGGCAAATAAGTCTCATGTTTATGGACAGATTTTATAAAACTTGTCATATATTATTATTATTGATTTAGAAATTCGCTGAGTACGCAGGTCTGCTGCGACGGGGGTATTATAATCACTCTGTAACCTTGTGAAAACGAGTCTGTTGCAGAAAGAAAATAGCTTCTTCCCTATGGGAAATTCGCTAAAAACAACTGATTTGTTTAACTTTATGTTAATGAAATGTCTTGAAATTGATTTTGTTAAGCGTGTTCACTCGCCACCGTCATGTTTCACAACCAATTTACTAATAAGAATATCTTGACCCTCATCTTGCATTGGGCAATGTAGACAAATAGTTTTTTTGACTTGTAGATTAGTATTTTATGTTCCTGTGTCATTATAGTTTGATAGTACAGCATGGAGAGGGTTTTCAGCTTGGTAGCGTTTGGAGTGTAATTAAAGCAAGCTGATTGAATACGAGGAAATTAAAAAATAATTAAAGACCCTCCTCGCAAAAGCACCGATAATGCTAAATGCCGAAAATGTTCTCAAATTTTGTTTCAAATCACAATTTTGTAAGATTTTATGTTCCTGTGTCATTATAGTTTGATAGTACAGCATGGAGAGGGTTTTCAGCTTGGTAGCGTTTGGAGTGTAATTAAAGCAAGCTGATTGAATACGAAGAAATTAAAAAATAATAAAAGACCCTCCTCGCAAAAGCACCGATAATGCTAAATGCCGAAAATGTTCTCAAATTTTGTTTCAAATCACAATTTTGTAAGACTTTTTTCATTTTCTTCTACAAAATTCACTTCTTTTGAGATACAAGTGGGATTTAAATTAAAAATTTATTCATTATTCATTTTGAACTCGCCCTTGTTTGGTGATAATAATTAGTTTCGGGGAGGAATGAAAAGAAAAAAAACTCTGAAGTTTCTATTGCAATATGTAATAGGGGTAATCATAAAAAGTTTCAGTGGAAAAAGTAGACAGAAAATCAAGTAAAATCTATAATATTATAAAGAAGAGGTGGTTTCTGTATGTTTGTGGGTTTGTTTGTGTGTTTGTTTGTGGGTTTGTTGTGGCAAGTAAACGCGAAAAATACTGAACCGACCAGTTTGAAATTTTACACAAAGGTAGATCTTAAACTCATGCAACACATAGGCATATTAATTTCCTGAAACTCCCCTCAGGCTACGCCCCATGAACGTCCTAAGTTTCAATGTTTACATTTTCAAAGAATGAAAACATAAAATTACTTGAATGTCAACAGCTGCGAACACTAAAATTTGACAGTTCGGGAAGAAGAAGAAGAAGAAAGAGCTGCCATGACCGTCCTAGGTTTCAATGTTACATTTTCTAATGTCAACATCCGTTTATTATTTATTTTGAGATTTCGGGAAGAAGAAGAAGTACAGTTGATTTTTACACATAAACTGCTGGATCGAAATTAGTGAATTATTAGTTCGAAATAGTGGAATGGTAGATTTTTAATTTTCTCCCGATGCCTGCCTCTATTACGTTAATGCTTATCCTCTCCCAATATTTTACAGATGTTACTTTGTCATGTTTTAGACACGTGTTTTGTCGTTTAGTAAACAATAAAGAATTAATTAACAATAACTTAAATGTATCAGTAGAGCCTACACCTTTCAGCCTTTTTTACCCGTGCGAAGAACGGGTACTTTGGCTAGTATAAGCAATAAAACTATTATTTATACTTGTACAGTGTTGTAAATTAAAGTTAGCAAGGTACTATAGGGACATTAGTCAGGGATCCTATTGGAGTCACCTGCCACAGGTTTCTAATCATAAACTTTTGGCTCACTGGGCCAGTGCGTCCCCATGCTGCCACATCAGGTAATACCTAAGGAACGTTCCCTATTGAAATTTTTCCAAAATTCTTACAACTTTTAAATCTCCAATGAATGCTACACAGATAAAATGGACAACTTTTATCATATGCTTCTTGATTAAAATTTTCTTGAAAATGATTTTGAAAATTTTTTCCTAAGACTTGTTAATGCTTTCTTGCAACCTTTCTGTAATGATTATGATAACATGAAAAATAATTTGATAACGTTTGATAGAAATATAAGTAAAAATATCTGTAACTAAGAAATCTACTAGTTACCTCCTTAACTTTTAAAGCTTTTCGGCCTCCCCTATGGCTGCTTCACCTGTCTGCTTGCCTAATCTGCTACATTAGTTCTCTAAATATATACCTGCACCAGTATTGTGCACCACAACAGTTAACATTATTCTGTAATACATATATATATATATATATATGTGTGTGTGTGTGTGTGTGTGTGTGTGTGTGTGTGTGTGTGTGTGTCTGTGTGTGTGTATCTGTGAACACAATACTCTCCTCAAAATGGTCCGATCAATCCGTCAATGGTCCGAAAATAGTTTTTAGTCCAAACAAATCCTTTAATGTATAGATAAATCTACTTTGTTCCTGTAAATGCATGTATAATATGATCATTTTAAATCAGACTATTTCATTCAATTTCAACTTATATATTTTACTTGATTTTAATTAGAGAATTTCAAAGTAGGTACACAGATTTGTTTACTGAGGTGGTTTTAAAAAGATTAAAAATTACTTCAAATTACTTTTCGTTCACTTGTCAAATTTTAAATCCATCTATAACACCTTTTGAATAAATAAACTTGAAGTACCTGGTGACCGAGCTTTGCTCGGATAGAATAAGACATGTTTTTACAAGTTAATTAGCAAAATTATAACAAATTTACTGCCCAATGAAAACATTTATGTGGTTGAAATAAAACCGATTTAATACACCATAATTAATATAGCACTGAAGAAAAAGGATCGCCCCTGGTGGGAATGGAACTCGCGGCCTATAGTTCTTGAGGCCGACACCATTGATTATGAATAGAAGTTCTTCTATCATCTATGCCGACACGCTACAACTCGGCTACGACGTTAGTCAATTGAGCGATGCCGTTTAACGTCTTTTAGCCAAAGCCGATCATTTACTGTCTAATTATCCATACCGTTATTATTAGCCTGTGATCAACTGATTTTGTTATAAACGGAATGAGGATTGAAAAGCAAAAGATAAATTTAATACATAAATTAATTGGTTTGTTACAGTGGCTTCAAGCAATACAACGAATACGTTTTCTATCAAAACACGGACGATTTTGGAAATACTTTTTTCTGCTTTTATTTCGCACAGCTATCCTTAAGTTCCTTAAACCCTTAAGTTTTTACAAATTGTTTAGTAACCTGATAATTTTGCATTTATTTAATTCATAAAATAAATATTAATGCATAACCTCTATATTGTTCCCCGCAGTCTTCAATCGAGAACTGTCAAACGGTTATAAACAGCTGTTTTGGTTTGTATTGTTTACATTTTATTCTCCATAAGCGTAATGTTAAATTTTTAGATTTTAAACTTAATATTACAAGAAAACACGAATTTTCCTGGACATTAGACCTATCTAGAACTTATTTTCTACTCGGAAATTAGTTATTTCCAAAATTTAAAGAAATTCCTCGGCGCCGTTTTCGAGATCCGTGTGCAAATATATATATATATATATATATATACAAACCTTGCTCGCATTATAGTATTGGATAAGTATTGTGTAATTGAAATACTAGTCAACATGAGAAACAGTTTTTTCAAACTGTAATAAGAAGATATCGAGAACAGCAAAATATTATCTTCAACATGAATATAGTCATGCATTAATTAACTTTTTAGGGAAAAAATAAATTATGCTATAATAATAACTAGGATAAAATAAATGGGAATGAAAATATGTTACACTTACCTTACTGACAGATCAAAGAAAGTTTGAATTCTTCGTTTATTTTTTACTCTACACTGGTCTACACTACATGACTATAATAATAGCTGGTTGGAAACATTTAACATTTGAATGAGTTATTTATTAATAGCTGTTTAAGTTTAACTTAAACAGTTAAATTAACATCTTTAGAAAGTTAAAAATAATATCACAAATTTGTAGGAGTTCGTCTCACTTCTAGAGCTAGTATATTTAATTAAATTGACTAAATTAAAAATATTCTTGCTGTGAATTCATATGGTGGCAGTATTGTTCATATTATTATTATTATTAGATTATTTGGTAAAACTGAGACTGTGGCGTGTCCTGTAATCCAGCTACTTGGAGGTAAAGAATTGTGGATAGTTGTGAACGATGGTCGGTGGGTGTTCTCTTGTGTGGATTAACGTCCACACTATTAAATACTACGTAAATACGCAAAGACCAGCCTCATAATTAAACCAGTTCATAGTTCAGTTCAGACTCCACGTTGAACTATATGTCCTTTAGATTATGCCATTGACTGCTATTAACAGTTCTGAACATGTCAGTCTTAGTCAGTAACAAGACTACACGATCGCGCCCCTGATGATAATGCATCTGCAAAATAATGTTATATGTATGTATAACAAATTGGAAATAAACATATTCTTATTCTTATTTCAGAAGTAGTCACATGTATTTAAGAATTTGTAAATTGAGTTAGAAAAAACAAACTGTAAGTTCTGTAAGTTAGTGCTTGTGTTTGACGTGTCGTAGGTTCCCAACAGGAAGGTGTGGAGAGCTTCTTCCGAGGGGTGGGCAAGGGACTGATGGGACTGTTGACGAAGCCGTCGGGTGGTGTGACGGACCCGGTGGCGATGGCCAATGACGGGATCAAACGGTGAGTGAGATGTTCGTGATTACTACACCAGCAGAAACTCCGTCCTTTGTACAGGTTGTGTGACTCAGTTTTGAAAAACAAGATACTATATAACAAGAATATAACAAAGTATTATCTTGAAAATTGAAATCATAAACAATAAAATAAAAAAATAATAACTCTCAGCTCAATTATCAGTATTATATTTAAATTAGAACTTTTATATCATGTAGTATCATATATTGTATCATTAGTAAAATTATCAAAATATTTTTAAAATCATTGATCAATGTGAATAAACCAATATTAATTTTAACCGTTGGTTATTTCTTTTGTTAAATTATTTTAACAGATTATATGCTCAGTAAAACATGGAAAAATGTTCACTAATCTATATTTATAAAAGAGGATGTTGGTATATTTGTAGATATATTTGAAGTTTATGCGCTCGGACACCGTTGGACGATTTGCCATGTACACTTAGGTAAAATTTCATGGAGAAGGTTTGTGGATCATCAATTTTGGTGTAGCTCAGCAATTGAGTTTCTCCCTAGAAGCCCAAAAAGGATCCTACACTATGAAACCAGAACTTTGTTTACATTATAACTAATTTCTTTTCAACAGCTGATTGCTTTACAATATCTGTTAGTTGACAATATACTCCACATTCAAAGCACTTGCATTTGTTTATGTTTTAGCGAATTTCCCATAGGGAAGAAGCTATTACCGTAGGTCTCATGGCGAGACTTAAGCCCGGGACCATGTTATTTTTTCTTCTTTAGGTCCTCAGAGTCCAAAAACAATAGTCGTTAAAATTTATATATATATATATATATATATATATATATATATATTATATTGAAATAATTCGACCAAGTACCCTTATAAAACATTTTTATTTTTTCTACATGTTTCGGGTAATAATCCCATTTTCAAGAAGTGTAAAATGTTATAACATTTTACACTTCTTGAAAATGGGATTATTACCCGAAACATGTAGAAAAAATAAAAATGTTTTATAAGGGTACTTGGTCGAATTATTTCAATATAATAATATTAGTAGCCCTGTTTGATGAAATAAATAGTAAAATGTATATATGTATATATATATGTGTCTGTGAACACGATAACTCTCGTAAAAATGGTCCAATCAAGACCAAATTTGGTAGAGACGTGTATTCCTACAAGTGCTCGGACGAGTTCGTAAACCAGACATATCGGTCAATGGGAACGGGTAGTTTGGGGGGGTTTTGTACCCCAAAATGGGGTTTTTTGCGTTTTTCACATGTAGTTTTTAAAAATTTCTAATTTTATATTTCACCATTGGAATCAGCTTAAAAAACTACACAATTAAGTTCCTTAAAGTTTTTCTCTATCTCCAACGGTTACCGAGATATTAAAAAAACTAAACACAGTACGTTGTATTGTGGGGCTCCAATGTTAATCTTATGGAGGATAGGGAAAAATTAATATTTCCCATATTAATGAATATTTTTGGATAAAACTTGATATTTAGCTTCATGTGGTTGAGATCTACCCATTTATGCTTAAAAATCATAGTTTATGTGTTTATCATGGCAGCAAACCTGCATACTCTTTTTCCATAATTATCATATAGGGAATAGGCAAACTCCTTTATTTATGGACAGATGTTGATGAAAGTTGGTATAAATGTTAAGATAAAAATTATTTATGGTAGAAATGTCAAATTCCAGTGTGCCTCACAGCAGCAAACCTGCACACTCTTTGCCACGTTAATCTTATGGAGAATAGGCAAATAATTTTCGTGTTTGTGGACAGATTTTGATAAAACTTGTCATATATTATTATTATTATATTATTGATTTGGAAATTCGCTGAGTACGCAGGTCTGCTGCGACGGGGGTATTTTATTTTCTTTACATTTTCGTAATTTTTTTTTTTTTTTTTGACTATAATTTTTTTTTAGTTTTTAATTCAAGAAAGTAACCAACAACATGATGTTCTGTCACCGACATAATCAAAACAATAATTAAACTATTTGGATTAGTATTATATTAAATTAAAACCGAACAAAGGTCGGCCACCAGGTACTATTATGAAATGTGTGAGCAATAATTAATTTCATTAATTCAGAAGATTTGATTTGTTTGAGTATACTTAATTTGAATTTTTTTATATTCTAATCTCTCACTCTTGATCCCCAGAGCGTCGGAGATGGGTGAAGACATTGTTTTCCGAACCAGACTACCAAGATATGCAAACCCTTATCTGGTTAGTATAATTTCTTCTTAACAAGAATAAATTGTAGCCTATTTATGTGATGTTTCCATAACAAATAAAGTAGCTATGTGTAATGATCACATAGCCTTTTGAGTCTAGTGATTGAACATTTATTTTAACCTTTTTGCATATATTTTTAAATAAAAGTTGTATATTCTAACAGTGGGCAGCTGAGTAGTTCACGCTGAGTAGGGCTCGCGACATTTACTATGGTTCGGAGAGTCCGTTCTTAGCCTTCATCAATCACACACATAATGAAATGAAATTATTTATTGACACAAAGAGAACATTACAAAAGTCGCTTCAAAAGCCGTTATTGGTGTCTTGCCATTAGATTACAATCTAGTCTAAATTAATTTTACATCACAAGGTAGATCTTAGTAAAATACAAATAACAATAAAAATTCGTAGGCACAGTAAAAAAAGGGTCTAAACTACAGCTCTGGTATTTGGAATTTCAAAACATTCATCAGACAGAAACTAAGTTGGGGAATAGTAACACTTCTTTAAGACAATATTTCTAATTCTTCGCTTGAAATTAGTTTTGCTAAGAGATTTGAATGAGTCTGGAATTTTATTGTAAAACTTTAAACATGTATAAAAGGGGCTTTTTTCTACTGCTGAGGTTCTGTGAATTGGATAGTTAAAATTATATTTATTTCTTGTTTGATAACTATGCTGAGGAAGATATGCAGAGAAATCAATTATGTTTCTATGAACATATGTTAATATTTCAAGAATATACAGGGACGGAAAGGTTAAGATACTGAGATTTTTAAAAAGGGGTTTACAAGATGCTCTGTATAAAACATTACTAAGTATTCTAATAATCCGTTTTTTAATTATGAACACCTTTTCACTATTTGAAGCATTGCCCCACAATGTAACTCCATAGCGGAGAATAGGTTCTATGAAAGCAAAATAAACTGTTTTACAAGTTTCGATGCACAAGTAGACAATATTGAAAAAGCAAAAGTAAATGATCTGAGTCTTTTTAAAATATGTTCAATATGATCATATCTCTCTCCCTCCCATTTTAATAGTTAACTCTTGATGTAATGTAATTTCCCCTTTTATGTAATCTCAATATTTTGCCTTTGCCAAATTAAAATACCATCTATCTTTCATCCCAAACTTATTACGTATATCACTTATGATTTCTAACGTTACTAAATTCTTAGTTCCAGGATTGCTCGTCGCAACGAGCAGTGGTGGCAGCTTTGCCGTTTCAGTGACCGGTAACATATGTTACCGTAAACAATAAACGATACAAGCTCATTGAAATTCAAGTTGTGTGGATATTAACAATATTTCAATACACTCACAATCACACCAACCAATTTAGGAATGATTGTAAATTTGATTGAGTAAAAAGTCAGGTTAGAGTGAAGTGAGGTTAAACAAAGCTAAATGATTTAGTGCACTACTTATTTTACATAATTAACCTAAAATTTTCCTTTCGTTTTCTGTGTAAGAAATCAATTCCAGTCTTTGACTAATCATCAACCCAACCTTTTTCTGCTGTTCTGATATTTTAAATTGGCAAACACCCACCCCAAATCAGATAACAAAAGTACTAAAAACTAACACGAGAGACAAAACAGGCATCGACCAGCAATCACTCTCAGCAGCAACTGGATTGGTTGTTATGAGTGATTAAAATAAAATAAAGCAGAGATGTCAGGTGACGTTGGGCAATAGATCTCTCATCCGCCTACTGTGTGAATTCCAAGAAGGGGCATAGGTGTTTTGCGCTCAAAAATTTAACTATACATATTTTCTCACTTTTCCAAATGTAATGTTTCGCAGGGCATAAAGCCGTTCTCGCAGTACGAGGCAACCGGCATGCAGCTGCTTAACAGCCTCAGCAAGGGCCACTACGCGGACAGCGACGTCTACTGGGCACACGCCACACTGTCCCCGGAGTGCAAGTCTACACTTCTCGTCACCTTGCAGTGAGTCACCCAGTGTTGCCACAATCAGAACTCTAAACTATTGGAAGAAAGTTAAGAAATGATTGTAACAACTTTGTATTTTTCACTAGCAGTTAGCCCATCCTTTGTACGGGTTGTATGATTCAGTTTTGAAAAGCAAGATACTTATTATCACAACAAAAAATATAAAATCTTAAACAAATAAACACAAACAAAAATATTAATTCTCAGCTAAATTATTTAGGGTTAGTTTACAAAGAGATGGATTATGAAATTTGTATTATTATTATTATAACTCCTTAAATGTAAATATAATATTTCATTATAATATAATTGGGAGGATTGCAAACGCGGAAGAATTCAATCGTTGTAGGGCTTCCTCCGCTTGAGGAAAGGGGAAGAAAACCCCCACCCTTCATCTCGCTATTCCACCATGTTTTCTTTCTGAAAATACCGCCTAAAATATATTTATAAATTTATGACCACCTGAGATTGGTGCTCTGGAGGAAGGATTCTTACTTGGCATGCTCCCAAGGTGTTCCAGGCAGGAAATGTTCTGCCCAAGGGCGTGTATACTCAAGTGGTACGGCACTGAACTTCACAAGGCATTAGTTCATGCATTAGCTTGCAGATGATGGTAAGTTGACTAATCGCCGAAAATAATCACGATTAATAGACTTTTCACTGCCATCATGTACGGGTTAATCGCCATTATGAGGGTTAACTTCTCTGAGAATTAGGTAGACTGATCATGTCCTACCTTTATTATCATTATGAATCCCTTATATTTGGTGGCTGTACAATATTCTTGTGGGATTCGAACGTGCAAGCTCAAGCTCTGTTAACCGGCAATTTAGACCGCATGACTATCTGAGAATCTAGATTTAACCCTCTTAATATCAATGGTTAAATTTATCATCATTTAAAATTATTAGATAAAAATTTAACACACTTAAAATTTTTTACCATTTATAATGTGAGAATTGGAAAAGAAAGGGGAAACAAAACGTAAACAGTTTTTGAAATTGTGTAGCAGCTTCATTGTTGTGTTAGGTTTTTTTTAAAAGCGGTTTTTATGAGCATTTTCTGTTTTTTTTTTAATGAACAATCCAAGTGTTGGTAAAACTGCAAGACTAATGTTTGGTGTTGCAGACACGTGTTCTTGGTGGAGAAGTGTCGAGTGTGGGAGATCGACTGGATGGTACGAGTAGACGACATCATGGCCGTGCCCACAATACAGGGTGACAAGCTCACGTTCAAAGTCAGACAGGTGAGAAATGAAATGTAAAGAAATGTAAAGTATGTAAATGAAAATGTTTTTGGTCAAAAATAAATCTCTGTGCAAAACTCAGGAGCATTGCTGTTCTGAGGTTGATTTCTTCAGTTTACAAGGTCTATTCAAAAAGTATCCGAACTGTTCAGGAAAACCTAATGTATTGATTAATTTATTTTAACACGTCGTGATCTCCAAACAGTACTCTTTGGACCTCACACAGTTATTCCAACATTCCTGTCACTTTAGAAACAGCCTGGAATTCTCCTTTCTTTTGGATTTTAGACGATCTGTCGCACTATCTCATTTCTGCCCTGAAAACGGGTCCCTCTAAGCGGCATCTTCAAAGTAGGGAACATCTAGAATTCACCCGATGTCATATTCAGTGAGTAGGGATATATATACGAGGAGGTACCCAAAAGTAACCGGAATATGTCTGCCGAGGGTGGAGCTTTGGTTTTACGGGTGAGCGCCACTAGGGCGTGTCTAGCACAACTCTTTGCCAGTTCAGTTCTGTGCGGATCGTTGAGATAGCACATTGAACAAAAAATGACGCTATAGACGAACAGAATGTGCTAACTCAACGTCCCGCACAGGACTGAACTGACAAAGAGTTGCTCTAGACACGCCCTAGTGGCGCTCACCCGTAAAACCAAAGCTCCGCCCTCGGCAGACAAATTCCGGTTACTTTTTGGTACCCCGTCATACTTAAGTGTGTGTGCACGAACAAGGTAACTCTTGTAAAAATGTTCCGATCAATACCGAATTTGGTAGAGACATGTATTCCTACATTTACTCAAACGATTTTGTAATCCAGACATTTATGTTTGACTACAGCTATGTTTGGCACTCCAGTAATCAATTAACATGGCATTTAATGGTGGCGTGTCCTGTAATCCAGCTACTTGGAGGCCACGAATTGTGGATATTTGTGAGCGATAGACGGATGTAGAAGTGATGTTCTCTGGTGTGGATCAATGTCCGCAATATTGAATAGTAGGTTCATCCACAAATACCGTACTCATAATTAGACCAGTTTGTAATTCAGAGGAAAAAGTGGTTTGGAACCCACACTAAACTGAAGGTCCCTGAGTTGCCATTGGCTGTTAAGTAAATAATAACAGTTCTCTCTAAGGAACATGTCAGCCTTAGTCAGTCACAAGACAACAAGATCGCTTCAGGCTTCAAATCTTCAGGTCTGGAGGCCCAGTACCATCGCCATCCTGGATGATCCACCTTAGGTGGACAGCGTGACCTGCCTGGCCAAAGTCTGACACAGCAATGCGTCGACACTTCCTAATTTAAGTTTATAGTTAGTATATTTCGATTAACATCTATTACTTCACTTGTTCCAGCCCTAGTCTGATTCGATTGTTCTAGCCACTCCAAGAGGTAATCTAGCAGCTACTGCTGAAAAGCTAATGCTGTGATTCGCCCGTATGTTAGTTGCTCATACACGTCTGGACAGATGGGGGAAGGTGGGTTTAGTTTGGGTAAACACTGCTTAACTGTGGAGTCATCACATGACCCTCGCAGGAGCGGAGGTAATCATAAAGAGTAACCACCTGCCCAAATAAGATCGCGCCACAACCATCTCACACTCATTTTTCATTCATGCTTGTCTTAAAATACCTACCTGGGCAAGACCCTGTTTCAAATGCTAATCTAATCTAATATCGTTGCAGGACGAGAGCTTCAACTTGTTCTCTGGAGACGAGCGGTTCATACAGTGCAAGGACGCAGCAGTGCTGCAGTGGCTGCAGAACAAGGTGGAGACTGTCCTTATACTGAACATGGAGGAGAAGCCGTGCCCCACGGTGGAACTGTAGTTATAAAACTGATGAGCAGTAATTTTGGTACTATAAAGTCACGAAATGGCATTCATTTTGAGTACTTTTTCACATGCATTCTTGTGGAACTGTCGGGCTCCATGTCAAAAAATGTTGGTACTGAGTTACAAAATGACTTCATGTCGAGCACTTACTGAACGAAAGTTACAAAATAACATTCTTGTCGAGTATGTGTGGAAATTTCCACAGTATCCTTTTTTTAAACCATTATGAAACTGTTAAGATATCACATGGAGTACCTACTTGTCAAACCATTGTGGTATTGTAGTTACAAAATGGCATTCATGTCGAGTATTTGTGGTACTATAAAGTAACTACGTGGCATTCTTGTTGAGTCAGTGTGGAACTGAAGAGGCACCACGAAAAAAACCTTGGTTAGGTCATTCTATGTATGTGATTTACAATCGTAGTTTCTTCAATGAGAGATTTAAATCAATTATTTGTACATATAAGAGAAGGAATGAACTGAATAATACTAATAAATTGTAATTATAAAGTTTATTTTATTGTATCTCTAAAATACAGTAAAGACCAGTCTATCCAGATTAGAGAGTCCAAATCCGGTTAGCTGAAAATCCAGACAATCTGAAAATAAAACACATAGTTTAGACAACGATTGTGAATGGTGTGTGCAATATCAGCTGCAAACTGCTTATCAATACCTGCGGTTGCATCTGAAATTTTGAAGATGCTCAAGATGAAATTTGTGTTTAAACTGTTATTAATTTTTTGAACGTAATCCGGATAAACTGGACTTTACTGTAATATAAGGAATTTATATTTTACTAACAAAATAACTTTTGAATCTGTATAAAAGTTTGTTTTCGAAGAAAAAAAATTATCTTTCTGCCTCAATAAATATACATTCAGTTTCGACCAGTGGTTTCCCCTGTCTACTCTGGCTCAACAATATACATGGCTGTGATGATGCCTAGTCCTAACTTTCACAGGCTTCTTGTATAAAGCTTTCTCTCGAGCCGGTCTGTTAAACGCTCTAGTCTTAGGAATAATGGCAGATTATATTTTACGATGTTAAAATTTAGATGTAGATACTCACTAGAATAAATGTTTTGTCGTTTTTTTATATCTGGTATAATTTTTATTTAGCTTTTTCTTTTTTTTGTCACTGTACTCAGTTCCTCATGCTCCTTATTGCTAGGATTTCCTTTGCGGGTTACTTTTCAGCATACAAGCTGTGGAATGTTTGTTAGTGCTACAGTAAACATAATTATGGATGTTGTGGATAAATGCATAAACATAAATGATGGTTAAAAGTACCCGCTTACTGTTAAATGATTCAATTGTAGTTGTTACGGCAACAGCTGTTTTGTAATGCTGGAGCACATTTTCAGGTCTTCAGAACGTCAAATTGTCTACATTAATGTTTAAAATATACGTGGGTCATTCAATAACTAAAAAGACAAATAGGTGTAGAAGGGAAAAAATTTATTTTAACGAAACAACACTTTTACTACTTTTCAACATAATCCCCTTGAACATTTATGCATTTGTTCCAACGGACCACGAGCTTTTTTATGCCAGCTGCTAAGAACTCTTTATCTTGGCGTTTGAGCCAATTTCCCACAAACCTCTTGACATCCGCGTTGTCCTGGAACCTCTTTCCACGTAGTGCCTCCTTTAGTGGGCCAAACAAGTGAAAATCACTGGGGGCTAAATCGGGACTGTGAGGGGGGTGAGGCAGTACCTCCCACCCCATTTTTTCAATAGTTTCTCGAGTTAGTTGAGCAGTATAAGGGCATGCATTGTCTTGTTGGAGAATCACACCTCGTCTCTGAGATCTACGACGTTTTTCTCTCATGGCTGGCTTCACTTTGTTGAAAAGAATATCCGAGTAATACTGGCTGTTAATTGTGCGTTGCTCTTCAAGATAATCACAAAAAACTGGACCTTCAGCGTCCCAGAACACCGTCAACATGGCTTTTCCTGCTAATGCTTGTGTTTTGAATTTTTTCCTCACAGGTGAGCTGGTGTGAACTGAGCTTTGAACTGTTCTGCTCACTTGTAAAAATTTGCACGATTCAAAAAATGTTCACCATACACTTTAGTCATTCTAGAGTATATATTCAGAGGTTTTTCACATTCAGCGAGTAAAAAACTAATAACAGAAAGTGGTTCAACTAATGTGGAGTTTTCAAGTAGACTTGCCATCATTAAATGTATTTTTAAGGTTATAAACACAACTTTTTTGATTAATCAGCTGATCAGGACCTATCCCAGTGCTGCCAACTTAAAGCTGTAAAAGCACCAAAAATACACTACTAACAGATTTCTACCCAGACCTGTTTGTCTCTTTAATTATTGAATGACCCCATGTATTATTGAGACCATGAAACTATTTTCAAAACGGAAGTGCTCGTAACACGGATCTTCGCAACAAGATTTAAAGAACATTTACCATTTACCAAAGAAATCCACTATATCTTCATTTGCCCACCACCTCACCGACAGCAAACACAACTATACTAGCCCAAAACAGAATTTTTAAAATACTACAATTATGCAACAAACACATCTACTTAGATACAATCAAGGAAATCAAAATACAAAGCAGTTAACAAAAACCCTGACCACATCCTCAGCGAAAAACACTTATGTAGCCCACATTAAGGTGAGACAACTCAATATTTCACAACTTTTCTGCAGTATTAGGACTTAAAAAAATATTGAATTTTTACCCACCCTGATATACATACATCATGGCTATGCGAGTGCTGGGTAAAGGATGTCAGAAAGGCTCACTGGATGAGTCACCAGGAAGTGAAAGCACCCCTGGAATACGGAAGTCTAGGCTCGACCACCATCCTGCTACACATATTATGTCCGTTGTGTAAAAAGTTTCATGGAAAATATTAACCCTAGAACTACTACGTATTTTTCCCTTATTTGAATGATATAATTACTATACAGCTCGTCTTAAAATAACCAGTGTAACAAAAAACACAGAACATGCCTCCCCAAACCATTTTAAGGTAAAAGAAGTAAAATCATTTATTTAAGGTCGGCCCTCCCACCACTATTGCACCACATTTGCAAGCCAAATTGGGATTGTGCATGGTTGGGATTCAAACCAGCGTACCAGCGTTGGTTTGGATGAAAACATTTTGCTTGTCAGCTACTAGACCAGTCAGTGCCTTAGACCACTACTCCAAGTACCACCGATGGAGAAAACGCTTAATTGTGTTTAAAAACACAGTGGTGATTCAGCACACTTCTTGAGGTAGTCCAAATCCTAACTCCCAGGTAGCAGCACAAATCACAATGACAAACAAACAATGAAAACATTGTCTAAGAAGTTCACTAAATTGACCACAAATTAACTAAGAAGAGGCAGGGAAGGGTTTTCCTGCCTCTTCTTAGTTAATTTGTAAATGTGTGACGATAGCGACTTAAGCAGTTCTAGGTTTAATGTACACTACATTAAGTACTAAATTAGTGTAGACGATTGGATGTTTTGAAGACCTGAAGATGTATTCCAGCATCATGAAACAGCTGTAGCTTTAACAATTACAACAGGAGCATTTAACATAAAATGGGTACTTTCATTTAGGTAGGTATCATTTATGTAAAAATAAATGGTTTCGGCTCAGGGAAAGGAGCCGATTATATGCCTTACTTTCCAACAATATTTAACGGTGGTGTCAATTTGTTTGAAACGAGATGAATAATTTTGAGAAATATAGATATCAGTATATTGAGAATGAGACTGGGTTATTAAGATTCAAGACAACTTTTAGGACAAAATTATGTTTCAGAGACAAGTTAAGTAAGAGACGTTAAGTTGGAAAATTAAGAATTTTTGAGCTTTTTAAAATTTTTTTTAACCTTTAAGAAAACAATAAAGTGATTTACTGAACTTAAGTTAATGCTCCGGTTAATATGAGATAATGGTAAATATTTTTAATCAGAATTGTAAAATTAACACAAATCACAATTTAGTAACGGTTAAATTTGGGTTTTATCAAATTTAGTTATTGTTAACTCATAGAGCCAATTACTTTATAATTATATAAATTATAGATATTTTCGGCAATATCACAATTTGTGTTATGACTAACCACTATAAAATTTTGTATTTGGTTATGTCGTTGTTTAATTTTTTAAATTAACTCATATTTCTTATTTAATAATTCATTCATTTTCAAATGAAACGAACCCAATAATTGTTCCTAATATAATTGTTTTACACATTTTGTGCATAACCAAAGTAAAAACCTTTAAAAAACTCATATTTCTAATACTTTTATTATTTACTGATTCAATCAACTAAGCTTCCGATGATTTTATATCACATGATGTAGGCTTCGTTGTATATAACTGTTTGGATGATTTGCTCTTTCATAGATATAGAACTGTCAATTTATATTATACATAAATATAAATCTTTTATGGTTACTGCTGTATATAGAAAAAATTATTTTTTCTAATCCATTCCAGTTTATTATTTTGGGTCTTGTTATTGAAAAACCAGAACTTTCTTTTACAGTTCAGTTAGCACTGAGAAAAATCTCTTTCTAGACTTTATTTAATTTCATTGTGATATTATTAAGCCTCCAGATTGTTAAGAATAAATTAAATGGTTTATATACCTCTCTATAACAATCTTAGTAGTTGAAGTGGCGCAACTATAGTTTCGGCCTAATTAGGCCATCATCAGGCACAAGGATAGTAATTTCTTGAATTTTCACTTCATTAAATAAAACTTGAACAAAAACATAATCCAAAAAGTTTTTTGAATTATGCCGAAAATATAGTTGCGCCACTTCAACTACTAAGATATAAGAGAGAGAGAGAGAGGTATATAAACCATTTAATTTATTTAATTACTTATGCTCTGATGACATGAGACTCTAAATAAATTACAAAATGTTGCGTAAATCGTGATTTAATTGTGTCATGTGTTATAACAATGTATTTAATAATTCAATTAATCTTAAATGAAAATGTAAAAATTAAAAAAAGGTTGAGAGATGAGATCAGAAATACTGTGAGGAAATTTAGTAATAGGAAATTCAGACCTCCACATCAATTAGAAAGTTAAATGATTTAAAGTCTTTGAAAATTTTGGTTATGTTTTTGACAATTAGTCACCCAGATTCTAATTTCCCTAATTATTTACTTTTGTAGAATTAATGATATTTTATCTGTTAAATACTACAAATCCTTAGGTGTATAAGTTATAAATGGTAATTGTTTATTTAAAATGCTCAATATTTTTAATTGAAATTCACCCAAACTATCTTAACCTTTTCATAAAATATTCGTATTAGTTTTTAGATTAGTTTTTAATATTTATTATTTATAATATATACTTCTGAAAATCTTTAAATCATTCTACTACTGTAATTATTAAGATAATGAAATTTTCCAATAGAGTTACTAATAAGCATGTTTCATTAAAAGTTTAAAATAAATCTTTTATTACTGATGACAGTAAATTGTGAGCTCTAAAGTGTATGAAATTTATTATTAGTCACTTTAGCTTTAAACATCATCAATTACTAATTTAAAGTCATAGTTTATTACTGGTGAAGATTAAGATTCTGCATTTGTTTTATTACAAAGATTTTATGGGAAATAGTTGTTACCTGCGGATGTTTAAAATTAAATCGGATAATCATTTCACCATAAAATAATTTGATTTGCTTTCGGCTGGAAATATAACCTATTTTTCTTTTTTACTCGCTGTTGACTATGAAATATATTCTGGAAACTTTGATTTGAAGCGGAGTGGGTGTTGTATTTTTTTTTTAAGTAATTGTAAACTAAAAAGGCAGTATTTTGTATTTTACATAGAATTTCGTTCCTTTATGAAAAATCTGTTAAGTTCAATATAAATATTCTCATACAGTAATTTTTTTAAATAAAAAAATGATTTAACAGGAAAAAATATATATTTCTGTTACTATATCCAAATAACTTTAAGCACAAATTAGGTTCTGTATTTCAAAATAATATAATTTGAAATGACTTCTGATTTTCGTGGTTTAAATCTTGAAACATACTTAAACCAATGTAGACATTTTTTAAACTATCTCTTTGTTTAAAACATATTGTGCATCGGAAATTTTTATATTTTATTTTAACAATATGAGTTTAATAGAGTTTAGCTTTAATAAGTAATTCAAATTATAGTTTTCTATGAAAATCCGTTGAATGAAGGCCCTAATTTTTTATACATCATCAGAATCCCTTAATAATTTGCAATAATAAAAATACAGAATTGTTAACACTTTAATTGTTTTATTACTAGTATAAATAAGATAAGTTTAGATTATATGAACTTTTTTTGATTGAATATGTTACATATCACGACATTATTTATGTATATGGACATGTTATTGTCACTTTCTTGTTTTGATGTGAATATTTTATTACTTATTTTTAACTGTTTATACTATACAACCCGTAAAAGAAATGCTTGTTCATCTTGCCCTGGTTCATCTTGAAGTTCTTTGATTCCGACGCAAGAGCACCAAAATCTATTTCTTAATTCCTGGAAAACCAGCCCAAATGCCTCAAACAGAATTTACAGATGATTGCACATAATGAGGTGTTTAACGATGGTTCAGGGTTGCAGAGCTGGTAGTCGGGAGGTGCCTGACCTGTGATGCTGCAAACGCACAGGTGCAGGTGGGATTACCAACCCCTCCTACTTAGGTTAAACACTTTTTATTGGCGGGATAAAGAGTTTGCTACGTTTACCGTTATTCTTATTCATCAGTTCATAGTGATAAATTTTAATATGCAGTGTGATTCAGACCACCCGTGCACTATTTATTGCGGGAGAACGAATTGATATAAAATCATAAAGTGCTATACCCCTAAATTGCATATGGATTTTTCAAGGAAAATGTTTTCATCATGATTTTTGTACCTAACCTAACCTGTCAAGCGGGTGCAGGCAGATGGCCAATTATTGATTTGTGGAATTTGGTGCTTTTAGCATGACACATGTCCTCTATTTGTAATAAAAACCCAATCAATCAGTTGTGATTGGCCAATTTATTTGTGAAAAATCAATTTCGACAGTTCACAAAATGAATGTGCACAAAACTCTTTCTAAAATTGGTTGTATTGTCAATCCTATATTTTTCTTTTGTTACTATTTTTTTCATTGGACACATCCAGTGTTATTATAGGTTGAAAGTTGAATTTTTTTGCGTCAGATGTAAAATATTTTAAACAAACAGATTTTGGTGCTGTTTTATCACATCACACTAACTAAAATATAAGTTCAGTCTGTAAATTAGAATTAAAATGTTGACTGAATTAAATTTTGGAATAGGATTTTGTCCGTTATACGTATACAACTTTTTAAATAGCGGTTCAATTGTTTTCTGGTGTAATAAAACCAGTGGTTTTCTGGTAGTTACTTATTGTATAAAAATTCTATTAACGATATAAAAGTATATATAACCAAAACCTAACTTAAGCCTGCAGAGTGCTGCTTGACGAAAGACCAATTTATGTTGCATAATATCATAATACACACCATATTGCCGACCATATAGCACTCTGCGGAATTTTGTTTTTTTATATTTGTAGATGGTTAATAATATGTTTATACTCTCAATAACCTCTAGAAACCACTGGTTTCCTGTTGAACTTATATTTTTGCTTTATTAAACATAACTAAATTTCCGTTTATTTGTTGTTTTTTTTTCAAAAAATTACCTCCGAAATCAGTAGTGCTTTTTTGGAAAAATATGTGTGAAATTGATTTATAAATGAACTTAAATAGACAACCTTTCCAATTATTATGTTTGTTAACACCAGAAAACTATTAAACAGATATTTAACCCTTCAAGTGCTATGACTATTTAAAATTTTTATTTTTATGCAACTCTTCTTAATATAACAAGTATACACAAATAACTACTTATAACCCTAACCCCTCTACTTTATAACTACTAACTATAAAAGCAAATCAGGTGTCCACTGCAATTCCAATTAAGCCTATAAATGTTGTCAACTTCCAGCCAAGCCGGTTACCATTTGTTTATTTAAGGTGGGCCCTCCAATACACCACACATTTGCACGCCAAATTATGATTGCTCACGGTCGAGATTCAAACCCTCGTCTTTCTGAATGGCTTCAACCGTTGTACTCGTCAGCACAACGGTCTAACCACTACATCATGTAGGACCACCATCTGAGGAAGCACTTATTTGGCTATGAAAGCATACTCTAGTAGCAAAATAACGAACCCAAATGTCAGAACAGGGAACTACACGAGTAGTTGCATGTATTAGCTCGCAGATGGCATCACCGTAACGGTAATCGTTCACTCCAATAGGGCTATACAATTCCACCTCGCTGACATCTCACAGTGAGATGTTAGCACTTGGAGGGTTAAAGAGTGGTATATGTATAACGGAAAAGATCTTTGGAATATACTCCTTTTAGAATAAGATTCTGCAATCGGTATTATTACAATAGAATCGAACTCGATATTTATTTGTGGAAATAAATAGAAAATTAATTAATGAGCTGGCAAGGTGACCAAACTGCTGAATGTTTTTATATTGTATAATTTTACAGTATCCTATGGTATTAACCTGTAATATGCTCTACTTCCATGCTGTTGTAAAACTACAAAAACTCCTGTGCTTAACTTTCACAGTAGACTAATCAAAATTCCTAAATGAAGTTGTGTGAAAGAGTGATTAAAAAGTGTTAAGGTTCTAATTTTGTTATGTATTGTAACAACTATAATTGTATTAAATTAACTTATTTTGATTTTAATATTAGTTTTAAAATAATACTACAGTAGAATCTCACTAACTCGACACTTTCTAGAGGTTGTTGAGTTATCCAGAACATTGCAATTTTTCATGAGTTTTAACTAATTAATACAAAATGAATTCTCACATATAATTTATTGCTGTACAATACCATACTTATATGAGTATTGTTACATACTGAGTAAACAACCTTTGAAGAAATGTCGAATGTTTAACAACTAGCAGTACATGTTCAGTTGGTAAAAGTTATTCTTTCAATGATGCAACATTCTTCTGTGAATAAGTAAACAATAGCGAGCAACTCCACCCACAACTATAACAGTTTTTGCTTTTGTGAAACGGTCTAAAAGAACGAAATAGATCGACTGTCCATCTTGGCTCATTTCAGCTGCTCCGCGACAAAGTCACACTCACTAGTACTGAACCTTAAGCCGTTGTGCAAGCTGTTGACTGTTGAGTATTGAGTTAGTGAGGTTTGACTGTATTTGAATAAATTAAGCTCATAGCTATAATTTACTATGATTTATAGTAACTATATATGTTTACTCAAATATCATCTTTTAAAAAAATGGCTATTTATTTTGTGTATTTCTACGCCAGAGGCATTTTTTAACATTATCCGGAGGAACAGTCCAAACCCCGGACTTGTTACTACCTAACGTCGACCTGTTGTTAGGAACCATCATTAATTAATAGCTCAATGACAAATGGCGACTGGGTCCAGATTCGACCCTTGCGGGATTCGATCCGGCGACCTTCAGTTTTGAAGGCGGGTATTATAACCACTACACCACCCAGCCAGTTATCTTTAATTTTATATCTTAATATCTTTAAAACTATTTAATATCTTTAAAACAATTATAGTTATTTAAACCAATAGGGGTTGTTAATTAGTTTATTTTTTAAAGAATTTTATAGAAATACAGATTTGATTGAACCTTAATACTGGTGTAGAAAAGTTAAATTTTTTAAATGTCGACTGATTTAAATCATGAAACTTTTGCAATCAAGTGGTCTGTTGATGTTGACTGTTGTTCTATAGCTTCTCAGCAAGCTAAACAACTAATCGTAATATATCGTATTATGTGTTGAAATAATGTTGAAAACTACGCTTATTAATCAGTAATAAACTTAACCAAGTATGTTTTCTTCTTTTATTTCCTTAATCCAGATTTAAATTCAAACTTCATATTTTTGAAACACTGACCCAATGCCGCTATAAAAATAGGCGGGTGGGTAATTTTTTATCACTATACTTTTCAGTGACCACGAAAATATGTTTTGATTAATCAGAGGTATTTGAAACATGTAAGCATGTTTTTGTTAGATAGCGCGAAAACATTAAAGATTTTATGTTTTTAAACCCATACCTCACTTGAAAATAGACCATTTATTAATCATTTAGTAATGTACATTAGTACAATTAATTGACTTCATCCAAAGCACAGAACATGTTACATTCAAGAAATAGTTACTTTAGATACCGCAAAGGCTGACAAAAACCAGAGACTGTCGATATTACATCTATAATCTCATAATTTTTCTGAGTACTATTGATGCAACTAACCAAGTATAATAAAACACAAGGGACCTACAATTGTTCAATAATTATAATTACTAAATATACACTAGTTCAAACCATTTAATTTAAAAAGTACTTCACTTTTACGTGTCTGGACAGATTAGATTAGATTATTTGAAATGGCGACCATACCACAAGGTAGGTATTTTAAGCCAAGTATGAATGAGGATTGAATGTAAGATCATTGTGGCGCGATCTTGTAGTCTTGTTACTGACTAAGGCTGACATGTTCCTTAGACAGGACTGTTAATTAATAGCCCAACAGCCGATAGCAACAAAGGGATCTACAGTTTAACGTGGAATCTGAACCACACCCTCTGAATTACGAATTGGTCTAATTATGAGGATAGTCTTTTGTGGATTAACGTAGTATTCAATAGTGCGGACGTTAATACACACAAGAGAACACTACATCCACCGACCATCACTCACAACAATCCACAATTCGTAACCTCCAAGTAGCTAGATTACAGGATGTCGCCACCGTCCCAGTCTATGAATATGCATCCCAGAGGAATGCAGATATGATCCCTGATTTTTGTCTTCATTAGCTTAATTTACTTATATAGTTTTTCTACCCAATATTGGGCAACATCAACGGCTTTACCTTTACCCAGCCACAAATGGTTAGGGTAATGAAATGAAATGTGTCTTTATTTTAGAGGTGAAGTTAGGACTAACAAGTCCTCTTTACCACTTAGCCTCCATATTAAACAAAATTTACATGAACTTAGATAGAAATATTAAGAGAAAATAATAACATAAAATAATTAATTAATAATAAATTATAAAATAAACATTGTTTTTTAAAACAAAAAACTAGAACAAACACTCTCTATTATCTCAATTGCTCTTGCCCCAGCTCCTGCCCCGACAATGACACACATCACCCGTCACTACCCCGCCCTAAAATATGACGCTTCACCTCCGCCCCGAACCGAGCATGGTTACCCTCATTTTTAAGAATATCAGGAAGGGAGTTCCAGTGCCTAGAAGGAGAGACAGTGAAAGAATTGGTATTGAAAGAAGTCGAGAGCCCCTGGGGGTGTTGCGAGTACATATCAGAAATGAAAGTGAAATTATTGTATAGTTAAGAAGGTACATTATGATTGATAATGAAGTGCAACAGGCAAAGTTATTTTGATCAAATAAGACTGTGCAAGCTGTGTGGTGTTGTGTTTACAACAGACAGTGAATTTAATTTTTCTCTGGAACTCTTTGTTGTGGACTAATAATTTAAATGTAGCCTTTTACTCTGCTTTAGAAACCACATTTTTAGTTCAGGGGACGGATATGTTAATTAACCTGCCATCGGTTGGATTTCATTTTACATAAACAGTTGTTCTGAAGACATTTTTTAAATCCTTAACAAAATCTATTAGAGTGTCTTAAGTGCTTTTATGACAATATTAGATACATGTTATCGTTACGGATAGTTAAATTGGTACTACTGATGTCCCATCAATAGTGGCGAAGGGGTGGCGGCGAAATCTTGGTCGCACTTATAGAATGTCTAGCTCACAGCTGACCGATCGAGTTGTGCTGTATCAATCTGAGCTGACCACTCTACACGTGACCGTTAATGCTAGTGTTTTTGTGCGGCTTGCTGCTTGATTTTTTCACAAGTTATATTGTAATAATTGTTTCTTATTTTTGTTTTATTCAGTTGTGTTAGTTTTCCATTTATAAAAATGGCTAATATTCCTAATACATAATATTTATGTTATCTATTTCATTTTTAGAACTTTTATTTGCTAACCCATTACTATCAGTTTCTAATAATAATCACAATGGTTAGGTTACTGTACATATGAAAACAGACACACGCGCGCACACACACACCACATGCACGCATGCACATACACAGATATGTATGCACTATATATAGTGCATATATATATATATATATTTGTATTTGTGTTTGTAATCGACGTTATGCTACATAGTTGTAGTCTGAACTGAGTAGCCTGTCAGATTCTTTCGCTTATATGGTACATTTAAAGTAAAACACAATGTGAGATCTCAGCTATACAGTTTGTGACCTATCACGTAAGTATAACCAGAGAGGAACGGATTATAAGTATCCGTTCATCTATGGTATAACATTGTTTATAAATAGAAGTTCATAAAAACAATAGTTTCAAAGTGGTAATATATGAATTTATTATGATATTTTAACGTATTGCGAAAATTCGATCCCCTATGTACCACTTTGAAACAATTTTTTTAAAGTACGTATATTACTAAGTAATATCATAGATGAACGGATACTAAAGAATACTAAAAAACTTATAATCCGTTCCTCTCTGGTAATATACAAGTAATAACAAGTCTTGTTATGATAACAAATTCAGAATCGCAGCAAATCTTTCTAAGGGGTAGTTTTTAAGGGTGTAAACATTCATCCAAAAACCTATATACACCCACACATGACCGATGTACTACTTCAAAACTATAATATCATGAAAGTAAACATACTACTTACTTAATTTGTTCGATGTTTGAACCACGTCAAATAAATCTAAGGGGTAGTTTTCGGGGATTGAAGATACGAGAATTTTCGCGAAACGCTGAATTTGACCTGTGGTCGGCAAGGAGATCCATTAGATTCGTTAGGACTGGCTTCAGGGAAGTCCTAAACCTATGCTTAAAATACATTTTTTAGTATTATTTCCTCACCGCAAATCGAAATGGGAATTGGGAAAAGGGGAATACGGAACTGGGATCTTGGAATTGGATTGTTCACTATGTTCATGTTCTGTGTTTTCTGCTGTTTTCCCTCATTTACTTCCTTGCTCTGCTCCTGCTCTGTGTCTGACTATTGGTGGTGTTTGCGTTGCGAGTTGTGACTTGAGTTTCGTAAAGTCTACCACTATCATTATTCTTCAAATTTTATTATCTACCATTTCGATGGACCTCGAGCTTTTAATTTAAGTAGGTACATTAATTTAGACTAAATTAAATTTAAGTTTCATATCAGTTATAATATAGTTTACCCTTATCTTGGCAATTTCTTATTCACAAGTCGCCAATCAGTTGACTGCCCAGTCCAATGGAGAGGCGGCGGTAAAATGTTAAAAGCTTCATTATTTACTAATGATCAAAGACATTAGCATTGCTGGGGCCACTCTCCATGCTGGAAAACATAATATATGCATGTAAAATCCTCAATTAGCCTATTCATTTAATAAAGATTTTTCTAAACTTGTGTAGGGCCTAGGCCTACTTTGTAAAGGTGGACAAAGTAACATAGTAATTTTTCTATAGACTGTTGATTTTATAATATTAGCAGGGACAGTAATAATATTTAGTAGATATTTTTCTCAATAAAAGATCATTATGCTTGTCTTTAAAAGTTAAAGTCGCATGTTTCCATTTGGTAGCCATTGTTATTTTTAAAACTAATACTTTCGTTCAAAACAACAATGAAATAAAGAAACAGAGATTAGGTCAGAGTCAAAGTTATGCAGAGCACTCTAATTGTAGCGTCATGTAGAGTCTGCTCATCTATCACTAATAGACGCGTTTAGCGTGAGTGCTGTCTGGGTTTGTGTTTATATTAAGTATCGTTATTTAATTAGTATATTGAGTTTCAAATAGTAAACAGTAAGTATATGGAATCTTGTTTCTATGTGATGTATGTTTATATTACAATAATGCAAAATAATGTAAAATGTTAAAAGCTTCATTATTTACTAATGATCAAAGACATTAGCATTGCTCATCTATCACTAATAGACGCGTTTAGCGTGAGTGCTGTCTGGGTTTGTGTGTATATTAAGTATCGTTATTTAATTAGTATATTGAATTTCAAATAGTAAACAGTAAGTATATGGAATCTTGTTTCTATGTGATGTATGTTTATATTACAATAATGCAAAATAAAAAATAATGCAAAATAATGTAAAATGTTAAAAGCTTCATTATTTACTAATGATCAAAGACATTAGCATTGCTGTGGCCACTCTCCATGCTGGAAAACATAATAGATGCTTGTAAAATCCTCAATTAGCCTATTCATTTAATAAAGATTTTTCTAAACTTGTGTAGGGCCTAGGCCTACTTTGTAAAGGTGGACAAAGTAACATAGTAATTTTTCTGGTAAATATTCCGACTACAGTATCCTACTAATCTATATCAAATCGACCTTAGACTTACTTTTTACACTTTCTACTAACCTTTTAACAATGTTTCTGTCCGCGGAAGAACCCAATTTCGACGTTTCGTACGATTTTAGGCTGTATTTTGACCCTCTCAATCCATACCGTCTAGCTAGGGGATCGGCGTGAATCAGGGTTCTGGGCGGGAAAACAAATCACTCAAATACACTTATTTCACTCTCTAATAACATAATTAACAATAAAAACACCAAGAAACACAGTTTTCCCGACGTTTTCTAACGTTTTCTGGCCAAAATAAGGCACCCTTCAAACACCAGTCAACCTTGTTGTCTACAACAATCGACGTACTGAGCTGGGAGATACGAGAAATATTTGGGAATCGGGGATATTTTAGGGAATTTGGGATAATTTTAGGGTAAACGGGAGATTCTCGTGATTTACAATTTTGAACTGGAAAAGCTTTTTTGATTGTAGATTTAAGGCGTAAGGTTAAGTTTATGTTAAAGATTTGATATTTACTTTGAATTAATTTAACTTAATTTCATCAAACTGGATTAAAAATTAATTAGTTGGGAATGTACTCAAACAAAGAAAATGGCGCAACAAATCATTAACTGAGCTCAACTATATTTAGTATTAGTTCATTTCATTGTCAATCAGCTGATTACAAACCCGTTGTTCCTTCAGCACAATGTAATTGAAATACACAAAGAGGTACGGCAAGTTCAGAAACTACTTCTAACCAGTGACATATTTGTTTATCTACAATAATAATTGAAGGATGTTTATTTATAAAATATAACAATTCTTCTTTCTTGTAATTAACGTGTTTAGATGTCGTAGAATGACTAGTTATGTTTTAGACTGTCAATTAAAATACATTGGGTTTCTGCCGTATCGTTGAAAAATATAACTAATTGTGAAAGTTGTATAAAGGCGACCAATACACGTTGCGTTACATCGTAATAGACGATATATTGCCGAAATACAGGGCTCTGCGGAGTTAAGTTAGGTTTTTTATTGATATTTTCATGTCGTTAAATATATTTTATACTATCACTAAAAAACCTAACTTAACAATATCTCGGATATTACGATAAAACGCTACGTGTATTAGTCGCAGACATACAGCGCTCTGCGGAGTTAAGTTAGGTTTTTTATTGATAGTATAAAATATATTTAACGACATGAAAATATCAATAAAAAACCTAACTTAACTCCGCAGAGCGCTGTATGTCGGCAATATCTCGGATATTACGATAAAACGCTACGTGTATTAGTCGCCGACATACAGCGCTCTGCGGAGTTAAGTTAGGTTTTTTATTGATAGTATAAAATATATTTAACGACATGAAAATATCTATAAAAAACCTAACTTAACTCCGCAGAGCGCTGTACGTCGGCAATATCTCGGATATTACGATAAAACGTTACGTGTATTAGTCGCCGACATACAGCGCTCTGCGGAGTTAAGTTAGGTTTTTTATTGATAGTATAAAATATATTTAACGACATGAAAATATCAATAAAAAACCTAACTTAACTCCGCAGAGCGCTGTACGTCGGCAATATCTCGGATATTACGATAAAACGCTACGTGTGTTAGTCGCCGACATAGAGCGCTCTGCGGAGTTAAGTTAGGTTTTTTATTGATAGTATAAAATATATTTAACGACATGAAAATATCAATAAAAACCCTAACTTAACTCCGCAGAGCGCTCTATTTCGGCAATTTCACCTATATCATCATGTGATATATACGTATAACAACAATAAAATCATGTCAAAATATTATAATAATCATAATAATAATGATAATTTAATAATAAGAAAATAATAATAGTAATCATTATATATATTATGAATATATATTTATATATATATTCATAATATAATAATATGAATCCCATTATTGCATCGGCATAGTGAAGTGACATTATGAGGATTGGTGCTCTGTGGAATAATGTTTCATTATTACTCCTCAGTCTTCACCTAGTCAGCTGTTACCAACGTTGTTAAAACCTCTGCTAAAATAAGCCTATTAAATCCCGGATTCTATTAAAATATCCCGTTTCTCTCTACCTAAAACCCATAATCGTAGACAAAAAAATCCCCGATTCTTCAATATTTCCCATTTCCCCGGCCCAGTAGCCAGATGCCTGCCGACCTCACTGTTGACTGGACGTTATAGAGTGTCGTATTTCGGTCCAAAAAACGTTGGGAAAACTGTGTTTCTTGGTGTTTTTATTGTTAATTATGTTATTAGAGAGTGAAATAAGTGTATTTGAGTGATTTGTTTTCCCGCCCAGAACCCCGATTCACTCCGATCCCCTAGCTAGACGGTATGGATTGAGAGGGTCAAAATACAGCCTAAAATCGTACGAAACGTCGAAATTGGGTTCTTCCGCGGACAGAAACATTGATAAAAGGGTTGTAGAAAGTGTAAAAAGTAAGTCTAAGGTCGATTTGATATAGATTAGTAGGATACTGTAGTCGGAATATTTACCATTTTTCTATAGACTGTTGATTTTATAATATTAGCAGGGACAGTAATAATATTTAGTAGATATTTTTCTCAATAAAAGATCATAATGCTTGTCTTTAAAAGTTAAAGTCGCATGTTTCCATTTGGTAGCCATTGTTATTTTTAAAACTAATACTTTCGTTCAAAACAACAATGAAATAAAGAAACAGAGATTAGGTCAGAGTCAAAGTTATGCAGAGCACTCTAATTGTAGCGTCATGTAGAGTCTGCTCATCTATCACTAATAGACGCGTTTAGCGTGAGTGCTGTCTGGGTTTGTGTTTATATTAAGTATCGTTATTTAATTAGTATATTGAATTTCAAATAGTAAACAGTAAGTATATGGAATCTTGTTTCTATGTGATGTATGTTTATATTACAATAATGCAGACCTGTTCAACAACGTTGATTAGGCCTACTATTATTTGAATTAATCCGGCTAGTCCGAACAGCCTTCATGGTTCCCAATTAGTTTCGATTAGCCTCCACTTAGGATTAGGATCTTCTGTAAACAAGTAATACACCAATTAAAACAATTGCCGATATTAGGATAAAACATCTTACAGAAGGTCATCAATTAACCCTTATCAATGAGAGTTAATTTAATAAAATAAATCTGTTCAATAAGCATTTAGATTGAAGAACAGCACATGGTAAATATCACTTCACTTGTGTTGTTGATGCTGGTGGTCACTGGTATAATGAAGATAGAAGTAGAGACTCAGCATTGTAACCAATGGGACTCAGCTGAAGAAGAATGTGCCTTCCCAGGCAGTTCGCCCCATAGCACAGCACAGGTTTTTTCGGTAGAAGAGATGATATGTAGTCCAATTCGCACTGAGTAACATTTTGAACACACTCACAAATTCAAAATAGGCTCTTACTTGCGGTAGGAACAAATTAAATATTTGGACATTTGAGACGTTGAAACTTGATTATGGTCTGAAATTGAATTAAATTGCACTTGTTTGAGATTTATTATTAACCCATTCCCGTCGGGCAGAATTGTCGATGCCTGAGGCCTGCAGGCCTTTATCGTTCAGACCGGAGGGTCTGAACGATAATCGAGCCTTGATCACTACTACTGTGTGTCAATATTAGCGTGACAGAACTAACAGTAACTTCATGAATTATATGTTTTGATTTCTTTGCCCTGTTCCTTATACCCTCTAACCGCGAATACAATTAGGCCTACTTTTAGCAAGAAAAAAAATTATTACTTTATTATTCACCAGTTCCAAGCTGTAGACTTAGAAACAAGTAGGTGCTGTTGTTTTGTCAAATCATATTTTATTTTCAAATGATTCCTTTATTTCACTTGGCAGATTTAATTCTAGTTCCCTGGAGTAATAAATAGTTAATGATAAATCTTTAAATACTTTAAATAATAATCATTATTACTGTATTATCATCAATAAATACAATAGCTGAACGAATCGTGCGAACGAGAAAATAATTTACTGTAAATACGGAACATTTGACACTAAATATGATGATAAAAGAGGACGCCAACATCATCTATCGGATGAGAAATGAACTAGAACACCTAACGGCGGAAAAAGAACTAGGTCGAAATATGAGCAGGCAACGCACATTGTTTGCTCATCATAACCGCCCCGCGGGACGCATGGCACACGTCATTAGACATCTGTCTAGCGAAGTACCCGGACTTGCAGTGTGCGTCATTAGACAGGAATGGGTTAATTGCGGTGAAATTATATTAGTTACTGAAATGGCAACAGGTATAGCAGGTAGGTATTTTAAGCCAAGTATGAAGGAGGAATGAGTGTTGCGCAATATTGTCGTCTCGTTACTAACTAAGGCTGTCATGTTCCTTAGACAGAACTGTTGATTAATATCCCAACAGTCTCTGGAATATCTAAGGGACCTATAGTTTAACGTGGAATCCGAACCACTGGTCTAATAATGAGGATGATCTTTGGTGAGCGAATTAACGTAGTATTTTAATGTGTTGATGTTAATCCGGACAAGAGAACAACACTACATCCACCGATCATCACTCACAACTATTCACAAATTGTGACCTCCAAATAGCTGGATTACAGAACACGCCACAGTCCCAGTCATCAGCAGATCACGGATGAGTCTCAATTGTTAGTTGGACATACCCAAAACCATCAGCACAGATAGCATCCTCTCCCCTATAATAAAGTCAATCTTTCAGAAGTGAGTGAAATAAGATTTAGACCAACATAAGTGTTTGCAAAGTTGTACAACAAGGCCATTACAAATATGGAAGATGCAAATATTGTCTACTCTGATAAAATTGATCTTCAATGTTATCTCTGATGAGCCTCAGAAAAGGAATGCCTAGGGGAAGCCAAGAAAATAATAGGTGCAAGTGCCTATTACATTTGTAATACAGAAGTATTACAACCCAGGAAAATAAGATGGTTGTTAATCGTTTGCAGAACAGATCACTACCGATTTGTCTTCAATATAAATCAATTTGATTACATCAAAGAGCATAGGGTATAGTGAATAAGTGCTAAGGTAACATTGATAATAGGCTGCTCCAATCTTCAGAGAGTCAAAATGATTCACAAGGTTCTTGCATTAGGGGAAACTAGCGTACCTGAGGAAAAAAAAATTATTTTGTTAGCAGTATGGCCTGTTGCATTTGCCCAGGAACAAATTGGAAATTGGGAAAAAGGGATTGTTATTTTGGGCCAAAGAAGTTCAATGCTTTGCTATGTGCAATACAAATTTTCAGTTATCGTGTCTAAAGAAAGTATATACAAGATTTCTTGGATTAAATAGGCTAGTCAATGAATTTTTTAATGTTATATTTTATTCAACTTTATTATATCTTTGTATATTTTATGATGAGATTTGTCATGGAAAACATGGTTGTTCTTTGATGAACACTCAACGATTAAAGTGCTTATTAATTTATTTATGGGTTTTTCCGGACCATTAGATATTACTTTACGTTAATTTTTAACCCCCCCTTAAAACTGGATTGAAGGATTTGCCTGATTTTTGAACCCATCTCAAAACAAAATGTAGGATTACACATTTCAGCTAAATTTTGTGTAGATCGGACCATTTTTACAATAGGCTAAGTTATCGTGTTTAAAGATACAAACACGTAAATATACAAATTTTAATGCCTATTGTCTTTGGTAGAGGGGCTTCAAAATGAAAAACTATCATAGTATTTCATAATTAAAAATAATTATAGTAGAATTTCTCATTGGGGAGAAGCTAATAAGGTAAGAAAATAACCTATTGTAATAACCATAGGTTATTTTCTTACCTTATCTACAGCAAAGGTATCCTCCCTATGAGAAATTTACTAAAACAGAAAGCTAAGGCTACTAAGATTTATACTTACTTTTACTACCATAGCCATTGGTACCCCAGAATGGTTTTGGCCTCGCCAACAACTGCTCGCCCTCTCTCCCAGTCACGTACCTTGTCTATCACTGGTGGTCTTCCCCCTATTCGTCTGCCCTACCTACTTCCCTTAAAATAGTGATCCTCCGTCTCTCCTCAAGACATGCCCCACCCATCTCAAAACGTCCAGTTCTAGCATGGGCTTGCAATGTCATGATTTCTGTATATATTCTGTAATTCTTCGCTATATCTGATTCTCCATTCTCAATTTTCACATTCTGTTCCAAAAATCCTTTTTTAAATTTTATTTTAAAACAATTAGTTTTCTCTCTTCTTTTTTATTTAGTATATTCATGTTTCTGCTCCATATAACAAAACTGACCGGAATCGTTTGGTAAACTTTATTTTTTGTTTCACGTGATAACATTTTTGAGGTTAGGATTTTGTTACATGCATACATACTTTTATTAGCCTGGTTAATTTTATTGTTTATTTCTTCATTGTTCCTGCTTGATATTAATGCTCCAAGGTATTTAAAAAGATAAACTTTTTGAAAAACGTGCTCTTCAATATAAGTTCTTTTCATTTGATTGGTCTTCTTGTTTTGACTAACATTTATATAAACTGTAAATCATAGTAGAATCATGTTTTATATTTTCAGGATGGGTGTAGAGGATGAGAAGATTACACGAGTACCAGGTGAAACATTATCCATAAAGGTTTCAGCTGAAGAGGAAGCATACAGGAAAAAATACCTGCCTGGTAATTATCAGATCAGTATTTTTATAATTTTTACTTATGAGGTTTTAGGCCTACTCAGCTTCAAGTATTCTTTGACATTTTATAATTCATGTTAATAATCAATAGTCTGCACATCTAGGTCATTTTAAGAATTTATCTAGATTGAACATCCATGAGTTTAATCAAATTTTTTTCTTGAGAAATCTTGCTGTAGAAACAGTGCATTGGGGGCATACAATTGATTTTTATTACTGTAGTAATTTCTTAATAACTTAGGCCTAAGGGCCCTAAAAAATGTAGATCTACTATCTAACTGTTTGGCCTGAAATCCCTTAAAACAATGTTGTATGATTGGCAGTATAGTAAAGTCCGGTTTATCCAGATCGGGTTAAAAAAATATTATATAAATAATAGTTAAGATGTGAATTTTATCTTAAGCTTCTTCAAATTTCAGACGCAACCGCAGTACCTTGCGGGATGTGGCATGTCTTACTAACGAATGCATGCCTAGCCTAACATTATGAACGCACAATCTGTATATTGGGGGTGTTTCCAAGTGGAGCGCTACAAACACTTAGCGCATGCGGTAGCAGTTATTTGACATTTCAACACTGAACTGTTAATGAACTTGGCTTTAACAATACTGAAGTATAGGTGTTTGAGGTTAGATGTACAGTGGTTGTTTCAGAATTATTTTTACAGTCAAATTGTATAGAATATATGATCTTGAGTGGTTGTGAAAGGAGAGAGGTTATTTTAACGTCGGAAGAGCGATTTATTTTCTACCTAAAACTAATAATAATAGTTTTTAAACTTTTAATAGAATAAAAACAAATTTTTTACATGTTAAACTCTTGCGATATTTTGTGGATATGTTGTTGTGCAGAAGTATATGCAGTCTGCATCACTAATGTTTCAGGCGCTATTCACGATCGTGGTCTATGCGACATGGATATCTATGGTGGTATATTTTCAGTATAGTTTCAGATCATCTGGATTTTTACTTTTTTACTAAAAACTGGACTTTACTTTACAGCATAAAGTATTTTGTTGATGTGGGATTTGAGAATGTAGCTCTAAGGTGCAAAGAGAGCTCGCTTCCTTCACTACCTGACTCTAATTTTATTGACATTCATATTTTGGTTAAATTCTTTTGAGTTTATAGCACATAGTTTTGTAAACCACTCATCCGAATATGATAAAATTGATACATTTTAACGATTAGGTAGTTCTTAGGGATTTTTCACTGTGAATTCATTTTTTTACTTAATTGTTACTACAGTAGAACATCACTAATTCAAACCTCGATAATTCAAAAACCTTCTTTTTGTAGATTTTTTCTGTTCCCTTGAGAAAACCTCTCCAATATTCAAAAATATATAGTCCGATAATATCGTTATGAACACATTTGATGCACGGGGCGGGAATGTCATCTTTGAGAGATGTCAACAACCCGGCTTCAGTGTGAGCTCAGTCTCGTTCTGAGCTCACAACTGAACGTTGTTCTGTTTGTCGCGTTTTATGTGTGTTGTGTTAAAAATTTTGCAACCTTAGTCTCCGTGGCGGCCATTCCGTGCTTTGATGATGCTTTTGTGTTTTTGCTTCATGCTCGGCGGCACAGTTTATCAAAACACGTTAAACAAAATCCAGCAGTGAACATGTTAAGTTTAGCCTGCAGTTTAGTTTTCAGTGTACAGTTTGTGCTTCTGCTCAATTTATTTAATTATTCTTAAGCTACACATGCAATACAGTGTTATACTTCTTTTGTTTTTGTAGTATTATTTTTTAATTGATCCTTCCAAATTCAGGTAGCATGTTTTGTGTTCATTTTTAAATTTTAAAATGTATGTCATGTAATTAATGTATTTTTGATGCAATAAAGATATTTCGTTTATGTATTTAAATTGGTAATTGTTTACTATCTTAGGATACAATGTTAATATCATTTAAACATAGTAATCTTTTAACAAATCAAATTATTTTTGTATTTATAGATGCCAAAAAACTCACAGATGAAAAACTAGTCTGCACGGTATGTTCAATCTCTCTAGCTCAAAGCATCCATAAAGGAAAAGATCTTTATATCCATAGAGCGCTGCAAGTTCTTGTATGTGAGGTAATTATAAATATTTGAATTATTATCGTAGTGAATTTTAATCTTAAATGTCAAAACCCTAAGGCTTATGAAGGTTATTTCTCCAAATTAATGATTTGTTTTTGAGTCTGTGAAGATATTTGATTTGCGTAAAATACATTACGTTCTTTACTTAATTTATTGTTAAAGTTAGTTACTTATAAGTTAGTTAGTAAGTAATTATTAAAGCAGTTTACTTATAGTTAAATGAATTTCAGTGAATTTCAGGGAAGAAGCTATTACCGTAGGCCTCATGGCAAGACTGAGACCATGTTATTTTTTTTATATTTAGTTTTATATATATATATATTCTTCATAAGTGCCAAATGACTATTATAAGTACTTAAAAAAATGTATAGTTGTGTACTGAATGAATGAGAGTGTTGGTTTGCAAATTTTCGTTCGTAAAAAAACGTTTTCAAGGAAATAGAAATAGTGACTGTGTACAACATGAAAATAAAACAAAACATAAATAAATTCAAAGAAATTTATATTTAGTTACGAGGGCAGTCCAGAAAGTCTGTCACGTTTTGATATAAAAAAAAACGTAAGTGCAAGAGAAAATTTTTATTATATACATTTGAAAGTACTATAAGTACTATAAGTATACAACTAAAATACTATTTTTCAACATAATCACCAAACAAATTGAGACACTTATCATAGCGGTGAACTAATTTGGAAATGCCGGTGTCATAAAAGTCTGCCGCCTGTAACTTTAACCAGTTGGTTACGCCCTCCTGCAGCTCCGCGTCGTCGTCAAAGCGCTGCGTAGCAAGCCATGTCTTCATTGCCGGAAACAAGTGATAATCGCTGGGTGCAAGGTCTGGACTGTATGGCGGATGTGGGAAAACCTCCCATTTGAAAGCATCCAGGACTTCTTGTGTTCGATTTGCCGTATGTGGTCGGGCATTGTCGTGGATGAAGAGAATTTTTGAAGTCAACTTTCCTCTGCGTTTGTTTTGGATCGCTCTTCTTAATTTTTCAAGTATTTCACAATACCTCGCAGAGGTTATTGTTGTTCCACGTTCCAAGAAATCAACAAGAAGAACCCCTTTCCTGTCCCAAAAAACAGTTGCCATGATCTTCCTTGCAGACAATGTCTGAAGGCATTTTCTTGGTTTTTTGGGTGAGTTTGTGTGACCCCATTCCATAGACTGAAGTTTGGTTTCACAATTGACGTGCTTCACCCAAGTCTCGTCTCCTGTCACGATGCGATCGAGTAGTGAATCACCATCTTCGTCGTAAGCGTGCAAAAATGACAACGAGCAGCCATCTGCTGATTTTTGTGGGTTTCTTTTAGGATTTTGGGCACCCATCTTGCACAAAATTTGTGATAACCTAATTTTTTGGTAACAATTTCGTGCAATAAACTTTTTGAAATTTCTGGGAAAAAAATCGATAGCTCTCTTATTGTGAATCGGCGGTTTTCTCTAATCTTGTCATTGACTTTACTCACAATGTCATCAGTCACGAGGCTTGGCCGTCCACTTCGTTCTTCGTCATGAACATTAGTTCGGCCATTTTTGAACTGAATGCACAGACGCCGTACTCCACTTTCACTGTAAACATCGTTCCCATAAACTTGACAGATTTGGCGATGAATCTCAATTGGTTTATTGTTTCTAGCCAACAAAAACCGTATTACCAACCGTACTTCACAACTCGCAGGATTTTGAATTGCGGCACACATTTTCAATTGTTATTGAAAAACAACAAAGAGCGACACGAACCTCCCTCTAGCACGGCTGGATAGCCACTGAACGGAGGAACGTCCTGACGCCAAAATTGCCGCGATAGCCCTGCACCTAGCGGCTAAAACGCAAAACGTGACAGACTATCTGGACTGCCCTCGTATATATATATATTCTTCATAAGTGCCAAATGACTATTATAAGTACTTAAAAAAATGTATAGTTGTGTACTGAATGAATGAGAGTGTTGGTTTGCAAATTTTCGTTCGTAAAAAAACGTTTTCAAGGAAATAGAAATAGTGACTGTGTACAACATGAAAATAAAACAAAACATAAATAAATTCAAAGAAAAGTTTACCAAATTTTGAAATCATATGGTTTTAGGCAGTTGAGTTGAATAATTTATTTATATAAGTAATAAGCTATCTGAAATTTAATCCTGTAGGAAATTTTGATTTTAAAACCAACTGGTGTGCCAATTCTGAATTTCTTAAAATAAGTTGGTTTCTTTTAAGGTTTTGATGTGGTGGAATTTTGTGGAGGGCTTTAAGTTCATAACAGCCCACAAAATTTGGTTGTGGGGAGCTGCATGATTGAAAATTGGCTTTCGTAAATATTTATGAACCACATCAAAACAGTGGCCTGTCATTTTAACTCCTAAGGAGTTAGATGTTTAGCCTATATATTCTTTTTGACAATGTTTGCACGATAGTTGGTAAACCACATTATGGGTTTCACAAGTTGATCCACCAACTATAGGGTTAACTTTTAAAACTATAGGGTATTTGTCATTCTACTTTTAAATTCAGTTGATTCACACATAATTTTGCAAATACCACATCGAGGTTTGTGGCATGGTTTACAACTATTCTTGACATTTCAAAGTTCATTAGGCCTAGAATTTTGAATTTTGGGTCTCACCAACGTATTTTTTAAATTTTGTGGCCTTTTAAAAATAACACGAGGTGGTGTGGTGTGGAAAAATAAATTTTCTGTTTTGGGAGAGGATTTTAAAATATTGAATGCTACTTTCATGATGCTGTTAACTTTATGAAGTCCTAGGTAGTAGTTTTTGATGAATTTTGGGTCACTTGAAATTTTTTTGTCTTGATTCACATTTTTTTGTTTCTTCAATTGGTTTGATAGTAACTGTTGTGGGTAGCCTTGTTCTGTAATAATATTTTATAAACCAGGTAATGTCATAAAAGTAACACGGCTCTTATGATTGAATTTTTTTGGATGAAAGTATTACCTTTATATCCAACCGAGTGTAAACTTGTTCATCCAATCTAATACAGTGGAACTTGGATAATTCGAACTTCTGTAATTCGAAAACTACTTTATTTCGAAATTTTGTCTTGGTCCCTAGAAATTTATATAAAAACAATGTTAAAATATCTTGGTTAATTCGAATAATATTTTGGATAGTTCGAAGTTTTTACAGCGGAAATTTATAGTGTGTGTATAAGTGAACAGTCATTGTGTGCGATTTTCCAGGAAACGACGTTCGGGCTTCCTGTCCTCAGACTATTTTTAGCTAGATCAACGCGCCCACCCCACTCACTAGTCCACTACTGCTCATAAATCGCAACATTGACATCTGTGTGTATCATCGGTGGTGGTTTGTTCCGATATTCGTCGTCTGCTTTCATGTTAACACGTCGTGTGTATGATGGCTTCGTCAAAACGAACCTACAAATCTCTGACGTTGCAAGAATAAATAGCGGCGATCAAGGAGGTAGAGAAGGGATTTGAAAAAGTTTGTAATAGCTAGTTTCGGGATCCCTCCAAACACATTATTGACATTTAACAAAAATTAGGATTTTTAATCAATAATATCTTCATTAACCTAACTTTTTTAATATACAATGTTAAAACATGATGTTTGATTGTTTATTTCAACCACTTGCATAAACTTTTCTAATTCAAATTTTTGGATAATTCGAATTTTTTTCTGGTCCCTTGAGGTTCGAATTATCCAAGTTCTACTGTAAAAAGAAATGATAATCTTATTTTATGTTTAAGTTAGGGCCCCATGTTCTTACACTTAACCTGATTTAAATAAAAATTATTTTATATATTTATATATTATAATTAGAAACCCTCTAGCACACTCCAGCCTTGACCATCCGCTCAATACAGAGATTTTTCAGTGCCTCCACAAACTGAGGACAGCTTTAAGGGATCTGATCTGCAGGAATAAGTAATTTCAGAGACGATAAGCAGTGATAACGAAAGTCCTGTCATACGTAGTCACATGAATGTAATTGAAGAAGATTGTGAAATTCGCGAACTACCCTCAGACACAAATTTAATTTCTGCTGTAAAATTTTTTGGAAACTCTGTTTTTAAGGAACAGTCTAACAAAAGAATTGCAACTTCACAATTTAATTAGATTCAACTCTGGAGGTGTCGGCATTATTCACTTAATTGACTCTCATGCTTATTCTAGGCTTGTTATAAATTTTATGGAGACGGATGTTTCTCGGCAGACGAGGATGGTGATGATAAGTACTGCCGATGGTGTGGCCAGGGCGGGACACTCTACCTCTGCTCTGCCTGCAACTGCGCCTTCTGCCAAGTAAGACAAACTCGAGAGAATAACTTAAGAGTGGTCGTGTAAAAGATAATAAAAAGTTTTATTTTCTCCCAATAGTTTATATTATTTTTAAGAGGGTACAGCTGTATTAAATCTTTAACCCTAGAACGGACGGGCTGGGACTGTGAGACCCAGGCGCGTTTGTTATTGTTCTAATTCAAGGTCATTGGTCTAGAAAAACGCTGAGATTCTGTGTAGCTTCTTAAAATACTCCAGAGAAAGCAATAGTGTAGTGGAATTTTCCACTGCAGCCCTCAGTTTGCAGTTAACAACTGGTTTTGGTGGAGTTGGGTCTGTCAGACCCAGCCTGTCCGTTTACGTAACTTTATTCGACCGAGAAAAGTTTTTGTTTTTCGAATATTTTTAATTCATATTTTAAATAATTTTACTATTTTTTAACAGTTTTATGTACCTACACAGTATTCGCCCGTCCACTCTAGGGTTAATGTGACACCTCTTATTGCGAAATTTGAGATTAACAGCAGCCGTTTCAATAGTCATATTTTAATACCTAGATCAACGAATGATGTGACCATTTTACAATAAAGAAACATGGAAAAACTTGATTCGATGTAGACAATATTTATTAGTCGTTTAATAATTACAACAGACCTTGTTGTTAATCTAAGTAGCTAACAAGTCAAATGGCTAATCAATATTATTTTTTTTAAACAATTACACTATGATTACATGCTATACAATTCTCTTACTTATATAGGTATTAGGGGTCTGCGGTGCACCGAAAAAATCGGTACGGTACGGTTCCAGCCTTGTACCGAACCTAGGTACGGTACAAGAATTTTTTCGGTACAAGTTCGGTAAGGTACAAATAAGGAAAAATTAAGTCTCTATCCAGTCTAGGTTGCCATCAAATATAACTATGGAACATCTCCTGCGAAAACATTAAATAAAACCCGACCGTTAAAGGCTTTATACTCTACAAGTAATATAGAATTACAACACTGCCCAAATGTACGGCAAATATTGAACGCAAGACTGACTCATAGCGTGTTTGTGAATGATCATTTAAAATAAAACAATTTCACCAGGACCTCAGGAAAATCGGGCAACCAGCCATCTCCCTGCCGGCTCTAAATTATTGTGCATTCCCAGCTTATTATCGTATCCACGTATAGCAGCTTACGCGATCAGGGAACCGTTCCTCCTTTTGATGCAACAAAATAGTCATACCAGTATGAGGCTCGTATTAGTCGTGTTTCAAATAGTGATGGGAATACTTGTGATTTTTCAATCACAATTAAAACCTTTTAAACTGTGATTCATGATTCTTTCAATTGATTCGTTCTTTTTCCTCTGACAGCCTGTTTACGATGTTATAATATAACATCGTCAACACATCGTAATATAACATCGTTCTGTATTGGTCATATTATGACCAATACAGAACTGTGATTTGCCGTATTGATCCCGCTCTTTCGGGATTTTCACTCAAATAAAATAAAAAATCATAATGTTAAGGATATAATTGAATAAAGGAAATAAATAACTTTTATTTTTTAACAATATGTTCTGTATTTCCTCATTAGTGGAACCCCTCAAATCCGAACTAATTGGGATTGAAGCCTGTTCTTCCAGGGAAATAAATACTACGCTCTTATTTCGTCACTGTATTCGCGCGGTAAGCGACGCGGGGGGCTGTGCGTGACTCAATAAATTCATAAGCGCAGTGACCTTGGCGGGACGAGCCTGTGCTATAAATAAACCATTCTCCCCCTACCCTTACTAACAGGGATGCGTATCGCGTCTGTCTACTGTTTGTGTCTAGTTTAGTGCGCGTTTACCTGCTGATAAGTGCGTATCTATAACAACCGACGTGGCTTGGAATTACAGTTGTGTGAAGATTTTCTTCATTTCAACAGTTGAAGCATTGATTTTATAATTACGAAGTATGTAAATTCAATGGTTAAAGATAACAGACTTTAAGCGAAAAACCCTGACTTTGTTAAACCTTGAAAAATAAGTTTATGTCATTAAATTTTTTTTAATTTCCAGTTATTTCTTTTTTTGATTTCCCAAGAACATGTTCAGATTTAAGGGGTTCCACTGTAATATTAAAATATTAACCACTTTATACTAAAATAACTATTTTAGTCTAAAGAGCCCTTTGACATTTTATGAAAGTGTTTGATTTAATTTGAATAATTATTGTGATTGGTTGAATTAAAAATAATAAACCAGGACAATATAAAACATAGGTCTTGGCTAGGGGGTATTGACTCAGTTTTCTGTATTTTTTGTTCTGCAATAAAATACGTTATAGTTTTTTATTTTGTTTGTTCATCCTTAGTTTCATATAGACTTGAGAAGATTATTTCCTCTTATTAATTAGTTACAACATAAATTATAATAATTTTAAAAATTAATACAATTATTTTATTAATATAATTTTAAAAATTAATACAATTATTTTATTAATATAATTTTAAAAATTAATACAATTATTTTATTAATATAATTTTAAAAATTAATACAATTATTTTATTAATATAATTTTAAAAATTAATACAATTATTTTATTAATATAATTTTAAAAATAAATTAAAATAATTATTAATATGTTTAATGTGATATGTTTTTTAAAGAATGGATTTAAAAATCATATTACAGTTTAAAAATTAGTACCGTAAAATATTTCTTCTGACATTGTATATATTTTTTTAAACTCCTTTCTCTATGTTTTCACTAATTAAGGTCTGGAAAATACTTATGAATAAAAGGATGAGATCAGTCAATGTTACTAGCAGCAATGTTATTCTCGTGTACCGTACCGTACCGAATTTGCACCGAGAACCGAGGTACAACAATTTGTACCGTACCGTACCGTACCGACCTCATAATTTCCTGTACCGCAGACCCCTAATAAGTATGGGAAAAATAACCTTTTATTTAACAATCCATCCCTCAGAAATTTAGTTAATGGTAAAAATTTGATTTCAGAAATGCACAAAACAGAATCTGAAGTCTTCAGTTCTTGCTGAACTGGAAAATGATGATTGGAAATGTTATATTTGTAATCCACGACCTCTCTTCGGCTGCCGAACGATTTGTTGGGGTGCGCAGCAACTCAACAATATCGGAAAGTGAGTCTTTATAATTACCACTGGCATGTTTCATTTTAAAATAACTCTGGCTTTGATTAAATTAAGTTAACATGTTCGCTGTGGGATATGAATCATAGGCCTACCCGAATTTTTAGCAAAAATACACACGTTTATGGGTCAGAATGCATATAGATTGTTTTATTTGTCTTCTGCAAAGTTTATTGTCTTTCTGCAGCTGTTTTGAAAATAGAGCATCATATGACGCCGTCTGCACCTGGCGCCCTCCTCTGTCCTGCCGATGCTCCCAAGACTTACTAGTAGCTCATATTTTCATAGTCACACATTTTATTTAATAATGATAGTCCAACAAAACTATAAAACTTGTTGCGAAAATTTTCGATTTGGTTCAAAATACAAAAAACTTCATCAATTTACAATCCACTTCACATGTCACGCCGCTAGTCATTCAAAGTTCATTTTTTCACTTTCACAAACAATAAAAAAGTTTATGTAAAGAATAAAATATAATCATACCAACAATTTACAGAAGATTGTTTATGAACTTTTACTTCACTGATGACGGTGAAATGTGTCAAACAATTCACTTGGACCAAGACCTGGGGCAAGCAGTACGCTCTAGTTTGTGCTGTGGTAGGCCTACTTTGACCTGGAAATGGATTCAATAACTCTTTCCTTCTAAATTTTAAATGCTTTAACCCTCCAGTTTAAGTAGAACAAACAGAAGGGTTTTCATCAACTTAATTTCATCTTCAGATTCCGCCAGAAAAAGTTTGTCATCAGTATTCCTAGGTTCCTCCCAAAGATTGGAGGAAATCGTCAAGAGTGTACCTTAACTGTCATAACGGTGCCTGTGTTGGCCACTTATTGTAGAAGGCATTTTAACCCTTAAAGCGCTACTGAAAATCACGGTCCCTGCTCATTTAGTGTAAAAAAAATCAAAATATTATTTTCTCAATCTTCTTTTTGGATGTTGGTAGCTTGAATGAAGTATAACAATGAAATTTGCTTCATTTTTATTAATAAGACAATTTTTAGGTTTTAAAAAAGTAATTTTTTTCGTCTGGATGAGCCATTTTAGTTAATGATAATTAGTTAATAAACCCTATACATTAAAAAAATTCACACAATATACACTATTTACTACTAAAACACAATGAAAATCACTCATCGACAAAAATGTCAACAAAGTTAGCAAAAGTGAAAACAGCTGGCCGTAATGACTCGTGTCTACAGGCATAAGCCGCAGTATATGAGCGAACGAATACTGGCCGAAGTTGCAAAACAGCTAATTTCAGTCACTAGATATTTGAACAAAGCCGCCATATTGGTTTTGTAAGCGCATAGAGGATAAAGCAACACCACCATGCACTCTATCGGTTGTTTCATGAACTACAACGAATTAAATGTGACGAAATGACTAGTCTCAAGGCATTGCCCGCGGCGTGTGACCCTACTGTGCCGCGCCTCAAGCCGCTAGCTGCCCGGTAAGGGTTAATTGTAACGACATTATATTTAACTCAGTGGGGAGATTATAAAATAAGAAACAAGCTCACGAATCACTGAGATTTTTATCTCGAAAATGAATACCGATATTCTTTAACTGATTTCACAGTTAGACAGCCTAAATCATAGCCTAAATACTGACACTAACAGCACCCTCACTAAAGCGCTAATGTATAAATATTTACTATTGCTGAAAGCTTCCACCAAGTGCCATATGTCGCGTTCCGTGTTTGTCGTAGTTCCAGAGAGTGCTATATGGTGCTGTCCATAGCGAACATATTAAAGAGAAATTAGCATGTGACATAAGTTACAAATCTACTTTTACTCAAGGCTATTGTAGTAGACAGTCAACTCTTTATAAAATGGGTTAATGATTGGTTGAATGGTTAACGGGTAATGGATTAAACTACAAACATAAAATAATCCTTTATTTTTATTATGTATTAAGTTTATGTGGCCCCTAGAACAAAATGACTTATTACCATTAAAAAGAAGATAGTAAAATAAAAACATCTTTAATTATCTGGTAACAGTCAAATCTATCAAACCAATACAGCAATAGTGGAAAAGCTTGGTTTTTTTAGTCCAAAGGGGCTTAGAAATTGAATGGTAATTCATACTCAACTAAACAGGTCATATTTTATTCACAATTTAATATTTGTATTACTTTACAGGGAAAAAGAACAAGAAAGGTTAAGAAAAGTGAAAGAAAGACTAGAAAAATTAGAAGCTAGAAAGAAGGAAAAGGATGCTAATGAAAGACGGTCGAGGAAAGTTTCCTCCAGCGAGGTAATATTTGGTTAAATTATATGTTTTGTTTTCGAATTGATATTGTGGAAGTAAAAGGAAAAGGAGATTTACTTGGATCAAAGAATATTTGAAGCCTTAATCATTTCATCTCTTCTCCATATTTGATAAAAACTATTATATTTACCTCCCTGTCTAACCCATATCCCTATTGTGGGAAATGGGTTAGATCATGGATATCCAAAGGGTAAGTTTTCAGTTCCTCTAAACAGTTGATCTTATAACCATATGACATCACTATGCATATGATGTCACCGTTTATAATCTTGGACTGACAGATTGCCGATACCCCCCTCCCAGACATATCCATGTCAAAAACTTTATTTGTGTCTATTTGTCTGGGAAATTGGAATGAATAAGGAATTTGTTATGTTATGAAAAAATAGGTAATAATTAATTAGTAGTTTGGGTTTTTGACTGGCCAAAATTCTTATTATTTATTCCTACTTACATGCATTATATGCATTTTGAGTTTGATTGGAAATTGTTTACTATGCAGTTCCACTGCTTCAGCTGTCTACTTAACAATAGCTAAAATATTAAGATAAACATTTCTGAAAACAAATCTCACTATTTTATTTGCTTTCTCTGGTTTATTCCATTTTATATTCTTAACACACTGTATCTACTGTTAATTAATAAGTTCACACCAACTGTGACAATTTTTAATCTAATTATGTAACGTTTGTAGAGCGATTAACAAATTGTCAGATAAATACTTCAAATTATCAAACATTGATAACCGAAATAGTCATAAAATATCCCAGGTTTAATATAACCTATTTCAACCAGCTGGGTTTTCAGTTGTGATGAGAATTTTAATGAACCATTAATTTGAATCAATTTATAGTACACTCAGTTCAGTTTATCTGGATCTTAACCCTAGAAATGATAAAGTTGTAATTTACGACGCATTTACATATTTAATAAGAATTGGCAGGTGGAGGCATCTGTCGTCAGTTTTGTGGAATTGTTAGACACTATCGCCTACGCGACCGTGTTTCCCTCTGGGGGCCAACAACCGAAACTGCTCTTTTAGTACACGAGCCTGCCACCGGGCAGGTCTATAACCAAGTAAGCGCTTTCTTTTCCTAGGCACTGGATGGCCGTGGTGGCTAAAGCGCTGCGCTGACGAGCGTAACGTTCTAGCCATTCGGAAGTGCTAGGGTTCGAATCCCGACCATGAGCAATCCCAATTTGGCTTGCAAATGTGTGGTGTAGCGGAGTGGAGGGCCCACCTTAAATAAACGGTGACCGGCTTGGGTGGAAGTTGACGGCATTTGTAGGCTTAATTGGGATTGCAGTGGACACCTGTTTTGCTTTTGTGGTTAGTGGTTATAAGGGGGGGGGCATGTTTTAAGCTTTTTTTTGTTTAAACTTTGATATTTCAAGAAGATATTAGTAATTATTTTTATGTTACAGTTAAGAGTAAAAAGCTTATCACTTCTAGGGTTAATCATCATTAGGTTACTGCTGTACTCGTAAAGTCTCACTAACAATGGCGTGTAGCATATGAAGTCTTTCAACTCATTTCTAGATTTAAGACTTGGACAAGAAATTAAAAAGAAATGAAATAAGTTTTCCTTTTGGATTGGAGTTATTGCCTCTTAGGACGGTGGTGTCATCCTGTAATCCAGCTACTTGGAGGTCAAGAATTGTGGATATTTATGAGCGATGGTGGGTGGGTGTAGTGTTCTCTTGTGTGGATTAACGTCCGCACTATTGAATACTATGTTATCCGCAAAGACAATCCTCATAATTAGACCAATTCGTAATTCAGAGGCCGTGGTTCGGATTCCACGTTAAACTGTAGGTCCCTTAGTTGCCATCGGCTGTTGGGCTAGTAATTAACAGTTCTGTCTAAGGAACATGTCAGCCTTAGTCAGTAACAAGACTACAAGATTGCGCCACAATCATCTTACACTCAATCCTCATTCATACTTGGCTTAAAATACCTACCTTGTAGTATGGTCGCCATTTCAAATAATCTAATCTAATACTAATAAAAAGTACTGATTATTTAAAATTTAAATTTTTAAAACTTATAAAATTAAAAACAACTTATTTAATACATTAAATGTCTACGATATTTAGCGGCTATTCTGTTGTAAGGTTGTAATACACAGTTTGCAGTACTAATTTCTACAAGTGTTGTCTATGGGAAGTGGAAATATATCCTGTTATATTTTCAGATTATCCGGATTTTCAGTTGTCCGGATTTGGATTCTGTTTCCTTAATCCAGATAAACCAAGATAATACTAGCTGTAGTAATCACGTCGGTAGCACCCTGTTTGATTAAATAATGCTCTTTCTTTCAATGATACGATAAATTCAAAAATTCCCTCTGTTTTATAGTTTTTAAACCCTTAATGGTTTTTACCGACGTACGTTTTTTGTGTGAAATTTCTAAAAAGGGGCCTTTGACGTCATCATTCCACGTTATATCGCTGTAGTTAATTTGTTTACCTCTAGAAATCATTAGCATTTACCACGTACACATTTACAACATGTGTTGCAGTTATAGCTGAGTAGATAGATTACTGGCCTACCATCCAAAAGACCCAGGGTTTGATTCCTTGTCATGACACATATGAAATTTAATTTCTCAGACTGCCACCGTACTTCGGAAGGCACGTTAAGCCATTGGTCCCGGCTAGTAGTTGTTTGGTCGTTGTTAGAGGCACTAGTGCGATCTAAAAACTCTTAACACTAGGCCAGAAGGTTAGACGAGACTTTACTATAAGTACCATTTACTTATGAACTGTTTCCTTATCACTTTTTTTTTATAAGCCATGTTGTAGACAACTAGAAACTGAAACAGTTGCGCAGTTGTTTGTTTCTATCTCACAAAGGGAGAGGTTCATTATTGTCGTGTTTGGTTATTGGCTGTATGCTGTAGGGGTAGTTTATTTACGGTTAGGCTTTCTATCTCACAACGGGAGAGGTTCATTATTGTCGTGTTTGGTTATTGGCTGTATGCTGTAGGAGTAGTTTATTTACGGTTAGGCTTTCTGATGTGTATGTTTCTTTGTGAAGTAAGATATTGTCATATTACTGCAAAATAACTCCCATCTCTATAAGTTACATTTTTTTAAATCCTGAAATTAAGCAGAAGTTTAACTCAAATTGTAACATTTGAAATAGGTTTAATAAATGTATTTTACTCTTTAATCTACTGTCTCAGGTCATAAAATAAGAATTTTAAAGAAAAACATGCAGTTTTTTAACATTAGAGTAAACAAAAGAAAAGGTTAAGGGGTTAAATTTGAAATATAATTTCAAACAAAAATCAAGATACTTTTGTGGCTTTAAACCAGTATCATCCTAATTTTTCTTCTTTGCCCAGTATCATTTTTGTTAGATTAGATTAGATTATTGAAATGGTGACCATACCACAAGATAGGTATTTTAAGCCAGTAGTGAGGATTAAGTGTAAGATGATTGTGGCACGACCTTGTAGTCTTGTTACTGACTAAGGCTGACATATTCCTTAGACAGGACTGTTATTTAATAGCCCAACATGGCAACTGAGGGACCTACAGTTTAACGTGGAATCCGAACCACGGCCTCTGAATTACGAATTGGTCTCATTATGAGAATGGATGCGAATTAACATATTATTCAATAGTGCGGACGTTAATCTACACAAGAGATTACTACACCCACCGACCATTGCTCACAACTATCCACAATTAGACAATATGAGAGAAGTTTCAGTTGTCTGAGTATCTTGTTCAGTATTATCAGTATTTTCTTTTTTCAGGATGAAACATCTAAAAAGAGGAAGAGGAATTCAGATGGAGATAGTTCATCACCTGAAGTTATTCCCAAGAGGAATAGGCGGGAATCAAGAGGGAAACCAGAAAAAAGAAGTCTGAATGGTAGCATTGGCCGACGAAGAAAAGATTCAAGCTCAGGCTCCGAGTCAGAGGAGGATAAGAAGACAACTAGGCGTTTTAGAACTAGAAATAATAAAGAAAAGATTGTACCATCCAGTTCTGACAGTGATTCGGATGCCAAAACCAAAAAAGACCGGTTAAAAAAGAAGAAGAAATCAAAAAGTGATTCCGATGACTCCTCTGAAGAAGAAAAAAGGAAGTCTAAAAATAAAAAACAAGTCAAAAAAGGCAAGTCTGATAGTGAATCATCTGAAGATGAAAAACTGAAAAAGAAAAAAAGGATTAAAAAGAGAGATGATTCAACAGATGATTCTAGTGATGAGAAGAAAAAGAAGAAGTCAAAGAAAAACAAAGGCTCATCAAATGATGAGTCACCCAGTGAATCCAAGAAAAAGAGCAGCAAGAAATTTTCAAAGAAAAGGTCGAAAAGTTCCAGTGATTTAACCAGTGATGAAGATGAACCCTCTAAAAATCATAAAAATTCCAAGAAAAAACAAGGAAAAGAAAATTCAAGTGCGAAAAAAAGCGTGGACTCAGATATTGAACCAAACAAAAAGAAAGTTACCGAATCTGAAGAAACTAATCATAGTTCTGCAGAAGAAATACTTGTTAAGAAGAGAATAAAGTTGGCAATGTTATGGCTAACCACTATTGTTCAAGACATATCTGAACTTGGGACATTGATATCTTTACGGGCAACAAACTTTAGCAAGAAAAAAATTAATACAGTAAATTTAAAATCTTATGATGATATCTTAAATTGTGTCAGTAAAATTAAACAGCTAATCAGTGGGGTTCATGCTAACTACGACCATATCGAGAAAACACTAGATACACACTTGAAACCATGGAAAATATTAACTGGGTTGGAGGAAGGTGAAGAGGCTAGCAGTATGAGTGTGGACGGAGATGTTTCAAAAACAGACAGTTCATCAGTAGGGCAAGCAAATAAAAATTCTTCTAGAATCCAGGAAGAATCAAAAGTTAAAAGTGTAAATGAAAAAAATGATGAAAGTGTGAACTGGAGTGATAATTCTGATGATCAGAATGAAACGAGAGCAATGATTTCAAAGGTGAATGAATCTTTGGATAAATCCCAGAGTGATGAAGTTAATGGTGAGGATGTAAAAGAAGCTGAAAATTGTGAAAAAAGTAATGACACAAAAAACCGTGATGATAGTGATTCAACAACGCAAACGGTAAGCAATTTTTCTCTATGATTAGGTTTGTAATGAAACCCATATCCTGTGTGAGAGAGTGTGTTAGAGATGTAACATTTGGGCTCATGTTTTATCTGAGCCCAGTTGATTGTAAAAATGTAACTTTAACCCAATTATTCTTGTTCAATGGATGTATTTAATTTTTGGTAAGGTCTTTGAACTAAAGTAATTTTATTTAAATGAATAAAAAATACTGAAAAAAATCTGATGTACCACTGAAGCTGTCAGCAATTAACAAATGAGTGAATGTTAATGACTGTAAGCCTTGAAAACAAATTTAGAGACTCCCTTTCTTAAACTGTGTGGTTAAACCGTGATAGAAATGAGGACTGTAGTATAGGCCTAATCAATTTCCAACTGTCTCCTTTAATGTGTTAATATGTCTCATAAAAATTATAAAAAAACCCTAGGGTTTAGAAAAAGTTCAATAAATGGTACCTAAAACTAGAGGAACCATGAGGTTTTTCACTTGTGTCCAGAGTAGAAATGCTTTCTTTAGCTTTTGTCATAAAAATTGATTCTTTGTTAAATCTTTTCTTTGTTATCTTTTTGTGAACATTGTGTTGAAAGTGTTACTAGTAAATTTTCATTCATGTTCCTGTATGTTGTGTTTTATCATTCATGTTCCTGTATGTTGTGTTTGAACCCTTCAAGACCAGAATTTTAAGAACCCTTCCAACACGTCCGGACGGCATTATTTTGGGATTTGGACCCCCTACTACTAGCAAACCTGACCTGTAACTGATGACTGTTCATCTAACCACAATTCAATGTTATCATCTTAAGTATATTGAGTAAAAACAAATATTTTATTGAAAACGCTCAAAACTAACCTAGTTTTAGGCAGTACTCACAATGTCAGTTTAACATGAAATGTCTTCTTGGAGCTAATTTTTTTTATATTTACTATTACGACACTAAACTTTGCTAACAAAACATAAAACACTCGTAGAGATAATAACTTATTATATTTCAGTTCAAAACACTGTCAAACTAACACTAACACATTGCCTTCCCACATTACATCAGACAACATTAAACAAACAAGCCAAGTAGTTATTGTCTGCTCTTCCAGCTGAGATTTTTTTTAGTTTTCCTCCTTTCAAAGACAGTCGAATGGCAAAAACAATTATGCTAGAAAGGCAGACAGTGTTATCCAATATTGAGAAGCTCCAAATAGCTCTAAAAATCCTGTAAGGTAGCAACAAAATGCATTACTGACAATAAACCACACCAGTGCTGCCATCGCACTGCCGAATGCCTGTAGAGCATGGCGACCAGCAGGCGCGGTGTTGGCACCGCGATCACAGTACATCGAACGGAGTTGAAGGGTTAAAATAGATAAATCCAAATCAAATTTAATACATCTATTCAACTAATAATTGCAATTGAAAACAAATACTTGTTAATTTTTAAGTGTATTTGACACTTTAGGTTCAGGGTTTTAATAAACAAATTATAATTTTACCTTGTTGACTAAACCCTTTTAACCGAATTAATCTAGCCTTGGCTTGTCTCACCGATTTGAATTTTTTAGCCAAATAAAAACAGTTCAAAGGTTAATGAAGATGAAAAGAATAAGACCTTTGAATCGACCAGTGAAGCAGATTCAGACAGCAACAAAAAAGAAAGGTATTTATTTCAGAAGAACTGGGGTTTTGGAGTAAAATTTTACATAAATGTTATATAGTACAGTAGAACCCCGTTTATCCGGACCCCGATGATCCGGATCTCCGGTTTATCCGGATCAAAATTTTTGACCAAAATGCACATAAAATGCCCTATTATATTAGATTTTTCAGCGTAAAAATAACATTTTTAATCATAACATTCACATTACTGTACTTTCAATAACCTTAAATATGTACTTTGATCGTAAATATTTTGTTTATAAGAGTGTAGGAAATGCGTAGATACAATATATAGCGCAGTACGTACAGTACAGTAAGAATGAATGATGCATCCGTTCGTTGCGACTTTATCTTTCTTGAAAGGTCGTCGCCCTCTCCCCTCCACTGCCAGTGGTACGTCGCCCTCTCCCCTCCACTGCCAGTGGCGCGTCGCCCTCTCCCCTCCACTGCCAGTGGCGCGAACAGCAGTTGCTCAGTAACTCTGAGTCAGTGTGCCTCGTGCGGTGTTGTGTGCGTCCTGCTGAAGGTGTTAAAATTTGTGTGTTGGTTATGGCGACCAAACGGAAAAAAGTTGTTGTCACAATGGACAAAAGACTTTTGGTGATCAAGCGTTTGCGTGATTGTGCTGCGGTTAAACGCCATACAAAAGTAAAGCAAAGAAAAATAGACGATTTTTTTGTTACAAAATAAGTTCAATACTGTACTCCCGTTTGTGTCTTGTAAAATAGTACAATGTGTGTTTTTGCCGAATGAATGGTAAGTTTCTGTATTCCAGTACTGTATGTGTTGTTATTTTTCATATCCCAACTGTGTCCGGTTTATCCGGATTTTCATTTATCCGGATCATGTCCGGCCCCAGCTAATCCGGATAAACGAGGTACTACTGTAGCTAGAATTTTTTAGGTAACGATTCTTGATTTGCATTTCTATAATATTACGCTTACCAAGGATATTCTCCTACTCTCCCACCAACCTGATAGTTTTGCAGATCGCTTCACTTCTCGTCAAGTTCAATCGTCGTACCTTGCTCAGTAATGTTTGTTCTGTATTATTTTGCTTTATGTTCATAGAATTTTGTGTCTGAATGATATCTGATCCTTTCTGTATATCAATGCCTTAGTGTGCAGCTGCTGGCAGAGGTGTATATAAGAGTGAAAAGAAAAAAGGGAATAAAACAGTATGAATTATTTATAAGGTGCCGACAAATAGATGTGTAGAATTTAAATTTTTGGACGGATAGAATTTTGATGAACGATTCTGACGTGCAAGTCGTCAGAGTTCTACAGTTTTTGTTAAATTCAATCCTAGAGGATTCAAATATGAACTACGAAGTTTGAAATCACACAAATTTCATCCTTATATTTTTTTTCCTTTAAGTTGGTATTGAAAATGATTTAACGTGACTCAAATTTGTGAAAAGTTATTTTTTTCAAATATTTAACTCATTCCTGAATGAATTGTCCTGAGGTGCCTGAGACTCTCCTGTCTGAATTAAAATGGAGCCTTTTTACTGGCTGAAAGTAACTATTAGCTTGATAGATTTAACAGTAACTTCATAAGTAATAGTGTTTTGATTTCTTTACGCTGTTTATACATTTTGTGTATATAGTATCAGCCATAAAAAGGAAGAATTATAATTTTAACCTCTTTAATCCCAGGTTCTGCAAAGTCAGACCTTTCCCTCGGCCCCAGTTTTTTTGTTGCTAATTTGCAGACTTATTTAAAAACAATGTATAAGATCTAAAAATGGAGTAACAGGAGAATCTGAAAATAGTTAAAAAATAATATATACAATTTTTTTAATGTTTGAATTTTGCCAGAAATTTTCTAAGCAAAAATACAGCAAGACAATTTTTTTTAATGAATCAAATACATAAATCTGGTAGGAAATTTAATTCCTTACATAGAAATGTTCATAAAATAAAAAAATTTAACACCTACAAATGTCGACAAAACAAAATGTAAATAAACATGACGTGACGGTAACAACTGCTGTTTATTGCTCGCTGCAGGTTTACCGTTCCAGCCAGCGCAAAATGAAATGTACCTAGGGCAGACTTTCTCAAGTAAAACAGTGTTTCACACGGCATATTTCTTATTCTTATATCGCTTCAGAGAATTCATAAAATTAAAACTGTACCACAGTTTTAGTTAATCGACTACTGTCATTCCAATCAAACATTTTAATGTTATTATAATTATTTAATTAATTTTATTACTAATCCAGGTTATTTTTCTTTATCTAGATCGAAAACGCATTCAGCAGAAAAAGAAGTCATAAACGAGAAAAAAGATGATGAAATTATGGGAGAGGAAGATGTAAATACTAACAAGGAGTTAGAATCTGAAGGTTTGTGTTAATTTAGCTTAGCAAAGGGAACATACGAATGAAATAAACAACTTCTTATGGTGATACAACCCATTGAACACCAACTAACAATCTTGAACCCTACGACGTGGTTTGACACACACTGTAGGCGAGCCAAATGCCGTCTGCTGTGCGGTTCAACGTACGAGAAACGTGCAATGTCGACCCATGATGTGCTGCTAACCCCCAACAATTTACCAAACCATATCAACTCTGACTTCTCAGTATGTTATGGACAGTATAAGGACTAATCCTAAACAACAGGAGAGAGACGGAGATAGTTTAGAGTGAGGCATCAAATCAGCTGTTGAGCCACCATGTTACTATTGTCATCTGTGTTTGTTTTTGTTTCTCAATTATTTTGGTCACAAATACTATGTAATAGTGTGAATAAATCGTGGAAATATTTAGTTTGACTGTTTTATTGTATTTGTGGTTACTTATTAGTACTTTTTTTGGCTTATTTTTGCAAGAAATAACCAAACATAGTTTTTGACTTTGTAAAAAACTATTACTTTGCAATTTAGTACAATTAATTGGATCTTTAACTAATATAAGTAGTAATTTTAAGCCAAGTTATGAATGAGGTGTGGAGATTGTGGCCGATCTTGTTAGTCTTGTTAGCAGGTGCGGACGAGTTCCAATTAAAATGTTAATTAAAGCTATACAGCCGTGAATAATACTTTGGGTGTAGAAACTACATACATTTGAATACATTTTTGGGATCTTTGGTCTTAAAGAATCATAACGGCGTTAAACACGAGAGAACACACACACCGCCATCTCTCACAATATAAATTGTGACTTGTCATGGAAAGGATGTCGCCACATCGCCATCGAAAGGATAATTTAAAAAAGAAAAATATATTATTTTTTATTTATTTGTTTTATTGATCTAAAGTAATTTCAATGCTGAGATAGACGCACATATTTTCGTGGTCTCGTAACAGGTAATTAAAATCTTCTCTACATCATAAAATCTTTTTTTCTTACAAAGAGAATACCAAATTTTTTAGAAACTACAAATGTTAATATTTTTTGCTAGTCTGAATTTAAAAAGTTATTGATGTGGACACAGTAACTACGCTCGATGTTGGATTTGAAATATATACTGAACTAAGTCGTCATAAGCTTTAGAAAATCGACTGTCGGCATCATTATGCAAACAGGATTATAAATTTCCAAAAAAGAAAAATCTATTATTTTTGTTATGTTATTGCTGTATTCTCCATGTTGATCTAAAGGAATTTATTTCAATGGCTGAGATAGTCGCAACTATTTATTAGGATGTACTCGTAATTTTTTCACAGGATTTTAAATTTAACTTTCTTTGTTTCAGGTTAGTCCGTGTCTACATCATAAAATCTTTTCTTGCATTTCTGCCATACACAAGAAGAAACCAAATTTTTTAGCTATTTACCACAAATGTTGGACAATATTTTGGCCTTAGTTTAAGTTTCATTTATTTAAAAGTGTTATTGATTGAAACGTCCATGGTATTTGAATATTCGGACGAATGCTTCCTAAGCTCTCCAAATGAATCATAAACAGAATCACGTCGGCAACTGTTATGCAAACAGGATCAGGTTGGCAACTGTTATGCAAACAGAATCACGTTGACAACTGTTATGCAAACAGAATCATGTCGGCAACTGTTATGCAAACAGAATCACAGAATCACGTCGGCAACTGTTATGCAAACAGAATCACGTTGGCAACTGTTATGACTTACAAATGTCAAACTATTGAATAATTCCTCAGTTTTCTATTGTTCATCGTAATTTTAAGTGTTTTTGGCAGGTCATAATGTGTATGTTTTTATTTTGAAACGTCCCTGGGTTTTGATATTCTCTTGTACCCATATTCGCTGTCTACATCCTAAATGAATATAAAACTGGAGATTTAGTAAGGGATTTTTGAAAACATCTATAATTCTTGCCAATTAATTATGTATTTTAAATGTTCATCATAGGCGAAATTTGTTTTTGAAGATTGTATAATTGTTGTGTTCTATACTGGCTTGTGGTCTTAGTAGACGTTTGCTGTTATTGGGTCATTACAGTATTAATTCTTTTGCTTTGATTTACACTTATTTTGATCTCACAGTTTGGGGAAATTGAGAATTTATGTATTTTATATGTATAGTATATGTCAATAGGTAGGAATGTAGGTCAATATAACTGTAAACAGATGAGACTGTTTATGAATAAAACTACTGTTTTAAAAAATTTTTCAAAATCTGTCCCTTATTATTGGATAACTAACCCCAGAAAATGCTTTATTCATGTTTTTTGTACAATATTTTGATTTTTTTGTGTTTTGCAATTCAGAATTAATTCATACGCTTTCCTAAAACTGACCTTAATATTAACTATTGATAAGGCCTATCATCTGTTTACAATTTTTTTCCTTAAAACGTTCATTAAAGTTTATTTTAGTAGAGAAAAATAAACATTTAAAATGGATTGCGTCGAATTTATCTTACATCAGTGTTTACAGGCATAAAAATAGACATTCGACATGATAGATGGATTCAGTGAGTTGGTTTCTGCATTTTGTGCCCCATTTTTCTATGTTTCAATTTCTATGTTTCTGTTGAATCAATTTCCTTTAAGGTTTGATTTCTTACATCCGGGTATTTTGTGCTATTTCTCACATACTTTTTTTGTAAATTTAAGTTTTTCAGTTTGAGTTTTCTGTTGAAATATTACATAATATTTAAAATAAAATGATTGTTTAAAAAAGTATTATTACCAATATAGTTTTTTTTACATCAGGTAAGAAATAATTTGTTTAATTTATTTTTAAATTGTTTATGCATATATTTTTTTATGATTTATGCTTGCCAAATACTTTCTCTATACATCATTTAAAATATATTATTTATAAATTTCCCCTCCTTGATTGTATTAAGGGTGGTTTATATTATGATTTTTGCCAATAAAGTTCATATTTATAGTCAAACTGCTGAGAAGTTCTTAAGGTAAATGAATCTGTACCTTTGTCTCTTTAACTTTATACAGTTAGAATTCCTCATATCTGGCTACTTTGGCCCTAAGACTTGGTTGGATAACAATTAAGAATTAATCTTGCAATAGTAAAAACTTCAGTTGAGAATAAGCTTAGAATTTTTGCAAAAAATAATTTAACTAAAAAATAGTTAACCTAGGTGTTGGGTGTTAAACTGTACTTTATGTTCAGTTCATTTCACATTGAAGTTCAGTGTACAATACATTACAATTTCATTTTAACGCTGACACACTCATTTTACCACTGTGAAGTAATAAATAAATAACTCTGTACCGGTCGAAAAACAACTGTTCAGATAGGAGGTCAGACAAAATTATAGCCTACTAGCCAAAGTACCCGTTCTTCGCACGGGTTAAAAAAAGGCTGAAAGGTGTAGGCTCTACTCATACATTTAAGTTATTGTTAATTAATTCTTCATTGTTTACAAAATGACAAAACATGAGTGTCTACAACATTTCAAAGTAACATCTGTAAAATATTGGGAGAGGATAAGGATTAATGTAATAGAGACAGTCGTTGGAAAAAACTTAAAATCAACCATTCCACTATTTCAAATAATTCACTAATTTCGATCCAGCAGTTTATCTGAAAAATCAACTTTATTTCTTCTTCTTCCTGAACTGTCAAAATATAGTGCAAACAGATGTTGTCATTAGAAAAAGTAAACATTGAAACCTAGGACGGTCACGGCAGCTCTTTCTTCTTCTTCTTCCCGAACTGTCAAATTTTAGTGTTCATAGCTGTTGACATTCAAGTAATTTTATGTTTTCATTTAAAAATGTAAACATTGAAACATAGGACGTTCACAGGGCGTAGCCCGAGAGGATTTTAAGGAAATGAGTATTCCTATGTGTTGCATGAGTTTAAGATCTACCTTTGTGTAAAATTTCAAACTGTTTGATTCAGTATTTTTTGCGTTTACTTGCCACAACATACCCACAAACAAACATACAGAAACCACCTCTTCTTTATAATATTATAGATTGGCAAAAATGAATTAGAATAGCGGATGAAATAACCCAATGGAAAGATGTGTCACGTTAGAAACTAATAAAATCTTGACTTCTTGTTGGTAATGCAGAGAAAACATATGATGTTAACTTCCAAAAAGTGTTTTGAAAGGAGGACTTGTTATTCCAAGTCCGGTTATGAGGTGTTTTATAGTTCCAGTTGTAGTAATAAGAATATTAATTAAGTTATCTTACCATATTAGTTTATTCATGCTCTTCACGCTATACTCCTTATGACTCCTGTTTGTCGTAAAATTTTTTATCAAATTTAATTTTAAAAAGAGTATGTGCATGTAGAATGTTGTAAATTAACCCGATGACACACAGTAACAAACTCACTTATTTTGTGAACTTGTATTGCTTGTGAGCTAAATAGCTAGCTTCTTAGTTTATCAATGAACGGAAACCATAAATTTCACTTTCTCTAAATAACATTAGTAATGGGTATGCATGTTCGGTGCTTCAGTAGAACCCCTCTAATCCGACCTTGGATGGTTCGTCACTCCAGCAGTCCGACCAGCTCAGGCTCGGGAGCCTGTGCCGACTTGTCACTAATGGAACACCTGTTTAGTTTGCGGTTTTTTATTTTTTGTATAAAATATTATTTCAGCAATGAAAAATCTTGAAATGTTTATCTGATATTTACTAACAAAGCTTAAATATCATAATAACTCATTTTGCAAAGGTATTTGCATGAAACATAATAAACTACTTCATTTTGATTGTCTGTCCTTGGTTTAATTATTTTTATATAACGGACTATTTTTCGTTATTCTATTCAAAAATTCATCGCATGAAAATAATTTGAACAACCCAATAGTTTTGCCAAATTTATGACATTTGGCCTATTCAGTCGTGTCGATGGTGATCGCATAACAGATAAATTTACAGTAAATAATTGAAGGTGACTGATTAGTGGGGTTCTACTGTATATGGGATATGTTATTTGGAGTTTTATGCCTATATAATACACATTAACTGAGTTAAACTCTGTACAACGTTATATAAAGGGTTTAAGATATCCTCCTATAGGTTTCTTAAGAAGCACATAATAGATGTATAATTAATTGTTCTTTATAAGAATACAAAATGTTTGAATAGCTTTGTTGCCGAGAAGAATAAAAAATTATTTAAAACAATTACACAAAGCTGCATACCAGTTTTTTTAGTATTTAAAATTAAGTTTATTTTTATTTTTCTCAATTTTAACATTAAACATGTTCTGTGTGTGCAAATTTTTGCACATCAGTATTCTATATTACAGAACTGACCGAGAGAAGATTTTAAGAGCTGATTCTTATAAAATCAATGAAAAAGTGTATTTTCAAAAATCATTTGTTAAAATGCTGTTTTTGGGGTAGTAAAAACAAAACCCCTTCCTTAACCCTCCTTTGGATTGAGCAATTTTCCCAATTTTAAAACTGCTGAAGGCTGGGTAAAACATTTAAATGTAGGCACAAAATTTCATCAAGTTCAGATTTATTACGAGTTATTGTGTAACAAATACATTTGTCAGTATTTGTAACAATTACAGTAAAGAGTCGATAACCTGAAACAATTGGGATTAAATGTGATCGGATAACTGAATTTTCGAATAATCGGTCACAGATTTTTAATTTACTTTTTATAATATAATACTCACAAAAGATACAAACAACTTTATATAATGCATAAAACACATTCTGAGCCTTAAAAAACCAAAGAAGATCAATTTAAAAAAAATGATTGTTGAACATCAATTCGGTGCACAAATGCGAGTTTAGTCGCGTCGGCAACGCTGGACTGCTACTGCCGCCGATGGTTAAACTTCGGCGTGCGGTTTCCATTTTTGATGTTTGGCTGTGTTTCGGATGACCGGGATCAGATAATCGACCCTCTACTGTAAACCACAGTGCAAATGGGTTTGTTGTTACAATGTAACACTGTACATATTTTTGGAGGAAAGAGATTTCAAAAAGCATCTTGTCTCTGAATGGATTTTTTCACGACTCTTGCTTTTATACAGAGATTTTTTCAACAAGTTAATCAAATGCTTTACTATATATTTTTTAACAAGAGTACCTTGCATTACTGATCTGATACAGATGTTAGTAATGACATTTATTGAATTATTTACCTTCAAATTTTTAGATTACCATTGTCACGGTTTCAAAAAGAAAAGTAAAATAAAACCACACCTTTTTTCCAAAAATATTTTACTCGTACCCTTTTCATGATTGTATCTTGAATAAAAAAAGGTTGCAATAAAATATTTTGTTGATTTATATTTTTAAATTATGTTAATATTTTATAATGTCAGTTTTAAAGAAATCATTTTATTTGTCTAAGCTCACTGAATCCAAAAGTGTGTTTAAAATTATAGAAAAATCACAAAATTAATGCATAAAATATTGATAATACCCTAATCCATACAAATGGACATTCTTCTTCTTCCTGTTGTAGATAATTTGTCAGTATTCTAGTGTTTCTTATTTTTAAGTAAGTGATCTTAGTCCTGTGAATCGATGTTACATATAATCGTAGTAATGGTTACGTGTATTGTGATTCTGTAGACGTTTAATTATGTCAATAAAGTTTTATCAACATGAGTCGACTTGAAATTCAAAACCCTGGAAAACTAATTAAGCTTACAGATTGATCATATTTATCATATTGATCTTTAAATATGGATACAGTGCTTTAAAATGACTTTTTTTTGTACTATGTATAGAGAAAGTGTTTGGTTACAGTCTTCAAATGTAATTTTTCAAAATAAATTATATTGCTCAGCAAAATATAAAATTAAAAAACTATTTGTTATTATAATAAACGACTGTCTGTAATAATGACTGGGACGGTGGTGTCGTCCTGTAATCCAGCTACTTGGAGGTCACAAATTGTGGATAGTTGTGAGCGATGGTCAGTGTTCTCTTGTGTGGATTAACGTCCACACTATTGAATACTACGTTAATCCGCTAAATACCTTCCTCATAATTAGACCAATAAGTAGATTCAGAGGCCGTGGTTCGGATTCCACGTTAAACTGTAGGTCCCTTAGTTGTCATCGGCTGTTGGGCTATTAATTAACATTCCTGTCTAAGGAACATGTCAGCCTTAGTCAGTAACTAGACTACAAGATCGCGCCACAATCATCTTATACTCAATCCTCATTCATACTTGGCTTAAAATACCTACCTTGGACGCCATTTCAATAATCTAATTTTGGTGCTCAATGAACCAACGAAGTCAAAGATGGTTTGATATATCAACCATAAATAAATCAATCAATCATATAAGTGTCAATCAAGTCCTGGCACACTTGAAAATCTTCATTATTCTTAGCTTAATTCTTATATGGTATAATCACTATATCATACAGTCTAAATTCTCGTCTATCATTTCTCAGGGACGATAAGTTGGTGTAGATTTTCAAGCTGTGTTGTGGGTCGATTTTGATTTAGGTATATCTTCTGCAAGTGTCTCTTTCAGTAAAGTAATCCTCTTGTCAAAAGACGAGAAAATTAAATGATTGTTTTTAATTCCCTGTGGGAAATAGGTTAGATCATGGATTTGTCAAAAGGAATGTTTTCAGTTTCTCTAAACAGCTGTTGTTATAGCCATATGATGTCTGTTTCAAATTTTGGTCTCGCAAACTGCCAACACTCCCCCCAGAGCTAAGACCTGTCCATGTCAAAATTGTAGTATTATGAAGTCTTTAAAGTAGAATTCAACTGCATTGCGGTTTTTTGTTTGAATGACTTTATGTTTAACGCTTGACATTAGCTGTTATACTTAATTTTATCTTAACAGGTGATACCAAACACAATTACAGCTTCTCTTTACAATTTTCCTCTAATCCGACCTTGGATGGTCCGCCACTCCGGTTAGCTGACTTGCCACTGAGGGGACACCTGTCGAATTGTTGTTTTCGGTTTGGTATCGCTTACTTTTTTCCGCTCTTCACGTCTTGTTCGGCGTCTAAAGTACAACAATACGTAAATATCCTAACTTTTAGATAGACATTATAAAATGAACATTATAACTGAAAGATAAAAACCAAACTTTCCGTTTGATCTCGGTGAACATGTTTGATCGACCGTAAGTGTTGAAGTTTGGAATGCAAGAACGACATTAGTCGGTACAAGGAGTATGATTATTTGATTTTTTCATCTGTGTATTTCAGTAATCGATAAAGTTCAGCAAAATATTGCATTTTAAAATACAAAGCATATCATCATTGAAAGTTACACCGAGTATCAGAATGTGGTTATTTTTCCGCATAAAATGTGATTTCGGTACTGTCAAATCATTAAATATTTATCTGATATTTATTATCAAAGTTCATTTATGATAACAACTCATTTTGCAAAGACATTTGCGGGAAAATTAATACACTTCTCCATTTTGATTGTCTACAATTGGTTTAGTTATTTATGACGTAACAGACTGTGTTCCATCCACACATTTATAATTATGCCACATACATATAATTTGACCAATACGATTACGTTTTGACAAATTTATGATATTTGGCCTATTTCGTTCCAGAGTTCCTACAAATTTATAGTACGTAATTTGTTTGTCCCTTTACCTTTTAGAACCACTACATAATCTAGTGTATCTGGACGTTTTCCAGTGAATATGTTGTTTAACTCTGTGTAAAAAGATCTTCTTCATTTGCTTTTCCTATAAATATTAGTTTTTTTGGATAATCCGACCTTTTTTTCATTCCGGCCTTTGTCTTGGTCCTGAAGGTGATGGATTAGAGGGGTTCTACTGTAAATGGTATCGGTGAAGTGACCCATACTTTTTACCTTTAAACCCTTTAAGTGCTAACCATCTCGATCAAGATGACAGTTGAACATGGGTTTACTAAAACCGTCATGACGTTGTTATTTCTTTTAATATCAAAATATATTTATTGCTCAGAAATAAATTCTCAATTGTAATATTACATTATGAATGTGTTTGATCTCACATCAATAAACACAACCGATATTTCAACTGTTTATTCTATCTTGGCGTCTGTCGTCAGCTGTTGGTGTCTTACGTTGAGTGCTTAGGTTACGTTTTGAAATCTTTGATTAGGAATGTTATACATTTCTGTAATCACAATTAAATAAGCTAAATTTTCTTTATAGACAGTTTTCATATTGATTCACAAAGGCAATAAGTAGAACGATGAAAATGATTTTTTTTACTTTTAGCCAATACATTAAATATAATTAAAGGTGAGTAATTTTAGTTATTTATATATTATTCTACATAGCTTCCTGAATAAAATGATATATAATAATGATGTCTAGGTGTAAAAATGTAAAGTATAGAAGTGAAAATTATGACAATGTATAATACAGCAATAATGGCTTAGCACTGAGAAAAAAGTAATGAGCACTTGGAGGGTTAAAGTAAACTAAATTATACATACCTTCAATTAACTATAACATTTTTGAATCCTTATTAAAATGAATGACATTTAACAAAACTAAATACCCCCGTCGCAGCAGACCTGCAAACTCGGCGAATTTTCAAATCAATAACATAATAATAATAATATATAACAAGTTTTATGATTATCTGTCAATAAATATGAGTATTATTTGCCTACTCTCCATAAGATTAACATAGGAAAGAGTATGCAGATTTGCTGCTGTGAGGAACGCTGAAAGTAGGTGTTTCTAGCGTAAACAATTTATATTTTGACCATTTATATCAAGTTTCATCAACATCTGTCCACAAATAAAGGAGTTTACCTAAACTCTATAAGATTAACATGGGAAAAGAGTATGCAGGTTAGCTGCCATGATAAACACATAAACTATGATTTTTAAGAATAAATGTATGGATCTCAACCACATGAAGCTAAATATCAAGTTTCATCCAAAAATATTAGATAATAAGTGAAATATTAATTATTCCTTATCCTCCATAAGATTAACATTGGAGCCCCAAAATACAACGTACTGTGTTAAGATTTTCTAATATCTCGGTAACCGTTGGGGATAGAGAAAAACTTTAAGGAACTAAATTGTGTAGTTTTTTAAGTTGATTCTAATAGTGAAAGATAAAATTTGAAATTTTTAAAAATTACATGGGAAAAACGCAAAAACCCATTTTTGGGGTACAAAACCCCCCCAAACTACCCGTTCCGATTGTCCGATATGTCTGGTTTACGAACTCGTCCGAGCAAATGCAGGAATACACCTCTTTCCAAATTTGGTTTCGATCGGTAATATTGTGTTCACAGACATATATATATATAAATTTTAACGACTATTGTTTTTGGTCTCTAGGCACCTAAAGAAGAAAAAATAACATGGTCCCGGGCTTAAGTCTTACCATGAGACCTACGGTAATAGCTTCTTCCCTATGGGAAATTCGCTAAAATCAGCCAAATTTTTCTTTAAGGTGAAATTATTGATGCTGTATTCTCAATTTGGCTTTGTAATTGAGTTCTACAAAATTTAATATTCAATAAATACCTTAGCTATTTATTGAGTTATTCAGACATGTAACAAATAGCCATCAAATTTCTTTCAGACAACCAACCTTCTACTACAAATTAAAAATTTTTAATCACTCACATTTTTGTCACTGCATGACAAATTCAACACATGTTTTTTAAACTAAAAATTAAATTGATTATGTAATTATATTTAGAGGTTACATGTTTATACACACTTGAAAATGGGACTATCGATTTCGTCAGTCACACCCGACATCATCAGGTTCAAACAGAGACTCCGTTTGCATAGAGTCTCCATTTGGATCTGATGATGTTTGGTGTGACTGGACGAAATCAATCGCCAATTCAACACCTATTGTATATATTTACCGTTTGTATATGATTACAATATATGTGTACATATATTAAGTAGTGTTCGAAGACGTGAGTTTTTACTTCATCCTAAAGTAAAACCAACATGTATAATGCTAATCAAGAAGTTATTCACATTTATAAATCCTCTTAACTTTTAAACTTACATTTTTGCATACATGCGGGTGGTGTCTTATTTGCGACCCAAGCACTTTAAACCAAATCATTTAAACTCATCAGTCGATTTTTAAATCAAAATCATTAGAGCAGTTTTGGAGGAATTTTGTTTTTTTAATGTCAAAACTAGGATTTTATTTATTTTTAATGTAAATAAACTGTTGGGACACTGTCAAAAATTTGGGATATTGGCACCCTTGTGCCAGATTTCATAAAAATTGGACAATTTATCTCTATTTTTATTTAGGTATTTTTTGGATTTTACTCTCAACTCAAATTCTAACATTTTGACGAAAACAACATGTTCTATATGTTCTCCATATACAGTACTATGTTTAGGGTAAAAAAGTAATACCTAGCCTGCTTAGGTCGAGTTGAGTATTGAATTATTGTAGAAATCAATCATATATATTTAAATTTAGAATTTGGTTTGGAATTTGGAATTAAATTGTTAGCGTTGTAATACGCAAATCTATAGTTTGATAAAAAATTTACCCATGCTACTGTTAAAAGAACTACCAACTCCTTGTAGGCTACTGATGGGAAATGCAAGGCATAGATTTATTGATAAAACATAATATTGATCTGATGTTCCTTGTAGCATATCTTGCCTTCGCCTTTTCACACTAGACCACTATGGAATGTCAAGGTCACACTATTAAATTGGTAGCCTTGAAAAAGCTCACCTTACCCTAACTCTCTGAAATGGATCCCTGCCCAGGTATTTTATAACAAGTTGACTGAAAGAAATAATTTATATAAGATGGTTATGGAGTAATCTTGCAGTCTTGTTACTGACAGTCTAAAATGTTCCTTAATCAGGACTTTCAATTAACAACCCAACAACCAATGAAATCCAAGGGACCGTTAAGGAGGGATCCAAACAACAATTTTGCATCTGAATTACGAACTGGTCTTTTTTATATTTTTATTGGAAGGGGCGGATTACTCCCAAGGCACTTCAGCCGTAGCAGCTTTTTGTGCACCCCTGTGTGTGTTGTGGCATTATCACATAGCGAAAAGCCATTGGTGATTGGCAGGATTTGAACCCAAGACCTTGGGCACCAAAGCCCCGCCCTCTACTCCTAGAATAGCGCGCTCCACGAACGAACTAGTCTAATTATGAGGATGGTCTGCAGTTTAATGTAATATGAACTTTAATCAACAACAGGGAATATCTTATCAACTAGCCTCAATTCATTACCTAAAAGTAGCTGGATTGGACATTCCACTGGTAGTCATTTTTGCCGTGCCGTGCCGGTAGTCATTTTAAGGGTGCCGGTTGGTCCCTGTGTGTCATTTACCATTTTTGAAACAACAAACATTTTTCATAGCTACCATGGTGTGACCACACCCTTCCATTGCCATTTAAATCAATAGCATCACACCAGTTATGTCATTAAGGCCCAGTGTGCAAAGGGCCTAACTGATTTTGAAGTGTCTTGGGACTCAGCACCTATATTTTTTGTTTGCAATTGTGTATTTGTATACTTATAAATCTATCCTTTAAAGTATATTTCTTTAAATTTGTTAAAGGTACAAGCTATTTAATTATGTAAATAAAAAAAATGCTATTAAAATTTAAAAGATATTGTGACATTTTCCTTTAATATATTCAACAATTAAAGATGACTCATCCATTAGTTAGTAGTTGGCTATACCCTCCAGTTTGGCCTAGTGAAAATTAAAAATTTTTATTTTCCCGTCATCATAATATAGGATTGTATTAAAATAATAAATATAAATAAATAATAAAAATATGAGCTTAATAATTCTTGAGCATTACATACTATAGTTCTTTAGCAACTATGAAGGGGGTGGTGGCTCTTCTTTTTAAAATTCCCTCCAATAACCAATGCTACCAAAATAATAGTTCAAGGTCTTTATTAGAACTAAATTATTAAAATTTGAAGATTTATCCTTAATTTAATAACATAAGAATTTAAAACGTTAATTTTAATCATTTTAAAACTAGATATTTTACTGTTAACTTCAATTTTTTAATATTTTATTAAGAAGAATAAGGCTACCTTGATTTTGGTAAATTCCTTTTTCAACAATCATTTTTCTAACTTATAAACATTTCTTTTATACGATTATATTAATATGATTAAAAATAATTAAGTGAAAACTATGAGTTGAATTAAATAATTTGATTGCTATTTTTAGTGTATTTTTTAATAAGCTTCTGTTAAATATGCATAGTAAAAACAAAATAAACAATGACGAAGAAAAATCGTCTGATTTAGATGGCCGCCATGACACTTTGACAGTACAGACGCCGCTTTTGTCCAAGTCAGTTGTTTTTAAGTATAACCTTAATTAAACATATTTAAATTTTAGCCGCTAGTTTTTATTTGTTAACAAATAATTATAAGTTCATAATTTATGCTGGTTTATACTTATATATCGGTTTCCTTACGCTAAGGACATATTTTGAGCTTGTGAATTCCTCTCAGAAGTCTATAATGCTGAAAGAGGAAAGAAAATTTATTTATAGGCTTCTTAAGGGGTGTTAATACAATTTTCAATAACAGTTTTCCCATATCTCTACATTCAATTCTCAAATAAATTTGGTGTTGCAAACTTACTGTAATAATAAGTATTTTTATTCATGATTGAGGTAGTGTAATCCTTAATGGGCCTTTCAGTCTTTTGTTGTAACTCATTTCTTTTTTCCCAAATTCTTATGTATATTAACCTAACTGGCGTTTTGACATAGTATTTGAAGTATTAATAATACTTTTTGTATTCAAAATTAACACTATTCACAATTTTTTTTTCTCAGAGTAGGCCATAGTCCTCTGTATTTTTTTAGATGTTTAATTCAATATTGAGTTTTTTTCTGAAGTACAAAGGAAATATTTATAATCTTAAAATCCATTGTGAATTTATATAGTTTTATAAAACTTGTAGTTTATTTCCTTAATTCGGATAAAATTGCATACAGTAGCATCGAAAGTGGCCTAGATTATGAATGTTTCTTTGCAAACATTGGTCTAATTTCATTACTAGTTGAGGCAAGCATAAATAAAAGCTATATCCTGTAATAACACAATGTACTTTAGGTTTCTACTGTCAAACGCTTAGACTAAATATCGTAAATCTTATGATTAACACTTGTACCTCAGTGATTTCTTTTCACTAATTTGCTTTACAAATATGCTTTCTTGCTGAGCAAAGGAATATTTCTCTCAGTAGGACAGTCATCTGCAATGTAAGCTTTATTTCCACTAGCTTACGATTCTTTGCCTAGTTGTATAGTTAAAATTCTTTATTCCATTATTTATCTTTTAAGTGCATAGGTTACCTTTTGTAGGGCATACCTCTTAGAATTTATAAATTGTATATTTTAGATAAAGATTTTAGTTTAGGCCTATCAAAACATCAATTTTTGGGGAATCAGAAAGATCAGAGATCATCAAACTAAACATATTTGGTACTTTCGTATTATACTGACCACACAGCTATAAAGGGTGAATAAAATTATTATATGGTTAGTCATGTGATATAATGGACATAAAAATAACAAACTTACAAAACTTTGTTCGTTTGTCTGCGCCGCCCAAAACTTAGCGATGTCGATGAGAAGTTCGTGAAACGAATTCCTCCACTGCCGATCGCTGTTCCTAGTTGTCTCTTGTTCTTCCATTTTGCAGATCCCCACATTCTCTGAAATAGTTTATTTATTTTATAATGAATATATTTATGTTTTAATCATCGTATTTTTCTTCATCAGAACTCTGCAGAATTACTTAAGGTTTGCTATCGATAATATACATATATTCATAGTATAATAATATCAATAACTTTATCTAACTTTGTAGAGTGCAGAATGTACAGATATAAATCGCCGACGTACGGGTGTGGTCAGTATAATACGAAAGTACCACATATTTAAACACTAAGTATACATTGATGGTTTAAAGTAGTTACTACATGATAGTTACTAAGTATACAATCAATATTACATTCTAAAATTCTCACAATACCAAACCAATAAGTCATAACCCAAGATAATTCATTCATAATTTATTTCAGCCTATTTAAATAGCTTATTTTACAGATTGATATTTTGATTGTCGATAAATCTACAATTTGAATAATTAGACACAGAAGTGAAGTTGATAAAAAGCCTATTTTCCTTGAAATATGCCTGTTGAGAGGCTGTCGTACCAACCTGGTCATACTTTTTTTTAACGTGGGACATCCCTGATAATACTATTCACTTTAAAGTTACATTAAAGTACATTAACTGTAGAAGTATCTGCTCACCGAGTTGATTTTGTGTCTCGATGGATAAAGTGATGGCATGTTGTTTTTTTCGTACAGGCAATAAAAATACTAGGAATCGTAAGCAACAAGGTTACAGACAAAAATACTGAGACTTGTGTTTCTTCTTAATTCATCCATTTGATTATACATTTATTTAATTTTACTTCTAATTGTAATTTGAACCAAGTATAGACTTTGTTAGTTTTAATTTACAAGATTCCAGATTGCAATCAATTATTAATAAGAATATTTTTTTTTCAGGAGATAAAGAAAATAGCCCTCTAGGAACAGATTGTGGGGTGGTTCGTCACCAACTACACTCTAGTGAAGACGAATTCCAGTTGGATTCCTTCACCTCAAAACTCAAGAATAAGTGGCTGCCTAGAAACCCAACTGATGTCATGAACTTGAAACAGTCTTCAGAATCAGGTAGGCCCACTACATTTCTCAGCTTTCTTTTGGATATGTATTGAGTATATATTTTTACCCAAAGTTTGTACAAATACCAATTAATTATTTCTGATATCATAGTTTCCTCCGAAATATGACCTCTGAATTTCAAAGCTTAATGATAACAGCACAAATGCTACAGTGTTGTCTTTTTAAAACATATTAAAATTTTCATTAGTTAACTCAGCCAGGATGGTGTTCAAATTCCCATGCACATAAAATACATAGCAACTAGCAATACTATATTGAAATTTACCACATCTATCAGTTTTATTTGTCAGATAAACTGGGTTTAAACTCGCAGTGTGTCATCAGTTTCGACATCCAGAAGGTTTTATAAGTGATTCTCACCTACCATACACTGCATGAAGTCTGAATAGTTTTATTATAAATGCCTCAAAACAAAGAATGTGACATGTGCCGCATGATACTGGTATCCGATCATTTGTAGTTACTAATGGAATTATTTTGTGTCAATAATCTGATCAACTACAACCCTAATCTGCTCTCTTGGATTTGTTTTATTAATAAATATCTGTTTAGTTTTTTTACGTATTATCAGTTGGTGTAATTACCTAAAGCCATATTTACAACCTTACAAGTCCTTCATTGTCCCGTCTTTCTTTATTACACCAGTTTTTTGGACTTTCGGGAAGCTTAGTAACTGGTGGATGTTCACTGGGGGAGTGTCAATACAGAACTTAATTACAGTTAAAATCCATTGTTTTAGCCCCGAACTGTGTGTTAATACTTAATAGTAAAAACTTACGCCGTTCACAGTTCATATAATATAGATGTCCTCTTGCCTCGAGCGGGCGAACAACGCCATCTGACCCCGATGGAGCCGACTCGTCCGAGAAAGCGTGAAACACCGAAAGGGGAGATTCATGAGTCGGGTTCAGATGGCATTGTTCGCCCGCTTGATACAAGTAGACATCTTTATAATACGAACTGAGAATGACGTAAGTTTTTACTAATAGGCCTAAGTCTTAATTACAGGCTCATCATCCAATAATGTTTAGGTGAGCTCAATTAAATTTTGTAAAATTGTATAAAATGAATGCATAAGATTTTTAGATAGTTTAGTTTATGTATAGGCCTAATCGTTATTCTCAACACAATTTAAAAGGCATTTTAAATAGGCCCCTATTAGACGAGTTCTGTAGCCAAAATTTTATCAGTTTTCTGTAAATTACAAAGTTCCAAATTAAAGGAGGGTTTTTTGAATTCACTAATACAGTCTTCAGTGTTTAATTTTGTAACTTCCAACTTCTGACACTTTCTTAACCTCTTGTTGTTTTTTTTTCGTTTATTTGCATTTCGGTGACTTCAATTTTTATTTTTGTTCACTTATCTCGTTGACTGAGTCAAAAGCTGCAGACATTTTCTCAACTTGCATCGACATACCAAACAACTTACAATACAACTGTGTGCAATACCTACCAAACGACAGTGTGTTCTATACAAGCAGCAACAGGAGACTGGCGACTGAATGTAATAAGCTCCATATGCTACTACGCATACTGCTACTATCGCCAATATAGGTGGCCAGTAGCGATGGAGCTCGGGAGCCATCCGGTTGCCAAAGTGTGACTATGTCGCTGGCCACCCTTGTGTATTAAACCCTGCAAGGCGGTTTGACGTGAGTTCCATGTCATCATGCAACCTATCAGCTGGCGCATTCGTAGCGACGTCGTACTGAACTTTTTCGACTCGGACTGTGTGGAGAATATTGCTCATGATTTTCTCTACATTTTCCAACCAATTTTTTATCCGTGAGTGTGACAGAGATAGAAATATGTTGTTTACAAGGACAGTCTTTGTTTGTTGCATCAACTTGGTGTTCATACATCTTGTTTTCTGTAGTATTTTACATATATGTATAATCTTTGTGATGTAAACTGATCTCAAATTATATTCTAATCTGTTGCCTGGATATTTAGGTGTTTATTGAGTCTTCATTTTTGTTAGGAAATGTAAATTAGTGATGTGTTTGTGAGAAACGCTTATGCATTGAAGTGTAACGTTAGTGATCTGGTTTATTGTAACTGGAAATTGGGTGGCTAGTTTTTAGACTATTATTTTTGATTTCAGTAGTTTTTATGATATCTAGATATAGTGAAATATATCGTTGGTTGGACCTACATGATGTAGGGTTATTATCAAATGAGAGTGAGGGGACTTTGCCCGCGCTCTGTAAAAACCTATCATAGCAGGGTCTGGCGGCCTTAAAAAAACTATCGCCTTGAAGGGGTAACATCCATATCAATCCATGGCCCACGACAAGCTAAGCAACCTGTTTCATAACTGGAGATGTGGCCTGGCCACCTCGTCTAATTAACATGTTCCCTGTGAGGGCAAGAATTTCCGCCCCGCAGTGATGGCACCACTGCCCCAGGTCGGGAAATATTGCCCTTGAGCTGTATCAACAACCCGGCATTCGTGCTCGATGTCACACTTTAGTTATATACACTAAATGCAATTCTGCACTAAACGTGTTAAGGGCCTTAAAGTGATAATAAAATATATTTTTTTAAACTTCTGTGATGGTTGTCGATTAAAATTATCTCCTTAACACGTTATCTCTTTGAGTGATAAGGAACGATATATCGTCATTAGTTTCTATCCCAAAAAGTGAAGTGGCAAGTTAGCGACAATCCACGATTTAGTGGGAACTATTGCAGGGGGTGGGGGCCTGCCGAACTGTCACCTATGAACTGAACCTGGATTAACTCAAGTAGTTCTCTGTTTTGCGATTAAACTTTTGAGGAGTAATGACAAATGAGACCATTTGAGTACGCCCGTCATGACGTTTGTTCCCCCTTGAGGATTCACTTCATATGACGGGATGTAATAATATATTTTGATATTTCTTTACTACGGTAATAAATTAAACATTTATAATGTATCATAAATACTAGGCATAGTTTACTAGGCACGGTAAATAATGTTTATTACGTTGGTACAACGAGACAGACGTCTGACATTTCTCGCTAATTCGCTTGGTGTAAATGTGATGATGCGTGCGCCTCTTTCTTAGTGTACAACTATCTTCTATCTATTAGGGTGACTTAGCGTAGTAATAGGCGTATCCATTTATCCTAGTAATAAATAAATATATTTAAGAAATCAATGACTTTTTTCTTACTCCTGGGAGTACTTTTTATGGCAATACACTCACTCTGTGTAGCCCTCATATTAGCCACGTCACATGGCAGGCCTACTCATCAAAAGGTTAAGTGTGCTTCATGGCCAAAAATCTAATCTAATTCAGCTTTTTGTCTTGACTATGTACGGTTGGCCGAGAGGTTTACTCTAGCTAACGAGTGAACGGAAGTCTTTCGGAAGTGCTAAGGTTCTAATGCTCTCTATGAGTAATTCCAGTTTGGCTTGCAAATGTTTGGGACAGAGGAAAGAGGGCCCACCTTAAGTAAACAATGACCGGCTTGGGTGGAAGTTGACGGCGATTGTAGGCTTAATTGAGATTAAAGTGGACAGCTGTTTTGCTTTTTTGTGGTTAAGTGGGGGGGCATGTTTTTATGTTTGTTTGGTGTTGAGTAATTGTTTAAATACATGAATAACATGAAAAATTCATAGCACTGAAAGGGTTTAAGCGCGGGAAAGGTAAACATTGCTCAAGTGCGACACCGAGCACGAAGTAAAAACACGAATACATCATCAAAGCCCGAATTGGCTGCTACAGAAACGTAGCTTACCAAAAGTTGTCATAGAATACATTAAACTTGGCAATCAAATCAATGTTCCCAGTACTTGGCTGAACTGAAGCACGGTTGTTGAAATCGTTCAAAGATAAATATTTCCTGCTCTGTGTCAGTGGGCGGAAATTCCCACTTTGCACACTAAACTTTTTAAGTTTTTTACTCTTTATTAATTTGTGTTTCTTTGTTAAACAATTAATTAATTTTTTTCTCCCAGATTCCGTGATAACTTTGAAGTGTTCTTCAGAAAGTGGAGAAGAAGAAAATGAAATTTATTCCTTTAGTAAAATTTTGAAGGAGAAGTGGTTTACTAACAGTAACAAGCAGTCTGATAATATTAAAGTTACTGTTAATCATATCATGAGGTGTAAGCATTTAGTTTGGTAGCTAAACAAATTTTTTTTTAATTTTAATTGAATCATTTTGAAAGCATATTATGCAGGAAATTTTTGTTGTTCTGAGAAAGATAAGTTTTAGATTTGGGAAGAAATAGCTGTGATTTATAGATTTATGAATGTTCTAAACATAGACACATTTGTTTATGGCACGATCGTTTTTAAATTGTAAGTTAAATGAGCATACAACAAGAGTTGTTGTTGCTAACAAGTTGTAAGATGACATCGAAAATGTGAATAGTAATATAAATGTTTTTTTCTAATTTGTAAAATTCAAAAACCTCAAGTTTTTAAATTCAATGTACCTTAAAGTTTACTTTTAGTTGTAAACCCTGTTGTAAGTATGGTTGTTCCTGAACGTCCAAATTTTATGTGTTTAAAGGTGTACCGGTGGTCTATTTGAACAAAAAGCTGGCCCAAAGGAATAAGAAAAATTATTATTATTGCCTTAAATGTTTTTAAGTATTTATGAAAAGTACGAAAAAATAAACCTTCCTTTCTACGTAAACTACCCGCGCACTAAAATTGTAAAGTCAGACAATAAAAGGGGTGAATGTGTTAAGTGATATAGTGTTAGATCTGATATAAATATCAACATATGACATGATCGCACACAGGAAGGTGGAGTGGCGTCTCAAACAAAATAATCGGCCACACTCCCACCTATATCTGCTATATCTGGTCGTGTTCTCTTCCTTAACCTTTATTCACTCGCGTGACCCCATAAAGCACGAGCGCTCACACAACAAAAAATTGGCCGCTTATTGCATTTTGTACGTTTTTAGAAAAGTTGGTTTTACTCAATTATATTTATTAAAGGTGGGTACTTGAATATAGGATACTAGAAATAATATTTCAAAGATTTTTTCAACCTATAACATTTGTAACACTGCAATGATCTTTGCAAACATATTTTCCCGCTCGAGTATAGCCGTAATTCAAGGCACAGTAACTAATGGCCATCCCTGAGACCGAAATAGCAATGATAAAAAGAATTACTACCCCCCTGTCGTATTGGTAGTGGGTGAGGAATACATCTGGGGCTGAAGCTTCTGATGACCTTGACTGGCCTAATACATACTTAGACTTAAAAAGGTGGCAATCTCCCCCATCCGAGCGGATGAAGGTTAAGGGCCCTACATACGTTTAGTTCGGTTTGAACACATCGAACTGACCGTGTGTATGTAAAGTTAATGTGAGCTCACAACACAAGAGACAAAACAAACATCAACGGGCACTCTCACTGCAACCACTGGATTGGGTTTTGAAAGTGGTGAAAAAGCAGAGGTGTCATTGGGCATTGGATTGCTTGCCAATGTACTGCATTCCTAGAAGGTTTGCAGCTGTTTCTCGCTCAAAAATTTCATTATACATACTTACTTACTTACTGCTGTGGCCACTGGTAGATCTCCATAGATCTCTGCTTCTTGAATCTTCCTTCCTTCTCCCTAGCTTCCTCAGGTCTTTCTCCACTTGGTCGAACCATCTAAGTTTCGGTCTTCCAAGAGTCTTCTACCTTCTGGGTTGTTCTTTAAGACGTTCTTCGATATGGAGTTGTCGTCTTTCCTTAGAATGTACCCTGCCCATCTCAACCTTCTGCTCCGTACTTCAGCGACAATATCCGGATCCTTAAATAATTCTCTTAGTTCCCAATTATGTCTCAATCTCCATTGCCCATCCTCAAAAATCGGTCCGTATACTTTCCTCAAAATCTTGTTCTCAAATACAATAGTTTTCCTTTCTGATTTCTTGCTTAGTATCCAATTTTCGAACCATACAGATATGCAAACGTATATTATTGCATGCACTCATGTGGTAATCCACCTCACAGACTATCCGCCTGAACATAATTGAGAGTTTACTCTACATGAATTTAGGCAAATTGACTAAGGGAAGAGTGTGAACAAAGTGTAGCGAATGCTTTTAACCTCTCCCAGTCAATCTCCTTGCGCTCTCAACCCAGTACGTACTGCTCTCTAGTGGCTACATTAGGAACTACTATGACTTGTGTTGCATTGTAGCGGATTCATTGGGAACTATGTCAACCCAATAGCGATCACAATATATTATATTGCTTATTTTATTACATATGTTGACAAGTAGTTGCTGCTGAAATGGCGGGGTTTGAGATGGGGTTGCGATCGTTGATCGTTAAATTGATTATGATGACTTAAGTGATGGTGATTTATCGTACCGTACTGTGGATTTTATGGATGACACTAGTGAAAATGATGAAGTGGAAAACACTGATGAACAAGCTGAGCCGAGACGATGCATTGTATTTGCCCAGCTGTGTTTGTTCCTCTGGTCTGGTCGCGTACAATCACATATAAGTGTTACCGTTATATATTATTTTTGTTTTTAGGTTGAATATATAGTAAACAAATAAATAAAAACTGTTCACGAGCGGCAGACGGTACCGCAAGTGAGCGTGAATTCTATCGCGAATGCCGATTTAATAGGTACGGAACTGCCGTGAGCGGGCAGCGCTAATGTGACTGGGAGAGGGTTAAGGTAGGAAATTAGTTTAATGTATCTTGATTTTTCCGTCTCCAGTTCAAATATTAGTCGTTTTTTGAGACATGTGTTTCAGCACCTCGTTGCACTATCATCAGTTCACTATCACCTAGGTGTCAGTTTTAATGTATATACACCAGAGGACATCAGAATTTCTTCTTGACATATAGTACCCATATCATAATTTCACTTACCCAATACATCAACACAAACTAAAATCTTAAAACGACCAGCGCCCACGATCAGTCACAATTACACCATGCACGAAACCAATTCTTGCCAAATTCCTTTGTTAAATGAAATTTTTTGATCTGTTATTGTTTCCTTTGTTTTCAGGGGGGGAATAACATCCTAAGATGTCTAAGGTCATATGGTGATTTTAGCTGTAAGCGTATTTAAATTAAAGTACCTGGTGACCGAGCTTTGCTCGGATAGAATAAGACATGTTTTTACAAGTTAATTAGCAAAATTAAAACAAATTTACTGCCCAATGAAAACATTTATGTGGTGGGGATGGAACTCGCGGCCTATAGTTCTTGAGGCCGACACGCTACAACTCGGCTACGACGTTAGTCAATTGAGCGATGCCGTTTAACATCTTTTAGCCAAAGCCGATCATTTACTATTTAATTATCCATACCGTTATTATTAGCCTGTGATCAACTGATTTTTTTATAAACGGAATGAGGATTGAAAAGCAAAAGAGAAATTTAATTTACATAAATTAATTGGTTTGTTACAGTGGCTTCAAGCAATACAACGAATACGTTTTCTATCAAAACACGGAAGGTTTTGGAAATACTTTTTTCTGCTTTTATTTCGCACAGCTATGTTATCCTTAAGTTTTTACAAATTGTTTAGTAACCTGATAATTTTGCATTTATTTAATTCATAAAATAAATATTAATGCATAACCTCTATATTGTTCCCCACAGTCCTCAATCAAGAACTGTCAAACGGTTATAAACAGCTGTTTTGGTTTGTATTGTTTACATTTGATTCTCCATAAGTGTAATGTTAAATTTTTAGATTTTAAACTTAATATTACAAGAAAACACGAATTTTCCTGGACATTAGACCTATCTAGAACTTATTTTCTACTCTGAAATTAGTTATTTCCAAAATTTAAAGAAATTCCTCGGTGCCGTTTTCGAGATCCGTGTGCAAATATATATATATATATATATATATATATATATATATATATACAAACCTTGCTCGTATTATAGTATTGGATTAAAATCGGTGTTTTAGCAGTTACTGCCCGTGCACTGTTTCATTCCTATATAGTTTAATTGAGATTCTCAACAAATTTCATTAATTGAGTGCAAAGCTGAGATTTTAGTAATAGTTTTATTAAATTTTAGTTCCGGAGAAAACTAAAGCAGAGAAACAAACTTCAAAAGAAGTGGAAAATAAATCAGAGAAGAATATAGAAGATAAAGAAACATCAAAGATGGAAAAAAGTATCACAAATAGCAAACATAAAACAAAAGAAAATGAGAAGTGTAGTTTTCTTAGCAGTTCAGATGAAGAGGAAGGTAACAATTTTGTTGAAGATAAATTAAGTTTAAGGATAGGAGAAGTGGAAAAAAAGCCATTTGAAACGGTTAATTTATATTTATAGGCAAGAATTTATTTTGTTTGTAGGAATTTACGATTTTGGGAAAAAACAAAAGTGATTAGTATTCAATTCATCAATGCTTGGGTTTTCCCTAGTGCTAAATATTCATTTTGTTCTCAGTGGAAAAATTCTAAAGTAGGCTAAACAAATTTGAAAATACCTAAAATTAAGAATTTTAAAACGTGGTTTGATTTCCCATTTGATCACATTAATTTTCATTTAAAAACTTTACTAATTTTATTTTTTTAACTGACGAGGACATCATTCTTAATCATTGGAAGATTAGTAATTATTATTTCAAAAATCCTATCTGGCTAATTTTACTGAATTATTGTGTTCAAATTATTATTCAGTGGTGTTAAAGTAGAATTTTATTTCACGCTTAAGGTACTGTACAATTTTATACCAATTTTTCATTGTAAAGAATTTATTGATTAATTTTTATACAATACTTTTATTATTTTTTAAAAAGTATTCATGTGTTTTTAGACTCAAAACTAAGGCTGAAAAAAGAAGAGATAGTTCCTAAAATTGTTTTGAAGAAACTCAAAAATGAAGAAGGATTTGAGTGTGAAGAAACTAAGAGTTCAAAAACAAAAGTGAATAAAAGTGTCAAAAACGAAAACAATCAGGCAAAACTAAAAGAGAAAAGAAAAGAAAACGAAGAGTGTTCGAATAGTGATGAAGAAAAAAGTGAAAAAGTTTCAAAGAAGAAAAAGGTTAGCCAAAATAAATCTAAAACAGACAAATCAAATTGTTTAACTAGTTCAGATGAAGATGAAGCAAAGCAAAATTCAAAAACAAAGAAAAAAAGTTCCTCTAAAAAGGAAGACGAAAAGAAATCCAAAGAGGATAAGGTAAAAGGTAGCAAAGAAAAAGAAGAAAAGAAGATTAAAAAATTAAGTGAGAGTAATAATAAGAAAAAAACAGAAGGCCAAATGACAGGAAGCAGCAGTGAAGAAGATAGTGAAGTGAAAAAAAAAAAAAAATAAAATGGTTCTGAGTACCAAAAAGAGTGAAAAATAGTTATAAAAAAAAAAAAAAAAAAGAAAAAAAAAAAAAAAGAAAAAAATAAAAGAAAAAAAAAATAAAAGATAAAAATAAAAAAAATAAAAAAAAAAAAAAAAAAAAAAAAAAAAAAAAAAAAAAAAAAAAAAAAAAAAAAAAAAAAAAAAAAAAAAAAAAAAAATTACAAAAAAAAAAAAAAAAAAAAAAAAACAAAAAAAAAAAAAAGAAAAAAAAACAGAAAAAAAAAAAAAAAAACAAAAAGAAAAAGAAAAAAAAAAAGAAAAAAAAAATAAAAAAAAAAAAAAAATAAAAAAACACAAAAACAAAAAAAAAAAAAAAAAAAAAAAAAAGAAAAAAAGAAAAAAGAAAGAAAAAGAAAAAAAAAAAAACAAAAAAAAAAAAAAAAATCTAAAAAAAAAAAAAATGAAAAAAGAAAGAAAAAAAAAAAAAAAAAGAAAAAAAAAAAAAAAAAAAAAACAAAAAAAAAAAAAAGAAAAAAAAAAAAAAAAAAAAAAAAAAAAAAGAAAAAAAAAAAGAAAAAAAAAAAAAAAAAAAAAAAAAAAAAAAAAAAAGAAACCAAAAGACAAAGCAAGCGACAAGACAGAAAAAGTGGGTAACAAATTGGAATCTAAAGGATCGAGGAAAAGCAAATTGGAAAAATATAGCTCAGATGAAGAAAAAAGTACAAAGAGCAAAAAGATAAAGCTTAAGAAGGTAAAAGAAAGTAATGCTAGTAAAAGAAAGGAAAAAGAAAACTCTAAAGGAAGTAAAGATAGCTCAGAAGATGAAGATAACGTTTCGGAAAATTTTGAGAATGGTGATAAAAGTGATTGTGAGAGGTCCGATAATGGGAATCAGGTACTGGATTCTTGCCGCCTTGAATATATCACTACGATAATTTATTATTAGTTTTATTCCTTATGTAGTTGCTTACACAACTACATAAAGGCTGTGTAAGTTTGCTTACATGTTAAAGTTAAGTCTTGAAAAACCAGAATAATACCAAAATCCATGTAGACTTTAAAAAAACTTGTATTTTAGGTTAAATAAATATAATTAAATACAGTGGAATACTAATTGTTGGGACTGGCTTGATGGAATCACTATTTTATTTAGCTAAAGTAGGCAACATTGTGTAACATTCACCATTAACTTCTCATATATTCTTTACTCAGACATTTTTTGCATCATACGTTGCGGATATTATTTTTCTCTACTTAGCTTTCAAACTCGTACTTTCATAGATAAGTTGTATTACACTGCACTGACACACATTAACACTATAATAGGACTGCAATCTAAATTTCCTGGGTCAGTTTTGGTAGCAAATTAAATTCAGTTATAGTCTGGTTTTATGCATAAATATCTGTTATTTGTCAAGATAAAGGAGGGAATATAAATTATTAGAATTTTGGTATTGTACAATGTGATGTGGGTATTAATATTTTTAACCTATGTGTGGGGTAGACACACGAGTTGGACTTGAAAAGCCGAGTGACGGCTCAATGCTAGACCACGAGTCTTGTCACATGATCGGTAAATACACAGTATTTAAAACTCTACAAAATGGGTAGTTTTAATTGCTAATGGAAGGTCTGTCCAAGTTATATTTAACTACTACCTCAATGGGTTTAACCTACTACGCAGTAGCTCAGGGGTAACATGCTGGCTCAGCAGGTCAAAAGGTTGCTGTATCGAAACCTGTGGCCTGCAACTCCTATCAGATCACGAGTCACCTCTTGATTCATGCCGCAATGATACCTCGTTATCTGTAATTTACTGTACCGTACAGGTCTTAGACCTACGGTAATGGGAAGTTGAGTTTTTTTTTCAAAATAAATAAACTGCATATCTATTATATGTTGACAGCTTAACCTGTTCACACATTAACCGGAGTTACAACAGCCTTTTTTTATTTTTTTTACCCTTTTTAAGTATTAGAAATAAATTTAATCATGTTTATAAAGTTGTAAAAACATCCATCAACTTTATTTATGAGTATAAATAAAACAAAATGATAATCCATTTTAAGTGTTTGTGTACAACTCAAAACAGCTAATCTACGGTTAGGTTATGTCTCGTCTAAGGGAACAAGAGAAATAGAATGTCAGTTATGCAAAGAGTAGTTACTTTTGACATGTGCACCATAAACTTCTCAGCAACCGTGTATTTGAATGCCCAAAAATACAATATTTCATTATTCTCAGCACTTTTCCCTCATCCCCTTGTCATGTTTTGTCTCTTTTCTCTCAGTTCGAGACTTGGTCTAAGAATCGCAGAGCAACTGGTAGCAAAGCAGATAAATAAAGAGATAATGCATGACTAGTGTTAACATTCGCTGTATTTTTAACCTGTAGACTGTATTTGTATAATGTAATGTCAGCACATTCTATTTTGATTACAGGAAAATTCTGTTAGTCTGGCTGCAGACCAAGAGGTTGATGAGAGCAAGTCAGAATTGAACGAGGAAAAGGATTTTAGTTTAGAATTACAAGCCAGCAGTACTGAAAACACAAGTGATGTTGTAATGGTTAAGGAGAAGGAGAAGGAAGTTGACAACGATCTCATGGAAACAAACAGCGAGGAAAAAGAAGCTGACATGAAAGATGAAAATAAACTGGAGGAAACAACTGAAGTGAAAGTTGCCAAGAGTAATGAAGGAAAAAGCAAATTTGTTGGGTTGGATTCATCAAGCGATGAAGAAGTGAAAATTGAGGTACAATATTAGCAATTTTTTAAATATTTGTTGAATAACCTTGCCAAATTTTATATTTAATTAAAATTTTGTTTGACTTTTCCAACACGTCTTGATTTTAAAATCTACGCAACGTTACAAGAGTTGGTTAAACTACTCCTGTTTTCAAGTGCCTAACGATATTTACATTTCTATAAACGAAGGGTTATTTCTATGTGGAAAAGAACTGTTAAAAAAAGAACACAAAAAAATTTAAATGAGATAGTTAAATAGTAAATAAAACACTCTACTTAGCCTATTTTGTACATTTTGAAAATTACCAAAAAAGTGGCAAGTTTTTAATCTTTAACTGTGATTTAAACATAGTTATTTATATTTTCTTAAAATATTAAGTAGAAACAAAAACCCAAAACATGTCCCCCCCCCATATAGCCACTAATTATAAAAGCAAAACAGGTGTCCACTGCAATCCCAATTAAGCCTGTGAATGCTGTCAACTTCCACCTAAGCCGGCCACTGTTTATTTAAGGTGGGCCCCCCTCTCTACTATAACACACATTTGCAAGCCAAATTGGGATTGCACATGGTCGGGATTCGAACCTTAGCACTTCCGAATGGCTAAAACATTATATTCGTCTGTGTATCGCTCTAACCAGTTCAGCCACTGTGACTGGTCGTAGAAAGCGCTTACTTGCTTATAAGACATGCCGTAGTGGCAGTTTAGTGAACTGCGCGAGCAGGTTAGGTTGCTTGCCCCCAGAGGGCAACACGGTCATGAAGGTGATGGTGTTAACAAGTTCACTAAATTGACGACAGATGCCTCCACCTGCCACTTTTTATTGAATTTGTAAATGCGTCGTGAATTACGTACGACTTTGCCAGTTCTAATGTTAAGGGTTTAAAATGATTTTGATGATATTATGTAGCTTTGTTACTTAAAAGGCTAGCATTTCATTTGTCAGCATCATTAATTTACCAATGATCAAAAACAGCGAGGCCAAGTCCAGAATTTAACCAATGAACTTCAGATTGTGAAGTGTGCTCTTTACCCTCCAGCCACTTTCAGTTTCTGATATTTATAGACTGTATTATAATAAAGAATAACTTAGAAGATTCAAAGTAATTTTTAATTAAAAATGAAAAGTTATCGTTGACTGATAGTTAAGTTATTTTTTTCATATTTTTAGAAAAAAGAGTCTCCTAAGAAAAGAACAGTTCGTAACAAACAAAAACCACGCAACGTTTTGGTCCTATCGAGTGATGACGAAGAGATGGAAAAACTTGAAGAACCCACAACTATTGATAGGTATGTATTGTTTCTAATTATCAAAGAATACATTTTTAAAACAACCTTAACTGCGGGAATTTTTGAATAACAATTTTATTAATTAATCTGTTAGTCATAGTGGGTTTTAGGTGAAAATGTGAATCTGGGGCCAGAAAGTAGATATTGTTTTGAACTTAAGAATTTTCTTTATCTACTCTATTTAGACCATCAGTAACTAGATGACTGGCAATGTGCACTGCACGGCGGCCTGAGCGGACAAAGTATTTCTATGCAACGTTCTATAAAAAGTTGTGCGATGTAGTTTGTTTATTCCCACTAGATTTGTTCTGTCCTAGTCCTGTCTTCTCGGATGGATAACGTTGTCTTGTACTTGTAGAAGGCAATTATCGTTGTCATATCTTTTTTGTATTTGGCCTGTGACAGCTGTTCTATGTTGATGTAAAGGATTGTCTTGTACAACCTACTTGGTACAATCTCTTTAGGAATTGCAGTACGTAAATGATCCTAATTTAGAAAATTTTTTAATAACTATTTAATGGAGAATTATAGTGAATATGAGATGTGTAAAAAATATGCTGAGTGAAGAAGAATGGTCTGAAAACCAAACAAGCGATGATAAAGTTCTGTATCTTGTTACTAAGCATTCTTTAGTTAATCGTGAATATTGGTCAGAAAACCAAAATAATTTGTTAAGTAATACAGTGGAACTTGGTTATAACGTCATTGAAGGGACCACACAATTAATGACACTATATCAGAGTGACACTATAAAAGAGGTTACATAATTTTAATTTAAAACCGAGGAAAAATAGAAAAACACATTTTTTACATGAAATTAAGACTTTTAATGAAGGTAATTTGAAATACACATAAAAGTTTATGTTTATGACTGACTGAACTACTCTATACTATATAAAAAATCGAGTTTAAAAATATCGCAATGAAGTTCGGCATGGTGAATTCAACTGTTGATTCGATTTTAAAAAACAAGCCCGAACACACGTCTGCTATCTTACGTCCCTCCTCACACGCTCTTATAACTCACACTTTTTCTTTAATCGGCAAAACCTTTCTCTTAACACTTGCCATTATTTTTCAATACTGTATTCGTAAATTAAAATAACGAAAAACAAATTGTAAAAGATGTACACTGAACTAACGATAGCTGCACGAACTGTATGTACGTACGTACGGTACCACAGTGCTTTGACGCGACGTGAGTCACTGACACTGGCCTTGATGACGGTGACAGCGGATGTAGGTTAGGGGGAGGGGATTGTGGTGGTTAGCGGTAAGACACCAATAAAATGCCGTTTCTAAAAATAGAATGTAGCTAAACAATAGCCGCAGCCCTCACGTTGCACCACTGACCGAACTATCTCTCTTTAGCTATATGTTGCCTTCATCTCGGGATGGGTATACGAGGTTTTAGTTTATGACGTTACACAACCTATAAATACCTATAGTCTAAAAATAAATTATGTTATATCCAAGTTGACGTTATGGCCGAGGCCGCAATAACCAAGTTGCACTGTAGTTAAATCGATCAAACCCATACAGTAACAGTGAGAAAAGCTTAATTTAATTCAAACTGAAGTGACTGATGTCCCGCAGTAGTTTATCTTTATTGTTGGCGTGTTAAAAAAATTATCAATACTCTTATACACCGAGGTTTTTATTACTAAACATATCTATACTTGGCGGGACCTAACAATTACTAAATCATATATTTCTTCACTATGAGGCATCCTATTTACATGATTCTTACAGTAAATTGAAAGGTAATAGTAACACTACAGACTAGGCTAGGCTACAGTCCACTTGAGTTCTATATTTTACAAATGACGAAAACATACAAAAGAAAAACTATCTGGTTGATTATTGCAAAAAATAAACCATAATAAAGCACCAATAAGTAACCAAAAATACTATAAAACAGTCAAACTAAATGTATTCACCATTTATTCTCATTTTTACATTGTATTTATGACCAAAATAACTGAGAAACAACAATAACAAACAGAGCTGACAACAGTAACATGACGAATCAACAGCTGATTTGATGTCTCACTTTATTTTTATAAAAATGTAATAAATTTAATTTGGCTTGTGTACATGAAACCGCATTAAAGGGTTAAGGTCCATTTGAATTTTATAAATACCTTTTTGGTCTTTTTCTTATTATTATTTATTCATATTAGTAATGAAGTAAAACATAACAAAGGTGTAAAATAATTTTTGATATGTTTTCAAGCTCCGAGGAGGATGATGATGATAAAGACAAAAAAGATGAAGATTTTTCCGTCGTAGTAGAGAGCTCCGCAGAATCCTCAGCTTCTGAAATACTCCCTCAGAACAAACGGAAAAAGAAAACGACAAGCGATAGTGATGCTTCTATGTCAGGCGAAAACAAGAAAAAGTGTGTAAAAATTAAATAGACTTAATAAATGTATTTAACAATGTTAAGTTTCTTTTAAAATAAATAGCATTTCTTGGAAGGAAGAAAATGCTAAACAGTCACATTTCTTGTATGTTGAATTAACATTTGATTTTTTTATGAAAAGTTTCTAGGTCAGTTCATTGTACGGTAGCGTATACTGTAATCAAGGTACTGGAGAACATAAATTATGGATGGTCAGTTATAAGCCATGGCCATTGATGCGATATTCTCTGGTGTGGATACTAACTGTGGATATCCATGTTTATTCGCAACGACCATCCTTATAAGTAGACCAATTCGTAATTCTGAGGCAAAATTTGTCAGCCTTAGTCACTTAAAAGACTACATATAATAGCGTTTAAAATACTTATTTGTGTAGGTTTCCATTTCAGAAAAGTAATAAAATCAATGTATATTGAAAAAAATTTATACATCTGGAAAGGAATAATGTTAAGATAAGAATAAGGTAAGGTCTGCGATATCTTTAGGTTAGCAAAGTTTCATCAAAGAATAATCAGTTTAGATGAATACCAAGGTTAAAATTGATATTTTAACTATAATTTTTAAGGCAATAAGGTTTAGTGAAATATTAACGTTAAAATAAACTTGTGACAACAGTTCAACTTCAACTGTCCAAAAAAGAAAACTGATACATTAGCACTTAATAATGACTATTAAATAAAATCGAAGGTTTAGCATTTTAATTTAATGTTCTTAAGGTTTATACTATAGAATATTTTTATTCTAAAAAAATTAGCGTACATACTCTACCAAGGAACTTGTTATGCAGATAATATAGGAGTAGGTTAAGGAATCTATTATTTTTCAGGAAAAAAAGAAGACGTGTAAAATGTGCAGATTCTTCAGACGAGTCAGGAGGAAGCGATGGCGAAAAGGGTGATCTCAGTCAGAAGGTAATCATGATAGATATAATTGGTTCAAGGATACAAAGTTCATTAAAAAATAAAATAATCTCTAACTATTTAACTTATGTTTAAGTTTTTCAATATGGTATTTCCAATTTAACTCCTGGTCTATAAGTAGACCTAGATATTTTATTGCATATATTTTGAAGAAGCTTGAGATAAAATTCACATCTTAACTGTTCTTTATAAAATTTTTTTTCAAAACCTGAACCGGAATCGGATGATTTGGATCCAGATAAATTGGACTTTACTGTAAATATTTTAAAAATTATTACATTTCTTCAAAAACCAAAATTAGGCTCATCCACACTGAATAATTTACCAACAAATATGAATTGAGTAGTGTCCAAAATGATTTTCTGTAGATTTTCGGTTATCCGAAACACACACGATTGTATGACACAGAAAATAATCAAAAATGGCGAAAGAGTGTACAAAAACATTGTTTGTACTAATAAAATATAAATTGCATTAACGATAATTTCATAATATGGAAACTAAAATAAAACAAACAAATTTAATTGTCCTACGACTTTATAGTTTGCCGATAAAACTTTGGTGAAAATGTTGTGATCCTCTCGAGAAACTACCTTTGCTTACTGCATCCTGATCTTGATCAGAGCGAACATGGCCCATGTGTCAGAAACAGTGTAAAGTATTATTGGGAATGCCTATTATAGAATATTTGACGTGTACAGAGCTATGTACAAGAATAGTGTCATTACGCAATAACACTACTGGTATATTTACAAAGTCATATCACTTAACTATAAAACAGATAAAAAAATAATTCATTGCAAAATCAGCCATGCCACTACAGAAATCACCATATAACAGTTGGAGGGTTAATAAATTCATCTATGGTGTAAGGAGCCAATTTAACTATATACATTTTCGAATTGTTTAAGAATTTGAATTTTTTCTTTATTCATTGATGCCGAGAGGTTTTTCAATAAAAGAAAATTACTTACATAAGAAGGGTCTTTTTGAGCAAGTTCAAGGTGACTTGTGAAGGTTATTTTTTGGCAAGTTCAAGATGACATAAGAAGTATATTTTTTAGAAAATTCAAGGTTTACTTTTACAATCATGTTTTTCCACCAGAATTATATTGATGAGCTACCTCTATTTTCTTTGCTTATACACATATAAAGGGATACACAAGTAAAAATATAAAGGCCAAAAACTGCAAATATTTATTTCTAAGAAATATTGCCTTACATTTTTATTGTATTTTAATTTTTTAATAATTCTGATTGCTTTTTTTCTGATGTTCAAATTCCTTTGTGTTGTCCCACCATATATTTCTTTTCCACACCCAATATAACAAGTTTTTAATGTTTCTCTCTCGACCCATTAAATAATAAGGCACAAACCTGCTTTATATATCACTAACAAAATTATGAAAGTGAAGGTAATGAAAATTGAAAAGAGTCAACGTTATATCTGAAGTTGATGACAAGACAGCAAATGTTGCCAGTGTATAATAATTGTAATTGATTTTAAAAAACAATTCATTCAATGCTTTCATGTTTGTGAGTAGAACACTGAGGGAGAGTCGCCGGCGAAAGGTGGTCGTAAGAACATCAAGAAAATCAAGAAGAAAGGGGACTTGGAGCAGACGACAATAGAAGCAGCTGAAGAGGAGAAGGAAAGAAGAAGACGTATTGAAGAGAGACAGAAATTGGTAAACATATTTTAAGTTAATAGTTCAATGAACGTTTGTGTCCATTTAAAGGGGATACTTTTTTTGTTGTACTGGATAAATATGTTTAAGATGTACTTAGTCTCACAGAACCAACCATACTGTTGAACAATAGAAAAAGGGATGGCCTGTGGATTCGATATCAGGTTCATCTGCAAAGATCGTCCTCTTATATAGACCAGTTTGTAAAGTAAAGTATTCAGGGGCTAAATTGTGGTGTGAATACCACAATAAACTGTAGGTCCCTTAGATGCCATTGGCTGATGGGCTATTAATTAAGAGTCATATATAAGGTACATTTCAGCCTTAGTCAGTAACAAACTAGATTACAATAGATGGATACAATAGATTACAATATCACATCACCTTACAACTAGGGGTCTGCGGTGCACTGAAAAAATCGGTACGATACGGTTCCAGCCTTGTACCGAATTTCGGTACGGTACAAGAATTGTTTCGGTACAAGTTTGGTACGGTAAAAATAAGTAAAAATTAAGTCACTTTCCAGTCTAGGTTGCCATCAAATATAATCATGGAACATCTTCTGCCGAAAACATTGAATAAAACCCGACCGTTAAAGGCTTTATACTCTACAAGTAATATAGAATTAAAACACTGCCCAGACATACGGCAAATACTGAATGTAAGACTGACTTATATCGTGTTGGTGAATGATCATTTAAAACAACCTCACTGTCACCAGGACTTTCGTTCAGCAGCGGCTGGTTGTCGTCGGACGGCTGTCCGATGACAACCGTTTGAGCCAGCCGTCTCCCTGCTGGCTCAAAATTATTGTGCATTCGCAGCTTATTATCGTATTCACGTATAGCAGCTTACGCGATCAGGAAACCGTTCCTCCTTTTGCTAATATGAAGCTCGTATTAGTCATGTTTCAAATCAGTGATTATAATACCTGTGATTTTTCAATCACAGTGAAAACCTTTTAAACTGAGATTCGTGATTCTTCCTTTTTACTCCTGACAGCCTGTTTACGATGTTATATGACCAATACAGAGCTGTGATTTGCCGTAGTGATCTCGCTATTTCGGGATTTTCACTCAAATAAAACAAAAAAATCATAATGTTAAGGATATAACTAAATAAAGGAAATAAATGAACCGTTTTATTTTTTTAACATTATGTTCTGGATTTCCTCATTAGTGGAACCCCTCAAATTCGAAATAATTGGGACTGAAGCCTGTTCTTCCCGGGAAATAATATTACGCACTTATTTCGTCACTGTATTTCGCACTGTAGGTAAGCGACGGGAGACGCAGTGATTGGGGTTATACAGGCAGTGCGGGACTCATTAAGTTCATAAGGGTAGTGACCTTGGAGGGGTGGATATACGTCCCATGACATGCCATTTTTCTAGTCGAGCCTGTGCTAAAAATAAATCACTCTCCCCCTACCACCAAAACAGGGATGCGTATTGCGTCTGTCTACTGTCTGTGTCTAGTTTAGTAAGCGTTAACCTGGTTAGTGGTAAGTAAGCGTTAACTGGTAAGTGTGTATAGCTAACAACCATGATCGTGGCTTGGAATTACGTTTATGTGAAGATTTTCTTAACCTCAACATTTAAAGATAACAGACTTGTTAAGATTTGAAGGGTTCCACAGTAATATTAAACTATTAACCAAATTATACTAAAATAACTATTTTAGTCTAAAGAGCCCTTTGACATTTTTTGATTATTCTCGTGTACCGTACCAACCTCATAATTTCCTGTACCGCAGACCCATACTTACAACACTATTCTCATTCTTACTTGACTACCTACCTGGGTAGGTCGCCATTTCAGTTAAAAGTATCAAAGGAAAGAACATATTAGTGAGACAGCAATACAAATACTGAGTGGGTATTTTAAGTTGAATATGCCTTGTCGGAGATTTGCTGGGATCATTCATTATTGTTTTTTTCAATAAACAACTTATATTAATACATAGATTTATTTTTATCTTCAAGTGACCATTTCAATTTATCTTTTTGTTTACTTGGATTCATATAATGAGGATGGTATTGCATTATTAAAAACAGCTGAATAATAAAACATGACTTGACTTGTTATTCAAATGATTCATTAGTTTAGATTAGATAAACTAGTTGGGCCAGGTCAATCCTGGTGAAGATGAACTGTTGTGGTAAAATTTTATGAAATGTTCATGAACTTTGAAGGCTTTAATGATATTTACAAAAACTGTCAAAGTAATATTTATTTGAGTAGAAAGTTTTCTTTGCACTTCAAAGAACCATTTAACGTTTCAGTTCAACCAAGTGTTCGAGGTTAAAGAGTCTGCGAAATTGGATAAACTGGTTTTGGATTTTGATCCGGAAACCAAAAAAGAACTAATCTCTGTCAACAAGGACCTGGTCGCCAAGATGAAGCCCCATCAGGTAATTTCAATATGTCAATTTTTATTTGTCTAAGAACTCTATATTTAGTTTACAATGTTCTCGGAACAGAATTACAACTGGTCGGGTACACCGGTGGCTTGGAAACAGCTTGAAGCGTTGGGAGGGGCGCTAAGTTTTGAATTGTGAGGGTAATTGTCTTTCTTCGATTCTGATACATACTCCAAACACCATTAGATACAGTGGTGTCTGGGCACAGAGACTAATGACCTTCTTTTAACCCTAGAACCAAAACTCCTTGAGTTGTGATCGCGACATATTTACAAATTAAATAATAAGTGGCAGGGGGTGGCATTTGTCATCAATTTTGTGAACTTCTTAGACGATGTTGTCATTGTGGGAGGTGCTGCTACCTGGAAGTGGGAACTTGAAATATCTCAATCACCACAAGAGTATGTTTTATAAACAACTAGCCAAAGTACCCGTTCTTCGCACGGGCTAAAAAGGCTGAAAGGTGTAGGCTCTACTGATACATTTAAGATATTGTTAATTAATTCTTCATTGTTTACAAAATGACAAAACAGGAGTGTCTACAACATTTCAAAGTAACATATGTCAAATATTGGGAGAGGATAAGGATTAATGTAATCGAGACAGTCGTCAGAAAAAAAACTTAAAATCTACCATTCCTCTATTTCAAATACGAGGGCAGTCCAGATAGTCTGTCACGTTTTGCGTTTTAGCCGCTAGGGGCAAGGCTATCACGGCAATTTTGGCGTCAGGACGTTCCTCCGTTCAGTGGCTATCCAGCCGTGCTAGAGAGAGGTTTGTGTCGCTCTTTGTTGTTTTTCAATAACAATTGAAAATGTGTGCCGCAATTCAAAATCCCGCGAGTTGTGAAGTACGGTCGGTAATACGGTTTTTGTTGGCTAGAAACAATAAACCAATTGAGATTCATCGCCAAATCTGTCAAGTTTATGGGAACGATGTTTACAGTGAAAGTGGAGTACGGCGTCTGTGCATTCAGTTCAAAAATGGCCGAACTAATGTTCATGACGAAGAACGAAGTGGACGGCCAAGCCTCGTGACTGATGACATTGTGAGTAAAGTCAATGACAAGATTAGAGAAAACCGCCGATTCACAATAAGAGAGCTATCGATTTTTTTCCCAGAAATTTCAAAAAGTTTATTGCACGAAATTGTTACCAAAAAATTAGGTTATCACAAATTTTGTGCAAGATGGGTGCCCAAAATCCTAACAGAAACCCACAAAAATCAGCGGATGGCTGCTTCGTTGTCATTTTTGCACGCTTACGACGAAGATGGTGATTCACTACTCGATCGCATCGTGACAGGAGACGAGACTTGGGTGAAGCACGTCAATTGTGAAACCAAACTTCAGTCTATGGAATGGGGTCACACAAACTCACCCAAAAAACCAAGAAAATGCCTTCAGACATTGTCTGCAAGGAAGATCATGGCAACTGTTTTTTGGGACAGGAAAGGGATTCTTCTTGTTGATTTCTTGGAACGTGGAACAACAATAACCTCTGCGAGGTATTGTGAAACACTTGAAAAATTAAGAAGAGCGATCCAAAACAAGCGCAGAGGAAAGTTGACTTCAAAAATTCTCTTTATCCACGACAATGCCCGACCACATACGGCAAATCGAACACAAGAAGTCCTGGATGCTTTCAAATGGGAGGTTTTCCCACATCCGCCATACAGTCCAGACCTTGCACCCAGCGATTATCACTTGTTTCCGGCAATGAAGACATGGCTTGCTACTCAGCGCTTTGACGACGACGCGGAGCTGCAGGAGGGCGTAACGAACTGGTTAAAGTTACAGGCGGCAGACTTTTATGACACCGGCATTTCCAAATTAGTTCACCGCTATGATAAGTGTCTCAATTTGTTTGGTGATTATGTTGAAAATAGTATTTTAGTTGTACTTTCAAATGTATATAATAAAAATTTTCTCTTGCACTTACGTTTTTTTTTATATCAAAACGTGACAGACTTTCTGGACTGCCCTCGTAATTCACTAATTTCGATCCAGCAGTTTATCTGAAAAATCAACTTTATTTCTTCTTCTTCCCGAACTGTCAAAATATAGTGCAAACGGATGTTGTCATTAGAAAATGTAAACATTGAAACCTAGGCCGGTCACGGCAGCTCTTTCTTCTTCTTCTCCTTCTTCTCGAACTGTCAAATTTTAGTATTCACAGCTGTTGACATTCAAGTAATTTTATGTTTTCATTCTCTAAAAATGTAAACATTGAAACTTAGGACGTTCACAGGGCGTAGCCCGAGAGGATTTTAAGGAAATGAGTATGCCTATGTGTTACATGAGTTTAAGATCTACCTTTGTGTAAAATTTCAAACCGGTCGGTTCAGTATTTTTCACATTTACTTGCCAAAACAAACCCACAAACAAACATACAGAAACCACCTCTTCTTTATAATATTATAGATTAAGCACTTTTCCCGTCCGTTATACTTGGTGTAGTGGTCTAAGGCACTAGCTGACGAGCAAAATGTTTTAAGCTAAACTGAAGTAGGTGGGAACGAATCCCCACCATGTGCAATTCCAATTTGGCTTGCTATTGTTTGGTATAGTGATGGAAGGGCCCATCTTAAACAAACGGTGACCAGTTTGGGTGGAAGTTGATGTCATTTGTTGGCTTGATTGGAATTACCTGTTATGCTATTTTTACCGTTGAATGGTTAAGGGGAGCATGTCTTGTGTTTATACTGATTATTTTAAGAGGAGCTGTATAGTAATTATTATATCATTCAGGTAAGGGTAAATTATGTAGCAGTTTTTGGGTTAAGCCAATGGTTATGCTGTACCTTGTATGGAATGAGCTGTGATTTTCCAAATTTGTGACTAAAATTGAAAACAATACATAATGTAATTCATACTGTTGAACCAGCCTTTTGCATATCTTGTTATTTCATTCTCAGGGAACCTATGCAATTATATTTTTGGTTCTTTCTTGTTCAGGATCAAGGATAAAAATTTGAAATGGTATAAAACCTTTTTTTTAATCCGTCACAGGAGCATCTATCTGTTAAAAGTACTTATTAGAGATTTCAAAATGTCAGCTACAGTACGGTTAGTACTATTGCTGTCTAGTGTGATCGGCTATTAAACTTTAAAAAAATTCTGACCAGCCAAAATCATAAATGTTTGCTGTTGGATGATCATTTGAAGGAAAGTTTTGCTTAAGGAAAGATAAATAATAGTCATACGTTTCATTTTTTACTTTTGATGGTATCCCAAATATAATTAACAATTGTATTTTTTGCAGGCTAAAGGTGTTAAGTTCATGTGGGACTCTTGTTTTGAGTCAGTTAAGCAAGTCAAGAAGACAAAAGGGTCTGGCTGTATTCTAGCCCACTGCATGGGTCTTGGTAAGACTTTCCAGGTGAGAAAATAATCATAATTATAGATTGAAAATGTTAATCGTTTGCTAAGTTGGATTTTTAGTCTTTTCTGTCACTCATCTTGAAATATGTCCAGCTTGTGTTATTTATTTACTGCTATGGCCAATGGTCTACTCAACGTTTCTATAAACCTCTGCATACACCCAAAGGGATTATAGCTGTCATTTTTCAATCTAGATACCACTACTAGGGTATACAGTATAAGGGATGATGTCACAATCAGAGACAGGGGTATAGATGTGCTTCAAGTAGACATAATTTGTTTCCCACAAGTCATAAATCATTTCAATCTATCTTTATTACATCATCATCAACGTATAGTGTCATAATAGATTTTTCATGGGTCTATGTATGATCCACTCTCATTCATGTAGACTCGATCTGTAGCATTTCTTCAGGTTTTGGATAAAATTTTGCTTGTTACTGTTCTTCAATCCGAAAGTTAGTGTAGGAGTGCCAAGTTCGAATGGCTAGGACCCAAGGCCTAGCTAAAAACCCTAGATTCCTTAGAGTCAGGGGCCCAGCAGGGTGAGGACATACTTCTCAATTTCATGTGGTAGCTGACTGAACCCATCCACACCCGTCGAACCCGTCCACATCCACCCAATCCATCCTTTTCTTCCTATCTCACTCATGTCATCATCATGTATCATAAGCCCATTGGAGACATTTAATAATGGGAGTGCTCACTTTCCTTTCGGTGGCTAACCCAAGAAGCCAAGGTTGACATGCACACCCGCAAGATTTTCCTGTTGATATGGATAATATCCTAGCCTCCTAATATCCGTAATCAACCCATAAGACCCACGCATCCCAATTTGTCTTTCTTCATTTGCTTTCTATCTACTTAGTCATAGAAGGTCTTCCAAACCCTAGCGGATTCAACTCACTTACTCTCAGAAGGGGACAGTCTGACTTTCTGCGATGACCTCATGCACCCAAGCCATGATATCGGTTGGCATGTGCTAGAGATTCCAGAAAAGGTTTCCATGAAGAGGGTATATACTTCGTTCCCTTCAATCCTAATCAACCACAGAGGGGACATTGACTTTCCAAGGGCCGATCACATTTGGCAATCTTCTTGGAGTTGATGGTCTTTCTATGACCTACTTAGTCATAGAAGGTCTTCCCCAACCCTAGCGGAAGGAGACCTGAGGGTCAACTCACTTACTCTCAGAAGGGGACAGTCTGACCATCTTCTGCGATGACCCTCATGCACCCAAGCCAAGATTTCTTGGTTGGCATGTGCCCTAGAGATTCCACAGAAAGGTTGAGGTCCAATGAAGAGGGTAACTGCTACTTCGTTCCCTTCAATACCTGAATGACCAGGGACCCAGCAGAGGGTGACATTGTTACTTCTACCAAGGGCCGAGACCACATTTCGGCAATCCCACACCATCTTGGAGTTGAAGGTACAGGAGTCAAGTGCTATGAATGCGGCTTGACTGTCTGAGAAGATGGTGATGCTCCTATCCGTACAACCCAAGTTGAGATTGTACAGAGCATATTCCATGCCTGTATCCCATAGATTCTAGCACCAGTACCCCTGCCTCCCTTAGAGCCATCCATGTACCATTCTGACTCACAGGGTTGAAGAGGTCTGCCTCCCTCCTCCCAGTCCACTCTAGAGGGAAGGACCACAGATAAGGACTTCTGGATTGTTCTCTTGTGTTTTCTTTGGTTAGGAGTAGCCTTCTTTTCCTAAAATGTGTCCTGCTAATACCTACTCATCCTTCTGTTCGATACCTCTCGACAATATCTGGATCTTTTTATATATATATATATATATCCTTCTCTGTTTCCTATTGTGTTTTAATCTCCAATGTCTATCCTCAAAGTCGATATAATTTATTTTCAAACATTAAAACTTTCTTTACCATTTAAAGATAATTAATAGGTATGGTTTATTTTGCCGTTAAAACAGCAGTTTCAAAATTGGAAACTTGCTAAGTATTTTTCAATTAATGTTTGTAAAACTTTTCTGTACTTGTTCAGGAAAATGTCTTAGAAAATACCATTTTCATTATTCCAGCTGGCACGGAATAATAAAAATATCTCTTTTACAGGTGATATCACTGGTCCACACACTACTGACTCACAGTGATCTGACCAAGGTAACTTAACTTTAAAATGCAATATTTTATCAGTTCTTTCACATTAAATTGACTCCTCCTACCAAAAAAACTTTACTTTTACCATTATAGTAGTTAAGCTCATTTCACAATGTTGCGCTCTGCAGAGTTGAGTTATGTTCGTCATTGATGGCATAATATATTATTAATACTATTTCAAGTATCAATAGCCAACTTATCTCCGTTGTGTTTTAAGTTGGTGATTTATATTATTATTTTACAATTGTTGAGGTGGTCAGTTCAGTGCAAAAGTACTACTGTAAAGTCCGGTTTATTCGGGTTTATGTGGCAGAGTATGAATCTGGATTATCTGAAATACGTCAGTATAAACAACCACCTCGCACAGACAACGATTGTGAACTGCGTCTGCAATATTAGTGCTGCAAAGTGTATATAAATAACTATTGTATAACTTAATAACTGTGTTTAAAAGTTCTTTTAAATTGATTTAAAGGTATAAAACTTATAATAAAGTCTGGAAAAATCAAATAGTACTTTTTATTATTAGGTATTTAGGGTCATTATTTTAAGTAAGAAATAAAATACTCCAGTCCAAAAGCGAAATCTACTTTTCTTTTAGAATCCAAAACCATTTCATTTTGTAAAAAAGTATTTAGTTGTGTTTTGTTCTAACCTCTTCATTTATGATGTAATTTCTCCCAGGTAATATCAGCTGTAGTACTCTCATGTATTGCACTCGGTTTGACTGGGATGGTGTCGTGTCCTGTAATCCAGCTACTTGGAGGTCATGAATTGTGGAAAGTTATGAGCGATGGATAGTAGATGGGGTACTCTCTGGTGTGGATTAACATCTGCACTATTGAATACTAACTAAGTCCAACTGCATTATTAGACTAGTTCTTAATTCGGAGGCAGTGGTCCAGAATACACGTTGAACTGTAGGTCTCTTAGATATGCCATTGACTGTTAGGCTATTAATAACAGTTCTATCTATGGAACATGTCAGCCTTAGTTACAAGACTACAAGATTGTGATTGTGACTTGAAGAAGACAAGAGTGTGACTACAATCATCTTACACTGATTTCTCATTCATACTTAGCTTAAATTAACTGGACAGGTTACCATTTTAGTAACTAACATATTCTAAATTTAGACAAGGTGGCTTTTCTGGGGCTTCCTATAATTTTTCATCTTTTATGTCCCAGTTACATTCAGTGTTGATTTTTTTTCTTCATCGCAGGTACACTCAGCTATGGTCGTGTGTCCACTTTCCACCGTTCTCAACTGGGTCAACGAGTTCGGCAAGTGGCTTGAAGGTGTTGAGGGGGGTGATGATATCGAGGTCTTTCACCTTACCAAGTGAGTTTTCTTTGTCATCCTCTTTTCTGTCAATCTGTCACTTATCAAGTATCGGTTATGACAAAATGTGTCAAAATTAATTTTGGTACCAGTGTCAAACTTAGAGTTCAAAAGTTTATTAGAAAAAAGACAAAACTTAACTTTTTTTAACCTACATTATTTTTAGAATATGTTTAGTGTCACAGTTTGTGTCCTTATCTAGCAGAAATTTAAAGTGCTTTGGTTTAGCCGGAGGCCACCTTTATAGACTACGTAGCTGAAGTTATGTTAATTTTGGTTACCATAAATATTTTAATTGGTGTTTTCTCAGTTTGTCACGAATATAACAATACCTGATGATTCACCAGCGTTCAGCGGATGATGTAAGGCAGTTATCAATATTATTATTATTATACTATCGATAATCAACCTAATGAGTGCTGCTTTTTGGAATGCAGAGTGGAAAGAGCGCTGTTCATAATTATTTTAAATGAAAAATGTTTGTCAAATAAAGTATGTTCTTTCCAATAATCTTGTTATTTTTTTGAATTTGGTAAAAACCTCTTAAATAGTGGCCTCCAGCTAATACCCAAGTACCGAAACTATTATATTTTTTCAAGATAATTTTGATATTTTACTATTTTAATATGTCCACAGAAGAATTAACGGCAAACATTTTCACAACCCTTTATAAAGTTGTCATAAAAATTATTGTAATGCTTTATACTTTATTAAAGGTATAATAAGAACCCAGACAGAGCGAGAGAACTTCGCCGATGGCAGCACAACGGAGGAGTTTTGGTCATGGGCTACGAAATGTTCAGGAACCTAACCAATGAAACTACCAAAAAATTCAAAGCGAAAATGAAAAAAGATTTTCTGGAGACTCTGATTGATCCAGGTAATTATTTTATTGTTTAAATTTTAAGGTATTTATCTAATTCATATGTTTAAATATGATAAGTTGAAACATATATCATTCAACTGAATCTCCCTATTTTTTATGTGCCCATATTTTTAAAGGTTGACAACTTCTTCCATATACAATTTGTTGCGAGTTCCTAAAAAATTACAAACGTTTAAGAAATATGTTTTGGTATTAACCTGCTGTTTATGAATTAGTTATTGTTAACACATTTTACTTGTTTGTTGTTGAAGTTTTGTAAAATTTATTGTTGTGTGAATTATATTACAATGTAAGCAATAAAAGCTTTGTAACTGTTATTTATTAAATTGTTGTTGGTCTAAGAACTTAATTTAAGGAAACACATCTTAGGCTGCCATCTTGTATGCAATTTCTGAGTAAAATTGGTATAATGGTAGGAAATAAATAAATGAAAGGAGTAACGCCGTTCTGGAACGTCATAAAAAAAAAAAAATTAAAATCTGGTTATTTGAAACAGAAATAATATTTCATTTATAATTATTAAAAAAAAATATATTTTTTAAAATAATACCAATATCAAAATTTTATTATAACTTATAAATTTATAATTTCATAAAAAAATTTTTTTATATTAACATAAAAATATCATATTGAGTCACATAAATATGATTTTTAACATGTATGTTAACATATGGTAAATTCATTTAAAAAATAAAAAATAGTAAAAATTTAACTAATCAAAAGATATTGTTCAAAATACAAAGTATTAAGAATAAATACATTGAAAAAAGATATTAAAACAAGTTAATACACAATAAAATAACATTGAAATAAAATGCATAAAAACCAAAAAAATTTTTGAAAAAAGCAAAATTCATTTAGCATCTTTTTGGCGATCTGACACATAAAGTTTCAAATCTCAGGACCATACAGAGATTGTTAAAAATAAAAATAAAAAAATTTTAAATATTGGGTCTTGAACTAAATTAAGAAACATACATTTCAATTCATAATGAATTGTATTTTTAGGAAATTTAAATAAAAGAAGTAACGCCGTTCTGGAACGTCATAAAAAAATTGAAATCAGTTAAGCGTGGTTATTTGAATGACAGAAATAATAATTCAATTAAGAAACGTATTACTATTAAAGGAAATGTAGTGGTGATTGAGTGGTCAGTAGATAAGGGGGGCCAATACCACTGTGATCCTGCAGACACACATTTATTGCTAGTCAGCTGGCTCCTACATCATTCGACTGCAGTCCTATTTCACGCTCAAACTTTGCGTAAATGTAGCTGCGTAAAACTTTTGTAAATGTAGTATTGTTTGGCAGTATTCTGCCCACCGAGACATAGTGTCATTTGGTCTAACATTCTGTCAGCTTCGGCTGCTACTTTTAAATTCATTTTGGAATTTCCAGTCATTATCATTAAATAATGTCATTGTGGATAGCCTCTGGATCTTTGAAGAGCAAAATTGTGGTTTAAAATACCAGTCTGTTGATAGATCCTTGTGTAGTTTTTGTGACTACAGCCGTTACGTGTTGCTGGTACATAATTAAAACAAGTTTGATTTGTAAAAGTTAAAAAACTTTTTCCTTACTTCTTTTGCTCAATTTTAAGTTCAAACTCATTTTAGCGCAACATAATCTGACGTTTTTGCTCTCCTTAAAGGGTTAAATTAAGCATTCGGCATTCAGTGACCTTGGAAGTGTTATTGACGACTTGTGTTGCAGGTGCTGACTTGATAGTGTGTGACGAAGGCCACATGCTGAAGAATGAGGCTACGGCCCTCTCAAAGGCTATGACCAGAGTCAAAACGCTCAGGCGTATTGTACTGACAGGGACACCGATGCAGAACAACCTAAAAGAATGTAAGTGCAATAACTTATTTTATTTTTATCGATGGCAGGTTATAAAATTCTACATACATTTTTCCGAGTAGGAAAATTAGTGCCAAGGTACTTCTATTCCATTTTAGTTCCTATTCTTCTCCAGAAAGTCAAAAATTTTCTTTATCCATTCTGTTCATACAGACGAAAATTGTGTCAATACAGTGAACAGTGTTACGATACTACAGTATTACGGCAGGGGACAAACAACTGATTACTGCGCTATTCATAAATAAGAATTCAGGAAGATAAAATAAAATTCAAATTATTACAGACTTGCCAACTACTGAAACAATTTTTAAACAACATAGTTATTTATCCTGCCACGGGTTTTGTATGAGTGAAATTATGAAAAAATAATCCTCAATTGAATAGGTGCTCCTTTTCAATAAAGACTTTTTTTAAATATTTCAATAACATTGTATTATCAATTCTATCTGTTAACACCTCAAGAAGTGATCCTTTCCTCAAGCTGGATGTCAGGAGATGGTACACTCTTTAGTGAAGAAAAATCTAACTTTTGTAGGAATCTCTAATGCCAATGGTATTTTTAACCCTTTAACTGTGGTGTAAGTTGGCATGCCGCAGTTCAGTACGCAGCTTTTTTTCACAGTTTTTTTTATACCGGCTGGACGATTCATACTCGTGTTATTGTTTCGCGCACTCAGACGGTATTTGTATTTGTTAAGGTCTAGTAAGATAAAGTTTAGTGAAATATATTCAGTGGATTAGATTGTGATTGAGATGTTTAGTGAAAATTACCTTTGGGTCGAATGATCCAAATTTGGAAGAAAACATAGAACTGCTGGTTCTTAATATGGTCATAAAACGTGTAAAAAACTATTTTTATGAAAAAAGTTTGTGTAGTCAATTTCAATCATCAAATGGAAGTGGGAAAAAATTAAAATTTCAAAATCTATTTTTTGACCCCAACCAAAATATTTTTCGCGTAGTGAGTAATGCCGTGCGTAGTGGCCGCCGCTCAGTAAGGGTTAATCTCGCCTTTCCCTGTATCACATTTTTTCAGTGAAACACAAACCTTCTTTCTTGTCTTTCCTCATCACTTCTTTAATGTTCCATAGGGAGATTTACTTGGCAAGTATTAATGGAATCTCCTATATGGTGTTTTGGTAAGTATTAAAATTAGTATAAAAAAAAACACCCCAGTAGGTTAAATTACCTTATTAACTGTTATTTCATCAATGTCGCCTTTGAATGTCACATAAGTGGGCTATTTTTACTCGATAAAAGTAGTCAAAAGTTTTAAAATTCAAGAAACTCAACACTGTATGTTATTTCAGACCATTGCATGGTTCAGTTTGTGAAACCAAACTTGCTCGGAACATCAAAGGAGTTCCTCAATCGGTTCGTCAACCCAATCAACAACGGTCAGTTTGTGGACTCGACGGATCACGACGTGAAGCTGATGAAGCGCCGTGCGCACGTGCTGCACAAGATGCTGGAGGGATTGGTGCAGGTTCGTGTCTGCTCAATGTGTTCTCTATTCATTAGATTTACGAGACTACAGTAGTTGTTCTACTGTTCTACTGTGTCGATGGGTTGTGGTGGTGGAGGAGAGGATGGCTTTTCTGGATGGCGTGTCCGTTGTTAAATCACAGCTGTTGTGGAAAGAGCGGTAAAGTATCGCCTCGGCATCGGAAACATCTGGTTATTTCTCAAACATATGCCAGTCTGTCTGAAGAGAGAATGGATATATCCGCCACCCGTCCTTTGTTGCCAAAGACCTGTACAGGAAGGGTTAAATATTAGCTTTACTAGCAGTAAGTCCTCCTTCTTATAGGTTGTAGGATTCAGTGTTAAGAAAAAATACTAATCATGACAAAATATAAACAAATAAATACTAAGAAAAGATAAACTCAATTAGATCTTGTATAATTTTAATATAGCATAGTTTAGATTTGAAATGGGTTTAAATCAATGGTCAATGTAAATAAACTAATATTGATTTTAATTTTATAGCTGTTGTTTATTTCTTTCCGTGAAATCACTAATATAGATGTTCTGTAAGTCGTAGATAAAATTATGTCTATTAATGCTCAAAACGTTTTGAGATCTTTGTTATTTCATAGTGCATGGGTTAGTTTAAAGTAATTAAAAACCTTCTCCATAAGGTATAGAATTAGGAAATAAGTGTCATAACTGTGAATACTTTCATTTTTACAGAGAAGACAAATGCAAATGCCTACGCATTTTTTTTAGCATTACAAAAAGACAAACAAAATTGACATAAGACCCATTTAGGCTTTTCTGGATTATAAAACGTAAAAATAACCAAAAATACCATAATTCCAGTTTTGTACAGACAAAACTCAATTTTTATTTATACTTTTGGATATTAACAAAACTGGTACTGTTGCAGAGATTTGACTACAACGTCCTGACCCCGTTCCTGCCGCCAAAACAAGAATATGTAATCTCTGTTTGTTTGTCTGAGCTTCAGGAAAAGCTCTACTCCTACTATCTGGAAAATGAAAGGTTGGTAGTTTTACTAGAGTACAAACTTAATCATAATTTTGTCCTAAGTTATTGTTTATAGAGTAAAACTAAAACCTGGCAAATTTGTGTTAAGATGCACACTGTCCTGAGGAGGGAAGCTGCTAAATTTTTGTTTTTGTTTTACATAGATTATGTTCAGAAATGGCATAGTTGCACTATAAATCCCCACCTTTTCGTTAAAATAAATTTTTTAACATTTTTTCACTGCACCCCCGCCTGGGGGATACAGTGCCCTCTGATGCGTGGGCGGCGCTACGTCAAAATGGAAGCAGACCAAGAGACAAACGACAGAGAATGAAAATGGCGGATAAATCCGTTTGCCACTCTCGGTGAAAATAACATGCGCAAATATATCCGTCATACGCTTGCGAAGGGTTAACCCATTCCTGACAAATGACGTACAGTGCACGTCATCTGCCCCTGGTTGCTAAACTTAACAACGTGCACTGTGTGTTCTGAGCAAACAATGTGCTTTGCCTGCTTCTATTTTGATGTAATTCTTTTTCACCTTTTAGGTGTGCTAGTTCCTTTTTCATTCAATAGATCGGGTTGGCTTCCTCTTTAAATCGTCGTGTATATAATTTTTTCATAAGTGTCCGATGTTCCATGTTGACAGTAAAATATTGTCTTGTTCGCACGAATTGTTCAATAATTATGATTGTACTAAGTGATAAGTATACAACTAAATTATTTTTTTAAGATTTTGTCAGTAATTATTTATGACTGCATATAAACTGGAATTAAATGTCCCAAGTGAAATATAGGATTCTATTTGAAAACATAAAAGTCTTGAATCTTGATGTAGTGTCGGTACTTATATATAGACCTACCCTTTGGAACACGTGTAAAAGTATGGTAATGATTCATTTTTTGACCAATAGTGAATATTTACACAGTAAACAGTATACAGAAATATAAGTGTTAATAAGTATTTTAAATGTTTATAACATAGAAAATAATAAGAAATATGTTATCTACTTTTTACAGGAATAAGAAAATATAAATTATCTCTGAGACACTATCAAATATATATAATATAAACAACTTTCATGAATAAAGGTGAACTGATAGATTTGTAACTCGGTTCCACAGCCAGAAGGCGGAGGGCATGAAGGGTGGAGCTCGGTTGTTCCTGGATTGGCAGACGCTCGGCCGGGTGTGGACTCACCCACGGGTGCTCAAGCTGAGCACGGACAAGGCCAACTGGCTCAAGGAGAAGAAGGTGCGAATAGATAATCATAATTTTACTATGCGGAAATGGAAATACTGAGCCATTTAGTCAGATGTATATTAGGCCAACTGGACGTTATCGTCAAGGGTTATTCCAGTTACCGAGAGTAACCAAATCACTTTGCAGACACTCTAATCAGTACAACGGACCCAGATAGTTCAATCAATTATCATAGGAAATTAGAAACTGAGTGACATTAAAATCATTTATGTCCAAATTTAAATATTGGTTCTTCAATTCAAACCTAGATTTTTCTAAATATTATTTGATAAGTATACAACTAAATTATTTTTTTAAGATTTTGTCAGTAATTATTTATGACTGCATATAAACTGGAATTAAATGTCCCAAGTGAAATATAGGATTCTATTTGAAAACATAAAAGTCTTGAATCTTGATGTAGTGTCGGTACTTATATATAGACCTACCCTTTGGAACACGTGTAAAAGTATGGTAATGATTCATTTTTTGACCAATAGTGAATATTTACACAGTAAACAGTATACAGAAATATAAGTGTTAATAAGTATTTTAAATGTTTATAACATAGAAAATAATAAGAAATATGTTATCTACTTTTTACAGGAATAAGAAAATATAAATTATCTCTGAGACACTATCAAATATATATAATATAAACAACTTTCATGAATAAAGGTGAACTGATAGATTTGTAACTCGGTTCCACAGCCAGAAGGCGGAGGGCATGAAGGGTGGAGCTCGGTTGTTCCTGGATTGGCAGACGCTCGGCCGGGTGTGGACTCACCCACGGGTGCTCAAGCTGAGCACGGACAAGGCCAACTGGCTCAAGGAGAAGAAGGTGCGAATAGATAATCATAATTTTACTATGCGGAAATGGAAATACTGAGCCATTTAGTCAGATGTATATTAGGCCAACTGGACGTTATCGTCAAGGGTTATTCCAGTTACCGAGAGTAACCAAATCACTTTGCAGACACTCTAATCAGTACAACGGACCCAGATAGTTCAATCAATTATCATAGGAAATTAGAAACTGAGTGACATTAAAATCATTTATGTCCAAATTTAAATATTGGTTCTTCAATTCAAACCTAGATTTTTCTAAATATTATTCCTGGTCAAAATCAATTAAAAATTCATTGTAATTAATTAACTAACTCCTTCTGAGAAATTTTTCAAATATATATCATTTAAATGTCAAATATTAACTCCCTATTCAACTTGAAAAAGAAACTTAAAAAAATAGTGTTCAGTATACACATCTTAACATTGAAAATTTTATTTTTCATTTGAGAATCATATTTTATTTAAGGTAAAACAATTTTGTAAATAGATTTTAGTGTTTTTTTGTAAACGTCACACAGAGCGACAATTTGTTTTTTCTTTCAAGTGTATTCAACAGTGCATAAATTGTTTTTATTTTTGTTCAACATTTGTCATTATTACTGGAAAATATAATTTCAAACATATTGTTTTACTTTTGTAATGTTTTTAAAGGTGGATTAAAAATCATTAATTCATGTTGGTGACAGAAGCGACACAAGGGGCTAGACAATTCAGTGCTTTACTTTAATACTTTTAACTGAAATGGCAACCTACCGAAGTAGGTATTTTAAGCCAAGTATGAATGACTAAGGCTCATGTGTTCCTGACACAGGGCTTTTGCCAATGCCAATGGCATCTAAGAGACCTTAAGTTCAAAGTGAGATCCAAACCACAATTTTGTCTCTGAATTATACAATCTGGTCTAATTATGAAGAGTGTCTTTGCAGAACTATTTATAGTGTGAACGTTAATCTATACCAGGGAATATCGTGACTTCCAAGTAGCTAAACCACACATTTTGACATTTTGGTAGCAACCATTTTGCATCTTGTCCCTGCCATCGCTTGTGTTGCCAATGCCGCTCACATAGAACGTGTTCGCTAGTAGGCACTAGCGTTTAAATCAGTTGCATTTTGTCTACAGTGTTCTACATGTTTGTGTAATTGAGAAATAAATGTGATTACTGTAGCAATTCTCTGTAAATATGATTGAATACGCTTAATAATGTGTAAATAATGCTTTTTTCACATGTTCTGGATATATTCCTTTTTAAAGATGCCATCGGCTGTTGGGATATTAATTAATAGTCCTGTCTAAGGAACATGTCAGCCTTCGTCAGTAACAAGACTACAAGATCGTATCACATTATCTTGCACTCATTTCTCAAATTATAACTAATGAACATATTTATCAGTGGTTGAACAATACTAATGTAAATAATGAATGAAGGTACGAGATATTTATAGGTTAAACCCTTTAAACCCTGCTTGCTTGAGTCAGAGGCGGCCTTGTTTCGGATTACGAAATGCCACATTGATTTCAAAATAAATATATAATTTGTTTAGAAGATGAAAATTTAAACTTTATGAACATATGTTGGAAGATCTACATTTTCTGGTTTTAAATTTGTATCTCATTGATGAGATGAGATTTTTATTACTTAAAATATTAAGTAATTTTATTCCTTGTTCAGGCAATGGAAGCATCTGACTCGGAAGGGTCCCTGAAAGATTTCATTGATGACGATTCAGAGAAATCTACAACCACAGAAGAGAGTAGTGATGACTTCTCGAGCGATGAGAGTGGCAAGAATAAGAAGAAGAAAACCGTTCACAAGAACAACAGGTCGACCAGATCTACGAGACAGAGCAGTAATGGTAAGATGAGAGGAAATACAATAAACTATTTATGTGTAATTCCTTGATGTTATTTAATGAACTTCCATTAAGGAAGAAGCTATCACCGTATGCCTTGGTTAAACTTAAGTCTGGGATTATGATAATTTTTGTTTCAAAGTTCCTAGACACCAAAAACTAAAGGGCGTTCACAAAATTTACCTCCGGGTATGCAAAAACAATATATTGTGCAATAGAAAAATGTTTAGATAACCTGTAGTAAAGTATTGAAGTATTGTAATCATACAAAACATAAAAACATGGTTTCAAAACCAAATTAAAGTAAAATAATTATAAATTAGACTTAGAGAAATTAAGAAAAATAGTTAAATTAAAAATATACAGATCACGCGTATATCATTATATGTCATTATGCGCTCACGTTTTATGTTATAGTGGCTCTGCTTGAGTCATCAGACGAGGAGAATCGCCAGAACGGTGAGGACGGTGCGGAGGAATCGGCCAACCAGGGAGAGTGGTGGAGCAGCTTCATCGAGCCGCACCACTTCGAAGACATGAGGCAGAGCGGCAAACTGTTGTTGCTGTTCGCCATACTCAAGGAGTGCGAACTCATCGAGGACAAAATGTGAGTGCAATAACCATCACGACAGTGGAGAAATGGGTAGAGATCGCCAAAATATTTTATCTGGGAAAAAATGCTACAAAAGGACCACTGACGTGATGTATCGTTCTCCGGTAAAAAAACATTTTTATTGTTATATGCAACGACATAGCTATGTAGTCCCGCTAGAATGTGGTAGCATTCATTTATGGGCTGTTTCCTTATGCCTTTGTGTTTGTAAGCAATGTTATAGGCGACTCAAAACCTAAACAGCTGACTGTGCATAGTTTTTTTTTCATATCACGACTGATAAGGTTCATTATTGTCGTGGTTTTACGATGTGTTTTTAGTTTATGCAGCTGTACTATTCTTATAATATTATTTCAACAAAGAGTTTTTTGATTTAATGTTTTTTATCGGAATGTGAATTATTATGGGCAGGGATTGTTTATCGTTAAGTTTTGTTTATATATGTCTTACAAATTTCAATAACGTAACTAGACACAATTACAGTCTTTGTTAATTTGTTACTTGCAACTAAATATAGCATTACAACAGTAAATATAGATTAACTACTAGCTATAATTACCTCGTCAACAGCTTAAATTTCGTAATATTTAGTTTTGGCATTACGATGCCATCTTCAGACAATAATGTTCAGCCACCTAGCCGTAACTAAATATTACAAAATTTCAGTTGTTGACGATGTAATTATAGCTTGTAGGTAGTCAACAAATCAGCTCAGGGGCAGTAAAACATGGATTTTAATAAATATAGATTATTGGTCGATGAGGTAATTATTGTAAGATTGTGTCAGTGAAGGAAGTTAAGTTACTACGTACATTAAGAGTGGTAATTCCACAAAAAGAAATACAAAGTTTTGCCAACTTAAGTAAATGATACTTAGGTTACAATATAGTTACATATACAGTGCAACTCGGTTATTGCGGCCTCGGCCATAACGTCAACTCGGATATAACGTCATTTATTTTTAAGTCCCGCCAAACTATATGTATTTACATAGGAAAAAACCTCGGATATATCGTCAGTAAATTCTCAAACCTCGTATATAACGTCAAGAAAATCGGGCCGAGATGAAGGCAACATATAGCTAAATAGAGAAAGTTCGTTCGGTGGTGCAACGTGAGGGCTACGGCTATTGTTTAGCTACATTCTATTTTTAGAAACGGCATTTTATTGCTGTCTTACCGCTAACCACCCCAACCCCCTCCCCTACCCTATATCCGCTGTCGCCGGTGATCAAGGTCAATATCAGTGACTCACGTCGCATCAAAGCACTGTGATGCCGTTCGTACGTATCTGCAGTTCGTGTAGATATCGTTCGTTCAGTGTATGTCTTTTACAGTTTGTTTTTCGAAATTTTAATTTACGAATACAGTATTGAAAAATAATGGCAAGTGTTAAGAGAAAGGTTTTGCTGAAGAAAAGGTGTGAGTTATAAGAACGTGTGAGGAGGGACGTAAGATAGCAGACGTGTGTTCGGGCTTGTTTTTTAAAATCGAACCAACAGTTGAATTCACCTAGCCGAACTTCATTGCAATATTTTCAAATTCGATTTTTATATAGTAGAGTAGTCAGTCAGTCATAAACATAAACTTACGGTGTATTTCAAATTACCTTCATTAAATGTCGTAATTTCATGTAAAAAATGTGTTTCCCTATTTTTCCTCGGTTTTAAATTAAAATTATGTAACCTCTTTTATAGCATCACTCGGATATAGCGTCATTAATTGTGTGGTCCCTTCAATGACGTTATAACCAAGTTCCACTGTAGTACAATATACAAGTTACAATACAACTTAAGTACCTGCAATATTGTCCCAAACCTTGGAAATAAATTAACTTTATTTTTACGAATTATCATGTATAAATGATATTGATACTGGTAAATGAGAATCATATTGATATATATGTCTTTCTAACACATGTTTACTCAATATATAAGTCACAACTATAGCCATTTATGGTTTAGAGTTCTTTGAAATGCTGGTTTGTCCACTTCGCGCTTCAGTTATGGGTGACCACACTATAGATTTGCGCGTGGTCCACTGGTGTACCTCTTTGTTGTGAATGTGTTAATATCCCTCTGTTTTCCCAATGTTTGTTTAGTGGTTTGACAAACTACGTAGATGGAAATTAACAGTTGAATTGTCTCGTTGCAGATTGGTTTTCAGTCAGTCGCTGTTCTCGCTGGATCTTATCGAGTACTTCCTGGACAAGATTGACGCGGCCACACAAGAGGGGCGGATGGACGAGACCCTGGACAACCACCAGGGCACGTGGAGCAAGGGGCTGGACTACTTCAGACTGGATGGTTCCACATCCTCGGAGAACAGGAACATTTGGTGTAAGGCGTTCAACCGGGAGGACAATCCGAGGTGAGAACTGCTGAGAAGCGAGATACTTTGTAATTTGTAATGAAATGTCCGGATAATGTACAATCATTTTACCAGTATAAATGATATTGATACTGGTAAATGATAATGATATTGATATATGTCTTTCCAATACATGTTTACTCAATATTTTTTACTCATCCATGTAAAAATGTGTTCATTGAATCTGGTGTTCTCACGGTATATGCTTCATATATTCAAGAGGTTCTCCATTTAACTTTCAAAAATAAAGATTTATTTACAAAAGTAGGGAACTTCCATGCTCACAATACGAGACATGGGACAAACCTGGCATATCCTCTCCACAGAACCAATAGTTATGAAAAGAGCCCAGCATATAGAGGGATCAAATTTTTTAATAAATTGCCTGCTACAATAAAATCAATCACCTCTCTGAACCATTTTAAAAAAGAAGTAAAGAAATTTCTCGTATCAAAAGCTTTTTATTCTACCGTATTGCAGAATTTTTAAACACTTAACTTGTTTTGAGACGGATTATTTGCATTTATGTATTATGTTAGGTTAATTTATGTTTAGTTACCATATTATATAATATTTATGATAATACACGATATTTGTAACAAAAACTATTGTTCAAATCTTATGTGTAAATAAAGTACTTGTGACTTAATATAAGCCACAACTATAGCCGTTTATGGTTAAGAGTTCTTTGAAATGCGGGTTTGTCCACTTCGCGCTTCAGTTATGGCTGACCACACTATAGGTTTGTTTGGATTGTAGGGTGATGCTACTTCGTCTGAGGACGGGATCAGATTCCAGATCCCGAAACGTTGTTAAACTTTGTTTTACTTAAAATCGTGATGGAAAATGTCCGCACTAAAAATCTAAATAACATACTGAACAAATGTCAGTAATATGAGTTAGTGTTGTTGATTGTTATTTTCGAGCATATTGACGAGTAATTTGGAGGCAGATTTGAAAACATCATAAATCTACTGTTCTACAGTTTTATCGAAGAAGCATGGGATGTCACAATGCAGCTTTTTATAAGTGCACCAGTCACCTCTATCAACGAATTTGTAAAACTCTAGACACTCAACCCGACCTCCCTATGTGGACCCAACAAAATCTTACCTTGATTTGAACTCTTAATTTCCAGGGCGAGGCTGTTCCTGATCTCGACCAGGGCTGGAGGTCTTGGTATCAATCTCACGGCAGCCAACAGGGTCATCATATTCGATGCATCCTGGAACCCGTCACACGACATCCAGAGCATCTTCAGGATTTACAGGTTCGGCCAGAAGAAGCCGTGCTACGTCTACAGATTTGTGGCTTTCGTAAGTTGAGATTGGAGTGAATATTACGATTCTCAATTTTCAATTAGTTATAGAATCAATATAACCGTTGATATTATTGTTCTCCCCGCTACCAGTTGAGCCATGTGACTAGTTCCAGCAAGTCCATATGATTATTTTTACTGACATCGACATATTGAGGCAAACAAAATATTTTGATAACATACTACCCTTTTATTTCACACAGTTATTTTAACGACATTTAGTTTCTAAAATTCGGGTATTAATTTGATCACTTTTTTATTTCTTATATTGGATACATGATATCCGGTGATAATAAAACAATAATACAGACGTAAACAATGACCCAAATCACTACCGTAACTCACAGATGGAAGATGCTTTCGACTAAGTATGCCGCTATGGAACGTTGCTGTTTTTAATTCACTGCATAGACCCTAGGCCCATGGTAATGGGCAGTTGAGGATAAAAAATATACTTACTTACCTTTGGGAAATAGTGTAGGTCATAGACATGTGTAAAGTGAATGTTTTAATTTCCTCTTAACAGCTGTCCATATAAACATATGACATATTCATGTAAAAAAAAGAAAGTGTGACCGATGTTAATGTCACAGGGCACAATGGAGGAGAAGGTGTATGAACGACAGGTGGCCAAGCAGTCCATCTCCAACAGAGTAGTAGATGAACAGCAGGTCCATCGACACTTCTCCATGAACGACCTGACCGAGCTTTACACGTTCACCCCCGCCTCCAAGCTGGACGAGAGGCCGACCCCTGCCCTGCCCCGCGACCCTCTCATGGCCGAGATACTCTCCCAGGTACTCTCTTACTCTTACATAATTATTCCAGTAGCCACAGAAATACCAAGTGATTTTTGTCCTCGCCAAAAATTTTTCTCCACTGCTGTCTGCTACTCCCAAACTTGCTCCCAACCTCCTTAACACTCTTGGTTGTTCCATCTGTCTGAGTCTTCCTATTGGTCATCGCCCCATTCAAACCCTTCTAATCATCTGATCTAGTGCTCTTCTCTGTACACGATCCAGCTATCTTCACCTTTTGCTCCTCACTGTAGCTGTATCATTTGAATCTTTGTTTAGCTCGCTGAGTTCTTTAATCTTTCTATGCGCCACTACATTGTCATTAATTGGTTCGAATAACCATCGTACTATTTCTAAGTACTGATACATTGAACTCTCAAGCTCAAAAACCAATTTAGTAATTTGAATATCATCAATTTTTTCCAGATAAACGGAAGTTGGTAAACACAGTACATCGTCTTTTGAAGATTGAATTTTAATGTAATGTACTAATATGGAATGGAATAAAGTACTAATTAGAACTTCCCATGACAGGACTAGGATATGGTTGAAACAGCTAAAAAGTGAAATTTCGGTAGGAACAATAATAAAATAAAACACATTTTCTTGGAAGAAAAAAAGCTCTAGAGTATGGTTAAAAAATATTATTTTACCTATAACACATGAATTAAAACTGCAAGATATGTATGACAGTTGATAAAAGACAATATTTATATGTACTCGTCTCTACAAATAGAATTGTAGGATTAAAGAGTCTTTCACGTTTGGACTAGATCAGCAGTGGCGAGAGCTTGGGAATCACAGATAGACAGTCGGATATTAGTAGGAGTCAGTTATCAGAAGGTCGGATATGGGGGGAATACTGTATTATTTTAAAAATAGCGATAACAGGGTGTCCAACGACTGGGAATAACAGGAAAAGCGGGAATTGTACAGTAATGTTATTTCGCCAGCAATTATACAAGAATCGTTAATAGATACTGTTTTGTACAGTATTTCAGTGAACTGTTATTTAAAAAATATTAATATTGCTAACACTCAGAATTATTTGACGCTCGCCAAGTCTGATTCAGAAAACTTGGTGCATCTTGAACGCACTATGCTCGATTTCACCCAACTCTACTCATCACTAGAAAAGCGTCACAGTGGTGTAAACAAATTAAGAAGTAAATTTCAGCTGCTTTTTGTGTCGCATATACCTTTGCCATAACGTGGTCTTTCGTGTCCCCCGTCAGTTTTTTCTTCCAGTTTCGACCTATAGGGTTTTATCTATGTAAGGGATATGTAAACCATGCATAATGAACTCATTGACCTTGTAGCAACATGTTAAAAGTGTAGAAAAAAGTTAGAGTAAAAAAATTCGGTATATGTACGGAAATTTAGGAAAGCCCATTCACAGGATACCCTGGATAATACTCAATGTGCGTACATCTTCATTAATGCAGTAATTTTTCGTAATGGCAGATGAAGGCGTGGATCGAGAAGTACCATGAGCACGACTCTCTCCTGGAGAACGTGGTGGAAGAAGAGCTGAACGAGGAGGAACGCAAGGCGGCGTGGGAGGACTACGAGAACGACAAGAAGAGAGGCTTCATGCCGCCGAGCGGGCCGCAGGGACCTTCCAGTGAGTAGATGAGAGGAAAAGTACAAGAATTTGTACAAAGTTTATTCCTCTGTCAAGGAGGATTTTATATGATTTGGTCTGAATTTTTGTTTGCTCTGTTTACTCATCACTTTTTGCAAATATATATTGTTTTCAGTTTTGTTTTTCAATCAATTTATATGGGTTTCAGTTTGGATCTGTCTTATCCAAAAAGAAGTTGTCATGTGTTGTTTTACCCAGTCAAGAATTCAATTTGTGATATTTTGTGGAGAAAATGTTGTGTCAATTTTTTCATTCAATTAACTGAATTAATTCAATTAATTAATCTTAAACGTCTCAATTAACTGAAGCATTTGTTAAGGGTCATAATGGTCTGTGTAGTTCAGAAATCAACATAGGTTAAATTGACAACCGACATGGTATATCAAAAGTTGAATACTTTTATAAAAGTATAAATCAAAGGTCTTTTAAATTTTATAATCTTTTAGTCCATCTCTTTAGGCGGAATCTTAGATTAAGCATGACTAAGAATATTGATTTTTTATATTATCAAATAATCTTTTAATGAAACAAGTTCACAACTCAGTATAATGAATTTTTTTAGTGAATCCAAGCGCTGCATGGAATCAGCAGATAGAGGTCATGAGGCAGCAGCTTAAACTCAGGGTAAGTATTGAGATAAATTAACATTTCCTGTCATATTAGTTTATGTTCTATGGCATATTATGTCATATTATTTTTAAATTAATTAAGATTTATTTATTTCCAAAAAAATTAAACAAAGCTTTGGGTGCATTTGTACATAAAGGAAATCTATTTCCTTACAAGACTATTGAGTCTGTGTGCGAGGAAAAGTCTAACGTCTACGTCTAATATGTATTGATCATAGAGTCCCACATATCGGCGGTAACACTCACTGGAAATAAATCTAATAAAGTAGACTATAAAGGTGTTTTGAAATTTCAAACCATAAGAAATATAACAAGCATATATATTTTCTTTGGAGCGTAAATCCTGGGCCGTGATGGTCGTGCCGTCCTAAATCACTGATCCACAGAGTCTGAGATTGTGAGCTCAAGTCAAATTAAAGTGAGACTGATACAGTTAGGAGCGAAAATGCAATCCTAAGTCTCCCAGGCAAATCCCACACAGGCCCGCGAGGCAATTGGGAAACTGCGACTTCAGTAGCGCATCTTGGTCGTGAATGCTAGCTGTGGCTAGCGGGCGAAATTTCTGCAAGGGAATGTGAATGCCACATTTGTTCATTTATCCTATTCTTTATATTTTATTAACAAGCAGAGGTGTGTGGGCAAGGTATGTAGATGGTGGAGTAGTAAACTAAATGTTTCATTTTTGCCTCATAAATACTGATGTTTCAAAAATAGTTTTATTTCGTAAAATAAGACATAACCAGAGGAATTTACTGAACTTAGTTAAGAAAAGTCAGAGATTGTGTCAACTCTTTAACTGTACTGAGAACTACTATTATTTTTTCCATTTTTTCAGTATCCAACGAAGACCGACGAAGAGATTAACAGCATCCTGGTGTATCAAGTGTCCATCCTGATGAGGCAACAGCAGCAGCAGCAGATGCAGATGGCTGCACAGATGCAAGCTGCCAACAACATGGGCTTCCGGCCGCAGATGTACGGGAACAACATGATGGGTCAGATGGGGTTCAACCAGAGGCCGCAGATGCAGACGACGCCGTACTTGCGTAACATCGCGCCCAAACCTTCCTCCCAGCAGCCTAATTACACTGCGGAACAGCTCTACAGGTCTGTCTGTCATGCAAATTCTTCTTGATTATAACTTTTTAGAATTCAAATAATAAGAATTAATTTTTTTCATTCCGATATTTATCACCTTTTGAGGTAACCATGTGTAACGCAAAGTTATTGAACACGGCAATTAAAGTACCGTAGAAATTGTTAAACTTCTAAAACTGAAATAAGCTAGCGACCTAACATGACTATTTTTTAAATACCAATATCCATTCTGTAAGGCTAAGGTAAGAATCATGTTGAGATTAAAACCTGATGCATCAGCAAGGAAACATTTCAGAGAACTGAAAATTTTCACTGTTTATAGCCAATATGACTATGACTGAGACATATCAGCGACAAAAAGGAGAACAAGAATGCACCTCAACACTTCCTTTGTTACACTAAGAATAAAGATTAGCAAAAACTAATTAGAATACTCTAGCACCAATTAAATTTTTTGAAAAAACATAATGTTTTACATGGAAACCATTTTTATGTCTCAAAATAATTTAACTACAACAGAAACTAAATTTGTCAGAAGTCTAAACAAGATACTATAAATCTTTTATTTTTTTATCCTGCTGTAAAGAATAAAACAATCCAAAAAAATCCTTGTGATCAAAACTATTCTTTTTGTTTGTTTCGCTGACATGCTACCGAATGGACCACTGGCTCACAGATTTATCAGAGTGACCTTAAAGCTGATTTTCATTTGATGTTGCAGAATGCAACAGCAAGCTACTCAGATATGCAGATGTAAAAATCACAGCAGCAGCAATCCCAAGCGCACGGGCAAGTCTCTGCAGTTTTGACCAACTAGACAATATAATGCAGGACACGCTGACTAATGAAAATATTTTCAAATATGCAGATATTTTAACTTGTCTTCCTAATCGATATGTGGTGGTCTGGTCTTGTTTTACCTTCCTTAAAACATCTTGGACTTTTTCCTGGCCTCCCATGTTCCTAACTTAATAATTTGTACACCATTAACTTATTGTACCACCAAATTTTTTTTATTTCATAGGAAGAAGCTACCGTATACATGGCAATAAAGACCATGTTATTTTCTTCTTTAGGTGACAGTAAAAACAAAATCGTTAAATTTTTATATATTTTATTTTGAACATAACTCTGTAAAAATGTGATCGAGACCAAATTGGTAGTTTTTCCTACAAATGCTGGACATCGTAAACCAGACATATCGGTAAATAGTTTTTTTTGTCAAATTTTTTTTGCGTTTTTAAGTAATTTTTAAAAAACTAATTTTATATACCATTGGAATCAGCTAAAAACTACACAATTAGTTCCTAGTTTCAATCTCAGGTTACGAGATATAAAAAATCTAAACACAGTACGTTGTATTTAGGCTCCAATGTTAATCTTATGGAGGATGAAAAATTTTTTTTCACTTATTACCATATTTTTGGATAAACTTGATATAGCATGTGGTTGAGATCATAAATGTGCTAAAAAATCATAGTTTTATGTGTTTATCATGCAGCAAACTGCATACTTTTGTTAAATGAGATAGGCAAACTCCTTTATTTATGGACTTTGATGAAAGTTGATAATGTAAAAAATAAAATTTTTGATGAAAATGGCTTCTTCATTCCTCTTGCAGCATATACTCTTTCCATTTTATCTTTATGGAGAATAGGCATAATTCTCATGTTTAACGACAGATTTTGACCAAACTTGTCATATATTATTATTATATTATTGATTTGGAAATTCGCTGAGTACGCAGGTCTGCTGCGACGGGGGTATTTAGACCCGCAAGAGCAATGTCAGGATTCCCACACGTCCTGGAAATCCTAGAAAAGCCCTTGAATTTAGCTTCATCTCCTATTATTAACATTTTTGACCTTGAATTCTATCAGCTGTCCTGGAATTTTGCTGATTTGTATAAAATCAATATTTTTTTATAGATTTGTAGGTTTTAGTTTTGAAATGATTGTTCTCAAGACTTTGTTAGGAATTATTTTTTTGTTTATTTTGAATTGTAGATACAAAATATCTATTGTTATTTACTTTTTTTACTTTAATTAAGTTAATCGACTGTAACTCATAAGCTTAAAACAGAAGGATGGTTGGGTGATCAACAGAATCAATGAAGTTTTTTGTCAAAGAATTTCTTAGTATAAATTAAAAGCTTTCACTCCAAAAATATTCGATAAAGAAACTCAATATTAATAATTCTATTGCTGCAGTGTTATATATTTTGTTATACAGTACAAATATATAATTTAGAAGGCAAACATGTGACTGGTTTTGATTACTCTTTTTCAGTTAAGTTTTCTTTATGAAAATTTTAGCTATAGAATAATGACAGATTTTTTCTTGTTTATATGAATATGTTTTTTTTATTTTGTATTTTAATTATAGGTCTGTTGACCAAATCTTTATCAAAAATGGAGAATAATTTGTTACATCTTTAACAGCTACTCAAGACATTTTTTTGTACCCATGTTTTTTACGTTTTTCATATTTTAAAAATCTAATTTTATACTTTGGAACTGCTAAAAACTACACATTAAGTTCCTTAAAGTTTTTTAATCTCCAATTCAGGATTTAAAAAAATCTAACCACAGCTTGTATTCTCCTGTTAATTTTTGATGAAAAATTAATATTTCCATATTTGAATATTTTGGATAATTGATTTTAGGTTAGTTTTGAGATCTATATTTGTTAAAAACAGTTTTGTATTTTATTCAGCAAATGTATTTTTTACTTTAATTAAGATCGCAAACTCATTAACAGAAGGATGGTTGGGTGATCAACGGAATCAATGAAGTTTTTTGTCAAAGAATTTCTTAGTATAAATTAAAAGCTTTCACTCCAAAAATATTCGATAAAGAAACTCAATATTAATAATTCTATTGCTGCAGTGTTATATATTTTGTTATACAGTACAAATATATAATTTAGAAGGCAAACATGTGACTGGTTTTGATTACTCTTTTTCAGTTAAGTTTTTTTATCGTAATTTTAGTGTTGTTCTCATTGAAATTCTGTTTTCATCCGTCCTTTTGGTTGAAGATAAATTATAAAAATCTTAATAATATACACATAGGATGGTACACACCATCCTTTGTTTCTATGAATTACCCAGTTTTATGGAATGAAAACCATAAAAACTAACATTTCAAAACTGATTATATAAAACTTGGCCTTAAGGCGTTGTTACAGTCTGATTGTTTCGGGAGGCTTCAAAAGCAATGTCAACTGTAAATTAAAATTCAAAAATTTTGATAAAAACGATCAATTCGTTTTTTCGAATCCTATTCCTCCTGTACCACTCTCTTGATCAAGGTTAGTACGTAACGTTGATCAACATAAACTGCTGAATTTATGCGTTTGAACTATTTTGTCATTATGTATCCAATAATTCACATATTTTTGGCAAATATTTGTTACAGACTACCAAGCTTCGAAGCAGCCCAAGCCCGGTGTTGTGATCACAGAGCTCACAGAGGATAATCCCTCGGGGTCCAGCGAGTCTTAAGGTATATTTTGTGAGACAATTGATTATGGTTACAGTTCGTCTGAAATATTCAGGTCGTCACAGAGATGAAATTCCATCCTATCACAGGATCTGAGTTTTGTGTATCTGTATTATTTTACGGGCTATAGCAGAATTTGAGAATACTTGGGCTTGAATTGGAAACAATACATGGTAAACATGGATGTCCATTCTATTTTGTAATTTTGTAAAAGAGCTTTGACTAAAGATATTTACACGTTTCATGTTGAAAACTTAATTACGTTGTACGTACACTGTTTGGTCACATTTTGTATTAGAAAATTTATCAATTTGTTTTTATCATTTCATAAAAAAATACGAAAAACTTTTTGCAGTTTTCATTAATTACGTATTAAACAAATTTTCGATGCTGAAAAGGACTTTTTCCACCATTCCAGACTCGGCAGAAATTGTTTACAGAGTTTGTACCTAATGTTGACATCAGATGAACATGGACACGCATGCGTGTTTCCATGTTTTGTAGACTTTCATACGAAAAAAGTTCTAAAATGAACATTTTAGGGTATTTTGGACCTAAAACACATTTTCTGCTAGGCTGCAATGAAATTTAGTAAAAAAATATTTTACTCCTTTTGAGGTGTGATTTGATTTTTTCCCCTTACTCCTAATCAACTTTGAGATTGTGCGTTTTAAAACAAGATTACTCTTTAAAGGGTTAATTGCAATCAATTTTTCAATAAATAATGGGACGTCCATTAAACAAAAATCTGATTCGGACTGGCCGGGTAAACCAATGTTTTACTTAAGCTTAATAAATAAAACAAGCTTTAAAATTATTTTAATAATTACGTTTTTTGAACTGGTGAAAAGTAAAGTTTTGTTTTTGAAAGCCATTTTACAACACAAGCTTCTTTTACATCTTTTCACTGGTTGACATGACTAAATCTATCAATCTATCTTCAGTTTTTAAAATTTGTGTTTGGATTATTTTTAAAAAAAACTAATTTAGTGACAATTTATATGTTGCCACTCTCAGTTTGTTCGTTGAACGCATCGTCAGACTTTTTTCAGAGAATTTCTTGTTCCATAAAATTGTACAAATAACACAAATACATTAAGGCAACAATTAAAATTTTCTAATATAAAATCAGTATGTCTACTGCTACTATACTTAAGACAATATGTTTTTGTTTCAGATCAGTAAGACAGGTCCAATCTTTTTAGTTGACTCCAGTTTAAGTTCTTTCAGCTTATGTAGTAAGGACTGGGGTATTTTGCGTATGTGATTTAAATCGGATAAGGTAGAAGTATACAATAAAATATTGTTACTATAAACTTTGTTTTTTTATTTTAAGTTTGCTTTTAAAAAATATTTATTTTAAGTTGTGTATATACATTACAAGAAGATTATTTTAAGTGACAAAAAGTATTTTCAGCACAGTAAATTGTAATATTGGATTTTTACTACATTGTGATTCTTGTATGTTAGTTAAATATAATCGTATTAGGTCCTCTGAGAGCACAGTTATATTTATTTAACAGTGGTGTTAGTTCCAGTAGATGTTTAGCGATATGTGTCGATACGGTCGATTTTGTAACAAGTATAACTGTAATCTCGTTTCAATTGTGTACAATGTACATCTTAGTTCTTGTATATATTTATATCTGTCTAATAAATTAATTTTGATCACTTACTTGCATTATTTACCCGTCTTATACTCTTTGCCATAGTTTTTATTAATTGAACCAATTTTATTTCCAATTTAGAGAGAATATTACATCAGTCAGGAAGGTAAGAGGCGATCTTGGCTTGGGATGGAGTTTACTTGTCAAATTAAGACACCCAGATGCCAGTAAATCTATTCATTTTAGAACATTGGTTGTGTTGCTGGTTGGTCTTGAACAAGTGATATAGAATGCAAATGGTTGACAGTATTGAATTTTATGTCTATGTACTGATTTTTTATGTTTTATAAAAATAATAAATTTGTTATTTCTGTTGTTGATCCATCGTTTAATTTTTGTTCCTTTTCAGCTTCATTTGAGTTTTGATAATGAGGAATTAAAAAAGTCTAGTGCGTCAATAATACAGATTTGTCTCTAGCTAGAAATAAAATTTAGTACCAACTGCCCTAGATCTTTGCTTGCGTGGGTGTTGGTAGAATGGTGTGTGCACTGCGAAGTGAGGAGAAGGGGAATGCAAAAAAAATTAAATACTGCAGCAGTACAAAAGTCTATCACACTGTTTTTTTAACTCAAATATACAGTGTCTTATGTGTTTAATGCTTGAAAAATAGTATCTTATCTTATATATATATATATTTAATACACTAGGCCTATTTTTGTGATAATTGTTTTGGAGCGGCGGTTCTACCAATCACCATGTCCAAGGTGTCGTTATAAAGGTCTTAGCATGTAGTTTTGCCATCAATTAAAACAATTTTGAAAATTCACCGTGGTCATGGAAAATAATGGGGTCAAAGTCGCGATTTTCCCCATATACTTAATATGGAGGTAAACACCGACGATCGAAATCAGCTGTTTATTTAAGGAATTGGTTAAATAAACAAATCAAATCTGTCAGTTAAACATGGTTCTTTCTTTTTTCGTTTAATGAAGATATCATCGTACAGCTGGCAATAAAACACTAGTTTTTATTTGCATAAAACCAAAATTAAAATCTGTTGGGAAAATCTAAACTTAGTTTCTAAACATTGTTATTGGTGGACAGATTGTCTCCTTGCCAGCGCACGATTTCGTGCGCCAGGTACGCTAGTTTTAATTTATATCTCTTATACTCTTAACTGTACTTTCCTATGATAGAAAATAAGACAATTTTAAATCGTTATATCTCAAATACAACAGCTGCTAGACATTTTTTTAAGGTGATTTTGAATATCTATAAGCAGAGAGGAACGGATTATAAGTAGTATCCGTTCATCTATGCTATAAGTCACAATGTTTTAGATATGTATAATAAAAAAAGTACATATCCTACTTCATATTTATATTGTTATAGTTGTTTTGTTATACCTTCATTTATTTACTAGTTAATAGTAAATAACTTTAAATTTAAATTACAAAATTCTACTTGAAATATTAAATTGTTATATTACACATACAGGTAAAGTTAAGGACAAACTTCTTGGGGTGATATTTATCAATATAAACAAAAAATTTCTGATGGATATATATTTGTTGAAAATCCTTTGTTTAGCCGCTAGCCGACATTCTGTATTTTTTATAGAATATACTATATAAATACCCCCATCGCCTCAGCGAATTTCAAATAAATAATAATATAACAGGTTTTATCAATATCTGTAATAAAGAGGTGAGTTTTCCCATTCTCCATAAGATTAACTTTACATTAGAAATAATATGCAGGCTTGTTGCTGTGAGGAACTCTGAAAGCAGGTATTTTTATAATAAACTATTTTTATTTTCACCATATACTAAGTTTTTTCAGTAAATAAATAGTGTCCATAATTAAAAGAGTTTTCCTATTCTCTATAAGATTAACAAGGGAAAGGGTTTGCAGTTTTACCACCGAAAGGAACAAATATTATAAAGGAAATATTAATTTTTCAAAATTGTGGTTAAAAATATCTGTCTGTCAAGAGATCCTTGTGTAGTTTTTGTGACTACGGCCGTTTCGTGTTGCTGGCACATTTTCAGGTATTGAATATCACCATCAACTGTTTACATTACACTAAAAACGCTACTATTTACACTAACATTACACATGGAAAACAGTCCCGACTCAACCACCCCCTGCCGCGTACCGCACGCCAATCTTGTAAATAGCTGTTTTCTTCGTGACGTAACTCATATACGATCCCTTCTACGTAATTACAAGAACCCCCATAGAGGACGCTCCGCTGACATACTCCAGTTTCTGTTTTACTACTCTTTGGTGTCTAAAAGGTTATTTTTTACAATTTCTTCCTTGAAGAAATATGTCATGGCGGTGATTTAGGCTGAGCGGATGACAAAGAATGGGGGAACTGAAGTTAGATTTTTATACTCAAGTTGAGTGTTAGTGTTTATTATATGTGATTCGATTGTGTTTATTATAGATGTTGTAATTTTCTTAGGATAACTCTTAAAGGTTAGTATAACATTTTACCCTACTTTTCGGTTTGATACTCCCCTCCTATCCCCTCAGCTATATATTTTATTATGTATTTCATTTTAATGAATTTCGTTAAGCTTTTAAATATACATACTTAGAGTTATTTCATGTTTGATGGTTTTGAACTGACGAACTTTAATTTATATTAGTTATTTAATGATAATGTAAGTTCCATTCTTAATTTCTCTAGGCTATGATAAGCAGGATACTTTTTCTCACGAAATACATAATTATATCTTTTAAAAATTAGTATAAAATACATTTTCATCTCGTTCAATACACCAGGCCTAGGTATATTTTAATTTTTTTGTTACTTAACAAATATTTTCTGTTGAAAATATGATGAATAGGTCTTGGGCATAAGTTATCTAAGGGAGACGAATACCTCAGCTAAACTTAATTTGAAGAATTTATGATCAAGGTATAAAGTGCTGATTATTAACTGTGTCAACTCCCTGAATTTAAATTAAACTAATTAACAAGGTTCATAAAGTAATAGTCTAATCAATTTTCAGTATAAAGGTTTTTATTCAACTTATTAGCTTTTATAGGTTAATATAAAGACCGTCCTCATGATTAGACTAGTTCGTAATTCAGAGGCAGTTTTTCAGACTCCTTGTTAAACTGTAGGTCCCTCAGATATGCCATTGACGTTGGGCTATTAATTAACAGATTTGTTTAAGGCAGGGTTTCTCAACCTGGGAGTCGTGACCCCTGGGGGGTGGCAGGCTGGGTCCTGGTGGGACAATTATTTCCACAGTTTGGGAAATATTTGAAATACTTAAGTTAGTGAGATTCAGTATGATATCATTTTCTAGGAACAAACAGTTTCTTGCCTTTGTTTTTATTGTTACCATCATAGAAAACCTATATTTACACAAATGGGATTAAAATCTCCAAAAGACTTCAGGCACTAGTTCTATATACTCATCTCTTACTGAAAGCCAAAATCTGTGCAAAGTCGCTTTCAAAAATCGGCTTTTTAGATTGGTCAGATGAAGATTTGTGTCCATTTCTGCCCTTTCCACAGCTTTTTCTTTGAAAGGATATCAAACACACTTTGCAAACCAGACATATCTTCAGATGGAATGTAATCCAACAGCTGGCTTTTCAAGGCTTTCAAGTGGTCTGATACAAGCATTGAAAAAAGTGTTAGATCAAGTGAATCATGTATGACTCTAGTTTCTAGTGTTGTGTATACACAACACTAGAAACAAATTCAGAAAACCCCTTTGGTAAAGGTGAAATTTTCAAAATTAATTTTTCACCCTTAAAAAGTCAGTAAGAGTAAGTCAGTAAAAGAGTCAGTATTTTTACAAAGATATCCACTTTATCATGTTTAAAATTTTTGGTTTTATTTGGACCTTGAAGCAATTCAGAATGGTAATCTGGGGAAAATTTCAGCCAAGTAAGCGAGTTGAGTTAACCACTCTTTTATCAGCAAAAAGCTCGGCTAGCAGAGGGTTAGCATGCTGGAGAAAGATCCACATTTCTGCTCTTAGTTTGAACTGACTGGATAATATATTGCCTCGAAAAGCCATTGTACCTCTGTATGAAGTAGTCAATTTTGGTGTAAAGCACCCATCTCATTACAAAGACTTGAGAATAGTCGCATTTGGAGTGAGCGTGTCTTCACAAAGTTCACTATTTTTACGACGTCATCTAGAAACTGGCGGAGTTTTAGAGGCATTTTCTTTGTTCCCTGGTTCTGAACAGGTTGCCATTTAATTAACTAACTTACATCAAAGTAGTTTATTCCAAAATAACTGGGTCCTTAAATTGATAGAAGTAAGTAATGCTAAAGTTAAGGAAAATCAAAGTAGCCTCTGTCATGTCATGACTAGTGAGCTACCGGTACATCAATCATTATAATTAGGCTTAAGTTACTAATCATAGGCCCGTATTAGACTTGGTCACTTGGCGACGTCACCGGTTGCGTCACCGGTTACCTGACTAGTCGGTGGGCATTAGTTCTTACGGCGCTTGTTACACTAGGGTCACCGGTTGCGTCACCAGCGTTTGGTGACTGACCGGTGACTCTGCCCCGTGACCAGAGGAGTCACCACTGGTGACCAAGAATTGTCGCTATGTATTGAATCAAATGGCACCTATTACATACAGTCACTGCTGTTACGTCACCACTGTATTTTTGTGTTCTGCAGTTCAGTTGTTTTGATGCCAGTGTTGTAAGAGGACCTCTGAAAAATATGAAGAAATGCAGAAGAAATATGAAGAAAATATTGTTTTTTCCTTTTCTTGTCACCACTAGACATTTTACTCGTTTTACATTTCACTTGTGGGCTAGACATTTTACTCAAAGGTTAACAAAACAGTGCACGTCCTATCCGGATAAGACGACAGCGCTGAATGAGTGGTGACTCTCCTGGTTTCGTGGCTGGCTGCCCGTACAGTCACCGGTGACGCAACCGGTGACGTCGCCAAGTGACCAAGTCTAATACGGGCCATATAGTCATGGGAATTTGTCTATTTAACAAATTACCAAAAAATTACTATGAAAAGTAGCCCCCTACCTTCTATAGATTTAAGAAGTTCAATGCTGATAATTTTTATGTATACTAAGCCCTGTGCTAAAGAGTTTTAGGATTTGTGTTACTAATTTTTTAGGGTATCTTTTTAACATTGAAAATGAAAATTTTCCTGTACCAAGTCTAGAAGAGACATTTTTTTCATTTTATCATGTGAAACTACTGATATCCACCAATTAATTTAACTAGTAATAATTCATATTATAGCCTAGTTAAATTATCAATTTTCTCATTAACAAATCATATTATTTTAATTATGTTCGAATATCCTGATAGATATTCTAGAACTTTAATTTGACCAAAATTATCTATCTCCAGGTTTAGGGTATTTTTACCAAATATTTACAAGCAGCCTCGGACAAACAACCATTTCATATTTACCTACCCGCTGGTCAATTGCCCGACCCACTAATTATGGCTCTAGCTGTCAGCTTTAAGTATTGACTAAAATGTTTCATGGCATTTAGTAATTGTTAGCTTATTTTTACAAATTATAAATTAAGTTTTGGTTACAGGTTTAGCTTATCTGTGATCTTCATACGCCAGAAACCATTATGTCAGACGACGAAGACAAACCACCAGCACCTCCAGTGCGATTGACCAGCAATAGGTAAGTCTGACTAGTAATCATGACTGTATCATTCACATGACCCCTTTGGATTATTTTCATTAGAAATAATACAAATGAGATAAAAAGTGAATTTCCTCTTAACAAAAATCAGACACCAAAAATTACTAAGTTAAATCCTGGATTCTCTAATGATACTAAAAACCATTCACATTCCTTAGCAAAAACGGTATAAAATATTTTAAGATAAAAACACAAAATTGTAGGTAAACTGGTACTTTTGTATTATATTGACCACACCTGTACGTTGGCGATGAATAGTCTGTCATTCTGTACTCTGTAAAATTAAGTTAGATTGGTTAGTTATATTATTACAAGTTTTTTACTATGAATGTATGTATATTATCAATACACAATTAACTAAAAATAACTGTTTAAAATGTTTAAAACTTGTGATAAAATTTAGAGAATGAATGTGAAAGTTCTATAGACTAGACGTAAATATAATAAATATAATTCTTTCATGGAAAAGTGAAAAATTGTGACATTCAAGATTGGCGAAGTTACAAACAAATACTTTAATACTTTTAACTGAAATGGCGACCTACCCAGGTAGGTATTTTAAGCCAAGTATGAATGAGAAATGAATGTAGGATGATTGTGATAAAATAAATGAATATAATATAATATAAATATAATAATATAATATAAATATAATATAATATAAATGAATTGTACAAGATGTTAAAGAAGGATTTTGTTTTAAGGTTAGTTGGCTACCAAAATAAAATAGAAAAGTGTTTAGTATTAGAAAGATGCATTGAAGAAAGCAGAAATAAAATGTTCCTAAAAAAACAGATATACCGAACATTTTAAAGGAATATGGGTGAAATTATGTCAGTATGAATGTTTAGACCCCATTTTTAGTTTAAAAATAAAATTTATATAGATCTGTATACAGCACTTACTTAAAGTATAGGCCTACTATATTTTTAGTTTTCAAAAATCATTGAAATCAATGGAAAAAAATGTTTAGAATAGGCATAAAGAATTAAAACGATATAATTTTCTTAAAATTAAAAAAAATTTCTATAGGTACAGGCTAAACTGCTTAAATGTTTTGGGAAATAATCAGTATTTATTGTTAAAGCTTGTACAAAAACTCAATTAGATGAAAACAATAATTGAAACTATAGAACTTATTGACCTTCCTGGATTTAATCTAACTCAAATGTTATTATAAAATTTACTTGTAATAAAATCTATTTAAAATACTATATTTCTTTATCATAAAAAGTTGAGTTAGAACACTGAATATACACTTTTGAAACTAGTCTTTCAGCTACATTCCACGCACCAGTTACCTAAACATTTGTTCTAAAAAAATTTTGATTTTTTACCAATTTAAAAAAATAAGATAGGTATCATGTTACCAAATTTAGGTTACTTAGTTAAAACAAATGTGAGTGGGTTGTTGTGTAGGAGGTATTTTTCTTATCAATTCCTGCTTTACATAAAGTAATGATAGGCCTCCTTTATCGGCTAAGCGATACAAAGGTATTAGTCATTTTTCAGAAGACCTCTCGATTTCATGTTTGTGCTCAAATTGTGTATAGGCTACTAAGTGTATAACCATGAAGCCTAGAAATTGGACTGTGCACCTTAAAAAATACAAACAAGCCTCGCTACCTCTTCCATCTTTACCTTTGTGTTTTTTTCAGCACAGGTAAAAAATTATTTAATGTTTTCATAGACAAGTATAAATGGTTTGTTTATAGATACAGTTGTCTCGGTTAATACGTTGACTGCTGAATTTCGTTAATTGTGTATCGCTAAACTGCGTCGTCGAGCACGAAAGCATCATCAAAGTATGAAATGGCCGTCATGGAGACAAAACGCGCCAAAATTTGTGGTAGAACACACATAAAACGCGGCAAACCGATCAACATTCTCAGTATGAGACCAAGCTCACACTGAAGCCAGGTTGTTGACATCGCTTAAGGATGATATTTCCCGCCTCGCGCCAGTGATGCCGTCACTGCGGAGCGGATAATACCACCCCGCCCAGCCAACGTGTTAACTGAGTAATTGGGACCAAGAGTACCTCAGGTACCATAGAATTTGGATAATACGGTATACAACTACGGTATAAAATATGGAGCTTATGAATAAATAGCTCAATATACTCTAAAATCATAAATTAAAGCTATTTCTAGAGCTTTTGTTTAGGTTATTTGTACAATACACATTGTAATATATGCCATACTAATCCTAAAACAGGATTTTACAACAGTATCACAATAGCCTACGTTGGTAGGCCTAACACAAAAATTGTTGCTTACTTTTTATTTTAGTCCAAGCTGCAATACAACACAACACATTTTGATTGATATAAAACTCATTTATTACAAAACTGGAAACGGTTAGTCACAGTAGTTTTTATCACAAAGCATTTCAGCACACGTATTAAAGGACAAACTATTACTCACTAGTTTGTGCGTGTTGCCTTTGCTTTAAAACTTATAAAACTCGCCCTGAGAAACCCGGTACCTCGGTTTAACGGAACTCGGTTAAAGAAGACTACTGTAATATCATTTTTAGACATTGGATTTTTTATGATTTGATCATAAGGGATTATATATCTGTAAATATAATACCTCTGTATATATAGTCTAATAACTCTGTAGTTATTATAGCAACATCGGCTATTTAACAGTCTTTTATGAATTTAACTCTTTATACATCTTCTTTTGACAATGCTTTTAAAATTTAATATTTTTTCTAATTGTAGCCTATTAATTTTTATGTGATTTTGAATCTAAAAATACATCACATCCTATGACTTACGATATGTCTACTCATTGGGCAAGCCTGGCATCCGTTATTTCACTTTCACCATTTTTTTATCTCATTAAACCATGAGCCGCATCACTTGTTTGACCTTTTAATAGGCCCATTATTCATCTTGTCGTGTGATAAGGATCTGTTTAGTGACAGGAAGAGAGTGTCATGTGGAGTGTTGAATGGTACAAACTTTGGCTATAAATAAGCTGAGGGCGCTTTATATCGACAGTCATTCATCATAGCTGTGTGTTAAGTGGCAATTTAAAGTCCACCACTGATGCTGTAGGCAATAAACAATAATCCGGGTGTTTGTATTCAAACAATAGCTGGTCAGCTGTGTGGCCTTTTTGACAACCTTAATGTAACTGTTGTCTTGTTAAGGTATTGCATCTTAAGATGTTTCATTGAGTCGTTGGTGTTGTGCAAGCGTGTTGTCAACCTTTATGTTCGGACTATAAATTTAAATATGTTATGGTGTAATTCTGGGTGAGTTTTTTAACGAATAGCTTCCTCTCGATTTTCTTGAATACTGTTCTACGCAAACGTGTTTATTGAATTATAAATATCGTATGAAATGTTCAACAATTATAAAAGTTATATTACATAACCTACACATTTATAAAGAATATAACAAAACAACATTGATCAAAATTGAACTAAAACTTATCTGAAACTGTGAACTTCTGATAACAATGCTCTTATACTTACTACAGCATCATTTTCAAGAATTTTGGGACTAAAAATTTGATTTCAAACAAAAGAGTTTTTGTTTTTTTTCTTACTAAAAAGGTTTAAACTACTTCAAACTATTTACCAAATAAATCATACAATTTTAGAATTCATTATAGGCCTATATAAAGTTTTGAGATTGGTAGGAAAGTTTATTCAAAGAGGATTTTGAACTAGGCCTATCCTATGTTTTGAATTAGGTCACACCACATTTTATATAATTACATAATTTTACTCCCAGTACTATATTGCATACTTCGTTTGAAGTTCATTATTGGTGATAGTGGATTTATATTATTTAGAAATTTACCACGGACATTTTTCATCACGATTTTAAGTAAAAAAAACACGAGATTTCAGGATATAGAATATGATCCCATCCTCAGAGGAGCTAGTACCTAAAACATAATACGTTTAGTACATAATCCGACTAAGCCGTTATAAAGCTGAAAACAAAAAGGTTTAAAGCAGTAACAAACAATACCATTCACTAACAATTACGTACACAAGAAACTAAACACGTCCACTTGTCATAAAGCGCCAAAGACAATGAGTTGAAGTTGGGTTTTTGTGACGTGTGGACGTATTTTGTTTCTTGTGTGTGTAATTGTTAGTAAATGGTATTGTTTGTAAGTCTTTTTGACTGACTTAACTTTTATGTTTTCAACTTTATTCCGTCTTAGTCTGGATTAGGTACTAATCGTATTAAGTTTCAGATACTAGCTCATCTGAGGACTGGACAGATTCCAGGTCCCGAAACGTCATGAAACTTAGTTTTGCTGGAAATCGTGACGGAAAATGTCCTTAGTAAAAATAAAAATAATATCTATAATATTATAAAGAAGAGGTGGTTCTGTATGTTTGTGGGTTTGTTGTGGCAAGTAAACGTGAAAAATACTGAACCGACCGGTTTGAAATTTTACAGAAAGGTAGATCTGAAACTCATGCAACACATAGGCCTATTAGTTCCCTTAAAATCTCCTCTGGCTACACCCATGAACGTCCTAAGTTTCAAGGTTTACATTTTCAAAGAATGAAAACATAAAATTACTTGAATGTCAACAGCTGTGATCACTAAAATTTGACAGTTTGGGAAGAAGAAGAAGAAAGACCTGCCGTCCTACGTTTCAATGTTTACATTTTCTAATGACAACATCCATTTGCACTATATTTTGACAGTTCGGGAAGAAGAAGAAATAAAGTTGATTTTTCAGATAAACTGCTGGATCGAAATTAGTGAATTATTTGAAATAGTGGAATACTAGATTTTAAGTTTTTTCCGACGACTGTCTCTATTACATTAATCCTTGTCCTCTCCCAATATTTGACAGATATTACTTTGAAATGTTGTAGACACTCGTGTTTTGTCATTTTGTAAACAATGAAGAATTAATTAACAATAACTTAAATGTATCAGAAGAGCCAACACCCCTCAGCCTTTTTAACCCGTGCAAAGAACGGGTACTTTGGCTAGTATTGAATATTTTAATAAGTAATTTTTAAATTTTCTTATTTATAGGAGTCTGAGTAAAATAACTTGTAATAGACAATTTTTAAATTTAAAAAATCTTAAGACAATAGTCAAAACTAATACTTGTATTTTCAACTAACTCACTTTTCTGTCCTGAATGAATGGAAATGTGGGATCTAGACATGTGATGTATTATCTTTTTATGAGGCCTTTATCAGCACATTTCCTGGTAGACTTCCTTGTAGGGAATGCAGCTAGCCGTTGCTGATGCAGCAGTTAATGAACTGTGGATTTGTCAACACTGTAGCCTACATTACTCTTGGTCGCTTTGTGGTTTGCATTATTATGCCCGTGATAATCTCTTGACAGACTGTTGAAGAATTTACGGATGTTACGATGATGTAAGATAATGTTTGAATTCAAAATCGTTTTTTAATGTAGTAAAATGTAATAAAAGTTTTTGGGACTATTTTAACATTTGTAATAAATCTTCAAAATTAATGTTCTTTGACATTGGTAGTTTCATCAAAAGTAAAGCTTAAATTTTAATTGTAATAACAGGCGTTAGATTAAAATTCTTAATTAACTTCTAAAGTGTTTACTTTTAAGCCTAATAATTTTTTTTATAAAAATTGTTGTGGAATACAATAAAGTCCCAATTTTGAATGTACTTACTTTTATTAAATACATATTATATTACTTAAAAACAAAGATAGCTGTATATGTATTTAAACAATTCACGTCCATGTTTTTAATCCCCATGTTGGATATCTCCTCTTTTTCAGTGGGTAATACATTTCTATTCCACTAGTAAATGTTTTGAAATAATGTTCTTTCCCCATATATCATTAGCTTGAATATGAATCAAGGTGATTTGAGCCATCATACATCATTCTAATAATTTTTTTATGAACATCCACAGTCAAAATTTCGCTTACTCAATTTGATAACATGTTATATTATTTATCCAAGTATTCCTAATACAAGGGACTCAAGATGGCTTACTGAATTATATTCAGTATTTGGTACAATATTATAAGATTTGTCCATGTATTATTTTTAAGTTATTTTATAATATTTAAATTTTAAAATCATTGTCTATACATTTATTAATTAAAAAAAGTGGATTAACAAATTTCATATTTGAAATAAAATACATATAAAGAAGAAAATATAAATTTTTAAATAGGCACAAATGTTCAGTCTAATTTGTGCTATTTTCAGCTATTCCCCTCCTTGGTGGGTTTAAAAATACCGTACCTATATAGGATTTCTTCCTTTCGATTCACCACCAAATTCGTTTGACTCTTTGAAATCTTATGTAGTTTTTATCTGTACACATATTGGTATCCAGTCAATTTTATTTTAGTGTAGTTGGTTTTGTATCTTCAGATTAAATAGTTCCCTTAATTAGAGTGGAAATCGAATGAGTAATAAAATGTTTTAGTTTTGCGCTCAAACGTTAATTGCTTTTGTGTAACAGTAATGGTTCAATTCATTTTAATTTTTACTTACTTTACTTACTAGGCCGTTTCATTGGATTTTGTCACAAAAACTCTTGAAGTGTTTAATAATCTAGCCACTTATCATATCAAATTGTATGTTTATCACTGTCTGGTTCTTGGAAACAGTAAACACGGGCTTGGTTTTTCTTGTTTATCTTAAGTGTAACAGGCTATATTTTGAAATGTTAAAAATATTTTTTTCTTTTCAATCATATTTTGTGAAACATTAAACATTTTTCATTGTTTTAAATAGGTCGAAGTAGGCTTACATTGCTACAATTTTGACTACCTAGTTTAAATACTCAATTAAAACGATGTTCGAGAGAAGCTGTTTAATTTAACCCTTTAAGGAGTGTGGATGTTATATGACATCCAATTTGGATTTGTCCTGAGTAGTAAAGTTCAAAATCTAAAAAATTACTATTAAAGTGAAAAATAAAAAGGAAATTTTTGCTATATTATTAGTTTTTTGTTGTACTTTTATCACACTCGTGAATTGGTTAAGCATATAAAAAAATCCAATAAATTAAATATATTTTCAAACTTGAAACTACTATTTAATTTAAATGGCACCAGCTATGAATTCATAAACTGTGTGAAGTAGTTCTAGGAACACTGTATATAGTGCTCAGTTTGCCAGTTTTTTAGACAATCACACTAGAATGATAATATTGGAAGTGGGACCTGTTGTCCTTGAGGCTGATTGGCCGGTGACTCATGAGTATTTACATCACACGCGGCTTGAGTCACTTCCTTCCGAGGCACCTGACTGTCTGTCTGTGTGTCAGTGTGATCACTTGACAATGGTCTATCACTTGACACGCCTGACTGCTTCCACTATTGCTGGTTGATAGCGTTCACTGTTCATGGTAATGACTTTACAGGCTGTGTCACCTGACTATTGTCAATCTTTGTTGCTGTTATCGTTCAACTCCTGTCGCAAATACAATACAATACAATACAAATACAAATATGCTTTATTTTCAAAATACATCAATTATTGAAATGGCGTCAGCTGGATGGTTAAAAAAATGTTTATCGTCTTCTTTCCATGAACTCAGTCAATGTATAGAATGGATTGTTGATTAGCCATTCTGTTAGAGCAGTCTTCATTCTTCTCCCGGTGTGGCATCTCAGTTCTTCTGGCAGTAGGTTGTGCAGCTTCATGCCCATGTAGGATGGTTTCTTTTCATATTGGGTGAGATGGTGAGCTGGGAGACAGTATCTTGAACCATGTCGAGTATTGTATCCATGGAACTGTCTATTTTGTGTAAATGTTTTCCCATTGGCATACAGGATGACTTCTTTTATATAGAGATTTATTAATGTCATAATCTTCAGAGTCTTGAAAGCTTCTCTACAACTTTCTCTGAAATTTAGCTCAGCTAAGGCTCTTACAGCCCTCTTTTGCAGTATAAAAACTCTCTGAAGAATTCTTGCCGAAGTTCCTCCCCAAACAATGAGGCCATACCTGAGATGTGTTTCAAACAGAGAATGGTAGGCTATTTTTGCAGTAGAAAGGTTGCTAATGGATTTTGTACGTTTAATCACATAAAGTGATGAATTGAGTTTAGGCCATCACCATCACTATCACCATCACTATCTTTTGTTGTACAGTTATTAGACATTGACATGCCTGACTAAGGCTGGATTTTACCGACAATTGGTTAATCTTTTAACTAACACCAGTTCAATTAACCCTCTAAGTGTCAATCGCCCGAATTCGGGTAACTCCGCAAGCTCACTTTACTGCTTTTTTTAAAGGTTTACAATCGATTAAACAAAAATAATATTGTATACCACCTTGTTCAGGAACTTTAAGGCTTTATGTTTATAATAAATGTTTGCTGTTTCACACCTATTTTGAAAATCTGTGAGTTTTTATTTACCTATGCAGCTGTTTTATAGTTTAAATTTTTTTTGTGAACTTGTTTATGTTGTTGTTAGTTTACACCCCTAAAATGTCTGATGGTTTGCGTTCTAGTGATATTAGAGATTTATCAGATGGTATCTTATGTGAAGTGATGATTGGAGACCTCTTAAAGCCAAAAAAACAAAACAAAAAGTGGCATAGAACTGCTAAATGTTGCAAGAAGGCACCATTTTTCATATACATTCTCTGGAATTTTTAACTTTTTGTTGAAAAATAAATTATTTTAATCAATATAAACTATATTTTCTTTATCATAGTAAAATTTTGAACAAAATGTATACTTTGGAATTTTAAAGTGTATATGACAGAACTTCCATAACCCGTTAGGGAGCAGAAACTTATTTTTTTTTAGAATATCTGGATTTGAACCTATAAGGATAATACGTAATAAGAAGCTAAGACTAACATATACTACATTTTTTAATAGTTTATTTTATCTTCTCCAAGGCAATACAACATTATATAAGTTTGTGATGTTTCATGATTTTTTTGTATGTCTAAACGAAACTGCAAATTTGCCAAAAATTGCTTGACATAAGTTATTGTAATGGACACTTAGAGGGTTAAGAATCTTCCACAGAATATGTTCAAGTATCAGTTAAAGATTCCACCAATCGTAAACTCCAAAACTAGTATTTACCTGTAACGTGACTGATCATACGATCAACAGAGTATAGCCTATTTAAATTTTTCTTGCAGTTTTTTTCTGCCAAAATGTCTTTTCTTGTTTACTAATTAAAAGAAAGCGTCATATAGCTTTTTCAGATCTGAACAAGCATATTTTTCTTACATTATTGAGAAAGTCTTCTCATTTATAGAATAAATAAAATATAAATATTAAACGACAAAATAAGGAATCGAAAACATTAATGAATTAATAAGTTCAATTAGTGCCTCATAGTAGAAAAAAAACTGTGGCTAGTACGGAAAATTCTTTTAAAGGAGTTTGAATGCCACAGTATTATTATTATGTCACTTACAGCAGGGCCTTTTAAAGCCCATTATCAACATTGAAAACACTTTAGCTTGTACGGGCTAAGATGACAATTTTTATGAGTTTGGTGAAATCAGGCCTTAGAGAAATCAACACTTAAAATGTGTTTAAACATTAATATTCAATTTTATCTTAGTTTTTTAAAAACACAACACCAAAACACTGAACTATCAAGTTAGTGTCTATCAAATTAAAGTCTTCATTGAAAAAAAACATTTTGGGAAAATTAAATATACATAATGAAGTTACGAGTCTCATGAGGGGGATTAGTGGAATGACTTTTGTCATTTTTATGTCTGCTAGATATTACTAAGTTGTCATTCAAACACATTTTGGGAAAGTGATCAAAACTCAAATGAGTACGGTATCTTAGGATTTGATTTGATTAGGAGAGAAAAATAAAATTGGATTTGCGACAGTCTGAACGGCGAGGACTGTATTTGGCCAGGTCTGTGCGGTGTTTTTTTAACGCTGTTTTTTTTTTAGTTTGCACTTCAACTTGTTGAAATATGTAAACAAAAATGAAATATGATCCTTGCAATGCACTCTTGTATTAGGTTACAGTATTAAAAAAACTGAAGGCATTTCGCAAAAATCGGTAAAATGGTTTATCCGAAATGGCCCTGATCCCATAAAACCAGATAAACAAGGTTTTAGTACATATTCACACTGGTAAGTGAAACTGCAATTTGGTTTGTAGATACAATTTATTTTACATATTACACAGTATTCTTTTAAAACTCACTCAAAGGGAACCATCCTAACTTTCCATCCTTTACAGGGGAGATTCTGCACCAAATCTTCCAGTCGACATGCGACCATTACCAAAGGAACCGGATGCCGAAGAGAGGAAAAAGAAAACAACCAAGAACAAAACAAGAACGAAAAGAGAAACGGAAAAACCAAGTATTTCCCACCCTACCAACTTTGAGCACACGGTTCACGTCGGATTTGACGCCGTCACCGGGGAGTTCACGGTGAGTTGGGTTGTGACGAGTTTGCTCGCTTTGCTTGCGGTGCTCTCTGGTGGGAATGTGCAACTATGTCGTCTGTAGGATTAGTTGTCAGTGTGTGTCCAGTAATACCATTAGTTTAGTTCCAGTACAAATCATTGTAAAAATATCATTTACTCCAAATTTTGGAATATATTTTTATGTCAAAACTTTTATTTGACTTTTTTGTTGAATTTTTTTTGCAACTTAAATTTATCAAGATTGAAGAGAGACTATTTTATTACAGTATATGAACATACAAAAGCAATGTCTGAAATATTTTGGTTTGAAAATGTGCCATTTTTAACGAATGGTAAGAATTATTTCAATCAAAATGGTTTAAATTGTTTTTTTATTGATTTCTAGGGATTTTTATTGACTATATAACTTTTACGCCTAAAAACCACCTCCATTGTCTTACTCCAACCACTTGTTGCTTTACTTTGTTTTTTTTGACATGGAGTCTTAGTTTCAGCTATGGGGGAGTAAATCCATGAACTGAAAACATTTCCATTAGAATTATCCATGATCTACCCTAATTCGCACAGAGAAGTAAATACAAACATTTTTCAGTTGGATTTTACTCCCATAATATTAGTTTTTGTGTCTACGGATGTAATGAGTTATTCTCGTTTAATGATGAATGATTCTTTTTGTTGGCTGTGTTTTACACTTAGGTGACTAGGCTTACTACATTTTAAGTCCCATTATTTTTGAATTTAAGTTTTATTCATAACTTATTTTATTATTTAGTGCTCTATTTTTTACTGTTACAAAAAATACAATTTTTATTCTATTTAACAGATTTATATCTTAAATCTAAAGCCATTCCTTATCCTGATTCGACTAAAGAATTTTGACAAATTCAAATTCCCCTTCAATATACAGATAGTCTAGTCAATGACCATTTTCCCGTGTATTTATCCCATACAGCACCAATTTTCATAAAAATTTTGGACTTAGGTTCAACTTACCCTTTATATCAAAACCTACTCTGTGGAGGGGATTGCTTTTTCCTAGGGGATGGATGCCACCCCTTCCAAAAGTGACAATTTGCCAAATAATTACAGTGTGGTATTTCTCAATTACAGTTTGTCATTTAAAAAACAATTTTTTCTTAAATATTTTCGGCAGATTTAGTGTTAAGTAAGCAAATTATTTCTTATTTGACGGCTGTTTCAAAATCAACCTGTTTGCCCACTATGCGGGAAGGGGGTAGAATCGCCATTCTTGCATTTGTACGTCAGAACAGTCGGCTTCCAGCCACGTCAGTGTAAAAGTTGCCTGTGCTTTAGTTTGTTTTATGTCGCTTGCCAAAATGTGAGCTGCAATTAAAAATCCTGCCAAGTCTGAGGTGCACGGTGTGATTTTACTAAAAAAAATAAGAAAATGATATAGAGTAAAGAAGTTGTTTGGAAATGGGTTCATTTGTTTAAAAATGGATTAAAAAATGTCCATGATGAAGGAAAAGACTGCCTTTAGTAAACACATAGGCCGTTTGTGGTTACTGATGGCTTTCAGAAAATCAACACAAAAGTTAGAAACAAACAATCAAAGCATTTTTAAATGAAAAGATCCATTTCCCGAATCTTTTAGTCATCTATGGTCCATAAACAGCACAAAGTTCTCTATGATTGGCTGCTACTGTAAATTGTTTAGCTGTTAAAAAAAGGTTTACACCTTACAAAAATGCCTTTCATTTTGTATGATTTTCAAGGGTTTTTTGCAACACACATTTTGGCAAGCGAACAAACTAACACAAAGGCAACTTTTATCCTAATATGGCTAGAAGTCGACTGTTCTGATGTACAATTCGGCGCAATAATCCCGGCTGTAACCCTTCCCCTTCCCGCATTGTGGGCAAAGGCAGGTTGATTTCCAAACAGCCCTCGTAGAACTGTTGTGAACCTAGTGTCAGATAGGATGTTTAACACCGCAGTACTACATTCTCAGTTGCACATTTCCACATTGCTTTCAGCCTGCCTCTGATACACTTGTCAATTTTTTGTTTTTCTTTTTTGTTTCAAGCTGCCTATCAAAGTAAGTAACGCGCATGGTTATTACTCTGTTTCATTACTGTCGCTTATGACCCATTCGATATTCTGATTTATTTTTGGCTGGGTTTGTAAAATTCATAAACGGGTTTTGTAGTTTAGTTTTTGAAATTGCACTTTTTTAATGAATTGCACAGTAGGTGTAGTTGTCTTCTGGTCAAATGTAGCGTTTTGAGAGGGGTTTATGGTTTGCAGAAAAAAATTTAAATTATAAAAATATCTCTCAGTACGTTATGTAACCATTATGTCTGTCACAACCAAGAAAAGTAGTTAACGTCTATATAAATAAAATTAGAGTTTTGCCTGTATATTGCTGGAAATTATTATATTTTGGTTATTTTTTATACCCCCGAAAAGCTGAAATGGGTCTCAATTTTTGTTTTACTTTTTGTTACCGTTCTATCTTTTTGCATCATTTCTCTCTGAAAACAGGCACCGACTATGATGAAACTTATTTTTATTATTGCTTTACCTATTTGGGGAGGTTTGTAGTTTTCTCTAATCTGACCCTCAACCTATTAACACCTTAACGGTTTCTTTTTTTTTGGCCTTAACATTAAAAAAGTTCATTTTATCTTCTTAAAAATTCTTATTCTATGAGTTGAGAAAAGTAAAGTAAAAACACATTTACTAAACCTATTTTAAGTGTTAAAATTTTAGTTAATCTTCTGCGTAATTTCAGGGTTTTCAAAAGTTTTACTTATGTAGGATAGACTTATTTTGCACTAATGATTATACCTAACTTCACAATGAAACACACAAATACTTCTGAAAATCTAACCGTAAAAAAACTAACCACACGCCTTACAACCAATAACCATACACATCAATAATGAACCTCTCCGGTCGCGAGATGGAAACCAACAACTGCTCAGCTATTTCAGTTTTTAGTCGTCTTCGATGTATCTTAGTAAAAACAATCTGGTAAAGAAACAGTTCATAGTAAATGCTAGCGCATTCTAGCGGAAAACTACAGTGATTTAACACGGAAAATATTAACACAGAATTTAGTTTTACCGCGGAAAGATGTATATTGTCAGTGGCCCTTTTTTAGGACTTTCGTGCGGACTAAATGTTTTGGTAAAAACCAATAAGGGGTTAAAATAAAGTATTGAGTTTTCAAAAATCTGTTTTGAGAGACATTAGCTACATTTTGTTACTGAACATGTGATCTATTTAGGTTATATAACAGAGAGAAATATACCAGCTGTCAAATTAAAATCAATGTTAGTTTATTTACATTGATCGTTGATTTAAAACTTTTTTTTCCATTCCATTTACTTTCTCCCCTTATACATAGTATATGGGGAAAGTATTTTTTTCATCAAAATTGTTGAATTTGATTTGAGAGTGGATATTCTGTATTGGGGTCACTTGAGTCCGAAAAAGATGGTTTTGACGTGATGTCTGTCCGTCTGTGTGTGTGTCTGGATGTGTACAGGGCCACAGCTCTGATTTGACTAATTTGACTACCAGCATTGAAACCAGCTTAACAACTAAGCAAACCAGTATTTTAGTAATTATTTTTCTACGACTAATGGTTCCAGAGAAAAGTTAAATTTACTATCCATGATAAACGCAGTACGTTGTCTGAGAGCAAGCAATCTTATTCTAATGGAGAATATTAAAAAAAATGTCTTCCTTAATTTCCATGAAATTTGGTATGCAGCGTAAAGTCACAACACCCGATAAAACCCACGAATAAAAACTTTGTATTACCGTGGCGGGTGTGGGGTCCCCCTATAATATCAGTTAATTAAAGTTTGTTTCGATGTATCTTAGTAAAAACAATCTGGTAAATAAACAGTTCATAGTTAATGCTAGTGCATTCTAGCGGAAAACTACAGCGATTTAACGAAGCAAATATTAATACAGAATTTACTTTTACCGCGGAACGATGTATATTGTCAGTGGCCCTTTTTTAGGTCTTTCGTGCGGACGAAATGTTTTGGTGAAAACCACTAAGAGGTTAAAATAAAGTACGGTATTGAGTTTAAAAAAATCTGTTTTGAGATACATTAGCTACATTTTGTTACTGAACATGTGATCTATTTAGGTTGTATAACAGAGAGAAATATACCAGCTGTCAAATTAAAATCAATGTTAATTTATTTACATTGATCGTTGATTTAAAACTTTTTTTTCCATTCCATTTACTTTTTCCCCTTATACATAGTATATGGGGAAAGTATTGTTTTCATCAAAATTGTTGAATTTGATTTGGGAGTGGATATTCTGTATTGGGGTCACCTGAGTCCGAAAAAGATGGTTTTGACGTGATGTCTGTCCGTCTGTGTGTGTGTCTGGATGTGTACAAAGTCACAGCTCTGATTTGACTAATTTGACTACAAGCTTAACAACTAAGCAAACTAGTATTTTAGTAATTATTTTTCTACGACTAACGGTTCCAGAGAAAAGTTAAATTTACTATCCATGATAAACGCAGTACGTTGTCTGAGAGCAAGCAATCTTATTCTAAAGGAGAATATTTAAAAAATGTCTTCCTTATTTTCCATGAAATTTGGTATGCAGCGTAAAGTCACAACACCCGATAAAACCCACTAATAAAAACGTTGTATTACCTTGGCGGGGGGCCCCCTATAATAACAGTTAATTGAACTTTGTTTCTCTTGTTATTATTTTCAGTAATTGGATGATTATCTTTGAAACAATAAATAAATTATTAAATGATATTCAGATAAACTTAAAAGAACATGAGAGTATGATAGTTTTATTACAGATTGTCGTTTTTTTTTTAATTACTTAAGGGAGAAAGTATGTGTCAGTACACTGATACTGTTTATTTTTACCTATTTTGATTTCAGTTTTATATTTTATCACAATAATAAGTATGCCTATCTTTCTTTTGAACGCTGAGACATACAACCCATACAAAGGACGGGCTTACTGCTAGACTATAAATAAGATGGTTTAAATCAATCTGCCTACTCATCAGATTTTCCTTTATACTTATCATGCAACATACGAAGACATGGTACCACAATCTTATCACTTTTCTACATTATTTACAGATTTACAAAATGTTAATCTCATTTTTTATCTTATCGTACACTTTTTATTATATACTTGAGAGTTTTTTAATCTATTAACACTCTTATCTGATAATTAACTTCTGCTCAGCCTTCCTGAACATGTTTTATACTGGTTGTAAAGCAAGAAATACCTAATTTAACTAAAGGAAAAAACTATTTCAATCAAAAATATAATTAACTGTTGATTTAGTGGCGTGTGTCTGTTAGTTATACTAAAACAACTCTTCTCCTGCTACTATCAATTTTGATTAGAGTATAATCAAGTTATAATTATTGGTTAAAATGTAGACCTACGGAAAAAAACCTTTTACATCCCTACACCTGAGGTGTGATGAGAAGTCCACAAAAACTTTCCAGTAATCCACAGTGACAATACAATTATTTGACATTTGTTATGCCAACCCACTATAAGCAGTGGTAATGTCAAAACATGACAAATATTTCCTTTAGTAGTAGTGTAGAATAGTCATTGAGTTTTATTTAAACATATTGGTTTCATGGTTTTATTCATTCATTTAGGCCACTTTGATCAGTATATAAGTTTTAAACATCGATGTTCAAAATTTTGGAGACCAAGGCAAGTTCCAAGTGTGGTTTATTTTCAATCACAAAAAACATTCATTAATTAATTTGAGTTTTTCTTCCTTTTTTAATCTTAGTCAATTAATTTATTTTGTTTGTAATTTTACTCTGGTTCAAACAAAAGGATGGAATATTTTGATGTATAATAGTTATTTTAATTTGTTTAAACTAATTACCATTATTGTAAATTCCTCACATTCTTATTGAAAATAATTTTTCTTATTTAGATGAAATCTGAGTTATTGGTAAGTAGTAAGTTTATATGTTCTCTGTTTGATGTTCTGTTCCTAATTTCAATACTGAGTCATAGTCCATATGTGTTACATTTTCTTCCAAAATCTGGAACCTACATACCCTTTTTTCTCTCGTGATTAATGTTTTTGTGTTTTTCATGATATTTTAAGTGTTTAAAAATATCTAAATTAGAAAACTCAGTGGATCTTTGCTGTTTGATTTATACAATTCCCTTAAATCTGTAACTTTCCCCCCTCTTAGGTACCATATATTATATTTTAGAAACATTCTTCATTGAAGTGTAACTTCACAAAATAAGAAAGTCTTGGCATTTTTTCTATCTGATTTTTCACGTCCGCTCTGTCCTAGCACTTAACCTATCCTAACCTTGTCTTGTACCGCTAATTAACCTTGTACTGTTGTAATTGTTGACCCTGGCAAAATAAGCCCATCTTTACTCTTTCTATACGCTTTAAATGTTAATTGTGTTGCTTATAAACGCTTTGGATATATTTCATTGTTGTTGTGAATGCTGTAAATGTTTTATTCTCATTATTTAGGACTAATATTTTTGAACTGGCCAGTCAAATAACTTATTAATACCACGTAAATAATTTTTTTTGTGAATTGTTTTTAATAATGAGAGTTTAGGCTTGATTGACTTTAAGGGGAGATTTGTATCGAGAAATATACAGCATATTGGTGTATGTCATGCATTGCTTGACTCTTTAAACCCCACTTAGTGTTCTATTTCTTCTCACATCAGTTTTATTAAAATCCTCTTCGTAACTTTTTCTGTCTCAAATACAAAACGTAATAGTTTTTCATTGTGCATTCCCAAGGGTTATTTTACAAAAAAAAATCTAATTTAAAATGTTATCCCCATGATTAAATTTCTTCTAAACTTATTGCATGTAAACATAGTATACTTCAAAATGAAACATGAATAAATGTGCCTTTCTCAAGTAAAAATAGTCATAAGAACAAATAAGTAGAAAAATCATTTCCTTGCAGGAAATATCTTAAGATAATGTATATGTCTAAGGCGAGCTGCTTCTTGTAATCTATCTGTTGCCTGTACAACAATAAAGATGAAAATAATTATTTTTTCCACTGAAGAAAGGAATGAAAAAATATATGAAGATATTCATTTATTTTAGACCTTTGTGGAACCGCTTCACAGGTTCATTGAACCACATTCTGTTAGTCTAGTTCCTTAAAAATCACTTGAAATTGTTTGTTCAATATTTCAAATAAGCATTTAAGTTAATCTAGCAACTTTATTTTACGGAATATAACGTAACATTTTAGTATTTCAGGGATTTTCTTACAAAATATTAAACGTATGACTATCATAAACAAAAATATCCAGTCAAATGATTAATGATGACACTTGTGTTAGAATTTTTATTTTGACAAATTGCTACAACCCCCCCCCACCAGAGCGAAGACATATCTATGTCAAAACGACAAAGAATTGGTAGTGAGGTTTTCTTGCAAATCGAGAACAAGGTTTTTCAAATCAGAAGTAATATTGGCTTATTGAAGTGATTGAATTCTCGCAAGGTTAGCAACTTGAGTTAAATGGAAAGGTTGATCGATTTAGGACAGTCCTATACAGTGGGAAACCTTGAGTAAATACAGTTAGTATATGTGAACCTCAACCAAATATTGTCGTGATAAACAAAAACTATACATTCTCTCATAATCAGTAAAACATTTAAATTAATTGTATTTTCATTCTGAATTAGCTAAAGAATGTTTGATTTCAAATATTTGTGTACAATTTGGGGGGTGAGAATATAGTGAATTTCACCTTTCAACAAATTGTTTCAACGTGTTTTCAAGCAGTAATCTTTGCAAAAAATATCCCTTCATTATTTTATAAAGATTAGGTTGAATGCCAATGGAAAAATAGCTGCAAAAACAAAATCTACAGTTAGGAATACAGTTGAATTCAGACTAAGATTTTTGTTTATAACCATAAAACATACATTAATACTGTAATACATACATTGAAATAAAATATTTTCAATGAATAAATTGATCACTTCACATTTAATTTTTGCTCCATTGTAACGACATGACGTTTGCGCTATACTGAAGTAATTTTTACTTAAATCCTCCATTTTATCTCGGTAAGTAGTGTCGTCACTTCACTGTTCTTCCACAATTTCCACAAAGTCAAAGAACTACAGTTTACCACGGACTGTCACATGTGGAATGTTTACTGTACATGATGCAGAGTAGCGATAGACTGGCAATATTTGACCCAAAATAACCTGATGAATTACCAAAGAATTCACTGAGAAAAAAACAGAAAAGATATGACAGTTCCATTTAACAAATGCAACTATCGAGAAGAACATTTCGATTAACCCATTCCTGTCTGGCAGAACGGTCGACGCCTGTGGCCACCCGGGCTGAACGAAAATCGAGCCTCGTTCACTACGACCGCGCGTCACTATTAGCGTGAAAGAATTAACAGTAACTTCATGAATTATATGTTTGGATTTCTTTGCGCTGTTCCTTATACTCTTTAACTGTGTATACAATCACTTTTAGCAAGAAAAAAAATTATTACTGTACTTTTTCACCAGTTCCAAGCTGTAGACTTAGAAAAAAATAGGTATTTTTGTTTTGTCAAATTTTACTTTATTTTCAAAAGATTCCTTTATTTTACTTGGCAGATCTACTTCTAGTTACCTGCAGTAATAAATAGTTAATGATAAATCTTTAAATAATAATCATTATAACTGTATTATCATCAATAAATACAATCACTAAACGAATTGTGCGAACGAGAAAATAATTTACTGTCAATACGGAACATTTGACACTAAATAAGATGATAAAAGAGGACGCCAACACCATCTATCGGATGAAAAATGAACTAGAACCCCTAATGGCGAAAAAAAGAACTACGTCGAAATATAAGCAGGCAACGTACATTGTTTGCTCATAACCACCCCGCGGCCCGCGCCGAGGGACGCACGGCGCACGTCATTAGACATCTGTCTAGCGAAATACGCTGACGTACAATGTACGTCATTAGACGGGAATGGGTTAAACAACCTAACACGTAGCAATCAAAACAATCTATAAACGTAACCTCTTGGTAAGGAACATTTCAATTGTGTTTGGCATCTCGTAATTGCCCAACACTGTAAAAAACAATGGATCTACACAAGTTAAGACACGCAAGTAAACGATTCTTAGATTTAGTCAAAATAATATTCCCGGAAATAAACTACTTGACCTAACAACCAGTAAGGGCAAATTACTCGACATGCTAACAGTGATCAATTTAAAATATTACACGGGCTACGAATAAAATTCACTTAATTTTTGTAATTTTAAGAGCTTTATCTATATTTTTATTTTTCAAGGACCAGCTCAATTTAACCTGAAGGCTCGGTTCACTGAGCCTTGGATAATCGAGCTTCTACTATATTCGGTGTGGAATCAGCAATTTGCCATGTGATTGGTTTGGTTGGAGCTGGGAGTGTGATGTTTGACATGCGCTTTTGTTACAGGGCATGCCGGAAGCATGGGCGAGGCTGCTGATGAGCTCCAACATCAGCAAACAGGAGCAGAAGAAGAACCCGCAGGCTGTGTTGGACGTGCTCAACTGGTTCGACCACTCCAGCAAGGAGGTGAAGGGCTCCAAGTACATGACTACCACCAAGATGGTCGGTGAGTGTCAAACTCAGAGGGGTATATCAAAATAAAACTTTTCCAATTTATTTGAAGAGTATGAAGTAACATTAATTCTTTTCAAATTAATTCTTAAAAATGTTGTACTTGACAAAAACACTCTTTTGTGGTTAAACTTACCTTTACAGTCAACAACTGCTGTAACCTTGAAGTTACACTTAACCCCTTTTTACTGTAAAAACTGTATGAACACCACTGTAGCTACGTATCGTTCTCATCCAGTCACTCAGACACCACGGAATACTTTGATGAGGTACTCTTGTCGAGGGTCTTTGGTAGAAGTGTAGGCTTTTCCCGAGAGATAGCAGGTACTGGGTAAACTGGATTAGTTTTACTACAATTTCATTCTGATTATTGGCAATTCTGGTGTTTAGAAAGGTGAAATGGACCAATATTTGGGTAATTGCCAGCTGTCTTTGCATGAAGAGGAAAGTAATAATGAATTTATGGACAGAGTGGCAATCGAAGAATTAGAAATTGCATGGGAGGTTTGCATATACCACACTTAAATTCATTTACATCGTCTATTTAGAGCTGTTTAAAAAATTACACATTAAGGCTGTGGAAGCGGACAATGGCTACAATGTTTAAATAATATACAGTAACACAGATAATGAACACTATTAAAAAGTGGAAAATTATAGGCATTAGCGCCTAACTTATTCTACAACCATTATTATTTTATTATATACTCAGTTTCTTTATGTCACTGAGCTTTTAACTAACCACTTTTTGATACAAATTACCACAACTTTAACTAGTTGTAGAACAAGACTTAAACTTGGTCTGTTTCCAATGACAACATTCTATATTTATTCTGGCGTAAAACTTCAGATTTTTCTAACAATATTTATTTATGTAAAAATGTATCAGTTGTCTGTCAGATAATGAAAGTGACAGAAAAGAGAGCATTGGCCAATAACCAGGTTCATGACGCATGAACTACTGAGCTGAAACATACCAACTCGACATACTGTCAGCGGAGCTTATTCTGTCATGACATATCACACATGTAGGGGAATGTATATATTTGTTACATATTAGTTTACTGTTCAACCAATATTTCCTCAGTCTTTGCAATCCTTTTATGGAAAAAATTAGTTAAATCCATTTCATAAATTTAATTGTTACTTTACAAAACTGAGTTTTGGTTTAGCTTTAAAATTACAAATTATAATCAGTAAATAACTGAATCAAGAGTAAACAAAATAAATCCAAAAATTAAATGAACGCTCGAGTACTGCATCATTTTAAATCATATTTCCCACTCTAACAACTTATCTTTAAACAACATTGAACAGAAACTTTGTACATAACTTTAAAAAAAATTATACAAAGTTTCTACATTCATTCATAGAAGTTTTTTGATGATCAGGGTTTCAATTTGAGTTGTAAAAGATCAATATAATTCTACCCCTCACCTTTCCAGTAGCAATTTTAAACAAATGTCAATTTTAATTGATTTTTTACAATTTGTCTCATAGTGATGAGCTAGTGTTATTTTGAAAAAAGTCTTCTCAAAACTTACTTATTGTTTACATAGTTATTTTTATTCGTTGTAAAATTACTACTGCTCACACTCAATAGCTATCTTACGTAATTGATAGTATAATTCAAAGTAGATCATTGAATTCAAATTATCAGGTTATTGAGCAGGCTAATCATGACATCGCCATGACTGTTCTCCGCCCTTGATGCCATGTCACTGACTATGTGTGTTCACTGCCTTTGACGCCATGTCACTTATATTGTATCTGTTTAATGCCATTACGCCCTTTCACTAATATATGTTCACTGCCTTTGATGCCCTGTCACTAAACATTGTACAGTAGAACTTGGATAATTCGAACCTCAAGGGACCAGAAAAAATTTCGAATTATCCAAAAATTCGAATTAGAAAAGTTTTTGCATGTGGTTGAAATAAACAATTAAACATCATGTTTTACCATTGTATATTTAAAAAGTTAGGTTAATGAAGATATTATTGATTAAAAATCCTAATTTTTGTTAAATGTCGATAATGTGTTTGGAGGGATCCCAAAACTAGCTATTTCAAACTTTTTCAAATCCCTTCTCTAACTCCTTGATCTCCGCTATTTATTCTTGCAACGTCAGAGATTTGTAGGTTCGCTTTGACGAAGCCATCATACACACGACGTGTTAACATGAATGCAGACGAAGTCACAAATGCCAACACGAAACAAAGACGACGAATATCGGAATAAAACCACCATCAATGATACACACGGTACTGAACTGCGTCGGCGCCGTGTAGTGAGACTAGAGATGTCAATGTTGTGATTTATGAGCAGTAGTGGACTGTTGAGGGGGAGGGGTATAATGTGACCAGTCAACAGCAGGTGTACGTGCTATGAGAAGGATTGGCGGGGGGTGGGTGCGTTGATCTAACTAAAAATAGTCTGAGGACAGGAAGCCCGGACGTCGTTTCCTGGAAAATCGCACAAAATGACTTGTTCACTTTATAGATTTATGCTGTAAAAACTTCGAATTATCCAAAAAAATATTCGAATTAAACAAGATATTTTAACATTGTTTTCATATAAAATTCTCGGGACCAAGACAAAATTTTGAATAAAGGAAGTTTTCGAATTACAGAAGTTCGAATTATCCACGTTCCACTGTATCTGTTCAATGCCATTACGCCCTGTCACTGATTGTATGTGTTCACTGCCTTTACGCCCTGTCACTAATAGATGTTCACTGACTTTGATGCCCTGTCACAGATAATGTATGCGTTCACTACCTTTACACACTGTCAATGATATTGTATCTGTTCACTGTATTTATGCCCTATCACTGATATTGTATCTATTCATTGTTTTTACGCCCTGCCACTGATAATGTATGCGTTCACTGCCTTTACACACTGTCACTGATATTGTATCTGTTCACTGCCTGTAGGCCCTATCACTGATATTATATCTATTCATCGCCTTTACGCCCTGTCACAGGTATTGTATCTGTTCACTATATTTACAACTTGTCACTGATATTGTATCTATTCGTTGCCTTTACGCCCTGTCACTGATATTGTATGTTTTCATGACTTTTGACGTCCTGTCACTTACATCGTGTTCTCCGTCTCTGACACCATGTTACTGACATTGTGTGTGTTTTTCGCCTTTGACACTCTGTCACTGACAGTGTTGTGTGCGTGTGCAGCAACGGCGGACCTCTGCCCAAGCCTGCGACACACACCACACCACTCAGACTCGTCGCAGTCGCACAGTCAGCATAGCCTGTCGCAACCGTCAAGCAGCTCTCCTTCCTCCACAACCCCTGACACCGAGGGCGGACATCCCCCCACCACCACGTCGGAACAGGAGGACGAACCCCCACCACCTCCCGTGGCTACAAGGCCCGAACGAACCAAGAGCATTGTGAGTTTCAGTCATATTCTTATTTATTATATTTTACTTCTAGAGTAATTGTTCAAATAATGGGGAACCTGCCCTCCAAGAATTTTAATTTTTAAATAACAGTATTTCATGATTTATCTCTTATCTTGTCATAACTCTAACTCAAATCTCTTGAATTCTTGACATTAAAAAAATTCTATATTAGATCTCAAAATGTCATGTGTTAATGTATTTCAATTTATTTTTTAAGTTATTTATAGACATTGTAACCTTTTGACATGGATATGCCTTAGCTTTGGGGGTTTGTTGGCAATGTGAGCACAGTGATGTCATAGCTTGGTTATAAAAACAGCTGTTTAGATGAACTGAAAACATTCCCTTTATCAACACATCCATGATCTTATCTATTTTTTTGTAATTTTCACTTTGTAAGACTGAATTGCTCTATCGTTGTTTTGTGTTCTTAATTATTCCTACCTATGATTTCTACTTATAGATTATTTATATTATATACATGTATAGTACAATTCATACATAGTCACAATATCCACAGTTAACTTTTAATTAATTATTCACTTTCCTGTACTCAGTTGTCTACTCATGAAATATAGAATTGAATTAAAGCTGAATTGTTGTCCTCAGTTGCCTTGTGGAGGTGAACCAATGGAATCATTTTTATTATCATTTTCACAATATAAATCAAAATAAGGGTAAAGTATTATTTCTCGCTGGGGAAACCTAAGTGGAAATTTAGCCATACAAACGTAAAGAAATTCTTTTGATTAATGTACTTGGGACAATCGTAACGGTTCTATACTATACTTTTTCGTCTTTTGTTAATAACTTAAACATAGTAAATAAATCAGTTGTTTTTTTTGTCTTTAATTTATATAGTATATATACTTTTGTCTTAATTATTAGGTATGCATACTGTATTCAGTTTTCCTTCAAAGAAATAATTAAGATCATTCACCACAAAATTTGTTGCTATATGTCCTGCGATATTCCACACCAGATAAAAGAACAAGAAGTAACATATTTTAAGGGTTAACTAATCTGTGTTTTTCTTCCGACAGTACACGAAACCTGTAGAAGATGTGACAGTAACGCTAACTCCGACACCACCAATCGTATCAATACGGGCAACAAACGGAACCACAATCTCACCAACAGCCACAACAGTTCTAGACAAAAACAAGAACCACAACACAACAACCAATACCAACACGTCGACAACTACGAACAGCAATACGAGCAGTTCTACGGCACGGAAGAAGAAACTGAGCGACGACGAGATATTAGAAAAGTTACGGACAATTGTCAGTGTCGGCGACCCCAACAGAAAGTATGCCAAGATGGAGAAAATCGGTCAGGGGTAAGGGTTGTGAAATTTAATTATTTGTAATAATCTGATCATTATTAAATTATTAATTAATTTTACACCTAGTGTAATCAATGTTAAGTCTATTATCAACCAAGGAGCTAATAATCAGTAATATGACTTCCCGTTGTAAATTTGGAGAAAGAACACAAAAATCTCTACAAATATTTCCTTCCTTAGTTTTGTTTTTAAGACAATATTTTGAGAATGTTATGTAGCTTAGATTCTCTTAATTTGATGTCACAGTAGTTGGTAACATTGATTTTTACTGTTTGTGTAATATGTCTCTGCAAATGGCCAAAACAGCTGATTTTAAGATGCAGGGGGTAAGGGGAGGTATTTATTCACTAAAACCCATTTGTCTTAAGTATTTGGTGAAAGAGCCCCAGCATTTTTTTATGTCCCGCCTCAACCTAAGACTGTTTAGGCTATGTAAACAATACTTCAGACTATATTTAATGCCTTGTGACTTTATATCATAAAGACATTCATGATTGGAACCATCTAAACATTAATCATATGGCTGTAGTGAAAGGGGTTGTAGGTAAGAGTCAAAATGTGTCATGTGAGGCCGAATCCAGCGTCGAGCAAGCTCAGTGTGGACGCTGGTGACAGCGCCTCAGTGAATGAGTTAATCTTATGATAATTTTTATCTAATGACAATTCCAAGTCTGTTAATTGGTTGATTTGCAGAGCGTCTGGGACGGTGTACACTGCGATAGAAGCGTCCACCGGGATGGAAGTGGCCATAAAGCAGATGAACCTGTCACAGCAGCCGAAGAAAGAACTCATCATCAACGAGATCCTGGTAATGAGAGAAAACAAACATCACAATGTCGTCAACTACCTCGACAGCTATCTGGTGGGCGAGGAGCTGTGGGTGAGTGTCAGATAAGCAGGATCATAGCTTTGACTTTGTTCAATGTAATTGACGTGTCTTGCAGGGAGGTATATTTAAAATTGTAAATCATTGCTGCGGTTAGCCCCTATACAAACACTTATCTATTTCAATAGCAATTTTAAAAACTGGATCATACTAACAAGTGTTACATAATTTACAAACTATTATCTAGTGTGATTTTCTCGTCAAATATCCGTCCCTTTAGTTTGTATTTTGTATGTGTCTCAGTTATCGATTGTTAAACAACCCTGTGGTTGTTTAACAGTTAATCCTGTGTTTAACTGTATCGGTTTCTCGGCAGGTGGTAATGGAGTACCTGCCCGGTGGCTCACTGACGGACGTGGTGACGGAGACCTGCATGGACGAGGGCCAGATAGCGTCGGTGTGCCGCGAGGTGCTGCAGGCACTTGAGTTCCTCCACAGCAACCAGGTGATCCACCGCGACATCAAGTCCGACAACATTCTGCTGGGGCTCGATGGCAGCGTCAAACTGAGTAAGTCACCTCTTATTCTAGCCTTAGGTGCTAGAATAAGATTAATACAACATTTTAATTTTGTATTTTAAATCAGTTTCTGATTTATGGTCATGTAATATTATCAGAAACTAACAAAACATTGGTGACAGATTGTTTAAATCTAGATAGGTAACGTAGGTCGTATGTAAATTTTACGTCTGGCCACAGGTTTTTTACATAATTTGGTTGTGCATAATAGTTTACTCCTTTACAGCCAGCAGTGCTTTTGTTGCTCCTCACCCATTTTGACTACAGCAGTTTTATGGCCGCGTTTAACAAATTTCAGAGTTAAATTGCAAAAATACGCCAAATTTATGCACGATACCCATTTAGGATAAAAGTGCTTTTCAATGGGCTCATATTGTTATTGGGCAGTTACATAAAATGTAATTGATATATAAAATTACTTAATATGGTCAACTTTTTTATATTAACTTTTTGTTATCCAAAGTTTAAAGGTAAATCATGAAATTGTTATTATACCATTTCAACCATAGGGTAAAATTTATTTATCGATACCTACAGAGTATACCTGATAAGCAATATCTATCTACGGTTAAACCCATATAAGTTTTGTATTATTTTATGTGGGAAGTTATAATTTTGCAAGATTCCAAAATTTTGAAATAAGTTGGTTCTAATAAAATTTTTTTTATGAAAATATATACCGGTATCCAAATTTGGATTTAAGTACAAAATTGGAAACTTTGAAACAATTTTCAGAAACTTTTTTAATGCATACATATCTAGTCCCGTTCCAATTATATCCACGTCTGGGTGTTCACTAGACCTCTCCATATTCTTCTGTCTCTCATCAATTCCTCTTCCTCTACATACTGCCATTGCATTCCTCTTCCACATCTTGTCTCACTTTGTCAATCCACCTTCTTCTGGGTATTACGACCAAGAGGTCGTCTTCCATTCATTTGAAGCTTAATATTTTTTTAGGATTTTATCATTTTCCATTTTTCTTACTGGCTTAACCATTTCGATTTCTCTAAAAATTCTCTAAAACGTTCTTCAACTAATCATCTTCTCAACTCTTTATTCCTAATATTATCCAATGTGGTTTTACCTCTAATACCTCTTATAAACGTTATTTCTCCTGCCTGCACCCTTTAATTTTTTTTAATATCGTTCAAAATATAAATTTGGGATAGTAATGGGTTTACACAATAGTCAAAAATAACTTAATGTACACTCATATATTTTAACTGAAGATATGTGTAGGTGTTGTTTATGGTTACTGAATTTTAAACGTAATTAAAAGTCTTAAGCATTATTTCCCAATTACAGTTCAATTCAGATTCAAGAGTTTCACTGTAGTATTAGTTCTCTTTAGCAAGTTCAGTGCGGACCGTGTGGGTCGGGCGTAGACTGGGATTCTGCGTGGTTGATTTCGGCCTCTTGACGCATAGCAACTAATGTTGTCAGTGAGAGCCCAGTTCCTGCTAAGCAGGATTATCGCCAGTCTGTGTGGCAGGAAGAGTCTGTCTTATAACTTAGCGGTGTCAGTTTTCAGTTCACTTGCTCTAATTTTTTTTCACCCAGGTTTAATTGTGTGTGTATTTTTTTCAAATACAACACCTTAGGTTATACAGTTAATACTTTTTCAGTTGTTACAAAATTAATCCTATGATTTAAATAAACTATTACTATAACTGTTCCTCGTTTTGAGGTAACGTACTGAGTGCATTTGGCGCCAAATAGCAACCACTGTTTCACATAACCTTGGGAGTGGTTTTAGTCGTTCTTTGTCCTTTTACTTATTTATTCTGTGTGTGTGTGTGTATGTTTCTTGAGATTATTAAAATGGCTTCAATGTCAAGAAATGACACTATCAGTGATTCTGATGACTGTGACTTTGAATTATACCTCTCAGAGGCTGATATTAACCGCTCAGCAATGACGTCATTTTTGATGAATCTGATACATTTTGATCATCGTTTTCATACTTCCTACTTCATATGAAAGTAATTTCAACATGAATATTTTTCAGCTCCGCTAAAAGTGTAATAATCATTTTTCAGCAGTGAATGTGTTAACATATTTAACGCAATGACATGATTGCAGCGGATTTCGGGTTCTGCGCCCAGATATCGCCGGAGCAGTCGAAGCGGACGACGATGGTGGGCACGCCGTACTGGATGGCGCCTGAGGTGGTGACGAGGAAGCAGTATGGCCCCAAGGTGGACATCTGGTCCCTGGGCATCATGGCCATCGAGATGATAGAGGGCGAGCCGCCTTACCTCAACGAGAACCCACTTCGTGTATGTAGACGAAATACATTTACATTGTACATTAGTTAACCGAACCACCCTCGGTGCATTAAACATAAAATATTCACCAAGTTTTTGGCTAACCAAGGTCCATATTAACTCGGGACTCTACTTTATAATAATATTCACAGGAAAATACTAAACTGACCCTTGCAGTCAATTATTATGTCGATTAACTATAATAGTTTAACCTTCATCCGCTCGCGTAGGGGCAGACTGCCACCAAGTTTTAGTGTGTATTAGGCCAGTCACGGTCATCAGAAGATTTCAGCCCCATATGTATTCCTCACCCACTGCCACTATGACAAAGGGTAGTATTTTGTTCTTTTGGTCATTGCCATTTCGGTCTCAGAGCCAATAGTTCGCGGTGTCCTGAATTGCGGCTATACTCGAGCAGGAAATATATGTTTGCTAATGTCACTGCAGTGTTAGACGTAACATCTATAACGAAAAATTGGTTGAAAGTGTTTGTATACAGTGGACTTTAACTCAAAAACAATTAGTAATTTAAAAAAAACTTATTTCTTAAGATGTATTTTGCTTTGATATCTCTTGTAAGCTACGATAATAAATGTTATAGGTTGAAAAAGTCTTTGAAACATTAATTTTAATATCTTATGTTCAAGTACTCACCTTTGATGAATATAATTGACCACAGGGCAACGAAGTGGGTGAAGGTTAAATGTCCAGTAAAATTTACAAAATAGTCAAGTAACTTGCAAAACTAGGTCTCTGAGAGCTTGGTACAATATTTTATAAGGGAATAAGTTTGAAATACCATTTACAAAACGTCTCCTTTGGAGCAAATCCTGTTTTGATTACTAAGTTGTTCGGATTATCTGGTGTTAAGACTGGTGTACTTCATACTTAGCTAGTCCACAGACTATTGATGTGTGTGTGGGACTTATCAAACGAAGATAAAGGTTACCTGAGTCAGTGCAACATGGATAGTGCTGAAAAACTGATTGGAAACTAGGAGATCTGAACCCAGGCTGTCTCTGACTCAGGATTGGAGTTCGTCTCATCGACTCACTTGTACCTCATCTAATTAAAATCGAGGAAAGCCATTTGTGGATGGTTCTTGATTATGGCATTTTGTATGTTTTCAGGCTTTATATTTGATAGCTACCAACGGGAAACCAGAGATAAAGGAGAAGGAGAAGCTGTCGCAGATATTCCAGGATTTCTTGGACCAGTGCCTGGAGGTGGAGGTGGAATTGCGGGCCTCTGCTTCTGAACTACTCAAGGTAACTTTTCAATTACCAGTATTAGTGCAAATCACTGGTTTTGGGTATGTGGGTTTTCGAGTATTGACCTTGGGTATTTTAACCAAATGATAGTGAAGATGAAGATAATAAAGACTTTTTTTAACACTTTTTGATCTTATTTTAATCATGCTTAGAAAATGTAGATTGCGAAAAAATTGTCATATAAATAAAAAAAATCATAAATACCCAGATTTTGGGTATATTTACATACCCACTGGGTAGGTAAATATACCCGACTCACATCACTACAAGCCATAAAAAATAACGTTTTCATAAAATGACTTACTCTTGACATAATCTTTATGATTACATATTTTCTAATTTCTCAAGAGATACAATATTCTAGAGAGTCTAATACAAACCAAATCTGAACTTTGGTACGAGGCAAATTATCATCTAATCCGATTGTGATAACATTTTTTATTCTACCCCAGTGATGGTATTTCGTCTGACAAAGGACAGCTAAAATCCCATAGGGAGTAGCTTTCAATAATCAAATCACTTTACCATTACGCTAGCTTCCTTATAGTGTATCCAGTTTACGTCTGTACATCTGTTGACGTTAATGTTTTTGTTGCAGCATCCGTTCCTGAAGCTGGCACGGCCACTGGCCAGCCTCACGCCTCTCATCATGGCTGCCAAGGAGGCAGCCAAGAACCACTGACGTGACCAGCCCCCCACCCCCCGTCCTGGTCCCGCCCCTGCCCCCTCCTAGCTTCCCTGCCATTAACCGATACTGACTGATCAGGAATCGGGAATTCGATCAAACATACTTTTGACGAAGTTTAACTACGAAATCCAAAAAATTTTGAGTTATATTGTATGAATGTTTTCTTCTGGCTTTGATTTTTTTTAATTAACTCCCAATTTAGACAGGACAGCAGCAGACTGTTAAGTGCGGTTTTGAAAAGGAAATCAAATGAAAATTTTTGTAGAACGTGAATATTTTTGAGTTGATAATTTCTGTTTAATTAGCATAATTATTTATAGAAATTGATAATATTCATTGTTCTTTAAATATCAATCTAATGATTACCATCAAATCAAGGTTACAATACATGCAAAGCAGCACCGATCATGGCGTCCTACAGTTGAAGGAAAGTGAGAAAATAGTATTCAAAACCAGCTTCATTATTTTTAATTTGTGCTTTAATGCTTGATATTGAAACGATAGAACTTATAGAGCACTGATAGATTGATGAAATAGGGGTCACTGTATCTGAATTTTTTTTTTTAATTGTAATTTTTAATCTTTTTTAAAACCGCAGTTGGCTTCTTATTAAGAAGATCTGTTGTCCTGACCAAATCGTAGGAAGAACTAGGCCTTGAGTCCTTATCAAAAAAATAAATCTACTAAATTCAAATGTGAAAGAAGTTTTTCATCAGTAAGGGTAATTTTTAGAGTTGAGATTGTAAATTGTCAAAGAATGTTTTCTATGGTACATTTCATAAAATTGTTAATTTAAAAATCTCAAGCATCTCGTTTATCAAACTGTCGGGTAGACTTGGCGAAACCCCTCAGTGTAATATCTCCACATCCTTCCCCTCCTACAACTGTCTTGTATGTGACTACGTTATCACTGACGCCGGCGTCAGTCAATAATTCTAGTCGTAGGATTTATTTTAATTTAGCAGAAACACATCATTGTCGGCTTGTATTTCGCTGTAGATATAATTGTAAACCAAGTCTAACCATTCTTTACTATAGACAATATCTATCGAGTGTTTTCTAAAGGTTATTTTTCATTTAAGAGAAGGTAGACTAAGTTTATACGATAACCACATTTTAATACATGAACAATAATTGTTATTATTGTAGAGCCTAGTTTGTTGTTTATGGCACTGACGGTAGTATCGGAATAACCACTCGCTTTCTTTCAGCAGTTCGTAGGTTGTTTTAGGAGCTTAAATTATTTAATTGGGAAACTTACGAGTTTGTTGCAGAGTTTGAATTCGCTGTATATCGTCGGTAAGTGTGTACATAACTGCATTATTTTGTATGAGCATAAATATAACTAAAATATAAGCTTTACAACCATAACCAAATTCTTTGGATAGAGTCAAATATAAATATTTTGGAAGAAGAGACAATAGTTTTGAAAGCGGACCAATAATGAGGAGGGATTTGATTATGGTTATTTCAATACTTAACATTTACTCTATATAGTGTCATCCGTCCTGAAGGAAATTTTGTATATTTATTTGTTATTATGTTTATTTTTATTAATTTGAGGAATTGTCATTGAGAATCATTATAGTCTGTGCATACAATAGTTTGTGTCATCATTCATTCGGTTTGCCAATCGCAAGCCTTTCCTTCTTTTCTGTGATTTTGTTTTATATTATGTGAACTAGTTAAAAAATCCGATGAAGATGTAAGATTCAGTTGGTTCTGAAAAGCACAGGGCTAAGTAGTTTTGGCAGGAAGGAAAAGGATGTAGAGCTAGCTTATAGGAGGAAAAAGAGAACCCCAGGAATATTAAAAATTTTAGAAAAAGAAATGCTTTTTGTTTCCTTAGAAGATTTTTCAGAGGCAAGAGTTTATTATGTTTTTATGCTTCAGCTTTCATTGTCTTTTTCCACTTTGTAGCTGTGTTAACGCTTTCCTTTCTGCCAAAACTGATGAATGTTTAAGTATTAATAGTCTTATTTTATGTTTCTCACAGGAATAAATATGAAAAATCATAAAACCCCTACACACATTTGATTTCTCCTGACAGAATCAAAAAGAGTATGGAACAATATTGTTTGGATCTAGCAGTCCGTTGAGAATTATCAGCGGTTAACTCGGAACATGTGTGATGGCGCAAAAGAGGTTCTTGTTACTTTAATTCAGAAAAGAACCTGGGACTTGAATTAAAATTTATCTTCTCCAGACTTACAATGCCCCTGAATTTATCCTTGTACTCTCATAATATAAATTAAGTTTAACATTTTATTATATTCTTAATTTATTGTCAAGTATTTGGTGTGTGCCAATATAATACAGATTTTATTTCAAGATTATCAATTCAATGGATGAAACGAACTCACATACAAGACTCTTAAAGAGCAAAGCACAACATTAGTACATATATTGTTTATAAAGTGGTGAGAAATTTGTAAATTAGTTCTATGAGTATGTAAATGTTTGTATCGATGATAAGCAGGTGGTCTTTTTTCGTTTTGTTCTGCGTGCCTAATTTTGTATAGTCGGTGACCATCGCAGTATTGTGCATATAATCATGATATTGATACGTAATAAAGTAGATCGTAATTCTTATTTGTAAGTAGTAAATATTTGAGTATAATTTTATTTACTAAGTTGTAACCGTTGTTGGGTGATGCAATTTCCATCATTTATGTTTATTTTTTACGTTCACTTCAATACAATTATTATTCACATAATACCAAGTCGTAAATGGAGTTTCCTGAAATCAGACTTGTTATCTTGTAACTATTGCTCACTAATCAATTAGGGAATCTACTTTATAACTATACAACTCAGAACTGGATTTTTTAATAAAACTTATAACACATAATAAATGAATTATTTCCCACCTATATTGTACAGATGTGTTATCTATGAAAACAAATTCTGATGTACAGTGTTTTTCTAGTGCTTTAATTCACTCCGTTTTCCTAAGAAAGTATGAGTGAAAGCTTTATTTATCCCTTGAGTTTTTAAGAATAAACCATTGTTAACAGTGGCTTATTTACAACCCTTTTGTTAAAAATAAATACTTCAGACTTACACTTCACTGTTTTTAAAATTCCTATCTGAAAATCCAATGAACATTTTTAATAAGTTTTCCTACATGAAAATTTGACTCATCACTCAACAACGCTTTTCGAGTACAGGGCTTCAAGGCGAACCGGTAGCCTATTGCATTTATGTTTGTGTAGTTGTTTTCAGTTTAGTATATTTTCCTAATCATATCACTTCTAACATATTCGAAGATATCAATATTGTATGAGTTTGTGTGGCTACGGGATATCGGAAAGTCGATTGAAATTCTCCCAACTGAATTTCATTGAGATATAGTTTCACTTTTAAAGTTTCCTCACTGATTCTAGCATTTTCTGTTAATGTACATTTTAAAGATCAAAATATTTTCGTTGGATACCAGTGAGGACGCGTACGATCTTCTTTGTGTCGTTTGTCTGGTGTAAAGCCTAAGTGTGTATCATAGAGTCGAGAGTGTACAGTGTATCGTGACGGTGTATATAGACTCAGTATTTTGCATTTTCCTCTCATAAAGCAGTGCCTGTCGTACAGATAGATTACCTTCGGACTGTTATCAGTAACGTGTAGTTCTTATATCAAGTGACGCTTTGAATACAGCTGTATTTGGGTTCGAATGTGTCTTTTTTTTCAAGTGTTTCGGGTGTTCCGAATTTGTTTTTCTCTATTAATTTAATAACTACAACTCAATACTAAATACGACTCCTTATCTAAAATTATATAGTTTTTACCATTCATTTTCTTAATTAAGCAATATTGAAATTGTTTTCTATTTTGTTCTTAAGAACGGGGATGTTCTCACCTTTTTAAGTGTCTCCAAATGAAAACATTGAGGTACACTTGATGAAAATAATTTTATTAAATTTATCTCAATAAAAAAATAATTGTGTCAAGTTAAACACAAAGTATTCGTCGATAGCCAAGCATTGGCTTTGAGCAACTTTTTTTCACTAATTGATTTTGCGCAGAATTTTAATTTTGAACCGGGATGTCATCCTGATGCCTTTTACATTTACTTTTCTATTGGATAGTTCTCATTAAATAAAATATTTTCAACAATTTTAGACTTAAACCCAAATTCAGCGAAAGTTTGGCAGATATTGAATTGGTTGTATCACTAATTCTGATCTTATTGAGTTTTCGACACGTTAGTTCTATTCTTGAGCCTATAAATGTAGATCCGTAGATTAGAATGGTTTAAGTTTAAACTTAAAAGTTCTCTTTAGCAAGGGAATTCCAAATTCCTTACTTCAGTTTGCTGTATTATATATATATTTTTCCGTGTGTTATCCGACTTATGGGTTTTAAATACAGGTTGTATATCATGTTATATTATTACAAAATTTTTGGAATATGTGACAGTATTATCAGTATACATAAGTGGAGCTCAAATTATTATTGAGCTTTTTGCATATAGGAAGTGGTTTTGTACATTGTGTTTTATTTGTAATAAGTTGATTAACTACAATTTTCGTGTAATCAAGCGGGAAAGCCAGCTATTATGCTATACCTATATTTTTGTAAGTGTAAATAATCTGATATTGTTTAGGTCAAGTGTATCAGCCCCAAAATTGTTCGGCAAATTATTTGGAATTCACTTGTAATGACTTTTGTGTTACATTTTGTTGAACTTGGCAAATCTTGACTTAATCAGTGACAAAATTAACAGGGCCTAAATTTACGTTAGGGGTGTAGTATTAAATATAGCATTTACAATCACTGAAATTGTAAACTTGTGAAATGTATATACATTTTTATTATGACTCCATTTTATATGGACTTGAAGCCAAATAAACCATGTGTAACAAAACTTTTTATTTCTTGTTGCTCATTTTAATTTAAGAATATTTTACGATAGCGATATGTTAGTGTATTAATTATTTTCTGTTTTCATTATTATTAATTGTGTATATTTTGTTTTTATCAAAAAGGATTTATTTAGAATTTTAACAGTTTTGTAATTGTTACAAATATTACAATTTATATATTTTTTAATGTTACATGCCAATCAGAAAGTTAATAAAGTGAGTTTGTGCTTATAATACTTCTGCAAGTGTCTTATACCTGAATTTTTAACCCTGTCATTGCTATACATTTTTTATGTTGTTGGACAATTTCTAAAAAAACCAAACATCCATTTTTAAACGTTTCCTCCCCTCCCCCCCTTTAACATGTTCGCTGCGGATCCCAGTGGGTCCTGGAGCGCGGGGTGGACCTGTGGTGACATTTAGGTTAAAAAATCAAGATGGTGGATCTGGCAATGTAGATTATGCTGCCACCTGTTGGGATCTGAGAGAACTACGACCAGCTTTGTTATAACACAGTATCTATTTCTGTATGGGTCACTTGGAATTTTCCTATTGGTTGATTTTAAACTATACACACAAGGAACAGGGGTTTCAGGCGCTGCAGCGAATGTGTTAATTGCCATAAAGCTAAGATATCCTCTGCGATCCCAATTAAGCCTACGAATGCCATCAACTTCCACCCAAGCCTGTCACCGTTTATTTTAGGTGGGCCCTTCTATCGCTTAACCACAGCATTTGCAAGCCATATTGGCCTGGAATCAAACTTTGGTACTTCTGAATGGCTTTGAATGCTCCAATAGTCAGTGAACGCCTTAACCACCACATTACACCATCAGACAAAGCACTTTATACCAATAAAGTGCTTTGTCTGATGGTTAATAGAAGCTTAATACACCAGTATTAAGCTTCTCTAGTGGAAAAACAGCAAACACTATCATTCCATAGCACTGAAAGTGTTAAATGGCAATATGCAATCAATTGAATATATTTTGTCATAGTCTGTGCTAATAGTGTCTTGATGCTAGTATTGTGGTCGTCAAAATTATAAAACCGATAAGGTAGTTTGGACTTGCTCAAATCAACATAACTCTGAATCTCAAAAGTCTACTGCATCCATTTATTTTATGTATTTAAAGGTTACTTACCTTTGAAAGACCCATGTTCAGGTTTATAAGCCTCTTTAACCCTTTGTCGGTGACTTTGATTTTAAAACACGTGTTTTAAAATCAGAGTCACCTGTGACTCTGTTTTTTTTTGACTTATGAAAACATGGAACTAAATAATTGTAGTAGGGCGATCAGTGACGCATGGTGGCAATAACACAGATTTGTTTACAAAACTAAAACCTCTGTGGTATTACCGACGAATCCAGCTTGGAGGTCGTGAATTGTGGATAGTTGTGAGCGATGGTCAGTGAATGTAGAGTTCTCTTGTGTGGGTTAACGTCCGCACTATTGAATACTACATTAATTTGTAAAGACCATACTCACAATTAGACCAGTTCGTAATTATTCAGAGGCAGTGGTTCATACACCTGTTAAACTGTAGGTCCCTTAGATATGCTGTTGGGCTATTAATTAACAGTTCTAAGGTACATGATAGCCTTAGTCAGTAACAAAACTATAATATCGCGCCACAACCATCCTACACTCATTTCTCATTTACACTTGGCTTAAAATACCCACCTATGTAGGTTGCCATTACAATTAAAAGTACTAAAGGGATAGGGGATTTAACACACTGAATTTGTTTACATGCTTTATTTGGTCACCACGAGATAAAAACTTAGTTGTTAAAATAAAAATGTCAACAAACAAAAACATACAGTTACATAAATTCCCAACAACCTATAAACCATATTCACTAACTACAAATATCGAGATAAAATAAATCTAAAATGATGTATTAGTAACTATCGTTCAATTAACAGTTTGATACGTCAAAACAAAGTTTTCCGACTAGATTCGATAATATCACTGACACTGTACAGTGTATAGGTACTGGGTAAGGTGGTACAGGATTTCATTTGATGTAACTGGTATTGAAAAAGTGATAAACCTCGTTCTTGAGATATATAAAACCATGTTGGACACTCAATTTAGTTTAACTTAAATTTTTGAAAATTATTTGTCACTGTATATTAAAATCTCATCTTAAGCAAAAAATTCTCTGTAAATTTAATTGTATTGGAAAACTTTTGTAAGTACTGTACTTGTTACAAAAGAAACACGACCTATTGAACTGAAATTTTTACACATGTTGCAAGTTACAGAGCCATTATTTTGTAATTAATAACAAAATCAAATTATTTTTATTTAATATTACATTTTAGAAAAATATATGAAGTTCCTATTGCAACCACTTTTGAAAAAAATCAACAGAACCAACATTTTTGGTTTAGTGAGAAGTAATACTTCTCACGAATTCAAACAAATAGTTCTAAGATGTCTTAGCTTTGGGGGGGGTGTTGGCAATTTCCATGACCAAAATATGAAACAGTGACGTCGTTTGGTTAGTGAGGAATTAGTTTGGTTATTAGAACACCTGTGTAGATGAACTGAAAACTTTCCCTTTTGACATTTCCATGATCTAACCTATTCCCACAGAGAAGTAAATGCAAACCTTTTTTTTCTTATTAACTACAATTAAATGGATCTGTACCTTCTGCAACTTGTATACATAGAGTAAAAACTACAGTACAATAGGCAGTGATTTTTTCGTAAGAGTTACAGTACATACAAAAACTATTTTCCCAATTTAAATACTGGGGAGTTGTATTGAAGGCCTTCTTACCTCATTTAAAAGGAATTCTAAAAATTTATATTAATCATCAGAATCTGTTACAGTGGTTTTTTTACTTCCAATACATTAATTTTTGCCTTAAGTTTCATCTGTTTTCAATTATGGCACACTATCAAACTCAAGCAACAAATTAAGTTGCCACTTGCAAATAAAAAGAACATTTACATAATAGTTAAATATAAAAATTCAGAAACTGACATGTTTAATTATATGCCAGGTTAAAATTGTTGAAAATGTACCAGGTTTCCCCTTTATCATATTGATAAAGCTTATAACTGAACGAGATTCAACCATACCTCTATTATTTATTTGTTATTTATTGTAAATTGCACAAAAAATAAAAAGTTAATTTTTCTTTTAAAAAAATACAGAAATACATAGTGTAAGTTTTTTAAACTGTAATTAGATACCAATAACAACAGTGCACTTAAGTTTTGAAATCTTATTTACAATATCCTATGAATACCCAGAGACGTTAAACACTAGTTTACATAAATGTGTACAAAAATAAATCATCAATCAATAACAAAATATGATTTTTAATCGTATGTACAAGCATCAAACTATTTCCATTCAGTTATAAAACTTGAGCATTAACATTTTGAGGTCCATGAGACCTTTACACACTAAATTAGAACAGTTTACAAGCATCAATATGGTGATTTTTAAAGTAAAAATTTAAGTACATGAATTCCAGATGAAAACTGATTAACAGAATTTGTGCTTTATTTGTTAAAAAATATATCTTTTTGTCTCACTCTCTTGTCATCCGATTAAGTAAAACTTACAGCATTAAATGTATAAAAGTAAGTCACAGGGTGGTTAGGTGATTTATATTACTTGGTATAGATTTCTAACGGTAAAATTAAATTTAAGATCCGTTACAGTTACCGTTTTACAGAGTAAATGTTAATTAACATTACACAACACAAAACATACAAGGGTTAGCCTGAGAGTAGAAATGCAAGTCTGACTACAAAAACTATTTTACAAAACTGGCCTTGATTTTATCACAAAACGTCTGCTTTACTACATCGATAAGCGAAAACTAATAATGATTTGGTGTTATATCTTCTACGTTTTCTGCTGTAAAGCAAAGCAGTAACCTATAGGTTAATCTAAACAACGAAAAACTCTTGATAGCTCTAAACTAACTTTTGCTGCCTTTCCATAATTTATTTCTTAAATAAACTTGTTCAGTTGTAACAACATTAGCCCAAACACAATACAGTAAACTCTCGGTTATCCGCGGACAAATAGTCCATTGGATTATCCACGCAAGCCATGAAAAGCGAGATAGTAAGTATAAGGAAGTTTTTTAAACGCCCTCTTGTCTTCTCAGAATTCACACATTAGGCTGGTGAGCTACCTAACGCCACCTTTTTTTGTATTCCCCACTCGTAACAACTGATCCAGTCTCTACTGAGAGTGATTAATGACCAGTCAATGCCTGTTTTGTTTCTTGTGTTCGTTTTAGCACTTTTGTAACCTGGTTTGGGGGGTTTTGCCAATTCAAATTAGCGGAAGAAGGCTACATTGACGATTACACAAAGACTGCAATCAATTTCTTGAATAGAAAACGAAAGGAAAGTTTGTAGGTTAATTGTTGAGTAAAATGTGAATAATACTGAAACTGTTTACAGTAAATAAATTAATTTTTTACACTTGAAAATGCTGTTTTACCTGTTTTCAGTATCTTTGGGGATTATCCACATTTCCACTATCAAAGGTAGCCGGGCCACTCATTTCCGTGAATAATCCGGAGTTCACTGTATTAGGGCTCCCAAAATTAGCTTCAATTTTTAACAATAAATGGTTTCACTCATTAACCGTTTACGGATCGATGTCAATGTGTTTCTCTTATCACTGTTGATAGAAAGAGGTCATTGATTAAAATGACCACATGGAAATCTTTTCTCTACCATCCTCTTATGATAATTAGATATAATAATATACACTTGGTGAACGGTGAAAATGAATTACCAGTGAAATTATTCGTCTGGCAGAAGTGTAGGCTACATATGACCTAAATCAAACAAAAAAAAGATTCTCTCTTGACCTGTTCAGTGGTTATTTTTTCTTAGAAGGGGGCTTTACTTTTCAGATTTGAGTACAAAATGAAAAGGATAGAATATTATATTCCTGATCTCTATGCAAAAAGATGGTTTTGAAATAAAGAAACAGTTGAATTAAAATTTATAACATTTTCCCCAACAAACTATAACAGTGGATTACCATCTCTAAAAGTCTTTTATTGATCAATCCATTATGGCGGTCAGTTGACTAAAAAACTGCTAAAATGAATATTGATAAATCATTTTAGTAGTTTAAATTTTATTAAGTGTCTCCGAGTATTTCTTTTCAGCAACATTTTCACTACAGGTGAATAGGAAACTAAACACTTCAGTCAACAATTAATTTGAACACATCAATAACAAAATTATTTGTCAGAGTCAACTAACTGTCAAACCCAATACAAATGTAGTAGCAGGTTAATAATAAGATAAATTTCACATTTGAGAGCATGTTCCAGTTTAATGATTCCACTTAGCTCATTGTAGCCTTAAAATACTTCCATCTAAGATAATCATTGATTTTAGAACTAAGTTCAAAATTTTTTTAAAATTTAAATGAGAAGTCTTCAATTCTACACTTCTGCCAAACATATCTTCTCTATTACATCTACTAAAGCCATTCCTAAATCTTATCTTCAATTAAAATAACAAGGTGGCAGGAAGCGAATCCTTGATTCAAGAGCTCTCGTCAGCTGGGTGGAAGTTCATGGCGGCGCTGTTGATGCAGAAGCGTTTCTTGGTCGGAGGCGGCCCGTCGCCGAACACATGGCCAAGGTGCGCGCCGCAGTGGGCGCACGTCACCTCCGTACGGATCATACCTGGATTGGCGATCAATAACAGTAGGTTGGCCCCGACTTTAGACACAAGGATGGGTGGGGGGGAGGGAAAGAAACAAGACGCACATTAGCACCTTTATGTGATACCACCGACCCTGTCAGCAAGCTTGTTCCTTGACTATTGTTCACAATTCACTTGTGTAATTTGGTACTGATGAATTTTTACCACGTTAAAACAATCTATTCCTTGTTCATGTAATTACAAAACACCTTAGCTCTATTATAATGATACGAGGTTATAAAAAATTGTTTCTTTTATCTTTACTTTGTATTTATCGTTATTAAACGGTTACTGAACAGTTAGTTAAACGGGTTACTGCAATTTAGGATTTTAGATTTTTTTTAGTTGAATTACAGCTTTTCCAGAGGAAGCTGAAAATTGCTATATTTTAAATCTACTTAAGTGCCTGTACAGTAAAGTCTGGTTTATCCGGATCTGGATCAGGTTAAAAAAATTAACGAAAATTAAATTAATTCCGGATGAACCTTACTTTACTGTACTAATTTATTGAAGGTATAAAAAAAATTATATTTTTAATCTGTAGCATTTTTTAAACGTTTTAAAAGGGAACATACCTGTACAGTACATTAAATGTTATTACGATAAACAAATTATTTTTTGTATTAAATTGAGAGACTGAATTGTATACTTTTATGTTTCATAATCACAAAAGCTATTAAGTACAAAAGTGAAAAAAATTGTAACAAACAGGGATAGAAATGGATGATCAAAATACAGATGAGTGAGTACTGCAGAAGATAATTAGAAAAGGGACAAAGTAGAATATAAATGTTCAAGTTTTGGTTGTATTTTCAATCTGTCTAGAGTGATTAATTAAAATTACTACAGGGGTTTTAATATTTCTCTTTTTTGTGAGATTTTATGAAAACCTCAAAGAACAAGCTTGCTAATGAACTAGCATTTTTTATGCATATAAAAAGCCAACAAAAAAGCAAACATCATGCCATTAAAAGCAAAATCAAATTGCTTCCATGCTTGAATTCCCTCAACAAAACCAATCAGACAAACACACAGACAAAGAATGAGACCTCGATTGAAAGTGAGTGGAGATATTTGAAGGATTATAAGGCAGAATGAATTTGAGAAGAGATTCAAAAATGATTGTATTGTTCAGATCCCCCCCCAAAAAATCGATATTTTTACATGCCTATTTAATTTAATTAATACCTCCAGAGTAATCATATTAGTGATAATAAAAATTACGTTTTTAACTTAAAGATGTCTTGTTAAAAAAGTCCCTTCAGTCTGTTCATATATCATTATGTAATCGTTTAAATTAGGTAGTATTATTGTAGTTTTTAGTCTGTGATAATGAGAATAAAAACAGCTGATGCAACATTACAGATAAGAGAGACCGCAGACATTTCTGATAAACTCTCACATGGCATATCACATTCTACGATGAAACTCAGCTAGATAGAAATAAAAATTAACTACATTTTTTACTTCATCTAATTGATATTCTCCAAAAGTCATTTCTTAGATCAAATATGCAGAAACCCGATGCTTAGATCATTAAATTGGCAAACAAAGAAATGGTTAAAAATTCATGTTTTTACAAAAATTATTTGCTTCAGTTGATCAACCTTGTTTAAATGTAGGGAAGAAAATGAAAGCTAAAATGATGTGGAAAAAGGATGAGCTCTCATGCAATATCAAATGAGGAACAGTTTTGGCAAAGAAGAGGTTAACATAGGACAGAGCAGGTTACTTAAAACACACAATAGGTACTGAAATTACACACAAAAAACACTAAATTTGTATACTAATATCTTAATTCTCATAAAATGCAGTAAGCCCTCTGTTAACCGGCCTGGTTTAACAGATACTCCCACTAGACTGGATTAATAACATTAAAAACAAAAGATATCAGTTGCTAAACTTAGCAAATAATGCAATTTAATATTGCAGTGCCTTTAGTATTTTTTGTGAATAAACTCAAAATACATTGATGGTATTGGTAAGCGGTCTTTATTCATTAAAATGCTCTCAGAAAATTTAGCATTACCTTAATCTTATTTGGGTAGTAACGACAGTAGTTACATGAGAAGAGGGTGTATGTTACAAAAACTGATATTTTACATCAAACGCTTTGTCAAAGCTATCAGTTACCAATAGAAGGTCACTCAATATTTATTCATATTTCATTTCAAATGAGTTTTGTCTGTACAATGTAAAATTCACTTAAGTGTTTTATAGGCCTAACCATAGGACTGGGTACTCTCTAATACAGAACAATAGCCGATCGTAAATTATATTTTAGAATCTAAGTATTTTAGTCACTTACTTAGTTAATTACGTACTAGAGCATATAAGCTGCAGAGAAGTAACCACAACTTTGCTGCATAATTAAGTCTGACACATCCTACAATAATCCAGGTATTCTTAGAATTGGTTGGGCTGCTCAATAAGTTCAGATGAGCAAGAGCCTCAATGTAGGCCTATTAGCACAGAAGCTAAAACAATAATAAAAGCTAGGTCAAGGTCACATACTTACCATGTGAGGTATCTTTAGTGAGCTTCACACCTCCCTGATCCAAAACATCATTAAAAGCTGGCCAGCCACATCCAGACTCAAATTTTGTTTTTGATGAGAAAAGCGGCTTATCACAGACCACACAACTGTAGGTTCCAGCATCTGTACACTTGTTGTATTTTCCTGTAAATGGCCTGCAACAGACAAATAAAAATATGTAAAATAGTGGCCATAATGGTATTGAAATCTACTTGTTTCTGAAGTAGAAATGATTAAAGAATCAAGTAAAATGTTTTGAAAATTAATCTATTGGTGGTTTAGGGCAAATATAGAATCATATTATAGTCGACTCCCTCTAGTCCATACTCAGACTGTTTGGACGTCGGTTGGTCCCGACTACTTCTTGAAAATTAGTCATCAGTCCGCAGTCGTGTTTTTAATGGCAGAAATCGGCAGGATTAAACTTGTTATTTATTTCCGGCCTAACTATAAATAAATAAGATCACAAACATCAGTTCTGTTTACAATTTCGTTCGATACGGGTCTTCAGTGAAACAGGAAATGGCAAAGCCCAGTAGGGAATTTTGACTCATGCGGATAGGAACACTGGAACTGTCAACAACTTACGTCAAGCAACAGATCAGTGCGTCAGCTGTTGATGTAATATTTATGGGGAAATGGCGTGATAATGGGTTCAAGAAATGGTTTTAGCAAAAAATCAGAAGAAAATAACAGATTTCTTTTAAAGCCAAGATTTTTATTATTCTTAGGTTATAGTAAATTTTAAGATAATCTTATGAATGTGTTTCCGTTTTTTCATAAAGCAAATTATATTTGTAAAGGTTAAATTTACAGTGCTTTTTAATTCCATGTTCATTCCTTTTTAAGGTGACACATTTAATTTATTAATGTCAAAAAAACTACGACCCAGTGAGTTGAAAACAAAAAACTGTAATGTTTGGGAAAAGGATACTTTTAAATGTGATTTATATAGACCTAGATACTGTACGCTATTACAGGTTGTAATTTATATATTTCCGCCAGATGGTCCAGAATTTTTTTAAATCCGGATGGGGGTCCAGTCCCGAGGTGTCCAGATTTAAGGGAGTCGACTGTAGGTCTGTATCTCCCAGTATAAAATTTTTATGTTAGAAATTTATTTAATTTTTTGAACAGACTAATGCCATTTTTACATAGTTGAAAATAAATTATTTACAGTAAAGTGATTTCACACTGCTTTAGAACAGCCCTAGTAATTTAATGAGAAAAAATTATAAATAGGTCAAATAAGTGTTTTATTTAAAATCCAAAACGATAAATGAAAATTGTATAACATTTTAGGGTTTTTTGGTTAAGATTGGCTATAGTTATGACTAGTCATTTAATTCTAGGGGAAAATAAAACTGTCTACTATCTCTTAATATCCATTTTGTCTAAAACAAATCTCACTAGCAAATATAGATGATGGCTTAAGATTACAATTGCCATTGCCACATATCAATTAGGATATTCAAAATAAACAAATTAATTCTATAAACTACAAATTGAATTCTTACAGATCAAAAGAACAAATTTATGTTAAATATACCTCTCTGTTCCTTTTTCTTGTGTGACATGATATTGAATTGCTGTCAATTTCTTCTTCAAGTCAGTCTTCTTATCTTCTGAGTCAGACATGTTTGAAAGCCTTCTGGTAAAGCTCCCTTCTATGGATTTGTTCTGTCCTATACCCCTGACATACATAGTATTAGTTAATATTTTGTGTACAACATAGTTGCGATTCGCAGTGACCTGAGTACATGTCCACAGTTGTGGTGGAAAATAAGCGTTATTAACTGGTTTTGTACGTAAAAATGTTAAAAGATTTTTGTAAATTAACATGTCCCACGGGTTGATTTATGTTAGTAGTTAGTAGACACACAAATTAGAATTTTTAACTTAACAATAGTATTGGAAAACTCCAATAAGAATAGATGTCCCCTCTTACCTTGAAAACTACTCTCAGTGAAAGCAAATTAACAGAGACGTGAAATGACGTCGATGACTTACATCTGCGTCTGACAACTAGAACGAGACGAGGCCGAGACCAATTCACTCTCAGCTGTAGAGATGTCAAAATATTGATTGTGATAGCAACTGATAACAGTAAACCAGCAAAAATTATTTGTTCTCTTCTAACATTACTATACTTAAGTAATCTATAGACTAAAAAATAAATAAATATATATAAACAGCCCTATTGTCCAAGTCCAAGACAATGAAGTACAGTATCAGAGAGGAACGGATTATCTTAACTATCCGTTCAGCCGTTCATCTATGACACAGTACTTTTTTGTGAATTCAATCAAGCCGTATATCATTTTATGGTAAGTCATTTTTACTCCCCTGTAATCAGTAATCATTGATGTATCTTTTACTCCATAACTATTTAATTCAGTTGTGTACTTCAAACGTTTTGTCTGAGGTCGTATGGCATAGTGAAAATAGATAATTATTTTAACGGTAAAATATAAGATTTTTGGTGATAATTATCTAAAGAAATTATTCGCTAGTAATTTTATTCGTTTAAATATGAAAATTAAGCGTATTTCAATAAAAAAGTAAAATATTTTAATGTAAATGTAAACTATACATTTTACATTTATTTTGTATGTTCAGTTTATTTATTTATTTGGCAGTTGTTTGAGTTATCACACAAACTATTTAAACCTATAAAATAATTTTAAGAAAAACATTTGTACTTTATATTTTTTTATAAATTTAGTTATTACATATCAGAAGTATTGTATTCACACGATGTGCACGCTGACGACGCTTTTGTAGTTTCTTAATTTGGCTACCCTGCAGTTTGCATTTCTACCGTTGTTTCCGTTTACGCACTTCTTTTCCTCATCCCAGACAGAATCATAGGTAAGAACTCATTTTCACTATTCCACGTATCTTTCTTCATCTAGTCAAATAGTTCGTGCAATTAAATAATTATTGTAATTACTCTTCTTATACGAGGTATTTGAACCTTAGGAATAATTTTTAACTTAATCGTATATTTGTTCAGTTTGCTAATATTTATTTCTAACCTCTTAGTGAAACCGACACTCGAATGTTGATATAATTTTAGGATTATTGTTTTATCTTCTATTTGCCTTTGCATTTTATTTTCAGTTCAACTTTAACTACAACTTATTCTTTTATTTGTGTGAGATTTTTAACGGAAGTAGTGTTGAGTTAAGTAGATTTTGCAACATGCCTACACGTCCTCAGTTGTGTAGCAGGGTGGGGGAACATAATCTGTCTGTGGATTAGTATTTTTGTTAGTGTTGGCCTTGATTGAAGTCTACAGGTGAAGTGAGTGAGGAAGTTTAGTGTGTAGTAGTTGGGCTGTAATCAATTTGTGTTAACTTATGTGTAAAGTTTTAATCATTACAGGTAAGTAAGTCATGGGACGAGTGATTCGTGCCCAGCGTAAGGGAGCTGGAAGCGTCTTCCGCTCTCACACCAAACATCGTAAGGGAGCACCTAGACTCCGTTCTCTTGACTTTGCTGAGAGGCATGGTTACATCAAGGGTGTAGTTAGGGTAAGTTAAATTTAGACTAAGCCAATTTGTATCTTGGAGTGGTTTCGATGTTTCATTTATTCAGCCTACTCTTATCAGCAACTAACATACTAAGGCATATTTATAAATTCTCAAAGGTTAGCTCAAGTTAATTCACCATGCGCAAGGGCCACGAAGTGGTAGTCCGACATGTAGTCTTTGTCTAATCTTTATTGGCCTACTCAAAAGAACTATGGAAAAGTGAGCTATTCACATGACCTACTTGGTGACAGTTAAAACCGGGGACCATGATAGAAGTTCATAACTCAACCCCCTGAACACGTTATGCGGGGTCATTAAAAATATTATACATATATAAATGCATATATGAGTCACCACGATAACAGCCGCAATTATCGTCTCATTATTATAAAATTTGGTGAAGTTGTTCGTCTCTGTAATACTTGGATTAGTTCGTTGGGCAACACAATTGGACTACATTAACTACACTTTTGGGGAGAGTTTGTACCTCAAAAATAGGGCTTTCGATATATTTGTGTATAAATCTTGAAACAATCTAATTTTTCATGCCCTAATTAGATTCAGCTAAAAAAAAACAATTTAGTATTTTGAGTCTGGCTCAAGGTCAATTGGTTACTGGGATACTCAAAATGGGGTAAACACAGTAATTTATGTTGCTGTTTAATCTTATGGAGAGTATCTAAAAATCAATAACTCTTAATTACTCAAATATAAAAAATAAATTTGGCATGCAAGTCCATCTAGTTTTGACATAAAATCCTTGTCCATCCGTGTCAGACTTGTACGTCATATGTTGCTGACTGAAGTCAAGCATTAAGCCTACAAGTCCTTGGCCTTTTGTGTTTTATGGATACTTAAATCTTTTCTCTTTATTACAGGATATCATCCATGACCCTGGTAGAGGAGCCCCATTGGCTGTGGTTCATTTCCGAGACCCTTACAGGTTCAAGACCCGCAAAGAACTTTTCATCGCTCCTGAGGGAATGTACACAGGCCAGTTTTTGTACTGTGGAAAGAAAGGTAATGACGTGTTACAAGTGCTGATGTGTCGATACTGAAACTCTAATATCTAAACCACCATAATAATTTACAAAAAGTTTCGGTTTCGAGTTTCGATAGGCTTTAGATTGAGATTCAAAATTTGAAACTGCCGCGATTTTCACGTCATTGCGAAACTCGAAAATGTACGATGTTTCGTGTCATTATTGTTTTTCCGGAAATAACGTGCCGACAAATATTCAATACTTTGTTGATACAAGTATTCTTGTCATTATCATTGGTTGTATTTATTCACTGGTGACAAAATTGTGCAATTCATTTCATTATATTAGAACCGGATAGACCTGTTCATGGGTTTGATTCTTCCTGATTCTTTGATATTTTGCTTCTCAAACAAGAATTCTAAACAAAATATAGGCTAACAACAATTATTGATTTACTGGTGGTCCTGAAACCAATATTGTTTTTAGGCTACATTGAGAGTAGGCCTTGTTATTCAAATGTTTTTTGTTAATCTAATTTTCATTACTATAACCAGAAATATAAATAGTCTTTATGCATTTTGTAGCTCTGGAATTATTGAAGGACCACTGATGGTGGAACGCTGATAAATAGTTTAGGAAGTGGGGTTTCAAGATTCGAGTTATATTTTTTAGTTTCGATTTTGAGATTCAAAATACCTGGTTTTGACTATTACTAGTTACAAGCCAAAACTGATGGTAGTGAATAAATAATTTATATTTTTTATAGGGGATTAAAGATAGTTTGATAGGAAATAAAGCTAAAACTTTCCTCCAAAATAATTTTGTAGCCGAATGACTTTACTTTTACTAAATCTAGTATTTCCAAATATTATCCTATTTATCACAATAATTAACGGTTGACAAACTTTTTATCATCTTTTCTCCCTAATTTACCACTTCAAAGTTCTCTCTGAGTTCGATGTCTAGGCCTAATTGTGAATTAGGAAACTGAAAAATTGTGGACTCTGATTATCCAATTACAATTCATAAGAAGCATACATAATGAGGCATCTATGATGAAACCCCTTTAAAAAATGGTTAGAACCTGAAACAAATGAAGATAATCTAGGGCGGTCTGAGGTGCCTTTTTTATTACTTTATAATCTTAATGACATTAAAGTTCTAATGATATTATGCTCTTTTATGATTCAAATTATTGTTCTCAAATGATATCAGAAGAAGTCCCAACAAGATTTATGTGTTTGGCTTGATTTTAAATTGTATATTGAGAACCAATACCGAGTAACTGGATCTGTTTATTATTTTTTCTACATTGGTAGACATTAGTAATAATCCATTTTTTTAAAGCTGCAAACAGTCCATGGTTGCCAGTAATACTCTCTTGCAATAGGTCCCAACATTATTTTTAATTTTTATTGATTTTCTTAATCCAACAGTTTTCAGTCAACAAAAGTTTTTTCAGTGTGTATTCTGTCTCTTTGGAACATCACCATAATTGGGGTATATATTTATTTTTTTCTTACTTATTTAGCCTTTTTCTTACTAGCATGGTACGACATAACCTTCATAGTCTCTTGTTCAGATTGACACCATGATGAATATCTATAAAATTACCTACCTACCTGAAATAATGATGAATATATAGAGGCTCTTTCTGAGTGTTATCTGAACTCAAAATTATGTAAGCTATTTAAAGAAGTAAATTTATCAAACCGATTTATCATTTACAGCATTACTAGCATTAACCTTTCAGAAGGCCCTTAGACTTTGAAAATGGGAGAGAGCACACCTAAAAATTATAATGTAAAACATAGTCATTAATCATAAGAATCTATTGAATACACTGATAAAACTGAATCTGAATAAAATGTGATAAGAGACTTAATTTGAACAAATCCTGTTTAAAAACTTTCAAGATTTGAAAGATTATTACAGTAGAGCGTCGAAAATCCAAATCAATTGGGACCGTAGGTAGTTCAGATTATCGATTTGTCCGGATTTTCGAACATAACCTACAAATACTTATTGAACATATAATTATGACTACAGTATTAATAGTGAAGTTATAAAATACAGTTAAATGAAACAAAATAATGTTTTTTGCAGCCTATTCAAAATTTCAATTAGTTTGGAGAAATATAGCTTTCCTTTTCAGTGTACCCAATGAGGAGGCCATAATGTCAACAAACACACAGTAAACTAATCAAACTGCAAGACGTAACTGAACGCTATTAACTGCACTGATAACTGAACGCTACAGATGACGGAACAATAATATTTAGACTGGTGGATAGGGGGTAAGGCCAAGTCACCAAGTTAAAATAGACACGCTGCAGGTTTTTTCGATTTTCGACGCTCTACTGTCTTCCTTTAGGCTATGCTAAACTGATTTAACTGTCCAAATCTTTGACTAGCCAAGACGGGAATTTTTTGACATGAGGTAGCTGGAATTTAACATGTTTGCAGATTTTTCTGAGTTCTCATAATACTGTGAATGTAGCAGTTGTGTTATTTTTTTTTACATTTTCATTTCTATAATCGTTCAGATTAACACTATGATGAATTCTATATTACCTACCTGAAATAATGAAGATATATAGAGGCTCTTTCTGAGTGCTGTCTGAACTTTTACATGAGTTTGTAGATTTAAATAAATAATAAAATAACCCAACCTTTTGAGTTAATGATAATAATTATTACAAGTAGGCTATAAATGTTTCAGCAAACCTCCAGATCGGAAATGTAATGCCTGTCGGCTCGATGCCTGAGGGTACGATCGTTTGCAACCTGGAAGAGAAGACTGGTGACAGGGGTCGGCTAGCGCGAGCCTCAGGCAACTACGCCACCGTCATTGCCCACAACCCGGACACCAAGAGGTCCAGGGTTAAGCTCCCATCCGGAGCTAAGAAAGTCATCCCCTCTGCTAACAGAGCCATGGTTGGTTAGTATCGATGTGTGCTAAACTAATTTTTAGTTTAAGTAACGTAATTGTAAACAACGACTAAATCTCGATCTACTTTTTCTAACATTATATTAGTTGTAGTATCTATTTAATACTTGTATTTTTATATTTTATGTGATTCAATAAAAAATTTATTATCATAATGTCAAACATTTCTCAATATGCATTCAAATCAACGTAATGATGAATTTCTAGTTACCTACCTGAAATAATGAAGAAATATAGAGGCTCTTTCTGAACGTTGTTTGAATTTCGAATCTGTATGCTAATATATAATTTTGTGAGTTGCAATAAACCTCTTGTTGTTTGACTCTCCTTACTTCAACACAGACTAAGCTTAACTTTGGATAGCAGAGAGTTTTATTTCTAACAAAATTATGCCTTGTTCGGTGGTTGCTGTCCAGAAGTAGCGTTTTTGGGGTTTTTTCACCACCTGATCTAAACCGCTTCCAGATTTGGCATTTTATGTGGAACTCATGTTAACAGACATAGATACCGTTTTAGTTGAGTAAAAACCATCAACATTAAGCTATGTGCTGTGGTGTCAAAATGTAAAAGTAGATAAAAACTGTGAACAAAAGCTAGAGAGTTAAACCTGTTTTGAATTATGTACATTTTTGTTCAACTTTGAATAAAAAACGTATTCGGTGCTTATGAATGTGACATTAGTCCTGTTACTAAGGAAATGCATATTACTTGGTCAACTATATTTAATGGTATTAGAGAATGTGGTATGATTAAATAATCACTTAGAACAAATTACGTTGTAATTTCCAGAACATTTTTAATGTTCAACACTATTTTATTTTTCCTCAGCAAAATTGTTTGATTTATAGTTAAAAAGGTGCACAGAAAAATGCCACAATGTGGAAATAATTTTTCTATTTTTATCTCAGGCATTGTCGCTGGAGGTGGAAGGATCGACAAGCCCGTGCTGAAGGCCGGTCGAGCCTACTTCAAGTACAAGGCCAAACGTAACTGCTGGCCTAAGGTGAGAGGTGTGGCCATGAACCCTGTGGAGCATCCTCACGGAGGTGGTAACCACCAGCACATCGGTAAAGCTTCCACCGTCAAGCGAGGCACCAGTGCTGGTAGAAAGGTCTGTAATCTGTATATGTATAATTTTGGGTTACATGAAAGAAACTTATTTCCTGTTCTGTTCCATATCTACTCTTCATTTAAACTCCCGCTGATCAAATAATCAAATAACTTCTTAAAATTGCACATATTATAATCTGTAGAGTGATTGACTCAAGTAATTTGATATTACAGGAAATAAAATTGACTTATGGATGTTTATCTCTATGCGGTCAGACTTTTGAGTCTTGCGTTGCACAATTCTATAAGAAAGCCATCTTTGGTTATGTCATCTATGTAGACTTTTTTCATTTTGCCTTATGTATTTTAAGAATCGGTTTAGATTTGTTTCTAGCTATTTTGCTTTAGTTAATATTTATGTATAAATTTAGAATAGTTTGATCATTAAGAATCAAACGGATTGCCTGATCAGATTTTTTATAGTTGGACCCTAGATCCAGTTGTGTTTGGTTATGGCAAGAGGAAATACCAATGAATTGATCAGTCAAAATAATCTCGGATATACTCATTTCAATGATTAGTAAATCTATATACAGACATTTGAAACCTGAAAACCTGATGACATTTTTACATAATGAGATTTGAGTATTTTTTAGCTCGTCTTTTCTCGTTGTTTGCTGTAAATTGCAAGTGCTTATTTTACTTTGTTCCACAGGTTGGTCTCATCGCTGCCAGGAGAACAGGAAGAATCAGAGGAGGAAAGAAAGACAACCTCAAGGGAGACGATTAGACTTAAATGGTGTTTTTGTTTTATCACAATAAAAATTTTGAAAAATGAAGTCTGTACATTATTTACCTGAGATTGATGTGATTAATTAATGGAATGTAATATTATTAGATTATTTAATATTAATACTCAAATTTGTAACAAAAAAGTTAACCATTATGGCAATGCATTCAAAATCCATATACAAAAGCACTTAGGAGCCCTAAGTAATTTTCAATAATACTGTGAAAGGAATATCTATGTTTTTTTTATACTCATAATAGAATAAGGTGTGTCCTCTATAATAAACTCATACAGGAAAGATAGTAGTTTATTATTTTAAGATACAGAGTCAACGCTTTAGTGATTATTTTTGGTTTCATTAATTGTTTGGGTTTTTTGTTGTAAATGACAAAACTAAGATTTGTGAATTGCTGATAATGCCACTAGCAGTGCTTCCATTACAAATAAATGTGGTGTTGTTTAACCTTGGAGGACTCACATGCGATCAAAACAACTGGGTTACAATTTTCAGGAAAATTGTACTTAGGGGGTGTCGTCAGCATGCATCACGTTTATCTTTCTAGGAATGGCCTGAATCACTTCCTACCTTCTCCCGTTTCCTAGATTCGGTGTTATTAGCTTTCATGTTAAGCACTGGTCAGTTTGACCATGGGTGTGTGACAGAGAGTCTGTTCCTGGCTTATTTGCGTGAGTGAGTGACCGCGCTAGTCAAATTGTAGCTTTTATGAAACTGTTTTAAGTATATTTTATTTGTGATCATTGGTTACTATTATAAAAACTTAAAACTATGTAACAATACTCTTTTTGTTTCAAAATTATCGTTTTATTAGTGCTTTTTTACTCGATGACATAAGTTGCAATTTTGTAACTGCAGTAAAAACATGAACGCTTATTATTTATCTTGCTACCTTTTGTTGTATTTTATGGTAATTGACTTCTTAAGCTTTTCTTTTATTTTTAAACATTTTTGTACTTATAAAATGCAATAACATGTACATTTTAACCTTAACGTTTTTTCTCCTTTTGTTCAGTATAAAAATGTTTATTTTATTGCTATAATTATATATATCTCAATTATAATTATTTACCTTTAACACCAATTTTGTGACAATAATAGGTGTTATATTATGCCGGTCAAAAAGAGTGTGATGGATTCGTCATGTTTTCAATTTAAAGTGAGTCCTCCAGGGTTAATGATCTAGATTGATTCAAAATTAAGAATATCAAAATCAAAACTTAAGCTCACCAAGCCCTTAAAAGACATAGAGAATAGTAAGATAAGGTTAGTTTTCATTGCTTATTTTTGTTGTAATGTCATAGAAAAGGTATATGTTAAAATGTTAATAATATGAAATAACATTTATCATGTATAAAAAATATTTAAAAATACCCATGTAGAAGCATACTTACATACTTTGTGTTTCTTCAACAGTTTTTGTTGTTGCTTAGGGAGTTTCTATTTAATTTAGTGTTACCCGGTGTGCATAATAAATATAATAAAATGAGATTGTAAATTACAACAGATTTCAAAGCAAATATAAAAAACAATTTATTTGTGTTCTTTGTTGGTTTTGGCTCCTCTGGAGGTAGAAGCCCGATTCTGTAGATCTTGAAGCCATAACTTGTGTACTTCATATTGTTCTGAGTTTTAACGGTGAGTCACATGCTCTCGCCCTAAATTTCATAATTTGGCCAACTTTAATGTATTCTGTGTATCGATGTTTCCGTGTGTGTGTTTTCAAGACGACTCATCACTACGTCAGTGTTGAGGATAAATTTTAAATGTGGTATTCTGACTTGATAATGGACTTTTAAGTCCGAAACCTTGGTCGTCAGCACCTTAACTTAAGATGACCGAGAGCACTACAGGTATTTTAACCTTTAATTTTAGCTATTTTAAGCTAAGTATGAATGAGAATTGAGTGTAAGATAAATTTATAGTGGTAGTTAGTCTGGTGTAAGGTATTGTATGTAATGTTATAATAATAAATGTTAATGTAATAAGTATAGTAGTAAGAAAGGCTAGTACTCTAGTAGTCAATGAACTCATTTAATATATTACAGTGTTTTGAGAGTATTATTCAAATTAAGGCATTTTTCATTGAAAAAAATGGGTATACCATTGTAATAAATATAAAAATATGAGTGAATTTTATTATTAAAATAAATTATTAAAAATGAAAAAATGACATATGGTATTGAAATATATAACTTTTTATAGAACTATTTTTTAATTCAAAAAAATATTTATTTTAAACACATAGGACTGATTTACAGAATTGAGTTATATTGTATTTAATTAAAATTAAATTATTATTTTAATATTTAATATTTTATTTTAAAAAATTTTCTACATAAAGTTTTATTGCAATTCTAAATTTGATGATTTTTGTATTTTTGTAAAATTAAAAATGTTTTTTTTATGTATAGTTTGTAAAAAAAAGATATAAAATAGTTGTTTAATAATTAGATACATAAATAATTAGAGATGTTATTTTAGTAAAAAAAGTGTTTATGTTTTTTTTTTAAAATAAAGATTCATTTAAAATTAACTTGAAAATGATTCTGAGAATTCAGATTTCTAATTAAAAGACAATGTATCCTGAGAACATGGTTGAAATTAAAGAGTAATGTTTGGTAAGGAGTGAAGTTTTTTTTGCATTTAAATGAATGTATACGTATGAAAACTAGTTCTTTAACATGAAAAAAATATTTTTTACAGGTTTTAGAGATAATCAAATTTTTCATAATATAATATATATGTTTAAGAACTATTTAAAACTTGTAAAAATTATATTACAAACTTATTTATTTAAATGAATACTATCTAACATGTTCAAGGCGTCACCAATTCCACAAACTTGTTGGTGGGATCCAGGATTCATATGTTATATTGAGTAAAAATTATTCTACCACAATAATATAACAAAAAATATCTGAAGACAATTTAGCATGCGTAGATGGGGAGTAAAACAAATCTAGAAAATAAAATTTCCAGAAGTTTAATTTTATTTTATAGATTATAATTGGCACTCTAGGCATTTAATTAGTAAACTATAGCCTAGAGAAAGACTTTTATAGTGATAAGCTGACGAATGTTATACCATTTTCAATTAAAACATTAGTGATTATTTTTAACAATATAAAATCTACGATTATTTGTTTGCTGTTGTTGCGAAGAGAAAAGTTGTGTATTTTTATTGATGTTTGATTTTATAGCTAAAATACTATATATTAGAATATATAGTTTCATAGGAAGACTTTGCCATAGATGATATACATGTAGGGGATATGATGAAAACTAAATCTGTCTGCTCTATTACTGTGCGTAGCATCGATATATTCCCTGTTGAAAATTTCGTCTGCAGTTAGCCTATGAGATGTTGTCAAAAGGTCCATGTTGAGAGTAACCTACAAAATGATATTGTCTAGAATTTAGTTGTTTTATTCAATTTCATTAATCTATCCAGTATTTATAGTGTTATGTTCTAGTAATCATTCAGAATTTTTATTGTTAAAATGCAAAGATTGATTTCATTTTTAGGTTAGACTTGTAAGATATGTTTGAAATCAATATTATTCCTACACACTAATTTTGTTTGTATTAAAAATGACAATTACTGAGGTCATATCTTCGCTGGGAGAAAATCCATATTTTGGGGCTGGATTTGGGCTATTTGGTGTTGGTGCTGCAGCTGCTATATTACGAAGAGGTTTACAGGGTGCAGTGATCCTTTTGAGGAGACATTATATGATAACATTAGAAGTACCATGTAGAGATAAAAGTTATCAGTGGTTATTGCATTGGATTACTGTACGAGGTGCTAGAAAAACACAACATCTGAGTGTATCTACTAGTTTTGAGCAACACGACACAGGCCATGTAAAAACGAAGTATGATTTCATCCCTAGTGTCGGCACCCACTTTTTCAAGTATGTATGGTTTTTTACTCAGCGTTTAATTGTATTAGCCACCAAACCTATGTTTACTCAAGTAACACTTATGTATTACCTATAAAAGTGTAAATGGGAAGAACAAGTACTGTCAAACCTTGATATAATGAATCTGAAGGGACTGAATAAAAATATGTTGTATCAAGGAGTATGATGGGACAGTGGCGACGTCCTGTAATCCAGCTACTTGGAGGTCACGATATATGGATAATTGTAAGTGATGGTTGGTGGGTGTGGTGTTCTCGTGTGTGGATTAACGTTCGCACTACTGAATACTATATTAATCCGCAAAGACCATCCTCATAATTAGACCAATTCGTAATTCAGAGACCGTGGTTCCGATTCCATGTTAAATTGTAGGTCCCTTAGTTGCCATTGGCTGTTGGGCTATTAATTAACAGTCCTGTCTGAAGAACATGTCAGCCTTAGTAAGTAATAAGACTACAAGATTGCGCCACAATCATCCTACACTTATTTCTCATTCATACTTGGCTCAAAATACCTATCTGGGTAGGTTGCCATTTCAATAATTTAATCTATGCTATATTGAGGTTCGTTAATTTGTGGTTAGGGCAGCTAATATTTTGTTATATAGAGATTCATAGATCTAGGCTACTTGTTAATTACTTGAAATCAAAGTGAATTTAACCTTGATAAAATAACAATAACATGGTGATGTACTAAAAAACACGGTGACATGGTGGAAACATGGTAACATGGTGATGTATAGTAAGGAAAACAAAATAAAACTCATTATTTAATTGAAATATTTTACTGTAAGATAGTTTTACGCTACATCAAAGTTTTACTGCTCATTTCAAAAACTAAACGAAGAACAAATAAAAAAAGAAAAGAACAATTAAGTGAATTGCTCCAGTCAACAAATAAGACCATAGGTTATATAGAGGTGAAATACATTATAGAAAGGTCAAACAATATAAAATTTGTTATATGGAGGTAAATTTAGGTTTGCCTGCACAGTAGCCTACTATTAAAAATTTGTAATATTAAGGTTTTTAACATAGTTTATTCGTTATATAGAGGTAAAATATATTCAAGGGGATGTGACATTTAAGTAAGACTATGCAACTCTTAACTAATTATTAATAAATGTTAAAGGCATCAAGGAACATGGATAAAAGTTGAGAGAACTAGGGAGCAGGCAACATTAGACCTTCATATGGGAATGCCGTTTGAGACTGTTACTCTCACGTCTTTCGGAAGAAATAAACAACTATACTTCAACATTCTAGAAGAGGGTAGGTTTAACGATAGCAGTAAAAAGTTTTAATTTATGAGACCAATAAGTAACTTAATTAATCAAGAAATAATCAAAAATACTGTGGTTCGAAAACGTTAATAAATAATTTTGAATTTTTTTTTAGTTTGGCAATTTTGAAATAACTAAAATTTTTAGTATAATTACACAACTTTTTCAGCCATTTTCCCTACCAATAATAAATGGATTAAAAGTTTCAAGATTTTGTTTATTTCCACAAAAAATTTCAAGTATACAGTATAACAAATATAACATATAATAAATTCATAAAACAGAACTAAAAACTAACAATAAAGAATATTCTAACTATAAATAACATTACAGAGTAATTTGGAAAAAAATTATAAAATATGGAAATATTTGTGGGTAAGTGTTTCATTTGAAGTAAGTTAGAAGTAAGTCTCATTTAAAAGTAAGTTATGATTATCAAATGTAGGCCTAACTGTTTTTTATCATGTAGTTTCTTTTATACATGAAAATTAAACGTTTTTGTTCTAAAGCCCTCTACAGACGATTCGTTCGAACTGACAGTTAAAACTGATCATCTGTATGCAAAATTCGGACAGCTCAAGCCAAAAAAACTGGGCTGATAAAATTTTGTGAAATTAATTGGTTGGATGGATTGATGTCAGGAAAAACTGACCTTGTGGAGCTTTTAGTTCAATCTGTCAGATAAAGGTCTATAGGGTGCATAAATTACTTTTCCTCAAACTTAATTTAATGTGAATATTATCTGTCATTCATATAGTCAGAGTAAACCGCATGAAAGTAGTCCGATGAGAGTCACTGTGATGTTGCTAAATCGTCCTATTCTATTATAGCATATGGTTTCGTCAGCTGATAGGCTAAATGAAAAATGGCAACAATGCTGCGCAAGAGCGGGTGAGGGAGAACCAGCTGTCCAATACCTCATAGACTACTTTCATGTGGTTTACTCTAGTACTGATTTCTTACGTTAACACGTTCACTGCTATGAAAGAATTCACAATTCTTTCCCCAGGAGCTGCATCTATTTATATTTTTATATTTTTTTCATTAATCAATACAAACGAATGAACGATTACCACCAAAACCATAACCAAACTCATCAACAACAATACACTGTAGTGGAAAAACACATTAAATGAACTGATATTTTACCGCCAAATTTAATGTTTTGCAAATTTAACTTATTTATAATGACGCCATAGTATTTCTTAATGAAAGTGCAAATAAAGAGAATTGTGTATTGTCTATTATGTTGCGTGAGAAGCCAATCGGCGTCTGCTGTACACGCGACTGTCATCGCATTGAACGTGTTAACCCTAACCACATGCTATTAAATGAAATTGTTCTAGCCAGGCAAATAGCGCTAACGGAGAATGAGGGGAAGACAGTTATGTATGTTGCGATGGGTTCTGAGTGGAGGCCCTTTGGTCATCCTCGGAAGAGACGACCGCTGTCCTCTGTAGTGCTGGACCAAGGAGTATCTGACAGGATTGTTGCTGACATCAAGGAGTTTATCAGGAATCCTGGCTGGTACAATGAGAGAGGTAAGCTGTTTTAACTGAATAGTTAATTATAGTAAATAGTAGGCCTAATGATACTGGTTACGATCCCTCAATCATTTCCATTCTTTAATATTTATTTTATTTTGTTTGGTTCCAGTTTGTGGGTTTTAAATATCAGAATGTATTTATTTTTATCTTTAGCAAAGTATCTAAAATTATAAAAAGAGGTATGGGTCACGAACAAACTTCCTGCCAAACATATGGTAGTTTGGACACAAGGAACGTATTTAAACTGAATAAATGAAGTGTAAACATTAACTGGCATCATCATTTTTGTTTACATGACCTTACTTCTTTTGGTTCTAGTCTTCTTGATCTATTTTTTGAGCTCTCTTTGTGAGGAAAAGTTGTTAAGAAAAGGACAGTGAGTTACAATTTTTAATCTGAAACAAAATAACAACATTGGCGCAATATGGCCTAGCCCCATTAGGTAAATGGTATCCAAAATAATAGTTCATTTTTTGAATAAATAAAATATATCACGATTTTTCATATTTATGAACGATTATTCAATTAAAAATATTAAGAAAATATTGCTAAGAGATGCACAGACAAAATTGTTTACAGAAATTTTAAGCCCCACTAGTAAAAATGATAAAGGATCATGCATGAACTGTGATCATTTTTTGCCAAAGTGCCAAATGGGATGTAGCAGTCATTGTAACTGAAACCCCAGCTCTTTACCCCCCACTACACACGACACTCTAGACTAGTGAAGTGTAAGCCTAAACAAATAATGGCTGAGAGGTATTCACATATTCCTATATAAATTTTAAACTTTAATTTTTTAAATAATTCAATAAAACTTCACGACAAACTAGTAGCCTACATATGTTCACGGCCCGCAGGTATCCCATACCGAAGAGGGTACCTTCTGCATGGTCCCCCAGGCTGTGGGAAGTCGTCATTCATCACTGCGTTGGCTGGAGAGTTGGAGTTTGGCATCTGCGTGTTGAACCTCAGCGAGAGAGGCCTGAGTGATGATAGGCTAAACCATCTGCTGAGTGTCGCACCGCACAACACCATCATACTGTTGGAGGACATTGACGCTGCCTTCGCCAGTCGGGAAGACACCAAACAAGGTAGCACATCAAATCAGACCTTTTGCAATGTAATTGTCCAGTGGTTATTTACAGTAGATTCAGATTCACTCTAATCCAACACGGTACTCATGGAAAACGTGCTGCCCAGTAAGTCAAACATTGCTGGATTGGAACCAGTGGCAGACGATTCCTATCAGATCGTGAGCTCTGGCTAGCCTACATGACTTAAACCGCTATGGTAAGTCACTGTCTTCAATTCATCGCAAAGGTCCTGAACCGATGGTGAAGGCAGGCAAAGGTTTTTATTTTAAATGTCAGAACAGGACACTAATTGGGATTTAAAAGCATCCATACCAAACATAAGTTTTTAGAAATCTATAATATTATAAGAAGAGGTGGTTTCTGCATGTTTTTTGTTGGTCTTTTTGTTGTGGGAAGTAAACGCAAAAAATACTGAATCGACCGGTTTGAAATTTTACACAAAAGTAGATCTGCAACTCATAGGCATATTAATTTCCTTAAAATTCCCTCTAGCTCCGTCCCGTGAACGTCCTAGGTTTTAATGTTTACATTTTCAAAGGATATCAACATAAAATGATTGACAACAGCTGTGGACACTAAAATTTGACAGTTTGAGAAGAAGAAAGAGCTGCTGTGAAAGTCCTAGGTTTCAATGTTTACATTTTCTAATGTTAACATCTGTTTACACTACATTATGACAGTTCAGGAACAAGAAGAAAGAAAGTGTGTTTTTACAGACATACTGCTTTATCGAAATTAGTATTGCCGAAAGTGGTAGATTTTACGTTTTCTCCCGATGTCTGTCTCTATTACGCTATTCCTTATCCTTTCCCATTATTACTTAACAGGTGTTATTTTGTAATTTTGTAGACACTCTGATTTTGTCATTTTGTAAACAATTGTGTTTATAATATTTTTAGATAATGTTTAGTTTAAAATACCATTAGTAAATACCTCTTTTAACGTGAATAGTGTTTTACCTGTAATAAAAAATTTTATAAATCAAATTTTCATGTTGTAGAATATTGTTTATGCCAAAGAGAAAAAAGTAACCTCTCTCAAAACTTTTTTACCCGTGCAAAGAGCGGGTACTTTATCTAGTACCATTTTAATGTTATCTACAATGGACAATAGTTGCTTTAAAATACGTTTTAACCCTTTTAACGCCATACGCAAGTTAACTCGCTCACGTACTCAACACCTTAAACAAGAATATTCCCGTAATGGCATTTATATTCAAATTCAGCCATCAAAATCAACAATAGATGGCAGGCCAATTCCATTTTTGTCACTTGCCAACTCGTTTCTTACACAGTTTCAATATCTAGTCAGAATTTATTAGTTGCAAAAAGATTTTTGTGTGTGTTACTGTCTACTGTGCAGTGGCCAGGGCGCCAACAGCGAGTATACTCATACAACAGCTGACTAGTAGATGCAGTCGGTATTTGTGTCGGGTGGTTGTTTATAACCTGGTCTTTGTCTTTGGTGTCTGTATTAATAGTAAGAGTAAAAGATAAAATTGGCTTTAAATATACAAATTTGAATTTTTTGTATACTTTGGCACGAAGGAGTGGCTAGCAATGAAAAATTTTGCATTTAAAGGGTTGAAAGTGTATCAACCATTTTTAAAGACATATTTTTCATTTTTCGCTATGGTGCATTCTATATTTTCTGTTATATTTAGCTCAAGTCAGTCAGTAGTGTATACTGACTGGAACTTAATTAATAATACACACAAAATCAAGTAAAAAAAAACCTTAAAAAAATTTCCTCTTACTCTGATATTTCACAGAACTAAACATAAACTCATCTTCAGGGATTATTGCGGCCGCGTGGAATGGGCCGCCAACTTAGGTAAGTAGATCCAGTAATAAAAAATTAATAAGCCTCTAGGATCCAAGGGTCGTAGACCTACGTCACGGTCACGCTTGCGCGTGAAGTGGCGTGGACCGGTGGTCGGCATGTGGACGAGTCGTCGCCGTGGACCCGTGTGCTTAAGATCATTATGAGTGTGTAAGTATGGTACTTAATCTAAGGGTGACTTCGGGATTTCAGGGAATGGACTAAGGGGATAATGGGGATTTAAAACATGGGCTGTCAAAATTGGGGCGGGTACATTAAGAATTAATTAATTGGTTTTTAAACATCTCAATATATTATAATAAAGGGGTGAAGAGATCGAGAGGAGGATTACACTAAACAAATAGGTATGCAGTATTTAATTAATTTATTATAGAAGGTAAATAATCATCAAAGCTGGCCAACTCTTGTAATATTCCCAGGAGCAGGCATTAGGGTCGAAAGATCCAGGGTCGCAGAAGGACTGTCGCATTACCTGGCTTGAGTGAATGAGGAATTTTATTTCTTTCTTAAAGAACAAAATATTTTTTATCTGAAGATTGGTTCCAAGTTGTAAGTGACATAACAACTGTTCAGTAAAAGTAAAATTTTAATTTAAAATAAAAAATTAATAGTTCAACTTGTTTTCCAGTGACAGCCGCATACGATGGTCTAAATAGAGTCACGTTTAGCGGTCTGCTCAACTGCCTGGACGGTGTGGCCTCTACGGAGGCTCGTGTCGTATTCATGACCACAAACTACATTGACAGGTAAACGTCTTGGGATTCAGCTAGCATTATGATTTTTTTGTTAAATCAATATTATTGTATCAGGTGCTTGCTTAGCTTTGGGTCTACAATGGAATTCCAGACAGTCAGCAGCTGTTTGGGGTGTGGCATGCGAAAGTTTCTTTTCACACCGTATTTAATATTTTTTAAAGTTGCTTTCATAGCAGGGATAATCCTTCAGTTTTGCCTTTATTAGGGTTAATAGGAGCTTGGGAATTGACAAAATTTTTTAATTCTAGTTAATATGTTTGTTAATTAGGAATTATATTGATCAGTAAAATACAGCATGATCAGAATAGATCATACAAGTTATTCACAATGTATAGCTTATGAATCATAAAAGGTTCTGTACCTTAGTGTCTTATTGTTAACTCGCCAACCCTACGAATTCATTTTTTGTTAATCATTTTTCCTCTATTGTAGGCTGGATCCGGCTCTGATTCGACCGGGTCGGGTGGACCTGAAGGAGTACATCGGTCACTGCACCGAGCACCAGATAGAACAGATGTTCTACCGGTTCTACAAAACAGCGGACGCTGATGCGGCGAGGAGGCTGACGGTTGAAGTGATGGCTCGGGGAAAACCTCTGTCCGCAGCGCAGCTACAGGGCTACTTCATGCTGTACAAGCACAGCTCGTTCGAGGAAATCATACGCAACGTCCCTCGGATATGGGAGTATTGTTAGTCATTAGTGTTTGTAAATTGTAGTAAAGTATTTTTGTAAAGTATTTCGCATATGGTTTTAAACTTCAAACCTTGGTCCTATATTGATAGTTCATGCTATTTTGTTACATTGCAGAATTTCATACCAGTGGTATATGTCATATTCTTACAGTAAAATCTCCCTAACTTTACACACGATAACTCAACATTTCATGTAACTCGATAGTGAATAGATGAGAGAAATCCTTTATCTTACATTACTAGTGCGTTAGGTTTTTCAAGGTTGCGGAACGGATAAAAAAAACAGAGATGGGCAGTCGATCTACTATGCGCCTTTAGACTGTTTCAACGTCAAAGACTCGGACATAGTAGGGGATTGGATAGCTCGCTATTGTTTACTTATTCATGGAAGAACGTTGCATCATTGAAAGAAAACTGCTATCAATTCAGCTTTTTTCAGAACATATAATTTTAATCGTTGAATATTTAAAAAGGGCTTTTTACTCGGTAGTTTTCTCAGTTTTTTTTTGATTTTGTGTTTTTTTTTATAGGTTACGTACTAAAAGAAGACTCCAAATTTGTTTTGAAGATTGCTGAAAAAGCATTGTAAAAATAATACACATCATTACAGAAATTTAATTGTGAAAGTGACTTTTAATTTTTTTATAATTTTCATTAGTTTTGGTGATTAATCTTCTTTTTCATTTCAATAATAATAAGAGGGTAGAGTAGTCAACTTACCATGAGTAAAGCGACAACTCAGAAGACAACGACAGAAACAGCACCTAACAGCTGGAAGAAACTGCTGACCATCTGCTTTTTGATGTATTGGACTTGCAGAGATGAGATCCCCTACTGTGGACTATGTGGAAAGGGGTAGGTTCGTCTTGACGAACTTGTTGATAGGATGTTGATGTTTTCCAGATCACTTAAATTGGATCATTAAAATTCATAATGGCGTTGCTTATTAATTATTCAATATCTTTTATTGGACTTTTTCCAACATGTTTTTAACCACACAAAATTTCTGGAGGTGGAGAAACTCTCTTGTTTTCAATAAAATAATTTAAATTAAAAATTGAATATTTAAGTTACATATATTAATTATATCATGTTGTCAATAATACTATACTTATCTGCCTTGTACAACATAAAAACTCTATTGATGTACACGAAATTACCACAACACTCCTCCTTCGAGCTAGCGGAGCGACACAAGATGGTGTACGCTCAGAACGAAATTAGGAGCACGACTTAAAACTTTACACACTTACAAACACACTTTACAAACTGAAAACTTAAACACAGTCTTGATCCAACTATTCTTCTGAGTACACACTATCTTGTGTCGCCCCGCTAGCTTGAAGGAAGAGTGTTGAGGTTATTTGGTGCTTTATCAATTTAGTTATTGTGTTGTACATGATAGATAAGTATACTATTATTGACAACATAATATAATTAATTTATGTAACTTAAATATTCAATTTTTAATGGAAATTATTTATTAGGTAATCACTTGAAAACGGGAGGAGTTTCTCCACCTCCAGAAATGTAGTGTAGTTAAAAACACAGACGGGTTGGCAAAGTCCGATAAAATATATTAAATAATAAATAAACAGTTCCATTATGAATTTTAAAGATTCTGAAGGAAATAGGGTTGCGGAAAAAAGCTACTATTGGCTGAACTGCCTTGAGAGCAATCATTCCGCAACTTTCGATGATGGGGCCGGTTGGAAATGTAGGAAGAATTGGGGGAGAAACGATCATTTTTGAGGATAGAGGAATGAAAAATCATCTTGAATATGAGATTGATTGTGAGAATTTTTACTGTATTAGGTAAGTAAACGTTGAGTTTACTGAAGAGAGAGAACCACTGTTGCTGAAATACTAAGTTTTATAAACTGTATTCAGCATTGTGGAAGACGTTTCTCAGTAGTAGCCTAGATTCGGGCTGTTGAGAGTGTCGATTGTAGCCTGGATGGAGGCTCGAAGCAGAGCTGAGGTCAGGCTGGTCACAGTGCTGAGGTCCAAGACCAGAGGAGCGAAGTACTCCAACACCTGGTTTGTGTTGGTGAACGTCACGTTTGGAGCTCTGAGAAACAAATCATAAGTTGTAATGAAACTTATTTTCAGCGATAATTGATTCAGTGAACTCCCGATTATCAGTGGATAGTGAAAATTCCTTTTCTTTCATTTATATTTTAGATCTTATTTCCAGTCTTTGTGCAAATCATCATCAATTCAGATTTTCAGCTATTTTAAATCGGCAAAATAACTCCAAACCAGGTAACAAAAGCACCAAACGCAGGACATAAAACAAATATCGACCGGTCAAAAATCATTCTCAGCAACTAGATCAACACAGAGATCAAATTTATGATTGGTGAAAATAAAACAGTAGGTGCTTCAGGGTGTCTTGCTAGCCTAGTGGTTAGTATCTTGGATTTCGGTGCAAGAGGTTACGGGTTCAAATCTTGGGATGCTCACATCTTCCCAAAAAGTGTTTGTGTGGCTCATTGACTATTAAAATGGTATTAGATTGCTTGCTAACCTAGTGTGTGAATTCCGAGATTTGTGTATGAATTTGCCCGCAGATAATCGGGAGATTACTACATTGTCAAAGTGGTAATATTATCATGATGATATGTTAGTTTTATCATAACGGATTTCTAAACAATACTACTAAGGGTTTAAATTACCTGAATCATTAGATGATCGCGAAGTTTTAATAGCAACCACAAGTTTCAAACTATTTTCAGTTAATTTTTTCAAGCTTTTGTACCATTTCTCCATGTTGAATAAATATCTCACATGAGGTCAATAGTACTGTTTTTAAAATACTCACGTGTTTCAAATAAATTTTTGTGGGTTTCAATTTGTGTTATTGCCGAAATGATATTGTTATATGTGCTTGAAAACGAACTCAAGATAATTCAAAACCTGTGGTTGCTATATAACTACAGGATTACCTGATGGTTCAGGTAGTTTAAACCTTTAATAGGAAATATTATGTAATTTTCTGGGATTTTAGATCTCGGTTTCATTCTGGTCTAGTAGAGTGAATTTCATAGAACTTATGGTCTATTATTCCCATCATAGTAATCGAAAAGTACTGAGTATGCAGGCTTGCTGCAATAAGGGTTGGTTTACATGGTTTTATATACACCATGTTATACCAGGCTGTTAAAAAACATACCATTTTTTTATTATGGCGATAATTAAACCAGTTATGCCAATTTGTCTATTCTAAATAAGCATTAAATGGGGAATTAATCTGTGCAATAAATTAATTTTTGTAATTAGGGAGCATTTCTATTAAATTATGTTGAAAGTTTCAAATTTTAATTATATTTAAATTTTCGCTTAGTTGGTACACTTTATCACTATTGCAAATACTGACTCTTGGGTGGTAACACTGATGCTATCAAGGTTGGCTTTGAGGTTGGCAGAACTGACACTCAAGTTGATACTGACGTTGAGAGTAGGAATAGAGCTGACCACAATGCCTTGGTGGGCGAGTCCGTCAATCTTCAGTTCCACAGCGTAACTCGACTGTCACATTGATTTAAGTAAATAAAACATTCTTCCTTTGAAAGATTAAATTTAATACGTAGATAGAAATTAAGTAAAATTCCCCCCCCCCCCCCCCTTTAAAAGATTTTTTTTTTATTTGTATTTAATATTCAATTTGGGGTTGGGTGTATTTTTTTTTTTTGATTTTAGTATTAATTGTGTTAACCAATTTGCAGTAAACAGAATTTCATAGAAGATAGAAAATTGTACTCTATGACTTTGTAAAGTCTATCCCCAAATAACATCCTCATAATTAGACCAGTTTGTTATTCAGAGGCAGTGGTTTGAACTCCAGGTTAAACTGTAGGTCACTTAGATATGCCATTGCCAGTTCTGTCTAAGGATCTTGTTAGGCATAGCCAGTACCAAGACTACAAGATCGCACCACAATCATCTTACACTTTTATGTGATTCATACTTGGTTTGAATAAACATGAGAGGTTGGTTCAACTGAAGTGAATTTTGATCTGGAGAGAATACATAAGTGGTCGTAATGGCACGGTCTCGGTGAATGACACTGTCAAGCCTTTGGGTGTTTAATACTTGACAGTGGCTATACATTCTCCGACCACATCATGTATGATTCTCGGCTGGCTTTGAGGTGACTGCAAGGTCTATACAAATATCTATCCATGCTACCGGCAGGTGTTTCATTTTTCATACTTGGCTTGATAGGTTGCCATTTCAGTAACTATAACTATCAGTTAAGAAAATGACCACTTTTTGATAAATTAAACAGAGTATTTTTAAATTTTTTCACTATAAAACTAGAAAGTAGCATGATACAATTTTTATTCTTATATCAAATCCCATTTACTGTGCATTGTTAGTAAACTAAATAAATTCTAAAACAGTATTTAAACCTTGTTTTATGCTAGCTTGGCTGGGGTGGACCAAGTTCTTGATAACGTAAGACAATATTTCTAATGTAAATTCTATCACACAGCTCAAATAGATTGTTAAATATTTATAACATGTTTCAGTGTTAAGACACCATCGTTAGTGTCAGATACTGGCGAAGTTCTGAAGAAGGGTTTACTTATTGGCTGGGTGGCAGAGTAGTTATATTGCCTGTCTTCAAAGCTGAAGGTCTCCTGATCAAATCTCGCAAGGGTGAATCTGGAGCGCGGCCATTTCGTCATTAATCAATGATGGTTCCAGAAAAATATCAATTTTAGTATACTGTAGTAACAAGACTGGGGTTTGGACTGTTCCCAGACAAAACGTTAAAAATTCCAAACGGCGTAGGACACAAACAAAACAAATTTGTTTTAACACCGAAACATGTTCTAAATATTATTTGGATTTTTACTACACTGAAAATTGTGATGGAAAATGTCTGTAGTAAAAATCTAAATAACGTAAATTATCATCACCAATAGTGAATTTCAAACAAGGAATGTTCTAAATATTTAACTCATGACAGAATTTACATGAGCAAAACAGTCTTAGTTATATCCAGCAGCTCAGTGGTAAAAAACTTAGATGTTATATGTCTTGAATAACACTATAATAACCTGGACTTGCTGCGAGACGAGTGTTGCAGATAAGGTCAAGTTCCCGGTTGTTTTGTTATAGTCGATAAAAGCGTCACCACTTCTTCTCAGCTGGTCGATGCCTGTTATGGACCCGTTATACAGCTTCAGAGAGTAGTCAACGTCCAAAAAAAGGTATCCCTGGAAAAAAATTCCATAAATATTTCTGCTAAAATTAGCTATTTTACCTATGGATAAAAATGGTAAATTATGCAAAAATTATAAGTTAGTATATTGCTTCATACATTTTATCTATGGGTTTTTTTATATTTTTATAAATTATTTTTTATACATGAAGTTCCGACAGGGTGTTTCAGAATTCCCTACCAATACTCTAGGGCATTGTTCCTGGGTAAGAAACATATCTAAATATCATATTTAAATTGTCCGGAAGTCCTTAGTTACTCACACAGCCTCCATTTTGTTTTTTTCACTTATAATTTTTTTCTGAATAATAGTTAAACGTACGGAATTGAAACTTTGCACACACATTTATGACAAATAGACAAAGCTACAAAAAAATTATGACGATTTCTCAAATTCAAAAAACAAAATGGCGGCCATTTAAAATTTTGTTTCTCAAATAACTCGTGAACTGTTGATTTAACAGAAGATTTACAAAAATAACTTTTTTTAGGTAATGTAATTACAAAACGATTGACACCAAATTGTTTTAAATTAGACAAATATTAACTGAGATATGGCAGCTTTAGTGATAGGTGACCGCTAGAGCTTAGTTGCAGTGCATGTCAAGCTTTGCGACTTAAGTCTGCCACAACAATGCAACAGCCTCCGTCTGCTTACTGTAATTAAAATTCACACAAAACTGCCAAACTTTTTATATCAGCTGTGGTAAAAGTCAAAATACGTTTTTACGAACTAATCATCTGATTTTATTCTTGCCTAAAAATGTTATTATTTTATTCATTGTAGTCAGTTCCTCTACAGTTATTCTAAACTTATGGCAAGACCAAGAGGGTTATGTGACATTTTATTATTATTTGTGGTAATCTAAAATAACCTAAAAATAACATACAAAGCAGGCGGAGACTGTTGCATTGTTGTGGCAGACTTTAGTCGCATGGTTTGACATGCACTGCAACTAAGCTCTAGCGGTCACCTATCACTATCTCAGTTAATATTTGTCCAATTTAAAACAATTTGGTGTCAATCGTTTTGTAATTACATTACCTAAAAAAAGTTATTCTTGTAAATCTTCTGTTAAATCAACAGTTCACGAGTTATTTGAGAAACAAAATTTTAAATGGCCGCCATTTTGTTTTATTAATTTGAGAAATCGTCATAATTTTTTTGTAGCTTTGTCTATTTGTCATAAATGTGTGTGCAAAGTTTCAATTCCGTACGTTTAACTATTATTCAGAAAAAAATTATAAGTGAAAAAAACAAAATGGAGGCTGTGTGAGTAACTGGGGACTTCCAGACAATTTAAATATGATATTTAGATATGTTTCTTACCCAGGAACAATGCCCTAGAGTATTGGTGGTGAATTCTGAAACACCCTGTATAAGTTGATACATCTTTTAGTAACCAGAAGAAAAGTTAGTCTGTTTTTGTGGATATAACCAGACAAAAAGAAGTTATGTGGAATCATATACGGTAACGTCTTTTTGTTTGGTTTCAAGGCCTTGTATATTCCATATTCTGAAATTCATTGTCCATTTACTTGGCCAGTTTCGTATCTTGTTAAGTCCGTTCAAATTCCGAGACTTTTCACTACTGGGTTTTGGCCAAGTTTTTGATCAAGATTTTCTCCTCTAGCCTTTAGAGATCCAACTCTAAACTGCAAAGCAGCAGCCTTAGAGTCCATGGCGTCCTCCTATAACTCCTGAGGAGGAGTTGTAGGAAGACAAGATTGGATAGGGTGAGGAGCAAGGACATACAAAGGGAAATTGAAGGAGATGTTATAGACGAAAGAGGCAATTGGTCTGGTTTGGTCTAATAAAGGTGATCTTTGTGGATGTATTCAATAGTGCGGACGATAATCCACACAAGAGAACACCACATCCATTTACCATCTTTCACAACTATCTACAATTCGTGACCTCCAAGTAGCTGGATTACAGGACGTCGCCACCGTCCCAGTCGTTATGCTTACCCATGTTCCTTTATTGAAGTACAGAGGTAATGAAATCAGTGAAGGTTGTCTCTGCTTTATCAGGTCAAATGTTTGGTCAAAATAGTCGTTGAACTGATCCACTAATGATTTCCTGGAATAAAATGGGGTTAATATTGTAATGTCGTATTGTGTACTTTTATTGCTTGATTGCCAAGCAATACACTAGAACGAATCAAAGTTTTCAATTGTTCATGTTTAAAAGTTCTAAGGTTCGTTTACACTTGCAAGAAAAGAGTCGACCACTGGGGCGCTGCTGTGTAATGTGAATGGATTGATTAGTACAGAGTTTCACAAATTGTGGTCCGCGGACACATCGGAAAAAAAATTCTAATCAAATTTATTTTTAATCAGTCACATCTAATGTGTCTATTTCTGAAAATAACAGGTTTGGCTTGTATTACAAATTGCATATGTAGCAAGCTCAACACATGCCTTTGAGCAGGGAAATATTGTTTTCCCCTTGTTTTGTAAGGGTGAAAGGGGGTTCGGGGTGGGGGTAAGTTTACAGGGTCCCCATTACATACATCATTAATTACAGGGGTCCTTGAATAGATGAAGTTTGAGAACCCTTGGGTTTAGTATATTTCTTACACCAACAAACTAACTTTGCAGGATGTGAAAGACATAAAACAGTATTTATTGTGACATCAGTTGTGATACTGTTTACTGTTTTGTGAAAATTTGGAATCTCTACTGTCATACAGAAAGATACACAATATACAGCAGGTATAATCTCAGCTTCAGAAATAGTAGTTGGTAAGTTTATAGAACTAAAAAATAAAATTTGTTGGACAGTAGACTTTAGCAAATTCGTTCAAAGTTAAATGTGATAGGTAAGTACAGCGATCAGTTATAATATTCAAGGCATATATTAGATGAAAAATTTTTGTCAGTATCACCCACAGACAAGAATTTCTAGAAATTCTGTTCATGTGATCAGATTCCAGATCCCGAAACGAGTAAAACTTTGTATACTAATCATGATGAAAAATGTGCTCAAGCATAATCTAAATATATAGCCCAGTAGTTATAATTAAACACAGGTAAACTTACAGTGAGTACTGTAAGTACACTACAAACGTCTGAAAACTATTTTAATTTAGTTAAAATTATTTATTTTTACTTACGAATTGTACTGTGAAATCATTTCACCTGGTGAAAGGTGGTAAAGGAGGAAGAGGAAAGAAATAAACATTCTAGTATTCCTCATGTCTTGGTAAGGTGAATGGCAAGTGCACAATTAATGTGTTGTGGAGATAATATGTTATCTTTTTATCTCAAAACAGTTTATCAGTGGGTTAGTCTACAATTTGAAGATAAACTATAATTTTTTAGAGTACTTGTGACTCATTAATTGCTGTTCGATTCATTGTACAATTTTTAGTAATTTGGAACAATAGGCAAAAATCCAAAAAAATATTCTGTTAAATTTCTACAAATTGAATTTTATTAAAGATTACTCTATGGAGTATACCAACAAATGTATAATTAGGTAAGATTAAGCTGGGTCAAGAAAATAATTATTTTATGATTGGGATGACTGAGCTTAACTGATTTTAGTCTTCAACGAATATAACAAATGTCATTGTGGATAGCCTCTGGATCTTTGAGAACGAAATTGTGGTTAAAAATATCTGTCTGTTGAGAGATCCTTGTGTAGCTTTTGAGATTACAGCCGGTTCATGTGAGCGTTGCTCCACAAACAAAATATATTTTATTCAAATTTATATTTAAGTGATATCTTATACTGAATCTAACCTTGAAAAATGTATTTTATGAAAGGAACCACTCTTCAAAAATTCAGGAATAATGGAACTATTAGGTCCAACCACACAGATCAAATTGAAATGCAAACAATAAAAAAATAGGAACAGAAATTTAGAGAATATTCAATTTTTAAAGAATAGGAATTCTAAAACTCTTTGTTGATGAAGAGTTATTTATAGATATGAAATCTAACTGTGTAATGTTTACATAGGAAGATTAAAGTTCCATAATCCATTTTAGTAAATTTTAAAATATAATTAATTGAGGTAAGTGGAATTGAAAAATTAAGCAGCAGTTTATCATATTTATTATACTTTATACTTTTAACTGAAATGGCGACCTACCCAGGTAGGTATTTTAAGCCAAGTATGAATGAGGAATGAGTGTAGGATGATTGTGGCGCGATCTTGTAGTCTTGTTACTGACTAAGGCCGACACGTTCCTTAGACAGGACTGTTAATTAATAGCCCAACAGCCGATGGCAACTAAGGGACCTACAGTTTAACGTGGAATCCGAACCACGACCTCTGAATTACGAACTGGTCTAACTGTGAGGATGGCCTTTGCGGATTAACGTAGTATTCAATAGTGCGGACGTTAATCCACACAACAGAACACCACACCCACCAACCATCGCTCACAACTATCCACAATGCGTGACCTCCAAGTAGCTGGATTACAGGATGACGCCACCATCCCAGTCATTATATATCGTCATAATATCGCTTTGTTTGGAAAATTAAGTTGGCAGTAATTAGTTAATTTAACAAAATAATTGAAATAAGAATACTGTAATAATATTAGATGCAGATGGTTAAAAAAAGTTAGGAAACTTTTTTAAAGATAAACATTGTTACATATTTTAAAGTATTCATTGTGGAAATTTAATACATTTACATCACTAAATGCAAAATTTAGTACTCCTGTTTTGACATATTACAGTCTTTACCACAATGAGGATCAGCTGATTGAATGACGTTTTCGACAATGCTCTATACACATTTAGGAGGCTGTGGATAGTAAGAACGAACGTTCCTGTTGCAACATGAGTTCATCAGTTCGTGTAGATTGTTTATCGTGTGCAAGTGTTTGTAAATGTGTTGAGTTAGTTTTTTATTAACTTTAAATAATAAATCCAGTGTACCTAGTGTGTATTTAAAGTGCTCTTATGTCGAATACGTAGATTAGAAATTTGGGGAATAGCTCTTAAATTGTAAGTTCTTTATTATTTTATAAAATTATTTTTTAAGATTTTAAATTAATTTTTACGAAATGTATACAAGTACCTACTGTATATGAATTCATATTCGTTGATACAACTCTTTTCTTCAATATATTAACTTTTATTGTTATAAATGATAATTGAAGTGCATAGACGATATATTTTGGGTTTTACAAATACGCAAATTGTCGTCAATATATTTTCACATCTTAGTGAAAATATTTTTTAATGTTGCTTACGGGATTACAATTTTAAAAGACGTCAGTTAAATTTTCAAAACTATTTTACCATTTACGCAGCTTAAAAACTAATTAAAACTATATAAAAGTTAGTTAGAAGAAACTATTTTTGGTCAATTATTTAATATACGTAATAAGTTTTAAGCCTAATATTTTACCCATTATAACGATGTATCTATTTATTCAGTAATAAATTATCAATATCTGGTATAGCCTATTGTAAAGTTTGCATCTGTTACAAACATAATTTATGATCAGCTGATCGTGCTGAAGTTTTTCAGTAAACCTTTCGTCAAGATAAGCTTTGTTCTACGTTTTAAAATAATTCGTTTATAATGAAATTAAATACATTTTTTAGTTATTGTGTAGCCTACACTGAATGCAAAATTTAATACAGCTGTTTTGACAAATTACACGCTTAATCAGCTGATTAAATGACGTTTTCAAAAATGCTACATTTATGAGTCTTTGGATAATAGGAATAAACGTTCATGTTACAACATGAGTTCAGTTTGTGCGGATAGTTCTAGTTGTACAGTGTTTGTGAATGTGTTGAGTAAGGTTAACTTTAAATATTATATTCAGTTCTTATTATGTGTTTTAATTCTTCTTGCGTAGAACAATTACTGTATAGAAGTTTCGGACTTAATTGCTCTTGAATGGGTGAGTTTTAGTTCATTTTACAATATAAATGTTTAACATTTGTTGATTTATTTTTACGAAATGTTATATGTGAATTCATATTCTGTAATATAAAAAATGTGTTAAATATTTTCAACATATTTCAATTATTTTATGCTATAAAATATATTTTAAATACAATAACAATATTTTGGGGTTTACTAAAACGTCTTAAGACATTTATTTATCATTGATTTATTTTTACTTCTTAGTGAAACTATTTCGCTAAATAGAATTTTAGTTTCTTAATGAAACAGAATAAGTAATATATACATTTTGATTTTTAATAGTTCATTCGGTAAAAACACTGTCTGGCTTAACGGGTTTACAATTTTAACAGACGTCAATAATTGTATTAATTTTTTAACTATTTCTGCAACTTACTTAAAACTTTAAAAAGTGATTTAGCTTACAAGAAACTAGCCTTTTTTTGATCGAAAGTTTAATATACCTAATTAATAAGCGTTTTATGCTTCATATTTAAATCATTATTAGGACGTATTCATTTATTCGGTCATAAATTATCAATATCTGTTATAGCCTATCTTAGTATATACATAAATTAAAAGTGACGTAATGTAAGATCAGCTGATTATAAGTTTGTCTTGCAATTCTTCCTAGATAAGCTTTGCATTACGTTTTAAGTATTCATTGTTAATGAACTTTAATACATTTACAGAGTACAATGAATGCAAAATTTAATACAGCTGTTTTGAAAATTTCACATTTTATTATTAGGATCAGCTGATTAAATGATTTTTTTCGACGACGTTGCATTTAAGAGGCTGTTAGTAATAATTATAAGTATTCCTGTTAAAAAAGGAGTTCAGTTCAAGTAGATCGTACTACTTGTGCAGTGTTTGTGAATGTGTTATGAGTTATTTTTTTAATTTTCCCCTTATACAATATGTAGCCTAGAATGTATTGTTTTTTGTGAACATATGTTGGAATTTGAGTTGAGAGTGAATATACAGTACCTGTTTTGAGGCTCTCTGAATCCAAAAAGGTGGGTTTTTATACTGATGCCTGCCTGTCTGTCTGTGTATGTGAAATTTGGTACACAGGTGCACTTTGGCCATAAAACCCTTAAAAATATGAAAAATACAGATTTCTCAAAATCCGCCCCAAAGGGTTTTCGATTAAAATTTAAAGGTTTATTGTGCTTGCTAGACACTTTGTAACTCGAATAGATATTAAGTTCAAAAAAATATGACACCACCCTAGTCTACGGCTTACGTCTTTAAAATGGTTATTTTTAGTTATGGGGGTTTTAAAGTAAAAAAATCTTTTTTTGGCAAAACAATAAGTTTATAAATTTGACTACAACTTATGTTTGAAGAAGCTTAAAAACTAAACAAATTAGTACTTTGAATTATTAGCCTACGAATAATGGTTCCAAAGGAAATTTTAATTACTGTCTGTGGTAAACACAGTACGTTGTCTAAATAAGAGCAATGTTATTCTTTTGGATTTTACTGAAAATCAATTTCTTCTTCATATCTCAACCATTTTTCATGAAATCTGAGGTCACGCTATCCCATGAAGCAAAATGAGGGGAAGAAGAGTTGGGCATCCCTATAAAATTTTGAGATTTTTAAACATTGTTTCAGTAGGCTTTAAATTGAAAGGCCTAGTTCACTTATATAGTCTCTATATATAAAATTGAATGTATGTATGTATGTATGTCCTTTATGCGTTGCCAAACTACTCATCCGATCGCCATGAAATTTTAGGAAGTTGCTCTATATGTGTCCGGGAAGGTTTTAGTGAAAAAATATTTTCGAAAACCCCATAAGTTTTCATTTTATGGCGTTTTAAATTTCTAATGTTAACCTTATGGAGAGTAAGTTTGTTTACAAATTGTCTACAATGAAAACATTTGATTTCTTAGCAACAGCTGATTGGTTTACTTTCCATTAGCAATATGCTTTACTATTAAATGCTATCTGAATCATTCATTAATGTAAAACTATGAAGTAAATGTGTACTGTAAAAAATAAACAGCTTTAATATAGTTAATATAGTTTACGGTTTTGGGGGATTATGTATTTATATTTTCATTTTCTGTCTGATTAAAATCACGTGTTTATATGATAATTAAAATGTTTATATTATTACGTTTATTATAATAAGCAGCTGTTGTATATCTTCTTTCCTATGAAAGCCGTATTACAGTTAGGTTTGTTTTGGGTTTGGATTCGATTAGAAAATTGTGAATTAATCCACTCAGATTTATTTGTTTTATGGGAATGTTATTAATATGTCTTATCGTTTCAGTATTGTTATTCACTATGCCTCTTCCCAGGATATATAAACTTTCACAATGAAGCCGTATTGCTATTCGACTTCAGAACATGGCCAAACTTAAAGTTAACATGTGTTTACTGTCAGGCGTTACGAAGTTCGCCGGGTCAGCTAGTTCACTTATAAAAAAAGAAAATATATATATTTACCTGATACTGTTTATTTTATAATTGCTTTAAATAATAATTTCAATACTTATTATAATTTATCAATGTTCTTGCGTCGTACAATTACGTCTTTACAATATTAACGTTTGAATTTTAAAATTTATTTCCCGAATTATTAAATATGAATTTATATTCTGTGATACAAAAATGTATTTTGCTAATTTTTACGTTACAATCCTTGACAATCGTTAAATTTAAATTATCCTTGTAGACAATGTCAACATTTAAGGTTTTACCAAAAAGTCGTAAGTCGTTTGACGTCAAAACAAATATAATCATAGACAGTAACTTACGAAATTGTTTGCAGTTTTTCGTTCATATTCTATGCAAAAAGGTTAATTGAATGGAAATTTGTTTGACTTCAGGTAGTAATTTCAATTCTGGAATGGACATATTTTGTAAAAGAGAATTTGCGTTTATCAATGAAACAAATAAGTGTAGTTTTATACGTTTGGGTTTTATACTTTTTGTGTTTTTGGATCAGTGTAAGGGCATATATATTCTGATTCAATCGATCCAAATATTGAGGTAAATTACAACTGAAAATAATCAAGGAATAGAGGGAAACCTTAAATTTTAAAGTAGTTCTTAATTCGGCTCCTTTTGTACGCCTCCAAAATGCATATACATTCTGATTCAATGGATCCAAAATAATATTGACAATTACATACTGAATAATCAAGGAACAGATTTAAATTTTGTAGTTCTTAATTTATTTTGTGAATAATATTCTGATTCAATGGATCCAAAATAATATTGAGGTAAATTACAAATGAAAATAATCAAGGAACAGAGGAATTTTAAATACATTCTGATTAAATGGACCAAAATAATATTGAGGTAAATTACAACTGAAAATAATCAAGGAACAGAGAAACCTTAAATTTTAAAGTAGTTCTTAATTCGGCTCCTTTTGTACGCCTCCAAAATGCATATACATTCTGATTCAATGGATCCAAAATAATATTGAGGTAAATTACAACTGAGAATAGTGAAGGAATAGAGGGAAACCTTAAATTTTAAAGTAGTTCTTAATTCGGCACCTTCTGTTCTCCACCTCAACTTTGGGACCATATTTCACCTTGGTACTATCTGTCCGTCTCCCCGACAACTTTTACTTTAACTTAATACTTCACGCGAGTAGATCACCTGCGGTGTTATGAATTCTTCGCGACGTCAAGCTATAAATCTCCATGGAACAATGCAAAACCAACAGTAAAACGTGACCGTAATTGAAGACGTAATTTACGCGCGGCGGCGGAAACGATAGGTTTTACCGTACAAACGACGTTTACAGCCGTTGATCTATAAATATATAACATCCGTAATGATAGGGCAGGTGTGTGTTGTTGGCGTTGACAAGGACGGTGTAGTCAAGGTGACAATACGGAGGACACGATGCTAGCGCGCTCTATGCGGGTGCTCGTGTAATTAGAGGTGGGCCGACAGACTAAAGTGTGACAGCCTTTTACTAAATCGGGATATCCAATTATATGTTGAGCTAGACACTCGGTGACTCACTAATGTAAAAACTAGTGGAAACTTTCCCTGAATCGGAGTGCCCTTAGGCCTAAAGTTGAGTAACTTGGTTGGATATGCGAGTTGGAGTATTGTAGCCTATACCAATACTATGCATATGACAGCAAACTTCTTATGTAAGACTCCCCTTCATCTTTTTAGAGGATTTTAAAATTTATTTTGAATTCGAAAAATATGGCCGTCACTTTCCAATATGGCCGACAACTTGAAAATTTTAATAGAACACCCTATATTTTATGGTGTTTTTGGATAGAGCATATAATTGTAATACTTTTTACTCCTAATAATTTTTGCGTAAATGTAACCGTTTGCGAGCTACTGTTAATAATCATGAAAACTACTGATTTTCAGATTTGCATGTACCTGTTACATTTACGTCAAAATTATCAAAAGTAAAAACGTCTTAAAATTACCTTTTATATCCTAAACCACCATAAATTATAGGGTGTTTTATAAGAAATTTTTAAGTTGTCGACCATATTGGAAAATGGCGGCCATAGTTTTCGGATTCAAAATCAATTTTAAAATCCTCTAGAAAAATAAAGAGGAGTCCCCTTTAAGAAGTTTGCTATCATATGCATGGTATAAAAAGTAGCTATTGGTTCACTATAGGTGAGAAACCCTATATATGCAAAATTAATCTAAGAAAAGTTATAATTAGTTATGGTGCTTCTCGGGTTCTGGAGCAGAGTGTTGAGCTAAGGTAATCTATTCTTCAAGAATTCTATCTCGGTGTAGAAAAGGTTCTTCCTGGAGCTTAGTTGAATCTTGAGGTGTTATGGCTCTATAGTCTGTATACACTTGGCCGATGGACCTTCGGCTACCTGTGCCCACAGACTATAATGTTTTCAGAGGTTCAGGAGGGTGGTTGAAAAATAAGGTTCCTTTGTCGAAGGGACTACAAAGACTTCATCTTGTACAGACTCAGGTGTTGAGATGGAAGGGAAAAATGTCATGCGTCTTGTATTGTGCACGAGAGTATGAGTACGGTGTCTAGGCTGGAGGGTGTTGACTATGTGCATGATGTCTTCACGTATGTACAGAGAGACCACAGTGAACTTTTTTTAAGTGTTTGACGTGTTCTTCGCATCCATCGGTTTTCTAAGTTAGTATTGGCGTCCCTTTCCCATAAGGATGTATTATATCTGAGGTGGATTTCAAAAAGTGCCTAGCAGATAACTTTTGCGGTTTTCAGGCCACTTATGTGATGCATTCTACGGATCACATAGGTACTTGACGAGAGCTTGTTGCAAAGTTGTTTAATATGTGGGTTTCATTCAGGATATATGTTCACGGCCATCGTAAATTTCAATTAATTCATATTGTGTAGGCTTTCATTAGTAAATTGGCAATACGTAGGAATATGACCTTGTTACATAAGTAAAAAAGTGTTGTATAACAAGTTACACACTGACGAAAAATTAGTTTGCTCGTTAAGGTCAGATAAAATTTATGTAAGAATTTGTTTATTAATTAAATTTCCTCAGTTTTAAACCACCAATGCATTACAAGGTTTACGTATTTCACAAAATAATTACGTATTTAAGTGTTAGTTTGTCCAGTTGAAAAAGTACATTTTATAAGGTACACTTATTAAAATTCAGGTACATTATTATCTTCTGATAAAGAGTTGTGATTGTAATGTAATAAAAGAATAGGATTAATTGTCAGAAATCATATTAAATTTTACGTTGGAGTATTTCGGAATCCGTTTTGCTATTTAAGTAGCTTCTTATACTTTATTTTCATAAAGGGTTGTTTGACTCAAAGGCCTTTATTGTAATGTACCGAAAGTATATTTTCGGGAAATAAATTCATTTATTCATTTTTAGTTCAGGACTCTAGGGTATATGAATTTTCACATATTATTTGAGGTACTTTTGCTATTTCTCAAACTGAATTCTTACAAATACTCAAAACTCGAGTTGTGTGATAACAATTGACTTTGCTGTTTACGAGGTGATTATTTGAAAATTTATTTCAACTTCAACCCCCAAATCCATCAAATAAGTATGTTTAGTTAGTGCATAGTTAAGGTGGTTGTAACTGTATTTAATATAGCATTATTTTATGTTACAGTATTAGATTATAGTTTGTAATGGTAACCTACCAAGGTAGGTATATAAGCCGAGTATGAATGAGAAATGAGTATAGGATGGTTGCGGCACGATCTTGTAGTCTTGTTACTGACTAAGGCTAACATTTTCCTTAGACAGGACTGTCAATTAATAGCTTAACAGCCAATGACAACTAAGGGACCTACAGTTTAACGTGGAATCCGAACCACTGCCTCTGAATTACGAATAGGTCTAATCATGAGAATGGTCTTTGCGGATTCAATAGTGCAGACGTTAATCCACACAAGACAACACCACACCAACCGACCATCACTCACAACTATCCACAATTCGTGACCTCCAAGTAGCTGGATTACAGTAACACGTCCCAGTCATTATTAATTCAATGTTCATTTATTCGGGCACATTATTATGTTCTAAGAGGGACAGTTGTGATTTTAATATAACAAAATGATTATGATTAATTATCTGAAAACATGTTTGATGTTGCGTTGGAGCATTTTAGAATACCTTTCGCTATAGTTATTCATACTTTGTTTTCATTGAGATTGTTTGGCTCAAATGCTTTTTGTACATTTATTCCAAGGTTTAGGGAACGGTTTAAACTCTGGACTTGTTACTGTATTCCCAAACGTGCGAAACTTGTCCAACCGATCGTTTAAGTCTTGTCACTTTTACGTCGGGAAGTCATTCACTTCGCCAAAAATTAGCCCTTGTAGCAAATTAGTTGGGTTACTGTAAATATTTATACTCTATACTGTTTACTAAAATGGCGAACTACTCGGGTAGGTATTTAAGGCCAAGTATGAATGAGAAATTAATGTATAAGATGATTGCTACGCGATCTTATACTGTAGTCTTGTTCCTGACTAAGGCTGACATGTTCTTTACATAGGACTGTTAATTAATAGCTCAACAGCCAATGGCGTCTAAGGGACCTAGCGTTTGACATGGGATCCCAAACATATTTTGCCTCTGAATTACGATCTTGTTCAACAATGAGGATGTCTTTGGGGACGGACGTAGTATTCAGACCTACCTGGGTAGAGCGCCATTTCAGACAGGTGATCTAATTAATATTGTAGGCCTACCAGAAATTTTTAATTGAAACGGGACACACCAGTATGTGCAAAACTTTCTATATTTTATCATTTTTACTACACAGAACCGAGGCGAAAACCGCAAATTTCGATTATGCAAAATTCGATAGCCCATACAAAGATATTTTAGGTTTTGAGCTATAACAGCAATAGGGTATTCACAGTATAGAGGTTTTACGTGTGTTACATAAATCATCAGTGCCGCGACATAGAGTAAGGAGACCGGAGGCCGTGAGACAAAGAGGAAGACACTCCCAGTCTCGTCGCCAACACTCCTAGGTCCGGCACCCGGCATCAAGATAAGGTCGCCGAAGACGGCCCTTGGAGTGGCCGTCACAAAGGAAGGATGCGTTCAAAGGAAACGACCCAGTTATGTTATTATCGGAATGTTGAAGAACCTTGTGAGAGGAATTCTTGTTGGGAAATGTTACTTCGGTAATCACCAACTACCGGGCAATAGTGGGCTCGAGCAATGTTTTAGTGTCCACAAGTAGGCCTAATACGTATCTTAATTAATTATCAATTATTTTTAATTGCTTCCCTTATAAGTTTTTATAGAGAAAGTATTGTGTTCCGTTAAAATTTTTGAATTTGAGTTGATATACCGGGTGTCCATGAAAAACGTTTAAGGACTTCGGTGAGTGATTGGGTATATTAGAAGGAAGAACGAGTTCCAATGGAGGTATGGCCTAAAACGCTTATTTTCTCAGATATCCGCCATTTTGCATTTTTCACAAAATATTTTTTAATTCAAACATTTTTAATGGATTATTTTGAAATTTGGTATGTGTTTTACACTAGTAGATTAGTATTATTAAAAAATAACTAGCATGATCTAAGCTCAAAATCCAAAATGGCGGCCATTTTAAATTTTACCGTTAACAAAGTATTTAAGTTTTAAAATTTTAAATGGCCGCCATTTTGGATTTTGAGCTTGGATCATGCTAGTTATTTTTTTACTAATAGTAGTCTACTAGTTTAAAACACGTACCAAATTTGAAAATAATCCGTTAAAAATGTTTGAAATAAAAAATATTTTGTGGAAAATACAAAATGGCGGATATCTGCACACCTCTATTGGAACTTTTTTCTTCCTTTTAATGTACCTAATCACTCACCGAAATCCTGAAACGTTTATCATGGACACTCTGTATATTAGTTTTGAGGCTCTTTAAATTCAAAAGTGGTTTGTGTCTGTGAACAGACCACGCTGTTCATCCGATTTTTATGAAATTAGGTATACGGGTGCACTTTGGCCTTCAGACCATTTATACTATTACATTTTAAAGGGTGGTTTATGCCTCTAAACACTTAGCAATGTAAAAAATACAAATATCTCAAAAATCGCTCAAACGGTTTTGATTAAAATTATTATTCTACAACTAATTTCCGTTCAAGAGGTTCTAAATTTAAATTACTGATATCGGTGCCACAATTAATCAACAGCCCTGTCTAAGGAACATGTCAGCCTTAGTCAGTAACAAGACTACAAGATCGTGCCACAACAACACTCATTTCCAATTCATACTTGGCTTAAAATACCTATCTGAGTATGTCGCCATTTCAGAAAGGCAATTTCCATACTCTGATTTTTTCATATCTGCGACCAGTTTCAGTGATTTAACTACGAGTTAAAAACATTATTTGACGATAAAAGCTCGTCAAAGTAGTGTTTTAAACCTTCCGAGACGTAAAGATTGTAGTTTGACATGTCACTAATCTGAAACTGACAACAATGCGCTCTGTCACTCTTTCGGTGACGAGCTCTAGCCACAAAAGGACATTTCCAAAACCATCCGTCAAGCTTAATTAACCTTAGTTAGGTCTTCAGTTTCTTAAAATATACCCACAAGATTTAACAAACGGGCACGTGATGTATTTTGAGAAGGTAAAGACCTCATTTGAGACGTTTAGGTTTGACTGAAGGGTTTAAAATAGAATTTCGTCGCCGAAACTTAAGTTTTGAGAAATCAATCGGGTGTTGCTATTTCATTAATGTTGGATAAAATAATAAAAAAAATAGATTCCATATTCTTCTCGTACTCATGACTTTATGTATCCTTCCAAAATAATGCATCCCTAAACTCAGTATAAGGTTTACGTTATAAGTTAAAACAATATTGAATTTAGAAGGGAAGATTATTCTATAACAGACTTCCATAAAAACCTTTCTTGTCACACGATTCTTTAATTCTTGTATCCTTTCAAATTAATAAAACTGACAAACTCAGCATATGTGTGAAAAACTCTTACTAAACTTATATCCGTTTTATTAGGAATGGTCCTATGGTAAACTGGCCAATTTACTGTTCACTCCTTTCCAGGGTCACTAATGGACGAAAAAATACAAATGTGTGGTTTTGGTATCATACATTTTGAAGGCAGTTATATTTAATGTTAATTCGTACTGCTTGTTAAACAGCTGTTTGTCCCTGAAGCAAAAGTGCTTGCAATTCTTAGTTTTGCAATTTTTCAGTTTTCTTACAACTTAAGGGTAGTAACTCTATTGAGGATTTGAAAAAATAAATTGGTTAAAAATTCTATTTACTTCCAAGTGCTAATAATAGCTTCGACCGTAGATATGTTTGAAAGGAATATTTTCGGTATCAATAAACAGCTGTTATCATAACCATATGACAATACTTTCATTGTATTTTTAACGAATCACAAATTTCCAACACCGCCCAAGCAATATGTCTAGATTCTAGACATGTTCATGTCTAAATCTCAGTTTTAACTTTTAAAAATTATTTGATTGAATCTATTTAGAATAGAATGTATATAATCGAACTGTTTTATGCTCGATTCTCTGAAGCCGCGATCGTAAAGTTTATTACTACATACCGTGAAACTATTCCACTTCCATTAGCTATCGTACAAATAATAAAATCAAACGTTGTGAAGCTCAAGCGGTACAAAGAGCCGCCGGCCAGTGTTGCCACGCTTGATTGAAAAACAAAAAGTCCCTACAAAGCTGACGACGGGTCCACTTTAATTTGCATCTAATCAAGGAGGCAATTTTAATTGTTGGCAGGCCTCAAGGTTGGCAGGCCTTTGTCCGGTACAAATTGAGCGAAGCTCGAGGCGGTCTGAGATTCGCGTTTTTGTTCTCAATCAACTCCTTTATAGTATTGTGGTTAATTAAAATATTAACCACACTACGCTCGGAATATGCGGAGATTACAATACGGTACCTGGTAAAGTACGCGATTAAAGAGAAAACAGTGAAGCTGTTTGGGTAAATCCGTGTGGAAATTCATCGCTCGGTATTTCGTACTCTATGGTTGCGATGAATCTGTGACAAGATTCAGAGCTCAATTCAAGTTTCATGGTGTCAAGAAATAAAAGTAATGTTTTAAGAATGGGATGCGGTTTCACTACTGTTGGCCATTATCAGCATATTTTTCGATGGGGAAAGCTAATATTGCACCTTCAGAAAGGAAGAACGACACACGTCCAGGTGTGTGGGACTCGCACCCATTAAAATCCTTCGCCTCAGGCTCAGAATATTTTCTACATTGGTAAAGCCTATGGATTAAAGTCGGTGGATTTTGTGTTCTCTTGTATGGATTAACGTCCACACTGTTGAGTACTGCTTTAATACGTAAAGACAATTTTCATAATTAGACCAGTTCGTAATTCAGAGGCAGTGGTTCGGACTCCACGTCAAACTGTAGGTCCCTTAGATATGCCATTTACTGTTAGGCTATTACTTAACAGTCCTGTCTTAGGAACATGTCAGCCTTAGTCAGTAGTAAGACTACAAGATCGCGCCACAATCATCTTACACTTATTTCTCATTCATACTTGGCCTAAAACCTACCTGGGTAGGTTGCCATTTCACTAATTATTCTCTAATACATCCTCTTTCCTGCAGATACTTGAATAACAATGCGATGAAAACAGGATTCTTTAAAACCTCTACAACGACCAATTTAATTTTCAGTATCTTTGCAATGTCCATAACGGTTTGAAATATATATTAATAAGGTTACTTTGTCAATAGTTCAATATTTACGTATTGCCTACGTGATGGTTTCGCTTTAGAATGGTGAAATACTCCAAATCAAAGCGTATCGCGCCCATATCCGGTCAGCGGCTCTCGTCACCCAGACTGGCGCGGCAAAAAAACTGTCACTGAAAACTGATGGCCATTGAAAATTCTGAGAAATTGGCAAGTGTCCAGTTGAACACCCCGTGCCCCTCCGACGCCCTGGCCGCACTAGCGCCGCGGTGCCGCGACGGATCGTACGACCCTCGTACCTGCGTCTCCGGCCCCTAAGTGTAAAAGTACGTTTTGAATATGCATTAATTGTATTGAAGACCAAAGAATATTTCAAGGGATTTCCACTGAACGACATTCGAAGAATGATTCTGGGGGACTGTGGGAAAGGTCCCAATCCGTGGGGGGTGTCCGAGTAGTGATGTCTAAAACAAAATGTTTAAACATAAAAAACCAATTACTCCCTTAACAGATTTTTTATTCGTATATGTTCGATACATAAACATATTTGTGGAATAGTACAAAATGTATACTCCAATTTTATGTCTCCTAATTTTGTTTAACGATCTTTCAATTATTTTTGTTGAATTTTATTCGTTTACTAGTTAAATAGAATAAAGTATCTGTTGTAAGTTCACTTAAATTCGAACTAGCGACAGTTGATATTCCGAGTGGAGGGTCCTCAGTCTACTCACGGAGTAGACTGAGGACAACTGAATTTCGGGCCCATTTTGAATGCAGTTGTCAATGCAATTAGCCTGAAGTGTTTACGCGAAGACTAATTGTTATCTCACCAACTGGCATCGTGTAAACCCGGTTTAAGACAGTGTAGTGAACTTCGTGACAAAATAAACGAATCAGCGAATTGAGACACTGGGCGGAAAGGCGAGATGACGTCGAACTCAGGCGCTTTTAATCTTTCACAGAGTAGTCGGAACTGACCAAATATATCCCTGGAGTGATTTATAACCGTTTGGGTTTGTCGCGCCGTCCTCGGCACCTTTGACTACTCTTGACAAGGGACGTCAAGACCAGACGGCGACATCCTCAGAGTAAACATCAGTCTGCATGATACTGGCCGCTTTTGATGTCGTCTAGTCTTACGTAGCGTCTACGAGGATTTAATTGTCAAATGTTTTTATCGAATTCGTCATCATAGGTGTCATAGATTAGATTAGATTACCATTTGAAATGACGACCTACCCAGGTAGGGTATTTTAAGCCAAGTATGAGTGAGAAATGATTGTGGCGCAATCTTACAGTCTTGTTTCTTACTAAGGCTGACGTGTTCCTTAGGTAGAACTGTTAATTGATAGCCCAACATTCAACGGTATATCTAAGGGACCTACAGTTTAACGTGTGGTCCGAACCACTGCTTCTGAATTACGAACTGGTCTCATTATGAGGATGGTCTTTGCGGATGAACTTAGTATTTAATAGTACGGACTTGTGTAGTAATCCACACAAGAGAACACTACACCCACCCACCAGCCATCGCTCGAAACTAACCACAATTCGTGACCTCCATAAAGTGACATTATCCGAGTAGTGTACTCGTTGTTCGCCCTGGTACCATGGTACCTGGACGGTAATTTTGATGGGAGAGATTCCCCCACTGGGTTAGTAATGGCGGGTCCTTCGTATCCTGATTTGTTTTTTTTATTTTTTTCCTTTATCTTTTTTTTTTTTTTTTATTTTTTTTTTTTTACTTTTTTTTTTCTTTTTTTTTATTTTTTTATTTTTTTTTTTTTTTTTCTTTCCTCCAACATACTTCTCCACAAAAGGAGCTCTGTTCTTCATATTTTCAGTTTCATTTAATACATTATGTATAGAAATAAAGAAGAAACTGAAATCTAACTTGGTTCTAAGGGCAACAAAATGAATATTTATACTCTTAACTATTTACTATTACAGAATTATCACGATGAAAAGCCACGTATGGATGAGAATTTGAGTGTAAGATGATTGTGGCTCAATCGTGTAATCTTGTTACTAGGACTGATAAATTCCTTAGACAGGACTGTTAATTGATAGCCCAACAGCTGATAGAATATAATGGACATACAGTTTTTAACGTGGGATCCATACCACAATTTTCCTGAATTATGAATTGGTCTAATTATGATGGTCACTTTTGCGGATGAACATAGTATTCAATAGAGCGGACATTAATCCATACCAGATAATACTACATCCATCAACCATCACTTATAACTATCCATAATTAGTGATCTCAAAGTAGCTGGACACACCACACGCACCGAGCTCAAAACAAACATTTTGACGATACAATACTATCTCAATTCCCTATTATAGTGATATACTGTAGTCTATGTATAGACAAAGACCTCTGGGGTTGTGAAAGGCCCCGCCTGGAGGCTGCACGAAAACCTTTGGTGTTTTCTCGGTGGATACGGTCTGCCACAAGATCATTGAGGGCGAGGGAAACTGGGATTGTTTGTCACAGTTCGTCCGGGGCGTCATTATAGAGAAAAAACGATCTAGACCGCGAAGAGATCACCTCAACAAGTGCCTGGATATGGAGTAAGCCCCAAGGGCGTAAGCCAAAATTAGGCCTAGCCTGTTGTAATGTGACAAACGGTTCCAGGTGAGAATCCTAAAGAGTAGAGGAGGATTTTTTAGTGGGTAACCCCGCTTGTTAGGGGAGTCCCACACTACAGGCTGTGTGCTGCATAAGCATTTCTTCCACCTCTCCCTAAAAAATGTATAGACAGAGAAAGTAAAAATATAAAATATTCATATCATTTATATTGGCTAATCACATTATTTTTTAAAATTTTAACAATATTATGATAAGTAAGTACTCGTTGATAGCCCAACAGCTGATAGAATCTAATGGACATACAGTTTTTAACGTGGGATCCATACCACAATTTTCCTGAATTATGAATTAGTCTAATTATGATGGTCCCTTTTGCGGATGAACATAGTATTCAATAGAGCGGACATTAATCCATACCAGATAATACCACATCCACCAACCATCACTTAAAACTATCCACAATCAGTGATCTCAAAGTAGCTGGACACACCACACGCACCGAGCTCAAAACAAACATTTTGACGATACAATACTTTCTCCATTCCCTATTATAGTGATATAGTCTATGTATAGACAAAGACCTCTGGGGTTGGGAAAGGCACCGCCTGGAGGCTGCACGAAAACTTGGTGTTTTCTCGGTGGACACGGTCTGCCACAAGATCATTGAGGGCGAGGGAAACTGGGATTGTTTGTCACAGTTCGTCCGGGGCGTCCTTCTAGAGAAAAAAGCGATCTGGACCGCGAAGAGTGAGCCCCAAGGCCGTAAGCCAAATTTAGGCCTAGCCTTTTTGTAATGTGACAAAATGTTCCAGGTTAGAATCCTAAAGAGTAGAGGAGGATTTTTTAGTGGGTAACCCCGCTTCTTAGGGGAGTCCCACAAGATAGGCTCGCCACCTATGTGCTGAATAAATCATTTATTCCGCCTCTCCCTAAAAAATGTATATATAGAAAAAGTAAAAATATAAAATAATCGTATCATTTATATTGGCTAATCACATTATTTTTTTAAATTTTAACAATATTATGATAAGTAAGTACTCGTTTCGTGTAGCCTACTGGACAAGGTCAAGTGTTAAAGTTTTCCTTTTGGGGCGTAGGCTAGCTCTACCCACTCGGATATGTCTGTCACATAATTATTATGATGTGATGGTAAAACTCAACAGAGGTGAACTCAGAAAATAATAACTATGGGTCCCTATGGGTAATTATGGGGCTGATCTAGGGTCCCTGAACTCCCTGATTCAACCAACGGAAAACTTTTAAAATTTTAAAAATTTCTTTAAGACCCGGGCAATTTAAGGCATTATTTTAAGTTAATTTAAACTCTTTGAATGCAAGTTTTGAGTATGGACTATAGGAATGAGTGATTAGATTAGATTAGATAATTGAAATGGCGTCCATAGTACCAGGTAGAAGACCCAGCAGATTAAATTAGATTTTACGTTTAATCTTAACAATATCCTTTTATATAAGTTGTCTTGGAAAATAAAATTAAATCTTTTTTAGTCACTGTATTTGTTAACTGGAATTTCTCTGTGAATATTGAGTCGGCCCAGGCATTTAGCCTACTCTCAGACATCGTATTTCTTAGCTATGTCGAAAATCTGAAGTAGGATATGTATGTTTGGAAAGGTTGTTTTTTCATGAATATTTAGAAAATAAATTGACGCATCATTGACGAGGGGTGTGTTGTTTCGTTGGAGAAAAGCTTGCCAAATTTCAATTTCTTCTTTTTTTAGTGAAAAGTAACTCCCGCAAATCAGTATTCAGTATGTGATATGTCCACTATTCGCAAATTTAAAAATAGAATCTAATATTTTCTTGAGAGGCTACAGCCCCACCCCGTGGGTGCGCCCCTGAAACTGTAGGGTGTTCCCTTGGCGGTGGTCGTACGCTCCGCCGCAGTACCGCGCCACTAGTCACCATTGTGACCCTGTCTACGTCTGGCCGCCTCTCCGCCACCGTCAGTCGCCTGTTGCCAGTGTGTCGAGTACCTACAACAGTACACCAGTGTCGCCTGTTCTATTGACTAGTGTATTGTGCGTTCTCTGGATTTGCGAACTATCTGTGGATTGTTTTCTATAAGGTATGTTCGTCAGTTACCGATAGTTGATTGTATCGTTTGGTCGTTTTATCGATTGTTTTAGTGTCTAGTTCTCGCACAGGTGTCGCGGTCAATACACCGGCTCGTTTCTATTGTTTACCGCTCAGGGAGTGCTCTTTGTTAGTTATACTTTCAACCAAAAGAGTGCGCTTTTCGAAGTCAAAAATATGTAACGAAATTTCAAACTGACTCTTCGTATGTGTAAACAGTTTTTTCCTAGTGTTTGTATTACAAACGTATATGATTTAATAGTTCGTGTAAGTTTATATTCATCGAATATTTAGTTTTTATAATTTCTGTATTTCACAGTTACAACTGCAAGTACGAATATTTGACAATGGTTGAGCAATCTGTCCTACTCAGCGTTAAAGTCTATAAAACAGGTCGAGTTCCTAATCATTGTTTTAGACCAGTAGCCATAATTACTAAAATTGTCTATAGTGGGAATTCCAAACCTAGACAGAGATAATTTTAATAAAAAAATATGCGTACAACATTAAACACTTTGGAAATGGTTAATTTGCGGAAACGATAATTAATTTCTAGTATATTCAAAGATGGTATTGTGGGGTTATAGTATGTTTAGAAGACGTTATGCTTTTTTTTTACAAAATACACATCAAAGAAGCACCTTTTCAGGCTACGTTCAAATAGTATATATTGTGTGTATGTTATACTGTATGTGGCTCTTTCTGTATGTAAACAAAACATAATTAAGACAGTTGTTTGCCCAAAGCTAATATGGTAACTAGAGTTCAATACGGTACGACTTCATAATTAGTTTAGTACGGTCAAAAATCGAAAGCATATGTTCAAAATAACACAACTATTTACTTAGTTTTGCTATTTTATATAGTGATACCGGTAAGTACCCAATTCAGTATATCTCCAGCTTAGGTCATGTCAGCTGATGGTATAGTGCAGGGAGAGAGAGGACTGTTTTCTAAAATTATTCATTAATTCGTCTTTACCTTTCATTGGAAGATTTCAAAATACTGGTAATGACAATGGCACGGTTATTAGCTAAGTGTCCACAACCAGAAACTGGATTCAAAATTTAGAGGTCGCTGGATAGACCTAGAGCATCCTAACACAACTTGTGCTGATTTGATACTGAACCTAGTTGCTTTTTACTTTCTCCCCTTATACATAGTAAATGGAGAAAGTATTGTTTTCGTCAAATTTTCGAATTTGAGTTGAGAGTGGATATATTCGTTTTGGGGTCCCCTGAATCCAAAAAAGTGGGTTTCAACGTGATGTCTCTCCGTCCGTTGTCATCTGTTTACGACACAATAGTCGTAAACAGATGATGTTTGTTATAGTAATGGTCAAACAGTATTAACATTGTTCTTATAGGGCAAAAACTAATATTTCACCAGTAAGGCAGGTTCGTGAAATACTCAGCTGGTTGGGTCGCTATTAAAATATGAATGTATAGAAACGAATGTAACTGAGATTTAAAAGATGTATTCGTCATCTTTGTTTTCCAATTTGGTAACTTGTACTCGAATGTGATGCGATGGTGGATGCAATATTCCTTGGTGTGGATTAACGTCAGAGGCAAAACTGTGGTTTGGATAACACGTTAAACTGTAGGTCAGATTAAATTTTTGAAAAGGTGGCCATACTACAAGGTAGGTATTTTAAGCCAAGTATGAATGAGAATTGAGTAAGATGATTGTGGTGCGATCTTGTAGTCTTGTTACTGTCCAAGGCTGATATGTTCCTTAGACAGGACTGTTAATTAATAGCCCAACAGCCGATGGCTATCTAAGGGACCTACAGTTTAACGTGAAATCCAAACCACTGCCTCTGAATTTCGAATTGGTCTAATTATTACGATGGTCTTTGTGGATTAACGTAGTATTCAATAGTTAAGACGTTAATCCACACAACAGAACACTACACCTACTGACCATCGCTCACAACTATCCACAATTCGTGACCTCTAAGTAGCTGGATTACAGAACGACACCACCGTCGCAGTGTCCCCTTAGACGCCATTGGTTATTAATGAACAGGAACATATAACGATTCTACTTGATCGTGCTGCAATCATCTTACACCCATTCCTTAAAGTACCTACATTGGTAGATCGATGTTTTACTTAAAAGTATCAAAAGTTTTAACCGCCATTTATGAAGTGTCGGAACTTGCCGCCTTACGCAACAAACTTTAGCATAAATTTTCCCATTGAACCGAACTGATTGGGCGAACAGAGAGAATGAAAATTTTGTAAAGTTCTGAACAGCTAATTGTCCGTTTCTTTGGTTATTCGACACCATCTAACTAACTCTTCCTAGACTAACGAGCCGGAGATGGTCGTTGAAATATGCATGGGTAGCACGCGAAAGCCATTTGGCCGACGGACGTGTGTCAGGCGGTCGTTTAGGTTTGCAAATTTGCCAATTTGGGCTCTTGTTCCGTGTTGGAAGAAAGTGTGAATTCAAAAGTAGTTTTTACTGGGTTGTTTTCAATTCATGGTAATGTAAGCGGAACGAGACACTCGTATTTTAAATTTTCAATAGAATTTGGAATGTTCATAGATTGGAATACGGTTATAATCCTTTTGTTGAGTCTTTGCTAGTGTCCCCGTTAGTGCAATAAGAGGGGTACTATTCCATATACTTTATAATGTTAGGGAACTTTAATTTTTCTCAGGAAACATACTCAATAATGCTTTGATGTTTTGTTTTGTATAAAATATGTGATTTTGCAGCATTTTAGTAAAATATCTTTTGGACAGCAACAAGGATATCTGAAAATTTAACAAATACTTATTTTTGGAAAAAGCTGTGTTAAAAATGTTTGTATTTACTTCTCTGTGGGAAATAGGTTAGATCATGGATATGTCTAAAGCAAATGTTTTCACTTCATATAAACAGCCTTCTTAATCTTTTATATTAAAAATCCTATACAATAGCTCTGGTAGTTTATATGGAAACTTGTTACATATTTTCCATCTTAAAAATCACTAACACCCCCAGAGCTAAGACATATCAATGTCAGAAAGCTCTAAAAGAACACCTTTCAGACAAATAACCAAGCTTTATCGTACATGGTCTCTGAGGAAGATTAAAGCTTCCAAACCTAGGAACTAATCCCTCTTTAAATAGTTTTTACTGCTGCTTGATAAAAGAATAGTTAAAATAAAAATAGTAAGTTAAGTTAGTAAGTTAAGGTGAGGTACGTTAAGTTGAGACTAGTAAAGAATAGTTGAGATGTTAATATATTGACGCATTTGTGGCTATGGAGGAAAATAAATTCCTAAATTTATGTTTTTCTGAAGAAATTCAGATTATTATGGAATTATAGATTGTAAATAGCGTGTAAATATGTTGTTTTGTTTTAATAACAAACGTTTGGTGTTGTGTTTCACTAAATAGCCACGTTGACTTTAATTTAACACTTGAGACTGTTCGGTGTCCAGAGTAGACAGAAAATTGTGTAAGAAAACAAATTAAATGTGTTCTTTCTCGGCTAGAATCATACATTCCGTGCTGAGGAATTAATAAATAAACAAAATATTACAAAACAATTATAGTCAATCGTTATTGGCGTTTTTATGAAAAAGTAAATTATGATATTATTAAGCCTCCAGATTGTTAAGAATAAATTAAATGGTTTATATACCTCTCTATAGCTACTTCAACTACTAAGATTGTTATAGAGAGGTATATAAACCATTTAATTTAAAAAGTAAATATGTAGATTAATAAAAAGTGCATAACGTGTTGCAAAGGTATAGGAAAAAGGTTTTAGTAATCTTTGATCATTTGAAGTCAGTTTATAAATATTTTTGTACATCCTATGAACCTTTAAAACGTTTGATCACACCAAGGTCTAACGTTTACCATAGGTCTTAGGTTAAATTTTTGATAAATTAAGATTTCATCAATTCAATGAGAAAAGTATGAAATTATATTTAAAACCCTTTTTAAAGCTTCCAGGCTTAAGTAACTTTTGGGAATTGCTTAGATAATGTATATGCCTGATTGGAATGTTTTTCAATTCCTCTAAATGACCAACCTATCCTATATATGTAGGATATATATGATAGGATCCTATATATCCTATAGGAACTTATATATCCTATGGGTAGCGTCTCAGTATTGACGGTGGCGACGTCCTGTAATACAGCTACATGGAAGACACGAATTGTGGATAGTTGTGAGCGATGGTCGATGGGTGTAGTGTTCTCTTTTGTGGATTAACGTCCGCACTATTAAATACTACGTTAATCCACAAAGGCCATCCTCATAATTAGACCAATTCGTAATTCAGAGGCCGTGGTTCGGATTCCACGTTAAACTGTAGGTCCATCAGCTGCTATCGGCTGTTGGGTTATTAATTAACTGTCCTGTCTAAGGAACATGTCAGCCTTAGTCAGTAACAAGACTACAAGATCGCGTGACAATCATCCTACACTCATTTCTCATTCATACGTGGCTTAAAACCCCTACCTGGGTAGGTTGCTATTTCAATAATCTAATCTATGACGCCACTTACGTTACAATTTTAGCAAGCCCTGTTACAATTCATAAAGCTTAGACAAATCCACGTCAAAACTAATTTGGGTCAAAAACTATCAATGGACGTTTCTCCATTCTGATTGGCTGGCAAGTCGTTCTCGTTTCTGATGTCAGCTGACTCGTGCTGAGTCCTATAAAGTATCAGCTGATTCCAGGAATAGACCGTCAGCGCACAGTCTTGCTGGAGATTCTCACACTCATTAGTGGAGATGTCTGTTGCGTTTTGTGTCGCTTCCGCGTTCACTTCAAACTTATTGAATTTTAAAGAATTTTGAATGACATTGGTGGTGAGACAGTGAAGAATTTGGGCAATAAGTTCTTGCGATCACAGAAAAGGATAAAAATACAATATTAACAAAATTCTTGATTTGTTTTGATTTCGTTGTATTGTTAACTTTTAAATGGCTTTAGCTGGTAAGTTAAACTAACTTTCCTGCTTAAACAGACATGTTGTGCAGGGGAATGCTGGTGCAACATTTGCTTAAATACAAGCCCAGTTCCAGAACCTCCCTTCTGATTGGCTGTTTATTGTTTCTACTTGGTGTCTAACTGCTGTGTTATTCAGCTACCTGGAGGCCACGAATTGTTGATAGTTATGAGCAATATTCGGTGGATGTGATATTCGCTGATGTGGATTAACGTTCGCATTACTGAATACTACATTCATCTGCAAATACCATCCTCATAATTAGACCAGTTAATTCATAGGCGAAATTGAGGTTCGACCACACATTGAACTGTAGGCATAGTTAGGTCCCTTACAACAGTATGTCATTGGCAGTTAAGCTATTTCTAAGGATAATGTCATTCATACTTCGCTTAAAATTCCTACCCTGTACGAAATTTTACATAAAAGTATTGAATTGTTAAATATAAATTTTTGAAGAGTCTGTATTTGCTGCCTTACACAATATCCTTTCGCGGGAATTTTCTCGTTGAACCAAACTGATTGGGCAAACAGAGAGAATGTGAAATTTGTAAAGCTGTGAACAGCTGATTGTCCGTTTCTTTGTTTATTCTACTCCGTCTAACTAACTCGGACGACTTCCTAGGTCTAATGAGCCGGAGTTGCTCGTTGAAATATACATGTGCTATTAATTAACAGTCCTGTCTAAGACGTGTCAGCCTTAGTCAGTAACAAGACTATACAAAATCATCTTACACTAATTTCTCTTTCATATACTTTGCTAGGTAATCTAGGCCTAACGTTTACTTTAAAAAATACGAAATAAATACGCATATTGTTATCCAATCGTTGAAATTCCTAATTGTGTTGGTTATTGGCGAATTGTGGATAGTTGTGAGCGATGGTCGGTGGGTGTAGTGTTCTCTTGTGTGGATTAACGTCCGCACTATTGAATACTACGTTAATCCGCAAAGGTCATCCTCATAATTAGACCAGTTCGTAATTCAGAGGCCGTGGTTCGGATTCCACGTTAAACTGTAGGTCCCTTAGTTGCCATCGAATGTTGGACTATTAATTAACAGTCCTGTCTAAGGAACATGTCAGCCTTAGTCAGTAACAAGACTACAAGATCGCGCCACAATCATCCTACACTCATTTCTCATTCATACCTGGCTTAAAATACCTACCTGGGTAGGTTGCCATTTCAATAATCTAAATCTATTAATTACTAATATCATATTTTTGGACTTTCCCAACGCGTCTGAGTTTTTAACTACACAACGTTTCTGGAGTTTCTTTACCTCCAGAAACGTTAAAAAAAGACGCGTTGGAAAAGTCCAAAGAGGTAATAGGCCTAAACAATTTTCCCCGTCGTCCTACAAGTGCAGAACGTTCAGGTGTAATTTGACCGGGCATGTTTTTACATTTTCCCGCCAAGTATTTACCGGTCCAACGGCGTAACGGGGCCTGAGTGTCGGTTTCCGGCCCAGGGACCGAGGGACGGCTCTGCGTTTGCGTTGGACCTAGGCAGAGTAACTGGACCCGGGTGGCACAATGTGAGGAGTTTCACACACCCGCCGCCAGGGGCCGTTGCTCGACAATTAGCAGGTAGCCGCACCGCAATGACGGAGAACTCCTAATCAGCGTCCATTGTTGTTGTTTAGATTCTGACGATTCTGTCCAGGTGTGTTTAAAAATGTGTACATGTCTAAGGATTTTATTAGTCCACTAGAATAATGCATAGTGCTACGACGAGTTTAAATTCCGAAATAAATCTGTTTGGCTCTTAGTTTTGACCTGGGTAATCTAGTCTCAGCAAAGATGAGAACCAGGGAGATACAGGGTTAAGTCTAATCTCAAGACTAAGATGAAAATGAAATGAAAAAGGTCTTTATATATAGAGGCGAAAGTTAGGACTAGCAAGTCCTATCTACCACTTAACCTCTATCCTAAAAAATATATAATTATGTAAATAAAACGTAAAATAACAACAGAAATTGATATGGGCGGCGTCGTCCTTTATCCCAGCTACTTGGAGGTCACGAATTGTGGATAGTTGTGAGCGATGGTCGGTGGGTGTAGTTCTCTTGTGTGGATTAACGTCCGCACTATTGAATACTATGTTAATTCACAAAGATCATCCTCATAATTAGACCTTGGTTCGGATTCCACGTTAAACTGTAGGTCCATTAGATAGCCATTGACTGTTGGGATATTAACTAACAGTCCTGTCTATGGAACATGTCAGCCTTAGTCAGTAACAAGACTACAAGATCGCGCCACAATCACATAAAACTCATTACTCTTTTAGGCTTGGCTTAAAATACCTACCTTGTGGTATGGTTGCTACAGTTCAAAAAGCAATAAAATAAGAATGAATAAGGTATTTTAAGCTGAGTATAAAATTAGAAATTAGTGTAAAATGATTGTGTCGCGATCTTGTACTCCTGTTACTAAGTAAGGCTGACTTGTTCATTAGATAGTGTACTGTGAATCAATAGCCAAACAGCCAATAACATCAAAGGGACCTAGGAATTAACTGTGTGGATATCTTTGTGGATGGACGTAACATTTCACCAAAGTAGTAGTATTGTAGAGGTGAAATAATGTAGATAGATAAATTCTGGCTTTGAAAAATACGTTCCTCCATGTTATTTAGTGTACAGTCGACGCGCACTGATAGAATCAATATCCAAAAGTGCCTTACTGAAAAATACCAGGACTCTATTTGTTTATTTACATACAACAGCCAAATACTCTCACCTTTGGCGGTATGTACTCCAAGTTGAACAAAAATCAACGTCTACTAAAACGTCACATTGTAACTCGTTAGGCGTTTACCGTTGATCGTCACAGATGGATTCATGTGATTTCTGCACGTCAGATAGGTAGTTCAGCATCATTACTGGTGTTTATTGCAAGGCGAGCAGTTTAAAGTGTATGGTTTCCCAATCGTCTGGACTTAGTTGACAAACAACATCCGATTTCCGTTTGTCTTTGATTTCCCTCTGTTTTACGATAATTTTTGCTTGTTCAGCTTGTTTTTGCTTGCAGGTGTGTTGGGTATAAACTGTGACAAGATTATCACATTGGTTTTTATTTTCTGAGGTATTCTACATCATGTCTCATCTGAATTCTTCTGAGAGGAAATCTTTCTAGTATACGCAATAGAGGATTCTAAAACGAAAATTCTTTTTTGCAAATCTTCTGAAATTTCGATGGGCTGATTCACTTTTCCACTTTTCTGATTTAAGAATTTGTTAAGGTTTAGAGTGAACCGGTTCAGTGGGTTCTGATATCCGAACTCTATTTGTTTTGAGTGCTTTTGACCTTTTCTTCAAGAGCAAGGCAGGCTGTTCATGGCTTTACTATCCCATTCCCATGAATTTTTACTCTGCCCCAGACAAATTTGATGGGGCATTCAAAGAGTTCAAAGAATTCACAGTGTGTACGGACAGGGTGTAAAAGTTGAAGATATAAAATTGTTTTATTAAATAACTTTAATTGAAACAAAATCTTTATTTTAGAGTCAATAGTAAGAAGATGAGATTTACCACAAATCACATATCAGTCTGTAGTAGCTTTGATAATTTAAACGTCTGGGGACTGACTAGGTAACCAGTTACCTAGGTAAGTAACCAGTTTATTGCTAGGCTGGCAGTAACGCGTTCGATTTCTTAACCACTAGTAGACGCTATTGACAAACACCAAGCGAATTCCTGACTGGCTTGTGCAAACAGCACTATCGGCTTTGTAGGCATTCAGTGTAGACTCGGTCTTGTCAAATTATTGTTGATTCGAATGATCACAAGTCTCATTGTTGTATATTCGAATGAAAAACCGAATGACAACATCGCATGTCACATTCAATGTCAATAATCTAATTTGAGACAGCGGGGATTTTGTGTAACTAGGTACTCTATAGGTTTTATGACAATGATAATAATTGATATGATTGAAATTAGAAATCAAATAATACTTGTAAATATGTTTTGTTACCCATTTTCACATGGAAACGGTAACGTCATATTCTTAGCGACGCAATAAGGGCAATTGATTAGAGTAACAGAACACATTCCTACCTACTTCCCATAGGGAAGTGAATGTAATAATTTTTCTATCTAGTTCTTGTACAGGCTGGATATAAAGGATTAAAGACTCGATAAAGTACTAAATTAGTTATTTTTTATAAATTTAGTCAAACGGCTCTAAAGTAAGCAATCGCTTTCAAGTAAAAATTTATATTGTTTTTTCACGATTTTTGCTTTTAGTGTAGTTAATTTCTGAGTGCTTTGAAGTTTTAGTGTTAGTGTTATTTTATATTAGAGATTAGGTTTGATGAGAAAAGTTGCGGAGGAAAGCCTTACATTAGAGTAAAGTGGTGTCTATAAATACAGTCATTAAAATTATACAGCTGTTTTCCATAGAATCGGAATGGCATAAGTCATTTGCCTCCACGTCTGATCATGAGTGATATGATCCATCTATCATCCGGATTATTCCAAACTATGAAAAAATCGGGATCACATAATTCTACCTCTGATACCTCAATCGAGCAAAGAATCTCTCTCACAGATTCTCCTTATATGGGTAGATTTAATTCACTTCGCGCAGACGAAAACCATGCATTAAATGTAAGGATAGATGTAAAGAGATAAAAAAGGGTCAACCCCAAACTCTAAAAATAGTTTTTCTTTACTCAAATTTAACTTGCCCACTATCGAGCAAAGGTTCTTCCTCCTAGATTCTTCTTATTTGGGTTGACCTTATTGTTTAACTTTGCACAGATTATAAGAATGAAGAGATTAGAAATAGAATATTGCCAGACCGAACCCAAAATAAATCATTTTAGTCATCAAATTTAACTTGTAATAATTTGATAGCCATCATGAGATACGAGTCAGTTATACACAATTATTTTTAAAACTAAAAAAGTGTTTAGACTGAAGTGTTTGAAACACTGAGATACAAATCTACACCTCCACAGTAAGACGTGATATTTAATTAACGAGTGTCAGAAGTCGACCCGAGAAGCAGTAGTACTTGACCCTCCGCTGGGTGCGGATCTGATACACCTAGACGCCTGGTGGAAGGTGGGAGATCTGGTTTGGCCCACGCTCTACGTGTCGCAATGGTACTTGAGGTTTCACCTAGAAACTACATTTATTTTCATCACCTGGTGAAACTACTTAAATATTTCTCTGGAATTTCTAAATCATTTATTTAAGTCGTTCCATGTTTATGTACCTGTGCAGAAAAGGTCCTTGCAGAATCCCAAAGAGGATTTTTCTTTATAGAAACGTTCGTGATTATTTTTTTTATAAAGCTGAATCTTTACCTTCGGGTATTCATTTATATAAGATATGGACCCACTCTAGTGGGCATTTTGAGGTAAATATTATGAGCGAAGTGTGGGTGTGATGGATTATAGCTTTGTTATAGGCAAATATCAGCTGATTAATTTGGCAGGATTAATATATAACACCACAACTTAGTTAGTTACTGAAATAACAACCTTTCCGGGTATTTTAAAGCCAAGTATGAATGAGAAATGAGTGTAAGATGATGGTAGCACAATCTTATAGTCATGAACTGACTAAGGCTGACATGTTCCTTAGACAGAACGGTTATTTAAGAGTCTGGAAATCTAAAGACCAACAGTTTCTGGAGTCCTAACCACAGCATTTGATATTAACAGTCTAATTAGAATGTATTTGCATAAGAATTCATGTGAAACGTTAATCAATGAGTATAACAGAATATTAAATTTTACCTATAGCTGATTACAGGTAATGAACGAAAGTAGCATCCAGTATTGAATCATTACAGGTTGCCGGTATTTGAATTTACAGGAGGTAATATTTGTAAAGCTGTCGACACCGAGGTACACGAGCCAACCGAGGAAATTTCTAGAACTCCCAGAATTTTTTAAGTTGCCTTTATTTCATATATGATGTAGTCTGTCTCTTTTCTGGGAAAAGAAAACTTTTCTTAACGCGTTTTTCTACTTTTCCTCGCTATTCTTAGATGTACCTTTAGTTTCTTGGTCGGAGAAGTTTATGCATACTTAAGTCACCCGCTGTCAAGGTTATCATAGTAATTACGATGTAGAGGGCAACCTCTGGTAACAGATTCCGAAGTCAAATCACCTTTCTTCCAATACACTAAACATAATTTGTTACATTCTCCTATAAAATCCATAGTTTAGAGGTATAGCCAGCTCAGTGAAAGGTTGGCAAGTTGAATACTTTCACTTATCAGCAAATATCCTAAACCGGCCCACCAGCAATGCTTGTTGCATAAACATATTATGCCATCTTTGGCATTCCGGACTATTCACTTTCCATAAGTAACTGTTCTAGTTTCTGAAGCAATTGTGAAAGAGACTTTCGGTGTTAAACTTATAATAAACACACAATCATCGTGTTAACACTTGATTCAAGAGAAACAGTTTCTCAGCTTAGACATTTCATTTTCTAAGGATAGTTGTGAGCGGTGGCTCTTGTGTGGATTATCGTCAGCACTATTGAATACTACGTTAATCCGCAAAGACCATCCTCATAATTAGACCAGTTCGTAATTCAGAGGCAGTGGTTCGGACTCCACGTTAAACTGTAGGTCCCTTAGTTACCATAGGCTGTTGGGCTATTAAATAACAGTTCTGTCTAAGGAACATGTCAGCCTTAGTCGGTATGTGAACATTTTGAAATAGCAGTCAATGGTCCGCGAGCTGAGTAAACAAATCTTCTAGTCTTTGAGTAATCTGAGAGAATATCTTTGTGGAAAACGGTTTACTGAATGAGAAGTGAGTGTGACAAGGACCCACCAGTGGTGAGAACGACATCCGCATTGTTGTAAATCTGGCGTGTGATTTAATTCAAACGTTTGCATGAATGAATCAATTTGCATTGTTACATAGTACCATTTCGTGTCCACTGCTTTGTTGCTGGAAGAATCTCCTCTTATTTCTGATTTATGGTGTTGATTTTGGCCATTGTTTTGATTTATTTAGGCTGAAAATCGTAAGTGAAGATGTTTTTGACGTAGGAAAAACAAAAGTAGCCATTAAAGTTATATGCAATGAAGTATAATGAAAGTTGAAAATTAAATAAAATCCTGGACGGTGGCGACGTCCTGTAATCCAGCTGCTACTTGGAGGTCACGAATTGTGGATAGTTGTGAGCGATGGTCGGTGAGTGTAGTGTTCTCTTGTGTGGATTAAAGTCCACACTACGTTAATCCACAAATACCATCCTCATAATTAGACAAATTCGTAATTCAGAGGTAGTGGTTCGGATTCCACGTTAAACTGAAGGTCCCTTAGTTGCCATTGACTGTTGGGTTATTAATTAACAGTTCTATCTAAGTAACATGTCAGCCTTAGTCAGTAACAAAACTACAGGATCGCGCCACATCTTACACTCATTTCTCATTCATACTTGGCTTAAAATACCTATCTCGGTAAGTTGCCATTTCAATTATCTAATCTAACGGCCAACCATAATACTAGTGTAATCGGTTTAGTTTTGCGTTGTTAAGAATCTGCATTGCCTCCGTCTCTCAACGAAAATGAAATCAGTCATAAAGTGATCATTGACGTGTTACGTAAAGGGTAAAGTGTATATAGGGAATACAATTTTACATTGTTTATATTTTTATCACAGAGAGAGACACTTCTTTGTTAATTATCGGATATAATCCGTTGAGATTAAAATAATAATAATAATTCCCTAGACAGCCACTTAGACTTTAATTCAACATTTCAATCATACGTTTACCACTATCAAGTAACAAGTAATACTGCCACAAAATTAACACTGTTCTTGTGAGCTTAGAACAAAATATTTTGCCAGTAGACTCCTAAGTGAAGATCTAAAGATGTTACTGGGCACACTTTAAATAACGTTATTGAAGTATATTTTTTTCAAACAAGTTCTTTCGCGAAACAGGAATAGAAACGATTGTTTCTAATTTAGGAATAGTTTTTCCGTCGGTAAACCTTTTGGAGAACGTGAAAGGATCGGGTGGGTAGTAAAATACGGCCTCCATAGTTTATTGTATATTTAAGGTCGACCACTTCGAAGCTGTAAATCATAATGCGAGGGGCAATTAAGGAAACTCGAAGAAGATCACAAACCACGACTTGCCGGTTTTTCGACCTTTGACTGTTTAATGCCTGGGTCTCCTCTAGAAGTTTTTACAGTTGACCTCGGAGATGTCAGAAGCCGCTAGCCGGGCGTTACGAGAGGACCTGTTAGTCTGAAAAACAGTCGTTCTCCTTCAAGAATAGAATAAATCAAACTTTTTAGCTACGTTCCAGGAATAACAAAATTTTATAGTGTATAGTAGTCATTATTTAAGGCTAAATTATGCGTCAAAAATACTTCGAACCATCGCAGTATAAATTTATGTGTCTATTCACACGTCAAAATATGCATACTTGGAGGGTATGTATTATAATATCACATCAACAGGCAATCAATTCGGCAAACGATGAACCTCTACTGTTCCTGGATACTAGTTTTGACTTGAATATGTCTTAGCTCTGGGGGGAGGGTGTTGGCGATTTTGAAGATGGAAAATATGTAATAGGTTTCTATAGAAACTACCAGAGCTATTTTATCCAGTTTTTATTATAAAATAATAAGAACAGCTGTTTAGATGAACTGAAAACATTCCCTTTAGACAAATCCATTAACCTATTTCCCATTGGGAAGTAAATACAAACATTTTGACATGGATATGTCTTAGCTCTGGGAGGAGTGTTGGCGATTTTAAGATAAAAATTTGAAACAGGTTTCCATAGAAACTACTATTGTAGCTATTGTATTGAATTTTCAATATGCAAGACAATATCCCTGTTTAGAAGAACTGAAAACATTTTCTTTTAGACATATGTACATGATCTAACCTATTTCCCACAGGGAAATAAAGACAAACATTTTTCTATGAACTATTGACGTCGTGTGGAACTGACGTGTGGGGTAACGCACGTCTGCCGTGCGAATAGCCTTTGCCTAGAGGGTTTTCTTAAGGAAACAGGCATAATTTACGAATTGTAGAAGTTTCCGGACTATTAAAGTCATACTGTATGACTCTTTTAGTTTTTTTTTGATTTTGCTACGGATATGTCTTAAGTATGGAGGGGGGTGTTGGGAATAGTGACGTCATAGTTTGGTTATTAGAACAGCTGTTTAGATTAACTGAAAACATTCCCTGTAGACATATCCATGATTTATTTCCCACAGGTAAATAAATACAAAATTTTTTTGTATTTGATCATTCCATACGTTACGTGTGTTGTTGTGCGGAGTTTCGCGTGAACCAAATACGCCAGATCGCGGGGACACGCCCCACCGGATCTGACGCCGGCCTTCCGATCACGTCCGGTTGGCGGTGTGCTGGGACAGCCTTGGTCACTACCGCGCCTGCGGAGCTGTTCGCGACACGGCCAGGTCAAGGGTAATACAGGTTCAAGCTTTACTTCTGGGATGTTTTTGAAACGTAACAATTAGTGAGAAGTGAGAAATGTTGTTGTAACATTCACGTGTTTCACCTTGGAGCGTTTTTAGGCGAAGAGTGACGCCATTATACTAATGGAATTTAAAAACCTTCAAAAGGGGAGGTCTGTTAAGAACAATGTTAATATGTGGATAACATTACTGGTCCCTGTAAAAATCAAGTTGCGATATTAAATTTTCAATTTGTAGTGGTAAGCCGTAAATAAAACAAACTACAGTATAACCAATACTCTTTAGAAATTGCTTAGATCATAGATATGTCTAAAGGAACAGTTTCTAGTTCATCTAAACAGCAGGTGGGTTTTTATGTCATTATAATCATATGACGTCACTTCCGCTCTAATTTTCGCGTGGCGCAAATTGCTCAACCCTCCCTCAAAGCTTAGACGGACAAATACACGTCAAAATATTAAATTTGAAATTAAATTGTGTTTACGCGCGGTATAAATTTAATAAAGTGTTGTATAGTTGATAGAAAACTACGGAAATTGTAAGAAAAAGGTCGTAAAAGGATTCAGACAAGGAATCGTTTGAAGATCGTTGTAAATTAATAGTCGTTAAAGAAATATCCTTAAAAACCCCTTAGTCTTCCGATTTTCATCTCAAGCTTTTAAAAATAAAAAGTTGTATAAAAAATGTTTTTTATTTACTTCGATGTGGGAAATAGGTTAGGTTATGGATATGTATAAATGGAATGGCCTCAGTTCATCTAAACAGCTGTTCTTATTCTTTTATATTAAAAATTCAATACGATAGCTATGGTAGTTTCTATGGAAACCTGTTACATGTTTTACATGTATTACAAATCGCCAACACCCCCAGAGCTAAGACGTATCCATGTCAAAATTTGAAACTTTATGGCTCTCTGTAATGCGTTTCACATTTTCTTTTAAAATTATTGTTATTTCAATGATCTGAGGTATCAAAAACGTTCTATCAGTCTACGAAACGCTATAGTAAGGTTTGTAGAGGCTGAAAACAAAAAAAACTTTTAAGTAACGGATTTCTTTTGACTACGGTCCCCAGATAGTGGTGAATGGGCACACACCCACGCCGAATCGATGTTTTCACACCTGTACGCGGTGAAAGTATTTGTGGTAAATGATGAAACGGTTATTGTACAACGGTTGTTTCGCAAGGTTACAACGGTTATTGTACCGGAGCAGCTCCTGTGTAAACGTTGTCAGATTCCCGTGACAAACCTAATATGTGAGTCTATGCAGTGAAGATATTCATTATCCAATGTGGATGTATAATGGAAATTATGATTAGGGTTATGTTATCATAACGACCCTTGGAGTTGTGAAAATTTGAGCTTCTTATGCAAAATGGTGGTTATTCTATACACTTTTGGTGTTCGTGAGGAATTCGTTAATCTCATTTAAAACTCAGGCGCAACTACTTTATTGCAATAGGGCGTGGATTTTGCTTTCCTGGCAATTATTCCAAGCAACGTACAGATAAAAATGTTTGTATTTACTTCCCTGTGGGAAATAGGTTAGATCATGGATATGTCTAGAGAGAATGTTTTCAGTTCATATAAACAGCTATTCTTATTATTTTATATTAAAAATAAAAAATTCAATAAATAACTCTGGTAGTTTCTATGGAAACTTGATACATATTTTCCATCTTAAAATCACCAACCTTTCCCAGAGCTAAGACATATCCATGTCAAAAATTGTATTTACTTCCCTGTGGGAAATAGGTTAGATCATGGATATGTCTAAAGAGAACGTTTTCAGTTTATCTAAATAGCTGTTCTTATAACCTAACTATGACGTCACTTAGCAAATGATGTCTCTGTTTTAAGTATCGTTCGCATATTGGCAACACCCCCGTCAGAGCTAAGACCTATCCATGTTAAAATGTTTGTACAGTATTTACTTCCCCGTGGAAATTAGGTTAGATGATGGATATGTCTAAAGGGAAGATTTCAATTCAACTAAACAGCTGTTGTTATAATATAACTAGGGACGTCACTAAACAAATTATGATACTGTTTTAAAACTGTTTCAAATTTTGGTTGCACAAATTTCCAATACTCCCCCAGAGCTAAGACATCACTATATCAAAATTCTAGTTTTAAACGTTATAATGTATCAATAAGTTAACCAACTAAAGATGAATCAATTAGTAACTTTATACGCTTTAAATCTGCAGGGAAATGAAATCTGACTGATAACTTTGTTGCAGGTATGTGACGTTTTATCCAACAGCAGATAGTGACGCTAGGTAAGATTAACCATAACCCACATAGAAGGAAAGCTCTCTATATCCGTCTGCGGTCCAGCGGTTCTGCGTTTCTGCATCTAGAACCGGTCCCAGGGGGTAAATAATTTCCTTGATCGGCCTTGGACAGTTGTGTAATGAGGTGGAGACACGACGTGTGCGTGTGTGTGTGTGTGTGTGTGTGTGTGTGTGTGTGCACGTAGACTCTCTGATCAGATACAACGGTACGCATGTTTGCGGAAGGTTGACGGCGAGTCGAGCACATTCCGATGGCGCAACAACCACCAACGATGACGGAGGTAAAACTAAGTTCTTGAATTTCTCTTTTCAATGTTCGCTTAGGTCGCCGGTTCGATTCCGTACCCGGTCGCCATTTGTAATTGGGCTATTTATTGATTATAACACAGTTTGTTTACTGAAATGATGACCTACACAGGTATGTATATAAGTCAAGTATGAAAGAGAAATGAGTGAATGATGATTGTGGCGTGATCTTGCAGTTTTGTTACTGACTAAGGCTGACATGTTCGTTAGACAGAACTGTTAATGGACTAACAGTTTAACGTGTAGTTCGAACCACTGTCTCAGAATTACGAACTGGTCTAATTATGAGGACGGTCTATGCGTATCTAACAACAGGCCGACGTCAGGGAGCAACAAAATGCTATTGGTGTTGATAAAGACAAAATAAAACGAATAGGGCTTCTTGCGTGATAAAGACAAGCGATCACATGTTTCTGGAAGTTTCTGGACGACTTCAGTACTAAGAAGGAAGACACGACGGAGAGAAGCACTCTGGCGCGTTGAAATCTTCAATGAGATTAGTTTTGTGTAGATGGATAAAGCTGAATAAATTTTAGAAAAAATGTATAGTCCAATAATTCATATTTCTCCTCGTTGTTGTTGGAACAAAACAGGTAAATCTCAACAAAATCAAACATAAAACACGTTTTGAAATGTTGTATTAAAATGTAAAAATAATTGGAAATTATGAAATTTTACGTAAGGAGGATTTAAAAAAGGAATTTAACTACGAAAGCCTCTGAGTAAAATTATTAACAAATATTGTTTTTTACGTCATTGAATACTAAAAACTAATAAAATTCCAGTAAAACTGATATGTCGGGACAACGTAAAACAGGTTTAGTAACTAATGTAAGACATATGTTGGCTATGTAAATGGTGTTTAAATCGTGGCTTTAGTTAGCTGTTAAATGTTTTCCTAGAGAAACGTTTAAGTCAAACACCCTTGGTGGGCCCTTTGTGTACCTTTAAAAATTGATAATGTAATATGTGTTAATGTAGTAAAATGTCTAATACATTTGAATTAATATCTAAGGAAGCGTCATATTGACCTATAATTAAAAGAAACATTTACTGAGTATCTTTTTAGAAAATTCAATCCCGAGTATTACTAGGATAAAGATAACTTTACGGTATGAAATTTTGGGTCTCCAGTAGAGAAGGTAAAATTTGCACTTAGTTCCATCTGGAAATTACTTAGTTCATGGATATTTCTGAAGTGGATGTATTTCAACCATTTCACGTAACTTTGGTAACAATTTTTGCGTATTGAAATTTCTAACACTGCCCCCCAGAGCTTAGACATATCCTTGTCACAAATTAGACTTTAAATATTTCTTTATGGTCTCAAATATTCATAAAACGAGTGAGAAAACATCAAGAGAGTTATTCGGAGTCGCGTTCTTATACAATCAAATACTCGTATATGTTTGGAATATGTTTTATTATTGTTAAAGGTTAAGACCTTAAAGGTAAAAGGTTATCGTTGAAACTAATTACACATCAAGTCCAATAACAGTACTAGTGACGTTTAGAACCGGTTATGTCTTAGCTCTAGGGGGTGGGGGTACTGGTAATCAGTCAGACCAAAATTTGAAACGGAAGTGTCGTAATTATAAGGCCTTTACTCTTTACAGGGGCTGAATACATTTCGTATAGATACATACCTTATCCAAGCTATTTCTCAAAAGGAAGTAAATACATTTTTTTATATGAAGAAGAGTTAGCGTCAGGGCGTTTTGGTCTTGCAGTCGATGAGAGGAGCGTCGCAGCCAGTCCGGAGGACCGCCCCGCAAGGACGTCTGCTCTCTGTTTTTTCTTACTCCTCCACAAACCAGCTCCCGGCAAAGGTCATGTGTGAGTTGGCCACCAGGCCGCGCAGTGGTCAGGACGATCCTCGGTTTACGCAACACACCTCCTCTTTGAGACTTGTTTACATTCTCGTCCTCAACGAAAAACTCACTTGAAACCGGATTCTAAGATTAATTGCTCTAAAAATGTACGAATTGTGGATAGTTATGAGTGATGACCAGTGGATAATATGATGTTCTCTGTTGTGGATTAACGCCCGCACTATTGAATATTACTTTCATCCGGAAGTCATCCTCGTAATTTGACCAGTACGTAATTTAGAGGCAAGATTATGGTTCGGATCTCACGTTAAACTATAGTTCCCTTAGATGCCTGGCTGTCTACGAAATATATCAGCCTTAGTCATTAAAAAGACTAGAAAATCACTTAATTATGAGGATGGTCTTTGTGGATGAACGTAGTAATCAGCATTTTATCTACTAATTCCCGAGTAGTGTAGTTTTAATCTCAGTACATTAAAAATGTGAGCTATATGTATACTCTAAGTAAAGAAAAGAAGTCCAACATACGAAAAAAGGCAATACCTCTACGTCGTACAGGCATTTAAAAGTTTTGACTAAATGCATGAAGCACGTATTTATATTCTTGTATCTTTTGGTATCATTTAATAAAGTTTTACATACTTTGAAATTATTGTCGGAGACACCATATTACGCTTTCTGATTGACAGCTGAACCTCGTGTCGTTGAAAGATTCAAATTTCGTTTGTATAAGGTCTATTTAGGCTGTAAATAGTCATAACACACGATTAGGAAAACCTATATTAACACTCGTTACGTCATAATTGCGTACAGCGGACAGCCACGACTGGTCGGTCTCTAGTCTGATTTCTCCAGCTGTGCATTGCCTATACAGAACTGCTGGACAGACGCCAGGGGTGCCAACGTTGCAGCGTTGTGGCGTAATAACTGCAATCCATTCTGACCGCTGGCCTATATACCGCGGGGTTGGCCTACCTGGTTGTTGCGCTGCAGTGTAAAGTCAGTCCTTAACTTGGTTTCAAACCGACTTCAAACACACGGCGGGTTTCGTAAGAATGGCTTTGTGTTAATTACGTACAACTCAAAATGACTGTGATTGGATAAATTGGGCTTTCCCTAGATGTTGTACAAAATGTCTTATTCTTGTACGTGAGATACTGGCAAATGAATTGGTAGACCTTTGCCAGTCTACCGAATCATTTTCCAGGAGCATTAAGTAATAGCCCATCGAACAAAGCCAAATGTATCCAGTATCCATCACAAAATTTTGTCTAGATTTTGACGCGGATTGAACCAGAAGCCATAAGATAAAAAAGTAACTTTAGAGTAACCTTTCGGTCGTAGTCACAGGCCAAAGTGTCTGGAGCTTTCAAGTCGCTCATCAGCACTTCTTAAGGAACCGAACAATTACTCAGATGGATCAACGTCTTAACGTGCCTTCCGAAGCACGGTGGAAATCTAAGAAATTTCATTTGTTACGACCGGGGATCGAACCCAAGTCATTTAGGTGTTAGTACAGTACTATATCCACTCAACTATGACTGCTAGCCATAAGTTACAAAGATGTAGTAGAAATCGGCAACTACAAGACAGACTTATTTAGAATGTTATTGCACAACGGTTTTCAATATTCTTGGAGTTTTGACACGTATTTCATCGATTGTCCAACTCTGCATGTGTAGGCGGAGCGAGGTTGTGCCGGTGTGAAGACGTGTTGACACACCGCCTAACCCAACATTTGTCCTCCGCCCCCACAAGAATGCAAGCAAACGACGTTACACGGTGTAGACACACAATCCCTCGTGAGTTTAGGCCTGTGATCTTCCGCCAGAAGGTGTTGAGTATTCTTTCAGCTATGTCTCGTTTTAGACTGAATTCCTTGTGTTTAAATTTTACGTAATTTTATGAATGTTGAACAGATCGTTCAGGAAGTATAAAGAAAGTTTCTAAAAGTAAAAGATGAAACATATTTCAGCAATCGCGTTATGGATAGGCAGTTATAAAGTAATATAATCATATGTTATTCAATAATTATGCGTATTTTTCAAAAGAAAAATTAAATTTACTTTTGAAGTAATTTCTAAAAATCTCGCTACGTGAAATGAAAATATTTTTTCAGCAGGAGTTGATTTCTCGAGTTTTGTTTTATCTTGTTAGGGCCAGTAGTGGAGCCCTGAGAATGTAAAGGCCCACTTACGGTTTTGAGGATCCCCAGTAGGGGAGCATCGGGGATCCCACTTGTCAAGTAGTGTAGTCTTAGAGGACTAATTGCCCCGTAGTGGAACCCTGAGGCATCCAATTTCACCATTAGAACCCAGAGGTACGCACTTGCTCAGTAGTGGAGCCCAGAGGTACCCAATTGCTGAGGTCTATACTCTAGCCCTTGAGGTATCCTCTTGCACAGGAGTGGAGCCCAGAGGTACCCAATTATACAGGAATACCCACTAGCCCCATAGTGCAGCCTTGAGGTAACCACTTGCACAGGAGTGGAGCCCAGAGGTACCCAATTGCACAGGAATATCCTGTAGCCCCATAGTGCAGCCCTGATGTCCCCACTTTCTCCGTCGCGTCCACAGCGGCCTTGGAACATCCTCTCACACGTTACCTCGTCTAATCGATTCACTAACGAACTCCTAATCCTTCCCTTAAGCCCGGTTACGTCATCGTCTTCTGCCTTCATTAAGGTGATTATCGTCATTCGGCACTTTCTTTCTTAGTTTAGGAAGTAATTTTTAATGACCTCTCAGAGCGCTGAAATAGGAAGGAGGCGTGGGAAGGAACGAAACAGTTTTCTTTTTATTGACAGCGACGTGACAGAACAGTGTGAAGTTCGATTTCTTGGAAATATAGTACAGAATTGTTTATAAACTATACTGACATAAATAATGCATAAGAAATGCATTGTTAAGGATCAATTTTACTGAGGTGTGTTATTTCACGTTTAAAACACTCAAAGAATTTTCTGAATAGCTTAAGATAATCTTATAACAATTTTTATGCACGTTTTTTAACTCTATTTAATAAATTATTGTTTTTTGCTACGATTCTAAATCACAGCAAATTGAGATATTTTCTGCACTCCACCTCTTTTGGAATGGTCCATATCATTGGCTGTTGGGCTATAAATTAAAACTCCTGTCCAAGAAACATGTCAGCTTTAGTCAATCACAAGACTACAAGATCGCGCCACAATCATCGCTACTAGTATGAATTAACAAAGTCTATCCACCTAGAATGCTACACATAACTTTAGAGCTAACATCTGTAAGTGTAATGCCACTGCCACCGCGGAGATGTCGGTTTCTCCCAGTCGCAGACGGCGGGTGGTTACGCCACTCTACGCCGGTCATGTTACAGCCTCTACAGGCTTGTAGTCCCAGGGTGACACCTGACACTTCGGCTACTTTCCCTTCCGATACCTTCGCGTGTACCTTGTCTCGATGCCGTGGTGGCCGAGTGGTCGAAGCTCGTGGTCTTTAGGACGTTAATAGGCAAAGGATTTTTCATCAAAAGATACTTTTGCAGTCAGCTGTATTTGGTTGTTGACACTGATATGTCTAAGCTCTTGGTGTGGGGGTAGAAATTCGCTTTCCGCGATTAATGTAACGGAAGGGGCGTCATATTGTTTCGGAACTGTATACTAACCTTTTGACCTATTTTCTGTGTAAGTATAAGATCTAAATAACACACTTAAATCGTTCAGATGTCCTCAGTAACTCACTGAAGCGCCATATTGTTTCAAAGGTTTTTGTATTAACTTCCCTGTGGGAAATAGGTGAGATCACTGATATGTCGCAAGGGAATGTTTTCAGTTCATCTAAACAGCTGTTCTTATTATTATATACTAAAAATTCGATACAATAGCTCAGGTAGTTTCTATGGAAACCTGTTTCAAATTTTCATCTTACAATTTTCCAACACCCCCCAGACCTAAGACATATCCATGTCAATATTTTTGAAAAGGATATGTGTTAGTTTGGAAGGGGGGTTGTTGGCAATCCGTCAGACCAAAATTTGAAACGGCGAACTCATGTAGTTATAAGGACAGCTGTTTACAGGAATTGACCACATTACCTTTAGACATTATTGCATGATCTAAGCTATTTCTCAAAGAGTAGTAAATACATTTTTGGTTTTTAGCTATCAAGTAAAGATCTATTACATTACATTACAAAAATCTGCAGATACCATCCTCACAATTAGACCAGTTCGTAATTACGAGGCAGTGGTTTGGACCCGACGTTAAACTGTAGGTCACTTAGATATGCCATTGGATTTTTGTCTATTAATTAACACAATTGTCTAAGGGACTTAGACCTTAGTCAGTAACAAGACCACAAGAATGCGCTATAATCATCTTACACTTATTTCTCATTTATATTTGCCTTAAAATACAAGCATCGGTAGGTCGCCATTTCAAAAAGGTAATTGATAATAACTGAAGTCTCTATAATCACCTAGAGTTTTTCTCCAGAGCTACTTTGTGGTCAGCGGGAGTTTGAGATATGATGATAAGAATTCTGGTCTCAGAGCGTAATATGGAATTCTGCAGAATAGGGTATTCTGGGTGGTATGCTGGACTGCTGGAGACTGGAATGTAAATAAATTCCTGGCATGCTCAGTCTATTAAGTTGGTTGTTAGCGTCCAATGGAGTGATTCTGGATTGAACTATGAAGGAAGTCAGTTTCTACGAGTGCCTTAGTGCTACCGATGACTTTTATGTGAAGTAAGAAATACGGAGAGCATTCAACCCAATGGGTTCCAATCACACCGACTATCGAGAGTAAAATGACGTCATTTGCTCATAAAGATAAGAATAAACAGGTGAAAGGAAACCAGTTACTCCGAGTTGCTCAAAGGATTTTGCAATACTGTAATAAAATTATGTTGTTTCTTCCAAATACTCTGAATAGCTTAGCAATTTAGACATTCGGTACACACTCAGTACCATATGTTAGTATGTGTTTGACTGTTGACTTATTTTAACGTTTTGATTACGGTACTAGAAGTTAGAAGATTATTTGTAAAAATATCTTATGGTTATTGGCTATGATACAATATAATGATGAGGTTAAATTAACACTTTGTGATTTTTTAACTAGTTTTAACAAGTATGCTATAACATTATCGTTAGTTCAGGTACCAGGTCAAATTAGGTGTGATGATAGACAGTCGAAAGTGATTGGTTCTCAATCAAATATGGTGTTTACTTCCATGTGGGAAATAGGTTAGATCATGGATTTGTCTAAAGGAAATGATTTTCAGTTCATCTAAACAGCTGTTCTTATAACCAAACTATGACGTCACTAATCAGATGTCGTAAAAATAGGTTAGATTATGGATATGTCTAAAGGGAATGTTTTTCAGTTCATCTAAACAGCTGTTCTTATAACCAAACTATGACGTCACTAATCATATGACATGTCAAAACTGCAAAAAAACAGAAACTGAGTAAGATTCCAACTTATTGATAAATTTCACTAAATTACACATTCCCTTCTCCTTTCTTTGAACGACCAATAGAAGCATAGAAATTTCTCACAAGATTTGTAGAATGGCCAAAAAACACGACCACGACAACTAATTATAATAACTTTTGGTTTATCGAGCACGGTGGCTTATTTGGGCGAAAGCGAGCGGCAGACGGAGCCAGAGGGCATGAAAGGCGTTCACCTTTCACCCAACACCCGTCACCAGAACACCAGCTCCCGGCGAGCCTGGAGTGCAGTCATATTCTGTCTGAACGGTCTAAGACAGAAGAGGTGTTAGAGTATACATTGTATACATTAAACATACAGCTGTTGTGGTATTGATTGGACAGTGCAACTTTCTGCTATTCCCTCGCCTCGGTTCCTTCTCTTCCGTCTACCTGAAAGTTTGACTTCCTACTGGACCAAACTCGTGGAGGCAGTAAAGAACTCTTATTGTTTTTTATCTTGGATATCTCTTAGCTCTAAGGGGTGGCGATTTGCGAGACCAAAATTTTAAACAATGTCGTCATAGTTTGGTTATAAGAACAGCTGTTTTGATGAACTGAAAACATTCTCTTTAGACATATCCATTACCTAACCTGTTTCCCACAGGGAGGTAAATACAAACATTTTTCTAGTAGAAAGTTCAAAATTACTAATAATCCATACCAAAAAATTTAAAGTTTATTGAGTTAGGTTGTGAATCAATTTGCTAATCCAAGGACTACTATTTTTTGGAGTTTAGTGGCCTTTCTATTTGTAAAATTTATTTTTGAAGGACTACATAGTATTTCTAAGGATTAAGTATGACTAGATTTTCTGTTTCAAAATTTTTAAAATTCAAGAACAACTTAAACGATTGGGATTTATAAAAATATAGGTGTTGGTAGATGGATTTAAAGTAAAAGTTTTAATAGTAGTTTCTTTCAGCAGACAGGCATTTTGTGGTTTATTTAGGAGTGGAGAATGTTATTTTTAAGTAGGTAAAATATGTTACATAACACTTATAAGAACTTTGTTCATTCACGATCGTAGTAAAATAGTACCTAATAAATTATAGCTAAACAATTTTTATTTTTAAACCTGTCTCGTTAGACGGGTTCAGCACACTATGGATGTTTTAGTTGCCCGTCAAATGACGGGGTTAGCACTCAACACATTGTTTAAAATTAAATTCGTCGGTTTAGAATATACCACCGTAGATCATTAAGCTTCTAGTGAAGTGAAGTATTGAGGTCTCAATCAGAGCCAATGCCATTCAGCAAGGAGAATAGGATTGTCATCGGAAACCATTCCTCTTGTGGTGTTGAACCCCCGTCATTACAGCGCGAACGATCAGGTGAAAGGATAAGGTTACAGACCTGTTCCCAACTAAATCATCCAAACTTTCCTCACGGTCGGTTTATGAGGGTGATCATTAGGCAGTGTTGGTAAACGCGCGTTGCAATGGCGTGTTCGACTTGCAACGATAATACAAGACTGTCGAAGACAAATGGGACCAGCTACTCTTGCTGGGAATTTAACTAATTCTATATATCCATCAAATGTACTTGTACTAGAAGGCACGTCGTGTCTTCTACGTCTTTATAATGCGTCTTATAGAAAGCACGATACAAATTTTTAATTAAATTCTTTAATGTTTTATTACTAACTGTCAACTTCTTAATGTCAACTTACACTGGGATGGCGGCGTCATCCTGTAATCCAGCTACTTGGAGGTCACGAATTGTGGATAGTTGTGAGCGATGGTCGGTGGGTGTAGTGTTCTCTTGTGTGGATTAACGTCCGCACTATTGAATACTACGTTAATCCGCAAAGACCATCCTCATAACTAGACCAATTCGTAATTCAGAGGCCGTGGTTCGGATTCCACGTTAAACTTTAGGTTCCTTAGTTGCTATCGACTGTTGGGAGATTAACAGTCCTGTCTAAGGAACATGTCAGCCTTAGTCAGTAACAAAACTACAAGACGCGCCACTATCATGTTACACTCAATCCTCATTCATACTTGGCTTAAAATACCTACCTTGTGGTATGGTTTCCATTTCAATAATATAATACAATCTCATCTAAATACAACAAGTTTGTTAAGTCTACTACTCTATACATGGCTATTGTTCCTTATGAAGTGATCCGGTAAAGAAATTATACACCATAGGCTGTGAAACTAATAATCCTGACGAAATGGAATCTAGGTAGGATGATGTCGGTTTACAAAGTTAAAAACTTACTATACTTCCTAAATGGTCAAGGCTAGTGGGTCGTCACCATTGCTCTCCACTACCCTCTATCCGCTTGTTATATCCACAAATTATTAAAGATTTCTAATTATTTTAAAACTAATAAGTGGTTAATCTATCTTTCAATCTGCCTTTATCATAGTCTTCCCCTTTGTGGCCTTATATTTTGTCAATTTTTGCTATATTTCCCTAACTGTTCCGTAGATCTTCAACAGCAACAAACATCCTCAATGTTATTCCAATTCCATCCAAAACTGTTATTGTCAGGTAGCTGATTCCAATCTCTACTGTGATCAAGAGTTGTGTACAGTTTTAAGCAATTAACTGTGATACGATATTTCCTGGTGTGGATTAACGTCCGCACTATTAAACACTACTGTACGTTCATTCGCGAAGACTATCGTCGTAATTAGACTAGTTCGTAATTCACAGGCAAAAAATTGTGGTTCTTAAAATATACGTTGAATTGTAGGTCCCTTAGATGTAATTGTCTACTGGGCTGTTCTGAATATTAGTAACAAGACTACGATATCGCTCCACAGTCTTCCTACACTCGTAATCATGCTGGGATTAAAATACCTACATGGATAGGTCGCAAAGTCTGAAAGGTAATAATAGGTGAAGACTGTTGCGTTCAGATTATTTTTTTTAAGAAAACAGTGATGCATAAAGGTGAATGTTGAGCCAAACAGACGCTGCGGATTTCCACTGTCCAGTCTATCGTGCTGATCCCGCGTTCCGATAGTCCGTGTCCAGGGTGGACCGTGGACCGTGGGACTGGCGATGTAACCGGAGACTCAGCTGTTCTGCCATCTCGGCTTTGAAGCACCGCGAATTCTTCAAAGGGAACCGTTTCTTTTCCATTCATAACATTCACGTTCTTGTAACAACAAAAACTCTTGTTTTGTGTTTTGTATTTCCAATGCCCAATGCATTTGTTTACTGACGGTCAAAACCTTTCTCAAAATTTAATTAGTAAGTCCTTTAAACATTTTCTCAAATTTCAGCCAGATTTAAATGTATTAAGTACCTTTATCTTTCTGAAATGGCGAACTGCCCAAGTAGGTATTTTAAGCCAAGTATGAATGAGAAATGTTTGTGGCGCGATATTGTAGTTTTGTTACTGATTAAGGCTGACGTGTTCCTTAGAAAGTCTTTAGTTCTAAGGATATATTTTGATTGATCATTTTAAATGAATGTCACCAAATATCACCCTCATACACTTTATGTTTTTTCATGACGTCATCAAGGCGTCTAAATAAATAATTAAATATTTGTGCAGTGTGTTGAGGTGAGGTCCAATAAAATTCTAGCTGAATGTTTATAGCAATTTTTAAATACGTCTGAGTCATAGATATATAAATGCTGTGTTAGTCAGGTGTTCATTTAATTCATATCTCAAATATTGGGTACTTACGTGATCATTGAGGTTCGGTATGTGTTTTTCAGTTGAAAACAAAGACAGCTGGGCATGTCTAGATTATTCGCCATTGTGTCACTGAAGTGCGTTTGATAATAAACAAATTAAATCTGACAGTTAAACATGGTTCTTTCTTTTTTCGTTTAATGAAGACATCATCGTACAGCTGGCAATAAAACACCAGTTTTTATTTACACAAAACCAAAACATAACCAAAATGAAAATCTGTTGGGAAAATCTAAACTTGGTTTCTAAGTATAGTTATTATAATGTAGTTAATATATTGTGCAGTTGATGAGTAAATAGAAACACTCGGAGACAAACATTGCGTGAGTTGATGTTTACAGCTCGACACAACGGAAGTAACAGTTTTTCAAAGAACACACATTGGTGACCTATGAAAAAAAGCTAAACGTTCGACATAATGGAGACTGGAAGGCGATACCCTGTTACCGTTCAGTCTCCAGCACACACAGTTCCCGATTATTGTGGCATTTGCTATGACCATTAACAAATCTCAGGGCCAATATTTGGGTAAGGTTGGAGTAGTTCTCCCAGAATCGGTGTTTGGTCACGGCCAACTATATGTCGCAGCAAGTAGAGCCCGATCATTTGATGGACTCAAAGTCTATATAAAAGAAGGGAACACCAAGGCAGACTTCGTCGAGACAACCATATTTATACTTGAAATATTGTTTATAGAGAAATTTTATAAGGTTTATTAATAAAAATAATTTTTATCATAATTAAATTGTATATTTTGATTGATCATTTTAAATGAATGTCACCAAATATCACCCTCATACACTTTATGTTTTTTCATGACGTCATCAAGGCGTCTAAATAAATAATTAAATATTTGTGCAGTGTGTTGAGGTGAGGTCCAATAAAATTCTAGCTGAATGTTTATAGCAATTTTTAAATACGTCTGAGTCATAGATATATAAATGCTGTGTTAGTCAGGTGTTCATTTAATTCATATCTCAAATATTGGGTACTTACGTGATCATTGAGGTACGGTACGTGTTTTTTCAGTTGAAAACAAAGACAGCTGGGCATGTCTGGATTACTCGCCATTGTGTCACTGAAGTGCGTTTGATTATTGGAAATAAAACGTGCTTTTCTTGCAAGAAGTTTTATAGTTTAGTTGATTTGTCATGAATGTTTGAGTTTAAATCTACTGCCAAGACTGGAATTTTAATGTAACACTATGAATCCACTCATAGTCATTAGTCTTAGCAGCAAATGTCTTGAGAAAATATGTTTGTATTTAATTATCCGTGGGAAATAGGTTAGATCATGGATATGTCTAAAGGGAATGTTTTCAGTTCATCTAAACCGTTCATCTAATAACCAAACTATGACGTCACTAATCTGAAAAAATGTCAACCCCCCCAGAGCCAAGACATCCATGCCAAAACGCGTTAGAGATATTGTAAGTGAAAAATGAATATATATATATCCCACTACGTGCCCAGTAATCCAGGAACTGTAGATGGTTATGGGCAATGTTCGGTGCGTGTGATGTTCTCTGGTGTGATAAAAGTTATTGCAATGACTACGTTCATTTGCAATGACATTTTTATACTTTTGTCTAAAATAACAACCTACCTGGGTAGTTATTTTAAGGCATGTGTGAACGAGAAATGAGTAAAAGGTGACTGTGACGAGATCTTGTAGTCTTGTCGTGTTTCTTAGACAGGACTGTTAATTAATAGCCCAACAGTCAATGGCATATCTAAGGAACGTATAGTTTTACGTAGAGTCCGAACCAATGTCTCTGAATTATGAGGTTGGCCATTCCTCATAATTAGACCAGTTCCTGTTGTAGGTTCCTTAAATACCATAGGTTTTTGGGTTATTAATTAACATTTCAGCCTTGGTAAGTAACAAGACTACAAGATCGTGTCACAATCATCTTTCACTTATATCTGCTTCGCCATTTTATAAAAGGTACCGTAAGATTTAGAAAACACTCAAAATAGAAAATAAAAATGACCTAGATCACCTATGGACGGTTAACAGAACACGAGTGCCTCAACGCCAGCTTGTAAAGTTTTTTTTAAACGCGAAGCCGCAAAAAACTCGCATCAGTAGGTGCGAGGTGCGAGGAATGCATCAAATTGATTAGTGTCCGGTTCGTAATTGGCGAGGACAGTCGCGAGTTGCTGGTTCCAATCAATTGGCGAGATAATGGAACAGCTGAGATAGCGACGGCGGTGGTCGCTGTAGCGTGGCAGCGACCGTCGCTGGCTGGCCGGCGAGAGCGTCCTCGCGAACCGTTGGTAAAGGTGGTTTATCGCGTAGGGATATTCCAAGACTTGATTATATTTCTCCATTTTCATAGATTTTTTAAGTACTGTATCTACTTTACCGACACGATAACTTAGGGTTAACGCTCTGGCCCAGTCAAAGGTTGCTGGATCAAAATAAGTTGCCCACGACTCCTGTAAAATCACCACCTTGTCATCTCTAGCTGGTTATGTGACTAATACTGCTGTCTTTAACTCACCGCACTTTCCGTGGTGACAGACAGATCTTCACCCAGTCGGCGTGGACGTAATGTATGTACCTCGTACTATTATCTTGTTATGTAGCTAAGTAAATACGATTTAGGCTAGAAGTACAATTAGAGTTCAGTAATTATGGAACAAATAAATCGTAGTCAGTTCGTACAACGACAATGGGTCGCCTACGTATACTTTGGTTGATTGATTGTTCCCAACATGTAAACCTTGTGGCTTATTGTGTTCCCCATAGGCACTAGAGGGGTAAGGCGATTCATGTACCTTCCACGAGACTCAGGAGCTTTTCCCTATGTCAAATACATCACACGGTTGTTCAAGACCGAAAAGGGTCCTTCTCCTTGTCCTGAATCCTTCACAGTCTAGGATGATATGCTTGGCTGTCTCTAAAGAGCTTTTGCATAAACTGCGCTCTGGTTCATCAAGAATGATCCTCAGAGTGAGTAGATGTTTCTTGAAATGGCCGTGTCCAGTGATTAGAGTAATGACCCACCTGACCTGTCCTCTGCTTGACCTCAGCAGCCAGTGAGTGAAGGAAGAGGACGGTCTGGGGAGTGGCTTCTTACTAAATTCTTGCCCAGGGAACTTTGATTAGACTATTCTCTCGATCAGGAGAACATAGGATGATGAAGAGAGTGTCAAAACTACTGTGGCTGTGTCTTAAAAGGGGTTCTAAGACAGCCAACGCATCAGATAACAATTCATGTAAATGTTCCAAATAATGTTAAAATAAAAAAATGAAGACGAGGATGAGGGATGATGTCAAATTAATTTGGCTTGACTCTTAAATACGGAAGACTTGGGCCGCGAGATGCAAACAGCTGTTTCTCCCGGCTGGAGGGTGTAGGATGCACCTGCCAGTGAAAGTGCAGCACGGTTGACATTGCAACATTCCCGGCGTGCAGTGGGTCGTGTGCCGCGGACAGGGTGGAAATAGCAACGGTCTCGCGCGAATGGAACTGGTCAGACAACATTCCTCCGATTTACAGACCAGGTCCGCCATGAAATCATTGAATATCACTCTCAGATTTCCTAATCGGCCGTGGATCCCGCGTGTGATTTGGTTTTATAATTGGCGATCCTGCAAACGAGATATGCATCTGGAGGTTGGGAGGAAAGGATAAATTGTAACACGCGGAGTCTGTTTTGAATTTCTGATTGTTGGAAGTGTTTTTTTTTTGCTCCGGACGTTTGGGAACAAAGGCAATAGTATCAAAAGATCGCTGGTTCGATCTTGAGCAAACTCATAAAGACTGGACTAATCGGCCTTTGTTCATTTTGCAGTGGGAAAAAGAATCAGCCAGTTTCTTCAGTAACAAAGATGCACATTTTATTAAAATCATTACGTTAAACATCCACCAGAGCGGGTTGGTGTCTTGTCTATAAATATGAAAAGCTCCTTCACGATTCATATTTTAACATCATAAAACATCCTTTCTTCACACCCTTCACATTTTGAAACACTTTTCCTTCACAATTCTAGTTAAAAATCGCCTTGATATAATACCAACTCACACTATCGCTCTCTCAGTTGCTGGATAAAATCTGATCGCGACTTCTTCAGATCAACGATTATCTCTGGCTTCTAATGACAAATACCGTCATAAACTCAGGAGATTGAATTCGCTCTTGAACAGTATCTTGATCATCAAACAAAATGTTGATGCGACAATCAGATCTTTGACTTACTGTCTTTGGCTGTACGTCTCATAAACGTTGAAATGAAGTACTTCGTCTTCTCATAATTACCTGCTTCCTCATTGAACAGCTGGTAATTACCTTGATCAAATCAATATAGTTTTTAAACGAACGCTCCCTTTGAAATTGTAGACAGTTCAATTCCGCTACCTTCCCTGTTCTCACCACGTTCCATTCACTTTCTAATTGAACCTTGTGATAATTAACGTAACGCGTCTGATTCGCAATACCTTGCAGTTGGCTAGATACTTTTTTAAATCCGTAGTGTTGTTTAACTGCACCGCTCAGCTTCACAATTCTATAAATCACCGTCTCAAAACGTCCATGTTTTTGTGACTTGTAGAAATTATGTTGAACAGGCAGCAACACCACTGTGGTGCTAGCACTGTGCTCGTAGCCAAGGTAAAGTCCCAGATCGTTTTTTGTAAATTGACAATCACTGATGTGTTGTAACGGGCCACAGCATCCACTGATTCAGGTACTCACCTTGGAGTTGTTGGTGCGATTGAATTGGCCGTCTGGTAGAACAGCCTCTTGGATGCTATTTTGATTACATTATTTACTTTCACATTATTCTATTTTTTGAAAGAACTTTTAACATTTTTTTTTTTTTTTAGTTTCATATAAAATAATTATAATTTATAAAATTTGTAAAAATTATAAAATAAAAAATTTTATATTTAAAAAATTTTTTTTTTTTTTTTTATAATTTGTAAAAATTTTCGTATATTTTGACGAAAAAATACTTTCTACATATATGTATAAGGGAAAAAGTAAAAGTTGATTGAGGAATTTTACTATTTTAATTTCATTTAGTCCATTTGAACTCCAGATTTGGATTTTTTCCGTTAATTCACCACCACTACTTTTTTTGCTGATTCCGCTAGTTCACCAACACTTGCGATATAGTATACAGGAAAACATATAGTCATGAGTATTTAGGAATGATTTGTTCAGGTTTAATCTACAGGATTGTAGAAAGTCTTGATAACACGTCTGACTATGGATCAGAAGATTCCAGGTTCGAATCCTGGCAGGGTCACATTAATATGGACCGCGCAACCGGCACAGCGGCCAGTCTGATTGACGAGGCACAACAATGAACTTCTTATGTCTCGCGGATAAATGTAGAAATAATATAAAAATAGTCGCCGACATACAGCACTCTCACAGCAAGTTAGGTTGGTTATTGATATTTTTATTTCATTAATAACATTTTACACTATCAATAACCTACTTAATTTAAAGAATAAGTAGTATTGGTGGTGAATAAATGGATTTTACACCTTGTGATTGAGGAAATTGAACTTCCGATTTTGTATGTTTTTTGGCCTTTTCTCTCCAATCCTCAGACAACTCACTATGATTTGTGACTCAACGTCGGTAAAGTGTCACCTCCCCAGCATTACAGTTGCAGTCGCTTTTGAACAAACTCGATTACTGGAGGGTAGATAAAACCAGTGTTCACGCCACCTTTCAATCACGCCTTCCAATTACGAGCCACGCGCCCACCCCACCGGAGCGACAGTTACAGCAATCTGATCGTGACACATTCATTCACTTGCATCTGTTTCCGGCTCTACTTCCGGTCATGCTCGTCTCCCCAGGTGCAACAATGAACGACCGTTGAGTGCCGTAATGAGGTTATTGATTAGAGCAGGTTGGCCAACGTTGCGTGCTGAGAATCTTTTGGCTGTTGTCATAGAGAACGGATCTAGACAACTCTGCGGCATACACGTAGAAGATTTTGCTTCACATTTTTCTACAGAGCTAGCTGGATAGTCCATGTATTTTTTATGAGGTTATATTTTTCTAATTAGGAGTGTGTGCCCAATTAACCTTGCAAGACCTAATACTCCTTCAAAATCTTCATCCGCAAAGGCAATTCTCATAATCAGACCAGATCGTAATTCAGAGGTAAAATTATGGTTCGGATCCTACGTTAAACTAAAGTGCCCTTTAGTTTAACCATAGATAGATACCATTGGATACCATTTTTGGATACTTTAAGATACCATTGGATGTTGGGTTATTAATCAACAGTCTTGTCTAAGGAACTTATCAGGCTTAGTCAGTAACAAGACTACAAGATAGTGCTAAAATAATTTTAAACCCATTTCTCATATACATGGCCTAAAGTATCTTCATGGGTAAGCCGTTATTTCAGAGAGGTAGTAATAACTTAAGGTAATAAGTTAAAGGTAGGCTTTGGGTGTCACGCTAGCCTAGTGGTTAACGTCTTGGAATTCGGTACAAGAGGTCACGGGTTCAAATCCCGGGATGCCCATTAGGGTTTGGACCGCTTTCCCAAAAAAGCGTGTACGTGATTTCATTCATTGATTTGATTAAAATGCCTCTGGCGTAGATGCAAGCACAAAAATAACAATCATATCATTTTACCGAAAGAGCAGTAGCGAAAAAATCTTGGTAAGCAGCTGAATAATTGAAATGGATTAAGAAAAGGACAAGTACAGAGAGATGCAACGGTGCGATGTAGAATGTTGATTAAGAGTTACAAAGTCACCTGACCGCTCTGAGTTGTTAATTGGAATGAAAGTCTTATTATGAGATCAAGGTCAGGGCAGTATCCGGTATCACTTTCATTCCGGCTTCGTTATTTATAACATTTGAAGCTCTCGTGCACCTGGAGCTTGTGGTGTGTGCGTTTTAAGACATTGGTAACACACACACATTGGATATTAGACATTGGTGTGCGTCCATGTGGAGTTCTTGGAACGCGTCAAGTTAGAACCGCTGTTACAAGTTGATCAGTGATCATAAAAACATTAACTATGACGACACAGACCAAAATGACGCCACTGTTTCAAATTTTGGTCGCGCAAATTGCAAACACCCCCAGAGCTAATGCATATCATTTTACCAAAATTTAAAACAGTGACGTCATAGCTCGTTTATAAGAAGGGCCGTATAGATAAACTGAAAACATTCCGTTTAGACATATCCATGATCTAGTGATTTCCCACAGGGAAGTAAATACAAACATGTTTTACAGGTAACCTATTACCTACCACCTATTACTATATACTTCCTACCTTTTACAATTTAAATTAGCATTTACTCATTACCCACGAAATACATTTTGTCAAACATTCCTTAAAAATACGTGAAGTCAGAGAATTGTGTAGGAGACGTTTTTACCTAGTCGTGTAAAATACGTGTTTGTAAACATATTCGGAACTAGACCTACACTTGTATCTGACGAAGAACACATTTCTTGTGAGTTCTAGGATCATCCATTCTTCTTTTTATTGTCCTGAAATATCTCAAGACGTCTTACTCGTAGATAATCTAATATCTTCATTCGGTCAAAAAATATTCAATACCACAAAGATATTGAGTGTAAGAACACAATATAAATAACGTCGGCACTGAATACTGAATTCATCCATAAAGACAATCTTTGAAATTAGACTTGTTCTTAATAAAGAGGCATATTTTTGGTTCGGACCCCACGTTAAACTGTAGGTAAATTAGATGACATTGAATGTTGGGCTATTAATAAACAGTCCTGTCTAAGGAACATGTCAGTAAAAAGGCTACAACATCGCGCCACAACCGTCATACACTCTTTTCTCATTCGTACTTGACTTTTAAATCTACCTAGGCAGATAACCTTGCTGAACAACTTTGGTCAAATGAAATGTAGGTACTTTACTATAGTCTTATGGATATATTCATTACAATACCAGATGGAACGTGTTTCATACATTTCGAGAAATCTTCACCCAGTAATCTTCTTCAATTAGCCTGGTTAGTCAAGTCGTTCAGACACGCGTCGACGGCTGCCATGCGAAGGTGAACGTGTGTTTTGTGTAGACGACTACGATCAAACGTGCTAATTTCCCAATGGCTGCCAACGAGGGTCGCTTCCATTGGCTAATGGTAAAGCCCGTCACGTAGTTCCAGCACCTCTTGTGAAACCTTTCACAACAGTTCCCGGTAGTCGGCCAAACATATTTATTTAATGTTCAAGCGCGGACTGAACGGATAATGAGCTGGTGCACTCTGGGGAAATACTTTCGGTTTTCCGTGTTACCCAATGAAGACATGTATTGTGTTTAAACTTGTTCCGTCTATAAGGAGTTCAGCTTTCAGTTGACCTAGGGGTTGAGGGAGGAATGTTCTATGCACGAACTTTGAAAAGGGAAATGTGTGGGTTTACGCTCTAGGTCAAGTTTTGTTTTGAGACCTGTATTAGAGAATGTTAGTTTTGAGTTGGAAGGTAAATTGGTGTATATAGATATTTAGCTTTTTTCCATTTATAACTGTCGGTGATACAGTAAAACTTGAGAATGAATTACAGTATTTAGAAAAAAATTAGCTAAGCTAACGAACGTAAATCATGAAATTTGAATTAAAATAACATTTTGTACAGACATTTATTTAATGTAAGAAGGATGAGTTGTTAATTTTAAATAAGAAAAGTGTTTGATTGTCATTTTACATGAAATACCACACTATACAAAAGATACTGTTGTTTTATGATGAACATGTATTCAACGTTTACTATCAAAATTTAGGAAGAGCGCGCTGGTCTAAGGTAGAGTGAAGGTTCCGATATCAAATCTTGCATTTTACCATTGGCTTTTTGCTATTTGTTATTGCCCCACCCTAATAGGTCCTGCCCAAAGTTACGTGTACATTGGTTCTGAGTTGTGGCCTAGACAATCCTGAGATAATAACGATTGATTGTTTTATTTAAAGTTACAATAATTACCGTAAGTAAAGTCGCCCTTAACTGAAGTAAATAGTGTTAAGAGTAAGTTGCCGACTGTCCACAGCTCTCTTGACATCATCTGTGACGGTGGCGACGTCCTGTAATCCAGCTACTTGGAGGTCATGAATTGTGGATAGTTGTGAGTGATGGTCAGTGGATGTAGTGTTCTCTTGTGTGGATTAAGGTCCGCACTATTGAATACTTCGTTAATCTACAAAGATCATCCTCATAATTAGACCAATTCGCAATTCAGAGGCCGTGGTTCGGATTCCACGTTAAACTGTAGGTCCCCTAGTTGCCATCGGCTGTTCGGCTATTAATTAACAGTCCTGTCTAAGGAACATTTCAGCCTCAGTCAGTAACACGACTACAAGATCACGCCACAATCATCCTACACTCATTTCTCATTCATACGTGGCTTAAATTCATGAAATTCATGAAATCATGAAAAATGGCATCTAGTCCAGATTAGACCATTATAGGATTCGATCCGGCGAACGGATTAAACTAACTAAAACGGCTTCAGTTTTGAATGCGGGACTTTGATCATTCGGTAACCCAGTCAGTTTAATATTTAGGATCCTCAATTTTCTTGTGTGACGAGGAAGGGACAGTAACGAATTAGGAATTCCAGAAGATTCCAAACCACAAATCGCCTTGAGACACCGACCCATCATTAGCATCGGTCACCCGCGTTATCGGCTCCAGGTGGAAGTGGTGCGCGACATGACCATTGCGACATTTAGTAACGGTTATTGCCTTTCGAGGAGGTTAGAGAGTCCCAACGGGTGATTCGGGACAAACAGATTAAACTAATGGTTTCTCAGTGCTAAAACTCATCCAACTGATTAGAAAAACGCTGGAATTTCGCTACTAAATGGAATTTTTTGTGTGTACGATCAACAATTGGCAAAACAGCTGACTTGAAATGGGTTTTCTTCATTCTTGTTACGAAGTGGTGAAAGAAGTGTTTTAACAGAGCAATCACAGACAACCGTCGTCAATTGGACAATAAAACGGGTCGTTTTTAACACGTAAAACGCGTTTTAGTACATTATTTATACCTCTATGCGAGTCGTTACTACGATATAGGTTTCGGAAGGGTATAGATATCAGAGCTTTTTCAGAACAAGTTTTACGTCAACTTAAGTTAAGAATCGCATCAAGTACTTGATACCCCTGAAAGATTAAATGTTTCGAGTTTTGACTTAGGGGTTTAATTAACCTTTACCAGATGTTGGGAACAACGAAAAATACGAAAAAGGCATAACGAATAATAAACAGAGTGGAATGGGTCACATAAGTGGCATCGGTCATTCTCTGTTAAAAAAATTGTTTTTTTACAAGCACATTGGGCTTTAAATATAATATTTATTGTGCGTCGCTTAAAGGCATTGCTCCACAAAACAAAAAACCTTAAGTATGGTGAAAAATGTTTTCGAATCACACACCAAAACATACGAAACATTTTGACATTTTAAATTTAATTGTAAACGTTTTTGACTACAGTGACGTCATTAGTTTGGACTAACGGCTAAACATCTAGGTTATAAGGTAATCTGTACACAGTGACTATCTCTTCAGAAAGCGTCTGTATCAACCAATGTGACAACAAATATATATAAAAAACTGCAAAATTAATTTCAAACCGGGGCAGCCAGGCCCAGTAACCTCGAGAAAGTCAATATATAGCACGCGCCTGAGATGAATATTCAGATTTCATCGTGAAAAGTAAAGTTAATCATCTAGAAACCTGATTCACCATTAAATTTCTGGCCAAGTTTCGAACCGCTCGGAGCGGTACTGGTAGAAATTCGAACCAAGAGCACTTGCTCTGCATCTAGAGCCGAGAAAGTGAACTTGACATTCGACAGGAAAATTACATCTATCAGGTTGTTGGCTCGTTAACCGGATTCCTGCATCGGAAGAACTTGTTCGTCTCGCGGGTCCGCTACTGTAATGAAGTCCGTTTGAGATGATTCCAACTTGTAACGTCCTGAACTAGTGCACTTCATATTTTTTACTCGATGGCTTTCATCTCAGAAAATATCAGTGAAGCAGCTTCACTGTGAGTCTTTCCGTCCTTCCTTTCTGAAGTCCTGAGAGTCTTCTGTGAGTCCTATTCGTGCCATCAGGCTCTATAAGGTATGTTTTGGGAGATTAAAGGAAATTTTTCTGACGTCAAAGAATACTTTTTTCTTGAGAATAATGAAAATGCTTTGTTTTAAAAATTGAAAATGGGATGTTTTAAATTTATTTCAAAGAGATGTGAAATTAATAAAACTTTAACGATTTTGAAAACAATTAAACTCCAAATATCATAAATATATATAAGTCAGATCCGAAGTGAAACAAAGCCTTAGAAGAATCAATCTTTATGAAAATCGTTGACTCGTTTGCGTCTATTTTTGCGATGATTGCAACAAATTACACTGACAACAGTTTATTCAGTAATTTAACAAAATCGCGTCGTTTCGTATGAGAGGCTCATTCGTTTTCGATTATGATCCGCCAGTATTTATGCCACATTATTATTGTGCATGTCGTGGGTTCCTCGGACCCATTAAACCTGCGGCCACTTAAACCTCGGGGTGCCGCAGGGCTCGTGACTGAGTCCGATTCTTTTCCTTCTCTAAAAAACGAGCAACAATGGTCCACTAGAATGGCTTTATTAGCAGTAAATCTCGAGGTTTGTTTTATTTTTCAAAGTCCGTGTCCTTCCAAAGGAAATTATAGTTCCACTTTATAACAGTCATTTCTAAAGGAGTCATCTATGGGGATTGCATGATGTGTTATCATGTTTGGTTATGTTTCAGAAACAAAGAAACTACCTCGTTTGTACTCAACTCACATTTGTAACGTAGTTAGTTTAGTATTTGATTACAAACTGAGTAACTTTGTTTTGTTTTCACAGGTATGACTACGAGCGATGCGAGTTAGTGATAGTTCCACTTGTTGAGGTATGTTGAATTTTATCGATTCAAATATATCACACATCCAATATTTTGTCGCGTCTAAGGCTGTTTGATTAATTTCTTATATAATTTAAGAAACTTTGTTAATGAATTGGAATAGCACTCTGGTGTTGGATGAAACTGTGTAGTATTTCTTGTCAACGAAATCTAGAGGTTTTTATTTTGACGTGTGAATCCTTTTGTGGTCTTCATAAAAGTAAAAGAGGCGGTTAAATTTCATTTTGTCACCCCTAAACAGACATAGATTTTGATTCCCAGTCATGGCATATAGGAAATTTGTGTTTTAGATTGCCTAGAACGGTAAGTTCAAGCCGTTAGTTTCCATTATATGAGTGCAATGTCAGAAGCATCAGTGCGGGTTAAAAATACCCCCGTAATAAGAATTACTTGCCTATTTTCCATAAGATTAACATGGGAAAGAGTGTGCAGGTTTGCTGCTGTAAGGAACACTGAATATAGGCATTTATACCATAAATAATTTTTATTTTTAGCAATTATGCCAACTTTCATCAACATCTGTCCATGAATAAAGGAGTTTGCCTATTCTCCATAAGATTAACATGGGAAAGAGTATGCAGGTCTGCTGCTGTGAGGAACACATAAACTATGATTTTTTGGCATAAACGTATTGATCCTAACCACATGAAGCTAAATACCAAGTTTCTTCCAAAACTATTAGTTACTAAGGAAAATATTAATTTTTCCTTATCCTCCTTAAGAATAGCATTGGAGCCCCTAAATACAATACTGTGTTTAGATTTTTTAATATCTCAGTAACCGTTGGAGATAGAGAAAAACTTTAAGGAACTAAATTGTGTAGTTTTTTGAGCTGTTTCTAATGGTGAAAAATAAAATATATGTATATATATGTAAATTTTAACGACTATTGTTTTTGGACTCTGGGAACCTAAAGACAAAAAAATAACATGGTCCCGGGCTTAAGTCTTGCCATGAGACCTGCGGTAATAGCTTCTTCCCTATGGGAAATTCGCTAATATGGAAAAATGACCTTGTTCAGAAGGCGACACGAACTTTTACCTTACGATCGTAGAAGGGGTGAAGTGCACCTATCTGCTGTAACGACTTTCGTAACCCTGCAGCCCGATGTGAAAGTGCAGGCTGCAGGCTGAGATGCAGTGAAGGTAGCGGGTTCGAGCCGGTCGCCGCTCCATTTCTGGTAATACCGGGCGAAAGTATCTAATGAGACCTATGGACTTTCTACAGGGTGTATATTTTGCGTAAGTTCCGTCATTATTACTTGGCCACGGGTTCGGACTGTGGAGATTGTGGGAAAGCAATATCGCTATGTTTCGTAGAGATATACAGAGTTTATGTAGGCCTACCTGAATACAATCATGGAACTAATTACTTTATTCTATCACAGAGTGGATCCATCCGATACTGAAGATCAAACTGGGTATCTAAACTCAAAGGGTGCATATCCGAAAGAAATGAGATGGAAACAAAGGGAAGCTTTTCACGTTGGATAGCCGAAAAACATACCAATACTGTGAAACATTCGATTTGTTGTACTCAATGCTGTCATGGTTATAAGGATAACTGTTTGGAGGAACTAAAAACATTCTCACAGTTCTAAGTTATTTTACAAAGGGAAGTAAATACATTTTTGTTTTTACTTAACATAAATCTTACTTCTTAAAACTCAGTCATACATCCCTTACAGAGTGCGAACTAATTCTTAGTTAATTATAAAGATCTCTTCGTAAGTAGTGAAACTGATTAGTGTCGGGTCGCCTCACCGGTGAGGGTAGGTGTGAGCGGAGAAAGTCCTGTGTTGGTGTCAGGTGTTGTATGTGTGTTACCCACTGCTGCAGGCGTGGCCGGTGTCTGGCGTACCTCGGAACTTGAGGTGTCAATTAGATATTTCAATTAATTTACTTGTATACCAACAGTTAGGTCGTACTTTGTACAGGTTGTACGACTCGGTGTTAGATTAGATTACCATTTGAAATGGCGACCGGCCAAGGTTGGAAATTTAAGCCAAGTATGAAAGAAAAATGAGTGTAGGATGATAGTGCGATATTTTGGTCTTGATACTGACTAAGGCTGACGTGTTCCTTATACAGAACTGTTAATTAATAGCCCGACAGTTAATAACATTAAAGGGGCGTAAAGTTTAACGTGGAGTCCGAACCACTGCCTCTGATTGGAATGGTGGCGTCATCCTGTAATCCAGCTACTTGGAGGTCCCGAATTGTGGATAGTTGTAAGCGATGGTCGGTGGGTGTAGTGTTCTCTTTTGTGGATTAACGTTCGCACTATTGAATATTACGTTAATCCACAAAGACCTTTCTCATGATTAGACCAATTCATTATTCAGAGGTAGTGGTTCGGATTCCAAGTTAAACTGTAGGTCCCTTAGTTGCCATCGGCTGTTGGGCTATTAATTAACAGTCCTGTCTAAGGAACATGTCAGCCTTAGTCAGTAACAAGACTACAAGATCACACCACAATCATCTTACATTAAATCCTCATTCATACTTGGCTTAAATTACCTACCTTGTGGTATGGTCGCTATTTCAATAATGTAATCTAAACTAATCTACATGAATGAGATGTAGGAATTTTGTCTATAGGAAATGTTTTCAGTTCATATATACAGCTGTTTATATAACCAAATTATGACGTTACTAACCACGCTGTAACACGAATTTTTAATAATTAAGGTTCTACTGTTCATGTTTTTGTAAATTTGTCCTTGTGTCGCAATACATGGACACTCTAATTACACGAAAAACAATTCAGGTTAATGGCGAGAATAGGTAAAAATAAATCAAGGTTAATAAGCGCATTAAACCCCCAATGTCAGCCATTCTCCAGGATCATAAGGAGTGAATTTAACGAGCTTCTAAGAGTTTACGTTAACTTATGTAAAATCTTTCAAAACTATTTATATCCAATTGCGTTAGCTCATAACATGGCATATATTAAATCTGTACTAATGGGACTGAAAGTGTTCAGGAACTAAGTTCAACTACAAAGAACATCTTCATAATTAGACCAGTTCGTAATTAAGACGAACATTTTTTGTGGTTTGTATCCCACGTTAAACTGCTGGTCCCTAGATGACATACAATGTTTGGCTATTAACAGTCCTGTTTAAGGAAAATTTCAGCCTTAATCAGTGACAAGACTTCAATATCATCTTACACTTATTTCTCATTTATACTGACTTAAAATACCTACCTGGGTAGGTTGATATTTCTAGAAGGTGATAATAATAATATAATATAATGAATCAGTTTTGTGGTGTTACAATTCCATGAGGGTACTATAGTTACTGCCACTTTAATGCATAAAAATTAATACGATTTGTACAGAAATGTTGACATAGAGAGCACGTTCCAATGTTATACTAGTAGTAGGGTTTTGGGAGTAAGTTAACATTATTTATTTTACAATTAATTGCACTTTTCCTATCGCTCTTGTGTTTTAAACTACACAACGTTTCTGGAGGTGGAGAAACTCCTACCGTTTTCAAGTGATTACCTAATAATTTACATTGAAAATTTGAATGTTGAATGAAGTTACAGATATTAATTGTATCATGTGGTCAATAATACTACTATTACCTATCATGAAGAATATAAAACAGTATATTTATACGCACTAAAACACTATATCATGTCGACTTGAAAACGGGAGGAGTTTCTCAACCTCTAGAAACGTTGTGTAGTTTAAGACACAAGAGCGATAGTAAAAGTCTAGTTAATTGTAAAATAAATATTTAAATATCCATCTCTACAATGAATTTCAAATAAAAGTTAACATCATCTATGTAACTGTGAAGGTAGTTGCACAGACGAAATGAAACTACATACTTACTCTGAGTGTGAAATTACACCAATTGACAATGGTTGGGCTAGTACAGTAAGGGAACTTGGACTAGTTTTGGTATAGGGACTGGGATGGTGGTGACGTCCTGTAATCCAGCTACTTGGAGGTCACGAATTGTGATAGTTGTGATCGATGGTCGGTGGGTGTAGTGTTCTCTTGTGTGGATTAACGTCCGCACTATTGAATACTGCATTAATTCACAAAGGCCATCCACATAATTAGACCAATTCGTAATTCAGAGGCTGTGGTTCGGATTCCACGTTAAACTGTAGGTCCCTTAGTTGCCATCGGCTGTTGGGCTATTAATTAACAGTCCTGTCTAAGGAACATGTCAGCCTTAGTCAGTAACAAGACTACAAGATCGCGCGACAATCATCCTACACTCATTTCTCATTCATACCTGGCTAAAAATATGTACCTGGGTAGGTTGCCATTTCAATAATCTAAATCTATTAATTCTTAATCTTACACAAAACCACAATCATCTTACAATGAATGAGGATTGCTCATTCATATTTGGCTAAAAATACCTACCTTGTAGTATGGTCGCCATTTCAATAATCTAATCTAATCTATTAGATGAAGAAAACTCCACCCTCTGCCTTCGATCCTCTTAAAATCCCACCATTTAAATTGAGTTAGTGAACTATTTCCCAATTTGAGGAAAGTACGGTAGCCTTGGCCAACTCGAGTGTTTTCCACATTGCCAGAGGCGGGCGGATGTCGTGAGCTGGACCACTTGTAGGCCCAGGGTCGACCATGGGCCATTAGGTGATTTGTGAGTTGACGGCTACTGCCTCTCACGACATCGTCGGTCACATGTCGTCGTATGAGGACTGAGGAGGTTCTAGTTCATATGAGACACTGACCCAGAGTGAGTGATTGTGATGGGTTTGACGACTTGTAGCTGCTACTGACGTACTGACGACCGACGGATTTGTTTGCCAAGATCGCTGGCGGAATTTTGATTGTACGGTGAAATAATTGAACCTCCTCCTTATTTCGGAATACGGCAAATAAATAATATTAGTGAACCGACATGTACTTATCCCATAGTAGTAGCCTGTATTGCATAGGTTAATTAAAGCAGTAACATTTTTTTGATGCCTTTCTAATAGTCGCTGTTTATAAAGTATTCGCAAAATCTAAACTCCAATTTATTCAAGTATTAAAGATTTTGTCATGGATATGTCTTCGCTTGGGGGTGTATTAGCGATTTGCGTGACCAAAATTTGAAACAGTGACGTCATTTGGTTAGTGTCATCGTTTGGTTATAAGAAAAGCTGTTAAGATGAACTGGAAACGTTCTCTATAGACATATCCATGACCCAACCTATTTCCCACAGGGAATAAAAATTTTGGGTGGTAGACTAACGTACACCTCTGATGTAATATAGACACAGTAGGTCAGGGGTAACGGTGTCCATGGAGAACGAATTTAATTTTTATTTATCTCACAGTACTTATTTGTTGCCAGGGCATTACAAATTTTAAATAATGATGCAATGAATTGTTAAAAGAACGTCGGTGTGCGAAAGCTACTGCTAAGCCTTTTAATTTATTCTTAGGACTATTTCTTCCTCTTACTAGTTATTACAATGAGCGTACAAATCATTTAATTATTTAAAATAAGTAAATGATTATATTTGTCCGTTATAAAATATACGCAAATTTTGGCTACGTCAACAATTGGCATAATTTTGTTCCTAACTGACAATCATGCCTAGAGCTAATAATTATTGTAATTATAATAAATATATAACACAATATAAATTGTAGTAGCTTTAAAAATCCAAACAGAATAGCTTACACCAAAAGTTAAACGTTATAAAAAATCTAAGCTATTTCATATTTGAAGATCAAAGAATAACAAATTAAAAAGGACTTGGAATTTGTTTGGCATAAAATGTTCAGTAATTACGTATATCTTGCATGAGTCGATTTAGAATCGAATGACGTTTGACGTTGACCGTTTTTGACGGTGTGACTTATCGATTTCAAACTATCGCATATACGATATTCCGATACGATAAGTAGTTTATGTGGCTACCAGCTGTCGAGAGTGGGAGAGAGAGGGAACGAGGGCTTCGTGACTGTCTAATGTCTAATGTCCGTCCTCGGTTTGCATAACCACCGAGCACACGAGATGACCAATGAGGGAATTTGTGTCACAGAACGAAAAAAAACTCGGTTAGTGTAGCAAACACCCAGCATAGCAGCAATTGTTGTGTTACGGTACTATCCGTTTGCACTCTATTGTGGCAAAACCATCTCGGTGCTACGAAATGATATTGACTGAAAAACGAACGTAGCTGGGTATAAGAAAAATGTAATTAAAATTTACACTTTTTACCATTGCTTAAACACAAAAAATGAGAATTTTACTAACTTTTTCAAAAGATTCTACAAAAACTCTGGTATTGTCCCTTGATTGAAATGTCAACTTCGAAGGTTTTATATTATATTTTTCTTGATAGGACCTAGTAGACAATTGTTTTTTTATAATATTTTTCATCACGTACTGGTTGCGTTTGTTTTCAGTTGTGAATTCTATTTGCACAAATGCATCGATTTTGTTAGAAAGGAACAGTAAACGGAATTTGTTAGTAGGACAATTTTGTACTCATGCTTGCGTGTTTCTAACAAAAATTTAGGTTAGAAAGTGTTTCGGGTATATGGTAATATTATGATTCTATGCTCAGTAAAATCCTGTTTTCTGAGCCTAGTAAACAAAATTAGTGCGTTCTGAAATATGATTATCGGAAACATTTTGCGAAACGTAAGCGCGTGTTATTTAGATGTTTATTACGGACATTTTCCAACACGATTTTACGTAAAACAAAGTTTCATGACGTTTTTGGATCTGGAATCTAATACCGTCCTCAGGTGAGTTAGTACCTAAAACATAATCCATACACACCATAAACATAATCCGGACTAAGTCGGTGTCAAGCTGAAAAAATAAAGCAGTCACAAACCTTACAAACAATACCATTACGTAATTACGCACACAAAAAAACACGTCCACTCGTCACAAAGGCTCAAAGACAACTGTTGTCTTAAACCTTTGTTTGCTTCAAACCATTTTGTTTTCAGCTTTATACCGGTTCAGTCAGTATTATATACTAATCGTGTTATGTTTTAGGTACTAGCTCACCTGAGGACGCAACATGTGATAACTGTTGGTTTTCTTATCACAATAAATTATTAACTAAACACGGAGTGTTGCATTACCGAATCGTTTTAGGATTTTACCAAGAACTGTACACCTGGTTTGTAACAGCAAACTGTAAAACATTGGAATGCTCTCCAATAAAAAAATATTAGTTTATTCACAGAACTTTTTAGTACCTGTTGACCCGAGCTTTTCGTTAGAATAAGACATATAAAAATTAATTAGAAAAATTAAAACACATTATTATTACTCAATGAAAACATTTATGTGGATGGAACTCGCGGCCTATAGTTCTTGAGGCCGACATGCTACAACTCGGCTACGAGGTTAGTCAATTGAACGATGTCGTTTAACGTCTTTTCCAAAAGCCAAAGCCGATCATTTACTGTTTAATTACCCATACCGTTATTATTAGCCTGTGATCAACTGATTTTTTTATAAACGGAATGAGGATTGAAAAGCAAAAGAGAGATTTAATTTACATCAATTAATTAGTTTGTTACAGTGGCTTCAAGCAATACAACGAATACGTTTTCTATCAAAACACGGAAGATTTTGGAAATACTTTTTCTGCTTTTATTTCGCACAGCTATGTTATCCTTAAGTTTTTACAAATTGTTTAGTAACCTGATAATTTTACATTTATTACATACATAAAATAAATATTTATGAAAAACCTCTATTCACATATTGTTCTGCGACCTACCCAGGTAGGTATTTTAAGCCAAGTATGAATGAGGAATGAATGTAGGATGATTGTGGCGCGATCTTGTAGTCTTGTTACTGACTAAGGCTGACATGTTCTTTAGACAGGACTGTTAATTAATAGCCCAACAGCCAATGACAACTAATGGACCTACAGTTTAACGTGGAATCCGAACCACGGCCTCTGAATTACGAATTGGTCTAATTATGAGGATTGTCTTTGTGGATTAACGCAGTATTCAATAGTGCGGACGTTAATCCACACAAGAGAACACTACATCCACCGACCATCTCTCACAACTATCCACAATTCGTGACCTCCAAGTAGCTGGATTACAGGACGTCGCCACCGTCCCAGTCGATACATGTGATAACTGTTGGTTTTCTTATCACAATAAATTATTAACTAAACACGGAGTGTACAGTGTCGAATTATTGAATCGTTTTAGGATTTTACCAAGAACTGTACACCTGGTTTATGCAGCAGTAAAACTTCTGTTAACAGATAGTACGGAATGTTCATTCACAAACCACTATAGAGAGAAAAAAATTAGTATTTTCTTTGTAAGAACTGGTTTTAGACTCTGAAACTCTAAAAGATAACCTTGTTACCTTGTTAGTTATATTACAAGTGTTCGCACAACGGGAACGATCAGCGTTGTATTGTACAAGAGATAATCCGGTCGTGACTTTGAGTACATAAAGGTAATGGTGATTGAAAGAGGTTTTGGGTCAGGGTAACGATGTCATTTGACTAGATAAATTTAGTCGAAGTTTTGAACTTAAGGTTGAATACTGTACGAATGTATACTATATATTATATCAGTTTTATAAAGATAACATTATAAAACACTGCTGTTCAAGTTATTGCCACTGTCTTAGGGATTTATTTGTGTAAAACGCAGTAATTTTTAGTGAGAGTAAAAGATGAAAGGTAATTTTGAGGAATATTTTGACATGGATATGTCTTAGCTCTGGGTTGGGAGGGGTGTTGGCAATTTGTAAGATGAAAAATTTAAAACGGGTTTCCATAGAAACTACCAGAGCTATTGTATTGAATTTGTAATATATAAGAATAAGAACAGCTGTTTAGAGGAACTGAAAACATTCCCTTTGAACACATCCAAGATCTAACCTGTTTCCCACAGGGAAGTAAATACAAACATTTTTCGATCAGAAATAGTTGACATTTTTCTCATAAGTGCAACCTAGGTAAAAAGGGTGTTTATTAACAATTATGTTGGCACACCTTTAATAGAATTTTAAAATTGTTAAGGTTTGGCTTTTTAGATTTGGCTTATTAGTATTTTTACCTCACTACTGCAAAAAAATACGTTGAAATAATCCTATTTTCGATTTGTTAACTTTTGGGTTTACAGCTTATGAATGAAATATTACAATGAGATAACAATAAAGCTAAACACGGAACCACTTTGTGGTTTAGCTCCGTGTTCGTTTTCTAAAACGGAGATGGCGGAAGTTTAGCTGGTATAATGGCTATTATCTTGTGTTTTGCCAAGTTATATTGAGAGATTGGTTTAAATGTTTTATTTGTATCTAAAATACAAAATTAAAACGCTTCTTTACAAATAACTTTAAAATGTTGGTTGGACCGTGTTCATGCAAATCATTTTCTATTCTGATGGAGTTTCCTCGAACTGGAATTGCAAATTTAAAAATCAACCATTTTAATATTAGTATGCCACTTACTCTTGAGGATGTAAAGTGAACCCTCCGAAAAGAGATGTTACCCAGTGAATCAATAGATTAAGAGTTCTGCAATACGTCTACCATCGTATAAGAACAGACCTCTCGTCGAAGAGACAACCGTTTTATCTTTGATTTGACATCTGAACTAGTCACAAACAATGTTCTGGGCTGAAACAAAATACTTCAAATACAGGAAATAAAGCAGAATCTTAAGTAAAACACGTATGGTTGATTAAAGTTTTCTGGAAACATATGTTTTGGTGTGTTGGTGTTTGGTGTGAATACACTCGGCAAGTCCGTTCAGGTGTTATGTTCAAGCCCGCCTCCATCTTGGGCTTACATTAATCGACCCGGGCCGTTATCATTGCTCGTGAACCCAGTGAATTAACCTTTAAAGCGTGCGATTATTAGTGAAAGTGAAAGATCTTAATTGCGAACAGCAGAGTTGTGCAATGATGAGCTGCATTGCAGAAAACCGCCGTTACGTCAGAACTGCAGCGGAGCAAACGGAACTGCTATCTGCAATCATGTGTGAATACGGGTTGCAAACTTGCTTTCACTTTGATTAGTGAAACTTGATCGGTGTGAGGGGAAAAATTAGTGTGGGGATGTTTAATGCAGAGAGTTCGTTTCCACTGTACCAACTGCCTGAACGATTATAGAGGATGCGATTGGAAATGTGCATCACAGCTGGAACAGATGAATTGACACTTTTAGGAAAGCCTGAATGAAGTAAGCCCTGAAGACATGCATAAAAGAAGGTCATACTTTACTTTACTGTTAGCCAAAACGGCGACCTGCCCAGGTAGGTATTAGTAGGATATAAGCCAAGTATGGATGAGAAATGAGTGTAGGATGATTGTGGCACTATTTTGTAGTCTTTTTATGATTGTTAAATTGCCCAATAGATGATGGCATCTATATGACCTACAGTTTTAAGTGGGATCCGAACCAAAATTTTTCCCTCTGAATTACGAACTTGTCTAATTATATGTATGGTCGTTAATTCACACAAGTCACATCTACCGACCATCGCTTATAACTATCCAAAATTCGTCACCTCCAAGTAGCTAAGAGTACATGACTTTCTTACTCTTAGGGCCTCACCAGCAATTTGTCTCCATCTTTTTCAACCCTCTTTCAAAACCACATGTGCACTAAACTTTATAACATCTTCAGCGACCTGTCCAGTGTCCATCCCTCCTGGATCGGCCTCCTGGATTTTTAAGGTCCGTTTCGGGATCAGTCCGAAAGAAAGAGAAGTACTTTTAGTGTAAGGGATTTGGTTTACAATAGAAAAGTCAGTCATCAATACAGGCACATTGATTCGCGAATAAAAAATTACACCCTTTACAAAAAAAAACACTACTACCTGCAAATGGTCAATGGACCATTTAATTTATCCGTGGGAACCATATACCATAAACGTATTTAATAAAATACATGAATGAAGTTAAAAACGTTTCTAAAACGATCTATCGGTATCTATAAATTCTTTATTCCAGAATACAGCATTTTTATTGGATTTTCGATAAAAATAATGAAATCAATTTGCACACCTTATTCCTATTCCAATTTTTCCCTTTCACCATACATAGTTTCGCTAATGAAACTATAGGTTAATCTGCCATCTACCTTTCGAAGGTTTAACGACTTGGCTGTTTACGAGTTCTCTAGAAACATAAGTACTATAAACATGGTTATGGTTCTATTGTCGTTCTATAGTTATCGCAGTATATCCGGGGTGAATGGAGTGGTGTTAGAAAATGTGCAGTAAAACGCTAGAGATACTGCTTGATTGTTGAAGACTATTTGTGGTGCATAGACTTGAATTCATAGTCAGTAAACATAGAGTATAATAGATTATTGAAATGGCGACCATACAACAAGGTACTTTAAGCAAAGGAAGAATGAGGATTAGGTGTAAAATGATTGTGGCGCGATCTTGTAGTCTTGTTACTGACTAAGGCTGACATGTTCCTTAGACAGGACTGTTAATTAATAGCCCAACAGCCGATGGCAACTAAAGGACCTACAGTTTAACGTGGATTCCGAACCGGTCCGAACGGCCTCTGAACTACGAATTTGTCTAATAATTATGAGGATGGTCTTCGCGATCATAGATTGATTTTGGCGGATATTTTACGTTTACAGTGATATAGTAGATTCTATGATGCAGCTGTATCACTTACAAAGAAAGCTGTATTTCGAGTCGTACGATCTCAAAACTGTGTTAGATTTCCTTCAGAATCGTCACTTACAATAACTTACAAAAAATATTTTATACCAAAAATTGTATTTAGTTTTCAGAGGGAAATGGTATGAACGCCTCTAAACAGCTGTTCCCATAACCATACTAAGTCACTTCTGTTACACCTTTTACGTCTTGAAAATTATTAATCCCCACCATTGGGCGTAGACATATACAAGTCATAAAAAATGAAAAAAAGATTCTCGAAAAATATGTTTACTTTTTAATAACAGAATTTTGTTAAAATAATGTACACATTATTAGTGGAAATACATTTAATCTGTCTTAGTTTAGCAAACGTTATCTTCGATTCTTGGATCGTCTCTCACTACGATCGACATCACGTATTTTTTAAAGACAGTTTTTCCATCATTCCTAAGTTACAAATTACTATTCATTGGTCTATTAATAAATGGTCCTTACAAATTAATGGACTGGCGTTTCTCTGTAATATCAAATCCATCACACTCACCCTGCCTGATAACCACATCAAAATACTTTTGTTTTGAACACAAGTAGTTCACTTACAGTAAATCCGTACAAAAACAGCACCCTCGGACCAAATCTTTCCCGATAAGTCGGTGTATTCGACTTTCCCCAAGGTAATCCCGAATCGAGTGAAAGGTTTGCGGCTTGTTTTCACTGAAAGATAACGTGATCATAGTAAATAACCAGCAATCCGTATAAACCTGTCTCCGGACCGGTGTGTCGCGACGCTGTCTTCATCTGGCACTCCCGCGGGACACTTTCATACCAGCTGTAAGAGTGATTGTGTTCATCAATCACCAGTAGAATGGCATTTACTTTTAGGCTTTGACTGGGGTGGTGGCGACGTCCTGTAATCCAGCTACTTGGATGGTCACGAATTGTGGATAGTTTTGAGTAAGGTCGGTGGGTGTAGTGTTCTCTTGTGTGGTATAACGTCCGCACTATTGAATACTATGTAAATCCGCAAAGACCATCCTCCAGTTAGACCAGTTTGTAATTCATAGGCAGTGGTTCGGACTCCACGTTAAACTGTAGGTCTCTTAAATATGCCATTGACTGTTGGGCTATTAATTAACAGTCCTGTCTAAGGAAAATGTCAGCGTTAGTCAGTAACAAGACTAAAAGATCGCGCCACAATCATCTTACACTCAATCCTCATTCATACTTGGCTTAAAATATCTACCGTGTAGTATGGTCGTCATCTCAATAATCTAATCTATTCTAATCTAGACTCTACTAAATAAGATTTCATCTTGTAAATTAATTATTTGTACCATATTTAGCAAATGAGTACTGTTTCATAAGAACTCAAATGCATTTCCTTGGACGAATTGGTATTTTCTCTGGCTTAATGGTGTTTCCTATGACTAAATGGGATTTCCAAGGAAAATCTGGTATTTAGCTGGAAGTAATGGTCTTTCCCTAGAGGAAATGGTATTTGCTTGGACTAAAATGGTATTTTATAGGACGAAATTGTATTTCCTTGAACTAAATGGTATTTCCTATGATTAAATAGGGTTTCTTGTCAAAAATGTTTAACTTATTAATAGAGAGAATACATGTTTTACTGTGATTAAAAAGTGAAAACTTTTTACACATTTTACAAAATACACATTTCTAGTATGTAGTTTTTACTCAAAGTATTTTAATTTTCAGTCACCAAAAAGTCAGAATTTTAAAATGTGGAAACAATATTTTTTCATACTTACTTAATTGGTTTTTGAAATGAGTAAAAGTGTTTACTCAAAGTAGCAATTTCAAGTTTTAGTCGGAATAAATACAGAATTTGATTAATTAAATGTTTATTTTGCTTCTTCAAGTTTTTCTTTTCCCTTTCTTTCACATATAATCCTCGGTAGTGACTAGGAAAAGACCTAGGTAAGACCCATAATTTTACAAGAACGCGGCCTTCGAATTAATTCATAATTATCGTGTAGGAACGTTTTCATTATAGGCCGCTGATTTCCTCGACAGTTAATTGAACTTTATTCCTTTCTGACCTTATGTATGAGCCTATGTCAAGTTCGTATGGTTTCGATAGAAGCTACATTCTTTGTAAAATCAAGATATACGGGAACATTCATAAGATTGAGTTGGTGTTACAGAATAAAACTAAAATACATGTTGGAAAGAAGTGTATTTCTGTGAAGGTATACGGGGTTTCTAGTCAGAGGTAGGCTACAGATCTGGACCATTGAAAAAGTAACATAAAAACAAATATGAGAATTTTTGTTTTGAATAAATTAGATGGATTGGTTTCATGTGAGATCGTTGATGGATGAGAGAATTGAGACCAAACGAGTGAGGCGTGGAGACACTGAGACACACTTCCACCCTTGAGGAGAAACTTGTGCAGAATGTTTCCACGAACTCGTGTTGACAAGTTGGTAGCACTGCCGACACTGTTGCCATTGCACGGACAGCGAGTAAAACTCGTACTTACTTGTTGCTATTCGTACAGTAAACATAAATCTTTACGTGAGGTTGGCTATACCGTAAAATTTACAACAATTTTTCACAAGTATCACACATGGATAAAAACTCCCTACTGACGATGAGGTATGAAGATGCGTACAAGATTCAGACTGCGCTCTGACCAAAAAAACTGGACTGATGAAATTGTTTGAAGTTAATTGGTTTAATGGACTAATGACATGTAAAAACGAGCGTGTGGGTCCTTCAGTTAGAACTGTCAGTTAAAACTCATCGTCTCTAGGGGGTTTAACCCATTCATTACCGAGAAAACAGCCGGCTCTGTTCAACGACTAACGTAATCCATCGGGCAGTGGGTTCTATCACGAACTTAGTAGACTATATTCCTTACTGGCCTCTATATATAACCTTGGAACTATCTCACAGAGTTCACTATTTTGCCCCTAGAGTATGCTTAATAGCCGAGTGCTTTATAGATTTCTCCGACTGAGCACGGTGGCTGAGGTGGTTAGGGCGTGTCGCTGACGAGCGAAACGTTCGAAGCCATTCGGAAGTGTTAGGGTTCGAATCCCGACCATTAGCAATCCCATTGAGCAACGCAACCCAATTTGTGATTAGTGGATATAGGTGGGGGCACGGGTGGTTTTTATTTTAAATTTTTGTAAAATTATTTTATCTATGAAATGTAAAGAGACTGTTATTTGACGCACCGGCGTGTTCGTGGGATTTAAGAGGTCAATGTAAATAGCACAATGTAAACACTGAGTTGTAATTTACAGCATCAACATTACAGCATCACAGCCACAGCGTGATAGCGTGAGGATCATTCTGGTTGTTGTTCTGTTCGGTCCTCGGTTCCCATAATGGCATCACCAGCCGCTGCGCAGGCGGAAGATCATGTTCTGGATCCCAGGGAAATGGCTCTGTGGTAACCGGCGACAGAAGCGCTCCGCCGGATTTATTACGAAATTCAATTAGGATCCTTTGCGTAAGTGTGGGATGATAACAATGCGGGGAAGTCACCAGGTAGCGCTAGCGTCGTTATAGAGTGGCGAGTATTGGAAGTACTGGGTTTAGATTAGATTATTGAAATTGCAACCATACCACAAGGTAGGTATTTTAAGCCAAGTACGAATGAGGATTGAGTGTAAGATGATTGTGGCGCGATCTTGTAGTCTTGTTACTGACTAAGGTTGACATGTTCCTTAGACAAAGATTAATAGCTACACACCCGAAGGCAACGACTAAGGAACCTACAGTTTAACGTGGATCCTAACCACGGCCTCTGAATTACTAATTGGTCTAATTATTAATAAATTCTTGATTAGCATTATCCATATTGGTTTTACTACAGGTTGAAGTAAAAACTCACGTCTTCCAACACTACTTACACCTGTATTGTAATCATCTACAAACGGTAAATATATACAAAAGTTGTTAAATTTGCGATTGATTTCGTCCAGTCACACCGGACATCATCAGGCCCAAACGGAGACTAGCGGAGTCTCCGTTGATGATTATGTAACCAAAACTACAAAATAAAGTAAAATATTATCTGGATATTGGGGTTAATTGTTTCGTTTACGGTATTAGGACTACAAAGGTGTTCTGACCGCTATACTATACTCAGTAATTCAGAAGCAAAATTTGTGGTTCGCATCCTCATAATTAGACCAGTTCGTAGTTCAGAGGCAGTGGTTCGGAATACACGTTAAATGACTGTTGGGTTATTAATTGATAGTTCTGTCAAATGAACATATCAGCCTTAGTTAGAAACAAGACAACAAGATCGCAACAATCATCTTACACTCATTTCTTATTCATATTTGGCTTAAAATACCTGGACAGGTTGCTATTTTAGTAACTAACTAACCCACGTTAAACTGTAGGTCCCTTAGATGCCGTTGGCTGTTGGGATTAACAGTCTGTCTAGGGAATGTGACATACTTAGCCAGTAACAAGACTACAAGATCACACCATAATTACACGTGTAGGTCGCCAAATCGAGAAAAGGTGAAGGCAATAAGGAGATGCTTCTGAAAAATTGTTTTCATTGGTCACTTTAAAAAACTAAACAACGAATAGAAGAAAAGTATTTAAAAGCCAAATAGTGTCAGCGTCGCTGTCTACATATACATGAGGCTGGCAATTTGAACGTGTTAGAGTTAGCATAATGACTGGCTGGCGGAGCGGTAATTGCTGTAGGCGCTTGGCTAAACGCTGGCTGACTCTCTTTATGACCCTTCGTCATTTATCTATCCTAGCAACTGTGCACACAGTTTATACACACTTGTTCAGTTGTACCAGAGTGTCTTGCAACGGCTCGCCGTTCCAAGAGACGCCACTGTAAAGTCCGAAAGTTTGAAAAGGGACTTTTCAAAAGTTTGAAGAGTATCTCAAACGTATCTCGTGAATCCAAGATAGATCTATTTCCATAGTGTTGTAATTGCGAGAGGACCTCTAGACAGCTCTTCTCATAACCATAAATTATGTCGTATTCTTATCTTTCGTTTAAGACAATGCATTTTTCAAAATTATCTAATGAATGAAGATAGGCATATTTACATAGTACATATTGTGATTACGAATAGCCTATTTTTAATCTTGTGTAACGTTCTACTGAATTACAAAGCCGAATTTTCTCAAACGTTTACTCAAATTTTTATAAAAGCGGTTAAAAGAATTTTGAACGAATGAGTGAAATGCGTATGAAAACTTAGTTTAAGATGTTGTTTATTTATTCTAGGAATGATGGCAGTTGATGTGGTAAACGATGATGAAGAATCCTTGAGTTTTACGATCGTGCTATGGTAGGAGGTAGAATCCTGCGCCAGCCCGGCCAGAGATGGACGTCCCATTGTGCCGTATACATTATCTGCATGGTCGGTGATGCAGTTCATGATGTAACGACGAGGAACATGGACTAACAGCTGTTTACCAGCGTTTCTTCATGTAACCTGATATTCGAACAAGTCTAAAAAAGCTAATGATGTCCAGTAACAGTTGTGGACTGTTCCGATATGTTACAGGTTGAGACCACGTTAGGAAGTCTGGGACGATGGCGACGTCCTGTAATCCAGCTACTTAAAAGACACAAATTGTGGATAGTTGTGAGCGATAGTCGGTGGGTGTAGTGTTCTCTTTTGAGGATTAACGTCCGCACTATTGAATACTACGTTGATCCGCAAATACCATCCTCATAATTAGACCAGTTCGTAATTCAGAGGCTGTGGTTCGGATTTTACGTTAAACTGCAGGTCTCTTAAATATGCCATTGACTGTTGGGCTATTAGTTAACAGTCTAGTCTAAAGAGCATGTTAGGCTTAGTAGCAAGACTACAAGATCGCGCCACGATTATGTTGCACACATTTCTTTGTATACTTAACTTATACCTACCTGGATAGGTCTCCATTTCAGAAAGGTGTTTTATAAGTAGAGTATCTTTTTTAATTAATTTCGTATAAGGAGCAGTATATGAACAAAAGTTCAGTATCTAACCATAACACAATCATGTCATAACGAACCTCTCTATGAGGCACACTCTGCAATCATCCACACAGTTAATATTAGTGCCAACGAACTGTCCTCTTGGGAAACATGTTTTTTACAGTGGAATCACCCTTGGAATCTGCCCTAATTTTTTTTCAAACGCGTCACATTCTGGCCAGCCTCCGCCCCTGGTTTCTCGGAAGACATGTGTCGCCCGGTGGGTGAAAGTGGAGCAATGGTCACCATTGACGCAAGCCCGCGGAGACGACTGATGGTTCGGTTACCATAACAAGTGGTAACCATGGTAACCATGGCCGAGCAATGGTCAGCGGTCGGTCGGTGACGCTGCTAACTGTAACACTCCCCCCCCACCTGGACGTGACGGTATGTGGTATGCAGATTAAACACCAGAGTGTGCTAGTGTGCGTGACTGATTGAGACGTACCTGCGGTAAATACAAGGTTTAATTCTCATGTAATGTATATGATATAACACGTTCTTTGTTCAATAAGCGTAGCTGACTATGTGTGATGCCAGAATTGATTATTCTGGTTTAATACTACACATGGATTATACATTTGTGTGAGTTAAATAATGGCGTCATATTGACAATCTTTTTGGTGAACGTCTTGTTGACTACAGGGAAGCGCGCTTTATGAACAAGAGTCGTCTATTAGGATAGATTTAAGTTTCTTAAACTATTTTATGTATCCAGCTTATTCCCTTGCCATCGCTGGAAGCAAATCTTTATGTTATGACCTCACGGATATACTACAGATGGATAGTTAAAGTTAATAGTAAATTGTCAAATAATATGATGTGCCGTATCCAAAGATCAGCCATGCTCTGTGTGTGTTTTAGATCCATTTCATGAATTTTTTAGCTGCTCCAAATTTGTTAAATGTTCAAGAGTGTTCGGGTTTTACGCCGTTCGAAACCACAAAAGTTTCGAACGAAGAACGTTTGACTCACTGGGCTTGTGTGTTGCCCCTGAGCTACCGTGCCGGTCACATGATAGTAGTGGTATCAAATTAAATTTAATGTAATAATCTAGAGAAAGAAAAGTTGGACTTTTAGTTTTGACATTTTTAATCAGCATAAATATTACGTTGTAATCATACTTTCCAATTTGACACCTACACCATCTTGTTACGATCATCATGATGCTGTCAGTAATGCTATATTTTTACGACTATCGCGTGAGGAGTAAATCAGAATGCAATTGAACATTAGACGACTAAAATCCAATATGGCGGCTGTGATGAAGACCCGAGTGAGATCAGAGGTGGGGTCGGTCGTGGCGCTATCTACCTGAGCGTGACGCAACCAGAGGTGGAGGACCGCGGGAATCTGCATGTGTAAGGTGATTATCGCCACTAGTCTGTCGCAACTAGACACTTCCACTTCCGGTGTTGAGAGCAAACACGTCAGCAAAGCTGCGAAGGAGCCTGGAGCTGATAGTTGACGTCGACACTCCAGTCAGCTACGTTGTTCAACGGTTCTTACTTTAATGAGCGCCGAAGAATGGGCTGAATGCGAGAGTGTGTGTGATTAAGCGAAATTTTATAGGCACTGCATCAGCGGTTTTATCAGGCATGTATTTACATTCTTCACAGTACCGCCGTAATGAGTATTAGCCCATTGTGCATTCTCTTCACAATATTTTCATAAAATGAATGTAGAGGTGTATAGGGTGTATGGCTAGAGTAATAGGTTATGTCGACGTAATTGTACACGCTGCTTGACAAGTAATTACAGTATTTTGTTTTATAGTAACAAAATCCCTGTTTGGAATTCTTTATTGGTTAGTTAGTTTCTATTATTCTATTGTTTTTGTTCTATTTGGATTTTTATTACGAACGTTTTCCATCACGATTTTAAGTAAAACAAAGTTTCACAACGTTTCAGGATCTGAAATCTTAACCGTCTTCAGGCGAGCTAGAACCTAAAACATAACACGATTAGTACATAGTTTGGTCTAAGCCAGTATAAATTTGAAAACAAAACTGTTCAAAACAGTAAAAAACATACAAACTATACCACTCACTAATAATTATGCACACAAGAAACAAAACACGTCCACTCGTCGCGGAGACTCAAAGACAACTGAAAGACTGGTTGTCAATCTATTGAAGGCTTCTATGTGCGAGGCATTGTTGCGTTGTAAGATTCACTGTTACAGAACTAAGAAGGAGAATAAATAAGAAACTTCCACAAGAAAATAAGAACAAGAAAAAATAAGAACTTCATACGAAAAATAATATTTTTAAAATTGACGCATCGTGTCGCTAAGACATCTTTTGGAAATTATATTTTTTTGAAGATTCATATTCATTGCAATGTAGCTTATGGGGCAACGAGGGTGTCTTTCTTTGCTCTGGCTCAGTGAGTCAAAGGTTGCTGGATCGAACCAGTGACCGGAGACTCCTGTCAGATCATGAGCCGTCACCTCTGATTGGCCCATTTGACTCACGATTTTGCTGCGATACCTCGCTGTTGATGGTCAGCTCAGCTAAGAAAGTGATCTTCATAATTGTACCTCGTTGGACAACAAGAAGCAAAGGCCCACATTACTCGTATATCAAGTTTAACATTTACTCTGGTATTAATTGCTAGTTGTGCGTAGGGCCATACAGTTTTAAAAACATTACGGTCTCAAATTCCATGTTTCACCGTAGTCTAAGTCTGATCAGACGGCAGCCGCGAGGTGTAAGGCGTGGAGGAGACGTCGCCTGCGTGGACCGCGGAGTGAAAGTGAGCGTTGTGCCGGCGTGGCTGGGACTCCCGCGGTGGCCTTGGCTGGCTGCCCCCGCGGTCACGGGTCGACGCCCCACGTGCGAGGTCCGCGTCACACCTGCGGAGGTGGAAACACCGTCGCTTGGCTGTTCGACCGATACTGGACCGCCGCTTTGATAGCTTCGACTGTGACGGCGTGTCCTGTAATCCAGCTACTTGGAGGCCACGAAATGTGGATAGTTGTGAGAGATGGTAGTTGGATGTAGTGTTCTCTTGTGTGGACTAACGTCCGCACTGTTGAATACTACGTTAATCCGTAAAGATCATTCCCATAATTAGACCAGTTCATAATTCAGAGGCCGTGGTTTGGACTCCACGTTCAACTGAAGGTACCTGGCCCTATGCTCGGTAGGCTATTAATTAACACTGTAAATGTGTTATTTCTGCAGCGCCGACGGTCGTCCGCTCGTCACAAAACGCCGTCCTAGTTAAGTAACCGTCGGGCGCTCGTAAAATTTGCCTATACATTGTAGGTTAAGCTTTATGCACGGCGTATGCTCGACGTCTTCCACCGTCGGGCGCTCGCACGCCTGTGACGCTGTTCCCTCTACCGTGGGTGTTGCTGGCCAGTCGACAGCTATAGTTTTTGATCTGCTGTCGTTTACTAAGGTAGTGTGTCTGGGCTGGTTGAAACTGGGAACCTTTAATTGAGGGTGTCGAACTAAACTGTGGCTTGCAGTAAGATGTTACTAGTAAAACTGCGTAATTTTGTTTTGTCTGTTGTGCCGGAATTTGAAGGAGTTATATTTAAAACACAAAGTCTTCTCTATTAGTATACATATCTAACTATAAATAAAAAATATGACGGAGAATACTGTAATGTGATTGTGGTTTTTTGTCCTGTACGCTTACGAGGTGAACGTGCGGCGCTCGCACACCGTCTTTCACCTCATAAATGACATTTTATAGCGTCTCACCAGAGTGACACCTGCTGAACTTAGTGGCCATCGGTTGTTAGGCTATTAATTAACAGTCCTGTCTAAGGGTTATTTCAGCCTTAGTCAGTAACAAGATCGCGCCACAATCATCCTACACTCTATCCTCATTCATACTTGGCTTAAAATACCTACCTTGTGGTATGGTCGCCATTTCAATGATCTAATCTAATTGAAAAAAGGTTAAACCCTTTTCCCAGGAACATTGATAGCCCAACAAACCCATAATGTAGAAGGGAACCATAACTGGCCGAGGCTCCGAGCTGTCAGGAAGACGCTTGTCGTCTGCTGGCGGAACGTCCTTGACAATGTTCTTCACGCTGCTGGCCATCCGGTGGGCTGCGGTAGCGGTAGAGCAGTCAGTGTCTAGCCTTGGCCCTGGTCGAAGCTTCAGTAGAAGCTCCCGGTTAATGATCTTGATCTCGATGTCGTAAAGAGGAAACGTGTAAGGTCGAAGAAGCTAACGTTTTATAGACTGGATCATTATAATTAACTAAACTCACCAGAGTGATTTGAGTTTGTAGCCACTTACCTCAAACTGGTCGCATAAGTTGATTGGGTAGAGAAAATTAAATTTGTCGTTATGTGTTTTTGGTCGAGCATTATAGTAAGCTTCTCTTTTATCTTTGCCCCATTCATGTGCGTTAAAAATCTCTAATCTATGATATTTTTACAAAAAAAAAGAATAATAGTTTATGCACACGTGTGAATGTAAATTGTCTTACATGTCTCATCTGTCATAGGAGCGGAGACGTTGTCTAACTGCAGAGATGACTTTCTGTCACACATCTTTCTCATGGATTCTTATTCTTCAGATGGATTACAGATAGTTTAACCTATTATTGTATATTATTCTTCCCAGGCATTCCAAATCTTTTTCTTTCTTCTTGGTTATTGTTCTTCCAAGGGATTACAGAATTTTGCTTTCTTGAACGATCTTATTCTTCGAAGGATTATATCTTTATCTTTCTTATTCTTCCAAGGTATTGCGTACTGTACCAATTTTAGTTTGTATTTCAACAAATTTTCTTACTGGATTTTCTCAACTTCCTTATTATAATGGGAGGGAATTCGTAATTGATTGAGTTATCTTGTGTCATTCAGAAAAAATTAATCCTGGATGCTCCAGGTCTAAAGGGTCTTGCAGCATCCTTTGGAAGGACCGCTCTTTCTTGGAACGCATGCTAATTGTTTTAGTTCCAGGTCTCCTCACCCAACAACAACTACAACGTATCCGTTGTTCGCTAGTATCCAGAAGTCACGTTCGTTAATTATGTCGGAAGACATAACGTACTGTTAAACGACTGGAACCTGAGATCGCCTTGATGATGACGGTAAATATACCGGTCAGACAACCGTTTATATTATCAACCTCAGATACAATAGTGTTGTCAGGACCTTGCATCTTCTTAAACTGTCTGCAGACAATAGACTACCCTATCAGATGAGGTGATCTGGCTGTTTAATTTGCCATTTACCAAGTAGTGTTCAAGGTAGTTTCAATTGTAAATTTTCCACTTAGCTGGAAAAAAACTCGGAATATTTATTCTGCTCGGGTGATTGTAGTTGCTAAAATTAATTAATTACTTCAAGCCATTATCTATTTAAAGGGCTCACAAACCTGGGACACTCTTGAAACTGAAAGACGTATCTACGCAAAATATCTTTCTCATGTATCTGTAGTGCATATTGCAACAAGCAAACCGGATTTCAATACAGATAAATTAATCAAAACCTAATTGAAACGTTTGTAAATTAATTGAATGGGTCGTAAGTGTTAAACATACATTTTTGTTTTTTCGTAAAATCCTCTAAAAAGCTGCACCAACGTAAATTTTTGATTTTATCAACGTTGGAGGCATTTTTAAAGTTTTTTTTCGAGAATAGTACAAACCCTGGTCTTGTTTCTAACTAACCGATGCTAGGTAGTTGTTAGGTAAGTAGTTAATTAATAGTCCAATTACAAAAGATGATTCGGCCGGGAATCGAACCGGCCAACTTTGGATCACGAGGCGATCAGGTTACCCAGCAATCATAGTTTATGAATGTGTTTAATTGTTATGTAGTTATTTTAACTACACAATAATGAGTAATAGTATTAACATTCTACAACTCCAAAAGAGTTCTAAACGATGGTACAGAACCGTTGTGCTCACAACACTGTCAGACAAGACTGTTGACTTTTAGTGTTAGACGGTTTGAACACGTATAGGTCGACACTACTACTGTAGTAATTTTCACAACAACTTCATAATTGGTCAAGTCATCGTTCGTAACAATCAAATAACATTCTTTCTCAGATTGTCTTAAGCCCCCTACAAACGATGAATTTACGTTGAATAAACGTTGTTAAATAAACTGATGTCAGTTAAAACTGACCGAGTTGAGGGGATTCACTACACTTTGTCAGTCGAAACTGATACAGTAGTTTGAACTAAAGGTGTCAGTTGCCTCCACTCAGTCTGATTTGTTTTAGCCTCATACGGACGATCAGTTCGAGTTGATTATCTGTAGGGGGGTACAGTCTTCTACTTTAAAACTGTTACACTCTACCGGGGTCTTTGTTTTTGCTTGTTCAAGATAAACACTCAGTTACCTGTACTCACAGCGCTACCGTTCTACAGCGTTGCAATGCTGCAACCATTGACCAACTGCTGTCGTTCATTGGTCATTGGCTATCAGTTAGACCGACCGGAACTAATGGTTGAACCGCCACGTTTTGCGGCAGTTCCGCTCTTTTTGCAGCTAACACTTCTTGCAGACCATTCCATTGTACAATACTGTTAAGTATTTCTTTGGAAATATCACTTGCCGGACGTACTTGGTACGTTTTCACCTCAGGTGAACAAGTGGTTTTGTTTTGAACGGGGGATTCTAATCCAGTGAGATCGTCCATGGAAAAGGTTTAAGATGTTTATTGAAATACGAAGGTAAGTTGAATAATAAAGCCACACAAGGAGGCCAAGAATCCATACCTTTTCCACTAAATCTGTGATTATCATACATATTTCGTGATGTTGTCCATGATTGCATCCCTCTCAGGGATTTTCGCCGTCCTTGTTATCTATGCGGTAATTTCAATATTTTTGAAAACAGTCAGTAGTACACTTATTGGCTGGTAATTAGTCGAAATAAATGCGATGTCAATATCGATAGATTTGTCGTTAAGTTAGCTGTTAGTTTTTTTTTAAATTATACACTGCTTCACTAAGAATTCTCTTTTAGTAATCTTTTTTAAGCTTAAAGCTGTACCCGACCGTACAAAAACACATTACGCTTCTACTTTGAAAATTTATAGAAACCTCTTTTTACGGAGGTCTATTATTACTTTTTCTTGGTTCATGAAAGTAAGGGGGCCTTCTTTTCAACCTTGTCTCATCACCTAAAAAGGTAATCTGATAAAAAATGGAATTCATACGGTTCACCGTGCACGCAGCACTCGACCTTGAACACGCTACAATTCCTCGTCTGGTTGGCGTCGATCTTGAACAAACGATAATTAGTCGATACGCCAACACGGAACATGCTTCAAGAGCGGAATGGCTCTATTATACAATCGACAGTGTCCTGTACCGGAGTTGTCGTGGGACGTGTCCACCTTGGGAGTACGCGTAGTCAGTAGTCAGTGTTGCCAGTAAAGGAGTGCCGTATTACCCGCCGACCTATTGTAAAATCCCCGATTTTACCCTGTAACGAATAAATATTCCCCGATTTTTACCCAGTAATAATTAAATTATCCCGGTTTTACACGGTGATAAATAAATAAACCCCCCTAAAACGGGTAATGTTTCGTTATTTGTCTTTTTATTTCCAAAAGGAAGTGTTTTCATCAATAGATTATCACTTTTATCTATACAGTATACATTTACTGCGAATAACTCATCACTAAAGTTCAATTTTGAAAAATCTACGAATATTGATTGATAAATTAAGTTTATCATACTTGGCTTAAATACCTACATTGTAGTATGGTTGCCACTTCAATGATCTAATCTAATCTAATTCTTGCAAGTAATACCTAAAATCCCGGAAGCACCTTTGAAATACCCAAAAACCCGATAATTACCCGGTTTCTGGCAACACTGTACACTGTATACAAGCTGCGACCGTACCGCCACCGTGCGGCAGCTCTTGATATTATCGGGGGCTCTGCCCACGGACCCGCTTTCCCACACACGATCGTGATGAGTCAATCAAATCAGTTCCACAGTCCCAGGGTGGCGTTGCGACAGACGAGGTCACGAAAGGCATCTGGATGTGCTGCCAACTCCGCACGGTGCGTTTGGATCAGAATTGATGAATTGTTGGAAATCAATCTAATCGCAAGTTTCAAATAAATGCTATTTTATTTGGTCCCAGCCATCTTTTTCTTTTGGGAACACCTATAAACTAAAGCTGGAATCAATGAGTATCAAGGATTCTTGTAATTCATGTTGATTAGATTAGATTATTGAAATGGTGACCATACCACAAGGTAGGTATTTTTTGCCAAGTATGAATGAGAAATGAGAGTAAGATGATTCTGGTGTGATCTTGTAGTCTTGTTACTGACTAAGGCTGACATGTTACTTAGATAGGACTTTTAAATACTAGACCAACGGCCGATGGCAACTAATGGACCTACAGTTTAACGTGGAATCCGAACCACGACCTCTGAATTACGAATTGGTCAAATTATGAGGATGGTATTTGCGGATTAACGTAGTATTCAATAGTGAAGACGTTTATACACAGAAGAGAACACCACACCCACCGACCATCGCTCACAACTATCCACAATTCATGACCTCCAAGTAGCTGGATTACTGGACGACGCCACCGTCCCAGTCGTACTGTTCCATAGCTGGATCTTCGACTTTGTAGGAATAGATAGTAAATTCTATGATATGTGAGTGTTAAAACATTAACGGTTAAGCTTTTGTGTCAGGTAAGTTCACATGGGATTGAAGTGAAGAAATTTGAGGCTGAGTTTTAATACATAAAAGCAGGGTTAAAACAGAAAAATCTTCCCAAACAGGGAAGTAACAACAACCCGAATTTATTTGGAATGACTTTTAAATTGACTATTTTAAATGACGCTCTTACGCTGATAAGTAGTTTAAAATTTTCTAAGTCAGTTAGTAGAGACATTGTCTGATTATATTAATTAGAGCAAACCCGATGTAATAACGTTGAATTTGTTGTTGAATATACCACACAATCTTTTGGGAAATCGAGTTTGATATAGTTGAAATAATTACAGTTACAGAAGAGATATCTACCAGAGGGGTCAACTATTGAACAGCAACACGATTAAGTAAATCACTTAAAAAGAAGGCAGAATGAAACTTTTGAGTTTTCCATCGCTATGAATTCTTCTAAAATGTATAGTAGGCTACTGTGAGAAAACGTGTTTATCCAGATTCCTTGGTGTTCCATAGACCTAACGCTAACAACAATACTACTTAGTGACGTATAAGTACATATGTAGTCAGGCATTTCAGTCCTGCCAACCTCCAGCCCCTCCCAAAGTTCAGAGGTCAGGGCCGCCACCACACCGGCACCAAAGCGGTCGGCGTGTGACTCACTGTGCTGCGGTCAGTTTTGAAACAGCAATCGCAGATTAGAAAGATTACGAGCACACCATTCATTCGGAGTGCTATATCGGTTATTACTGTAAACGAATAAATATAGGTCGTACGAGTTTTCCAATTCGATTGGTCAATCACTTTCGTGTTTTTACCGTTGCTAAATAATGTTATGTAATAAGGTGTTAAGTCACTTTTGGTTTTTCTTTTTTTTGTGTTATGTCTGTTGTAGCTATTAGGGTGATATTTGTGACTCTTTATAGATTATGAAGTTTTGACATGGACATGTCTTAGCTCTGGAGGGGTGTTGGTAATATGAGAGACCAAATTTTGAAACAGTGACATCATATGGCTATAACGACAGCTATTTAGAGGAACTCAGAACATTCCCTTTGACATATGCATTATCTAACCTATTTCTTACAGGGAAGAAAATACAATAATTTAATTTTAGTAAAGGATTTGCCACGGATTTATTTGATTTTTTAGTTTCTATGGCGGTTTATTTAAATTTTATTTTATCCTTTAATCGCTACAACTACAGGATATCCTTAGCAAAGTCATGGTACTGGACCAAGTTGTCTTTGTTCATTGGGATGCTCTGGTCTTTGTTAGTAACAAAGTAATTAACACTCACCCTTGATTTGTATTCTCTTCATTACCCGCGAGACTGGGTCGGTCCCTCACAAATAAGAATAAGAATATCCAATCCACACATTTTTAACAGATTTGGGGGATAATTTCTAGCTTCTATTACGTTATTCTATACCTTTCTGAAATGGTGGCCTTCCCAGGTAGGTATTTTAAGCAAAGTATGAATGAGAAATGAGTGTAAGATGATTGTGGCGTGATCTTGTGTATTGTGTGGCCCAATACCATCATAAAGGTCAATGGCATATCTGAGGGACCTACAGTTTAATGTGGAGTCCGAACCACTGCTTCTAAATTTCGAATTACGAACTGGTCTAATTATGAGGATGGTCTTTGCGGGGAACGTAGTACAGTATTCAATAATGTGTACGTTAATACATAATATAATACACCAGAAAACATCACTTGTACCATCGCTTATCGTAACCTCCAAGTAGCTGGATTACAGGACTAGCCGAACAACTTCATGATCCTATAAAACGGATAGAACAAGAAAGGCGTTTCTCATTGTAGAAAAGATTTTAAATTAATTTGCTGTAGAACTTGTTGAACCAGTTTCAAAGCTGTGTAGAACCTTATTAAGTTGATACAAGGTAGGCAGGCAGGAAGCAGGCGCAGCAGAGGTAGGCGATGCCGAGGTCTGTCGGCAGACCGCCCCTCATTGTTGACCCAGCTGATTGCAACGTCCTTGTCAATCACGAGAATTCCGCTGAGTCGCGGTGGAGGTAGTCATCGTAACGGAATTGGAATGGTAATGGCTACAGGGCGTTGGTAATTACTTTTCTTTCAGCCTTGTTTCGCCAGACTGCTTTATTAAGTAATCTTGTAAGCTTGTCGTAATCTAATTGATGATATTGGACTCATAAGTAGTGGCTTGGAATTCAATTTATTTAACAGATGTCGTTTCAATTGCACTAGAAAACTGGAAAAACTAGCACTAGACAATTTGTTGATCACAAGGTATATACAACATATACACAACGTATATACAACTTTGTATTTTAGTTATAATAATTTGTAAAGAATCCACCTAGAACCCTTCAAAAGTGTACAGTTCTTAATTTGAGGGAATAATCCAGTGAATATCTCCCAATCCCTTGCTTGAGATACGATAATACAAACATAACACAAAATTAGGTAGGTATTTTAAGCCATTTATGAATGAGAAAAAAGTGTAAGATTAATGTAACTCGATTTATTAGTCTTGTTAATGACTATGGTTGACATTTTCCTGAGATTGTTTCAACCTTTTTAAATTTCCGAATTAGGATAGCTCTTCGTATCAAGGAGGTTTCTTCGAATACAAAACGTAATTTCCAAAACAATCAAAGTCACTCTGTTTCTGTTTAATTTCATAAAATTTACGATCCATGGCAATGTGTTCCTCAGTAACATATCTTTAAAATTGAAATCGTAGAGTTATATCTAAACATCTCAAGAACAACACGACTAATTTGTTGCGTGTGTATCATTTACAACCGTAACATTCCCAACGACAATCACATGATTCGCAGGAAAATTAAGTGTGGGAATCCTTCGAGAACGGAGACGAGCAGTTTAATAAACCCATTGACGGACGAGGTGGTGAGAAAAGGAAAGGAAAAAATGGTAGGTTGTCTGACTAGTTGAAATGCAACAGAAAATATACTTTTGGATACATACATCTTGGCTTTCCTGGTTCCATGGTTATAATGTTCTCTTTATAATTTGAAGGTTGTAATCTGGTTCGATCCTGAACAAAATTTCAACTAATTTTGTGATAGTTTGATCTAGACGTAGCCTTCCTTTGACTATAAATAAATCAGCTGGTAATCTAAAGAAACAAAGCATCATATACCCTTTACGTTTATTCACCTAAAATATGGATATGATGAAAATTTAAAATTATTAACTATAAGTATTTTAACTACTTGTAGGTCACGAATTGTGGATCGTTATGAACTGTAATCGGTAGATGTGAATTTAACGTCTGTACTGTTGAATACTATGTTTATCCGCAAATAAAATACTCATAATTAGACCAGTTTGTAATCCAGAGACAAACTTGTGGATCAGATTTCATCGGCTGTTAATAAAAGCATACTCTAGCGGCAAAATAACGAACTCAAGCGTCAGAATAGGGAACTACACGAGTAGTTGTATGTTTTAGCTCGGAGATGGCAGCATCGTGACGGTAATTGTTGACTTCGATAGCGTTATACAATTGCAACTCGCTGACATCTCACAGTGAGATGTTAGCACCTAGAGGGTTAATGAAGATTAAAATTATTGTTTGATTTATTCTAGAATAACTGTATCTTTATGATAGGTTTAATATGTTAGGGAACCTTGTGAAGCTTCGTTTCTGACGACGATTATCAGGTTCACTTAACAGTACATTACGCAATGGTGTTAATGAAAACACTTTATTCATATCCTCCTTAATCAATGTCGTTGAGACGTGCCTGTTTTCTAGTGTTAGGGATTTGTTTGCAGGATCTGTGGATTGAATGAGTCTAGCGTCTGGCTGTCTAGCAGGTGTAGAAAGCCAGGCCCATCCCCCGGCGCGGGCTAAACAACGGGGTTTCCGGGCCATCGGAGCTCCTCGGAGTCTTGGAAACCGGCTCCATAAATCCATATGTGACACAGGTCGGGAGAGAGTGAATGCTCTTGACACGTATAAACTTCGGGGGTCGAAAGTGTGTGAGGATCTGTGTAATGACCACTGAGGCGCAGGTGCTCTTGGGTTGGAAACAGGTTGGGACAGCTTTCGTTAGTGCTCGTTACGTTTTATTTCTTCTCTTGGATATAGTAGAGTTTCGTAGATCAGGAAAAGTCTTCCTATGGTGATGTGTGTGTTTGGGGAAGCGGAGGGAGGAGATTCGTAGATGTGGAAAGTAGGAGATGAACTCATGTTCTGATTGTTGGATAAGTTAAAAAAACTCAAAGGTAATCCAGATATTTACAAAGATCTCAGGCAATAATACGAGAATTTATCAGTTCGAGCCCTCTGGGGGGTGAGGGACTCTAAAAATCCCACCCCAACATTTACCCATCATACGCCATTGGATATTACTTCTCCTCAAACACATAGAGAAAGATACCCTGCAGGAGGAGTATCCTGGATGAAGGTATAACAAAATTTGGAGCTTAGACGGGGTGATCATTTTTAGCCGTCTTAAGATGTTGGATTTACTTTGGATCTGATCTTGAGTTATAGAAAAGCTAATAGGGTAGGTCTTCGTGAGTAGAATACTGTAGATCCGGTAGAAAGAAAACCAATGCTCCTAGGTGGTGCACAATTTACTCCTAGAGGGTTGGAGTCAGACTTGTGTTTTAGTAAAATTGAGAAGGGAAATGCATCACTTGGATAGCGAAAAGACTTAAACCGCTACGGATCCTTCTTAATTTTAATCCAATTTTGACTCCTAAAGCTAAAAGCCAATCATGCTGTCGTTTAGATCCACATTGCAAGAAACTATGAATCACTAGTTTTGGATCGGTTCTACCTGACGAAGGAGGACACCTCCGAGTCCCTGAGATGTCCGACAGATGCCGTTGTCCACGGACGGATGGGAGTTTGACACACCGCGGTTCCCTGAATTTGTCATCATCATCCTGTCAACTGTGTCCTCCGCTTATCAATCTGTCCAAGGATTTACCGACCTTTGCCTATTTGTTCCAAACGTGACCGTTTTACAGGCCGACTGGACAATGGGGTTACAATAACTACGACCTACAGTAAAGGCTTTGCGTTAGATATTATTTTATAAACAATACTATATTTATATAATTTACTTAATTAACAAGGTTTACTTTTGTTTCAGGATCGAAATTGACAAGCTGCCATTGAAATTAAGTGAGTACTTCACTCTTGGTATTTGTTATGGCTGTGGTATTGTGAATGCTTGTACGTGTTGCGTGTCAAGAATACTAGAAAATTGGCAATGCCTTTAAGAGGAAATTTTGAGTCATTAAGGTCTGGAAAATGATTATGTCTGGAGATGACAATTTAATTGGTTTTCTTATATTTCTACTCTATGTGATACTCGCTAACAGCCTTTGGCCAAGTGCACCTTTCTTAAATAATGTTTTAATTATAAAAAAACAACAATAAAAATATCGTACAGGTAATAAGAAAATTGTTAAAATAAATTATATTAAATTACCTTTTGAAGTGGCGACCTATCCAGGTACGTCACCAAGTATGAATGAGAAATGATTTTAATATGATTGAGGCGCGATCTTGTACTGTTGTTACTGACTAAGGCTGACATGTTCCCGAGGCAGTACTGTTCATTAAGCTGAACAGTCAATGGCACATCTAAGGAACCTACAGTTTAACGTGGAGTCCGAACCACTGCCTCTGATTTACGTCTTATTACCGACTAAGTTTGACATGTTTCTTAGAGTGGTCTATTAACTAATAGTCTAGCCAATAACATATAAGGGACCTTTATTGTGGTATCTACGTGGAGTCCGAACCACTGCCTCTAATTTACGTCTTGTTCTGACCAAGTTTGACCTGCGTTTTAATGTGGTATCCGTACCACAATTTTTCGCTTCTGAATTACTTTAAACCTTATTTTACATTCAGCCTTCAAGTATAGTTTATAGAAAGGTACTTCAGAAGATATGAGAGTCGTATATTCCCAAGCTGAATGCCGCGTTGCAGCCGGCTAGTTTCACTCGAACGCGTGCCCGCATTTAGCGCAGATACCAGGAAAGTAGAAGTGTTTTAGATCGATCCACGTTCTGTCCACTTTCTAATCTAAACCCGATCAGATCTGGACAGGACTGATTGGAGATCAGAAGCGGCGAGTGGCGATTGCATGGGTTGTCAATTAGATTACTTTCAGCACACCATTCCATTTGTGGAAATGTTCCGTTTCATCAGTAATTGTCTTAATGAGTTGCCATCCATTAACTAGTTAGTCACCTGATTAATCAACAAGGAATTGTGAAGGAGTTGATTAACTGTGCGACATTTGAGTTATTGTCATGAGGTTCATTTGTCTTGTAAACATATGGACTATTCAGTTTTCCGTTATGCATTGTACGTAAATTGCTATCTTAACTTTAGCATTCATGTAAGTTATGTTAGTTAAGGTATCAGTAATTTGTATAAAACCGTTATTATTTTAGTCACAACCAAAAATTTAATTTCATTTATGGTACTAATAGACATCTGTTTGTATGCGTTTTTTTTACGTAATGCTACAATTGTTAAGGGTACAAACTAAAAAATTTGTAAGTGTATAACTAAACTACTTCTTAAAGGTAAATTTAAAATCTAATTTTCAATTTCAAAAAACTGTATTTTTCAAATTCAATAACTAAAAAAAATGAATAAAAATAACTATTTAAAAAATTACAAACTTTTTACATTATAAAATGCATAATTTAAAAAAAAATAGTAATTTCTTTTCTTAAGCTACAACTATTATATTATAAATAACTAAAAAATCTTTGTTATTGGTGGTATAAACCTGTTAAAACTTTACATTTTCTTAAAGTAAATTTAATTTTGCATCTTTTTTAAACTTAAGTTATCTTTGTAAACTCCATGGTTTTTGAGTTATTAAGTTCCGAAAAATTAAAATAGTCGCCATTTTGAAATGGTGCAAAGTAGAAATTTAATACTATGCAAAAACGGTAAGTCCCATTAATACTCATACACTTACCAAATTTGAAATTGGTACCTTAAGAGGGTCCAGTGTTATAGCACGTATTTCACTTCACTAGTTTTCTGCTACAGGGGTATTTTTACTTGCGTCTGGTGCACCAATGTTAAATTTAAACCGTCGTTGTGCCATTGTTTTGTGCTGGAAAATCTTGTATTTATTGTCATTTGAGAAGGAATTATAATGTCACAATTCAAGTATAATTTTTTAGTGAGTTTTTAATAAATTACTGATAAAAAATCAAAATTACAAACAAATTGTTTATTAAGATTTTTATTGTATAGATGAATTGAAAATTAATTTGGCCGTACTACTGCAAATGCTTAAAAAGACGTTTACACAGATTAATCAAATTTTATGCCCGTTAAATACTGTATATAACAAAAATTAAATTATATATTTGTTTTTGTGTTTTATTCTATTTGTTTAATCAGGAGTCATATTAGAAAGGCGACACCGTCAACGCCGTGCGTCACGCCGAAGAGAGTGGATTAGGCAATTTGCATGCAGCATTCATATTGCGTGCACAGTTTAGCAGGCGCTATTGCAAAATTACTTACATTATCTCCTTTGAGTTTATTCACATCTTTATATTCGAATCCTTTACTAAAATAACAGGGCATTCGGGTAGTAATTATTTTAGCGAATCATTTTTCTTAACAAAGTGAGCAAATAAAAATTTGTTTGTCTTATAAGTAATTAATGGCTTAAATTTAAAGAAATTCACAACGCGTACCGTGGACCTATCTTTGGTTTTGACATGGATATGTCTTATCTCTAGGGGGGTGTTGGTGATTTTTAAGATGGAAAATATGTAACAGGTTTCCATAGAAACTAATAGCTATTGTGTTCAATTTTTAATATAAAAGAATAAGAACAGCTGTTAAGATGAATTTAAAACATTCCCTTTAGACATATCCATGATCTAACCTATTTTCCACAGGGAAGTAAATACAAACATTTTTACAGTAGTTTGTTCGTTATTGTATGCAGTACTTTATGACGAAAAATGTAGTTCATAACACGGGTTAAAAGTGTTCCCGTTACTCGCTTGAATTACAACTTTGAGCTCGTACAAAAAGCATCATTTTCGCCGTATGTGATGAAATATACTATTATTAATATTTTACCTAATAAAACTCCTGTGTATCTGGCCTGTGCGGTGAATTAAAGACAGGAAGGTCCAGCAGTAACGCAGGCTAGTAGGAGGTGGCCGCTCAAGATCCTAGAGGAGTCGCCGGACACTGGTTTCGATCTAGCAACCTTTGATTTACTGGGACAGCGTTTTACCCCTGAGCTACCGTGTCGGTAAATTTTGTAATGCTCCTTTTGTCGGTAAATTTTGTAATGCTGCTTCTGTCGGTTGGTGCGACTGTCCCGGCTCCCAGTTCCCAGCTGTGTGGCCGCGCAGGTGTGCTTTATACGCGCGCATGATTACAGGGGACCTCCTCCTAATGCTCCGTATTCTCGAATCATCCTTGCGTAACACTGACCAGATGCCCGGCTGTAACAGAAGCTTGTAGACGATGTCCTTCCGGGCATGCGCAGACAACGGAGGTAAAACGTGGATCTTACAATGTAATAGAACATTTACAAAACCTAATGGAAGCTTAGCTATCTAAAATAATTTTTTTTCTCTGCCATTCCTTTTGTGACTGTAAAATTTATCCATAAATATAAATATAACTGTGTAAAAAGTTATCTGAAAGCTGAGACGACGTTATACATTGCCAGCAGTACTCAACTCACTTACTCGTCAATAAGTTGTGTAGAATAATAAATAGAGGTGTGGGCCACGAAGAACTAAAGATTCAATCTGTTTTCAATCTGTGATATATTTTATCTAAGTAAATAAAGTTAGAGTTTTATCTGTTAGAGGTGCTTGGAATTATGATTTTTTTAGTTTACATACACCAGATGAAAAACCAAAATGGGTTTTATCTCAATTTTTGTCTGTCGTTAAGTAACGCTTATCCGTGAAAACGGGAGGACCCACAATGATGAGTCTTATTTTCATTATTAGATTAGATTATTGAAATGGCGACCATACTACAAGGTAGGTATTTTAAGCCAAGTATGAAAGAGCATTGAGTGTAAGATGATTGTGGCCCGATCTTGTAGTCTTGTTACTGACTAAGGCTGACATGTTCCTTAGACAGGACTGTTAATTAATAACCCAGCTGATGGCAACAACTAAGGGGGATGACAACAACAATGGTGCAGTCTTTCGTCCACACAGGAGAACACTACACCCAGCGACCATCGCTCGCAACTATCAACAATTCGTGACCTCCAAGTGGTTGGATTACAGGATGTCCCCTCCATAACCTTCTGAAAAAGCTTTATGTTTGCTAATTTGTAGTTTGTATATTTGTTTGTGATGTAGGTTTATGTATGTTGTATTTATGGTAGTTGCGAAACTAAACTTAATGAAGAAACTCTTGCTTGGTAGATCAATTAAAACATCATGGGCTGTTGCACGATCAACGGACTTGACTATCGCTTTCAAACCCATACTGTAACCGGTTAATAATAGTTCCGTAACCGTATACTTCCGTGTTCTCATGCTTAATTGTATTTGGGCTTCTTCCATCCATATTATACGATAACTGGGACGGTGGTGACGTCCTGTAATCCAGCTACTTGGAGATCACGAATTGTGGATAGTGTGCGATGGTCAGTGGGTGTAGTGTTCTATTGTGTAGATTAACGTCCGGACTATTGAATACTACGTTAATCCATACGGGCCATCCTCACACTAGTTCGTAATTCAGAAGCAGTGGTTCGGACTCCACGTTAAACTGTCTCTTAGATATGCCATTGACTGTTGGTCTATTAATTAACAGTCCTCTCTAAGGAACATGTCAGCCTTAGTCAGTAACAAGACTACAAGATCGCGCCACACTCAATCCTCATTCATACTTGGCTTAAAATACCTACCTTATGGTATGGTTGCCATTTCAATAATAATCTAATCTGTTGTATCTTGAGTAAACAAAATCAATCAAGGTTTCTAATGGAGCGATATAATCTTATACGTAGTAAGTTTTTCCTCACGGCCAGAATTCTGAATCGTCTATGATTTTTAGACCAATTTATTATTGCTTGTCTATTCTTCTGTTGATCTAAACTGAAGATTCTTGCCGGTTGTGAAACATTTCGTTTATGCCCCATGAGAATATTTTATAAATAATTCTATGGTAGTTATCTAACAGTTATCTATTTATCTAATATTAATTTGGCACCTCAATCATCTTTTTGCGACTATCATTTCACACAAACTTAACATAGTTACTATGAACTAAACGCCAATATGTTTCGATTCCTCGACTTTCGCAATCCCTGGTGCTGTGACACCATCCATTCCAATCACCACCAGAACCCCATTGACGATTTGTTCGGCCAATACCGTACGTTCGCCGTCCTTGATGGCCGTTTGACAGTCGCGGGAGACAGTGCGCGGCCTTGCCGAGGTGACTGATAGATTTGGCACCGAAGAACGGTGGCGGTGTGGAATGTAGATGTCACGATTATTTATAGAGGCGAAACGGTCGGTTGAACACGAGGATCAGATCCTTGACGTGATGGTTGTGACGGTGGTAGGCCTAATGGTAAGTCCTGTATAGTCTGTATACATTAACTTGGCTACCTGATCGCCCAGCTCGGGTTGACCATAAATCTCCTCCCTCAACTGTGTATTAATAAACTTTTTAAACGACTCGGAATTTTAATTTTCTTCATGACATTTCGGGAAAGTTCAAATTAAAATAAGAAAAATTATATCAAACACAATTATAGTCCCCGGCCGGGGCCCAGGTAGCCGAGGGTCCATCGGTCAAGTTAGTGTATACAGACTATAATCTCGGATCTAATCCTGTAATTAAGTGTCTATTTGAATAAAACTGGTAATTTTTTGCCAACCATCAATTTTTTGGATCTTTTAGTTTATGAACGAATACAGTATTTTTAAAACATAAGTCAAACTAAAATAATATAGTTAAGTTAGCATTTCGGATAGACCTTTTCCATTTTGACTCTTCAAGTTTCACGACGTGACTTTAAAAAAACAGAGGGATTAGTTTGGACGCTTTCATTTTTGATCGTTCATAAATTATGCTAAGCTGGATTTATGATCTTAATGAATTCTACTCGTTAGTTTATGGGTACTTCACACATAGTTAATTCAATGAATAAGACTTTTCATCACAAACCCCTCAAGATAAATCACAGCCGAGCCTTACTTAACCCAACAATTACACCGTCTCACCTGCGGGATCCTCCAGGTAATGACGGAAACATGAATTCGTGCTATGATCGCGAGATAGGTCTATTCCATTACAGCTGGTGGAAACAGTCTTACCAACAGTTCTTGGCCGGGAAGGGAAGCAGGGTTGCCAAATTAGCTTGCAACGGCTGACGAAAGCTATTGTGTGCTGGCGAAACCGACTTTCGTACGTGCTGTGTTCGGTAGGCAATGCAGCTAGTACCTCAGCAACCGCTCGGTCAAGGCCTGTGCTCAGCCTCGATTGGTTCGAGGTCGGGTCTATTAATAACGTACGACATTTACAATCAGCACCCGCTTACTAAGTGTCTGACTATAGAGTTCGTGCCTTATGAATTCAGCGAATCCTTGATGAGGCGCCTTTTATGGAGCCGATGACAGTTTTATGTCAGCTTGACTTTTTATTGAAACGTGTTTTAAGATAAACTTTCGATTCGACGCGAAAGTAGGTTTTGTGACACTCAAGAAACATTTTCATGGGGTAAATCCAATCTTCTTAGTGTAGTGGATTTAGCAACATTAAAGTTCGTAGTTCTTATGTCAGATATCTCTGGTAAAATGTGCTTAGCAAAGCTGGCCCGGAAGTAATCATAGACGATTTTTGAACAGTCGCCAATAAGAAAGGGTTTTTGTAGTGATCAAAAATGCAACAGAGGACATTCTGAGTCTCCCTGAAAGGAAGACAACCAGTCTATTTACCAGAAGTCAATTTCATGCGGAAGGCATAAATGAGTTACCTTAGGTTTTGTATGTTCAAAGGATTTTATACTCCTAAGATACAAAGAAAATAAAACCAATATTTAGATAATTTCATCTTAAGTACTCCGTGAAGACTTCTGAACTTCAAAAAACAAGTGAGAAAACCAAATAAAACCTTTCATAGCTTTGTAAAGCTATGATTGTGAAGTTTTGACAAATGCATTGAAGTCAATGGTGGTGTAAGAGTGGTGAAACTGTATACAACATGCTCGGAGCGGACTGACAGTCCAGTTGCTCAACGCGATATGTGAAGTGCGAGTCAGAAGCACGTCGCCGAGCTCACGTTGAGAGGGCGCTCACCAAGACACGAAAACTAAACCATCATCGTTCTGAGCTGCATCTGAAATGCATCGTCATTCGTCATATTTCGTATTTTCTTGCCATTAAAATTCATTTAAATTAAGTTAAGGCTACAAAGAAGAATGAAAAAACAAACGCAAATGTATTTTTAGCTTCTGTGGTATTTTATCAAATTAAAGTAATGATACTGAAAAATTGTATTTACTTCTCTTTAGTAACTAGATCATGGATGGGTATGTCCAAAGGGAATATTTCACTTCCTGTAAACAGCTGCCCTCATAACCATATGACGACACATCCGTTACATTCTTTGCGTCTGACGAATTCTAACACTCCTTCCCACAGTAGACATACAGTATCTATCTCAAAACGATCTCAAGTCGATTTAGATAAGACATTAACTACGTAATAGAGAAAGGGTCCGGAATCAAACAGGCGGTGCCTTAAGAGGCGATCACACTGTCAATAATCTTTCAGCCATCCATTGAGGCAGACAAGAATAATAAAACTCAAATATAATGTTCTGTTTGGAACTTTTATTGTTTGATAAAAGTTCTCATATTAGAGTGTGTCGATTACTTATAGACGTATATATCTGAAGGGTACTAAAAGTGTCGCATCTTTATCGAGTACAGAAATTGAAAGGTTATAGAAAGTAAAAAGAATATGTTGCCGAGGTATTCGTCGAAAGTGGAAGAACCTCTTTCTCACGGCCGGATCCCGTAGTCACGAGCCAGGGGGCACGGCCTCTGCGGTAAGGAGTGAGGACTGAGGAGCTCAGCACCTGGACAGCCTCCAGGTGCTGAGAGGAGTGAAGATGTGTTAACGTCAGCCATTGTTAGGTTTTCACTTCAATCACCATCCGTGAGACTTTAACATCCTTCTCTCCAAGTCCGGAACTTTCGACGTGCTCATTCTCCACTAACCGACAGTTATTTGTGGAACAGTGTCTGCCTTTGGTGGATGGTTAAGGATATTAGGTGTCCAGAGCATCATGAAATAATAAATAATTTAAATGGAAAAGGTTGTGTAAAAGACATATGAGTAAAGCAATGATTCTGGAAATAAAGGTTACTATTCATACCGAATATGTTTTGTGGGTTTTTGATAGTATGTGTTGAAGGTATACGTCAAGAAATGCGTAATTAGTTATGCAAATGGGTACTGTGAGATGATTTGTGTCACAAGGCCCCTACAAACTGATCGCTCTGTATGCAAAATTTGGACTGCACTTAGGCCAAAAAATGGACTGATGAAATGCTCTTAAATTAATTTCTTAAATTTCCTGATGTCAGAGAAAACTGACCTTGTTGATTCAATTGAAGATTTCCACTGTCATTAAGAGACATTAGTGTTCATATTTTGGGAGACACTAACTTAAGTGTGTAATTTAAGATGGATATGAATGAAGCTTGAGTGTGTTGCACAATGTTCAAAGACAACTGAGTCCTGTGTTGAACTATCAAAACATTGAGTCATATTTACTCAGGATAGATCCGTTGACCTTCAGATTATGAAGCGGGTGTTACACCTACTGAACTATCCAGCATGGATGGGCATTGGTTAAAAAAACCTCTATCCCTCAAAAAGGTTTTAGTGGACAGTACAATGTGGTGGAATTAACCGTAATGTCCGTTAGCGTAATGTAGTTCATTATAGGAACCTCAGAGCCAGATTGCTGTCGGAGTCCAAAGTTTGAGCGGCCGGCCGCGGGGTCGTATTACCGGCTATTATCCGTGGACGCGCCGCCGGCGCTCACACGGGGCTGATGGGACGTACTTCATAAATCATAGACTGTGGCCGTGCCGCAGCCGTAGACGTAGTGCAGGACGATGACCTCCCATCGCTCGTTGCATACTCATCGTCCTTCCTCGCGCGCCGCTCTCCTCTGTGTGTCGGCCATGTTTGATCGGAACAATGTGTCTTTAAGATTCTTGATCAGTAAATGTGGTTGTGTGGTTATACAGTATACTTATCCACTTGTGCGTATATGCTTCTTTGTTAGGGACATTCTGCACAAAGCCTACAAGAACGGAAAAGCGTCTTGGGATGAAATGTGAGATTGTTTCATTTCATTGTGGCTTTTCTTCATGTCTTTTTTATTTTGGGGGGTGTGTTGGTGATTTTTAAGATGGAAAACCTGTAACAGGTTTCCATAGAAACTCCAGAACTACTGTGTTGAATTTATAATATACTAGCTGACCCGGCGAACTTCGTAACGCCTCACAGTAAACACATGTTAACTTTAAGATTGGCCATGTTCTGAAGTCGAATAGCAACACGGCTTCATTGTGAAAGGTTATATATTCTGGGTCGCTGCATAGTGAATAACAATACTGAAACGATAAAACATATTAATATCATTCCCATAAAACAAATAAATCTGAGTGGATTAATTCACAGTTTTCAAATCCAATCCAAACCCAAACGAACCCTAACTGTAATACGGCTTTTATAGGAAAGATATACAACAGCTGATTATTATAATAAACGTAATAATATAAACATTGTAATTATCATATAAACACGTGACTTTAATCAGACAGAAAATAAAAATATAAATACATAATCGCCCAAAACCGTAAACTATTAACGTGGTGAATAAAGCTGTTCATTTTTTACAGTACACATTTACTTCATAGTTTAACATTAATGAATGATTCAGATGGCATTGGATAGTAAAGCATACGGTATTGCTAATGGAAAGTAAACCAATCAGCTGTAGCTAAGAAATCAAATGTTTTCATTGTAGACAATTTGTAAACAAACTTACTCTCCATAAGGTTAACATTAGAAATTTAAAACGCCATAAAATGGAAACTTATGGGGTTTTCGATAATATTTTTTCACTAATACCTTCCCGGACACATATAGAGCAACTTCCTAAAATTTCATGGCGATCGGATGAGTAGTTTGGCAACGCATAAAGGACATACATACATACAGACAGACATACATTAAATTTTATATATAGAGAAAAGAATAAGAACAGCTGTTTAGGTGAACTAAAAAAATTCCCATTAAGCATCCGTGATATATCCCACAAGAAAGTAAATACAAACATTTTTTCTGTTGTATTTCAGTTAACGCCAGTGGCATTTTAACGTTTTGATAGGGAACTGTCCAAACTCTGGTCTAGTTACTACCATAGCGTCAAGCTATTGTGTACAAGATGTTTCCGAATTTTCGACCAACCTTTGAAGGTATTCTTCCTGGGTATTTTCATAAGCTATCCTCACTATTTTTACCAAATGAAAGTTCAAGTGTAATTGAGAAAATATTATTGTATTCACTTCCCTTAGATGATAGATGTCTAAAAAGAATGTAATCAGTTCCTCTAAACAACTGTTTTGATAATGATATAAAGTCACTAAGCGTATGTGTTCTGCGTTTCAAATTTTGGTCTGATGGATTGTCAATAACCCCCTCCCCAAGCTAAGACATATCCACTTCAAAAATATTTTTGAAACAAAATCGCGGTTCAGTGAATTACCGAGGACATCTGGACGATTTAAATGTGTTTGGATCTTATACTTACACAGGAAAATAGGTTAAAAGGTTGGTATGGAGTTATGAAACATTCCGTAGAGATAGATTACTAATAGTACAATGGAATGTGTGATTAATCAGGTTTGGAATAATAAGTTGGAAACCGCAACTGGGTTTGGAGTCGAACCGGCAAGTCTCCGGATGACGCGTGAACACGTTAACATAAGGACCTACTCAGCTCTCACGATGCTTGACTATTAGCTCTGAAGAACCTAGTTGTTCTAAATTCTTGACGGTACTGTATCCTTTTGTGAATTTCCTAGAAGTGTTCATCATCCTAGGTCTTTCGTCTCACTCACAGAGACGAATGCGTTTATATCAAATTAATATCAGTCCTCTGAGTGTGTCATTAGTTGTTGTCCCGTAGGGACTGTAGTAACAGTAGTCGATGAAAAGTTTTATACCAGTGTATTATTTTATGACAAAGTTATAAAATGCTATGTATTAACTTTCAGATATCTAAAAGAAAACGGTACAACTCAACTGAGATAGTAGAAACAGCAAAAACAATCTCCTTTCTAAGAAAAAAAGCTTGTAATTGTTACGTAATTCCAAGACTATTTTTAAAGCTTGCGGTAATAATTTCCCAGTAGGTGATGCCACAGTCTCGTGGGCTCCAAGGACTCCGGCGATAGTCATCGTCCTTGAGGCGCCGTGTCGTCTAGATGTAGTCTCTGGATAACATTCATCAAATTAGAAATGGACAATGTCAAAATCTGACAAAGCCTTCAGATACGTCTTCATAAGTGACTCGGATACTGTCAGATTCTGACGTATGTACAGATAAAATTTTTCGGGTTTCATTGGTCTTACTTTCTTTGTCTACTTCTTCTTCGTTCCTGATGTTATAGCCAAAGCACACAAAAATCTCCAAAAAACAGTTATTTTTTCAATTAGATTCAATAAGTATGGCAAGTATGTATGTGAGCTGGGGAAGACAATTATTCTTTTGTAACGGATTTAACGTCAAGGAAAGTTATTAATTCGCTAAGTTTTTCTAAGCTACTATATAAATCGAGCGGGAAGCGTACAGCACGTGTGGAAGGCAGCAAATTCCATCGCAACCCCGAGAAAACCGGAGCTTCAGACGCAATAAGGCCAATGTTCGCCTCGGCCAATCAGATGACGGCGCGGGACTGTTCGACCAATGGGGAGGCGATTCGGTGCATTGTTGCAACAGCTGACGAGACGTTTCCTGTTAGTAATTTTGCTCATCATTGTACAGCTGATTTGGCACGCCATGCGTGCGATCGTCGCTGCTCTCCGTTACTCCGCGAATACGTCGTGCGGTCTTCCAGCTGAACTTGTTTCCGCCCTTCCCACTTTGGAGGGGGAAATCTTTGGGAGAACGTGTGATGAGTTATTCTAAATTAGATCACATTCCGTAGAGGTTGTTGGAATTTCAATTTTCAAAGAATGTTTTACGAACTTCATACATTAGTCTAGTTAACTGTGAAAACACCTGGCTAAAAAGAAAATTAGCTTGTTCGAAGAGCTCCACCGCAGTAACACAGCTGACAGAAAATATCTTTGAGAAGAGACACATTCAAAACTGTTCTTGATAGAGAAATCATTGGAAGTGAAGTAGACTGTACTTCTTTCCGACGTCCCCAATTTTGTGTGGAAATAGCTGTTTGGAGAACGTGTGATGAATTTTATAAATTAGATAGTATGTCAACGAAAATATTGGAATTTAAATTTTCATAGTCATTTTTATGAACCCCACTATGATGTCTGGTTTATGTATTGTGTCTTTTTCTACGTCTTTCTGTACCTATCTTTTAAGTTTCTACTGGGGAATGTTCCCCATCAAAAACCCCGGCCTGGTTATAACCTAACGATGACCTGTTGTTAGGAAACATCATTAGTTAAAATAGCCCAATGACAAAATGGTAACTGGATTCGACCCTTGCAGAATTCGATCCGGAGACCTACAGTTTTGATGGCAGGCACTATGACCACTCAGCCAGCAGAAAGTTAACTTTGAAAACGCCAGGCTACAAAGAGAATGATCTTGTTTAGAGAACCCCTTGGCAGAGGAGACAGACATATCTAAAACTGTTCTTGATAGGAGAAACTATTGAAAGTGAAGTAGGTTGCGACTAGACTAGATCCAAGGCCGACCAGTTGCTGATCTGAATCATTCGGTGCGACCGACCGTTGATGTCTACAAGGCAGATCTGCTATCCGGCCCAGAGTAGCTGCTTGGGTGGTAATATTAATGGAATTACTTTACACACTATTTTAATCTACAAAAATACAGTGGTAGATAGTTAAAACTATGTAATATTCACTGTTACGTTATTAACCTTGTTTACTTTATTTACCTATATAAAAATTACTATTCACCTACTTTTATCGGTCTGTGAGAATGGAATAAGAATCAGGATATTTATAATCATTTAAGTGCAAAATGTTTTAATGGATTCGTCTATTATTATTTGGAAATTTAATGTAGTATTACACAATAAATTTAGACATAACATAATAGAATTTGAACGCCTAGAATTTTCTTAACAAACTTTTTAAATTTAGTGATAGCTAGATTTTGAGCTTTGGAATCTAATGAAACATCTTTTTCTGTTGAGAGGAAATGATACGAGCCAACTCAAACAATTTTTGTCTTTATCGTCGATTGTAATTCTTATTGGATTCACATAATAACAAAACTTTACAAAATAAAATTTTAAGATTGTTTGCCAACTGACCGCAGTTTATTAAAATTAAAAACTACACAGAGATATTAAATTTCCAAAAACTATACTATTGTGCTTCTTTATCTTATCTTCCAACCATCAACAGCATCTTTTAGGATTCCTTGAAGTGAGGAGACTAAAAAGAAAACGATCGGAAAGGTACCTTAAACTAAATTCTTAGAATTTCTAATTAAATGTTATTGCATAATTCAAACTGCTTCCTTAATTTTTGTTAGTATATGATTAATAGCTGATAGCTGCTCTGTGTAAAATATTTCTTATGTTGACTCTGAATTCAAGTTAGTTAAAAATGAACGACTCTGGAGGGTTTAAAATATTACTACTCTTATTTATTGAATTTCCAATCAAGGGTTTGAAGCATTTTTAAGTGTTTAGTTAATGAGGGAAATTTTAATACTGGATTTTATCCAGCTTAAATACCATTGCATACAAGTGTGTAGTTTACTTACCCCAAGTTTACATATCAACAATTCGCAAAAATTGTCGCGGAAGTGACGCCATATTGTTATAACGAAATCTGTTTAGGGGAACAGAAAAACTCCCTTTAGACACATCCATGTTCTAAGCTGTATATCTCAAATGGAAGTAAATACAATTATGCCTGTAGATACCGATTTTATGTGGTGTTCCCTGCGTAAAGTTTGAGGAAAATTGTGTTTTTATGGAAGAAATGCCGTGACCGATGACTCAGTTCGGCAGCGGCCACACTGTGGGGGGATGGTGCGCGAACCGGAAACGGATTTGCATAACGACTCGAGACATACTTATATAATGTAATTACGTTAAATGTTGCTCTGTTAAACTTCTGAATGGGCAATTACATGTTGGCGGGAAGCTTTACGAGTGGAGTTTATGGAGACGCGCCTACGCGTTGTGTGACGTGCGGCCGTGAACCCGCTGGTGGTTCATCTCGACGTCGTCTGCTGTGGAGTGGACACTGGTGAGTCATCTCAATATCAATATTATAAGTTAACCAATGTCATCCGAGGGTTTGTTTCAATTTTGATCTTCTCAGAAGGATACCAACATCATCCATTGTCATTTCGATTTTATATCACGATTTTACTTCAAAGTTTCACGACGTTTCGGGATCTGAATGTGAACAGTTTTGAGACAATTGATGTTTCAAAATGTTGTATGGTCAATGTATATGAATTGTCTGCTATAAGGCTTTTATGTAATGATGGTGTCCTATTATGTATCTACAGGGTCCATAAATCTAATGTTACGGAATTTCTTTGCATATTAGAAGATATTCTAACGTTTGTTACAACTAGGCCCAGTGGTTTCATTGTACTTGCTGGTGATCTAAACTTAAATATTTTAGATAGTTCCAAATCAGATATTAAGCGATTTTTAAATATACTGAAATCCTTTAATATCTATAATTTACACTCCTATCCCACAAGAGAGAAGGCTTGTATTGATAATGTGTTCACATATGTTTAACCTGGTTGTTATCTATGTTCTATTTATAAAGAAGGTCTTATATCTGATCATGCTGGTATATTAGTACATCTCTATTTAAATTCTGTTCGTTCTAATGAAAAGGGCCTAGACAAAGAGAAAAGTAAGAATAAGGTTAGGCGTTTGATGTCGTTACCTAGATTAGATATCTTGAGATTTCTAATCTAGATATCTATCTTTATCTTCTTTCTTTAGATTAGAAAGTACGTGTCAGTTTATTGTTGCCGTTTATTATTCAAAAAGGCGAATAATAAATATTTATTCGACGTTTGAGTGGAGTACTATAATCAAAATAGTTTTGAAATATATCTGTGAAATCTTCCAGCTGAATTACAGGGGGTTTCATCTACATAAACGTCTTAACTCGCCTTCCGTCTATCGGTTTGTGAGTTCCCCACAAAATTATTAATAAGTAGTTTAGTTAAGGTATAAACTGAGAACTTGGAAGAGTTCTATGGTCACTCAGAACGACATATATGGCCATATTTTCAGCCTTAAGCAAACTTGAAGTATTTGTTTCATTTAAAAGGTTTTAAACTATATATATTGAATATATTGTCTTAAACGCCTTTCAAACAACAGGTCAAATTTAGATATGACAATACCAGAGTTTAGACCGTCCCTTATTTAAATATCATTGATAATGAACACAATACAAAACACTTTTAGCATAAGATTTAGTAGTGTACCATTGGAATAGTTAAAAAAGTAGGATCATAAAATTAATTAAAATAAGTATTTTCTACCTTGTTGCATATGAAACTCAAGCAATCAGATGAGACAACTTAATTTACATCTACTCATACCGCCTGCCAATAGTTCCTTAATAACTTATTTTTAATAACGCACTATATTTTAGTGAATTACCACGAATTTATTAATTATACTATACAATTTAAGCTTTATCTTAATTAAGAAACTGGCCAAATTTTATCGCAGTAATTTTCTTTTTATAAAGAAGGTCTTTGATCATGCTGGTATATTAGTACATCTCTATTTAAATTCTGTTAGTTCTAATGAAAAGAGCCTAGACAAAGACAAAAATAAGAATAAGGTTAAGCGTTTTATGTCGTTACCTACATTAGATATCTTCAGATTTCTACGTAGGCCTTTACGTTCGCCTTCAAAAAGGCGAATAATAAATATTCATTCGACGTTTGAGTGGAGTACTATAATCAAAATAGTTTTGAAATATATCTGTGAAATCTTCCAGCTGAATTACAGGGGGTTTCATCTACATAAACGTCTTAACTCGCCTTCCGTCTATCGGTTTGTGAGTTCCCCACAAAATTATTAATAAGTAGTTTAGTTAAGGTATAAACTGAGAACTTGGAAGAGTTCTATGGTCACTCAGAACGACATATATGGCCATATTTTCAGCCTTAAGCAAACTTGAAGTATTTGTTTCATTTAAAAGGTTTTAAACTATATATATTGAATATATTGTCTTAAACGCCTTTCAAACAACAGGTCAAATTTAGATATGACAATACCAGAGTTTAGACCGTCCCTTATTTAAATATCATTGATAATGAACACAATACAAAACACTTTTAGCATAAGATTTAGTAGTGTACCATTGGAATAGTTAAAAAAGTAGGATCATAAAATTAATTAAAATAAGTATTTTCTACCTTGTTGCATATGAAACTCAAGCAATCAGATGAGACAACTTAATTTACATCTACTCATAAACTGTATAACAAGTTTTATCATATTATTACAAACAATAAAAAAGTTATATAATTTTGCTCATTTTACAGCATGCATGGGTACTACAATGAGTTAGTAGGTTAACTACGAGAACAATAAACGTATCTATTTTTAAGTAAACATAGGTAAACATATTATACCTTAACCATATGGGGTTGAAAACCCAAGATTTATTACAATAGTCCAAGTAATTAGTGTGATTAAATTCTTATCTGTTAGCCATTTTTATTCCTTCTATCAAAAGTTTAATATCGTTACTAAACCATGATCTTTTTCTTCCTTTACATTTATCCTTATATTTTAGTACTTATGTTAAATTCCAATATATACTGTATCACACAAAAGCCAACTTCTTTTCATTCTTAATTAATTACTTTATTAAGTAACTCTTAATTGAGTACTGCGTTTTGTATGTTGTACTGTATCACATTTATTAGTTTGCATGTATTTATCATATTTTATTTGTATGTATTACACCAATGTTGCATAGCTCAGTTTTCTATAGGTAATTTTTTATAACCAGCAGCTGTCAAATTAAAACCAATATTAGTTTCTTTAAGTTGATCATTGATTTTAAAATTATTTTTAAATTATACTACACTAAAATGTGATTATAAAAAAAAATTTAATAATGATACATGTTTTCTAATGTATCATTTTCAGTTAATACTGAATAGTCAAGCGGAGACTTTTTTTCGTTTGTTCATTTGTGTTTAGTACCTATTTAAGGTTTATAATAATTTGTCATGATTATATTTCTTCTTTAGACTGAATCATACAACCCGTACAACGGATGCTAGTAGAACTTATAATTCCGTGGCTTTAATTAACACGGAAAACTTACAAAACAGCAGAAGAAAACAAAACAAAGCACGTCCAGAGTGATGGCGGGTTTGGGGAACCAGCAATCACCGATGTCAATTCGTTTTCACAACGTTCCGTCAACATCCATGTTTTATGCTCCGAGCTCAACATATTCGCCGAGCCATATAGGACTGCTAGCAGGGACATCGTTATCTTAAAAATACACTGGACATGGATCCAAAAGAATATACCCAGTAAAGTTAAGCTTCAAATCGGGTTTGATTAAAAAGCAAAAAAAATTGTCTATAAATTTAATTGGACAAGTTGAGCCAAACCGGTGGAAACTCTGGGGTTCAGTTGTGGTCTTGGGAGTCTCCGGATAGGTTGGGGCAAGGCTGGACAGTGTCGACGGTGATGCCCAATTTGCCGAAGCACTCTTTAGCCTTATTGATCACGAGTTCGGCAGCCGCGTCGTTGGGTTTAACGTCCTGGAAAACGGCCACGACGCCCATGTGACCTCCCTCTTCTGTGGCGCCACCTATAGGAACACAGCTGTCTTGTCAGGTTGAATGCAATAAGTAGGTCACATGTATTTTAAAGTAGTTTTTAGTTCAAAAAAGTAATTTTAATGTCCTAGAATATTGCATTAAAGTCCCATCATCACATGCTCAATTCAAGGTCAACAAATAATGTAAAACACAGGTCTTGGACAGCTAAATTGCTTAAGTAGTCGTTTAAGCCAAACTTTATATCTTTCAACAGATTAACACAGCTTCAGTACTAAAAAATACACTTTCTTTATTGTTTAAATTGTTGACTAATATTATATTTGCCATATTTTTTCGACTGTAATATTTAGGGTCTCATTTATTTTGTAAAACTCATTTACAAGGTATAGCTTTTGTATGATGCTTTTGGTTTGAGTACCAAATTCGACTAAGTTCGAGGACAATTTAGATAAAATACAATATTTTAAAATGTATTTTACCTTTCCATAGAATCCTAAGGGACTTTGAACTTGATTGTGTAAATTGATAAATAGTTTTGGTTGATTGGGAGTATTTAGTATAAAAGTACGTTAAAATTTCGTATAAATGTATTTAGTATAATATAACTTTAGTTGGGAGTCCACCAATAACTTTAGTCATAATCCACCTACAACTACAGGTGTTAGTTAATAATCCGTAATTACCTTCAATACATCTGTAGTAGGAGTATACTTCTGATTCATAGTGAATGGGATACATTTTAAACGTAGAGTCTTTATTATAGAAGGCATGGCATTCATCAGTATGTACTGCAAGATAACAGACATTTTATTAAGCGCTATGTGCAGAAAATGTTTTTCAGATGAAGTTAATCCTATAGTCATTAGACAGAAAATAGAATATAACAGTATTTTACATTCTAAAGAAATGTTTTAAAATAAACTTACCATTTCACGTTTCGTGACCGTCTGCAGCAGAAACCTATTTTTTAAAACTATAATGTAAATAATAATGTACTGTAAAAATACCCCTGTCGTAGCACACCTGCGTACTCAGCGAATTTCCACCTCAATAATATGGCAATGATAATACAAGTATATGACAAGATTGATCAATCAACAGCTGTTGATAAATTATAGTATTTTGCCTATTCTCCGTAACATTATCGTGTATAGGTTTATGCAGGTTTGCTGCTGAGACAAACACATGAACTATGATTTTTTAGCATCAACGTATGAATCCCAACCTTATGAAGCTAAAAACCAAGTTTCACTCCAAACTATTGGTAAATAAGGGAAATATTAATTTTTCCTTATCCTCCATAAGATTAGCATTGGAGCCCCTAAATACAATGGACTGTGTTTATCCTTGGAGATAGAGAAAAACTTAAACGACTTAAACTGTGTAGTTTTTGAAGGTGATTCTAATAGTGAAAGATACATTTATTATATTAGTTATTATATTATACGTTTTATATATTATTATATTTTATTTATTATTTATTATAATAGTGAATTTACGTTTATTATAATAATTAGCTTTTTATATTTTCAGCAGATTTCCCTTAGGGAAGAAGCTATTACCAGGTCTCATGGCAAGACTTTAACCCGGGACCATGTTATTATTTTGTAATCAGGTGGCCAGAGGCAAAATAAATATGTATGTATAAATATGTGTGTGTGTGTGTGTGTGTGTGTGTGTGTGTGTGTGTGTGTGTGTGTGTGTGTGAACACGATAACTCGTAAAAATAGTCCTATCGAGACCAAATTTGGTACAAACGTGTATTTCTACATTTGCTCGGACGAGTTCATAATCCAGACATATCGGTCAATTAGAACGGGTAGTTTGGGGGGGGGTTGTACCCCAAAAATGGGTTTTTTGGGGTTTTCCCATGTAATTTCTAAAAATGTTATCTTTAGTTTATCTTTATCTTAAAAACTACACAATTTAGTTAAGTAAAAACTTAACTAAGTTGTGTAGTTTTTACAACACAAACAGACAAACAAAGAGAAACAAGTTAACTAAAAAGTTAACTTTGTTTCTCTCGTTGTTATTTTCAGTAATTGGATGATTATTTTTGAAACAATAAATTTGTGAATGGTTAGATCAACTTTATGTGATATTTTCATTACAGATTGTCGTTTTAAAATTTACCTAAGGGAGAAAGTATGTGTTAGACAACTGATACAGTTTTTTTTTTAATTTCAACGATTCAATGGAGGACATTGGTGTATGAGTCGTTTTGACAAACGTTATACTGATCATACGAGACTTTGGTACATTTTAATAACAGTATTTTAGCAAGTATATTTTAAAATAAATTAAAATTGTTTTCATAATTAGCTTCTATTCTAGTGGAGGTTTCAAAAAATGAAATATAAAGTTTTAAGAATAGGCAATACTTTCCAATATGGTGTGCATATTATTTTTTTCTCATAGAACGACCTATATTGATTGATGTATTTGGAGAGTGAAAATAATCTTGTAAGATTTTTAACGAGAAAATCTGTTTACTCGTTTACATTTAAAAAACACATTGAAGAGCTACAGAGAGCTACCTACCATGGGGTTACCATAATAACCCTATAATGGTGATGCTATTATGGTTCACTCGTATCATAAAGAAAGCAAGAAAGTGATCGCATGGAAAAAGACTGCACCAAACGAACACGCCGTGAAGATAGCTGGGAGGGGGTTACACAAATTGCACATAGCCAGACCAGACCGTGGCATCTTGTACACACAACTGGCCCTAAACCAAACTATGATGACGATACTACAGTCGTGTTACAGTATGGATGTGTGTGTGTGTGTGTGTGTGTGTGTGTGTTTGCGTTTCGATATAATAATAATAATTGCAATATGGTGTAAATATATAGATATACACTGTATATATGAACGCACGTTTTTCTTCGTAATAGTCCCCTTTTGAAGTTTCTTTGAGGAGGCAAGTCTTTTCTACGGTTCTGGAACAAAACAGAGCCAAGTGACAGAGCTTTAAAAATTACATATAATGAGGTGCACAGGAAAAATGTATTTACTTCTAATAAATATAAAACACTTGTAACAGTAACTTTTTAAATCTAAAAGCTAATTCAAAACTAAATTGAAACAAATTGCTTGATATCTTAAACGTTTCAACTGATTGATAATTGAAGTGGAAGTAGAATTTGCAAAAAAGGCTTCGCGTACTACTTTTATAAGTATGTAGATCACATACATTTTGTAAAATATCATTTCATGATAGCATGTATATCATTCCTCGCGATACTGCTTAACGTTTACTCACTAATTATACTTACTCTGAAGTAAAAACGGTGATCTGTGACAAACTTAGCGGACCGAAGAGGGTGGTGCAGGCGTATCTTATCGTTTCTCCTTGTAACTTATCGCTCGTCATCTGGACAATTTTGTAAGTCTTCGAAACCTGTGAATTGAACGTTAGTCACTAAGGGTACTCTCCAATTATTGTAAAAAATTCTACATCAAAAACTTTGATGTAGCCTAGATGTTCGAACTGGAGGTAATAAAAGAATATTATCACTGGAATTGCGTATATATTACCTAGGTCTGTCACGTAGGTTAGTTGGGTTTAGAAAAAAAACCAACGAAATATTTTTTTTTTAATGTGACGATGTTTTTGGACTTTATTGTGGGGTTAGTCTCAAGGTAAGGCAAAAAATAGAATATTATTGAGAGGGCTTTAATAAGGAGTGTTATTGGAATGCACAAAATAAATTAGAATAAAATTAATAAATGATTTATTCCTCGTTTGATGAACGATATGCATGCAACAATAATAAGTTACAATCATTAAATGGAATTTAATTAAAAATTATATGTCAGTGAGGAAATCAAATTATTGAGAGGAAGTCAGATTACAGATTTCATTGCGCAGGATTCATGTTCGCATGTCAGAGACATTTTGATTCTAGACAAAATAGGTCAACACAAATAGGTCCATATAAGATCCATTCCATTCCTCTACATTACTGATACTCATACATTGTATTATATTGTAATACATAGTAGTAATAGCATAGTTAATATAGTAAGAATTTTCTGACGAACACCTAGTTTCTTCACTTAATCTCTGCTTAAGAACTAATTTTTTATACTTTTTGAATACGTTTTCAACACTCTTTAGAGCTTGCGGCAATTTATAGAAAATTCTTGAGTTTGTATAAATATATGTTTTTGTAATAAAAGTAAAGTTCGGCTGTGCAACCCGAAAATTACATCCATTTCTACTACCTTGTCTAAAATAAGTATACTTGAACGTAATTTTCTACTTAAAAAATGTTTGTAATTACTTCCCTGTGGGAAATATGAGGTTAGATAATGGCTATGTCTAAAGGTAATGTTTTCAGTTCATCTAAACAGGTATTCTTATAACCAAGCTATGATGTCACTAACCATATGACGTCACTGTTTCAAATTTCGGTTGAGCAAAATTGCCAACATCCCCCCAGAGCTAAGACATATCCATGTCAAAAACGACAATGCACAACTATCAATTAACATGATTTTCTTATGGATATTTAGCTTCATGTCGTTGAGATCTATCCATTTATGCTTAAAAATCATAGTTTATGTGTTTATCATGGCAGCAAACCTGCATACTCTTTTCCCATGTTAATCATATAGGGAATAGGCAAACTCCTTTATTTATGGGCAGATGTTGATGAAAGTTGGTATAAATGTTAAGATAAAAATTATTTATGGTAGAAATGCCTAATTTCAGTGTTCCTCACAGCGGCAAACCTGCACATTTTTTCCCATGTTAATCTTATGGAGAATAGGCAAATAATTCTCATGTTTATGGACAGATTTTTATAAACCTTGTCATATATTATTATTATTATTATTATTATTTATAATTGATTTGGAAATTCGCTGAGTACGCAGGTCTGCTGCGACGGGGGTATTTTTAATTGTTTGTTTTTATAAAAGGGTTTCATTGCGTAGGAGATTTAGCCTATATAATTTATTCTTTAAATACGACGAACCAATAAATAAAACTAACCTTAGGACGAGTGGGTGGGTTACCACCATTGTAGCATTCAGGAACGGATCTCAGCTTTTGAATAATGGTGTCGTCACATTTCTTAATAGCGACGGTGCTGCTAATGAGAGCAGCGGTGAGAACAACAACTACTGCATACATCATTGTGTCTATGTGGACGCAACCAGGCGACAAGAAAAAAATGAAACCAATGAGTACACTTGGGAAAATAAGTAATAAATAAAGCTTACGTTTCATATCAGTTGAATCTTAAAAACCTTGTTATACAATACTTATTAGTTACTAAATATGTTAAGGTATACTACTTTTGAAACTGTTAAACCACATTTCATCCTCGTTAGGGGAGAAAAGCAGTTTCTTGAGAGTCAATTGCAATAACCAACCATAAACTGGACCACTCGCAGGCGTGAGGGAAACGCAGTTCCAGCCTCCTTTTATTTGGTTACCCGAAGTTTCTGGATCATTCTGTATCTGGAAATGCTTAAAAACCTTGTACGTTATCAGATGGGGTCAATCTATTAAGAAACGTTTTTACCTCACAATTCTATCTCGAATCCAACATGGGCGATGAGTAAGTAGGTTTTCTACCAAGGAGAAACTCGAAAATTTTAATACATTATTTAAACTATTAATTGAGATCTAAATTTATAATTTTTCTCATAAAATTAACATTGGAGCTCCAAAAGACAACGCACTGTGTTAACCACTTTTTACATCTTAATAAGTTGCTAACATGGAGTGAAGTATATGAAAACTAAAATGTTCTAGCGGATTCTAATGGTGAAAATACAATTTTATTTTTAAATGAGTTATATATTTGTCCTCAAAAACACCATTGTGAAGTAAAAAACTTTAAAAGCTTTTCCTTTATCAAACTTTATTCCTGCCTCTGCCATAGTCTATTAAAATATAATAGTAAATCCGGCTGGTACTGTGTTGGTGAAGACGTGCATAATTATAATACCTGAAATAGAAACATTGTAAAAATTCTCATAAACAGAACTAGCAGCTTCCTTCCTCAAAACTTAGGACCAAAACTATTTAGTAAACTTTCGATATATATAGAACAATCGAAACATATATACATACCATACATTATTCATAAACTCATGCCATTTTTTGTGGAGGTAATCTTTCGCTCCGTCAAAAAGTTTTTGAAATGATAAAAATGTTAATATTAATTAAGTAAAATTTTGTTTTGCGATGAGTAAGTTTGACATTTTGTGTACATCTATGTTTGAATTTTGTAATAAAATTTTAAAATTGTCAATTTCCTAATAAACACGATTTTTAACTCAAAAGATCATTACTCAACGTTGTTAGAATAAATAGGCACTAAAATAACAACTTTTTAAATAAACAAGGAAATTACATCAAACTAACCAAAATTACTCTTCATAAAAATAACATGGAAAATGTTAAATTAGGGTTTATGTTATCAGGAAAAAGTACATTTAAAACCTTTTAACATTAATTATTTAAAATTACACTGTGTAAAACTGTCTGTGAGGGTTTATTCACAAAATTTAAATAAAAAATAGCCTACCAATTTTCAGTTTCCTGTTCATTAGATTTATATAGATTTACATCCACACTTCTCCCAGTAAGTCGAAGACTCACAGCTAACATTAAAAACACTAAATTGGTTCCTTCAAACAAAACAAACCGGTTTTTGGCATATGGGGCATTCAAAACGAAAAATGTTTGTAGTTTTACTTCCGTGTGGGAAATTAATTTGATCATGGATATGTCTAAAGGGAATGTTTTCAGTTCATCTAAACAGCTGTACTTAAAACCAAACCATGACGTCACTGTTTCAAACTTTGATCGCGCTAATTGCCAACACCTCTCCCCAGAGCTAAGACATATTCATTTCAAAAAATACCAGATTTAGGTCTTGTCAAGAAAACTATAATAGTAGGCTGATAGTGCAGGCCTACTGTAGACATTTTGCTGATATTCAAACAGCTGTTCTAATGGTATTGAAAAGCCAGGCGTACTTAATATTGAATACCAATAATTTAAACTCTTTTTCAGGATCCAATCAATCAGGAAAACGCCAATTTCAGGACCCCAAATATTGAGGATAAGGCAGATGCTAGATATTATTTTTTTAATGTAATGGCATTTTTTAAATGGTAGAAAGCAATATAAAAGTCTTAAATGGAAACCTGGGCGATAATAGGTGTCGAAAATGAGTGATATGTTTAGAAATTACAAAACAAGTCAGAACTAAAAACTTTTAAAGAAACTGGGATTACGACCAAAAACTAAATTATTTTGAAATGTATACAGTTGAATAAATTAAAATACCTGGTTTGCAGTTAAAACTCTCCAAGTTTTTAAAGCCGAGCCAAGCTGAAACGTAACGATTTTTACGTTAAAAGTGTAACATTTGTTCACTATGTATGTTACATGCCAGGTAATTGCTCTCAACTGAGCAAACAAATTAATGTTCTAATGAAACACGATAATATCTGGTCTTTGCACTAAACCTTTTTCTATTCAATTCAATTCAAAACATCTTTATTCTTCAGCATATATACAATATACAGGAATGGTGTCAGTGTTAAAACTATTCTAATTTAATATCAATACAAAACTGTTTAAAACAAAATAACGTTGATAGCATTTGTATGTATATGGAATTAAATATGGTATTTCTAATCATATTAGAGCTCATCAAAGGAATACAATGCTTTGTTGATGAGAAAGATCTTTAATTTTTTTTTAAATATGGATTGACTCTCAGAGGACTTAATTTCGTCTGGATTTTGTTAAAAAATTTTGAACCTGCATATGTTGGTTTTTTAGTATATAAATCCAACCTATGAAAATTTAGAGCAATTTCCCCCCTGGTTCTAGTGTTGTAATAGTGATTGTCCCCTACTAAAACTAGATCATTTAATTTATTTTGTAATGATAAAATTGTTTCAAAGACATATATATAGTTTAACAAATTCGGATTTCCATTTCGACGTCGATCCTCGGAGAGGGGAGTACACATATAGAAGAGAAGTTCCCCAAATGATGTCCTGCTAAGGGGTGAATTATTTTCATAATCTGACTTAAAGATGAGGATAATTGTGAGTAAGAGGTGAAGTTACTATTAAATAGAGTGATCTATTTTCAGCTTCAATATTTCAAACCTGATTATTACAGTAATATTTTCAAAATTGTACTACAGTACAGTGTACAGTTTCATGATTACTAGTATCACATTCGGAGATAAAAATAAACGGTACCAGTAAACTGACACATACTTTCTCCCTTAAAGTAAGTTCAAGAAAGACAATCTATAATAAAACTATCATGTTCTTCAAAGTTCATCTAAATAAATATCATTTAATAATTTATTGTTTCAAAAATAATCATCCCATTTCTGAAAATAAAAACAAGAGAGACAAAGTTAAATTAATTGTTCGAATTGTAGGGGGGGAAACACCCCCCCCCCCCGGTAGTACCAAGCTTTTTTGAGTTGGTTCTGTTGGGTGATTTGACCTTACACTTCATACCAAGTTTCATGGAAAACGGTTAAAAAATAAGGAATAAATTGATATTTTAATATTCTCCATAAGAATAACATTGGACGCTTTCAGACAACGTACTGTGTTTATCATGGACAGTAAATTTAACTTTTCTCTGGAACCGTTAGTCGTAGACAAATAATTCAAAATACTAATTTGTTTAGTTTTTTAAGCTGGTTTTAATGGTGATAGTCAAATTATACTTTACTTTTATTGTCTTCGCTGAAAATTTAAAAATTTTATTTTTCTTACATTTAAAAGCCCATAACTTTTGAACCGTCATTTTTACAGACATGCGGGTGGTGTCAAATTATTTAGTACTCTATGCCGTTTTTGAGAAATTTGGATTTTTCACGTTTTTTAAGGGTTTTTAGGGGTAAACTACCCTTAAAAATCAAAAATTCAAAAAAATGAAAAAAACGCCTGGAAATACCGTGAATATATACATACATGCCAAATTTATTAATCGGACCAACGGGGTAGGCTGTGGCTCTGTACACATCCAGACACACACACACACACACACACACACACACACACACACACGGACGGACAGACATCACCTCCAAACCCACTTTTTTGGATTCAGGGGACCCCAAAACGGATATATATCCACCCTCAACTCAAATTCGAAAATTTTGACGAAAACAATACTTTCTCCATATACTACGTATAAGGGGAGAAAGTAATACGAGGATAACAATTCTGTACAAAAACAATAGAAGTTTTGTAAATCAGGTGCGTTTTTAAATACTTGTAACCTGATCTCCGTACAGCGGATACTGAAGAAAACACATAGATTTGGTGTCAGAATTAGATTATCAGTTATATTTCAGATCCCCGGTTGTTTTGTTAGCTTGAAAATAATTCTTTCGAAACGTGAGTGTCGGTTGCGCAACGCGTGGTTGTTAATAGACAGCCGCTGCCGTTGGCGTGACTCTTGTTGTCTCCTGGCTAAGGATGATCCGCTTTGGAAGGACACCGGTGAGATTATATCGGGCTGAATTACACATGACATCCACACTCGGAATCCTGTGTTCAACACCGGTGTGCTGTCCACAATACACTCTTCGTCCTTCGTACAGAGTTCGATCCTGAGCAGTCGAGACTCGATTTCGTAATGGTTCGATGCTGGGTTTAATCCAGCATCCAGTCTTCGACCATTTGGCTAATAAATGAATCAGCTGATCTTAGTAAGTAACAAAGCTGTATTTAGAAAAAATCCATCATATCTATCGTTTACATTTATTCACCTATAAATAACCACGTAGATATTACACGTAGAAACTACAAACAAACTAAAAATGTTAGGTAAAACATATAAAAATATAGTGTCAACCTGTTTTAGGAGCTCGTTATTTTTGTAACAGGACGTCGGTCGATTAACTTTATAAATACAAAATTCCTTCAAAATTGTTATAGAAAAATGAAAGTTTCTCTCATTCTCACGTTAATGACGAATATTCTGTGGCTATACAGACAGACAGACAGGAATATAGGAAGACAAACAGGTAGGAATTGAGATAAGACCTAATTTTAACTTTTTACTCTTCAAAGTGAATATGCATGCAACAATTTACTAACCAAGAAAACAATTTTAGAGTATAAAACTTGGATGTTAACCATTGTCTCTTTAAAGTAGCACCCCTACCCTTAAGTATCTATCTACTGAAAAAATATTTCGCACACTTCTTTGGGTTTTGGGTTAAATACATTAGGAGTGAATTAATTTTTAATCGTTGGAGGGTTGGGATTTTTTCCATTCGTTCCATTAAATTTTTACGTCTTTCGAAATCACCAAGGACAACGAACCAGAATATGGAACTGTCAACAATTTGTTCAGAAAAAACTCGTACAATATATGTCGTAAAACTGTTTACACTTTGTAGAGACCGGGTCGTAAATGGAGAGGAACTCTCTGACATTTCCCTTCCCAGCCTTGAGCCTTGAGGTGAAGACGCAACTGGCCAAGAAGGCGGGGTGACCTTTCCCAACGTCACGTGTGGCACATGACTTAAACATTTCGTTTAAGTATTTTACATTTTTAGTCAAGTTTTTGGCAATCATAAATACCTCACAAACCTTTTCCAGGAAAAGATGTCGACTTGAAATCCGAAAACACAGGCTGGTCATTTCAAGGAACGCTTTTAAAGTAAATTCCATTAGATTATACAATAAGCTACAATAATAGATTCTCTCCACGCGAGTACACTCTACTTTGGCTTCATCATCATTGAAAGAGCTTGAAGGGGTTTCATGGCTTAAACGGATTGTAAAACACCGTTGTTGACGTGGATATGTCTTAGCTCTGGGTGTTGGCAATTTGTAAGATGAAAATTTGTAACAGATTTCCGTAGAAACTACTAGAGCTATTGTATTGTATTTTAAATTTATAAGAATAAGAACAGCTGTTTAGGGTAATTAAAAACATTCCTTTTGATCTAACCTTTTTCCCCACAGAGAAGTAAATACAAACATTATGACATGGATGGATATGTCTTAGCTCTTGGGGGGTGTTGGTGATTTTTAAGATGGAAAACATGTAACAGTTTCCATAGAAACTACCAGAGCTATTGTATTGAGTTTTTAATATGAAATAATAAGAACAGCTGTTTAGATAAACTGAGACCATTCCCCTTAGACATATCCATGATCCAACCTATTTTACACAGGGAAGTAAATATATTTTTTGACATGGACATTGTCTTAGCTCTGGGGGGGGGTGAAGATGGTAAATATGTAACAGGTTTCCGTAGAAACTACTAGAGCTATTGCACTGAATTTTTAATATAAAAGAATAAGAACAGATGTTTATATGAACTAGAAACATTCCTTATAGACGTATCCTTGATCGTATTTCCCACAGGAAAGTAAATATAAACTTTTTTAGATACTTAGGTATACTCCAAGTAACCTGTAAAACTGCATCGAATTGCGTCTAGCAGTGAGTCTAGAGTAGAGGATTTCACATCGATAAGCCTTAGAAAATCAAACAACAGATGGCCAGCAGTTTCCTGCTGCCGGTGATATTTCCTTCACCGAGGGTCACACATATTTCTCGCCCATTTTATAGCACAAAGAAACTTTTAGATTTTAATATTGAAAACATGTAAACGTGCTGTTGTACTGTTGCCAACGCACGCAGCGTTGTAACCAATTGACAACTCAATTGATCGATGATTCTGATTCCGACAAAATATAATAAAAGTATTTCATAAAGTTGTTTTAAGTTAAACTGAGTCGATACTTCTCAGTATATGCACGTATTTATTTATAAATAACCAACGTAGTTAACATACATGAGCCAATTACCATTACAACCACAGCACTTTCTAACATGTCCTTGTGGAGGTCTAGGAATGTGCGGCGCAATACCTTTGCCAACCACTTTAGTGTGGAATTTCAGGTTTCCTTCGTTTCCTCAAAGAAGTTGTCATTAGTGGAAACAGTAGGGAGGCTGAATATCCCCACATTTCTTTAATTTACATTTAAAATCCCTCACTTTATACTTATATACTTTCAACTGAAATGGCGATCTATGAATGAGAAATGAGTGTTATATGATCGTGGTGCGATCTTGTAGTCTTGTTACTGACTAAGGCTGCTAATAGCACAACAGCCGATGGCAACTAATGGACCTACAGTTTAACGTGGAATCCGAACCACGGCCTCTGAATTACGAGTTGGTCTAATTATGAGGATGGTCTTTGCGGATTAACGTAGTATTCAATAGTGCGGACGTTAATCCACACAAGAGAACACTACACCCACCGACCATCGCTCACAACTATCCACAATTCGTGACCTCCAAGTAGCTGGATTTCAGGACGTCGCCACCGTCCCAGTCTTTGTGGATGAACGTACTGTACTATTCAATAGTCTACATCAGTTAATATCACATCCACCGACTATCCCTTACATACAATCTCCTAGCTAGATCACAGGACGCCACCGTACTCCTTAGTATTGGAATTCCTTCATGATTTCCGTCAGATTTCGAAAATTCACATAATGTGAAGAAACTGTTGGGGCTTAAAGATACTCTAACTGTAAAATTCTTCGACTTCGGATTAAGAGATCACTGGTTTGAATCGCGGGATGGGAATAATTTGAGGGTTTTAACTGCGTTCCCTCTACAACGATTTTGTTTCAACTGTTAAAAATTCCAAAAAAATTCCTCGATGAAGTTGTTCTCTACTGTAAGAAGAATAGGTTCTCCGTTGTGCTTGTGTAAGACATGGTCGTAATCAATATTCGAGATCCGTATCTCGTGTCCCAGGGCGGCGGACAGGATACGTTCGGACAAATTGAATCTGGGATCACGGGCAATTACGTGAAAGTAAACGTCCGAGTAAATGATGAGGGACAGAGGTCGCTCAAGGCTCAAGGTCGCTCGGCGTCTGGAGGCGGTCTGGAGCTGGAACTGGAACTGGAGCTGGAGAGAGTCGGTGAGTGGCGTTACCGGGACCGGGTGTGTTCAGTTCACTCAGTCGACTCTATAGTATCTTCCCTGGCAAAGCTTTATAGGACGGCAAGGTTTTGAGGTTCTTACTCTATGTCTACTTCTGAACAATATTATTTTATCTTACATTCAATGTAGAACATGTTTTAACTAATATTTTTCTAAACTCGTTCACGCTGACGAAAATGCAACTTTTCGTGAATTATTAACATTGCAGTGACATTAGTCAGAAATTAACTAACACATTTACATTCAGAATAACGTTTCTGACGAATTAATGTAGTCAGATCAGAGAAAATTTAGTTACAAATTGGAAAACTTTGGAGCGTGATTTCTCAAATCGTAGATGGTTAATCTAAACATTTACGATCGTTTTATAATCTAAACGCTTGTAAATAAGCCGTTTTTAAAGATATAACATTTTTCACTTCTGCGTTTTTTGGTTTCAATGAAGATTAATAAAATAAAATTAATTCTATTTCGAAAATTTGGGAATTTAAGGTGTATTTTCCGTTGGTCGGTAAACTTTTGGCGGGTTTCTACTTTTGAAACGACCGCATTTTAACGATTTTTAAGCTGTTGAAATTTTAAATCGTCCGTATTAAACATGACTTCCAAATTTTAAGTCGCCGACATGACAGGAATTAGCCTTATAATTCGTAAACATGAGTTAGGCAGCGAGAAAAGCGTCTTGTTTCTCGTTATTAAATCATACATTCCGTACAAAGGACGGGCTTTCTGCGATGGAGTATTAAAGTACAGTAATTGAAATTTGTGATTTCCTGAAATACCAACAATGCTACAATCGATCAAACTCAATAAAGAGTACTGGATCAAGGGCGATCTTGATACGCCCGTAAATCACACAGTCGAGAAATGGTGACGTCACAAAGATTACGTCACTCCCGCATACCGTCAAGGACGGCTGGAGCCTTGTGTGGACCGGCCGACAATCGCGAATGTGAGTAATATAAAATCTCGTGTTTCCAAGAAGTATGAATGTGGGAATTGCCGAACAGTACCAGGAATAATATAAAGGATTTATGTGTGAGGGAGTCATTCTATACAACCTATGGATGTAGATTTTAGTACCCTTCTGTAAAATCACGTTAAAATAGTTTGTTCAAATGTTTCCTGAAAAGCTGTTTGTGAATAACCTGGAAAAGAATTTGTCCTAACATTGACCCCTGTGGGACTCCTTTGTTTTGTTTGTTCCTGTGTGTATGACTCCTCTCACAGTTTCCAATGTCCAGTGGCGTATCTGCAATGGGGCAACCAGAGGAATGCCCAGGCCCCCAAAGAGAATTTTTTTACTGTAGAAAACCTTAAACTTTTGGTTTATTGAAAATACAAGTCACCAGAAGGCCAACAAAGCCACGACTACACGAAATGTTGTTGATACAACATGATACGGCTATTCTTAACTTTAGATAAATCTATTAGAAAATAACCGTGGCTAGTTGTTAAAATGAGAAAAAGCAAAGAAACTGAATTTCTCACACGCTACTGACATTGAGAAATTCACCCCTTCAGTAAATATAGCCGTCAATTTTGTTCTTTGATATAAAAGAGATATGCTTTCTGGAATACAGTACTGTACCAGGGAATGGGGTTTTCTAGTATTAATAACCTAATGAAATGATTATTTTTCGTAACTTCTATTTTAAATCCTTATTATACAAATTACTGTACTTTTTCTCCATTGTTTCACTTCTGCTGAATAGTGTTTTTCGAATTCCCTAGTGGTACCAAAGTTGACCATCTTCACTAGTAACCTCGTACAGCCTACAGCTCGTGTCGTTGCTCCAGGCGGCCACCGTGACGCGTGACAGTAGCGACAGCGACGGACGGTGATGCACGTGCACGGAACACCCTGTGAGTACGTGCACGTGCACGGAACACCCTGTTGAGTACGTGACTGGCGTGGACAAGTGGCTCCGTCTGGCGGACTCCGGACATAAACCTGGAATCCAGCTGTTTTAACTGCATTCAAGAGAAACTAAACTTTCATCTTTGATAGTTTGACGTGAAACTTTTGTGAATTATTTTAATGTTCCGTACATACAAAATTTGTTAAGGTATTTCTGATATATTTTCCAAGATATATGTCTATTTTAATGTATCATTATAATTAGATAATTATTATTTTTTCCGATTAAGTTTCTCTAGATTCTTTAAGGTTTTTTTAGGATTTCACATATATTTTCGACTGAATCTCATAACGCTTAAGACAAATTTTGATTTTTCAAAAATTATGAACACATAAAAGTATGTTGAAGGTTTTTAGATAGTAGCTACGAAAAATCAAGTAATCCAATAGGTTATTAATAGAAATAAATGGTGTTTACTTCCCTTGGAGAAAAAGCTTAGATCATAGATATTGTTATACATGTTGTTACAATGCTGTATTTCAGAGAACAAAATATCTGGTTGTTCAGTAAGAACAAAATATGTGGTTAAAATGCATATACACGTATAGTATTTAGTATTTAGCGTAAAAGGACACTTTTCGCACAGAGAACGGTTCAAAACCGTTCGTGACTCGACTAGAAGCGGACTGGCGAATACGCGAGGCTTTGTCGGCGTGTTCGTTTGTCTTATTGATCGATATGCAAATAACGGGGAGAAAGTGTTTTAACGAACCTTTGCAGACGTCTCCTCGACAGCTGTTGCAGCAGGAAGACTTCGACACTGTTGCCAACTGCCGACAAAACATCGCAGTCTCTTCTATATATAAGCTGAGTTTGAACATTTAAACACAAACGTTTTCTTTACCATCACTTCTTTACTATATTAGACTACGTGAATTAAACGTGAGAAATAACATATAATATGCGTTTTAGATGAACTTAGAATACTCGTACTAATTTTTACATTCTGTATAATCTTAAATAATATTGCCTTGAATGAACAAAAACATCTTTGTTTTGACTCACTATCCCTTTATATAACAGAAAATATGAAATGGATCTTACCTCAATTTCTGTCTGTCTATCTTACTGTTTCGCCAAACAAGGTCTTTTTATAACGTTCCTCTGTCAAAACGGAAGAACCTACTGTGATAAAACCTATTTCTATTATTATTTCGTCTTAAATAGAAGGTTTTTGGTTAACTTTAAAAAAAAATTGCTCCAAAAAACCCAGTTTTGAGCTACATCGTTTCTATGTTTTGTTGAACGTGTGATCTTAAAAGTGATTTAGATTAGATTACGTTTTGGAATGACTACCTACCCAGGTAGGTATTTTGAGCCAAGTAGGAATGAGAAATGATGGAAAGTGATTGTGGCGCGATCTTGTAGTCTTGTTACTGACTAAGGCTGACATGATCTCCTTAGACAGGACTGTTAATTAATAGCCCAACAGCCGATGGCAACTAATGTACCTACAGTTCAACGTGGAATACGAACCACTTGTGCCTCTAAATGACCAATAGGTCTAATTATGAGGATAGTCCTTGCGGATAAATGTAGAATTAAATAGTGCGGACGTTAATCCACACAAGAGAGTTTCACATCCATCGACCATCGCTGTCCATTAGTCACACCGTACGAGACTCGTGGACTGGTGGACTGGTGGCGAGCGACTCCATCAGATAGATACCCGCGCCTCCCGGTGGGCGGTCCCACGTGCTCTGACAACTGAGTTGGAAGTCGTCTCAAAAATAATAACCATGTAGCGTTCTGGGGTTCTCCGTGTTTCTCACGAATGAATTAGTCTTCGTTAAACGCTGAATTGCTTTTAAAATTACGCCTGTTAAAATCACGTGCTTCTACTAGAACGTTGCAGTTTCGTTTTACTGGTTCAGATTGATTTATGAATATTTGCTATCAAACCTATAAATCTTTATCAGTGCTAACATGTTGGATTTTAACCCCATAAGAACAATGTTAATTTCGTGACATCATTTTTTGATTCACAGATAACCACTTAAATTGAACGCCTCGACAGTATTTTTATGTCTGTAGTGTGGCCAGGTATTTTACATATAATCCTTTTGAAAACTAAAGGTATCGTTTTTCAACTATTTTATTGATAAATAAATTGTTGTTTCTGAGTCAGTGATTCTACAAAATTTCTTGTTGTTATTACGTAATTTACCCACGTTAAACTGTAGGTCCTTTAGATTCCTTTAGCTGTTGGGCTATTAATTAACAGTTCTGTCTAGGGGACATGTCAGCCTTATTCAATAACAAAACTACAAGGTTGCGTCACAATTATTTTATACTCATTTTTAATTCATACTTGGCTTAATATACCCACCTGGATATGTCACCATTTTATAAAGGTATATCATAGAGTAAATAATCTTATAAACACAATGCTAATATATTCCGGTTCGCCTGAGAACGGGATCAGAACGGGTTCCGAAACGTCATAAAACTTTGTTCAGCTAATCATTATGGAAAATGTCTGCAGTAACAATGTGTCACACTACTAAGCAGTCATCGTGCGATTGCAACCTTATCACTGTGACGTCTCTCGGTGCCCAATCAGCTTGGAAGAATAGGTTGATTATAATAGATGTTTGATTAATTCCTGTAATCAATGTTTGACACGGCGCATCGTGGGAACGCCAGCGCTGGCGAAACTTTCGACACGACGCCAATTAATTTGTTAAAATGTTAATTCCAGGACCCGGTGTCTGGGTAATTACCTCTGTAATTATATTTAAATTGTTAATTAAATGGCCCATAATTTTGTATATTGTTACAGTAGCTCCCATGTTACACTCATAGTATGTTAAATGCAGAGTGTTGCTGATGTCTCTACCAGTAAAACTTCAGGATTCGTTTCTTGTGTTAGAACTAACAACTTGTCCTTTGTTTGAAATTCATTATAGGGGATAGTGGATTTATGTTATTTCGATTTTTATTGCGGATATTTTCCATCACGATTTTATTTGAAACAAAGTTTCACGACGTTTCGGGATCTGGAATCTGATCCCCCGTCTTCAGGTGAACTAATATGTAGAACATAATACAATTAACACATAATCCGAACTAAGCTGGTATAAAAGTTTGAAGCAGTCAAAAACATACAGAGGCTCAATACAACTGCCTTTGTCAGTTGTTTTTAAGTCTCCGTGACGTGTTATGTTTCTTATGTGTGAAATGGTTAGTGATTGGTTTGCTTGTAAGTTTTTTTACAGCGTTAAACCTTTTTATTTTCAGCATTATACCGGCTTATTCCGGATTATGTGTTAATTGTATTATGTTTTAGATATTTTTCATCTGAGGATGGGATCAGATTCAAGACCCCGAAACGTCGTGAAACTTACATAAAATCGTGATGGAAAATATCCGTAATAAAAATATAAATAAAATAACAACTTGTGTTGTATATTTACATTAATGGTAACTATCAGTACTTTCCCTATCTGATGGAGTAGTGTGTTTTTTTTAATTAATTAGCAACATCCTTGCTATCCTTTAATTTCTAGTAATGTGAACCCCGATTTATTTTTTTTAACTATCAAAATTTGCACCTAAAATTATCTAAGTCGACTGGATATCTATGTAAAGCATTATATCAGTAGTTTTAGTTGATATACTCATGTTCAATACAAACTCAAAACTACATACAGTAAGATATTGGTCAATAGTCATAGACTTTCTTCAATGTGTTCACTGGTGACTTTAACGAACGGAATTAATGTAATTTGTGATGATACGTTTTTAAACATGTATTTTTTAATTTATAAGTTATATTTTAAGTTGCCGATTAGTGTTTCGACGATAGTTAAAATAAAAGTAAGTACCGTAATTATCAACTTAATGATAAATTGAAAGCATACATACGTGTAATGTTATCTCTCTTAAATTCTGGTGTCATGCAGCTCTAGCTGTCGAGAGCTATTCTTATATTTTTTACATCGTTCTAGCTCTTTTCTGAATTGAATACGCTTTTATTGTATTACATACGACAAAAATGTAATCTAAAATCATAACATTAAAAAGCAGAAACTATTTTTATAGTAAAATATTAATAAAAAATATTTTGTTTAAAGAAACACCTTTCAAAGTCCGCATTCAAAAATTGTAACTTTTTTCCTTTTGCCGTTACAAAATTCTTTTATTCGTTTTTACGATATTGAACATTTTAGAGGTTTGCTATCGAATGCCATTTCGATACCATGTGATCGATATATTCTCACATTACTGCTCTGTCACGAAACAAGCGTCTTTACAAACCGAGAGGCTATTAGATTGTCGGATTGACGAGGTTGTTTTGGCTGTTACCAAACCGCGGCAATAAACAGAGGCTGGAACGACGTTGGTCCTCACGTTCGACAACTCCCACACGCACGCACGCACGCACGCACACACACACACACACACACATACACACACACTCGTTTAATGTCCGAGGGGGGCAGACAGTCATACATACCTTTGCTACGTCATTTCAACTTATAATCCCTCAGATAATGTTATTGTTGTTTGTCGTTTTAAAAAAAATTCAACGTCGAAAATGAGGTCCCAGGATCGAAGCTGAGCAAAATGCAAGACTATTGTGTGATGTTTTGATACTGAACTGACCTGATTTTGTTCGTTGTGTGAATACATATTATCAGAAGCAATTAATTTTAAGTTGAAAACCTACTCATTAAACCTCATCCAAAGGACCTTTTACTTTAAACTCATGATCATGTTCGCTTTAAAATTCGCACCACTAACATAATCTAAGAGGGGTTTAAATATTTATCTTGTAGTGAAGAATATGGTTATGATTTTATATCCAAAGTCTTTCCATTCCTAAAGTTAAAGAAGATGTTCTCAATCTTGAAAAAGGACTTCGTTGAGTTTGATGTAACTTTACTATTAAGAATGTGTTTTATAAACCCATATTATGATCTTTACTCCTGAAAATTATTATCATCCTATATTTTACTTTGAAAGTAACACTCCCTCTTGAGCAGTTTATACATTTTTTGTAAAAATAATTGTTGTGTTAGAAGCAACTGTTACATGTGTAAGTGACGGTACGTTCAAAATTGTGGGGAAAATCCAAACACCTTGGAAATTTTTATATATGTAGAAACTGACACGCGTAGGTAATAGAAAGGATAGACTGGCATGTCCTGTAATCCAACTACTTGGAGGTCACGAATTGTGGATAGGTAAGCGATATTCTCTTGTGTGGATTAACGTCCACACTATTGAATACTGCGTGTATCCACTAAGATCGTCCTCATAATTAGACCAGTTCGTAATTTATAGGAAAAACTGTGGTTCGGATTTTACGTTTAACTTTGATTCCTTTAGATGAAATTTGCTGTTGGGCTATGAAACTAACAGTGTTGTCTAAGGAACATGTCAGTCTTAGCCAGGAAGAAGTCTTTAATATTGTTTACAATTATTTCTATTTCAGCCGGTAAGTAAACAACACATCAGCCGTTCCTCCCCACCACCATATTTGCGTCTTAGTCTACTGTGCATGCAAAACTCAGGGCTCACATGGATCCTGACAAACTGTAGGTTACCAATTCAGGAAGGTAATAATAATAACAAAAAGTTCATGGTTATAAGCATACCAGGTCACTCATTCTGGCAAGTTTTAGTGTGACTATTTCAGAGAGTTTCTCCTGAAACACATGTTTACGTTGGTTTAAAAGAGGACGTAAACATATTTGAGACGAAACATTTTGATTCCATCTGAAGGTTCTTTGTTGAAGGAAACCGAGAGTGTTTATCTGAGATTAGCCGGTGGTTATCCGGAGCTGTTTCTTTGTGTCCGAGGTCCTGTACACGCCATGGGTGGTCGTCAGGACCTCTTCATATCAAGGCCGTCTCGCACATCCCCGGTACAAGACGTCTGCGAGTAAACCTGGAAGTGCAAAGGGACTTGAGAAACGTGGTTAGAAGAAACCTTTAAGAAGACACTTCGTGATAGTGGTAGATTAGTAATAATGTACTAGTATTCCATTCCAAGGTCTGCCGGTTCAATTTTCGACCCAGTCGTCATTTTTGATACAGCACGTTTCTAACAGATCGTCGATCGGTAGTTAAACCTACCAAATAAAGTTTCCACGGTACTACCCACACAGTTTTTTTTATTTATTTATTTCAAAAACGAATATACAGGGAAATAATAAATAATAATGTTCCTCTGCGTAGACTATTGATCTGTGCGCAGAGGAGTTCATAGCGGTGGTCCACACTTAAGTTCACCCCCACTTGATCACAACTAATTAATAAGTATAAAACAAAAATAAAGTAATAAATACGAATGTAAACAAAACAGTCAGCTGCATAAAAATTTAGTATGAAATAACGTATAGAAATCAGTTATACAGTAACTTATATAGTTCGGAGGTACTGTATATAAATTAGTTTTCTAGTAAAGGTAACCATCAAAGCATAAAAAGTTTGCTGTAGCGACATTAAAATTGAAAGGAATGAAAGGAAAGAAAACGTCTCCTGGAGCACTTCTGGGGTTGGTGAAATGGTCATTATGTTGTTATAGTAAAAACAATAGGGGTATGATGGTCCAAGATTGAAAAAAAGGATCAAAAGATGGGGAAAGTGAGAAGTCGAGAATACGAAGTAGTGTACGAACAGGAAACGAAATTAATCTATACAAACGTGTTGCTTGTATTGAAAGAGGGAAGTAAAATTCGTATGGGGTGCAAAGATATCCAAAAGTTAAGGATTGGCTGAAAACAAGAGACAAGAAACAATTATGTCCTGTTTAACGAACACAGTAACTCTTTGTTTGGTACGTCAATCGTCCTCCAACAACTCGTAAGCACGATCTCATGTTCATTTGTAGTCGTGAATCTGATACCATCTTAATGTCAATATGGTAATGGTGAATTTCATACTGAGGTCAACGAAGTTCTATAGTTCCTTTGTCATATGGTTACTGAAAAATATCACCACAATAAACAATGCATCCCCAGGCTAATTCTAGTGGACGGGTTCCTCCATTCAGGTAAGTGTACAATCAATGTACGTGTGATTATCATAATGGATAGCGGTCACGAATATTATAACTAACATCGATACCGGTGGAAAGTGAAATTCCTCACCGGATACGGATACACTCGCCGCCGCGTTCCAGCCGTTTGTATGCTAATGTCCGGCACGGCCAGACGGTTCTTCTTCTTGTTGTCGGTCAGCTGATTGTTGTTTAAAAGTGCTGTCAAAGAGAACAAAAACTCGAAGGCGGCTTGCAGTTGGTGTGGCATCGGCAACAATCCCATATGGTCTACTACTGCTGTGCTGTTGTTATAGTAGGTGCAGTCAACGCACGTGACAACGACTCGGCTTTCGTGTAGTTGTGATGACGTGTTTAAACGTAGTAATTGTAATAAGGAATAAAACACCTTATAATTTTTTATAATTGTCTTTCTCATAAAGAGAATTTTTTTTTCGTACAGATTTGTACTTTATAATTGTATAATTTCCACCCCCTTACGTTTTTGCTTTATTGGTTTGGATATGTGTAAGCTCTAAGGGGGGTTTAGAAATTTTTGGGACGCAAAAGTGATACATAAGTGATGTCATCTGGCTATTAGCACAGCTGTTTAGAGGAACTGAATAATTTATCTTCAGACAATTCATAATCTAACTTATTTCGCACTGGAAAGTAAATACTGTACATTTTGTATGTCAGCTTGTATCGTTCTCTCTGCAATAGCTTCCTCTATCTTAACATGCCAACTGCATCTAGGTTGCTCCTCTATTCTGTTTATAAGACCAAACCATATCCACTTTTTATTTTGCAGTTCATCCATTATGTCTACCTCCATTCCTATAATCCTCATAATCTTCTCACTCCTTATCACAGTACAACATTGTCCTCCTGCAACTCCCTCTAAGCATGTACATTTCTTAAGGCCTTATAATTTTCTATATTTGTTTGATACTTATTTCTGAAATAGCGACCGACCTAGGTTGGTATTTTAAGCGAAGTATGAATGAGAAATGAGTGTAAGATAATTTTGACACAATCTTGTGGTCTCGTTACTGACTAAGGGTGATCAAAGGAATATTCCTTAGACAGCACTGTTAATTAATAGCCCAATAGTCAATGGTATCTAACTATGAGGACAATCTTTGTTGATGAACGAAGTATTCAATAGTACGGAGGTTATCTATATCATGTAATATCGCTTTTACATGCCATCGCTTTGTTTCAAGTCTTATACAACCCCTCCTCCCCTGTTACACAACACTGAACCATAAATGACTTATAAATGTTTTTTTAAATTCTCCTATACGGTTTTCCCATCAAACAGAGTTTTAAGCCCTTGCTATTTACTTCCATTTTGAAATTCCTCCTTTCCTTGAACTATTTTCCTTTTTTAAAATCTGCTGTCATCCCATCCCCTCTTCCTCTTCATGTTTCTCCATCAAATTTTTTTGGTAAACTGAGTTATCAATTTGTCGGATTCTTCTGTTTTTTACTGATATCCTTTATTCTGACTGTACATGGTCATGATGGTGTTGCAGAACTATGTTGCTGAGGAGATGAACAGCTGAGCAGGATGGAAGACAGCTCCGCGACAGAGGAGACGCACGCGGTGGCGACGTCCACGACGACCGAGGCGATGGACTCGTCAACCTCTTCAACCGACAAGACTGACAGCCCCCCCAGCAGTGGCCGGCACAGCCGCTCCGAGATGCTACCCCCTCCCCCTCCACCTGGTCAGTGTTGAAATAGGCGTAAACAACCGTTAAAAGTAAATTAAACCGTGCTTAGTTGGTCTACTGAGGTATATTTGATTCGGCCTAACAAGAGGAAACCAAGTTATTATTTTTGTAAATTGTTGGCTAAGAATCTTTTTACCTCAACAGCCTATCACTATTGGCCTTTCCGCTTATTAAAGACAGTGAGGTACCGAAGCAGTATTAGTCACATAGGCCGAGGACGCTCATCAGACAGGTGTCGCCCACCACATCTTGTTCCATGTGTTCGTTGGTGAAACATCATGGTTGCCAAGACCAATTCTAGACAATAGACAATAGTAAAAAACCAAAACAAATAAATTGCTTATACCCAAATTATACTCTGTGTCTCCCTTGTTAATTAAGTAAAAGAAAATTTCCTAAAAATAATAGATAAAAAAGAAAGACAAACGTCCTTGTACTTGCAACATAAACTACATATATTTATAGATAGGTCGGAATGGTTATTATATTTATAAAATGGAAACCTAAGGTTTATTTTAAAATTGTGAGCAGTAATGTCAAAAAATCACAATACAATTTTACTTGAAGCTAATTAACTTTTCATTCTACTCATAGCATTTTTGTAATACCTCGAGAGAGTTCATAGACGTGAATTTAAATTTTATTTTTGCTTGTGAGAAAGCCAGGGATTATTTTGTCGAGTACTGATAGGACACAAACACTTTTAGGGTCGTGGTATAAACTTGAACTCTTGCACCAAATTCAAAATAACCTACCACGAGGCTAGCAACACACATAAAAATTGAATACAAATACCAGCCTTGTAATATTGTATTTCCATTCCAGACAACACGTCCAGGGACGGAGTGGACAACCCTGGTTTTGAGACTGATGAAGTTAAGTTACCTCTGAACGGGACGCACCGGGAGCCCGTCAGCAACGGCTCGTTCCTGAACACGACCGTGACGAGCAAGACAGAGCCGGAGCCGGAGGACAAGAAGGAAGATGAGATGGCGGAGGCCGTCAACCTGGAGCTGGTCAACATGAAGCCCTTTGGCAATGGTATCAACGGGATCCCTGTCAAGAAGGGAGACTCGGCCGAGGTGGACATGGGTGACCCCTACGACGAGTACTTTGTGCCGGTCAACGAACACAGGAAGTACATCAGGTAGGTGGAGGTGTACTTAGCGATGAGTAAGAAATGAAATGTAATAATTTAAATTCATAATTTTACTGTTCATGACTAAGTGTTTTGTGTTTCATTACAAATAATTTTTTATTTGAATTTTGAGTCGACGGCAACTAGTTTCAATCCAACAACCTTCAATGCCAGCTACGGAGCCGATATTATTTATTCAATAGAATTATTTATTTGCTCAAAGCTATTTATATGATGAAAAGGGCTTATGAATCAATAGGTTATTAAGTACAGTCTTCCAGCTCACCATCTTACCCAATATGAAAAGAAACCATCCTATATGGGCATAAAGCTGCATAACCCAGTGCCAGAAGAACTCAGATGCCACACCGGAAGAAGAATCAAGACTGCTCTAACAGAATGGGTGATCAACAATCCATTCTGTACATTAACCAACTTCATGAAAAGAAGACAATAAACATTTTTTTAACTATCCAGCAGACGCCATTTCAATACTTGATGTATTTTGAAAATAAAGCATATTTGTATTTGTAAGTACTATTTTTCAGTGATTTTAAATATTAGTTGATTTAGTGAGTCGTTGGCGTCTATGTTGGTGGACAATGTAAGGTTAAAAAGGCATCAACCTTAATAAAAAATGAAATATGCTGATTCTGTTGTTTAAAACTTTAAACAATAAAACAACTAGTTTTGAAACTTTCTAAATAGTTTGTACTGTGCAGTACGAATGCACACTAATGTATGTTTTAAACATTTAATATTTGCTTTTTCGTTTCAGAGGAGAAAAACTGTATGTAACGAAAGACAAGCGACATCCTCCGACAAAAAAGAAGTGTATGCTTGTCAGTTTGGGTTTAGCGCTTCTGTTAGGAGTTCTTTTAGTCATCGCATTAGCCGCATGTAAGTACTTTTGAATTGTGTCCCTGATGGTTACGCTATAGTGGCATTGTTTGTGATCTAAGATATGTGAGAACACAATAAAAGTTGTATCCATAAAATAATCTGGATAAGATCAAGAGTTAGTGAATTTACCACTACAGATGTCTTAATCACATTTTGCGAAGAAGAATGGAAAGTATAAGTAATTTTACAATTTTCAAGATTTGTTATTGTTTTTCTACAAATCTTACTGGGCATTTATTTCTGATTTCATTTTAAAAGAAAAACTATACAAATATAAAAAAGTTTTTACAATAGAATTTTAATTTCCAGTTGGAGTATTATCGAATGAAAATGAATCAACGCCTGTTGAGAGTAGGAATTTTGGAACAACGGACTTGAGGCCAGCAGCAGTGGGCGGTGGCCTGAGGACGAAGGTCTCGAGTACAACTCAGACACCCAGCAGCTCTCAGACCCCGGATCCAGACCCGGCCTGTACCACTTCGCCTACTAGTTACGAGACTGAGACTGGAGTTTATTTTTACATACCACTGGATTGTGTGGAGTGGGGGAAAAAAACAAGAGTAAAATAAAGAGAGAGAGATAAATGAAAGAAAAAATGAAAAGAAAAATATCAAATGTTCACCGTTTTATAAGCTGATAGCACATTAGATTATATAGGAGGTAATTGCTTTTATTATTTTTACCTCTACCCTTTCACATTCAACCACAGGCTGTTCTTAGTATTAGGAACTGTGCATTGTCATGGATATATATTTTATTTATATTTGTTGACAAATATTTGTTGAAAAGTGTGAGAGAGTAGACTTGCAGTAACACTTCCTGCAGTCGTAAAACAAGGAGGTGGCCCCTATGCATGTTTTATAACATCATACACATCACTTTAAATGATATATACGTATTATATGTAGAAATTCGTGTCTGAGCCAATCGTGTAATCACCCCTATGTTGGCAAATTTTTTTAGAGAAATGCTCAGTGAGCTCCTGAAGTCCTGGCTTCAGGCCACAATGTCCACGAACTCTCGTCCGGTAATCTATTGATTATATTTTAAATGTAAGTGTGCCAAATGAAGCTCCACAACCAGTCCAACAAGGTAGGAAGATGTGTGCCTTTTTACCACCAAGATTACGGCGCATGACAAAACATTTCCATTTTTATGGACGTTGCGCAAATGTCATGCATGGCGAACGCCAAGGGAGAATCTGCTGCCAGTGCCAGAACAATTAAGATTTGGACATTAAACTCTTATAAAACATTAATTCAATGTTCACTTTAAGTGTTTTTATAATTTAAAAAATTTTCCCGTCATTACAATTTTTTTTTATATAATTAAAAAAAAAGTAGTCTGGGAGACTACGCTTTTGTAACAACGCTTGGCTCAAGGAGTCTTTGTGTTCTAGGGCTAATTTCCGGTTTGGCGCAATGATACTGAGGTTACCGGAAACATTTGAATTAATCTGTCATAGGATGAGTTTTGTATTTCAGAGATACATTCCCTGTCAAATAATGATGATCTAAAAGTTAACCTAAATGACTTTTTATTGTAGGAAAAATCTTGTGTGTAATACCAGTGCAAACTGTCATGGCCGTCCTCAAAGTTCTCTCGAAGAATATGAATCTCTCGTGTGATATGCACTCTTGTTGCACAAATAGCTATTGAAACCCAAGAGTTGAGGTAGGATGAATAATGACAGTATCCATGTAGCCACTGACACTGGATTTCCATATTTTTCATCCAACTCTAAAAACTCCTTCCATGGACGCCATGTTAATATTTTTGTGGTTTTTGCAGTAAAACGTTCGATAGAGGGTCAAGTGACGATAGACAACATGGAGTTTACCCCAGGCCTAGCCAACCACAGCTCCATGGAGTTCACAACACTCGCCACATCACTGGAGGAAGAGGTGACAATAATTCAACAGTCAAATAATCTTTCTGTAGTAAAAGAGTTTGTTTAGAATCTATCTGGAGTCTCAATCCTGTTTAGAGAGAAATTAACGATTACTGTACACATATTACTTTCTCTTCAAAAACTGTAATGTAAAATTATAAACAACAACTAACATTACAGGTACAGTTTTACATTCAAGTTAACAGTAGCAATACATTCATCGAAAAAATAGGAGTTAACTTGTTTGTATAATTCTATTTTAACTTCTATGTATTGAGCTTAAATATTAGGATTTTCGAACTGCAATGCAAATTCAGTTGTTATTAGCTTAAAAAATAAATTAAAATAAACCTTTTCCTTAAAAAATGTGTGTTTTTGGTATCAATATGACAAGTATTGTTTGTTTTCCTCGTCTTTTTCATCTTGTTTCGAACCCTGATAATTTTTTTCAGAGCTCAGCTTCGCATCGCACATCAGCAGTAGTCTTATATAAGCAGGATTTAAAAGAGGGTTTGATCCAAATTACAGAAGATAATAAAAAGAGTAACTTTTTATATTTACCAAACCTAGTTTTCTTTACTCTTTTATATCCGTATAAGTGTACAAACTAACTAATGACTGCCAAGAAAATTTGAAATTGTAACCTCTATTATTTCTCTAAATGCTAGTGTTAATCAGAAGAATTAGATCTGATTTTTAATTGTATTTAAACGTTTTCATAATTCTAATACTAAATGTTTAATATCTTTTTTTGCAGCTCAAAATGGCAATATTTGACCGGCAAACACTAAATTATGGACCTGCTGACATATTTGTCAAAGTATTAGAGTTTTTGTAAGTATGAAAAGATTTATTCCATAAGTAGGCCTACTGACCTAGATTTTAACCTTCCATTTTTTATTCTGCATGATATATATTTCTCATAAATAAGCACTTTCAGATATTGGCGTTGGCAATTGATTTAAATTGTACAGATATATTTCTTTGATAAATTTTGACACAGATTTTAAAATTATGTATTTAAATGTGTGTATTTTCTTCCCTGTGGCAAATAGGTTAGATAATGGATATGTTTAAAGGGCATGTTTTCAGTTCAGTTAGGGTATATCCTGATCTAAGTGCCCCAACTGTTTCTAGTAGTTACTATGGTCGCATGGGCGCATACGGCCCACACATTCTGTTAGTAAAAAATCCTTGATATCTCAAAACGATGAGAAAGGCACTTAGATCCTAATTTACTTCAGGTCTTCAAGTATTTTTTTATGTTTGTTTATGAGTGATCCATGTCACTTTCAAGTGCCAGCTCAGCAAAAAGGCCATTTTGAAACCCTTTCGTAAATATATTGCTTCCTTTTGCTCTGTTGTCTTAAAATTTACTAAATTACAAAAATACTAATGATACAAATAAAAAGTACAAACTTTATAAACATATAAGAGTTTAACCTCTATTTCAGTCAGTACATAATTAATTTGACCGAAGAATACTCACAACTATATTCATTGTAATGTAGTGTAAGTTTACCTTCTAATGAGTTATATATGTGTGTAGGCCGGGCAGTGTCGTGGTGAAGTACAGGATTGGTTGGACATTCAAGGAAGGAATCCGTAACCCTCCAGATCCTGTCTCAGCAGACTCGTTGAAACAACGTCTCCAAGATCACTTGCGATCGACTGACGGCTTCTTGTACAACTACCGGTTGCCTCTACATTCCCTGCAAGCTGAACGTAAGTAAACGGCAACATTTTCTACTTTAAAACAAACCTGTTCAAACCCTACCGTGAATCAAACTCGAACCGTATACTCGTTTCCAAAAGATTGTAATAAAAAGAGATTTGTTTGGCCAAGTTCATCTAACTTCTCCACAAGAAAATTCACTGTTTATTTAGATTAGTCAAAAGTTTTTTTTTCATTTAGTAATTACTTTGATTCATTTTCCAGGGGTTGTTGATGTCTGCCAAGTAGACAATGCTGGGTGTTCGGATCATTGTGAGTTTGACTATGACCTCCTCGAGTTCATGTGTCACTGCCCACCCGGACTCGTCTTGGGTCCAGACCAGAAAACATGCCAGGAGCCCGGTGAGCTGTGTAATGTTAAATTTACCCTGAATCACTCAATAGTGATTCAGAATAATAGAAATAATAATAATAGAAAAATAGAAATAATAAAGTAATATGCTCTTCATTTAATCTTTTTTCATAACCAAACTTTGCCAAAGAGAAATTAAGTGTGTATAAGCTTAATGTTTTTATTGATTAAGAGTTTAATTATTGTTAGTTCAAGTTTTTTATGAATGTTTTTAATATCTATATCTCAAATTCTTTATTCAGTTTTTTTTCTTTAGACGTAAGGAGTAAGATCTCACTACAGTATTGTATTAGTTTACTTCTTTATATATTTGTTAGTGATTTGTTGCGTTAGTGACTTATAATTTTATATATTTTTTTATAATACTTATTCAATTTTTTTCAGTAATGGAACACCCGTCATCAGCAGTTCCAGAACCATCTTCAGAGCCTGAACCTTCATCAGAGCCTGAACCGTCATCAGAACCTGGACCCTCATCTGAACCTGGACCCTCATCAGAACCTGTACCCGCCTCTGAACCTGAGCCTTCCTCTGAACCTGAGCCTTCTTCTGAGCCGGAACCTTCATCTGAACCCAGTTCAGAACATGAGTCAACTTCAGAAGAAAGTAATATTCAGCATATGTCTGTACAAAACCCTGAAACTAGTCCTGCTGCTGAACCTGAACCCTCCGCTAGCCTCGAGCCTTCAACAGAGCATCCTACAGATCATGAAGAAAAATTAGATCATGAATCATCAACTGAAAAATCAAACACTGTATTGGAACACATGAAACATCATGAATCTGAGTTGAGCCCTATACCAGAACCGACCTCTGAACCATCATCTGAGCCTGAACCTTCTGCAAGTCCTGAACCATCATCTGAGCCTGAACCTTCTGCAAGTCCTGAACCATCATCTGAGCCTGAACCTTCAGCAAGTCCTGAACCATCATCTGAGCCTGAACCTTCAGCAAGCCCTGAGCCATCCTCTGAACCTGAACCTTCTGCTAACCCAGGACCATCTTCAGAACCAGAACCTTCTTCTAGTCCAGAACCTGAATCTTCTGCCAGTCTTGAAACATCATCCATAGAACCAGAACATAAATCGAATCATGAAACAACTTCAGAGAAATCTGAAAACAATTTTGAACATATGATAGAACATCATTCAGGACTGAGTCCTGTATTAGAATCCACAACTGAACCACAATCTTCTCCTCAACCAGAACCTGAACCATCTGCAGAACATGAACCCTCTGCAGAACCGGAACCATCTGCAGAACCGGAACCATCTGCAGAACCTGAACCATCTGCAGAACCTGAAGCATCTGCTGAGCATAAAGAGAAATCTAAAGACGATGGACATGTTTCAATATCTGAAGGGGAACCTCAAAATAACGTTGACAAAATGCATGAACTTGAAGTAAATACATCGAGAAATTTAAATAAGGAATCTATGATTGCAATAACAGAGCTACCTGAAATTAAAGGACCCATGTCTCATGACTCTGAACATCACATAGAAACGGGGACTGAGAGGATAAAAGAAGTTTTAACATCACATCATGATACTGACCAAACACATCAGGAGGGAAGCTCAAATTTAGTTAAGACACCAGGAGAAGATAGATACTCAGAGGCTGAAGGTAGGTCTCATGGTAGCCATGAATTTGAATTTGTACCAGTTATTACATTAGATAATCAAACTGAAACTCATGACCTTAATGAAATTGATGAAAATCCACCATCAGACGATGAAACACTCAAGGACAAACAAAAAAGCCATGAAAATAATTTTAATCATCATAACCATGATGAAGGAGATGATAATAGTAAGTCTGTCATAGGAGAAATTTCTACAGAAAACATCACAGAAAAAGTAGAGGATTATAGTACTGAAAACATTTTGCATCCTTCTGATAAGAACAAGGCTCATGAATCTATGACAGAGCCATCCAATGAAAATGAGAGCTACTTTAAAGATGGGTCATCAGAAGGTACAACTTTGCCTTCAGAAGAAGTAGATCCTATGGAATTCAGTGAAGGAGGTAATAATGGAACACCAATAGTAAACATTTCAATGTCTGATTTGATGAAAGGAAAAGATACATCACCAAATTTAGTCCGTCACATGGAGGAACTTACAACTGAACACGTTACTGAGGAAAGCACTGAGAAAGGTCATCAAGAAAATCATGATATGGTAAATAATCCTGATAGTACTGAATTGCCACTTGACTCTGAAAATGCTCTAAATGATGAAAAATCACTAATGGGAGTAACTGAGAAAGATATTCCACATGAAGAATTTCACTTGGAACAAAACACTCATACGGATAATGGAACCACCAACACATTAGAAAAAAGTGGCTCAAGTGAAATAACTCCTAATAATGTCCTTTCAAATGATGTAACTACCCTGCATCCCTTATTTCCAATTACAAAGGAAAATGAAGAACCAAAACCAGAAGTTGATGACAAGAATGATACTGATATTACCCAATCAAGCATTCCATCCAATAATTCAGAAACTTCAGTTAATCCCGTAGTCTCTTTAGGAAATAATTCAAATGATTATAAATCAGAAACTAAAGATTCATCCAATGAATCTATTCCATCTATTTTTGCCAATGATGTTGAAACTACAATACACCCATTATTTCCCATAGAAGTAAAAAAAGAAACATCTACAGAAATGGAGCATGAAATGATGGTATCTTCAGAAATGTCGGTTAATAGTGTTTTGGAAAATGAGGTTGTAACCACCATTAATCCATTATTTCCAGTTTCGAACAAACAAAATGAAAGTGTCGAACTAAAGAGCACCTCCACCCCAGTGAATAGTGTTCTCAATGATGATGCGACTACCATTAATCCTCTTTTCCCTGTGGCAGAACAAGAAACGAACAAACAATCTACTGAGAAACCTGTAACCCAAACACCTGAGAAACAGGAAAAGATGTCAGACTTTTTTTTGAATGATGCTGAGACAACCATGAGTCCTCTGTTTCCCAGTGACATAAAAGTTGATACATCTTCAACGACTAGCCCTCAAATTGAAGATATGAACAAAACCGTTGACAGCACAAAGCAAGAACCTTCATCTAACAATGACATAAAGGAAGTAAACAGCACTGACTCATCAAATTTAATGATTAATGTTTCTGAGAAGACTCCAAATGAAGTCACCAATGAAAACAAAGAAAGGGAAACGGATACAAGTTTAAACAATGATACAGATGAGAACCAAACTAATGATGGAAACATGTCTTCTGTGACACATAATGAAAATTCTACGATGGACAAAGGTGAAGAAAGTGCCAACGAAAATACTTTAAGCCTTCATAATGATCCTCGAATTGGATTGATGGATGCAACTCATGGTTCAGATCACATGCAGATCAATAAAACTTCAGAAGACCCTAGGATAGAGGTTAATGGACAAAGTTCAGGAGAAACAAGTGAAACTAACCTTCACATAAAAAATGACCCAAGAATTGGTCTGTACGAAAATAACCAAACAACTGGTTCCATAGAAAATAATTTTCAGAACGAAGAAGTTAATACTGGGAGCGATCCAAGGACAGTGGAAAGAGAGACTAAATTTTCTGAAATGTCAAATGATGCAGATGTAACTTCAGTTCCTATTTTAACTAAAGATACCTCAACTTCTCCAAATACTGATATTGAGCTACACGACAGTTCAACAAGTTCTAGTTTAGTTGTAGATAATTTTGTAAAAGACAATAACACAGGCAACAGCCAATTTAGTAGCACTATGTCACCCATGCCTCTGGATAGCCAAGAAATAGATCTACATGAGTCATTAGATAAGTATTCAGGTATTGAAAATCTTAATGAGGAAGAACTCAGCAAAGAATCCAACAAAGACATTAACAATGTCAATGATAATTATTTTAATGGCACCTCCTATGATCAAGGTCTAATATTGCAAAATATAAACGAAGACGATGATTCTTCAGAGAAATATGCGTTCCATGACAAGGATTCCTACGAGAAAAATGAATTCAAAAAGAAAGAAAAGAAAACTATTAAACACGATGAATCTGAAGTTATAAAATCCCTTTATGAAAAGAAAAACAAATTGGAAAAAGAAAAAAAAGCAGATAAATTTAATTCACTTTCACATGAGAACAGTGGTACAGAATCAAACTCAAATCCAAATGAGCACAGTCCACAAGAAGAAAGCACGTTGCCAACGATCGTTCATCAACCGGATGACAGCCAAGATTACGGTAATGGAGTGTATGAATTAGATGATAAAAAGAGCAAAAAGAAATTCAACAAAAAGTCAGATGGTAAGCCCTTGGCAGATATTGGTCCAGATGATGTTCACGAATCTCCTTACATCGATGTTGCGACTGAAACTGGATCTGATTCAGGGAATGAGGCGAGCTCACAATCCCCTGTTACTGCCAGAGACCTGATCAAGGAACCGATTATGAATGAGACTGAAAACAGCAATGAAGGAATTTTTATGGAAAAAGAAACTAATAAAGAAAATGATTCTGAAAAATCTGATGATTTGCCCCCCAAGGAATCCACAACTAAGCCCATCACAGACTTTCGTCCTCTTGAAGAACTCAACAATTACGAAACTTCAAACGTTTCTTCTGTAGACATTATGGGATTCCATGATAAAACTTTACCTATTGGTTTCTCAAAATGTGCTTCAGGTAAATATTTGTTTTATGTATTACTTATTGAGTAATATTTTTAATTTGATTTAAATATAATTTGATTTTAATATTTTATTTTGATAAATATTACTCATTGAGTAATATTTTAATTTGATTTATATAAGAGATACTGATAAGTATTTTGGCTAATCAGAGTGTTATTGGCTTAACTCTGACAATAATAAGCTTAGTTCCTACCAGTCTCTTTATGGCTTTTACTCTTAAAGACACTTGATGAGCTCAGTAGAGCGTGTTCTCACTATATAACTCTTTAAAAAAATATAAGGCTCATTAGGGAAACTCTTAACCGGTATACCCACTAAGAGGGTAGGTCAGAGAATGAGTTCTGCTTGGTTTTTCAAAGACTAATCACACAAATCTTATTCTGGAATATTGTTATTACAGCTGTACTTTCTTGTGTAAATTATATAGAAACAAATTTGTAATTTTTGATGAAAGATCATTTTTACTAGTAACATTATCAACATATCTATTCAGGTCAGTTCCAATGTACCAACGGCACGACGAGGGAAGGAGCCTATTGTGTGCCGCTCTCCGCCAAGTGTGATTCCATCAACGATTGTTCAGACGGGTCAGATGAAGCTCGCTGTATCGAGGAGGGCTGTCCCGGCAATTTCCAGGTATGATGAAACCATCGAAATAGAGAACATATTCAGTAATGGTATATTAGTATATTAACATGACAATTTGTTTACAGCAATGTTACGAAGTGTTGGGATTCGTTTTCGAAAGATGTGTTGACACCATCCTAATAGCTAGGAATAATACTAACAACCCCCATCATCAGTTATCCATCCATATAATAGCAGAAACAAAGAATGTATCACTCAAAACCATCACAAATTGAAGTTTTATGAAAAAAAACCAATCGGCATGACCTTTCTCAGTAGTGTGTTCAGTTGAGATGGACTAAATTTGCTAATATAGCTTATTGAATATTATTATTATTTAAGTACCTTAAAACAATTACAAACTCATATTAGAGATAAAAAAAATTGTAATAAACTCAAAATTGAAATCAAAAACATTTTAATAGAAAGCTCCCTATATTCCCTGGAAGAGTTTTTCTCTACCTCCTCTTGGGTATTGTATTAGGTATACTTTAATACCAGGTTAAGTGTAAGAAAGGGCCAAGTGGCCCTAACTTTTCCTGGATAAATAAAAGATTTTTCATTTCATTTCACTTTTCATTTCATTTAATAGGTAATATTTTAACAAATGTCATGTATAGGTAAGGAAAAAATTAGGACACCTGGATAGGCCACCATTTCAGAAAGGTAATAGTAATTTATATTATGTTTCGTATTTGCTAGCGAACCTAAACCTAATACACCTGTTTATTATCACAGTAAGGGTAACACTAGTTATTATTAAAAACCAAACTTTATTTTCCAGTGTGCCAATGGACAGTGCTTGAAGAGGCATCTGGTCTGCAACAGCATTGTTGACTGCAATGATGGCAGTGATGAGAAGAACTGTGGTATGTATCTAAAAAATAACCTAACTACAGTACCAATTTCATAATGACCCATTCCTGTCTGTACGCACATTGCACGTCCACGTATTTCGCTAGACAGATGACTAAGGACGCGCACTGTGCGTCCGTAGTAGTTATGAGCAAACAATGTGCGTTGTCTGCTTATATTTTGACGTAGTTCTTTTTTCCACCATTAGGTGTGCTAGTTCATTTCTCATCTGATAGATAGTGTTGGCGTCCTCTTCTAAATCATCGTATTTAGTGTCCAACGTTCTGTGTTGACAATAAATTATTGTCTCATTCGCATTGATACATTGATAGCGATTGTACTTATTGATGAGAATACAGTAATAATGATTATTTTTTTTTAGATTTATCATTAACTATTTATTATCGCAGGTAACTAGAAGTAGATGTGCCAAGTGAAATAAAGGAAACATTTGAAAACAATATAAGTCTTGATGAAGCAACAGTAACTACTTGCTTCTAAGCCTACCGCTTGGAACTGGTGAAGAAGTACAGTAATAATTTTTTTTCTTGCTAAAAGTGATTATACACACACTTACAGGGTAAAGTAACAAAGGGTACAAGTAGCAGGATAAATAAATCAAAACATATAATTCATGAAGTTACTGTTAAATCTATCAAGCTAATAGTGAGGTGCAGTCGAAGTAAACAAGGTTCTATTTTAGTTCGGACGGAGAGCCTCAGGCGTCAGATGGTTTGTCAGACAGGAATGGGTTAAAATTGTTTGTTCTTAACCCTCCATGTGGCGGAGCTTTTGAATTTTTTTTATTTTTTTTTTACTTTGACTTTGCAACCCTTTTTAAAATACTAGGTATTAATTAACAAAAAACACAGAACATGCCACCCCCTAATCATACAGTTGTAAAAGAAGAAAAATAGGTTTTGGTACAAGCTCACTCAGATTCTATTCTATTTCCCTTATTATGTGTAGCACTTGAAAATGCTGCTATTCATATGCTGTGAGTTATTTTTGAACCTTGCCTCTTACCTCGTATTGTGGATCAAGGTCTTACAATTAAACTTACCAGTGAATCCTAATGTTGACATAGTGCACTATGTCAGTGCTACAGCATTGTGGCAATGACAAAGTGATGAGTATGTTTCTCACGTGTTACAGATGAATGGAAGTGTCACTTTGATGAGCTGCAGTGTCCGTCGGGTCGTTGTGTCCCGGTATTGTGGCAATGTGACGGAAAACCTGACTGTGACAACCACACTGATGAGTTCAACTGCCAGAGTTAGTATTAGCTTTATTTAACCTTAAATCTTCAACTCCGTTTGACGTATTGTGCACGCGGTGCCAACGTCACGCTCGCCGCCGTTTGCCGTTCATTGCACACATTTGTCAGTACTCAATTTTGTTGCTACCTTACGGGATTTTGTAGAACTAATTGGAGTTTCTCAATATAGGAGAACACCGTCTACCTTTCTTGCATACCGTACTTGTTTTTGCCATTCCGGAGTCTTTGAAAGGACGAAAACTAAAAAAATCTCAGCTGTAAAAGCAGACGATAACCACTTGGTTTGTTGTTTGTTTACTGTTGTGTAATGTAATGTGGGAAGGCAATGTTTTTGTGTTAGTTTGTCAATGTTTTGAACTGAAATATAATTAGTTATTATCTCCATAAGTGTTTTGTCAGGGAAGTGTAGTGTCGTAATAGTAAATTTTAAATGGAAAATTTATTTCAAGAAGATATTTTATGGTAAAGTGACTTGGTGAGTATTGCCTGGACCTAGATTGCCTTTTGGATGTTTTCAATAAAATATTAGTTTGTAATAGACTTAGACGATACCATTGCATTGTGGTTAGATGAACAGTTATCTATTTGAACAGTTTATCTATTATCTATCAAAACACCTCTAGACTACAGACGACGGACAACAATAGCAAGTGATGACGATCTTTAAAAAAAGAATATGTTCCGTCAAAGACAAATAAAAAATATCAAAATAATATAAAAATATTTCATGAGCTTTCTTTTGATACAAGTTTAAAAGTTGATAGAACCAATTTTATCTCGAAAAAATGTGTTCATCGTAGCTCCTGGATTGGTGCAATATTTTGGCCGCGCCTATTAGCACCATATATCTGGAGCTTGCCAGCTCTAAGGTTAAAGTATCAATTGCTGATGTTCATGGTTGTTTTTCAGCGACTTGTGGCAACAACGAGTACCTCTGCCCCGAGGGCTGGTGCATTCCCCAGACCTGGCGTTGCAACGGGGAACCTGAGTGTGCCAACGGGGAGGACGAGAAACTCTGCGGTAACTATCAAACTCTAATTGGTTGAGAGTCCCTCATTAAGAGTTCTGTTTTAAATCATCCTATTGCTACAGTGAATAGAATATAGAAAAGTGTTTTTGTGCTGAATAACTTATTATTTTATTTAATGAATTACTATATACTGATTAAAAAATTACAGTTCTTAAATATATTTTAAATTTTAAAGTTTAACCATAGATGAACGGATAGTAAAGTAGATAGTGCACGCCTATGTTAAGGATGAAGACGGTACATCGTACAGCCAATTGACGTAGTAGGTACTGCCAACCTCAGATAGCGCTAGTGTCACAAATGACACTAATGACAAATGACACACCTGACGGCGTCACAGAGGCCTAGTTCACCGCTAGATCCGACAGATGGCAACACTTGTCCTGAGAATTTTATCGTCTTCACTAAGTCCCATAAGGTGCCTCCTCTCCTTATAATCCGCTTCTCTCTGGTTTAACTCTAATCCTTATTTTATTTTATTGAATAGATTTGATTCCTGACTTATATATTGTTCAGAACCATTTCAACTAGGGTAATTTCAGGTCTAGTTTCTGGGCCAGCATTGAGGTCCAGTTACGGTGGAAACCCTCGAATCTGATCCCCAGAAATCAAACAATCAAATCCCAGAAAATCTATATGTGTTCTCGGGAAAACAATAAAATGAATTAGCGGTAAATTTAAAAAAAGATTTAATTAATCACAAAAATTTTTTACAAGGTATTTTTTTAACACCAAAAATACAAAACAAGATTGAACAAACACAATTTTTTCACTTAAAGTCTTATCTTTAACCTTAGACTCATTAAACCTACCTGGGTAGGTCACCATTTCAGAAAGGTAACAATAATTGTTAAAGTAATTATAATAATAAAGTTTATCGTATCATATCTTTTGCAGACTGTTCGGTGGATCAATTCCGGTGTAACACAGGAGGCTGTGTAGACGCCGCACAGGTCTGTGACGGTGTGGAGCAGTGTCCGGACAACAGTGATGAGTGGGACTGTGTGCAGCTGGATGCCATGGACCTCCAGATCAGGTAGGCCTACCTGTCTAATATTACTTATCTTATGTGAGCACTGTACTGGCACCGTTTTCGTTTTACTCAATACCTAGTGTAGAAAGAAATACTCAGGTCAAGTATCTAGGAGTCCTTGTAGATGGTCTTACCTGGCCACAGCATAATATGACCTCCTCCCTAAACTCAATTCATCACTTTATGTGATTAAATGTACAAAATCCATTAGCAAAACTTCTACTGCAAAAATAGCCTACCATTCTCTGTTGGAAACACATCTCAGGTTGCTCATTGCTTAAGGAGAAACTTCAACAAGAAATTTTCAGAGAGTTTTTATACTGCAAAAGAAAGCTATAAGAGCTTTAGCTCAGCTAAATTTCAGAGAAATTTAAAAGAAGATATAAAAGAGGTCATCCTGTATGCCAATGGAAAAACACTTACACAAAATAGACAGTTCCAGTGATACTGGCTACCACCTCACCATCTCACCCAATATAAAAAGAAACCCTCCTGAATTTGTACTCATTGTACTAAAATGAATCAGCTAATTTTTGCTAATTCACCTTAAATACCCAACAGAGTGAGTCAACCAGAACCCTCCACTCAAAGATTGTGATTAACATGTTCATCATTCCCCAGGACCAAGGACAACGAGTGGCTGCCTGTCTGCTCCGAGGGGTGGACACCAGAGTGGAGTCACACTGCCTGCCAGGGACTGGGCTTCGCCAAGGCTCAGTTCACAGAGATGCGAGTGGCTGACAATGTCACTCGTCACTTCACGCTCAAGCCCGACGCTCGCTGGGACTCCGGCCACCGTCTCACAGCCGCTGTCAACCAGAGCGATCAACCGTGCGAGTCATTTGTTGAGATCACCTGCCAGGAGTTTAGTAAGTTTTTTAAATTATTATATGTATATTATTAAGGTAGCATTTGAGTAAGCTTTTGATTTTTTTACAGTAAACTGAACTGCACCAACAAATAATCTGTGGATTAACTACATCACAAACGAGGCATAAAGATGAAGGCTTTTCAGCATATCCTCCTGCATAAAGGCATTTAATACTGGGACCATCCTGGGCAAAAAAGAAGTAACCTTTTTGTCCGGAAAAGAAAATACTAAGAACATCGAGTGCTATTCTTGCTCCATTTTTTTAGTGTGGAAAGGGGTGCACAGCAAAATTTCCAGACGAATCTATTGCTTATAAATTGGTTATAGGGTTTTATTTACAATTAAATTATTATGTCCATAGGACTAATAATTAATGAACCAAACAAATGAATCAGCTAGTATTTGTTAGTAACAAATCTAAAAACCATTACACTTACCAACCAGTACCTTAAATTACAAAAATTAATGTATGACTGAAATGAAAAGGTATACTTCTCTAAAAGACTAATTATTGTCCCCTTAAAAATTGGTAAACAATGTCAAAATTGTACATTCCTTAATCTTTCTTTTATTTTAGCTAATGTAAAATTTCTTACAATTAATTTTACTCTTTAAATTAATTAATTTAATATTTTTTTCTCAGCTTGTGGCAATCCTGGGCCATCAGAGGGTGTGGCAGCAAGGCTAGTGGGAGGAAACAGTGCTGCCAATGGCCAGTGGCCTTCAGTTGCTATCCTGTACCAGAATAAGACCAAGGCTTCCTGTACAGCATCTATCATCAGCCCTCGCTGGCTGTTGTCATCGTACAATTGTCTGCACTCAAGGTATGAGCTGCTCGGAAGTCACAAATGATGGATAGTTATTAGTAATGGTTAGTGGATGGGATATTATCTGGTGCGGATTAACATCTACACTATTGAATACTATCTTCATCTGCAGTTAATACACTCATGATTAGCTCAGTTTGTTATCAGAGACAAAATTAAGGTTTGGATCCCAAGTCCCAAGTTGCATTCAAGGGCCCCTAGATGCCATTGGCTATTGGACCAATAATTCACAGTCCTGTCAAAGGAACATGAAGCCTTAGCCAGTAACAAGACTACAATATCACAATCACCTTACACTCAATTATCATCCGTACATACTTGGCTTAAAATACCTACCTGGGTAGGTTGCTATTACAGAAAGGTGGAAATAATAATCGAAAATGTGAAACAAACATAGTTAATACCTGTTTCATTGGTTCTTGTACTTACTGAGTACAAAATGTACTGACTGGAGTACAGAAATATTAAATGGTTGAAAATATAATAATTGAGTAAATAAGCTGTGAAATGTTGTTACCAATGTTTCTGTTCTCATTCCAGAGACAAATCACTGACGTCAGAAGGATGGGTAGCGTTCGGGGGAGGCTCTATGTTTGAGACAGACAAGCCTGAAACTCAGGTAAGAAATATTATTGATTTGTATATATTGAGTTTTATTTACATCTATTTCAACCCAATTTTACACTAGATATTTAGTTTTTTAGTTTATAGTTCTAAGTGTTATTTTGTAACCAACTTGTTTATTGATTATTCATGTAGCGTGTCACCAAAGTAACGTTTTCGAATTTCCTTTATCAATGTCAAAAACCCTGCTTCAGCGTGAGCTCAGCCTCCTATTGGGAACGTTTTATGAGTGTTAACCCACACCTTTTGGTTCGCTTTGATTCCGTGATGGCCATTCCATGCTTTTATGATGCTTTCACGTTTTTGCCTTGTGCTCAATGCTGCAATTTAGCAATGCATTTCCCACAATTAGGTAACATGTTAAACATATTGGAATTTAAATTATTTTTATCTTTATTTTTGAAAGTTTCATTTTACTTATCAAATAATTTTTATAACAATACTTTTAAGGAGATTATGATAATGATCAAAGCTTTATCTTCTTTTCCAACTGAAAAGATTCAGTTGCAAATGGCATAGCTTGAGGGGAGATATATTAAGTTTCTTAAAATTGAACTTATTATCAGCGTACTGTTCCTAGCAATCTTTATTTTCTAAAAGGATCATTCAATATGTTGGCTATAAGATTTTTGAGGATCTAATGTAAATTCTATTGCACTATTCAATAAAACTTCAAATATTGTCTGTGAAGGTCGCAGCGAACGTTCAAGTTTGTTTGCTAACTTTAAGAATAATAAAGAATCAATGGTGTGTTTTATTTTATGGTAATAAATTTGTGAAGTTAATTTATTTTTTGATTTTCACTCACAGCTTTGCTTATTTGCCCAGCTGTCTAAATGTTAGTCAAAATTAAGCTTTCTTTTCATCTTACCTTGTGTTTGTGGAATGTTTCCCACCTTATAGGTTATAGATTTTTTTCTTCAAAGATGAAACTGATATGATAAGCACAACTAACGTCTCAACACTTTTCAGGTGCGGGTAGTCTCAGAGATGGTTCCATACCCCCAGGTGAAGTTCAACCGATTCCTCTACTCGGATGACGTGGTGTTGGTGGCGCTAAAGGAGCCGTTCTCTCTCACGCGATACGTCGGTGCCATCTGTCTTCCGGAGAAAGAGATAGAGCCGCGACAGCTTTGCGTGACTGCAGGCTGGGGCTACACATCCCCTGGTGGTCAGTACAGATACTAGAGGATACCTGGGTATTGAACATCTAGCACTGAGTAAAGGAAAAACGATAAATTGGAAAAGAACACAGTTTTTCCTATATATATCTTATTTTCTACACCTGGTTCATTTTGGACAATTTTGCTATTTAAACCCTTTTTATATTTTTCAGACTTATTTCAAATTGTGATGGTAAAATGATAGTTACCCTAACAACAATGTTTAGGTAGCCTGTAGAAAGTTTCATATTTTAAATTTTGGAATAGAACATCTTTAGTGGAAATAGTGGCTTCGGATTTTTAAAATTTACTATTCTTATTCACAAATTAGACATCAACACAATATAACCCCAAATTTGTTATAATGTGAATAATTCTAACAGTTCATTCTTCACTTTCAGAAATAAACTTCAGCCAGTACCTACACTATTTGCCAGTGCCTACGATAGACTTGGCAGAATGTAATTCGACCAAACATTACGCTGGGTTTGTCTCTCAACACGAGATATGCGCCGGATTTACGGATGCTGAGAAGACACCTTGTTATGTAAGTATCGTTTCTGTATTTTTGTTTTCACTAACTAGTTATTCCAATGTTTGGCAAGGTAAACAATAACATTCAGATGATCCTTCTTTGTGGCAGAAAAATTTGTTCCTGTTAATTAGTGTTTGTATCTCCATTTTTTTTAACTGCTATCTGTATATTGTTTGTGCAAAAGAGTGTTCGTTATCGTTTCACTCACCTCCAGTAGGATTCTTGCTGGGCTTTGTCAGCCTAGATACCCAATCATTCTTTATTTAGTCTGAATTCTGTTGATTTTTACAGGGTACTATAAAAATGTCGTCACAATCTGAGACAGTTTTATAGCTGCAGTTGAAGTGAATGTTATTTGTTCTCTATGATATGAGACGGATATTGTCCGTCTTTAGACCCGAATGAGTTAAGGACCTGAAAGAGCAGAAAGCTTCCTTTTTGACCTAGTGTGATTAGCTGGTAGAGCCTTACTCAACCATAATCCATCCTTTTTTTCCGATCCCACTTCTTTTAGCTGGTATAGCCTTATCCAACATAATCCATCCTTTTCTTCCAATTCCACTCCTTTTAGCTGGTATAGCCTTATCCAACATAATCCATCCTTTTCTTCCAATTCCACTCCTCTTAGCTGGTATAGCCTTATCCAACATAATCCATCCTTTTCTCCTAATCCCACTCCTTTTAGCTGGTAGAGCCTTATCCAACATAATCCATCCTTTTCTTACAATGCAACTTCTTTTAGCTGGTAGAGCCTTATCCAACATAATCCATCCTTTTCTTCCAATTCCACTCCTTTTAGCTGATAGAGCCTTATCCAACATAATCCATTCTTTTCTTCCTTCTCCACACATTCTATTTCAAGCACATTTGAAACATGGAGATGATGGAGTCATTATCTTTCCTATGGTTAGCAAAATAAGCCTCAATTTATTTTTACCCACAATAAATTCCTGTTGGCTAAATCTTCCTATTCATTAACATCCTATTACCTCAAAGTTTGAATCTGAGTGTGTGCCCCACAGAAGGACGAGGGTGCACCGCTGATGTGCGTGAGCGAGGGCGGAGTCTGGGAGTTGCAGGGCGTGCTCAGCTACCACAGCCACTGTGGGCGGGGCTTCCACCCATCCATTTACAGCTCAGTCGCAGCTGTGCGCAGCTGGATCGAGCGCACTGTCGGTAGCAGGTTTGAGCGTAAGTCTACGTTCAATGTGCGTAGGAGGTGATATTCCACACAGATACTCTAAACACTTATGTCTGTGTTTGTGGATAGTTGAGTCAAATTTCAAAACTATTTGCTATTAATAACAACTAGGTTTGATTGTGGAGGTAAAAGTCGTAAGTTTTAAAACCATCGTCATTGCCGCTGTAAATTTTTCTTGTTTATTTATTATTTTTTACAAAATTATATTTCTACATTTTTACAAAAGCGAATTTTAAATCTAGTGTTTCTGTGTGGAAGTGATCAACTTAATTTCTGATTGAAGTTATTTAATGATCTATCAAATGTTAGTGGAATAGTCAATGATCTTACCATATTTTTTTATTTTCAAATTTTTTATACAGTTTATAAAAAATGTACTCATTACAAAACTTTTTATTACTTTACTGTTTGAAACTATTAATTTTCATACAAATTATTCATGTCTTTTCCTTATATTTTTGTAAATTTTGTTTCTTCTCCCTTCCTGTATTGTGGATAACTTCAATATATGCTTTCCCTCTAATATACTGAATGACTGTGTACAGCTAGAAGTGGATGCCATGTGTTTTTGTGCAGAATGCTCAAAGATAGTGTCATGGTTTATATTTTGTTCCTGTATAACTGCCATGATAGAACCGTCAAACTATAATAACACTTGTCTTGTATGTTAACTTATTGCCTTATGATGGTGGCCAAGTACGTGAATGAGAAAAATTTATGTATTTTTTAACAATAATGAATTTCGATACATCTAAAAAATAACAATTCAATTCAAGGCAGCCGTGTTTTCATTCCTATCAATCGTTACGACTAATGTTTTATTTAAGAACATTTTCGAGTGTTATTATAGTTGGATGGGTAGAACTCGTGACCCATCAAGTCAAAAGGAGGAAACTGGTAGACTTGTAAGTAGTTGTAAGTTAGACAAGTAAAAATGTCTTCCATAAGCCCGTGGTTTGTTGTAATTTGTAAACTATATTTTAATATTCTTAGTATGTAAATAACATTTAAAATACTTTATATAGCATTATGTATGTGTAAAAATGATTCAATGGTGCCAAATTATTTTATTTTACAAATTTATCTGACCATGTTTAAGATCGTTGTGTAATTTTGTTTTCAAAATTTTCATCCATATTTAGGTAAAACGGATTTGATTTTAAAACAATTCAAAACCCATAACATGTTAAATTAAATCCCTGGTAATATTTTATCAATAAATCATCCGATTGAATGAGTTAGTGTTTTTAAATGTAAATAGAGATGTGAAAAATGCTTAAAATATATTTTGGAAGGACTCCAATAGATGTTTAATAAATGAGAAATCCTGTTTAGAGGTGTTTAAAATAAAAATACAGAGTAAAACTTTTTCGATTAAAGTGACTACCATACATTGAAAATGTGGTGATTTCAATCCAAGTAATAATTTTACCTACTTATTTAAAAACAACTCATTGAAACCAAGTGCCTGAAACGTAGCATGTTGGTTGACATGTTTTAAAAAACACCTGTAAATATTAGTCTAGAGGGTTTTTAAAACAGAATTTCAACTATTATGACTATTTTTTCTCAATAATTCTCCTTATAATTTATTTTATTTATGATAAAAGGACTGTTCCATTTTAAAAACAAACCACTGACAAGTTGGAGATTTATGCTCCTTAATAAAAGAGAATATAAAATTCTGTTTATTACTTATAGGTGCATTCATGCAAGTGTATTGTATTATTATGTATTATAGTCAACTTTTACATAAATATCCGTCCAGCTATAAATGTTGCATTATGTATGTAGTAGTTAAATATTGAAATTGTTAATTTGTACAGTTTTGTTTAGAATAACACAATTATTCAAATAATCTTTGTTACTTTATTTCATAACCTGTCTATTTTGTATTAATAAATAAGTAGGTATAGTTTAAAATCTGCCAATTAAACAAGAACATAGTATTTTACATTTGTGTAAAGTATACTTAAGCTTTAATATATATTGACAAAATTTATTAACCCTAGAAGTGGCAAGACTTTTAACTGTAATATAATTACTTATATCTTCTTGAAATATTAAGTACAGTGGAACTTGGTTATAACGTCATTGAAGGGACCACACAATTAATGACGCTATAGCAGAGTGACACTATAAAAGAGGTTACATAATTTTAATTTAAAACCGAGGAAAAATAGAGAAACACATTTTTTAAATGAAATTAAGACATTTAATGAACGTATTTTGAAATACACATAAAAGTTTGTGTTTATGGCTGGCTTAAACTCTCTATACTATACAAAAAATCGAATTTGAAAATATTGCAATGAAGGTCGGCATGGTGAATTCAACTGTGGTTCGATTTAAAAAAACAAGCCCGAACACACGTCTGCTATCTTACCTCCCTTCTCACACGCTCTTATAACTCGCACCTTTTCTTCGACAAAACCTTTCTCTTAACACTTGCCATTATTTTTCAATACTGTATTCGTAAATTAAAATAACGAAAAACAAACTGTAAAAGACGTACACTGAACTAACGATAGCTGCACGAACTGTAGGTACGTACGAACGGCATCACAGTGCTTTGACGCGACGTGAGTCACTGACACTGACCTTGATGACGGCGACAGCGGATATAGGGTAGGGGGAGGGGGTTTGGGGTGGTTAGCGGTAAGACAGCAATAAAATGCCGTTTCTAAAAATAGAATGTAGCTAAACAATATCCGCAGCCCTCACGTTGCACCACCGACCGAACTTTCTCTATTTAGCTATATGTTGCCTTCATCTCGGACCGATTTTCTTGACGTTATATACGAGGTTTTAGAATTTACTGACGATATATCCGAGGTTTTACCTATGTAAATACCTATAGTTTGGCGGGACCTAAAAATAAATGACGTTATAACCGAGTTGACGTTAAAGCCGAGGCTGCAATAACCATAAACAAAAAAAAAGCATAAAACATGCCCTCCCCTTATAACCACAAACCACAAAAGCAAAACAGGTGTCCACTGCAATCCCAATTAAGCCTTCAAATGCTGTCAACATCCACCCAAGCTGGCCTCGGTTTTTAAGGTGGGCTCCCTCTCCGCTTTACCACACATTTGCAAGCCAAATTGGAATTGCTCATGGACAGGATTCGAATCCTAGCATTTCCGAATGGCTAAAATGTTACACTCATCAGTGTAGCGTTTTAACCAATACAGCCACCGTGCTTAGGAGTAGAACACGCTTATGACGGTTTTGTGAACTGCGTGAACATGGTTCGGTTGCTTATCCCCAGAGGGAAAACCGGTCACAAAGGTGATAAGTTCACTAAATTGATGACAGATGCCTCCACCTGTCACTTCTTACTGAATTCGTAAATGCATTGTGAATTACGATTTTACAACTTCTAGGGTTAACCTTGCTAACCAATGCTCGATTTTTGGTAGAACTGTTTAAATATTTATTGCACAGCTTGTTTTATTATTCATTTTTGAAGTAAAATCAGATAGGCTATATATATACACGTACATATATACAGATTGTGGTCCATGTAAAATAAGCTATTTAATTATTGGAAATTAATTTTCCTCATTTGTTCATCAGCCCATAGATCTTGAAACTGCGATATTCTGAGTATTACAACTATTAATTATTTGGCTGGCTGTCAATGTTTTCTGTGTATTTTTCTGTTTCAATGTGTCTTTTTTTCTATGTCATATTGTTAATTGGCAACGTTTTTATAAATAATAATGAGTTCGCTAAGATTTTCTGATATCTAAGTCCAGAACATAACTGAGTCAAAATGCAACCCCAGTATATGTTAGGAACTACAAGAATCATTCTGGATGTAGAAGGTAAGTAACCCAGTTTTATACTAGTGTATTAGATGAAATAGGGAATAACTGCAGACAATAAATTTTAAACTAATATTTCATTATAAAAAATTATATTTACAAAACAAGCGTTCCATCTTCCAGATGAAACTAAGTTCGTAACTGAAGCTATGTTCAATAATCAGATTAATACTGTTCTGACTGATTTGTATCCTTTGACTAGTTTAAAAAGTCCTGACTCAACTACAAACTCAGTCAGGTGGCTATTGAAACTATTTAGGATTCCTGTAACATTAACAATAAATTTGTCAATCATTATTAACAGTAAGTTTTGTACAATTTTTACAATATCAATTGAAAGTGGGAAAGCAACAAAATAAACTATAACTTAAAAATTATAGAGAATATAAACATACACGTATAAATGCATTCTAACTCATCAGATTAGTCTATTTTATAAAATTGTATTTGTCACATAAACTATCTAACACATCCATACTGTGCTTAACCTAAATATTATACATTTACAAATATCACATGTTTTGAACACCTTTAACTTACAATTCAACATAACATTTCAAACTTGCTTATCATTCACTGTCATAATTAGTTATTTACAGTTGGTAGCACCTATATGAGAAAAGGTTTAATTTAAGTCTAACACAACATCCCTGATTTTAGAACACGTATAACAGATCAGTCTGTGCTCTCACAGAAAGCTAAAGTGTTCAGTACGGCCTCGTGATGCTCCCGTAGCCGTTGTGCACAGAAGGGATATTGCTTGGAACTTTACTGGGGCTGCTAAGAAGGTCCCATCCGAGAAGGTTATTCGTTTGGTTACCACTTTTCCGAACTTGCTCATAGTCGGAGGTATCGCTTTCGGTCTCGTATCTCTCGCTGAGAAGCCTCACCCTGCTTGGAGGAATACTTCTTCTTTTCTCGAATGTAGTAAAACATGTGCATACCACAAACTGGAAAAAATATTTTGTATAAAGTTTCTTAAAAAAATCCCCTGTTCCTCAATGTTCTAAATGTAAGTTTTTTTTTACTAATTTCAGTGTTAGTAAAGTTTTTTGACTTTTTCAAGAGTTTAAATTCTAGTGGATGACTTAACCTAAATGAATTCTCAGTTGGAAAGTTAATTTTAATGATTAAATAGAAATTTTTACCAACAAAACTTTTGTTATTGTTACTAAATGGTTTTATTCAGCCACTCTCACTGGTGGCATCAGTAAGTAACATGAGTATTAATCGGAATCCATCAAATTTTCAACAACTAAATTCCGCTTTGGTTAGGTACCAAACTCAACCTTTTTTCAAGTTTTTCTTTTGGAAATCTACTAAAGCGTCAGTAATTAATTGTTGAAGATAAGGTGGGTTCCGATTAATTCTTGTGCTATTATCGATAGTCCACACAATTTAATATTATGTTCATTCACATAGAACATCCTAACAGTTACACATGTTTGTAATTCAGAGGCAAAATTGTGATTTAGATACAAAAAAATGTTAAAACTGTATGTCCCTTGGATTCAATTATTTGTTGGGCTACTAATTAATAGTCCTTTCTAAGGAACGTGTCAGTTTGTTAGCTAGTTACTGGTATGGCGAACTACCCAGGTAGGTATTTTAAGCCAAGTATGAATGAGAAATGAGTGTAAGATGATTGCGCTGCAATCTTTTAGTCTTGTTACTGATATGTTTCTTAGACATAACTGTTAATTTATAGCCCAACAGTGAATGGCATATTTAAGGGACCTATTGCTTAACGTGGAGTCTGAACCACTGTCTCTGGACTACAAACTGGTCTAATTATGAGGATGGTTTTTGCGGATAAATGTAGTATTTAACATAGTAGTTTTAGCATCCACCGACACTACTATCCACAATTTTTTACCTCTAAGTTGCTGGATTACAAGACACGCCACAGTCCCATTTAAGTTATTAACAAAAATATAAGATCACACCACAATCATATAACACTCATTTTACATTCATACTTAGCTTAAAATACTTGGGTTGTTCGTCATTTCAAAAGTATTAAAGTAAGGAATGACATTGGTGAATATGGTTGAATACACCATTAAGTTAACGTTAACACATTAGTGATAAAGGCTCGACTGAATCAGCCGGTTTTTTTTCTTATTTAAAGATGATATCTTAACATTGTACACACTCTCAAGCCTTGAGTTGATTTGCCATCTTAAGATTCATATTGAACCCTTCCCGGACAACACTCTAATCGGGCATGGACCTGATATAAAAAATAAAAGAAAGTTTTTTTTGTTCCTGTGTTTATAAATTATTCTTAGTTATTTGTAAATAGTTTAAATACACTGTATTTATGTCATAAATAATTTTTTAAGAAAAATAAAAATGAAAAAATACCAAACAATTTAAATATACATTAATAATGTAACGTTAATCATTAATTTGAGACTATTGATCAAAAACTACGCCGACTGTCCGCTAGGCCCAAAAATTTAGCAGATATGTCCCACCTGCAGTCCGGGAAGGGTTACTTTTAATACCTTACTTCAGGTAACACTGAAGTAAGGTATATTACAAGGAAAATATGAGTGTAATAAAGCTGATTAAATCCAAATTTGTTACTGAAACATAAAAACAGATTAATTTGCCCTGGACCAAACAATAGACGCTTTTGTTAATAAAATATATTCTATGTTTTCAGTTTTGTAAGAGTTTGCAATTTGTTTGAACTGAAATAACTTCATAAACTCACCAATGCTGCATGGATGACAATCACAAAGAGAGTTCCATTTCTAAAGCCCACTTTGTCATAAAGCACTCCGGCCACCGACGGGCCGATGAAGGCTCCTAGGGAGAACGAGGCAGACCAGAGGCCCGAGAGGATGCCGTACGTGCTGATGTCGTCACTGAACCCAGCAGCACTGTAAATAACAGGTATAATATATTACTACCTATAATTACAACTGAAGTGAAAAAAAACATCCTGAAAGCCATTTAGGGACATGGCTACAACAGATACAGCTGTGAAATGTTTTTATAGCTGGTTATATTGTATAAGAATCAGAAGGAATTTCACGAGTCAGATATTCATTAACCCTAGAACTGGCAAAGTCGTAATTCACGACGCATTTACATATTCAATAAGAAGTGGCAGGTGGAGGCATCTGTCGTCAGTTAAGTGAACTTATTAGACACTAGCGCCTACGTGACCGTGTTGCCCTCTGGGGGCAAACAACGGAACCTGCTTTCGTACTGCACTAGACTGCCACCGGGCAGGTCTATAACCAAGTAAGCGCTTTCTACTCCTATGCACTGAGTGGCTGAACCCGCTAACGCGCTACGCTGACGAGCGTAACGTTCTAGCCGTTCGGAAGTGCTAGGGTTCGAATCCCGACCATGAGCAATCCCAATTTGGCTTGCAAATGTGTGGTAAAGCAGAGAGGAGGGCCCACCTTAAATAAACGGTGGCCGGCTTGGGTGGAAGTTTACGGCATTTGTAGGCTTAATTGGGATTGCAGTGGACACCTGTTTTGCTTTTGTGGTTAGTGGTTATAAGGGGGGGGGCATATTTTATGCTTTTGTTTAAACTTTGATATTTCTAGAAGATATTAGTAATTATTTTTATGTTACAGTTAAGAGTAAAAAGCTTGCCACTTTTAGGGTTAAGGAACAAGATTTTTGTTTATCAAATCTTACCCGGTTTCCTGAGGCCTTCTACAATCCAGGATGACACTATTTGCTGTAATTAATTTTATTTCCTTTATCTATTACTCCTTTTTTACTTCTCTGCTTAGTAATTTGATCTACTTCATTCACCACAAACTAGAATAGTTATTTTTATTCCATAAACTTACACTGCAGAACAAATTGAGTCCATAAACGTTGGTACCATCAAAGCTGCTAATCCGAACCCGTGAATCACCAGACCGAGGATGCAGAGGCCAAGAGTCCTGTGGAAATTAGCAGATTATAAATGGCAACTTCTTAAAAAAACAGTGTTATCAAACACAGAATAAAGCTTCAGTATATATTGTAATAAATGGCATTAAAGTTTTTGTACAGGGTAAACTTAGTCAACAATAATTATAACGAAATGCCTTGTGATAAAATATTTATGTAAGACTATGAAAAATAATAAAAGTTTTACATTATCTTAGGTATGTATCTTAGGGAACTTAGATATTAGATTTAATACTGAAAACCCTGTAAACAGTTAAAGTTTTAGATTTCTCATGACATTTTCATACAGTACTCTATATAATATGTCAAAAAACAATCACTGCAGTGGAAGACTTACTAAAAAAAACAAAACATTTTCATCCAACTTTATCAATCTTTAGTAACTAGCAACTGTTTGTTTCCTATTCTTATACAGGAAGAGAAAACTACACATTCATTGCAACTTGTAATTATATAACTATTTTTACAAACTGAATATTAACAAGGGTGACTTAAACTTACGTTGGCAGTGGAACGAAAGGAGCCGGCCCTACAATGACGAAACTGATAACCACAAGAATGCAACCAACGGAGATGACCCTCTTGGGATACGCCCAGCGATCACAGATCCGTCCGACGATCGGCGCAACACAAGCGTACGTGCCTCCACTGATCACAAACATCATACCCATGGCTATCGGGGACAGGTTGAACTGTAAAAAATAATATATTGATATTTTATTCCACAGACAAAATTTCACAATAATTTATTGGGTATTATGATAAGATTAATTATTATTAATAGTTACCTTTTTTCAATAATTCATCAAGATATGATCGTCCTAGCTTATGATTCAGCTTTTCTTTCTAGACAAAAAATACTAATTCATTACTGATTTCTATTCATGCTCAATATAAAATATAATCAGCTACTTTTTTCAAATAATGTATTGATATTCAACTCTAAGTTGAATATTAGAGAAAGTTGCGTGTGATTGATTTTATAAAAATAAAACTTTTTCACTGAGAAAGATCAGCTGATTAATTTTCTGGATCATTAATCGTTCAAGGCACAAAGACATTGGAATGGAAGATGCATCTTAAGTATGAGGTGGTACTATCTTTTTTTATGAGGTGTGACTAGGATGGTGGCGTATCCTGTAATCCAGCTACTTGGAGGTCACGAATTGTGGATAGTTGTGAGTGATGGTCGGTGTGTGTAGTGTTATGTTGTATTGTGTGGATTAACGTCCACACTATTGAATACTACATTAATCCACAAGACCATCCTCATAATTAGACCAATTTGTAATTCAGAGGCAGTGTTTCGGACTCCACCTTAAACTATAGGTCCCTTAGATATGCCATTGACTGTTGGGTTATTAATTAACAGTCCTGTCTAAGGAACATGTCAGCCATAGCCAGTAACAAGACAACTAGATTGCCCAAAAATCATCTTTAACTCTATTCTACTAACTATCATAAAAATGCAAAAAATTGACTATTTTTTCTGAAAATTGATCTTTTTCATAACATTCAAGAAATTATAACATTATGTTTTTAAGTTTTAAAAAATTCTTTTTTTGGAGATTTTTTTCACAAACAACCCTGCTACTTTTTTGTTCTTGTTTACATTTTTAACTGCAATGTTAACATTTATTTCAATTTTTCTCTAACATGTTGCAATAATTGAAAGCACGTGTTATTCATAGGACTAAATACTTTAACAAAATTATATAGTATCTTTTTAAAAAGTTTATGAATTTTTCAATTATTTTAATAAAGCATTGTGGCATATTGCCAATGAAATTTTTACAGGTACTACAAGGAAAACTCCTTGCTCTTTATGTAAATTGAGAATTTTGCATTATAAGCACCGCAACTGAAGGTTTTTTGTGAGCAAAACTAGTTTTTTCGTAATCGGTGCTGTTATGGCTGCAATTAATGTCAAAGGAAAATTTACCAAACACAGTATGAACAAATAAGTAAATTGATTTGCTTGATTGAAACCTATGTAGAGAGTAGAGGATTTTTCGTGTCCTCCTATGGAGACAACATAATTCTCTCTTCCCCATAAATATATAACTCTACTACTTCTACTTTTAGTCCCGTTAGAGGAGTCTTAGAAATTCGAAATCATACCTCTTTTGCTAAGTGTTAATAATCTTTTGAGGAGCTGATTTTTGTTTTTATTTACTGAGTAAGTAAAAAGAAATCATAACTAGTTAGATAGCTAAACATTGTAGTTCATTTGAAAATTAAAAGTATGCAGTTTTCTGCAAAAAACTGTTGTTCTTATGGAAAGTGAGTGAAAGAAGGTGCAGTTAATGCAATTCTTCATTACCTATTACCTTTTAAAATGAGGACCTACCCAAGGTAGATATTTTGAGCCAAGTATGAATGAGAAATGAGTGTAAGATGATTGTGGTGTGATCTTATAGTCTTGGTTATAACTAAGGCAGACATTTCCTTAGGCAGAATGTAGGATTCAAACCTCTTTTGCCTCTTAATTACTACCTAGTCTAATTATCAGGACGGTCTTTACGGATGATTCAATAATGCAGACATAATACACTCAACAGAATATCACCAACAACTGATCCACAATTTGTGCACTCCCAGTAGCTGGATTATAGGACACATTACTGTTCCAGTCAAGTCTTAAATCATTTTATCAGTGATTATGTGATCTGTTTAATTGGTTTCTAGCAGTGACCAGCTGCACTGACCATTCTGATATGAGGTTCCAAGGTGGCTGAATAGAAACCCATGCTGATGGCTGTGGCGACTACGGCTACGGAATTCAGTAGGATTGCTGGCACTTTCAGGAAATCTATGATCCCTGAAAAGAAAATATTCAATAAATACTATGGAATTGTATTTTGAAGTGGTCTTGTTGGTTATAATTCATGAAATAAACAAACTAAAATTCTGTATTTTGGTTGGTTTTTTACACCTTTTGCTATTTTTTACATTTTGATGGAGAACGGTCCAAACCCAGGTCTTGTTACTACCTAACATCGACCTGTTGTTAGGAAGCATCATTGCAAAATAGCAATTGGGTCCAATTCGACCCTTGAGGGATTTGATCCGGCAGTATTCAGTTTTGAAGGCAGGCAATATTGTGCTAGGAAACATAATTACTTTTCTAATTCAACAAAGCATGACTAGAGTAAACCGCACGTAGGTAGTCCAATAAGGTCTTGGACAGCTGGTTCCCCCTCACCCTCTCTTGCCCAGCAGTGTTACCATTTTTCATTTTGCCTCCCAGCTGAGGTATCCATATGCAATAATAGCATAGGGCAATTTTCATCAGACTACTTTCGTGCGGTTTACTATAGGCTGCATTATTTCACTTAAATAAAAGCTTTTCAATAACATAATTTTGCACAATCCCACTCCAAACATAATATGCAATACTTTTTATCATAATGTCATACAATAATAAAAATATTTAGTAGAAACATTGTTACTTGTGCACATCCATCAATAATAAACAGACTCTTTCCTGATTTTTATTTGACGGAGAAAAACTGTTAAAACAAGAGTTACACCCAGCAGAAAAATAATTTTAAAAATCTCAAAACTTATTACAAAACAGCAAACCTTTTTTTTACTCCTCAAACTTTAAAATCGGTTATGAAAAGGCGTAGTATGCAAAAAACTATTTCATGTGTCACGGTAATGAATTTTCTCGTGACAGTAAAATGGACAGTAAAGTTCTCTAACATTGATACAAATTTCAGAGTTAAAAAAAGAATAACCCTTAATCGCTATAGTTCATGAGATGTCAGTACTATTTTAGACTGATCATTAATTTATATAACAAGTTCCAAGATGCTTACGCTCGCTTATCATATTACAATGAAGTTCTACTCGATACAATGTCTAAAGGTTGCATTTATCGGAGGGGTTATCAGATAAATAATTCATAATAAACCTTGGCAGCTAGAAAAAGTGTAAAAATGGCTATGCAAATTACAGTAGTTATTTTGAACAGAGGTAAAATATTATTAAGGTTTCCATTGAGATGAGTGATGTATTTGATTATTGTACTATACTTATTGTGGTGAATAAAATTATATTACCTTATCATATTAAAATTAGCTTGCTGTTTGAGAAATTATTAATGATGCCTTTCCCAACACTTAGTGAAATTTAACATTTCAGAGGTCGCATCAAGAACGTAACCTCGTGGGTGGTTTTATTTTCTACAATTTTAATATTTCGGGTGATATCAGAAGTGTGAGCAGCACTGTCCCTTATGAACCTCATTCCTAGAATCGAGTGAAGGTCAAACTCACCTCTACTACTTTCCATTTGCTATTTTTCTTTTATATTATAATTTTTGAATAGTCTTTTCATTTCAGTTATATACCGTTAATAAATTACTTTTTAATTACAGTTAGCTTTTACACAACTATTACATTCACTAAAAAATTTTTTGTTGTTTTACATATAAAAAGTTCTTAATTTTATGAACTTAAACACAAATTGACTTTGAGGTAGCCTCTAGGTGCCTTCAGGTAGCCTTCAGTTTTCAAACCTAAGTTCCTGAAAGGTTAAGTAATGCAATGTTTCTGGATGTATACTCTGTTCCCATTCCCTCACTCACGTACAAGAAGGCTGGTGGTATAAGGCAAGAAAAAACGTGTACAACAGTCAATAATCAAAAACCAGGACTGACTGACAAAATATGAGACTGTACTTGAGATATTTTACGATGTAAAACTGCACTTCGCAAAAGCTTGAACTGTTCAGACAATCTGGTTACGATTTTAATTTTGTGCCCTACAGTTGTGTATTGTAAGGTGTCTTGGGTACAGTATCCTGTTTTATATTTTATTATTTTTTTAAAATATTCTGTATACTATTTTTTACACCTCTTCGTACAAATTCATGATGTTTTAGATTTCAGCTCACAAGAAAATGGGTCAGATTTCAAATCTAAAATTGTTGTTTAAGTAGTTCTACTGTAACGAGCCATGGAAAAGTCCATAGTTATACAAAATACAAGCTTACGATTACTAAGAAAATTAATTTCAAACAAATAATCACCTCGTCCATCGTTGTCCCTTTCTTCCTGGTAGATCGGTGGCAGAATGTAGACAATTGTGAGTGAGATCAGAAGCATAACGACTCCATTGATGATGAACGGAAGTTTGAAACCACCAAGCTGTCAATATATATTCATAAAAACTCACTATACCGAACAAAATACCTTAGTTAAGTAATCAAAAACTACGACAACAGATAATGGATTATTGAATGTAAAATACTTTATTTTACTTTTAACTGAAATGGCAACCAACCCAGTTAGGTTTTTTAAGCCAAGTATGAATGAAAAATGAGTCTAGGAAGATTGTGGCGCGATCTTGTAGTCTTGTTACTGACTAAGGCTGACATGTTCCTTAGACAGGGCTGTTAATTAATAGCCCAATAGTCACTATTATCTACAGTTTAACGTGGAGTCCAACCACGGCCTCTGAATTACGAACTGGTCTAATTATGAGGATGGTCTTTGGGGATTAATGTAGTATTCAATAGTGCAGACATTAATCCACAAAAAAGAATACCACACCCACCAACTCACAACTATCCACAATTCGTGACCTCCAAGTAACTGAATTACAGGACATGCCACGGAAATTGGCTGTACGATGCCTAAAAAGATTCTACATAGCTTTTTGATGGCTCATTTTATAACAGGTCAGACTCTAGACCTACAGCAGTAATGTCACTGATGTGGGCCCTCTTAATGCTAGTCAGTTTTTTCCAGTTGTGTACACATAGTACTGTGTTAGCTCCTACCAAACCTTTATTTACTCTTCCTCCTAACACATCCATAGTCTATATGGGCGGGAAATGTTCAAGTAAATGAGGCTTCTACACTCCTAACAAATTTATTTTACTTTAAAACTTTTCAGATTTCCTTAATTTTATGTCAATATTGTAAATAGACATCTAAAGTAATGTGATTTTCAGAATGATAAAAATTTCAAATTATACTCACCGCAAACAAAAATCCTCCGATAGTAGGACCGACGATATAACCTACGCCATAGAATACTTCAAGTGTGGCCTAAAACATAAAAAACTCAATTAGAAAAATTATTAAAGTAAGGTCAGTGTGTTCAATGTTTAAAAATAGGGGTTTATTTGAAGAATTATGTTCTGGAAATTTAATCACATGTAAACAAGATGAAACAGTTCACATCTTTTCTTGAAGTTTATTTAGAAGTATAATGTAGTATTAAACAAATTAATATCAAACATATAAGAAGCATTTTGAGGTTCAAATTTAACTTAACAAACTATCTAAAGGGTTTATTGGTTGAAAAAAACTAATGGCAGTTCTGTATTATTATGATTTTTTATGTTACCTTTGTTATTATGGGAATTTTTTTGTGGAAATAAAAATCTTGATCTAGTTTCTGTAGCTGAGAAAAGCAATGTGATACAACTTATAATTGAACATTTTACAACTTATTTTGAACACCAGACAACAAATACTTTAAAGAATTACCTCAAAGAAATAATTAAAAACATTACTGGAACCAGAGAGATCTGGTTATAAAATTGTCTGACCTTTTCAAATTCAAGTTTGAAATTATATATGAAAAATATCAATACTGTATTGTCAATCAAATTTCAAATAACTTACAAAAGTAGTTCCGATAGATTTAGGGAAGACTGCTGCAGTTATTGAGAACGCAGCCACCAGCGCTGCAGTCGACCCGAGTGCCTCTGTTATCCTCAGCACAAACGAGAGGGCAATAAACGCGTTGTGTGTCTTCACAAAGTCCAGCATTCTGCAAGAAAATTTGCAAGAAAAGTTTCAGAACCAGAATCAGAACACTCTTATTCACAAAAGTACAGAATGGTACAAAGGAGAGTGTCATTTTTACCATACTTTCTCCCCTTATACATTGTGTATGGAGAAAGTATTGTTTTCATCAAAATTTCCAAATTTTAGTTTAGAGTGAGAGTTTATATCCGTTTTGGGGTCAGTGTGTGTGTGTGTGTGTGTGTGTGTGTGTGTGTGTGTGTGTGTGTGTGTGTGTGTGTGTGTGTGTGTGTGTGTGTGTGTGTGTGTGTGTTGTGTGTGTGTGTGTTTTTTTTGATTTGTGTGGTATGTTTTTGTTTTTTTTTTTTTTTTTTTTTTTTTTATTTTTTTTTTTTTTTTTTTTTTGTATTTTTTTTTTTGTCTTTTTTTTTATTTTTATTTATATTTTTTTTTTATTTTTTTTTTTTTTATTTATATTTATTTATTTTAGTTTTTTTTTTATTTATTTTTTTTTTTATTTTTTTTTTGTTTTTTTTTTTTTTTTTTTTTGTTTTTTTTTTTTTTTTTTTTTTTTTTGTGTTTTGATTTTTTTTTTTTTTTTTATTTTTGTTTTGGTTTTTTTTTTTTTTTTTTTTTTTGGTTTTTTTTTTTTTTATTTTTTTTTTTTTTTTTTTTTTTTTTGTTTTTTGTTTGCTTTTTTTTTTTTTTTTTTTTTTTTTTTTTTTTTTGTTTTTTTTTAATTTTTTTTTTTTTTTTTTTATTTTTTTTTTTTTTGTTTTATTTTTTTTTTTTTTTTTTTTTTTTTTTTTTTTTTTTTTTTTTGTTTATTTTTTTTTATTATTTATTATTTTTTTTTTGCAGAGCCATTGCCTAAATGGTTATTAGATAATTTGGTATATATGATTGTATTCATTGTATCTCCAGGCATTTTTTCGTTTTTTGAATGCTTAATTTTGGATAGTTTGCCCCTAAAACTCATAAAAAAAAGTTAAAATCCAAATTTCTCAAAAATGGCTCTAGTGGGTTTGATTAAAATTTGATAGTTTATATAGTTGATAGTGCATATCAATCAAGCAATATCTTTATTCATTAAATATACATACATATACTTCTGAATAGTGTGATAATTATTCATTAGCAAATTTACATGACATTTTATAAAGTATTACATATTAAAATATACCTAATACAACACCCAAGAGGAGGTAGAGAAAAACTCCTCCAGGAATAGGAATTACATTAAAAAGTTTTTAAGTTCAATTTTGATTTATTTGAATTTTTCATCTCTTATATGAGTTGGTAATTGTTTAAGGTACTAAAATCCAACACATGATGTTTTTTTCATAGAACTTTAAATTGTAATGGTTTTGGGTTATAAATTTTTTATTTCTGGTATTATATGGGTGGTAACTGACGATGGGGGGTTGTTACTATTATTTTTAGCTATTAGGATGGTGTAAAAAGTAGCCGATATCAAAAATATTAAGTCTTTTTTGCTTTTTACACTTTCTTGGTAATCTAATTCATTATGAATCGAATATTTTTTTGTTGTTTAAGGATTCTATCCATATTCTTTTGATTGAGCCGTAAAACAAATACCATATGACAAATGTGATGAATATAAGAATTATGTTTAGGGTTTTTTTATTACAAAATGATGACATCCTGTAAAGAGAATAAAGTCCCGAGCTCAACTTAGAAACAACCATTTCCATGTGTTTATCCCAACTAAAATTCTGATCAATTTTTAACCCTAACAATTTAGTATTGTTTTTAATTTCAATTTCTTGCATGCCCTATTATATTATCATATTATATTATTATAGATTATTATATTATTATTTATTATTATAGAGAACTAAATAGTTTGAAACCCACTCAAAAAAGCTTGGTATTACCCCCAATCAATTATTCATCAATTTGGATTTAAGAAACACCTACGCCACTAGCTCTGGAAGTCAATGTTCATAAGCATCAATATATATTAAATAGAAAATTTAAAACTAAGACGTAACTTCTGTGATGGACCCAGGTTAAATACAATTTTTATGTCTAAAAGTACACAATTAATTTACGCTCCAGGTTACATTGGTATCTTAATAGATGGACAAGAATAGGCTACACTATTATAATTACTAAGTATAATTTAAAATATAATAGAGGTACCGCAAATTTAAATCATATTAACAAATGTTTTAAAGATATTCCATATTATTTGTACTCTAATCGGATGTATTTTAAAAGAAATATTTTATAAAAAATTTTTAACTTATATACCAATTTATAAATTGTCATAAATTAATTTGATACAATATTAAAAAAAAATCATGAATGAAAAATAATTATAAGCATGGGTAATGAAAAATATAGTTTTCAATATTTATTAAAAAATGATTACTATCCCTGTATTATAAAAAAAAGTACTGTTTTTATATTTCATTTTAAGTTAATAAAAAATAAGGATTAATTTTAAATTTATAATAAAAATTATAAATTTTTTTTAAAAATACAGTAAAAGAAAAAAGTTTTTCCAAATATGATGAGAATGTCTTTAGATTCTTTTGTGTAATTTCTTCTGTACTTTTTAATTACTTTACAAAATATTATTAAATATATATATTTTTACGTTTGAATCGTATAAACAAAAAATAATTGTCTCTAATCACATAACAAGATACTCTTTATAACATTTAAATCCAAAATTAAATACCGTCAAAAATTGCTGAAACTAAAATTACAATTTTTGCCACATTATTGCTAATGTTTAACAAGTAGGATATATTAAAAATTATTATAACTTTTTTAAATTTATAAAACTCATGTCGTATTTTTGGTCCAAGGGCTTTTAAATAACATTAAAAAATGTTTATTATTTGTTTTACAGTACCATATTTTATAATAAAGTCTGTTATAAAAAATCATGAACCGCAACAAAGGAAGAAATTTAAGAATTTTGTATGGGTTTTTCTCAATGAAAAAAGTAATTCCAAACTTACCCAAATAAAATTGCTGATGCAGCAGCCAGAATCATCCCCAAGTGAAGGGTTGATTTTGCCCCAACAAAGTCTAACTGTAAACAAAGCAATACTATTTTAGTATTTGATTTATTTCTATAACTTTTTCTAATTAATAATGCATATTATCATGGTTATGATGAAGTAACAATATTAGATTAGATTATTGAAATGGTTACCATACTACAAGATGGGTATTTTAAGCCCAGTATGAATGAGGATTGAGTGCAATATGATTGTGGTGCAATTTTGTAGTCTTGTTACTGACTAAGGCTGACATGTTCCTTAGACAGGACTATTAATTACTAGCCCAACAGCCAATGGAAAATAATGGACCTACAGTTTAACGTGGAATATCCGAACCATGAATTATGAATTGGTCTAATCATGAGGGTGGTCTTAGTGGATTAAAGTAATATTCAATAGTTGCAGACGTTAATCCACACAAGAGAACCTACACCCATCCCCCATTGCTCATAAATATCCACAATTCGTGGCCTCCAAGTAGCTGGATTAAAGGACACGTCACGATCTCAGTCTGAAGTTGTGATGAGTGTAATGGATTCAATTACCTAAATTTTTTTGTTATCATAGGACATCGCCATTGTATTGGTGGAGATATTATGGCAGATTAGTATATTTTGTTTCTACACCAATATAATTATTTACCAGTTAATGTATGTATGTGGATGCTTAATATAGTTACTTACGTATTTGCCTAAAAGTGGACTGCTAAGGAACGCGATTAGTTCAAAGCTGCCAAAAACCAGTCCGTACTCTGTGGCTGTGGCGCCTTTCATTTCGGCCTGAAAATATCAAAATTTAATTGCTATTTGCAGCTTCTGAGATGGTTAAAAAAATTAGACTTCATTCACTGTGTGTAAAAAGTGAAGCCCAGCTTTAAAAAGTTTTCTTGAATAAACCAATCAACGAAGAGAAAATCTTATGTTTTCGTTCTTCATCTTCTTCTACTTTTGTACTTTGGGAAGATAAATAATTAAACTTAATATTATATAAACAATCTTAATACTGAATAATGAATGGATGGAATGGAATTCCAAAAAATCTAAAGTCTATTACTGAAATTATACTGCCAAACCTTTTTTCTATCTTGGGGGACGAGTTCACACCGGTTTACAACACAGCAGGTTCAAAAAATTAGTGGAGATGGCTCAAATAACTAATTTTTAAGTCCTTCATTTTTAATTATATTATTCTAATTTTAAAGTCAGGCAAAACCTACAAGGTAAACTCTAGTGTTGTCCAACTAATTTTAAGCCCGGTGCTCCATGTACTTAGTTTTAAATGTTTCAAATTTAACATCAGGAGGTAAACCAGATTTTACTGAGGTCTTTTAACTGTTTCCAGACCAAAACCGCTCACTACCTTAAAGCTTATGAAACATTTTCAATTATTATATTTACAAAATTGCGGTTTTTGAAAATAAGTACTTAGTACAATAGTGCGATAGTGAGAACTGATATAAAGAGACTGATACCGGATCGGTAACTACTTTAATTTGTACCAACCCACTAGTTACATTACTAGTTTACAGATTGTGTGATTGTTTATTGTCTCTGTTTTATTTAGTGTCTCCAAACCTGATACAACAATGTCACAGTACTGATAACTCAGTGTTAGCACACCCATATGTTTGCTTCATACGTATAAAGTTTTGTAATCAACAAGTGAAAAGTTTAGGTAAAACTATACTTGAAAAATAATTGATGTTATTATCACACTACAAACCTCCTGAGGGTAGAAGGGAGCTTGCAGTGAGATGCAGATGGCGCTAGAGAAGTGGACACTCCCGATGGCTAGCATCGTCAGCCACTGCTTCTTGGTGAGCCTTGGAGCGCCTCCCATGGTTAGGACAGGGCTCATCTGCAGCAAATGGACAAATTATTAGACTTTACTACAGTAGAACCCTATAACGATTCTGAAGGGACCAAAAGAAAAATTTGTTATACCAGGGTTTTCGCTAAACCAAGGTTCGTTATATCGAGGTTAAATAAGGTCAAAATTCGTTAAATAGGGGTTCAATATAAACCTCTGTGTAACAAAAGGGTCGACATTACATTCCGAATTATTACAAAATAAGATACAGTCTGTATTTACCCAATTTCGAGCAAACCGATGCTTGTTCAAAAGCCTGGATGTCCCAACTGCACAGCAAACTGTTAGGCTTTTTCCTGAAGAACAGGATCTGAGAGTGGTAAATTCTTGTTTCGGTATTGTTTTAACAACCTCACCACTGCTTCTTCAACATCCTGTAGTTCACCTTTCTTAAACTTCTTACACAAACAAGGTAGTCCACCTTCATCCACGTACTTGTCTTTGTTATTTATTATTTTTGCCAAAGTAGAGGGAAATGTTAAATTCTTTATCAATGTATTTTTTTTTAATAGAGTTCTCTTCAACCGCTTTTAACCCTTTCTGTTTAAACACCCCTGTTAAGGTTTATTGCTTTTCAGACATCACACACTTTGTCACAATTACACATACACATACTCTCCCATACACACTAAACTACAGCCACTATCTCAACATCCAGAGAACACGACAAAACTTCTGAACAAGTCACTGAACACCGGATGCTCGAGATCTCATGTCGAGGCTTGTTCCTAATTATTACTGGAGTACGCCATGGTTGTCAATGTTTGTAACATTCATAACAGCGGGGATAAAAAGGTGGGGGATTCATGATACAGGGGCTATCTTCGTTATATAGGGGTTTTTTACCTAGGAAATTTGTAATATAGGGGTTTGTTGATGCATTCCAAAGCTGCAAAAATTTGTTACATCAGGTTTATAAGCCGAATTCATACATTATAAAGGGGCTTCTTTAACATGGAGTGTTATAGAAGTTTCAAGGGGATTTGAAAGAATCGTTATTTCAGGGTTCGTTATATCGGGAGTCCACTGTATCAATAGGTTACAATAAGTTATACTGTTATTGTGAAATTAGTTATACTGTACATGTACTCGTACATTCCAGTATGACAATTATCTTCTGAACCATCTTTTGAGCGTATCCTTCCTCTAGCTTTGCCTCGCCCATATCCATCGGCCTGTCCACTTTCATTTTGTGATGATTTAGACAGTAGGTTTTAGTCATTTCTTCCACGCCTCTCTCACCTCCCATCCTCAAGCTATCATCCACCTCCTCCCTCACTTCCCTGCTCAGCTCACACTCATCCATCCTCTGCTGATGCATCTCCTGCACCTGCCCACTGTCCGACAACTCTGTTAAAGGGGTATACTGATGGGGCATCAGCAGTTCACCTTCCTTGACACTGTACGAAGGATCTCCAGGCTCATACAGATACGTATTTGGCAGAGGTTTTCCTGACTCATCCCTGATACATTTTTCTTGCGGGATTTAGAACTTAAGCGTTTTCTGGCTGAAGATGACTGGCCGCTTAGGATGGGTGGACAAGGAGTCCCTAAATATTCCGTGCAGACTTGGTTTCGGAGTCATGATAAACAAGTTGTCGTTAATTCTTCTTCTAGTCAGCAGGCAACTAGTTTCTTCCACCACCTTGATAAAAGGGTCATCGTTAATTCTTTCTCTAGCAGGCAACTAGTTTATGGAAGTTATGTTCCAAGCCTTGTAATTTTTGCAGTCGCTTCATATAGAAATTAAAGTTACATAAATATTGAAATAGACACTACACTTATTTTTAAGTCCAGTGATTCATATAAGGTGAAAATTGATTGCAAAGTAGATGTCGTAAAAGGCGTAGGGGTTGGCGATCCCATCGCCCGGTGGCTTGTCCATCGCAGTCAGCCTCCCTGTCTCTCTACTCTTCTTCCGAGCAGGGTCTGTCATATTTTCATTTTCCTTCTCCTGACTTCAATACATGGTTCAACTGTCTCACTATCACCTAAATTCAACTAATTTTGCAGTAATGGATCCTCTGATTTACATATTTTTCCTTATTGACTATTACCTTTTATTCCTTTTAATAAAACCCATGCATGCCTAAGTGATTGTTCAATTTTAGCCCCAAAAGATCCCTTGTAGTTTATTATGGTAGTGTGAAGGGCAGAGGGTTGGTTGGAGGGGTTTACATAAAATATACTTTGATATTGTTGGTTAAGTTAACATTTTGTTTCAATGATTATGGTATAAAATGTTTATCGAATTTGCATGTTTAACTAACAATTTAAATTTTGATATGGATATATCTAAGATCTGAAGTTACTGTGTTGGTGATTTTGGAGGCAAAATGGAAGTGAAGTTATTTATGGTTATGAGGACAGTTGTTTTGTGGAACTAAAAACACTCCCTTTAGACATATTAATGATCTAAGGTATTTTATTAAGGGAAGTTAACACATTTTGACATGGGTATGTCTTAGCTCTGGGGGTGTGTTGGTAATTTGCAAGACTAATATTTAGGCAGTGACTGTCATATGGCTTAAACGACAGCTGTTTAAAGAAACTGGAAAACATTCCATTTGACATATCCATGATCTAACCTATTCCCCACAGGGAAGTAAATACAGTCCTTTTTTGTCCACGTAATTTCTCTTAAGTATTTTTAAATAGATGTTTAAGGCAAATAAAAACTTTTTCATTGTTCAGAGAAGTTCTCACTTCACATGTCGCATAATTGTAACAAAAGATACATTGAAACCTGAGTAGTGCAGTAATATATATGACAATATCATGTCGTGTGAGTGTTGGCAATTCTGAGTCAGATCAAATGGTCGTCACAAGACTGTGACGTAAGCAGGATCGAATCGCGTCTCGTGACTACCGTTCGACCGCGAGCCGCGACCGGCTTCGGCTCCAGTAGACCGGCAAGCTGCGCCGGATCTGCCGTCAGCTGATCTGTCGGGGCCGGTGTGGGGACAAACAAGATTCTGTGCCAAGTCCAGTCCGCTTTGTGGAAAGCAAAAACTTGTCAACGGCCACCGATCAAAGCTTCGTATTAGCAGTAAACGTCAAAGAATTTTACTACTCTGTACGTTTTATGTTTTGAAACGCGCACAAAGAATAAATTGATGCACCGATTGCATTCTTTGTAACTATTTAGCATAATTGCTTACCATACGAAATCACAGATCTCCGTTGCTATTCGCATTACTGTGAGAGTGCCCACTCTGTTGGATATTAAAGTGGAGGGGGATGCGTGTAATGGATTTCGGCGTTGATTGGAGGAATTTGAATTTGGAGGAATACCACAAAAACCCACCGAGGTTTACTGTGCTAGCCACCGAAGGAAAGTGATCACTCACATTATCGCTACACCATCTTTTCAAGCTACCCGAGTAGTTGTTTTAAGCCAAGTATGAAAGAGAGATGATTGTAGTTTTGTCACTGACTAAAGCTGACATGTTCCGTAGACAGAACTGTTAATTAATTAATAGCCCAATAGTAAATGCCATATCTAAGGGACCTACAGTTTAACATTGAGTGCGAACCATTGCCTCTAAATTACGAATTGGTCTAATAATGAGAATGGTCTTTGCGGAAGAATGAAGTATTCAATCGTGCGGATATTAATCCACACCAGAGAATATTACGACATCGTAATATTGGTACATCCACCGAGCTTTGCTTATAGATATATACAATTAGTGACCTCCAAAGTAGCCGGATATAGGAGTGAGTTAGGAAGAAAAGGATGGGTTAGTTGGGTTATGTAGTCTCGGTCGGTTAACCAGACAGTGTCGAGAGGTAGACCCTCGCCTTAATGGGTCATTGACTTCTAAGGAGTCTGGCTGGGGTATTTAGTTCGGCCTCGCTCGAAACACTAGGACTTCGTACTTGACCTCTCTCTCTGGTGGAGTGTCCTGTAATCCAACTTGGAGGTCACAAATTGTGGATAGTTATGAGAAAAGGTCGGTGGAAATTATCTGGTGTGGATTAACGTCTTCATCATAAGACCTGTTCCCAATTCAGAGACAAATAGTGTTTCGGATTCCATGTTAAACCCTTAGATACCATTGGCTGTTGGGTTATTAATCAACAGTCAGACAACGTAAAATGTCAGTACCAAGACAGTACAAAATCGCGCCACCATCATCTTACACTTATTTTCGTCCATAGTTTGCTTATAATTCCTACCTTGACTGGGACGGCGGCGTCGTGTAATCCAGCTACTTGGAGGTCACGAATTGTGGATAGTTGTGAGAGATAGTCGGTGGATGTGGTGTTCTCTTGTGTGGATTAACGTCCGCACTATTGAACACTACGTTAATCCACAAAGACAATCCTCATAATTAGACCAATTCGTAATTCAGAGGCCGTGGTTCGGATTCCACGTTAAACTGTAGGTCCATTAGTTGCTATCGACTGTTGGGCTATTAATTAACAGCCCTGTGTAAGGAACATGTCAGCCTTAGTCAGTAACAAGACTACAAGATCGCGCCACAATCATCCTACATTCATTCCTCATTCATACTTGGCTTAAAATACCTACTTGGTGGGTCACCATTTCACTAGCTAACTAACTAACTCACTATGAACAATTTCTGACTCCTAAGGAGCTGGATTATTAAGTTAATTTAAGAGAAACTGCAATGGGTAGGTCGCCATTTCAGTTAAATGTATAAAGTATATCGCCATTTCAGAAAGGTAAGGTAATATTCTTTTGGGGTACAGATATATAACTGTCTACGATTTGACAATATACTCTAATGTACCAATTATTATTTTTAAACTAAAAAGTCATGCTACTGACAAAACATTCATATGTAAATATAATATTAATAGCCCAATGAACAAAGGACGCAGCTTCCTTGTCCAGGGTCGAACAATCATCAAATTGTGTTAGGACTTTTCACGAAATTGAACCTCAGATAATAAAGCGGGATATTATTCTTTATACTTCATAATTTTAACTGAAATGGCAACCTACCATAGTAGGTATTTTAAGCCAAGTGTGAATAAGAAATAAGTTTAAGATGTTTGTGGCGCGATCTTGTAGTCTTTTTACTGTCCAAGGCTGATATGTTCCATGGCATATCTAAGAGGCCTTCAGTTTAACGTGGAGTCCAAACCACTTCCAATAAATTACGAACCAGTCTAATGAGGATGGTGTTTGTGGATTAACGTAGTATTCTATAGTACGTTAATCCACACAAGAGAACACTACACCCACTGACCATCGCTCTCAAACTATCCACACAAATCGTGACCTCGAAGTCCAGTAGTTGGATTACAGGGTTATAAAGCAGGGGACTGTTATGAATCATGAAGCCAGGAATTTAATCGTATTCTACTTCAATCATATATATAAATTTACATATTTATAATAAACCTAATAATAAAAATTATCTGATAAACTTACTTTACATGGTTTAACGTTTTTATCTCAACATAATAATTTTTTGAGTGGATGGCTTTGAGAACAACTTTGTAAAATAAACTTAAACAATAAATAATATTTTATTCATTGTTCATTTTCATTATTTCATAAATTGACATTGCAATATCTGTTATATTGAAGTCATCTTTGATTGATTTTGACGCCTAGAAGCTTCGGCCCGCTCTAATAATAATATGCTGATACTAAAATTAGATGTAGGTATAAAAAATTAAAAATAAAAGCCGAAATCATGAATTGAGTAATTTTTAATTAGCTAAACTACACCATGTTTTAATAATGTAGTGTTGAAATTGTACTTTACCGTTTTATATTAATCAATATTTTACAATTCGTAAACAAATTATCACTAAAATCAACTTACCAAAAGCACAAAACATAGAATTTAAAACCTCCCCCGAAGGAAATGCGTTTCACAATTTAACGAACTTAAAAAAAGCTTCAAAACTAAAATTTCACTATATTAAATACTTGAGAACTTCACTGCACTTCACACACGGACGGACGGATATGTAATGACTGCGAGATTCTGTGGAAGACCGTGGTTCGTGGTTGACCCGTGAAGATGGCGATGTGTGGTGATAAGAGATAAGAGCTGAACACGCCGGCACAAGGTCAGGGAATAATACTGTAGGATATCACTATCGGAGTGTCAATACGGCGGGCTGAAGAAGTGTGAGGCTACATGGCGAGTGATGCGGTAGTCGATTAATCGATTGGTTTTGTAACCGAAAGTTATCGAATAGACCGATTAGTGAAGAATCGTTTTTTCTCAGAGTAAAACGATTGTTCCATCTAAAATTAATTGGTGGCTTGATATTAGCTATAACAACAAATCTTGTTTCCAAGTACAAGTACAGTACTTGACTCACATGGCAAAATAATTACCATTATTTCAGAGGCAAAATTGATGTTCGGACACCAAGTTAAACTGTAGCTCCCTTAGATGCTAATTGTTTTTAGGCTAGTAATTGAAATTCCTGTCTAAGGAACATGTCAGCCTTATTACATTTACCTTTATGAAATGACAAAATATCCAGGTATTTCAAGACAATCTAAATATATAAAACAAAGTCGTGTTAGTTACACGCATTATAACTCGAGAACGGCTGGACCGATTTTAATGATCTTTGATTTTTCGGATTCGTCTCTGCTCCGGTCATGCTTTAGGCACATTCTTATTATGAGGATGGTCTTTGTGGACATGTTTACTACAACGATGTTCTTTCTGCTTCTTTGAATTAAAGCAAGTTCATTTATTTTTAATTAATTAGGCTAAATTCTAGTTTACGGCATGGTGGGAGCATTCAGATCTATAAATACTACTATTAAAATTAAAATTATTTCAAAGTAGGAGAGATTTTGTTTGAAAATTACTCATGAAACTAATCGATTAGTTTTAACGATTACTCTATTCGGTTTCTCATTATTCGGTATTCGATAGTCGCTTCACTGGGTCCAAGTATCACGTGGAGGGGAGGGGCATGCTGGAACGAATCCAACTCTGAGCCCTGACCATCTGCATAATTTACACAGAGAGTTTATTTTTTATTGCTCATCACTGTGGTCGTGTCCAAAGCCAAAGTCATGGAAAAGTTTGAACAAGTCAAATCAAACAAGTTGTCCATGACAGATCGCCTCTGTCTGGAATATTCCAGTACAGAGATCGTCTTTGGGTAGGCCTTCATTAAACGCATCGTATTTTTGTTTGGCTTTACAGTTTGGAATGTTTCCATCCCACCATCTTGCCTCCGAATCTCAGGCAGGACCTCTGGAAGGATCTCTCTATCTTTGGAGGACCTCCACATCTCTCGGAGGATATGTCTCTAGTTAGACCTCTATACCACTGGAAGGATCTTTTCATATCTTAAACACCTACGCATATCTGGAAAGACCTCCACATGTCTGAAAGGACCTCCAAATATGTGCAAGGTCCTCCTCCACATTTTTGGAAGGGACCTAGCATCTCTGAAAAGACCTCCATCTCTGGAGGACCTCCATATTTCTGGAAGGGACCTAGCATCTCTGAAAAGACCTCCATCTCTGGAGGACCTTCACATTTCTGGAAGGACTTACACATTTATAGATAGATCCTACACATCACTGAAAGGACCACCAAATCTGTCCAAGGTCCTCCTCCACATTTTTGGAAGGGACCTAGCATCTCTGAAAAGACCTCCATCTCTGGAGGACCTCCATATTTCTGAAAGGACCTCCACATTTCTAGATGGATCCTACACATCACTGAAAGGACCTCCAATCCTGTCCAAGGTCCTCCTCCACATTTTTGGAAGGGACCTAGCATCTCTGAAAAGACCTCCACATCTCTGGAGGACCTCAACATTTCTGAAAGGACCTTCACATCTTCGGAAGGACCTCGCATTTCTGGAAGGAACTTCACATTTTTTTATGAATCCCCATATATTCATATCTCCATATTGTCTTATCTTATTGAGCTAGGTACTACTGCATTATTTATTGGCCAAATAAAAAGGCAGTATATTCTTCAACACACTGCATTCCTAAAAGGAAACACTCGAGGAACTGGTTTTGCCAAACTGGATGTACAAAAACCAGATATTTCAGAATAAATTTTACACTGAGATTCGAATACTACTCAAAGTTTCACATTTCAAAGTAAACCACAATTTGAACTCGAATGGCTCTATGTTATTCATGTTGAATAATCTGCTGTTATATACTCAGTAATTATCTAGGAATGTATATAAATTATTATCTACTCAATTAAAAAATAACCTATAAATTTGTTATATTATGAATTCATTGATAAGTATTATTGTAATAATATTTTTAGTCCATAACAGTTATGCTACTTGGAGGATAAAAATGTACTAAAATATTAGGTATTTTTAACGATGATTTTATGAGCTATTTAAAATCTTTAGTTTAATCAAAATCAATATATTCTTGCTGTAAAGTATGTTGCACTAAGCAATTGATGTTCATAAATTTAAATCTTTTATAACGACAGAATAGACCCTAAAATAGGGCTTATGATGTAAAACTATTTTAAACTTTATAATAGAAACGTCATCATTATCGAGTATTTTGATGCATTGTAATGGTTATCTGATGACACACAATGATTTTGCGTTTTCTTTTCGATGACTATTTTATTTTTATCTGCTAATGACGTAGGCACTGGTATTAACATTGCCCGCATTTATTTGTATTGTTTATTGAATTAATTACAGTATCTGTCAGAAATCATAAAACCCAATTTTGGGGTATGATCCTTCCTTAAAACCTCCACGAATAGAGCGACATTCTTGATTCTTGAACTCAACAATTAATGATCATTTTTACTCCTACAAAGGCATTTTTATGAGGATGGGGTCATTTTTACGACAGTTATTGTGTGTGTAGACACACACGCAGTTTATATATGTTCAGTTTCGAACGAATTGTGTTTTTTGCATCTGGAAACCCCAAAACAAAACAAAAATGATCTCCGGTTATACCATGAGATAAGGTAATGTATCCTCATTTCGTATAGGAAATCCGCTTAAATACACCTTCTCTAAAAGATTACTGGTAATAAATCACCTAGTTAGGTACGAACTCTGTAGGGGTATGTTGTACGTGGCCTACATTACTTTTTTTGTTCGAAGTTAAATGTTTTTCAATAACTAAAATAACCTTGGATATGATATCACATTGTTGAAGGAAACTCGAGTCTAAAGTGTATTTTCGTTACTCGGGCAAATTGCAGCCTTGTACGAAGTATTGATATGGATATGTCTGTTCAGTTCCTATACACTGCTTTTATCAACCATATGACGTCACTTATGTTACACTTTTTGCGTCCCGCAAACCGCTAGCACCCCCCTCCATAGAGCTTAGACATATCCATGCCACAAAACAGAATATAGTTACTAAAGTAAGTCAACCTGTTTCTCCATTAAATTGCAAAATAACTTGTTTCAGAATCAATCCTCATTAAAATCAGGTTTTAAACCAGTACAAACAGGTTATTTCAGAATTAATTAAGTAAATATATTTATTTTTCCCCATCTCTTAACAGACCAAATTCCCTGTTTTAGCGAATTTCCCATAGGGAAGAAGCTATTACCGTGTGTCTCATGGTAAGACTTAAGCCCGGGACCATGTTATTTTTTCTTATTTAGGTGCCTAGAGACCAAAAACAATAGTCGTTAAAATGTATATATGTATATGTACCGTATATATATATATATATATATATATATATATATATAAACATCTAAACACAGTACGTTGTATTGTGGGGCTCCAATGTTAATCTTATGGAGGATAAGGAAAAATTAATATTTCCCATATTAATCAATATTTTTGGATTAACCTTGGTATTTACCTTCATGTTGTTGATATCCACCCGTTTATGCTTAAAAACCATAGTTAATGTGTTTATCATGGCAGCCAACTTGCATACTCTTTTCCCATATTAATCATATAGGGAATAGGCAAACTCCTTTATTTATGGAAAGATGTTGATGAAAGTTGGTATAAATGTTAAAAATAAAAATTGTTTATAGTAGAAATGCCTACTTCCAGTGTTCCTCACAGCAGCAAACCTGCACACTCTTTCCCATGTTAATCTTAAGGAGAATAGGCAAATAATTATCATGTTTATGGACAGATTTTTATAAAACTTGTCATATATTATTATTATATTATTGATTTGGAAATTCGCTGAGTATGCAGGTCTGCTGAGACGGGGGTATTTATTTAGAAAACTATTAACAATGCCTAATAAAAAATGCATTTGGATCCAGTATTAAACCATCACAAAATTAACATACATACAATGGTTTAAAAAGTGTTATAATAACCTTTAGGATACTCATTAATCCTGCTAACAGTTGGAGCTGTTTCATCAGTATTAATTGGTTTATTTTTAGTACGTATACAAACAAAGATTGCTTCCGCATTGTTTTACACTTGAACGTATATTGTTGTTTGCTATTCATGAGGTTGATTTTCATTAACATTGCAATTACACTCGCGGTGGTGGCGATGCAGCAAGATTACAGAGGTCCAACCTTCGTCGTTGATCACTATAATTTGCTTAATATTCCTCTGGCAGCTAACTTGCAAATTTCTTCTTCATTTAACAATCGCTATCTGATTCAGTCAATCGTCGATTGTTGAGAATTGATTGTTGGTTATGGCCAGTTGGATAGAAGATGATGAGAAGATTTGGGGGATCAGAATTGTTGTGATGGTAAGTTGAAAGGTGCGATAAATTGTTATTTTAACATGTATGTCTTAGCTCGGGGGGTGTTGGCAATTTGTAAGATGAAAGTTTGTAACAGGTTTCCATAGAAACTACCAGAGCTATTGTATTGAATTTTTAATTTATAAGAATAAGAACAGCTGTTTTGAGTAATTGAAAACATTCCATTTGACATATCCATGATCTAACCTATTTCCCACAGGGAAGTACTGTAAATATAAACATTTTTACGATGCCGTTCAATGTTATTTTAGGTTTTATTTTATTTTCCATTTTGACTACTTTAATCATTATTTTTCTACTTTTCACTGTCCGAATTTTTTATAATCTTGTTACGTTTTTGATTCCTGTTTAGACGGACCTGAAAACGGTCAAGATTCTAAATCCCGAAACGTCGTGAAACCTTTTTTGAATATTTAATAACTTGAATGTTATATAAATTTTAAATATTTTGATTTTATAGCTATCCTTTTAAATATTAGGTAGTATTTTCGTAGGAAGAGAAATGAGAGTAAGTGATTGTGAGATCTTGTATTTTATGCTAATACGGATATGTTTCCTTATAATGACTGTTAATTTAACAGCCCAACAGCCATTGGCATCCAAGGGACATACAGTTTAACATGGGATCCGAACCACAATTTTGTCTGAATATTTTAAACAATTTAAACTCTTAAAATTTTGAAATGATATTTGAATTAATAATATAGTAGTGCTGACGTTAATACACACCAGGGAATATCACATTCTCTAACATTGCTCATAATTATCCACAATTTGTGACCTCCATGTAACTGTTTTAGGACACACTACCGTACCGGTATAACATAACAAATCCCCAAAAATGGTCAGTGTATTCAAATAAAATATTACATATTGTATATATTAACTTGGCTTAAACCTACCATTGGCCTCAATTTCAGTTAAAAGTATTAAAAATATTAAGAAGTGTAGAACTGTACGTGATTTTTATGTTTCCAAGATTTTTTTAATATTGATGAATACTTTAACATGACATAGAATACAGTACATTACTTGTATTCAAAGTCTAGAAAAGTCAAAGTTCAATCTAAGCCGGTCAACACCTAGTGAACTCACGGTCAATATACATGTTGATAAATGCTTTCTTATACAATTATTGAACTATAACTTTGGATAACGTCTTGTGTGGTCCCCTCAATATCATATAATAATCTGGCCATTGACGTAAGAGAATGATGAGTCAAGAAATTCAACTTTTGATTTCAAACTGAGTAACAATTAAATGACTACAGAGTATGCGACAACAATATATCGTACGCAGCACGCAGGCGTGAGTAGAGCGATTTTCACAAAACGTTGTGATAAAGACATGTGATGATCTCGACTTCCCCCTAGGGAGGAAAAGAATTATCTTCGACTAGCAAAGTATATATTATAAACAGTCATTTTCGTAGCAGTACGACGAAACATGTATGTACAGGTATATCGACTGAGCCTATGTTATTAGCAAATTGTTTAATTCGTATTACCAACCTCTGTGATGATAAAAGCCTAATTGCACAAATATTCCAAAGCCTGGGTTGCTAAACAATCAATTTAAACTGGCCCAATTTGAATTTTAATTAGGCCCAACTTTATTCCAGGTAAAATAACACATTATAAGATGTTTATAGTTATTTAAATTCACGAAACATATTTTATATGGGAATTAAAGTAATTTTTACACCATCCACATCAAGTTAATAATTGTTATCTACACGTACACTCATTCCAAATTAGTTCGTTTTTCTCGACACAATTAATCCTAATCTCTTTGACATCTCTATGTTGATTTTGAAAACCCGAGCTTTTTCAATACAATCACGGTCAACAAATTACAAAACTTTTTAATACTCAAAATTTTAAAGTAAATATATTGTAACTTTTTTAACTTGTACTATTTTTTAAAATTGATAAATCCTACATCATTTCAGGATTAACAGATATGTACAAATTACGTTTTTAACTTAATAATACAGCCCAAATCAACCATATGAAGACTACTGTACAGCAAAAATTTTTATCTACTTAACTGATAAAAATATTGAGATTATTTGTATTTCAGTCTAATAATAAATCTAAAATTCCTATCTGCAAGATATATAAACATTTCTACAATACATGAATCATAATTTGCTACAAAATAAAATTTATTACATTTATATATTTACATTCAAAAATATATCCTATATCATTTTATTAAAACAAAGCAACATACAAAAAAAAGTTCCTTCGACAATACTCATATACAACAGATATAAACTATATCCTTGCAAAATATTTTTATATCCTTTTTTTAAATAATATCATTGCACAATTCTATCCTTGCACAATACCTTCAAATAATTTGTACATTACAAAATATCCTTCAAAAAATGCACAATTCACAGTTTTTTCATAAATAAAAAATCTTGCAATTATTATCTTTAAAAAGGCACAATAGTTACTTATAAACTAAAAAATATTCTGTTTTGTCTTAAATTGTAAAATTTATAACAGTTGCACAGCCACACCAATTGTATAGTGGCTGTGATCTGCTCACGCACATAATCCTCACAATTACACCAATACTCTTTAAACATATTTTTGCAATGACTATAACATGTTGATTAGTAGTACTTGATAGTATATGTAAAAGCTTATTACGTCACTGCGAGATGAGTTTTCCGGATTAGAAACTGAATATACTACAATATTAACATTTCCTAAAAGATGCATCCTATGGAGCATCTAACCGTAAAGGATTAATATCACAATGCTCCTATCCCTGCAAAATCATCATATCCGTGCACAATACTTATATCCTTGCACAAAAATCAGTTCCTTGTACAAGCCTCCTATCCTTTTAAAATCCTCATATCCCTGTACAATACTCATATCCTTGCACAATACTCACTCATATCACTGCACAATACTCATATCCTTGCACAACACTCATATCCTTGTACAATCCTCCTATCCTTTTAAAATCCTCATATCCCTGCACAATACTCATATCCCCGCAAAATACTCATATCCTTGCACAATACTCATATCACTGCACAATACTCATATCCTTGCACAATACTCATATCCTTGCACAATACTCATATCACTGCACAATACTCATATCCTTGCACAATACTCATATCACTGCACAATACTCATATCCTTGCACAATACTCATATCCTTGCACAATACTCATATCACTGCACAATACTCATATCCTTGCACAATACTCATCCCTGCACAATACTCATATCACTGCACAATACTCATATCCTTGCACAATACTCATATCCTTGCACAATACTCATATCACTGCACAATACTCATATCCTTGCACAATACTCATCCCTGCACAATACTCATATCCTTGCACAATACTCATCCCTGCACAATACTCATATCACTGCACAATACTCATATCACTGCACAATACTCATATCCTTGCACAATACTCATCCCTGCACAATACTCATATCACTGCACAATACTCATATCCTTGCACAATACTCATATCCTTGCACAATACTCATCCCTGCACAATACTCATATCCTTGCACAATACTCATATCCTTGCACAATACTCATATTCCTGCACAATCCTCCTATCAATAAATATCATTTTCAATATCAATTACTTCTGTCTAGCGAAAACGAAGAAGTTGTGTTTACAAGAAACCTCCTTCACGTATTACTGCAATTGTTTTAGTCCATTACAATGTAATATTTCCATAATAGACATTTGATCACGTATGTCATGTAAAAGTGATAGTTTATTACCAGACTTTGTTGATATGAGACTATTTTGAGAGCCGCGTCCAGGGCGTAGGGTTCACGGGTTCAGTGCTGGCGCCGGCGTGGCCCTGGCAGTGAACCGTGGTGTAAACATCCACTATCACCGTCAGTTGTTTTGTTGTCGTTAATTTCCGACGTATTGTCCTCGTCTCTATCTGTTGACTTACTTATTGCGGTGAAGGTTTTCCAGTTCAAGTCCATGTCAGCTGGAGATTTTATGTCCTTCACTTGTTGATATTACAAATTATTGAACTGGGATACGGCGTGTCCTGTAATCTAGCTACTTGGAGGTCTCGAATTACGGATAGTTATAAGCGATGGATGGTAGATTCGATGGTAGATCGTAATTCAGAGGAAAATAGTGATCCAGATCCTACGTTAAACTGTACTTCCTTTAGATGCCATTGGCTATTTATTAACAGTTCTGTCTAAGGATAGCGTGGTCCTTAGAAAGGACTGTAACAGCCTTAGTCTGTAACAAGAGTACAAGATAGCATCACAATCATCTTACTCTCATTTATCCTTTATACTTGGCTCCTAGCTTGGTAAAAATACCGGGATGGCGGCGACATCCTGTAATCCAGCTACTTGGAGGTCACGAATTGTGGATAGTTGTGAGTAATGGTGGTTGGGTGTAGTGTTCTCTTGTGTGGAGTAACGTCCGCACTATTGAATACTTCGTTTATCCGCAAAGACCATCCACATAATTAGACCAATTCGTAGTTCAGAGGCTGTGGTTCGGATTATACGTTAAACTGTAGGTCCCTTAGTTGCCATCGGCTGTTGGGCTATTAATTCACAGTCCTTTGTAAGAAAAACGTCAGCCTTAAGTCAGCAACGAGACTATAAGATCGCGCCATTATCATCTTTCATTTATTTCTCATTCATAACTAGCCTTAAAAGACCTGTTTAGGTTTCAGAATGCAATGTTTTTATCCTTATGGAAGTTAGGAGGCTAGTATCTTATCCCAACTCATAGCAGAAATAATAATAAATAATTCGGGTGTACGTCTACCGAGGCTTATAGTTCTAACCACCAGAAGGGACTCAAGGGCTTCCGTTACCACCATGTGTTCAGTGCCCGTATGACAATAGGCGTGAGAAAGGAAGAACAGGTAACGTGGGTGAGGGTATGGTCTCGGTCGGCTGACCGGACAAGATCCTCGCCCTGCCGGGACTTTGACTTCTAGTAGGGGATCTTGGGGTCTCCAGCAAGCCCTCGAGTCCTAACTTCTCAAATTTAGAAGTCTGCACTAACCTCCCCTAGTGGGAAACCAAAGATTTCACTCTAACTGGTTTAAATACACTAGGTTAGATTACATTTTGACATTGCGACCTACCCAGGTAGGTATTTTAAGCCAAGTATGAATGAGAAATGAGTGCAAGATGTGGCGCGATCTTGTAGTCTTGCTGACATGTTCCTTAGACAGAACTGTTAATTAATAGCCCAACAGCCAATGGCATATCTACACCTGCAGTTTAACGTGGACTCCGAACCACTTTAGGCTCTTAATGACGAACTGGTCTAATTAAGAGAATGGTCTTTGCGGACTAATATAGCATCCAATAGTGCGGATGTTAATCCTCGCCAGAGAATATCCCATCCACCGACCATCTTATAAACAATTCCGCAATTCGTACAAGTTTCGACCTCAGGCAACAACACATCATCAGACGGACAAGGATATCAGTTGTTAATCTTCATCCAAAAGTATAAGGTAGATAATATGTTTAAATAGCTATCCACAGCAATCGGGGCTTCATTAAAACCAAAATGGAATAATAATGTTCACTTGGAGCACAGCTACAAACTGTCATAAAAATTAGTCTTTCAAATAGTCAAATCAAACTTGTTTAGTTCTCATTATTTTCGTTTTATTTTTTAATGCAATTTTTTACGAACCTTATGATTTTGTATACAAGTCGAAGTTGTAACAATATAACTGAATTAATTAGAAGTTCACACGCTTTTGTGTGTACTTAGTAGCACGTTGTGGCATATCTGTAATTTATCAGCTGACGATAAGAGGTCACACTGTCTAGCACGCGATTCCAAAGACCTACAAACCTCGTGTCATCGTTAACAGCTGACGCTCTCTGTGCGGATGGTGCGCGCACTAATTTGGACTACTTAGGTTATGTTCCAAATAGTTGAACATGAAACCATATTCTTTAATTAATGACAGTCAAAACTTACCTCTCAAGACTTCTTTCTAGGTTAAGTTGTTAACAAGTTCTTCATAATGAGCTTCATATTGGACGAAAATTATAAATATTTAATTCTAAGCGCTTTCGCTAAAAACTCTTTAACTTTTTTACTACTTTACACCTACAAATCCATAGATTTAACTGCTATACACTAATAATTAGGAATATAGTTACGTTTATTTCATCTGAAAGTTTTATGAGAAATAAAATCAAAATGTTATAAGAATAGCGTCATGAGAAAAGAACATACCAGGGTGAAAATTAGGCTACGTTTCTTACATGGTTTGGTGGGAACGTACAGAAGATTCCAGTCTAATTAGGGGGTTTTTTATTGAAAAGAGCGAATTACTCTCAAGGCACTTCAGCCGTAGCGGCTTTTTGCACACCCCTGTGTGAGTTGCGGCATTATCACATTGCGAAAAGCCATTGGTGATTGGCGGGATTTGAACCCGGGACCTTGAGCACCAAAGCCCCGCGCTCTACCCCTAGACCAGCGCGCCCCCTCAATATAATTAGGGGTTGATATTGGTCTTTTTCCGTCCCTCTCTTTGGGGTTTAAGGGGATTCATGAGGGATATATTACACTACATAAACGGGCGGAGACAAGTACCTAGGTTTGTCAGCCAATTTGGCTTTTTGAACACCCCCTGGTGATGGTGATGAAGAGTTTAAGTTCACTCCAGTCTTAAGAGCCTGGTAAACTGCTGCAGTCTACCAAGTAGCTCCTCCGGTGGCAGGTGTCTAAACCCTCTTTATGGATCCAAGTACCTAACAAAGTCTAATGCAGACAAACAGCAGCACTGTAGAATCCCAACAGTGCCAGGTGCTTTCTCAACTTTCCGTGTCCCCTATGATGAGACCAATGATGTTTCTTTGTTCAGACCCACCTAGTCGTAGAAGATCTTCCGCAACCCTCGCAGAAGGGGAACTGAGGGTCAACTTACTCACTCTCAGGAGGGGGAGATCCGACTATCTTCTGAGATGACTCTCATTTAGTCATATACAATTTGGCGGACATTCGCCTTAAATTTGCAAAAGGGTCAGTCTTATTTTCTTTAACCCCGATGGATATCAACATGGCACAACGTAGCGACGTTAGTCACATAGGCTCATGAACAGACAGGAGTCACAGGCCAATTGGTTCGATTCAGGAATCTTTATATGGCCCTGAGCTATTGTGTCAGTGAATTTTTGAGTTGTTAATTTGTTGGTCATGAAATTCAAAATGTAGTCGAACATTTTAATTGTTTAAGTTATTACAGTTGATATGCTTTGCGGAGTTAGGTTTGGTAATAGCATAAGGGTATTAACATACGCTCTATATACCTTTTAAAACGATCATCCTCATAATTAGACCAAATTCGTAATTCAGAGGCCGTGGTTCGGATTCCACGTTAAACTGTTGCCATCGGCTGTTGGGCTATTAATCAACAGTCCTGACTATGGAACATGCCAGCCTTACTCAGTAACAAGACTTCAAGATCGCGCCACAATCATCTTACACTCATTTCTCATTTCAAGGCTGAGGCTCCGTAAAGTGGAGAAGGTCTGAGATGTATGAGAATGCAGGGTGCAATAACCTGTACATCCGCAAGATGGGTTTAAACGACAACTTTTTGCAGTTTGGCCAGATGCAGTTCCCCGGATTACATAACAGATGCACCTCATTCAATTGAATCCAGTTTTAGAACCGCATTCTTCAGCCTTTACTGCCTGGGACGCCGCTGCCGACCGTTACGTAACATTGTTTGTTTTTATTCTTACGAGCGCCATTGTTTACCTTTCTCCAAGTACATCTGAATTTACTAGCGTATTTGTATTAATCAATGTTTATCTGTGCACTGCTTTGTGTTTTTAAAGTTTTTACATTTTTTACCACCAGCTAATTTAAAGTTTCAAACAGTTTGATGAGGGAGACTTCCCTTACCTGTAATAAAAATGTTTGTATTTACTTCCTTGTGGGAAATAGGTTAGATCATGGATATGTCTAAAGGGAATTGTCTCAGTTCATCTAAACAGCTGTTCTTATTATTTTATATTAAAAATTAATACAATAGTTCTGGTAGTTTCTATGGAAACCTGTTACATGTTTTTCATCTTAAAAATCGTCAACACCCTCCAGAGCTAAGACATATCCATGTCAAAATATTAAGTACCTACTTAACATATAACTTGATATAAAAAACAAAACAAACAAACAACATATTCATAAACAAAATATTCCTGGATTTTTGTTTTTATATCAAGTTAAATTTTTGAACATATCGAACATATTGAAAAGGTATGCTCTTAAGCCACATCTCATAATGCATTCCAAGTTTTACATCGATACTTTGTTAATTAACGCCACTACACACGCGTGAAGGAGTTCCGCCAAATTTAACATTGCTCTTACGGGACTAAATTAAGATGGCTAACATTTAGTCAGTAGACTCTTAAAATCTCACCATGTTACCACTCAAATAATCAAATTTTTTTACAAATGACGCCGTGGTGTGCACGCAATGGATCTCGGAGATACTACAGCAGTCAAGATTGCAAAAGTATAGTTATACAGTAGTTCTATTAGTTATAAATAATGAAGTGAATCAATTGTAGTGCATTATCTAGTATATTTCTCACGCCAGTGGTTCGTACATTCACGTGTTCATATGAGTCCAAACCCTTTCGTGATATTTTTGTTACTTATGATTTTGAAGTGAATCATAAAACCTGCGAATATGAGTTGTCTTATAAGCACTGCACAAGTTATTTATTTTACCTTACATTACTCAAGTAATTAAAGCTATGCGACCTAAAAGTGTAATGAGTAGCGTTTAGACTATACACATAATTGGGTGAAAACCCTCGATTACAAAAAATCAAGAAGGTGTAACGAATAAATTATTAATTCTGGAGTTTTATCATCGATAAATATGAGAGTTTTTGCCTATTCTCCATAAGATCAACATGGGAAAAAGTATGCAGGTTAAGCCATGATAAACACATAAACTATGATTTTTAAGCATAAATGTATGGATCTAAACTAAACTAAATAAAAACTAAAAATTGTGAGAGGCCTTAAGTCATTATTTTTTCCTCACTCCATAATACTACTTAAATGAAAATAAGTACTGTGTTTGAGTTTTTAATATCTCGGTAATTGGAGATAAAACTGTAAAACTAAATTGTGTAGTTTTTTAGCTGATTCAATGATTAGTATTTAAATTTTATTCTATGAAAAATGCAAAAAAACATTTTTGTTACAAAAAACTAGATACCAATGTTGTTAAACTCGTCAAATGTTAAATAAGTTCTAAAATTTGGTCTCGATCGACTTTTACGAGATTATCGTGTTCACAGACACACAAAAAACACAAATACACACAACCAAAATAATATATAATATAATATTAACATATATATATAGATGACGATATGCTAAGGCACCTAAAAAGTAATGGTCGTTAAAGTCTTACCTTGATAGAAGATTTAAATGAACCTGATTTTCTTAAAATTACAAAAAATCAATAATTTTTTTACAGCGTGTAAATTTGAAGGTTGTTCTGGAGTTTTGTATGTTAATGAGAGTAAAGCGTGAATGGTTCATAATAGCAATGCGTCTGCGCCTGCCTCAGTCACGACCTTGAGCTTATATAACTGTCGAATGGCGCTGGAGAAACTAAAAATGAAACTGTAGGGTTTTTTGCTACATCCTTCGCATACTTTTCCAAATACTTTATACTTTTAACTTAAATTGCAACCTAACCAGGTAGGTGTTTAAGTAGTATAATTGAGAAATGAGTGTAAGGAAGTGGTTTGGACTCCACGTTAAACTGTAGGTCTCTATAGCTATGCCGTTGACTGTTGGGCTATTGATTAACAGTTCTGTCTATGAAAAATGTCAGCCTTAGTCAGTAATAAGACTAAAAGATCGCTTCACAATCATCCTACACTCATTTCTCATTCATACTTTGCTTAAAATACTTACCTGGGTAAGCTGTATAAAGTTAAAAGTATAAGTTCTATAGAAAAAGATTTTAACGGCGCATAGAGAGATAATGGTTATGTTCAAGACATGGGCAGTTAGCACGACCTAAATTAATTTATAACTGACGATTTAATAAGGATGACCGGTTGATAACGTTACTATAGACCATCTAATTGTAATCTGAGATCAATTATACTTCAGCACAGTAGAACTACGCAAACTTTGTTGGCGAATTTGGACTATTTTGTAGGGACAATAAACTGAAATTTGTTTAATTTGGTACTAACTATCCGAGGTTCGATTTTGATGAAATTCAACTCTCAAACCATTTTTCGAATTTTTATTTTGAGTAGTTCACCCCTAAAATCCTTAAAAAATAGAAAGTCCGAATTTCTCAAAATCCGCTCTAATGATTTTATTAAAACTTCATGATTCATAGTGCTTGTGGTCCCGTAATATGACACCACCTGAATATTTGTAAAATTACTGGTTTAAAGTTCATGGGGTTCTATGTCAAAACAGAAATTTATTTTTAAATTTTCTGGCAAAATAAATTTAATTAGGATATTCTTCTATCGATAGTTTTGTAGGATAATTTTATATACCGTATTAGGATAAAGGATAATTTTCTGGCAAAAGCTGAAGTTCTGGGAAAAAGTTGAATTGACTGTCCTTGGTAAACACTGTACGTTGTCTAATAGCACCTCATGTCATTCTTATAGACAATAATTTAAAAAATCAATTCTTCCTTATTTAATTTTTTATCATTTCACATTAATCTTGGTCTGCAGCGTAAAGTTAACACGTATTTATTTACTGTCAGACGTTTGGAAGATCGTTGGGTCAGCTAGTTTTAAATAAATGTCTAAATGATATTTAAATAAAACTGAAAGAATGTGAGAGCTTTATGTGTATTTTTTAGTTTGATTAAGGGGGAAAGTATATGTTAAACACTGATATATTTTATTGAACACAATGGTTCACCATAAATAATGATTTGTAAAATTTGTAATCGTATAAACTGTATTAAAATTACTTTGACTTTTTAAATACTAACAAAACCAGTCGCGCCAGACATAAAAGCTAAGCTATTAAAAGGAAATTTGCGTCATGATTAAATTAAAATAACTAGTGAGTTTAAAATTTTTGTTCTTAGTTCTTTTGCTTCATATTCGTAATGTTTTGGCCTTCATGTCAACGACCCATTACGCGAAGGTTAAGACGCTACTCTACAAATTTGATAATAATTTTAATGATTATATTCAGACTTTTGGTTTTAGCGAATTTCCCATAGGGAAGTAGCTAGACCATGTTATTTTTTCTTCTTTAGGTGCCCAGAGACCAAAAACAATAGTCGTTAAAATTTATATATATATATATGTGTGTGTGTGTGTGTGTGTGTGTGTGTGTGTGTCTGTGAACACGATAACTCTTGTAAAAATGGTCCGATCGAGACCAAATTTGGTAGAGACGTGTATTCCTACAAATGCTCGGACGAGTTCGTAAACCAGACATATCGGTCAATGGGAACGGGTAGTTTGGGGGGGTTTTGTACCCCAAAATTAATTTTTTTTTAATATTTCTAATTTTATATTTCACCATTAGAATCAGCTTAAAAAACTACATAATTTAGTTCCTTAAAGTTTTTCTCTATCTCCAACGGTTACCGAGATATAAAAAAATCTAAACACAGTACGTTGTATTTTAAGGCTCCAATGTTAATCTTATGGAGGATAAGGAAAAATTAATATTTCCCATATTAATCAATATTTTTGGATAAAACTTGATATTTAGCTTCATGTGGTTTAGGTTCATCCATTTATGCTTAAAAATCATAGATTATGTGTTTATCATGGCAGCAAACCTGCATACTCTTTTCCCATGTTAATCATATGGAGAATAGGCAAACTACTTTATTTATGGACAGATTTTGATGGAAGTATGAATGCTAAAAATAAAAATTTTTGATGGTACAAATGCCTACTCTCAGTGTTCCTCATAGCAACAAACCTGCTCACTCTTTCCCATGTTAATGTTATGGAGAATAGGCAAATGAATTCTCATGTTTATCGACAGATTTTGATCAAACTTGTCATATATTATTATTATTATTATATTATTGATTTGGAAATTCGCTGAGTACGCAGGTCTGCTGCGACGGGGGTATTTAAAATATATAAACGTTGTAGTTATAATTTTATAAAAATAAAAAGTAGTGATAAATTTGCTCTCTTTTGCATTTTATGACTGTTTTAGCACTCAAATTTTTTTAAATTTTTATATATTATGAAAAATATAATTATGTAATAATTATATAATTATAACATAGTTAATAATATTATAATATGAATTATAATATAATATAATTAAATAAATTAATACTATATAATTGATACTTTTTAAAAACTTTTATATTATTCAGTTCTCAATGTCAATCAAGAAAACCGCCTGTACATAACTGTGCCAACTATCTACCGAACCGGTGGTGCTCTCTAATATATTCAAGATGTCCGCCAACCTGTTCCAAAACGAGCTAAATATAGCAAATGTTAGGTTCCAAATTTTTTAGCTGGTTTAAAATCAAAAATTGAAAAAACCTACCTCATCCATGAGCATCGTGGCTGTTTGGTGGTTGTTTTCCCAATTAGGCGCCATTTCTTCAATTGAACAATCACAACCGGAAATGTCACTGAGTACTTAGCGATTATTTACACCATTTCCGGGTTTCGCGACGATTGAATGGACGGAGTGATTGAAGTTCGACACATGTGGCCAGGATCCAGGAACGCTGGAACACTGGAGGAAGACTCTAGGCTCTCTAGGCCGCACTGCCTTCGTCTCGACCGGAGTGGTTATGTAACTAACCCAGGTAGACGATAGATCCCCACTACTTCCACCTCCACCGACCTCGACCCTCCGCCTAGGAAAGACGCGGGGATCATCCCCTGGCCCGAGTAAATCTGATAAAAGCGTCTGCTTTGGAAACTGGGCTCATGGCATTCCTCATTTGGAGAACATGACCTCAGTCTTTATAGAAAGAAAAGTTCGTTTTAGCTCCATTAAAAAATGAAAAAATGGTTGAGGTATGGTTTTTAATGTAAATTATTAGGTATTCACTTGAAAACGGGAGGAGTTTCTCCACATCCAGAAACGTTGTGTAGTTATAAACACAGACGCGTTGGAAAAGTCCAATAAAATATATTGAATAATTAATAACCAACGCCGTTATGAACTTAAAGATTCTGTAGATGGTTGAGGTATCAAACTAAAGGTAAAGTGATTATATAGGGAGTTACAATACAAGAGAGGTTTTGCTAAACACGGTTAAATCAAACGTAAGTTATAAATAATCAGCTGGTTCATTTTAAATAAATTGACCAGCTGATTCTTTAACGTTTAAGTTTAGTTTTACCGTTTGTTACAGAAACGCTCTATTGTTTTTATTTTGACATGGATATGTCTAGGCTCTGGGGGGTGTTAGCAGATTTGTGTAACACAAAAGTTTATAACGCAATAATTGTAGTGGAAGTGTTAAGATCAAAGACTACAACAGCTGAAAACATTCCCTTTAGAAATATCCACGATCTGATCTATTTTCCACAAGAAAATAAATACAAACATTTTTTCATGTATGATAATTATTAACATGGTTTGCATCGATGACTATGAACAATGTAATAATATGTTTTACGATATAAATATTAGAAAACCCTTTGTTTTCAGTATACAGAATTCGAAAGAGCATATAAAACTGTTTTTACTCATAATACATTCTAATATTACACAAAAAATAAAAAAAATACTCCTAGTTCATAATTCAGAGGCAAAATATGGTTCGGACCATATTTAAACCCACGTTAAACTGTAGGTCCCTTAGATGACATTGGCTGGTATTCTATTAATTAATTAACAGTCCTGTCTAAGAAACGTGTCAGCCTTAGTCTGTAACAAGACAGCAAGATCGCGTCAGAATCATCTTACACTCATTTCTTATTCATAGTTGGTTGTTAAAAATACCTTCTTAATTCTGTAAGGTCGAAATAGTTTTAAAATCTTCCCTTCTACATAGCTGCTGATCGCATAGCTCAGATATTAAACCATTAGGAGCAAATTAAATTTTCTCGCATTTAAAATAAATGAGTGGAAATCGAATGGTTTTAAGTATCGACTTTATTATATTATGAATTCTGATTTTACTTAGTTGAATAGAATCCATACAATATTGATTGTAGTATAGCTTTACAAATAAAGACTAGACATGTGCTAGTTCTAGCCGTACTCGCGTCACTTGATGCTGGTTATATAAGTAAGGCTGCGTACAAGAATGCAGAGGGCGTTGTGGAAGGTCTTCCTTGCTAATTTGGGCAGCATATCAATCAAGCATAGCTCACCTATGCTTTGCTAGACAATCGCAAATATATCGATAGCAATTTAAATAATTCTTAATTTCGTACGATACAGAAAATAAACCCTTGAAATTTATTTAATGTAAATAAACTAGCAAATTCCAACTAATTAAAGTAAAAATTAAAGTAAATACAAAGTATGGACAATTTTCCCCACATATTTTCATTAAAGAATACTATTTGTGATTTACTCCATTGATGCATTACAATCACGCATCTAACTGAACGTACAAGAGTGTTTAAAATAAAAATTAACAACGCCTACAAACGACTAGCTGTACTTTGGTGCAAAGCGAGTTGCTGTAAAACATTTACAGGCGTTACGTCCAAGACGCTTTGAGTGTACTAAAAGAGCGTAAGAAATATTTTGTTTAAAATAATATAAATTTATTCCGAATGATTTTATATATATATTCATGCAATTACAGGAATTTAATCATCTTAGAAATTAAATACGTTTTGAGTAAATTTGTATCGCATATAGTAAAAGTAGACAGAAGTCATCAAAAGGTTACAAATTGTAAGAAAAAAACTGCAAGTGAAATAGGCATAAATTAATAATTATCAAATTATATCTATAAAAAAACATACATTTAATTTTTATACTTTTAAAAACCCACTTTTACGCGATATTACTAGCATTTTGATTCAGTTTTCAATGAATAACCTACTGGTAATAATCAGCTGTCTTTGTAGTTTAAAGATTTAATAGAAATAAAAACAAACAGCCGTCAAATCAATGTTAGTTATAGTTTATATTGGTCATTGATTTTAAACCCATTTTGAAATCATACTATATTAAAAAGTTATTTTAACGTATAACTAATTATAATAATGGTATAAATGTTCTAATCCATTTAATTGTAAAGTAATGCTAAATAATAACGCTGGGTATTGGTTTCTTTTTTTTTGTAGTGATTTTTCAGGATTTCAGGTTTGCATTTTGGTAAGATAATCTTTCTTCTTTTACTTAACCCTAAACCCCGTACAAAGTACGAGCTTACTACTACCTAGTCTTGAATATTTTTTCTGGTGATGGCTTTGCTCAGCTATGGCTAATAATGCATGTTTCCGCTCAGCCATTTCACGAGTGTTGACGAATTTCTGTTTCTGTCTAGTGTTTAGATACCCTATGATATTTGATTTATGATGAATCTCTCATGCTTCCGTTCTTCTTGGAACTGGTCTTTGAGAATCCCTAATGATGTGAGAGACTTTTCATAGATTACCGAAAGTTTCAGGAAATCGTCATTAGTTGCTTATAATCCGTTTCTCTCTGATATAACTTAGTAGTTAAAATTGTCTCCTTTTTACCTGTCCTAAATAACTGTCAAACCAGATGTTAAAAACTGCCGTCAGATGTCAACACTACATATACAACATAACCAAAAAGTTGTGTGCTAGTAGAGTCGAGGTGAGGTTTTGTCAAAGTATTTGTTTTCGTTATATATTTTTATATTTCTCGTCGATGAGTTTAGAGTTAATTAACATTGATGGTTTATAAAACGATTTATACTTTATTTTGTATCCTGCCCGTACTTGTTTCTGAGGATACCAATCTACCTACAGGTTGCATGACTTTTCTATCATATTATTTAAGATTCAATCTATAACCACTTTCATGTAGTAAGTTATAAACGTTGTAAATTTAAGTAGATACTACATGTAAAAATAAATTACATTCACCCTTCACTCATAATCACCATAAAATGCACAGGTAAATTAATTAGGTGTCTCAAGTATAAGAATAAGGTTTACTGTAAAATAGTGGTTAGTAAATGATAATACTAACCACTTGGATACTTAATATGAGGCACCTTATCTCAATCCAGTGATGGTATGCTGTATTATAAAACAGTTCACATCTAGTATTAATAAACTAGTCCTTACTGAACCCCAATAACACTTCATATCTGTTAATATTATATTTCTGATGAATAAGTTTATTCTAGATTATATTCTGTGCCGTTACTGTGGAACGGATTTGGCAGCAGCTGATACGATAATCAACCTAAGAAGTCCTGCAGCAGTTTCTAAGTTTAACGAGACCCTATTTGGGTTACAACAAGTCCTTGTCCAAGAGCTTGAGAATCCTCTGACTCTAAAATTCAAAGTTATTTCCGTCCTTGAATCTACCTGCATTACTAACTCCAAGGTAAATAATCTCTTAACAAGATTAGTATGTAATCCAGACTATTCTGTACAAACCTACTACCTCACTACTATATCTACTTCTACTATATATCCTTGTCCAAAATTAATTTGTTAAAAGGGTTGTTATCTTGATTTATTTCCTGTTCCAATCTTGTTTTATTTTAGGACTTAAGCTTAAGCTAACTTATTAGCAGTTATTTTGCACATCTTTTAAAAATATATTGACACTATAGGGTCTTAAATATTTGATTACTTTGCAGGATTGGGTAATTGAGCATTCTTGGTTCCCTGGCTACGTGTGGAAGCCATGTATCTGCTCTCGCTGTAAAAAGCACATTGGATGGTAACTATCAACTAATTTTCAGTAAACATATTGTCCTGTGTTCTCACACACACATTCAATATCCATAAAATATTAATTAGCATGGAGTAATATTACCTTAACCCATTGGTTACTAAATAAATTTACACTTTTTAAGCATGCCGGTACTGAATTAATCGGGTGTATAACATTTTTCAGGGTTTAGCTTCATAATCAATAAACACATAGAAAATTAATAATTACTCACCATATATTAAGCTGAAGTTTGTCTAATTAGGCACTACAAATAATTAAATTTTTTTGAAATCTGACAAATCCTCAGAAACAATGAATGCATTTCTGCAAAATGACATTGTTATTGACAAACTGCACAATGCACAACGATGTAAACAAACCGTAAACTCGATATAATATGAAAAAAACTATTAAGAATCAAAATCTAGCGCTGATATATTTTGAATATAACAATTGAGCGTCAAATACCATAACAAAACAGTTAATAAATCAACAGTTATGTTGATGACAGACACTGCCCATCATCTGTAGCCTAGTTACACACTGTCATCCCGTGACTGGCAGTGCCTATAAATCGTAGCCAATGGTTTAAAACCAGTTTGTTCAAAAGCAGTTCAGTCCTAATCGGTAGAAAATAACAAAATTTGGTTGTATTTCACTAATTTTGTAATTTTTCAGGGTTTTTGAACCTCTTGAATCAGCAGACAAATCAAAAGTTCGTGCCTCTGATAAGGGTTTCTACACCCTCATTCTCGATAGTGTGATTAGCGAATTTTGTAAGTATTCTATTTCCGTGAATTTTTGTATTTGAATTGTAGATTGTGTTAACTGATGGCTTGTGAATTTGATATTCCCTGGTGTTGATTAAAGCGAACACTATCGAATACTACATTCGTCTTGAAAGATTATCTTAGTTAATTAGACCAGTTTGTAAAGCATGAGTCAAAATTTTAGTTAGGATCCCATGTTAAACTGCAGGTCCCTTAGATACAGTTGGCTGTTGGGCTGGAAAATTAATAGCCCAAAAACTATTAGGACTGTAAATACTAATTAAAGGAATATATTGGCCATTCTTTTTACCTTACTATTTTAACTTTTAATAAACAACCTAAGGTCGCATTCTTATGCCAGTATTTTCTCCTTGACACAATTTGAACCATAGAAAATAAATTTTATATTTTAGGTCATTGTTCTATTGTTTTAACAATTTATAAATATTGAATAAAACTATTGAATTTGATATTTGGCTTCACCGTAGTATCCCACTTGCCTACCCTTTTTCCTTTGCTCTTAACCTGTTGAGGAGTATGCCCGTCATATGACGTGGCTAATAGCAGGGCCCCGTAGAGTAGGTGTATTGCCACAAACAGTGCCCCCAGGAGTAAGAAAAAAATTATGGATTTCTTTAAATATAATTTATTGCTACATTTAATGAATGAAAAAGCATATTACAAACACATTTTAACATTTTTCTTATTATTTAAATCTCATAGAACCTGTTTTGGGCGTGATATGTTTCAAAACAATGATGCGGGTATAGCGGTAATCACCCATTATTGGCCATTACAAAGGAGTCAATAACTAAATGACTAAATGGCAACAAAAATCACTAGGATAACCTAACAGATAAAAGAGTTGAACAGGAAAAGAGTAACAGAGTAACAGTTGAACACTAAGTAGCGCACGCACCATCACATTGGCGCTAAGCCAATTCTCAAGAAACATCGACGATACCAACCTGATAAACATAATTTACCGTGTCTAGTAAATTACGCATCAGTTCTAAATATTCGTTTTTAAATAATATTATTTTACTTATAAATTTTCAGGTGTAATAAACCATTATAAATTTTTAATTTATTAGTAATATTTTAAGAAATATCAAATATCCGTCATCACGTCATATGACGTGGATCCTCACGGGGGAACACACGTCACATTACAGGCTTACTCAAATGAGCCCATTTGACGTTACTCCTCAACAGGTTAAATGATCTCTGTGGTCTTTTTAAAACTAAATTTAGGTTTCTGGTGCAAATAAAGGAATGGGTTAAATCATTTGGTTTATGTTATGTAAATGAACTTAAAATGTAGAATTATAATTAATAATTTTTATTGTGAATAGGAAACTCATATGTAACTTATTTCTTTCTGAGAATTTAATTTTGTAACCTTTCCAGACTCGAACGGACTGATACAAGTTCCGCAGACATTGTCTATTCGGTGGTGACATTACCATGACAGAGCTGACACCGGAGCAAGTGGCTATGCTAGCCGAGTTTGAGGCTGAGTTTTCATCCCGGTACACCGAGGCGGATCCTGATTATCGCAAGGTGCTTTTTTAAGCTCTCTAATATGTGTTATTGACATATGTTCAAAAAATTTAATCTGGCTGCCTAATGTGTATGATGCGTTGCAGTTAAGGCTGTTTTTAATAGCATTCAGCAATCTATTAACTTGCCTTATTTTATATGAGCACTGACATGATTGTTTAAGGTACCAGAGAAACCCCCCTATGACAACAAACTGACTATATTTTTAATAAATCCCTCCTTTAGATTTGGTAAAGTTCCAAAAACATTTGATTTCTTAGATGTTATTTTAAATATAAATAAGCTTTAAATTAAATAATGTGATAGGTTTATCTAAGGTAAGTATTATTTTAGGTTAGGGCCTACTTTTAAAGAGAGAAAATGTGTCAGTTCACTGATACCTTAGTTTAAAGTAAGCCTGCTATCTGTCTCCATTGCTCGTTGAGATTGTAAATCAACCTAATTGTTAGTATAAGTACCGCAAGTATAGACTGACGGTTTGTGAAGTGTATTAACCGTATTATGCCTGTAGATCCCATTGTAGCTGATGTAGCCAAAACACTTTTTGCCAAGGCGTGTGGCATCTTTAAGGGCAAAAAGCTTTTACCTAGTCACTATGTCAATAAACACTATAAACAACACAAGACTAGGTGAAAAATTTATACCCTTATAAATGCCAAACACCTTGGCATCCGTCGGGTAGATCAACTACATGATCTACAGGCATATAATGTAAATAAACTTCATATATACAAAGGTCTCGAAGCTTGAAAACAAATATTATACCAATTTGTATCATTTTGCTCATATTTACACTTGAGACCTGAAAACATTGGTGAGTAGGTGGTTTTTAACCCTATGAAAGTTAATGTGGAACTCAATACACTTTACTTCTTCCATTTCTGCTTTAAAAAGAAGATCGATGAGACTCAACTGCTAGGGAATTTCGGACTAAACTGTAGTTTGAGAATGTTTTTGGTATTTTACTGATGATACAGGTGAATGTGATTCTAGGTGCTGGAACCTTCAGTGCCTCCAGTCGTCCACCCCTGGTACGGACCTCGACGCAACTTTGACCGCAGGGACCGGGACAGAGGTCGGGACTGGGGGAGGGACAGAGACAGAAATGAGTGGAGAGGCAAACACCGTAACGACCGTCATTACAACCATCATCGACACCAGCCTTATCACAGATATCGTTGAATAAAAATTTACAAATAACAATTTCCATTTTTTTATATTTAACCGCTGTTCAGTAAAAGAGGTTACATTTTCCTCAGACCATGACAGAATCTTTGGGTGTAATGATTTTTCGTGAAATTTATGCAATTTGAGGTTTAGTTTTGTGCTGTTTCAATTACGATGAATTAAGTTCGATATTAATCTGTTGTTATTCTTCAGTTGTAAATAAATAATAAATAATACACATTGACATAGCCAGTTGGGTTTGTGGTTGATTGCCACCAATTAAGAATAACTTTCATCTTGAAAATTGACAATCCTCAAGAAAATCAGAAACAACCATATTCTATACTTTTAATAAGTAAACATTTTATTTTAACATTGTTAACTTTACCAAATGGTTTTGTTTCATTTACTGAGTTATTTAGATCCAATTTACAAAACGTCTTGGATGTTGATTGAGAAGTATTTGTTGAAACAGGATCAAAAATATATTGTCGAGTAGAAATCTCTTGTATATCAAGAGTAATTTTGTATCTACAATCAAAACAATCAGGTAACGATTCCTTACTAATGAAAGAAATGCTTCAGAGTACAAATTTGAAACATACAGTATTGAATTTAACTAAATCACTACAGTAACACAGGCATAATATGAACCCAAGAACACAGAACCCCTGTGAGAACCTAACTGTTATCAAATTCAATTATTTTAGCTCCCAACTGTATATTTAGACTAATTTTGTAAATACTTACGTCGTCACAGTTCACATTAAAGTTTTACCCAATACATGTTTAGCCTAAATGGTATTGTCAAGTGCCGATGCAGGGACGTTCTATCCATTACTGATTCGTCATAATTTGAAACAAAAAATGCACACATATTTATATTTAACAAATAGAGCACAATAAAAAACAGCTCTGTCTGTAGGCCTACTTATGACATGACTGTGTTGACAAGAATTATGTGTGACCTGTGAACGTAATTACTAAATTAGCCTTTTGGCTAATAAGGGTAATGAGCTTAAACTAACGTTTAAGCTCTGCTTTGATAGACGTTGATGGTAGAAACTAGTAAGATACTTATAAAGTTAACAGTCGGTGATTAGTGAATGCCCTACGTTTTTAATAATATTTATTTATTTATCCTCAACGTTATAAGTATTACCATTACAAAATGTAGTTGGCTGTGACATTGACCAATTTTGAGATAGTACGAGGGCAATCCAGGAAGTAGATTACGTTTTCGTCTGTGTCCGCTAGGGGCGGGGCTAGCGCGGCCATCTTGGGATCAGAGTGGTGGATCGACTTTTTCGACAAGGGTTCGACAACATTGGTTCGGCCATTTTTAAATCTTATGACCCACTGACTTCAGTGATAATGTTGTCCCCATAGACTTCACAAACCTGCCGATAGATTTCTATCGGTTTACAGTTTTTTGCAGTCAGAAACCTTATTACTGCACGCACCTCGCGGGATTTTCAATTAACGCAGACATTTTAAACTGTCACAGTATCTGAACAGAGCACAGCACAAACCTCTCACTAGCACGGCTAGATGCCGACTGAGCTGCTCAACGCTCTTGATCCCAAGATGGCCGCGCTAGCCCCGCCCCTAGCGGACACAGACGAAAACGTAATCTACTTCCTGGATTGCCCTGGTATAATATTAAACAATAAGTAACTTATCAATTAAGACCAAAAATTAAAAAAAAAAACGAAAAGATAAATAATTCACACCCAAGAAAAAAGGGTCAACCAGCTGTACTTGGGCGGGATTCTCAGATGTTTGTAAGATTCTAAACAAAATTTTATGTCACTGTCAAAAACTGTGCACCATGATTCCCTAACATACATTTTAAAAATATGAAAACTGAAGCATTTCATGGAAAAAGTACTATTAAGTTAGTTTTCATTCTTTTTGTCACAACAACTATTAACAATCATTAGTTTTCTACCACCAACCGGCTTTTCATCTCTGATAAAGTTAATTTTCTTAACTGAGACCTTAAGCCCCTCTCTTACATTATACAGTAGAACTCCAATTATCCGAACTCCGACTATCGAAATCGCCGATTACCCGAATCACTTTCAGAAAAAAAATTTGTCCAAAAAAGTCTAAGAGTGCTATTATTCTTCCCCCCGCGATCCACTTGCAACTGCTCACCGTCAAGCGAATGCGTGACCTGGCTGCCCGAAAACGGATGAAGACCGCTTAAAACCGTTAAGACCGTTTAAAAAACAATGATTTTTATTTCTAAACTTGTACGTACATTTTATTTATATTTAAAACATGTGAAAATATCATGTTTCTTACATTTAATTCAATAAAAAAATAGTGCAATATCAAAATGTAGCTTTTTTTCTCTCTAATGGCAATTTAAAAAAAAAACTCTGATTATCCAAATATTTGATTATCCGAATGGGTCCCGGCCCCCATTATTTCGGATACTTGGAGTTCTACTGTAGTTTCTAAATTATCATTATCATTATTCATTTTGCTTATCATATATTCACTAATAATCTTCTACTTTCAGATACAATACTGGTCCTACTCGTGTCTTTACAGAAAAACTGCGCAAAGAATTATTAAAAAAGACTTAATTGCTGCAAATTGGCATTATATTTTACATAAATAATTTATATGAGAATGAAATGTTGACATTGTGGGGGTGAATTAGTTAGACGTTGAAAATAATTAAAAATGGTTCCTTATATTTTCTTGTTTTATTTAAACACACAAAATGTAACAGTTTGACTATATCTTAAGAGGAGACAGTTTGAGAATAAATAATGTACTATGGAAAACATAGATATATAATAGATATTTTGTGTTGATTCGTTTAATATAATTTTACAAGGTTCATATAATAAATTAAAATTTATATACAAATTTAATATGCTCTTTACAGTATCGGAATTTAGTCGGTTTCACCGTGGCTTCGATGATAGGAATCTCACGGTGGTCGCTCTATGCTCTTCTAGAATACATGCTGTAATATGAATCTTTATCAGCCTGAAACAGAGAAAGTAACCTTATATTAATATTATTATTAGGACCAAACTAATTAAAAACTGTTAAAGTACTTTGATAGCCTGCAATGATTCAACACATTGATTAATGCACACACATAGGAATTCATACGGCACAGAAATCCTCGCTAATTAAATTAAGGATCTGAGCGTTGTGTTATGATTTTGATTAGCGCTGCTACCTTTTGAAGCCTTCAATAATTGCCATGTTAAGATTTACCACAGGTTATGATAGTAAAAAGTATGTCATCCTGCTAAACCAAGGACTTTAAATCTCGGCGACTTCTGCAAAATTCATCAAAATCACAGTGGAACATCAAAAATCTCAAAATTTACAGTGGAAAACACCACAGTCAATTTGTCACAAGATATTATATACTTTTATATAATAGAGGGAAAACCAAGCGGAAAAATTATTTAACACATTCGCTGCGGATGACGCAATTTGTCGTCAGGTTATGATAATGGCGTTTGCGGGTGACGCGGGGAACGCACACCTTATAAATTAAATAATATAATATTTATATGATATATTATGTGTTTAATATAAAATATAAATAATATTTATTCTAGTTAAAAAAAGAAAAACAATTAGAACAAAAATATTTCCAGATTGGCCATAGTACTATAAATTTTGACCCATAGAGAACGTGTTACAATTTTAAGCTAAGCTAAGGCTAAGGCTATTCTCTTTAGATTTTTCTACAGAAATTTCAACAATGTTATAAATAACAAGTGCCCTTCATTGGATTTAAAAGCCTATTTTTATTATTTGCTTATTCATTGGTTTGTTATTATTCTATTGATATTATTTTAGTTTTTTGTTACTGTTTTTCACTAAATGAATCTATCATCACTGAACACGCTGTGGCAAAGTCCTCCAATGATCTAGGCTATGTTTGTCCCAGTGACCAAAGCAACATTGTATTCTTAGGTTCTTGGCTTTGCATATAGCCTGGGACATTTTTGCAGGAAAAGATTTTTGGTTTATGATCAGCCCTAAACTACTTCCCATTTCTTCTTCTATTCTCGATGTGAAGAAGTTTGCCACAGTGCCAAATAATCAAATCATTTTTATGCTATAAATCTTTTTTCCTTTATACTGTAACTCTGTACGAAAATAATCATTGATTTTAACAAATGATTTTCTACTAACATGTAAGACCAATAATAAATTACTTGGATCTCAAACGTCTAAAGTAAAACAAAAATCTAGAGATTCTACTAATTAAATAATTACTAGAAAACTTAATTTTAAATACAAAACTACTCAGGGAATAAAAGGAGAGGGAATACCGCAGCACGGTGGGGATCAGGGAACACATAGGAGGCATGCTGGGCTTCAACTTCGTTCTCCGGTTTAGCCGCTTTATCCAGTTTAGGACCTTTATCACTTTTAGGCTTCTGTTTTATGGATTTCTCGTCTTTTTCGTTACCTTGATTGTCTAAAACAGAAGAAGGCCGTTCAATTGGGGGCAGAGGTATGGGCCCCGAGGAGATGTGGCTGGGGGCGGAAGCTGTGTGAGGCATTAGGGCGGCGCTGCTGGGGACGGTGGATGCGTCCTTCTCCGCAGCGCTGGCGCTACCTACGGCTAACGGGCCCGGCAGGTTGGGCAATTGCACCCCCGCGTAGTCCCTCAACACTACAATCAGGGGCCACAATCATATTTGGCCAGTTGTAAAACATCAAACTTTCTCTTTGTCTTCAAAAAAATTATTTGTGAATGCTATCAGGAATGAGAGGACACTTCCCGAATATAAACAATGAGGGTTGTAATAGTTGCATTACCTAACAAAGTTATGTATAGACAAGAGTAGGCAAACTTAGAAAATGAATTTCAGGCGACCACAGGAAGTTTATTTTCCTTACCGACTCAACCCAATGAGTGTAACTCTGTTCAATCACTGTCCATTGAGTTAAGCCTCACTGATAAGTGAACTAGGGTAATTTATTTAAGCCTGGTATAAATCTGTATCAACTTTTGAAAACTTATTTTTTCCTGTAACCAATGTTACTTAAGTGCACACTTATTTAAACAAGATGGGTGACATTTTAACGTCACTCAAAAGAATATAATTATTATTGCATTGATATATTTTAGGAGACACTGAATATACCATATAACTTGTTTTTCACATTTACCCCTGATTTCTCTACCACCCCTCAAAGATCCCATTTCAACCAATGCCTTGGCATTCCTATACAGGGGCTTAAAGTTTGAAACAGACTTGCCTGGTTTTTCAACTGAGATCTTGTAAATAAATCACTATTAACATAATTTTACCTCCGTTGATGAAATGATAAGCGACGACGATGTATTTCTTAGCAACGTGGAACCCTTCGGAGGTATACTCCTTGGCCTCTTCTGGATACGCAACTGCAGCCACAGCGGCTGAACCCGTAGCTGTACAAACAACAAAGGTTATTCATGAACAGAGACATAGCATGATCAAACGAATTGAGAACATATGTATCGTAATGGTTGTAGTTGTTAGCTTAGTCTTATTTTCAATGTCTGTCGAAGTGTTTGTATGTGAGACAATAACGGAAGAATGGTTGCAAGGATTGGTTTGAAGTCTGAAATGTACATACTTCGACACACTAGATATTAGGAGTTAAAAATTGGAAAGTATCCATTGAGACGTTTATCTATAAATTTGTCTTCAATGTCAACTGAAATTCCTTATGGGGATAAACACTCATTGCGATTCTTTGGGGAAAAAAGGCTTAAGTCAATGACTAGAGACCTTTGCCGAACAACTTTCCACCAGGTTTGTTTTAAATGAAATATAAATATATCTATATTTCCAAATTTATTTAAAAGATAAATATACACCAGAGTCCCGGTAATCCAAAGTAATTGGAACCGAACCCTGTTCAAATAACCATGTTGTTCGGATCATCCGGAAATGAAGTGTAGGTTTCATTAAAAATACTAATAACATCCATTATTTTAGACCCGAATTGCATGTTTAAATCAATTAACTAATGTCTTATCACCGTTCACATTATAGTTTAGTCTACTACATTTTAGCCTAAATGGCATCAAGTTATGGATTCAGCATTATAAATATAAAACACAGTACACACACTGACACATAATAACGAACAATGATAAAACAGTGCCGTCTCCCTTCTGTAAGCCTACTTTTTACGTTATTACCTGTGTAGATTAATTTACGGAACCAGCCTCGGCGGATAGCGATGATGTAGCCTAACAGACCCCCGGTTGCGATGGCTGCATAGCGCTCAGCATAGTTCTCCTCATCCCTCAGCATCTGAAGGGAAGCTGTAGCATAAAAAATGAGTAGTTAAATCAGTTGAAATAAATCTATTTACTGTGACGTTAATCAATATGTCATTGCACCAATGTCAATATTCAAGTCTTGTTACAGTATTTATTTAGGTATGTCACAGCTAGCAGATCTTATAATGGTTAAAAACTAAAATAAATAATTTACCAAATACCAAAATCAAATTTATTGTAAATTTTTAAAAACTGTTATTAATTTCAAAGAACAATAATTTAAGAGGTGAGATGGGGAGGTATGAGGGGTATCATCTTATTCTTATCAATACTATGTTTATTAAGTTTCATGGAGTAAAATAACAAGAATAACCAAGATAAATAACAAGAATAATATGAATAATAGGTACTCAGCCTATAGCATGTGTCTATCCGATAAACAATTAAGAAATTCAGTATTTTTTATTTTGTAATTTAATACATACCCACGCCTAATGAAAATTTTAATTAAGGTCTAGTGAAAAAGGTTGAAACTAGATAAATATGTAAAAAAACGGATTATTTCAGATAAAAGTATTTAAACTAATTATAGTTAAAAATTAGATTACTTTATTTTACACCCCTTTGTCCACTTAACTTTGCAGTTCAAACTGATCTGAACAAACAATTTCAAAATGTTAACTAATATTTTGTCATGTTAAATAGTGATTTATTAGGTTGTGTCATTACAAATTCTCTCACCTCCAGCATGCGCCTTGCCAGTTTCAATGACATGGTTCACCTTGTCTGTCATTGCTTGCCATTCCTTATTCACTGATGCCAACGATTCTCTTACCTCCTTCACCACTGATAACATTTTTGAGTCCAACGTATTCTCTGATTTCCCGTTGTCATCTTTTCTATAAATATTTAAAAAGGAAAACTTTAAAACTAGACAAATGGGGGTAAAAAATATTCAACAGTCACAAAATAAATTCCAAGCCTAAAGTAAATGTTACAGAACACATCTATTAAAAAAAATAATCACAAAAAAAATAGAAATGTCTTCACTTATATCGTACGCAAGCCAAATGCCGTCTGACGTGCGGTACACGTCACGCACGATGTCAACCCATAATGTGCTGCTATCCCTTGGCTGTGCTTATCAAACTATTTCGACTCATTGACATTTTCAGGACATTGTGGACAGTATAAGGAGTAATTTCAGCTGTTTAAATGTATTTCCAACCAACACAAGAGATACAGAGATAGTTTAGAGTGAAACATCAAATCAGCTGTTGATTCGTCATGTTACTGTCATCAGGTTTATTTGTTATTGTTGTTCTAAGTTATTTTGGTCATAAAACTATGATATAACGAGAATAAATAGTAAATCCATTTAGTTTGACAGTTTTATTGTATTTGTTACTCATTGGTACATTTTATGGTTTGTTTTTGCATTTATCACCCAGATATAGTTTTTATTGTGTCTTTTCTTCATTTGTAAAATGTAGAACTCAAGTCGACTGTAGCCTAGCCTATAGTGTTACTATTACCTTTCAATTTACAGAAAAAATTATATAAATAGGGTGTCTCATAGTGAAAAAATATTATATGTTTTAGTAATTGTTTGCACAAAAAGGTCATGAGCACCAAAAAAGTACCGCAATAGGACTTTTTGATAGTAATAATGTCCCGTGTTGAAGGGTTAACACCTAATTCATGATATAGGCCAATGTGTAAAATCTAAAAAAGAGGGATTTAAACTGATAATTTTGGTTTTTTAAAGTTGTGAATCAAGTTAGGGTTGGTGAAATTGATAGTGATTTTGGGCAAGAGTAACATAATAACTGCAGGATATTGATAACCCTAAAAAGAAATTGTCTTTAGAAAAGGTTCTTATTTTCTGGAAAGATTTTTGTGCTAAGAAAGCATTTTTTTATGATCCTAATAATATAATTTCATAAATCCCTCTGTAATGAATTCATTCTGTCAAAAACCTTACTAAAAATTATGGTTTTAAGATTAAAAACATATTTTTTTATAATCGGCCGTTATCGTGGACACACGTTAAGGAAAAAGTTAACAAGCTTCGACCCCAGACTATGAGATCGGCGAAACACTTTTTATAATTTGTTTCACTACCCTTACTGAGCATTATAATTACATCCATAAAATACAAATAAACCTTTAGTAAATAACACCGAGCAAAATATGTTAAAATGGCTAGTAGCCTCATAGGTTTTCTTGAGCTGTATTCAAGAGCATTATTGATCAAGGTATTATGGTGGGTGAAATTTGTTCATCACCTTGAACCCTGTGAGTCTACTGAACTTAAAAATAGCACTGCAAAAAATAAACTTTAACATAATTACATACACTGGAGGTTTCTCTTCTCTCTTGACTGGATATATTGAAAGATCTTTCCTTCGAACTAAGTCTTTCTTCTCTTCATCATTTTTCTCCTCAGCAGCAGCATAAACTGTTGTTAAAAGAGCAGCAGAAGAAATGGGAAATACCACCTTTTTTATGACCTGCAAAAAAATTTACATATAGGCATACTATTCAAATACCAATGTAAAATATAGACCTGTCAGCAATGATATAAGTTACATATATTTTTTTAACTTTCTACAGTTTATTTGAAAAATGATTGCTTATAAAATTAGAGAGCTGAATTGAATGTTGAAATTGGGGACGGACACAAGAAGGCAGCAATCAAAGCCGACACGTAGTTTCTGATGTTAGACTTTGTTAACTCATACAATATCAATTCTGACCCATTTTCTTTTAATACTGCCAGCTTTTTGAAAATTGATAACTAAACTGCTGTTACCGAAGTATATCAATCAAGTCAGCTATGTTTTCTGTATCTAATCATTTTAATTTTTCTATTTTATAGGCTATTACTTTTGTATCTAATCATTTTAATTTTTCTATTTTATAGGCTATTACTTTTATCAGTAATAATTGAATGCTTTGCTGTAGACTTTGTTACAAACTAATTTATATTACCTGAAAATTTGAGTAGCGGTTCTGTTAATTATTCCATCACATAACTTAATTAGTAAGAAAACGGCGTACACAATATTTTTTACCCAGTTTTAAGAACTATTTGATATACAATATATTTGCAATAAATTGCATTCAACTCATCAAGAACTAAATGTTTGTCACAAGGTATTACATAAACATACATATTACATACACACAACCTGATGGCTTGAGTCAAAGGCATTCATTTTATATCCATGTTCATATTTCATGCATATATTATGTGGATGCCTACTTAGCCTTCCATCAGTCCTAAAAATGTTCCATATAATTCCAAGATGAGTAAAACCACTCTTAACAGAGAAGTTGAATTATATTATGCCATAATCAAGTTACTTAGTAGGGCCTATAGTTTTCAAAAAATTGTTAACACATATCATTTATCAATATAGACAGCTTCAGTTAAGAAGTATATTGCTAATAAATGTAATGTTATTAATCCACTTGATCTAAGCTCAGATAAAAAAATTTAAATTGTATATCAGTAGGGCCTATACCAGGAGGGGGGGGGGTGGGGGGGGGGAGGGGGGGGGGGGTGGGGGGGGGGTGGGGGGGGGGGGGTCCTTACTTAGTGAGGGGGGGGGGTGTGGTGAGTCACTGTTACAAGTATAAGGTTAATTTTAGACATAGGCCCTGAAGCTACGTTTTTAAGCAGTACAAAGGATTCTTTTACCTAAGTCATTCAGCCAACCTAACACACTTAACCCATCTCAGCCTAGTTCCCCTATACACTACTCTAAACACCTCTGATAGTAGCTACAGAGTGAAGTATTTGCGATAGATAGGCCCTGAAGAAATTTGATCAATACCTGGTCTGGATGTAATTAATTATGTGTTTTTTAATTATAATAATAGTTGTGATGTTATGTTTACTTTTTGTAGAAAAACTAAGTTTGGTTAAGTGTCATTCAATATTATTTTATCTCATCAAATATGGCGCAGGCGATAGGATTTTGTTTCACTCTTTGGTTGATTCTCACTATTACGTACAACTCATACTTCCTTGGTTTTATTTTATTTATATAATACTGTCACTACAAATAATGATACATATGTATGTTACAATACATCTATTCCTAAAATTTCAAAAATTGTGCAGGCACTGGCATAAGACTGAAAAATTTATTGAAATATGTTATATGAAACTTTTCTTCTTAAATTCTAATTTCAATAATAAATTAGCGCACAGTCAGTCTATGCCTCACAGACACTGAGTCAAGTGACAAGACCAAGTGTCAGAAGTAAAAATAAATGGAAATAATTAACATGGTTGGAAGTAAAAGTTATTCATTAAAATTAAATGACAATTAGGCCTATGGGTCAAATTTACTCATAATTACTCTAAGATAATATAGAGGATGATTTATTTTATTATATACTTGCTAAGGAGTCAGAAATGTTTGTAGCTATTGTAATGACTATTATTGGAGGTGAATTTTTTATTTGGTTTGAATGTGATATTTGGGTTAAGTGAAAAAAATCTAACCTAAATTGTACTATATTTTGTATTAAATTAACTTACAACTTTGTTAAGCATGATGCCTTGAGCAGGAGAGCATGTAGTTATGTACCTAAAAAATTTATATGTATCCTTTTCCAAATAATATCAGCTCGACCTTCTAACCCACCAATATTACAGGCTACAGCAGTTGAACAGTTAACATATTATTTTTATTCCTATCCGCAACTCAGCCGGTTTATGGATTTCTAGATTGTTAAGTCATATGATTTCAGGTACACCAACTGCAATGATTTTTCACGATGATTTCTGATTTCAAAATTAAAACAGCCACTCCACCAACATTATAGAATAGCATTTCCATTTCAAGTGCGATTGTCTCAAAAAGAAGTAAATCGCATTTTACTATTAATTAAATATTTACATCTTCACAATTTTTTTAACGATGAGCCAGAATCTGTTAGAACAGAATGCAGTATTATTGTATTAATATTATCTTTTATATTTTTTTATTATTGTACACCTAACATTGATGACACATTTAGTTGTTCAATATCAATAAAAACATTGTTATTGTCATTAATACGAATTATTATTGTTGATAATACTAAACTGATTATAATTATTTTCGTAACCCCTAATCAAACTGATTTAACATGCTTACTGAGGAAAGGTTTTCTATAACAAACATTTAACCCTCCCAGGCTATGAGACTTTATCGAAATAATGATAAATCAGAAATGTTTATAGTTTAAATAGGGTTTGGTTGGCAAAACTGACTGTCTAAATTCCAAAATTCTGAGATCCACAATCCTTATGCCAATCAAACCAAACAAATAAGTATTCAACCCAACTCATATTGTTTTTGTGTTAGTATAGATTTTAGCTAACTTTTTATATATAATAAATATATCTCATGGAAGATTTGGGTGAAGAGGTAAGACATAAATAAAAATTTATGCTATTTTGCTTAAAAATGCTCCTCACTCCTATTTGAAATTTAATATAGGTTACAACTAAACACTAATGACCCTTATGTTAGTAATGATATCACTGTATCACTCTAGTGTGCACCAAATGCAATCAACTAGGTCCATAGTATCATTAAAAATTAAGTAAGATACTGTTTGATCTAAATACCTTGAGTAAGACCTAGTGTTTCCTAACTAGGCCTAGTTTTTTAATATTGTAGCAGACTGACTCTTGTGTGACTAAAAAAGACTGATATTGAATAATAATAACATTGGAACATATTTTCAAATAGGAAATCAGTCTTATGAATGATTGGCAAGATTTGGAAAAGAGCTTTCATGCTGTTTAATTTTACGTTGGCTTATCTGTTGCTTAGTGTTTATTTTTTTATCGTACATCAAATAACTTAATCACTGATTCGTTTGAAAATCGCCTGGTTGGTATTTTGGATTTACAAAAACATGTGTTGATGATATATTAGAATGGATTTTTGTAACAAAATATGAAAATGAAGTTCTGAAAATGCACAAACCATATTCAAAATTAGTTTAGCAAAATGGTACTTATGTATTAGATGGAGGCCACCCTTATACAGCGCACTGCAACTGCAGCTGTGGCAGTTAAACTTCTTTTGGCTATAAATATTTCAGTAGTCATAATTCCACCAAGTTTATATTTCATACTGTGCTGTATGACGGGAATGTACATTCTGAGATGTATTGCCCTGTGGATTAGGTTATGGTTAAGTTAGGTTAGTTATTGATAGTATATAATACAGTACACTGTATTCCTCATCCTTTCAGAATGCATCCTGTATTGGTGGCATTTAAATTAGATCCAGCATTAGTAGTAAATCATCATAAGTTGGTTATTACCAATCTGACAGTTACACCCACAGTAGTGAAATTAACCAAATGCATTGTAGACTATCTTTAAGCTGTAAATAGCGCAATAGTTATTACCAAATCCCAAAAATTTGCTATCCCAAAGCTGTATTAAAATAGCTTGTAGTAAAACTTGCAGATGCAAACAATTTAACATTCATTGTTATGGTACCAGCAAATCACAAAACCACTGTATTGGTCAAAATGTCCATTGTACATTCTATAACATGAATAGAGCTTTTATTTTCTTGCTCTACCAACAATAAACCATTATTTATTGTCTGAACAAATATTTTTTAAGTAAACAAAAAAATAATTAAATTACAACTATGAAATACAGGCTTTGTATAATAATTATGGATTTTACTGTCATTTTACAATGTTATTAACCACACCTTGATCTTGGGTTTCTCAGAGTCTCTTCGTAGTCGATGAGGTAAGCAACATAATAAAAGATGCTATTGAAGAGACAATTGGAGGCAATACATACCAACAGAGTAAGGTAAACCAGTGGACATCGTCTGTTGTGGATGCATGTCTTGCAGCCCTTACAAAACTTCAGAAGCCTTTCAAGTATATAGGTAAGTTCATAAAATTGAAATCACATAATGTGATTTCAATACAATATTTAATGTTATTCAATAGTTATGGGACAAGTACTATTATTTTAAACATGTCATAGAATTGTCTAATCTGATATGATGGTCATTAGTATTATAATACTGATTGGCCTAATATAGTTATATCCCTCAGGGGGGCTTTCGACTACACGGGAGGCCCCCCTTCCTTTCTGGGGTGGCGACCCCAGGGTACCTGAGCTCTCAAGAGCTCAAGCTTGAGAGCTACTCAAGCCTGTGAGACTCTACACACAGTTCTTAGAGCTAGGGCCTTTCTTCCCTACTTTCAGGTATTAGATCAATGTCTTTGGTCTTTTCTAGGCTACACTTGCCCTCCTCTTCCTTCTTCCAATTTTAAATGGGTGTCATTTCCTCCTTCTTTTCAGCCGGCATGCACTGGAGACCCCTGGGAGTGCCCTTGTTGTTGCCGACGGGTGTCTTCTCCGAGGATATATCCGTTCCTGACTATTCCGAGCCGCCCCTTGCCGCATGCTGCACTGGTGCTTTTCACATGTGTTGTATAAAACCCACTACAAACACAAATGATGTGACGGAGCTAGCTGCCTTCAGACAAAGCTCTATGGTGCTGAGGTCTCAAACATTGACGCCAGGGACGCCGAAGGAGGGGAATTAAAACCTCCCCTCCAATGGCACCATTCCAGGCGCTAGGTGATGCCGGATCAGGCATAGAGAACGTTGGTTGACCTGGTGATGTAGACATCGAAAGAATCACTAGGTCACATCAAGGGAATACCTCCCAGAAGAAGTCTTCTTTGCGCGGTGTTCGAAGTGCAAACGCTTCGGCAGCAGCAGGATGACGCCTACGAGGAGGAGATGACGATGTTGAAGAACATGACCGTTCTTTTGAAGGAGATGGCAAAGGCCCTTCTAGTTCAAAAGAATGTGAATAAAGCTATCAAAGAGATTATTCCGAAACTCCAGGATTTTATCGGTGAAATCACAGAGTGCCGGATGATAAGAATGTTGGTGGTGGGGCAGGAGCGCAACGTCACCAACAGAGTCCTCTCTGACCCGCCTCAAGCACAAGCTCATCCGTCCCAGACCCAGGTCAGAAAGTAAACGAAGCGACAGAGAGGTTCCACGTCAGGCAGCCCTGACCTAACAAACTTATCTATTGATTTTGATAAAGTAATTTTGCAATTTTTTTATTTATATAAATGATAATAAAATTGTGATTGCTAGATTAATTTCAATTATAAAAAATTGTGTCGGGTATAATTGCCCAACAGTGAGAGTGTAAATGTTCCATGATAAACAACTTTATTCCTAAGGTAAAAAATGTATTTGGATGAAAGTACAATGTTCTGTGATTAGATGGGGCTGTACACTCAACATAGTAAGTCATAACACACATCAGAGTGCAGTAGTGTCACAATGATAATCAAAAGGGCAGACGACTGCCTAGCAACGCCGATGGGCCTGATGATAGTATGTATAAAACGTACTGTCGGGCCGAGCGGCCCAACATGGCAGCTAACGTGTTAATTAGTGTTTGCAATTTTCAATAAGTTTTCTACATCTTACTTTGAAATTAATTTTGATTTTAATTAATTAATTACTTGTACATATTTTTGTAAAAATAATTGATAAAGGGGGAAGGGTAATTCTCCAGTAGGATAAATTCTAAGGCGCATTAACAACAGCCATCCCTGGCTGGTGGAAAAAATTCTGGCGATTTAAAACTGTTGCGTCATGCCACATACTAAACATGTTAATGAGGTTTCAGTACATTTATACGGCAGTAAAAATTTTTGAAATCATTATATCAATTACTTTGAGATTAGAATAAGATTTGTTTAGTTCAGTTATTGTGCTGATATTTTCATTCGTCTTAATATCATCTAATAACATTATTAAAGTACTTGTAGATTTTATGTCTCAAAATTTTAACTCTAATTTCAGTTACATGTACAATAATGCAAAAGAATGGAGCCGGCCTTCACACGGCTAGTTCCTGTTACTGGGACAACACCACTGACGGAAGTTGCACTGTTCGTTGGGAAAACAAGACTATGTACTGCATCGTATCAGTGTTCGGTCTTAGTTTATAGACCTCACATGCATATAAGGTCACAAAGTGCTCAAAGTCTGATAGAATGACTGCACTCGACAACTGCTTTACGTTAAACTTTTGTTATGAATTTTTGTATCACTAAAATCAATTCTCACTATTAAAATATTGTAATATAATTTAAATTAAATTATTTATTTCTAATAACTCATCTTTTGTATTTTTATAAACCCTAGTTGTATTTATACTGAAAATAAACTGAAAAACTTGTAATGACTAAAAACATTTTACTGAACACAATACTGAAAATGATTGTCTGAAATGTGAGTTAATGTTAACATTTAAATTGCTACAGTAAATAGATCAAATATGAATCGATACTTAAAACTTAACAAACTTTTATCACATTAATTGTTTTTATTTTAAATTTTTTAAATATTTATTTTATATTTTTCACTCAATACAAAGTAAGTAAGTCATTTAGAGTCATGTAAGTTATGTTAGAGAAACTCCTCCCTCCAGCTTTTTAAAAAACCAATCAATGAAGCAATATTTATGAATTTATATATGAAGCAAAAAAGAGACTTATCTTTTCTAGGTTAAGAACCAATTAATTTTTTTGTTTTTAAGGTCCCCAAGTGCCAACTGCCAAGAGGTTTTAAGGGCTGGGGTTTGCCCCAAAATTAGGGTTTACAATATGTTTTACCTGTTTATTTATTTTAACAGTATGGGTTCTCTTAACATATTGAAATCGACTAAAAAACGAACAATGAATTAACTTCAATCTTTACTCAAAGTTAAACAGTTACATACTGAAATTTAGTCAAAATTGTGGATATCACAGGTGATAGCTTCATAGCTGTGAAATGGCTTAAGTTAGAATAGTATACAGTATATGTAGAATTTATAAAATTAATAGTTACATTTTTTCGAAGCATTACCAAGAGGTGACTTTTCCAAAATTTCAAGGGACTTACGCACTTGAGTAAATATTTTAGAAATAAATATTGGATGGTTTAGATATAGGTTACTGTTGAGATTATGAAAATTCGTTACTGTTGAAATTATGAAAATTCGCTGATGATGCAGGTCTGTAGTAATGGATGTATTCATTCATTGAATTAGTCTTATCACATGTTTTTACAAGGTAAATGTTTTTATTGTGTTGTTTTGTTGATACAGGGATATACGGAATAACTTTTTACAATCTTATGTACCAAAATAAAACATAAAACCTTACTTGCAATCCTTGGACTATGTCAGTGAGTTCCCAGCGAATTGTTGAACAATTTTGGTTTTGAATTTTTGGAGCTAAAATTGGGGATTACTAGTTAATTTAATGAGTAGGTCATATGCTGGCATAACGGGTTTAGCGTCTTTAACTATGGTTCAGGAGGTCACGGGTTAAATCCCCAAGATGTCTACTAAATTGGGTGAGCAATTTCCATAAAAAATAGTGAATTTTGAAGCTGCATAGTTTAGCTGAGTCCACCATTGGAAAAAAAGGAAAAAACCTAATTGTATGGTTTGGCAATTTTGCTTGAGCCAGATGTCACTGATATCACATCTTTAAATGTCAAATATCTAAATGCTAACTGTAAAATTTAACCTCCTTGAAGTTAGCTGTCTTGCTATAAAGGTATGCGGAATTATGTTACATTATATTATAGAATAGCTATTATCAAGTTTACTATTTCACAAATTTTTAGCACATTAGCTAGGAAAATGGACAATTTTGGGAATTATTCTATAATTTTAAAATTGTTATTTTCATCTATCTCTGAAGGGAAAGAGATATATTGACAATTTTAAAACAAACCATGAAACCAAAGTCTATTTAGGATATTTGATGTAATGATGCTATACATCAATAATCCATTTCATATATAAAGTATTTTAATATGAGGTCTATTATTATCATATTGCGTTTATACAAGCTCCCCCATTAGTTGAATTTAGCGGTACGGGGGAATGTTGGTGGAAGGAGGGAAATTGCAGGGGTGACATAAGACCGCTGCCGTGCCGATAGCCAATATATATCATTCTATCTATCTTCGTGACGGTCAAGATCTAGCTTGAACAGCTTCACAGAAGTTGAAGTTATGCTATTTACACTTGTCAGTAAATTTAATAATTTGATTTTGGCTCCTCATGCTCAAGGGTTCTTTCTTTAGGTGAGGGTATTTTCCCCATATAGGGGGATTTCAGCTCTAAAAATTAGACGTGAGGAATTGTGTGGGGAATATATATGTTGTTCTTAAAAATGAATTCGAACTGACCGGTTTAATGATTAACTGTAGTTATCTCAGCAGATTGAGGTTTATGAAAATAATTAATATCAGTGATTTCACAGTACGTACAATTAATTGCTATTTATTCTTCATTTTAATGACACTTGTCATGTCACGTGTGATCTATACAAAGCAATGTGTCTATAAATTTCTAAAAGTTATAATGGGTTCGTTAGTGAGTTATTAGGGATGAGTAAAAATTAGTCTGATGGAGAAGTTGGAAGCATCTCTTAACTTTAAAATATCAGGAATCCAAAGCATCGTAAGTTTGTGCATAAGTGCAGAAAATAATGGGAGAAAAAGGACAAATTTAAAATTGTAAAAAGTGCCCAGTAAAAAGGAGATTTTTTGTACTGAAATATATGCGGCGATGGCAATAAGGGCAGGTTATCTGTGGTTGAAATATTTAGTCGAACGAAAAATATACATAGTACTGTATATGATTATTAATTTTTGTGACAATAAATGAATGACATTACTCGTGTGTGGCTGTGCGCACTTTGGTAATCGTGGGGAAATCTAGTGCTGCTGGTGGGGAATTTTGGGTTTATGAATGGTGGGGATTTGTGAGGATTTTTAGTGTTGTCAAGTGGGGAAATTTAGTTTTTTGACATGGAGACACTGTTCAGGGTTTGAAAATCAAAATACACGACTTAAAAAATATAGTAGCAAGGTGTAGTAAAGCTTGTAGATGGATGCATCTTCAGGGGGTAAATATAAATATTGAGATTTTGTAAACAGTTAAGATTTCTTAGGATTGTTGAACAGTTATATTATTTACATATTATTTATATATGTAATTGTGAGATAATTAATTTCACAAATTACTACCTTACTTAAGTGGTAATATGCATCAGCTACACGAAATTTAAATGAAATAATCTTAATGTTTGTTAAAGAATTTCTTCCTAACCCTACATGGGTACACATACTTTCAACAGGCGCCAAAGGTATACTGGGGCATCTAGTACCCCAAAAAAACTACTAAATATTTCGGCAAAAAGAAAATTTTTATTGCCCTAACTGAATTTATTTTTACTCTTTACACTATGAAAAACAAACCTAACTTAAATTCAGTTCTGATTGTAACCTTTTGAAATGATCAAATATTTGTTTTTAACAATGCTACAAATTTCAGATAACAATACAGCAAGTAGCAAAAAGTGTTTTTTGACTAAATTGTAGACTTTTACTTCTCACAGTCGATGGTCACAACATAAACCTTACAAGCAAACTTCTTGTATTCACCGCATTATACATCTGTTCTGGTATCCTTTGACCTTGGGTAAAGTGCGTATCTTTCTGAAGCGCTATTTGCTACTGCTGCTTGTGTGGTTGGGGCATTTCAACACCCAGCAGTTCCGATATGACAAGTGTGATACTTCTGAGAAGTGTTGGCACTTGAAGTATTTCTAGCTCGTATGGTTTAAAAAAGTTCTTCTCCGAGGGACAAAAGGAGATTTAATCTTGTTTGGACATAGCTGATAAGGCTATCCGGTTGTCCCTATACACAACGTGTGCACTCAAAATTCCGTAGAATAAACAGAAGGGCCATGTTTAGTTTTGCGGCTGACTGTATATTTTGCTGACATCTTATCAAAAAGATATACACCCCCTTTGGTACAATTATAAAAATTTATCATCTCTGGCTTTTGCGTACCGTAAGTAACGGGAAAGGTACATTGGGGCATATAGTACCCCAAAAACTAAATATTACCCAGACGCAAAAGTCGCCGCGGCAAGAAAATGGCACCAATAGATAGAGCCCATAGAAGAAGTAAAAGTCAATTAGGGGTAGACTAGTAGGACTGCTAATATTAAAGTTGTCAAAGAACAAAATTCCAGCGGGGCACTCAGTGACCCAGTGTACCTTTCCAGGGTTAAGGAGGAAGCTACCGATACAAGGAAAGACCTAAGCCTTGGACAATGAGCATAATTTAACAAGTTGATGTCTCATTTCCTTTGAAAATCGTCTAAGATATTATATAATTTATAAACTATCTCTATATTTTCTCTGTAAATAAAACTAATGTTAAATACTCCCAGCACAGCACCTGCCTACCCAGCAATTTTTTAAATTCTTAATAATATATAACAGTCCCCTCCATCAAGCTCTTAACAATTAATTTAATTATGATTCTCTCGTTATTTTAGGAAATTGGATGATTATGTTTAAAACAATAAATTATGAAATGATATTTAGATAAACGTTAATGAATATCATAATTTTATTGAATATTGACGTTTAAACTGACTTAAGGGAGAAAGTACGTATCAGTCCACTGATACTGTTTATTTATTTTGACTATATACTATATTTATCAACATCTGTCCATGAATAAAAGAAGGTCTATTCTCTATATGATTAACATGGGAAAAGAGTACGCAGGTTTGCTGACATCATAAACTATTTTAGCATGAATGCATGGATCCCAACAACATGCGTAATAACAAGTTTCATCCTAAAATATAGGTTAATAACTGAGTTATTAATTTTTTTGTGTCCTCCATAATATAAAAATTGGAGCCCCAAAATACAACATAGTCTACTTTGTTTAGGTTTTTTAATATCTCGGTGACCATTGAAGATAGAGCAAAAATTTAAAGTAATAATTTGTGTAGTTTTTTGAGCTGATTCTATTGGTAAAGATACAATTTTAAATATTTAATAACTACTAATCAAAAACATAAAAAACTCAATTGCATTACAAAACCCCCCAAACTACCGTTCCGATTGACCGATATACCTGGATTACGAACTCCGCGAGTAAATGTAGGAACACACATCTACCAAATTTAGTCTCGATCGAACCATTTTCACAAGAGTTAGGCCCTATCGTGTTCACTATTTTTTTTGTCTCCAGGCACCTCAAAACGAGAATGTGTCATGGTCCCGGGTTTAGGTCTTACCATGAGACCTAAACCTCTTCTGGTAATAGCTTCTTTCTAATGGGAGATTCTTTAAAACTAAAAGAAGTATATTCATACAGATTAACAACTTATTTATTAAAACAAGTTATCTGAATTAATAATAGTTTATAGAAAATAATCATGGGCGTAATATTCAAATTGAGGTAATCACCAAACAAAAGAAAATTAATCATGAGTGACTTTCTAGTTTAGTGCTTATCGTCTTAAACTTTAGTGCAGCAGGTTACAGGTTCAAATCCCGGGATGTCTATATAGGTTCAAACCGGTTCCTAAGAGCTAATTGCATATTATTATACTGCAGAGAAAACAAAATAAATTTAGGCGTGAAGTAAGGTTTCTTTTGTTTGCCATCCAGATAGTCATGTAAACTCCTGGATAGGTATACCTTGAAGTAAGTACCTAAATAAATATCGATAATAGCCACTGAAAGAGATTAAACTCAGAAATAAGCTGACACCTTTAAACCATTGCTAGTTTGGCCATGCGAACTTTGTCAGTAAAATGTTTTTTCCACAATAAGGTTGAAGTTACCTTCCACCGTTCATAAAAATAACAATTTTCGTCTTCTGTTAGTTAATTTTTAAATTCCAAACATTGTAGTAATTTTCCAACCCAGTGATCATGTTTGATACCCTGTGGTCGATAGTAATATTTATACCCCCATAAAAATTAAGTGCTAATTATCATCTGCATATGCAGTAAAAATTCCTTAACTAGACAGCCAACACTTGACATAACTCATTTTACAGTACTAGTGCGTTTGACTTTTCAAGATCACAGAACAGCTGTAACAATCCGGGAATTTTCTTTTTCACGCTTTTAGACTGTTTCTATTTGTTACTATAACCATAAAAATCTTAGTTCATCAAATTTAGTTGGAAGTCTATTGTAGATTTCATGTTTATTTTAATAAATATATAGCCTATCTATTAAAACTGTTGCATTTAAAAGTGTTTTTCTAGCCTACTGTATAGTCCTTACAATCTCAACTTGCAGTAGACCTAGTTTAAGATATTCAACATTTATGATTTCATAAATTATAAATGGTAGGTGAATAAGAATAGTATATACAAAATACCCCCGTCGCAGCAGACCTGCGTACTCAGCAAATTTCCAAATCACTAATATAATAATAATAATATAGGCTATGACAAGTTTGGTCAAAATCTGTCGATAAACATGAGAATTATTTGCCTATTCTCCATAAGATTAAAATGGGAAAGAGTGAGTAGGTTTGCTGCTGTGAGGAACACTGAAAGTAGCCATTTATACCATCAACAATTTTATTTTTAACATTTATACCAACTTTCATCAACATCTGTCCATAAATAAAGGAGTTTGCCTAATCTCCATATGATTAACATGGGAAAAAAGTATGCAGGTTTGCTGCCATGATAAACACATAAACTATGATTTTTTAGCACAAAAGTATGGAGCTTAACCACATGAAGCTAAATATCAAGTTTCATCCAAAATATTAGATAATAAGAGAAAAATTAATGTTTCCTAATCCTCCATAAGATTAACATTGGAGCCTCAAAATACAACGTACTGTGTTTAGATTTTTTTATATCTCGGTAACCGTCGAAGATAGAGAAAAACTTTAAAGAACTTAATTGTGTAGTTTTTTAAGCTGATTCCAATGGTGAAATATAATTTTTAAATTCCAAACATTGTAGTAATTTTCCAATCCAGTGATCATGTTTGAAACCCTGTGTTCGATAGTAATATTTATACCCCCATAAAAATTAAGTGCTAATTATCATCTGCATATGCAGTAAAAATTCCTTAACTAGACAGCCAACACTTGACATAACTCATTTTACAGTACTAGTGCGTTTGACTTTTCAAGATCACAGAACAGCTGTAACAATCCGGGAATGGACAGTCATTTTCTTTTGCACGCTTTTAGACTGTTTCTATTTGTTACTATAACCATAAAAATCTTAGTTCATCAAATTTAGTTGGAAGTCTATTGTAGATTTCATGTTTATTTTAATAAATATATAGCCTATCTATTAAAACTGTTGCATTTTAAAGTGTTCTTCTAGCCTACTGTATAGTCCTTACAATCTCAACTTGGTCTTGCAGTAGACCTAGTTTAAGATATTCAGCATTTATGATTTCATAAATTATAAATGGTAGGTGAATAAGAATAGTATATACAAAATACCCCCGTCGCAGCAGACCTGCGTACTCAGCGAATTTCCAAATCAATAATATAATAATAATAATATATGACAAGTTTGGTCAAAATCTGTTGATAAACATGAGAATTATTTGCCTATTCTCCATAAGATTAAAATGGGAAAGAGTGAGTAGGTTTGCTGCTGTGAGGAACACTGAAAGTAGCCATTTATACCATCAACAATTTTATTTTTAACATTTATACCAACTTTCATCAACATCTGTCCATAAATAAAGGAGTTTGCCTAATCTCCATATGATTAACATGGGAAAAGAGTATGCAGGTTTGCTGCCATGATAAACACATAAACTATGATTTTTAAGCATGAATGGATGAACCTCAACCACATAAAGCTAAATATAAATTTTTATCCAAAAATATTGGTTAATAAGTGAAATATTAATTTTTCCTTATCCTCCATAAGATTAACATTGGAGCCTCAAAATACAACGTACTGTGTTTAGATTTTTTTATATCTCGGTAACCGTTGGAGATAGAGAAAAACTTTAAGGAACTTAATTGTGTAGTTTTTTAAGCTGATTCCAATGGTGAAATATAAAATTAGAAATTTTAAAAAATTACATGTGAAAAACGCAAAAAACCCCATTTTGGGGTACAAAACCCCCCCCAAACTACCCGTTCCCATTGACCGATATGTCTGGTTTACGAACTCGTCCAAGCATTTGTAGGAATACACGTCTCTACCAAATTTGGTCTCGATCGCACCATTTTTACGCGAGTTATCGTGCTAACAGACACATATATATATATATATATATATATATATATATATATATATATATATAAATTTTAACGACTATTGTTTTTGGTCTCTGGGCACCTAAAGAAGAAAAAATAACATGGTCCCGGGCTTAAGTCTTACCATGAGACCTACGGTAATAGCTTCTTCCCTATGGGAAATTTGCTAAAACACAAAAGACTTAATAATTGAGCCATTATTTCATTAGGATATTTTTGATAATTCCAATTAGTTACTGTTGGAATCTGATGTAAGTTTTCTTAAGGCGATTTTAATAAATAAACTTAACCTGTTTATTTATGTTTGCAGATTCAATGGCCTCGTCAAATGTTGAAATTTCGGCCCTTCCAGATGAAATTTTGTGCCATATTTTTTCTAAACTAAACCCAGAATATGTCATAAAATGTGTTGCCAATGTTTGCCAACGGTGGAAGAATGTGGCTGAAGAAAAAATATTCTGGAATAATGTACAATTGGTTGTTGATTGTGACTACTTCTTCAACTACGGTTATATTGATGAGTCTTTTGTGAAGCTAGCGCCTAGTTTTGTAAGACAATCAAGAGGCATATACGTTGGAGAAAAAGATCTTCATAGAGTGCATAAAGTTAAAAATGTTAAATTTACTGAAGGTTCTAAAATAATCGATGAGTTAGTTTCTTTACTCTTAAGAATATTAGATAGTTTCAGTAAATATTGTCATGACATTGAAATTGTTGAATTTTTTTCTTGTTTCGGAGCTGCAACAAGAGCAGTAATGAAATTTTTAAGAGAAAACTTTAAAAAAATTAAAGAAATTAGGTATGGGACTAATACTTCTATTTTATACGTTTTTCCTTACAATGAGGTTTCAAGATTTACTAATCTCAAGACGTTAGTAACTCATGATATATTGTTTACAAGCTCATCCTTGTGGGATCTAAGTAATGGATGTGAACATTTGAGCAGTTTGTGGGTTTTACTTTCCAAATCACTCATGGAAGGTGATATTTTATATTTCTTAGAAAAGAAGAAACATATTTTGAAAGAACTAGGCCTTGGTAGTAGGTTGAATGATAACATTCTGAATAAATTAAAAGAATGCAGAAGCTTAGAAGTTTTGTTTGCAACTGATGCTCGCTATGTGACTGATGTATGCTTGAAGTCTTTTGCACATCAATCCAGCCTGAAATATTGCTCTCTTCATGATGCCAAAATCCAACGGACAACAGTGAGCGAAATTGCAGGACTCTCAAGGAAACCTGGTGTCTTTAAAAATCTGATTATTTTGGATTTAACGAGATACAATAATTACCAAGCAGAGTATTTTCGGTCGTGGGGAGGCTGCAGTGAAGGTTCACACAACAAAGAACACATAACAAGTATTACAACGAAGGTATCTAATTATTAGTATTGACTCAAACCAAAGTTATCGCTTAACAGTTATTGCTAGTTATTAGTTATTGTTATTTGTAATTATTGGTTAACCCTAGAAATGGCAAAGTCGTAATTTATGACGCATTTACATATTCAATAAGAATTGGCAGGTGGAGGCATCTGTCGTCAGTTTTGTGGACTTGTTAGACACTATCGCCTACGCGACCGTGTTTCCCTCTGGGGGCCAACAATTGAAACTGCTCTCGTAGTACACAAGCCTGCCACCGGGCAGGTCTATAACCAAGTAAGCGCTTTCTTCTCCTAGGCACTGATGGCCGAGGTGGCTAACGTGCTACGCTGACAAGCGTAACGTTCTAGCCATTCGGAAGTGCTAGGGTTCGAATCCCGACCATGAGCAATCCCAATTTGGCTTGCAAATGTGTGGTATGGAGTATGTGTGGGAGTGGAGGGCCCACCTTAAATAAATGGTGACCGGCTTGGGTGGAAGTTGACGGCATTTGTAGGCTTAATTGGGATTGCAGTGGACATCTGTTTTGCTTTTGTGGTTAGTGGTTATAAGGGGGGGGCATGTTTTAAGCTTTTTTTGTTTAAACTTTGATATTTCAAGAAGATATTAGTAATTATTTTTATGTTACAGTTAAGAGTAAAAAGCTTGCCACTTCTAGGGTTAAGGCATTATGCTTACTCAGTAAGTTTTCAAAGTGCCAATTTCATATTCTATTGGCTACAATATATTCATTCATCGATGGGAAGTTACTTATGTCAACATAGTACCTTGCAATTTTAAATCTTATGTCGGGCGCAACATGGAATTTTTTGTAAACTCTAGGTTATCAGTTTTTGTGTCTTTTTAGTGTTTAGGGGTGTTGACCCCCAGTGCAGGTGATGGATGACTTTCCTAATCGCTATTGGTGATTTATAACCACCAAAATCACTTTAGATGAAAATTATCAGAAATAATGTATTTGATCAGTTGATACCGACCATAACTAAACAAACATTACCTAGACACAGACACTAAATACTGTAATACTTTAGGGATATTTTTTATTATATCTGGATCTAATTTATACTGGATATTATTTTTATATTAACTACTAAAACTAATTTCTTTTCTTATTCTACAGGCTTTTCAGAATTATGTGGAACTAACATTCAACAACCCAATTGAGAGATCAATTGAATTATTCAATTATTCTTCGTCTTCTAAAGAACACTGGATGTACCGCCATCGCAACAATGAGACTTATTATTAACAGAAGAGAATATAACGAAGATGGTTTATTTTTGTCACTAAAGAGGCATACTTGTTTTTAACTAACTATTATATGATTTTGTTTTAATTTAGTTAAATCTGCAGTAAAATTATAAACTTTTCAATATACAGAGGATAATACATCATCAAGATAATAGTAATAACAGAAATCAGAACTAAAACATTAAATATAGGCATTTTAACACACTTAATAATGACAAATATTGTAGAAGACAAGGCCACATTTTTTTAGGATTTTAAAAATTAGAACTACATTTTATACTTGTTTAACAATTCTTTCCATAGCCTTGCTTTCTCTTCCTCCTTCAACAGCACTGCAGCATCACATAGAGCACTCTGTTGGCCTCTTCTTTCACTCTTGGTGTGAGAGTGTGTTTGGCTTTATTGGAAGAAGAAAACATTTTGGTAGGATCATGTTTCAACTCGAGTCCAGGGGCGATAACCACTTGGTTTGCTGTTTGTTTAGTTTTGTCTAATGTAATGTGAGACGGCAATGTTTTTTGTTAGTTTGACAGTGTTTTGAACTGAAATATAGTTAGTTATTATCTCTACAAGTGTTTTATGTTTTCTTAGGGTAGTGTAGTGTCATAATAGTAAATTTTAAATTTTTTTCAAAGACATTTTATGGTAAACTGACATTGTGAGTACAGCCTAGAACTAGGTTGTTTTTGGATGTTTTCAGTAAAATATTAGTTTGTAATAAGAGTTAGACAATAATATTGCATTGTCGTTAGATGAACAGTTACCAGAAACAGCTCAGGGTTTGCTGGTACTAAATTGGCAGCGCCTTCACAGTACTTCAACCGTGGTTGAAGGGTTAATATCTTGGTTTTTGTTAGTATTCTTACGTTTATTTATAAAGTATATGAATAATATTTTATGTTTTTACTTTGAAACTACTGTTGCTTTATATTTTTATTGTTATTATTATACTTTCATATGGTACATTACTTTTTATAATGTATCCCTTTCACTCCCAGGATTTTTGGCACAAGATGTGCAAAAAAGTAACTATACATATTCAATGTAATATTTAAAAAAATGTACTCGCCAAACAATAAAATTCCAATATTTTCAAAGTTTGTACTTATAGGCCTATACAAAATTTTCAAGCTGCATTAACTTATATCGCTTGAAAGTACTTTTAAAAAGGAACTAAACCTCAATTTTCATCACCTCACTCACAAAAATAAAATAGTTATTGGAATTATATGAAACGTTTGCAGTCAGCTTACCAGCTGAGTAGAATGTCTCAAGGTTTTTTATGTTTTACGGGTTAGTGTGACCAACTATAATAAAACGAGTTATATTTAGAGTGTTTATTTCTGAATTATTTCATATACAATCTGTGTGTATTCGAGGAAATATTATATTATAAAAAACTAATTTTCTAAACATCCACTTATACAGACACTGGAAGCGAAAGGGTTAATGACTATAATCTCTTTGAGGTTAATCGTAAAAAAGGACCATGTGGTCCTAAATTCGCCTCACAATGAAGAATAATTAATTTTCATTCATTCATCGATTCAAAGACGGTGTCAAAAATAGCTTTGAACCAACAGGCCTTTGGCAGGGCTGTATAGCTTCTCTAATTATCTTAAGCTTATTCGTAAATGATTTACCTGACACAGTCACATTGCGAATGTTATCATTCAAACTACAGTAGAACTCCAATTATTCTAATTAATTTTAACCGGACCCCATTCGATTAATCAAATATTCCTATAATTGGAGTTTTCACAAGAAACAGGCAATTTAGTACCAAAAATCTATTGATTAATATCTTTCAGTAGCTACTAATAGTTTTCATTCTTAAAAAAAAATTGGCTATGAATGTAAAGGAAAAATACATGCATATGTTTTAATAAATTGATGTATAAATGAAAAAAAATTTAGCCATTGGATCAGAAATTTTTGTTAGTTACAGTTTAGGTATTTCATGTGTATTGATGTTTTTTGTTTTACTGTTATAGGCATCATATGTACTACATAAGATTATGGTAGAAACCTCCCTTATTAGACCTACCGATAACTGACTCCGCTAATGTTCTACCTTCAATCTCTCATTCTTATGCTCCTGTTGTTGAAACGTGTTGAAAAGGCTTATTCTGTAATTACCTATAAATATTGTTATTTTTCAGTTATCATTCATAACGATGATGCTTAAATTAAAGTTTTAGAGGTACAATTGGTTGTATTACAACTAACATTGTATAGCTGTTTTTCTACCTAAGAAATGCATTTTATTTGCTCCTCCCAATATCTGACTTTTTGGCTGTTCTGACCATGGTGCGGTCTCGTCATGGTCTGATATTGGAGATTCTACTGTACTGTAGTTGTATTGTTAACCAAACTAATGGTCCTTACGTGACCTATTTTTCATGAGTGCTGTAAAATATGTGTTTATTACCTGTAAGGAAATAAAGCACTTTTTCATTAAATGACATTACTTTTTTTTAATTTTACCATCCCCATAACTAAGTACCAATTGGGAAAAGTTTTCATCAGCCAAAAATTATACTTCCAGTGCTCAGTATATATTTTAAATTACCGCTAATGTTAGTTTTTACAACTAGTTTTTAGGACTACCAAAATATACCTGAGTTATATAAAAATATGAATTAGTTTATTTAATGTTGAATATAAATAAACCTGCTGTCTGACACACTTTTGAGGTTGTCATCTAAGACAAAAGACCATGACCCCCACATTCGATTGCGGGCCCTGTAACGAGGATCAGGCTCTCGGGCCCCCCATGTCGGCGTTCTATGCTATATGTTTAAAAAATTACATGGTAAATTTTTAACCCTTTGCAAATTTTATTAAAAGTGATAATTGTTATTACTGAGTAATTAAGGCTCACAGTTCAATCTAAATACCCAACTTTATTGACAAAATTATTGCAAATATGAATAATTAGAGTAATCATTCTCTTTTATTCTACTGAAAGTACATTTTCATTTTGAGATTGATTTCCCTTACTGAACAAGATTAAAATTCAAGTTGACAAAATAATACGATCATAACAAAGTTAAGAGCTAATAAATATTAGCTAATCAATTAATATCTTTGTGATGTGTTTTAATACTCTGGTCACAAAAAGCTTCCTTTGAAGTTTAATAGTCTATTTAATCATAGTTTTTCACTAAAATAATAACGTCTGAAAAGTCAACAGTTTTGGCCAATTTATTCTCAGTTGCCAACATTGCCTCAGACATAGTTCAGATGAGTTTGACCAATTGTCCTTCGTTGCCAAGTTTTAAGTGAATTCGACATCCTACTAAAAGACGTCTCAGCCATAGGAACTGTCACTGGGATTCCACAGAAAAGTCCTTATAGCTGTATAGTCAGTTATAATCTCACCTGTTTTAATATTCATGAATTTGACAAATCATCACATACTTCGAATGTATTTTTTCTTCATTTTGAAAAACGTAACTTGCAGGTATGCACCGAATTAAATAGTAACTAACCTAGAATAGACTATTAATATTATTTTACTAAACTCTTAACTTAATAAATTTATAATTTATAGTAATAATTATATATTTGAATTTTTAACCCTTTAAAGAGCACTGTATTTGGTAGTATTAACGTTTTTAAATATCTTTTTAATGGTTCCGCAAAAAGGAGTAGCGACGTTTTAAAACGTCATTTGACGAAATTTGTTCAAATACATATAAGCTGACACCGATTGATTTTTAAGCTATAAATAGATTATTAAAGACATGTAGATACGCAAAACGTGTATTCGGTAGGTTGTGGGTAATCTGCGGAGAGTTTCTTAGGCAGGGTGGAAAAAGTGGCGGTGCGGCATAAAGTTTGATTAGACCTGTTATTTATTACCACTGAATAAAAGTGAATGCGCTGTACACTCCCCTATTATTGACGCCTGTATCTCTGTAGCTGAGAGTTATTAGTTTACTTAACATCAATCGGTGCTTACTTCAGTTGCTTTGATTGAAGATTTGAAAATTGAAAGATTGATTGAAAAAAGTTCTAAAATATTTATTTTAGGACATTTTGAACCTAAAACACGTTTCTAATTATATTTACTCCATGCTGCAATGTAATTTAGTGAAAATTAAAAAGTTTTAGCGAATTTCCCATAGGGAAGAAGCTATTACCGTAGGTCTCATGGTAAGACTTAAGCCCGGGACCATGTTATTTTTTCGTCTTTAGGTGCCCAGAGTCCAAAAACAATAGTCGTTAAAATTTATATATATATATAATTATGTATATATATATATAATGTATATATATATATATGTATGTGTCTGTTAGCACGATAACTCTCGTAAAAATGGTCCGATCAAGACCAAATTTGGTAGAGACGTGTATTCCTACAAATGCTCGGACGAGTTCGTAAACCAGACATATCGGTCAATGGGAACGGGTAGTTTGGGGGGGTTTTGTACCCCAAAATGGGGTTTTTTGCGTTTTTCACATGTAATTTTAAAAGATTTCTAATTTTATATTTCACCATTGGAATCAGCTTAAAAAACTACACAATAAAGTTTCTTAAAGTTTTTCTCTATCTCCAACGGTTACCGAGATATTAAAAATCTAAACACAGTACGTTGTATTGTGGGGCTCCAATGTTAATCTTATGGAGGATAGGAAAAAATTAATATTTCCCATATTAATCAATATTTTTGGATAAAACTTGATATTTAGCTTCATGTGGTTGAGATCTATCCATTTATACTTAAAAATCATAGTTTATGTGTTTATCATGGCAGCAAACCTGCATACTCTTTTCCCATATTAATCATATAGGGAATAGGCAAACTCCTTTATTTATGGACATATGTTGATGAAAGTTGGTATAAATGTTAAGATAAAAATTATTCATGGTAGAAATGACTTCTTTCAGTGTTCCTCACAGCAGCTAACCTGCACACTCTTTCCTATGTTAATCTTATGGAGAATAGGCAAATAATTCTCATGTTTATGGACATATTTTTAGAAAACTTGTCATATATTAAATCATTGATTTGGAAATTCGCTGAGTACGCAGGTCTGCTGCGACGGGGGTATTTTTACTCTTTTGAGGTGTGTTTTGAGTTTTCATCCTTACTCCTTAACAGCTCTCAAATAATGACGTTTTAAAACGTCGTTACTCCTTAAAGGGTTAATCTATAATCCGCTGTAAAATATTCGGCAATAAAAATAAAAAATTTCAAAAAACCGCTAAGCCCGGGCCTTGTGACCTGAGTTGCACCAGCCCCAGCCTTGTGGGAGCTGGTGCTTTTGCATGAAAAGACTAAAACTTAATAAACTTGTAGCAAATTGTCAAGTTGCATTTTTGTAGGCTATTATTAGGTATTAATAAAAAAATTACTGTTATATACATTAATAAACATAAGTATGTATTTATTTTCAAAATATTTTCAGTAACACAGTATACATATATTTTTACAGACAAAAGTATTACAGATACAAAACATTGTACATTCTTTAAAAATAGGTAATTGTAACTTAGAGTATAATTTTTTGAATAATATCCTACTAATGTAATCAAGATGTTTAAGGTTAGGATTTAAAAGTTGGTTAAGTATTGGAGATATAAAAAGATATACAGTGCAACTCGGTTATTGCGGCCTCGGCCATAATGTCAACTCGGATATAACGTCATTTATTTTTAGGTCCCGCCAAACTATATGTATTTACATAGGAAAAAACCTCGGATATATCGTCAGTAAATTCTCAAACCTCGTATATAACGTCAAGAAAATCGGGCCGAGATGAAGGCAACATATAGCTAAATAGAGAAAGTTCGGTCGGTGGTGCAACAAGGAGGGCTACGGCTATTGTTTGGCTACATTCTATTTTTAGAAATGGCATTTTATTGCTGTCTTACCGCTAAAGAAAGAAATAAAATCTTGAAGGCATTTGATGACAGGTCACTGATTTGATATTTCCCTTGTTTCATGGATCGATACATGATTATATTTTAGTCATGTTATAGTATTCTATTACAGTTTCTTTATAATTTACAAAGATAATTAACAATTCAACCATTAACCAACGTAATTCTCAATTAAACATTCTGTTATCTAAACATTATGAGAGGCAAGGAGAGGATTATTTTTAACAAATCCTTTTGATTTCCATGATTATGTGTACGGAATAGGTACTTTTCTTCCACAGTACCACTTACATGACAGTTTGTAAGTTTTGATTTGAAACCGAAACTAATTATCCGAACTGGAAGTAATAGACTCGACAAGACATCGCAGCAGTTGCTGTTGTAGGCTGTCCAGGTGGCAGCACAGGTCGGCCTCCACTGCCAGCAGACTCTCAACGTCCTTGGACTGGCACGACATCACGAGCGACTGCATCCTCATGAACTGCTCTTCGCCCATCCACGGGACTGTCGAATGAATTATAACAAGATTTAAAATTTAATTACAGTATACTTTAAATAGATGGACCCTTATGTATCGATTTACCAAAATGTTGAATATTTGCTAGTTGTGGGACATATCTTTTTAATTTAAGGTATTCTCGATAATACACACAATCCATTGGAGAACACTCAATGCATGTTGTTTCCTGTACAAGGGGTTGCCTTGAAGTACCCCTAGATGGATACGGTGTTCGAACACCCTCTCCGAAATCTTCAAAAAGAAGGAAGAGAGACTAATTGGTCTGTATGCCTTAGCATTTGAATATGAGGTTCGTCCCTGTTTTGGGATTGATACCAGTCTACTCACTCTCTCAGGCTGAGGAATATACCCGAAGGATAGGATCACACTAAACAGAACGTAGAGTTTTAGGTAGAGGTCATCGACCCTTTTAAAAGAGGGCTAAGTAAGAGTCCTTCCCCATCTCGTGATTTAAACTGTTATTATTTTAATGCTCATTTAATTTTGGAAACAGAAATAGCATCCAGTCCTTTTGCAATACCCTAGGCTAAGGGCTGAAATTTCAGGAATTCTGGCTGCCCAGCGAGTGGGCAGCCAGAATTCATTCATTTTTCCCTTGAAAGTGCAGCCAGGGAAAAATGTATCAAGTAGCATGAATGTACACTCATCTGTTGGGGTAAAACCTCCAGCAGCCTTTTTTACATTATGCCTAAGAAAACGGATGTGTTTTCTCATTAGTTTCTTTAGGCATTTGAGTATCCAGTATGGCTGAGGGTCGGAAAATATTATTTTAAAGGGCAGCTACTGTTGTAAAGACATAATAAACATGGGATCCAACTTAAAAACGTTTTCTCGGCATAATAATATAGTTGAATTATTGAAAGTTTCTTGTAATATAGTTGAATCAATTACAAAAATCGGTATTGGTTTATGTCCAGGAAAACGCACACCACACTGTCTTGCACAAGTAATAGAATTGAAATAACTTATATCACATTACCAGGACAATCGGTGGAGTCGCCTAGCCAGCTGTACCTCTCGAGGACAGCGGTGAGGTGAGGAGACAACAGCTGAGGCGGGGGTCGCAGCAGTAACAGCAGGAGCACTCTGCTGATCTCACAACTGAAATACAAGGTCCGTCATAAATTGCCAGTGAGAAACTTGTGTCAAAAAAGCTAGTGCATATTGTGTCACAAGTCACAACACTTCAGAAAGCATCTTAAGCTGCTGATTTCATTACTCGTACGAAAAAGTGTGTTTACAAGATATAACAAGTTATTCATTGACAAGCTTATCATAAAAAATTAGTTCACTAATAGGGTTCACTTATCACAGCTTCTACAGTTTAATAGTTCATCAGTACTTTCGCCAAGAATTTAAACTTAGAATTCGTTGCTTTTGTGGAATTTTCCACTGGAATGTTTTTGTTGAGAAATTGTAAACATTTATACCCCAAAATTAAAGGGCTACAGTGGCAGCTCCATTTCATGGGATATTGAACACTAACATTAGACGATGTTGTTCTTGAAGTGAAAGGCAAAAATCCAACAACTGCATCTTTATTTCTTACAGGCCTATATAAAAATTAGCCTGGGCTTTTCAATATTACCTCAGCAAGATGTCAGCGTAAACACCAAATGGAGGATTGGCGATAGTCTCCACAATTACAACAGTCTGACTCAGAACAGAGAGAGCACCGTCTAAGTCACCTGAAATGTGATAAATTTTTATTATATGAGAATAACAGAACGAAAAAGTAATAATTTCTGAGAGTACTTAAATGTATGATAGATACACCAATGTGTAACCCTAAATCAGCAAGGTATATCATATAAAACTTTCACTATATTCGATACATTTTCTACAATATGCAGCCTACCCATGCGTATCCTAGTGTCAGCGAGGCGAGCCAGAGCGTGCAGCTGCAGCGGCGGATGGTCCGCCAGCAGCGTGGCTGCGTTGAGGAAGGCAGCTGCTGCCTGGTTGGGCCGGTCACCCAGTTGCAGCCCCGTCTCCAGCGCCAGGCCCCCGCCAAGGAGCCGTTCTGGCTCTGAGGCTGAACACAACACTCCCGCGTTGCCCAGACTGCTGATTGCAGCCTATAAACATGTTGTGGAATATCAAAACTATGTCCATCACTAATGTTTCATATAAATCTATCTCAGAAGACCAAGTTCTTACAGCAGAGAACATGTTTATTTTTATTTCTAGCTTTCTTAAAACCATCATTTTGATTACAGTATTTATGAATTTTTACATGTTGTAATATTTTACATCAATAAGCTCTCACAATGTTTTCGGTAAGATTATTAACCCATTCCTGACTAATGATCCATTGTACACGTTCTCTGCCACTGGTAGTCACATGACTAACAACAGGCTTTGTACGTCCTGAGCAAACAATGTTCTTTGCCTACCTCAATTTCGACATAGTTCTTTTCCACCTGTTAGATGTACTTGTTCATTCCTTGTCCAATAGATAGAGTTAGCTTCCTCTTTAAATTGTCGTATTTATAATATTTCGAGAGTGTCTGATGTTTCATGTTGACAGTAAATTATTGTCTCGTCTAGCCAACTTCACACAAACTGTTCAGCGATTGTACTAATAAATGATTCTTTTTAAACAGATTTTGTCAATAACTATTTATTACTTTAAACTGTAAATAAATGTGCGAAGTGAAATAAAGGATTCATTTGAAAACAAAATAGGCCTTGATGAAGCGCCAGTATTTGTTACCAGGCCTTCTCTTAGGAACTGGTAAAAAAGTATAGTAATAACTCTTTTCTTGGCCGTAAGTGAATATATACACAGTAAACAGCGTAAAGAAATCAAAATATTATAATTTAAATGAAGAAACTATAAAATCTATCAAGCTAAAAGTGACTCACAGTCACATTGGAAAAGATTTAATTCAAACTGAATTAATCTTTTTTTAAATCTGAGGCCCTCTGATTTAATTCTGAGGGTCTCAGGCGCCTCATGATAATTCAGTCAGGAATGGGCTAAAATCAGATAAAATATATATTTATCTTAAGTCTATCTTCACTTATTTTTATAACTAGTTCCGCACTAACTTCTAAATATTCTCCGTTAGGCGACACCAATCCGCCCTCCTCGGCGCTGCTGTGTGCCTTGAGGAACTGTCGCCCCGCCTTGACCAATGCCCACGTCTCTCCGTAGGGGTTGTTGAGAGCCGCCTCGCACCTTGACACCGCGAGGTAGCACAGCCCCGCGTACTGTGGCATCTCATCTCGCTCGCACTGCACACCCAACATTCCTACAAAATATCAGATTCCTTAACTTTCTTTAAAAAAAGATAACAGGTGCAGTTTAACTTCTAATAAATACAAAAAATTACCTTCAAAATATACATTTATTTTATCTTTCAATAGTTTGACCACCCAATGATCCACCATTTTAATGAAAAAGCTACATTTTTAGATTTCTTGTTTAAACTAACAATGTCAAAAAAACAAATCAAAAAAATTATGTTAGGTATAAATGCAATTGGACATGACTCCATTTAGGGAACAATATGAAGTCTTCTTGTGATTTTGTATTTTTCTAAACCTCACAGGAGTTTTTAATGTTGTGATGGAGGGAACAGTCTAAACTCCGATCTTGTTAAGACACATTATTAATTAATAGCCCAGTGACAAAATGACAACTGGAAATAGATCCGATCCTTGCGGGATTTGATCTTGCAATCTTCAGTTTTGAAGGCGGGCATTATAGCCACTAAGTCAGTTATAGTTAGAATAACTTAACGGTCAGAGTAATAACAATATTCGAGATGTTACAAGTTGATGTTTGCTGTTGTATAGTACTCCATTGGTAGATCTCACTTTTTACGATATGCAGACTTGAGTATAGATTATAAAATAAAATTAACATTATTAATAAACTTAAAATGTATCATAAATTGTATTCCCTAATAATTTCTATATTATTGTGTATACAACAAAAGTTTTGACACATTTGAAAAATAAAGCATTACTGTAAAGATGTGACATCACCATAGAAACTAATATTAATATAACCAAAAAACTGCTATAAAATTTCAGTCTCAAATTCTAAATCTAATGATAGTTGTAGGTACATTTGTATTTGGCATTCTCGTCGGATGCTTCATCGAAAGGCACAGACTCGGTCTGACCGCTTGGAGTTACAACTCCAGCTGTGAGCGTTCGGTAAATCGTCGCTCTGTATCATATCCACCCTCCTCCCACCATTTTTCCTACGCGAATGTAAAAGCCCCTTCGCGGCGTTGGTGTAAGAGGCGTGCACCGATTCGACGTTCATATCCGTTTCCCCCACCTCCACCACATCCGGTGGAAAGTGAGCTGTTTATTCCCAGACAACGCAGGCTAACCCCATCTAGGAGCAGAAGTGGATTTGTTACTTGGACAAGCAGTGTCACTTCCAGGTAAACTTGAATGTTTGGTAACAACTGATTTACTGATTAACAAGTGCTAATAAAAGTTTGGTGCATCTGGATACATTAGCCATGTGATGAAACTTGAAGATAAAGACTAAGTGTCTTGTCTATGAGTTTAAAAAAGTTTGAAGAGACCACAAAAATGTGTGAAATTTGAACTAGGGTATTAAAAGGATATCACTCAATATTAAAAGTGTAAATATATTTACCTTTTTTAAATATAATTAAGTGTGAAAATAAAATAAAAATAATTGATACTTAATTTTTTGACCATACAAATATCAATTTAAATAAATTGAGGCGTAGCGATAAAATATTTTCTTCTTTTTATTGATTGATTGATTGACAATGTCCTACTGTTACAGATCGCCACACAGAACCCCCATATTTGGAGCTCCTGATAGCATCCGATCACCTATACAAGTGACCAATGTCGGAGGGTCTTATGGAGTACAGCGGGTGCATCACCGCAGACCATCAAAACATCGCATGAGACCGATCCAACCGTTGTTGAGCTCTGGACCTTCAAGTGTCCAAACACCAACACAGGTTACAAACATAGGAAGTGAGTTCCTACCTTTCAATAGGAGGCCGCGTAAACGTTGGACAGAAGGAATGCTGTATCGACAACCTACAAGTATAGGGGCTTTGGGATATAGACCCGGATCACGATAATTGTCAATAAAATATTCCAAAAATAATTAGGGCCTATATTTTTTACGTATACCATTTTATATTTTATGATTCAGTGATTTACAGTATTCAAAGTTGTTTAATTAAAATAATAATTGTGATATTCAAGCAATATCTTTTAAACCCCTTAAGCGCGACACATGAGTTATGTCGTTGTAGTACTCTGTAATCGCTATTGCGACATACACTTTATCACATGTAATGACTTGTTGCGTTAACCGCAACACCTGAGTTTAGACGGATTTGACGTTCTCAGCTGATTCATTTTGTTACAAACTTATTGTTACGACTCATATTTTGTATACAAGTTGTCTGCTTGTTTTTCCTAAGCTATGACTGTTAAATTGATTGTGATAAGTTATAGACCGTTTAGTACTGCAATTTAGTGAATTTTTCTGAAACTACGTCCATGCCATGTGCTCTGCAGTATCAAATGTCCAGCTTAGTAGCTGCTTACATTGCGTTGTTTAAAGCACACAACGTTGCAAAAATTCTGCTGTGGGCCATCGGCAAGCGTAATCGAACCCTGTGCCACTAAAACTTACGCCGTGGTTAAAGGGGTAAGAATGAGTGAAATGTGTTTAAATATCAATAAATCATCAACATTTCGTTGTTAAATACAATAAGTTTTACTTTTTAGTCTGTTTCCTGCCTTTGTCAAATCTCATTCGGTAGGCTTACCTGTATTATGTTTGTGAACTACTTTAACCACCTCTAGATGCCGGATAATATCAGGGTTGAAGCGCCTGATTTGGATAAAAGTTTTTAAGGTTGTGATACTATCTTGTACACTTATTACACACTAAGTCTGTTTAACTAAGGAACCCCTTAGGACAGGACTGTAAACCACAGTCCTGTCTAAGGACCACGTTATCCTTAGACAGGACTGCCAATGGCATCTAAGGGACCTACAGTTTAACAATGGATCCAAACCACAAATTTGCCTCTGAATTATGAATTGGTCTAATAATGAGGATGGACTTTACGGAAGAACGTAGTATTCAATAGTGCAGAGTCAATCCATACTACAGAATACCAAATCCACCAGCCATCAATTACTATCTACAATTTGATACCTCCCAGTAGCTGTGTACAGAACACTTCATTAAGTGTGACCTTCACAAGAAAATATTCCATCCCAGTACCCCTTTATAATTATTATAAATAGTCTGGAATCGAACTGGCGATTTTTGGTTTACGAGATGAGCATGTTACGGGACCTCTGAGTTACCAATCTGTTTGTACATTTTTGAATGCTTTTCTAAACATAGTAGGAATGAAGAAAACATATTTTCACTATTCATATTTCCCTATGACAATGATAATATCATTGTCATTGTGCATTTCAAATCTAGAACTAAAAATAAAAAATAAAAATAAATTTTTTAATATCATAATGTGTATCAAGAAATATATTCTCATATCAGAGTGATTTATTTCTCCAATCATCTCTAATAATTCATTTTTGGCAGATAAATCTTATATTAGACAGTTTTTTTTCACACAGTAAAGTCAAACGCAAAGTACTAGCTGTTTAATTAGTTATCGTTGTTAGTTTTAGGGATAGTGTTTAGCGTGATTCTTTAAAGTAAATGTTGGCAAAAACCCTCTATTGACATGAAAAAACAATACATCTGCAAGAGTAGGTCTGGGTTAATTTTCAAGCAATTTCAAATTAAGTGTACCACAATCATCATTTAACTTACCAAACTGGTCAATTGGTTCAGCAACATTTGGTTTTCGCAAAAAACGCCTGTAAGATATATAGTTTGCAATTAGTTTGTGAACGGTATAACAAATTTAAAATAGGAGAAGACTATAGAATAACTATCCTAGAAATTTTATTACAGAGATAACTCTTTTCCAAGGCCTGACAGTTAGATGGTGGGTAAATTAACATTCTTTTCGTTGAAACAACTGCATCTTTTATCGGTCAATGAGTATAGCTCTTTATTCTACACTCGGCACATCAATAGTACTAGTAGTTGATAAAAGCAAATTTATAAACAAGAAAGTGCAACTGAGTAACGTTGTAAGTATCAAAAACTCCTGTAGCATGCAGGCCTATTGACAAAAGAACAGAAGAATAAAGGTATTTTCATATTATACCGACAACATTAATACATTGTATTGTATATTCCGACATACAGCGCTCTGCGGAGTTAAGTTAGGTGGGTTATTGATATTTATAACCTATTCATATTTTATTAAAGAAAACAGACCTAACTAAACTCCACAGATGACTAAACTATTAGATGATTATTATTTAGGGATTACTGTATGATTAGTCCACTTAATATATTACTTTTGGCGTGAAAAACTAAATTAATACCTGGGGGAAGGTTCATTTACTTGGCTTGGTAATTTAGTGTCTTGTTTTCTTAAAACTCAAAGTAAGGAAATTGCTATGAATGTTATCCATTAATCATAAGACTATGAGTAGCCAACCATGAAAGGCATAAACGGTACTTACTTTTTTAATTTATTGGATATGGATTTATACTGAGATAAGAAATCATTCACTCCACTTTCTGACATTATGAATATTAAAATGGTTACATTGAAATATTATTCCCTATATCCAAATTATGTATATAATCGGCTTTCCGATTTCCCAACAGTACCCTCAAAACAAAGAGAAAATGTGTAGTACAATTAATTTAGTTATCCTCAGTTCCTCCTTTAATTCATGACATTTTAGGAATTTGACAGATGAGTCTTTATTGTGTTGACACTGACTGAAACAGCTGACAACAACTGATCTTGTTGAAAAGATGAAGACGCTATTCAGAGAGGAGAACGGAAAGTTAGAGCTACCAACATATCCTTTTTATTGTTTAACACGTTAACATTTTTGTGTGCTTCTAAAAAGAGTTACTATCATCAGAGATGAACCGATGCTATTATCCCAAGACTCAACTGCAGACAATAGAAAGGTCTAGTTAATCTCAGAAGTCATCATCATAAGCTACGAATACATTCACAGCGACTATCAACAAGACCAAGATTCTCCTCTTCGACCTCATCAATTTTGTCTCATGTTTGAAACAAACTTAAAATAAATAATAATGGCATGCTTACTCCCCTATGTAAGTTAATTTAATTAGTCTTTTTTCCTATAGTTTCCCTTCCTTTTTCCTTTATTGCCTTTTTGGCAAAAACATAGGTGAGTAGATTTTAAGGGGCAAGAATGAATGTACGGTGGCGACGACGTCCTGTAATAGGCCACGATTTGTGGATAGTTGTGAGTGATGGTCGATGGTTGTAGTGTTGTCTTGTATGGATAAACGTCCGCACTATTGAATATTACGTTAATCCGCAAAGACCATCCTCATAATTAGACTAATTCGTAATTCAGAGGCCGTGGTTCGGATTCCACGTTAAACTGTAGACCCTTTTGTTGCAATTGGCTGGTGGGCTATTAATTAACAGTCCTGTCTAAGGAACGTGTCAGTATTAGTCAGTAACAAGATGACAAAATCGCGCCACAATCATCTTACATTCAAACTTGGCTTAAAATACCTACCTTGTGTTGTAATCAATAATCAAATCTGGATTGGATTTGATTATTGATTAATAATTTTATTATTAATTAATAAAATATTAATAATTATTTATAATCTAATCTAATTCAATAATCTAATCTAATCTAATGTTACGTAAAAGAGGGTAACGACATACACATGTTCAATATGTAACTTATAATTTCATTATGTATTTATGTAATTAATCTGTATCTTAAATAAATAGTTTACAATCATATAATTTTAGAAAAATAACCAGAGAACAGTTATAAAATTGTTCCTACTAGACATCATTCTAGCGAAAAACTACTTTTTAGTTGGTGATTGGACATACTGTTTTTCAGTCGGGTAGTTACAGTTGGATGTTTGATGTTTTTCTGTATTGTCAATTATAGTTGTCAATCTATTTACTTGACACTACATCGTTAGATTATCACTCAAAACCTTTCTAAAGTTTGGAATGTTGGAAGTTAATAATAAGTAAGTTATTTGTTTGGTTTAAAAGAGTAATTTTTAATATCTCGTGAGTAGAGTCAGGTTAATTATAACTATAACACATCTTGTTAGGCCAAAGCAAGTACTATTTTGAGAGCTTTGATAGGTACCAATTTCAATTTGAATCTCTTCAATTTGTTTTCATTTCGTTTTCTACCACTTTGTTCGATAAAGAATAAACATTAATAACTCAAATATGCTTTATAATGAGTTTAAGAAGTATGATAGTTTAGCAACCTTTCAGTTATGCTTTTAAATTACCTTAATTACCTTACCTGGTAATTTAGGACTGGCATCAATCACTGTCATGTACTCTTTAATTCTCTCATTAATCCTTCTTTAGGTCGATTGATTAATTCATATTGCTATGAGAATTTATTCAAAATGCTGTGATCAGATGCCAATTAAGTGAAATGAATAATTTTATCTAGACCATGAAGCAATAACTTATAGCCTTTTATTGTAAACGGATTATAAAATAAAAATGAATTTTTTACCAATTTGGTTATCACAGTGATAGGTTGATTAATAATATAATATCAATAAGACCATCATTATTATCATTATAGATTTTTAGTTACATTCTTAATAATTATTTGCTGTATCAATAGGTCATAGTGCAATGATTTCTGGCAGGAAGGTTATAATAATGATCAGTCATTTTTGATTCTGGATTTTGTCATAGATCTGGTTGCTTTAATTCACAGTCTGAAACAAGACTTCCTCTAAAACACAGTTAATCAAACACACCAGATTTTAACAATTAAATACAATTTTGTGTAATAATAATGTTTTAATACAATATCTTGTGCCTCTTGTTTGTTGCAATTACTAATGCGAAGGGAAATTAACCAGCTAACTGGCTCCTAATAGTTGATGTCATAGACACTTTGCACTTAACTGCAACTTAACTTAACCTGTGATCAAGTTACAGGGTTAAAACTATTTTTTGTGGCTTGAACAAATGAACCAAGGCAATTGTTAAAAACATATTTATAATAGGTTTTTTAATAATCCTGTATCCAAGTACAGATAGTAGGCTCTACAACTTAATTATTCTAAGTAGAGGCTATACTTAATATTTATGTTTTAGGTAACAAAACAAGAGTGGCATATTGGGATGTCATACCAAATGCAGCAAGCGCAGAATCGCCCGAGTAAGTTTTTGATCAATTTTTATTTAGACGATTGCTTGAACTTTCAAGAAAATAGTACAGTAGTTAAATTGAAACCTGCTCAGTCTGTAGTAGCACCTTAGTGTAATGCAGAATAGAGTTTAGTTTTAATGGTACCACGTATTATTTTGGCCTACCCGATAAGAACTGCTAAGGACTGCGTAGCCTATCCAGGTAAGATTTCAAATGTCAAGGTAGAGAAAGACTCTGTTAATTATTTCATGAAATGCCGACCTAATTTTAAAGTAATTATCAGTTTTAAAGTGCAAAAGTATGAATCATCTACGTTTTAGCTTGACAAAAGTAGTAACAAATTGATAAAATGTATAACTAACGTAACATTTACTGTTGATATAAACCATTGGAATCTTTGCATTGGTCTAGTGATTGGTATGTAGGCTAACGAAAATGAATATCTCGCTTTCAGTAAAAAAAAAATAGCATCACCAATATGGTTTTTAACATAAAACCGTTTAGTTTACGTTGTGTGCCTGAAATTGTCCAAGAGTCTAGCTGATGTTGTAATCGATGTGTTCTGCAGTGAACTATCAGGGCGGTGGCGGCGGTGGGAGCGACGTTGCCAACACACTGATGTGGCAACAGAGCTCCTACTTAGGAGACTCCGGGATACACTCGGGAGCCACGACCACGGCGCCTTCGCTTTCCGGGAGAGAGGAGGAGATGGAGAGTGACCCGCTTATCTTTGACCTGGATACTGGCTTCCAGCAGGGCTTCACACAGGACCAAGTAGACGGTAAGTTATCAAAATATTGTGAATCTGTGGAACTTTAAACTAATTTTTTAAATTTGATTTTTATTTAAATTTGAGTAATAGTATTTTCATCCATTTCTTCAGTGAACTAGCTTCTGAATTATGGATCTTTATATAAACTAGTTTTACTTGACTGTGTCAAGTGATAACAAACATTCTTTTTAGATCACTGTTACCATTCGCTGTGTGAACTTTACCTGGTTGTGAAAAAATGTTATACTAAATTTGATACCGAAATTACCCTAAAAAAGATTGTTGAACCATAAAAATCATTTAAAACTGTTTTTATTTTTTTGTTATTACCGAGACTGTAATTTCCAGAGATGAATCAGCAGCTGTCACAGACGAGGTCTCAGCGTGTGCGGGCAGCCATGTTCCCCGAGACCCTGGAGGAAGGTATTGAGATACCATCCACACAGTTTGACCAGACGCAACCTACGGCAGTGCAGCGGCTCTCAGAGCCCAGCCAGATGCTCAAACATGCTGTTGTCAACCTTATAAACTATCAGGTGAGTTTACTAACATCAGTAAAACATAACGTAATGTTTTTTACAAACTGTCAGACATAGTTGGTTATACACTCAACATCATTCTTAAGCCTTAGATACAAATCTGGAGTATTATTCCGATTAAAACAAGCTTTATCATGAATGGTTAGTTGTTAATTATCTATAATATTATAAAGAAGAGGTGGTTTCTGTATGTTTGTTTGTGTGTTTGTGGGTTTGTTGTGGCAAGTGAATGCGAAAAATACTGAACCGACCGGTTTGAAATTTTACACAAAGGTAGATCTTAAACTCATGCAACACATAGGCATACTCATTTCCTTAAAATCCTCTCGGGCTACGCCCTGTGAACGTCCTAAGTTTCAATGTTTACATTTTTAGAGAATGAAAACATAAAATTACTTGAATGTCAACAGCTGTGAATACTAAAATTTGACAGTTGGAGAAGAAGAAGAAAGAGCTGCCGTGACCATCCTAGGTTTCAAAGTTTACATTTTCTAATGACAACATCCGTTTGCACTATATTTTGACAGTTCGGGAAGAAGAAGAAATAAAGTTGATTTTTCAGATAAACTGCTGGATCGAAATTAGTGAATTATTTGAAATAGCGGAATGGTAGATTTTAAGTTTTTTTTTCCGACGACTGTCTCTATTACATTAATCCTTATCCTCTCCCAATATTTGACATATGTTACTTTGAAATGTTGTAGACACTCCTGTTTTGTAATTTTATAAACAATGAAGAATTAATTAACAATACCTTAAATGTATCAGTAGAGCCTACACCTTTCAGCCTTTTTAGCCCGTGCGAAGAACGGGTACTTTGGCTAGTTTTTAATAAAAGAATAGAAAGAATAGAATGAAAATTTTGCATATTTTTTATTGTAATATTGTTACGTTATGGTTTTCTTTTTTATAAAATTTAGGCTATACAATACATACAATTGCTATTAATAAAGATGATAGACTGTTTCTGTTTAATTGCTCATCTGTTGTCTTGTTTCCAGGATGATGCAGATTTGGCGACCCGAGCGATTCCAGAACTTATTAAACTGTTGAACGATGAAGACCAGGTGGTCGTCAGCCAGGCGGCCATGATGGTACACCAGCTGAGCAAAAAGGAGGCATCGCGCCACGCCATCATGAACAGTCCTCAGGTGCGGCTTGCTGAAATTTGAAATTTGGGGACTAAGTCTTCAGTTAAGAGTTTCCGCAACCCATTTTTGGCTGGGATGCGTGGGTTTTTTGGAGTGTAGGGTGGTAAATGTTGAACTCATAGCTCCCATCTGCCCAATCACTTAAGTCATTTAAGATAAGCAAGACTCTTCTTATAGTCTTCTTAATGGTGTCCGAAGGGTCAATGAAATTTGGAGGACTTCTTGTTAAAAGGCCTGCATTCAATCCCTGTGAAAGACTCCCTTTTTTTACAATTTTAAACAAATTACTTATGTTAAGTGCTTAATATATAACTTTATTTTTTAATTCTTAAAGTTTATAAACTAATTTTTTTAAATAGTTAAAAGTACCTTCTCCTTTGAGTTATTTTATCCAATATTATACATTTATAAATATCCTGAACAATGCTCAGTTCCCAGGTAATAATGGTGCCTGGGGACTGACATTAGATTTTATTTAGCCTGGTATAAATTGTTTCAAATGTTTTATGATTTAGCCTCTTCCATGTCTAAATAATCATCGCCAAAGTTTTTGGTAAACCACAGACAGTAATGTGTTTTACACTACAGCTCTCACGATTGACTTGAAGCAGATTTAGGATAACATGGCTGGCTTATTATCTGCCCTCCACATTACTTAGATGATGTACACAGTATATTTATAATAATAGAGACCTATTGTAGGGTGGTAGCTTTTACCTCACTTGGTCAAAATAATATTTATATTTGAATTCACCCGCCTGTGACCACCATATTGCGTTTGTAACTGACCATATTTCGGTTTGCAGATGGTGGCAGCTCTGGTGCGAGCCATATCCAACAGCAACGACCTGGAGACCACGAAGGGAGCTGTGGGCACGCTGCATAATCTCTCTCACCACCGCCAGGGACTGCTGGCCATCTTCAAGAGTGGGGGGATTCCCGCGTTGGTAAAACTGCTCAGGTAAATGTCCTCAGATAATGTTGAGTCACGTCTAATTCACTACCTCCACAATGAGGTTATGCTATTTTTGTAGTATTTAAGGCGTTTATATAATTCACTATTTTAAGTTGTCATATTTGGGTTAGGTTCAACAGAATACCATATTTACCATATTTTTGTGGCATTTTTTTACTATTGAGTGTTATCTTATTATTCCAGATACATTATAACTTAATCAGCTTCATGATTATTATAAAGTATAAGCTCTGGGACATGTTTTAGATATTTTATAAAGGAGCATTATATACAGCTAGCTAGTCTGTGGAAAAAATAGGTAAGGTACAGAAACAATTTTGTCACAGGTGTAACAATAAAACCATTTTGTATCTTTACTCTTACCCCAGAAGAAGTTCCCAGAAAGAACAAAATACAGTGTGTAAAATAATCTGACTCTGATTACGGTATTGTTAAGTGGACTTCATCACCTTTCTCTTAGGTAAGCTAACCTTACCTAACCTACTTACCGTAGCTAATCTCTTAGGTAAGGTAACTGTACTGTATATACTCTTGTACTCTTATACTCTGTATTGTAGGCCTACTCTTGTCTTGCCTTACAGTTAAAAAAGAGGGTCTACATTCTTACAGTAACCTAAAAAAACTGTAAATGTGCACAGAGAATGAAGAATAATTCTGTTGCCTCAATGCAACAGAAATACTTGTTGCTGAGTAATAATTTTTTACCAAACGGATATTATTATATCCATTGTTATATTCAATGTTGTTTCAGTTCACCGGTGGAGTCTGTGTTATTTTATGCCATCACGACTCTTCACAACCTGCTGCTGCACCAAGAAGGATCCAAGATGGCTGTCCGGCTGGCCGGTGGTCTCCAGAAGATGGTCTCCTTGTTGCAACGGAACAACGTCAAGTTCCTGGCGATCGTCACCGATTGTCTGCAGATCTTGGCTTACGGCAATCAAGAGAGCAAACTGATCATCTTAGCTTCCCAAGGTCCGGTCGAACTGGTGCGGATCATGAGATCGTACGACTATGAGAAACTGTTGTGGACAACTTCTCGTGTTCTCAAAGGTAAATAGTTCTTATGCTGAAATTGATAATACTGAATATAAAAGTATTTATAAGATTGATTTTTAGACTTTAATAAATTAGTGCACTACCACTAATTGCCCAATAAGGGTTGAGCTAAGTTTGTGTCAGTTTTTCTTTTATTTATAATTTTTACTTTTTTACCTCGTTTGGTTTGGGGATTGAACCTGTGTGTTACCTATACTAAGTCCAGATAGCTAACAGTTAAGCTAGATTTAAGACAGATTCTTAGCAGAAACATTATAACATTTTATTTTGGTAGATTAAGGCTATTGTTTTGTGACCGAAGGGTGAAGGATGAGCGCTAGTAGAATCAATAATATTATTTGAAAATTTTGAAGCTCTGCGTTGAGCGACAAGGGGCAAACATTACTATGATCTTCAGGTCCGAAAGCTATTTTTATGAGCTGACAATAATTAAGACAATTTAATTAGTCAGACAGACTTACTAAATTTTTTATCAAATTCATTACTAATTCGTTTTCACAGGATCAGTAATACACATTAATGATATAATTAATTGATTAAAGAGCGGATCTGTTTAAAATGTTAGCTCTTTACCCTAAGGACGTGATAATTAATTAATTTCTACCTATAACTCACCGGGGTTTTCCCAAATGATGGAGCTAAGCACCTCAGTGACATCCTTACTTGCTCAACACCGCTGTCGTCATCGAGTCACGTGACCATACCGTGCGCTTTCATTGGTTGCTTTACAATTATCATGAGTGTGCATGGAAAAATTGAATTTCTCACTTTTTTGTTTAATTTCTGAAAATTTAAGTATTGTATTTATACTAAAGTCTGAACTACACTATGTTGAGTAAATTATCAGTTCTTGATAACTAGTCGTTTACTGACATATCCAGTTGGTCCCAAACTGTTAACATCCGTTTACACAATAGTTGTAGCTAGATATTGTCACTGACTACAGGTGAGTATATTGTATGTCATCCACTGTACTTGTTATCCAGCATGTGTCAGTCGATGTGTGAATAATTAGCGACTATATTGTTTACCTCATCACGTCTATTTAATGTAAACAAATTAATATTGAAAGCCCTAATTTGAGAAAATATTCAAAGCTAAGTTTATTTATTTCCAACTTTGTAATTCTTGCCTGCCAGTATTGTCGGTGTGCTCGAGCAACAAGCCGGCCATCGTGGAAGCGGGAGGCATGCAAGCGCTGGCCATGCACCTCGGCCACCCGAGCCAGAGGCTGGTGCAGAACTGCCTGTGGACGCTGCGGAACCTCTCCGATGCCGGCACAAAGGTAATATTGTGGATAATTTTAACTGATGATCGGTGGATGTGATATTCTCTGGTGTGGATTAAAGTCTGCGCTATTGAATACTACTTTCTTCCACAAATCCTTATAATTAGACCAGTTTGAAATTTGGAGGGAAATATTTTGGTTCTGATACCACGTTAAACTCTAGGTCCTTTTGATATCATTAGCTGTTGAGCTATTAATTAACCCTTCAAGGCTGTAGTTTTTTAAAGGCTACTGGAACCTGCTACAGTAATTTTTTACAGAGCAGGGGCGAAGTCCACTTCCTTCTCCTCACTCTCCTCTGATAATAACCCTACATCATCTAGGTCTAACTAATGGCCTATTTCACTAGATCTAGCCATCATAAAAACTACTCAAATAAAAAATAATAGCCTAAAAACTAGTCACCCAATTTTCAGTTACAATAAATTGACTTACTAACGTTACATTTCAACACCAAAGCGTCTCTCACAAACATCACTAATTTACTTTTTCAAACAAAAAGAAAGACACAATAAACACTTAATTATCTAGGGGACAGCTTATAATATAATTTGACGTCAGTTTTCATTGGAAATATTATAAATATACACAAAAAAAACTACAGTAAACAGGACGTATGAACACCAAGTTGATGCAACAAACAAAGACAAAACAGCTAAACAATATATCTCTATCTCTGTCGCACTCACAGCTGATCAAAATTTGTTGGAAAATGTAGAGAAACTCATAAGCAATATTCTCCACACATCTCGAGTTCAAAAAATTTCACTAGAGCTTCGCTAGATTGCATCAGCTGGCAGGTTGTGTGATGACAAACTCTAACGTTTTGTTGCGTGAAATAAAACTGTTGTCAAACCGTCTTGAAAGGTCCTGTCTAGGACTGTCAGTCCTAGATAAGGTAAGGAACATGTCAGCCTTAGTCAGTAATAAGACTACAAGATCGCGCCACAATCATCCTACATTCATTACTCATTCATACTTGGCTTAAAATACCTACCTGGGTAGGTCGCCATTTCAGTTAAAAAGTATTAAAAAGTATTAAAGTATCAAGATCACACCACAATTATCTTACACTCATTTCTCATCCATACTTGGCTTTAAATACCTACCTGGGAAGGTCTGAAAAACCTTATTACCACAAAACAACCACTAAAAGCTTTTATAAAAAAATTAAAAGTGGTATAAAATGAAATAAATTTTGTAGTGTCTCAATTTTATAATTTTGCTGAACAGAGCAACATCTTACTGAGCCTTTCGACTTGTCCGTTGCAGGTAGACGGCATGGAGAACCTGCTGCAGTCTCTGGTGACACTGTTGTCCTCTACGGACCTCAACATAGTGACCTGCGCGGCCGGCATACTGTCCAACCTGACGTGCAACAACCAACGTAACAAGGTGACCGTGTGCCAGGTGGGCGGAGTCGACGCTCTCGTCAGGACCATCGTCAACGCTGGCGACCGCGAGGAGATCACGGAACCAGCCGTGAGTAAAATGTAGTCTTTGATAAAACTTGTACCCGAACAAAATTGAATAGTTTTAAGACATTAATATTGTTGTGAATATGAGCTGCTTTAGTTTACTACATCAAAACTAGTCATAAAAAAACTTTATTTTAAATTACAAATTGTAAAAATTAGTAACGCATATTTTATACGTAGTAATGTTTATTTCACATTTAAATTACCTACATGACTAAGAATCTTGAATAGGCTTAATTATTCTATATACCAAGCAAAGACCTTAGAAGAACAAATTATTTTTACTGTGGAAATTATTATTATATTTAAGTTATGATGTGCTACACAGCCCCAAACAGTGGGTGGTTTACTAAGGGCTTATACATTTTCTTTCTCTATTTTTCTTTAATTTTGGGGACTCAGTTGAAACGAATGTAAATAGATATTAGAATACGATGGTATACAGGTGAAGTGCAGGTGTTACAACCTCCGTCATGGTGGTTTCTCATCTACTATACTCACACTTGTGTCTCCAGGTGTGCGCCTTGCGACACCTGACGTCACGCCATGTGGAGAGCGAGATGGCCCAGAACAGTGTGAGGCTCAACTACGGTATACAGGTGATAGTGCAGTTGCTACAGCCTCCGTCACGCTGGCCTCTCATCAAGGCAGTCATCGGCCTGGTACGCAACCTGGCGTTGTGTCAGGCTAATCATGCACCGCTGAGAGAGAACGGTGCTATTCATCACCTGGTGCGGCTGCTGATGCGTGCCTTCCAGGACACACAGCGGGTGAGTCCTTTAACTCCAAGTATTTACGATACTCATGTAATAAAAACTGGCCTGTGTGTTTCTAACCTCTAACAATCTTATTTAGGCCGTAAATTGCCAACTGACTGTTTTATTATACTTCAGAGGCCATAACTGGGTGTAACCCAATATCGTTAAATCTAAAGTAAACAGCTTCCCTAGCATCTTTGTTTTCTTCTTATCTCTTTAAGTCAGGTAACATTAGAAGTTGCATACTCAGTCTGAATCTCAGTATTAGTTTATTCACTCTAGGATAGATTTGTGGACGCCTCAAGCTTGTCTGGTTAATTGACACTCAGGCATGACTCAGGTTATCTGGGTCCAGGGGACTTGAAAGTGTTGGAGATTTTGCCTCTTCCTCCCCGGATTACACTCACTGTCCTCGATCCTCATGAATCCTTTCTTTCCAGTATAATACAATAGTACAATAGATAAACTGGGGTCACAGGGACCAAGTTAGTGGAAATAATTATGTCGCAGAAGAAGAATCAAGTTGTAAAAACTACTGGATAGTATAATTATTATCATTAATAACTCAATTTCAATAGCAACAATCATTACATTGCGTGTTGTGTGGTAGAGAGCGAGCGTTGCGTCCAGTGGCAGCCAACCTCCAGCTTACGCAGAAGGCGTTCGAATGGAGGAGATTGTTGAAGGTAAGAATTCAACTCGAGTAAGTACTAAACTTGTTACAGTATCTAAACCAGTGGTAGGTGACTCGTGTCAGATCATGAGCGGGCACCCTTATCACAAGCTAATGACCTTATGAGCGGTCACGGTTAGTCTATGTTACTTAATGCCACTAATGGCTTTAATTTAAATTACCAAAGTGTTTGGCTGTTAAGGTTTATAATATATAAAAAGGTTCTAAAATAATGAAACCAAAATAGATGTGATACGGAGTTGTCATTGTTAAAGTACTTTATGTTTTGCGCGTGTGTTCCTGAAAAATCAGCTTTTTAAAAGAATTGATTAAATCTCTCCAATTCATCTCCTACAATTTGAGTGATTCCTTCTAACCTCTGTCTCCCTAATCCCCCAACAGTTACCTAAACTTTCCTTTTCTGCTTTTGTAATCCTTACAATTTCTTACCGGCTGCTGAACAAAAAAAAACAGTAGGCTCCCGATCAGTCCTTGGTTTTGATAATACTATCCAAACATTTTTTTATGAAACTAACAACTACCTTAATTAATACCATGTCTTTGTTCTCGACTCCAGGCACTGTGGGGGCGCTTCACATCCTCGCCAGAGAGGCCAACAACCGGACGATGATCCGGCAGCAGAACGTGATTCCCATCTTCGTTCAGCTGTTGTTCCACGAGATAGAGAACATCCAGAGGGTGGCCGCCGGGGTGTTGTGTGAACTGGCTACGGACAAGGAGGGCGCTGAGATGATTGAGCACGAGGGCGCGACGGCCCCGCTCACCGAACTGTTGCACTCGCGCAACGAAGGCGTCGGTGAGTGAGCGCTTTTTACTGTTTTCCTAAATTGTGTAGCAAATCAAATCTATTACAATTCAATATTTGGAATGACAATGCAGCCCTATTGCTTTTCAATATTATTGAAAAATTTTATTTATGTTTCTCCATATTTACTTGTTACTCAAATTATTTAGACTCATACAGGATCACATAAAGTAGATTATGATCTATTGCTGTTACTTTTCTTGTTCTTCTAAAAGTCTTTTATCTTCTCACTGTGTTGGCACGAAGTTGATCTGACCGTTTACTCTGAGGTCTCTTGAGTATGTAGTCTTCTGTTGCAGCTTCCCAACTGTGGATTTTTGTTTGAAGGTCTTCCTATCCATAACCTTTGTGGTTGTGATGTTAATATTTTGGAGAACAGTTTGTACATCTTTGATCCAAACTGTTGTAATTTTTAGCTTCTGTAGGTAGGTCATCATTTTCTTTACCAAGCGGTTATCGCCCAGTCTCACAATATGGCTATTGAATTTCAATTGTTGTCTGCGGAAATCAGATTCTATGTCAGAGTAATTTTCTGTGACTGTGTATGATTGTAGGCGATATTACTCCATATTATATATAACCAATAGCTTTATCTCTTCTAGATTTAAATTGTTTTTTTTCAATATCACCAAGAAATAAATTTGAGTCAAGGGTGTTTTACATAGAAAAAATGCAATTTAATACTTTATGGTTGTCATGGGCTCTGAGTAGAATATATGTGTACAATTTGATATAATAAATTAAATTATACAAGAATAGAATGTCTAGAAATGTTAAATTAAGAGGCTTTAGTTGATGGTGATTGTTTCAGCCACATATGCGGCCGCCGTGCTGTTCCGCATGTCTGAGGACAAACCGCAGGACTACAAGAAGCGGCTCTCCATGGAGTTGACCAACTCGCTGTTCCGCGACGACCAAAACTTGTGGGCTGGCGGGGAACTGGGCATGCCGCCCGACCTGCAGGTACGGCAGTTGTAAACATTGTTCTAATTTAAAATTGTAATAAAAGATTCTTATAAGGAAATAAATAATATGTTCAATCTTTTATATCGTTGTGAATTCTTTTTCTGGTGGTGGTACCATCATTCAACTCAAGATACAATATATCCAGCCTCTTAACCCTTCGGAATCTAACATAAGTGTGATCTGTGTGTAGGACATGCTGGAGCCGGATCAGATGCTGGACGGCATGTACTCGCAGGGTCCTCCCAGCGTACACAGCAGCCACGGTGGACGACCCTACTCTCAACCAGGTGACAATCATCACATAAGTTGACTTGTTAGCGGATTTAGTATGGAAAAGTGAGCTATTCACATGACCCGCATGGTAACAGTCAAGCCTGGACCACGATAGAGGTTCATGAATAAACCCCCTGAACAAGATCGCGCCACAATCATCTTAAATTCAATCCTCATTCATACTTGGCTTAAAATACCTACCTTGTAGTATGGTCGCCATTTCAAATAATCTAATCTAATCTCATGTTTTGGGGTCATTCAGGTATATATATGCATATATACGTGTCACCACGATAACAGCCGCAATTATTGTTCTGTAATTGTGAAATGAGTTAGTACAATTTACAAAGTAAATTCCTGGGTCTGAAACTATGAAAAGTTTTAATTTCTAAAATAAATATTGGTGAAGTTTAAAAATTATAAATAAGATTTTTTTAAATTGGTTACATATTAAAAATCACAAAAAAGTATTTTTTTAAATTCTACATTTGATTTTTATACACGCAACAAACAAACCTTTGTTGGTTAAAATTTTAGGATGATTTATGACTGAAGATCTAAATTGTTCTCTAGCTTTTTTAACTACCATGAGATATGTTTTTTGTTGTTATATTAATGAATAAAATGTAAATAGATTTTGTCAGATAGTGAAATGATTAATAGTCATGTCAGCTTTAGTCATTAACAAGACTTTAAGATTGTGTCACAGTCATCTAACATACATCCCTCATTCATACTTGTTTTAAAATACCTACCTGCGCAGGTAGCCATTACAGAAGGGTAAAAAGCTAACAATTTTTTGTGTCGCAAGGTCTAATAAGAATTAAGGAATTAAATACAATGTCTTGAAAATATTGGAAAGGTAAAATATTTTGAATGAAAGGCAAAATAGCTTAACTTACACATTAAGCTTTTGGGGAGTTAAAAATCTTAAATTTAAGTGTGAGTATTATTTCATATAACTTTAAATGCTTCCATTCGCGGAAAAAATGCTATAGGTTTAATTTCAAACTCTCGTCACTTTAGTTTGGATTAACCTTTTAATATAAGGTTGTAGCATTGTAATGTTATATTTACTGTTTCCAATTTTACATATGCTTATATTTAATACGTTAATACTTGTATTTAAGGCTTTAATCTAGGTTTGATATTCCAAATTTGATTATTATCTTATAAGCAATTAAAATATATATAGACTAGTCTGTAATTTTTTACCAACAATTAGAATGTTTAATTTTTTTATTTTTAACAATGTATTTACGATTTTACGTGAATTTTGTCCTATTAACATTTATTGTTTTCCTAAGGCGGGTACTGACCTGACCTGTGCCAAGCAAGTCTCAGGTAAAAAACTTATTAATCAACTACAGTGCTTCTGTTTGTCTGCATGAGTGTCATTTGGTGTTTACTATTTGCGGTCTCGGTTTTTTTTCTCATTATACCCTTAGACATTTAGTGCACAGTGAGAGTGCATTTAGTTAGTTCCCTTAGTTCACACGAGTTTAGATTATGTGTGTTCTTGCTTTTTAAAATGTTAGTTTATGCTTTTTATAAAAGTAAAAAAAATTAAGATTTTGAAATAATTTAAGCTGCACAAATAAGCATTTGATAGTTGTAGCAATAGTAAATAGTTGTTTTTACTTGTAAAATTTTCGAAAGATGTTTAGCCTCTGTAGTTTATAAATACTTAAAAATGGTTCCAATTCCTGCATTCAAGCAATGCAACAGTAGCTATAATGAGAGCTAGTAAGAAAAGCTGAGGAGCTGAAGGGGGAGTGCGGGGTTCGCGAGAAGACCTTTCTACACTTCTGTAGAATACCTCGAAACTGGAAAAGATTATCTTAAAACTTAAGGTTAGTACCAAAGTGAGCAAAGAGTATATTTGGTGTTAAACTCTTGGTGTTATTGACATTCTTGAAGAATGTCAATAAAAATATTTAGATTTGATTTAACAAAGTACTGACTTATAATGCCACAGTATTGTCGGATGTGTTACGTATTGCGTAAATTTTAACTCGCATACATTGTGTTTTATATCTTTTGGTGATAAGAAAATCCATGATAACATTATTGTTACATACTGATAGAAATAGACTTTATTAACCTATTCCTGTTAGGCTAAGTACAATGTACCCACCACTACCAATACCTAGGTGACTTGACGATGTGCGCTGCAACAATGTTGCTCACGATTTTGACAAATTTTTTCCGCCTACTCTAGGTTTGCTCTTTCGTCTCTCTTCCGATGGTGTCAGCTTGCTCTAAGCAAATTGTCATGTTTTTCTTTATTTTTGGTCTGTTGATGTAAACAAATGTCTCGCCTAACCTACCTACTTTACACAAAAAGTTCAGACAGTAAAATTAGACGTGAAATAAACCTGCCAAGTGAAAAAGAGGAATTATCTGAACATAAGAACAAGTGATGATGAAGGGTCAGTAACCGTTACTAGGCTGGAACTGTCGAAAAGTGTAGGAGTTTTTTTTTAATTAAATGGTTTAAATACCTCTATCTGTAGCAATCCTAGTAGTTGAAGTAGTTGCAACTGTAGTTTCGGCCTACATTAGGCCATCATCAGGCACAAGGATATTTATTTCTTGATTTCTCACTTCGTTAAAACATTAAACAAAACTTGAACAAAAACATAATCCAAAAGGTAATCAAACACAAATAAAAATAATTACACATGAACCGAAACATAATCCAAAAGGTAAACAAAGGTTTTTTTCTTCTGTTAATGGAAAAGCCTTAGTGGACGTATGATGGTAATGGAGTATCAGTTCAATCAGAAAATGAGCTTAATTTAATTACAATTGTGGGTTCAGTTGTTACATGGTAATTCAGATAAAAATGGATTTATCCATCAGCATAAGATAAATAGATGGGACGATATTTATTTGTTAACTGATGGCTACTTGTTGCACAGGTTACGATTCAGTGTTGTTGGACAACATGCAGCACGGGGATGTGAGGAGCAACTCTCACTACGGACCGATGGACGTGTCCGCCGCGGAGCTGGACTTTGACAACCTGGACGATGTTCCCCCTCCTCCCCCTGACGGCCAGGTGGCTGCCGCCTGGTACGACACTGACTTGTAACTCGGCAGTCCGAGTCTAAACAAATTTTAAAAATAGAGCTACCGACACAGTTGTTTATAGCTCAATTTTATACAAAACGTGCAGCTAAGCATTTATCGTGTTGGATCTTGTCGGTCAGTCGGCCATATTGTTTATCTCTTTATGTTTCTTTAACTTTATTACACCTCCCCCCCTGTTAGTTGTGGTGAAAAATTTGATCTTAGTCCTTGACAAATCCCCTCTCTTCTACAAGCCACCATGGGAGATCTATTCTAATCTAAATTAATAATGTCAGTGAACTGAAACATAATTTTTCCCTCAGAAAGTAAGTTTTAGAAATTACACTATAACTACACTGTTGTATTTCCACTAAAAAGAATTTTATATAGTTTGTTTGAAAATGCTCATGAGATATCTTGCATTCTACGTTCTCAACATTGCCTAGAGATGTGTACGTACCAAATTTCATCTAAACTGGTTTAACCACTGGTGTAGACTGAAATCCATAAATGATGCTTATGAACTAGTTGTAAGTCTTATCTATAGTTATTTCTTAAAGTCTAAACTATTTTGTGAAAATATTTTTTAATAATTGTGCATCTAAGGTACGCTCAAATGTATTTTACAGAGAAAATATTTTTAACTTCACTTTTTATATGAATGAAAAAACTTTCTTTACTTGTTAAAATAAGAACTTTTTAGCTGAGTACTAACGTAAAAATGTTAATTAGTTGAGTAGGAATTCAAAAACTCCTTATGAAATGAGATGTTATATACTGACAATCTAATATTTTCATGCTAATATTGCATTTTTCAAGCATAATGATAATATATTCAGGAATATCGTCCAGGGGCCTTAAGCATAGATTTATTTTAAGAGAATATTATTCTTATATTAACGTCAAATTTATTAAATGAAATAAACATAATTGTTAATATAGATAATTATTTTTAAATAAAATCCAAAATATTGTTTTTTAATATTTTGTGATAAATAAATGTTGAAGCAGTATTTTTAAAACTTTTTGAATCAAAATGTTAGTGTGTAGCCTATTATTGCATAAAGGTGATTGCTAGAGTTTAGTCTACTATTTTGGTTGGTATATTAGTTATTTTAGAGGATTTAATTTGATTATTACAAGTATTTTTAATATTAAGGTTGTTGTTATTATTCTTTATTTAATTTATTATAGTATTTATATTATTTTATCTTTGGATTAATCTTCCTTCTTCCAAGGAAAATGTAAGGTATTTCCAATACTTTTATAATGGAATTACAGGGTAAAATATCTTTCTTATGTTGTAAGTGGTTGTTCTGAGAGTCAAACACTATTTTCCATATCATATTTATATTAATAAAATAATTGTATCAGTTAATTTGTACTATCAGCCTCACCTTTATCCATTTTTTTATTTGTGCTCTATGATAATATCATTAGGTAACAGTACCTTTGGTTCTCAATAATTCTTTGTTTTTGTTAGTAGGCGACAATTTTAAGGCTTTTATTCCCAGTATCAAGTCTTTATCAGTCACATCTTACAAGTCATGCCACAAAATTTGTAAAGTAGTAAAAGTAAAGAGTAAGTAGTAAGAGTAAAGTCCAGGTTATCTGGATCGGAATCTTTTGAAAGATAAATGTTAATAATTTTATAAAGCTTTAAAAATTTTAGACTCAACCGACTGTACCTGTACCTGTAGACTATACCTTGCTGGACGCGGCAAGTGTTACTAATGATTAATGTATAACATGATGAACACACACTCTGCATGTACGAGCACTTGGCGCATGCAGAAGCGCTCATCGTTTGTCATTTCAATACTGAACTGTCAAAGCATACCTGTTTTATTTTGAGGTTATATGTACAAGTACTTAGCGCATGTGCGAGCAGTCTATATTTATTTGACACTTGTTAAAGTCCTTCGCATGGGTAAAATAGGTTTGAAAGAGGTTACCTTTTCTCTTCGGCATAAAATAAATATTCTAAAGCATGAAGGGAGAGGGCATTGTAAGGAAATGAATATGCCTATGAGTTGCATGAGTTCTACCTTTGAGTAAAATTTCAAACCGGTTGGTTCAGTATTTTTCGTGTTTACTTTCCAAAACCAACATACAGAAACCACCTCTTCTTTATAATATTAATCATAATAATTATGATTATAATATAATATAATTATTATTATATTATTATAATATAATTATTATAATTTATAATATTATCACTATTATTAATGGGAATGTTTCATAAGATGGGCTGAACATTATATACTATAAAGAAACGCAGAGTGCCGTCTGAGAAGAGTTTTAAAAGGCAATGATAACGGAAGGTGACCTCGACGAAGACCACAGCAGAGATGGTGGAAACAAGCAAACAAACATACAGAAACCACCACATTTTTTATAATATTATAGATTTCTATACTGAACTGTCAAAGTGTACGTGTTTGAGGTTAGATGTACAGTGGTTGTTTGTTTCGTAATTATTTTAACAGTCCAAATGCTTACTAAACCTATGGTCATGCGTGATTGTAAAAGGAAGAAGGTTGTTTTAACATCACAAGAGTGTTTTATTTCCTAATTGAAACTAATAATAATAACTTTAAGTTATGACTTTTTATAAAATTAAAAATTAATTTTTAACACATTAAACGCTTGCGATATTTAGCGGCTATGTTTTTGTACACAGGTTATTTGCAGCCTGCAGCAATAATATTGCAAGCGCTATTCACGATCGTTTTCTATACGATGTGGATGTCTATAATGGTTTATTTTCAGATCATCTAGATTTTCGGTTATCCTCATCGGGACCCTGCCACAATAATCCAGATAAACCGAACTTGACTGTATTAAAAATCGATACGTAGGGCTAGCCACATACAAATATGTCAATAAGTAAACCCACGACATGACCAACCGAACTTTGACCTTGGAGAGAGGAAAGCAGCTGATGTAGATAAAATTTAGTCCTTTAAAATATGTTCAATTCTTTCAAATAATATAGGATCAAAAACTTAGTTTTCATTTAACACAGTCAGCTGTTTTCCCTAAAGTTGATTCACAGGGTTTTTTTGATTATACAGTAATTGATATAACGAATTTTTTTAAATTACAATTCCCATAAGACTCACTAACACCTCTATATAACGATTGAACGTATTGTAAACTCGATTTAACGAATTTTTTTAAAGACATAAATCACCTCTATATAACGATTTTTCTTAATAAAAACCTCTATATATCGAATTTTTTATAAATGATCTCTTTCCTTGATAAACGAACGGAAACAAATTACAATTTTTAAACATGAACGCCCGACAGGATGTGTACGGTCTTGACTGTCCTAATTTCATTCAGTTCATTGCGTCTGTCTGTGGTGTGTAGTCTGTGCAGTGCAGTGCAATAAACATGGACGAAAAAACAAAAAGAAGCGTAGCTCGTTATTGATACCAAACGCAAAATTATTAAGTTTGTTGAAGAGAATCAACAAGAAAAAAAATTAAATCGCAAAAGAATTTGGTGTTAGCAGTACTGCGACGATTTTAAAACAGAAGACAAATAAGAAGGAAGTGTTTTTATGTGGATGTAAAAAGTTGAAGTCATGTGAGCTAGATTTGAAGAATGTGTTCTGAAATGGTTTAAACAGTGTAGAGATTTGTATCGATAGAATGAGACTATTTATTTTATTCTCCATTTATTTAACAACAGAGACCAAGCCAGCTTTTGAGGGAAGCAGCTAGATGTTGTAGATTATTTTAACTATATAGCAATTCATCAAATAATCAATATAACGATCGATGTCAAACCTTGATATAACGAATATTCAGTCCGGTCCCTTGAGATTCGTTATATCAAGGTTTGACTGTAAGTACTATTGTTTTGTTTATTGTATTTAATTTTGAAAGAATTAAATTGTATTCTATTACATTTTATTGGTTACTCATGTTGTGGTCTTCCTCACCGTCAGTTTACTCGTTAATAAATTTGTTGTGTGACCCAGTCAATGTTTTAGCGTTGAGTAGATTTGTGTTTAATTAATTTCAAATTTAATGGCATGGTTTGTAAGAAGTTTCTGACATAGGCTTGAGAATGGGAACATGCCGTATTGAAACTAGTCGCCTGCTGACTAAAACTTAAACCATCAATCAATTCTGGAGGCAAGAAAGTTAAATTTTTAACACATTAAACGCTTGCGATATTTAGCGGCTATGTTTTTGTACACAGGTTATTTGCAGCCTGCAGCAATAATATTGCAAGCGCTATTCACGATCGTTTTCTATACGATGTGGATGTCTATAATGGTTTATTTTCAGATCATCTAGATTTTCGGTTATCCTCATCGGGACCCTGCCACAATAATCCAGATAAACCGAACTTGACTGTATTAAAAATCGATACGTAGGGCTAGCCACATACAAATATGTCAATAAGTAAACCCACGACATGACCAACCGAACTTTGACCTTGGAGAGAGGAAAGCAGCTGATGTAGATAAAATTTAGTCCTTTAACTATATGTTCAATTCTTTCAAATAATATATAGGATCAAAAACTTAGTTTTTCATTTAACACAGTCAGCTGTTTTCCCCTCCCCAAAGTTGATTCACCAGACGGTTATTATTTGATTATAAGTACTATTGTTTTGTTTATTGTATTTAATTTTGAAAGAATTAAATTGTATTCTATTACATTTTATTGGTTACTCATGTTGTGGTCTTCCTCACCGTCAGTTTACTCGTTAATAAATTTGTTGTGTGACCAAGTCAATGTTTTAGCGTTGAGTAGATTTGTGTTTAATTAATTTCAAATTTAATGGCATGGTTTGTAAGAAGTGACTGACATAGGCTTGAGAATGGAAACATGCCATATTGAAACTAGTCGCCTGCTGACTAAAACTTAAACCATCAATCAATTCTGGGGGCAAGAAAGTTAAAAAATGTGTTGGATAAAAAATAACCTGGTTCTAGTAACGACTATTTGAAATAATTTATGATTTTTAAACTCTGCATACTAACTTTAATTATTAACAATTAATTGCTACTGCAATGAAGAAGCATATGAAACATTTGAAGTCAAGAAAAGTTGAGTTATTTGGTGGTCACACCACCAACTATTTCTATGCCATTTACTAAAAGTTCGTAAATTAGTTTATTTAATTATTTGTGGAATAAATTAAAATTGAGGGAAAATTCAAGTTTTCTAAATTATATAAACTTATTGTTAACATTGGTAATTTCATGAGATGAAAAGTTCAAAGGAAAAACTCATGTCTTTTAAGACAACATAGCAATGGTCGTTATGAAACATACATTAACCCATCGCATTGAAAAATTATTTGTTATGAAGCACCTTCTTAGTTCTTAAGTAGTTGATGTAATTAGGAACTTTTTTTGGATAACATAATCTCTTGAGAATATAGAAATCCTCGCTTTGTTTCTTTTAATCACATGTTAAACTTTTTATTGTAAAAAAACCATTTTTCCTTGATAAAACTGGTACTCGAAACAACTAAAAAATACCATTGGAAGAACAAAAACCAATATACTTAGGGACAGTAATTTATTTTAAACATAAGTATTATCAACAACTAATAATAAAGATTAATCTTCCCTTCATTCTTCTTCTGTAGGGCGAGCATTGTAGTGTTTTACATTCAACAGGACCCAAGCAGGAACAGAGAGGATACCAATACACATGGCAGTTCCCAATACTAGTTTCTCCTAAAAGCAAAAACATCGATTTGAGCTAGAATCATTAAAAAAATTAACTTTCGGCCTAGCTTGTAAAAATATGAAGAAAACTTCATTCAGGCTACTTTATATCTTTTTCCCTAGGTGCATCCTATATATAAGCATGAATTTTAGTAAGAACATGGGTGATGCAGTCAACATTTCTCTATAGATAAGATTATTAGAACATTGAAATGGCAACCATACTACAATGTAGGTATTTTAAGCCAAGTATGAATGAGAATTGAGTCTAAGATTATTGTGGTGCAATCTTGTAGTCTTGATACTGACTAAGGCTGACATGTTCCTTTAGACATGACTGTTAATTAATAGCCCAACAGACGATGGCAATTAATGAATCTACAGATTAACGTGGAATCCGAACCACAGCCTCTGAATTACGAATTGGTCTAATTATGAGGATGGTCTTTGAGGATTAACATAGTATTTAATATTGTGAACGATAATCCACACAAGAGAACACTACATCCACTGACCATCTCTCACTACTATCTACATTTCCTGACCTCCAAGTAGCTGGATTACAGGACGTCGCCACCGTCCCATAGGCCTACTCTAATTTTTCAAATGTACAAATAATGTAGCTCTATATTTATTTGATACGATACGTGTCAATTAGGCACAACGTACAAGAACAGCATGGAAAAAGGTTTGTCAAGAAGCTTACAGAATATTTATTTTCTCTTTACTTCAACATTCCACTTAAAGTACCCGGAGACCCAGCTTTGCTCAAATAGAATAGAATACATATTAGATAAGTTAATTTACTAAATTAAAACACATTTATTCTGTACTCAATGTAGGCCCTAAACACAGCTTTTATGCGATTTAAATAAAAATGTTCATCTCCATAAAAAGATGTTTTATACTTCAACTTCCCTAAACACAGCTTTTATGCAATTTAAATAAAAATGTTCATCTCCATAAAAATATGTTTTTTACTTTAACTTCTATTACAATCAGGTTGTTGATTCTTTCTCGTAATTCTTTGCCAGTGGTAGTCTTTAGGTTATAAACCTACAGCTTGTTTATTGGGAAATTTTGAGTTTTTAGAATACAGTTAATGAATTTATATATGATTCATTAAAGTTTGTGTCTATGCGGTTCTGAGAAGGGCATAACGTAAATACGTAGCCTTAGCATTTACGACAGAGAGAGAGAGAGACACACACTCATTGATTGGATTTTGAAAATACAACTTCATTCTCCGGAAGAGAATTTTCAGAAGAAAATTTTGCTAGTCATTGATAGTGGATACTTCAGGCAAGATGAATTAAGGCAACTTCAGGCTATAGCCGGTGACTGAATAAATAGTTTTTACCACCATAAATTCAACACATGGAAATCATAATAATAAATTTTAATTCATATTGGCATGCATAATTCAAGATCTACAAAAGAAACCCACAAAAATGTACTTACTGAAAAAGCAATTCTGACTGTGGGAGGAGATGAAGCTGCAATACCATCTTGTCCGTAGCCTACATTACGAATTTGGTTCATGAAGGTAGTTCTTCGGGCAAGAGGAAGGGTTTTGGAGACAATCTTGTTGAGCGACATCTTTTGATTTGGGTCTAAGCACTTCAACAAGAAAATTGACCTCAAGCAGCTCAAGGAGACAAATTTCCTCGCAGACAGAAACGACAATCAGGAATCAAAGCAGATGATTACAGAGAGAAAAAGTAAAAGGGTATGTGAAGAATTGAAAATTTTGAACAGATGCAATGATGATTTAATGTTAGCATAGAATATGACTACTTGATGCCCTAATGCTATACTATACCGAATGAAACATACTGTATGTAAAAATAATTAATTCAATATTGAGTCTATAATTGATCTTTAAAAAGCCTGATATTCTAATAACAGTGTTTGCAAGTGCTGTCTTTATTATTTTTTAAACAGCCATATTTTAAATATTTGTAGAAGTACAGTAGTTTGTTATTATTATTAGAATTTTCTTTCGCGTTATGTCATAGACTTTTTTTTTAATTTTTTTATTGGAAGGGGCGGATTACTCCCAAGGGACTTAAGGTGTAGCGGGTTTTTGCGCACCCCTGTGTGGGTTGCGGCATTATCACATAGCGAAAAGCTATTGGTGATTGGCGGGATTTGAACCCGAGACCTTAGGCACCAAAGCCCCGCGCTCTACCCTTAGACCATCGCACTCCCCAGACTATTTGACGTGTACTTCGATTAGTTTAAGGGATATCGAAATTGAAACAGTCAATCTGGTTCGCTCAATCACAGACAGATTACAGTATCTCTTATCCAATAAGAGACAATAAAAACAAGACGGTGTTTTTGGTGTACTAGCGCTATATAATTAATTTATATACAATTATAATAATCCCAAACTTAAGTGTGACCTACTGTATTAACTTCTTCCCCATGGAAAATTCGCAAAAACTAGACATTGCTTATAACGTTTTCACACTGATGCCATAGATTATAGAAGAACTTCTATTTATAAACAATGCTGATACACAAGTAGGCCTATAACGTCTTTTCAAATGTGATTAAAGTTTAAACATACTTAAATGCCTTAATGGAAACCTTGATTTTAGAGAAGTAATAAACTAAATTACGTTGTAATTTAAAAGTGAGGCCATTGACTATGTAACATTTTTCGATAGACTATGAAAAATAATAAGAAAAAACAACTAGAATAAGACCAAAATCTGGAGAATTTTTCATTCAATTGTGTGTTGGGTCATTGTTTATAAATAGAAGTTCTTCTATCATCTATGGTTTGGTTCATTCGGTTAGGGGAGTTCGATACTGTTTGAATCGGTTAAACTGACATCGTTCGATAGTTGGCACACTTCTTACAGTTAGTTGGTTAGGTTGAAATTTGAAAACATCAGTAACATAACCTATATATTTAAAGGAAATATATACATCAACCTTATAGAATCAAGCGTTTGAATATCATTAAGTTACTTCAAGCATTTTATTGCACCCTTATTTTATTCTTTCCGTCTTCGCGCAAGTTATTCTTGTTTATTGAGTTCTGTCAAAGTTGTCTGTAGAGTAATCAATTACCTGTAAATAATTTAATTTTAGATTGCACTGAACTGTCATGAGTAGATGACCTGTGAGGATGTCTTAATTTGGCTGAAGAATTATTTATATCAAAACTTATTTGCGTTACGTCTAGGTAAGTAATGTTTTTTACCTTTTATTCTGATGTGCCAATTTGTGATAGGCCCTAACAGTATTCTTTGATGATATTGCTGGATCCACCACAGACCAATACTTAATTCCATTACATATGGACCATGTATCACTTGTTTGGGAGTAGCCTATTCACAGACCATAGCTGAACATCTAGGCCTTCTTAAAAGTGATACAGTAGACTCGCTCATTCATCCGCACTAATGTGGCGGGTGTCCAGTCCAGATTACTAAAAATTCTGTACTATTGGGAGTCGAGCAAATATTTGTAAATTTTACCGCTGCGGTGAGCGGTTTTGTCAAACATGCGCTAACTTAATACATGTTTTCAATCGAGAGCATCTAGAACAAGTTTAAACTCATCATAATAAATTACAGTCGGCTACTGTTCTGTATTGATAATGATTTAGCCTATTGCTGAACTGTAAAAAATAAAGCAAAATACCATACTGTAAATATAAATTATTTTCAGTACAGCAATGAATAAACACCACAGAAGTTAAATAACTAAGTTCATGTAATGAATATTAAATTGCTTTATTGTAACAAAAATTACTGTATAGTACTAATTCAGTACTATAGAAGACATTTATAAATAAAGTAAACACAAAAATTAAATCTTTAGTTACATACTTTCAGGAAGTTAATTGTCATAATAATAACAAAAATTTACAATTAGGAAATTTAAACGTTACAAACTGGACGTAAATAACAAATACCTTTAAAGAGTTATTATTCTATAAGTTAAAAAAAATACTGTGACGTATATTAAAACTGACGTAACTTACAGTTCCTTACGATTTATATTTTGAAAAAGACTTTGATCGTGGCCTGGTCCGGACAAGGCCGATTTGGTTGAGCGAGAGTCTGCTGTGGAATTGTACTGAATTGTTTGAAACTAGTCAATTACTGGTAATACTTTTAGTAAAATGAACTCACTTGGATAATGGATACTCACTGAATGATACAGAGACACACTTCACCAAAGTAGGCTACTTGCTTGACATTGAGGTTAGTCCCACTACCTACACAGACTGTGATGCAACAAGGAAAATACAGTTTTTCAACTTTTATATTACTTGTCAATAGTCATTGTACCCACAGCTCAAGCAATGTGGCAGATATTCCTTTAGACCACTGCAATAGATCTGGACTTTCAGTTAGACAATTAGGACGATACCTAATTACGTACAAAACATAGGTACACGTGTTTATCTAAAATCATAGATTTACAGACTCAAATAGATGACTTTAATATATTGTAATGTGACAGCCATTGCAGTTGTCAATGGGAAACATCTGCCTGTCGTATATTATATAGCGAATGTAAAAACTGGAAAATAAATTTCTTAATAGAAGTACACTTGTTACAACACTTAAGTACACTTGTTGTTTAATAGGTTCATATTTACAATTGAAAATTTTTACAGGGTTTTTGTTAAAAGGCTTGTTAAAATGAATAGCTCAATTTATTTTAGAAGGCTTTAAGTACTCTGATCATCATATTAATTTATTATTACTTTGACAGTGAAGTATTGACCAAATTTGCTTTGCATGGTTTGTTCACACCTTTTTATATATCTTAGACCTACTAAAAGTTTAGAAAAATTCATGTTGTACTTACAAACTGCAGTTAAATTTTCCATGATTTTTTAAAGAACAATCTGTAACCTACATAATCGCCATTTCAAATAATCTAAATTTGGTGTTACAATATTCTTTGTGTTTTAACAATCCACAATGAAAAGACTAATTTTTAGTTACTTATTTACAAGTTAATAGTTATATAAATATTGTACTCGTTTCACTGATATTGATAGAAAACTGGCTGTCTTCTTATACTATATTAAAATGATTATTTATGTTTTTATTAACAATATTATCTCAAATGTATCATGTTTTTGCTTTATCTTGTCAACATTAAACTTTTTTACTGTACAGTCCATGTTTGACCATTTTTAATCAGATCTTTTTCTCTAGAATCACTAGCACCAAACTCATCCTCTCATCCTCCCAAAACATCACACGAATGTCATCACACTTTGCCTGACGTAAGCCATAATAAAACACAATTTCATTTACAGGTTTAATTAAACAAATTTTATGTAAAAGTAATACACTGAAAGTATGCATGCAAGCTGTTCAAAATTCAAGTGTCACTAACACACGTGCGCATACTCTCAGTCTGCAACTGCCCCCAGAGCCTATTAGAATGTACTGGGGGTTGAAACGAAACCGGTCTTGGCTGGAGGGAGTGGGGAGGGGAATGTAGACAGCCGTTTGCCACCCTGTGCCATGTGGCCAACATAAAAAAAAATTATGTTGAAGTGCGGAATGTGTAGTAGAGGGTTAAATAAATTTTTCTTTTGTATATACAATAACGACATTTTACTCCAAAATAGTAAAATAAGGTTCATTAAAACAGAGTATTATATCGTTAAGTTTAATCACGTATAACCTATAGCCGTATCTCTACCAACATGTTCATAAAAATGGACAAACATTCCACATTTAGTACATCAAAAATGTCGAACAAAAATTTTCAACAGCTCACGGAGAGATGAATCATTCAATGTTTTGTCTTAAAACTAAAATGTTCAGTGTGGTAGCAAACTTTTTCTGCCGCTACTCCCATCACAATGCTCAATCTAGCCAAACAATGTTCAGCAAACGTTTTCGATGATGCCCATATGAAACATTTTCGGTTGGTGGACTTTTTTATTAGAACTGTGATTCTTGACTAATATTCATTGAGACAATTATTTGTAAATTGTATTAACCAAGTTTCTTAATTAAAGAAATAATATGCTGAGAAAGTTTAGACTTTGGATCTTGAAGGCTTGACACTACTGTGAAATGGTCAACCTCAGGAATCTTGATGATTTCAGTGACAATTTTCTTCCTCATAAGAAGCTGTGAACATACAATGTTAGATATCAATTTAAAATGTTTTTTAACACGAAGAAATCTAATTGGTTAGAAAACACATGATCACATTAATTGAAAATAAAAAACAAACAAACATATAATATTAGGTAATAATAATAATAAAAATATTATTATTATGACAAATATGATTTGGATTATGATGGATTTGTTAAATAGTACTGTTTAGAGTTTACCCCTATTATTGTAATTTAAAGTCATAATTTATTTTTAAGAGCTTTACTGTTTACTTTTTTAATTAAAAATTTTTTACAATATGTATGCAGCAAGGGAGGAACGCGACCCACACACAGATATTTTAGCCATGTGAGAAAATGACCCACGGACAGTTACCCATGTGAGAAAGTTTTGTGATATTATTGTAAATTGCTGTATATATATTTTCTAATAAAAAATGTTTGATTGTTTGAACTATTCATCTCATTACAAACAATTTTCAAATTGATCCCATGGCAGGTTTACTTGGGGTAATCAATCAACACCAGGCCCACTCTTTGTTTCAACACTGTTTTAATTAACGGTACTTTAGAGAGTTAATTTTTAGCTATATAACATGTTATTTCAGATCCTAAATAATGTCATTTTTACTTACCAATTAAATAATATTGAATTCATACAATGGTTCCTGTAGAAGTAGGCCTAATGGAAAGTCTCAGACAAACTTTAATTTTTGTTGTTGATAAATGAACTTTGAATTTGTAAAGTAAGCACTAAAATTTTTCCATAGTAAGAGCTAAGTATATGTAAATCACCTGGCCGAATGCTTCAGACTGTCCATGGAATATCGGTGAATCATATTGTCCAACTACTAAGATTGCTCTCTCATTATTTTCAAGTTCTGTTGCTCCCAAATTAAATAGAGGGCTTAGTCTTAACGCAGATTTCCTAAAAGCAGCATTTATCAATCATAAACTAATATATTAGGAAAAATAAATAATATAGATTTAATAACTATTCTTGATTGATTTATTTTTCTTTTACTTAAGGGGATATTCTGAAAAAAAAACTTGTCAGTATCCAACCATACTTATGTACAGTTAGAATCTATTTGTTGCTATGTTATATGTTGATTAATTTTTGTATTTCTTTGTTTACTTCCAGAAAAATGAACGTCTATCCCGCTGGATATTCTGATGAAGAGGATGATGATGAAGATTTTGATGATTTTGTATTCTCCTCAGACTATGATAACTACGCCAAAAGAAATCAGACTTATCGAAAACAGTCTGATGAGGACTTGCTCTATAATTACATTAGAGATGGTGACCTAGAAGAAATGAAGTCTATACTCGACGGTGGTTTCCCTATTGACGGCCCTCTGAGTGGTGGATGGTCAGCACTGATGGTCGCTTGCTCGTACGGAAACTATCCAGCTGTTGAGTTTCTGATCGCTCGTGGAGCAAACGTTAATTTTTGTAAAGAGTTGTTCAGCCCTGTCATGGCTCTGTGTAAATCGGGTTCACGAGATGAAGAACAGTTAATAAAATGTATGGATTTGTTGTTGGACAAGGGTGCAAATATAAACGGAGTGGATAGGAACGCGTCGACCTGTTTGATCTATGCATGCATGTCTGGCTACACCAGGCTCGTAAGAAAACTTGTGGACTTGCAATGTGACATTAATGTTCAAGATGTCGAGGGGTGGAGTGCTCTTTTCCATGCTGTAAATGGAGGATATGAGGAAATAGTTCATATCTTGTTGGGTGCCAAAGCCCGTGTGGATTTGATTGATAGGAGAAGGAGGTCTGCATATGAACTGGCAACACAGAAAGGTTATGACCATTTGGGTGAACTTGTTTGTTCTAAGAGAGAGAAAAGAAGACTACAGGAGGCTGAAGAGATCACTGCTAACGACACAGAGGTCAGAAAAAAATTCAAAGATCCAATCGAAGATCTGATGGCTGAATTTCCGAGTGCAAATGCTAAGAATAGTTCAGGGTTTCCCTCAGATGTTGGCAAACTGCTTATGTCAATGGGTCTGGGGCATTTGAGCAAACAGTTTTTTGCCAAAAACATACACCTAAATGAATTTCTTCTGATCACTGACGAACGCTTGAAAGAAATTGGAGTACGATTTTCAGCCCATCGAAAACGCATACTGAACTCTGTTAGAGCATTTCACTTACATCCGTGGAACAAGGCAAGTCTCGGTTTGAAACCAAGAAACCAACAAATGAATGTGGAAGATGCCATCAAAGTGATGTGTAATGTGACCAAGCACCTTCATGTGTTAGATGCCAGCATCAACTATGTCCGGACCTATCAACCGATCCCGATCGGATCTGAGATTTTCAGTTGGTGTGAGAAAGCAACTCACCAATTAAATTTAATCAGCGGGGAACTGGGGAATATTCAGTATTTTGCTTCACAATTGAAAATTAAAGAACCTATTGCACCAGTGGACTTGATCAAACCAAAAAAGAAATCCAACAGAGGTTTCATGAATTCTGTGATATTTACATCAGTTTTAATTGGTATTGTTGTTTGGAAGAAGGAATACTTCATTTCTCTCCCATTTGTTCAAACTTTATGTCTAGATAGAAACTAAACATTTTATGATTGACGAGAATTATTCAATGTTTGTGTAATTGGACCTACTTCATTTTGAATCCATTTACTCCAGGTAAGAAAAAAATCGTAAGTTCCAGTATAATTTGAGGGATAATTTATATATATTCTTACTTAAGTAGATGCTTTTAAGCATTCTGAAAGATTGTGATTATTTAAGTTAGGCCTATAGTATCTTTTATTATCATTTACAATTAAGTAAATCAAAATTATCTAAAATAACTGTTATTCAGACTACTTGAGTGTTAAAATCTTTCCGTAAGGTTCCTTTTCATTTTGGAAAAAAAGTTTATTTTTTACCTATATCTATGTTTTGATACGGTAATGTTGTTTGTCTACCAAATGTACTTTTGATTTCTGAAGCTTTTGTTTAGCTAGAGGGGAAGAATCGGTGTTTGGGAGGACAGTTCATTCCACAATAACAAAACAATCTGCTTAACCTAATATAAACCCTCAAAGATTTGGCTGCGGGTATGTAAAATCAATCACATGAGAGTTCTTCATAAATCCTAGTAATTATGAGACTATGATTCAATAAATTATGTTTGTAAATGTCGTATTACATTTTCTTGCTGTATTTTACTATCGATTCCAACAATAATATGTAATAACAATAAAACTATCGACTGTTTAGCTACAAGAAATATATTTGTTTGGATTCAATGAGGGTTTATGACTGACGAACCACTGTTTATGAGAACCATTTATGGCAACCTGAATGGTAACACTGGTGTTTTCCTGCCAACCACGAGAATTATTTGTGAATCTGTACACTAATACAATCCTTTCCCCTCCAGCCATGTATAGTTTCAAAAATCAAACTCTAATAACTAATGATTTTATTCTAAAAACATACTGATAACATATGAGATGTAAGAGAACTTGTATTAGGCTACAGTTTTTAATTTACAATACAAATTATATTTTTGATAATAACTCAAGGTGTGAAGGTCGAAAGGTTCCAGTATTAGCTTAGCTTAAGAAAGGTATATTTTTTGTTTGGATTACTTTATTTTAGTTCAATTTGAGATGTTTGTATCAAGTGAAGTTTAAGCTTCTTGTAAATACTATGAGAATGCTTATTCAAGACAATTCTCTGTCATTTTTTTAATTTTTTAAAACCCAGTTTCTTATTGAGAATATGTATTTCTTTTTAGAAAATCTTATCTTCATTTCATTATAGATTTTCTGTTGTATTTTTAAAGCTTAATAAACAATGAATCTTCAACATGTTGGTTATGTTTTATGAACTTTTTATACAGTGTTTTTCTAATAAATAATTTCTCAATGTTACTTTGTAGGCCTAATTATTGTACCAATACTTGACTTTGTATCTCTTAATGATATTCATTTTGACAAATTTTCTTCCAAGATTGTTAATTACGTATTATATTGTATGTATCAGTCATATTATGTATACATTTTAAAGTGTACGTTTCTAAATACATTGAACAATGAGTGTATTTTTGCACAGCAGTTTTGTCTTAGCTGTTCCATTGTTTTTCAATGTATTTAAGAACGTCCGTTCAAAAACGCATACATTAAAATTCATTTATGAATAATTTAGTACATTGATTGTACAGATAATATATTTTGTATTTATTTTCGATATGTCTGTAATTATTCTGATAATGGTAACAATATAGCTTGTCTAAAACTACTAAGTGGCATATGGCGAATATTTCAACGTACCGATCCAGCTGTAAAGCGTCATTGTTAGAGGTGTAAACGAGAGGGGTGATATCGTAAATGCCACTGATGAGAACAACTCCTTTCATATTACATCTCAGTTGAGGATCAACGGAGTTGAACCAGTTCGATTGCAGTAGAGAGGCGGCTAAGTGCGCACCGGCTGAGTGGCCTCCGAACCAAACCCCTCTAGAGATCAATGCTAGTATCACTATTGTTACAAATATTTGGAAGAAACAAATCTAACCTAATAAGCCTATCAATTCATCAATGACTGGGACAATGTCCTGTAATCTAGCTGCACATTTCATGTTTAATGACAGTAAACAAATTCTAATTCTATTCTTATTTCCTTAATGATGTTCTGAGGAATTTCATTTATGTTTGTTTTCTATTTAAGTATTTTTTACTAATTGTACATGCTCATCACTATATAGATTTATTTTTGTATAACACCTTTCACAATAAATATAGGTTTTTAATTCTGATCAACAGGGTTTTTAATTTGTTTTGTAATTTTAATTGCAATGTACAATTCCCCCTATTCAAATACTTAAAAACTCAAATAAACGTATACAAAAAAAATCTAACAATAATTTATTCCACCGTAGCACAGAGTAAACAAATGTACCATACTTTAACAAATTAGGATTACAGTAGTTTTCAACTAAGTAAGTGTAAGGAAAGTCTGCACTCTCACTCGGTTTTTTTCTAGAGATAGAATCAAGGTTCCAAAAATATAGGATGTCACTTTACTGGTAAGTCCTTTGACCATCCAGTGTGACAGGCTTCCCTCACCTTGATTCCTCCTTGTCTCTTCTAAGAGATTCACTCCCAGATGAGCCTGAACCCCTATCCTACCCAGGATTCTCAGGGAGTGTTGTGTGTTCCCTCGATGTCACCTGGGAGGGGTGCTTACTCAACATGCTCCAAGGGTTTATTTGGCAGAGGTATGTACTGTCATAGGACATGTACCCTCAAATGAAAAGTCGAGGCTCCCTGGGGTCCTTGTCCCCAGGGTTTTTTTGACCTAGATCTTTGACTGGGACCGTGGCGTGTCCTGTAATCAAGCTAATTGGAGGTAATGAATTGTGGATATTTGTGAGTGATGGTCGTTGGGTGTAGTGTTCTCTTGTGTAGATTAACGTCTGCACTATTGAATACTACTTTAATCTGCAAAAGACCATCCTCATAATTGGAGCAGTTCATAATTCAGAGGCAGTGGTTTGGATTTTATGTCAATCAAGAGACCTAAATCTTAGATATGCCTTTGACTGTTGGCCTACTAATTAATATTTCTGTTTAAGGAACATGTCAGCCTTAGTCAGTAACAAGACTACTAGATCGTGCCACAATCATCCTACACTCATTTCTTATTATATTTGGCTTAAAATACTTACCTGGGTAGATGACCATTTCAGTCAAAAGATAAAAGTATCTCATGGATTCTGACATAGGATTGCTTTTAACATAATAATATAGATTCTATAAGAGGTTTAGAAAAATTAAGACCTCGTACTCAGGAATCAAATCAATAATTTAATATATGACAGTTTTATAAAAATAAGTCCAAAAACATAAGATTTATTGCCTATTCTTCATAAGATTAACATAGGAAAGTGTGCAGGTTAGCTGCTGTACACACTGAAGAAGTAATTTTACTTGATTTTTATCTAACATTTAAATTTCATCAACATCTGTCCTAAAATTAAAGGAGTTTGCCTATTCTATATGAATTGGGAGAGTATGCAGTTTGCTGTGCACAAAACTATGATTATTAAGTAGAATGGTGATCAAACCACATAAAGCTAAATACACGTTTTATCCAAAAATATGTTTAATAGGGAAATATTTTTCCCTATCCTCCATAAGATTAACATTGAGCCACAATACAACTTGTGTTTAGATTTTTTAATCTCGGTAACCGTTGAATAAAAAACTTTGGTTAATCGTTGTGGTTTTTTAAGTGATTCTGGTGAATATAAAATTTTTTTTAAAAATTACACATCACAAAAAATTTGGGTACAAAACCCAAACTACCCGTTCCCATTGCCGGTATGTCTGGTTTTAAGAACTCGTCCGAGCAGTTGTAGGAATAACCTCTCTACCAAATTTGGTCTCGATCGGTCCATTACGAGTTTGTGCTCAACACATCATATATACATATTATAAATTTTAACGACTTTTGTTTGGACTCCAGGCACCTAAAGACGAAAAAATAACATGGTCTCGGGGCTATTTCCCATGAGACCTACGGTAATAGCTTCTTCCCTATGGGAAATTGATAACTATAATAGGAAATGATTAGGATTAATTTTTCATTTGTTAATATTGAGTCACAGTATTGTTAGATCTTGTAGCTAACCAAAGTGAAGAATCTTTGGTCCTTGCAGTTTTGGTTCTTACTTTTCTCTTTGGGAAATCTAAGTACTTTGACTTCAATTTGAACTACACTTTGGGATGGATTCGGTTACTTAGAACTTGGGCAAGTTAGGTCCGGGGCTAAATGGACTTTTGAGTGGCGGTTCCCTCTCCCTCTGCTCTGTCTTTCCATTTCCTATTAATTCATTTTTTCCAATTTATGTTCAAAAGATAAACATGATAGTCGTGTTTTTCTAAAGACTCCTAACATTACACGACATACTCTTTAGGAGTGAAGTGTTTAGTGCAGGAAATATTTTGTTGGATTGTAAATGATTACGAGGCTCCTACAACTCAGGATAGGGTTATAGACATAGTTGATAATAATCTATTACACATTATCTGAATTTAAGGATTTAAGATTTGTATAGTAGAATAGATACAACTTCCGAATCGGCGAGGTGGGGAGTTCTGACCTTGGAGTAAGGGGGGCAGTGACGTGGTTGGCTACCTGACCAATAAGAGCGAGGAGGTTTTGGGGTGGTTGTAGCAACGGGCACTGTTGCTGCATTGCGGCATCGCACCGCCTCTCCACGCCGGTACGCACATGTGCAGTTCCTCTAGTGCTGTTAGGGTTATATTGTCTTATTGCGCATTGACTATTGTTCATTAAATATCTTAATATGATGGAGAGAAGAAAGATTTGGTACCAGTGCAAGTAAAGAGGGCGCCCTCTTCGGCCTGTAGACCATCACCTTACACCAAAGTCGGCAGTGGCCGCCCGCGCCAAAGCGGCAACACCGCAGCATCAGTATCCCCACTGCTCCGCTACCCCTTCATACCCCTCGATTCGGAAGTTGTATCTATTCTACTATAAAAAGAACTGACCAGAAGATTCAGATAATTTCTTAACTTTGTCATGGTTCCACCAATATAACTGACATGGTAGCTCAAGGGTAAATAGGCTGGTGCTGATTACTCATAAGTCAGAGGTTGCTGGATTGAAACTAGCTGCCGGCGACTCCTGCCAGATCATGAGCAGTCACCTCAGACTAGCCTATGTGACTAACAATACATACTTCGCTGTTCTTTCACCACACAGGTACTAAGACTATGGTGATGTGCAGTTGAGCTTAAAAAATCTTAGTTACTGAAATGGCAACCTATCCAGGTATTTTAAGCCAAGTATGAATGGGAAATGAGTATAAGATGATTGTGGCGCAATGTTGTAGTCTTTTTACTGACTAAGGCTGATATGTTTCTAATGAATATGATATGGCATCTCTACTATTATTTAAAATATTCATTATATATTATATTTCTATTATTATTATTATATTATTATTATTATTACATCTATTAGGGACCTACAGTTTATCATTTGAAGCAATTTTTCCTCTGAATTACATGTACTGGTCTAATTATGTGGATGGACTTAGTATTCAATAGTGCAGACTTTAATCTTTACCAGAGAATATACCAACTACCGACCATCGCTTATAACTATCCACAATTAGTGACCTCCAAGTAGCTGGATTATAGGACCCGCCATTGTCCCAGTCTACGTTTATTTTAACAAAAACTGTCAAAATGTGCTTTTCTCTCTAAATGTTAAACATGAAACCACTATAGTATTATTTATTCAATTAATGCTGTAAGTTATTGTGTTCTTGAATCCAAAATTGCAAAATTCCAAAATTGTTTAGTGTGAAACTCAAAATTGTGTTTTAATTGGTGGTTTGTATTTTTATGGATGAAAATATATGCATATGGGAACTATGTGAATATAATTATTTAAATATTATGGTCTATTGTTCAAAATTAAATCTTAGTAACAGTACATCTTATTTCAAGAGAGCCATGCATATTAAGACATTTGTCGCCAGTATTTCTTTTGATGATGTCTCATTTTGGTGTATTAAGGGATTAAGCGCATTAGTTAAATTTATACCATCACTTACTCAAGTCAAAATACTTACATTGACCCTTTTTCTTGTGCCATTTTTAAAATGAAAATTGCTGCATCTTGTATTTCTTCCACTATAGTGTCGAGTGAAACTGTAATCAGCATTACAAAATTAAAACTATTAATACGTTTGCGACGGAAGTAAAAATGCCAGGTATACATTTACTAAAGGGCACTTCTTCTAGAAGCCGAAACACATTTCAGCTATATTTAGTTCGACCGTGTTGGTCATCAACGGCATTAGAAAACACGAGTGTACCCGGTTGGGTGCTACGTGCATTCAGTAATGTACTGCGAGTGTATCCCATCGGTTACACTGTCACCATAAAGAAGCACCCGTGTACCCGATCGGGTGCACTACGTCGCGGACGTGTTAAAATCAGTATTAATCTTTCAGATTCTGAAATCCATTGCAAATATTAAATTCAGTATATAAATTTCATTTCTAGGAATGCTATGGATATATTTTTGTATTGTATATTATTTAACAATAACATATTGAGTTTTGGTTAATAGTGATCATAACAACAAATTTGAATAAATACCATAATAGTTCAGATTGTTTCAACTTTGTTTAAGTTTTCTTTCTTTGTGTCATTTTTATAGTTCTCTTTTAAAATAAAAATTAAATTAAAAAGAAGTTCCATTCTTACCTGCTGGAGTCAAGTCATATCCCACTACTACAGTTTTGATTCCAGCCCGCCACAGAGGAATCACAGGATAGGCGGAAATTTCCTTGGATAGCATTTGCCAGTAACCTCCATGGATGTATACAAACATTGGAGACTCTGGAAATCCAGAGATATACTAATTTTGTTGTTGTTTACTTTTTCCTTAAGATTTGAAACATTATACACATTAAGTAGACCTTTGTTTTAAGATGCGAACAAAAATTTATTCGTGTAGGCGATACTAATGTTAAATGTGTACAGGAAATTAAAAAGAAAACAGCAAAACTTAATTGACTAAACAAACTAAGTAGTCATTTGAAAAAAAATTAAAAAATGGTTGGATATGAATTGGAAATAAAATGATATTGCAAACAGTGTGTGGTAGAAGCACAGAATTTCATCACCCCAATAAATAATGCATTTTAAAGTGTTTGCTAGAATATTTTAAAGTAGAATAAAATAGTAAAATTTCTAGAATGAATAATGGGAAACATAATAAAACATACTTCATAGTTGAAGTAGAGTTGAAAAGAGATCATAACAAAATAATATAGGGAAAAATAGCTGTTTCTCGTTTTGTTGTACTGCATTAATTTTGTTTTTGACAACCCGCCCTAGTCTTAGCATATGTTGCTCTTCCTCCACTAACTAAATGTGATGATGTTTTGTCTGCAACAACAACCGAATCCTGTAGATCCTTTGGGGTAAATTGGCGTAACCTACCTTCAGACAAATCTGTGCCGTATAAGTCACAAAATTGTCCCTCTCGTTCTCCGTATTGTAGATTCAGCAAGTGTGGTACTGTGACTCTTGCCGTGTCACTCGCTGAAACAAATTTGTATAGATGGAGGAAATTACATCATTATACACATAAAATTCTGTCATCCTTTAAAATAACACAGGCTTAATAGTTTTAAAAACCTTCTATATCAGGCAGGGATACAACTAATTAATAAATTACCTAAAAAAATATTAAAGCATAAAAAATCCCCAACATTTAAAAGAAAATTATAAAAATATTTAATCACCCATGTGTTCTACAGAGTCGATGAATTCATGGATCATACTCTAAATTATAATGACTAACATATTTTTAGCACTTATCAAATTTGTACATATCAATTTGGAGTGAAAACAGTTTAAACTAGGTTATTGTAGGTAATCTTCTTGTTTGTTTTATTGCAATTGTTAGTTTCAACAAAATTTTTGTTCTTTTCACTTTGCTAATGACAATTATTTTTGATGAATATAAACAAATATTATTATTATATTATCCTACCGTCGTGTTTTAGTTTTTGTCCTGTTTTTTTTGTACATTTCTCTGTTTATTGGCATAACTTCGTGTGGATTATTGTACAATAATACGGAAAAAATACGGATTCATAAGGATGGGAAATGTGTAGGGCATGGACGGTCAACCTGATTTTCAGAGAAGTAAAAAGAACCTGTAAACCAGTCCAGATCTAGGTTCAGGCCATAAGACACCTTAAGATAATTCATACACCCAACTCAAAAAATCCCCAGTGCACCAGACAAGAAAAGCTATCCCAGGGAGCCTGTAACTTTTCATTTGATTAGAATTTGAAATGGCGACCTACCCAGGTAGGTATTTTAAGCCAAGTATGAATGAGAAATGAGTGTGAGGTGATTGTGGCACGATCTTGTAGTCTTGTTACTGACTAAGGTCCAATTATGAGGATGGTCTTTGCGGATTAAAGTGGTATTCAATAGTGCGGAAGTTAATCCACACAAGAGAACACTACACCCACCAACAATCGCTCACAAATATCCACAATTCATTTCCTCCAATTAGCTTGATTACAGGACACGCCATGGTCCCAGTCAAAGATCTATGTCAAAAATCCTGAGTGCACTAGACAAGGACCCCAGGGAGCCTCGACTTTTCATTTGAGGGCACATGTCCTATGACAGTACATACTGACAAATAAACCCTCAAAGCATGCTGAGTAAGCACCCCTCCCAGGTGACATTGAGGGAATACACAACACTCCCTGAGAATCCTTGACAGAATAGGGGTTCAGGCTCAGCTGGGAGTGAATGAGGAGACAAGGAGAAATCAAGGTGAGGGAAGCCTGTCACACTGGATGGTCAAAGGACTTACGAGTTACGAGTAAAGTGTCAGCTTCTATTTTGTCAGAGATCCAACTACGAATCCTTCCTTACGCTAACTTGGTTGAAAGCTAATCCTAATTTTTCATAGACTATGAAGAATAGATATGAAGTATGCTACATTTGTGTACGCTGTACAACAGTGGAATAGATTATTGTTAGATTTTTTTGTGTGTGTTTATAAAGGGAATTGTGCATTGCGATTGAAATTACTAAACAAATTCAAAATCCTGTTGATGAGCAGGATTAAAAACCTATATTTTTTGTAAAAATGTCATGAAAAATTAATCTATAGTGATGAATATGTAAACGAAAAATCCTTAGAACATCATTATGAAAATAAGAATAGAATTAGAATTCGTTTATGGTCATTATTCATGTAATAGACATTGTCAGGTACTTAAACTCAATAGCGTAAGTTGTCTTTAAACATAATATCTGCATCACATATACAAGCGCACGATGTTGCTCCGTTAGCTCGGAGGCGGATTGTTGTGGTTTGGTTATTTGTTGTGTTACCAACTTTTTTTGTATTTTGTATGATAGATGAGTATAGTATTATTGACAATATAATATAATCAATATCTTTAACTTAAAACTTGAATTTTTTAATGTAAACTATTAGGTAATCGCTTGAAAACGGGAGGAGTTTCTCCGCCTCCAGAAATGTTGTGTAGTTAAAAACACAGATACGTTGGAAAAGTTCAATAAAAGAATTTTATAAGGAAATTAAAAGACTAGTATTAGTTTGATGATTTAAACAAATACCTTCACCTTATTTTTACTTAAATCAATTTTTTAACGTAATGTTCTCACCAGCAGTGACATCTTTGATGTGTCTGGATATAGCTTCCTCAGCCGTAGTTGCTACAACCCATCGGCTAGGGCTATAGTGCAGTTCCGTCTCCTGTCATCAATAATTTCATAACTCTAAAAATTCTTGCGTGAACATGAATTGAACTTTTAAAATCCAGTGAATATGAAAGTAATGTCAAAATCTTCATTAATAACTAAAAAGGGTTAAAAACTTACAGTTGTTAAATAAGAAAATTTACAACTATAGATTTAGTTACTGATTGTACATTGTAATGCTTTTTGGAAGTTGGTGTTTTTGTTTTGTCAAGTGTAATTAATACGGGAATTGTTGTTTTTGTGTTTATGAGTATCTTATTAGCATGGGCGGAGTTAGAGGTTACTCATTGGGGGCATGGAGTTAATTTCCTAGTTTTGTCACAATTATATAACTTAAAAATAGAAAAAAAGAAACTTTACTTTAAAATAATATAAAACCACAGTAAAAACTCATTAAAATATCTGTGTCAAATAAAAATTTATGATAGAACTGTTAAGATTGGTAAATAAAAACTTTTAAGAAGTCTAGGGGAGTAATGGCTCCTATACCTCCGCCTATGGTTATTAGGTCAATTGGTTGAATAAATTAAAGTAGTAAGATGGATATATTGTTAGTACATTGTAGAAAAGACACGAATTTAGGTCAATGTAAGGTGGAGGTACAGTACCTTGTTTTTACGACCAACTGGAATTCATCTTTATACAAACAACTACTGTATGAAATTAATTGTTTATAGAAAACAAATCTAACATTCAATCTCTTTCATTAAAACAAAAGATTAGTCATATATTATTCATATTATTATTATATTATTCATTCCAATAACCTTTGTTATTTTATGGTTAAAAATTTACAAAACATTAAACAGTCAATAGTTTTTATTTTTATGGTTCATAATAATGACTCAAATCTATTTTTAAATATAAAGTGTATTGTTTTCCATTAAGATGTGAAGGAAATTAAGAGTTTTTATATTTTAACAAACATTCATGAAGTTTCTACATATTTTTTAATGTGGAAATTTACCTTGCAGGATTAAATCAAAAACAAATTTTCGGACACTAAATTGATCATAATCTTATTATTTATTAAACATATAAAATTATTTCATCAGAATATCGAGTGTTTAACTCTTTTGTGGGACTTCAGTGGGTGTTTCACCTTGTTAGTTTAACTTTTACAGTCATATTTACTAACTGAGTAAAATTATGTGATATCAATGTTTAAAATGTAACTTTAATTTTTAATTTTCGAAACTATTTCCATTATAGACTGATGTATTTACCAAGATGTAATGCCAAACATAGGAGTCAATATACTATAGTAACTTACCTCTTCCATGGTGTAGCAGTTACTGGGCTTCTGAGAGATCCCAGCTGTCTGAAACCAGACCCATCAAGGTCCTGAGGGGGGATGTAATTTAATAACCCCCTAACTCATTCTGTGATTCTTGAAGTAAGATAATAAAACCACATTATTTCTCGGTCAATATAAATAAAAATTAACTCATGTTGTGAATCTACACTAAAAAAATATGCTATTTTGCAGTTAGAGCATTGCACTCAAGTAAATAATAAAATTGTATAATTTTTGTTTAATTTTATTGTTAAAATTTAAAGGAAAAAGTGTTGTTGTACTTTAGTACTTTAAGAGTCTGCATCAGTGGTAGGCATCTTGAATTTTAGTCCCTTAAGGGCAATGTTAAATTCTGGCGGAACATACCTTCACTTTGGCGTGTGTAGTGGCGTTAATTATCAAAGTATCAATGTAAAACTTTGGAAGTACATTGATGAGATGTGGCTCAAGGGCATGACCTTTTCAATATGTTCAAAAATTTAATATAAAATAAAAACCAAAATCTTGATATAAAAACAAAAATCCAGGAATATTTTACAAAATAAATCATTATTATTTTTTATTGAGAGCGAAAATAAGAATTTCTGTAAGGTGCCCTGGAGGACTGTAATACCTTTAATTTGACACCTCTTCCGTTAATTTATGACAATAGGTCAAATTGGCACCAGAATTTAACATTGCTCATATGGGACTAAAATCAAATATGGCTACCACTGATGCAGACTCTTAAGATAGTATAGTATGTATTTATAAAGTTTAAGTTTGACTGACCTAATCGTTGTTAAAAAATCACCAACGTTACTTAAAAAAATATTTAAAAAATAATTATTCCTCTAAATAATTACAGAACAGATGTAAGTGAAAGAGTTAGGAATTATTACTGACCTATTACCAGTACCTAATGTCACTAATGTTCTTATCAAGTTGATAACATAACTCGGCACAATATAGAGTTATGTCGGCCACAATGTCTGCGTAACCTTAAACTTTTCAGAGGTCGCATCAAGGAAGTATCTTACAGGGTGGTTTTATTTTTTGCTGAATAAGAGTTTAAAAATAAGAATAATTACTGTAATTCATTAGTTTTATTGTTTCCACTTATAATGTAAAATAATTTTTAAAATGTGCAGATGCTGAATGGTTAAAACTTTGAAGTGGACAAAAAAATTTAAGTGCAACTTTTAAGGACAATAGCTTTCTTTGAATTTTTTTTAGAATCATTCAAATTTAATGATTCTGGGTACGGTAAATCTTAAGTTTTTCAACTGAAAATTTGTATACGCTACCCCAATAAGACTGTACTGTAATTTTGAGTGAATCAAAGCTTATAAATGTTTCTCAGCAATGTGATATCAAAACTATTTCTGAGGAAGTTAAACTTTCTTAGGCTGTACCTACTCAATTAATTACTAAAATTAAAGGTACAGTACAACCTCGATAATCCAGATACTCCAATAATTTGGCCTACCATAAAGGTTGTACTGTAACCATTAAAAATGTCTAGGGATGTCATTAAAATCCAAAACTACAGTAAAATTAAATATTTTAGTGCTGCAATACTATAAAGTTTTCAAAATAATTATATTCTATACTACATTTACAGTTAACTACAGTAGTACAATATAACATATAATTTTACTGTACAGTAATTTGTCATGCAAAACGGTTAAATGATAGATCCCGGGACGAAACATTCGTACAACTGGCATACTCACTACGCACCCATGAACTGCACCGCACATTGTGAACAGATAGACAGACGCTGCAAGGTCAAGAAGTAATTACGTGAGTAGGTAATTGTAAAATGACTTCAGACAACTGTTTCACTGCCTACCTTTTTCCGTTTACAATTATACTTAGCTTTTTGTTTTTAAAGATTTAAATTTTAATAATGATTTGTAGTTTTTGCATTGTTTGAATATAATTTGCGTGAGTATGCAATGGAAAGGCAGAGACTTCTGTAAAATGTGTTGCTGCTTACCTTTTTACGTTAAAAAATACACTCAGCTTTTTGTTTTTTTTCATATTTAAATTTAAGTACAGTAATGATTTTTAGTTTGTTGTATTTTTTAGATGCAAATATTAAATAAAATACTGGATTTAACCAAACTCATTGTTAAACCTAAAATAATAAACCAAACTCTAATCCTTCAACTCTAATATTTCAAATTCATTATGTTTTAAATGGTCGCTAACCCGGCATTTCCGTAAATCCGGCCCGCCGGGCGCCCATTCAGTCTGGATTATCGAGGTTGTACTGTACTTAAATTTTGTTTTTTAGCTCAAATAAATGCTTCTCCCAGAAAAGTTTTTCATCAAAAACTATTGATGAATAATAAAACTATCTTCTTTATCTAGTCACAGTTTGAAACAAAACAATTTCATATATGCACAACTAATGGGTGGGGAAGGGTCAGAACCTGTTTCCTAACATGGTTTTACATTTATTTCTGTACAATTTTTTCATACCACAATTTTAGAGTTTATAAATTTTTATTAAATTTCCCATAGAATTTGATTATTTTTGTGTGCATAAAATTTTGCAACATCATCTGCGAAAGCATTGACGTATGATATTCCTTTAAATTTACAAATTTCAAACATTTCCATTTGGAAAAAGTAGTTAACTGTAGAGCTTTACATGCTGTCCTGAATAAGTTACAAATAGATTTTTTGTCATGGAGATAATTTTTTAGTTTTTTCTTGAAAGTTGCATGCACTTTCAATGTTAAATCTAACTTGTAAACTATAATTTTATTTTAATCAACCTTTGAAACCCATACCTTTACCATTTCTTTAAAACACCTGTTTTTAGAGATCAATGAACAAAATTTTTCCTGGGTCCAGTCTTATGATGAAGCGGTTGAGAAAATATATCTTGAATAAAGCTGGCATTTAAGTTTAGAAGTCAAAAAACTCAATTTAAAAATAATCAATGATCATCTACAGGTCTTGAAATTCCTTGTAAAATATAGCTCATTTTGGGTTGTAAAAAGTACAAGTACAAAGTAAAAGTTAAAAAATATTTATTTATTTACAAAAAATATATGTACATACAAATCTTATTCAGACTTTTCTTTCTTCAATCTTTCTTCTTTAAGTTTCTCAATCATAGCGATGGTTTCTTTTTGTTTTTTCATTGCCCTTTGAACTTTAAAGCTCTTACTAACAGCTTCATTAGATTTACCTCTTCCTCGGTTCATAAACTTTCCCAGCTGTTTCTCAATTGATCTGATAATTGGCACCTAAAAATATAAAAATAATACAAAACTGCAAAGATGTGGACTCATATTACAATAAGTGAATTTATACCTTTCTAACCAATAAGACTAGCTTGTCATGATTCATTGCCTTATCAGATAAAGTTTCATTATGATACGGCGTAGGGGTTGGCGATCCCACCGCCCGGTGGCTTGTCCATCGCAACCAGCCTCCCTGCCTCCCTGTCTCGCTACTCATCTGAGCAGGGTCTTTCCTATCAGTCCATGCTTCTTCCTCCTCCTATTGCATGACTCAACTAACTACACTTTTCTGTTTTCCCTTTACCTTCATCACCCTTTTCTCCACTTCTAATCTTTTCTGGCTGACCCAAAGTTTTTTGTAGACATTGTCTTTTAGACAGTGTACCACACAGTCCAGAGAAGGTAGAGGATCCTGTAGAATTGAGTGGCGAGGGTACCGCAGATAGTGAAAATTAAAGATCATCCACAAAGTCCTGAAATAGGTGACATGAAACAAAATAGTAATTTTAACCGTGAAAAATCAATTTATTTACTTTAAAAGTTCAACTTTTAAAATTCAAACAAGCTAAATGTTTTAGTGCACTTCATATTTTACTTAACAATTAACCTACATTTTTTCCTTTCTTTTCAATTTCTTAAATCAGTTTCAGTCTTTGAGTAGTTGTCAACACAACTTTCTTCTGCTTTTTAGCTACATTAAATCGGCAAAACCCCCAAACCAGTTAACAAAAGCACTAAAAAATAACACGAGACACAAAACATATATTGAGCAGTCAGCAATAACTGGGTCGCTTGTTATAAGTGGTGAAAACAAAGCAGAGGTTTCAGGGGCATTGGGCATTAGATTACTTGCCAGCCTACTGTGTGAATTCTGAGGTGTGCGGGCGTTTGTACTCAAAAACTTCATTATACTTATTTTTCTCACTTCTGATTTCCGGATTACAGCTTGCTCAAGCATGCAAGGCTTAAGAACTGACTGCCATAGAAGTCTCCGAAAAATCTGTTAAAGCTTTATTCCTTAATTAAATTAGGACTAAGCTAAAATCCTAAATGTTGATGAACTTAAGTCCTGACACTGAATAGGATTTCTGTACTATTTTACAATTTTTATTTTGAAACGTTTAGTTTTGTAAAATTGCCTTAGTATATTGTAAGATCATCATCATTGCAATACACTAAGTACAGATTCTGAAATATAAAAAAATTTATTTAATTGCTTTTACCTCCTGAGGAATATGTACATAACGGACATTGCGACCTTGAACATAGTAATTATCAAATTTATATTTCCTTCCACTTCCACTTATGAGAACCGCATCAGACATATTAATATTCATAAACCTGTAAGCAATCATATAAATAAGTTTCATGTAAGATTAAATGAAAAAAATAAATCAAAAATATACAAATAATAAGCTTTTTTACAAAAATAATTAGCAAATTATTCATTTGGCAAAACTTTATTACAGTATGATAAATACTGAACAATTACGTGTCATTATTTATGTCATTAATTAAATTAGGGTTCTACGCACTATGGGAAGGCCCAAACAGCCTAGTACTTTTCTGTGTCGATCCGAGGGAGGCTTTGGAAATGTTTGTATTGGTATATCCATCAGCAGTCGGGTTTTTGTGACCTTCTATTGTATTTAGGCAGAGACCTACTCTTATTGTATTCTTGATTATTTCATCATAGTGGGTTTACGTTTCTTGTGGGTGCTGCACTATTAAACTGAAGGTAAGTTTATTAATTTTTAATTTCACCAATCTTAATTTTCTATTTTTACTTTGCAAATTGAATTATGTTTTAAATAAGAGTTTTTATATTATTTGAACTGTTTATGTATTGGATGTGTAATGCTAAAACATTCTGTTGGGTGTATATTAACTTATATTTTTTTACAGACATGGATCCAGTAAGAGGAGTGAACATCAAAACTTAAGGAATTAATGAATCGTGATATCCACAATTTTTATATTTAAATTACTGGTATGTAAATTATTGTCTTTTGTATTTTCATAACTGATGATACACATTACATATTGTTTAACTTAATAGTTTTTATCATTAAGCACCTTTATGTATCCTTTGTAAAAGCTTTCCTAAGTAGGTAATCAACGTAAACAATGATAATATGCTAAGCATAGAATGGAGTTATACTTAATGTTTGTGTGTGTGTGAGAGTGCGACAGTGCATGTGATAAAGAAATTTTCAAGCGAAAGGTTTTGTATTTTACGTAATTGGCATACTGGTATATAAATAAGACTACTAATGCGTCATGCTCATACCTTTAGGGATGCTTTAGAGTAAAGGTACCATCTATGGGCAGTAAGTTCTGGACTCTCTTATGTATGTTAAAGACAACATCAATGGGTTTGCACTGCATGGAGATGATCTGAATGTACTACGGTGCAGGCTGTCCAAGTCATTCAAATAGTTTTCTAGTTTTGGCAATAAGACTATTTAATACGCTGCTGGACAGTGATAGGTAGACAGGGGATGCTAATTTCCAGAATATGGTACACCGGAGAATTTTGTCCTCACCACTGTACAGTTTCAACGAATTCTTAGGGGACCCATGGAGGGTAACCTATCCACCTCATCAGCCATATACACTCTACTAATAACTGCTAATACTATTAGTAGAGTTGATCCAATCCAAGACAACTGTTCTATGGCGACCTAGAGGTAATTAAATTATTATTTATTTATTTATGTCAATGAGCCGGTCTTTGGTCTTCGATTCGCTTTCGTAAATATCTCATTGGTAGCAGGATGGCAAGCATTTAGTGGCCAAATTTAAAAGATATCAGCTGTCAGTTTTTCGACAAATTATGTCGTAGTATTTGAAAAATTAGTAATAAATCAATACTTACACATCAACATCATCAATTTTTCCGTAAACAGAACTTTCATTTCGCAGATCGACTGTTGTGACTTTTCCTTCAAGAGATTGTACCAAACAAACTAAACCATTCAAGGCAAAGAATTTTTCTCTAGGTCCAAGTTCCTTCGTCATAATTGAAAGTTATGGATTCAAATAAGCCCGCACTATGACAAAGCATACATTTAATTTTGGTGATCGTTAGCATAAATCGAGAATATACTATTTATTCACAGTAAAATTATTTATCAATATAATTATTTGTGTTCACACGGCGTCGTTCCCAGTTCATTACAATTTTACTGTTACTCAAACATCGAAAGATGTAGGTTAGGTTCGTGGGGGTCATAAATTAGGTTATGTTAAAAATATCATTGACAGTGTTGTACAAGTTTTATAACCTATCAAAATTATATAGAAAAGGAATTAAACACCAATTTCGATCAATAATATTATTTTAAATTATAATATTTTCGAATAAGAGACTTTTGAATGAAAATTGAATTGGTTTAGTCTATAGAAAAGAACATTGTCACGAATTCTAGTGACGAATTATAAAACTAAGCCCTAGTCGTTTCGCTAGTCAACAACAGGTAGCGTGAGCATCTGTAAATTGATTGTGATTGTGAATTGAACATAAAATTGTCTTTGATTCAATATTGCAAGTAAGAGTGTTGACTCGGACTGCCAGCGCTAAAGCGACTCCGACTAAGAAAAATAAATTCTAGTAGTTTCAACTGTTGACAATAGATAGCGTGAGAGGCTCTATAATTCATCAAAATTGTTAGGTGTTCAGTGATAAGATAGCAGCTATGGAATCATGAGTTTGAGCAATACATATGTAGACTAGTTATTACATTCAATCGAAAGACAATTAGATTTTTATCTTGCGATGTACAATACAGTTTAATTAGCTTAAAATTTTAAATTAAAAGAATTAAATATCTAAAAAGTTACGCAAAGAAATCCTCAAACACGATAACACGTAAGACGATATCACACATAAATAAAATATAGCACTAAATAATTTACAAAACCTGACACTGCCCTCTGGGTTGGAGCCCTTTGGACGGATTCGCATCCAACTTCACAGAAACCATACTCGAATCATGCTTATTACTGCCTGAAAGTTTCATTATAATATTTTGAGTGGTTTCAGACTTAACAGGTGAAATACAAATATGCAAACTTCCTCTTTTATATATTAAGATTGTATTGTTAAATTGTCGTTGATTCATTCTCAGTTGCTTTATCACTATAAACATTTTAAAGTACAGTATTCCCATTGATTGTAACTCCCATAAAGTAATATATGATTTATCTTGGGTTAAACAGAATAATTTCTACATTTCCTTATTTGATAAAAGGCACAATTAATTTTATCCATTATTTTATTTATTTGATCAATATTATTTACATTTTAATCGTTTTATTTTATTGAATTAGTTTTATTTTCAATGTATTTCCCCACATAAAATTCCAACAAATAATTTAATTATTTTTCTCTGTTGTTATTTTCAGAAATTGGATAAAACAATAAATGATATTTAAATGTTAAAGAATATGATAGTTTTATTTAAGATTGCAGTTTTTAAACTGACTTAAAGGATCAAATATGAGTCAGTCCACTGATGCCGTTTATTTTTTAGGGTGAAAAGTGCTCTTTCACTAAAGTTTTCTTGGTTTTATTCAGGATATTTACTATAGATTTTTTAGTTTAAAAACAGCATCTGTACTGCTTCTGTTGTTCTATGAAGACAATTAGTGAACAAAATGTTTTTACATGGATATTTTTTTTGTCTTTCTTCGTTTTTTTTTTCAGTGGACGGGGGGGGCAGGGGGGGGGGGGGGGGGGGGGGGGGGGGGGGGGGGGGAGGGAAGGACGTGGAGGGTGGGGGCGCGGGGGTGGGGGGGGGGCGGGGGGGGGGGGGGGGGGGGCGGGGGAGGGGGGGGGGGGGGGGGGGGGGGGGGGGAGGGGGGGGGGTGTTGGTGATTTTTAAGACGGAAAACATGTAACAGGTTTTCATAGAAACCACCAGGACTATTGTATTGAATTTTAAATATAAAAGAATAAGAACAGCTGTTTAGATGAAATGAAAACATTCCCTTTAGATCCACGATCTAGCCTATTTCCCATAGGGAAGTAAACACAAACATTTTAGAGAAGCAATATCAAAATTGATAAAAATAATAGGCAAAAAATAAATAATTGTCTGAGCTCAATAATGTTAAGGTTATCGAGAAAATTCTTTACACAATCTTGTGATGTTTCCATAGTGTTGAACCCAGCTGCCTTTATTCATTGAATCATCATTGGTCCTAATGATATTGACAAAATGAATTAGCCTATCTTTGTCAGTAACGATGCTAAGGCTAATATCATAAAATTCATTATAATCATCACACTCAAATTGAATAATCACTCAGTTTTTAGGTCAAGAGTAAGAAATGCAAAAATTTCAGATTTTAATTTACGAAATAAATTCTTTAGGTTCCATGATTAGGTATTTGTCTAATTCTAATCCAAAAAATATATGATTTCGTCTGACAATAGTTTTTAAATAAATTTCAATCTTAACTAATAATTTTAATCTATTTCATTTAAGTTTATTTAGTCAATTTGGATTTATTAGGGTTATGAAATGATTATTTTTTTTAATGAAAGTATTTTTAGCATGTACAAATAAAATTTGGAAACCAATTATTTTGAAGAACCGGATGTTCAAACCCTTAAGACACGTTCTTAGGGGTTTGACATTAGTAAAATACAAAACAAAACCTTAGTAAAACAATTAAAAAAAGTTATTTATTAACATTTCTTTGTTCTGTTTTTTACTTAGGATAAATTTGAGCAATAAAAGACAAACTTATTGAACACCTTATTTAGTTTTGCTTGACTACGTTATAAAACTGTTATAAATTCAGTATCTAGAGATGAACATTTTTAATGACTCTCTTTTAAAGGCAGCATCAACTGTTTATAACAGCAATCAAGTGAAGGTCCTCACATACTGCTATCAGACTCAAGTTAAGAGAAATAGGAGGAGAAGGTTCAGGTCAAAGACAATGATACCAAAGTTACAAGATATAAACACACTCTTTATTTATAAAAATAATTAGGCTAACTTAAACAAAAAATACCATTATAATTTGTCTTAAAATAAAATCACTGACTAAATTATGATTAATGTATAAATATAGCAAGGAAGATATTACAACTTATTAAATTGTACATGTCTTTGGAGAGAATTGAACAAAATGTTACAGTGGTTGAATATTGTACAAACTGAAAGAAGTGAAAAAAACAAGTCATTTTATATTTTTTTGACACAAAACTTATATATTCCTTGTAAAACCTGGAAATTGAAATAGTTTTGATTGTATGCTTCTTTTTTTGTCACATGATTTAATTCACAATGGCACAACTGAGTTTTTGAATTGATGAACAAAAACTAGTTTTAAAAATATGGCTTTAAATCATTCTAAAAGAAACTAATCTTGAAAAAACAAACACGATTAAATTAATACCTCAAATCAGAGATAAAGAAGCTTAAACTAACCATTAAGTTAACGAGCTAATATCTTACCCAAGTTGATATCACACGTTGGACACTCATTGACCAGGAAAGTGAGGAAGATCGATGACCCCAAAACTAAAGTTTATTTTGAAAAGCATATTCTGAGGAAAATTTCCATTTACCATAATGAATAAAGGTATTTTTGAAGACATTGGAATTATTAAACAAAGTTACGACAAGCAACTTCAGATCTTAATTTTTACTCTAGATTAATTGTGACTCGTGAATTCTTGAGCAATAAAGCCAACACCTGGCTGAAGAATATTCACAGAATAACGTATACACAGAAAATTCACTCGTGAATAGGTGGATAAGAATACACTGTAAAGTTATATCTTAGTTCACAGCCTGCAGACTGATCATGATCGTTGAGCGAGGGTTCGTCAATGTCTCTTAAACTTATACAACAGAGGAACTTGAGAGGTTGTGGCTTAGACAAGCGGATAGCTGGCGGAAGAGGCGATGCCGCAGTTGTTGTCCTTGTTGCGGGCCATCTTGATGTAACCTTCGTCACCCCACGATTCACCCCATGAGTTCTTCACCAGCCAGTAGTCGTTTCCGTTGTCATCGGTTCCGTAACCAACCACCAACACTCCGTGGTCCAATTCTGTAGAGCTGCATTCAGGTTCGTAGTACACATCTGCGGGCAGAAAGGTTCGGTCAGATATCAAGGAAAACAAACTCGCAGAGAAATAAATTTGTTCATTATTGTACTCACTATCCCATAAATTGTTGTTGGTAAAAAAAATAACTCGTGTCCCTTGAGGTCAGCAAAAACTGTGAAACGATTTGAACCACTGCCTTTTTAGTATTGTATTCTGGTCAAGAAAATAAGACTAATATAGTGAAGGAAGCAGCTTGCTGTTAATTTTAGAACAAGTTACAAATGAACGACTTGCAGATGAAATTCCTTTAAGGAGATGTGATAGCTACAGCATTATTATCTATTTATACTACTAAAAGAACATGAGAAATTAATAATGTTTTTATTTAAATATAGAAAATTGTTTTGGAAATTCAAAACACTATTGCATAGTACCATAAATTAATCACACAAACTAAGGTAGGGAGGACGAACCTTGTTTGTAGAACTGGAAAGACTCGTGTGACGCATCAATGGCAACACTGACGGGACCGACCGTGGCAACAGCTGCCATCAGCTTCCTCTCATCTCCCTCTGGCAGGTCGACAAAACCGCTGTCAGTCGCACCGGACTGCTCGGGCTTGTACCGGCACTTGTCATCCTACAACAATCACAAACATATCTTACTTTAGCCTCCTTACCTAAATAATGTTCACACCTAAACAGCTTTGCCTTGCTTTCAAAGATTTTAAACGGTTCAAATTATATATATTGGCCTGGGTAAATTAATTCTTTATAAACATAATCATATTATACAAGATAAAGGCACACTCTAATCCATACCTAACCCCATCGACACACTTGGACGGAACATTTCCATCACGCTGCCATTCCAGGCATTCCTGGACTGAACTGTTCAGTCGCTTCTTAATGCCAGTAGTTTTACGTTTTCCCAATGGATCACAGTACTTGCTGGATCAATATTTGTTTATTTATGATATAGAATTATCATTATTTTGTAATTTTCGTTTCCTACGTTGGATACTCTGGCAAATAAAACAAAAAAAGTCAAAAATTTTAGGTTATCAACGACCCAATAATAGAAAATGGAACTGGATCCAGTATCGAACCATCACAAAATCATTTTAGACCATCACAATTCATGCTGTTAAGTCAATGACAGCTACTAGTGGGAAAGCGATGTATTCTACAATCCAGCAACTTTGAGGTCACAAATTCTTATGTGGATTCATGACAATTAACTGGATCAACCAATAGGATCATTCACATTCACACACTACTGATTATTATGTTCATCCGCAAAGACCATCCTCATATCAGTTCGTAATTCAGAGGAAAAAGTGGTTCGGGCCCCATGTTAAACTGTATGTCCGTCAGATTGCATTGGCTGCAGGTTATAAATCAACAGTCCTATCTCAGAAACATGTCAGCCTTTGCCAGTAACAAGTTCATGCCACAATCATATTACATTCATTTCTCATTGTACATGGCTCAAAAACCTACCTATCTGGGTAGGTCGCAAATTAAGAAAGGTAATAATAATAATAGTGTGGTGCTAAAGGTGACTCACCTCAGCTTCATAGGGGTAAGCGCGTTCAGTGTCGATGCCTCTGTTGTCCTTGATGTACTTGAACGCGTTGTCCATCAGTCCTCCGTTGCAACCATCGTTACCGTACTTGCCTGAGCAGTCAATCAGGTTCTGCTCACTCAGGGACACTAGCTTGCCAGACTTGCGGAAATGCTGCCCCTCTAATGCTCCGGTCTTTAAAATAATTTTATTTAATTAAACTTCAGTTAAAAATCAGAATTATGAAAAAACTTTATTAAAACTGCATAAACACATATGACCCTTCAAGCTGAAAGAAATCCTTTTTAGAATATCGAGAAACTAATGGGCAATTTGCTGCGTACATCCACAGTTCAAAATAGTTTGTTAGATACTACAGTGGAACTTGGATAATTCAAACTTCTGTAATTCGAAAACTTACAAATAACAATCTTCGTTAAATCGCAGCAGTGCCTTATTATGCGTGAGGAACCGTCTTGAAGGGTTAAGAATGACTTGAATTTTTTGTACTTAGAAGGAACAAAAGTCAACAGTCAAGCTAATAAAAATGAAACTAGCAGGCTTTATGTCACTTTTTGAGCGACTGAACCATTCAAGAAAATCTTATCATTAATGATCCTGTAATGATGACCTAGGGAATATATTTTTCTTAATATCAGTTATATACTGCTCAAATTATTGATGTAGAGAGCCTAATACCAGGTTGTCTAGAAAATGTTCAAAAGTAAATTCATGATTTTACCCGACTTTTTTCAGAAATTTTCAGACTTTAAAATGGTAACATATTAAAATATAAAGAATTTTTAATCTAAATGAAAGAAGATGAAAAATATATGATTAGAATTAAACACCAAGTGGACGTACAGGTCTGATTACTAGGTATAGGGTCCTGAGACAACCGAATTGTGCGAGTGGTTTATTCAGCAAACAGAAAATCCGAAAGAAGATATTGTGATTATTATCTCTTCAATAATCGCATCAACATAATTAATTTAAAACACAATTTAAATTTTTAATAATGTGAAGCAGTTAAAATTAAAAGTTCATAGTTTAATGAGACATAATTTTAATTATTTGGCAGCGTGATTCTCCTTAAGTTACTTGATTTACGATGTGTGACGTAATAGACAAAGGCGTAAAGTAGAAAAGTGACATAAAATTAATCTTTTGCTCTCGCTATAATTGAAATATTGATAGGCCTTGGAGTATTGTTGCTTTACAGTTTCATCTTGAGCAAATCATTCATAATAAAACGTATTTCAGACTAAATAGCATTTTAAAATATATTCCACAGGTTCACTATGCATTCTTATAAATTTTTGTAGGATAATAAACTTTGAAAAGAGCCCCAAGAAGTTTTTGAGTATATAGGACTGAATTGTTTATAAACTTTTTAAGGAGCATTTTCCTACATGCACAGTATGTTTTACAGAGTGCTGGTACCGGTTGCATTGAGATCAAATGAGACAGTTTTCCTACCTCGGCAGTTAGTGGCTAGTCGCACACTCATTAGTTTTCAATGCATCCAGTAGTTGGTCATTGTTGCGGCGACACAGTTAACTTAATTACAAAACACATTGTGCATAATGAGCAGGTAGGACAACGCCCCTTAAGGCCTGGTTTTCATAAATCCCTTCTATCATTAAATCATTATATTATTCCTTTTATTATGTTTCATGCAAAAATTCAAAATTGATATATTATAAATGAAAGACTTGATAGTATAAATATACTTATCGACCGAGGGGACTTACCGCACTGAAAGACCAGCAGGAACCGCAGTGGCCCTGGTCCTTTATCGGAGTGACAGCGCCTTTCGTTCTCCAGTCCACACTTTTCGGCAGCTCCACGTTTGCAGGCTCGATGAAGGTGGTAGCTCTTTCCCCAATAGATATTCCATTCAGCTTCATCTGTTTGTTCTTCTTGAACCCGTTCATTGTCGAGATGAACTCGTGATGCAGCTGAAACGAAGAGCATAGGCCTATTTATATTTTGAAATCGTTTTGAAAGATTTTGGCAGTTAAAATTGATATTTGTACCATACTTTATTAATAAGTTAGTACAAAATTGTCACTAAGATTAATTAGTCAAGAAATATTTTTTTAACGAGGATTTTAACTTGGCCTATAGAATATATATTTAAAACACAAGGTGTTAGGGAATTTTCGTCAAACCGGGTATATCTTGGCTTTATTTGAAAAGGTAAGATGGCGTCCAAAACTAATTGGTTGAAAACAAGATTTAAAATAATCTAATCTAATCTAAATTTAGGAGAAAGATTTTTTTTACTTAATGTGACGATTATAAAGGTATTAAAATTTAATAGCTATTAATTAAATTCAATTAATAGAAACTAAATTGTTTGTTAACATAAAATTTTTTAAACTTCCAAACACAAACATTGCAGATAATAACTAAATAACAGTTAAATATATTCAACCAAAAATAACAGAAAATATTAAAAAAAGCATTTTTTATAAATTAATCTTATATTTTATATTTTTTAGTTGTATCTGAGTAATGTCAATATTTATTTATTTTCACTTAGTCATTTTATAACTCACCATGTCTCCATATTTATTCATTCCCAGTTTGTAAGGCACAAGTCCCATAGCATATCTTGTGTTATGTTTGATGATCTTGTGTTTGTTATCCAGGTAAACCTTGAGCCTGAACTTATCTTCCATGTCGGTTGTGTAGTTTTTTTGGTGTGTAAACTAAAAAAATAGTGTATGAATTACTAAATCTTATTAATTTAAAAATTATATAAAACTAAAACCATAAAATTAGCAGAAACATGTGTCAAATACGACTGACAAATAATATGAACAATTGAACTTTCCTTTAATACTAAAGATGGCAACATTGCAAAAATCTTTACAAATTAAGAAAGAAAACATACTAATAAATATACAATGTAATGAGACTTTAAATTTAATAACTTCTGCTTTTATTTAGTGACAACAAAACAATTTTAAAAGATGATATATAATAAGATATTTGGAAGGCAATATAAAAACATTTAAAGAGCCCTCCCCACCCCTCTGGAAATATTTAAGGCCCTTTGTGTAGGCTTGAAGGGGAGGTTATTGGATGACAAAGACCTGACCTTGGTTTTGACAAAAAGTGGTCCTGAATGGATTCTAGAACCATCACTCTGTTCCCAATTCATCTTACCTTCCCTTCACTTCTCACATTCATTATTTTAATATCTCCAAATATTAATTAATAGGGCCTGATATAAAAATGGTTATGTCAACTAGTAAAATAAACTAACAAAGTAATTTAAAAAAAAAACTACTCCTACAACTTCCTCATCTAAAAATGATTACATTACTCAAAGAAAACATACTTCACTAAATATTTACACATATAAATGTCAGTAAACATCATTAAAATACATATTAAGTTAGATTAATTGGTGAAAAAACTTATAAGTCTATAATATACATGAACCATCTGTACTAGTGATTTTTTTAATTCCAATTATATATTATGGAAGTAATAACAAAATTTGGGTATATCTGAGGCCTTATCATGGTTTTTATTTTACTCAAAAATTGTTTCAAGAGTACTGAGTTCATTTAGTATATATTTAAGTTAGAGTTAGGATGCTTCTAAGATGTTCAAATGTTTTATCTAGAACACACAATCAAGGCTGGAGTTTGAAACAATCAGTAGATTGTTTGAACTATGACTCAATTGTGATTGTACTGTTTGCTCTACTCCACATTCTTCAATATCACATGATCATTCTAACTGGGAGTTTAAGTCCAATTATTAACACAAATTTAAGATGCCATATGATTTGCATTCCATGCAAATCCTAAAAAAATAAAAAATTGTATTTTATTTCCTCCATTCACATCCGGAAATAAGTTGAGAACAAGTTGGTAAAACAACTTATAAGAATCATTAAAATCATACTTCCTTGTATGGAAGATGACTCAGTAAGCCTACATTTGTTAAAATACCCTTCAACATATAAAAAGCAAAAGACAATAGGCCTATAACCCAAAATGTTTCTAAGATAAATTGTTATAAGTAAATATGCAAACTAAAATAAATATTAAATAAATAAACTAAGTAAACTTGTAAAGACAATAATTTGAGTAATATGGTACCTTGAAGAGATTCCATTCTTCCAAAACCACATCTAAGAAAGACACTGCTTCAGCTGCTACTAACAGCCCCAACAAAGCTAGTAATACCTTCATCTCCGACTGAAATATTCCACTGAAACAACAGTGAAAAGCGGTTAAAGCACTGATGACAGTCATAAAACTAAAATAAATATTTTTATGGCTCCAGAACACCATGTCTGAAATTAGTCAAAGGGGGCTGAAATAACTTTGTTTTAAAATTCTTAAATTTATATTTTAGAAAATAATGTGGAGGAACAATACATATTAAGAACGTTTTATTATAAGAATAAATATTTTACTGTCAGCAACAATGAAAAATATGAGTAGATCCTAGTTTAGTATTATTCAACATAGTAGCATTGCTTGTAAAATAATTATTGTGGTTTTTTATATTTTTCTGTAAACAGAAAAAGTTTACAGAAAGGTAACATACAAATTAATTATTCACATTATTTCACCACAAATTAATCTACCAATGATTTTTTGACTAAAAATTTTGCATTGTTATAGATTTTTTATGCAAATTAATTAATAAAGCAAAAGTCATGCAATGTTAATACTCTATTTTTACTATGAATTTAGCTCAACAGAATATAATTAAATATTTGTAGCTATAGAATATGTTCATATTTTTAACTAATTTATATTAACTAAGTTATTTAAAAAAAGTTCTACATTTTACTGCAGGGACAAAATTATAGCAGGCTCAAGCTTGCCTTGAAACCTTGAATGGGGTAGACAAAGAAGATGTAGTAAATTCAAGAATATTATAGCCTACAAATTAATTAAGAAATTGATTAAGTGAATACAAATTGGGGAACAATCATTCTATTACTAGGCTAATAAGCAATAACAGGATGAATAGATTAAAATAATAATCATTGAAATGTTCCTTTATTCTGAATAAGGAAGTAGAACCTTTCATGTTTTAACAACAAATATTATTAAATAAAAATAATTATCCGTAAAAATTAATTAAACATACGAATGAAAAAACTTTTTGATCTACTTACGACAATTTATAACGTTAAATACAGTATTATTCTGTAGCAGAACAATGAATATACACACCACTACGATCACAGAGCAGCTGTTTACGTCGAATCAGATGTAACAAAGTATTTATGTGGGCTAGCTGGGGTATTGGAGGGAGTGAAGCAGGACTACCAACATAGAACTGTTGTTTTCAATTTCAATGAATCTACTTTGTAGAAACTTCTTTACCTTAAATTGAAAATTAATAATTTAAAGTATATATTTATTTTGTTTTCTACTTATAACAAAAGTAAGAATTCCTAGAATATTTAAATTGAATAATATAAACTATAACGGAAACAAAACTTCATGTTGGTACTACGCTCTGCGTCATTGTCATGTGAATCATCCTGCAGCTGTAATCGCGTCACGTGATCTAGGTTACTGCGTTCTAAGAAATTATTAGTTCACAAACGCACGATTACCCCCTCCCCTTTTAGCATCATTTGTAAACAATTTTACATTCATCTTTTTAAATAGTTTTATTCAAGTAGAACAGCAAATTTAAGTTAATTGATTTTTCATCATAAAAGACTGTCTAATACAGATCTAATTTATAGGTCATCGCGTCTATTTTACCGCTAGTGGCGAGATTTCCATCACCTTCTCAAAAACAGGAAGTTGGCTTCCTGTCAAAGTCAGATGCCAACTTTCAACCCAGTTTGTTTATACCGATTACACCTTGAAAGGCTGTCTAGCTATTCTGTCAAGGACCTTCACCTGACCATTCTCCTATGAAGTCCCAAAAATGTAAATTTTATTCTCCTTTTTAAGTTTATGAAAATAAACTATGATATTTTACAGATTTATAGGTAAAGCAAATAAATGAGAAGTAATTTGGTTTTGTCTTTGGCATATGCTAAATTTGTTTATGGCTTTTTAAATTATATAAAACGTGAAATTTGTTAAAGAACCAAAATGAGTTTGGTTGACAACTACATTATTATAGTCTGCTTATAAAAAATCAGACCGAAACCAAAAGGATTCCAAAATTCCTGCTTTTGATTATAATATTTCTTGTTTACCTTTTACCTTCTACCTTCTACTCACTTCTCATGTTAATGAAGAACAAAAATATATAGAACAACAAATTGTTTATAATGTCCTAATTCATAAACATGTTAAAGAAATTTGGGCTTGGTTTGTTTTAAGTAAAATTCTAAATCATGATATTCCTTGAGATCTGCAACATTATTTACTTCATTCGCAGTATAACTTTTGTTCTAACTTATTGAAGTCTAATATCATGAAAATTACTCATAAAATAAATTTCAAGGTGAAACATGAAACAGTTTTACTTTTATTTACTGTAATTTAAAATTATTTTATTGTTTTTGTAATGGGTTTGTGCCTAAGTACAATGAAAAACAAAGAAGATATGTAACTAATAACTATTTTTTATTTACTTCACAATAAGATATTATTTAAAGAAAGAAAAATTCAAATACATGATTTTATGAACTGAAATGTCACTCTACATTCATTTTTCAGTATACCAAATTAAAGTGAAAAATACGAATTTGTATGATTTTTACAAAAATAATGTATAGGAAAATATCAAAACAACAAACATTAAGTTGATTAATCCAGGACTAATGCAGCTAAAAATATATATAAATATATTGCTAATCTATCACAGAATAATTTAATGGTGAGTTGAGGACAATTGGACAGTTAGGTAAGAATTCACATATACCTAACATATTTGATTGAAAATAAATATACTTCTCATCAATCCATTTGAAACTGAAACTACATGGAGTATATCATTTGCTGTGAAGGTTCTTAATATACAAGAAAATGTTTCTACAAGAACAGTGAACTTGTTCATGAAAGGAACTAATGTTTAGTTGAATGGTGATAAAAATTAATGTTCTACTTTAGTAATCTATTAAAAAAAACATCATTATTGAAACAGGAATTATACATTAGCAAGAGTACATTTTACTAGTCACCTTGAACAAGCAATGTTTGAATTGAAAGTTGAGAGCAAGAAACAATATGTTAAATTGTTAGTTCGGGGAAGCGATCTATGTTTTGAACAAGAATGTTTGTTTAGTGTGTGTAAGCAAAACACGAACTTAAAAAATGACTAGTACAACGATATATGACAGAAGCCTTACAAAAAAATGCTTTTAATTACTGGCATTAAAATCTTGTCAGTAAATTACAAGGTACAAAACAAATTCTATAACTTATATATAACACACACCTCCATAAACCAAATTCAGATCAATTAAGTGGCTTATGGGATGGCTAATGCTTAGTTGTAGTATATATTTTTACATCTTTACTTTGAGCTTAAGAATTTGCAAAAAATATACAATAGAAATAAATAAGAAAGGCCGGCTTTTTGGTGGGGTTACGCTACATAACTGTACTCATCTGATGAGTTAGGAGTTCTTTCAATGAATTGTTTGTCTATTAGCGCTTCTTTATCATACTAATAGCAGGTGCAAATCCTTTTGACTGGCTAAGAACCTCTTGGATGAGGGCATTGTGCCTAAGCACCTTCCTCGACTTCATGATCCTGACTATGGACGCCTGGAGGTAGAACTTCCTGTCCTCATCCACAGCAGTCACCGTCTGCTCCAACTCCTGCGGAGATTCCTTCTGCAGTGCAGTGGTGATTCGTAGCCTTGTTCTCTTGTTGCTGTATTCTAAGTTCAAGGTCAGCGTCGTATCTCCTTGAAGATTCGCAGAACTAGCAGAGAGCAGTTTGCACTCGATCAAAGTAGCAATGTGTTTACTGAACTGCTCTGAGTTGAGTTGCAACGTTTGTTGCAACTCGGCGCAAGTCAACGAGTCACATTTCTCAAACAACAGAAGCACAGCTATCTGAAATGTCTGCATCGTCACGATGTAAGTCTTCTTCAGATAGCCCAATTTCAGCTCACCTTGACATAAGTGATGCAGCCAGGTTAATTTTCTACCACTAAAGTGATTGTGGTAGAAATTTTCAAACATTTGTACAGATTTTTCTAACTCTTGAGGAACAGCAAATGAAGTCAATGTTGTCTGGCCCAGAGGCCAAGCACCTGCCTGAAGTACATAGATTGAAAAGTTAATTCCAAGGTCAATGTTGTCTTTTTTTAGAAATGCACCGAACTTATTGTTCAAGTCAGTAGACACAGAAATGTCAGTAAACATTCTGTGCAGCTTTTCGGTAAATTCGTAACCGCATGCTTGCTTGAGACGATTAATCATTGCTTCTTCTGCATCCATTGACTGGCTTTGTTGGTGTATTAGACGTTTGGCTAGCATTCGAGAATAAAACTTTTGGAACACATCTTTATCATCAATATATTTGAAAATTGTTATTGATCGTGTGTTATTGATATTACCTTTAAATCAATTTAATTTGTGTCAACAATTTTATCACATTAATTATCTATAGATTGATTTCAATATTTATTCCTGTCCTGTGTACCTCATCTCTTATTAAAAATAGTTAATACCAAAACTGTGAAAGAAGACAAACAACTGTATAAGTTTTCTAGAAATTCTAAAAGAATGAGTCATAAAGATAAAAAATAGTAATTGCCAAGGAAATAGTCTCTCACGAACAAGAACAGTTAAACACGTACAGTTGTTAGTCACCATTGTAAACAACAGGGTTAAACAAACTGCTTCGTTTGTGTTGATTACAAAATGTTCATTCAGCTTTGTTTGATTCTCGGGCACACACTTCATCACTATAAAAGATTTATGAGTGCCTAACATACTATAGAACAGTAACGCTTATTGTTCCTTTGAACAACCATCACCATGGTTGGGTGATTTAGTAGTTATTTAGTTATAATATTGGTTGATGATTGATACAATATTGATTTTTAGATATTAGTTGATACACAAGTTTCCTGATCACTGTAAACCATAGGATTCCAATAACAATTGAAGCTGGAAATGTCCCTGACTTCCCCAACTTTAAAAATGTTTGTATTTACTTCCCTGTGGGAAATAAGTTAGATCATGGATATGTCTAAAGGGAAAATGTTTTAGTTCATCTAAACAGCTGTTATTCTGAGACACCAACCCAAGGCACGAACATGATTTTTTAAAGTCATATTCACACTTCCTTGTCTGTACATTATATTGACATGGATATATCTTACCTCTGGGGGGGTGTTGGTGATTTTTAAGATGGAAAACATGTAACAGGTTTCCATAGAAACTACCAGAACTATTGTATTGGATTTTAAATGTAAAAAAATAAGAACAGCTGTTTGGATAAAAGCAATCCCTTTAGACATATCCATGATCTAACCTATTTCCCACAGGGAAGTAAATACAGTAAAACATTTTTTATTTAACAAACATAAAATTTAATTAATGGTTTTAAATGTATTTTTAAACCATTAAGCTTGAATAATATTTCTAAAATAAGTTTACAGATTTGTAAATTTACTTAAGTATAAATTTATTAAAAAACACTGAAATTTAAATGCTTACCCTAACTAAACTCTTTGACTGAGAGTTCAGAATACGTAACTATGAATAACTATGAATAACCTAATAAGGGAGGTGGAAGTTTTGTTATGAGACATTACTCAAACAAACCAAGATGTTTTCTAGTGGACAAATTTGTAAAGATATGACCTTTTTACTTTAGATAAACCTCAATCTCAAGTCTTCTGGTTCCTTGATATTGGTCAGAAATATTCCTTTGGAATATTACCAGAAATTCAGGTATTCCAACTATGATAAAGAACTTTTCTTCTCAGAAAGATAGGTTCAGTTAAAGTTCTCTTGAAAATAACTTTAGTTGTAAGATATAATTTCATAAGTGGATAAAAAACTTTGCAGTTACAGTTAACATTATATTTAAATAGGAACATATTAGCAATTTTATATAAAAATAATTTCTGGAGAGGTGAAAGTGTAATATAGTAGTGTTGATAATTTGGACCGTCAAAAATCTGAATTTGTCTTTAACTAGGAATAAAATTTTGTACCGGCTGCCCTTGCACTAAAATCTTTACTTGAGTGGGCGATGGGAGAATGGTACGTGCTTACTGCGTAATGAGGAGAAGGAGAGTGGAAAAAATGTTTGTATTTACTTCCCACAGGGAAGTATATATTTCCCTGTGGGAAATAGGTTAGATCATGGATATGTCTAAAGGGAATGTTTTCAGTTCATCTAAACAGCTGTTCATATTCTTTTATATGAAAAATTCAATACAATAGCTCTGGTAGTTTTCCATTTTAAAAATCGCCAACGCCCCCCACAGAGCCAAGACATATCCATGTCAAAAACAAACTGCTACCACAGTTCAAAAGCCTAACACACAATTTTTATTAATCTCGATATGTATGGGTAGTGTCTCTTGTATTTATTGTACACATATCATATAAATGAAATTTGATACAGTGCTAGAAAAAAAGAGTTTAATTCATATGTCATTTTGACTCTTTACTGTACTGTCTGAAGATAGAAAATATACAATTTTGAATAGTTTTTATTCTGAAATAGTACATGCTAGCCCTTTTGAAATGTAATTCGATAATCTGGATAATTTGAATGGGGCCCAGTCCGGATTATCGATGTTTTACTGTATTCTTATATTTTATTCTTAGTGTTTTTTAGCGAATTTCCCATAGGGAAGAAGCTATTACCGTGGGTCTCATGGTAAGACTTAAGCCCGGGACCATGTTATTTTTTCTTCTTTAGGTGCCCAGAGTCCAAAAACAATAGTCGTTAAAATTTATATATATATACAGTATATATATATGTATATATGTTTTGATTATGTAGTTCACAAGTAAGGGCAGCTAATATAGTTATTATTAAATTAAAAGATCTTGAACTCCCTTTAAACATTTTATTTTCATGATACACGACACGTGTTTAGAATCTTATATAGTTCATTTTCACAGTCATATATTATATTAAATGACTGTGAAAATGAACTAAGATTCGAAACACGTGTCGTGTATCATGAAAATAAAATGTTTAAAGGGAGTTCAAGTTCTTTTAATTTAATAATAATATATATATGTATATATATGTGTCTGTGAACACGATAACTCTCGTACAAATGGTCCGATCAAGACCAAATTTGGTAGAGACGTGTATTCCTACAAATGCTCGGACGAGTTCGTAAACCAGACATATCGGTCAATGGGAAAGGGTAGTTTGGGAAGGTTTTGTACCCCAAAATGGGGTTTTTTGCGTTTTTCACATGTAATTTTTAAAGATTTCTAATTTTGTATTTCACCATTGGAATCAGCTTAAAAAACTACACAATTAAGTTCCTGAAAGTTTTTCTCTATCTCCAACGGTTACTGAGATATTAAAAAATCTAAACACAGTACGTTGTATTGTGGGGCTCCAATGTTAATCTTACGGAGGATAGGGAAAAATTAATATTTCCCATATTATAACAATATTTTTGGATAAAACTTGATATTTAGCAAAATATACAATTTTGATAGTTTTTATTCTGAAATAGTACTGCTAGCCTTTTGAATGTAATTCGATAATCTGGATAATTTGAATAGGGCATCCGGATTTATCGATGTTTTAATGTATTCTTATATTTTATTCTTAGTGTTTTTTTTAGCGAATTTCCCATAGGGAAGAAGCTATTACCGTGGGTTCATGGTAAGACTTAACCACCATGTTATTTTTCTTCTTTGGGTGCCCAGAGTCCAAAAACAATAGTCGTTAAAATTTATATATATATATATATATATACGAGATATTATATATATATATATATTATATATATATGTTTTGATTATGTAGTTCACAAGTAAGGGCAGCTAATATAGTTATTATTAAATTAAAAGATCTTGAACTCCCTTTAAACATTTTATTTTCATGATACACGACACGTGTTTCGAATCTTAGTTCATTTTCACAGTCATATATTAAATGACTGTGAAAATGAACTAAGATTCGAAACAGGTGTTGTGTATCATGAAAATAAAATGTTTAAAGGGAGCTCAAGTTCTCTTAATTTAATAATAATAAGTATATATATATGTGTCTGTGAACACGATAACTCTCGTACAAATGGTCCGATCAAGACCAAATTTGGTAGAGACGTGTATTCCTACAAATGCTCGGACGAGTTCGTAAACCAGACATATCGGTCAATGGGAAAGGGTAGTTTGGGAAGGTTTTGTACCCCAAAATGGGGTTTTTTGCGTTTTTCACATGTAATTTTTAAAGATTTCTAATTTTGTATTTCACCATTGGAATCAGCTTAAAAATCTACACAATTAAGTTCCTGAAAGTTTTTCTCTATCTCCAACGGTTACTGAGATATTAAAAAAATCTAAACACAGTACGTTGTATTGTGGGGCTCCAATGTTAATCTTACGGAGGATAGGGAAAAATTAATATTTCCCATATTATAACAATATTTTTGGATAAAACTTGATATTTAGCTTCATGTGGTTGAGATCTATCCATTTATGCTTAAAAAACATAGTTTATGAGTTTATCATGGCAGCAAACCTGCATACTCTTTTCCCATGTTAATCATATAGGGAATAGGCAAACTCCTTTATTTATGGACAGATGTTGATGAAAGTTGGCATAAATGTTAAGATAAAAATTATTTATGGTAGAAATGACTACTTTCAGTGTTCCTCACAGCAGCTAACCTGCACACTCTTTCCCATGTTAATCATATGGAGAATAGGCAAATAATTCTCATGTTTATGGACAGATTTTTATAAAACTTGTCATATATTATTATTATATTATTGATTTGGAAATTCGCTGAGTGCGCAGGTCTGCTGCGACGGGGGTATTATGTTTTATATATATATTTTTTAATTTTGAAAAAATAATTAAATTTAAAAAAATTAAAAACATAATTTTTTGATTTGATTTATAGGTAATTTTTTAAATTTAATTTTCTAAAGTAGACTTTTAAACTTTGAAAATCATTTGTTTGATTCAGGAAATTAAAAAAAATCCTGAATAGTTATTCTGATTGTTATCATGTTCAATAATTTAATAACTAATAAGTTTCATATTCAATAATATGAGATTCAATGATTCAAGGTAATACACAAAATAAAGATTAAATAATTTTTTTAAATAATAGTACCGATATTACAAGATGCTGAAATATGAACAAATACTAACATGAATTATTACATCTAAACTGTAAATATTATTAAACAAAGAACGTTTAAAATGCATACACTAAACTATTGTTGAGAATTAATTATATGTAATTATAAAAGATCTCGTTTCGTCTCGTCTTAACCGTAATAGCTAACTGTTAGTTGTGGGTCAAGTAGAAAAGTAATCAATATTTTTACCATTATCATTGAACTTTCACTTATTATCTTTACAGATACAATTTTTATGAATGAGTCATGGCCATTTTATCACATTTTTGCCATATCAGCCAGATCCGGAGCTTTAACATATTTAATCACATTTTTATTAAGTATATATACAAAGTTATCATTATTTTATGAATTAACTCCTATTTTTTGTCAATTTTACTGTCTTAGCTTAAGTAATCTAGTTTTATTTGTTTTAAAGAAGTCATCAACGTATAATTTAGTTTCCTCAACAATCAAGAATTATTACTAGATACATTCTATCAATACAATATTTAAAATCAATACACATACAATACATTCTATCAATACATACGTTTAATATCATATAGTAGCTATATTTAATATAGCTACAATTGATATGAAATTTATATCTAATATTTCATTTTTACTCATTTTAAAATCACAGCCAGTTAAATTTATCAAAAGATGTTAAAATAGTAAGTTTTGACTCATTAAAAAAATGGTACTATATAAATATATCAATTGATAAAGTGTAATTTTTTTGACACACTAGACAATTTCAACTGAATTATTTGAGTTTGATTGGTCGGTGACTTATTCCCTAAATATTAAATCGAACTAAAATTTTATAGTTAATAAATAGTATAAACTTGATTTTCCCTACCCTAGTTGGTATTACATCCTTAACATTAAATCCAAGTTTGATTGTAAATACAAGATCACAGTGAACAAATGAACAATGCTCAAATGTTCAATAGCTCAATGAACAAAGACAACTGTGTAATGTTAAACTATCACAAAATTGCATGAACAGTTAAGATTAATGGAAGATGTCTGGGAACTAGAAGTCACTAGCTAAAACAATCAAAGATAACTAACTTATTTGCCAATATAGCCCAATTGATGACAATAGGAAAATGGGACCCTGATGACAGTAGCGGACGATTGAGAGCGATCACAAAATTGTGGAAGAACGATTTGGAAAGAAAATTTAAGATCCATTTTCCATGTTGATCAACATCTTTTAAAACCTTATTGACAAAAATGGCAATTCTTTTTATCATTTATGGCCATCACTATCTAGAAATGAAACTTATACTCAATTTGAAGATTAATGAATAACAACAGCTCATTGATGATTGGTTCAAAATCCCGAAATGGGTCTAATCTCAATTTCTGACTATTTTTTGTAATGCTAAAAATATCTTTTGTAACGCTTCTCCATGAAAACGAGAGCATCCACTAGTTGAAACTTATTTTCAATATTCTATAATTTTTGAAAAAGACTTTTGTTTAATTTAAACTGATTCAAAACTATAAAATAAAATAATAAGCTTTAAAAGAGCCAGTTTTCAGCAATATTTTTCAAAGTTTCACTTGACATATGATATATTAAGGTGGTTTAACAGAAAGTATCAACTAAGAGTCAAATTAAAATTAATTTGTTTACATTGATCATTAATTTTAAACCTATTTATACACATTTTATTATAATACAATATAATTTAGATTATTACCCTTTTCACAAGTATGTTAAAAGTACAACATACAAAATAAAAAAAAACTTATTTTATTCCTCCAAGTGCTATGACTTTTGAACTTACTTTGATTTATTTTTACGTAACTTATCTTAAAATACCAAGTATATAGAAAAAAAACATGCCCCCTCCCTTATAACCACTAACCATAGAATCAAAACAGGTGTACACTGCAATCCCAATAAAGCCTACAAGTGCAGTCAACTTCCACCCAACCCCGGCACCGTTTATTTAAGGTGAGCTCCCTCTCCAATATACCACACATTTGCAAGCCAAATTGGGATTGCTCGTGGTCAGGATTCGAATCTTATTAGCACTTCCGAATGGCTTTGAACGTCTCGCTCGTCAGCGACATGCTCTAACCACATCGGCCACAGTGCATGTTTGGAGAAATCGATTATTTGGCTACAAAAGCATACTCTAGCGAACTCAAGTAGCAGAACAAGGAAACTACACGAGTAGTTTGAAAATAAAAATGTGTAGCAAAAAAGAGTAGCACGAAATATTTTTACTATTTTATTTTTTACAAACACAGTCTGATATTTCAAGTGAGCTTTATATGATAGATGTTAGATTTAAAGGATTTAGAGGCCCAAGTAAAGCTGGTTTAATGTCTTGACGAGAAGTATGTTGTGCGGCTTTGAAAATGACAAAAATTTTATCTACTCACACTATAGTACGGTAATTACAACAAAATAAAACTCTAAATAAAGTAGGTCGAACAAAGAAAGAGAGGAAGTCATAGAGATGGGAAAAAGTTAGGGCATGGACAGTCTACCAAAATCGATAGGATTCCTATGACACATAAAGAAATTTAGGCCGGAACTTGAGGAATAGAACTTGTCTTTTCATGGTGCATAGTTGTGAGCAGTGGTTGGTGGGTGTGGTATTCTCTTGTGTGGATTAACGTCCATACTATTGACTATACTACGTTAATCCGCAAAAACCATCCCCACAATTAGACCAGTTTGTAAATTCAGAGGTAGTGGTCCGGACTGGTTAAGCTATAGGTCTCTTATATAAGTCATCGACTGTTGGGCGATTAATTAACAGTTCTGTTTAAAGAACATGTTAGCCTGGTATGGTCGCCATTTCAATAATCTAATCTAATCAAGCCATAGTCAGTAACAAGACTAAAAAATCACACCACAATCATCCTACAATCATTTCTCATTCATGGCTTATAATAACTATAAAATAACTACCTTGGTAGATTGCCATTTCAGTTAAAAGTGTAAAGTAGGCAATCAAATAAACATTTTTTGCATGTAACTCAAGTAGGGTTCTCTTTCAATTGAAACTTTCATTTGAAACTACATGCCCCAAACCAGTATGCACTATCCATACTGTAACATTAATTGTTGGAAGTGAACAAGTCAAGAGATGTCTTATACATAAACACTCTTATACATAAACTAAAATCGGAATTAGACCATAAGTGTTCAAAATAACTTGGGGGTCAAGTCCTCAGGAGATAGAAGAAGGAACAATAGTGATGGGGAGCACATCACATTCTGGATATGCAGGACCAGCTACGACTGTATTTTATGTACTTAATCTCAATCCCTGAATGAACAAAAGCTGATTAGACATCAGAATCAGTAAAGGAAATAATTATTAATATTTTTTGGAGAAACTATGGGAATTTTGTATTGCAAAATGATTTTTTGTTAACACTTACACTTTTATACTTATACTTTTAACTGAAATGGCACCCTCACCCAGGTAGATACTTTAAGCCAAGTATGAATACGAAATGAGTGTAGGATGATTGTAGCACAATTTGAAGTATTGTTACGACTAAGGCTGACATGTTCCTTAGACAGAACTTTTAATTTATAGCCCAACAGTCAATGGCCTAAGGGACGTTAATCCACACAAGAGAACCCTACACCCACTGACCATCGCTCACAACTGTCCACAATTTGTGACCTCCAAGTAACTGGATTACAGTGATTATTATTAATGAGGGGAATAATAAAAAAAGAATTAAGATTACTCATACTGACCTTCATATTGTCACTGTGAAAGTAAGAATGTTAAGGGCATATAGCAAGAAGGTAGACTGGAAACAGATTGCTTGACGTATGAGAGTATGTACCACACCAAGAGGAAAGTGTCCATTGCGTAGATAAAAATGATTAAGAATGATGAAATAATGGAAGCTTTTAGAACCATGGATGAAGATATAAATTTGATTAAAAACAGAGCAGAATGAAAGAGGAGGTCTACAAAGTTAAAAATCAACTGAGATTGAACTACGACATTAAAAAATAGGATTTTTTAACACACCAGGAAATCAAAAGCTTTTGAAGAGCTTCAGAGTGTGAAACTGCATACTGTATATAGTTAAAAAAAACTCAACTGACATACGCTAAAATTGAAAAATATAGAATCAAACAAATAAGCTAGGAAAAGAAAAACACACGTAAGTGAATATAAACAAACAAAGGCAGGTCAAATAAATGTGATAGGAATGGGCGGAACAGCTGCGGCATTGACCCCGCGGAGGGGAGCTACGCAGATGTTTGAACGACTCTATCTCAGTAGTTCTCATGTGATGGACAAAGGTCTGCCTTATCAACTGTAACAAAAGCTAGCATAGCACTGACCCATTAACTCTATCAGTGGAACTCTCAAAGATACAAATAATTTATGAATGCAAAAAATGAAAAATTAAGCAATAAAATTTAACTATATTCATGAGATCAACCTTGAATTGTATGTGGTCGTCATTTCCTTGACCCAAAAGTTAATTAGAGGCAGTACAAGAATTTGAAGTTTAAAGAAATTTCATTGATATTCAAATGGAACTACCTACTTGTATGACCTTAGCGGAGTTAAGGGGGGCATGAGGGGATATTGCCCCTCTAAGCTTTTTGGTAAATATGTATATTTTAACCGTTAATAGTAGCTGAATAACTTCTTGATTAGCATTATATGTGTTGGTCATCTTATATATTTAATACACTAGGCCTTTTTTTGTGATAATTGTTTTGGAGCGGTGGTGCTACCAATCACCATGTCCAAGGTGTCGTTATAAAGGTCTTAGCATGTAGTTTTGCCATCAATTAAAACAATTTTGAAAATTCACCTTGGTCATGGAAAATAATGGGGTCAAAGTCGTGATTTCCCCCATAAACTTAATCTGGAGGTAAACACCGACGATCGAGAAATCAGCTGTTTATTTAAGGAAGTGGTTAAATAAACAAATCAAATCTGACAGTTAAACATGGTTCTTTCTTTTTTCGTTTAATGACGACATCTTCATACAGCTGGCAATAAAACACCAGTTTTTATTTGCATAAAACCAAAACATAACCAAAATGAAAATCTGCTGGGAAAATCTAAACTTAGTTCCTAAACATAGTTGTTGGTGGACAGATTGTCTCCTTGACAGCGCACGATTTCGTGCGCCAGGTACGCTAGTACTATATTATAGGATGAAGTAAAAACTCATGTTTTCCAACACTTCTTAATGTATTTACACTTATATTGTAATTACATACAAATGGTAAATTTATACAAAAGTTGTTGAATTGGCGATCGATTTCGTCAAACCAGGATGCAAGATGTTTTTTTATTAAAATCTAAATTGTTAGAATAAAAACATGCTCTCAAAATTTAAAAAGGATTATTCAGAAGCCAAAAATAAAATTTCTTTTTAAATTCTTTGAGTGAATACATTATTTTTAATTCCATTCTCCAGGAAAATAGAATATTTTTAACAAAATAACTAGGTCTATACGTTTGTGTAATGTTTTGCTTAGTCAGGAAAATTCAATTGATGCATTATTTTCGCTACGAGTGTTGTAATTGTGATCATTGTAAACAAAGCTTAAAAATCATTGTTTTTCTATTGCGTAAACAATAATACAAAATATATAAAAATTAACTATTGTTTGAAATTGAAATTCGATAAAAAGTGGCTTGCAGTGCTCTCTTTAAGTACATTTTTTTGAATGTTATAACAGCCTTCTTTTGAATTTTTAATGTTTCTTCTATTCCAGTGCATTAAAAAAAATAGTAACCCTTAACTGAATACTGATTGAAATAGGCAAAGTACGCTGTTCTCAAGTATTCTTTAGAAACAATATCCGACAGACGGCTCAAGAGATAAATATCTTGTGAAAATATTCAATGTGCATTCCAAGACAAGTTTTAGTCAATATTGACACCTAAAAACCTGACTTGATCCACACAATATTAGGCTAAGAACCTGAGCTATGGTTAAGACTGAATATGTCAGACTGATTGTTGTTTTATCTGTATTAAACAGAAATCCATTAGAGTGAAACAAATTAGATGCATTTATTAGTGTATCACCAGCAAGTTGTTCAAGGTTGATTATGTCTTTGATAACATTGAAAAAGTTGTAAAGTTGAACTGACACTCAAAACAGGTTAAACATTCCTAATATGAAGTGAAGAATTGTTGGAAAATTAATTGCCCTCATAATGGATGATCTTCCCTTTTGAGACAATATCCAAATAAAAGATATAACATAGTATTCAGTGTATGGTATTATTCCGATCTCTCCTAATCATCATAAAGTTGGTGTAGAAATCAGGGAAGTTTTCCCTCACATTATGACTTTTTGGGATATTTTTTTCTCATTCACAACTTTATAGGGGTGAAAATGATTGATAAAGATGACCTTTTGTTAGCCTCATATTATTATCACTTTATTATCAAGGTTTTTTTGTAATAAATAGTTTTTTATGAGATAGATATGTCTTAACTCTTGGGGAGGGGTATTGGCGACCAAAATTTGAAACAGAAGTGACGTAAAATGGTCATAAGGATAGTTGTTTGAGGAACTGAAAAAAATCCTTTAGAAATACCCATGATCTAAACTATTTCCCAAAAGGAAGTAAATACATTTTTTTACAGGGTAAGAGGTTTTATTTCATTCACACAAATATCTAATACAATGTTTTATATATTTTTAATAAATTATAATCTTATTTAATTATAAATTAAATACAATAATATAAGCTTAAAATAGAAAAAGCATGTAATACTAAGCTGTAACTTAATTAATTAAGGAAATTAATGCAATCAGGGTAATTAATAAATAAATCAAAATTACATAGAAATTAATACTGGGAAAAGGCTTACAAACATGTCAAAGACTAAACTGTAATTTACTGAATAATTGTTTATAGAAATAAATATTCTTAAAACTAATTAAAACATTCATTAGTGTACATTTACTAAAATAGTCAGTGTCGAGAGTGTAATTTCAAAACAGTTTTAAATAGATTTTTTATATTTAAAACAATATATCTGTCATTTTTTGTAATATAGCATTCTGTTTTTTCCGTCATGCATTGTAAAAACAGGCTAATGGTTCTATCTTCATTGTGCTTTATTGAGAGTTTTTATTCAAATGTCGTTATACCATTTTCTTTCTACAACAAAACATAGATAAAAGTAAAAAAGTGTATCCATAGGTTTTCCTTACAATCTATTTATTTTCTAATTTTTATATGAGACCATCAACTGTCTCAACATGTCTTTGTTCGTTTTGATTCTAGTAAACAAATCAGCTGTCGGAAGTTGGGAAGAACCGGGTTACTGAAATAACAAATTTAACGTGGTATTTAATCTTCTAAAAATTGAACAGAGCACCTAAATAAAATTATCTATTCTTCCTTACCTTAATATTTTACTGCGGCTTAAAATCATTTTCTTTCCATGTCTCCAATATATGAGCTGCTTTTTCCAATGTCTCATCATTCTGAAAATAAAAATGTTCATAAAAAATCATATAAATCGGTATAATTGAAAAAAACTGTAAAAATACAATTAAAATCGTCTTAATCTCTTTAAGAGTCTGTGGTACCTTCATCATCTTGGATATTATATACTTCTGTAAGAGCAATGTTAAAACTCAGAAACATTCCTCGCTTCAAATACAAATTTGAAAATAAAGACACATTGGATTAGTTTAAAATCAGTATTTGATTAAAATTTTAACAAACCTTTTTGGAATGTGTTAATAGTATTTTTTGTTGCTAATTAATTTATAATGAATTCATGCTAGATTCATGAATTTTTCAAAATTGCTTTAAAGGTCAGCCGCTAGAATATTCAAATTATTAGCGATCTGAGTTTTTAACCCTTGACGTCCTGGGTGAACTTTTTGTTACACTCAGTCCTTTAAGGGATGAAACAATCCATTAATGAACAAACTACTGGACCACTGATTGATATCAATACGGTACCTTTTCTTTGTCAATAAATGATCCTCTTTACGGGATCCGACTTTAGGTTTTTGGAACTACACTATATGACAAACCAATCCTCTGATATTAACATCAGCATATCAAAGACAAAACATCTGCAGACAGCATATAAGCTAAGCGACCTGATAAGAAAAGACATTTTTCATTTTAATGACCACCCAAATAAATATGTATCCAGCCAGTTTCCAGCAAACTAACATTTGAAAGTTGAATTTGTTTAGATACAACTGAGTATTTGGGTACACAAAAAATATCAAACGAATAGGATGTAGAAAAATGTGTAAATTGTAAAAAAAAACTTTTAAGTTGACTGTAAATTATGGAATAAAATTTGTATACCTTTATGAAGCAATAGCGAACAAAATTTTCACCCAGTTGCTTATTTGGCTCACTGTAGAATGAAGAAGGGGGAATTCCCTGCAGTTTAAAATTCTTTGACATCCATTTTGTGAACTTGTAATCCATCCATTTGTCAGGTTCACTGCTGAGATCAATTTTGTTACCTGAAAATAGGATAATCGTTAGTGAAACTTCCTTGCGTGGAAATAGCTTGGATCAGAGTTTCTCAAAGTGTGGTCTGCGGACCCCTAGGGTTCCCCGAGCATTATTTTAGGGGTCGGCGAAAAACATTCTAATAAAATTTATTTTTAATTGTTCACATCAAACTGCCGGGGAGATAGGTGGAATGAGAATGGTGTCTTATACCTTCACTTGGTCAGTGTGAATGAAAAATGTGCCTCGAACTGTCTGCCATTTGTATCCTTGCTACACAAACACTAAAAAAAATAGTGAGCTAGTAGAGCTAAAAAAATACTTATTGGACTTACCATGTATAAGGCTTGAAAAAACAAAAAACTGCCATATTTTTATGAAAATTAAATTATTTAATAAATTGCCTGAAAAAGCTTGGATTGTTAAGTTTGATCGTTTTAAAAACATTTTAGAAAAGTGGTTAGCTGGGATGGCTTTTTATACAGTTGATGACTATTTGGCCTGTGATATTGTAAATTTATGCTTTTAGTCACTATGTTAAGCTTTATGACCATGTTAAAGGATTTATATTACTGTATTTGTTTTCTGTTAAATTAGTTTAAAACCGTTTTATTCGGTTGAGTCTTGTTAATATCTGTATTGTTGTTATTCATGTTTATTATTGATTTTATTGTTACTTAGTTTTTAATAACCAACGTTAAAGTTTTTATAACGATTTATGACCTTATATATAATTTTGTATCTTGTTTATGACTTTGTCAATTGCAATTTTTTTGCTTAAAGACAATAAATACATTTGAATTTGAATTTAAAAACATCGTGTGTAGGCTGGATGCACATATTACCAAAATTAATTATAGTAGCATATGATAGTTTATGATAAATACTTCCACACCAACCGAGTGGAGGTACAATAAGCTGTACTCACTCTACACAATAACAGTGTGCCATCTATGTGTACTTTATTTGGTGTATATATTAAGGATCCAGTGATACAAGCAAATCTAAAAATAACTGAAAATTTAACTAACTGAGTGTTAAGTGTTAAGCGTTTTAAGCTTATTTTCCACAAACAATAAAACTACCTAGAGTAGACCAATCGGCCAGCATGAAGCAACCTCCCTGCGGAATCGTCGGCACCATACCCACGTCTGTTAGGAACCTGGCCATGTAGTTTCTCTTGGGTTCTAGTTCACGTGGGAGACTCTCAAAGTAGCTCTCGGATGTTCCCATGCGTGCCAACTCAACTTCTAGTGCTCTGGCTATAGCTTCCTGTAAAAATAAATTTTTGGTATTAAAAATACATTTTTGAGAAATATAGTAACTGAGCTGGGTACTTTCATATGCGCAGTTTCTTAGTGGTTTGTAATCGGCTTGGGGAGTTAGTGCCTGGTTCCCCTTACAGGAGCGCTGAGTCTGCAAATTCTCTTCGGAGTCCAATTCATAAGGGCGAGAGAGGTATGTGCTCGTGGGTCCACCTCAACTCTTATCCCCAAGTTACTAGATTGCGCGCACACTCCTGTCCAAATTGAGCTTACAGTTCGCTAGGAAGGACTACATGTCGGGCCTTCCGAAAATTTTTGGCACAACTTTTTACATTACCATTAATTGGTAAGTCAAAGACTAGCGGGTTTGGTACACATAGGAGTATCAGGATTTGTTCATATAGAAGCAATAGGTTTGGTACACATAAAACTGGGACGGTGGGGTGTCCTGTAATCCAGCTACTTGGAGGTTACGAATTGTGGTTATGATCGGTGGTCGGTGAGTGTGATATTCTCTTGTGTGGATTAATGTCCGCACTATTGAATACTATGTTCATCCGCAAAGACCATCCTCATATTAGACCAATTCGTAATTCAGAGTAAAAAGTGGTTTGGATTCCACCTCAAACTGTAGGTCCCTTAGATGTCATTGGCTTTTGGGCTATTGATTAACAGTCCTGTCTTAGGAACATGTCAGCCTTAGTCAGTAACAAGACTACAAGATCGTGCCACAATCATCTTACATTCAATTTCTCTTTCATACTTGGCCTAAAATACCTACCTGGGTAGGTCATCATTTCAAAAGGTAATAAATAATAGTATAAGACCTAAGAACATCAGGTTTGGTAAATCGCCTATAACCTCTTCCAAACTAAAATTGTATTATTCAAGTTCCCTGAAACTCAACATCTTTAAACTTGGAAGAACCAAGCTTGATTATGTGCTACCATTAGTCTCTAATGTACACAAAACAAAATACACAAAGTTAAAGAACTGCAATTACCTGCAGAGGGGTGGCACACATATAGACACAATTCTGGTGCACAACCATCAGGTTCCGCATGAGATTCTCGGCGCCGTACGCCCAGCCTGTCTTCCAACCTGTCACGCTGAACGTCTTCCCTGCTGAGCCGATAGTAATAGTTCGCTCCCACATTCCTGGCAACGTTGCTGAAAAAATGTCAGACTAAAGATTCCCATCAGGTGTTGCTATCAGAGGTGTTGAATCATTTGCAAAGCTATTAGACTCATTTTAGATGATGACCTAATTAGGAAGAAACTATAGTTGCGCCACTTCAACTACTAAGATTGTAAAGAGAGGTATATAAACCATTTAACTCATTTTTGCTCAAGTTCTATCTATAAGTGTACTTTTTGAACTGGTTTTTTAAATCCTTGAACAAAATTGGTCAACCATTTTTATGTTTGGTTCACACCGTTACACTTTTCTATGAAAAAAAGTTGAAATTTTGTAGATCTGGAGGAAACACAAGGCAAATAACACAAAAGTACTAACAAATTGTCTACGATCAAGATATGAAATGAGACATTGGTCTAGATGAATCACCAAGTGGAGTAATGTTACTCCTGAACTGTATATACTAGTTCTTCGGTGAGCAAAATGGGTTGGCCCAACATTAAAAGAAAGCCGTCAAATTACTGGGTGGAGAGGGGATTTACTGGCATAGGGATGTACCCTCAAATGAAAAGTTTAGGGCTCCCTGGGGTAGAAACATTCCTTGCCAGGAGGAATTTGGAGTTGTTGAGACCAAGTATAAATCCTTTTGTAGGGTCTTGTAGGCCAAGCCCAGATTTGTAAACTGTGAAGTCATACATTTGCCATCTTATAAATAACTGTACAACAGTTCACTATTACACTAACACCCCCAACTCTCAACAGTTTATGTAAGTCAAGTTCATTTACATCAGCACTCTCCCTTTCCCAACAATCCAGTTCATTCACCAGTAAATAACACAAACAAACTGTCATAAACAATTTCATAACTAATAATAACCACATAATCATTTATCTATTGTACTACTCACTGTCATGTCTAATTTGGGCTTTGGAGGCTACACCATCAGAATAACTCCAACCATCAAACTCCTCCAATATTGTTTTTAAAAATAATTCTGAAAGTATAGTTCCATTTTTTCACACTGAATTTTATTTTAACTATGAATACCATTCAGAAGTTGCAGACTAAAATTCCATATAGTTTATGTAGGAAATGTTTAAGTATTAAAATAATTATTACTTTTTGAAATAAATTACAGATGCACATACCTATCCGAACATGTTTGAATGGCTTGTAGACAATGTGCTCGTACACTTCATCTGATATACACATCACATCCCACTTCTTACACAAATCAGCGATCACAGTCAACTCTTCACGGCTGAACACTTTACCAACTGGGTTGTGAGGGTTGTTTATGATTATAGACTTTGTTTTGGAGTTGAATTTTGAAGCAAGTTCTTCCGGATCTAAGATCCAATCGCTCGATGAAATTGGCTTTCCTGGTGTAGATTGTCTCTGAAAGTTTAAAAAATCTTTTAGGTAAATGTATTACTATGAGCCTTATTCGACTCCACAACTGGTTTTTACTGGTTCAGAGACTGCAATCGGGAACCCTCCATTAGGTGCTAGCGGAGGTTACATCCACACTTGCAAATATTTTGCTTAAAAATATGGAAAACGTTTGTTTTGAAGTCTGCGCTTCAACTCCACACACACCTCTTCCCTGAAACCAATGAATGTATGGTTTTACCTGCTTTGTCTTTCTACAAAAGTATGGTAATGAATTTCGTCAGTGTTTGGAGGTAACCTCTGCTTGCGCCCGATAACGTGGCTGTCATGCACGCTCGATCACATTTCATAAATAAATGCTTTAGTAATGAGATTATTCATTTGGTTTACAATAGTTGTGGAGTGTGTATAAGATTTTAATAACTTTTTAGTCGGTAACTGTTATTATATTGCTATTTCGTAGCCTAGAAATCATCAACTTTTTACTGATAAGTTAAATAGTAAAGAAGAAAAAAGTGAGAATGAATCTGTGGAATATTGTTTAGCTAATGTTAAATTTATATTTTCTAGAATCTAATATCCAGAATCTAACATCTAATACTGTTAGCCTTAATAGTTAAAAAGTTGTAATTAACTTAAAATTAGTGCTCCAAAATTATAAATTAACTAAGAAGAACTATTTCTATTTATTCATTTTATTTCTTCAGGGTAAAATTACTACAGAACATGTAAGAGTATATATATTAATTTTTATGGCTTTCCAACTAAAAGAAACATTTTAGTTAAAAAGCTAATCTTTAACCCATTGGGGTCCAAAGATTGGCGGTGTCCATCACTATATGTTACATTAATAAATTAATTTAAAAGAAATTTAAAATTAAAAATAAAGCGTGCCCCCCCTTATAACCACTAACCATTAAAGCAAAACAGGTGTCCACTGCAATCCCTATTTAGCCTACAAATTCTGTCAACTTCCACTCAAGCCAGTCACCGTTTATTTAAGGTGTGCCCTCTCTCCTCTCTGAAAAGTATTGAAAGCCAAATTGGGTTTGCTCATGGTTGTGATTCGAAACCCTAGCACTTCCGAAAGGCCTCGACGTTTCACTCGTCGGTTATATGCCTCAACAATCCTGGCTACATGTTCATAGTGTAACAGAGCACTTAGTTGGCTATAAAACATTCTCTAGCAGTAAAATTTTGAACTCTGTGAGATAGTTCGGAGATTCAATCATAAGGGGGCAGCATGAAATGTAGTTTACAAAGTTCTTGATAGATGTCACTGCCTGATGGGTTACAATAGTTGTCGAACAGAGCCAGTTATTTTCTTGAAACATCAGATAAAAAAGAAATTAGAACATGAATGGGATAAAAAATTGTCAAAGTTCCACTATAATTTTTTTAGTGGACAATTTCATTTCAACAACATTGTACTCACAGGTCGTAAGGGGATAAAGATTGGGACGCCACCAGCTGTGCGGACAAGAGGTTCATAGCAGAAGAACGGCTCAATAAGAATGACCTCATCCCCTGGAGAGGTGTGGCCTTGGATACAGCTGGATAAGGCTTGGTACCCTCCAGCCGTCACCACGATCTCCATCTGCGGGTTCAATTCCCTTCCTAGGAACTGCGAGTACATCTTAGACAAAATGGCTGTCAGCCTCGGGTGACCCTAGAACCAAGAAATTCACTAAACATCAACATCCTGATTAAATATTCCATCAATCATAATTACTCCAATTCTGTACCAGTCCTCTGACTGATACAGAATTTGTCTCTGTATCTCTCGTACAGAGAAATGATTGCTGGAAGGGGCAAAATTTGAAATATCCCCATAATGTTATTCAGTAGCAAAATGGAATGCTCTGAGAACTCTTCCTATATCAGACCATCTATTTACATTACATTTTTGTTTTTATAATATATATCAATTTGCTGTCATAACAAATATAAATTAAATATCGTTGTTCATTTTGTAAAAAGTAACAGCTTGGTAAAAGGAAATACCTTTGGTATTTGTACTTTTTGACTGTTTTATTAGGTTTTCGTACACAATAAAAATTTTGTGCTAGATCCAAATAGCACTTATACCAACCATGCACCCCTTCCCTTTTGGAAGCAATCTAAGTATAAATCTTATGTCTAATAGCAAAACTTGAAAGATTAAAAGAAGATTTAGTAACTTGTTAGTTTCATTAGAAAGCCAGATAAAGGCCGCCAAATCTACAATGTGCCTTGAATTATTAATAAAATTACTTCTTAAAAAAATACAAATACATATTTATTATGGCTTAAATATAATTCAAACTCATCATATCAAAGTGTTAAACATTTATTTTGTATTCAGGTGACTCAGATATTTTATGTAAAATTAGTAAATAAAAACCTCTGACTGGGACCGTGGCATGTCCTGTAATCCAGCTACTTGGAGGTCACAAATTGTGGATAGTTGGGAGCAATGGTCGGTGGGTGTGGTATTCTCTTGTGTAAATTAACATCCGCACTATTGAATAATCCGTAAAGACCATCCTCATTACTAGACCAAATCGTAATTCAGATTAACATTTCTCTTTAAGGAACATGTCGGCTTTAGTCAGTAACAAGACTAGAAGATCCTACACATGCTACACTCATTTCTCATTCATACTTGGTAGGTTGCCATTTCAGTTAAAAGTATAAAGTATAAGTGTTTGTGCTCACAAAGCCCCTTGTGTACTGGTGCAAAAGTGTATTCTTCTCATTGGCTACTTCTGCCAACGCCTTGGTCACATGGTCGGGACAGAAAATGTCCGGAAATCCTTGTCCCAGATTCAAAGGTTTTTCTTCAATAGCTAGCTCAGCATACTCTTCCCTAAAATAATGAGATTTATTATCATGCCTTAATTTATTCAACTCATCTCTCCCATCTTGGAGCACATCCTCTAATCCAACTATTTTGCTTGATTATACTGTTAGATTAGATTAGATTTGTTCTTCCTCATGTAACCCTGTAACCTGTAGTAGTGTAATTTCCCTTACAGTAATTTACAAACATTATCAGTTATTTCCAAAGGAAAATAAATTTACTAACTATTAATTATAAAAAATAAAACAGCTCAGAGATACCGTGGGCTGTTACCTAAATACAGAATTTCATGAAAATGAGACCAATAATTTTATAGTTTTTCTGTAGTTTTCTGCATATCCCCACACATGCATACACACACACACACACACACACACACACACACACACACACACACACACACACACTCATCACTCTAAAAACCACTTTTGACATGGATATGTCTTAGCTCTGGGGGGTGTTGGTGATTTTTAAGATGGAAAACATGTAACAGGTTTCCATAGAAACTACCAGAACTATTGTATTGAATTTTAAATATAAAAGAATAAGAACAGCTGTTTAAATGAACAAAACAAACAAAACATTTCCTTTAGACATATCCTTGATCTAACCTATTTCCCACAGGGAAGTAAATACAATCATTTTTTCGCTTCGTGGTGCACTAAAGTGTATATATCCACCAAAACCTCAAATTCAAAAATTCTGACAAAAACAATACTTTCTCTCTATACTAACTTATAGGGAGAGAAAGTAAAAATGGTTTATCTTACATTAAAGCTGAACATTTTTCATAATTATATCTCAAGTTATTAATAATAGAATCAGAAATAAAGTAAGACTGACTCATCATTAGGTTTTTAATTTTTACATGAATAACAATCTCAAAAGTTCTGTAAACGCCCAGTATATAATTCATAAGACATAAGATAACTTATTGTTCCTTAAGCAAAAGATCTCGTCCATAATGCTATAAAGTTACAATTGATAAACTTGCAAATAGGTCAAGATTACACAGCAAATAATACATTAATAATGAAACATTACATGAATTATAACACGTGCAGTCATATCAAATCTCAGTCAATCATATGGAAATAATAAACAGATGTGAATCAAGCAAATATATTAATATAAATAAGCAAATAAATTAATAACCTAAATAAATAATTTATACAGTGAGACATTTCTCTAAAATCCTAACAAGTAACACAAAAACACTCTACAGGCCATTACATGCATCTATACAGAGCAAGACATATTTGAGTTATGTGTTAATATGACTATAAATTAAACACTTTACTTACCAAACACTACTATCTGACCCGACAAATCTTTCAGGAAGCTTAAACTTTTCAGCAGACATTTTTCTTAGGAGTGAAGTAAACTTTTGGACAAATCCTTATTTAATATCTTGGATTTGTCTATCTGTTTGCTCGTGATAGCTGTACTTTGTGTTATATGATGTCAAAAACTCTATGACAGAAAAAAATACATTAGTAAAACATGATACTTTTAATAATTTAAATGATTTTTATTGTAATTTTTTACTTAATAATAAGACAATTTATTTTAAATTTTAGTACAGATTAATTCAACTTTGTAACTCTGTAATAGTCTTAGTATTATTCCTACTACACACATACGACACCACTCTGGCTTCCTAGGTACTGTCGTTCAGTCATGTACGCAGTCGACATAGTTCTCGCTACAACTGATAAAAAGCAGACACAAAGCGAGAAACACAAGCACCTTTTTCAACCAACCTAAACAATATGCTTTGATAATGAAAAATTGCCTTTGTAACCGAAAACAAGAACACACAACTAAAACCACTATCCCAAGTAGAAATAAAATAAATAACTAATCATCTAGGTATTACAATTGACTCAAAAATGTTCTGGAAGCCAAATCATTGATCAACTGAGTAAGAAGCTTTCCTCAGGCATCTATGGGATTTACAGAATAAAACAAATGAGTAGCCTGGACATGGCCAAAGTAACTTTCTTCTTTTCGCATCACACCTGAGGTTTGCGGCAATAACATGGAGAGGGACAACCCACACATACCTAGAGAGGATTCTCAAACAGCAGAAAAGATCCGATGCATAGCAGGCTAACAATACCAAGAATGTTGCTGGTACACTTTCAAACAATTCAAAATTCTCACTGTAATTTCACTCTACATTTGTGAAACAATCCAGTATGCAGTCATCCCCTCAGAACAAACAAGACATATTCCAGCATAACATGAGGCATGCCTCAAATTTAGGTATGCTGGTGTATTTTGGTATTTAGGTGTACCATACTGGTGATTGTCTTCATGGATATAATAATGTTCGTTTTTTAGTCTAAAGACATTTAAGTTAGAACTTGCCGGTGCTTATGCTAGTGTATGTGGCATTGTCAATGATGTATACATTCTTATGACAGAAAAGCAATTTCATTTCAAGAACCGATTGACATTATGGCCTGTTCAGTGCCATATTACACTGAAGCCAAGTTTCTGAAAAAAAAACGCTAGAGGAACTCCTTCTCAAAAATTAACATTTAAAATCTTTTTTGCACATACTGTAATTTTTACACGGAATAAACAAAACAGGTGCACTTGTCAACATTCTTTAGTCTAATAGTAATGATATATATCCATAAAATACATATACATTAATTTACATACACACACACAACCACAACATGTTTACATACACACATATATATATACAAGGCGGCAAACCACGTGGAGCAGTACTACAGTGAATTGTCATTCAAGAATTCATTTACACTGTAATACGCTCTATCAAGCAAGAAGCATCTAACCTGGCTCTTGAATCTGTTAAAAGAGGAGTCTGACATAAAGTGGAATTTTATTCTATATTTTGACACCCATATATAAGGGACCCTCATCAAATTTAGATTACCTCTCAACACTTAACTTTCAATTATTTGTAATCAATGAAACTGTTTGTAATTAATGTAACTGTCTGTAATTATCACTGACGATTAAACTATTCTCTACATACAAGTTAATAAAGAATGATTGTCTGAGAGATCATCTGACTCAAAAGTAATCATGGATAAAAATCTGAATTGTTATAGAATAAGTTTTGAAATAATCAATAATTTTTTTAATCAAACAACAGTTGACACTGATTCTTCATTAAATTTAAATCAAAATAATTGATTCTGATTGAGTGAATTACAGCAAGAGAACACCATAGTGATTTCAGAGGCAGTGACAGGCAATGCACAAACATCTGGACAAAAAAATATTTATTTATATTTTTTAGTGTTCTTTAAGCATAAAAAATCATGTATTAAACTGTGTTAAAATTAAACACATTAAAATGGAACCCTTCTTGCCCCCATAAGTACAACAGAAATTAACAATTTATTCATTAGATTATTTGTTACAGATTTTACTAAAACTAAATAAATAGTTGGAATATTTTTGATAATAAACACATACCATTAAATCCAGGGAAATCAGATAGTTAAGAAGAAAAACCTGTTTTTCATAATCATATCTGAAGCATAAACTTTGAGAGAGGGCAGAGGTTTTGTACATTACTAGTCGTATCCTGAAAAGCAATCATGTCAATCCCAGAACTTGATTGGTCGAATGACATTATCTTTACTCTAGGTTCTTTATTGTACAGTAATAATTTGCTACTTCGTTTTAAAATTACTACCAAACTGGTCAGCCTTTTTGTACCTGTTATCCTTATCTCTCAATTTAATCAAGTTTCAAAACCTCAAAAACAATTCACATCACCTATAATTTCTTACCAATTTATTAAAAAAAAACATACATTTAAATTCTATTACAAGTTGAAAATACATTCCCACACATACATACACTATAAAATAAACTGGTAAACACAGTACATTGTCTTTTAGAACCATAATCCTCAACTTACAGTTAAAAAGTGAAAATTCATATCTGGCTCATTATTTAAAATGTTGTGGTTAAACTTTTTTATCTTTTGATACTTTAAATGTTACCTTTTGTTTATTTACCATTGGTTTTTAAGGCCAATATATAGTCATACATTTGTATATATAATAATAAATTGACATCAATGATCTGTAAGATTTTTTATGAGTATTCGTATTCAATTTTTTTAGAATATTTGTATTCGTATCAAAGTTAGGTTAAAGTTAATGTTATGCAGGCTGAAAAATCTTTTAGCGAATTACCCATAGGGAAGAATCTATTACTGTAGGTCTCATGGTAAGACTTAAGCCCGGGACCATGTTATTTTTTCATCTTTAGGTGCCCAGAGACCAAAAACAATAGTCGTTAAAATTTATACATATATTAAATAATTATTCATAACTTAGTACCCTTTTTTTTGTGTGAGACATTATTTTATTTAAAAAATTCACAACATGTTTCAGAACTCAGTCCATTATCAAGTGGTGTAGTAATAAGAACATAACCTTGTTGTAAATAAAATTTATAAATGTCATATGGTTAATTTTGGAAAGTAAAGAAGAGAGGAGATGGATGTTGTATGTATATGTGTTTATGTTTTTTTTGTTTCTTATTTTTTCTATTTGATCGTAGATTGGGTGAATTTGTGGTGGTAACATTTAATTTAAAATATTTGTCGGATCTTTTTTGCGATGTATGTAGATAATATACATATATATATGTGTGTGTGTGTCTGTGAACACGATAACTCGTAAAAATGGTCCGATCGAGACCAAATTTGGTAGAAACGTGTATTTCTACATTTGCTCAGACAAGTTCGTAAACCAGACATATCAGTCAATGGTAAATGGTAATTTGGGGGGTGTTGAACCCAAAAAAAATTTTTTTGCGTTTTTCCCATGCAATTTTAAATTTTTAAAATTAAATCTTTTACCATTAGAATCAGCTCAAAAAACTACACAATTTAGTTGCTCAATGTTTTTCTCTATCTCTAACAGTTAACGATATATTAAAAAATCTAAACACAGTACATTGTATTTAGGGGCTCCAATGCTAATCTTATGAACGTTGAGGGAAAATTAATATTTCCCTTACCAATAAATAGTTTTGGATGAAACTTTGTGTTTAGCTTCATGTGTTTGGGATCCATGCGTTTATACTAAAAAATCATAGTTTATGTGTTCCTCACAGCAGCAAACCTGCATACTCTTTCCCATGTTAATCTTATGGAGAATATGCAAACTCCTTTATTTATGTCCAGATAATTATATATGGTCAGATTAAAACTAGTTTATAGTAAAAATGTTACTTTTACTGTTCCTCAAAGCAGCAAACCTGGATACTCTTTCTCATGTTAATGTTACAAAAAATAGGCAAATACTCTAGTTTTTATTGATTGATCAATCTTGTCACATACTTGTACTATTATTGTCATATTATTGATTTGGAAATTCACTGAGTATGCAGGTCTGCTGTGACGGGGGTATTTTGAGTTGTATTTGAAGTAAGAGTTGACACTCCATCTTATTAGAGACTCGATCACAAGGAAAGCACAGGTAGTTTGTTAATTCTAATGTACTACAGTATGAACTAGGAAAAGACAACCTTCCAGTATCACTGGCATAGACTGTTTAGTTTTATACAGGATATTATCAACAGAATACAATCAAAAATCTTCTCAATATTCGCATATAGTAATTATACAATTTTGAAGACAGATTTTCAAAGACGGAATCATACCCAAAAATTTTAAATACGCTATCTACAAAATTATGTTTACCAATATTAGTAATAAAAAGTACCGGTATACAAGTACATAAGAAAAATTAAGTATTAAAATAAATATTCCGAAAATAGTAATGATGTAGGTGTCTAAAGTGTAAAAACAATAATAGAATACTGTAACTAAAATACAGGCGTTACATTGACTGTTTTATTGTTAGGATCTTTTGCTTATCTAGAGGCAACTAAGAACACATTAAATGTACCAACACAAAGTTATTTTCCTTAGATTAATAACAGGGTAGAAAATGAATATGACCAATAAAAACGTTATTTGAAAAGTTAAAAATGCAATAGAATAAATTATAAGACTGTTTTTAATAAACAAAATTTGTCGTAAAAAGATTTGAAAATCCCTAAATTATAGGAAACTAATCACAGTGAAATCAATAATTTAAAAGAAATATTTATTTTAATTAGTTTAAATTAAAATCAGTAACCATATACATTCTTAGAAATTACCTGTACTCAAAATGTCAAATAAAAAATTAAACTTAGACCATGTGTCAGTAAAAATTTCTGTTTTTCAATCAATGAAAAGAAAATAAGAGTAATTCAAAATTAATATCAAAGAATATTGAATAAATATTCAATATTATTTGGTAATATTCATCCATCTTACCTTAAGTTCACCTCATCTTTTTCTGCCAGGGACAGATTGAACTAGCTAGAACTGTACATCAGAAACAAACAAAATCTGCAAGATTCAGCAAAACCAACAGTTCAAGAAGTGTAACACTGCCCTAGATTCTGATTGACAGTTTTAATGCTACACTGTTATTGGGACTAAGCAATACTAATACCTGAATTTGGATTGATAGGTTTGTGAACAACGGAAATTCCTGATGGTTGCTTCTAAGTAAAAAGGAAGTAGGATCTTAATAAGCAGGCATTATTAATAGAGTTAAAAAAGAAAGTCCTTTATTTAAGAGATTTTTAGGACAATGTTCGTAAGGTCATGACGAGGTTTTGTATGAGACGGGAGTTTTTTTATAATAGATTTCAGCTCAGATTGGGTAGCAAAATGTAAAGGAAGTTCAACTGGCTGGGTGATATACCCACCCAGTATAATACCGGCCTTCAAAACTGAAGGTCGCCGGATTGAATCCCGCAAGGGTCGAATCTGGACCCAGTTGCCTTTTGTCATTGGTCTATTAATTAATGATTCTTCCTAACAACAGGTCAATGTTAGGTAGTAACAAGACCGGGGGTTGGACTGTTCCCCATCAAAACGTTAAAAAATGCCTCTGGCGTAGAAATACACAAAGTAAAATAAAAATAAAATAGATAATAACTTTGTCTTCACGATCTCTGTTAAATTGCCATCAGGGTCATAAATACCGTCAATATCATTTGGTTGAAAAGCGTTTTCAAAAAGGTCAGCAAACAGCTTACACTTTTGTAGGTCCCATTCATATGGCAGGTTGTTGTGTTTTAAAAAAGTAGGTCTAACAGAACGGGAATTTAAAAGACGTTTGGTTGCTTTCCACATATTTTATCACATATTTGTAAACATATTCCTTATAGGACTCTATCCGAAATTCATCCAGTTCTGATTTTGATTATCTCTGCTATTACAGTATTCACTATCTTCAAGTAATTCCGTACTCTTGGTATTTAATTAGAATCTAAGTGTTACTCTTTGGATTGCATTAAGTTGAAATTTCGTCTGCTTTTTTTCGGCGTTGTTGTCAATGTTGTCATATTTTATTATTTATTGCCTTTAGAATATTATTACAGCAGTGAACTGTGATGATTTTTTCTGAATTTGAGTTTAAGTAGTATTTAATTTACTTGTTAACCAAGTAAAGTCAATAATTTAAGGTTAGTAGAACATATCCTAGTAATTAATATTTTACTTCCTTGTCAGTAAACTATACTGATGTAGGCCTATAGGTTTAACTTATTTTGCAATCAGCCAAATAACCAGTTTGGGACAAACATAAATGCACTCCTAGATACATTGCAGTCCAACTAATTTTTGATTGTTGGCCAAACAATAATTGTTGCCCAAATGCAATAACTATTGTAGGCTATATCCATTCATATTCTGGTAAAATAAAATTGATAGGCCTAGTATCCTGTAGCTATCTGTAATTTACTGATGATTTACTCATGAGTCTTATCTTATGGCTCTGCTAAGAGCGAAACCAAGTTATACAGGTCCTCGCTGATGCACTATAACTCTTTGAAATATCAATAACTAATGTTAGGCCTACTTCATCACTTTGACGTAGGTAGGTAGGCATGTCATTGTCATTAAGTAGTCACTTATTTAATATATCAAATGCTATTTTTTGTTAATTTTCAATGCAGAATAGGCTAGTATATTTTTTAAAATTTTCATAGTTAATTTTTTGTTGTGTTGTTTTTCGGTTTCTTTTTTATAGTAGAATAATTTTGTTCATTTATACAATGTAAATATTGGTACATTGAGTGTAGTTTTAACTCTCGAAACTTTGTAGATTTCTAAACGACTTGGAATAACTATTGTTAATTTATATTAATAAAACGCCTTATGAATTTTCAAAACTATTAAATTGATTTTTTTTTGTTTGCACCACCTTAATACTCAGTGTTTATTTTAAGTTGAAGGTTAAAGGTTAAAAGTGTAGTCAATTTTTTGGCACAATTGATTGCCAGATCAGATCACAAAACTAAAGGAAAGCATATACAGATGTATTTTATCAAGTTACTTTACAAAATATCTAGAATTCTTTTAACCCTAGAAGTGACAAAGTCGTAATTTACGACGCATAAGAATCTGAAATCTGTCGTCAGTTTAGTGAATTGTTAGACATTAGCGGCTACGTGACCGTTTGTCTCAAACAACTGAATGTTTCGTAGTGCATACTGCCAATTGGTCTTATAACCAAGTAAGCGCTTTCAACTCCTATGCACTGGTGGCTTAAATAAAGCGCTGCGCTGACGAGCATATTCTAGCCATTAGTGCTTGAGTTCGAATCCCGACCATAAGCAATAATTTTTTGCTGTGTGGTAGAGAACCCACCTTAAATAAACGGTGACCGGCTTGGGTGGAAGTTGACGGCATTTGTAGGCTTAATTGAGGTTGCAGTGGACACCTGTTTTGCTTTTGTGGTTAGTGGTTATAAGGGGGGGGCATGTTTTATACTTTTTTTGTTTAAACTTTTATATTTCAAGAAGATATTGGTAATTATTTGTATGTTACAGTTAAGAGTAAAAAGCTTGCCACTTCTAGGGTTAAACAAGATGATTTTATGAAAATCAAACCATAAATATCTTGTTCAGAAGTATTCCCTTCACATGATCTAAATATATAAAACAGTCGTGTTAGTTATAACATTTATAACTTGAGAGCAGTTGGACTGACTTTAATGATCTTTAATTTTTATAATTTTTAACTTATAATTCACTTTGTAACAAAACTGTCTTTATTTCGAAATCTTGGTCCCTAGAATTTTATATAAAAACAATGTTAAAAATATCTTGGTTTATTAATAATTTTTTGGATAATTCGAAGTTTTCACAGCAAATTTAGTGTGGTATAAGTAAAAAGTCATTGTGTATTTTAAGCTTATTTGTCCTCAGTAATAGTTAATCCAATAATATATATCTTAAATCACAAATTGACATCTGTTTATATTGTTTTGTTCGATTTACATCTTTGTTTTTTTTTGGCATGTACTTTTATTTATTAAACGTTTTATGATTTAAAGGTACAAAATTGTGTTGCAAAATTATGGATAAAATAAAAATTTAAAAAGTTTGTATCAAGCTACTTTAAAAAATATTGACTTTTAACAAGATGTTTTTAATAAATAATATCCATAATAACTTTTTTTATTATCTAAATATATAAAACAGAGTGTATTATTTCAACATTATAACTGAAAGACGAACTGACTTTTGATTTATAATTAAAAAAAAAATTAATCCTATTAGTTTTTTTGTACAACTGGAATAAATGAATGTTAGATTACGCGAGTATTATTATAAACAACATCGGGACTCAGAAAATTAAATCTTTCATATAAAGCTGTATTGCAGTTAGGTTTGGTGTGGGTTTAGGTTGGATTGAATACAGTAATTTTGAATCAATTCACTTAGATTTATTTGTTTTGTGGGAATGTTATTTATATGTCTTATTGTTTCAGTATTGTTATTAACTATGCCGTGACTCAGAATATCTAATCTTTCACAACGAAACTGAAATGTTATTCGATTTTAGAACATCGTCTTAAAGTTAACAATGAACATGTATTTACTTTTAGGCGTTACGAAGTTTCGCCAGGTCCGCTAGTACGTAGGCTAATAAGGTAATAGGCCCACATCCTCTGGAAGGCATTTTCTCAAATTAATCTTCTTTAAAAAGTTATAAATAATAATATCATTAGCATTGCCCTAGAACTGTCAAACTATTTTCCCATTATATTTGAAAATAAAAACTGCCCCTTTTAAAAATAAATTTTATTCCATACGTGTGTATTACAGGTCATGGCCGTGGCGTTTGACTACACGGACAGTGCTCTTTCCACATCTCTTATCAAAGCTGTATATAGAAATAAGCCAGAAGAAGTACGTGAATCACTGAGCTGTGGATTTAGTGCCAACTTTCCAGACAATCGGGGTTGGACTCCTGTCCATGAAGCTGCTGTTGACGATGCAAGAAATGAGTGTTTGAAGATACTTCTTTCACACAGTTCTGCAGATATCAACGCTCAGACATTTTTACAAGAAACACCTTTATACTTGGCCTGCCAGAGGAATTGTGTAAAGAATGTCAAGCTTCTTCTTAAACAACCAAAATGCAAAGTGAATCTGTGTCAAGTGTCACACATGTCCCCTTTACATGTGGCATGTAGTGAGGGAAACCTACAAGTCGTCAAGTACTTAGTAGAGTGTGGGGCTGAAGTAAATATAACGGATCATGACGATTACACCCCCCTTCATGCAGCTGTTGCCTCTTTTGGATTGCATAAGCGTAAGGATGAAGTGAGTTACGAGATTTGTAAGTATCTGTTAGCGCACGGAGCCCAACCCGATACAAGGGAATACCAAGGTAATTTCCCCTTTCATTTTGCTTGCCAAAATGGTCTTTTCAGGTGCGCTCAGTTGTTGTTGTCTGTTTCAAAACAAAATAATCTTATAAACTTCAAAAACCATGATGAGCGCACACCGCTTATGATTGCTGTGCAGTCTCTCAGTATTCCTGTTGTGGAGTATCTTCTTGCTCACGGAGCCAATGTTAATATCGCTGACAGTATGAACGTTACAGCTGTCCATCTTGCTGCGCACACTGGTGATTATAACATGTTCAGTTTGATTTTGAGAGAAACTAGCAAAGAGTGTATACTCAAGTACTGCACCTTTGACGAGGAGAGAGACTTTGTTCAGTTGACATCTGGAAAAAGATTGAACAGTATCGTCTGTCTTGCTATTGATACAGAAAATTTATCATTTTTGACCCAAGTTTTAGAGTCTGACCTTGACCTTGCAGCACTCACTTGCCCCGTTATTCACGCGGAAAATTCATTTACAAAAAGCTTCACTCTACACACTCCGATATCATTTTTGTTAGAATGCAAAATGTGTGAATTGGGAAAATCAACACTAGATTTCCTCAATGCTCTAATCGATCATGGGCTTCCTCTGAAAGTAACCAGCAAACACATGTTGGTCAATTATATAAGCCCTATATGTGCTGGACTGGTAGCATTGAACGATTCACCGACAGATGTAGTGTTGAAATGCTTAAAAGTTTTGCTGCAGAAGGGAGCAGATCCAGATGAACCGCACGGGCGGATGCCATTTGCGATGGAACAAGCTATCATGCGGCACAACAAGGAGGCAGTGCTACTCTTGCTGCAACACTCAAATGTATTGGAACCGGAAGATATAATCCACTGGATCGTGGATGAAACGTCTGGAAATCTCGAGAATATTGTTGAAGTACTCTTACCTTTGGCCCCATACTATAAACCCTCCGACCAGCTTCTCCCTGACTTGAACGATAATTCGAAAAGAAAGGAACTGTTAGCACCGAAAGTGTATCCTTTGACACATTACTGTAGAACTGTTATCAGGAAGCAACTACATAAAGAGACTGAATCTTGCCCACCTCTGTTCAGGCATCATTTGTCCAATTTGTTAATACCTAGAGACTTGTATTCATTCCTCCGTTTTATGTAATTTAACTGTGATCAATTGTAATTATTAAGTCTTCATAGTTTTGTGTAAAGTCAAAAAATATCATTTTAAGTATTGAGACCATGTAATATTTAACATGGTTAATTTTTGAGTTTAGTTTGTGTTGAGACTTATTTGTTAATATTTATGTAGTAAATAATGACACTCTAGTTGATTACATTTTTCAAAGCAGATTATAAGTTAACAAATTTATAGCCTATAAATCTACTACACCATTTCATTGTAAGTATAATAAAAGTAAATATCTCCTCACACTTTCTTTAATTTTCTTTGACAATCTTAAAAATAGGCTACAGATAAACTTCAAGTTGAACATACTACAATTGACAGGAATATTTAAGTAAGATCAAGTCAAATTTTATCTTAAAAGACTGGGCAGAATGTTAGGGGAGTCAACAAAAACGCTTGTAGTTTTAGGAAAAATATTTTGTAAAAACTCTTGCTCACCGCACAATTCTTGCTAAATGATGTTTTCACTCTTAAAAGTATTAGCTCTACATTGAAAGCTAAAATTATTTTACTATCGAAAATAGTTATGACTAGCCCCTATGAACACTTTGATGTTATGTGTATAAACTATTAAAATGTTTCATAAAATAATTCTTTGTTTTTATGTAACCAGCATTAATACTGAAATAAATTGAAGCCATAGAAGTAATAATTTGTAATATTAATCTTGAGAGGACTTAGTATAATGAAACATGTATATGGAGAGTTTTTAAAAAATTTCGAAAGGAAATTCCTCGTGTGTTAACCCTCTTAACTAGTTCACTTGTTAAAAAAATTTCTTCGATAATTGTATTTAATGTAGTCTTTATTAGATGTATAAAAATAACTTCAGTTGATCCAAACTCTTGTAATCAAATATTAATTACATTCTGTATATGACAAATTACAATCTTATACAAATATTAAGTTTGTTAGTCATTTATTTTTTGAGTAGGCCTAACTGATTTTTCCCTATTTTTGGGAGACATAATTATACAGACTAATTTACGTGCCTAGAATAACTTAAAAGATCAAACTTCTTGTCCTTGAAGAAAATTTTCTCATACTACATACTGTTTATTCATGTGTTTATATTGTTTAACAACATGAATTTCTAAAAATTTTAAATCTATTAACTAACAGATACAAAACAAAGCAATATTTAGCCATTCTAGGGTTCAATTTCTTTTGAACCTTTTTACAGGCCTAAAGTTTTTAATCAATTCAAGGTCCCAGCCTACCAAAGCCACATTAGCATTACTGTATTTCAAATAATCCTGTTTTAGAACACATTAATTGTATTAGCTATACACAGTAATAGTATTTGATAGAGGATAGAAAATCGTACTGATGCTGAATTGTTATACTCTGATATCAAAGGCTAAATGTACTTGATTATAATTTATGAAAAAGTGGTTATTTATTGAAACTTATATGTGACTTTGCGTGATTGAAACGACATATGCTCAACATGAGTAAAATATTATACACTATCAAATTCTTTTTTACAATGAATTGCTACCATAATTAATGAATTAAGAAACAGGATTCTTTGAAATTCAAGGCAATGCTCGTTCCCCACCTTAACAATGCTGTTTCGTAACGCCGTGCCCGGTTTTATTCTGGGATTGACCAGACCATAATCTCAAAGAGCTCTATCTCATACGCTAGAGGCAATTAATTTTTAGTTGTTATATCAATTAAATATAAATTAGTAATTACCTATAGTAAATCACTAAAGTATTAGCATATTGATAAAATATTCTGAATTAGAAGTTGAAACTGTTAATAATATTGAAACGATTGATGGTATAGTGATATCTTTGTTACACCAGGTAAGAAATTAAATAAAAGATGTTATCTCATCTAGAAGACTGTGACGAATGAAACTGGGTGATTCATATGCAGAGGCATGAACTGTAAGTGTATTGTAACTTGAGAACCAATGGTGATATAATGTGTTGTTTCTTTTCCTTTACTTCACAGTTTTCAAACTAATTGCATAAGATATTCATAGTCAAATCTGAATTTTGTTGAACTTAAAAATAAATTTCAGTGCTGTATAAGTTAAAGGATAAACATTTTAATATTTTTATCCTGTATTAAGCTATGTGCGTCAAAGTTATGTGAAAAATTTCTAATTTATTTTCTAAGTACCGTAATAATAACCTGAATGAAATAGAATTTTCATCTTAAATTTCACAAAATTCTCAAGGAAGAAAGGATTCTCTAAAAAGGAATACTAAAGCTTTGTAAATGGCCACTCCAACAGTAAGAAGTAATCTGGATATGGAGTCGTACTCCCTCCGCAACATGTACCTGTCTGTGTTTGTAGGTAAGTAAATTTTGTGATTAACATGTTTGATACCCGAGATGTATTGTTGCCATAATTTTCATAACTCAGAAGAAAGACATTTTTAAAGTCTATATCAGTCACGTTATTTTTATGAAACCTTACGTCACTTATTTAAAAAATTTTAATTACGTTAAACGCTGCTTATATTGTGATACCTGCTTTTTCTGTTTGACTTGGATTGTTAAATCAAATTTAGACATTTTTTAGGGTATTCTGTGTCTCAAACCCGGACCTGAATTGGTTGGATCAAAAATATATCAATTATTTGTCAAATAAATAAAATTAAGAGTGCTCCATTTCTGATATAGTCTGGCAAGGTCCAGAAACAAAACCGATAAATTTTCAAGAAAAAATACAGTGGCTGTTTTCCTCCCAGTTAAGTCCATGCAAACGTACATTGGAATGACGCTGGCTTGGACTTCCATTTTGATTCCGTACCTGGAGAGGAATCAACAAATTTCTACGGTGGGACAAGCAGCAGTCTTAGCAAGCCTACCTCTTGGGATGGCTATGGGACCTATCATAGGATCCGTTCTTACTCCAAGGTAAATACCCTTACCGACAGCTGTTATTATAATTGCTGATAAGAAATATTTAGAGGCCAGGATCTCGTCCAATAAGAAAAATCCAAAGAGTGTACTTAAGGACAGTGAACACTCCTATTATTGCTATACCTCCAGTGGTGAAAACAAATACCCCCGTCACAGCAGACCTGCACACTTTGTGAATTTCCAATTTAATAATATGACAATATTAATATGTGACAAGTTTGATCAATATCATTCTGTTAATCAATAAGAGAGTTTGACTATTCTCCACAAGATTAACACAGGAAAGAGTATGCAGGTTTGCTGCTGTGAGAAACATTTAAAGTAGAAATTTTTTCCAAAAAACATTTTTATTTTAACTATATACCAAATTTTATCACTATCTGTCCAAAGATAAAAGAGTTTACTCATGCTCTATATCAGAATTTCTCAAAGTGTGTAATATTCACAGATACTACCACCACCACATTATTTGTCCTGGATCAGACCATTTTTACTTGCGTTATCGTTTTCACGGACGCACATATATATATATAATTTTTAACAACATTTTGGCCTCCAAATACCTCCAAACAAAAAATTATCATGGTCCCGGGCAGTCTTGCCATGAGACCTATGGTGGTAATATATTCTTCCCTATGGTAAATTCGCTAAAATGAGGACAGTTTCGGTCGGCTAACCATACTAAGTTGAGAAGTAAACAAGGACTATACCCTGCCCTTGTCTTCTAGAAAATCTAGATCTTGTCTCTATTTAGCGTAGCCATTCATTTCATGCACTATCATCTCCTGGCAGGAAACAAATTATATTCACTTGGAGTATAGCGATATAACTGCCACCGAGGTCACAATCCTTAACGTACCCTAGTACTAGTATCTGGATTAATAGGACAGCTAGAATTCCATTTGGGTTCCTTGGTAAATAAAACCATTATTTGTACCATCCATACAACATAATCTGTGTTTTAGGATGAATACTCGTTGCATGAATTTGATAAGATTTACCAAAATTGTGGAATTCACAAATTTTAATAATAGAGAATTTACTGAAATGTATAGTTTATTTATTTTTAAAAGTAAAACTTAACTTTTATTTGCCATCTATGTACCTGGCACTCAACATTATAACGTTGATTTGTTTTATATTACTTAAAAAAGGTAATTGAAACACCTGTTTAGTCCTGTACCTGTCTTGTAGTCTGGTATTGACATCAGTTTTAGACATGATTCAACTGAATCTACTTTTGACCAGTTTAAAGAAAATGTTTTTTCCAGGTATGGATTCAAATCAATTTTCTTACAGTTTGCGTGCCTCAGTCTTGCGTCGGTCTTGCTTCTAGCGTTCCAACAGCTGTTGGTCGTCTGCGTTGCGAGGCTGGCTGCTGGGGTTGCTATTGGGGCTTTCCTATGCTACGGGGAAGCCTACCTTCAGGATATAGCAGATGTGAGCCAAACTACTTTCTTTGTTGTCAGTTATTTCAAATATTTGAAAATAATCAACTTAACCGTCTAATTCATGCACACCAACAAATAAAATACATCATGAATATTGAATCATAATTAAATACGAATGTTATACTTGATTGTGCAAATCCAATATTTATCATAGCAGGCTGACTTGCAAATTGTCTGCATCATTTTTGCTACTGTTTATTGTGTCTTTCTATATCTCTCGGCATTTTTTTCACGTTTTGATGGGGAACGGTCCAAACTCCAGTCTTGTTATTACTTAACCTCGACCTGTTGTTATCATCATTAATTAATAGCCCATTGATGTAATTGCAACTGGGTCCAGATACGACCCTTGTGGGATTTGATCCGGTGACCTCCAGTTTTGAAGGCAGACACTATAACCATTCAGCCATCCAGCCAGTTGTGGATAGTTACAGCGATAGCTGGTGGATGCGATACTCCCTGGTGTGGATTGATGCTCACACTATTGAATATATTTATCCGCAAAAACCATCCTTATAGACCAGTTTATACTTCAGAGGAAAAATTGTGGTTTTGATCCCACGTTAAACCGTAGGTTCCCTAGATTCCATTGGCTATTGGGCTATTAATTAACATTCCTGTCTAAGGAGCATGTCAGCCTTAGTCAGTAACAAGCCTTCAAGATCGCACCACAATCATCCTACACTCATTTCTTATTCATACTGGGCTTAACTTAGCTACCTGAGTCAGTTGTCAATTCAAAAGGTCTTAATTGGACAATGAGTCTGTAATAGATTCTTACCATCGTCAATATCACACAGTTTTCGGAAAATTTATCACAAATAAACTATGAATCAATCCCTCCACTTTAAACAGGTGAAACGATTTATTATTTGGTAGTTAAATGAAACAATTTTTCATAATTATCTACAAACTCATTTGCTGTTTCTGTTTTTAACAGTAGCTATAAAGGGGTCTTAATTAATAATTTCTAACCGTTTCTCGCAAGTCTGGTCTTTTCCTAAGTTCGGCTATCAGCTTTACATTTTAGTCAGACTATCAAAAAAATACTCTACTTTATCTTTGTTTCATGTGAAGGATGAGGTAACAATACTACTGAACCCGTCAAGTATAGTGTTTCTTTCACTCGGCTTCTACCTCGTCTATGAAGTTGGCCAAATTCTTTTGTATTTTCAGGTAACACTCATTATACTTACCTTATTCTAATACTCACCTGCTTTATTACCTGTGGTCTTTTTAAATGATTTATCTGTAATGTAAGGTAAAGTTTTTAGTCAAAGACAATGTCATAAATGATTTTACTGTGAAAGGAACCAACCACACTGGTAGCGTGGAAATCCTATGCTAGCAGTACGGTCGGTTTCTAAACTTTTAATATCTCAATGAGCTTTGGTTTTTTAATGTTTATGTATTAAAAAAATTATTTTTGACGACCAAATAACTTCACATTCTGGATCAGAGGATTCTGTTTTAACACCAAATATGTTATAAATATTGAACTTTATTTGAGCTGTCTGACAGAATTTATGTAAGTAATACATCTTACTTTATGTTTAGCAGGAACTAAACTATGGTTTTTGTGTGATTTAGCTTTTCTGCTCTTCTAGCTTCACTGATCTTTATGTAAGGATATTAAATGATACTTTATACTTTTAACTGAAATAGCACCCTACCAAGGAAGGTATTTTAAACCAAGTATGAATGAGAAATGAGTGTAAGATAAGTGTAGCGCGATCTTGTAGTCTTGATACTGACTAAGGCTGACATTTTTCTTTAGAACTGTTAATTAATAATCCGTCAACCGTCAATGTCATACCTAAGAGACCTACAGTTTAACATGGAGTCCGAACCACTGCATTTGAATTACGAACTGGTCTAATTATAAGGACGTCCTTTGCGGATTAACGTAGTCTTGAATAGTGCGGACGGTAATCCACACAAGAGAACACAACACCCACCAACCATCAGTCACAACTATCCTCCAAGTAGCAGAACATGCTACAGTCCCAGTTAGGCAAATGAACAATCCTAAATGACGGATGTACGGAGTGTTCCAGACAACAATTATTTATAAAATATATTAATTATTCAAACCATCACATTACATCATACAATGACTGGTGATTAGTCAATAATCATAAATCTACAATTACACGTTTTTGACGGAATTGAAAATGCTGACTTTTTTACTTTAGACTAGTTCGTAATTCAGAGGCAAAATTGTCGTTCGGATCCCATATCAAACTGTAGGTTTTTTTATGTGCCATCAGCTGTTTGGCTATTAATTAACTGTCCTGTCTAAGGAATATGTCAGCCATAGACAGTAACAAAACTACAAGGTAGATCATTCCACAATATCTTACACACATTTCTCATTCATACTTGGCTCAAAATACCTATAGTCTAGGTATTTCAGCCTAAGCAATTTTAATAATGAAATAAGGTAACAATAATACTGCATGTAAATTTGAAAGATTGAGCAAGAATATTAAAAATATCACTTTGTTGTTGAAACTTCCGGTGGCGACATCCTGTAATCCAACTACTTGGAAGTCACGAATTATGGATAGTTGTGAGCAATGGTCGGTGGCTGTGGTGTTCTCTTGTGTGGATTAATATCTGCACAGTTGAATACTACGTTAATCCGCAAAGACCATTCTCATAATTAGACGATTTCGTAATTCAGAGGCCATGGTTCGGATTCCTGTTAAACTGTAGGTCCATTAATTGCCATCGGCTGTTGGGCTATTAATTAACAGTCCTGTCTAAGGAAAATGTCAACCTTAGTCAGTAACAAGACTACAAGATCGTGCCACAATCATCTTATAGTCAAACCTCATTCATACTTGGCTTAAAATACCTACCTTGAAGTACGGTCGCCATTTCAATAATCAAATCTATTCTAATCTTCAGATGCTGATGATCCTGCTGGTATTTCCATCGTTGTTCCTTGGCTGTATGTTGTGGCTGCCGGAATCTCCTTACGTCCAAGTTGCTGCTGGAAAGTTGGAAAATGTCCGAAAGTCCGTTGACTTCTTACACCGGGGGATATCCACCCGAGGTCTCGACCAGTTGATAAATCTTATTCAGGTTTGTTATAATATTGTAATATTATACTTGATCTGTCACTGGGATTCGGTTGGAATTGGTTAACATACGACGTTGTCTTTTTGAACACCATGATGTGGGGAAAAGATAGAAATTTACATCTCACTTGATATATTGTGATAAAACTTAGTATACAGTTTCATATAGTTAACAACTAATAATGTATTTGAAAAATCTAAAATTTTTTGTTTCTGACCTTATCTTACCTCCGTGTCCATTGGAACCTAAGTAGATTTTTGGCTTCGCCAACAATACCTCTCTACTCATCTTCTTTATTCCTGGCTGCCTTGGGGTTGGTTTAGAAATATAGTTAAATCTTTCAGCACCTGGCTCTTCCATCGGAGTCTCAGTCTGCCAAATGGTCTCCTGCATTCTGGGTTATACTGGTAAACAGTTTTAATAATACATGTATCCTCTCGCCTCCATACATCCATCTTCTGCTCTTTATCTTTCTTCTGCTTTTTATCTTTGCTACAATATCTGGTTAGTGATATAGATTTCTAACTTTGTTCTTCTGGATCCTCCAACCCAATTCATCTTGTACTAGTTCATACATTTTTCTCAGTATCTTATTTCTAAAGACTATGAGCTTCTTTTAACACTGTTTTGATAGAGCCCAAGTCTCTGATGTGTACAGTAATAAAGGGAGGATTCATGTGTGATATAACTTAATTTTGGTGTTTTTTGACGGAAGCTTTGATTTTCAAATATGAATTAACCCTAGAACTGGCAAAGTCGTAATTTACGACTCATTTACATATTCAATAAGATGTGGCAGGTGGAGGCATCTGTCGTCAGTTTAGTGAACTTGTTAGACACTAGTGCCTACGTGACCGTGTTGGTCTCCGGGGGCAAGCAACCGAACCTGCTCTCGTAGTGGCACTAGACTGCCACCGGGCATGTCTATAACCAAGTAAGCGCTTTCTACTCCTATGCACTGAGTGGCTGAACCGGCTAACGTGTTACGCTGACGAGCATAACGTTCTAGCCATTCGGAAGTGCTAGGGTTCGAATCCTGACCATGAGCAATCCCAATTTGGCTTGCAAATGTGTGGTATAGCGGAGAGGGGGGCCCACCTTAAATAAACGGTGGCCGGATTGGGTGGAAGTTGACGGCATTTGTAGGCTTAATTGGGATTGCAGTGGACACCTGTTTTGCTTTTGTGGTTAGTGGTTATAAGGGAGGGCATGTTTTAAGCTTTTTTTGATTAAACTTTGATATTTCAAGAAGATACAGTGGAACGTGGATAATTCAAACTTCTGTAATTCGAAAACTTCTTTATTTCGAAGTTTTGACTTGGTCCCTAGAATTTTATATAAAAAACAATGTTAAAATATCCTGGTTAATTCGAATAATTATTTGGATAATTCGATTGGATAAGTCATTGTGTGCGATTTTCCCGGAAACGACGTTCGGTTTGTCCGTAGCATTTTTTAAGTTTGATTGAGTGGAGCCATTTTAGAATGATATTTAATTTATCATAAATCACTTTTTATCTGTTAACGCCGGCGCATTCAGTATCGTTTTTTTTTTTGTTTAAATTCGTCGTCATTTTTTCTACTGTATTAGTAATTATTTTTATGTTACAGTTAAGAGTAAAAAGCTTGCCACTTCTAGGGTTATGGACCAGTAGGTTTCTGAAGCTATAATTCCTATATTTTGAACATTATTGTCTATTGTTACTTTTATCCGAGTGTATTGACATGGATAATGTCTTAGCTCTGGGGGGTTGTTGGCGATTTTTAAGATGGAAAACATATAACAGGTTTCCATAGAAACTACAAGAGCTATTGTATTGAATTTTTAATATAAATTAATAAGAACAGCTGTTTAGATGGACTGAGACTATTCCCTTTAGACATACCCATGATCTAACCTATTTCCACAGGGAAGTAAATTTAAATATTTGTTCCTTATGGCAGAAAACTTGGTTACTCATTTTCGATGTTACTCTTACAGAGATATATGATAAAGCTTATTTTGTATCACCACAATTATTTCAAAAATCATTGGAAATTCGTTTAGTCCACTGGTCTGCTGCTACAATGCTTTTTGAGCCTTGTAGAGGACAAATCGAGTGTAAGAGTTTACCAACTTGGTGATAAATATTGAAAAATTACCATTTGAAAATCTCAGTTATGAGTGGCAAACAAAAATAATTTTATGAATGAATTAGGATGCGGCGAGGCGACGAGAGACCGATGGGGAGATCTTCATACCTCCGTACAGCAAAGAGCCCAAGATTGCGAGAGTCAGTCTAGTGTTTTTGACACTCCTGCCTCTCTCCGGGTTCCCGGTAGTGTTCATGCTCATGGAGCCCCTGATTAGCATTGCCCAGCAGCAGTTGTCCGTGGGGTCCTCACTATCTGCTGTCGCCAGGCTCGGCCTTTGCCCCGCTGCCTTAGCTTGGACTCTCAACGCCTACTGCAGTTCTAGGCTAAGGGTGATGGTTTCATCAGCTGTAATGGCTGTCAGTATGGTAAGTTTGAGTTGTAGTTGGTTACAGTATCCGCTTCGTAACCTAAAGTTTACTGGTTCAATCCTGAATGAAATCTGTGATGGTTTCATGCTGGATGCAACTGCCTTTGTTTGATAGTTATAGCCATGGTCACAGAATTTTATTATAATTTCATGATAGCTATGGTCATCGAGAAATTGATGTTTGAATCATAGATTATGTTGATTTTGTAATATGAATATTTACAAGTTTGTTTGTTGTTTACAGAATTTATTATAATTATCAAAGTTATCAAGGAATAAGATAAACATAACATGATTAAATTGAAATTTTAATTTGCAGTATTGTACAAGTTTATTCTGTTATTTAATTTTAACTTTATTATTACAGAAGACACATACAGTTTGTTTGTAATAAGGTGATTTGTTTTAGTATACACTAGTTACATACAATAAATAACATAGATGTATATTATATAATATATTAAATAATAAATACAAGTACATTCAAATAAATTCTAATTGACCTTTATTTTTATTATTTTTTTTTTTCTATTATTAACTTTAAATATGATACATAACTGTGATTCCACATATTGAATAAATGTTTGAATAAAGGTGATTTGATTTAGTATAACTTTAATTTAGCTGTAGCCACTCAACTATCTTATTAGCTCTTCAAAAGTGATTCAACTCAATAACGAATTTGTTATTTATATGTATTTAAATATGATTTATTTAGAAACAAATTTTTCAGTCATTCGAATGGCTGTTGTCTCTATGTTCACCTGTAATTATATAATTTTACTATAATTGTAATTTTTTCTGTCTAATACAATGAGAAACAAATAGAAATTTTTAAAAAATTTTAAAATACCTTATAGTATGAAAAAAAGTTTTCCACTTCGATAGCAATTTATTGTCAATAGATTTATTCTAATCTAATCTATTGCAGTACGATTTGCCTTAGAAAATCAATATATATGTTTGTTAAATTATGTTTGAGTGAATTTTCGTTAAAAATTGTTACTGGACTACAATTAAAATTATTCTCTTTTCAGGCATCTCTTGGAATTTACTTCTTTTATTTAGAAAGTGCTCAGCATGAGTTTGAAGTAAATTGGGTACCTTTTATATCCATTGCTCTGTACACAATAGCATTTTTAGTAGGTATGTATACTATTAATTCATATTATAAGCTGATAATTGAATTTCTTGACAGTTGTTGTATAACTTCAAGCTATATTGGAACTTTGGGAAAAAATATTACTTCTTTTGCAATAATATAGTTGACCCTAGAACCGCAATGTATTTTTCCCTTAACTGAGTGATATAACTATCATACATTATAGACAAAAAACAGAAAACATTCTCCCTTCCCCCTTAACCATACAATGGTAAAAGAAGCAAAACAGGTGTCTACTGTAGTCCCAACTAAGCCTACAAATGCCGTTAACTTCCTCACAAGTCGGTCACCATATATTTAAGATGGGCCCTCTCACCACTATGCCACACATTTACAAGCCAAGTTGGGATTGCTCATGGTGGGGATTCGAACCTGTGTACTTCCGTTTAGCTTAAAAAATTTCACTCGTCAGCTAGTGCCTTAATCCACTACACCAAGTATAGATTACATAGCTATTTTAGCACTTGCTAAGATGGAAAGTTTGCAAGTTAAAGAGGTGGCAAAGTATTCCTTAGTCATTAGTCTAGATTTGCAGTAGAAGTTGAGAATCTAAGCTAAGGCGGGCCAGAGGCCGAGCCTGGTAACAGCTGAGAGTCAGACACCTGCTACCGGGCATTGCTAATCAAGGTCTCCATGAACACTAGACACACTAGAAAACACTAGACTGACTCTCGCATCTTGGGCTCCTCGCTGTACAGAGGTATGAAGATCATCTCCCCCTCGGTCTCTAGTCGCCTCGCCGCATCCTAATTCATTCATAAAATTATTTTTGAGGTGATGAGGTCCAGTGGGCAACTAAGGGAGCGGAAATTAATGCCTAGTCTATTTGTGGCTAAGGGTAATATATCTATCTCTCTCATTGTGTGTGAGAGCTGTACTATACTCGGGTGGATAGCCATTGTCGTAAACGGTAAACTGGGGTGCAGGTGGGAGAATGCTAGCTGGGAGGATTCACCAGTCAGGGCACAGCCACCACGGGTCGGTACTAGGTTAGCAGTCATCCGCAGAGAGTGAAGGCATTCACTCCTTTCCCGCTCAAGCGATGCATATCAAAGAGTGTAACAGAATAGGCCTCAGGCCTCTTGCAAAATTCTTAATGTACTAGGTTTAGGTGTTAGTTAAGGTTAGTGTACTCGGGTTTATTCTAGCTTAGGAATATAATAGGCAGTAATTGTGTGTTTTAATTGGTTCATTTATATATTAATCTCAGTAAAATGGTCATACTTTTTAAGTAAATAAATGGCATGTCTTTAAAAAACTTATATTTATCGTTATTTTGTTTAGGTTTCGTCCACATCTCCTCCAGGTCCTCCAGGATAACATTGTGTGGCCGAGTACTAACGTTAAGCTGTGGCTTTTTATCAATGACATTGGTCATTCTTCTATTCTATTGCATCAAAGCTCTCCTAGGCACTGCTGTCATACTCTGGACTTTTTCCGCCGTTTCAATTTTGTTAACCGTCTTCGTTTACATCTATTCACCGAACGCCACATTTTTTTAATCACGTATTTAGAGTCTCGTTAAGGTTTCTAGTCATTAAGCTCAACTGATATGAGTGTTTATTAAACTATATCAAAGTCATGATTTCTTTAAACTTTATTCCTCTTAGTCTGTTCCCATTTAAAATTGATAAGGTGTAACTTTTATGACTATGACAATGGAAGTGAAATAGTGAAAATGAGCTTTGAATAATAATGAAACAAACAAGTCCTCTCCACCACTTAACCTCTAAACAATAATAATGAAACAAGAACTAAATAATAACAAACATTACTAATTTAAAAACTATCCATAGAAATAAAAATAAAATAGAAATTCATTGATAAATCAATTAATATTTATTAATTAAAAAAGTTCAGTAGAAACATGTGCTTTTGCTTTGTCAGTGATTTACCAAATAACTAAGTAACTCTAAACTCAAGTTAGTTTAGTTACAGAGAGCAAATTAAAATTAGTTATAAACAATAAATAAAAAAATATACTGTGGATGAATAATTTTATTTGTATGAAAATTAAGGTGATAAAGAAACATTTAAGAAAGTTAAAATTCATCCAAACAATAGCAAATTTAAATACCCCCGTCGCAGCAAACCTGCGTACTCAGCGAATTTCCACCTCAATAATATGGCAATAATAATACAAGTATATGACAAGATTGATCAATCAATACTTGTTGATAAATTAGAGTATTTTGCCTATTTTCCGTAACATTAAAAAACATTAAGGAACTTAATTATGTTGTTTGCTGATTCTAATGGTGAAAATAAAAAAATAAAAAATTACATGGCAAAATAAACAATAAAACTTTTTTGGTATACCAAGTATGGTATATACCAGGATTGCTGCTGTGAGGAACACATAAACTATGATTGTTTTAGCATAAACGTATGGATTCCAACCACATGAAGCTAAATACCAAGTTTCACAAACACTATTGGTTAATAAGGGAAATATGAATTTAACAACTCCATAAGATTTAGCATTGGGACGGTGGCGTCGTCCTGTAATCCAGCTACTTGGAGGTCACGAATTGTGGATAGTTGTGAGCGATGGTCGGTGGGTGTAGTGTTCTCTTGAGTGGATTAACGTCCGCACTATTAAATACTACGTAAATCTGCAAAGACCATCCTCGTAAATAGACCAATTCGTAATTCAGAGGCCATGGTTCGAATTCCACGTTAAACTGTAGGTCCCTTAGTTGCCATCAGCTGTTGGGCCATTATTAATTAACAGTCCTATCTAAGGAACATGTCAGCCTTAATCAGTAACAAGACTACAAGATCGCGCCACAATCATCTTACACTCAATCCTCATTCATACTTGGCTTAAAATACCTACATTGTGTATGGTTGCCACTTCAATTATTTAATCTAATCTAATATGACTCTAGGCGTCTAAAGAAGAAAAAATAACACCTAGTATTATTACCTATCTAACAACAGCTCAACGTTAGAAAGTAACAAGACAAGTTACAACAGTACAACAACAACAGGCAAGTAGTAACAAGTAACAAGAGAGGCTTGTAATTTGTAACCTTGCCCTATCAAAACATTAAAAAATACCACAGGGAATAAACACTGGTAAAAAAACAATAAACAATATTACGGCTGCACCGTGGTGGCGCATGGGCCTTGTAATCTAACATTAAAAATGCATTTTCTGGCTTATTCATGGACAGATTATGGGTACCAAAGTACCCATCAATTTGAAATTAAAATTGCAATCTTTTTTATATCTTGTAAAAATTTTATAAAGTTAATGGTATTTTTGTTATTTAAGTTTAAAGATTTTTAACCACCGCCATCTTGAAAATACAAAAGTAAACTAATTGATACTTTTAGAATATTTTTGTCTTTGGCTAATAAATATGTGTGCAAATTTTGGTTTCTGTATCTTAAATAGTTCCTGATATATAACGTGTTTTGTATAAAATACCAAGTAGCAGCTAGTGCCTAAAGGATTTTTCGACATATGTTTATAGGAAATCTTTTGTTTATTTTGTTGAGTTCTATCACCCCTCGAAGTTTGTCTCCGACTTGAATGAACACCCTGTATGATTAATTAAATAAATAATAATTACCACAAAACCTTTAATAGTTTTTAAGATTTGCTTCCTCTCACCTGTGTAACAGAACAAGAGGAAGTGTTATTTACTATTTTTATACTTTCTGACTTCAAGTTTTAGCTGATTTTAGGAATTCAATCATAATTTTTATTCAGTATAAAATGCAGTTAACAATGTAATGTGTTGTATATATGTTAGTTGCATAATTAAATTAATTTATTGGTGGAAACTTTGGAAAACAGACAAAAATTTAAACAAGAATTCAGTAGGGCTCTATGACAATTTTTTTATATCTGATAAATAATCTCTTTTTTCGACTATACCATATTCACCTAAAATACATACATGTAACATTTCACAAAGGATGTTTTTGCAGAGATTTTAGAAATATTCAGTTTATATAAAAATTTAATAACCACAAAGTCAATAAATTTGTGTCTTACACTTTTTAAAAGTCGGATTCAATCCGTAACAAAACTAGTTTCAAAACAATACATACAAAGCTCAAATCACAGTTAAAAAGAATTCACTGGAAACATCAACATAACAAGTATGACATTTTAATGTCTTTGGTACAAGCAGTTGGCAACATATATACGTAAACCCCTGTTTCGGTAATTTAAATCACAAATTTACACTAGGTCATATAAAATACACCTGTACATGTATATACAATACTAACACTATTTGGAGGTTTCAACCTTTTAACTTACAACTATTATAGGCGTAATCATCTAATCTACTTAATATAACAGGAGCTTTTCTTGTCAACACATTACACAAGAATGTAAGTAATGTACAAAACCAAATTTTAACATTTGTTGGCACAAAATGGGTTCTGGAAGAACTTATTATTAGTAAATGATTTTTGGATACTTTGAATCGTATTTTTAAGCGTTCAATAGCGTTATAGCATAGATGAACGGATACTAAATCCTACTTATAATCCGTTCCTCTCTGGTTATAGTGTATTAAAAGAGAATTATAGATGTAACTCAAGTGTTCTCGTACATTACCGCGCTGCTGTCTGTAACTAACAATGTAAGTCAGTATTTCAAAATTATATTGTATACTCATAAGATCTATTATCTGTAGGTATTCATTCTAAGATACTATAGAGGAAAATATTATAAACACGATGCTGCTATGGATTTTATAATAAAATTTATGATAGTACTCTCTGCAACCGCAGCTGATGTACTGTAGAATAAGAAAAAACAGCTGACCACCCAGCTGATCAATTACAAAGCATTCAAGGTTAGGGTTCAGAATCAGTGGAAGTGAAACAAACATAAACATAAATATAACCTCAACCTTTGTTAAAAATTTTATAATCCCCCTGCTCTCTCGTTTTTTTAGTCAGTGGAATTTTTAACGTTTTGATTAAGATATGGAACGATTGATCAAATTAACTGTTCTCAATTCAGTCCATTAATCTTATCTCAACTCAAGTGCAGCTCTGGCATTATGGTAGTAGAGAATGTGGGAGTCTAAGCAAATTGACCCAATTGTACCAAACCATTATTACTTAGTTACAGTATATGGATTATTTTTGCTATGTTTTGTGCAAAGTTTCTTCATTACTACTAGTTATATCAGTTCAAAGAAGATACTTTTTTATTTTTAGAATAATTTATGGATTTTAGTTCTTAACAAGAAAGAACATCATTTTGAACTGATTAACAAAACATGTGTATAAATAGCCAAAATGAACATAGATGAACTTTTGAAATCATACCTATGTGGAGACTATAAAAATTGCCTTCAGATAATCAGTGGAAATTCAATAAATAAAGAAATAGTAGAAATTAAGCAAGATATTGTAAATTTCGGAAATTTAAATGACATTTCGGCAGAGCTTTTGTTGAAAAACAACGAAGCAATATGTATGGCAATTGTAAGTTCAGAGTTTGATTTTTTCACTGAATTTTGTTAGAAAATAAGGTTAAAAGATGTGGCCTATCACGTAGCCAAATCCACCTTGGCACTAAATAATAACATGGCTAAGACAGTGAAAACTGTCTGAAAATGAGTAGTATAACCATATTTTAGCCAATCATAGACAGTATTTTGAAATGTTTTATCTTTGACATCTTAACGTAAATATCAACACGAGTACAATTTTAATTCTATTTTACCCTGTATAGTGGCCCTTATTTTTTTATAAATATTGCGTTCAAAACTTTATTATTCTATTTTCAAAAGACATGTTTTTGATGAGGTATATTCCACATTATCTTTTTTATTGGGCACACTCATCTATTTTTATTTTTTGTGGCTGGATCTCGTCAGTAACATATAACATACACAAAACACACACAAAATATCGATCCAGTCACTTTATTCCGACGTTTCGCGGGACCGAAACATTAACGTCCCGCGTCTTCAGGGTTTAAAAAACTTTGCTTTTCCCGCACACGGGCCGAACGCCTAACCACGACTGACGAAACAACAGCACTTGTAGGGTGGAGAGGAGGGGGGTCCTATTCATGTCTGATATCTTATCAACCCCTACAGCTTTCCCTTTAAGTACCTCCAGTTCCTGTCTGACAATATTCAAATAAATGGGACTCACATCAATCGACGGTTGAGACAACGGCTCATTTTCAATAGCCATAAACAATGACAGCCACATTTCTTCGCCTCCAATCTGCCTCTTTATATAAAATTTTGCTTTCCTCCCATTTCACTAAATATATCATATTATGTTTCTTTTAGATGCAAATGGATGAAAATAAAAATAAATGGTTGGAGTCACTGCAGTGTTTTATAAAACTTCATTCTAACTACAAGAGCCTTCCAATTATACCTGTAGAGCTGGAAATGAACATCGTATACAACATACTCTGGTGGTTGTGGATAAGACCAAGGTCTTTGCTTAACACATCATACTATATGAAGATCATTCTGAAGGCTTTATCTTGCTGTTTAATTAAAGGTAAATTGTTATGTTTAATAGTATGGTGATGTTTAAGTAGGCCTACCAGATTATACTTTTATTTATTTAAATTGGTCTTGGTGCTGATACATCCGAGTGATGGGTTGCAGTCTTGTGGATTCAATTATTTGTACTGCTTATGTTTAAAACATATGCCGCTTTTAATATTCATGTTGGATGTGAAGTACAATTTGTTATCAGGCAAACAAATGGTTCTGATGAGACAACTTATTAGTTGTCCGAATGTATAGTATTAACTACTTGTAGTTCTTGTAGTACTGTATAGTATCATACTAGTGTTGTCTTATTGTATAGTACTACTGTTTAGTATTATATACAGTATAATGCTAGTCCTCAGGGTGGCAGGAGATGCCGTATAGTCTACGAATAATGATTACGTCGGTTATGGAATTAATTCAGGTATTATTCTATATGTAGGTTTTACTCTATGGTAAATAGGTTTTCAATATGAGAAATCAAAATTATAAAAAACTTGAAAATATTTCAATTATTGGTTTCTGATTTCAGTGCTCAAATCGAATGGGGAAGTAATTTTGGGCCAACAGATGTGTTTAGACAATGTATCGAATGCTGTAAGTTTCCTCAAAAAAGCATCAGACCATCTTTTACTGCTGAAGCCTGTCGCTTGTATTCAATTGCTGGATTTAATCACAATGACTGTTCTCGTATTTCTGAGGGAGCGAATGTCCGAAGCTGCCGTCGAGTGTATGTCTTTCATGACTAAAATTGTGAAGCAAATAGATCTGCTGAGGCTCCATACTGAACCAAAAGAGAAATCAGATTGTGAAGTGTTTTATTTCAAATTTGGCTTCAAGAGTGTAAACTCCACAGCAGCATTGAGTAACAGTAGACTGTCCATTGGGGCTTTTATCGTCATTTGTAGTTTGAACTGTGCAGTGAATAGAGAATACGAACTCGGTGTGGAATGTTTTAAAGAACTGTCTGAGGAAGAGAACTCATACAACTTCATGGTGAATTATTTAAAAGGTTTGTAAATTGTACAATAATTATTAGTTACTTAGAATAATAGACATAGTACCAGTAGGCATGACTGACTCTCACCGAGCATAGTCACATGCTCGGTGATACACGGTGGTGGCGTCAGTGGTCCGTGACTCTTGGGCTTTAACTTAACATGTAGTTTAAACCATGTGTTAAAAAATGGGCTTTAAAATACTTATGTAGTTTAGTACTGTGGTTTTCTCAAGTCTATTTTATATTGCTTATGCAGGGGTTTTCATACAACCGTTTTACAGTATATGGTACACAACTACACTGTTTGTCTATTATTTCAATACCTGAAAAAAATTGTGTTTTAAAATCAAAGTCACCGACAAAGGGTTAAAAATATAACTCCAATTTTAAAACTTTCCAGCTCATTGCCATCTGATGTCCCAACACCTGAGTGAAGCCAAACTGTGCCTAGCGTACGTCATGTCCGGGCAAGTGCCTGTTAAACAGATGGCTCATTATCGTCTGCTGCTGGCACGGCTGCTCGATGCCCAGGGTGACCACCAGGCTGCGTTGGTGCAGTGTGATGCTGTGCTAGCGTCCCACCCGGCCCACTCTGTTCTCACTAGTCTCGCTGCTTCCCTAGCTGCACGGCAGGCCTGTAAACTTGGTGTTACCACCGCAGAACTCAACTATAGAAAGCAGCTTGTACAGGTTTGTGTTAGATTTAATTTATTTACATATATTTTTTTACAAAATTAATTCCTTTATAATTTTTCGTTCTAAGTCTTGCTCTACACTCCTGCTTTCACTCTCACAGGGTAAACGGAAATAACTCTTTTGGGTTCTTGTCGTTTTAAGTTCACAGTACATTGCTGTATTTGACTTTAGTCGCTAATTTACCCACCAGTATAATTAAGTAAAATAATGATAGTTGTTAGTTAGTACATAATGTAAAAGATATGAAGATGAATAGGATTTGAAAAAAAATTCCAAAATAATATAATCATTTTTTAAGCAGTTTTTAAACACAATTTTGTGATTTAATATAATTTCATTTAATAAAAACTTTATCTTATAAGGTAAGAGTTTTAGACCAGGCCTGATTTTTGCCATAATAATACCTTTTCTGGAAAACAGGCCCTCAAGGCTGGCGAAATAGAAGACAATGGCCGTTTTGACACCTTTGAGGAATGTTGCGTTGTGATCCTGTCTCATCAGTTTTACGTCTCTTTGCCAGAAGCTCTTTACACTCTGTCACGACAGCTGTATGTAGCTGGGGTATGTAAGTATTTTACAAACTCTATGAATTTAACACGTTAACTACTGCACCTATTGTTTACATGATTACTGTATTGTCAAACATAATTATTGTAGTTTTATTTTTTCAATCATATGGGTTTTTTACTCATGTAGCTTTTATACATAAAAATTTCTAAACAGAAAATTTAGATTTGACTTCGTCAAACCGCTTAGCCATTATAAGTGGCAACAAGAATCATGAGATTCTGAGTAAATAAGACCCTGAAACAAAGACAGTTGTCAATGATCGTGCATTGATTTGAACTTACAATCGAAGGAACTACAGAGGAACCTTGATTTAAAGAGATTAAGAAATATATTCGTTATATAGGGGTGTTCTTAAAAACGAGGTTAGTTAAATTGAGGTTAAATTCTGCCGAAATTTGTAATATAGGCCTAGGGGTTAGTTATAACCTCCAAATAAAGAATATTGAAAGTGCCCAATCTCTATTTAAAGTAGATTTTTATTCATATGTTAAGTTTGATGTATGTTAAACGCAAAAAATACAATTTAAGATTGATCGAACACAAGTTTTTTACTTAACCCATTGGGTTAGACACACAAGTTCGACTCAAAAAGCCGAGCATGGACTGAATGCCAGACTACGAGTCTGTCACGTGATCGGTAAATACACAGTATATTTCCTCGTAGTTCAATCTTTTCCGATAGATGGTGTTGCTATATCCTGTAGAAAAAATGTATAATTAATTTATTTTCTCGGTTGGCCAACCTGTTGAGTTGTTATTTAGCAATGTTTTGATTTTTAAGGCGCGAGCCTTATAAATAAAAAAAGTAACACAATAAATAATTGATGTATAGTCCTTACTATAAGGAAATTCATAAAAATTGTATCTTGAATGTATAACTTGTAGTTCTCTAAAAATGTAGTAAATGAAGTTGTGTTTTGAGTCCTGTAATTAATATAAATTATCTTTGCCAGTATCATGTCAAAGCTTTGGAAAGCTATACAGAGCTGCTGGAGCTGGTTAGAACGCAAGTGTTGCAAGATCCTCTTGTGCTACCATGCCAATCTCAGCTGATCCAGGAGTGCATTCTTGCACACATCAAATCAAACAGTCTCCCAGGTCAGATAATCTTTGTTCCGTTGTACTGTAGACTCCCTTTTATCTGTGTTAATGGTTGAAGAGCGATCATGTGTAATTTAAATCGTGAATAAAACAAACCCAACCTAAAATACACTAGAAATAAGCAAAAACGACAGTGAAAGCAAAATAAGACATAAATAACGTTTACTGAATGTGTTGTTTATAAATGTGAAAGACTTCAAATACTAGATTACTTTTAATAACCACACTATTTTTTAAACATTATTTTCACATCATTAAAAAAACAGTCCAATACTTGAGCCAAGTGCATTTTATCACAGGCCATCTTTAGTAGCTACGAGGAAAAAATTCTTTTATTGATATTTGTTTCTTGGCATTTCCTTCCTTTTTAACAATAGTGGACTAAATTGTTCTCAGTACCATAAGATTGCACAGTAAAGTGTCATGTTCCTCTTCCAAGAAGTCAAATTTTCTCTGTATAAAGGCAGGCAGTTGGGTATGATATCTCGAACAATACCATATGTGTCGCAGGCGGTAGCTAAAATTAGTAGCCGCAAGGATGGACGTTTATTCGCTAAACTTCACTTGCTGTAGTTGCTATGTTGTTTGCTACTTGTGGATGGTTGGGAGTCTACTGTACCTATTTTAGACTCAATTTCAATTTCACATGTAGTAAGATTTCTCTAATCTAAGTTGCAGTGCAGCCAACCTCCCACATTTGTTCCGCCAGAATGTATTTTGATCACGTTGTTTAGTGTTTTATGGAGGAAACTAGTGCTGAAATATTAATTTGTAAAGTTAAGAAAAGAGATGTGATTTGGAATACTTCTTCAGAAAATTATAGGGGCTGATATTGAAGAACCGTAGAACGGCTTTGATCTATGTTGGGGTATAATTTTTAACAAACTAGTTTGATATTACTGTTATAGTACCCTCACCCTCAATCCTTTACTACAACAAAAATCTTAACACACCACATAAAATTTACTGTGGAGTTTTTTTATCATATGTTCCGTAACAAAGAATTTACATTCAGTGAGTGGAAAAATTACTGGTTTTTCAAAAGACACAGGATATTTTTGGCCCTTGACAACAATAATAGCGAAATATCACATGAATGAATATTTACAAAATCCATCCTCATCCTACACTTCTTAAGCTTATGGGTGTTTGTTATAGGCGGTGAACAGCTGTGCCGTCAGCTGGTGAGAGATCATCTGCCGCACACTGGTGGTGGACGAGACAGCTGTAGCGAGTGGGAGGTGACACTCTATGGCATGGAGGATGACGTGGTCACGTTGATGCTACTTGCTGATATACTGTCCGCCGCCGGGAACAAGAGGAATGCTGTAGAGGAGCTGAACAGGTGCGAAACCTTGGTGACCTCATAACTACATAATTATGTTCCAGTCAGCATGACTGATGATGGGTTAAACATATATTGTTGTCTAATGGGAGTCAGGATATTTTGACGAATAAAATTTCCTGATTTGCCCCACAGGTGCCAGAGTTCTCTGATGGAGTGGAAAGAGCACACAAAAAGTGAGGCTGACCAGCAGCTCTGTGATTGGCTGCTGAGTCGTACACTGTTGCGCAAGGCGAGAGTGAGCAGTACGACGGACGCAGCTCACTACTTCCGCAGAGCTCTCATGCACAGGCCAGGTGAGAGCTGTTTATCTTATTGGGAATATCCTTCATTTATAGGTATCCTGCCACATGGAGCAAAATCAGTGAATTAACAGTATATTTCATCAGTGATAGTGAAATGGCGACCTACCCAGGTAGGTATTTTAAGCCAAGTATGAATGAGAAATCGGTGGATGATTGTGGCTCGATCACTTGAAGGTCGGATAAGGAAGGTTCTACTGTAGCTTATTGTCACACTATTAATATGAAACAATATTGATCATAAGAGTTTAAATGTGATATGCGGCAGGGGACAAGGAGGTGATGTTCCACTACAAGCAGTGGTCGCTGTGGCACCCGGACCATGAGTCCTTCGACCCTGGCGATGCGAGCGCAGCTGTCACATTCCCAGCAGACGACATACACAACCTGGCCGTCCGTCACATCTTGGTCTGCAGCGTCAGCGACGAGGAGTGGAACCACTTGTTTGAGCTCCATACGAGCCAAAACATTATTGAGTCATTGTTCGACGACGACGAAGACTAATTTTCATCAGGTGATTAAAGTTTTGTACATTTGTAAACTGTATCTTTTACTTGAACCCTGGCCTTATAGGAACTTACTTTACTTTTCACTAAATCGACAATCTACCCAGGTAGGTATTTTAAGACAAGTATGAATGAGAAATGAAAGTAGAAATGTGGCACAATCTTGTATTCTTGTTACCGATTAAGGCTGACATGTTCCTTCGACAGGACTGTTAGTTAATAGCCCAACAGCCAATGACATCTAAGGGACCTACAGTTTTAACGTGCTACCACTTAATTATGTGCCCATGTTAATTAATTGTGGTTGAATACTGAAGCCTTAGCTACGGTATTAAATATGCATATCTAGGATACAGTAAATGAAATAAATATTTTTTTTGTACTTAAGTATATTACATCTACATTTATAAAGTTTGTGTCTTGAAAAAATTAAGTATGTATGTAACTATGTGAAATACTAATGACATGTAAAAGTTCTCTAAAAGAATTATTGTACTCTAAATCTAAATGTAAAAATCACTTACAGTATACAGTAATTATACAATAAAGGCAGAAGAGCGATTTAAGAAACACAGCCCTTCCTAAGACAGAGGTTTTGGTAAATTTTATTAGATCAATATTAGAGTTGGAAGAATTCATGAATTAATTGCAACCAAGAATTTAAAATATTATCAAACTTTGAGCAGAAGGTGGATAAATTAAATTCTTAGTTATAGTTATAAAAGGTTTATTAACATTTCCATATAATTTATTACATTTTATAACAATTTAAACCATAATCATATTTTTGTTTATTTGAATAAAACATCTTAAAATATTTACAACGATATGACTTGGATGGGTGACAAACTATTACATTAAGTTCTCGATAATTTGAAATCACAATAGATCCTAAATAATCATTTAATAGTTTTCTAAACAATTCTAACTATTATAAGAAAAATAATTGTTCATTTTTCTTAGTTGTTCAGTTGCTAGTTAGTCAGTTGCTCTTATACAACTTTTCTAAAACTTGCTAAAACTGAACATTTCTTAAATATTTTGCACTGCTATCACCAAATCAAATTTAATACTAACAGCTTTCTGTCGTCGCCTTGAACGGAAGGACAAATAAGTTGTATAAATAGTTAAGTCATAACAACACCGCCTTAATTTATTGAAATATATACTGCAAAAAGTTTTAAAATCAGTCTTATAACCTTCCTAAACAACTTTTATGGAGTCAGATTAAAAAATATTGAAAGTTGCCCATGACCCCAGTTAATTTTTGTTTACAATACCAGTACATCCAAGTTTGCTTTGAAAGTTTTTAAACATAAACATATATAATCTTGTCCACCATTAAAAATTAAAATAAACTCAAACCACCCATTACACACCACAAGTTACACGAAGGCACGGCCCCAATAAGTGGTATTGGAAATTGAGAATGTGCTGGAACTTGGAATTTTAACAGCTTTGCCATTTTTGAAATATCATTTATTTAAATTGAGAGCCTAGATTAATATTTGTTGTTTTTATGTTAAAACAATATATTTAATATCGGTAAAAAGGAAAGACTATGAGTTTTATTAAAAGTTGTACAAAGATTTTTAGGGGTAACCATTTGAACAATTTTTTTCAACAATATAAAATAAGATTACATATTTTCAGTCACAGTCCTAAAAAAGGTTTCAGATATATATTTTATCCTACATGTTTCAGATTTTATAAAACTCTTGAATCATGTAGGCTGAAATATATCAAAGATCTTTGACTGAAATGTAACCTTATTGTATTTAACTAGTCAATAACAGTGTGAAGACAGCATAATGAGTAATCTTTTTTCAAATAAACCTCACTAATTACGCAGACTTAACTGAGTTTCGTTCTTTCCCGTTTTTTATAAACGATTTATTCAATCTTTCGGGAAGAGCAAACTTTTAAAGCTGTCAATGGCAAATTCCAGCAAGTATTGAAACTAGTCTTATCGAGTCAATCGAGACGTTCAAGCCGCGGCTGTTGCCGAGCCTCCGAGACCTAGCCAGTCCCGTGGGTTCTTCAGCACTTCCACCAACTTGCCTTCTTTGCTCTCTGGATCCGGCACATGCATGTATTCCCACCTCTGGAAAAGAATCACATGATATATTACGATAATGGATGACTAACTTGAATATAGTTATTAAATAGGTTTAACCCTTTCACTTACATTTTTTTGACATTCCCCAGGCCAAAAATTACCATTTTTGGTAGGGAATTTCAAAAAACTTCAATTCCTTGATCTATCTAGCTCTATAAAGGAATTTTGAGGAATACTATTGGTTTCTTATACAGAATCAACTATAGGATCAATCTAAACGTTGTTTTCAATTGGCTGTTTTTAGCGATAGAGATAAAATTATAACCAAAATAAATCGTGAAGCTTACATATTAAGAAACATATGGGATCTATTGGATTTCTGAGGAACTAACTCGGTGCAATCTATATATATTTAGGGACAGTGACTCGTCATCGCTTCAGGTAATGGTAGCCGGTATTGCGACAGCGGAAAGCCGTCGTTGTATGCGAATGGGTTGAGGTTATTAAGATCCCTCAAATGTCATTGGCTGTTTGACTATTAATTAACAGTCTTGTATAAGGAACAAGTCAGCCCTAGTCTATAACTAGACCCCAAGATCGCGCCACAATCATATTACACTCAAACATGGCTTAAAATACCAACCAGGGTTCTTTGCCATTACGGAAAGGTAATAATAATAAATAATTATTTATTTATGATTAAATGGATGAAAAGTACTTTTTGTAACTTGTCCGGAAGTACCGTATTGGTGCTTGATGAGATTCAACTCCTCGGCTTTGCCTAGTGATTGAACCTCTATCTCACACTGTAACAACCACATTCCGGACTAGTAACGAAATATACTACTTTTTTCTACTAATACACCACAAGTGCACCCACCGCAGTCAGTGGTAGCGACATCAGTATGCTCTCGTATCTTGCCCCTGGAGTGTACAGGCCAAACTTGGTGCCTCGGTCGTAGATTAGATTGAACTCAACGTATCGTCCGCGTCGCAACAGTTGCCACTGGCGCTCTGCGTAACCGTAGCCATCATTCTTGTGCTTCTCCACTGTCAATAAAGTCAATTTGTTAGATTATACAGAGTACTTTGCATTAAGTTCCGCTAATTCTACATTTTTAACACTTTGTTTTACTCATTACTGTAATATCGTTGGCTTTTCCATTTTCATCACAATCAATCAGCTTATTTAACAAACTAATTTTTGAAGCATATCAACTTAAAACCAAATTTTTTACCAATTACTTTTAATTTTCAAACAATTTACATTTTTATAGAAACAAATATTTACAAGTTGTCGAGGGTTTCATTGTTAATTTAAAATCTAGCATATAAATATTCGATGAAAGTATGAAACCAAAAAAATAGAGGTCTTAGTCTTTGTTTGGAAGATTACAATAATTGTGTCAATAACTCACAGAGTGAAACAATCAAAAGTAATTGACACAAGAATATACCTTTACAATCACAAAAGGAAGTGAGATAATTAAAAAAACCTTCTTAAACATTCTGGGAAACAACTGGATCTGAAACATTTTGTGTACAATTCTAGCTTCAATATGAAGTTTTGCAAGTGAAACTTTAACTTTTACAGTTTGTAGAAAAAATAATATAATGAGAGTATACATATTCTAAGTGGTGCAAAAATTACCCAAAGGAACATATGAAGGCGTCACAGCTTCAGCGCATGATTTCACAAACTGAAAAGCTTTTTCTTGAGAGGGTGAATCTATATCGTCGAAAAATATTCCTCCAACTCCACGCCTTTCTCCTAGAAAAATATGGTGTGACATTTTTCAAAACTTTAGTAAACACCACCACTATCCATGGTGTGTAGCATGGGTCTTGCTTTGAAGTGTGGTTGGTATATTGATTAGCAAAAAAAAAATCACACTAAGAACTAGGTATAGATAGGCAGCATACTGTCAGTTACAAATAAATAAACACTGGGGGTAAAGACAGTAATATTTGAAGGTGATTACGGAGAGTAATGATGAAATAAATAAATAATATAGGTTGTACAGATACAGTTTTAAAAACACATGTAAAATAACTAACTAAAATATATTGTTGGTGATTGGGTTTATGTTAATTAGTTTATCATTGGACATTTTCCATCATGATTAGTAAAACAAAGTTTTACGACGTTTTGGGACAAGGAATCTAATCCTCAAGTCAGTCACACACAAAACGCCAAAGTTAAAAGTTCATCCACATATTACAATGGCTCAAGAAGCAGTGATTCAAATGCTCAGTACACAAGAGTCACGGTAATCTGAACATCCGACTAATCGGAACAACCTGATGGGGAAAAAGGTTACTGAGTTTAAACTAAAAACGAAGCAATTAAATATTGGTTACAACATTTTAATCCACAGCACGGCATCAATAATTTTACATTATTGCGAACATTAAGTTAACAATCTATACAATAATAACTTACTTTTCAAAACATAAGAATTCAGTTATCGTCTTTTGACGTAACAAAGAAATCCTGGTAGCCAAGTTGCACCATAACATTAACTTAAAGCATTTGGATATAGCGGTACACTGTTGCTCGAGATAACGAAGGTCGATGTCTAGCTACACAATAGATTCGATTCTCACGGTCCGACTCTTATATCATAGCTTTTTGGCCAACTACTTTTCGAACATTTGAGTTCATCTCCAGCAATGCCCGTGATTACGTAAAAAGTAGGCCCACAGACGGCACTGTTTTATCATTGTTTGTTTTTATGTGTCAATGTGTGTGTCGTGTTAGCGAATTTCCCATGGGGAAGAAAATTATAAATCATAATAATTACATTATAATTTTATACAATTTAAAAAATTTCTAAATTTTATCTTTCACAATTAAGAATAAGCTTTAAAACTACACAATTTACTTCTTTAAAGTTTTGCTCTATCTCCAACGGTTACTGAGATATTAAAAAATCTAAACACAGAACATTGTATTTTGGGGCTTCAATGTTAATCTCATGGAGGATAAGAAAAAATGAATATTTCACTTATCAATCTATATTTTTGGATGAAACTTGATATTTAGCTTCATTTTGTTTAGATCCATCCATTTATGATTAAAAATCATAGTTTATATGTTTAACATGGGATAAAGCTACAAATAATAATGTTACAAATGAGCTTTTAGTGTTTCCTCAGTACCAAACCTGCATACTTTTCCATGTTACATGTTAATCTATATAAACATATTAGATAGCGAAATAGGCAAACAAGGAGTTTAAGCCCGGCGACCTTTAATTCTTCTTTTGCCCAGGACCAAAAACTATAGTCCGTTAAAATTTTTATATATATATAGTATAAATATGTATATTTATGAAACTTGTATATATATATGTATAAATGTGTCCCTGGTCGATAACTCTCGTCTAAAAAAATACAAAATTGTAAGACGTGTATTCCTACAAATGTCGTAAAAGAATGAGTCTTCAAAGGGAGCGTGTATTTGGGGGGTTTTTTCAGATTTTTTGTTCCATGAAATTATAAAAATTTCTAATTTTAAATTTCCCCATTGGTGTAGCAAACCTGTTTCCTTAAAGTTTTTTTCATACTCGATATATAAAAAAATTAAACACAGATACCATGTTGACTCTTGTGGAGTAATATGAAAAATAATTTTTACACTTATATATCTAAAATTTATGGATGAAACTTGAAATTATAGAATAGGACCCATAGAATAATAACACTCACATTTTATCGACACTATTCCCATAATATAAAACTCCTTTGTCATATTATTAAAAAAAATTATCATTATATTAAGCAACTTGATTTCACCGCAGGTACTCACCTCTCCTTTCCCATTTTAACATTCGGCAAAATTCTCTGAGTGCGCAATATTATTATTATATTATTGAAGGTCTGCTACAACGGGGGTATCATATATTTATTAACATTATTTTATATATTGACGAGTGCGCAGGTTCATAACGGATAGAACGTTCCTGCAGGAACACTTGATGCCGTTCAGATAAAACATGTAGTGGACAAACTGATATGTGAACTGTGATAAGATGTAAGTTAATTGCTCTAAATACACCATTCGGGTCTAAAATAATGGACTTTTATAGCACTTTTAATGAACTTTATACTGAACTTCCGGGGTAATCCGAACAGTGTTTGGTCCCAATTAGTTCGGATTACCGGGACTCTGGTGTACTTTGTTTTTTGAGCTTTGGTGCTGTGTGTTTGACTTTTATAGTTTGGTATTCTTTGTAAGTTTTTTGACTGCTTTAAACTGTTTTGTTGTGAGGCTTATAATGATTTAGTCTGGGTCATGTAACAATCTTATTATATAAGCTTCAGTTCACCTGAGGACAGGATCCACGATCCAGATTCCAGATCACGAAACATCGTGACACTTTGTTGTTTACAGATTCTTTAGTTCAACAGTAATATTTTATTAAAAGTGTAGTGTTTTACAAAAAACAATCTATATAAGATTTACTGTAGGTGTATCATACAAAAGTGAATGCGAAAAATACTGAACCGACCGGTTTGAAATTTTAGGCAAAGGTAGATCTTAAACTCATGCAACACATAGGCATACTCATTTCCTTAAAATCCTCTTGGGCTACGCCCTGTGAACGTCCTAAGTTTCAATGTTTACATTTTTAGAGAATGAAAACATAAAATTACTTGAATGTCAACAGCTGTGAATACTAAAATTTGACAGTTCGAGAAGAAGGAGAAGAAGAAGAAAGAGCTGCCGTGACCGTCCTAGGTTTCAATGTTTACATTTTCTAATGACAACATCCGTTTGCACTATATTTTGACAGTTCAGGAAGAAGAAGAAATAAAGTTGATTTTTCAGATAAACTGCTGGATCGAAATTAGTGAATTATTTGAAATAGCGGAATGGTAGATTTTAAGTTTTTTTCCGACGACTGTCTCTATTACATTAATCCTTATCCTCTCCCAATATTTGACATATGTTACTTTGAAATGTTGTAGACACTCCTGTTTTGTCATTTTGTAAACAATGAAGAATTAATTAACAATACCTTAAATGTATCGGTAGAGCCTACACCTTTCAGCCTTTTTAGCCCGTGCGAAGAACGGTACTTTGCGATATTAAGAAACTTTTATTAAAATTGTAGTGTTTTACAAAAACAATCTAATAAGATTGCTGTAGGTGTAACAAATACAAAAGAATATTTCTAAATACAGATGTTTGAGAGCACCACGATTTAGAATATGTATTTTTAAAACTGACTTTTACAAGCTGTGTTAGTATGATCAAACTGCAATTGACCACACAATAGTTAGTTAATAAAATTCAAAAAGCCTTTCAGCAAAATTTAAAATTTGGTTGAAATTACAGTAAGTGAGCCTAGTGATTATTTAAATGGTGTGATTACCTGAACGGTGTTGTCGGAGTCTTGAACCTCAAAGTAGCGATAGTTGAAGTGGATTGTCGGCACCATCGGATTACGGGGATGGATAACGGAACTTACTCCGGCAGCAAAAAATGGCAACTTTTCCCCCTCCTTGAACTTCTTACCTCTGAAGTAACAGGATAAACTCATCAAAGGGTTAAATAAATTAGAGAATGTGTTTTATTTATGTAGAATTTGTATTTCAGGTGTATTAAAGGGCAAGTCTAGTGTTGCAATGTTAGTCCCTTCACCATTATGAAATAATATTGATCGCTTAAATTATGTTAGCAATGCACAATAAATGGGATTTGATGGATGATAAGAAATCATACTCTTACTGGTATGTCCCGTTTCAATAAAAAATTTGAGTTAGGCCTATTTGTGAGACTAAGAAACTTTTCATCAATACAACTGAGTATTTTAACCCTTCAACACCGGGATTTTTAGAACTATTCGGAGCTTCTCAATATTAGAGAACGCTGTCTGCCTTTCTAGCATAGTTGTTTTTGCCATTCGGCTGTCTTTGAAAGGAGTAAAACTAAAAAAAATCTCAGCTGGAAGAGCAGATGATAACCACTTGGTTTGTTTACTGTCTGATGTAATGTGGGAAGGCAATGTTTTGTGTTAGTTTGACAGTGTTTTGAACTGAAATATATTAGTTGTTATCTCTACAAGTGTCTTATGTTTTGCTAGCGAAGTGTAGTGCAGTAATAGTAAATATGAAATGGAAAATTTGTTTCAAGAAGACATTTTATCGTAAACTGACATTGTGAGTACTGCCTAGAACTAGGTTATTTTTTGAAGTTTTCAATAAAATATTAGTTTGTAATAGACTTAAGACTGTGGTTAAGATTTTGGTTAGATAGTTATAGTTATCAGTTACAGGTCAGGTTTGCTGGTAGTAGGTGGTCCAAATCCTAAAATAATGCCATCCGAGTGTGTGGAAGGGCTCTTAAAATTCCGGGCTTGAAGGGTTAAAATTAAAATGTTTCGTCTATAACATCACCCAGAATGTAACGTACAATTCCTCTTCCAAGTCCTGTTTGCTGTGCATTGCTAATTTATTTCGTTATTTATAAAACAGGATTCTTTGTAACTTTATTTTACCCTTGCATAGCGGGAGTTGGTCAGTCCCCTGGTAGCCTGTAGTACCTCTGCTACTTTGGAGTTTTGGACAATAATGTAAGACATAAGAGGAAATAAGACGTAAGAGGAATAAGAAACTTGTACCTCGTTATAAACATGAATTTTAAAATTACGACTATTAGGTTAATTTGGGATAAAAATATATTAATAAACTTTTTTTAATTGTATCAATAATATGTATTGTGGAGCTGATTTTTTAGCAATCAATTTAAAATTCCCACTGTTTAAATTTGAAACTCATCATTGTTGATGGTCTATTTATGTTATTTAGATTTTTACTACAAACATTTTCAATCACGATTTTAGTAAATAAAGTTTCTGCTAATCATCATTAACACATTAGTACACATTATATATTCATCATATTTGTAACACACCATCATTATTAGTGTTCATGTTGTACAATTTTTTTTGTTTTTTTGTTTTGATTAAAATTGTGTTGGAAAATGTTTGTAATTGAAATCTGAACATCATTTTAAAATTTATACTCTAAATTAATGAAAAAAATTATTGAAATCAGATGACTAGATTTAATACCTGTACCAAAGAACATCAGAGCGATTGTACATAGATTTGCACTATACAGGTGCTATAGGTAGGAACCTGTAGTTAGTAAGCTCCGCGTACGGTAATGCTATTCTGTTACCTTTGAGTACCCTCTCATACACAAGTAGACTAACCTTGCCCTCATCTGAGCAACAGCGGCGGCCGGCAGCGTACCAGACACCACGGAGATGTTTACTCCCGCCTTCTCCAGCACCTGGCCATCCTGTAGGACACAGGTGATCCCCCCTCCTCCCTCTGGACGTTCCCACCTGTCCACCACAAACTTGGCGTTTCCTTCCTCCTGTTCCTCTAGCGCTCGGCAGAAATCCGCCTGAGAACATCACACTCTTATAACGTTTAACCAGGCAGGCATGGACCATGTGACCAGGTGTTTGCATGTTTTCAATAAACATATGCTTAATGTGATTTTTTAAATTACCAAAACCACTTTTTTACCGCCTAGTTTATGTCTGTCAGTCTCATAAAAGTTTAAACTGTTATAGGCGCCTTCACGGTGGATTCTTACTAGTACAGTAGAGTCCTGTTTAGCTCAGTTAATATTGTTTAACTCAGGTGTTATCCAAAAACTCGGTCACCACGGATATCAAATAAAAACGGAACGAGTAAATTTTTTAATGTTGTTTAATACAAAATATGATTATACCTAATGAATTGCATTAAGGCAACATAATAATTATTAAGTTAATAGTACAATAATTACGAAAAATTTCAAATGCGATGCTATGTTTGATTTGTGGCAAATATTTGATGTTTTATGCACCCAGCGTAGGCTCGGTTAACACGGAACCTCAGTTAAACAGGACACTACTGTATAAATTTTTAAGCTTTAAGAATAACTTGAAACATTAGTTTTCTATTTTCAAACACTGGACACAATTATTAATATAATGGAAATAGTATACCAGAGTCCCATTAATCCGAACTAATTGGGACCGAACCCTGTTCGGATTACCCATAAGTGCACAGTAAAGTTCATTAAAAGTACTAATAAAGTCCATTATTTTAGACCCGAACGGTGTACGTTTGTCCACTACTACATGTTTTTTCCTGGACAGCATCAAGTGCTCCTGCAGAGACGTTCTATCCGTTATGTAATCTTCGTTACATAAAAACGAACAATGACAAAACAGTGCCGTATGTAGGCCTGTTTTTTATGTGATCGGCCATTGCTGGAACTCAAATGTTCAAAAGTAGTTCGCCGAAAAGCGATGATAAATAGTCGGACCGTGAGAATCCAATCTATTGTGTAGCTAAACATCGCCCTATGCTATCTCGAGCAACACTGTACTTGTACATTCGAATGCTTGAGATTTATCTTATGAGACGATGACTCAACTTGGCTAGCTTTTTTAACGTTTTGATGGGGAACAGACCAAACCCCGGTTCTATTACCTAACGTCGACCTATTAGGAATCATCATTAATTAACAACCCAATGACAAAATTGGCGTAATTAAATTCTTATGTTCCTAAAAGTAAGTCATTGTTATTGTAATTAACTTGTTGTACGTGGCAATGTAAAGTTAGTGAAACCATGCTATAGATTAAAATGTTATAATTCAGATTAATTGCTTCGTTTTAATTTAAACTCAGTAACCTTTTTCCCCAACAGGTTGTTCGGATTACCAGGACTCTGGTGTAAATACTTTTAAAATCACAATAAAAAATGTAGCCTATTAAAAAATAAATTGTACCTTCAAACCAATTGAATTCTAAAATTAAAAAGAAAATCAAAAGTAGTTGTTTTTTAATTCTTACTTGAATTTTCATTATTAGAAGTTCCATTCTTGTCTTCATATCAGAACTATTTTTTTCCAAAGTAGCAGCGTCAGTAATAGGTGCTGCCATGAACTCAGTAATTTTCAGCTTTGATCGGGACATTTCCACCTTGTTTCGTGACGTTTCATAAATCAAGAGACCTGTTCCAAACAGTGCTGCACCAATATACCTAAATGTAAATACAAAATTAATTTGAAAATTAAGTGATAGGCTTTTCTTTGATAAGACTAAAAAAAATAGTCTAAATCATTTGATTTGAGATTCTAGATTTAAAAGTAGAGGGTACGTACTATTGACACCATCCTTTGTGTCTTTGTATGTCCTTTGTCCTTTGTATGACACTGCCATACTCTAAAAACAGCTATTTAGTGAGAATTGTAGCTTTATGCCAACAGATCGTCAACAGGGGTTAACTTAATCACTCTTCTCTTGTTACACAATACTAGACTCCTTACTCAAAATATATCATACTTAGCACCTAAACCTATGAAAATTATTGCAGTTTCTATTGTTGGTGGCAAGATTCTAATCCAAGTTTCAAGATACTAGTTTCTTCCAAGATTCTAATTCTTGATGGACAATTTTGTGGTGAAATGATAAATACAAACCTGGAAAATGGGAAAAAAGTAAGTAATTGTCTTTGAAAATACCATAAACTGATCTAAATAGATTGTATTTTACAAAATAATACGGTAATTTCATATTATACCGAGCACATTCATATATTGTATTGTAGCCTATATTCCGACATCCAGCACTCTGCGAAGTTAAGTTTGGAAGGTTATTGATATTTTTAACCTATTCATATTATTTAACTAAGGAAACCAAGCTAACATAACTCCGCAGAGCACTGGATGTTGGATAAACAATGGGTACATTGTATGAACATGGGTGGTATAATAAGAACTGGGAAGGTGGCAACGTTCTGTAATCCAGCTACTTGGAGTTCATAAGTTGTGGATAGTTGAGAGATGGTCAGTGGATGTGGTGGTCTCTTGTGTGGATTAACGTCTGCACTATTGGATACTACTCTGGAAATACCATCCTCGTAATTAGACCAATTCGTAATTCAGAGGCCGTGGTTCAGATTTCACGTTAACTGTAGGTCTATTAGTTGCCATCGGCTGTTGGGCTATTAATTAACAGTCCTGTCTAAGGAACATGTCAGCCTTAGTGAGTAACAAAACTACAAGATCACGCTACAACGCTAAGCCCTCATTCATACTTGGCTTAAAATATTTCTACCTTGTGGTATAGTCGCCATTTCAATATTCTAAGGTTATACAGTAAAGGAAAGGCTTGGCCAGTTGTTCAAGGTGATGAGATTAAATTATTACCTTTTAAACTTGTCTTTTAACTGATATGGCAACATACCCAGGTAGGTATTTTAACCCAAAGAGCAAATATTCAATAGAATCTTTTTTAATCTACCGTTCTATTTTACCCACCAATCATAAGTCGGCCTATGTTTAGTTTTATAATAGAAGTACATTTACCTACACATCAATTATTTGTTTAAGTTAGGTTATATCTACTAACCTCAATTTACTTTGTTGTGAATTGCCCATGAGGGTAATCAAGTCATTGATTTTCCCTAGTTTTTGTCGGAATTTCAGAATCATTTTACTCAAAAATACGAATGATCTGTACTTGAATAAACAATCAGTAAACTTTAAAAAAGTTACATCACATTAGCAGAAACAAAAATAACAGCATTGTTTACTTGGTCAATGTCCATGAAAACAGCTGTTTGGCACAGGTGTTTGCTCAGTATTGATCCAAAAATTTTTAGGAGAAACGGGTTAAATCTTTGTTCTATAAAACAAATGATGGTTCAAATGCGTTGCAAAGCTCAAGAATAACGTGGATTAATTCAGTGTTTCTTCTAAATTTCATTCCGTTATAGTTTAAATGAGAATTTAAAAAACGTGAGTTGTGACAGTCGCAGTAGAATTTTGCCCACTGTCTGTGCATTCCCAGCATTCCCCGCTGCAGTATTTGCGATCAGCAGCAGACGACTGAATCGAGTTGTGTATTTTAGTATGTGGTGACGAGGCACCGTTCGCTATGTTCATGTTGTAATTAAATGGATGTATGTAAATTAGTGAAAAAGAAATGAAGAAATTTACGTTCCAACGCGTGTTAGACGGTTTGCGGTCATCTGTCAGCCAACAGCCACGTCCTGAGCAAGAGATTGTCGAAACACTACGCCCGGATAACTTCCAAGTTGCTAAGGTAAGACAATTTACTTTATTTTATTTAAAAAAAGACATTTTAAATGATATTCGTATATAAGTATATTTAATTTTAAGGTAAAATGTGGGACAACTACTTAACCAGCAATGCGCAACTGGCATGCTTATTGACAATAATATACATACCCTGACATACTTACTTATTGTGATTACTGATTGAAAACGTTATCAGCAAAACAAGCTGTCGTCTGCTTACTTACCACCGTCATCACTTCACACTGACAGTTTGGTTTTATTATAATTAAACTTATTTGAATTGCCTGTCAATTTATATCAATAGAAGTTAAATCATCTCAAAATTAATGTTCAATGACATGAACAAAAATATGTAACTAGGGCATTTAAAAAAAAAGTTTTGATTCTATGAAATTTTAATACAAAACAGATTTGATGATCTCCTGAAAAGTTTTTACTTGTTCATGTTGACTAGTTTTATTTAATAAACTCATAGGACACACATTAGGCCCATATTTTTTGCTTATTTATATATTCAAAGACTTTCAATCCTAGTTATTTAGTTTACAGTACTACAAATTAACTTAGCAGTTTATCAATTAACAAATTCCCAACTTAAAGCCCAGAAAATGTGTTTAAAATGTATTTGAAGATTTCGGTAATTTTAGGCCTATTAGAATTTGAAGTATCAATTAATCACTTAATATCTCAGCACCCTAGTCTCAACAAGCTAACTTTATATAATTAACTGGCCATATTTTTCTCCATCTTTGAAATGAGTAAGTCATTCATTTATCATAGTACAATATCAAGTAACTTATCGAATCAACCTGTTGGTTTTACTAGGCTACTATTTCCGGTTGGAGGAAGGAGACGATTCATTGATGTCATACATGTTTCCTTGACATGCCATCCAAATGTTAAAGTACATGCCTTGCATGTTGTATACATTTGATGTGTACAAAATGTATTTCTAAACTTTGTCAGTTTCTCTCAAGTTTATGAGCTGTTATATAGTACCTGCCTAATAATTTGGAGGCTGCTGGTGTACTTAACGAACTAGATCAAGCTGTTTTTGAACATTGGAATATTAATTAATGTTCCTGACAAATGAAATTGTAGCCTTTGTTCGTAACAGAGCTACGTAATATCATCAAAATCATCACATTAATCCTTCACTCATATTTTTTTGAACGCCCTGAAAGGGTACCTATCTTTTGAAGTTTTTAAATTATAGGAAACTAAAACGAGCCTTAAATGTTCTAAATATATGAACAAAAAATTCAAAGATGTATCAATATTTTGTTGAGTCAAAATTATTATTTTAGGAAACTTTATGATGATTCTATTAGTTTTCGTAGGCTGAGGAGGTAGGCACAATTGTCAATTCTAGGGTATTCTTAAGTCATCAAGGACCTCTCAACACTAAGTCACCTCCTCTATAACATTTCTCGTTTGTAAATTTTATTTTTCATATATGGAAAAATGAATTATTCAAGCTTTTATTATTAACCCTACCATTGTTTTAAATCGAATAAAAACCAAGTGGTTCATAAAGCGAGGAGAAAATATTTTTATAGAAAAACAATTGGTTATCAGAAAAAATAAAGGCCTAATTTAAAACAATTTCAAGTAATTGCCATTTTAATTGGTGCTCGAGGAGCAACACTGTACCAAATTTATTACAAAACTTTTTGGAAAAACTTCAAATTAGACAATAATGTTCTTACAAGTTTGGCATTAATATCTGTAAAATTCTCAATCAGTATTCTGAACAAACATTTGTACAATTATATAACAGCTCAGTTAAACCTGTCACTAGTTAACTTCTGAACTTTATTACCTAACCCATCATAGAATAGACTTACTTCCCCTGTGAAAGTTTTCTTATACTGTTTGTTTATGTTATTGTAGTTGGATCACTAGAAATCACTTTATTATAAATTTACTTACTAACCATAGTTTTTGTAAATTTTTACTTAATTTGGAACAATCATAATCCTTAAATCTTTTTCTTTTTTGGGTAAAATTTTAAAATTTATTAAAATATATATTGATCTTCATGAATTGCATTGAAGAGTGGAGTTTATAGAATACATTTATACATCATACATATACATCATTGTTGTTTTTTTAAATATTTTGAATTGATGATGGCTAATCGACATATTGTTCATATATTTTTATCTAACTTGTCTCGTAATGTCTGTAGCGCCATGCTGATGGAATACGAGCGATATACCATAACATAAGTTGATAATCCTTGATAACCTTGATAATCTTAATAGTTAGTATTAAATATCTGAGATAATTTTTATTGTTGAATTAGTTATCAACTTTTATTCTTTTATTGTTGTGTTTAATCTTCTTAGATAGTTTTCAACAGTTGTATTATATGTCTATGTTGGCCTTGACAGAGATGGGAGTGATGTAATTTGCTCGTAAAATCTTATTTAAGACATGACATGCTGTGCTCTGTTGACTGTGTATTAGTAGGTATATTGTTTATAAATTTAAACTTAATTAATTATACAGGTAGATGACTAATAGTGATAAAAATAAATTTATTTACAAATATTCTTCATGTAACAAATATTATTTATAAGCATAATAAATTTACTTAAGAATGTTTGTTGTGTAAATGTTTTAACGTTTGAGTAAATGTTTAATATTGCTAGAATTAGATATATTTTTCTTTGAATGTTCCAGTTTTTTATTTCAGAAATTGGATGATTATTTTTAAACAATAAATTATTAAATGATATCTAGATAAACTAAAGAATATGATAGTTTTATTAGATTGTCGTTTTTAAATTTGCTTAAGGGAAAAAGTATGAGTCAGTCCACTGATAGCGTTTATTTTATGGCTAATACATTTTTATTACACAACTGTTACTAACCATTTTAAAAATGTTAATCTTTGATCATCTGATTTATTTTTTCAGCCAGTGTGCTGTATAATTTTAAACAGATATCGCAATATGTTAAAAGTAAATAGTTTAAAAAAATAACCTTAAAGTACAGGTATAATCTAACATATTTCATTTTTCCCATATTTGAAACCACGATAGATCTTGTAGGCCCTGTATTTTAATGTGAATATTAGAGTGAAGGGACACTAATGGTGTAACGAGCAATTAATAGTTGTTGATTTGATGACTCGTTATTATTAACTACAGTATTTAATTAGTCTGTTGAAGTTAATTAATTTTATTAAGCCAACCAGCCACCATCGTGGATTCGGCAATCGAATAAATCTTTTTTTTAAATAGGGTGTGTCTAAATGTACTGTAATTAAGGTTTAATAAATCTTGCAGTTTAAACTTTGATATGCAAACTACAGCCCGCGAGTCACGAGGGTACCCTTGGGCCAACAACAATACACCCGTGTGTTGTATCGGTATCGTATACTTTGAAGGCGGTAATTTTAATTTTTTATTTGTACTACTGTATTTTTTTAAACAGCCGTGTGTACTGAAACGCAAATAGTGCTATAATAGTAGCAGAGAGGAGCGGACGGTAAAGATCATTAATTAAAAGCGACCTCAGGGATGGTAAAGTTATTACAATTTTTTAAATCCAAAATATCAATTATCTCTGGAATAGATTTAGAAAGCGGCCAGTTTATTAATATGTTTTTATGTGATAAATTCGTGAAATACTTTTGACATGGATATGTCTTAGCTCTGGTGGGGGGTGTTGGCAATTTGCGAGACCAAAATTTGAAACAGTGACGTCATATGGTTATAAGGACAGCTGTTAAGAGAAACTGATAACAATACCTTTAGACATATCCATGGTCTAACCTATTTCCCACAGAGAAGTAAATACAAACATTTTTTAAGGAAAATAACCTTTGTTCATTAATTTATGCTGAATTCTGATTTTATAATAGTTAAATGAAAGTAAGATGGTCAAGTAAAGAGAGGGGAAAATGGGAATTTTCGATGTTTGTGAGGGTATTTTTTTCCGCGGATGCTGACACTGGCTGTACTGTACGTGCGACAACACCTGCGACGCCGATCAGCTGTTGACATGTGTGACATGTAGCGCCTACGAGGCGGAACGGCGACAAAGACATTGGACAGATATTGGCCCTGTATTGGACAATAACCGGCCGATGACAAGCGCCAATATCCGCTCAATCTCGGTGTAATGGGTCACTTCTTCGTTTCTTCCCATTCACCACCCCGGTCCTGCGAGACTCTGATTCACAGAGTGCATCGTAACTAGGTTCAAGACAAACTGTACGGTACACTATAGAAATTAAATAGGTCGAAATTTCACGTCCTTGGAATTAAGCTCAGTTGTGATATCGTTTATCTCATTTGAACGAAAACATTGACTAAGTTCGGTGATGTCATAAGTTTCTTCTCATGATTCTACTGGTTTGTAATAGAAACGTCTTTATTTTAGTGAGCGTTCGTCAAAATAAACTTGTTTTTGTCAAAATAGCTCTTGTTTAAAAGCATAAAATGTTTAATACAATTTGATATCGAATGCAAAGTATTGAACAATTTTGGTCCAACGCACATTTATCTGAAATCTCTCTCTCTCTCTCCCCAGTTTTGTCGTCTCATCCTAGGCAGGAGTTATTGGCTGTATTGTGGAGTTCTGCGTCTATTAAATATTTCATTTTTAAAGACTTAACCTTCTACTGAGGCTTTTAGGGTTTACCACTGGTGTTTCTGTGTTATCCTAATAGATTGAAAATGACAGCAACCCATTGCTGATATTTAACTGGAGTTTGATCGATTATCTTAACAAGTATTGCTCAGTAAGTAAAAAATTCGATATCGATAAATTGTATGATATCGACATATATCGTATACAATCAACAGCATAATCTTTGTAGAAGTTTAGGTTACGAATTATTCGCTTTGATTGCTAAACGATTAATGATCTGTTTTGTCTTCGTTATCAAAAATCTGTAACATCTTAGCTTCAGCTACTTAGGTTGTAAGGTACTACTGTATGGATTCTATGTGAACTAGACCTCTGGAGGGATAGATAGATAGAACAAAAGGAATTGAATTTAAAATATATAGATGCATTTAATAGAACTCCTTTCTATTTGACAGTTTAGTGTCAAAATTGTTGTTAATGTAGTAAAAATTATCTTAGATGGGTGTTTTAAGTGTCTATAGTTCTCTCTTAAGTGAGTGAAGGTCGCCGGATTTGACACAGTTTTGTATTGGTTCGTTCAGGGCTCATTCGCCCATTGATTAAGGGGAGTCAGATGGCCCTATCCTTCTCATGTTAATTTTTGCTAACTTTATGTTCCTTTTTCTCAACAATAACAGTCTTCAACCCTTCAGGAGTATTTTTCTCGTAGGGTATTAGATAATTTTTTTTATCTTTTAGCGAATTCCCCATAGAGAAGAAGGTATTACCGAAGGTCTCATGGCCTAATCTAAGCCCAGGACTGTGTTTCTTTTTTTATTTTTAACATAGCATAAAATATTTTGGCCAACTTGTTCAAACCCCCGGGTCAAAGTGTATGACTGGGACGGTGGCGACGTCCTGTAATCCAGCTACTTGGAGGTCACGAATTGTGGATTGTTGTGAGAAATGGTCGGTGGGTGTGGTGTTCTCTTGTGTGGATTAACGTCTGCACTATTGAATACCACGTAAATCTACAAAGACAATCCCCATAATTAGACCAATTCGTAATTCAGAGGCCGTGGTTCGGTTTCCACGTTAAACTGTAGTTCCATTAGTTGCCATCGGCTGTTGGGCTATTAATTAACAGTCCTGTCTAAGGAACATGTCAGCCTTAGTCAGTAACAAGACTACAAGATCGCGCCACAATCATCCTACATTCAATCCTCATTCATACTTGGCTTAAAATACCTACATTGCAGTATGGTTGCCATTTCAATGATCTAATCTAATCCAATCTAAAGCTTGACTTTTCTTCAATTAAAAAAAACTATGAAGATAACTTTAATCGCGATTGAAAATCTGGTTAACTATAGAGGACGCCTAGATCACAAATAAATCCACGGTGCACTGTTTCATATTAAGTTAGACAAAACGAGTTAGACTCAGCCGATTTTAATGAAATTTGTTTTAACTGATTTGTTTTCGACTGCAGGACATGTTTATGTGAAGTGAATAAGTAGGAACATGTCAGTGACGAAGCTGATGACGTCATAAAATCGATTAAATCATCCTAACCACCCAACTCTTGGTTCTTATACATGAACAATGTGTTTGTAAGTATACCATTACTAAATACTATACTTCATGCAACCTCCTAAATTCATTCGGCTACTCTATAGCCTACAGTGAATATCCAGTTTTATACTACAAAAGGTTGTAAATATACGGAAGTTTATCGGAAGTGAACTCAAGAAATCGTCATCGAAATTTGGTAGTCTGTGGAAAGAAATGGTTATGCGTTAGCGTACAACAAGTGAAGCAGTGATTAAACAATGAAACACGGGCTTCGATAAAACGACTTGTCAGCTTTGATGAGTAAATCTGTTTTGACTTTTGATTGCAGTGTTTTTGTTCTAACGATCCAACCAGTCGCCGTATTCTCGCTATTCAGGTTAAAAAACTTTGTACAGAGTGACACAGTTTGATTTTTATTCACCGTTTTTCATTCTCCTGTACTGCCTTTAACAGTGTTGTACTGAAGTCTCTACAAACACAATTCGAAGATGTGTAAACGTAAAACACGTAAAAAACGTGTTAATCTTGATTTTTCGCATTTTTTACGAAAACTTAAACTATTTTTACTTACGATTATAAAAACCTACTACAGGTCAACTGCGTCGCTCTCTCGTATTGATCACAGTCCGGTCTAGCGTTGTAACGCGTGTGTCACCAGTTACCACATGGTACTGTAACATTACCGTGGTGGTAATCACGGTGGTAACTGTGGTAGTGACGTCCGTGCGGTGGTTACAACGAGGCCCGCTGCGTCGCTCTCTCGTATTGATCACAGTCCGGTCTAGCGTTGTAACGCGTGTGTCACCAGTTACCACATGGTACTGTAACATTACCGTGGTGGTAATCACGGTGGTAACTGTGGTAGTGACGTCCGTGCGGTGGTTACAACGAGGCCCGCTGCGTCGCTCTCTCGTATTGATCACAGTCCGGTCTAGCGTTGTAACGCGTGTGTCACCAGTTACCACATGGTACTGTAACATTACCGTGGTGGTAATCACGGTGGTAACTGTGGTAGTGACGTCCGTGCGGTGGTTACAACGAGGCCCGCTGCGTCGCTCTCTCGTATTGATCACAGTCCGGTCTAGCGTTGTAACGCGTGTGTCACCAGTTACCACATGGTACTGTAACATTACCGTGGTGGTAATCACGGTGGTAACTGTGGTAGTGACGTCCGTGCGGTGGTTACAACGAGGCCCGCTGCGTCGCTCTCTCGTATTGATCACAGTCCGGTCTAGCGTTGTAACGCGTGTGTCACCAGTTACCACATGGTACTGTAACATTACCGTGGTGGTAATCACGGTGGTAACTGTGGTAGTGACGTCCGTGCGGTGGTTACAACGAGGCCCGCTGCGTCGCTCTCTCGTATTGATCACAGTCCGGTCTAGCGTTGTAACGCGTGTGTCACCAGTTACCACATGGTACTGTAACATTACCGTGGTGGTAATCACGGTGGTAACTGTGGTAGTGACGTCCGTGCGGTGGTTACAACGAGGCCCGCTGCGTCGCTCTCTCGTATTGATCACAGTCCGGTCTAGCGTTGTAACGCGTGTGTCACCAGTTACCACATGGTACTGTAACATTACCGTGGTGGTAATCACGGTGGTAACTGTGGTAGTGACGTCCGTGCGGTGGTTACAACGAGGCCCGCTGCGTCGCTCTCTCGTATTGATCACAGTCCGGTCTAGCGTTGTAACGCGTGTGTCACCAGTTACCACATGGTACTGTAACATTACCGTGGTGGTAATCACGGTGGTAACTGTGGTAGTGACGTCCGTGCGGTGGTTACAACGAGGCCCGCTGCGTCGCTCTCTCGTATTGATCACAGTCCGGTCTAGCGTTGTAACGCGTGTGTCACCAGTTACCACATGGTACTGTAACATTACCGTGGTGGTAATCACGGTGGTAACTGTGGTAGTGACGTCCGTGCGGTGGTTACAACGAGGCCCGCTGCGTCGCTCTCTCGTATTGATCACAGTCCGGTCTAGCGTTGTAAACACGTGCTTTCATCTCAGTTCTTTTCATAATATAAATAACTTTTGACACCCATTTATTTATTCATGAAACAGGGTTCTAAACTTATTTAATTCTTCTCATAGTTTTTCGATCGATCATTTAAAATGCGTACCGCCAAATTTTAGTTACATTTGTTAGATCAATAATATAATTAATTTAAGTTTGCTAGTTGGGTGTTTTTTCACTTACACTTGATTTAATTGAATGAAAATATAAAGATATTTTATGCTAAATTTTGTATTATTAATATTTAATGTCTTCTGTTGGAATTAGATCATCATTTCATGTTGTTACGATCGCGCTCTACACCAGCTTCTGGAATGCATGGAAGGGGCTGGAAGATAAATGTTTCCTCCCGCTACATTAACGATACAATTTTGTTAATGTCACATGTTAAAGAGAATTAAAATACACATATTTCTTTTGGTGCAAGTTTAACCGTGTATAGTGAAAACTTACTTTTAAACAATGAAAAGGTAGTTAGTTATTCAACAGTTTAAAAACTTTATATGTATGTAAAGTTTATAAAAAATACTATTAATTTTTTATAAAGAAAATAGAAGAAAATTAAATTTTGTAGTAGGCGCCTGTTTGGATGTATTTTGAGGAGAGATAGAGCTTATAGTCTTCAGTTTGGATACAAAAAAAATTACCAAAATCCCAACATTTAAAGTCTCTTACAAGATCGGTGAGAGATTCACAAGCTTGCTGCTTAAAGCCGGCTAATAGAGAACCTGCATACAATGTATTCCTGGGAAGAAATCATAGCCAATGTATTGGAGATGTCATTGGATGTGTTTCGGCTACTTATAGAAGCTGCTGTGCTTCGAGATGTTATTAACAACAAACGGGAAAGTAACGTTAGGATAAAACAATACAAGACAATGCGATCGTGCAGAAAGTTATATATTTACGTTACGTTTCTGATGAAAAAATATATTCTCAGGAAAACTCTCCCTTAAAAGTACCCTAAGCCGAATAATTTCGCAATTTAAAAACGAACGATAGTTATGTTTTTCTACTTCAACACCTATGGAGAGTTTATAGTTTCAGAAATGTGTCCCGAACCTTTTTTCCGGAATTCTGGTATCGGTATTATTTTTAAGAACTTAGGAGAAAAACCTGAATCGAATACCAATTACGTAAATGGCGATAGCTCACCAACGCTATCTGTCGGCCACCGTACCGAGAAGTCTCTCTGGCACACGTGTCGACTTCAGAGAAAAAATATTTGTTCAAATATATTTGCCGTTAGGGAAAAATTGGCTTACTCAGAGATCTTTTGTCGTACACAAGATTTTCAACTCGTGACGGTTAAGAGTCTGCATCAGTGGTAGTCATCTTGTATTATAGTCCCGTAAGAGCAATGTTAAATTCTGGCGGAACATACCTTCACTTTGGCGTCTGTAGTGGCGTTAATTATCAAAGTATCAATGTAAAACTTTGGAAGTAGATTGATGAGATGTGGCTCAAGGGCATGATCTTTTAATATGTTCAAAAATTTAACTTGATATAAAAACAAAAATCCAGGAATATTTTACAAAATAAATCATTATTATTTTTTTATTGAGAGCGAACCCCAGAAGTTCTGTAAGGTGGTGCCCTGGAGGACTGTAATACCTTTAATTTGACACCTCTTCCGTTAATTTATGACAATAGGTCAAGGAGATATAGGCGCCAGAATTTGGCATTGCTCTTACGGGACTAAAATCCAAGATGGCTACCACTGATGCAGACTCTTAATAACTTGATGCAACTCTATTAGGTATAAGCAAAACAGTTAAAATGAATTTTTACTGAAACGGTTTGTACGAAAAGAAAAAGTGATTTCTTTTCTGATAAATATCTTAACCTGAAAACAGATAATCCATTACTGTGTGTATATTTAGTCAATCACGGTGGCGTGTAACGGATAAGATCCGCCCGTCTATAGGAAATGCCGATTTAGTCTGTTTGGAAGGTGGTTTTCAGGACTTTTATTGTTCTTGTCACTGTCTAAGGCTAGCCCAACAGCTAATAGCTACTTGGAGATCACGGATTTTGTATAGTTATGAGCGATGGTCGGTGGGTATAGTGTTCTCTTGTGTGGATTAACGTCCGCACTATTGAATACTACGTTAATCCGCAAATACCATCCTCACAATTAGATCAGTTCGTAATTCAGAGGCCGTGTTTCGGATTCCACGTTAAACTGTAGGTCCCTTAGTTGCCATCAACTGTTGGGCTATTAATTAACAGTCCTGTCTAAGGAACATGTCAGCCTTAGTCAGTAACAAGACTACAAGATCGCGCCACAATCATCCCACAATCATTTCTCATTCATACTTGGCTTAAAATACCTACCTGGGTAGGTCGCCATTTCAAATGGTAATCTAATCTAATCCATCTACAGTTTAACATGGGATCCGAACAACAACTTTTGACTTTGATTTTACTTAATCCATCGTATTTTATGGAACAGTTGTGAACAATTTTCAGTAGTTTGGTAAGCGTTTTAAAGCTTATCCGTTTTTTGAAAATCAGCGCAGTGGGTTATAACTACCCTCAGGTGGGGTTGGGACTGATTCATCAACGGAACAATGCAGGGGCGCTCTCAGGCGTGCCGTTCGCATATCGAGGTCAAGCGGTCAAGCTACGACGTTACATCGTAACGGGCTGAATTCTTGTTGCTTTGTGAATTTGTTCCACTGTTGTATCTTTGCAGAAAATTTTTCGGATATCCAGTTAAAAAGTCAAATAAAGTGACAATTATTGACCGGTACGAACTTGAGAGACATCCTAATCCTATTTTCGATAGTTTGGTACTGGGCTTAACAGTCTGCATCAGTGGTAGCCATCTTGAATTTTAGTCCCGTATGAGCAATGTTGAATTCTGGCGGAACATACCTTCACTTTGGCGTCTGTAGTGGCGTTAATTATCAAAGTATCAATGTAAAACTGTGGAAGTACATTGATGAGATGTGGCTACAAAAACAAAAATCCAGGAATATTTTACAAAATAAATCATTATTATTTTTTTATTGAGAGCGAAAATAAGAGGTTCTGTAAGGTGGTGCCCTGGAGGACTGTAATACCTTTAATTTGACACCTCTTCCGTTAATTTATGACAAAAGGTCAAGGAGATATAGGCGCCAGAATTTAACATTGCTCTTACGGGACTAAAATCCAAGATGGCTACCACTGATGCAGACTCTTAACTACCGGAGATCTTTGTTTGGAATTTTATAGGTGATGGTGGGGACATTTCTATCACGATTAGTAAAGTTTCACGAAGTTTCGAGATCTGGTATCTGAATCGTCCTCAACAAACAAAACCAAAATTGTTTTGCAACTAAAGCCACGCTCACAACAATAGAGACGCACAAAAATGTTTGTATTTACTCCCCTGTTAGATTATGAATACGTCTAAAGGGAATGTTTTCCGTTCATCTAAACAGCTGTGCTTATTTTTGTACTAAACATTCAATACAATAGGTCTGGTAGTTTCTATGGAAACCAGTTACAAATTTTCATCTTACAAATTGCCAACACCCCATTTGGAGGGGAGGTGTTGGCGATTTTTAAGATGGAAAACATGTGATAGGTTTCTATAGAAACTACGAGAGCTATTGTATGGAATTTGTAATATAAAAGAATGAGAACAGCTGATTAGATGAATGGAAAACGTCTTTAGACATATCCACCTTTAGACATATCCACGATCTAACCTATTTCCCACAGGGAAGTAAATACAAACATTTTTGACATGGATATGTCTTAGCTGTGGGGGGGAGGTTGGGTGTTGGCAATTTGTGAGTTAAAAATTAGAAACAGTGACGTCATATTGTTAGTGACGTCATAGTTTGATTATAGAAACAGCTGTTTAGATGAACCGAAAACATTCCCTTTTGACATATCCGTGATCTAACCTATTTCCCACAGGGGAGCAAATACAAGTACCTATTTTTATTTCAATAGGTCCGTATAGCGTTATATGAACTATCTCAAGTACGATGTTCTGTGTGTTTCTTAGTTTAATTTAGCCAGAACTAACATAAGTGATCGAGTGTTTGCTTTTCTGTGATCGCGCAGGGCGGTGGATTGGTGTGATACTGTATTTCATTTATCACTAAACATTTCGTGTTTATGACGATGAGGAAACCAATTTTTTTCGACAGAATCTCCACACTACATTGTAATCGGCTCTTGCAACGTTATCGGACGATCTCGTGCACACAGTTTGGTGTAATCCCACGAGACTGCGCCATTGTCTCTTCATCGCCCGGTTCGGATAGTGAGGATTTTTTTTGTCAGTGCAATCGGTTCTTTCAACACTGTCCAGTGAACTTAAACTTGAATTTAAAGTTCCCTTTTTTACCGATAAAAGAATCGAATCGGGAGGTGAGGATAAATAACGAGGTTATTTGATAATAACGTAGTCACTTGGAGGGTGATGGCATACGGGCTATGATAAGTCGTTCGGATGATGAGGACATTTGGATTGTGATGAGGTCAATCTGGTGATTAGATGAGAGCATTTGAACAACGATGACGTTATTCTGACTATTAGGGTATTTTGATTGTGTTATTCTGATAATGAAGGCAGTCTGGTGATCATGAGGCCATTCTGACGATGGTGAGATGATTCTGACGATGATGAGGTGATTCTGACAATGGTAGGATGATTCTGACGATGATGATGTGATTCTGACGATGATGATGAGGCCATTCTGATGATGATGAAGTGGTTCTGACGATGATGAGGTGATTCTAACGATGGTGATTAGATTAGATTAGATCATTGAAATGGCAATCATATCACAATGTAGGTATTTTAAGCCAAGTATGAATGAGATTTGAATGTAAGATGATTGTGGCGCGATCTTGTAGTCTTGTCACTGACTAAGGCTGACATGCTCCTTAGACAGGACTGTTAATTAATAGCCCAACAGCCGATGGAATATCTAAGGGACCTTCAGTTTAAGGTGAAGTCCGAACCAGTGCCTCTAAATTACGAACTGGTCTTTGCGGAATAACGCAGTATTCAATAGTGCGAACGTTAACCCACACTAAAGAACACTACATCCACCGACCATCGCTCACAACTATCCCAATACGTGACCTCCAAGTAGGATTACAGGACACGATGACAGGATTGAGATGATTCTGACGATGATGAGATGATTCTGACGATGATGAGATGATTCTGACGATGGTGAGATGATTCTGACGATGATGAGGTGATTCTGACAATGTTGAGATGATTCTAACGATGATGATGTGATTCTGACGACGACGATGAGGTGATTCTGATGATGATGAGGCCATTCTGATGATGATGAGGCCATTCTGATGATGATGAGGTGATTCTGATGATGATGAGGCCATTCTGATGATGATGAGGCCATTCTGACGATGATGAGGTCGGGACGGTGTTGCGGCGGGTCGCGGCGTATGAATGAGGCCGCCTCTCGCTGCCGCTGCCGCTGCCCTCTCCGCGTATTGATCGTCGTGTTGCCGCACTCCGCCACTGCTCCGGCCTCGTACCCTCGTGCCCCGTGACTCCTCACTCTCTCACTCTCTCACTCCAACGTCATATCCGATATTCATCTCTAACTCAGATTCTGCGATCTTTTCTAAAAATGTTTTTTAAGATGTTTGTGTGAATCGAACTGCCCCCTTCAACTTCTCCTAACGCTTAGATACAACACTTTACTTTCTATGTAGTCCGAAACAATACTCTGCATTCTTTTCAAAGTGAAAAGATGTGGTAAAAATTATTTATGTAAAACACGTAAAATACGATCGTGTACTACATCAACAGGAGACTTGTGACTTCTTCGGTAGTTGCAAAACTATCCTAATTTATTTGATTTAGTCTTTGCCTGCGTCAAGACAAACGCAGCATCGCCGATGGAGCTTAATATAATTTCATTCAATCTTATATTTCAGCGATTAAAGTTTAAATTTTTACCATTTAAGGACTGAACGTGAATGAGATAGGAATGAAAATACATTTACCGTCGAGCAAATACAACACTAAAAATAATGTCTGACTTTTTTTAAGGGATGATATATTTAAAACAGCTTCCTCATGTTTGTTCTCTCTTTCTCTCTCTACCTGGCCCAATTCTGTCCAAGTCACTGTGTTTCCTGCATTTTCTACGTTAGTGGAATTTTTAAACGTGTATTATTTATATTATTATTTTTGAGACACCTACCGTATTTTAAGATGAATGTATTTCAATATAATCTATTGATGATGACGAGTGAGTGTGATAAATGTAACGAATGACATAAAGCTTTGTTGCTGACAAAGACAAGTTAATTTGACGTAGAAAAAGTCTAAACCCTGGTCTTTTAACAGCTAATGACTTCTGTAAATCGTAATCCAGCTACTTGGAGGTCACGAATTGTGGATAGTTGTGAGCGATGGTCCGTGGTGTAGTGTTCTGTTGTGTGGATTAACGTCCGGACTATTGAATACTTAGTCCATCCGCAAATACCATCCTCATTATTAGACTAGCTCGTAATTCAGAAGCAGTGGTTCGGACTCCACGGTAAACTGTAGGTCCCTTAGATATGCCATTGACTGTTGGGTTATTAATTAATAGTTCTGTATAAGGAAGGTGTCAGTATTAGTCAGTAACAAGAGTACAAAATCGCGACACAATCATCCTACATTCATTTCTCATTCATAGGAATATATTACCTAGGTAGGCGTTTCAAAAAGATTTTTTCTTCTTTAGTAAAAGACCATAAACAATGTCGTAAAATTTTTATATATATAATATATATTATATATGTATAAATATAAAACTTATTGTCCCATGAACACTATAATCTCGTAAAAAAGTCCGATCGAGACCAAAGTAGATGACGTGTATTCTACAAATGCTCGGACGAGTTCGTAACCAACATCGGTCAAGGAACTAGTTATTTTTTGACCCCAAAATGTGGTTATTTTTGCGTCACATGTAATTTTTATATAAAAAATTTCTATTTTATATTTCACCATTGAAATCAGCTTAAAAAACTACACAATTAAGTTCTTAAAGTTTTTCTCTATCTTCAACGGTTCTATAAAAAATCTAAACACAGTACGTTGTATTTTGAGACATGTTAATCTTATGGAGGATTAGGAAAAATTAATTTTTCACTTATTATCTAATATTTTTAAGAAACTTGATATTTTAGCTTCATATGTGAGATCCAAACATTTGTGCTAAAAAACCTTTATTGTGTTATTTGCACAAACATACTCTTTATGTAAATCATAAGGAGATTAGGCAAACTCCTTATTTATGGACAGATGTTGATGAAAGTTGGTATTAAATGTAAAATAAAATTTTTGATGTTATAAATGGCTATTTGTGTTCCTTCAACAGCAATACTCACTCTTTATTTACTCTTATGGATAGGAAAAAATTCTCATGTTTATTGACAGATTTTGACCAAACTCATATATTATTTATTATTATATTATGTTTTAAATCTGAGTAGCATCTGGTGCAATTCAATCTTGCTTGGCTTAAAATACCTACACCTGGACAGGTTGACGTTTCTTATTTAGATATTGTAGTCTTATTTTAATTAAATTGAAAAAAACCTATTCATTATCTCACTAATTTATAATACTGTTAAAAAATTTGATTCAGAAATTTAAATGCATTATTTACGTAAATGAACTAACATTTTATTGTTTCATATTAACGAGAATTATAATTTCTAAAAGCGAACTTCATAAAATACCCATTAAGTAGGGCCTAAAGCATTTGGTATTCAAAGGCTGGGAAACCACACGAACGCTCTGGGAAGTCGTGTATTTTGCATTACAAAGACATCGAGCTTGCCTTTAAATATAATTGTTCTCTTAGTAAGTATATAAATTATTTATTACCGTTTCGGCGATGCATACGAATTTATACTGTCGGAGATACATAAACCCTGCAATGTTTTGTAGGATTACAGCTTTTGCACGGTAACAAACCCAGTCTGGTGCAATTAACTATTGCATGAATACGTAAAAAGAAACCGGCGAACTGCAGACGTAGAAACTAGGGACTACTTTAGTAAATTTTTTATTTTTTACTCTATGAATTTCTTTTAACGCTGATAATTAATTATGAGCCATAACTGTGGGGAATACCTTTGGATGTGATATTCCTTAGTTTGGATTAACGTGTGCACTATTGGTTAATTAGTTAATCAACAAACAATATGCTAATTCAGACCCAATTACTAGAATAGTTCATTGACAAAATTTTGGTTCGGATTCCACATTAAAGTGTAGGTCCCTTAGATGTCACTGGCTGTCGGGCTATTATTTAACAGTCCTGTATTTAGTCAGTAACAATACTAAAAATACCAGTGGACTCACATACTTTCTCATAAGTAAATTTAAAAAAGACAATCTGTAATAAAACTATCATGTTCTACAAAGTAATTCTAAATATCATTTAATAATTATTGTTCATTGTATAGGAATCGGTAATACCAAGTTTTTTTGAGCTGGTTTTGTTGTGATTTGACCTTACACTTCATACCAAGTTTCATAAACGTTGAAAGTAAGGAAGAAATTGATTTTTTTATATCTAAGAATAACATTGGGCTTTCAGACAATGTACTGCGTTTATCGTGACAGTAAATTTAACTTTTCTCTGGAACCGTTAGTCGTAGACAATAATTCAAAATACTAATTTGTTTAGTTTTTTAAGCTGGTTTTTAATGAACAGTCAAGTTATACTTTACTTTTATTGTTTCGCTGAAATTTAAAATTGATTTTTTGACATTTAAAAGCCCATTTCAACTTTTGAACCATCATTTTTACAGACATGCGGGTGGTTCAAATTATTTAGTGCTCTGTGCACTATAAACTATCAAATTTTAATCAAAATCGTTAGAGCGTTTTTTGAGAAAATTGGATTTTTCACGTTTTTTAAGGGTTTTTTAGGGGTGAACTACCCTTAAAAATCAAAAATTCAAAAATGAAAAAAATAACCTGGAGATACTGACTATATAATACATGCAATTTCATCTAAATCGGACCAACGTAGGCTGTACTGGAAAACATCCAAACACACACACACACATGACGGACAGTCACGAAAAATTTTTGGATTCAGGACAAAACGGATTATTATCAACTCATTAAAATTTGACGAAAACAATACTTTCTCATCATGTATTAGAGAAAGTATTCGTACCACAATCATCTTCAAAGACTTATTTATCATTCGTACCTTTTGCCGTTTCAGTAACTACCAATGTTTTCGTGTGTTCATTAGTAGGCCTAGCGTGTAAAGAAGCATGTTATAAAAAACCTGTGAATTGCTCTTGAAGTAGGAACCTTGTAGAAACATAATGTGTTTTTGGAGACAATTCATCTTCACAGGGTTATTATATCTGGCTCGGTGATTCACATGAAGGTTGCCACTTAAATTCTGAGAAATATATTCGAGAAGGAGTCAGCTCTGGAATCAGCTGTTTGTTTGAAAAAAATATGTTGGCTTGGAATATAAATGAACTTAATGCCATCACATCCACCATACTAAATTTACGAACCATACTGTATATGTATCACAAATACAAGATGTAGTTTTTTATTGAATCAAAATGTTGATACTTATAGGTGTCTACCCGAGCCGCCAGTGGTAAACAATGATTTGAAAACTGTAATACAGTTTTGATCGCTTTAATTGTGTAAAAAATAATACTTACGCTTACAAGGTACGTTCTGACATAACGAAAAGTTTAAAATATATTCTGTTGTGATGGGCAATATAGTGATAATTTATTTTAAATTGTAGGTTAAACTAAAAATTTTGATTTCGAACATGACATGGCAGTGTGGGTAAAATTTTGTTTATAATCTATCAAATGTCGTTTACCGTACATTATTAAGACATTCAGTTCGTTTACCTTATCTTTGTAATGGGTTTTCGTACTGAAACAATGACGTGTCCTGTAAACCATGGACTTGGATATTGCCTATTGTGGATAGTTTTGACCGGTGGATGCGACGTATCCTAGTGAGGATTTATGTCCGAACTATTGAATACTACGTGCATTCCTCATAATTAGACTAGTTCGCAATTGAAAAGCGAAATTGTGGTTCGGATCCCACGTTTAACTGTAGGTCCCTTAATTGCCATCAGCTGTTGGGTAATTAAATTTACAGTCCTGTCTAAGGAACATGCCAGTGTTAGTCAGTACCTCAAGATCGCACCAATCATTTTACTGTTCACTTATTTCTCATTCATGTTGGCTAAAATATTATCTTCTTTATTGAAACCCTTTTACTACTTTGTCAAAGTATTTCTACTCAGCCCGACGGAGAGGTATCGCCGAGATACGGGTATGTCAGGCCAAGTGGTGACGTCACGTGACCCCTAGCGGCGGCCCAGCCTAGGTGACCTCATCCTACATTGAGTAACCGGTCGCGCCGTCAGCGACATCTGTCGTTACACCTGTGGAACTATCATTATCGGACATTCTACAATGCTGCGTAATAAGAATAAAAGATTTTTTCTACGATAAGTAAACGTATCCTACAATTACTGGCTTTATCCTATATGTATCCTATAATTGTATCGAGTACGCAAACGGTATGAATCTTTAGTTATATCCTACTAATTCCATCGTCCTATCTTCATATACCCTTCTGAAATGACTAAGGTGGCGTGTCCTGTAATCCAGCCACTTGGAGGTCACGAATTGTGGATAGTTGTGAGAGATGGTCGGTGGATGGGATATTCTCTGGTGTGGATTAACGTTAATTAAATACTATGCTCATAATTAGACCAGTAATTCTTAATTAAGAGGCAGTGGTTCGGACTCCACGTTAAACTCTAGGTCCCTTGGATGTGCCATTGACTGTTGGGCTATTAATTAACAGTTCTGTCTAAGGGACATGTCAGCCTTAGTCAGTAACAAGAGTACAAGATCGCGTCACAATCTTACACTCATTTCTCATTCATACTTGGCTTAAAATACCTACCTGGTTAGGTCGACATTTCACTTAGAAGTATAAAGTATAAGTATTATATAGTTTGACTATGATTTTAACGAATACCTGTAAAGTAGGATTATAACGATTTTTCATTTGGAAACGTACCGACTGCTCATTGGGACTCTTGTATACGAAATCATGCGTACCTATCCGACATTAGATTAGATTAGATTATTGAAATGGCGACCATACCACAAGATAGGTATTTCATGCCAAGTATTAATGAGGATTGAATGTATGATGATTATGGCGCGATCTTGTTGTCTTGTTACTGACTAAGGCTGACATGTATCTTAGACAGGACTGTTAATTAATAGCCCAACAGCCGATGGCAACTAAGGGACCTACAGTGTAACGTTAAATCCGAACCACTGCCTCTGAATTACTAGAGGATGGTCTTTGTGGATTAACGTAGTATTTAATAATGCGGACGTTAATCCACACAAGAGAACACTACACACACCGACCATCGCACACAACTATCCACAATTCGTGACCTCCAAGTAGCTGGATTACAGGACGTCGCCACCGTGCAATACTACTCCAGATATCGCCTTCTTCTATACCAGGTGAGTTATTATGATAATACGCCGGGTCTGTCTTGTAACCGTCCCACGGAAGCCCCGCCCTGCCTCGTAAACGTTACTGCTGGTTCAGTTTTCGGTTGTATTCCTCGTCTAAATCATATTCGCATCAACACTACAGTCGGTTCTACGTTTAGTTGTGTGTTGGAAAATGGTAGTATTGAGTTTTATAACCGACTTTGAGAAGATTTCTTGTGACGATGTGTCTTAAAAATGAATTACACATACGTAAGTGGTTAACACACAGTACCTGTATACGGCAATCCAACTTGTGGTTACTGGTTTTGATCTACTCTTTTATGACAACATGCACGTCGGAAATTCAAGTGTTTCATCGATATGAATAAATTATCCCATTTTTCTTTATTTTACGTTTAATTCCTTAGAAAACCCGAAATTAATCTTATCTCAATTTCCAATCGTTCGTCTGTCAATCTTGAACTTTCTATAACGCTTTTCTTGAAAATGAGGGCACCCACAATAATAAAATCTATTTTCACTATTCTACACATTTTGAGAAGGGGTTTGATTACTTTTATCTGACCCACAACCTGTTTAAAAAATAATGAGATGATCTCTCAAAATCCTAGTTTCGAATAACACTTGAGAAAATCAAGGTTTACTGAACATGTCGTGGTCTATTAAAGTGATTTAACTGAAATAAATAATCAGATGTTACAGTAAAATGAATATTGGTGTGTTTATTTTGGTCATTGAATTGAAAACTATTTTAAAAATAAACCGGTATACTGTATTAAAACGTTATATTAATGTGAACCAAATACTACTAACTATAGGCCTACGTATACTCTAAACTCATATACTATTTTTACTTATTTGATTTTAGGTAAGTATTCAGTCATGGAAAAGTTTACTTCTCAACACAGAGTCAGACAGTATAATCAGTACAAAAGGCAGGCTAACTGCTGGTATGGAGTAAAATTATTTTTCTTCTGGATATGAGCTTTGGGTAATTAATTTAAAGAAATATATTTTCTTACTGACAAAAACCGATTGAAATTTATAAGGTTCATCGAATCGTTAAAAAATCGAATAAAAAATGAACCTGTTAAAATCGAATGGTACTAAAGAAATTCGAGTCTGTAAACGAGTTAGGTATGAAAAATTGTATTCGTAAACTCAAGTCGAGTCCACTTTATCAGTTAGGATGTCAACCAAGCACAATATTGACCTTGTTAACGTCCTCAAGAGCGTCCGTTCGCCTGGACTAACACTCGAGTCACCCATAGCAATTAAGGCGTTTATCTCGGTTCGAAAATTTTTATCGTTGTGTAGAGTGTTTTTCAATTTCGTTATGTTTTTGTATACGGTTTTTTCATATCTAATATCTTCCTGAAATAGCGACCTATCCATGTAGATATTTTATACTTAGTTTGAATGAGAAATGGGTGTTGTGAGTATTGAGTATGGTATTTCATATCTTGAGTATGAATAAGCGTTACGTTAATCAGCAAATAACATCCTCATTAGAATAATTCGTAATTTAGAGGCGAAAGTGATTAGGACTCCAAGTTAAACTGTAGGTTCCTTAGACATGTCATTGACTGTTGGGCTACTAATTAACAGTTCTGTCTAAGGAACGTGTCAGTTATACAAGATCGCACCACAATCATCTTACACTCATTTCTCATTTATACTTGGCTTAAAATACCTAACTGAAATGGCTACCTTTTCAAATGCCAATCAAAATGTAATCATATTTTCAAATTTAATCTAATCTATATAAATAAAATTAGAGTTTTGTCTGTACATTGCTCGGAGCTATTAATTTTTTAGTTATCTTTACGTTTCATGCGTTAGAGAAGTCGAAACAATTCTTATCGCAATTGGTGTCTGTATGTTTGTCTGTGACGCTCCACGAGGTATTTTACGCAGTCTTCTACGAAAAAACGGGGGAACTGATAACAATGAAACTTATTTCACGCATTCTCTACATTTCAGAGAATGGTTTTCAATGCTTGAAAATCCCGTCACCCCCTTGAAAAGTAAATAACTATAATTTAAAATCCCATTTTCCGCGATAATAGTCGCATTTTGCTTCAGTTTTCAATAAATCACCTAATGGTAATAATCAGCTGTTATGTAGTTTAATGATTAAAAATACAGCTGTTAAATTAAAATCAATATTAATTTCTATTGGTCCGTGGGTTTAAACCTATTTAGAAATCATACTACTAATATTAATAATGGTATGAATGTAATTGTAAAGCTATGTAATAAAGCTGGGTATTTATTTATTTTCTTTGTACTGATTTGTTTAGCATTTCAGGTTTACATTTTGGTATGATAATCTTTCTTCTTTCACTGAATCCTACAACCCGTACAAAGGACGGGTTATTTTCTAGTCTATTTATAAATGGTTGTTCAAAGTTTTTAAATATATGAAAAATCAAAACAGCTCGATAGGACGGAGGATATTCATACGTCACCTGAGCCGCTCGTTGCATAAAATATGAGGGCCGATAGTGCGGCGAAGTTGGCAGGACTGAAAAGAAACGCATTGTCGTCTGCAGAATGTTTTCCTTACATTTCCTGCCACAATGCGTTCAATTTAAACGTCGATACATTGTGGATACTATTGTGTTGTGCGTAGCTGTTATCATATTACTTTTTATTGCAAGTATAAGCGGTCGTTCTACCATGGATTCGCTAGTGCCAGTTGTGAGCGATGGTCGGTGGGTGTGTTGTTCTCTTGTGTGGATTAACGTAGCAATTCAGAGACAGTGGTTCGGACTCCACGTTAAACTGTCGACTGCTGGGCTATTAAGCGATGGTCGGTGGATGTGTTGTTCTCTTGTGTGGATTAACGTAGCAATTGAGAGACAGTGGTTCGGACTCCACGTTAAACTGTCGACTGCTGGGCTATTAAGCGATGGTCGGTGGATGTGTTGTTCTCTTGTGTGGATTAACGTAGCAATTGAGAGACAGTGGTTCGGACTCCACGTTAAACTGTCGACTGCTGGGCTATTAAGCGATGGTCGGTGGATGTGTTGTTCTCTTGTGTGGATTAACGTAGCAATTCAGAGACAGTGGTTCGGACTCCACGTTAAACTGTCGACTGCTGAGCTATTAATCAATTCTTAGTCTATCATTCTGTCATTCATCTATCTGTCATTCTTAGTCAGTAACAAGACTATACGATCGCGCGTCATAATCATCTTACACTCATTTCTCATTTATACTTGGCTTATAATACCTACCTGGGTAGGTTAACATTTCACGAACTAACCAACCAACTAAAATACTCCTCCTCATATTCACTGTATAATACCCTCAAGTGTGGATCGGTGGCTTAGCTATGATCTGATTGATCTACGACTCTGAGTTTGTCTCCAGCAACTCATCGCCTAATTTCGCATCTCGGTGTAAACTATACCTTTATATGATGAAAACAGTATTGTTTTTTAATTAAAATTGTATATCATAATGATTGAATATGTTTCACAAAGACATTAAAATATTGGTGGTACAGCTATAAATATTATTTTCAAATAAAGACTTTACAGATTGTGTAATTTCTAGAAATTGGACAATGCTTTTATCCACAATTTTCCATATGCTATCCACAATTTTCTCCGATACAAAACCTTTTGTATTACTAATTAAGAACTTGTTTTAATTTAGTTAAACCCGAAGTTTATTACGGTGAAGAATTTTGGTTTCCTAAGGTAAATTACCCTTATTAAAGACGAGTAAGTCAATTAATTTAATTGGTTTGAACTTCACTCTAGTTCATTCAGTTGAAATCTTGGGTTTTATAAAACGATTTTTTAAATTAAATGTTTCAATGAATATTCAATATTTTTAATACCTTAAAACCCTTAATCCTTTGAGGTAAGTTACGTTACATAAGCTTGATGCTCTCTACTGTATATATTTCGTAGATATATATCGTAGAAGTACGATTGTGTTAACTTAGCATCTGGTGTCGATGAGACTAGAAGTGTCTGTATAAAAGCTGGCACACGGAGGCCGGTCGCCTTTTCAATATCTCGGAGTCTTCATTAGGGCTGTTCGCCATTCCGGCAGCGTTTCTGTTCCTGTCCGTGTCGAGCCTCCGCACTCCCGGGTGTTACATTTATCCGGCTGGACTCATTGATTGCCCCCCTGCCCCCCTGCCCCCTCCCGGCCGCGTACACTCGCCAAACACCACTCTCGCACATGGAATACGTTCATAGACATAGAGCCAGCTGGGATTTTAGTACCATAAAACAATGTAAATTTTGTGACAGCATTACTAACTACTCGGTAGTCGTAATGGTTTTATTTTTTTGTAGTTATTTTTGGAATTTTAATAATTTTAAAATTTTGTTGCGTTAGACTTTCCTAAATGTTTCATAGTTTACATTAAAAAATCAACGGGAAAAAGTGGACATGGCATGGACGGCAAAAAGGAAACATTACATGTTGGTTTTATTACATTTAATTAAACGTTGCTTCATGTTGTGCCGGTGGAAGCATAACGTAGGGTCATGTTCGTTTTTAAATGTATAAAACGAAGCAGAGGGCCAGAATGGGCTTCTCGGAGTGGCCGTAACATATCAAATGACAAATGTGTTTCCAATACATTGGCGATGATTTCTTCACCGGAATACATTGGATACAGGCCCAAACACCTTGTTCTGTATTTTTTATAAGGCAGTTTTAAAACAGTGCTGTTAGTTTGTTTACTACTGTCCTGACCCTTTATACTTAAACTTTACTTATACTTTTAACTGAAATTGCGAACCACCCAGAGGAGGTATATAAGGCCAAGTATGAATGAGAAATGAGTGTAAGATGATTGTACGTTCATCTGCGAAGACTATTCTGGTGATTACCAGAATAGTCCCAGAACTGGTCTGATTAGACCAGTTCGAAATCAAAAGTAAAATTGTGGCAACTGTAGGTCTCAATTTGCTGTTGGGCTATTGATAAACAGTTCTATCTAAGGAACATGTCAGCCTTAGTCAGTAACAAGACTACAAGATCGCGCCACAATAATCTTAGTAGCTTATTCGTTACGCATATGTGATTGTTTCGTGCAAGCTTCCTGAGTGAGCTGTTTAAGATAACAATTATTAAGGTTTTTGTTCATTTTTTTAAATTTCAGGCCTCCAAGATTACCGATACAAGTTTTTTTATTTACAAGATTATCGATAAAAATGTGGCTTTACAAATTCATATTCAGTAGTGCACGAAATTTTCTTTTTGTTATTTCAAAATTTCACATAAGTTACATGAAAAAGGTCTGTTAGTAATTCACGTTCCCACAATTTAAGTTAAAAAGCGTAAGTAGTTTTCCCACACTTCTTGCATGACCGCAAAAACTCAAATGTACATTTTTACTTCACTGTGGGAAATAGGTAAGATCGTGGATATGTCTAAAGGGAATGTTTTCACTTCATCTTAACAGCTGTTCTTATTCTTTTGTATTAAAAATTCAATACAATAGCTCTGGTGGTCTCTATGGAAACCTGTTACATACTTTCCATCTTACAAATCGCCAACAACCCCGCAGAGCATATTCATGTCAAAAGTGTTCATAAAACCTTACACATGTTTGATAAATTTTTAGAATAGTAATTTTGTTGCTCGCACCACCTTAAAATACCTACTCGTGTAGGTCGTCATTTCAGAAATAATGCATTAATAAAGAGCAAGTGTATTACGGGCAGTGTCGTTGCCGGAGCTGGTGGAGGGGCGTCTCCCTTGATAGATGCGTTTCCAATACATTGACGATGATTTCTTCGCCGAGGTGGTCTCTCAGATTAATGGAGGCGAGAACCGCTCTCATCAACTCCAGCCTTCGAGTGGCTGGCTGAGGGGACCACTCAGACAATTGTGTATGTCTATTTAGAGGAAATTGTACTACCTTTACAATTATTATTGTTAACTTTCTGACATGGCTACATATTTAGGTAGGTATTTTAAACCACGACTAAGGCTGACATGTACCTTAGACAGGACTGTTAATTAATTGCCCAAAAGCCGATGGAATCTAAGGGACCTACAGTTTAACGTGGGGTCCGAACTACTTTCGCTTCTGAATTACGAACTAGCTAGGTTGGTCTTTGTGGATGAACGTAGTATTCAATAGTGCGGACTTTAATGTACACAAGAGAACACTACACCCAACGACCATCGCTCACAACTATCCACAATTCGTGACCTCCCAGTATCTGGACTATAGGACACACCACCGTCCCAGAAAATTAAAAGATACCATTTTCCTACCTTTGATCTTTGGAGATTTGATTTACTTTTCCTGACGTTAAACTTTGCATTCCCCACCTTTTCTCCTATTCCCTTCCTTTTGGTGGCTGCATGTGATTAAATAAGAATACGTTCTATTTAAAATTTATTTGTTTTTTTTGGGCCTGTGCGCAAAATAAGACAGCGAGGTATTGTAGCGTCAGTCGCATGGGCTAGCCAGAGGTGAATATTTAATACCTTCGGATTCAGCAATACATTTCTGGTTTAAACCTTTGAAAGACTAGAAATTAAAACGGAGACAACGAAAAATTATTTTAGACTTGAAATGTGTTTACAAAATAAGAACTAACCGATGACATCTTGAAATTCGGAAATTTAATGGACGAATCATAAAATACAATATACGTCTAATGATGTCCCCAGATTTATTTATCGAGTTTATGTCTCCTGACACATACTACTTCGTATGGGTATAGGCTACCTATAAAACATACTGGCTAATAAATCATGCGTTAGAAGGGCCACACGTCAGAACTGTTGAAATAGTATTGAAAAGTGCGCTGTTAATTAATTAGAACACCTGGGATTTAAACTACTCGGCTGATAAGACACCCAAGAAACAGTTTAATTGTTTTAGTTTTGGAAAAGCTTGATTTTCTTTGGATAATATATTTTTAATTAACGTTTTTTGACATGGGTAGGCCTATATCAAAAAAAGATGTTTGTATTTACTTCCCTGTGGGAAATAGGTTAGATCATGGATATGTCTAAAGGGAATGTTTTCAGTTCATCTAAACAGCTGTTCTTATTCTTTTGTATTTACAATTCAATACAATAGCTCTGATAGTTTCTATGGAAACCTGTTACATATTTTCCATCTTAAAAATCGCCAACACCCCCCCAGAGCTAATACATCCATGTCAAAAACTTAAATAACTAAACCGGTATGATTAAAACTCAAATTAGTTTAGGAAGAAATTTCTTATTTATAGTGATATGTATTAAACATGATAAAAATGTTCTATACGCCAGAAATATTTTACAGAGAATAAATACAGAAAATGATTTGTGGGAACACCTGGGATTGATAAGACACCCAAGAAACAGTTTTATTGTTTTAGTTTTGGAAAATCGTGATTACTGAAGAAATGGTTAATTTAATTGTTAGAATTCTGTAAGAACTCTGACTCAAACGTCGTAAGTAATCTAGATTTTCCAACACTAACACGATAAAACTCGTTTCTTAATTTTGGAACGGAAAATGTGATTTTATTTCTAAACAAATTCTATTACATTTTTTGGATGATATATTTTGATTTAAAGTTTTTTGGACATGGATATTTAAAAATCGCATTTTAAGAAGTGACATCATACAGTTATGAGAGGAACTGTTTAGAGGAACTGAAAAAATATTTCTTCAGACATATTCATGGTTTATGCTATTTCCCAATGGAATAAACACAATTTTTTATTTGAACTTTACAACCATTATATTTGTGCTATAATTTCTCTATTAATTTTCATAAAGGCTTGTAAACCTATATTGTATTGAAATAAAATCTATAACAGCTTTTTGGTTACAACGGTTGCCGGTTAAGCCTAGGACTGTGTTTAGGACCGCAGGGGCCACCGGGAATATATTTTCATACGGGACCGCAACAAATTTACAAAACCATGAAATGAATTCGAACTGGGTGAATAAAACACCTCATCTGTTTTGCAACGCTGAGCACACCGATGCATTCACAATCTCCAGGGTTTGAATTGATTTTAATAAAATATCAGTTATATACTATTAATCAAAAATGGAATCTACCTCATAATAGTCTATGTTTCAATCATAAATATTAAATTTTTTAGTGTAAATATAAATAATTTCTCGTTCTTGTTCCAATTCATATTCATGGTGGGAAAACTAAAAGTAGGCATATGGCTTTTAAATATAATTATACAAATTTATGTATAGCTTCTACACAAATAATTCCTAAACCGATGGAAATTCTCTGAGTACGTAGGTCTGCTTCTTCTCGAGTTTTTTTCGTAGGGTAGCCAGATAATTTTTAGATAATTAATCCTTTTTTAATTTTCCCTGAAAATCTAAATATAAAATTAGTTTAAACCAATTGTATTTTAAGATACATAGGTTCTATGCCATTTTCACCATATTCATAGAGAATTGATGCTAATTCTGTAATGGGAAATGATACTGAATAATAGAATACTATAAAACTCTTATTCTGCAGTGTATTATATATTATAGTATATAGCTGTAAAGCAGCGAGCGTCACTATTACCTGTTACCTATTAAATTGGCGACTTTTACATATCAGTATTTAAAGCCAAGTAATAAGAAATGAGTGTAAGATGGTTGTGTCGCGATCTTGTAGTCTTGTTACTGACTAAGGCTGACATGTTCCTTAGACAGGACTGTTAATTAATAACCCAACAGCCGATGGCATATCTACGGGACTTTGAATTACAAATTGATCAATTTATGAGGATGGTCTTTGCGGATTAACGTAGTATTCAATAGTGCGGACGTTAATCCACACAAGAGAACACTACATTCGCCGACCATCGCTCACAACTATCCACAATTCGTGACCTCCAAGTAGCTGGATTACAGGACACGCCACCGTCTCAGTCAACTCAGTGTTCACATTTTTCAACAAATGTTAAAAATTAGTTTAACTATTTGGCACTTTTCCGATTGGGAGGTCCAACAATGGGATAAATATCGGTTAAGTGGCAACTATGTTTCAATATGTGACCTTTGGAGGTGCCCCGCCCTACTCAATCAGTTTATCAATACATTGTTCAAACGAAACTGCCATTCGGCTGTGATAAGGTTATATTCTTACCATCAAACTGATTTTGAGCATTTCAAATTATTTTAAAGAATACAGTTCAAAGTGGGGAAGGGGTCGATATGGTAACCATAAACCGTAAACGCATTTATTTATGTATAAGATTCTCAAAATACACTATCACAGGAGTGGGAATGATTACATTGACAGAGTATATAATGTAATAAGAGGATTATTTTTAAAAATTGACTTTCAGGATGTCTCACCTAAAGTGAATCAATAGCCAACTTTTATACTATGCATGTGACAGCAAACTTCTTAAAGGGGACTGCCCTTAATTTGTTTAGAGGATTTTAAAATTGATTTCGAATCCGAAAAATATGGCCGCCATTTTCCAATATGGCGGTAAAATTATTTACAGGTAATATTAAGACGTTTTTACCCTTGATAATTTTGGCGTACGTGTAACTGGGTGTATGCAAATCTGATAATCTGTAGTTTTCATGATGGTTATTAACAGTAACTCGCAAACGGTTAGATTTACGTCAAAATTATCACGAGTAAAAAAGTATTAAAATTACACGTTTTATCCAAAAACACCATAAAATACAGGGCGTTCTTTTAGAAATTGTCGGCCATATTGGAAAATGGCGGCCATATTTTTCGGATTCGAAATCAATTTTTTAATTCTCTGAAAAAATAAAGGGGAGTCCCTCCTAAGTCGTTTGCTGTCATATGCCTAGTATAAAAGTTAGCTTTTGGTTCACTTTGAATGAGACACTCTGTATAATGCGATCCTACGTTCTACAGAAGCAAGAAAGAATGAAACAAAGAACAATTGAACATAAAGTACATAGATAAAGTAACTGGTAAACACTGATCGTTACGTTTTGGAGTTCCTTTTGACATGGATATGTCTAGTAGCTCTTTGGGGGGGGGGGTGCTGGCGATTTTTAAGATGGGAAATACGTAACAGGTTTCCCTGGAAACCACCACTATTGTTCTTAATTTTTAATGTAAAAGAATAAGAACAGCTGTTTAGATTAAGTGAAAACATTACCTTTAGACATATCCGTGATCTATTTCCCACAGAGAAGTTAATTCAAACATTTTATATTCTAAAGGGGTTATAATAATTGATACCTCGCTTATAATGTGAAACATTGTTTAACTAGAGATACATCTTCATTTAGTTTATGCTAAAAAGTCTAAATTCTTTTGTTTCTCTTGGCTTTCAAGAAAACAATTATCAATTATGTGGTACACCTAGGAATAGTTTTTACTTTCTCCCCTTGCACATGGTACATGGAGAAAGTATTGTAGACGTTAAAAATTTAGAATTTGAGTCGTGAGTGAATATTTACGTTTTGGGGCTGATTTAGAACCTTAGACTCCCCAGAATGTTTTATCCCTGCAATCGTCTCTTTTAAAACTGTTAATATTTGAAACAAGACCAGAACGCGACGGAGGAGGCTGGGTGTATAAAGTAAGGAGACAGTAACGTCTCCAGGGCCTGTGTGTGTGTACGATACTGGCTCTGGAACTATTCCAACTGGCTTATATCCTCCCGGCTTATTGTTAAGGGTTTTTGAAACTTTTCGAATTACGATTTCGTTTGAATAGTGTAGCTTTTTGGTTTTACAGCTTGCATATTTTATTGTCGCGTAGTTTTTCAACTGCGGCTCGTTAAAAGTTTACGATTTCATCGTGTTTTAGTTTTTCGTCTGGTGTTATTGGATCTTTTTTTCATTAATGGAACAGTCTAAACCTTCGTTAGGTTACAATATAAGGTTTTGTTTGATGGGTAATTAATTCTTTTAACTGCAGCGGAGACCTACCTATGACAGTGTTTTAAGCAAAGTACGAATGTGAAATGAGCGTAAGATGCGATCTTTTATTCTTGTTACTGACTAAGGCTGACGTGTTCCTTAGACAGAACTGTTAATTAACAGCCCAACAGTCAATGGCATTTCTAAGGGACCTGCAGTTTAACGTGGGATCCGAACCACTGCCTCTGAATTACGAACTGGTCTAATTATGAGGACGATATTTGCGGATTAACGTAGTCTTCAATAGCGCTTTAGTGACTCGCGGGCAATAGTTTACTTATCGAAGGTTTAGAAGGTTCAACTTCAAGTTTTATTATTATTAATTTTTAATTAAATTCAGTGTTTGCTACATTGGTGGCTGTTTAGCGTAGTAAAATCAATTAAATCCAACTGACCACTTAATCAATATTTTATTTCTGTGACTGATACTTATTATCTGTCATGCAATGGGCGGGTATTAATTGTACATTTCCCCATAACAATCCCCAATTCACTGTAAGACTTTTTTTGAACAATATATTTTGACTCATTGTAGAATTAAACACCACACTGGCTGAAAATGAAACAAAATTCGGCGCAACTTTGAGTTTTACCTCGAACTATTTGATCTTTGTGGCTGTATCTAATTCGGGATTAGGTAAACTAAAACGCAAGGACGAGATGCAAGTCTGGAGCTGACGGATGAGAGACAGCGGTGTGAGTAAATTGTTGGTGAGGTCAGAAATCACGTAGGATTTGTATGGTCGCTACTCGAAATTGGAGAAAAATTGAAGTTATTTCCATATCTAAATATACATAGTTCACTTTAAATTAGAAAATCTACACTTCAGCTATGGTACGTAATTTGTTAGTGGCTTAATTTAAGTTTGCTCAAACTACAGTGTCGATTGAGTGAAAATTGATTTTTTCTTCCTAACTTTAAGTTAGGTGGATGAAACTTTTGTTGCTCATTAACAGTGTTATATTTAAATATTTCTCGTATTGAGAATGTTATTGGACTATTGGTTTTCTGTAAATTAAATACAAAATAAAATAAAAGTTTCTAATAAATTTCGAAATCAACGTTTTTTAAAATAACGATGAAAATATATATGAATTTTTAATTTACCTAAATAGCTACTATTTGATTTGAAACTAATTTTGTGGAGATTTTTTAATGTATTTTTTTGGTTTCAGGTACGATTTGTTTCATTCTAGTGATTCCTAACTACGGTGAGTTTTGCACGAAGCTTATAATAATGGTACAGTGCTGCAATTAACGAAAAGGTTTTTAGTAATCCTTGATTGATCCTAAATCCCTGATTGTGTATTCTTTAAGTTAGATGCGGTAGACTGGGTCGATAGCAGATAGATTTTATTACAAACTGTGATGTAGTGCTATATATGGATCATTTTAATTACTTGTATTTTAATTTTATATGTGTAGTAGTAATTGTAGGTCGTAAATAGTTGAAAAATATAATTGTATTGTGATACTGTAATATAATTGTAAATAGGTGTGTAAATTATAGATAACCAGCTGACCTGGCGAACTTCGTAACGCCTGTCAGTAAATAAATTTTAACATTAAGATTGGCCATGTTCTGAAGTCGAATAGCATTACGGCTTCATTGTGAAAGGTTATATATTCTGGGTCGCTGCATAGTGAATAACAATACTGAAACGATAAAACATATTAATATCATTCCCATAAAACAAATAAATCTGAGTGGATCGATTCACAATTTTAAAATCCAATCCAAACTCGAATCAAACCTAACTGTAATACGGCTTTTATAGGAAAGATATACAACAGCTGATTATTATAATAAACGTAACATATATATATGGCCAACATATAAACACATGACTTTTAATCAGACAGAAAATAAAAAAAATATAAATACATAATACCCCAAAACCGTAAACTATTAACGTGGCGAATAAAGCTGTTCATTTTGTACAGCACATATTTACATCATAGTTTTACATTAATGAATGATTCAGATGGTATTGGATAGTAAAGCATATCGCTAATGGAAGTAAACCAATCAGCTGTTGCTAAGAAATCAAATGTTTTCATTGTAGACAATTTGTAAACAAACTTACTCTCCATAAGGTTAACATTAGAAATTTAAAACGCCATAAAGTGGAAACTTATGGGGTTTTCTAAAATATGTTTTCTCTAAAACCTTCCCGGACACATGCAACTTCCTAAAATTTCATTGCGATCGGATGAATAGTTTGGCAACGCATAAAGGGCATACATACATACATACATACACACATTCAATAATTATATATAGGGAGATTGTCACATAAAATAGCTATTTACGTTTTAAACTTCACTGTGCACGTAAATTTGTCCGTTACCGTTGTGGGAAAATCGGGGTATATTGGATAAGACTTGAATGTGTTGCCTCAGGCAGTTTTTAATCATAGTTAAAACACGTTTGACTTGTCGTTTAGCAAACTGAAGTAATAATTCGTTCATAGTGTATCAACGACGAGTGTATCGCCAAGTTGGCGCGATAAAATATGAATCAGCTGGTTTATGTCAAACAAACAAAGCTGCAGGTCATAACATCCATCACACTCACTCCTTCACTCCCTTACTGGTGAACAATTTAGTTTTAGACCCATAAGAACAATGATAAGTTTGAGACAGCATTACTAGCTACACAATAGTCGTAAACAGAATGGCTAAGGCGTTACATTAGGAGTAAAGTGGTTATCTAGGGAATTACGTTATTATTCTTGTATTTTATTCCGCAGAAAAAATATAGTAGCGCTGAATCATGTCTGATAGCTAACAAGTAATTAACTTTTGTGGTCCTCATTGTAGCAATCCAAACCCAAATGGACATCCTGGGATATGAACCCGTGACCTCTTGCATCCAAGTCCGAGACGCTAACCACTAGTCTTGCAAGACGCCTGGCTGAGTGACTCATATATGAACGTATCTAATCATATTCTATGTGCGAGAGTGGTGTTTGGTGAGTGTACGCGGGCAGGGGGGGCAATCAATGAGTCCAGCCGGATAAATGTAACACCCGGGAGTGCGGAGGCTCGACACGGACAGGAACAGAAACGCTGCCGGAATGGCGAACAGCCCTAATGAAGACTCCGAGATATTGAAAAGGCGACCGGCCTCCGTGTGCCAGCTTTTATACAGACACTTCTAGTCTCATCGACACCAGATGCCGAGATAACACTATCATACTTCTGCGATATATATCTACGAAATATATACAGTAGAGAATCCAACCGAAGCAACCGATGCAATTTGTCAGTAACAAGGCTACTAACATAACAAGGATACGTCATCGAATGTTATTCACACTCACTCACTCGTAGGGGTGAGCATTTTAAGCTAAGTATGAATGAGGATTGAGTGTAAGATGATTGTGGCGCGATCTAGGTGTCTTGTTACTGACTAAGGCTGACATGTTACTTAGACAGGACTGTTAATTAATAGCCCAACAGCCAATGGCATATCTAAAGGACCTACAGTTTCACGTGGAGTCCGAACCACTGCCTCTGCATTACGAACTGATCTAATTATGAGGACGTTCTTTGTGGATTGACGTAGTGTTCAATAGTGCGGACGTTAATCCACACTAGAGAAAATCACATACACCGACCATCACAAATTTTTATTCCATGAATAAATAACGGGATTTTCTGAAAATATAAACTTTTTAGAAGAAAAAAATGTTTACAAAATTCGAACAAAAGTAAACTAACGGCGAAAGCACAAAAGGGCGGTACGGCGAATACTAATGACAATGTGCCTCTCGGCGCGGCAACGTTTTAGTTGGGACTGGATCGTGCCGCATACAGGGCGTGTCGTAAAACTAGCCACCTCGCTCGGGTGTTCATATTCATATTTATATATTGGAGTAAAAACAACAAATAGACAAAGGACTTGACAGATTTTGTCTAATGTACCCGATATCATTTTTTTCAACTAGTATAATTCACTCATAGAACCGGGCTGGAGAAGTGCAGCAGGAAAGGTGTGAATCAACAATGCGACCATGAGCCGGTTTATCGCATCGATTCCTCAGGTTCGAAAGATGCGATATTCAATAACCGCGCAGTATTTCACCGCGTTATTGCTTCTTCCCTCCGCGGAGAAGGAACTTTGTTGCGTTTCATATTTATAAGCCGCGGTGTCTGGGCGGCGTTTATCGGCGAATGTGACGCTTCTATTGCTTCTTGACTTAACTACCATCGCACAGCGCTGCAGACGATTGTAGAACGTAACCAAAACACCAAACATGAAGTTGGTAATAATTACGCTTATTATACTGGATCGGTTGAATGAAAACCTTTTTTGTTTACAAAACGTCATTTACGTCCATTGACGTTTTAGCTTGCTCACTAATTCAATCATTAGTGTGAACTTGACATATTTCAAACACCACATTCACACACGAGTAGTTTATGACTTCCGCGGCTATTCTAATGGTTCATCTGTGCAAATACTCAAAAAGTGTATGAATCGAATTGTAATTATTTTTTAAGTTTCCCTCATCTGATATACCTCCTGCTCTACCAACAATACAACCTTATCTTACCTCCACTTTACTCCCCACCTTACTCCCATCCACTTTAATCCCCCCACTTTACTCCCATCCACTTTACTCCCCCTACTTTACTCCCATCCACTTTACTCCCTTCCACTTTACTCCCCCCACTTTACTCCCATCCACTTTACTCCTCCCACTTTACTCCCCTCACTTTAGTCCTCCTACTTTACCCTCTCACCTCTCACTTTAATCCCCTCATTTTACTTTCTCAAACTTTTCATCCCTCGCTTTACCCCTTTTGCCACCCACCTATTACGAAAAACGTGTTTAATATTCGAATAATAAAGTATATTTTGATTAAAGTAAAGACGTCGGGTGTAACGTCCGTCATGGAAGGAAGCGTTTCTCCATTTGTCTGCATAAACTGACATCTCATTCCCTCTGTAATTGGGCCATTATTCCCGGAGAGGGGTTACCTTATTGTAATGCCTCTCGGCTTTATGAGCACCGTTCTGTCATGAACACGGGCTCGCGACTTGTACACGGACAGAAAATTACACCTGGGTTGTACAAGTGTTTGTGTATTTCTTGTGCGAATGTGTTTATATTTCGTATCAGCTGGATTAAGATAACTTTTTTTATTTGATAATCCTGGCTTGGGGTTCAGCCTTGTAGCAAGGGAAAACGATACATAAACATTATCTTTGTAATACAATTAGTTAGACTACTTTTTGACAAGGATATGTCTTAGCTCTGGGGTGGGTGTTGGCGATTTTTAAGACGGAAAACATGTAACAGGTTTCCATAGAAACCACCAGATCTATTTTATTGAATTTTTAATATAAAAGAATAAGAACAGCTGTTTAGATTAAGTGAACACATTACCTTTAGACGTATCCATGATGTAACCTATTTCCCACAGGGAAGTAGATACAAACATATTTCGAATGGTTGTTTGTTTTTGTAGTCATTGAATTCAGAAGCAACAATTTTTTTATAAATTTTGAGTGACAATTTTAAGTCGATTGCAAAATTTAATTAATTTTCTTACACCTTAAAGACGTTTATCCTTCTGGTGAATTTTGAAAATTGTATCTACTTTTTCGTTTTTAGTTGAAAGTCGATTGTGTATTTGTTAAGAAATTTTCTAATGAATACTTTAGGTTGTGAATTTGCAATACAAATTAGATAAAAGATGACACTTAGTCTTTCAATGTTTTCAACCAACAAACAGTTGTATGACTTTGTAATGTTGAATTGATATAAAAAGTGACTATTCACGAAATAGCATCGCGTATAACAGTGATAACTCTTATCACTGTTATCATAGCGGTTAGATGACGTGTCGAGAAACTGTTGGGGTTCTTTGTTATCAGCTGGCGCGGAAACGAACCTGTGTCGTCACTCATTGGACCGGATCCTCGATAGTATTAAACTTGATATAAACCGGTGGGAGGATTGCAATGTCGTTAGTGTTAGGGTCTAATTTACCTTGGAGTCTAAACACGAGGGCAATAATATGTCAAAGTAAGTTAACACTGAGAATTGATTGATTATCTTTGATTATCGTTGATTGATCCTGAATTCAATTTGTGAGCATTTAGAATTGGTCGTTGGTGTATAGAACGGTTGTCAAGGTTAAACCATTTGGCGGTCTTTGCGGAAGAAAATAACTTTTAGGGCTGACATGAAATGTGGCTTTGTTATTGAAAAATAACGAGTGATTTATATTCCATGATTATTTTATTAAGTAGCAATCTAATAACAGGGTGTTATTAGGCAATAGGCAATAACCTGACCAGCTCTTTTAGATATTCCTATTCATACTCTAAAACGCCACAGGTTGTGAAAATACTAATTGACTCATAATCTCATCCATTCACTTACTTACTGAACTCATTGACTTTCTAACTACTTACTGAACTCAATGACTTTCTTACTAGGCCTACTCGTTGAACTCAATGACTGTCTAACTACTCACTGAACTCAATGACTTACTTACTACTCACTGAACTCAATGACTTTCTTACTACCCACTTAACTCAATGACTTACTTACTACTCACTGAACTCAATGACTTTCTAACTACTTACTGAACTCAATGACTTTCTTACTACTCACTAAACTCAATGACCTTCTAACTACTTACTGAACTCAATGACTTACTTACTACTCACTAAACTCAATGACTTTCTAACTACTTTACTGAACTCAATGACTTTCCTACTACTTACTGAACTCAATGACTTTCTTACTATTTACTGATCTCAATGACTTTCTAACTACTCACTGAACTCAATGACTTACTTACTACTCACTAAACTCAATGACTTTCTTAAAACTCAATAAACTCAATGACTTTCTAACTACTTACTGAACTCAATGACTTTCTTACTACTTACTGAACTCAATGACTTTCTTACTACTCACTAAACTCAATGACTTTCTTACTACCCACTTAACTCAATGACTTACTTACTACTCACTGAACTCAATGACTTTATAACTACTTACTGAACTCAATGATACTGAACTCAATGACTTTCTTACTACTCACTGAACTCAATGACTCACTTAGCCGATTAGCGTAACAGCGGACACTACAAGTACTCTACACAAAGTTATCCCGATAACAACGTAATCAAACTATCATTTTTCATCCGAAGGAGGATTAACACCAATTATTTCCCGATCAGCTGATCGATCGTGTCGGACGACGTATAATCCAGGTGACGGAGCGATAATACCACACAGATCGACGAAACATTGATGGCCGACAGGACACATGTAACTCGCTTCAGGCCTGCTGTCAACCGGTGTTATTTTTAATCCTACTGTGATCATTCTTTTCGAAATTATTTTTTTAATCTTACTGTCCACAGATACCAGCCGTTTTTATTTTTCTAAATCGTCCACAAAAACGTCGTTTTCTGGTAACTTGAAGTAAGGAACAGAAAAAATAACATATATTTCGGTTCCCTAACCTCAAAATTTGTTACGGCACATTATAAGTTATTGTCTACTATTAGGGTTTTAAATTTCGTCATTTTTTTAGAATTTTTTTGTTAGTTAAAATCTGTAACAAACCAATGAAAAAAATACTGCGTGATTTTATCAGTACATTATGAAAACTTGATCCCAAGCACGACTATGCCTTGGTGATTTATGCCTCCACCCCGGAAAATGTCTAACAATTATTTAACTTGTTTTATTTCGTTGTTAGTTTCATAAATTGGACGATTATTTTTGAAACAATATTTTTAAACGAAATTTAGAGAAACTTAAAACTTATTTTAGGGAGAAAGATACAATTCTTTGACACCTTGAATCTCAATGTCAAAATATATTACACTCATCATCCTAAAATACTGGTAAGTTTATGCCAGTATCTTAAATTGGAATTTTAATCTGCGTTGAAAACAATTGCGGCACATAAAGGAATAAACAGAATTTTATGGTGACTGACCCAAACTAGTGTTCATCTAGGACCATAACTTTATTTCTCGACGATGAGATTTAACTACAATATTAGTTTCGAGTCGTTCTCCGAGTTCGCTTTGTTCTGGTTTAACTGCATTTAGAACTTTGGATTCAATATTTTAGTCGCTGCCAACGCAAAATAGTTTTGAAGCGAATCGGATTTCTGACGGATTTATTTATGATTTAAATTCAAGTTTTTAATACTGTTAAACGAAAGATACTTATTTTTAAACTTTTAAAATTATTTACTCGACTTGGAGCTGATTTACGGTTTTGTAAATCTTTACTACTTTGAGAATCCTTACAACTATCCTTGTTTATTGCTGGCCCAAGTAAGTGGTTGTAAGTAATGAAGTGTTGTTGTGTGTGTAAGTTTCCAATGGTGACAGGATTGAATAGCCCTACTTATAAAACATAGACTCCATCCGCCATATCAGTTGATATTTGTCAGTTTCCAAGATATGTTATCAAATACAATTGTCAAATCGTGGTTCAGTCACGTATCAGACATTGACCTTAAAATATCTACCGGATTTGGTCGAGTATGACTGTGGCGTTTGTGGTTGGGTGATGCATGGATAAAACGACTGTTATCTGCTAAACAAATATCGTCCATGAACACTGTAAAACCATATAAATGAACTTGATTTAAGTTCATGTATATGAAAAGTTTTACACTTCTATTGATGTGTAGATGTGGCTTGACTGGGACGGTGGCGACGTCCTGTAATCCAGCTACTTGGAGGTCACGAATTGTGGATAGTTGTGAGAGATGGTCGGTGGATGTAGTGTTCTCTTGTGTGGATTAACGTCCGCACTAATGAATACTACGTTAATCCACAAAGACCATCCTCTAATTAGACCAATTCGTAATTCAGAGGCCGTGGTTCGGATTCCACGTTAAACTGTAGGTCCATTAGTTGCCATCGGCTGTTGGGCTATTAATTAACAGTCATGTCTAAGGAACATGTCAGCCTTAGTCAGTAACAAGACTACAAGATCGCGCCACAATCATCCTACATTCATTCCTCATTCATACTTGGCTTAAAATACCTACCTGGGTAGGTCGCCATTTCAGTTAAAAGTATAAAGTATAAAGTATACTGTAAAGATCGCGCGTCCTGTAATCCAGCTACTTGGAGGTTACAAAATTGTGGATTGTTATGAGCGATGATCGGTGGATTCTCTGTAACGGATTAACATCCGCACTATTGATTACTACGTTCATCCGCAAAAGCCGTCCTCATAACTCGGCCCGATGTTGTCAAGGTTTGCACAATTGGCTACGAAGTTGCATGTCTGATACAGTAGTCGTCTGCCATCCTTGTCGATGACGTCACGTTTATGGTGGACGGCGACATGACGGTTTATGGGGTGTAAAGCTATGACGTCTGCCGTCGACGGTGGCGACGCGGCGCGGCCGACATCTGAACCATTACTCTTTATGAGTGTTTGTTTTATGGTTGTTGCAGAAATATTATTTAGTAATTCATGTTATTGGAGTGATTCCAAAATACCACCGTATTGCTATTGTTACGGATTTTGTGTTAGGTTCTGTGTAAATTGTAATGTTACGAATATTTTGATTTATCCTTGAGATACCCTCGTTGTGTGATGTGTTTCCCAAGTATTTTTGTCCAGAATCCTGGGGTCTTTATACTTTTACTTTTATACTTTTAACTGAAATGGCGACCTACCCAGGTAGTATTATAAGCCAAGTATGAATGAGAAATTAATGTAGGATGATTGTAGCGCGATCTTGTAGTCTTGTTACTGACTAAGGCTGACATGTTCCTTAGACAGGACTGTTAATGAATAGCCTAACAGCCGATGACAACTAATGGACCTACAGTTTAACGTGGAATCCGAACCACGGCCTCTGAATTACGAATTGGTCGTATTATGAGGATGGTCTTTGTGGATTAACGCAGTATTCAATAGTGCGGACGTTAATCCACACAAGAGAACACTACATCCACCGACCATCTCTCACAACTATCCACAATTCGTGACCTCCAAGTAGCTGGATTACAGGATGGTTCGACATAAATTATATCCTCGCTTATATAATGCGGCTACCTGCCGTGTTTGTGCGGCTTATTACATTAACCCCAGGTGAGCCTATCGAAATGTAGATGAATCTCATCTGGACAAATATTCATGACCGGTCCTTTAGCGGGTGGTTGCGCGTGGAGTGCCAAATCAGGTCGAATCGCCACACAATTTAAATGCAAATTTGTCTTGTTACCGTTCTGAGTACCTTCGGTGAGCTATCTTAACCCCCCCCCCCCCCACCTCCCCCCGTGTAGTCTCTCGAAGTATTAATGAGAAAACGTCTAATAATGTCGTTGGGAAAACATTGGAGAGTTCAATATTTACTGTTTTTTAGTGGGTGACATTTAAGCATAAACAGATTCACTGACCCTATGTTTTGATAAGTCTAGTTTTTTGTTTTAGAAAACCTCTATTAATGCCTTGTCATAATGTTTAATAACCATTTTAAAACCCCCGACTACATTCTCCTAGAAATTCTGTAATATTTATATCGATTCTAACAATCCACCGCACCTTAGGTTCGGTCTTTTTTGCGTCACACTCAGCCAATTGTCTAGGTGTTTCCTGATTGGCAGAATTCACCCTCTTGGACAATATCTTGCTCAGATGACACTGAGCCTACAGTGTCCGGTTAGAAATGTCAGTATCCTTAGATCGTTTTCTTAATGATCATGGTCCAGACCTTCTTATATTATGCACTCCAAGCATTTCCTTAGCTGTCGGCATTGATGAGCGTCCAGGCTTTTAATGGCTTCCTTCTCTTCCTCCTTTAATTTCTTGAAAAAGGAGTTCAGTGCACAAAGGCTCCGGTACAAATTGAACCCTAGCCAGTTTGTCTGCTACTTCATGTAGCCACACTGTAGCTAAATCTATAGTCGACCTGGACAAGCTCATGCTACAAGGCTAATTACTTGCAGGAGGGCGCCTGGTATCCTGCAGGTACCGTTTGAGACACCATATAAAAGGCCTGTGATCCACTCAGCACGGTCCACATAACACCTTGGGTTGGCCTGTAACAGAGATTGAGGAAAGGATATGATGGAATGAAGAAAATGAGACAGATAGAAAGAAAGATGATCCATTCATTTAAAAAAGAAGGAGGATGGTCAGCAGGAAAGTCCCAAGCTCAAAAGAAGAGTAGGAGCTGGGGTTTGCGATGGACAAGCCAAATCGCCAATTACGCCACGAGCTTAGGCATAACCCCATATATCTATATGGGGTTATGAAAGTACAAAAACAAAATTTTTGTTTAAATTTCAAAAATGGGCTATAAGATCAATTTTTTCCCTGCCCAAACGCCATTCATGCAGAAAAGTTTCCTCAGATTCCAAAATTCTAACTCTTCCATCGATCTACATTCTTGAAACCCTCACATTTGTCAAAATATTTTCCCTAATCACCGATTTAGAAAACCCCCGTATATGGGGTTATGAAAGTACAAAAACAAAATTTTTGTTTAAATTTAAAAAATGGGCTATAAGAACAATTTTTCCCTGCCCAAACGCCATTCATGCAGAAAGGTTTCCTCAGATTCCAAAATTCTAACTCTTCCATCGATCTACATTCTTGAAACCCTCACATTTGTCAAAATATTTCCCTAATCACCGATTTAGAAAACCCCCGTATTCACTCATATTCACTTCGAAATTCTCATAATTCGCCAATCACTAAACATATTACATATTTCTTAAAAAACACTGTCTTTAAAACGGAATCAATTTGTATAATAGCCTTCCCCTTTCTTTAAAATTAGAATCAGACCTCTTAAAATTCAAACGATGCATAGAAACACATTTCATTGAAATCAAAGTGTTACAGCGTCCAGGAGTTCTTGAGCCATAGGATTGGGCTGTTGTATACACTGGTATGTTAAGTAGAAGGATGTAAATTGAATTGTTCTATATATTCTTGTAAATACCTTAATCTTATGTAGGAAAGCTGTATCTTTATGTTTGACTTAGCCAATGCAATGTATTGTCAACTTGGCTCAATAAAATGGTTTGATTTGATTGTTTCAAGTCAAGAAGCTGGATTTAAGCTGAAAATTCCAGGATTGTGACTGAATTTTGGAATATGACAACGACGTTGACACTAATACAGCATAATTTGGGGTTGGTACTTCCAGCTGGAAGTTTCAAGGTTGAATCTAGCTGTGGTTGCAGCAGAAATTCAGCTGGATGTTTCAATCTTGAATCCAGCAGTACGTTCCAAGCTTGAATCCAACTGTAGGTAACCTTGAATATAGTACAACTGGATATAAGCTAGTACAGTAGTTTCAAGCTTAAATCCAGCTGTTATTAATATCTACAGCTGGGTGTTTCAAAAAGGTTAACATGAAATAACACATGAAATACTGTGTGGAACAACATTCTTTACTAATTATTTACAATTCAAAAATGACAATATAATTAAATATTGGGAACAACGAAAACTGCAACATAAATTAATTCAAAAACAGGTCAACCTCATAAGTATTATGAAAGTTATAATTTGCTAAAAAGAAATTGTGATAATTAATTAAACCCATTATCATTTGAAAAACAGAAACATCTTTAAGAAACAAATTAAAGTAGGGTAGATAATGACAGAAAATACAATAGTTCATATATCTCTAGTACTTAGGAGAAATTACGCCATCAATCTAAATAAAAACTAATAACAATCAGGAGTAAATAAGAAATAGAAAAACAATTTAAAAAATAAGAAATTAATTGCATTAAAAATTAAATGGAATTTCAAGCTGTCCAATATCAGGTGGCTGGTTCTCCAAATACGTTTGCCTGAAATCCAGGGTTAACACCAAAAAGTGTTCATTAAAATTTATCTCCAATTTGTATTGTTTAAACTTGAATCTCCATAAGCTCAATGTTATTTTTTTTTAATTTGAAACTTAATATTACAAGGAAACAAACATAGGATTTTACTGTATTTTCTGACGTTTCTGGCTTCTTCACTAATATTTGGTGACGTTAAGCCCAAGTCTTCACTACCACTGTCCATTTTACTTAGGTAAATATTAAAAAAACAAAATGGCTGACGCTTAGGAAAAACTGCGGACGCAACGGACAGTGGTACCACCACAACAAACTGTATGTTGCTCAATTTTCGCTATATCTATTGGTGTACGGAGTGTTTTCGCAGCCTTCCTAAGTTATTGTTATGGGATCGCTTTTTCTCCCTTGGTACTAAAAGTGTCAGAGAGTCCCTTGAGGTGAAAAGTAGTACTTTAATAGTCTATTACAGAGAGTGAAGTACGACTTTGCATAGTATGTTGAGAAAAAATAACATTCAACATATTTTTTGATCATAAATGGCTAACGTACGAGGTCGATCGAAGCACAAAAGCGTAAAATAATTGAACCTTACATTAGAACAATTACTCTCTGGTAGATACCTAACGTCAAATGTCCCTTGGATGTAATAGGTAGTCTAATTACAATGGTGGCTGGGTGAGGAATTATGGGGGGCGTACACACTGTACGACGGAGCTACCCAGCCACTTAAAAGGAGTTTAACTTTTAATAAATATAGAGCAGACATTTCCTTGATAGGAAGGGATTCTGCGAATGTAAACAAGGGACTGTGTCGACTTTAGCGTGTTTGCTTTCCGTTTAACCACTCTTCGGAAAGCAAACAAAAATTGAGTTTGACAGATGGGTTGGTTACTGTAAACAAACTGAGGCGAAATGTGCCTCACACAGATGGCAGCGTTTTGGCGGACGAAAATATTTATTTTATTATGGTTACTTTAAAATTTAAAGTGTTTGATTTTTTGTGATGTGCAATTCTTTAGAGCTGTTCTGTAAGAGAATTTTCTTCAACATTAAATCATTAAAAATGGCGACCTTATCACAAGGTAGGTATTTTAAGCCAAGTATGAATGAGAGTTGATAGTAAGATGATTTTGTGTCGCGATCTTGTAGTCTTGCTACTGACTACGGCTGACAAGTTCCTTAGACAGGACTGTTAATTAATAGCCCAACAGCCGATGACAACTAAGGGACCTATAGTTTAACGTTGAATCCGAACCACGACCTCTGAATTACGAATTGGTCTAATTATGAGGATGGTCTTTGCGGATTAACGTAGTATTCAATAGTGCGGACGTTAATACACACTAGAGAACACTACACCCACCGACCATCGCTCACAACTATCCACAATTCTTGACCTCCAAGTAGCTGGATTACAGGATGACGTCACCCTCCCAGTATAGGAGTGTTCATTATTATCTAGACGACGGCGTGTTCTGTATTGTATGCGTGTTGTGCATTATTATGAGATATGACGGGTAAATAGTCCGCTTAGCTGTTCGATTAGATTAGATTAGATTAGATTAGATTAAATTATTGAAATGGCGACCATACCACAAGGTAGGTATTTCAAGCCAAGTATGAATGAGAGTTGATTGTAAGATGATTGTGGCGCGATCTTGTAGTCTTGTTACTGACTAAGGCTGACATGTTCCTTAGACAGGACTGTTAATTAATAGCCCAACAGCCGATGGCAACTAATGGACCTACAGTTTAACGTGGAATCCGAACCACGGCCTCTGAATTACGAATTAGTCTAATTATGAGGATGGTCTTTGCGGATTAACGTAGTATTCAATAGTGCGGACGTTAATCCACACAAGAGAACACCACATCCACCGACCATCGATCACAACTATCCACAATTCGTGACCTCCAAGTAGCTGGATTACAGGATGACGCCACCATCCCAGTCAATGTTTATCAGACGTGTATAAGGAATAATGTCAGCCTTAGTCCGTATCAAGAGTACAAGTTCGTGCCACAATCGTCTTACACTCATTTCTCGTTCGTACTTGGCTTGAAAAACGCCTGGATTACAACTAAAAGTATTAATCACGGCTACTTAGTGCTCGTGGGAGCAACGTTATTGGTCGGCGCGGCCCCCACGTAAGGTTAACCGCCCTGTAGGCGCTACAGCTGTAATAACCGGGGCGGACGAGTGTTCGATAACCCACATGTGACATTTGCATAGCGACAATGACTCATTGTTATCACACCAGACTGTACCGTACGCGTGTCTTATCGGAGCCGAGTGTTCGCGCGCGCTATCTCGCGGCCGCCACTTTCTAATGGTGGTAGGGAACGAAAATATAAATTGGAACTATGTGATAATCGATTGTTGGTGGATGTGATGGTGTCCGGTGTGGATTAACACTTACTATTGAATGCTACATTCATCCGCAAAGACCATCCTCATAATTAGACCAGTTCGTAATTCAGAGGCAGTGGCTCGGATTCCACGCTAAACTGAAGGTCCCTTAAATGCTATTGGCTGTTAGGTTGTCAATTAATAGTCCTGTTTAAGAAACATATTAGATTATATTAGGTAATTGAAATGGCAACCATATTTGCAATGTAGGTATTTTAAGCCAAGTATAAATGAGGATTGAGTGTAATATGATTGTGGCGCGATCTTGTAGTCTTGTTACTGACTAAGGCTGACATGTTCCTTAGACAGGACCATTAATGGCTCTCATTAATGGAATTGTAGTATTTTTAAATTCTTTGACAGTTTTTGAAGGTTCTATTTTGTATCCAGCTGTCTTTTTTGGCCGGTTCTTTTGTACACAATCCTGGAAGGTGTTTGTCAGTGACAAAGCTACATGAAACCAATTTACTCCTATCCTTTACCTCAATGCTCCTACAGGACCGCCGCAACTATGAATACAACATACAATATGTGAATATGAATATTGGATGTTTCTCACACACCAGCTTCGCCACCAAACTTGGGTCGCCTGGTATGTCAAGTATGAGTTGCAAGCCTGAACAGTTAACATTCTTGTGTAGTTACTTTGTGTTAACCGTTTATAGTTACTGTAGTTATCTCCGCGGAATCACAGTTCAAACAGTCCTTTACTAGGTAAAGTCTATTCCACGAAAGTAAATATCATAATTGGCCTAATATTGTACTTGACCTATTTATAGCTTAATTTGTCGTGAAAAGCTATTTTACTCATTTACTTATTTATTAGTAGCAATACGCCCGTACTTTGTACGGGTTGTAGGATTCTGTGTTCTGAGAAAAAGATAATTAATAACATGACAAAATTAATTAGAAAATGTTTATAAATTATTAAAATTCGTTATACGTCAAGATCACATTTTAATATAGTTTGATTTAGACGTGAATTTAGAATCAATGATTAATGTTAACAAACTAATATTCATTTTAATTTGACAGCTGTTTGTTTTTCTATCTATTAAATCACTTTATACATCACATATTCTCAAAATTAGTGACCAATTCTTAAAACATTTAGCGTTAAAAACTACAAAGACAGCTGATTATTACCAGTAGGTGATTCATTGAAAACTGAAAGCAAAATACGACTAGTATCGCGTAAAAAGTGGGTTTTTAAATGCTTGTTATATACTTTTAAAGGGGCGGCGGACAGTGTCAAGCATTGAAAAGCATTCTCTGAAATGTAGAGAATGCATGAAATAAGTTTCCTTGTTATCAGTTCTCCTGTTTTTTAGGCGAAGTCGGCGTAAAATGCCTCCTTGAGCGTCACAGACAGACAGACACAAATTGAGATAATACTTGATTCGCCTTCTCTAACGCACGAAACGTAAAAATAAACAAAAAAGTAATAGCTCTGAGCAATGTACAGACAAACCTCTAATTTTATTTATAAGTAAAGCCACATATTTGAATTGAGAAATTCTTCTAGAAAATATTGTATTTACTTCCTTGTGGGATATAGGTTAGATCATGGATATGTCTAAAGGGAAAAACTTCAGTTCATCTAAACAGCTGTTCCTATAAACAAACAGAGACATAATTAACCAAATTACGTCACTGTTTCAAATGTTGGTCGCGCAAATTGCCAACACCCCCAGAGCTAAGATATATCCATGGCAAAATATATAAGTAAAAAGTGGTTCTTGAAAAAACATATGTTTTTAAAGGGTCATTATACACAAGGGTTGTATGATTTAGTATTTAGAAACAAGATTTCATATTACTGTGACAAAATATTAATCTGAATTCGTAAACAAATAATACAAAATAAAAAAATACAGACCAAATCGTTTGGTATTATCAGGACTATTAATATAATATTTTATCATTAATGTTTACATAAGTATATATTTGAAATTGGTTTAAAATAAATTATGAATCAATAACAAAATAAATATTGTATTTAATTTAAGAGTTGGATACACACAGCCATCATGAATCACTTTAATAGGTCACATGTTCAGTAAAACCTAAAAAAAGTGTTGTTTAATTCGCTAAAATCCAAGTTTTTTAAATATCAAGATATTATTTCAATATAAAGTAGGTCAGTTCAAATTGAGTTAGTGATTGGTATATTAATTCAATGATGGTGACAATTTAATAAACTGGCCTTTGTCATCAGTATCAAAGCTATAAAACGTATTCTAGTATCTCATTCAATTGACATTCATATTTGCCCTAAAATCTACACCAAGTGACGTCAGTGTTTTCTATTTATTTCAACGCTAACAAACAATTAACAATTGAGCTATACAGGGTGTCCATGAAAACGTTTCGCGATTTCGGTGAGTGATTAGGTACATTAAAAGAAAGAAAAAAGTTCCAATGGAGGTACAGCCTATAACGCGTATTTTCTCAGATATCCGCCATTTTGTATTTTTCACAAAATATTTTTTATTTTAAACATTTTGTAACGGATTATTTTCAAATTTGGTATGTGTTTTACACTAGTAGACTACTATTATTAAAAAAATAACTAGCATGATCCAAGCTCAGAATCCAAAACGGCGGCCATTGTATTTTTTACCGTTTTCAAAGTATTTTAGTTTTATAATTTTAAATGGCCGCCATTTTGAATTTTGAGCTTGGATCATGCTAGTTATTTTTTTAATAATAGTAGTCTACTGGAGTAAAACACATACCAAATTTGAAAATAATCTGTTTAAAATTGTTTGAAATAAAAAATATTTTGTGAAAAATAAAAAATGGCTGATATCTGAGATAATGAGCTTTTTAGACCATACCTGCATTGGAACTTTTTTCTTCCTTTTAATGTACCTAATCACTCACCGAAGTCTTGAAACGTTTTCCATGGACACTCTGTATATTGAACTAACGTCTGAATTTTGCGAAAACATAAATGTTCAAACAACAATACGCTGATACCACTAATTTGAAGAAAACGATAAATTTCCTAAGTTAAGGAAGTTGTTGGCCTGCTGCCCGCCTACATATCTTGGTGAATTGCCTGCATTTCGGCTAAACGAGGGAAACGGCCTGTCTTATTGTTGGCTTTTAACTTAACAGCTGTGTTCACGCCGTCTGGGCTGTGTTTAACATTTTGGTCCCCAACATTTAGGTCGACTGGTCTCGTATTGAAGAAGTATTTTTATTTATTATTATTAATATTCTCCTTCATTCCTTGATGGAAAACGTAAAGTAATTCACATATTTGCCTTTTTTCCACCACAGTTTAATCCTTTGACTGATCTGTATTTTTTAATCTGCAACTATAGATTATATTTACATTTGTGTATTTTCTTCCTGTATGTCTGCATCTGTTATGATTGTATTTTTGAACGTCTTTCACATTGTTTTTCTGACAATTTTCCTGAGACCATTTTTGCACTTAACTATTAAACATTATTGTTTTGTTAGTTTTTGATCCTGTTACCTGTGCTCGTGTCGATAACATTTTTATTTCGTTTTCTGATGTCTATTTATACATTCGAACATTTCTTTGGTTTGTTTTTATTGATTGTATTCTATATTCATACTCTGTTTTTCTTGGTCTTTGTATTTTCTGACAATTTTTCGTTCAATTATTTTTTATATTGTGGTGTGCCAGCTTGTTTAGCTTCAGGAACGGTCTTAAAAAAACAAATACATTAAAAAAAGTAATAATTGTGTGTGAAGAAATATTTTCTTGACTTCGTCTACGAAATTTTTTGTATTTACTTCCCTGTGGGAAATAGGTTAGATCATTGTTATGTCTAAAAGGAATGGCCTCAGTTCATCTAAACAGCTGTTCTTATTATTTTATATTAAAAATTCAATACAATAACTCTGGTGGTTTGTATGGAAACCTGTTACATGTTTTCCATCTTAAAAATCGCCAACATCCCCCAGAGCGAAGACATATCCATGTCAAAAACTAAAGTATGTTTCAAGTTTGTTACCGTTTTATTTAGTGAAAATCATAAGTACTGTACAAGCTAAATTATGTTCCTGCTTACGGTATAGGTTTTATTTAATTTATTCATTACTAGGCGATCATTATATATTAATTGTTAGTCCTCAGATTGTTAATAATCAGCCGGTAATTGCTGCTATGCGTACATTTCATTAAATCCATTAGTATAATATAAGCCATCTCACTCACTGTTCGCTGGTATTCACCTTAAATTACAAACCTCTTAATGGTTGTGTTTGGGCGATAAGAGTAAAGATCAATTGTTTTGAACTTCGGTTAATGAAAAATTAAGAAAAACTAAATTTTGTTTACTTGGCCGTATAAAAATACGGCTTACTAAAACATATAACATGTACATGTACAACACTAACTAATTTGTAAGTTTAAACTATTACTCCAGAAGTTCTATTTACATACGTAAAATGATCCTTGTCCCATAAACTACTCAAGATTGACCTCTGCTTTCACCAGCAGTTTATAAAATGTATCAGTGTAGATTTGACTTTGGGGTTGTGACAGTAGTTGGATTTTTACTGATTTTATAAATGATTTCGTATTGAATTTTTTTAGGACACTAAAAATAACTTTTTTGAATACTGAAAACAAACACCGAATAATTTCAATGTCATAGATGGTTTTTGTTAAGGTACATTACTAGGAGGAACCAAACACTATTGTTACGAAATTCATTATTGATGATGGTGGATTTACGTTATTCAGATTTTTATTGCGGAAATTTCCATCAATTTATGACTGATTTTATGTTGGTGAAACTTTGTTTTAGATAAAATCGTGATTAGATTAGATTAGATTATTTGAAATGGCGACCATACCACAAGGTAGGTATTTTAAGCCAAGTATGAATGAGGATTGAGTGTAAGATGATTGTGGCGCGATCTTGTAGACTTGTTACTGACTAAGGCTGACATGTTCCTTAGACAGGACTGTTAATTAATAGCCCAACAGTTTAGCGTGGAATCCGAACCACGGCCTCTGAATTACGAATTGGTCTAATTATGAGGATGGTCTTTGCGGATTAACGTAGTATTCAATAGTGTGGACGTTAATCCACACAACAGAACACTACACCCACCGACCATCGCTCACAACTATCCACAATTCGTGACCTCCAAGTAGCTGGATTACAGGATGACGCCACCGTCCCAGTGATGGAAAATGTCCGCAATAAAAATCTAAATAACCTATTGTAACGGTTCCACATGTATAGTTTTCTAAACTGAACAAGAAAATCGCACACGCAGGCGAATTCATAACGTATTAGCACATTATCAAGGTGTTAAAAACTGAGCCAAACTTGTAAACAACTTTTAATGGAACGTCTTAAGACTTCCAGATGTTGTTTTCAGTAATTTCTTGTTTATGATACTTTGTAATTTTGATTCCGCCTCCACATAATGTTTAAAATACACTTAAGTTTCTGATAGCTGTGGATAAATTATAATCCAGTTTTTTGTTAAAACTTAATTATTGATCAGTTATTAATTTTAGATATGAAAAGGTTTTATTTCGTAATAGAAATAATTTTTCTGTTCTTGAAGCATACAGTTTCTTCTCTAACATTGTGACTACATTTCTGGACTTTTAATAGTCTGTAATTTTTCTTGGTAGAACTAACCCCCAACCTTCCCCTCACCCTCCTGTTCTCCCTTAACTTGTTGCAAAAAAACCAAAAGGGGGCTACTCCTTGAGACTTAGCTGTTGCCTTTGCAGCAATAAATTAAACATAGCTTGAAGTTCACAACATTTAAAAATAAATTAAAATTTTTAAAGAAAAAATATTTTCAATAAGCATCTTAGTTCCTCCATTACTGAAAGAATATTACTGGAAATTTTAGTATTTCAGGGATTTCCCAAAAAATATCCGGTCACATGACCAATGACGTCACTTCTGTAAAGCTTTTTGTTACGCATTTTTTTACGTCTCGCAAATTACCAACATCCCCCTCCACAGCTTAGTAAGCCTATTTTAACATTTCCAAGTCGAAAGAAATGGAAATATATTCAACAGCTTGATTTACGATGTGTATCAGAGATAACCTTTAATGAGTATTTTATTTCAGGAAGTATTAAGTTACCACTTTTCTTCTACAGTAACGCTGTCGCCAGTTTGCACGGAAAACCTATAAACTATATTTGATAGGTTGCATAATGAAGAGTGAGCTGTGGACAGTAATCTTAACGAATGCAGTTGACCTGGTCAGAGGTCGTGGGTCGAGGGTCAAACTGCGACTTGACACGAGCCCCTCACTTGTCACCGAGTGCTTGCTCGTTTTATTTACTTATCTGCCATTTAGTTGCTACTCGGATGTCGCCAACTGTGGATGTATTGTTCTCTTGTGTGGATCAACGTCTTCCCTATTGAATACAATCTGCAAAGGCCCCCCTTATAAATTAGGCAACATTTTGTTTTGGTCCAACGTGAAACTGTAGGGTTCTTTGATGCCGTTGGGCTGTTAATTAACAGTCCTGTCTACGAAACGTGATAAAATGTTGTTTCTGTTTTTACTTAGTGAACAGCCTTAACATAACCACAATACCATATAAACATCCGACATCCTAAAAGAGGATGTTACCTTTCTGTAACGGCAACTTACCTAGTTAGATAACCTCTCAAAAAATTGATATTGTTGTAGCTAAGTATGATTAAGAAATGGGCGCAAGACGATTGTTGCACGATCTTACACTTTAGGTAGATCCTCTAATCTAGTAGTCTAGGTAGATCCTGTAGTCTTGTAGTCTATGTAGATTCTGTAGTCTTTTAGTCTAAGTAGATTCTGTAGTCTTATAGTCTAGGTAGATTCTGTAGTCTTGTAGTCTAGTTAGATCATGTAGTATTGTAGCCTAAGTAAATTCTGTAGTCTAGGTAGATCCTGTAGTCTTGTAGTCTAGGTAGATCCTGTAGTCTTTTAGTCTATGTAGGTCCTGTAGTCTTGTAGTTTAGGTAGATCCTGTAGTCTTTTAGTCTATGTAGGTCCTGTAGTCTTGTAGTCTAGGTAGATCATGTAGTCTTGTAGTGCAGGTAGATTCGGTAGTCTATTGACTAAAGCGGTGTGTTCCTTAGACAGGACTGTTGATTAATCAGCCAATGACATCGAAGGGACCTAAAGTTTAACGTTGTGTCAGTACAATAATTTTGCCTCAGAATTATGGTACTGAGGATGGTATTTACGGATGAACGTAGTATTCAATAGTGAGGACGTTAATCCACTCCAGAGAACACATCCACCGACCATCGCTCATAGCTATCCATAATTCGTAAAAAAAGGTAAAAACAAATGATTTATAATCTTGGGGTGTTTCACCTTAGCTTATTTATTACCATCTAGTTTTTGTAACCTGTTAGTAATAATTTTGTAGTTTTTACCCCTCCCCCCATCTAAAAATTCATGGTAACGAATCCAGCCGGCTCAGGCTCGTTTCCTTTATTTTAATCGAAATAAAAGAAAACTGCGCAAATCTTTTGTAAATACGAAGACAAGGAGGAATGTGTAGTGAAAAACCTCGGAAAGTCCCTTTTGTTGTGGATTCTCCAGAGCATTGTACGCAGCTGACTTCAAACGTCCCTTTCAGAAGTTTTGGCTCGACTCCCACTGTCGTGGAAGTGTGTCGGGAGTTTGGTGGGGAAATATGGAATTGAACTTGACGTTAATATTTGGGACCGCTAGGAATTGTGGGTACTGAATTTGTGGGTCCAGTCAGCGAATTGTAAAAAAGGGGTCGGGTTTGATTTCCGGAAAATTTGTAAGAAATTTGAAGGGTCTGAACCGTGTTGATTTTATCATAAATAAAAAATCTTTTCTTAAAAAATTTTTCAAGTTTTTTTTTGTATCACAAAAAATTGTTAATTATTCTTTTAAATTAATTGATTAATTCAGAAATTCAGCCTTTTTCATGAGTATAGGAAAATTACTAATGCTCTTGAGTTTAAAATTTGGGAACGTGCATGAATAATAGACCTTTTTTACGTAACCTATGTGAAATTTTGAAATAATAAAAAAAGTCCATAAACTAACAAAATGTGATTTTTGAAGCCACATTTTTGATGCGATAATCTTATAAAATATGTTTGTATTTTTCTAACATGTTTCAGGTTTGTTTCTATTCTTAAACGTTAACATAAAAAAGCAATTTTGTACCTGTAACTTGTTGTTTAAAATCAGTTACAATTTTTTCTTATCACCAACAACGTATAAACAACCATGTCTATAATATTAATGGAGTTAAAAATAAAAATTCTATGCATGCTATACACTGAAAAGATATTCTACACAAAAATTTTCATTTTGACATTTATACATATTGATTTATAATGATTTATTTTTACGATAATGCCTACTTTCAATGATACTGAGATATTTTTCTCTATCTTATAAGAATACGATCAATATTGACATAATATTCTATATATATTTGATATAAATGATTTTGCTGAGTACGCAGGTCTGCTGCAACGGGGGTTATTCTACGTTAAAAATGGTAAAATTGATCTCTCCTGACTTGATTTTCCTTTCTCAATAAGAGTTACGATTTTAATCTATAGCTAAACTAGTAAAGATTTATAATCAAATATAGGCCTATAATGATTTTTCAGACTTCAATCCACGTCGACATATTTGAAAGGAAAATATTCTGCGAATTTTCAAAGTAACTATGTGACGTTATAAACGTAAAAGCGATTCGCCTGGACAGAGGTTGACGGTTGATAATAACCGAAGGCTGGACGGAGACGACAGCATCCCAAGTATGAGCTTCTGGCATGCCGGACCCGCCGCCGCCGCTCTTCCAACCTGTGTTGTATCATTTTGTAACCGCTGGAGATGATTTTCCAGATAACCGAGTTTTAATTATATGAGAGGTGAAATTGTGAAATAATTAACGGTATTTGCCTTGAGGTGCTGTCTTTATCCGAAGCTGTTTCGTAAAAAAATTAGCTGTATTAAAATGTTCCACATCATGGAAAGTTTCGTTAGGTTTTTTTAATAAAGTGGATTTAATTTAATGTAATTAGATTTAATTTAACTTTCGTTTCGTGATTTGATTCTTGACTTTTTGACACGGATATGTCTTAGCTCTGGGGGGGTGTTAGTGATTTTTAAGATGGAAAACATGTAACGGATTTACATAGAAACTAACAGAACTATTGTATTGAATTTGAAATATAAAGAATAATAACAGCTGTTTAGATGAACTTAAGACATTCCCTTTATACATGTCTATGATCTAACCTATTTCCCACAGGGATGTAATTACAAACATTTTCGGTTCCTATTTTTGACATGGATATGTCTTAGCTCTGGGGGGGTGTTAGTGATTTTTAAGATGGAAAATATGTAACAGGTTACCATAGAAACCACCAGAGATTTTTAATATAAAAGAATAAGAACAGCTGTTTAGATGAAATGAAAACATTGTCTTTAGACATATCCATGATCTAACCTATTTCCCACAGAGAAATGATATATAAACATTTTTCTTTTCCTAATGTTTGTATTGTTTACCAAGAAACAAACATCTGTTTTGCTATTCCTCTGGATTCCATATGAGTTTAGGTTGTAGTTTAGTTTTGTGTATGAAGAAATTTCTGTATGTAAATTAGATTAGATTATTGAAATGGTGACCATACCAAAAGGGAGGTATTTTAAGCCAAGTACGAATGAGGATTGAGTGTGAGATGATTGTGGCGAAAACTTGTAGTCTTGTTACTGACTAAGGCTGACATGTTCCTTAGACAGGACTGTTAATGGATAGCCCAACTGCCGATGGCAACTAAGGGACCTACAGCTAGACGTGGAATCCGAACCACTGCCTCTGAATTACGGATTCGTCTAATTATGAGGATGGTCTTCTGCGGATTGACGTAGTATTCAATAGTGCGGACGTTAATCCACACAAGAGAACACTACCTACCTATTCGTGACCTCCAAGTAGCTGGATTACAGGACGTCGCCACCGTCCCAGTTAAAATTATGTATCCTGTCCGACATTATGTTTTACACTATTTTGAAAGTTAATCACGTCCAGATAAAAGCACTAAGTGGTGCGTGCCGTTGACCATAAACGTTTGGTTTATTCCAGAGATGTATTAGCAGTATACGTCACGTGCGCCTGTGTACGGTGTAGGTCATACGGTGACGTTTATGACCAAGTGGACATCGCGTTAGTTCGCCCGGATCACGCCGGGGGCGCTGTTCATGCGACCGGGTAATTGAGTGTGACGCGGTTGCTCACGCTGGCGGAAGAGGGCGCTTCGTGTTGTTTTATCAACACTAGTTTTGTTTGGAAACGGTCCAAACCCTCATTCTAATAGTATGTCCATCATATTTGCTAGTCCTACACGGAACAATAATTTTAATATGTTACAGCAAAACGTTATCCCACTATTGTTTATAGAAATAGTTAGTAAGTCATTTACTAAAATGGTAACCTGTTTAAGTTTTTTAAGCAAAGTGTGAATGTGAAATGAATGTAAGATGATTGTGGCGCGATCTTGTGTCATGTTCCTTAGACAGGACTGTTAATTGATAGCTCAACAGTCAATGGAACATATAAGGGACATTGAGTTTAACGTGGAGTCTGAACTACTGCCTCTGATTTATGAACTGGTCTAATTATGAGTATAGTCTTTGCGGATGAATGTAGAACTCAACAACGCGGACGTTAATCCACACTAGAGAATATCACATCCACCGACCATCGCTCACAACTATCCTCAATTCGTGGCCTCCAAGTAGTTGGATTACAGGAAACGCCACGGCCCCAGTCTATACCTATTATGTATAATATCTAATCACAGTCGATAATAGAAATATGAATCAAGCTTAGTGCTTACAATGCTGCAAAATCGTGTTTTGCGATTTGTGTACAGTTTAAAGAAGTTTAAACACATTAGTGATCTCTAAAATTCAGTAAAATGTAAGAAAAATACTGAAGTAACTATTTTGCAGCATTAAACATCTTTGTTGGTCAATACAAGCCTGCTCACCTTGGCAACATCGAGTGTTCTAATTTTTAGTCGAAACTGTTCAATACACTAAATACAATATAATTTATATATTTTAAAAATTCATTTTTGTATTGCTGTTTGTTACAAAATATGACGTCGCTTACAGTATGTTTTTGTTACAGGTATGCATTGGAGTCTTGACTGTAGTGGAAGAAATGGTAATAATGAGATTCATAAGCTTACATCCTTGACTGTTCTTTTAATCAGGTATTTTGGTATATTCTCAGATGCTTTTACCACTTAGAAGTATCGCGGCGAATGCTATTGCCTAGCAAGCGTATATTATGTCTAATTAAATACGATAAATTTATCTGATTAGAAGTGTAAGCACAGTTCACCAATATAGGCTGTATGTCCAGTCAGCTGGTCAGGCGTATTAATCGAGCGAATGACGTCACAGACCACAGCCAATAACGTGTTCTCACCGCTACCTGGCGGCGAGACGTGTGAACTAATTGGTATTGGTCACCAATGACGTTACAACAATTGAATTTTAGCTAGTAATTAAGTTTTGAGATGTAGCATAAAATCTTAAAAGTTTTGAAGACTGACGGAGATATTTTTTGTTGACGTAATAATACAAGATAGTGAGCGGCGCATTTTATGGTGAATATTAAAGTGATTTTTATTGATTTTATGACTTGTAGATTGTTACTTACGAAGAAAGTGCAGCTTTTTTTACAAGATCATTAAAAATGATAGTCTAATAACCATCTGTGTTCAGTGTCGAATCATCACAAAAATGCTTAAAGATTTCGGATGCACACCCCCCTCCCGGACATACTGTTCACATATTACGAGAAATCTATGTAGAAAATAAGAATAATTTAAGAATTTCAGCCATTTTTGTTGGATGTCTCTCTGATCCTTAATGCCTGTAATCATTATCAGATTGGTTTAAAATGTTTAAACGTATGAATTAAAATTATTTTATTTGAAATAAAAACTGAGTATTATTTTTCTTTAGCAATAAAGGAATTTTGGATATATTCAATAAGTTAACGTTAGTGATGTGTTTCATGTGAAATTTACGTACATCAATGATAACGAATTACACACAATTTTATGTTTAATGTGGAGAATAATTAGTCGATGTATATTTTCATATCAGACTCCGCTTATCGTCTTTTCAATAAAGTAAAATTTTGATAAAAAACAAACATTTTTTGTACAAGGATTCACAGTTGTTTATCAATTAGTAGTACAAATTAAAAGTTAATATTACTGCCTTCAAAACGTATGATACCGATAAAACACATGGATGTATCGTTGTTTGGTCCAGTGACTCGAGAACAATGAAATCTTAGTCAAGAATACATCTGGAACTGGAATGTTCTGAACTGAAGTTTTAAAGGGACCTGGTAAGTCCTATACCGCGCATGTTAAGCTGCTATTTTGGTGTACACTCATCTCAGAAACTAATAAAGATAATTGAATGCAATTTTTACCAGCTTTTTCTGCGGTTGCTGAAGCACAATGCAACACAGGGATTTTACAATTAGATTTTTTTCTAGATTTAGGCCTATAATGTTTTTTTGCTTGTAGTAAAATAACTCTGTGTCAAAATGTGCTTTAGTAACCGTATAAACGGTGCGTGAAGATCTCATTTTCATTATCTTTAGTGTGCAAAACGTTTTAAAAAGTGAGATTTCGTGAAAACCAGGAAATCAGATTTAGGCATTTAAAAATATTTATTACTCATATAAATAGCACACAAACTATCGTGTATTATATATCTAAATGTTCGTAAACTGACGTTCTACAAAGAAATAAACGGATAAAAAATTAAAATTTTTTAGTTTTTTTTAAAGTTTCTCACCGGATCTTCTTAAAATACACGAAAATCTAAATGTTATAATTGTGGTGGACGAACATATTAAATAAAATTTTACATGAGTGATCATCCACGTTCGATGTCAGTTAAAATAAACTTTTTCCAATTTCAAAACATTAGAATATATTTACCGCTCGTTCGTTGTTTCCACGGACGGAACGCTTGAATTGAAATATTCTCCGAGAACGCAACATGTGTGGATATCGTTGGGAATGTATGAAGAGTTTGAAACTCCCAGAGCGCGCCACCGACATGTTTCTCGGTCTATGTTGACCGCGCCGCGACTGTACCGTTCATAGTGCGGTCAGCACAATTGGACTGCTGTATATCGATGTTCGCTTTCAAAACGCGTGTTCAACTGAAAACGTGAAAAATACAAAAATATGTTGAATTCTTGACATAAACAAACGTTATACGTAGCTAATAAACGTCAACCGTTTCTTGTTGAACGGTCGTCCAAACGATGATTTGTTTCAGCCCACATGTTGCATTTTTATAAAACTGGTACTAAAACAACTGAACTTCCCATGCGCTCTTACGTAGAAAATGGACTTCCTCATTAATCCAATAACTTTGTGTACAAGTGAATGTGGCGACAAAATATTTATCCAACACTGATGTTTAGCATTAGATTAGATTATTGAAATGGCGACCGTACAACAAGGTAGGTATTGGCCAAGTATGAATTGAGTGTAAGATGATTGTGGCGCGATATCGTAGTCTTGTTACTTGTTACCTTGTAGTCAGTGTGACGCGATGTCAAAAGAGAGCCATAAGCTTGGGAACACACCAGGTGGCAGTGGAGGATTTTCCAAAGTTAGAACCTCTCATAATACTAAACTTTGTTAAGGCATTAGGACTAGAGGGGGTTCTCTAGGCAAGAACTAGAGACTAGTCTGGGGGGCACAATAGATCTCATAGGTCGCAGTGCAATCTTTCCCCTAGGTTTTATCAGTATCAGTACCACGTTAGGCTGGCATGTTCCTTAGACAGGACTGTTAATTAATAGCCCAACAGTCAATGGCATATCTAAGGAACCTACAGTTTAACGTGGAGTCCGAACCACTGCCTCTGAAATATGAATTCGTCTAATTATGAGGATGGTATTTGTGGATTAACGTAGTATTCAATAGTGCGGACGTTAATCCACACAAGAGAACATTACACCCACCGACCTTCTATTACAACTAGTTGACTGGGACGGTGGCGACGTCCTGTAATCCAGCTACTTGGAGGTCACGAATTGTGGATAGTTATGGTCGGTGGGTGTAGTGTTCACTTGTGTGGATTAACGTCCGCACTATTGAATACTGCGTTAATCCGCAAATACCATCATCATAATTAGACCAATTCGTAATCCAGAGGCCCTGGTTCGGATTCCACGTTAAACTGTAGGTCCCTTAGTTGCCATCGGCTGTTGGGCTATTAATTAACAGTCCTGTCTAAGGAACATGTCAGCCTTAGTAACAAGACTACAAGATCGCGCCACAATCATCCCACGATCATTTCTCATTCATACTTGGCTTAAAATACCTACCTGGGTAGGTTGCTATTTCAAATGGTAATGGTAATGGTAATTGGTAACTATCCACAATTCGTGACCTCCAAGTAGCTGGATTACAGGACGTCTCCACCGCCCCAGTTAGTACTGGTATGTTTGCCGTAGCAGACGAGTGACGGGTTGGCGAGCCGTCTTTCCTCCCATCATGGTAAACTGCTCGTATTTGTTGAGGCAGATCACATCCGTTGTCTCGTTCACATTGTCAAAACACTCTCCGTGTTTACACTGTAATAACCGTTGTTGCAGTTTGTTCGATACACTTCAAACGCCGCCGTAACAACGTCAAGTGGCGAGTAAACTGTTTGTGTTAAATGTTTCGCCCTTCTGTGAAAATATGCCGCATTTAGTAATGGCGTTTAGGATACACATTTGGAATATTAACCGGATATGTTTTAGTTTTTGTTTGACTTTCCATATTTTTTCAACTGTTTTGTATTATTAGCCCATGTTTTGTTTACTAGAGTACTTAACTGTCTTAAGAGTTGTTTTTGATTTTTTATTGATTTATTTACAAAAAATGATTAAACATGTTTTTGACTGGAAGGACGTAATTCTATATTATGCGTGCGTTTTTAGTAGATACTTCGTTATTTTTTTGTACCGATTATAAGTTTGTATAAGTAGGTTATGCTAAGGGAAATTCACTGTTTAAAATTGTAAGAAGGGATATTTAATTTTGAAACTGTGGGAGTTTTGGCCCGCGCTCTCTATCTTTCTATCTTTTAGTCTTATGCTCGCGTCAAAGGTGGCTGTCCACTGCATTCTCTCGCTACCCTGTAGTAAGAGGTAAGATTTAGTTTACATTTGTAATTAATTATAAACAATTTTATTTGAAAGTAAATCTATAATATTATAAAGAAGAGGTGGTTTCTGTATGTTTGTTTGTGGGTTTGTTGTGGCAAGTATATTCGAAAAATACTGAACCGACCGGTTTGAAATTTTACAGAAAGGTAGACCTTAAACTCATGCAACACATAGGCATATTAGTTCCCTTAAAATCCCCTCGGGCTACGCCCCATGAACGTCCTAAATTTCAATGTTTACATTTTCAAAGAATGAAAACATAAAATTACTTGAATGTCAACAGCTGTGAACACTAAAATTTTACAGTTCGGGAAGAAGAAGAAAGAGCTGCCGTGACCGTCCTAGGTTTCAATGTACACATTTTCTAATGTCAACATCCGTTTACACCATATTTTGTCAGTTCGGGAAGACGAAGAAATAAATTAGATTTTCACAGATTAACTGCTTGATCGAAATTAGTGAATTATTAGTTCGAAATAGTGGAATGATAGATTTTAATTTCTCTCTCGACGACTGTCTCTATTACGTTAATCCTTATCCTCTCCCAATATTTGACAGATGTTACTTTGAAATGTTGTAGACACTCGTGTTTTGTCATTTTGTAAACAATGAAGAATTAATTAACAATAACTAAATGTATCAGTAGAGCCTACACCTTTCAGCCTTTTTAACCCGTGCGAAGAACGGGTACTTTGGCTAGTTTTAGATAAATAGTAAGTCTTTACAATGATTGCTTTCTGTGTCGTTACAGGGTTAACGTACTGGACGTCATCCTTTATAATTATTATGATTTCCTTTATCCTGGATATTTAAAATGTATTAGGAATGTGTATTTCTCATGTGATAAAAGATAGTAAAAAATAATTCAAATTGTATTCATTATATTTTTATTTCGTACTTCCACATCTTCTCCATTACTCTTCCATTATTGGTGACGGTGAATATGAATTTCAAACAAACAATACCTAACATAATCCACCGACCATCGTTCATAACTACCGTCAATTCTTGATCAGAGAGTGCCAAAGTCCTAGGTTTCCTCGAGCTACAAAGAGGTTCAACAACCCCGGGCGGGCGGTCGTTACCGCTAAATGTCATATAATGTCAGCGCGGGGCGGCGTGCGCGTAAAACGGAATTTATGAATGCGAAAACATCCTTCGTTACACGCGTTTTTTATTCGTTATTCACAAAGGAGTTGGCTATCGAATAAGGCCGCGGGATGTGGTTTACTTTGTACACTACAGAGGTCGCGATGACACTGGAGTGTTTACAGTTGATTGAGCAACGTTTGACTAATTGCATGAAAGGTTGTTCATAGTAATTATCCTACATCTTCACACCTATAATAATTATTATAAATGATGTTTACATTTCGTTTTGTCGTAAAACAATAATAATTTTGTCTTTTCACATTTCTGTTTGAAGTGATTTTTTTTATCCTGGGCAATTATTTGCTAGCGTATTTCCCATAGGAAAGTATAACTGGTTCATAGTTAAGTGCGGTCGTTTGTGGATACGATATTCCTTGGTGTGGATTAGATTAGATTATTGAAATGGCAACCTACCCAGGTAGGTATTTGGTAAGTATGAATGAGAAATGAGTGTAGGATGATTGTGTCATGATCGTGTAGTCTTGTTACTGACTAAGGCTGGCGTCTAAAAAACTACAGTTTAATGTGGGATCCGAACCATAAAATTGCCTCTGAATTAAGAATTGGTCTAATAATGAGGATGGTTTTTGTGGATTAACGTGGTATTCAATAGCGTGGAGGTTAATCCACACAAAAGAACACTACACCCACCGACCATCACTGACAACTATCCACAATTTGTGACCTCCAAGTAGCTGGATTACAGGAGGTCGCCACCGTTCCAGTCACCTCATAATTAGACCAGTTCGTAATTCAGAGGCAGTGATTTGGACTCCACTTTAAACTGTAGGTCCCTTAGATGCCATTTGCTGTTGGGCTATTAACTAACAGTTCTGTGTAAGGAACATGTCAGCCCTATTCAGTAACAACACTACTAGACTCTTTCATACTTGGCTTAAAATACCTGCCTTGTAGGTCACCATTTTAAAAGGTAATATAAATAAAGAATAATAAAGAAGCAATTACCAGCACGATTGGGCTTAAGTGGGGGACTAAGATAATTTTTCGTTTTAAGACCCATATAGAAAAAAAACAAATCTCTTAAATTTATTTATGTGTACTGTATATTTTTGTGTCTGTAATCCTCGTTAAAATCGTCTGATCGAGACCAAATTTCGCAGAGATATGGATCCTACTTTCGTTTTGATGAGTGAAACCCAGACATGTCGCACAATCTTAACAGAGGTTAAGAGAGTTTAAGTAAACACTGGGTAACCAAGTAATCTGTAAAGATTTCTTGGTTTCAAAAAATTTATAAAAAATTATAAAGACCTAATATAGTGTATATTATAATAAGTATTACACTTGCCATTTTGATTCCGTCCAAGTTACTTTGTTTGGCTCGAATAAAAACTTACAAGTTATAAAAAAAGCCGAAGTTAACGTCTTTGAGTCGAAACAGAAGTTATCTTTGTCTCTGAATTTTGAAGAATGCGCATCGCGTCGAGAACTTTGCCCATTAATTCGGCATTATTATTAGGGCGCTCTCGTTACGCCAAAGTGAATCTTCTCCATCATTACCAGGGCTTTGGAAAAAATGTTTTTCGTATCGTAGTATTGATCATTAAAGTATTTTCCTTAGAATTGATTTTTTTAACATAGATATCACAAATTACAACGTATTGTGTTGTTTCGTTTTTTTGTCACAAGTACAACCAAAGCTTCTCTAGGCTGGGTTCTGTTTATTGCATTTTTAACAGTTATTTAAACTACACAGTACATATTTACTTATTTATTTTATTATAAAGAAAAGATTTTATGGAATTTGCTACTCGTAAACGGATAAAAATTGTAAAAAAGATTTCTTCTATACATTATTTTATTCTAAATAGAAAATAAACAATGAAAATAATACTTTAGTGTATTTTTATACAAATATCCGAAACTTTTAGATTTTTTTTCTTTGTTTTCAGGACTTAAAATTGATTTTCCGAGAGAACCATTGAAGTTAAAAGTTAGATGGATAAAACTTAGTGCTTATTAACAGTGATAAAAAATACTTTTAAATACCTTTTTGTATTTTGAATGTTATTGGACTATTGTTTTCGGAAAATTAAATATAGTGAGTAGTTATCAATTAATAGGTCTCTAGGGATACACACAACTACCAGAGATTATCGAAAAAGAAAAGAAATGAAAAAAATTACCGGCAGAAAATTTAGACTATGTAAAATGTTTTCTATACAGTAAATATTCTTAAACATAAGTTTACTAATTACTGAAACAAGTTTAACGTTAAGAAGAAGAAGAAAAAATCGAAGGAATGAAAAAGGGGATGGGAAGAAGTGAGCGTTGTAATTGAGGTATAAAATCCTAAATTCCTTATGACAGTCCGTCGTTCCTAATTAATGGACAAGTGCAGCGTCCCAGCTGATCCAGGCCTGGACGGAGCGGAATATCGGACCGGACTCTGTAATTGAATACGCGCTCTTTGAGCTTTGCGGCTCGTGTTGCAAAGCTGCGACAGAGCTTTGAACTGTTCCGGTTAATAACACGTTTATTATATTTACTCTCATTACGGGAACTTTGAAGCGTGTTCGCGGTAGTGTACTCGCAGATTAGTGTTGGTAGTTAGTTAATGAAATGGCAACATGTCCAGGACCAGGTGTTTTAAGCCGAGTATGAATGAGAGATGATTGTGGCGTGATCTTGTAGTCTTGTTACTGACTGTATCAGTTTAGGATGGACTGTTTGCGTTTTTTGAATTTGCGAGGCACAGTGCAACGGAAGTGACGTCATAAGGGAACAGCTGTCTAGAGTAGGGATCCTCATTAGGATTTTTAAGAGAGAGAATTTGATTTGGATCAAATTTACCGAAAGCCTTAACGGTGCTGGATTGTGATCGCTTTGGGGGTAACACATCGAGGGATGGAAAATGAGGGTTCGGGGCGGCCCTCAGGAAGATCTTTGAAAGTAAAAACGTGTTTTAGCTACCTGAAGCACGTTTTTCTGCGACGAACTGTGACGATCAAACCGGAAAGTAGGCTAGGAATAGAGCAAAAAATATCAGATTATTTTAGCAATGAAACGAACATTTTAGATTTGGAAATATAATGTAATTTATAATGTCTTTTCATTCAATATTTAACATAACTATAATTTTTTTAATTCCTAATTTATAGAGAGAGCCACGGACCACTTAGGGAAGATGCTTGGTTCAGAAGAACTTAAAACATTCCCTTCAGAGATATTTATTGTTTAAGCTATTTCCACAGGGAAGTAGATACAATTTTTGACAGGCAACACTAATAAGTTTTGTTTCCCAACGGATTTCGTTTCTTATTTATTTTTAAGAGGTTTCTGAATGAAATAAGTTATTTAATTTACAATATATAGTTGTATAATTATGTGTTTTTCCACGTGTAAAAATAATGTATACTTCATGAAAATCTGAAATATAAAAACCCCCGTCGCAGCAGACCTGCCTACTCAGCGAATTTCCAAATCAGTAATATAATAATAGTATATAACAAGATTTATTAAAATCTGTCCATAAACATGAGAATTATTTGCATATTCTCCATAAGATTAACATGGGAAAGAGTGTGCAGGTTTGCCGCTGTGAGGAACACTGAAAGTAGGCATAAATGCCTACATAAATGCCTATGGTATAAATGTGTTCCTCACATTTATACCAACTTTCATCAACATCTGTCCATAAATAAAGGAGTTTGCCTATTCCCTATATGATTAACATGGGAAAAGAGTATGCAGGTTTGCTGCCATGATAAACACATAAACTATGATTTTTAAGCATAAATGTATGGATCTCAACCACATGAAGCTAAATATTAAATTGTATCAAGTGAAATATTCATTTTTCCTTATCCTCCTTAAGATTAACATTTGAGCTCCAAAATACAACGTACTGTGTTTAGATTTTTTAATATCTCGGTAACCGTTGGAGATAGAGAAAAACCTTAAGGAACTAAAGACTTAAGGAACTAAGATGAAAAAATAACATGGTCCCGAGCTTAAGTCTTACCATGAGACCTACGGTAATAGCTTCTTCCCTATGGGAAATTCGCTTAAAAGGACTTTTAATTTTAAAATTTGACAAGGGAGGATCTCATCCAGTCCATAGGGCGGTTGGTCCATAGTCTCCCCACTATCAATAATACCTGTTGTCTGTATAGCAATAAAGATAATAATAATCTTCTCTGCCTTGGTAACACCAGGTGAAACGGAGTGTTCATGAGAAATTCAGCATATTCTTGACGGGTTCTCCCTCTCTTCGTCACGTTCATTGGACGACATCCCGTTAGACGCGCACTAGTTTCTTCAAAATCCCTTTAGGTTTACAAATTTTAAGTAAGAAATGTTTCAATAAACAGTGTAGTTTCTCTAGTAACTTCATTATAGAATATAACATAACATTCTAGTATTCCAGAGGTTCGCTTACAAAATGTTAAACGTATGATTACCGTAAACAAAAAAATATCCGGTCTCGTGGTCAATGATATCACTTCCGTTTACCTTTTTGCGTCTCGTGAATTTCTAACACCCCTCTCGAGCTAAGACTTATCCATATCAAAAAATGTTTGTGTTTACTTCCCTTTGGGAAATAGGTTCGATCATTGATATGTCTAAACGGAATTTTTAGCGTTCATCTAAACAGCTGTTCTTAAGTTTCAAATTTTCGTCTTACAAATTGCTAACACCCTCTCCCCAGAGCTTAAATATCCATGTCAAAAATAAATACTTCCTGTGGGAAACAGGATATGTCTAAAGGGATTGTTTTCAGTTCTCCTAAACAGCTTTTCGTATAAACATTTGACGCTACTGTTCCAAATATTCGTCTCGAAAAGTGCCAACACCTGCCCCCGCCCAGAGCTGAAACATATCCATATCATAAATACAAATTTCAATAACAAATGATTCTAACAAGCACTGTAGTTTCTTTAGTAAACTTAATCACTTCAGGAATATAACCTAACTTTTATTACTTCAGAGATTTGCTCGTACAATATAAAAAAATCGGTCACGTGGTCAACGACGTCACTTCCGTTACACTTTTTGCGTTTCGCAAGTTCCCAACACATACCCAGAGCTTAGACATATCCATGTCAAAGAAAAAAAGCAAACGCTAACCAGAGCAAAATACGGGTAACGAGACTGAAAGCTGAAGTTTCATTACGGTGATCGTAACCAGGTGAGGGGGGGTTTATGCAAAGGGGGAGAGGGTGGGATCCAATCGACTGAAAGCGTCAGTAGTCGTCGACGCTATCTGGTGGCCTTTAACGTACTCACTCCACCTTATTGCATATTGGCTGCTGAGAATTAGCCTCTATACTCTGTGCAGTTCGTTATACAGTTAAGTTCCGTTGACTGTGCAAACTCTAAAAGAACGTGAATTTTAACAATTTTTTAGGTTGAAAACCACTGCTAATGTTTTTTTTTCAGCACACGTGTACCATGGATATCTAATTGAACACTACGTTAATCCACAAAGACCATCTTCATAATTAGACCAGTTCGTAATTCGTAGGCAAAACTGTGATTCGGATGACATGATGTCATAGGCTGTTGGGCTATTATCTAACAGTCTGCAAGGAACATAAGACTATAAGATTGCGTCACAATCATCTTACACTCACTTCTCATTCGTACTTGGCTTAAATACCCTCCTCTATAGGTCATCAGTAAAAGGTGTTAATGATAGAAAATGTCAACTCCGAGATTCACACCAGGGTTACTTTCATTACTACGCCGTCGACTTATTGAAATTCTTGGTTCGATTAAGTGTAAAATTCTCGGATGAATTTGTAACGGTTTATCGACTCTTTACCAATCTGTCGTTGATAGTGATGATGACGTACGAATCATCTGGCCAATGTCAATAGAAATCAACATGTTGTCAAATACTAAACAGTCTCCCTTTCTAAATAAATAAAATTAGATTTTTGTCTGTACATTGCTCAGAATTATTAACTTTTAAGTTATTTTTACTTTTCGTGCGTTAGAGAAGCCGAAACCGGTCTTATCTCAATTTTTGTCTGTTTGTCTGTGACGCTCCAGGAGGCATTTTACGCCGTCTTCTCCGAAAAAACGGGAGAACTGATTACAATGAAACTTATTTCATGTATTCTCTACATTCCAGAGAAGATTTGTAAATGCTTAAAATCGCCCGCCGCCTCTTAAAAAGTAAATAACGAGCATTTAAAAGCCCACTTTTACGTGATATTACTCGAATTTTGATTCAGTTTTCAATGAATTCAGCTGTCATTGTAGTTTAAAGATTTAATAGAAATAAAAACAAACAGCTGTCAAATTAATATTAGCTAGTTTATATTGGTCATTGATTTTATACCTATTTCGAAATCATACTATATTAAAAAGTTATTTTAACGTATAATTAATTATAATAATTGTATAAATGTTGTAATCTATTTAATTGTTAAGTAATGCTAAATGATAAAGCTGGGTATTGATTTATTTTCTTTGAACTGATTTGGTTAGGATTTCAGGTTTACATTTTGGTGTGATGATCTTTCTTCTTTAAACTGAATCATACGACCCGTACAAAGGACGGGCTTACTGCTAGTACTAAATAAAACTTCATAATTGTGAGATAGTCGGATCGATCCCGGGCAAAACCTTTGACCGGTGTTTCGATGGTACGATACTGGACCCTATTAGTTAATGGTCCTGGAAAATGAATCAGCTAGTAATGACTGGGACGGTGGCGACGTCCTGTAATCCAGCTACTTGGAGGTCACGAATTGTGGATAGTTGTGAGCGATGGTCGGTGGGTGAAGTGTTCTCTTGTGTGGATTAACGTCCACCATTGAATACTAAATTAATCCACAAAGACCATCCTCATAATTAGACCATTCGTAATTCAGAGGCCGTGGTTCGGATTCCACGTTGAACTGTAGATCCCTTAGTTGCCATCGGCTGTTGGGCTATTAGTTAACAGTCCTGTCTAAGGAACATGTCAGCCTTAGTCAGTAACAAGACTACAAAATCGCGCCACAATCATCCTACATTCATTCCTCATTCATACTTGGCTTAAAATACCTACCTGGGTAGGTCGCCATTTCAGTTAAAAGTATTTAAAAGTATAAAAGTATAGTCTTTACCAGTAACAAAGCTACTTTATTATACTATATTTAATTACTTTACCCGTGTGAGATCGTGTTTACGTGCTCGACCTCGACTCGCATTGAATTTTACTGAACACTCGTAAAGAGCCTCATTAAAACTCTTACAACAATGCTTGAATAGATTTTTTTCTGGTCATTCTATTTTTTTTAAGGCTTGGTGTTATTTAAAAGTGTTAAGGTTATTAAGGAACAATAAAAGATAAAAATTTAAATTTTTGCAAACAACCCCCTTTAATTGCCAATTACTCTAGCACATTATAATAAATCGTACTAAGACGATGCGCTTCCTTTATAACCAATGAGTGGATCGACTAAGAGAAAAGAAGTCTTCGAGATGACTTTCTCAAAACTAGGCCAAGACGAATCAACTTGACTGTTCTATACATCATTTTAATCACTACATTGATCAACATTTTCTAACTTTGTTCTCTTGATTTAAAAATAAGAAGTGATCGTCTATGTTAACAAATTACCAGAACCGGTAGTTCAGGCATGTTTGATTTTTTACTATTCTGATTGTATTGGGATTATACTCGATTTCCTCTTGGTACAGATAATTGGCCAGCAGGTGTATGGAAGGGCGCTGTAATATCCGGCTTGCCTGCCTTGGGCAAACAAGACAACCACGACCGACGCTACAAACAGCTCGGGCTTCATGAAACAAAATATCCATCAGGTGTATTTCTTGAATGCATATGAAGCGATCTCTTCAATCGTGTACAAATCTCTCTCCCTCAGTTCTCTTTTGACAATAATTATTGTCATTATTTCATCGCGTTTACCAATCCAAATCTTGCCATGGCTGCAGCATTTATCAAACTACATACGACTACACAGTATGAAACTTCATACTCGGTCACGAGTGCAATTTTATCGAACCGTTATCGAACGATCAGAGAAATGTGAGAGATTAAAATGTACCGTAAATTCTTTTTTTTTCAAAAGTTCAGTCATCCCCTTGAAAATTCACAAATATTAAATTTGTAAGACCATTCTCTGACATATATTAATAGATTTAATTCAAACAATAGCCTTACCATTGTTAGTACGAAACAAAACGTGCAATGTTAAAATTGTGCGTCCGTCTCTCTTCTAAACCACACTGACGTGAACACCGAAGGACAATTGATGACGATAATAAATACAAACCGGTCATACATTGCGGTCGAGCGGATGTATCGACGGTCGCATTCGGTTTTTATATCGGTCGATTGGTTTGAATTAATTACAATCGGTTCGAAGTGGGCGAAAATAAAATATTTTATCGACGAGACGATAGGCCCCTAATGTTAAAAGTGTAATACATACAGGGCTATAAAATTAAACGTGATTAAGTCTTAATTGGTATAAAAGCAGAAATTGTATTACATTTAAATACACTTAACTACAGTTTTGATTACGCTGGGTAGAAGCGATCGGTCAATATTTACCTTTATGCAATAAAGGTTCTTCGTGATTTTTTTGTAATTATTGTCACTCTAAAACACGTTTTTGATTGTTAGTATATTTTTTAAATAACTATATATGGTCATAGCTTTCTGAATTGGTTTGCTTTGAAGTAGATAAAATAATTTACCCCTACAATTTTGTACCATTTGTTAGATATTGATTTATTAAAATCATCTCTATACATCTTAATTTACGACTTGATATGTACGAGATTGTGAGGTGTGAATTACTTTGAGTTTGCTTTACCGATCTTGAGAAAGTATCAAAAATAAAAAGAAATGTATCTACTTCCCTTTGGGAAACAGGTTAGATCATTGATATGTCTAAGGGAATGTTTTCAGTTCTTCTAAACAGCTGTTTCGTAACCGTATGACATTATTTCCGTTTCAAATTTTGATTTGACGGATCGCCAATACCTCCCCCTCCCCTAAGCTGCATGTAAAAAAAGTCAAGGAAACAACGTCATAAGTGTGAATTCTGTTGTATTTTAACCAAATTAGTTGGCAGTCCATGTTTAAATGATGGTGGGTGATTTTAGAAATTTTGAGATGTAATGAGAATTGATTCGGTGGCGTAGTTCGCTTCGAGACGGACTCAACCGCTGAACGTAATTGTCTCATGTTTCGATCTCATTAATTATACTATGTTAGCATTGCGCTTCTATCATGGTCCGGGTAATAAGTGTGACCGAGAAGGTTGTTTTAATAGCTCACTTTTCTAAAGGAAATTCAGTCGATCTGTTGAAATAATACCCTAAATTAACTGTGATTTTAAGATGATTCCGTTGTTTGTAAGTTTTTGAATTTCCTCCTGACACATATTGATAATCCAACTTAAGTGTTGCCGCGAGGTGGCCGCTCACAAGAACGACGCCACGACGCACTATACAATGGCGGACGGCGCCTTTGTGCTGTCGACTTATTGGGCCCATAATGCTGCGACGTACCGGGTAACCCAGAACAATGGCCGCTATAGTGAACACTATACAGCCCCGGCGAGTACCTCCGTGTCCGTTCATGTTATTGCACCGCAAAAATGTGAAAGGAGATATAAATACTATTTAGGTGCAACGCAAGAGCTGCTTTAACAGTCTGTATCAGTGGTAGCCATCTTGAATTTTAATCCCGTAAGAGCAATGTTAAATTCTGGCGGAACATACCTTCACTTTGGCGTCTGTAGTGGCGTTAATTATCAAAGTATCAATGTAAAACTTTGGAAGTACATTGATGAGATGTGGCTCAAGGGCATGACCTTTTCAATATGTTCAAAAATTTAACTTGATATAAAAACAAAAATCCAGGAATATTTTACAAAATAAATCATTATTATTTTTTTATTGGGAGTGAAAATAAGAAGTTCTGTAAGGTGGTGCCCTGGAGGACTGTAATACCTTTAATTTGACACCTCTTCCGTTAATTTATGACAATAGGACAAGGAGATATAGGCGACAGAATTCAACATTGCTCTTACGGGACTAAAATCCAAGATGGCTACCACTGATGCAGACTCTTAACAGTCAGAGAGTGATTACACACAAAGACGTTTTGAGATATCGGTCCGAAGCCAAATGGATACGAATTTGAACATTTTTCACCAGTGGAAAACAAGCAAGAAACACAATAATTGTTCTAATTGACTATACATGTTGTTGCAGAATTCCTTTTTTTAATTTTCAATTATAGTTTGCTGTAAAACTTACATTAACCACAAACAGGAGAGGAAACTTTAAAAGTGTTAGTGTTTTGATAATTTTTGTTGGTAGCTGAAAAGTTTACTTTAGGTTGATTTGATTTAGCTCTGGATTTGTATCGATGAAAAAAAAAATAAAAAAGTTGTGAACACAAAGTGTAATATTGTTATAACTAATCAGGATCAAAATTGGTTAATATTTCTAATTGTTGATCTTTATAGTTGAAAATTATAATAATTTTCTTTTAGTCATACAGTATTAATCAGACAAAACCCACCCTTATGTGTCTAAAACTGTGCAACGTATACTGTTTTGATTTACTTTTTGTCCGACAGACCAAAATTTGAAACGTATACGTCGTACGGCTATAAGGACAGCTGTTTAGATAAACCGAAAACAATCCCTTTAGATATATCCATGATCTAACCTATTTCCCACAGGGAAGTAAATAAAATCCTTTGACATGGATATGTCTTAGCTCTGGTGGAGGGGGGTGGTGGCAATTCGTGAGACCAAAATTAGAAACAGTGACGTCATTTGGTTAGTCACGTAATAGTTTAGTTATAAGAACAGCTGTTTAGGGGAACTGAAAACATTCCCTTTCAACAAATCCATGATCTAACATTTTTCACTGGGAAGTAAATATAATCCTTTAGATTTATACTTTGCTTTATTGAAGAAACTGTTGATTCAGATTATAGAGTGAGCGCTTCTCCAGACGACGTATCGATTTATATAACATATCATAAGACGTAATATTATTACGGGGCGATTTCTACGGCAATACATTATTAAGAGACGGATCGCTACAGAAATGGCACGTAAAGCACACACACCGGCTTACTTTGGAACTTTCTGCTTTGAATAAATTAGCGTATCCGGCTGGGAGAGGCTTAAAGTTGTGTTGTGGAAGTCTCGGAATTACCGGGACGCCTGAGGTATGGCCGGGATAAGGGGTGGGGGGGAACACCAAGTGTTGAGGCATTTGATAGAATTTTAGGCTGACTCATTACTTAATACTTCTTAGTACCTTCTTTGGAGACTATCTCACGTAGAGTGTATTGTGCATGTAACGCTATATTGCCCCCGTCGCAGCAGACCTGCGTAATTAAGCGAATTCCCAAATCAATAATAATGATATATGACAAGTTTTGTCAATATCTGTCGATAGATATGAGAGTTGTTTGCCTATTCTCCGTGAGGTTAACATGGGAAAGAGTATGCAGGTTTGCTGCTGTGAGGAACATTGGAATTATACATTTCTAGCATAAAAACCTTTAATTTGACCATTTATACCAAGTTTCATAAAAATCTGTCCATAAATAAAGGAGTTTGGCTATTCTCTATACGATTAACATGGAAAAAGAGTATGCAGGTTAGCTGCCATTATAAACACATAAACTACGATTTTTAAGCATAAATGCTCAACCACATGAAGGTAAATACCAAGTTTAATCCAAATATATTAATTGATTAATGAAATATTAATTTTTCTTTATTCTCCATAAGATTAACTTTGGAGCCCCATATTACTAGACTATTTTTTTGGCCTCTGGGCATCTAAAAATTAAAAAATTACATGGTCCCGGGCTTATGTCTCGCCATGAGACGTACGGTAATAGCTTCTTCCCTATGGGAAATTCGCTAAAACGAGAGGACAGTAAGGTTGTATGAACGTTCAATGTAGGACGGATAATTACTTTAAGTTTTAATACACTTTTTAATTGCGCCAAAATAGTAGTTTGAAAATAATATTCTAAAGAAGAACTTTAGAGTCGAGAAGAAAGCTCATTATGAGGAAATTAAGTTTCAATTTAAGTTTAACTTGTTTGTTCCGCTTGTTTGAACTTTTCATGGATAGTAAGAACACGAAACGTGATGGTTTTCTCTGAAGATCGTGTAATGGGCATTCGTTTGGGTGACGTGGTTTGTATCACCTAATGAACAGTACAAACATTAGTTGATTTACGGACGGGAAGATAACTTTTGTTGGACACCGTGTATCAGTTATTAGACCAGCATCAAACACTTAAAATATATTAGATTTTGTCCTTGAAAGTATAAATACTTACACAAATTAAAGATTATGCCATAGAAAAAAAATATTAATGTGTGATGTTCTGTTTTTGTTGCGAAATAGTTTTTAAATATGGAGCGTCGAAGGAGTTGTTTGTAAATACACAAACAGACAAAACAAAAAATGTTTGTATTTACTTCCCTGTGGGAATAGGTTAGGTCATGGATATGTTTAAAGGGAATGTTTTAAGTTCATCTGAACAGCTGTTCTTATTCTTTTATAATTAAAATTCAATAGAGCCTACAATAGTTCTGGTAGTTGCTATGGAAACCTGTTCCATGTTTTCCATCTTAAAAATCACCAACACCCCCGCCAAACTTAGGACATATCCATGTCAAAATTTGCATACTGCTTATTTGAGACATGACACCTTTTTTCGCATGATTTGGGGGAAATTCTTTTTAGCTTACGGTAATGCTTTGCTCCCCAACTACCTGAAAAAATTTAAGCGCTTGTGATACCAAGAAAAATAGTAATAAATTGTGTATTGACAGAACTTCAGAAAAAATTAGTCGTAAAAAATTCATGAGTTTTTCTGTCTTATTTAAAATAAAATATCTGACGTTTTTGCACAAAAAATTGTACACTAATGGACGTACTTGTGTGCAATTACTTTTGACATGGATATGTCTTAGCTCTGGGGGGGTGTTAGTGATTTTTAAGATGGAAAACATGTAACAGGTTTCCATAGAAACTACCAGGCTATTGTATTGAATTTTTAATATAAAAGAATAAGAACAGCTGTTTAGATGAATTGAAATCTTTCCCTTTAGACGTATCCATGATCTAACCTATTTCCCACAGGGAAGTATTTGAAATGGTAACCTAAAAGGGTAGGTATTTTTTCAAAAATGTATAAAAAAATTAGTGATAGATGATTGTAACGGTTGTGATCTTGTAGTCTTCTTACTGATTAAGACTGACATTTTCCTGTTTATCAGTAATCCAACATTTAAGGGACCTACAAATTTACGTGGAATCCGAACTCCTTTACCTATAAATTACGAACTGGCCTCTTTGCGGATGAACGTAGTATTCAATGCGGACGTTAATCCACACGGCTAATCCAAGTATGATATAATAAATATAATTAGTTTCTAATATTAATAAATAACCCAATTATAAAGCGATCATATTTATACCTAGCGTAACGAGAGTGTAATTGGGTGGACTCGGCTTGCATTGGTAGGGGCCTAATGAAGCTCCTGTTCTAATTATATACAAACAGGAACCCCTTTGTGCCGGTGTTACAGGCCCTGTTGTAGACGCGGGCTTTGGATGCTCTGTTGCATTGTTGCCTGACATGCTCTCCAGTGATTTGACGTTTGATGTCAACCTATTTGATGACGATAGGTTATGTATTTGGTTTTTGTAGAATCTTCATTAGTTGTTTCCTAGGTTTATTCTACAGCATTTGGATCACTTACATATGAATTAATAAAAGGTTAAATTACCTTAAACAGCCTAGTGGTCCGAACATTGGGGGTTTTTACGAAAACGATTTCGTGCTCTGGAAATTAATTCTCAAGTTTAAAAATCGTACAAGCTTTAAACACACCACTTTGAACACTTAAAAAAATATGTATGTTGAAATTTAAAAAAAATCACATTAAAACTGATAGTTGGTTTGGTTTTTCGCCGGTGGGTGCTAACATATGACTCTAGTCAATTAAACCGTCGTGTTTTGGTTATTGTTACGAAGAGAGATAACATTTTGAAATTTTAAAATCATTAAAGAATGTATTCGTCAAATTCGAAGCATAAAACCTGGTACATGTTTCGTTCTTAATATAAGGTACCAGTGAGGTTAGTGCAATGAATGTTGTATGCAGGCTAGCTTTATTTTTGACGAAGAGAATTTATTTTAATTGCTTGCATCAACTCCAGACTGCCAACCTTCAAAATATGAGATTTATCGCTCCGATAAAAAATTTCACATTGGCAGGAAATAGATGAAAAGTTTAATTTTTTATATAAATCGATTATTTACTGCCCAAAAGACGAAAACCGTAAGACTGTATAGACATTATTTAGCTTTATAAGCAATGTGATCAAAAATTGTAAGTAATGAATTTTGTAGAAAGTTAACGGATACTCTTGAAATTGGTTATGATGGTGTAAAAATATGAATTATATTAAGAAACAGTTTTGGGGCTTTTAAATAAAAACTAGGATTAGATTTTTAGAGTGTTGTAAAAATACATGGTTGTTAAAATTCATTTTAAATCCAAGAGATATTGTATAGAATCCATTTAATATACAAAACTATTCTAAGTTTTGTATATTAAATATCTGGATAGCTCTTACTTTTACTTACCCTGTTGTGAAATTATTTCGATATTTAGTGTAGACTAGCAGTAAGCCCGTCCTTTGTACGGGTTGTAGAATTCAGTTTAAATAAGAAATATCAACATACCAAAATGTAAACCTGAAATCCTAAACAAATCAATACAAAGATTATTTAGCATTAGTTTACAATTAAATAGATTAGAACATTTATACCATTATTAAAATTAGTTATACGTTAAAATAACTGTTAAATATAGTGTGATTTCAAAATGTATTTAAAATCAACGACCAATATAAACTAACTAATATCGATTTGACAGCTGTTTGTTTTGATTTCTATTAAATCTTTAAACTACAAAGACAGCTGATTATTACCAGTAGGTTATTCATTGAAAACTTAATCAAAATGCGAGTATTATCGCGTAAAAGTGTTGTTTTGAATGCTCCTTATTTACTTTTCAAGGGGCGGCGGGTGATTTCAAACATTTACAACCCTTCTCTGGAATGTAGAGAATACATGAAATAAGTTTCATTGTTATCATTTTACCCGTTCTTTCGGACAAGATGGGCGTAAAATGCCTCCTGGAGCATCACAGATAAACCGACAAACAGACAAAAATTGAGATAAGGCCGGTTTCGGCATCTTTAACGCACGAAAAGTAAAAATAACTTAAAAATGAATAATTCTCAGCAATGTACAGACAAAACTCTAATTTTATTTATATAGGTTTAAATTTTATCAGTAAAATTTTATGAAAGTTTAGAATTTTTTATGGGTCTACGAGAAAGTAACCTGAAAGTTTCGTCAAATTATTACGAATACATTTTTTAACCACCTGAGGCTCGTATTTAAAATACTCAAAAAGACTTGCACGGACGGAGTTATCAAATATTGCTAACAAGACATCACTGGCAGGCGTTTTCAGAGAGGAACTTTTGATTGAGAGATAAAAAGTTGCTAATAAGGGAAACTTGGCTGTCGGGTGCAAAAAGTTTGGTTTACTTTGAAGAAAACGTGATGCACTAATCCTACTTTGGATCATTCTTTGTTAATTAAAATGGCGGAACTTATTTATTTATTATTTTCTAGCATTTGCCTTTTTTGTTTTCACCCCTTAATTACTTTACATGGATCTTGAAATAAGTCAGTAACTAGTGTAGTTAAAAGCTACTATTGTAGTTTGAAGTAACTATTTAGGCCCTGATGTTGGGTAATAACTCACTTAAAATAACTCATATATGTTAGGATGAGTTTCATATTTCTCAAAACTAGTTTCAGAGAATTCGTATCTTTAAAACTACAAGCATCAAATTTAAAGCTGTAATGTTTGCTCTTTTCAACAGGCTGTCTTAATATGCTTTGCTTTGTAAAGTTATAAAGCGATAAACCATTATTATGTCAGCCTTAGTCAGTAAAAAGACTACAAAATTGCGTCACAATCATCTTACACTCATTTCTCATTAATACTTGGCTTATAATGCCTACCTTGGTTGGTCCCCATTTAAGTTCAACCTTTTAAGTGTAAAATCGTTCACTCTTTTCAGTAAGAAGTATACTCTCCAGGAGATGTACTTTATTTAAACCTCTTTGTATTTTTGAATAAAAAAAGAAACGCAGAGATCGTATAGTTTTGAAATATGTTCCCTAGAATGTTGCCGATACGGATGGCCCTCGTATTGCCTATATACCTTCCAATATTCTCCTCGTGTAACAATGCCTCGTCGTAAAATACGAAATCCGTCGTAGTAAATATCCCAAATCACGCCTTCCACGTTGATTGTAATAGAGGAGTATGAAATATCGATTGCAATAGAAATTGGAGTAACAATAGGAAATTATTCAAGGAATTATAATAATCGATTTTTTCGGAATATCGATTGTAGTACGGGAATCGGAATATCGATTATAGTATAGTAGTATAAGAGTATAAATTATCGATTGTGATATTACTTAGCTGGTCTATTATGTAAAATAAAATGTGCAAAGTCTTGACTCAGTTTGCTTTAAAAAATTTAACCACGAGTTTTTAATTTGTATTTATCATTATTTTATTAAAATAATTAAAATACCATCGGATATATGTGGGATGGCAAAAAAACTGACGAAGAAGAGAAAATAAATTTAAACTGGACAATCGACGTTGTTGGAATTCCACGAGTTGTTACTTTATTATTGAACTTAAGGTATTTTAAATATTCTGACTTTTTTATCGTAACTTTAAAGATAATTAATATTAAGGATTGACCTTCGTTTGCCACAGCACAAGGAATCCGAAAAATCAATCATTAAAATCGGTCCAGCCGTTCCGATCTCAGTGTGGTAACTAATGCATTTGTTTTATATATTTAGATGTCCGTTTTGGTTTGTTGTGCAATATAATAAGTTACTGATGACGGTGGGAGTTTTCTGAGTTTCTCCACCTCATTACGTGATTATCTAAGCTTACTCTTCATATTGCTGCCTCGATATGTACGTGTGTATCTAGTTAGTTACTGAAATGGTATTTTAATCCAAGTATGAATGGGAAAAGAGTGTAAGATGATTGTGGCGCGATCTTGTTGTTTTGTTACTGACTAAGGCTGACATGTTCCTTAGACAGAATTGGAAAGGAAACGAAAACCTTCTCTAAAAGGTATGGAATATTGAAAATAGCTTTCATCATACTGGGTGCTTCCGTTTTCTCGGAGATGCGTTTCTTGTTCAGCGTTACAGAAAGATAGACTTAGAGATAAGACCTATTTATGCTCTTCTGGTTTATAAAACGCAAAACAACTAAGAATATAATAATTCCAAACAATATACAGACAGCATTTAATTTAAATAATCTACTACTAAAAGTAATCCTTTTACTGTAGATGCTCATTTTAAAAAACAAGTAACGAATAAAAGTAAAGTTTACACGAAAGTCCAAACATTTCACACAAAGTGGAGTATTTTTAACGAAATAAAATATGAAAAATTTTCACAAAGGATATCCTAATTACATTTCCACGTGTAAAGGAAACACCGGTAGCTTGGAGGCTGCACCTCCGTGATACAACTAACTAATGGTACTTTGTGTGTTCCGCTAATACAGACATAGCGTTCAGTTATGACTCAGGTAAATTAATTTACTTTGTACCCGCGGTTATTTTTTCGTTTAAGACCCGCGGTGGATATTTTATTACCAAAAGGAAAGTACAAATTTTGTTTAATTGCAATTGCGTACACTTTCTTTGTGTTTTTTTTAGTTGAGAAAGGTCGTATCGTTGTTGTGGCGATGATGCACATATTTTTTCTAAAAAAAATTATTAGTGTTTGCAATGATATCATCCAGTCCACAGGCGTTCGGCCCACCGTCTCCCCACTTTGTGTCTGATGGAGATGGGTGAGGGGGAGACGCCCCCAGACAGCGTTCTGTGTAGTATAAAAATATAGAAATATAGGTCGGAGGGAGTCTCCGATCCTTAACTCTAATGCTTCCTCCCGCCAAGACACGTCTAATCGATGGACATTATTCAAAGATTGTCCAAAATATATTTTATTTATTTACTCCACCTACTTTATTAGCGAATTTCCCATAGGGAAGAAGCTATTACCGTAGGTCTCATGGTGAGACTTAAGCCCGGGATCATGTTATTTTTTCTTTTTTAGGTGCCAGAGACCAAAAACAATAGTCGTTAAAATTTTGATCGTCGAGACCAAATTTGGTAGAGACGTAAATTCCTGCATTTGCTCGGACGAGTTCGTAAAGCAGACATATCGGACAATCGGAACGGGTAGTTTGGGGGTGTTTTGTACCCCAAAAATGGGGGTTTTTGCGTTTTCCCATGTATTTTTTAAAAATTTCAAAATTTACCAACTTTACCATTTACCATTATAATCAGCTTAAAAAACTACACAATTAAGTTCCTCAAAGTTTTTCTCTATCTCCAACGGTTACCGAGATATTAAAAAATCTAAACACAGTACGTTGTATTTTGGGGCTACAATGTTAATCTTATAGAGGATAAGGAAAAATTAATTTCCCATATCAATCAATATTTTTGGATTAAACTTGGTATTTACCTTCATGTTGTTGATACCAACCCGTTTATGCTTAAAAATCTTAGTTTATGTGTTTATCATGGCAGCAAACCTGCATACTCTTTTCCCATGTTAACCATATAGGGAATAGGCAAATATATTATTATTCATTCTTGATTTGGAAATTCCTTGAGTACGCAGGTCTGCTGCGACGGGGGTATTTCTATTGGTAAGAAATAATATATTTAGGTTGATATTTATAGAAAAAAACATGGCGAAATAACTTGAAAAACACTGGACTGGTCGCACTGTAGACCGGTCGCACTATTGCTTGTTAATACTGAATAAACAAATCCATTAAAAAAATGACTAACTCCTGGTAAATAAATAAAATCAAGAAACGAATAAAACATTTTTGTGTTCACTTCACTCTGGGAAATAGGTTACAGTATGGATATGTCTAAAGGGATTTTGTTCAGACCATCTAAACAGCTGTTCTTATTATTATACGAAAAAATTAATTACAATGGCACCAGTAGCTTCTGTGAAAAACTAAATTAAATTTTCATCTTAAAAATTGCCAAGACCCCCCCAGAACTAAGACGTATCCATGTCAAAAATTATATTTTAGTTAGATCGTGGCCATTATTCAGCGAACACTGTAATACAATTACTTCAGACAGACATCACCGCCAGCTGCTTACAAAGGGAAACTTTTGATTTAGAGATATAAAGTTGGTAATAAGAAAAACTTGGCCAATCGAGTGGCGCGAACTTGGGGTTGGATTAACAGCCAGTATCGTTCTATCCTATCTCTTTGGAACAGTTGTAAATACGTTACTACAAAAAAATAGTTCTGAAACTAAACACGTTGATCGGTGAGAGTTTTGGTTTTAGGGAGATATGCAGTATAATGCGATTTGTTTTGATTTGTTGACATTGATGTGTAATATTTCTTAGATGGGAGAAGTGGTAGCTACTACGTCACGCGCAAAATGTAAAGAAAGTGACGTCATTCATAATGTGACCGGATATTTTTTGGTTATGGTAGACATGTGTCTATTGTTTAGTATTTTTTCAGCGAATTTCTGAAGTACTAAAATTATGCTTTATTTTCCATAAGTTACTAGAGAAACCACAACGCGTATTGCAAGCATTTCTTATTTAGAAACGTATCTGTCCATGGTCTAAACGTTTTCCCACAAGAAAGTCGTTTGAATTTGAATATTACTGTAAAAAATAAATGGCTGAAAACATAGTTATGAGTGTATAAGGGTTAAAAAACACATTATAATTTTGATGAGACTAATTTATTGTGTGTGAACTTCACATCAAAATGGTTGTTGTTGTAAATGGCTTTTAGAGTTCAGTAAATTAAGAAATAGTATATTTCATCGCCAGGATCAAAAGTGACGACCTTTCGTCTTACTTTCGCATTACATTAAGCTCAATATTAAAAAATCTGAAATTGTAGAATTTTCTATGTTGACAGCTTTGCTCATAAAATGGCTTACACATTGTCTTGCTATTTCAAACGAATGAAATGGCGACCTACCCAGGTAGATATTTAAGTCAGGTATGAATGAGAAACGAGTGTAGGATGGTTGTGACGCGATCTTGTAGTCTTGTTACTAACTAAGGCTGACATGTTCCTTAGACAGGACTGTTAATTAATAGCCCAACAGCCGATGGCAACTAAGGGACCTGCAGTTTAACGTGGAATCCGAACCACTGCCTCTGAATTACGAATTGGTCTAATTATGAGGATAGTCTTTGCGGATTGATGGTCTCTACCACACAAGAGAACACTATATACACTGACCATTGCTCATACCTATCCACAATTCGTGACTTCCAATGTTAGATATGTTTTACTAGATTGTATTATTACCACGATACAGTTTGTAACGATGTCATAGTCTAATGCTGGCCTCTGGGGACTTTGCGTGGTCGAAGGATGGATGGAGGCAGCGCTTAATATCCAGGATAAGCCTCGAACAGGGAGTCGGTTTGCGGCGCAGTTGCGTTGTTACCACCAAAGGAGCTTTGCTCGCACAATAACCGCCATTGTTGCCTTACGTAACCCCCTGTATATTGCCTCGTGTCTACCTTGTAAAGTTCACAACTTTATTTGTTCATAATCGTTTTTTTACCGAGGCTAAAACTTTTGGAAAGCAATAGTATCTTGGGATAGTTTGTCCTGGGTAAAGTTTAAACTTAAGTTTAGAATGTTTGATACCCAGCCCAGCTAGCTTAGTTCATCAATATAAATAAAATTAGAGTTTTTCTTTGTTAGTTGCCTGGAATTTTGCTATTTGACGTTTTATTTACGTTATATTTTACGTTCTAAACATCAGAAGAGCGAAAAGGGTCTTATCTCAATTTCCATCTGTGTCTGTGTTTCATCCTCTATATTGAAACCTATTTTCATTATTCTATACCTTTTGATAATCCTCCTCTTGGACAAGCTTTTGACTTTCGTTCATCGAATACGTATTCTGACTGAGGTAAATGAGGTATTTTTGTGTGTTGTAGGTTTAAAATTAGGTTATAAATACTTGCAATATAATTGATGTGCTTGTTGATACATTTATTGTTACATTTACTATGTAAACATTTATATAATGTTTTTATTTTAGGTGAGAACTGGTATTGGTGTATGAGCCAAGATTTAAGTAAGTGTTAAATTCTAAACTTAAAATCTTATGAATGCATTACTATTTCAATCCAAATCCAATTTATTTTCTACTGACAAACTGAAACTAAAATATTAATAGATTATTTCAGTAGTGTAAGAAATATAATTTAACGAATTAAATTAACGAACGCCATATTGGAAGTATATTTTTAGTCAAATAGTTTTTGAATGGATAAATTGGTTTTTGTATTACATTTTATATTTTTAGTTATAATATTGAACATATACAATTGACACTGATTGTTCAGTAATGCTATCACAAGATTAACATTATTGTTCTTATTCCTATAAGAACAATCCGCCATCTTGGTTTTATAAGGATATAAAACCAAGATGGCGGCGGTATTTGAGACTCAAGTGTCACAGAGTCGAAACTATTATTGGTCGCTTTCTTACGGCAGTGGTGCGCTGGTACAACGCTCGACACACAATGATTTCTACGGGAAAATGACCTCTTATAGATTTATGGGTCGAAATCTAAGGTTTAAAGAAAAAATATAAGATAGACATTTCGCTCTACCCTTTATTTTCTGTCGTCTACACTTGGACGTTTGTCGCCAAAGGCATAGTTTTTGTGTTTATATTCTGTAGAGTTACGTGGCCGTTACGTCATGCAATTGCATTTCAGAGCTATAAATTGTTACAATAAAAGCCTGATTGAAATTATTTAAGTTTGTGAAATCTAAAATATTATAAAGAAGTGGTGGTTTCTGTATGTTTGTGGATTAGTTGTGGCAAGTAAAGGCGAAAAATACTGAACTGACCGGTTTTAAATTTTACACAAAGGTAGATCTTAAACTCATGCAACACATTGGCATATTCATTTCTTTAAAATCCCCTTTCTTTAAAATCCCCATTAATGTCTTAAATTTCAATGTCTACATTTTCAAAGAATGAAAACCTAAAATTACTTGAATGTCAACAGCTGTGAACACTAAAATTTGACAGTTCGGGAAGAAGAAGAAAGAGCTGCAGTGACCGTTCTAGGTTTCAATGTTTACATTTTCTAATGACAACATCCGTTTACACTATATTTTGACAGTTCGGGAAGACGAAGAAATATAGTAGATTTTAAAAGATAAACTGCTGGATCGAAATCAGTGAATTATTAGTTCGAAATAGTGGAATGTTAGATTTTAATTTTTCTCCCGATGACTGTCTCTATTACGTTAATCCTTATACTCTCCCAATATTTGATAGATGTTACTTTGTCATGTTGCAGATACTCGTGTTTTGTCATTTTGTAAACAATAAAGAATTAATTAACAATAACTTAAATGTATCAGTAGAGCCTACACCTCTCAGCCTTTTTTACCCGTGCGAAGAACGGGTACTTTGGCTAGTCTCTATATATAAAATTGAATGTATGTATGTATGTATGTCCTTTATGCGTTGCCAAACTACTCATCCGATCGCCATGAAATTTTAGGAAGTTGCTCTATATGTGTCCGGGAAGGTTTTAGTGAAAAAATATTTTCGAAAACCCCATAAGTTTCCATTTTATGGCGTTTTAAATTTCTTATGTTAACCTTATGGAGAGTAAGTTTGTTTACAAATTGTCTACAATGGAAACATTTGATTTCTTAGCTACAGCTGATTGGTTTACTTTCCATTAGCAATACCGTATGCTTTACTATCCAATGCCATCTGAATCATTCATTAATGTTAAACTATGAAGTAAATGTGTACTGTAAAAAATGAACAGCTTTATTCACCACGTTAATAGTTTACGGTTTTGGGGGATTATGTATTTATATTTTTATTTTCTGTCTGATTAAAGTCACGTGTTTATATGATAATTACAATGTTTATAATATTACGTTTATTATAATAATCAGCTGTTGTATATCTTTCCTATAAAAGCCGTATTACAGTTAGGTTTCGTTTGGGTTTGGATTGGATTTGAAAATTGTGAATTAATCCACTCAGATTTATCTGTTTTATGGGAATGTAATTAATATGTTTTATCGTTTCAGTATTGTTATTCACTATGCAGCTCACCTTTCACAATGAAGCCGTATTACTTCAGACATGGCCAAAAAGTTAACATGTGTACTTTTGGCTAGTAAATAATAAATATTTCCCCGATGATATAGGTTTAAGTAAAATTACAGTAAACATTTTCAACATTTAAATGTGAATCAGATTTTTTTTGGAGTATGAACAGATGTGTTTTCAATTGAAATTTCATGGGTTGTATTGATTAATAATTGTATTTGAATAAAAAGTGCATATCGTATTTAATATTATAAGTGAAATTTTCATTCTTGAATCCCAGGTTGGAAGTTGTGATAAAAGTTACTGTATCGATCATTACAAAGGAAAATGAAAGAGTAGGACAAGACTGTGTTGCGTGAGGTCTGTGAAGAATCTAAATAATATTCATGTTTCCTTCGGTGCAATTTCGCTAATACCCTTGATTATCAATGCAGTGCTATTTCTGGCAATACAGTTGGTACAACCTTTCATTAAAAAACATGTATAAGTAAATGTACAGCAGGTTAATTAGACTTCTGCTTCTTATAAAAATCGATTTTATCGTTTGAGGTTTAAACAAATTCGTCTCGTTTTTATATTTTTCAAGTAAGACTAGCAGCAACCCTGTCCCATGTTCGGGTTGTAAGACTTGGTGTTGAAATAAATTTTCATCTCAATTATTTAGTCTAATTGTTTTAAAGTGACAAAAATGGTCGTCAACTATTGATACTCTAAATCAGGTAATAATTTATGTTTTACGAATTTGTTTCATTTTATTTGTAGTATGACGAAAAATATAGTTCATCACACGGCCCAAAATTGACATTTTGATATATACTTGCACATTTAACAGCCTCGGCTGTTAAACTTGTGGTCGTATCAAAAACGCCCGTTTTTTTGTCCTAGAGATGAAATATTCTCTTTTTCAGTATGTCATAAAAATAAGTTTTAATGTTGATTTTATAAATTCAAAAGCAAATATTTTTTTCGGTTACAGTAATGTTTGAACTCGATCTGAAAAAGGTTACCAACGTTTTTTAATTGAATCGAATCGTATCGTATTTTAATCATTAATCGAATAACCGATTAATTGTCATTCGATTATCACATCTATTGCAGACGATTCCCACCGTAGTCAGTTTCCCTTTGTCCCAGTGTCAGCTGATTGACAGCTGGAAGCAGTTTTCCAGAGTCGGGAGTTTTTTTCCGCAGTTCCCAAGCCAATATCCTCGAGTCGGCTAAGATTTAGTGCCTTTCATCGGTTTCAAATCTGAGCCGCATTTTTCAACTTAACGTTGATGAATAGCTGCGAAAATCTAACGCCTACGCTAACGCTAACGGATCACGCGTTCGCTCTTGGTTATACTTGCTATGTCTACATTATAAACTGTTTGGGCAACGTTACGCGTTGAATTTATCGCGTAGATTTAATGGATATTTTGGTTGTTTTCCATTTAATAACGCTTTAGTGTTAGAAATCCAGTTCAACGCTGGATTAAAATATTCGAAATTCATTTTACAATATAGCAAGAAGGTATTTTTTAGATTTGAACGTTGAAAAGTGTTTCAGACGAGTTCTAATATTCTGACAATAATTGGAAATAATACTACAACCTAAGTAATTATTTTATTTTAAAATTTTTATCGCATAAAACTTTGAACTCATTCTACAATAGACCGAAACATTCCGTTATTTTTAATACATAAATAATAATAATAATATTTTAATACATAAATTCATTTATTATTGTGTACGTATGACGAAAAACTTATTTGTTATTTAAGTTATTTGATTTTAAAAATTTTAAAGCATAAAATGTTGAAATCATTCTACAATGGACCGAAACATTGTTTTAATACACATGAACTCACTATCGTATAAAGAACAACTAAACAGATCTGTTAACCTTTTTCTATTATTGTATGTGGAATCACCAATATTTTATCGTCACATATAAATTGATAAAATTCGCTGTTAAGACGTAAATTGTAAGTTATATTTCAGGAGTATATATTTTTAGGATACTATTTTGGGGATTTATATATCTATTAAGTGGGTTTTAATCATTTCCATAATAATTATGAAACTTATTCCCATTATTTTATACATGTTGAAGAAGGTTTTTGTGTAGTTTAAACTGACCGATGCACTAAGAAAATAAAATAATGAGCCCACAATACTCAGCTTGTAGCGATTTTTGAAAAGAATGTCCAGCTGTCAAATTAAAATCAATACAATTTAAATATGTTATCTTAACATACACAATCTCATTAATGATACAAATTTCTTTATGTATCTGTTTAAAACAAATGCTTACTAATTTATCTGGCAATATCTGCTTTTTGACATGGATATGCTCTGGGTTGGGTGTTGGCAATTTACGCGACCAAAATTTTAAAAAGTGACGTCATTTTGTCAGTGACGTCATAGTTTCGTTCCCTTTAGACACATCCATGATCTAACCTATTTTCCATTGGGAAGTAAATACGCAATTATTTTTTAACTATATCTTTTACGATTAATATTTCGTAATAGTTATAAATCTTTCTATTTATTCCTGAGTAAAACAAACTGTACCAAGGATACGGATGTTTGAGCGAAGTCTACTCGTTCGTAGTTATGAAAAGTGATAAAATCCGGTCGGCGAGGCGAGGCGACTCCCATCAAAGCCGGGCGTCCCGATAATCCGGCCAAATCCCTTTTGACCGGAATCCTCAGAGAGACAGATGGAAGTTAAAGTCTTTTTCGCCCATCTCGATAACGTTTTTACGTATTCGCATTAGTTCGCGTTTCTCTTCTCGCTGTGACATGAATTATTACTTCCGTTCTTTTCCCGCCCAGCGTGGACGACCTTCTTTTTGGCGGGAAATGCGTTTCCTCTGTTCCATTCAGAGCACTTAAATTGCAATTAAGAGTGTTTCAGATGTTTAAATTTCAGCAGCATGGGACTGATAGTTCTTGTAATCTAATGGAAAACTTGTATTTTGCATTTAGAAGGAAACTTTTACAATTATTTTGCGTATTTTCTACCTTGTAACTTTTAATTGTTTGTAGAATACGAAAAAATAGGCTTTTACATGTAATAGCAGGGTAAGGTGGATCAACTAATCTGCGTTCGAGTTTCACAGATTGTTTTGAAAACTCGAACGAAGCTTATGTAAGCGACTTAAAATTCAATTCGGCTTGCTTATACAGTCAGGCATAAGTCAGTTACGTTGTGTCCAAAACCTTCAAAAGTTTAGTTTTTCTTTTTCCTCAAAATCGGGTGTGTACCTTAATAATTTTTTTGTTTACAATAGATTAACTTAGTTAGAGGTACCAGTGCGGCCTGACACACTAATACTAGACTTTGGCCAGAAAGTCTTTTATTATTAAAAAACAAATTACTATAATTTTCATCGTATACAAATTTAAATAAATCTATATGTGAACATAATCAGAGTTTTTAAAGAACAAAAAATAGGAAACGGCCTAAATGTACCTAGAATGGTTTATGCGTCGGAAATGTTGTTTATTAATTGAAATAAAATTTAAATTTGGAAAAAAACGTATACATATTTATTTGAAATTGTTTTTAGAAAAAAACAAACAAAAGAAACTACCCTCCCACAGTGATATATACATACACATTTACATACATTTGATTGCATAAAAAAATACAATGATAAAAAACGAATAGAAAAAAATAGAATAAATCCATAGTTAGATGCTAAATTCGTAAGTTAGTTAATGGTCAGTCAAATGGGGTCCGCTGTACTGTAGTTAGTAGAAAAGAGACTTGGTCTCCTCATTAATGAATGTTAAAAATCGATCTTAAGCTTAATTTTGAAAACATTATGAGGTGATGAATCAAATTACCTATTGTTACTAAAATGAGAGAAATAATTTATTAGCTTACACGAACCCTATTTACCTTTAAATACCAAACATAAACCATTCCATATCAAAAATTTCATCGGCAATAAAATACAAAATATCTCTTCACAATGACACGAGTTTAGGACGTCTTGTTTTCTCACCTACAACGGTGAGAATTCATAGCAACAAGATAGCGAAACAGATAAAAAAACTGAACCACTTCCCTGTAGGAAATAGCTTAGATAATGGATTAAGGGGGTTGCCACTTGTGACTTTCTTCATCATGAGCTTTTCTTTTTCTTTTAATGCGGTAAATTCACACATATCAAATGAAAACGGGGTATTAATGAGGAATTCAGCATTTTCTCGATGGCTTTTCTCCTTTTGTCAACGTTTACAGGGCGGTTTCGCGCGTTCATTGGACGAAATCCAATTTAGTCGCACAGGTTAAATCCTCAAAAACCGCTTGAAGTTTACAATGTTAAAATAAATACAGATTTAAAATAAGAAACCTTTCAAATAAACATTGCAGCTTCATCACTTACGGAATATAACTTAACATTCTACAATGCATGAAACGTACGACTGTCGTAAAGAAAAAATATCCGATCACGTGATATATGACGTCACTGACTTTACACTTTTTTTCCAGATAGCTAATCGCTAACAATCCCCTCCACCCCTATAGCACGTAGCTTAGACATATCCATGTCGATACAATAGTGTGGTTTTACCAGTGATCACACAGAGCTGAGCCCCCTTAGACGCGAGGTGCGGCCCAATATTGGCTTTTCAGCTACAAACAAGGCCGTAATTCTCCAGGATTTATGCCTCCAATCCAGATTGCGCTCCCCGGAGCAATGTTTAATATTTCGGACGAAACATCCGCGGTGAAAAGAGAATATTGTGTTTCGAGAAACGTTAGCTAGGGAAAACGTGTTGTTGCAATGGACAATATGTTGCAATATTAGGGTTAGATTAGATTAGATCATTGAAATGGCGACCATACACAATGTAGGTATTTTAAGCCAAGTATGAATGAGGATTGAGTGTAAGATGATGTGGCGCGATCTTGTAGTCTTGTTACTGACTAAGGCTGACATGTTCCTTAGACAGAACTGTTAATTAATAGCCCAACAGCTGATGGCAACTAAGGGACCTACAGTTTAACGTGGAATCCGAACCACTGCCTCTGAATTACGAATTCGTCTAGTTATAAATATGTTAATTTACCTAGTATTCTATAGTGCGAACGTTAATCCACACAAGAGAACACTACATCCACCGACCATCGCTCACAACTATCCACAATTCGTGACCTCCAAGTAGCTGGATTCCAGGACGTCGCCACCGCCACAGTCAAATATAGTGGATGTCTAAAAAAGTTTAGTTTAAATTATTATTACTAATTTAATGTAATTTATTCAACCCAAATTTAGACATTGCAAGCATTTATCTAGAATTAAAATTTACACAGCTATTCATCAACGATAAGTTGGAAAACCTATAGAAAGCAGTAAATCTCGTCCAACTCGAGTATATTGGCTTGGGAACTGCGAAAAAAAACTACTGACTCTCGAAAACAGCTTCCAGCTGTCAATCAGCTGACACAGGGATGGAGAGAAACTGACTGCGGTGGCAAATCGAGCTAAAGGTTGGTTAACAGTAGGTAGAGTTTATATTTCGTCTGTTATAGTGATGCGATATAGCATTGATGGAAGTAATAATGTTCGTGTATTATATAGTTAATTAGTCATACAAATAAATTTTTAGTATCCTGTTATTCATGAATAGTTGCTCCCGAATGATAAAGACGTGTTTCTGCTCCCGGATTGAAAAGCACGGTCGACACCAGCGCCTGTTGCTCCGCTCAATATGTCACAGTTACTGACACGAGCTATTGTTCAGCTGACGGTTGTAACTCTTGTAACTATATTATGTTGCTGTACACGAACTTACAGTTATGAGCGATGATCGGTAGGTAAGTTATTATATGGTGTGTGTTAACATCCGCAAATACTATCCTCATAATTAGACAGTTCGTAATTTAGAGACGAAATTTTGGTTAAACTGTAGGTCTCCTAGATGCCTCTGGTAGATAAGCTTTTAATTAATAATCCTGTTTAAGGAAATGTAAGACTTAGTCAGTAACAAGACTACAAGATCGCGCCACAATCGTACACTAATTTATTATTTATATTTATCTTAGAGTACCTCTTTGGATAAGTCGCTTCTTCAGAAAGAATCTTTATATTGAAAACATTTTAAAAACTTTTAGGTTTGTTTTCAAAAGTTCCAGCGAGAAATACGCTCCTGAGCAAAGTGTTTAACTTTAAAAAGCCTCTCTGCTAAAAATATTACAGGTATTGTTTCTTGATGCAACTAGTTTCAGCCTACCAGATCCACTCACTAGAATTCAAGATGGCGGAGGTACTGTAGACTCTTAAAACCTCTACAACCAATCGACATCACTCTAAACGTTTCCTGAGAAGTAATCTAAATTATAAAACAAAGTCGTGTTAGTTACGCTCATTATAACTCGAGAACGGCTGGACCGTTTTTAATGATCTTTGATTTTTCGGATTCGTCTCTGCTCCTGTCATGCTGTAGGCATATTCAGTTTCCATAAATTCAATTATTTTCCATTTTATAGCGTTTTAAATTTCTAATGTTAACCTTATGGAAAATAAGTTTGTTTACAAATGTTCTACAATAAAAACATTTGATTTCTTAAGCTACAGTTGTTGTTTTACTTTTCATTAGCAATATGCTTTACTATCCAATGCCATCTGAATCATTTATTAATGTAAAACTATGAAGTAAATGTGTACTGTACAAAATGAACAGATTTATTCACCACGTTAATAGTTCACGATTTTTGGGGATTATGTATTTATATTTTTGTTTTCTGTCTGGTTAAAAGTCACGTGTTTATAATTATGTCGGACAAATAAAAAAATGAATACGGTGTTTATGCATATTACGTTTGTTATAATAATCAGCTGTTGTATATCTTTCCTATAAAAGCCGTATTACAGTTAGGTTTTGTTTGGTTTTAGGTTGGATTATAAAAATTGTGAATCAATCCACTCAGATTTATTTGTTTAACGGGAATGTTATAATTATGTCTTATCGTTTCAGTATTGTTATTAACTAAGCCGCGACCCAAAATATCTAATTTTTCACAACGAAGTCGTAATGCTATTCGACTTCAGAACTGGTCAATCTGAAAGTAAACACGTATTTACTGTTAGGCGTTACGAAGTTCGCCGGGTCAGCTAGTCAGAAATAAATGACAAAAGCAATAAGAATTCCGACGATTCTCGATCGAGGAATTAACATCATTATGTTAATATTAATAAATATGTTAATATTGGGCGATCGACTTGTCTACGATTTTCTCCACTCGTTTGTAAATGTTAGCACTAAATTGTGACCATCCGAAAGCGGAAACAAGAATGAGTGTTCATTGGTCAATTGCGTTCGCGGAAAGGCATAACATTTGCAAAGCTAACAGAGCTCACTGATTCAATCGCGTGTTATTGATCTCTACGATTAAAGATACGATGGTGAATAAAGTCAATTTATTATATCATTTCATTGACAAAATTACATATACATTTTACGCTTATTTGAACAGTTGATAAACCGTCACTACCTTTTCTTCCAGACCAGTTCACTTACTCGACTTTTACTTAGTTTTATTTGTTTTCATAATTTATTAATCTCATAACTCTTTGTTCCTTACTATTCATCTACGTGTTATCATTGTTCACCTCCTAAATCAACGTCGTGTATCTTTCTTTCCTTCCTAATTAATGTACTATTTTAATTTGTAGCCCTCCAAAAGCCCAAAAGTTCAATTAGTTATTAAATTACACGCTACAAAATTGTAATTATTATTTAGTACTGTTGTAATTTTTAATTAAAAATTATTGAGAACTTTGGGATGAAAATGTTCCGGCTTCTACACTCAGATTCTTTTCGTGATCGTTTTTGCTATTATCATTTATGAGTATAAAATGAAACTTGCTGGGGATAGTGATACTACCTGTTGACTACGAGAGGGGTCTGACGTAATTAAAAGCAAGATAGAGATGTTGAATTTTGTAGTACAATAGACCAGCTCTTGGCTTGATTGAAATGCGTAAAGGGTAGCCAACGATATAGAAAGTAAAATCTAATAAAAATTTCAAATGTAATTTCAAAATTTCATTATACATACATGAATAGTAAAAGAAAACAAAACCTGTTCAAACCACTTTAGGGTTAAACGAAACCTCATGAAGTTCGAAACATCTGACAATGTAGCTTTTACTATACCTATTTTTAAACAGAAATATGATGAGAACTGATTTGATGTACTCTCGGAACGGCTACAAAAGTAAATACATTGACTTCGATGTTATCTAACAAACACTACAATAACTTTTGTGAGTCAATAACTCAGTAAAGCTCTAATTCGAGATTTCTCTCGAATCTGATTCTTATCCTGGTGAAGTCCGTCAGTTTTTTCACCATTGTCCACCACTGTGTCTGTTCAACTCTATCGTTGGATCCGTTGTGCGCACGATGTTGGTTTTTAGGTGGTTAAAAATGAAAACGGCAATCTCACAACGGTTGGAAGTTGGGAAAAGCGTCAGAATTGATGGGATGATTTGATCTCGTGACGTTCGCATAGTCATTTATCATTCGTATAAGATGTCACGTGTGTAAGGTATTGTGTGTTGTTATCAGTAGAATTTCTTTTAGGTTCGGGACATCTTGTTATAACTTCACGAATCCTATTCCAGTCTCGCCGAAAGGGTCTGCATAATTCAGGTAGGGAGTTAAGTTTGGTGGCGGACTCCCACGCACTATGAAACATTGACTCCGCCGCCTCCATCGATTGACCACGTTCATGCCACATCTGACCCGCCTCTGTGACCCTTCTATTTGACCTGGGTCGGAAGTGGCGCCCCTCGCGGTGGATACATAATATATAGCCTTCAACTGTCATATCCTGTAGATGGCGACACCACGCACTATGAAACATTGACTCCGCCGCCTCCATCGATTGACCACGTTCATGCCACATCTGACCCGCCTCTGTGACCCTTCTATTTGACCTGGGTCGGAGGTGGCGCCCCTCGCGGTGGATATATAATATATAGCCTTCAACTGTCATATCCTGTAGATGGCGACACCACGCACTATGAAACATTGACTAAGCCGCCTCCATCGATTGACCACGTTCATGCGACATCTGACCCGTCTCTCTGACCCTTCTACTTGACCTGGGTCGGAGGTGGCGCCCCTCGCGGTGGATATATAAAACACAGCGTTGGTTTGTCGATTATTTAGTGGTGGTAAAAAATGAAACTGACCATAAGTGGTTGAAATCGACTGTGTACGCGTACTTGATACACAGTATAATGCACTTAGTTGTAATGTTATACAGCACTTGTGGTAAGAAGATGAATTGACCAGAGTCGGAAATCGTAATGAGAACTCTTGAACCGCACATAATTAATCGGGAATGTAACTAACTGTTTTATAACTCTTGCGTTACGCAGAGTTTAAACTCAATTGAGGAAGGGCCTGTTAACTTAGTAATAGAGGTTTGGCGACGACGGTTTAAATTGAATTTGGAAAGTTTCGATCTGGACATTAAAGAATTCAATTGAATTATGTGGAAAGCCATACTTAACCATATGTAAAAACGGATCCGCACAAATGACACAGAAATAATGCTAGAAGGAATAAATATGAAGGTCACAAATTGTGGATAGTTATGAGCGATGGTCGGTGGATGGGGTATGGTGTGGTGTGGATTAAGGGCAGCCGATTTGCTTTAGGAACACTTTTTCCAAAAACTACTAGATATATTTTACAGAATCTTTTATTACTTTAATCTGGAACTTTTTTTGAACATTTAAGGCACAAGATATCTCAAAGAACAAATTTAAAAAAAAATTAAATACTTTTAAAAATTTATCACAGAATTATTAAAATTGAAAGTTTTTCCATGTAGCTTTAATAAAATCATTCGGAGAATCCTGTGTCATAATCATTCCCCTTGGAATGCAGAACAAACCAAAAAAAGAATCATAGCAATATCTCTAACGGTCTAGGAGAAAAGTGTTCCTAAAGGTAAGAAAACACCGATTCTGTGGAAATGCCATAAAAGAGTATGATGGTGAGCCCCTCAGCGCTGCTAAACTATGGAAAAAAGACTTTGCATACGTTTAGAATTTAATTATTTAGATAACTGTAGTTTCCACAATTTCATAAATTATGTTTAAAGCTAACCGTAAAATACCAAGGAATATTATACTGTTAGAACAAAAAAATGCAACTTTGACCCAAATGGTCAACCGACTTAAGTGAATACTAAGTGAATCTGCAAATACCATCCTCGTAATTAGACCAGTTCGTAATTCAGGTGGTTGTTCGGACTCAACATGAAGCTGTAGGTCCCTTAGATATGCCATTGACTATTGGGCTATTAATCAACAGTTTTGTCTAAGGAACATGTCAGCCTTAGTCAGTAACAAGACTACAAGATCGTGCCACAATCATCCTACACTCATTTCACATTCATACTTGGGTTAAAATACGTACCTGGGTAGGTTGCCATTTCAGTTAAGAGTCTGCATCAGTGGTAGCCATCTTGGATTTTAGTCCAATAAGAGCAATGTTAAATTCTGACGCCTATATCTCCTTGACCTATTGTCATAAATTAACGGAAGAGGTGTCAAATTAAAGGTATTACAGTTCTCCAGAGCACCACCTTACAGAACTTCTTATTTTCACTCTCAATTAAAAAAATAATAATGATTTATTTTGTAAAATATTCCTGGATTTTTGTTTTTATATCAAGTTAAATTTTTGAACATATTAAAAGGTCCCTTGAGCCACATCTCATCAATGTACTTCCAAAGTTTTACATTGATACTTTGATAATTAACGCGACTACAGACGCCAAAGTGAAGGTATGTTCCGCCAGAATTTAACATTGCTCTTACGGGACTAAAATTCAAGATGGCTACCACTGATGCAGACTCTTAAAATTATAAAATAAAAGTCTTAGCGGTTCAATTGTATAAACTACTTCCGATTTATTCCGGAACATCGACGTGATCATCCGGTATAAGGAAAGTACGGCGAGATATATCGGCGGTGTAGTGCGGCAGACGGGTGGGTTTGTAACGCTGGGGGTTGAGGCATTGTAGATGTTCACTGGTCGGACGTCTTGCTCAATCAGCCCCCGGCGAAACTAGAAAGAACAATGGATGTCCGCGCAAGTAGCAAGTAGCAAGTAGCGAGTAGCGAGTAGACCCGCCGCTACTCGAGTAGTTCCCCAGTCTGTGGGACGCGTCTCGGCCTAAGTGGCCCATTGTGGGCTGTTCGTGATTTATTAATATTTCGGAACGATAATGGAAAATTCTCGCCGCCTTGTAACGCGACGAGAAAATATCGACGTCGTTTGTCATCGCAGATTTATCGATAAATGTTTTAAGATAAATTACTCGATTGTTTTAATCTATTCTGTAGTGAGTTATTTATTGACGCCGTTCTCTTAAGAAACCAATATTGTAGTGTATTTGAAATCGGTACAAACCAAAGCTGCAGTCATGTGAGAGTGTGTCAACTGACCAGCTGATTGATTTTAAAGATCATTAATTAAATTCTGAATTAGCTAAGATAGCTTGGTTCAATATCAAGATGTAAAAGAATTGTGTTATAATTGACATGGATATGTCTTAGCTCTGGGGGGTGTTGGCGATTTTTGAGATGGAAAACATTTAACAAGTTTCCATAGAAACTACCAGAGCTGTTTTATTGAATTTTTAATATAAATGAATAAGAACACCTGTTTAGGTGAACTAAAACCATTCCCTTTATACATATCCATGATCTAACCTATTTCCCACAGGGAAGTAAATACAAACATTTTTTCTCAGAGTTGAAACCATTCTCTCTTCTCTAAATCCTTAGGCCTATTGACTACACCAAAGTCGTTCTTCTTCACTCTTTCGGCTATCACCATCAAATCCATGTTTTTCCTAGGAGCTGTTTTCTTGTAGTTTTATTGTGATCTTGATATTTCGTCCTATTCTAATCTGAATGACCTACCTTTATCATTCTTAAGTCTATCCCCAATGGTTTCACTCTCAATAACTCCTAGTTGTCGTATTTCGTTAGTGTGAATTCCTAATTTGAAACATTAGCTGTCGCATAAGGAAATATCGGTGAATTCAAATATGCCATTTATAAAACGTATTATGTACTCGATAGAGAAGTTCTAACTTCTTAGTGAAAAACACGAAACAAAAGTGTGTGAAATAAATGGAAAAAAGGTTTTAAGTTCCCAGATGTGAATTCAGACACTTGTATGAGACGATTTATACATGATCGGGAATAATTTATAATTTTAATATTGTCATTTTGTAGGCTTCAGCTCACATGAGGACACCTAGGGTAACATGAGGTCACCTGAGGTCATTTTAGGTTACATGAGGTTACCTGAGGCCTGGGTCAGGTCCATGTACCAAATTTTCGTGAAACTTTGTTTCACTAACCGTGATGAAAAATGACTGCAATAACAATCTGAAACCCACCTAACAACATTTCAACACAGAATCCATATTAGTAGTTTTAGATCTTGAAATCACTGAGGTATTTTAAGGAGAATACTGTAGGAGATTGTACTTGAAGTGACTGAGGTAATATGAGTGAATTAATCAGCCTGAAACTGTAATAACGTGTACCACTGGCGAATTAAGGTCTATTTATATTCGTTTAACTATTTGGTACTAATATGAAAAATCTGAAACCACAATCTGATAAATTGTTCAAATCACCATCCAAGTATCAGTTTTATACTAGTTTTCACATCTAAGAAATACATGAGACTTCTTAATCACGGGAGGAAGTGTTGAGTGTAGGTGAAATTAACTTAGCATTAAGCCAACTGGAGAGACGTGATGAAGGCAAAAACTTGAAACTAGTTTTCCTGTAAGGGTATTAATTTATATGTTTTAACTTGTACTGAGACGAGAGTGACGTAATTTGATGCAAACTGCTCGTCAAAGGCTGAGTTATGTCTGGTTGATTTCCTCACTCGACGCCAAAGTTGTTCCACCGTGTTTGTCGACACCCGAGTGTTGCATGTGAGCTTGTAGCGGTTTTGCTCCACTTCGCGAGCAGTTCCCCTCTCCTGCAAGTCTGCGATCGCTCAAATTTGTAATTAGAATTTGTTTTGACGTTTGGCTGATTAGTTTTTAACTTGAATAAATCTATGTCTGCTAACACTCTGATTGATTTCACAGCCAAGATGAGAAAGTCGCGTCGGATGTAAAATGATCGTTGAAAATGTTGAATTTGATTTACATCGTGTAATTCCTGTCCGACTTTGAGAATCGCAAAGGTTTTTGCCTTTTTTACCTTCATACGATTCTTTGCTCTAATAGGCTACATTTCAATTATATAATTGATCACAGGCAACTTGGCTATAAAAAATATATAGTTTACTCACAATTTTAAAATAAATTTATTCCTTTGTTTTCAGTACACAATAACAAGCCTTAATACTTCACATCCAACATTTTTACTGCCACTGTCCAAGTCGATAACAACAAAATGGCCGTGTAACGGAAGAATACCGTAAACGCAAAGTACAGTTCTATCACTAAACAAAACTTTATGTTGCTCATTTTTCACTATAGTGTACGGAGTGTTTTTGTATAGTTCCTATGTTATTTTTATGGGATCAGTTTTCCTCCCTTGGTGCTAAAAGTATTTACGTTTCGTCCCTTGGTAATAAAAATGTCAGAGAGTCCCATGGGTTGAAACGTAGTACTTTACCTCTATTCCAGAGAGGAAAAATTTATTTTCGATGATTAAAAACAACGAAACAATTATTTTATTTATATACTGCTGTGTAAGTTCGTTGATGACTGAGGGTGCCGGCGCGTCTCCTCGTTGTAAACATCCCGTGTCCCAGTTTCATCCTTCCTCCCCTCCTCGTGCTGGGAGGGGTGGACCCATGTGTGTGTGGATCCGCTATTTAGATGCAAATAAAGTTGTGCAACCCGTCTTCTCGACTTTGTAACAGTTAATTTTGTGCTGTATGAGTTATTTTTATAGTATACTAGCTGGAAGCACGTTCTTTGTACGGTTTGTAAGATTCAGTGTTAAGAAATATATGTTTGTTATCATGACAAAACTATAAGCCTGAAAAACAATAATCTTAAAAAATCTATTTCTTCATTATTGACATGGATATGTCTTACCTCTGGGGGGGGGTTGGCGATTTCTAAGATGGAAGATATGTAACAGGTTTCCATAGAAACTACCAGAGCTATTGTATTGATTTAAAAAATAAAAGAATAAGAACAGCTGTTTTGATTAACTGAAAACATTCCTTTTAGACATATCCATGATCTAACATATTTCTCAAAGGAAAGTAAATACAAACATTATTTATTATAATTTACCATTAAACTTGGTTTGGAGCGTAAGGTCACATCACTAAGAAAATCGCTCAAACGGTTTGGCATTACGGGGGAAAGGTCCCGTACTAACAATTAATTTAACTTGTTTTCTCTTGTTATTTGTTTCAGAAATTGGACGATTATGTTTCAAACAATACACTATTAAATGATATTTACATAAACGTTAAAGAATATGATGGTTTTATTGAGGTTGTCGTTTAAATTGACTTAAGGGAGAAAGTATGTGTCAGTCCACTGTTACTGTTGATTATTTAATTTTGACATGGTTATGTCTTAGCTCTGGGGGGGGGGTGTTGGTGATTTTTAAGATGGAAAACATGTAACAGGTTTCCATAGAAACCACCAGAACTATTGTATTGAATTTTAAATATAAAAGAATAAGAACAGCTCTTTAGATGAAATGAAAACATTCCCTTTAGACATATCCATGATCTAACCTATTTCCCACAGTGAAGTAAATACAAACATTTTTGTATTATAAAAGTACTTGTTAATCATCGCATATAATCATATACGATGATTAACCACTTAATGAAGTGGTTTTCTCCATAAAACTATTAATTAAATTCCTTAGATTATGACTCCCGTGTGGTCAATAGCGCTACCTCAAAATTAACATTGTTCTTTTGGGGCTAAAACGAAATATTATATAGTAAGGATAGATCTTAATTTAGTAATGTAAGCCATAGGTAATTTTAAACTTTACAATGTATATTATTAACTTTACAATCCTGTAAATAAAGGAATTGTATGATAAAATGTTTCTTAAGGAAAAACAAAATTTAAAAAATAAATTTTTACCTAATTCGTTGAAAATGTAAATGATTCTTTTTATGATTCTAAGTTATAATAACTTTCTCATTACATTAAATTAATTAGATCGTTTTAATAATAATTGCAATTACATTATGACTTTTAAAAGTTTTCATTTGTATATTAATTAGTTTTTTGCATAAACTAATCATGTTTACTGTGAACTTTAGTAAAACTTTAATAAATGGGGTCATCTTAAAGCTACATTCTGAAAATATGAACGTTTATTACTTTTTTACTTATTTCAATTACAGTTTTTGCTACATTATTCAACGTATTTTAATGAGTTGGAAATGTATACTTTCACTCTCGTATTTAATATATTTTAAGTTAAAATTTAATTATGAAGATTCATTTCATGTTGCCATCTCAGCTTACTTTATTTATCGTCGTTTCACCACTGAAGTTTGCATTTCTACGAAAATTATTTTGGTTAAAAATAATAATAATTGTGTTTTTAGTAATGTATCGACAATGGAATTTTGATGAAACTTAAAATAGCAGATTGTTCCAACTAGTGTTTGAAGTTTTTAAACCACGTAATATACACACGTAATATACGTAATATAACACCTATGAACGGTTGTTCATAGGTGTTAGACTGGGACGGTGGCGTGTCTTGTAAATCAGCAACTTCGACCCGTATCGTGGATAGTTATGAGCGATTGTTGGCGGATGTGAGATTCTCTTGCGTGGGTTAAAGTTTGCTCTATTAGCAAATTTCCCATAGGGAAGAAGCTATTACCGTAGGTCTCATGGCGAGACGTAAGCCCGGAACCATGTAATTTTTTAGTTTTTAGATGCCCAGAGGCCAAAAACAATTGTCTAGTAATATGGGGCTCCAATGTTATGGAGGATAAAAAAATTAATATCTTACTAATCAATCAATGTTTTTGTATTAAACTTGGTATTTACCTTCATGTGGTTGAGATCTATCCATTTATGCTTAAAAATCATAGTTTATGTGTTTATCATGGCAGCAAACCTGCATACTCTTTTCCCATGTTAATCATATAGGGAATAGGCAAACTCCTTTATTTGTGGACAGATGTTGAGAAAGTTGGTATAAATGTTAAGATAAAAATTATTTATCGTAGAAATGACTACTTTCAGTGTTCCTCACAGCAGCAAACCTGCACACTCTTTCCCATGTTAATCTTATGGAGAATAGGCAAATAATTATCATGTTTATGGACAGATTTTTATAAAACTTGTCATATATTATTATTATATATTGATTATTGATTAAATTCGCTGAGTACGCAGGTCTGCTGCGACGGGTGTATTTAATATTTCGTTCATCCTCATAATGAGACTATTTCGTAATTCATAGACAAAACTGTGGATCAGATCCTGCGTTAATCTGTATATTCTTTATACCCATTGCCTGTTGGGATATTAATTAACAGTCCTGTCTCAGAAACAGTAGTGAGACTGCAATATCTCGCCACAATCATTTTACACTCATTTCTCATCCATACCTAAAATACCTACCTAGAAATAGTTATTTATGTAACAAGTGTGCAAAGTCCCACATTGCTGCTCTCAAGATAAATGTTTTCGCACTAGCCACAGGCGAGTGTGGTACTTGTGTCTGTGATATTTCCTGTTTTCTTTAAGTTACTTTTCAAGGAAATTGATACACTTAATTCTTTTCCTGATTAACAATTAATTCAATTTAAAACCTCAACCATCTCTTCATGACTATCTGTTTGATGTTACAGTAAAAAAATTAACATTTCTCTTAAGGGAAAATCCAACACGGTGACATTGTTACTTAAAACTAACGTAGTAAATGTATATTGCAGAATATTGAATGTATTACAGTCAGTCATTGTACATGGTGAGATGTGAAAATTTCCCCAACTTGTTACCGAATAAATCTGGAGAGTTTTTCATCTCGGTTCCCAGGGGAAGGTATCGCTCCCCCCCTCCTCCCCACGGACACCGTCGGCCGCGCCTCTGGGCATTGAATCACTGTCAGTCGAAGTTGGGGAAATACGTCAGCAGATATATTCCGAATAAAATATAACTCAACATACTGACGTCTATTATGAGGTTCATGCTAGCACCCCGGCTTAGGGAATTTTTTTGGTTTCAAAAATATTGATTAGATTATTGAAATGGCGACCATACCACAAGATAGGTAATTTAAGCCAAGTATGAATGAGCATTGAGTGTAAGATTATTGTGGCGCGATCTCGTAGTCTTGATACTGACTAAGATTATGATGAAGACATGTTCCGTAGACAGGACTGTTAATTAGTAGCCCGACAGCCGATGGCTACTAATGGACATACAGATTAACGTGGAATCCGAACCACGGCCTCTGAATTACGAATTGATCTAATTATGAGGATGGTCTTTGTGGATTAACGTAGTATTACATACGAAGAGAACACAACACCCACTGACCATCGCTTACAACTAACGTCCCTACCGTCCGAGTCAAATGACGTAATTGTTCCAAATTTTCGTCTAGCGAATTGCCAACACCCCCCAAAGCTAGACATATCCATGTCAAAAATACATAATATATAGAGTTTTGTCTATGAATTTGTTTGAATTGTGATATTTTTCGTTATTTTTACGTTTTATACCCCATAAGAGTCGCTAAGCGATCTTCTGTTCGCTTCGTTAAATTAGTTAGATAATTAGACCAAATTATGAGGATGTTCTTTGTGGATTAACATAGTACGAGTATTCAATAGTGCGGACGTTAATCCACACAAGAGAACACTACATCCACCAATCATCGCTCACAACTATCCACAATTCGTGACCTCCAAGTAGCTGGATTTCAGGACACGCCACGGTTTTCTACCACGCTAAAATGTTTCTTACACAGGACTGTTAATTAATAGCCCGACAGTCAATGGCTTCTAAAGGACCTACAACGTGGAATCCGAACCACTTTTGTCTCTGAATTACGAACTGGCCTCTAATTATGAGGATATTCTTTGCAGACGGACATAGTACTCAATGGAGCGGACGCTAATCCACACCAGAGAATATCCCGTGTGCGCGTGCGCGTGCGGGCGTGAGCGACCAACAGGCGTCGCGACGGAGGACGGAAGTAAACACCCCCTCCCCTCCCCCTTCCGCTGGTCACGGATCCTAATTCGTTCCTCTCCCTTAATTAGATCTTCCAATTAGTGAGATGCCGTCTCGCACGACGCTGGAGATGTGAACCTCTGTATATTCATTAAGTGAAGGTCGGAAACAAAACAATGGCGCACGGTATTCGGGACGTTTTTATTTAACTGCAGGTAAATGTGAAAGAAATGAATGTCGTTCTGTTGGGAGTAATTGAGCTATTTATTTGTCCTTTTATTTTGTGTTTTCTACGGCTTTTGGTATTGTTAAACGTTTTAACCGAAAATAGTCAAACCCCAGTCTTTTTACTACCTAACGTCAACCTGTTGTTTGTAAGTATTGTTAATTAATAGTTCAATGATAAAATGGTAACGGAATACTGATTCGAACCTCTCGAGATTTAATCCACCTTCAGTTTTGCAAGCGGTATTTTGTAAATATTGTAACGTTTGAAAATTAACTACAATTATTGTACTTATCTTTTAATATATCGTATATTAATTTAACACTCAGAAGTGATAGTTTCGCATTTAATGATACTGCAATTCAGGAAAAGCAGTTTAAGAGGATTTCATATCGAAAATTAGGTAGGTATTTTAAGCCAAGTATGAATGGGGACTGGGTGTAAGATGATTGTGGCGCGATCTTGTAGTCTTGTTACTGACTAAGGCTAACATGTTCCTTAGACAGGACTGTTAATTAATAGCCCAACAGCTGATAGCATTTAAGGGGCCTATAGTTTAACGTGGAACCCGAACCACTGCCTCTGAGTTACGAATTGGTCTAATTATGGGGATGGTATTTGTGGATTAACGTAGTATTCAATAGTGCGGACGTTAATACACACAAGAGAACACTACACCCACCGACCATCTCTCACAACTATCCACAATTCGTGACCTCCAAGTAGCTGGATTACAGGACGTCGCCACTGTCCCAGTCATATAAGGAGTGTGCAATTATCTTGCTCAAATGGTTAATGCTCTTAGAAGTTAATTAGTCAGTAACAAAGCTCGCTTTTGGTCCTTCACTGATATTCATCATTACATAATAATGTGATGACACATTATTCCTGGTCATGACACATGAAATTTAATTTCTCAGACTGCCACCGAGCTTCGGAAGGCACGCTAAGCCGCCGGTCCCGGCTACATAAGTAGTCGTTAGGTCACGTTAGAGGCAGTAGTGCGACCTGAAAACTCTAACATTAAACCTTGGCCAGAAGGTTACACGAAACTTTACTGACACTTTGTATCGTTGGTAAATTTTTCAGTTTATTTAAAGTGATTAAAAGTTTTTTTGTAATGTTACTAAAATGATAAATAAAATTAGACAAGTTCGAAAAGAATACGTCGATACTGACGGGTTGCGGCTGGTGAAAATGTATCGTTGAAACGTGACTTAGCCTGCAAATCGGTAATAGTTGGCAGAGCTCCTGCCGGTGGAAATATCAAACTGGGAATGTGATCGACCAGCTGACTCGACGCTTGGTTAATGGAACCGCAAACGACTCGACGCCGAAATGTTGCTTTGTACTCTATGTCGGGCCAATGTTACTGGTTTCGTTATATCAGCTGGTTCATCTTATCGAACCGGTAGTTCCGGGTGGTTTGATGGTTTTAGTAACCGGCGAACCTGATACAATTTTGTATTGTTTCGATACTGGATCCAGCTGTCTTTGTTCAGTATGGTTATTGAATAGAAAGTTACATTTGTCACTATTTTGCAACTGTTATATTTGTGTTCCACTACGGTATTTAATTATTAACCAAAGGTAAATATGGCATAAAATTCAGTACAGCCCTCTTACACTTATATTTTTACCTTAAAATACGCACCAAAGTGGGTCATTTTCTTATATTTAAATATAAGTGCATGTTTGAATTTGATCACTTACTGATTGGTTATTACACTTTTCGAACTTAAAAAAGTATTAAGAGTCCGTCTTCAGAACAATGATAGCAAAATAATTGTTTCTCGAGGTTAATATTTAAGTTACCGAATCAACTTACAAGTATTGTATGGTGACTATGAGAAAAGAGAGCGTGCAATGTGAGTGTAATGAATTCAATTACGTAATTGTAGTTTTGTTACTGCCAAAGAACAGTTGATCATATAGTAGTTGCCAGGATCAGTAATAGATTAGAGTAGATTATTAAAATGGCGACTTTACCACGAGGTAGGTATTTTGAACAAGTATGAATGAAGGCTGAGTGAAAGATGATTGTGGCGCATTCTTGTAGTGTTAAGACTGACATTTTCCTTAGGCAGGAATGTTATTAATAGCCCAACAGCCGATGGCAACTAAGGGACCTACAGTTTAACGTAGAGTCCGAACCACTGCCTCTGAATTACGTTTTGGTCTAATTGTGAGAGGATGGTCTTTGTGGATTAACGTAGTATTGAATAGTGCGTACGTTAATCCACACAAGAGAACAGTACACCCACCAACCATCGCTCACAACTATCCACAATTCGTGACCTCAAAGTAGCTGGATTAAAAGACGTCGCCACCTTCCCAGTCTCAGTAATAGGTCGATGAAACAAATGTAGTTGGATCAAGTAAAGAAACACTGTAAGATTTGACAGCACTAAAAAGAATCAATGAAATTTGAGAAAGGTGAGAGCAATCTTCGCGACGCAAGGGATGTAACGGAAGTGACATCAAAACTGACTTAAAAATCGTGTTGTACATAGTGTACGTCCCTTCAGAATACTTACAACAGGGAATTGAATACAAAATATTTACATAAACGTCGAACACGCCCCCGTAGATTAGAAAAATAAGTTCATAATGAACATCTGAAACAGAGGTGTTGAATGGTGCACGTGAGACTTGTCGCGAGTACAAGGACGGCTTCTTGCGCTTGACCCAGTTCACAGCGAGTGGTCGTCGTTAACTTGTTCAGTGCGTTGTTGCCGGGTAATTGTGATGTTAATTAATCTCGCGGCTAACTCCTTGAATAATCACACACCGGGCGAGTCATTAGTCCGAATTACCGGTAGAATGCGAAATGTCGTCGGTTGTATGAACTTGTAGCACTTCTTAAGTGAGGTGATGAAGTGTCTACGTTGGTAACTGCAGTTCTTGAAGCAGAGATACTGTGTAAAATAATTGTAAGAGAAACATACTAAACCACGGGTTCGTTGCAAGTTTTAAGATATTTTCTGTTCGTGCCAGTTGATTCACGTTGTGTCAGTTGTCCGAATCGTCGATCAATACCGAAATACAAAGTTACTGTAGGTCGTAAAAGATTTTCGGTTATTTTGGCTTCTTATTTAGTTGTTAGGTGTCATTTTTCTGGCTCGTTAGTATGGATGTATAGTATCAACTCGTTCTGTACCAGTTGTCCAACCAGACTCGTGTTGTGCCAGCTGTCCGACCTAACTCGAGTAGTGTCAGTTGTATGACTCAAGACTCAGGTTTTACCTATTGTACGTCTAAACATATGTTGAGGCAGTTGTACGATCAACTCGTGTTTTGCCATTTGTCCGACTCAACACGTGTTTTACCAGTTATCCAACTTAAGTTATGCTGTGCCAGTTGTCCGACTCAACATGTGTTTTACCAGTTATCCAACTTAAGTTATGCTGTGCCAGTTGTCCGACTTAAGCCATTCTGTGCCAGTTATCCGACTCAACTCGTGTTGTGCCAGTTATCCAACTTAAGTTATGCTGTGCCAGTTGTCCGACTTAAGTCATTCTGTGCCAGTTATCCGACTCAACTCGTGTTGTGACAGTTATCCGACTCAACTCGTGGTGTGCCAGTTATCCAACTTATGTTATTCTGTGCCAGTTGTCCGACTTAACTCGTTCTGTGCCAGTTGTACGATCCAACTTGTGTTACAACGTTTTACCCGTGTTGTGACAGTTATCCAACTTAAGCTATGCTGTGCCAGTTGTCCGACTTAACTCGTTCTGTGCCAGTTGTACGATCCAACTTGTGTTACAACGTTTTACCCGTGTTGTGACAGTTATCCAACTTAAGCTATGCTGTGCCAGTTGTCCGACTTAACTCATTCTGTGCCAGTTGTCCGACTCAACTCGTGTTGTGCCATTTGTCCGACTGCATTGTGGAACAGTCTGCGGTTCCATTTACTCCCGCCGCGTCAACCGTTGTGTTGTGCTCGCATTTCCGTTTTGATATTTCCAAACGACGGCGCGGGCTCGTTATCGCCAGATCTGCGGACAAAGTCACGTTTTAACGTTACAATTACAGCCGGCTGTTCGATTAAATCTTTGTCCACACTGGGAAAGTACAAAATTGTTAGACTTTCAATAGTTGTTGTTGATATTTTTGTAAGAAATATAGAAATTGTGCTGTTTTAATGCTTGCAACGTACGTTTTTGTTGAATTAAAGCAATAAGTAGCATTAACATTTCTTTTACTTTTATGAGATATTTATGCAACTGTGTATTCAGTTGTTGAACAGACCTTCTTTTAATATTGTGTTTGCAAAATTAATTATACAAATAATTATTATTAGTTATTCATTAATTATAAACGCGTAATAAGGTGAATGTTGACAATCGTTGGCAGGATCATTAATTATTATTTTATTACGTAAAGTGGATATAGACACATATATGTGGTGTTCAAGCTTTGTATATTAATTGATAAACAATCTATTTTATCTTAGTGTTATAAATTAATCCATTCATTCATTTTTCAGGTAAATAATTTTCAATACCACTCAAAAGACATTATGAAGCCGAAACTGTGAGTATACGTAATAATAAATAGTTTAAATTGTTAATCACATTATCTAAATATATAAATCATAGTCGTGTTAGTTGCATAATTTATAAATCGAAAACGGCTCGACCGTATTGAATGATCTTTGCATTTTTTGGATTCGTCTCTGCTCCGAGCGTGCCTTAGGCATATTTTGGCAGTTTTGTATTTTACCTTTATTACGTTAGGGCTAAGCCCCGCTGGCTTGTAAAGTTTGTTTATATTAAGCTTATGAGGAAAAATACGTGATGCATTTTGATCATATGCATACATAAATAATATGAATATTTTTATTAACAGCTTATTTTGTGTTGTTTTATTTTCACCAGTCGATAGCTAAATTGTGCGTAATTTACAAAAAAATGTTTATAGATTGATTAGTTTGTTCCAGTGTAATTATGAGTTGTTGTTTTTTTGTGCGAGTGAAATTAATGGATGTTACATTACATAAGTATTAACATAAACAATGCCTTGATTAAGGAAATTTAATCTTTCCCACGAAAGCCGTATCGATATTGTGGTTATGTTTGGTTTGGGTTTAGGTTGGGTCGGAACATTGTGAAGCAATCCACTTAGATTCAGTTGTTTTGTGAGAATGTTATTAATACGTCTTATCGTATCAGTATTGTTATTAACTATGCCGCGATCCTAAGTATATTTTCACAACAAAGCCGTGATGCTATTCGCCTTGGAAAATGGTCGTGTTTATGTTGCTTGAGAGGTGCCCCTACTCAGTTAAGGAATTCCTTTCAGACTGTGCCAAAGTTTAGCGTAAAACTGTTGTAAATATTTCGTTAATTGATTGAATTATTGTTATTGTAAATTATTGTAGACCGCTTGTCTTTTATATCTGTAACTATTTACAAATATAAAACGTTTCATATAACTTTTGTTATTTACGAAATAAAGATTTTGATTCTGATTCTGGTCAATCTTTAAGTTAACACGTATTTACTGTTAGGCGTTACGAAGCTAGGCGGGTCAGCTAGTTCACATATAAATCTTATAGTATGTATTGTGTGACAGTGAAATTTCGTTGATAATCAGGCCAATTTTACTTTAACAAGCCAGGTCGACGTCGATGAACTGGCTGGGTCGTGTGCGTGCACAGGGAACAGTGAATGTAAATATATTTCTAGTACTTTCAAGCTTTCCTTCTACGCTTCACTCCAACAGGCACTGCTTATAGTAGACTACATCCTCATCGTAATCTGGGTAAATAAAATAAAGTGTTTTGTAAAGTAACAATTATTGTATTTACTTCCCTGTGAAAAATAGGTTAGATCGTGGATGTCTAACTAAAGGGAATGTCTCAGTTTATATAAATAGCTGTTCTTATAACCAAACTACAACCTATGGGCAACCTACCCAGGTAGATATTTTAAGCCAAGTATGAATGAGAAATGAGTGTAAGATGATTGTGACGCGATCTTGTAGTCTTGGTACAGACTAAGGCTGACATGTTACTTAGACAAGACTGTTAATTAATAGCCCAACAGCCGATGGCTACTAATGGACATACAGATTAACGTGGAATCCGAACCACGGCTTCTGAATTACGAATTGATCTAATTATGAGGATGGTCTGTGTGGATTAACGTAGTATTACATACGAAGAGAACACTACACCCACCGACCATCGCTTACAACTAACGTCCCTACCGTCCGAGACAAATGACGTAATTGTTCCAAATTTTTGTCTAGCGAATTGCCAACACCCCCCCAAAGCTAAGACATATCCATCTCAAAAAGACATAATATATAGAGTTTTGTCTGTGAATTTGTTTGAATTGTGATATTTTTCGTTATTTTTACGTTTTATAGCCCATAAGAGTCGCTAAGCGATCTTCTGTTCTCTTCGTACGTCACTAAGCGTCATGTTTGATATCGTAAAAGATCAGCTGATTAATTTTCTAGGATCTTTAATTAATAGTCAAATGTACATAGACAACTGGGAACAGTTTCTATCAATGCTTGTCGTCGACACGAAAGCTGGTTCGACTTCGATTTAGCAACCAAACCGTGTACATGTAAAGCCTTTGTAGTAATGCCGAATTCATCCCCTTAACGCACGACGCCAGCCTAGGGGTTGCTCGGCGTGCCGTGTTAAGGGGCAGTTTATTCTGCGCCGGAGCGGCTCGGCTAGATATGCCATCGACCGCCGCCAGATCGTGTTGAATGCTACTGGTTTACTTAAAACCATTATACGTATAATTCTCTAAGAGGGAGATTTCATCCAATTGTACTATTCTCTTGCAAACACACAATCTCTATGTGTAGCCAATAAAGATACCAGTGTTGTAACAGTCGCCTTTTAATGTGGCGTCATTCTGTAATCCAGCTACTTGGAGGTCACGAATTGCGGATAGTTGTGAGCTATGGTCGATGGATGTAGTGTTCTCTTGTGTGGATTAACGTCTGCACTATTGAATACTACGTTAATCCACAAAAACCATCCTCATAATTAGACCAATTCGTAGTTCAGAGGCAGTGGTTCGGATTCCACGTTAAACTGTAGGTCCCTTAATTGCCATCGGCTGTTGGGCTATTAATTTTAAGTCCTGTCTAAGGAACATGCCAGCCTTCCCTCATTCATACTTGGCTTAAAATACCTACCTTATGGTAAGGTAGCCATTTCAATAATCTAATCTAATCTAAACATAGCATAAAACATAAAAATATTTTATATTCAATAGTCTGAAATTAAATGACAACATATTAAAACAAATAAGTCGCTGATTCTTATTGTTTTAAATATTAATCAAGTCTAGTATTCGGTTTAAGTATATGACTATGAAAAAAAGATGATAGCTGAAATCCTTTATATTGCCTTTAACGAAAATAAGATAACTGTAGTCTACAAGCAATTTGACCTGGTACACGAAATCAATTTTACAAATGGCACAGCGGAAGAGTTCGTCAGCTGTGTGGGTGTGGTCGATCAGCTGATATAAACTGTACGGTTTATCAGCTGTTCCGTGGGCAAAACGTGTGTGTTATTATCTTTCAGCGCGGTCATTTCCCGCGGATCCCGTGCATTATCGCGGCAGATCTGGCGAAATCTGGACGGTCACGCGACGTACTATATTAATGTGCTGTTGTGATGTCACGACCTTTGAGTTTATTTTTATTTATACTAGTGGTTGGGCCGTTCTTTGAAGTGTTAACAAAAACGATACTTAAAGATAATACTAAGGAAGTCCTGCTTAAGCAAAATGTCAGTAAGAAAACTATAAGATCGTGTTCATAATCATTTTACACTTATTTCCTTTTCATACTTTGCTTAAAAAGCCTGTCTAGACAGGTCGCCATTCCAGTAAGATTTTTACAATTTACAAATTTACAATTCAATTTATTTCGCAAGCGCAAAGTAGTACACTGCAGTGCTATTTTTTTACCTCTCTAGCTCTGGTGGCTATTTGAGAGGCATCTCAATTTTTTTTTAATTTTTTTAAACAGTAACATTATCTTAATTTACTAATAAAAGTTATAATTATTTGCGATGGGAATACCTATTTGATAAAAAAATTCATTACGAAAATATATTAGCAAACTTAACAACAACGGTAACAACACAAAGATCAACAATTATAATTGTGATACTCTAGAGTAAGAAAATGAATAAACATGATTTCATCCTAAACTAGTTCAACATGCATATATGTAATACATATATAGAATAAACATTGTTTCATATTCACTATATTCCTCTGTGTAGGACTAGAACAAGTATGCACAGGCTTATCTAATTTTCACTTTCTGTTTGACATCAACATAACCTCAAAAGCATCCTGCATCATACTCCAAGCAGATTGCTATATTTTTAGCTTACTACAGAATTATGTATTTTAAATAAATTAGACCTAAATAAATAATCCAATGAATATCATAATCTCATTTTCATTTCTTAATGTTCTGTGTTATGTGTAACAACTGAGTTATTGTGCATTGGTGTAGTGTTGGAAATAATAAACTAATCTATTAACATTCAACTAACCTAATATTTTAACATATCCTTAATCCTATGGGTAAGTATTAACATTGTTTTGTGTTTATTCTAATGATCATTGATAAAATGTGTTTTCAGCTTCTTTACAATTTCATTTTTATTCTGTAGTATAAGAATAAGATAAATAATAACAAGATAATAATAACAATAATATTAGTATAGTTTGTAATATGTTACAAGCCAGTCAGTGTTGACCTAGCCATGTGTTATTCATAGTAGTGTCACAATACGGCTTCAGCAAGGAGGAAGCGAAGCTGGGTCATGAGATCTGCTATATTTACAAATCACAACACGGCCTACACATTGGGACCATTGATTACGAAAATAAAAATCGTTAGTTTGGTCGTCACGTATGGTTACAGTATTTTTTGCGAATTTCCCATAGGAAAGAAGCTATCACCGTATGTCTCATGGCCCCGGGGCCATGTTATTTTTTCGTTTTTAGCTGCCCAGAGACGTGTAAAAATGGTATGATCAAGACCAAATTTGGTATAGAGGTATATTCCTAAATTTGCTCGGACGAGTTCGTAATCCAGACATATCGGTCAATCGGAACGGGTAGTTTGGGGGGTAGGTTTGTACTAAAAATGCGTGTTTTTGCGTTTATTCATATGTAATTTTATAAAAAATGTCGCTCTACCTCCAACGGTTGCCGAGATATAAAATAATCTAAACACAATACGTTGTATTTTGGGGCTCCAATGTTAATCTTATGGAGGATAGGGAAAATTAATATTTCCCATATTAATCAATATTTTTGGATAAAACTTGATATTTAGCTTCATGTGGTTGAGATCTCCATCCATTTATGCTTTAACATCATAGTTTATATGTTTATCATGGCAGCTAACCTGCATATTTTTTTCCCATGTTAATCGTAACATAGAGAAGACGGAAACTCTTTTATTTATGGATAGTTGTGGATGAAACTTAGTATAAGTTGTCAAAATAATGTTTTTTACGCTAGAAACAACTACTTTCAGTGTTCCTCACAGCAGCAAACCTGTATACTCTTTACCATGTTAATTTTACGGAGAATAGGCAAATAACTCTCACAGATAATGATCAAACTTGGCATATAGTATTATTGTTATTCTATTGATTTGGAAATTCTCTGAGTACGCAGGTCTGCTGCGAAGCGGGTATTTTCGTCTTAGCATGCGAAATCGGGGTGACAACGGGTACAGCCCCCTCCTAAGGGGCTAAAACCAAATATTTCACAATTCCAGTAGACTCTTAGAATGGACAGTTATACCCCTTGGGAAAATACTCGTTAACGCTACAGAATAATTTTGCTACAGGATTTGATGGATTAAACATTATTGCACTCATACTGGTGTCTTGTTTCAGTCTAAACTTTAAATTAAGATTAAAAGATAAAATTGATAACTTATCATAATAACTTACCAGCGTAGAATAATTTCCTGTCCATGATAAATCCTTGGGAGTCTTGCTAGCTTAGTGGTTATGGTTTAGGACCTCAGTGCAAGAGGTCACGGGTTCAAATTTCGGGATGTCCATTTGGGTTTGGACTGCTTTCTTAAAAAACGTTTATGTGAAAAACCTTCTTGACAAAAATTTAAAAAAATACCTCTGGTGTAGATATAAGCTATTACAATTGGTGTGTTTCAGTTTAAGTAGTTTTAGAACCAATGTTTAATTTGAAACGTCATGTTTTTCACAACGGGTTTTATTTGGAGTGGAATTTCAGCGTAAACAGAATTAACAATTGTGAGGATTTCGCTACACTGTTGATAATGACGCAGTGTTTATTGTTACAACTTTGTACCGTGTTTAACTGGATTAAATATTGATTTAATTGACAAATTTTTAATTGATAAAATTGGTATTTGATGGGAGCTCATATCGTGAGAAATTCTAAATTCTTTTAGCATATCTCATGGAAAAAGCAGTATAATATCTCGAAATACTACTGCATGAATTTTTCGATGAGTAAAAAATGGAGTTAAGTTTGAACCAACATGAAAAATAAATGACGGATTATTTTAATCCAAATCGAAATCCTAGCGCGAGAAGAAGTTTATCAAACAGGAAATCTACTCCCACGTCAAACGTTTTGTTTGCTAATCCTTTGTCCTTTAATGGGATATTCTAGCTGACATAGATCCCTTCATGATTTCATTGTTGAAATACGCTTAAGTAATTGCTGTTGTGTATATTGCGAACATACCATCGGCTAAACAGTTTATCGTATTAAGTCAGGATTCGAGATAAGAACATTCAGGTAGTTTCAAGTGTTTCTTTTCTTTCTTTCTTTGGAAAATATTCTTAAGAAAATTATTTGTACAGTTTTGAGTAATCAGGTGCTTTTGTAGGATTGTATGATAATTTGAAATGGATATGTCTTAGCTCTGGGGTGGGGGGTGTTAGCAATTTGTAAGACCAAAATTTGAAACATAAAAACAGCTGTTTACATGAACTGAAAAAAATTCATTTAGACATATACATTATCTAACCTATTAAAAGAAGTAAATACAAACATTTTTATAGTAGCAGTCGTCTTGAGGATAGTAGATTGTGGATAGTTATGAGCGATGTATTCTCTGGTATGGATTAACGTCCGCACTATTGAATTCTAAGTCCATCCACAAATAATGTCACCCTCATAATTAGATTAGTTCGTAATTCATAGGCAGTTGTTCGCAGTGGTGGCAGTAATAAGACTACAGGATTGCGGCACAATTATCTTACACTCATTTCTCAATTATAATTTGCTTGCTTGCCTACCTGGGTAGGTTGATATTTGAGTAACTAACTAACTAATTAACTAGAAGTTTGTTATAGTCTGTGAAAGGTTAGAAAACCGAGTTTCAAACTCTATGATTGTCCTGGACGACTCCTGTCAGATCCTGAACCTCTGCTAGTCCATGGACTCGCGTCCCAACGGCACCGTGCTGTTTTTTTTTTAAATCACCGTCTTATCACAATCAATCAACAATCGTCAATCACAGAATCTTAAGCTAAGGCGATGAGGGGTTGAAGGTTTTATCTAATAAAACACTAATTATTTTTTTAGTATTCTATTTTAGATCTTTGACTACCGTGGAGGCCGCAAAATAGTCAATTTTTATATTAGGGTGCTATAGGATTGATAAAATTAATTTGAAGGAAGTCTGGTTGTTTCTAATTAATCTTCAATATTTTTCCATAAAAGCCTTAATTGCTAAAATCCATTGTTTAAGCATTTGAAACATTTTCTTAAAACAGGCTAATTAACTAGGGGTCTACTTACAATCACATCTAAAACAATAGATTTTGTAATACATTTCACATTACAATGAAATCGATGACTAGGGCGGTGGCGTTGTCCAGTAATCCAGCTACTTGGAGGTCACGGATTGTGGATAGTTATGAGCAATGGTCGGTTAACGTCCGCACTATTGAATACTACGTTAATCCGCGCAGACCATGCTCATAATTTGACCAGTTCGTAATTCAGAGGCCGTGGTTCGGATTCCACGTTAAACTGTAGGTCCCATAGTTGCTATCGGCTGTGTGGCTATTAATTAACAGTTCTTTAAGGAACATGTCAGACTCAATCTTCATTCATACTTGGCTTAAAATACCTACCTTGTAGTATGATTGCCATTTCAATAATCCAATCTTATCTAATCTATGATATTATTTACTTTTGAAAGTGAAAAGAAGTCGCTGGCTGAGTGTTTAATTTAAACGTGTATGAATCCTTGAGCAAACCAGTTGATGTCTCTACAAACACAGATAGGGAGCGAGTGTTTGTCAACAAGCCTGGAACGACAAAGGACCAATCAGAGCGCTTCCTTTGCGAGCGTGCCCGGCGCGTCCGCCGTCACGTTTGGAGCGTTAAAAATATTTTTTTCGACCCTCCGGAACTTGATTTTGTGTTTCCTTTTGTGTATATTATACCTGATATTCCTAAAACCCTACTGTTAAAAGGTAGCTACGAAACTAAGTGATTCCCAAGACCATTTCGCTGTAAACATGCTTAACTTGAGAGTGCCGATCCTTGAAGTACAATTTTCTCAAGATCAAAAACCACTTTTAACCTCCGAAACTTTGAATAAAAACGCTACCTTGTATACCTAGCCTTGGATTCAGCTAAAAAAACACACCATTTCGTATTTTGAATTATCACTCTTGTTACTGAGATATTCAAAATGGTAAACACAATATATTCTGTATAGGTAGTCTTATGGAGAATAGATAAAAATCAATAACTCACTGAAAAGGTTACTAATTTACTTAAAAGTTATATCAATACATCCATAAAAAACCCAAATTTAAAGTTTTAGTTGCAGCAAACCTACGTATTCACTGCCCATGTAATTTTTACCGAAAATAAATAAATTGGTTTAACTCGCTTAGTGGACGGTTGGCGACGTCCTGTAATCCAGCTACTTGGAGGTCTGGATTAACGTTCGCACTATTGAATACTACGTTAATCCGAAAAGACAATTCTCACAATTAGACCAATTCGTAATTGAGAGGCAGTGGTTCGGATTCCACGTTAAACTGTAGGTCCCTTAGTTGCCATCGGCTATTGGACCATTAATTAACAGTCCTGTCTAAGGAACATGTCAGACTTAGTCAGTAGCAAGACTACAAGATCGCGCCACAATCATCTTACACTCAATCCTCATTCATACTTGGCTTAAAATACCTAACTTGTAGTATGGTCGTCATTTAAATAATTTAATCTAGTAAGTGACATAATTTGATAAAATGTTGTATGTATTTTCACTTAGTGAACAACCTTATTATAAGCACATTACCATGTAAAACATCCCTTATTGTAGCAAACCTGCATACTCAGGACTGTTCAAATACTACGATGGGAATAATATAGGTTCTGTGAGATTCGCTCCACTCACGTCAGCGTGCTGCGTGCGATATCGTTTACCGTTTAGTTCTCGATAACAATTAGTTCTAGAGCAGAGTGTTGTTGTGTTTCACTAGCCTCGCTGCCGGCCAGAACGTTGTTGCATAGCCTCACTGCCAACTGTTTGCTGCGATAACAAAGCCCGGATCAATATCAGTGTTTAAACTCACCCTTGTTGATGTTGGAAGCGTTGTGTTTATTGTCTGTAACAATTGTTGTTGTTTCCTCAACATATCGTTCATTAAGTTGTAATAGAAATAGCCCCGTGACACTACGTCAAATATTTTTCTCCAATATTTAGTTTGAAATATGCATCAAGTTTTGTCTGTGTCACAAATTTTCTCATTGTTGTGGTAAGGCTATTCCAAGTCCTCTATTTGGTTTTTCAATAACTACACCATTTGTAAAACTATTTTATCCAAAAACCAAAACATAGGCCTGCCGTTAAAGTAAACGTCGGTGTTCTATGTTGAATCTATTGACCTTACGTAATTATGTAAACGGATATGCTAATTTTATCGATTGGATTTCAATTTATTGTTGAATTTGAACGGAATTAAACTTACCCTAAATTTGCCCTCCAATGTTGTTACTGTTGAACTGATTGCGGGAGCCAATCTAGTGGAATTAATTTAATTAAACGATGCCATAGGTATAACTTTAATTTAATTATACAAGTTAGCCCATGGTCTTAGTACTGTAGTATTGTGTATTTTGGATTTTAAACATTTTAGAATATTTTTATTCATGACATTTTGTAAAGACATTTTTCTCTTATTTTTAACACGATCTCACCGAATGTTGAGCAATTTAGATTTACTTTGTTGAATGTAGCTTATAGTGTAGCCTGGTGGAAAATAAAATATATTGTTTATTTAATTAAAAAAAACATACGTAGGCCTATGTAAAAATTGTATTTAATCAATTATGCCGTCAATCAGTAAAATCTGCGATTCCATTTGCGTTTTTTTGTAAAAAAACTTAACCCTCGCAAATAAAACTTTATTTTAATTTTCCTGATTAATTTTTGGATTTTTTGCATTCAAGCTGTCACTTATGCTCTTTTGTGGATTTTTAAAGTAATTTTCATACGGTTTTTGATTCGTAAAATGTGAATGTATATAAAATTAAATATACGAATTTATGTAGGAAGTGTCCGCCGGTCTTGAATAATCAGTAACATAAAAATACACATTAATTATGTTGTAGTAAATTTATTCATTCGTTTTAACTGTATTTTTAGTTTTAGAATGATTTAGATGAGAGCGAATACAGTTTCTTCTGCAAAAAATGTTTGTATTTACTTCCCTGTGGGAATTAGGTTAGATCATGGATATGTCTAAAGGTAATGTTTTCACTTCATCCAAACAGCTGTTCTTATTCATTTATATTAACGATTCAATACAATAACTCTGGTAGTTTCTATGGAAACCTGTTACATGTTTTCCATCTTAAAAATCACCAACACCCCCCCAAAGCTAAGACATATCCATGTCAAAAGACTTTCTGTCGATAATAGCGTGAAATAAATTTCATTTTATGAGTTATGCGTAGTTGTATCGTTGTTTGTAAATTAGCCGTTACAGTACATCTCAAAGATTCTTTCAATTTAATTCACAATAGAGGAAGATCCTCTTTTCGGGAGGAGAGTCAAGTCAGAGAGGATTTGGAAATCAACACTTAGAAGCCTACAAACCTCCCGGGGACTTAGTTGTTTAATGTCTTGTTACTTTCATTCTTCAACGGTGATTTTGGTTCATCAAGACATTGTTTTCTGGAATAATACATACAATAATACGTATGACGATTTATTTTTAACTCTAGAAATAATAATTAATAAAACGGCATAAAAATGAACAATTTTAACGATTAAAATAACTGCTGGTATGATGTTCTAGTAAAAATTTTAAGAATTTAAGATTACTATTTAAAAATATATCAATTATTTGTGGCTTGAATTTGAAGTAGTTTTCTCGTACAATGTAATATTAAAATTTATTTAATTTTAATAAACAATCCCTTTGCTGGAAACTAAGACATTTTTACAATTCGGTGTCATTTATTAAGTGTAGCCCTATTTTCTTAGACGTTTTTGATTCCTGAAAACACGATAGTCTTAAAAAAATCAAAATTGGTATAAATAATCGTTATCTAGGGTCTAAGGAGATAAAATATAGATTAATTTTCGTTGTAAATGTTCTATCTACATTAAATTGACATAAGCCCTTTCTAAAAAATGTTTGTATTTACTTCCCTGTGGGAAATAGGTTAGATCATGGATATGTCTAAAGGGGATGTTTTCAGTACATCAAAACAGCTGTTCTTATTCTTATGTATTAAAAATTCAATACAATAGCTCCGGTAGTTTCTATGGATACCTGTTTCAAATTTCATCCTACAAATTGCCAACAGGTTTGCCAACTTTTAGAGTAATAGGCCTAACTTTCTCGTTTTTAATACTATACTATTCATAGAAAATACAGACTTGCCGCTAGTAATTTGTTAGAGAAAAATTCTGATTTTAGTGATGAATTGTGAATATTTGAGTTTTTACGTTTTTTTTCGAAAATGTGAGGTTCGCAGAAGAAGAGACGCCACCTCACAAGGTGGTGTTTCTGGGGATCAGTTGTTTATATCACAGGCTCTCGGCGTAAAAAGCCGCCCAAATGTTTGGATTGGGGAAGGATCTGGCTGTCAACTTTTTCCTTTCGTCTGAATATTTTTGCGAACCGGTGATGTCAACCTATATTGTTTACCGGCGACGTTTGATATGGTGATATAGTGAAACGACGTGTTTTGGTCCATGTGTTAGTATTAAATTTAGTATCACTGATGTACTTACAAAGATTTTGCGTCTGTGTAGTGGTCTTTACAGTCTTTAACTGCACTGTTTGTATTTAATTATCGTGTGGCGACGTCCTGTAATCCAGCTACTTGGAGGTCACTAATTATGGATAGTTGTGAGCGATGGTCGGTGGGTGTAGTGTTCTCTTGTGTGGATTAACGTCCGCACTATTGAATACTACGTTAATCCGCAAATACCATCCCCGTAATCAGACCAGTTCGTAATTTATATGCAAAATTGTGGTTCGGATCCCACGTTTAACCGTTAGATATGCCATTGACTCTTAGGCTATTAATTAACAGTCCTGTCTAAGGTACATGTCAGCCTTAGGCAGTAACAAGACTACAAGATCGCGTCACAATCATCTCTCATTCATACTTGGCTTAAAATACCTGGCCTTGGACAGGTTGCCATTTCAGTAACTAAGATGTATTGCATTTTAATATCAAATTTTACAAAAGTAAAAATGTTAGAAATGTTGTTTATTTTTCTTTACGGTTAGACATTTCTGAAATTAAGCAGTATTATTAATTTTTATGACAATTTTTCTTGTTTTTATGCCTTTTTTAATGGACTTTAATCTCAAAAATAACGTAATGCTGCTGTATTTTTACGACTACTGAAAAAGTAAAGTGCTGAGTTTGAAAATTGAGGTAAATTATTAGCGAATTCAGTTGTGGCGACTCCTGTCAGTCGAGAATTTTCGCTCTCGGCGTGTCAAAGTGATTAAGTCACCTTGCACCTCGCTATAGCTTGGACTTCACAGAGACCATGTTCATGTACAATAGACTTGTACATTTGTCCAGGGTTGACTAAGTAATAATTCTTTCCCTATCCTAAAGTGATTCATTTTTCCATACGTAAGAAATTATTCATGAACTAATTCCACGAAAATGTCATTGCTAAGGAGATCCTACGATTGTGTTCTTTTCCGCTTGAAAAGATTTTTATCGTTAAATTCATTTACATCGAGTTCCAGCTGAGGAATACCGCCTCAACTCAATTTCCACATTCATTTCCTTTTCATTTCGGCGAAAGGAGAGTGAATAATCTGATGATGTGCTGATAAAATGTAGGAAAACGGTGCTAATTCGTTTTGTAAAAATCTTTCTGGTTGTAATCAGAAACATTATATATTCTAACATATTCTTCAAACATTGGTTAAGTGGTATTTAAAGTAAAGGGAGACTGTCATTAAAAAAAGTAAAGTGGAAAGGTTTAAAAGTATTTTTGGCTTTTAATGTTAAAGTCCATATTGTTGACACGGATCTAGGTTTTTTTAGATAATTTGTGTTTTAAGGTACCATTATTTATCATTATGTAACATTTCTGCAATTTTAATTTTGTAGCAGGTACTTAATTACACACACACACACACACACACACTTAATTACTCCTGTGGCCATTGGAAACCTAGTTTAGGTGTTATACTTTCGTAACAATGGATATTCAAGTAAAAAAACTTTAATTTATAAACTTGTTCTGAAAAACGATAATCAGCACGGATTGAAACCAAAGTAAATTATCTATTTACCTAGATAAAACATTATAGTTACAATTTAACACCCCGACTACCGTAAGGCGTCAATTGAATGTTGTCAAAAAATGAACTTTGTTTTTACAGGGTTAAACCAAATATATTATTAACCTCTGGGTGGGGGGGGGTTGTTAGTAATTCGCGTCACGCGAAAGTTGTAACAGAATTGACGTCATATGTTTACAAAGACAGTTGTTTATAGGACCTTAAGGTATTCCCTGTAGATATACACATGATTTTAAGTTATTTCCCAAATGGAAGGAAATATATTTTCATATTTTAAACTTTTACTCGTAAAAAGGGTTTAGCTTAACTAGGATAACTTTGGTGGTTCCGGTCTAGATTAAGGGGTTAATCAGATTTGGCAACATAACCTAGTTAGACGCAGCTGATCTGAACCTATCACGATATATGGGTTGATGCGCCTGGCAAAGTCTCTACAGAATCTCATTACGAAATACCTCCATAATTAGCTGTGTTAAGTTTGTATTTAAAACATTCCTGACTTCATAATTGATAAATGTCTATTATTAAGTTACGCATTGGTCAGCAGGCGAATAGTTTCTGGACATTATGGTTACTTCATAGAAATTGTAATGAAATTTAAAATTACATAAATGCTTATTCTAACACTCCCTGTTGAATACTACGTTCATCCGCCTAATTAGATCAGTTCTTTTTTGAAATTCATTATTGGTGATGGTGGATAACTATTTAGGTTTTATTACGGACATTTTCCATCACGATTTTAAGTAAAACAAAGTTTTACGATGTTTAAAAATCTGGAATCTGATCCCATCTTCAGGTGAGCTATTAGCTAAAGCATAACACGGTTAGTACATAACGCGGATTAAGCCGGTATAAAGCTGAAAACAATAAAAGTTTGAAGCAGTCAAAAAGCAACCTACAAGCAATACCATTCACTAACAATTACGCATACACAAAACATCTCCTTATGTATTAATCGTTTTATGTTTTACGTACTAGCTCACGTGATGGCGGGATCAGATTCCAGAATTCGAAACGTCGTGAAACTTTGTTTTACTTAAAATCGCGATGGAAAATGTCCGTGATAAAATCTAAATAACGTAGACCAGCTCGTCACTCAGAGGCTAAATTGTAGTTCGGATCCCTTGTTAAACTGTAGGTCCCTTAGATGTCCTTGGACGTTGGGCTTACATTCCTGTTTTAAGGGACGTATTAGTCAAAGACAGTCACAAAACTACAAAATGACGCCGCAATCATCTATGAATTTCTCATTAGTACTTAGCTTAGAATGCCTACCTGGGTAGATTCAAAAAGGTATAAGGTACGAGTCGGCGTGTGTTTCTGTATGTCTGTGTGTGCGTGTGTGCGTGTGTAGGGAGGCGTAATATTACTCCTCAGATCTCAACAGTGACGTCAACGCAGAGGCCTACCTTGGACTGACTCCAGATTAGAGAAAGTTCCAGTAATTAGAATTTGCGTTGAAGTCTCCTTTAGCATTACAAATTATTTATAGGGTTACGTTTTTTTTGTATTTTTTCAACGCTAGTACATTGCATAACCTTTATAAAAAGTGGCGACTTTTCGAGGTATTTTTTACCAAGTTATGATTAGATTATGTTAATGAAATGGCATCCTACACAGGTAGGTATTTTAAGCCTGGTATGAATGAGAAATGAGTGTAGGATGATTGTGGCGCGATCTTGTAGTCATGTTACTTGACTAAGGCTGACACATTTCTTACACAGGACTGTTTTGCTAAAAGACCAAATAAAAGGACCAACAGTTGGACGTAACATCCGAACCTTAATTTTGCCTCTGAATTAAGGACGGTTTAAGTTGGTCTTTGAGGATGATCGTTGTATCCAATAGTGCGGACATTAATCTACACCATTGCTTTTATAACTATCCACAACTCGTTACCATAAAAAATTTACGTGAACGCATTTGCTGCCATAAGTTGATGAAACAATATTTTGCTACACCAAAAGTCACAGAAACAAATTTTTTACAGTGTTTTTGGTGCGAAATATTAAATTCATTTATATATTCACTCTTGATAATGTGTTTTTGCAGCTGTCTTAGACAGCCTACTCTATCATGATATACAATGTACTATTGGCTAGTGCTGGCACAAGTTTCAAATTTCTAGCTCTTATCCTGTAGCAGTAATATGTCATGAAAACATGCACTACTAGATGGCAGCAAATGCTTTTATCAGGATGGCGAACAGGTAGCTTCGTAGCTGTGAACGTGTTAAATTCGTAGTCAAATTATCCTCGGGGGTGAATATTTCTGAACAACAATTGTGATGAAATAACGTTTTAAGTGTGCAAAGCTTATTCTGCGGCGTGAAACGTTAAATCATCTATTTTCAATTGTTGTGTTATCATTAAACGATACTCAGCTGTGTTATCTTTCCTAATAGTTTCACGGTTTCGGTTTTTTAACAATACATATTTAATTTTTTCCTACGTACTAGAACGTTTTAAATTTTATTGCACACATCCTACTGTGTTTTCAGAAGGTTATCATTACGCACAGGTATATTTAAGCACACAATTAGTCAGTACTGGTACCCATGTTGGATTTTAACAAGTTATAAACTATCGAAATATCTTTGAGTGCCACTTCACAACTGTGTACCAGTTATCGGTTACTTGCAACTAATGTCTCAACAAGTATATTTAAATCGTGAAAATTAGTCTAGGAAACATTTTTTTATCTTTTTTAACAAGGAAATTTCTTACTGGAATACAATTCTAAAACTCTTTATCCTGGTCATGAGATGTTGTAATATTCGTTTTTATATTTTCATCGTTGAAATTCTCGTGTTCTGAAGTAAATTCTACCCCGTGAAAATGCTTTGTTTGTACAGGAACGCGTCGCTCTGTATTATCGGGCTACTGTGTCATTAGGGCTACTGTTCGTGTACAAATCACACTCCCCCACCCATTACTGAATTCCGCCCCTCCCCCAACCTTCGTTTAAGCCCGTAATTGTCGTCAAAATGTTTCAACCCCGGGCTCAGTACAAATCCGCCATTCCTCTGTTTCCCAAGTCGGCCCGTTTTTCCCGTTCCTCATTCGACGTTCGCTGTTGTTAGTCTATGGTTACTGGTTCGTTTTTAGCTACTACACACAGATTGATGTAACATCCCACAGCTAAACTACCTGACCTAGAACTTTGTAAATTTGACATCTACAGTGTAAGCAAGCCCTACGAATATAATTTTCAAACTTCACCGTGCAAATAAGGATTCAAAAGTTGAATTTAGGTGAACTGTTTCTTTTCATGAAAGTGAGAAGAGAAGAGATATGTAGATATGAAACTCTCATAAATAATACTTTATACTTTTAACCTAAATGACGAACTACCCAGATAAGTATTTTAAGCCAAGTATGAATGAGAAATGAGTGTAGGATCGTGGCGTGATCTTGTAGTCTTGTTACTGACTAAAGCTGACAGGTTACTTAGACAAGACTGTTAATTAATATCCCTGCTTCTGAAATTGAACAGGTCTAATTATTTGGATGGTTTTTGCGGATTTACGTAGTACATATTCAAAAGTGCGTACGTTAATCCACACAAGAGAACACTACACCCACCGACCATCGCTCACAACTATCCACAATTCGTGACCTCCTCACATAATATTTGTAAATAAATATTATGCACTATGATTAAACTTTTATTAAAATTGTTTAGTGATGTTTTTGTTATGTATAAACTTTTTTGCCACGAATAAAAACGATGGAACTTTGTCGCTGCATATTTATCACTGTTCTGGTTTTAACAGGTGTTTGTACATTTGAAACTTGTACTAAATAAATGAAACAGTAGTAAAGTAAAATATCATTATTCATTTTCAATCATGCTTGCCGGTCGTAACGGTGCAAACTTGAATTAATCAATCAGGTTTTAGGCGTCCAGAACTGTCAAAGTTGGCAGCAGTGGTTCCGACCCAACAATGGGCCACGCGCTCATCGACTAGTCAATACTTTTAGTTCGTTTTTGACTTAACTTTATTACACTGTATATCGTTTCGTAAGTATTAAGTACTTGAAAATAAAATGTTTTAAAATAGTTAATGTAAGACTAAATTATTTACTTAGAAGTTCCGTAAAGACAACACAAAAAGAGTTTAATATTTACAACAGCATCTTCAGCTTCAAGTACTTGTGTAGTTGTTATTTATCCAAATATTGAACTCTGGAATTTATCACGGAATTTTATTGTAAGTATAGTATAGTGTTAAATTATGTTCAGCAGTTCAGGGACTAAAGACGAGGTTTATTTTAGTCAGATTTTTTATAGTATCTGAAAAGGATTATTTTTCAAATTTGCTATGGAAATCTCAGTTTAAAAATATATTTGACGAATATTTTCGAATAACATTTGTTATTGTTGTCAGCCAAAAGCAATGCCTCGCTTAACATCTTAATAAAAACTTTCCGTTGTTGATATTTAAAGTGCGTGTTTATTCGAATATCGAAAAATATTAGCTATATTTGAGGACTAAAAGGACCTACAGTTTAACGTGGAATCCGAACCACGGTCTCTGAATTACAAATCGGTCTAATATTGAGGATGGTCTTTGCGGATTAACGTAGTATTCAATAGCGCGGATGTTAATCCACACAAGAGAACACTACACCCACCGATCATTGCTCACAAATATCCACAATGCGTGACCTCCAAGTAGCTGGATTACAGGACGACGCCACCGTCCCAGTCATTTAGGTAAAATGTAGTTCGAAAACAAGATTTTTTTATTCTTATCTATTTATATTATCTGTATTTCAGTTTTTATTGCATCGATAATTATTGTATATTCTTTATGCTGAAATAAATTTTGAATCGAAAAATCTTTCATTTATACTTGACTTTACCTTCCCAGGTAGATCGCCATTTCAGAAAGTCAATACTTAATCAAAGAACATGGATTGTTATTTGCTATAATCTTTTATGAGCTGTTCCCTCGACTTACATACGTATGCACTGCTACAAATGCTTTTATAAAACTTTGTAGAGTACGAAAACGGGAAAAATTGGGTAAATTTCGTCGGAATCACAGTTGAAAACTCCCTGGGGTTGGGATTTCCACCCAGGCCCCGGCGTGGTTAGCCTTTTCATTTTACCCCTGGGGAATCAAAAGACAACGAAACCTTTATCACAGTTTGCAAAAGAAAACTTTCACTACCGACGAATACAAGGCTGTAACGAATACAAGGTTTCATTTTGTTTAAGGTGATGGACAAAAATTGAAAAATTAAACTGTTTTTTTCTACAAACTATACATACTTTACTTTATTCAAAATTCGAAAATACACACTTCTACTAACTATGGTACTTAAGTTTTAGTGGCTTAGTTGAAGTTTTTTCAAACCTTTTTACACACATATACATACATTTACCTAATGTCACAACGTGAAGTGTCGATTATCAGAAAGTTAGCATTTTCTTTGTTTTCAAGACTTCAAATTGATATTCTGACAGAACCGTTGAAGTTAGATAGATGAATCTTTTTGAGCTTATTAACCGTGATATATTAAAAGATTTCTTGTATTTTGCTTGTCATTAGACCGTTGGTTTTTTGCAAATTAAATGTTTGAAAACATAATTTGTTTACATTAAAGTTTCTTTTACTTTCTTTAAAAACACAATGATGAAAACACATGAATTTTTAGTTTACCTAAATACTTACAATACAATAAAACTGAGTAGTCTAACTATACTTAGATACTTTTAACTGAAATGGTGACCTACCCAGGTAGGTATTTTAAGCCAAGTATGAATGAGGAATTAATGTAGGATGATTGTGGCGCGATCTTGTAGTCTTGTTACTGACTAAGGCTGACATGTTCCTTGGACAGGACTGTTAATTAATAGCCCAACAGCCGATGGCAACTAAGAGACCTACAGTTTAACGTGGAATCCGAACCACTGCCTCTGAATTACGAATTGGTCTAATTATGAGGATGGTCTTTGCGGATTAACGTAGTATTCAATAGTGCGGACGTTAATCCACACAAGTGAACACTACACACACCGACTATCACTCATAACTATCCACAATTCGTGACCTCCAAGTAGTTGGATTACACGACGTCGCCACCGTCCCAGTCATAGTTATATAGTATAGTTAATCACTTATTTACTGTTAATCACTACAGTATAGTTATTAGTCATTAAAATTTATTTTCAAAACTGCCTGAGCGACAGACTAAAACACCGTGTTTAGACCACCGTTTAGACTTGACCGATTGCAAAAAAATCATATTAGAGACTTAATGGGAGGATACTTAATATTTGATACATATGTGTGTTCCATCGCACAATAAGGAAACATAGAATGTAAGTAAGTAAATAATGTAATATTCGTTCTCCTTAATGTAATAGCCTCTTGTACCTAAACCATCCAACGACCAGATCAGAGCTGTGCGTGAGGGATGTCGTTAACCGACGGCGGAACTGATAAAACAGATTGGCAACACTGGTTTTCAAATCAGCTGCCTACCTTACCATATTTTCCAACTCATCCACCGATAATCTAGGCTCATTACTTTTGAATTATAGAAAAACACATAAAATTCGGTATTTTTATTCCAGTTTGTCAAAACTATTACAAAGTTCACGGTGAAAAATTCGTAAACCCATACTGATAAATCAGAGAGATAACAGAAGTGTGAACACGAACGCCATCAAACGGCAGTTACATGAATCAGCTGTGGCGAGCGTCGTCAGCGAATAGTGATCAAGTCGGCTGTACCTGCCAGCTGCGACACTATAGACCTCCGGTACAGTCTGGCCTTGCAAACTATGTATGTCCAGTATAAATTAACCCTCGTTCACATAGTCTTTGAGAGATATATAACACAACCTGAAATTATCTCAATACCAAGTCTCCACATTGTCACAACATTAATTTACGTCTCGTAAATTTTTTTAATGTGTAAGTTTACAAAACAAAACCTTTTCCACCTGGAGCATAAATATTGGGAAACTAGTTTTTATTATTTTTTATGTATTTGTATGTAAACATGTTAATAACATTTATATATCACATATATCACATTAGCAACCCAAGTAAAAATAATTCGTTCTTAGACGAATATCCGAAAGATAAAATATCTGGTATCTTGTATTTCCACTTTCTTCAATTATAGATTAGGTTAGAATAGATTATTGAAATCGCGAACATACCACAAGGTAGGTATTTTAAGCCAAGTATGAATGAGGATTGAGTGTAGGATGATTGTGGCGCGATCTAATAGTCTTGTTACTGACCAAGGCTGACATGTTCCCATGAAAGGACTGTTAATTAATAGCCCAACGCACATCTATGTGACCTACAGTTTAACGTGTAGTCCGAACCACTGCCTCTAAATTATGAACTTGTCTGATTATGAGGATGGTCTTTGCGGATTAGCGTAGTATTGAATAGTGCGGACGTTAATCCACACAAGAGAACACTACACCGACCGACCGTCGCTCATAAGTGTCCACAATTCGTGACCTCTAAATAGCTGGAATACAGGACGACGCCACCGTCCTAGTCCTATATTATATTTATGCCAGAAAAACATAATTCACCCTTTAATATTAAAGGGGAGCTATGCTTGTTGTCGTTGTTGTATATTCATAAAAGATTCATAAGATTTAGAGATAAACTTGACAGGCACCATTGAAACCAGCTTAAAAAACTAAACAAATTAGTATTTTGAATTATTTGTCTACGACGAACGGTTCCAGAGAAAAGTTAAATTTACGGTCCATGATAAAGGCAGTACGTTGTCTGAAAGCGCCCAATGTTATTTTTATGGAGAATATTAAAAAATCTATTTCTTCCTCATTTTTCAACCGTTTTTCGTGAAACTTGGTATCAAGCTTAAGGTGAAATCACCCAACAAAACCAACTCAAAAAATCTTGGTATTACCGGTGGAGGGGGGGGGTTTCGCTCCCATACAAGTCGAACAATTAATTTAACTTTGTCTCTCTTGTTTTTATTATCAAAAATGGAATGATAATTTTTGAATCAATAAATTATTAAATGATTTTTAGATAAACTTTGAAGAACATTATAGTTTTATTATAGAGTTTCTTTGTATGTAGGAAGAAAGTATGTGTCAGTCCACTGATACCGTTTATTTATTTAATGATAAAAAAACAGTAACTTATCTTAAATTTAAATGTTGTAGCAATCGCATCAGATAACTGTCTTCGACGAATTCGAACAAGTTAACATGAAAACAACACCTGATCGAAGTCTTAATAATTGACAATTTCCGCTGTTCATATAAAGATCGATTTGTTTTGAAATATCGATATATCGTATCGAATATCAAACTATTGTTGTAATATAGACATATCGTAACGGATATCGAGCTGTTGTATCAACGATATTGTAGTAATCTGGCACAAAGCAACACGTAGCGACCTTGGGCTTCTGATGTGTTGATTCCCTAATCCCCCTCCAACACCTCAACACTTCAACAAGTGGACTGTGCAGACATATCGAAATTAATTGTATTTACATTTTTTAATTGAAAACGGCGATTCGAATGAAGATTTTTCTATATAAAAGAGAAAAATTTAATAAGAGTATTTAGTATGTACTAAAAAGAATTTTAGGATGATTTGGTAGTGTTTCTATCTTGTTCTCATTAAAACCCAAAACCCCATGGCAAGAAGACTTTTTTGGATTTTAAAATAAGAGATGTTATTTGGATATTGTATTAGTGGAATTTAACACAAGAGTATAAATAAATACTTATTGTGAGGTGAATTGTGGTCCATCTTACAATAATCAATTATTATAAAAATAAATAATGTATGTAGCTTCAAAGTAAATAAAAGAAGACTAAATTCAATCAGGCCTAAAACACGCCCTCCCGCCATGTCTCGATCATCTGGTCGAGATAGTACTGTTTCAACTCCTCCGTTAACAGTGACCGAGTGTCTATTGGTTTTATATTTTGAGGTAATTAGTTCCACAACCGGCAAGCAGTTACAGTGGTTTTTGAGAATATCACTCCCACTAAATTCGTGATCTCCCTGTAGCCGGGTACACCCCGTCCTAATCTAGTAGACGAGTATATTATAATACTGAATTGTAATATTTAAATACAGAATACATTACGATTACTATTATAGAATATCGTATAGACTGGGATGGTGGTGAGTGGCGACATCCTGTAATCCAGCTACTTGGAGGTCACGAATTGTGGATAGTTGTGAGCGATGGTCGGTGGATGTAGTGTTCTCTTGTGTGGATTAACGTCCGCACTATTGAATACTGCGTTAATCCGCAAATACCATCCTCATAATTAGACCAGTTCGTAATTCAGCGGTCGTGGTTCGGATTCCACGTTAAACTGTAGGTCCCTTAGTTTCCATCGGCTGTTGGGCTATTAATTAACAGTCCTGTCTAAGGAACATGTCAGCCTTAGTCAGTAACAAGACTACAAGATCGCGCCACAATCATTTCTCATTCGTACTTGGCTTAAAATACCTACTTGGGTAGGTCGCCATTTCAAATGGTAATCTAATCTAATCTAATCTATATATATGCGAGTATTTGGTGTATTCCAATGGAAATAAAGACGTGTTAGATGGGTGTGTTGTAATGCTAGACTGGCGGACTTCAGTTTTTCTTCACGATCACTTAAATGGAAAGGTTGAGCGTTGGAACCCGACCATTGTATTGCAATCTTTCAGGATTTCTTATCAAGTTTCGACCCATTACTCTTCCACTTGTACACACGAGAAGCCTTTTACTCAGACGTCGTGCTAATGTTTTATCAAATACTAGTCAAAGTACCTGTTCTTCGCGCGGGTAAAAAATGCTTAGAGATGTACTGATACATTTAAATTATTATTAAATTAATAATTATAAAATAATTATTATTATTTAATTTTTTATTGTCAACAAAATGACAAAACACGAGTGTTTCGAACTAATAATTCGATGACCAATTCCAATCCAGGGGTTTAAATAAAAAAATGAACTTTCCCTTTTCTTCGTCTTGAACTGTTAAAATGTGTACCAGATGTTGACGTTATAAAATGTAAACATTGAAATCTAGCTGTTTCAACTCCTCCGTTAACAGTGACCGAGTGTCTATTGGTTTTATATTTTGAGGTAATTAGTTCCACAACCGGCAAGCAGTTACAGTGAAAGAACAATTAAACACTGGGGTTTTTGAGAATATCACACCCACTAAATTCGTGATCTCCCTGTAGCTGGGTACACCCCGTCCTAGTCTAGTAGACGAGTATATTGTAATACTGAATTGTAATATTTAAATACAGAATACATTACGATTACTATTATAGAATATCGTATAGACTGGGATGGTGGTGAGTGGCGACATCCTGTAATCCAGCTACTTGGAGGTCACGAATTGTGGATAGTTGTGAGCGATGGTCGGTGGATGTAGTGTTCTCTTGTGTGGATTAACGTCCGCACTATTGAATACTGCGTTAATCCGCAAATACCATCCTCATAATTAGACCAGTTCGTAATTCAGAGGCCGTGGTTCGGATTCCACGTTAAACTGTAGGTCCCTTAGTTGCCATCGGCTGTTGGGCTATTAATTAACAGTCCTGTCTAAGGAACATGTCAGCCTTAGTCAGTAACAAGACTACAAGATCGCGCCACAATCATTTTTCATTCATACTTGGCTTAAAATACCTACTTGGGTAGGTCGCCATTTCAAATGGTAATCTAATCTAATCTATATATATGCGAGTATTTGGTGTATTCCAATGGAAATAAAGACGTGTTAGATGGGTGTGTTGTAATGCTAGACTGGCGGACTTCAGTTTTTCTTCACGATCACTTAAATGGAAAGGTTGAGCGTTGGAACCCGACCATTGTATTGCAATCTTTCAGGATTTCTTATCAAGTTTCGACCCATTACTCTTCCACTTGTACACACGAGAAGCCTTTTACTCAGACGTCGTGCTAATGTTTTATCAAATACTAGTCAAAGTACCTGTTCTTCGCGTGGGTAAAAAATGCTTAGAGATGAACTGATAGATTTAAATTATTTTTATTGTTAACAAAATGACAAAACACGAGTGTTTCGAACTAATAATTCGATGACCAATTCCAATCCAGCGGTTTAAATAAAAAAATGAACTTTCCCTTTTCTTCGTCTTGAACTGTTAAAATGTGTACCAGATGTTGACGTTATAAAATGTAAACATTGAAATCTAGAACGGTCACTGCAGCTCTTTCTTCTTCTTCTCGAACTGTGTAATTTTAGTGTTCACAGCTGTTGATATTCAAGTCATTTTACGTTTTCATTCTTTGTAAACATTGAAACTTAAGGCGTTAACTGGGGCGTAGCCCTAGGGGATTTTAAGGAAATGAATATGCCCATGTGTTGCATAAGTTTAAGATCTACCTTTGTGTAAAATTTAAAACCGGTCGGTTCAGTATTTTTCGCGTTTACTTGCTACAACAAATAAACATACAGAAACCACCTCCTCTTTTTAATATCATAGAATATGTAGGCCATAATGTTATTTATATTCTCATTACGGACATTTTCCATCACGTTTTTAAGTAAAAACAAAGTTTCACGACGTTTCGGGATCTAGAATCCATCCCGTCCTCATGTGAGCTAGTACCTAAAACAACACGCTTAGTAAAGAATTCTGTATAATGCTGAAAACAAAAAAGTTTAAAGCAGTAAAAAAACTTACAAACAATACCATTCGCTAACAATTACGCATACAAGAAACAAAACACGTCCAAACTTCACGAAGACTCAAAGACAACTGAACAGGAGTAGGCGTGTCCCCCGGAACCGGAAACAAAATGGCCGTAACCAAAAAACCTGAATCACAGGTGATATATGTCTAACAGATGTTTATACTTATAGAGATTTTTTACTCAGCTTTACACCGGCTGAGTTCGGATGATGTACTATTTGTGTTATGTTTTTGGTACTAGCTCACCTGAGGACGGGATCAGATACCAGATCTGGAAACCTCGAGAAACTTTGTTTTACAACGTGATGGAAAATGTCCATAGTAAAAATCTAAATAACCAACAATAAGTAATTTAAAAAAGTAATATGTAATTATTGATTTATTTTTAATGTGTTATTAACTATTATTTTCTGTTTCAGGTGAGGAGGATCAAGGGCAGAAATGAAATGCATTGTCGGAGGTAACAGAATAATGATTTAGTGGATCATCCTGTAAATTTTATGATGTTCAAAGAGGTTAAAACTAAAATTTAAACCTTAACCTGTATTTTATGATAGTAATATTATATATAAGTACATTTCTTTGAATATATTGTAATTTACGGATCCATAATGAATTATAATGTGTACTAACGTAGTGCATTTGACTTTTTACTTTAAACCTTTTATAAAAAGTTAGTTTCTTTATATAGATTTAAATGTAGTTTGATCATAACTTCATTAAAATTACTCTAAAAGTATACATTATTGTAAAACTTTTAATTTTAAGCCATTAGCTATACATTCGATCAAACTACTGTCGTATACAATAATAATTGTGTAATTTTACTGTTTATTTTTCGTAGTTTAGTATAAATTTTTACTTAATTTCTATAACATAAATTCCTAAAAAAACTTGCTAAATAATTGTTTTCACTACCAATACCAACCAGAACCAAGAAAATAGACAAAATGGTTTAAAACGAAAATTTAATTAACTACATGTAAACAGTAGTATTCATCCTGAAATTTTGGTAATTCATTCATATGTGTCCAATATTATTAGTGAATATTTATGTTCAAATAGTATATTCAAAGTATTATTATCCATACTAATATTTCTGTAGTAGTTGAAAATAAACAGATGAGAAAAAGTGGAAACCTAGCGAACGAAGAGTTTTTCACATTGAGTAGATCACTTTAAACCATTCGGTTCGAAGTGATCTCATAATATAATAATCCACCCGGTCTACGCGAGGTTTTATTTAGTGGTGGGAGATGCAAAACCCTCGTCGTCTAAAGTTGTGTGTTTTGCCAACCTCTCGGCGCAAAAAGCCATTCGAACTCGGTGGTCCCGCCCTGCGTGTACGCTTGCCTTTATTTTGCTCCGGTGTAAATATTTAGACAAGCCTGTAACTTGAAATTTAACCCAGTGGTTCTTCTCGGCTTTAAAAAAATATCTTACATCTCACTTTCTATTTTACTTTAGCGTAATTCTTTTAATTTTTAAAATAGGTGTAACGTTTGTGAAACAGAAAATGTTTGTTTTTGTATCTCTAAACACGATTAATAATCAAATTTGGTACGGATTCAATCAAGTTCGAAATCCAGCCAAACCGTTTTCTTAAAAAAAAGGTGTAGGTGAGGGGGGTGGTATATAATTGATATAAGAACACTAAATTAGCTCAAAAAACAATCAATTTACCATCTAGGATCTTCGTTCTATGTCAAGCTGTTACTGAGATACAGAAACTGTTAAACATAATACGTTGTGTTTTACAGCTCCAATGTAAATCTTATGAGCAAAAGGTTAAAATTTATGTCCCGTTTATTAAATAGCGCTCATTATTTAGTTAGCATTTGGAGATAGAATAAGACATTAGTTATACAAGTTATTTAACTAAATTAAATCACATTAATTATGTACTCAATGTAAACACAGTTTATATGTTTCCATAAAAACGATTTAATACACTATAATTAATATAACGTAAATATTTATTTTACTAACTTGTATAAAGGCTGAACAAAGATCCGCGCTAGCACTGATTGTGTTTGATACGGAATGAGGATTGAAAAGGAAAAGAGAAATTTTATTTACATGAACTACACTTTTGGAGGGGAGTTTGTACCCCAAAAATGGGAGTTTCAATTTTTACCATCAAATTTAGTTTGAAAACAAAAAATTTTAGTATTTAGAGTTATGACTTTCGGTGAAGCGTTTACTGAGAAATTCGAAGTGGTAAACACAGTACATCGCCTAATGTTAATCTAAAGGAGAATAGTGAAAAATCAATAACTCATTTATTTACTTTAATAGTATTCCAAACTTGTTATGCACATCTATATAGTTACGTTTTATCAATAAATGATTCTTGGATAATAGCTAAATTGGTTTAACTTGCTTAGTTATTGACATAATTTAATAAAATGTTGTATGTGTTTTTAGTGAACAGTCTTAGTATAAGTTTTTCCACCAAACCTGTATACTAAGTACTATACCATTATTATGATGTTTGGGAGTTATATAAGTTCTATGAAATTCGCTCTACTCACGCCAGCGTGCTGTGTGTGATCTTATTGAACTATAGTCGAAACATCAAAATCGAAACAGTATTTGAAGCTATTGTTATCGAATGATCACAAAAACGTGGACTTTTTCAAAACTTATTACATTTTTAACGTTCAAAGATCGCTATCAGAAGAGTGCTTATAAAATATAAAGCTTTTGTGCTAGGAATGTTTGATATTCTCGTATCTCGAGTGCTCCCGAGTGTTTGAAGCATCGTGACGAGAGGCTAACAGTTGAATAACGTTCACCTTGCACAGCTGATCGTAGACCAACCATTTACGTGAATAACATTTCAGCTTTAGAAATCTGCACAGCTCAATCTCCACCCTTTTCCCCAGTAGTACTTAAGCAGGGACGCCATTTTGTTTCTTTCAGTCTCCGTTTGGGCCTGATGAAGATATTTATGATGATATTTACCGTTTGTACATAATTACAATATAAGTGTAAATATATGCAGTAGTGTTGGAAGACGTGAGTTTTTACTTCATCCCATAGTAAAACCAACACGTATAATGCTAATCAAGAAGTTACCCTTTTTCCCTACTCGTTTCTCAGATAAAATTTTACTTCCTCGGTTTGTTTTGTTAGTTTACTATATATATTCGAAATACCCTATATTTCAACCTACTATTGTGTACACAATTTCGGTTTATCCTTAGACCAATGTCGACTAAAACACATGAAGTTTAAATCAAATTTCTGAAAAAGGTACTATACATTTCTTTTCTACTTTCCCTTTCGTAGACTTGTTACTTCTATCAAGACAAATTATAGCTTACGTTGGTCTACGGTGCTTTGTTGTACGCGTGTCTATCTTTATCTTTTTTTTACAAATTTATTAATAGATCATAATCCTTTTCACATAGAAACTTACAATCGAGGATAAACCTGTAAACTACAATATTAAACTATTTTGACATGGATATGTCTTAGCTCTGTGGGGAGGGTGTTAGTGAATTTTAAGATGGAAAATGTGTAACAGGTTTCCATAGAAACTACCTGGGCTATTGTATTGAATTTTTAATATAAAAGAATAAGAACAGCTGTTTAGATGAATTGAAAACATTCTCCCTTTAGACATATCCATGATCTAACGTACTTCCCACAGGGAAGTAAATATAAATATTACTTTTATTTAGTAAATCTTATTTTAAAATGCCGGCTCTTTAACATAATCATCATATTTGGCAAATTGCTAGAATTAAATAAAAAAAACTTAACTATTACCTTGATAACGTTCCGAAATGGCGACTTGTCAAAGTTGGTAGGTACTTGGGCTGAATCACGAACTGGTCTAATTATGAGGATGGTCTTTGCGGATTAACGTAGTATCCAACAGTGCGGACGATAATCTACGCCAGGAAATATCACGTTCACCGACCATCGCTCATAACTATCGATTCAATTCCACAATGCTGGACCAATTGTGAAAATTTGTCTTTTTCTGCAAAAACCACTTAGAATGAATTATTTTAAACAAAGATTCACGTTGACATTAAATATTTATAGACATATGGATGGTTTCATAGTGTTTAGGTTAATAGCTATTAACCATGCAATTTCAGTCAAAATCTTTTTAGCGGAGTATAGGAAATTCTTTAAGAGGTTTTAGGGTTGATTTCCCTTAAAATCAAAAAAATAATAGAAACAATATTGAGACATAACCAAAGTACAGACATGTACCAAGTTTCATAAAAATCAGAAAATCAGTGAGATCTTGTGGTATGTTTTCATACAGACTGACATCAGTCCGAAAAACCGGATATATCAACTCTCAACACAAAATAAGAAAATTTTGACGAAAACAATACTTTCTCCATATACTAATGTATATAGGAAGAAAGTAATATTGTAGTTAATATGGTATTCCGGAAGTCAGCCAGCCAATAAACCCTACATCCGACGCCATGACAGGAACTTCTAGTAGCCAATAGTATTTAATCAGGGACGCCATTTTGTTTCATTCAGTCTCCGTTTGGGCATGATGATTTCCGGTGTGACCGGACGAAATCGATCGCCAATTAAACACCGCTTGTATATATTTACCGTTTGTATATAATAACAATATAAGTGTAAATATATTAGGTAGTGTTGGAAGACGTGAGTATTTAATTTATTCTATAGTAAAACCAACACGTATAATGCTAATCTTGAGATTATTTAATAAGGTAATACAGGTTACCGTTCGGAAGACGTTAGCTAATTGTAAATACACCGATGCTACTCAGAGCACATTAGTTCTTCAAATACAAATAAACTCGTGACTGCACTTATCTCATCCCTTCTGAGTTCTAAACCGAAGCAGAGTTCTGAGCAAGTCTACCAACTTTAAAAATGTTCGCAAAGTTTGTGGTTTTAACCGCAAGCAACCAAGTTATACTTCGGTCTTATCGCTTCGGAGTTTTGTTTTTATATTGTAACTATACTGCACTATAACATAATATCAGGGATACCAAACAAAATTAATATTCTTAATCCTTTACTTTATTTTAAACTGGAATGGCGACCTTCCCAGGTAGATATTTTAAAGCCAAGTATGAATGATTGAGTGTAAGATGATTGTGAAGATTTAAAACATGAACTGGTACAATTATTTTTAAGATGGTTTTTTCGGATTAACGTATTATTCAATAGTACATCCATCGACTATCGCTCACAACTATCCGCAATAAATTTTAAATATCGTCCTTGTATTATATAAGTAAATGGAAATTTTATTTTCATTGTACCATTGCAGTAATAGTCATAAAATACAAGCGAAACATAACCTTAACATATACATTTTATTACTATTACATTTAATATCCACCAATATACTCTTACACAATGAATATATTTTTATTACAATTAGTTATAGCACTATTACAATAATTTTAGTTAGTTAAAAATTCTAATATGGAATAAAATGGGTTATTTAAGGCAGGTGTTTAATTTGCTTTTAAATGCATTGGAAAACAACTTGGTAATTCCTGAAGGTAATTTTCCGCCAGCTCCCGTGGCTTTTATTTTGTATTAATTGCTTCTAAGTAATCTACTTTAAAAATTTTCCCTGCAGGAAAGTCTTTGTGAGAATGATCTAGGCGTTCTCACGTAATATTCGCAATAAGAATATTATTATTAAAATATTATGAACAATGTATTCTAACACAATGGCCTGGATAAAAGTAAGAGAAACATATTTCCAGTTAAAAGGGTGTATAAAACGTTTCATACAGTTTTGACATGGCTGTCTAGGCTCACAGGGGTAGCAATTTGAACGACCAAAACTCCAATCATAAGAAAATCTGTTTAGATGAACTGAAAACATTTACTCTAGACATACTCATCAACAAACTTCCCCACTGGGAAGTAAATACAAGCGTTATTTGTTTGATTTTGATTAAATCTTCATAAAAACTATTTAAATTAAATATATTGTTAATAATCTTCTAAATATATAAAACAAAGTCGTGTTAGTTACACGCATTATAACTCGAGAACGGCTGGACCGATTTTAATGATCTTTGATTTTTTGGATTCGTCTCTGCTCCGGTCATGCTTTAGGCATATTCAGTTTCCATAAATTCAATTAGTTTCCATTTTATAGTGTTTTAAATTTCTAATGTTAACCTTATGGGGACTAAGTTTGTTTACAAATGTTCTACAATAAAACATTTGATTTCTTAAGCTACAGCTGTTGTATTACTTTCCATTAGCAATATGCTTTACTATCCAATGCCATCTGAATCATTCATTAATGTAAAACTATGAAGTAAATGTGTACTGTACAAAATGAACAGATTTATTCACCACGTTAATAGTTAATGTTCTGTCTGATTAAAAGTCACGTGTTTATAATTATGTCGGCCAAATAAAAAATAATTACGGTGTTTATACATATTACGTTTGTTATAATAATCAGCTGTTGTATATCTTTCCTATAAAAGCCCTATTACAGTATTACAGGTTTTGTTTGGTTTTTGGTTGGATTAGAACAATTGTGAATCAATCCACTCAGATTTATTTGTTTTGTGGAGATGTTATTAATATTTTATATCGTTTCAGTATTGTTATTAACTAAGCCGCAACCCAGAGATCTAATTTTTCACAACGAAGTATTGCTATTCGACTTCAGAACATGGCCAATCTGAAAGTTAACACGTATTTACTGTTAGGCGGTACGAAGTTCGCCGGGTCAGCTAGTTTAATATATACATTGGTAAATAGATCACGTTAATTTAATAAAACTCGCCTTTGTTACTGACAAAGGCGATCTATATGGAATAAAATGGGTTATTTAAGGCAGGTGTTTAATTTGCTTTTAAATGCATTGGAAAGCAACTTGGTAATTCCTGAAGGTAATTTTCCGCCAGCTCCCGTGGCTTTTATTTTGTATTAATTGCTTCGAAGTAATCCACTTTAAAAGTTTTCTTTGCAGGAAAGTCTTTGTGAGAATGATCTATGTGTTCTCACGTAATATTCGCTATAAGAATATTATTATTAAAATATTATGAACAATGTATTCTAACACAATTATGGGCCCCCCCCCCCCCCCCCCCCCCCCCCCCCCCCCCCCCCCCCCCCCCCCCCCCCCCCCCCCCCCCAGGTGTCCCCACTTGGATAAAAGTAAGAGAAACATATTTCCAGTTAAAAGGGTGTATAAAACGTTTCATACAGTTTTGACATGGCTGTCTAGGCTCACAGGGGTAGCAATTTGAACGACCAAAACTCCAATCATAAGAACATCTGTTTAGATGAACTGAAAACATTTACTCTAGACATACTCATACTCAACAAACTTCCCCACTGGGAAGTAAATACAAGCGTTATTTGTTTGATTTTGATTAAATCTTCATAAAAACTATTTAAATTAAATATATTGTTAATATATCTTCTAAATATATAAAACAAAGTCGTGTTAGTTACACGCATTATAACTCGAGAACGGCTGGACCGATTTTAATGATCTTTGATTTTTTGGATTCGTCTCTGCTCCGGTCATGCTTTAGGCATATTCAGTTTCCATAAATTCAATTAGTTTCCATTTTATAGTGTTTTAAATTTTAATGTTAACCTTATGGGGACTAAGTATGTTTACAAATGTTCTAAAATAAAAACATTTGATTTCTTAAGCTACAGCTGTTGTATTACTTTCCATTAGCAATATGCTTTACTATCCAATGCCATCTGAATCATTCATTAATGTAAAACAAGGAAGTAAATGTGTACTGTACAAAATGAACAGATTTATTCACCACGTTAATAGTTAATGTTCTGTCTGATTAAAAGTCACGTGTTTATAATTATGTCGGCCAAATAAAAAATAATTACGGTGTTTATACATATTACGTTTGTTATAATAATCAGCTGTTGTATATCTTTCCTATAAAAGCCCTATTACAGTATTACAGGTTTTGTTTGGTTTTTGGTTGGATTAGAACAATTGTGAATCAATCCACTCAGATTTATTTGTTTTGTGGAGATGTTATTAATATTTTATATCGTTTCAGTATTGTTATTAACTAAGCCGCAACCCAGACTATCTAATTTTTCACAACGAAGTCGTATTGCTATTCGACTTCAGAACATGGCCAATCTGAAAGTTAACACGTATTTACTGTTAGGCGGTACGAAGTTCGCCGGGTCAGCTAGTTTAATATATACATTGGTAAATAGATCACGTTAATTTAATAAAACTCGCCTTTGTTACTGACAAAGGCGATCTGATTCTCAAGCATTGTTTGTTAATTAATAGCACAAATGAACAAGGAGTCAGGTTCAATGTCTTGAACAGTTTAGAAATTGTTTCTTGATTTAATTTGAAACATATTTCCTTCCGAATTTATTCATTTTCATCAGAATTAAGTTAGGAGTTAGGCTTAATCAGAGTTTTAAAACTTAATGGTAACACCTCCTGGATGGTTTTTTATTTTTTCAATTCAAAATTATTTTTAGTAAATAAATGAGTGATAGAAAATTTAATTTGCAAATTTAAAATTCCACGAAGATTTATGACGAAAAGTTTTACACTAAAATGTTGACGGCAGTTGATAGTAAACTATGTATTTGGACGATGATAAATGGCTTGTTTGTAATTAGTTCCTAATGGTAAAAGTTACTCAGCACTGAGCTTTGAACGATATCCAAATGTTCCTTGACTAATATTAATTTCTTCTTATCTATTCTAGAATTGTTTTTTTGTTTGCATAACTAAATTATTTAACCTTTAAAAATTGCATTTCAGGTATACATAGAAGGGGATACAGCATCAATTGAGTTCAAATCTTTGTATGGCATTTTTATGAACCGTTTTGCTAGATCCAGTATGAATGATTCAATTTGTATGTATGAGGATGAGGAAGGAAGATACTGTCTCAGTGTAAAGTCAGAATCCGCAATAGATTGGACCCGTTGTGTAGTGAGATAGTAACAAAGTTTTAGTTATTAAAATATTAAAAAGTTTCTCCCTGTAGTATAAACAGATGTGCCTATTTGTTTCTTTAGTAGCAAATCCTACTCTCAAACTCACATATTTGTTTTGTATAACATTGAAACTTTCTTGTGTACCTAAATGAAATGAGTTCGAAATATTTGTCAACGACAAACATAGTCGGGTTTGCAGTCTTTTAAAACCCATTTGACCTTGAAAACACCTGGTGTACCAACCTTCCTTTACTAATGACACTGGTGGGGGTTGGTACACTTGAGTATTGGGATACATTTATTACCAATTCAGTGGCTAATACCTCTAATAGTTTTAGTTAGTGATTAATTTCACAATAGGTATCGCATTGGATTAACTCACATAATATGGAATCAAATTGATTTACGATAACCGATCCTTATCTGAATGTCACTTGTCGATTCTGAGGAAAATTTTGAACTTAATTTTTTGATGGTTCACTGTAGTTTTGTCAGTAACAAAGATACTTGTCATACTATCCAATGTACTCACCAAAATCACCTTTAACTCGTATTTATTCTTAAATACTCACGTAAAATCAAAATACCCCCGTCGCAGCAGACCTGCGTACTCAGCGAATTTCCAAATCAATAACAATATACAACAGGTTTGATCAATATCCGTGATAAATAAGAGAGTTTGCCTATATGGGAAAGAGTATGCAGATTTGCTGCTGTAAGGAACGCTGAAAGTAGGCATTTTACAATGAAATATCTTTATTTTTACCATATACCAGGTTTTATAAATATCTGTCCATAAATAAATGAATTCGCCTATTTTCCATAAGATTAAAATGGGAAAAGAGTATGCAGGTTGGCTGTCATGATAAACACATAAACTATGATTTTTAAGCATAAATGGATGGATCTCAACCACATGAAGCTTAATGCAAAGTTGTATCTAAAACTATTGGTTAATATGGGAACTTCAATTTTTCCTCATCCTCCATAAGATTAGCATGGGAGCCCCTAAATCTAATATGCTGTGTTTAGATTTTTATATCTCGGTAGCAAAACTTTAAGGTACTAAACTGTGTAGTTTTACGAGCTGACTAATGTTGAAGGATAATTTTTTTTTAATTACATGGGAAAACGCAAAAACACACTTTTGGGTTACAAAACCCCCCCAAACTACCCGTAATAGCGTTATGAGACCTACGGTAGTAGTCTTTTCCTTATGGGAAATTTGCTAAAATTGAAATTGTTTTTTGTTGATTATATAGGTTTTCATAAAAATTTTCGTTGACATTTTCTTCAAGGTGAATTGTAAAGAAGCATTCAGCTTGATACTCCACATCTTAACAAATGACTCGCATCATGACAGAGCCATCTTCTGGCAGCTTCTGGAACTTGTGTAAATGACCGTTATCCCCTGAGTGGCTGGGAGTGTTTCAGACCTGGATTTTGATGAGCCGCCATTTTACAAACGATATCGTGACTTTTGTCCGTCAAACGTTACTTTTAGGTTTTTATTACGTTCATAAAATAAATATGAGTGCAAAACATCCATATGATTATAATCAGCCTGTGGTCAACTGATTGTGTTAGATATGGAATGAGTATTGAAAAGCAAAAGGTAAATTTAATTTAAACCAATTGGTTTGTTACATTAGCTTATTAAAGCAATAGAGTGAATCAGTTTTCTATCAAATTGGTTTCATTTTGCATAGTGATTTCACCCTTTTGTTTTCACAAAACATTTACTAATTTGATTATTTTTCACTACATACATAAAATAAATACGTGTGCGAAATCTCTATTCACATCCTACGTTGACCGTGTCCACCATCATCTTCAATCAACATCTGTCAATTGTTTATAAACAGATGGTTTAACTTATATTGTTTACATTTGAATCTCTATTACCACAACGCTAATGTTTGATATTTTAAACTTAGTAGTACAAGAAACACGGGATTTTACTGGGCACTAGATCTATATATTGTAAATTATTTTTACATGGTTATGTCTTAGCTTTGGGGTGGGAATTCGAAACAGTGACGTAATAGCTTGGTTATAAGAGCAGCCGTTTATATGAACTGAAAACATTCCCTTTAGATATATCCACGATGTAATCTATTTCCCGCAGGGAAATAAATACGAACATTTTCCCCCTCATAGGTAATAAGAGCCACAGTGTCGGATAACGAGGTGACGGGTAAACCGAATTGTGACGTCAATCCCTCAGCCTCACACCGTCAGCTGATATCAAATTATATTTCCCCGGGTGAAGGCGGCAGTCATCTTCTATTGCGTTATTGCTGAAATGTAGTACCTCGCTATAGAAATAAAATTTTAATTTTTTTTCCTGTACGCTGTTTGGAATTATATGTGTTTGTTATTGTTGTTGTATTAATTTATGTGTGACGTTCTGTTCGTCTTTCGGTTACGCTAAACAAGGTTTTTGTAACAGTTCTCCGGCAAAACGAGAGTGTCCACAATTACGTAGTTATTTTTATTAGTGTGCACTTTTTGGAGAAGGTGTTTGTTTACTTTAAACTGGCACACTTAGTACTACGAAATTAAAACTAGAAATAACCACCGGCCAAAATTGAAATCAATATTTGTGTGTTTATTTTAACCGTCGATTTTAAAACTGTACTACATTAAAATGTTATCTTGAAGTATCACGAATTTTAATAATGATACAAATCTTCTAATTTAGCAATAAAAATTAATACCCCCGTCGCAGCAGACCTGCGTACTCAGCGAATTTCCAAATCAATAATATAGTAATAATATATGACAAGTTTGGTCAAAATCTGTCGATAAGCGTGAGAATTATTTGCCTATTCTCCATAAGATTAACATGGGAAAGAGTATGCAGGTTTGCTGCTGTGAGGAACACTGAGATTAGGTATTTATACCATCAAAAAGTTTTATTAAAAAATTTATTTGTTTAATATTTCAGGTTTATTAGGTAACAATAATAAGTATCATTCGTAACACTGAATCCTACAATCTGTAAAAAGGACGGGCTTACTGGTTTTGTTACGTATAATATGTTTACTTCATTCGTTTCATTTCGGTTGCTTTTTAAAGTTATAGTTTCTTTTATATTAATATTATAATAATTTAGAGTAAAATAGTATACAAAATTATAACTGTTTATTTTCTATTTTTTATTACTTTTAATTTTCTATAAAATCAATACAAATATATATAATTATTATATATTATCTTTATTTTTTATTTTTTAGGAATAAGATTTTTTAAGACAGATAGAATTTTTTTATGAAATTCAAATGTTTTGGTGATAGGCCATACGTATCATTCAATACTTAACTAATAAGAACACCACTTTATTTGTAAACAAAATCTATATCGGTATTTTTGTTTATAAACAAAAAATATAATATTTTTATTTTATATTTAAAGTTTTTAATTAAAAAATTTATTTTAAACTTAGTTTAGATATAAACTAGGAAGGTAAATTGAACTGAATAATAATTTTAAACTTTGTTTTTTTATTATATTTTAAGGCATTTTAATATAAAGAAACTTCTATATATTGAAAAATATTATTAAATTTTTTTTAGTAATTTAATAGAGTTTGAATAAATTATTTTTTATTTATTATTTTTTTTTTTTTAGTTTGTTTAGTTGTAGTTATATTTTTATAAATATATAATTATTTTTTTTTGTTTTGTGTATTTTTTAGTACATTATGGTTTGTATGTAAGTTTATGATTTATTTTATATTTAGTTAAATATATTTACACATATAGATATATAAAAAGGGTAAAGATATATATTTATAAAGTGTTAAATTGGGATCGATTTCGTCCAGTCACACCATCAGGCCCAAACGGAGACTGAGTGAAACAAGATGGCGTCCCTGCTTAAATACTATTGGCTGCAGGAAGTCCTGTCATGGCGTCGGATGTGGCGTTTATTGGCTGGCTGACTTCCGGAAATAAATAGATGAATAGTAAAATAAATGTTTCTTAAGTTTTTAAATTTAACAAAATCGGCAAAGGAATGTCCCTTTATCTTTTAGGCTATAATTTTTTTCCATTTTGTTATTGAAAATATAATTTGCTCAATTATAAAAAATGTATAAACAAAAATTCGAGAAGTAAAGACGAAACAGAGAATAAAATTGAAATAAAAGGAAAATACCTTTTCCTTAATTTGATCATAAATTCGTATAAGGTTTCTTCATAAAATTTGCCAATGAAATCAGTTAGTAAGGGCGAGACCTCTTTTGTTCGAAAACGTAATTAAATCAGTCATATCGGCGAGGTTCGGACGTTAATGTAGTTTCGCCCCGGCCCGCACAGAGAGCGCCTCTGTAGATTTTGTTTTCTCACTTTGGCTTCTATCGCGAACCGACAAAATTGAAATTCATCCGACCAGACTGGAAAGTTTGAACATTTTCTAAAAACAGCGCCGTTCATCGTGTCTAATCTATTTTAAATTTTAAATTCTAGTTAAAATAAATATTTCGGCTGATTGTTACGATCGATTTTAAAAACTGATTGAGATATCGATTCTGATTGGATATCCACAGATTATGTTAGTTGGTTACTGAAATGACGACCTACCCAGGTAGCTATTTTAAGTCAAGTATGAATGAGAAATTAGTGTATGAAAAATTTGTTATTCAAAATACAATGCTACATACATTACATAGGAATTAAATTGAATTTTCTGTCCATCTCAACAAGCAATGGTGAATACCAACTCAATACAGGATTACAAAAATATATTTAAGTAATCTTAGCATTCATAGTTATATATATGTACACTAATAATTCACTACTGTTAATAAATAAAAAAGTAATAAGTAAGACAAATTTTTATTGCATAATTGCTAGAAGATGTCTTAATTTTATTAAAAAAAGTTATCTCCTACCTCAACGAGATACTCTATGGAATTTCTATTATTTGATTTTAAGGCGTGTACGATCGCATGATATATTTTATGACCTTTAAATACAAAAGTTTGTTCAAAATGTTGTGCAATTCATTCATCGTTTAATAATGTGGTATGACTTCATTATTAGAAATCAATGTTTTTGTAAACATAAAAATAATCTGGGAAAGGAAGGTGGCATGTCTATAATTGTTACTTGGAGGTCACAAATTGTGGATAGCTATAACCGATGTCGGTGGATTTAATACTTCTGCTGTAGGTTAACGTCCGCACTATTGAATACTACGTTAATCCGCAAAGACCATACTCATAATTAGACCAGTTCGTAATTCAGAGGCAGTGGGTTCGGATTCCACGTTAAACTGTAAGTCCCTTAGTTGCCATCGGCTGTTCGGCTATTAAATTAACAGTCCTGTCTAAGGAACATGTCAGCCTTAGTCAGTAACAAGCCTACAATATCGCGCCACACACCATCATCTTACATTGATTAATTACAGAATTTATGAAGTGTACGAAACAGGTCAGTTCGCCGAGATCGCGCGAGCAGTGCTTGTATTGTTGGTCATTAAAACAGACATTGTCTCTGTGGTCATGTTGTCGACTGGTTTAATCCCTCTACATATTGTCCCCAGTCTTATACTTTTTACTCTTTCGTATGCAATTCTACTCGTGAAAGAACTCTTTCAGTAAATAAATAAAATTAAATGTTTTATAACCGTTTACTCACTATTTAGGTGAGTTAATTTAATTTAAACAAATGGAAACCATTATGCTATTTAATTTTTTCATTTGGTCACATTTTGCCTTTAAAATAAAAGTTAAAATGCTCGCCGTTATCAATCATTTTTATACTTCTTTGAAAGTAGCAAGTGACAGTTTGTGCGAACGAAACCTTGACACTATAAACTAAGTGAAATAAACTGACACACTTTACTAACTTTACTTTACTTCTCTATATTTGTATTTTGTGGATTTCAACGCTTTACAGCTTTATTTGGAACGGTTCAAATAATTCTTGTTTTAGTAAAGCAAAGTTGCACAACGTTTCGAGATCTGGTATCTGACCTTCATCAGGTGAGCTGGAACATTGAAAATAAAACGATTAGTACATAATTTAGACACAAAAAAAGTACGTCACAAGGGATAAAAAGTACCCTTCTTGTTCTTAATTAGTAGCCCAGTTGAAAATGACAGTGGCAAATGACAACTTAAATTAAATGGTCAATTAATAAAATTGCAATCAAAAACAACACGATAGCTAGTCACAGCTGACAGTTCCGATTGTCACGGACGAGAGTAGATTTGTCACAAGACCTCGCGTGCTACATACGAGTATCTGTAATTAGATATTACAACGTGTTTCCTCAACGCAATTAAACATCTGTCCGTTCCAATCACATATGTTTTTGATTGATTTACACTAATTCTGTAAGAACCATACTGTAATTGTTTAAATTTTTTAATGGATAATCTACAACTCTATTTTGAGTAAAATTTTGGTAGCACAATGAACTAGTACATAATGAAAAGTAGTCGATATTGATGTGCAGAAAATTTGATTTATAATTTTAAAAACCATACGCTGGGCTTTTTGAGTCTACTCGTATAATAAGCAAACAAAATAATATTATGGTAGGGGTTTTGTATTTACTGTGTTCTTTTATGACTGATTTCAGGTTATAAACTGTAACCATATAACTCGTAAAAGCTCTTTAAGATACAAACACATTTTGACATTGAAAAGGGTGGGTCATCTGCTTTAACGGGCACTTGGATTTCATGTGTCTTCAGATGATCAAAAAATTTAGATGAAAATAATTAATAAAACAGTGTACTTCGAGAGGCTGCCTAGCGTAAAACTGAGCCTGCCAAATGGCGAACAAGATAATAAAAAGTGACTGTGAAGCGTCAAAAATGTCAAATCCCAAGACAGTAATCACATTTTGAAGAAAAGTTTGTGATGAATAGGATAGTTTAGAATGTTCGATTATTAAATTTTATAATTAACAATAAACAAATAAATATACATTTTAGAGGTAACCAGCCGGGACAGATAATTATTTATTTATTCTTTTCCCAATTTCTTTTCACCAATTTTCTTAAATAGGGTCATTTTAAATTATATGAAAATCTTCTCCATCTTAGTGGATGCCGTTGTTTTTACACAGAGACGAATTGAAAAATGTGTTGTTTAGCCTTAAATAAAAAGACATCGCGTAAAAGTATGAACGAAATCAGATAAACACATGGATTTAAATACCTCCGGAGAGGCGGCTCGGTTCCTGGAAGAAGGAAGATGGCCGCCGCTAGTACGGGAGGGCAAGGTCGCCTGAAGGCTGCTTCGTCCCCCTGATTGATTGATTCATAACTTCAACGCAGCGCCTGCAATGTGTCTTCGGCTTTACGCACAACACTTGCGTGTTGCTAATCACCTCACTTTTCTGAAGGGGTAATTTAAATTCTATTAATTTCCTACTATATACCTTTTTTTTGTAAGAAATAAAAAGGAAAATAATTTTACGCTCTCACAATCTCTTATAGCCTAAAGTTAAAATTGTAATTTTAAAATGTGTTTTACACGAAATCGTTAATAAATCTAGAGCCATGTTTGAGATCGTAGGGCAGATATAAAATCATTGCTCGTATTATCGTTTGCGATTTTACGCAACTTTTTGGGTTTCAAAAAGTCATTAAAAGATAAATACTGGTAAATCGTTAAGACTGAGCCGGGTGAATGTTCGTTGCCACCACTCTCATTTTACCGACTCATTAGTTATGTGCTTTTGTTTGTGTCGTGGCTGCCGGACTCCATGCAGGCATTGGAAGCGAGGTGACAGGAAGCTTTCTGACTTCTCGTCATAGTGGTCCGATCTGTAATTTTTTCTGGTGCTCAAAATTTTATCCACTTCCACCGTGGAATATATTAGTGTTTTAAAGTAATTGTAAAATTTGCATAATGTTAAAAAAGCAGCAATGCATCAGTTAGAGGCCGCTCTACTGACTAATGTACCCCTGAGCTGTAATATTTATGTGCGTTGTAATCTATGTTATTTAGTTTTAAGATGCCTTATTAGGAGCCCGCCCTTTGCCAAAGGTCTCCGGGTGGAATTGGCTGCATTGTTCAAAATTAAGGCAATCAACTTTATTTATAAATTAAACTTGTCTTGCATGGAATAGTTTATTAAAATACTAGCCAAAGTACCCGTTCTTCGCACGGGCTAAAAAGGCTGAAAGGTGTAGGCTCTACTGATACATTTAAGATATTGTTAATTAATTCTTCATTGTTTACAAAATGACAAAACAGGAGTGTCTACAACATTTCAAAGTAACATATGTCAAATATTGGGAGAGGATAAGGATTAATGTAATAGAGACAGTCGTCGGAAAAAACTTAAAATCTACCATTCCGCTATTTCAAATAATTCACTAATTTCGATCCAGCAGTTTATCTGAAAAATCAACTTTATTTCTTCTTCTTCCCGAACTGTCAAAATATAGTGCAAACGGATGTTGTCATTAGAAAATGTAAACATTGAAACCTAGGACGGTCACGGCAGCTCTTTCTTCTTCTTCTCCTCCTTCTCGAACTGTCAAATTTTAGTATTCACAGCTGTTGACATTCAAATAATTTTATGTTTTCATTCTCTAAAAATGTAAACATTGAAACTTAGGACGTTCACAGGGCGTAGCCCGAGAGGATTTTAAGGAAATGAGTATGCCTATGTGTTGCATGAGTTTAAGATCTACCTTTGCCTAAAATTTCAAACCGGTCGGTTCAGTATTTTTCGCATTCACTTGCCACAACTCACCCACAAACACACAAACCCACAAACAAACATACAGAAACCACCTCTTCTTTATAATATTAGAGATTTTTATTTTGAATTGATGAAAATAAAATGATTTAATAAGATGAAAGGTATTATTGAAATTACGGGATTTATGTTTTCTATTTATTATTTCATTTTTGCACGCCATCCACGCGTTTTTCCCCTTTCTCCCGCTCTGTGTTTTGTTCATCCGTCTCACCCTTGGGTAGCACGCTTCTAAGGTCAATTTAGGTTGGAGACGATTTTCTAGCTATTGAGTAGTTTATTCTATTATGGCATGTAAATAAAATAATATGTGAGTTTTTATTTACCAAAATAGTTGCGAATTTGTAGCTACAAAATGAACAAAATAGCCTTTTAAGTCTTATATTACTTGAGAAACCCTGTTATTGCCAATTCTGAGTTTATGAACTGCACGAAACAGGTCAGTTTGTAGAGATGGCGCAAGTAGAGCTTGTATTGTTGGTCATTAAGACAAACATTGTCTCTTTTGTGCTGTCGTCTGCTTTAATCTGTCTACGTGTTGTTTCCAGTCTTATTCTTTTTTAACCCCAACTGTCCATTGTCATATGGGTGTAAGACCAATGCGGAAAATTAAAGACAAAGAGGTTCCCTTGCGCAGTGCCAGAGGTGACCACTCATGATCTGACAGGAGTCGCCGGTCAATGGTCAGAAATCATTGACTTACTGGACCAGTACATTATATTTGAATTATCGTGTAGGTTTTGGTCATACTAATACATACTGTTTAGACTGTGACGGTGGCGTCGTACTGTAATCCAGCTACTTGGAGGTCACGAATTGTGGATAGTTGTGAGTGATGGTCGGTGGGTGTAGTGTTCTCTTGTGTGGATTAACGTCCGCACTATTGAATACTACGTTAATCCGCAAAGACCATCCTCATAATTAGACCAATTCGTAATTCAGATGCAGTACTTTGAATTCCACCTTAAACTATAGATCCATTAGTTGCCTTCGGCTGTTGGGTTATTAATTAACAGTCCTGTCCAAGGAACATGTCAGCCTTAGTCAGTAACAAGACTACAAGATCGCGCCTCAATCATCCTACATTCATACTTTGCTTAAAATACCTACCTTGGTATGGTCGCCATTTCAGTAGTCTAATCTAATCTAATCACACATGAATTTTTGTAACAAAATCGCTTGTGGTAAACAGAATTTTTAAAATTTATTGTTATTACACATACATTTTTAAACTTATTTGGTTATCACTTATTTTTATCATACACTAAATTATTAAAATACATAATATATGTTCATTGATTCTTATTCCCCTGCCATGTAACTATGTCCCACAAATAGATTTAAATCACAAGAATATCATTGTTTAGCCTCTTTATGCTTGCATTGTATTTTATTTATCACTTTTTTACCATTTTTGTTCTTAGTAAAATCAGCATCTCCAAATTTACACCAGGTAAAACCAGAATCTAAGTTAGGTTTCTTCTTCTTTTTCTTGATTCGTCATCTGACTCATTGGGCCAGTGCATTACGCCTGAGCTACCTTGTTGGTAGACATCAGTATTCCTTATTATCTTCTCTGTTAAATTTTTTTTATTTAAAATGATCAAAGTTCTGTAATTCTTCTAAAATAAATAAAATTAATTGTAATTTTTTTACCCGTGTTAAAACATTTAACTCGATAAACCTAGAAGTATAAACGATTCACAAACTATCTACGCGATAACGTTGTTTTTCCGTGTAACCAGTTACAGTAACGTAACCGTTGTGCACAATCAGTTCCAGGGTCGGTGTAACGGTAACGGATAGCTGCTATTATTCGCGGGAATCTTCTCAATATTGCTCTCATATCCTCAGTCACTCCGACCACCTCGGTATTACCTTAAGAGTCTGCATCAGTGGTAGCCATCTTGAATTTTAGTCCCGTAAGAGCAATGTTAAATTCTGGCGGAACATACCTTCACTTTGGCGTCTGTAGTGGCGTTAATTATCAAAGTATCAATGTAAAACTTTGGAAGTACATTGATGAGATGTGGCTCAAGGGCGTGACCTTTTAATATGTTCAAAAATTTAACTTGATATAAAAACAAAAATCCAGGAATATTTTACAAAATAAATCATTATTATTTTTTTTATTAGGAGCGAAAATAAGAAGTTCTGTAAGGTGGTGCCCTGGAGGACTGTAATACCTTTAATTTGACACCTCTTCCGTTAATTTATGACAATAGGTCAAGGAGATATAGGCACCAGAATTTAACATTGCTCTTACGGGACTAAAATCCAAGATGGCTACCACTGATGCAGACTCTTAACCGCTCGCAGAATATTCTCGTAGGGAGTCTACAGTATCTCTACCATCTTGGGTTTTAGGCCTAAAACACAATGCTAATTTTTTGAAAACATTATTGATGTTTTTTAACTTTATCTCCAACGGCAATGCAAATTTATGCAAAAACTGAAGGAACATACTTAAAAATATATTAATTTATTAATCTACTAGTTTCGCTCCCAGACCCCCGTGGTTGTTGTAATTAGATTAGATTAGATTATTGAAATGGCGACCATACCACAAGGTAGGTATTTTAAGCCAAGTATGAATGAGAGTTGATTGTAGGATGATTGTGGCGCGATCTTGTAGTCTTGTTACTGACTAAGGCTGACATGTCCTTAGACAGGACTGTTAATTAATTAATAGCCCAACAGCCGATGGCAACTAAGGGACCTACAGTTTAACGTGGAATCCGAACCACGACCTCTAAATTACGAATTGGTCTAATTATGAGGATGGTCTTTGCGGATTAACGTAGTTTTCAATAGTGCGGACGTTAATCCACACAAGAGAACACTACACCCACCGTCCATCGCTCACAACTATCCACAATCGGCAGTTCTAGTAATTAAAATACAGTTAATTGCGGTGTAGGGATTGTGCGTGTGAAATTGCATAACTTTATAAACTAAAATGACGTAACACAGTAGCAAAATGTGCAAGAATAGGTTACAGTTTAAAATGTGAACAGTTTAGTCACTCGCATAACCTTAAAACCAAAATGTAAACAATATGAAAAAACATAAACAAATGCAAGTGCTTCAAGCTGTGGTGTATGTAGTATATCTTCAACTAACAGATATAGTATAGCAATCAGCTGTTGAAAAGAAATTCGTCAGTCTATTTATAATGTGCCACAGTATGGGATCTTTTCTGGGCTTCTAGGGAGAAACCCAATTGAGTTACAATAAAATTGATGACCCACAAACTTCTCCATGATTTTTTTACCTAAGTGTACCACTTTTCTTGGCTAATCGTCCAACGGTGTCCGAGTGCATAAACTTCAAACATACAAATATATAACATTTAACATTTTTTTAACATTTTACAACAATTTCAACAATTCAGTTTTAGTAGGTAGGTATAAATACACATTCATCTAACCATATATACAACAAGCTATGATTTATAGCTAAATTTTTTGAATAACTATAAATGTAGAACCAGATTCACTCGATTGTCGTAAAAATGTGTTGGGGTGTTAAATTAAAAGTAAAGTTGTGTTTGGGGCGTTAAATTATTATCATAATTATAAATATAATTACTTGTTAATAGTTGTTGTATAAATACGTGGTATGTATATCCGGAAAGCATTATTGTAACTCCCTAGAAAGTAAGTAATTTTTTAACCTTTAATACGGCACCTTAACCAACATACAAAAAAGCAAAAAAAACATAGTTCATATCATTTTACGTAACTAAGGTCAATCTCAAAGTCAAATTATTGAAATTTAGATCTTAGTAAACTGTTTTATATTTTTTTACCTGAATTCGTCATTATAATTTGGTAACAACTGCGGTATACGCACAGACATCTGCCCATGTCAGCCTTTCCTTGGTAAAATTGTGGTAAAATGAGATTTTTGTTTGTAGTTATTATTATTATTATCATCGTAAGTATTTTTGACTGTGGGAATAAACTATTATTTAATTTCATTTACGACTATAGTCACCAGTAAAGCTGTCACAAAATGAACACATTGATTGTCACATTGTTCTTATAAAACGAAATTATTTCGTCAATCTTGTACGTAGGTACAATAGAAGAAGGTGCATATTTACGTGATTTGTAAGTATGCTTCGAACGTGTAACCTTTATACGTGGAAATCTCGGGGAATGTTTAAAAAAAGAATTTGGCTGAGAACGTAGTTTTTGTGATTGCTACCTCAACGTAGTTCATTACATTTTAGTTGAGTCAATAATAACGCGAAGAAGTGATTATTCAGGTGAGTCAGAAATTTAAAGGGGCCATAATATCGAACTTAGTACCACGTGCGGAAATAGATAAGCTGTTCGCAAATTTATGGATCCGTTTAACTGTGGAAAACTTAAGCCAACCGCGTTCTCGCTTAATTGCTGTGGTTTAAGTTTGTTCTGTAATTTTAATAAGTAGAGTACTTACTCTAAAATAAAATAAAATAACACGTTTAGGATTTCACTTTCAGTAAATCTTTTTCGTAGAAAATTCACTGAAACAAAAAAGATTATCGGCAACTTAAAATATTTGCAACAGCTATATATCTAATTATTTATTTAAGTACTCATGGGTATTTGCTTTATAACGTAAGCAATTTTGTAAACGAAAAAAATGTGGAAGAAATTAATTTTATTAATTAACAAAAGTGTTGGATAATATTTGTTATAGTTCTTGGTTAATAAGAGTAAATGTTTATTTTTCTTTATATTTATAAATTTTATTTATTTAAGACGTCATAGAGAGCGGCAACGTGAGAGACTTTAATTTGTTGAACTTGACTCATCATGTAGAAAATAATAGTATTTTTAATTTTGTCAAACGTTTGTCACACATACTGGACAATGTGGCAACGTAGTTCCAAGTTTTTTTTTATTTTGCAAATTTGTATTTATTGATCACATAAACGTACTACTTATTATATATATTAATTATAAGTTTTACCAAATTATGTTTTAAAATTTTTTAAATTACACTACAAATAAATAATTAAATTTAGTTACTTAAGTGCAATTTTTAATTTTTCCTTTAACCAAAAGCTCGGTCACCTATATACTAAAGTTTATTTATTTTGTAAAAGGTTATATGCAAACAAGTATTTTTTTCTTTAACGAAGAAAAATATAGATTGAATTATTTGTTGCTATAATAAAAAGTTGTTATCGATAATATTGGTTAGAATCCAAAGCTTTATCTAATAATTTTAAAAAAATGAGAAAGATTTGAAGTGTAAATAAATTAAATTTATTGACTGTAGTGTGTAATATTTAAACTCGGTCACTGATGTACTATTCGTTTAATTCACTATGTATCAGCAGTCGATTTAGAGGAAACGGCGAGTGCTTTTGTTTTTTACATCCGACCTCCGAGCCATTAGTTTTGAATGGCGAAACAAAATGGAAGCGCGGTATTAACGGAGAACAATTAATATCCTGTCTTTTGATACCAGGAATAATGAATACATGCGGCCATTAACGTTAGGGTGGGCTGGTTTTGTGTGAGGGGCGTCCCGACGCCGACCTGTGAAAATGCTCGGTCTCAATCTATACCAGGAAACTTCTAGACTGTCCTTGAAAATTTATTCAATTTTTTACTTTTATTCTTATACTAGCAATATATGTTTGTACTTTGAACCGGTTTTATTGATTCTAAATTAGTGTATGGATTAGCAGTGTATGAAGGAAACCTTTATAAGACGGATTTATTTAGATAAATTTATAACAGGACATTCAACTCCTATTTTTAACCTTTTGGTATTAAACCCTTAAGAAATTTGTATCTTTAAAGGTTCTACGTATGTTCTATGACAGAGGTGAAAATAAAGTTGAAATAATATCAATTGGGAAATCAACATTATCAAGTAGAATAAATTTTAAGATGCCAAAACGAAATATAACGATTAAAAGCTTTATTGTACTTAACACAAAATATATTTAATACCCGTCCACGCAGCAAAACATATAGATTTTATATTTATGTACTTATTTGCTCTTACATCAAGGATTTTAAGTTAAACTAAATTTCACGACGTTTCGGGATCCCGAATCTGATCCCGTCCTCAGGTGAGCTAGAACCTAATATATAACTCAATTATAATCCGGACTGAGCCGGTGTAAAGCTGAAAACAAAAATTTTTAAAGTCAATGACGCGGCCATTTTGATTCCGGTACTGGTATCAAGTTCCGGTGGTCACTCCAATCCAGTTGAATCTTTCGAGTCTTTGTGATGAGTGGACGTGTTTCGTTTTTTGTGTGCGTGATTATTGGGGCATGGTTTTGTTTGTAAGCTTTTTTGACTGCTTTGAACTTTATGACTGAGACAGTGGCGACGTCCTGTAATCCAGATACTTGGAGGTCACGAATTGTGGATAGTTGTGAGCGATGGTCGGTGGGTGTGGTGTTCTCTTGTGTGGATTAACGTCCGCACTATTGAATACTACGTTAATCCGCAAAGACCATCCTCATAATTAGACCAATTCGTAATTCAGAGGCCGTGGTTCGGGTTCCACGTTAAACTGTGTCCCTTAGTTGCCATCGGCTCTTGGGCTATTAATTAACAGTCCTGTCAAAGGAAAATGTCAGACGTAGTCAGTAACAAGACTACAAGATCGCGCCACAACCATCTTACACTCAATCCTCATTCAAAATTGGCTTAAAATGCCTACCTTGTGGTATGGTCGCCATTTCAATAATCTAATCTAATCTTTTTTTTTGTTTTCAACTTACCAGTTTAGTCTGGATTTTTGTGTCCAAAAACAATAAAGATTTAATTTAAAAAGGTGACGACAAGTTAAGCATTGACGATCTCCTTTATAAACGGATTTGCACAGCGTGGTCGAGACTGCACGTTAATACAAGTGTGATTCCCTTTGAACACAGCTCTCCCGACAAAGCCGTTCCCTCGGGACCCCTCCGCCCCCCTCACAGCTGGGATCGTATTTCACACAGCTCGTGGCGCGTCTCTCTCTCTACGCGCGAAACGCAATTCAACCGATTCGAAAAGTTATTTTTTCCACTGTTATGCGTCACCAATAGTAAGATGCTGCTGGGCTGTGTCGTGGCATATTTTTATCCTCTTTGTAATTAATGGTTTAAAAGGTAAAGCTTTTTAAATATAAAAAATAGTATATTTCATCATTAGGACTGAAAACGGGTATTTTTGATGTGAGCACAAGTTAAACAGCCGAGGCTGTTAAACTGTTGATAGTATATATTAGATAAAGTATATATAAAATCGTATATATATATATATTAAAAAAAGTAATATTGTCGACCATTTTTGTCGCTCTATTTTGTCGCCAATCAGCTGTTATGTTACTTACCTTGTAGCATTTCTGTAGAGTCCTGATTGGTTGTTTAGGTAATGTCAGTGTTAGTAATTATTACCGATAGTCCGATCTCCACCATACGATAGTTCGATTTAATAGTCAATTACCAGTTTCAAAAAAATCTATATCCGGAACGTTCGAAATACACAAAAATCAATAGTGCTTCTTGCAGTCACTTATCGATTATTTACAATCGAACACTGACCTCGAATCAAAACAACGATTTTTGTGGCCTAGGACTAAAAAAATCATCATACTAATAGGGTTAGTCCTAGGAAGAAAAAGAACAATTTTTGTTCTTCAACACATGTATCCAAAAAAAGCTTTTTGTAGCAGTACGACGAAAATTATATTTTTATATATTATTAGTTAACTATCTACATTAAAACTGGGTTCAAAAACTAAATAAATTAATATTTTCAATCATTAGTCTAAGACTAACGGTTCCAGAAAAAAATTTAATTGACTGTCCGCGGTAGACGTACTGCGTTGTCTGAGGGTACATAATGTTACGGGGAATATAAACAAATCAATTTCTGACTTATTTCTCAACAATTTTCCATAAAACTTGGTATGCAGTGTAAGGCTACATCACCCATAAAACCCTACTCAAAAAAGTCTGGGGGGGGGTGTTACGTCATACGATTCCACGTTAATATTTTAGCTTACCTTCCTAAAAAGAAATGAGGGAGGCTAGGGAAACAGCTGCTTGAATACAAGCCCAGTTCCAGAATATTCTTCCTCTTCTGATTGGTTTTTTACTTTACAAAATTTAAAACCTGCATCAAACTTGATCAGTCTTAAATCATGAGTATCTTGAGTGCTATCCAGTAAAAAATTAAATCAAGGTTGTTTTAGATTTAGAATGATAAATATTTGTATTTTAATTCATTATATTTTAATTAGCAAACAGAACTGAACACGAAACTCTTACTCTTTTGAAAACATTTCAAACGTACTGTAAAATTATTAAAATAAACATTTTCTACAAATCGTAAAAAGAATTTTCTTGATGTTTCCGTTCGTGTAAGTAATCATTTCTGTGATGTGAAACGTGAAATGAAAAACTCTGTTCACTAAAAGATGAGATAAATATTGCCCCTCTTTGATGCCATCCGAACTGTAATTTTAATATCTTACTGTGGAATACTTTGTTATGACATTCCACGGTAAATATTGACAAAGAGATGATATTAATGAACGTTGAATATTTCAATAACATTTTAAAAACATACATCCATTGGAACTGCTACTGTTGTCAAAGTGGTTTTTATAACTTGCATGTGTAAATAAAGTGGTTTTGTACAGAGAAATATTCTTTTTGTAAATTATAGAATACCTTAAATTTCTGGAGTACAATTTTCACTTTTACCTGCCTATACTTTAATATAAGCAGAACGTATTGTTTTCGTGAAATTTGCAAATGTGTGTTTTAAGTGGATATATCCGTTTTAAGGCCTCCTTAACACAAAATAAGAGGTTTTCGAAGAGATACCTGTCTCTGTGTGTGTGCGTACGTGCGTGCATGTGTGTGTGTGTTATAGCCACAGCCTACACGATTGCTACGATTCGGATAACAGTTATGCATGTACGTAAATCCACTGTATCCACTATGTGTTTCTTAATTTTGTATATTTAACGGTAGATCACCCCTAAATACCCTTCAGGCCGTGAAAATCCAAATTTTTCAAATGTAGGTTTAACGATTTGAATTTTAAATTTCATAGCTTACAGTGCTAAGACTCCTTAATTGACGGGTCAAAATTAATACTTTATATTTTATACTTTTATCTGAAATGGCGACCTACCCAGGTAGATATTTTACGCCAAGTATAAATGAGAAATGAGTGTAGGATGATTGTGGCGCGATCTTGTAGTCTTGTTACTGACTAAGGCTGACATGCTCCTTAGACAGAACTGTAAATTAATAGCCCAACAGTCAATGGAATATCTAATGACCTACGTGGAGTAACAACAAGCTTTTATTTGTAAAAATTAGATATTTTTGAAACCAAAAAAATGTTCCCTGAGCCGCGGTGCTAGTATTAACCTCATAATAGACGTCAGTATGTTGAGTTTTATTTTATTCGGAATATATCTGCTGACGTATTTCCCCAACTTCGACTGACAGTGATTCAATGCCCAGAGGCGCGGCCGACGGCACCTGTGGGGTGGGGAGGGGGAGCGATACCTTCCCCTGGGAACCGGAATGAATACTTCAGATTTATTCGGTAACAAGTTGGGGAATTTTTCACATCTCACCATGTGTAATACATTCAATATTCTTAACTTAACTTCGTTTATTAAGTAACAAAGTCACCGCGTGGGATTTTCCCTTAAAAGAGAGGTGTTGAATTTTTTACTGTAACACTCCTAACTAAATAGTCTTGAAGAGATGTTTGAGGTTTTAAGTGAAATCAAATTTTAATCAGGAAAAGAATTAAGTGTATCAATTTAAATGAAAAATAATATAAAGAAAACAGGAAATACACATTCAACCAATAATTATAGCTTTTAATTAATAATAAAATTAATGATTATCTTATTTTTAAGACTTTTCTTACATGATTACGAACAAAAATTATACTTTTTTGTTATTTTCCTATTTAAATTAACTTGTCAACTACATTATAAATATTACAAAATTAGCATAACAATTAGGGGCTATATTTAATTTTGTTGAATGCTATATTTCTTTTAATTATATTCGTCTTTTGAACTAAAAATACATTTTACAAAATAATAAGTTCATAATGATAGCAGATATAAAATGAGAGACTAATTTAAGGTTAATGTTAGTACATTAAAAAACGTTTATTTATTAACTTTTTTGTTCAAATAATTATTTATTTCTCCATTACATTTATTTACAACTAGCGTTACCCGGCGAACTTGGTACCGCCTGACAGTAATGTGTTTCTTTTACGGAAACCTTTAAATTATTTAATTACAGCTGTTAATTTTGTAAACACTACATTGTGTTTGAGCCCTTTGGTATATTCATTTCAATTCAATTTTTATTAGCCTAAATAAACTATAGTAATATTTCCCTACGGTTAATTTGTTTGTTTACATTGTGCTATTTACATTTTGACGAATGGCAGTTTAAATAAACATTCAAATTTTTAATCACAGCGCCCTCTAGGGTGGAGTTCTTTGTACGAATGTACTAAACTTCACAGAATCCATCCTCGGATCATGCTTAGTAATTCCTGATCATGTTTAATATTTCCTAATTTAATAAAAAAGCGTTAATGAAACTTGCTATGGTAAGACCATATTTCGAGCGATTCCGGAGAAATAGGCTACTTAGTGCATAACCTGACGATGTCGCTAGTCTTACTAATTCAAGAAGTGAGTTTTTTTATAAAATGGCCTATAACGTTTTGACTGTAGAAATACTTTATTTACCACATTAAAACTTAAATTTAGTTTTTGAATACTCGTACACCAGAATAAATATTATAGATATTTCGTAACCGGAAACATTTATTGGTTTTCGGTAAAACATTTTTTACATATTTTATAACGATTTTCTAAAAATTACTCACCGCACTTGAAAATAAGCTTTCTAGTAACGGTTATTACAATGAAGCGCTTAATTAATATTTTTACAACGTCAAACGACGTGATTTACGCGGACTTACAAAGTTGTTATTTTGTTTCCGACACAGTCACTAATGAGGTAGAACCGTCATATCGATGAATACAACTTTTGATTGCATAACTTTCGCGGGCTTTTCATTTCGGCGAAAGCCTTCTATAAAGGGCTAATTGAAAACGCGACGGAGTGGAAATATCGCTTATTCACGAGCTGCGCGTTTATCATAAAGATAAAGTGTCTTGTTGGATATCACTGTTTACGTGGACGATTTACTTCGAGATGGTCTATCGAATGGGTTTCGACTATTCGGTTCATTCGGTTGGTAAAGTCGGTTTATTCGGTTGGTTAGAGTCTTATCTCCTTGTCTAATTTGTAGTTTTTAAAGCTTGAAGTCCCAAAGAATAGTTTTGTACTGTCCTGTGTTGTATAAACTTATTTATTTTTATTCATCTGCAATTATAATTTATTTGTATTAGAATATTGTGTTGTAAATAGGTTCAATATATTTAATTGTGATTCCTAAAACGTAATAGCCTATATTTTGTAAATTAATTAAGTTACGAGCTATTGTTCTATAATGTTTATGTATGTAAGATGCTGCAATGTAATTGGAATGTAAATTCTGTTTTGTAGCATTAAATAAATAAATAAATAAATAAAGTGTAAAGTGTGACCAGATGGTCCAGTGATTATAGTACATGCTTCATAATCCTGTAATGCCTGTAGCCTGTAGGGACTTCTTATAACCAAACTATGACGTCACTGTTTCAAATTATGGTCTCGCAAATTGTGAACAACCCTCTCCTATGGCTAAGACATATGCATTTTGTTATGTGTTGTACCAATAATTATTTCTCTGTGGGAAATATGTTAGATCATCGATATATGTCTGAAGGTAATGTTTTCAGTTCATCTAAACAGCTGTCCTCGTAAACATATGACGCCACTTTTGCAAAATGAAAACACCCACCAAGAGCTTACACATGTCAAATATTTATAATGCTGCGGGACGCAGTTTTGTTCATTGGCCTATCAATTAATGACATTGGCAAATAGATATTTAGTAAGACTAAAGTAAATATCCTACTAATATCCCTCCAGAGCTCTTACCTCTGGAGGGGTGGCAATTTGACCAAAATTTGAAACAGTAACGTCATATAGTTAGTGATGTCATTTGGTTAAGGAGAACTGAGACAATTCCCTTTAGACTTATCCATGTTCTGACCTATTCCCCACGGGGAAGTACATTTTTGTATTTTCACAACCCTCGGTAATTTTTCTCTGACTTTGTAATGCTTTTTAAAAGTAAATAGCTACTTTTTGACGTTTTCTAAAAAGTTTTCGAGTGTTTTCTGACGAATTTATAAGCTTGTCTTGAGACTAATAAACCCATAACATCTATTGTATCAGAAACCTACATATATACGGTATTGTTAAACCTTTCTTTATCCTCCTGATCGAATAAAGTTTTTTTATATTGTGTATTAAATATGTATTTAATGAAACCGAAGAAAATATGTTCGTCCCTGTGGAACATTTTTTTGGAGTCCTAAATAAACATAAATTTAAACGTTTTACTATTTATTTTTTTTTATAAACAACTTTCTTCAATATGATTGCTATGTTACTATGTTACTATGTTGCTATGTTATGTTGCTATGTTACTAGTTTCCATTATATTTTTCGAAAAACTTTGTCATAGTATCTATTTAAAGGTGTAAAAATTCACTATAAGACTGGTGTCACTATAATCACTATAATTCCATTATATCTACGTATAATGGAATTCCCTCGCTCTCTGACACCTCAAACCACTAAGGGTCTAATAGGATTGGAATTCTGGAATTCAATTAGGCTTAAGGTACAGAGAGCGGGTTAAGGTGTAAATCTAACTTTATGGCTGAGTTTCGTTGGTAATTTAGATCTTAAAACAGTCAAAAATGTTTTTTTCTGTTTTTATTATTATTATTATCAGTAGAATAAGTTAAGTCTTACGTAGATTACCATTACCATTTGAAATGGCGACCTACCCAGGTAGGTATTTTAAGCCAAGTATAAATGAAAAATGATTGTGGGATGATTGTGGCGCGATCTTGTAGTCTTGTTACTGACTAAGGCTGACATGTTCCTTAGACAGTACTGTTAATTAATAGCCCAACAGCCGATGGCAACTAAGGGACCTACAGTTTAACGTGGAATCCGAACCACGGCCTCTGAATTACGAACTGGTCTAATTATGAGGATGGTATTTGCGGGTTAACGTAGTATTCAATAGTGCGGACGTTAATCCACACAAGAGAACACTACATCCACCGACCATCTCTCACAACTATCCACAATTCGTGACCTCCAAGTAGCTGGATTACAGGACGACGCCACCGTCCCAGTCAATGTAACAAAAAAAACAACCCCAATAGTAATTATTGATCGGCAGTACCCTAGACATACAACCTATGCAGCAGTAATTCTCTTAGCGATATATGTTAAGTTATCCGGATGATTTAAGTTGTAACCTACAACCTTTATTGAGTAGATTAGATCTCTTCATGCTTTTTCAAACGGAAATACACTAGTACTAGACCCTTGTTATGAACTAAATTTTTCATAATTCTGCATAAAATATTGAGCGAACTACTGTACAAACCAAAGATTTTACAGACGTAAGAGTTGCTTTGATCTTGTTCTAGCAATTTTAAATAATCAGCTGATTGTCAATTCTTTTCATGCTGTAGTTATCGATTATTGCTTTCTATACCATCGATAAATTACTATTTTAATATCAACTAGCAGTAAGCCTGTCCTTTGTACGGGTTGTATGATTCAGTTTGAAGAAGAAAGATTATCATACCTAAATGTAAACCTGAAATCCTAAACAAATCGGTACAAAGAAAATAAATCAATGCCCAGCTTTATGATTTAGCATAGCTTTACAATTAAATAGATTAGAACATTTATACCACTATTATAATTAGTTATACGTTAAAATAACTTTTTAATATAATATGATTTCGAAATAGGTTTCAAATCAATGACCAATATGAACTAACTAATATTGATTTTACAGCTGTTTGTTTTTATTTCTATAAAATGTTTAAACTACAAAGACAGCTGATTATTAGCAGTAGGTTATTTATTGAAAACTGAATCAAAATGCGAGTAATATCGCGTAAAAGTGGGTTTTTAAATGCTCGTTATTTACTTTTCAAGGGGCGGCGGGCGATTTCAAGCATTTATAAACTTTTTCTGGAATGTAGAGAATACATGAAATAAGTTTAATTGTAATCAGTTCTCCCGTTTTTTCGGAGAAGACGGCGTAAAATGCCTCCTGGAGCGTCCCAGACAAACAGACAAAAATTGAGATGAGGCCGGTTTCGGCTTCTCTAACGCACGAAAAGTAAGAATAACTAATAAATGAATAATTCTGAGCAATGTACAGACAAAACTCTAATTTATTTATATAGATGTGATTTTATCTGTTCTACATTGTAATAAGGTAACTAGATAATACAGGGAGGAATGGATTACTGAAGAATATTTATTTTAAAATTTGGTTAACTTCTATTTTTCTATTATTAAAATGCCTAGTTGATAATAATAATAATAATAACAAAATACTGTATTGCCATTTAACTTTTACAGCAACATACAACGTCAAATACATACATTATTTAACTATTATGTACAATATTGATTACTCGAGAACAGAGAAGAATATAAAAAACAGCGACGAAATTCATATTTAAATAAAAAATACAGATAAATACAAAATAAATGTCAAAATAATGTACATTACTAACTACTTACTTTACCTAACTTACATTACATTACTTAATTATTTTGTTCAATATTGATTTAACAAGAATACAAAAAAACAGTAAGATAATTTTTTCAAGTAATTTGTACAGTAAAGTTTATATATTTAGAGGTTGTGTTGTTTAGATTTTATTGCGGACATTTTTCATCACGATGTTATGTAAAACAAAACACGCACACACAAATTTCAAAAGAAAACGAATTTAAGCTTCCTACATGAAACTAGAAGACCAACCAATTAGTCAATCTTTATATGAGATCCGGCCATTGTGGCTGCCAATTCTTAGCAAAGAACTTAAGGTTAGGGAAAATAAAGTATCTGTAAATGATTTTTCACTAAATCCGAAACAAAATTCTCATGGTATGCTAACTCGTAGTAAAGCTCGTAAGGGGCATTAGATTTTTGTTTTAGGTATGAAATTGTAAAAATAATGTCTTTTTACTCTGTAAAGTTAACTTTGTACTGCAATATTTCATGTATATTAGGAAGGATTCATATTTGAATTAATAATAATAATTAATTTTGTTAGACATATTTCGCCTGGATTTCAGGTTTTTATTACGGCGGCCATTTTGTTTCCGGTTCCGGTGGGACACGCCCACTCCTTTTCAGTTGTCTTTGAGTGTCTTCGTGACGAGTGGACCTGTTTGGTTTCTTTTGTGTGTAATGTTTGGTGAATGGTTTGTTTGTAAGTTTTTTGACTGCGTTAAACTTTTATGTTTTCGGCTTAATACCGGTTTGGTTCGGATTATGTGTTAATTGTGTTATGTTTTAGATACTAGTTCACCTAACGGGATCAGATTCCAGATCCCGAAACGTCTTGTGAAAACTGGTTTTACATTAAATCGTGATGGAAAAAGAATTTACAGGTTATTCTTTAAATCTACACAAATAGTTGTTGTGTTGAGTTGTTTATCTAGTTATCAGGCTGTAAAATAAAATAAAAATGTTCAATATATTAATAATAAAAAATATTTGACAATTTTGGTTCAAAATATGTCGATAAACATGAGAATTATTGTTTTAATAAGATTAAAATGAAAGAGTGTGCAGGTTTGCTGCTGTGAGGAACACTGAGTGTGGCCATTTATACCATCAAAAATTTTATTTTTTCATATACCTATTTTCATCAACATCTGTCCATAAATAGGAGTTTGCCTAATCTCCATATGATTAACATGGGAAAAGAGTATGCAGGTTTGCTGCCATGATAAACACATAAACTTTTTTTTTAGCACAAATGTATGGATCTCAACCACATGAAGCTAAATATCAAGTTTCATCCAAAAATATTAGATAATAAGTGAAAAATTATTTTTTTTAATCCTCCATAGATTAACATTGGAGCTCAAAATACACGTACTGTGTTTAGATTTTTTATATCTCGGTAAACCGTTGAGATAGAGAAAAACTTTAGGAACTTAATTGTGTATTTTTAAGCTGATCAATGGTGAATATAAAATTAGAAATTTTTAATTTAAATGTGAAATAACGCAAAAAACATTTTGGGGTAGAAAACCCCCCCAAATACATTTTCCATTGACCGATATGTCTGGTTTACGAACTACCGAGCATTGTAGGAATAAGTTTCTACCAAATTTGGTCTCGATCGGACCATTTTTACGAGAGTTATCGTGTTCACGACACATTATATATATTTATATATAACATATTTATATATATATATAAATTTTTAACGACTATTGTTTTTGGTCTCTACCTAGAAGAAAAATAACATGGTCTCGGGCTTAAATTTGTGATAAATACATTGTTATTCCCACTGAAATTATAAAATTCTGTTGTTCTTTCGTTCAATAAAATTAATTGTAAAAAAATATTTTTAATTAGGTAGGATCTAAACGTATAACGATTTTGATAATTAAGGCAGCTGGAGTGTAAACATAAACATTTCTGTAACAGTGACGTCACCGGTTTTGTTTACGCACAGTTTTTGCAGCAACTACGACGAAAACAAGTGTTTTCTTCTAATGAAGTCATTTTATCGTCAAATGAACCTATATTCTACATAAGGTTGTTAAACATACTTGTCTGTACTGTTGAGCTTCAAGGTTAAAATTAGTGAAGGAGGAGAGTGATCAGTGTAACGAATTTAATGAAATACAAACAGACCAGTGAAAAATAAATATTTCAACCTTTAATCTCAAATTACAAAAAATACCCGTTGCATATAGACGAAATTTGTTGTTCCATACAGCCTAAATTAGTGACAAGGATATTTACGTAAATCACTAGGACCAAAATAGGGCGTTTTTGATACGAGCACAAATTTAACAGCCGAGGCTGTTAAATGTGTGGTTATTTATCAAAAAGCTAATTTTGAGCCGGGTGATGAACTATATTTTTCGTTGTACTGCAAATACAATTTCATTCATAATTGCATTCGATAGTCCAATTAAAAGTGAATAACCAGTTTTACATTCGATATCCGGAACATCCGAAACGCATAAAAAATCGATAGTGATTGTTGCAAATTATTATCGATTATTTACAATCGAACACTGACCTGGAATCAAATATATTATTAACAATGGTCTTTTGTGGTGTAGGTCACGAAAAATCATCATAATGATAGGTTTAGTCCTAGGAAGGAAAAGAACATATGTTTCTCTGCAACATATGTATCTAAAACAGCTGTTTTTGAAGCAGTACGACGAAAAAGTTAATCCCCTAATCATGTAAAAGGTTTGAACTGCCTTTATGATAATAATCTAAGTGATTTTACATGCGCTATGGTCTACGTGGCGTCAGCTAGTTTGTAGTTGACTCGGGAGGACGTGAGATAGCGTTAGATGTCATAGAGAGTTAGGGCGGCTTCAGCAGTAGCTGTCGTCTTCCGCCAATTCGCTTCGGTTCTGCGATTGGCAGTTGCGCTTTATTGTATTATACAGCGACAGTGCCGACCCATACCGACACTGAGAGAGGTTCGATATACAGGGTGTTCCTGAAATACTCGATATTCCTAAATACCAGTGAGTGAAACGTTATTCTTAAAACTGTTTATAAAATTGTAAATTGTAAAATTGTTTATCTATGTAAATGAAAGTAGAGTTTTGACTGTATATTGATCAGAATTATGAGTTTTACGTTTTATACCATACGTATCAATAAATGTTTGTATGTGTGTGTTTCTCATTCTGTAGTTCTAAAAGTACAGGATCTTTCACGCTAAAAACCTTTTGTAGTGATATTAGCATCATTATTACAAGTTTTATTGAACATATGATCTATAAAATGTTATAACAGAAAGAGACGACGAGCTTTCAAACTAAAATTAAGATTAGATTGTTTACATTAATCAAATATTTTAAAAGCTGTCTTACCATATAGAGAACTTTATCAATGATTCTTATTTTACAATTTCATTAATTTTAAAACTAATCCTAAACAGTTATGTGGATATTTTTTTGTTACTTATTTTTAAAGATTTCTCGTTTGTATTGCGTCACTCACACTTAATCAAACAAACCCGCACAATGGACGGGCTTACTACGTGTTAGTTTTTAAAATAAATTTATGCCGTTACACTTATATCTTTATAACATTGAAATTAAAAATTGACAATTGTTAAGTCCAATCACAATCAATGTAAGTATGATGGACAAGAAATCGAATGAAATTTGGAAACTTTTTTAACAATGTGAGTGTCGGTCTGTTAGGCTTTCTTGTTGAGTTTAGTCTTGAGTATGAAGGGATTTCTCGAAGTTTTGTGATTGATCAAACTGCACTGTTGTCATATTTCTTATTCAAATTAAATTGTAATATCTTTGGTCTTAAAATTTGATGATTACTTAACGTGTAAAGGTCATTCGGAATTTCAGTTTTTTAAAAAGTCAGGAAAATTGATTGTGTCACTTATTGACAGACTTTAACTGGAAAATAATGTATGACAACAATTGAAATTCTTCTTATGAGATCAAAGTCAATGCTATATTGGACCTAATTATTTTATCACTCCTAAGTGTAAGTTTTCCTAAAAAAATTGGCAATTCAGTATGTATTTATAGTATATTTCATTTCGAAGGTTGAATTTTGATGCTTTTCGTACGAGCTTATTGGTTTACGGGGTTATTGTTCGTCAGACTGAAGTAAATATTGCGCTAACTACTGAACAAACCAACGATTTCCCAGAAGAAAGAGTAGCTTCCATTTTGTACTTGTGATTGTAAACAATCGGATGATTGTCTGTCAATACTAATTATATCGATCATCGCTTTCAAAACTATCGATAAGATTTTACTGTCGTGCAAGTATTTTCATCAATTAATTCTACATTGTAAAAACGAGCAGCAGATGAGTGTGACGAAAATTATATGTGCTGATGAATTGAGTCTGCTCTACAATATTTATTAAAATATTTATTGACAGAACACGCATCCCTGTAAAATTACTTTTGCAGATTTATGAGCTCTTAAATAAAATATGAAAAGGAAATTCTGGCAAAAAATTTTATTTTGACATGGATATGTCTTAGCTCTGTGGGGTAGTGTGATTTGTAAGATGGAAAATATGTAACAGGTTTCCATAGAAACTAACTTCCAGAGTTGTTATTATGAATTTTTAATAGAAAAAAAGAACATCTGTTTAGATTAACTGAAAACATTCCCTTTAGACATATCTGTGATCTAACCTATTTCCCACAGGGAAGTAAATACAGTACAAACATTTTTCTTGGATAAGGAAACAAAATTATATCCTATTAAACTCAGTACGTCAACTAAGAGGGTCTGCTTTTATTTCTTCAAAGAAACTTGTAAAAGTCAGTTTCTCAATCGTTTTGTATTTAACTGGATAAGAAGCTTGGTTGCTAAAATTTTGGTTTTTAACTTTTAAGAGGGAGAATAGCCAACCCCTAAATTTTCAATCTTAAATAAATCGGGTTCGAGAAAATGTTTAAGTTACTTTTTGAACGAGAATATGTAAATTACGTGAGTGTGGTATTTTAAAGTTTTCAAACCGCAGTACTGAGTGTGTTGGGAGCCGAGCACATGTTGACACAGTAAATGGAATCTCTCCGCAGCCGCGACTGATGAATCCCACGAGCGTTTTATTTCAATTTTATAGAGCAGTCCCTCAGAAATAAAAGGTCATTTGGAACCGTTAATGCATCTCTTTACCGCGGCCCTGCACTTGCTCACGGATGTATTTTATTATTCTTTCATCAACGGGAAATTACTCGTTGAAATCTTTTCACAGTTTTTAAGCGAAATTTAGAAACATTGTCGAGGGGTCGTAATTTTACAAAATTATAAATCTATTAAAATCTTTATTGAGCTATGATAGAGGTCTCAGAAATAGCCTAGCTGTTTTGTTTATGGAACACCAAGCTTAAGAATATAAATAACATATGATGCTTATGATAGAGAAATTTTGATTCATGATCAGAATCATTCACTAATATGCCAACGTACAACGTACTGAATCATATTGCTAGAATGGTACTTGGGATTAAATTTGGCCTTCCTACCACACACAGCTACTGGAAGCATCACTTCATGTGAAAAAAGTGAAATCAATATCTGGCAATTTCTCCTCTGAATTACAATTAATTAGTTAGGAATTAATTAGGATGCTACAAGAGGATGAATGTGGTATTCAATTGTACAAAAGTTATTCCACACCAGAAAATCGTGTATTCCACATCCACCGACCATTGTTCATAATTATCTGACATTTGTAATTTCAAAGTAGCTGGATTACAGGACGCCGGCCCTTGCATATCCTTCCGCAAATTATCCTTTTACCATAAACCCAGCAGTCGTCTGCATCGTTGAAGATTTTCTGTTGCTTTTTTATCGCTTTGTCAAGATCACTATATTTACCAGGCCAGTCCATTGTTTTACTGAGTGATCTTACAACGCTATTTTGGAACCTTAATTTGATATTTTAAGAAATGGTTTATAATGTAACTGTTTCTAAAGGGTCCAACAACATCTATTTCTCATTTAGATTTACATCTCTTGTTTACTGTTCTCTTACGTATTTATATACAACCCTAGGCAAGTCTAAACAAAATTATAATTTCAAGCGATGGAACCAGTAACCACTTGATGGGTTCGAAGGTGTGAAGCAGGGGTGGGTTTGGGGGGGGGGTTGGGGGGTTGCCCCCAGATATGCGGGATGGAGGTGTTGAGTAGAACATTCCGATGCAACAGGCCCAGCGACGCCTCCGAGGCCAGTTCAATCTACTTGAAACCATTACACCCCTAAATATTTCAACCCCCTTAGCGTTTCGTTCCCTTTCCTAGAATTCAGATAATACAATTTGGTTTAGGTACTTACATTTTACTTTCTCTCCTTATACGACATAGTTTAAGGAGAAAGTATTGTTTTTGTCAAAACTTTCGAATTTAAGTTGAGAGTGGATATATTCGTTTTGGGGTCCCCAAGAAGTGGGTTTCGACGTAATGTCTGTCCGTCCGTGTGTGTCTGGATGTGTACAGAGCCACAGCCTACCCCGTTGGTCCGATTTAGATGAATTTGGCATGTATGTATATACTCACCGTATCTCCAGGTGGTTTTTCATTTTTTGAATTTTTGATTTTTAAGGCTAGTTCACCCCTAAAAACCCTTAAGAAGTGTGAAAAATCCAAATTTGATAGTTTATAGTGCACAACGTATTAAATAATTTTACACCACACATGTCTGTAAAAATGACGGTTCAAAAGTTGTGGGCTTTTAAATGTAAATTTTGTTTAAATTTTTATCAAAAACAATAAAATTAAAGTATAACTTGACTGGCACCATTGAAACCAGCTTAAAAAAACTAAAGAAATTAGTAATTTGAATTATTTGCGTAAACGCAGTGCGCTGTCTGAAAGCGCACAATTTTATTCTTATGGAGAATAAACAATTTCTTCCTTATTTTCCAACCGTTTGCCATGAAACTTGGTATAAAGCGTAAGGAAAGCGTAAGCATTACCCAACAAAACCAACTCAAATAGCTTGGTATAACTTTCTGCTCCAAACAATTCGAACAATTAATTTAACTTTGTCTCTCTTTTTTTCAGAAATGGGATGATTATTTTTGAAACAATAAATTATTAAATTATATTTAGATAAATTTTGAAGAACATGATAGTTTTATTACAGATTGTCTCTTTAAAAATTACTTAAGGTAATCAATCAGTAAATTGTTTTATTAGACAGTTTTTTTCTAATTGAGCTTGTCTGATCATGTTTTATGTTTTTGTTTATTACAAACGGGTTGTAAAGTTTTTAACCACGAAATAGAACACTTGCTAACCTAAATAAACCTTTCCTCCCTATTTTGAAAAATTGACCTACCTTTATGTGACGTATTTGTGAAAATGTCCGAACATGCTTGCTAATCTTCATTCCTGCACCGTTTTGATTTCTTACTTATTTTCTAAATAATAAATAAATATAAAATATTTCTTTACCAACCGCATAAGAAATACCAGAGCATGACAGCGTGAAACACCGGATGAAAAATATCGAATGAATCAGAAACAAGACTAATAAAAGTTGATATCTTTTTACCTGTGCTAATGGCGATTTAATCTGCAATAATTGACGAACGATTCCGATTTGAAGTTTCGATCATAACGGAGTACTTATGAAGAGGAAGGCGCCCAAGAGCAATCGATTATCACGAAAGGCAGAAAAACCGGCTGTAACGAGATACTTTTCTGTCACCGAACCGGAAGTGTTAAATGACTTTTCGCATTGTTCAAATATGTTTTCTGTTTTAGAAGGATATTTTACGTTTTATTTCAATAAATTTAATTGTATTTCAATGTTTTAATTGCAACGCGTTGCGGAAAAGTATGAATTATTGTTCTTAAAAAATAATAGCTAGGGTTTTTTTCGAATTAAAGAAAGAGTTTAGTGACTTACAAATAGTTCAACCAATTCAGCTTAAATATTTTATTTTTAAGAACTTAAACTCAACTTAAACTTGACTCTAAATAAAAATGGTTTATATTTACTTCCCTGTGGGAAATATATAAGATAATGGATATGTCCAAAGGGGATGTTTTCAGTTCATCTAAACAGCTGTTCTTATTCTTTTATATTAAAGATTCAATTCAATAGCTCTGGTAGTTTCTATGGAAACCTGTTTCATATTTTTCATCTTAAAAATAACTAACACCCCCAGAGAGCTAAGACATATCCAAGTCAAAAAATATTTTTTATTACGGAAAACATCACATTACACATATGTGATTGTTTAATGCAAGGTTCCTGAGTGATCTATCTATGATAAAAATTCAGTTTTTTGTAAATTTTAGACCTCATTGTTGACATATTTTATAAGATTATCAAATCAAAAATGTGGCTTTAAAATAATTTCCTGTAGTATACGAATTTTTTCCTTATATCAAATTGGTTACGTGAAAAGGCAAAGGAAAATGGTTTTCCGATTACTCCATGCATGAAAACCACCAAATTTCTAAATTAATCACCCTGTAACTTGAAAAATTTTCACGAAAAACATTAAAAATTATTTCAAAAAATATTTATGATCGTCAAATAATCGTTACAATTACCTTAATCACACAGCACACTGCACAACATACTGCGCAGGTGAGAAAACGTCCCTTAAATAAAATGTGGCTATTATTAAGTTAATTTATTTGTATATAAATAATTAGTAAATTACTTATTAGAGGTAAGGGTTGTGATAACCAGAGACAAGACGAAGGCACAGCAATATCAACAGTCGTGGCCGTGTAGAGAGTTGATTGGTTGATATTACTCTTGTCCATTGTACCTTAATGAATCAACGATTTACTCTCTGTTTCGAAGTTGAGCAAACATTTGTTCATTGTATTTATTGAGTTTATAATTTTTCCATTTATAACGTCAGCGTAATTTCTACGTTTTGATTGAAAATGATTGAAACTCCAGTTTTATAGATGGATCAGATTAGATTAGATCATTGAAATGGCAACCATACTACAATGTAGGTTAAGCTAAGTATGAATGAAGATTGAGATTGTGGCGCGATCTTGTAGTCTTGTTACTGACTAAGGCTGACATGTTCCTTAGACAGGACTGCTAATAGCTTAACCGATGACAACTAAGGGATCTACAGTTTAACGTGGAATCCGAACCACTGCCTCTGAATTACGAATTGGTCTAATTATGAGGATGGTCTTTGTAGATTAACGTAGTATTCAATAGTGCGGACGTTAATCCACACAAGAGAACACTACATCCACCGACCATCGCTCACAACTATCCACAATTCGTGATCTCCAAGTAGCTGGATTATAGGACGTCACCACCGTCCCATTCAGTTACATACCTTTTATCCTTTGTTAAGTGGATAATATATATATGGATTAAGAATGACGATTCAATTGAATCGAACGATTAAAATCTAACCGTCATGGCGGCCTTCAACAACGAATTGACCAGGTTACTTCTGATCAAACTAACCGTTTTCCACTGTGTATTAGTAATCTCAGCTAAAACCGTGGTTCTTAAATATCTTCGTTTAAAATTTTAGCTTTTTAAAACGTAATTTGACCGTGCTACCACAAAAATGCATACACTAGACAAGCCTAAAAAATCGTCGGGGATACTGTACAACCAAAACCTTTACTTAAGCAAAGAAATATTTATACCTTTGCTCTTGGGCGTTGTAAATCCATCAGTGCATAATGATTAATTAATGTTTTAATTCAACATCGTATGCTAAAACTTTGTCGGAGATTGCTCGGTTATTTATTACAGTTACAAAACTTCTCCATTTTGATCGAAACAGATATTTTTGAATTGAACAAATCTTTGTTTTTAGCAAAAATGACTCATAGCAAATAGACCTTTTACCGTGGTCCTCATGACAATACCAAGTTGTAGTCCTTAGTTTTTATTTCGTTTTGAAGAGAACATTTAATGCCAAAACACCGTGTTGTATACTATATGTGTCCGTAAACACGATAGTTTTCTTAAACAATCGAATCTTGATTAAAGTTGGTACGTTTAAATGTACAATTATTCCATCAAGTTTGATGGAAAAGTAAATCAGGAGTCAATCGATATACGAGTACCGGTAACCTTTTTCTTTATAAACATACTATGATAACATTCAGTATGGCTAAAGCAATGATAAAGCTTTATTTATAATATCTCAAATAATTCACAAGTGAATTAAAATTCGCTGAGTACACAGGTCTGCCGCAACGGTGTGTTTTAACTATTAATGTTCAAATATATATTAAAGAATATTAATTTTTCGTTTAACATCAATGCAGAGTTGGCAATCGTCACAATAAATTTAGTTTTAACACGGATATGTCTTAGCTCTGGGTGGGGGGAGGTGTTTGCAATTTATAATATGAAAATTTGAAACAGGTTTCCATAGAAACTACCAGAGCTATTAACCTATAAATAAGAACAGCTGTTTGGATGAACTAAAAATACTCCCCTCAAACATATCCATTATTTAGCCTATTTCCCACAGGGAATTAAATACAAACATTTTTTAGACATCATATTACAAAAAGTTTCAACGCAAAACAACAGTGCAATCTCAGAGTATAAACAGAAACTGGTATCAGATAAAGAGTATCGTAGTATACAGTCTTTGTGCAAGAATGGCTTCAACCTGCTTTTGAACTTTTTCATCCGTATATTATTGCTGAGGTCAGGATGTTTTGTAGTTAAATTAGTTTTTAGGATGTTTGCTTTTGACAGTATTGCCAAAGTAGTGTGTATATCTAAAAATATAGTGACGCCCTTCTTAGTAATATGAGACTGAAAATTATTGTGGGTTTTTGATAAAAAAAAGAAAGACGTGCATAAATGTGCAGGTAAGAAACTACGAATCGAATAACGAGCACGGTTATATTTGCAGAAGTATCTCCAAAACTGCTCCACTGAGTTTAAATTTAGTAAATAAGAAATTTCTGAGTAAAACTGTGGGAAATGGTTGTATTTCGTTAATCTAAACAGCAGTTCTTATAACCAAGCTATGACGTCACTAACCAAATGACGTCAATTTTTCAAATTTTGGTCTCGCAAATTATTAACAACTCCAGAGCTAAGACATATCCATGTCAAAAATAAGTTATAGATAGGTCAAATTTAATTTTAGTTTTTTTTTAATTTAAAACATTAACATTGAGCTCAGAGGAGATTCAAAAGCAAACGTATAAAAGTAAACAATACAAAACATATTTTTATAAACCAATTGACAGTTGTTGATTGCAGATGATGATGAACAATATGATCTTTGTAGGATGTGTATAGAGATTTTTCACACGTATTTATTTCATGTATGTAATGAAACATAATCAAATTAGTAAATGTTTTGTGGAAACAAAAGGGTGAAATCACTTTGCGAAATGAAAGCAGTTTGATTGAAAACTTATTCACTCTATTGCTTTAATAATCTAATGTAACAAACCAATTGGTTGAAATTAAATTTACCTTTTGCTTTTCAATCCTCATTCCGTATCTAACGCAAGCAATTGACGACTGGCTGATTATAATCGTGTGGATATATGATGATAGCCTCCAACAATTTTGAGGTTTGTTGAAACAACCTAAACGACATCATAGCATAGAAGGCTCATTGCTAGCGCGGAGCCTTCACGCGTGGAAAGCAATTAAATCGATCTTCGATCGGGGAGGCTACATTTTGTTCTTTTATGCAAGTTAGTAAAAATTATTTTTTTGGTATCATAATTAAGGTGTATTAAAATGTGTTTATATATTTTTTAAAGTTCGGTCTTCAGGTACTAAAATATTATAAAAATAGTGTGTTGGATCCTTAACTTTTTGGCAAAACTTTCCTTCACGGTGGCGACGTCCTGTAATCCAGCTACTTGGAGGTCACGAATTGTGGATAGTTGTGACCGATGGTCGGTGGGTGTAGTGTTCTCTTGTGTGGATTAACGTCCGCACTATTGAATACTATGTTAATCCGCAAAGACCATCCTCATAATTAGACCAATTCGTAATTCAGAGGCCGTGGTTCGGATTCCACGTTAAACTGTAGGTCCATTAATTGCCATCGGCTGTTGGGCTATTAATTAACAGTCCTGTCTAAGGAACATGTCAGCCTTAGTCAGTAACAAGACTTCAAGATCGCGCCACAATCATCTTACACTCAATCCTCATTCATACTTGGCTTAAAATACCTACATTGTAGAATGGTTGCCATTTCAATGATCTAATCTAATCTTCTTTTTGCAAATCTGTATTACTAGTCGGCATTACCCAATAGGATGAAGACGATGAGGAAAACGCTTTGAGTTCGCTATCAGTTAGTTAAGACCTTTGAAGGTAATTAAGACGTTACAGGAACTCTGATACAAACACTCCGTCAGATCAATCAAAGCTATGAGAATAAGATACAACCAATGCAATAATCAATCGATTTTCCTCATTAACAATTGATTTGTATACTAACTTTTATTGAATTCCTTTTCCAATTTTCATTGATTCATGCCCACTTAAAAATAATTATGCGTTGTAAATAATATTTTATTTTATTCCACCATGTCGTTTAAATTAATTAATTCAGAATTTATGTCGGTGTACTGTTCTTCACGATTTTCCTCAGTAGTTCATACATCACTTGAAAACGGGAGGAGTTCTTTACCTTTAGAAACGTTGTGTTTTAGAAATACTAACGGGTTGTCGAAGTCCAATTTTTTAAATATTAAATCAATTTATGATTTAACCACACATAGTGTTATGAACTATAAATTTTGTATCATATTTTTACGTAAAATAAAAAAAATAAAAATGGCTTCCGAAACTATTTACTTCTGATGTATAGAAATTTTTTTCGAGAGGAAATTGGTGATTGCAAAAATGTTAAGTGTTGATTGAAGTATAATCTGCTAGTGCCAGTCTCATGTCAGTTATATCTTTGATCTCTTTGGAGGAGACGCTTGAGTTTGAGCCCCCCCCCTTTCCCCCACCTAGACGAGCCTCTCTCGCTCTGTGGTCCACTGATTGATGAATCACCCCATCATCGAACCACCGGGAAGCGCAGTTCTCCATCTTTCTACAATATTAATCAAGTATAAATCCTAACACGTTAGATTTCTTTTTCCTCTGTGAATGTTTTCTTTACTTTAGCGTTAATTTATTTGAACTTTTTGAGGGATGGCTGTTGAGTAAGATATTTTTTGGCGGATAAAAATGCACACGTAAATAGCCTCGTTGAAGGATCTTAACATGTTTATAGATTGCTTTGTATGTTAAGAATTTTATAGGAGGTGAGATTGGAAAGAATGTGAAAAATATGAGACTCCTTCAATCTTCAACTTAACATTATAATCGTTATTTTTCCAAATATTTCTTTACGTTTTTCGGATAGGTTCTATTTATTAGGTCTATGAGGAACATTAACTAATAAAATTTAGTTGTCGCATTTTACATTTAAAAATTCGTAATTATTTTTCAAAATGACACTAATCTGTATATATAAAATTCAAAGCCCTCACTCATCACTAATTCTCACACTTCCCGATTACCTAGGAGGCTGAAATTTGGTATACTGGTTCTTTAGGCCTAAAATAGGAAAGTCTAATAGTTTTTGTGACGATTTTCCCATAAATCTCTACCCTATACGCCTTCAAAGTTTCCATGATAATCTTATGGGGAAATAATTTTTTTTGGATTCCAACATATATTTATATTATATTTCCTTTTAAGATATAAACAGCAGCTATTTTTATTTTAACCATTGAGCAAGCCAAAGAAGCAAGCATAAAATAGTAAGTACTCAACGGTATCTAATTACTGTATAAATATAATATTTCTCAGAACGAATTTTGTGATTATATTTTATGATTAAAATCAAATGTTTATTATTATCGGTACGAAGTTCACCGGGTCTGCTAGTTTAAATACAAAACACATATTCAAGTCCAATTTTTTCTAATGTTTATAGTTTCATTATTCGAAATTATTAGCTTCAGAATTTGTTATTTAGAAATCAAAAGCGGAGTTAGTTAATTAGTCATCTGTTGAATGGTTCTGTGAGTTTGTCGTAATATAGTACTAGATCAGTAGCATAATTTGGACAGTTCTGAACCACAACGTTTTTGGATCAAAGTAATAAAAAAATAGAACGAAACACCATTTCATAAAATTTAAAACAACAAAGTTAATGTTTATTTCGGGTAAAAGTTATATCGGTTTATCATGGGGTTTCTGTTATATTTTTTAAGTGATGAAACTGTCATTATGGTAGGAAAAGAAACAGAAGAAGTTTATGGTAAAATGATAACGTCCAGCCTTGTCATCGGGACGAGTTTGATTGTATAAGAAGGGTGGGGCTGGGAAAGTGCTGGGAGGGAGTTCTTCCGTCTTGTCTGGTCAACATCGCTTCCACTTCGGACAGTCTTTTCAACAGATTTATCGATGGTGTTCCTCAATTTATAACAGTTGACTCACACTGACAGTGTTAATATTGTCATTAACTTATACGAAGGTTGACAGCTTCACGGACTGAAAGATTTATCGATGTAAATCCTCCTCAAAATTGGACACAATGGCATTTGATGCTTTTTGAGAAAACGTTTTGAAAGTTTAGATTACGTTTTATAACGAATAAAAAAATATAAGCTTTATTTATAAAATATAAACTTGGTAGAATTATTAGTTTTTAATCATATGTAGGATTAAAATATTTTTGGAAATTAAGATTTTTCGGTCCGTTGAAAATATACATTATTGATTTAGAATTGGAGTCTGAAATTCTTTTGTGAAATTGTTTATGGAACAATCACTCGAACTTTAATAGGCACTAACTAATTTCCAATCATTTATAAACTTTAAATACAGATTCAAATTTTGAAAAAAAAGAACAGCTATGAAGTGAACTTTCTGTAAAATACATTTTGTTACAAATCGAAAGTAAATGTTAGTATTTACTTCCCTGTGGGAAATAGGTTCCCATGGGATCATAGATATGTCTAAAGGGCTAAAGGGATTAATTTCAGTTCATCTAAACAGCTGTTCTTAAGTTTCTAATTTTCGTCTTACAAGTTGGTAACACCTCCGCCTCAGAGCTAAGACATACCAATATCAAAAAATGTATCCGTCGTTGAGAAAAATGCACAGGAAATAAGCGAAGCCGAGCGGCGGAAATGTGACTACAGCGCCGTTAATTCCGGGATCGGCCGTTAATCTGATGCATTATTCAGATGAATATCTGAACGACAGTTATTCACCGTAATGGCGACACAAAACACGGCGAAGTCACATTAAAATGATTAATTGCACCAATGGCGGCCGTTCCACCTGGATTCACAATGGGTTACGTCAGTCGCCGTGCCGATGAAAAAATTTATAGAGTTCAACATGAAAGAAAAATATTATTTTTGATTACACATATTTTGTCGCGATGACGTTGTTGGAAATTTGAACGATGCAAGTTTGTGATTTTTTAAATTCTATGAGAGAAATACAGTAGCTTAAATAATGGCTATGTCTGAAGTAATGTGTTCAGTACCATTTAAAAACTGTTCTAATGACCGTATGACGTTACTTCTTTATTACCTTTCCAAGTATGAATGAGAAATGAGTGTAAGATGAAAGTGACGCGATCTTGAAGTCTTGTTACTGACTAACGCTGACATGTCCCATAGACAGGACTGTTAATTAATGGTCCGAATTATTTTCCCCTCTGAAAACTGCTTAATTAGTGAAGACGTTAATCCACACCAGAGAATACCATATCCTCCGACCATCGCACCTAACCATCCACAATTTGTGACCTCCAAGTAGCTGTATTACAGGTCACGCCACCGTCCCAGTGTGTAAGTTCCGTTACATTTATTTGGGTCTTGCAAATGGCCAACCTGCCTCCAGAGCTTAGATCCATGTTAAAGATCCAATTTTAAGACTGGCACGGTGGCGATGTCCTGTAATCCACCTACTTGAAGGTCACGAATTGTGGATAGTTGTGAGAGATGGTCGGTGGATGTGGTGTTTTCTTGTGTGGATTAAAATCCGCACTATTGAATACTACGTTAATCCGCAAAGCCTATCCTCATAATTAGACCAATTCGTAATTCAGAGGCCGTGATTTGGATTCCACGTTAAACTGTAGGTCCATTACTTGCCATCGGCTGTTGGGCTATTAATTAACAGTCCTGTCTAAGGAATATGTCAGCCTTAGTCAATAACAAGACTACAAGATCGCGCCACAATCATCCTACACTCAATCCTCATTCATACTTGGCTTAAAATACATACGATGTAGTATGGTTGCCATTTCAATGATCTAATCAAATCTAATCTAAAAGCTTAATCCGTCGGAACCAAGTCAAAACGATCGCCCGACACGGTTCCCAGTAATGTCCACGTTTGCCGCGCCCAGCACTCGGCGCATCGCTCTGCACACTTCACAATGCGCCGTTAACCTAGATTTGCGTCATCAACTATTCTTTATAACTTCCGGCCGTCCTAATATATTCAAAGTGTTTTGTCCGTAACAGCGAAAACGTCGCTCGATAGGACTCGGGAAATGTTTTAGCTCGTGAGTTTGGTTTTCTCACGCGCAAAGTGCTGATTGAAACTTTATCGTTTGAGGCTTATGCAGTTAAAATGGCGATCTTAATTTTAAGTACTTGTATACGAGCATAAAGACAGTTACTTATTCGTTTTGGCATGTAACGGTATGATAACTATCTCGAATGTTTCGATATACCGATAGTTATCGGTAACAAAGCGTAGTTAACCAGATACAGATTCTAATTATTTTGTCAGGTCGATTTATGTAACTAGAATAAATCGATTTATTCGGTTAATTTTTGTGTTATCTATGATTTTGTTTCGGAAATCAAATTGATCAATTTTTAAATATCCTTCAGGCATTTGGAATTTAGGTTAAAGGATATTTTAATTCTCGGAATGGCATGGACAAACTCAGAGGAAACACATTTAAATGTGAATAGGTCCGTGTCTGTAAACTTATTTTTCCTATTTTAAAAGTGTAAAGTGGGTTAAGGTTTTCTTCTACAAAAATATCCTTTTAAAATTAAATATTATAATCATTGTTACTGAACATATGAAATAATTCAGTATTCCAATATTATTTCATAAAAAATATCAAATGCTAGCTAATACAGTGGTGGGGGTTTTCAGGAGATTTTCTCTCAATTCGATCGTTTTGAATAACATAAATTCTCTACGATAAGAAAATCGAGTACTTATAATTTTGGTGTACTCCACGTTTCAATTGCATATGATTAGTAATATAGTGAGAAAGGGTAACGATCATACGTCCTACAAAAAGTATAAAAACAATTATTGAAAGTTGGGCTCGTTAACAATAAGGGACCTTACCAGTTTGGTCAGGTGACAGTTCGCCAAGGCTGTTGTTTTGTGACCAGCTCAAGTATTGTGCTGAACTGAATCTCGAACAAGTTTACGAATATCCTTGACAGATTTCAGTCATTTTGTGGGTGTTGGATAGTTTTTAATAGCTATTAAATGACTGTACATTGTAAAAGTTTTTTTTGATTATGTATATAGTTTTGACAAGTAAAATTCTTGGGCGTGTATTATACAGTGCTTGTATATGCTCCTACATGCAGTCGACTTTCCTTTTATCGCATCATAAAAGAACCGGTTGAATTCGAAGAATTGCTGTCATTGTTTATCTATCATAGAGTTACCCGGAGTAATTACTGCTTTAAAATTCTGAAACCTTTATTAATATCTCAACTAAATTGACCACAGTCCTAATGTTTGTGTAGATGGAGTCTAGATTTAAAATCTATTAATTTTTTTTAGATATAACAGTGTAATCATACAAAACTAAAAATCTAAGATGGAGAAATCCTGTAAATGAATGTAACAAATTTACGTATAAATTCCCCACAAATTGATCTTATGAGACTTTTAATTTATTTATTAATATTCCAATCTGAAAACGGAAGGATTGTAGATTATGCTACTAAAAAAAGTATAAAATATGGTTTACTTTATGAAACATACATGGAACATTTTTACCTTAAAGATTTACTTCGGCAATAGCTAAAACCCTATTATTTTAAAAGTCTGTAGTTGTAACATGTTTGACAACTTGGCAAGCAGTAATGAATCAAAACTGGAATTTTTATGTAATTTCAAGTTTAATGCAGTTAAAAATAGTTTAACTTTTATTACTGTACTAGTTGTTGTTTCTTCGTTAACAAAATTCAATTTACTGGTATCATAACCTATTTTACATATTACTGAAATATTATACAATTTTATATAGTATTTGCTCGACTAACATGATTTCTTTTTTTCCAGGTAATGGGGCTTTAGAGACAGATTATCTGTAAATTACAGGTACAGATTTGACTTGGTATTATTATATTTTAGTATAGTATACAATAATGTAAACATGTAACTATAAAAGAATTTGAGGTTAAAAATAAAAATGAAACAATATTTGACATCAGCCGTAAAACAAAAAATGGTGTATTTTTCACAATGGGTTTTATGTGTTTTATGTAGACTATTGTTTTCAACAAGGTTTTACGCTATTGTTTGCCATGAAAGATTAAATTTAAGTCTTCCAACAGAATAACAACCTTTTCGAACCCTCACTTAATAAACTCATTCTGCTATCACTCGTCTTTTTTGTGTTACATTTTATTCAACGTTTAACGTTTTTCATTTTCGTTATATCTCTTTCTGTCTATATACAAAAAGGTTTACTTAAGCACACCGTACAGTTTATCAAAGCATTTGCTCAAGTATTCAAATGTAGAATGGTTAAATGTAGAATAAATCTCACATGTGACAAATTTATTCTACGTTTGGCCTTTTTACGTCATGTTATTTTAGTATTCATACTAATTAGAAGCACATTTAAAATCCAGAATCTTTCTGCTCAAATTGTAGCATGGATATAACACTAATTTAACAAATAGTAATTTTGTGTTATATTTCACTCTCTTCAATTAATTTTACAACCAGTTTGCTTTCGTTTTAAATGGAATATATATTATAAGAGATTAAATTTTCTCTCAGTAAATTGTGTTTTTTTCACACATCTGAAGCCATGCTTATAAATTAATAAAGATCACACAAACGCTTTAAAGAATAGCGATTTCAAGCAAAGAAAATGTTCCGAGTTTTCTAAACTGAGCTTTTAAACGAAAGTCGTTCTAGAATTGACAAGTGAGAGAGATAACGACAAAATTAATGGATTTAAATTTATACGTAAAAATAGGGAAGAATTCATGTTCATTAGATAGTAACACGTCTTCGTTATTATAATGATAATTATTTACTTTTACAATAGAAGAATTACATAGCGTACATTATTTCTTAAAAATATAAGAGGCTTGCTGATTTTTGTTCTTCAAAGTCTTCTAGAGGGCTTCTCTCAGCAGTAGGTTCTTAATTCGTTTTTGATTGTTGCAATTAATTTACTTAACAAGTTTATTCAATTTGATGTTAAATGTTAAACAAAGTGGTGTTGTGATGACAAATTTTGAGGTTAGAGATGTTTCTAAATGGTGGTGGTTTGTTTCCAGTTTAAAAAATGCTATATTTTGTTTTACATTTAACGTTGTTTTCATTATTGTTATAACATTATTTTCTTAACGTAGAAAAGTATATTTACGTTTGCATTTCACTTATGTAAAAGTCGGTCAATATAAAAATAAAATATTTAAAATGGCGGTCTTACCTGTCATCTTCAGGCGTCTGAAGATGCCCGGATATGAGGTTGAAATCTAAAATCACCGCCTTCAGATCCTATATGGCTCAAGTGGAAGATTCAACCGCCATTTCCAATACTCTTAAGAAAATATTTATCGTCACGTATATAACCACAGAAAAATCAAATTGTATAAACCACGTGGCTCTATGAGGGCTAGTAGCTAATCTTCTAGGGAAAATTGTTATTTTCCTACACATACTAGGTAAAGCCGTACTTTACTCTCTGAAATTGAGTCTTTTAGATCCAAGGGAGAAAAAGTAATCCCATAAGAATAACATGGGAAAACCCGGGAACACCCTGTAATGACCCCATGCTATTCTAATGGAATTACTTTTTCTCCCTCGGGACTAAAATGCATACTTTTTCTCCCTTGGAACTAAAAGTATCAACTCTTTACATGAGGTAGGACTCTTTACATTTTAGGTGTAGGAAAAATTAGGTTTACAATAAATAGGAAGGTGATATTTGTCTCTATTTGATTCCATATTATAATGTTAATTGTGATGATTGCATCATCCCGTTTTTAATGTTTCATGAGAGCCATACAAATAACAAACATTGTGAAACATGTGTTTTGCTGATTGACTGTGTCCACTTCTCATCACATGTTATTAGTAAGAAAACACGTTTCAAATGTAAGTCTTGCGAGTAAATTATCTATGAGAGAACGGAAAATTAATTTTAGGAACGAACTAAGAGATAATTTTAGGGTCTCACCGTTAAAACTAGGATTAGTATTTACAAAAATCTACTTATTTTTCCCAAATTTCCGCTTAAACTGTTTTCACATTTGAAGAAAACACGTAGAAAAACTATTGTGCAGGTTCTTTTTACCACACATGAATTAACAAATACTGTAAAACCTTACTAACTTGACACTATGTGGACCCACGGGGTTTACCTAAGCATTTGCTTAAGTATTTAAATGTAGAATGGTTAAATGTAGAATAAATCTCACATGTGACAAATTTATTCTACGTTTGGCCTTTTTACGTCATGTTGTTTTAGTATTCATACTAATTAGAAGCACATTTAAAATCCAGAATCTTTCTGCTCAAATTGTAGCATGGATATAACACTAATTTAACAAATAGTAATTTTGTGTTATATTTCACTCTCTTCAATTAATTTTACAACCAGTTTGCTTTCGTTTTAAATGGAATATATATTATATGAGATTAAATTTTCTCTCAGTAAATTGTGCTTTTTTCACACATCTGAAGCCATGCTTATAAATTAATAAAGATCACACAAACGCTTTAAAGAATAGCGATTTCAAGCAAAGAAAATGTTCCGAGTTTTCTAAACTGAGCTTTTAAACGAAAGTCGTTCTAGAATTGACAAGTGAGAGAGATAACGACTAAAATTAATGGATTTAAATTTATACGTAAACATAGGGAAGAATTCATGTTCATTAGATAGTAACACGTCTTCGTTATTATAATGATAATTATTTACTTTTACAATAGAAGAATTACATAGCGTACATTATTTCTTAAATTTATTAGAGGCTTGCTGATTTTTGTTCTTCAAAGTCTTCTAGAGGGCTTCTCTCAGCAGTAGGTTCTTAATTCGTTTTTGATTGTTGCAATTAATTTACTTAACAAGTTTATTCAATTTGATGTTAAATGTTAAACAAAGTGGTGTTGTGATGACAAATTTTGAGGTTAGAGATGTTTCTAAATGGTGGTGGTTTGTTTCCAGTTTAAAAAATGCTACATTTTGTTTTACATTTAACGTTGTTTTCATTATTGTTATAACATTATTTTCTTAACGTAGAAAAATATATTTACGTTTGCATTTCACTTATGTAAAAGTCGGTCAATATAAAAATAAAATATTTAAAATGGCGGTCTTACCTGTCATCTTCATGCGTCTGAAGATGCCCGGATATAAGTATGCCGGATATGAGGTTGAAATCTAAAATCACCGCCTTCAGATCCTATATGGCTCAAGTGGAAGATTCAACCGCCATTTCCAATACTCTTAAGAAAATATTTATCGTCACGTATATAACCACAGAAAAATCTAACTGTATAAACCACGTGGCTCGTTGAGCCGCAAAAGGGCTAGTAGCTAATCTTCTAGGGAAAATTGTTATTTTCCTACACATACTAGGTAAAGTCGTACTTTACTCTCTGAAATAGATTATTAAAGTAATACATTTAGATCCAAGGAAACAAAAGTAATCCCATAAGAATAACATGGGACCAACCGGAAACACCCTGTAATGACCCCATGCAATTCTATTGGAATTACTTTTTCTCCCTCGGGACTAAAATGCATACTTTTTCTCCCTTGGAACTAAAAGTATCAATTTCAAACTCTTTTTTTAGAGAGTAAAGTAGGGCTTTACTTAGTAGGTGTAGGAATAATTAATTTTACAATTAATAGGAAGTCATATTTGTCTCTATTTGATTCCATATTATAATGTTAATTGTGATGATTGCATCAGCCCGTTTTTAATGTTTCATGAGAGCCATACAAATAACAAACATTGTGAAACATGTGTTTTGCTGATTGACTGTGTCCACTTCTAATCACATGTTATTAGTTAGAAAACACGTTTCAAATGTAAGTCTTGCGAGTAAATTATCTATGAGAGAACGAAAAATTAATTTTAGGAACGAACTAAGAGATAATTTTAGGGTCTCACCGTTAAAACTAGGATTAGTATTTACAAAAATCTACTTATTTTTCCCAAATTTCCGCTTAAACTGTTTTCACATTTGAAGAAAACACGTAGAAAAACTATTGTGCAGGTTCTTTTTACCACAAATACACGAACAAATACAGCAAAACCTTACTAACTTGACACTTTGTGGGCCCACGGGTTGTTGAGTTGCGGAGTTGTCTAGTTATACAGAACGTTGCAATTTTTCATGAATTTTAATTAACTAATACATTACAGACCCGAGTGACACATATAAATTTGTTACAGGACAATCCTTACATGAGTTTTATTATACACAGATTTAACAGTCTTTGAATTAGAAATACATGTTCTGAAAAAATGCTTAATTGATAATGTTGTTTTCTTCCAATGCTACAATGTTCTTCCATTAACATTGTTAAGACAGTTGTAAACTTTAATGAACTACTTCACCCTAACTTTGCGCAATAGTTTGACTGTCCATTTCAGCTCGTCTTGTGACCTTGAAAAAATCGAAAAGTACCAGTACTGTAACATAACTGTGTGTGTGTTGTGTCAGCTGTTGGCTGTCGAATTACCGGGTGTCGAGCTAGTGAGGTTTTACTGTATATTAGACACTGTAACACATAAAAGTACAGTAAACCCCTAAACCCAATCTCCGTATAGATCAGTACTAATTAACCGCTTGCAGATTACCGTGCGGGGTTGTGGTCAGGGAGTGATCAATGAGCCAATCAGAGCACTCTGGTGGGCTTGGCCGGCCCTACATCTTGTCCGTCTCTGGTAGAACATACGTCAAACTGTAAAACGTCATGTCGTGGTCTCGACCTTTACAAAACTGTAAGGATCGCGGATGTTTTTACTCAGGGTCAGATTCAAAAAAGGTTTATTAAACAAAAAAAACATTATAACAGGAAATCCTTTTATTGCAAGAAAGCACACATGTATAAATAAACAAATATCCAGAATCTGATCAAGCTTATTTGAGGACGTGATCAGATTCAGATTTTGAATTGCCCTGAAAACTTGGTTTTGCTAATCGTGAAGCTGAAACAAGTCTTATCTCAATTTGTCTGCCTGTTTGTCTGTGACGCTCCATGAGCATTTTACGCCGTCTTCTCCGAAAAAAAAATGGGAGAACTGATAAAAGTTTAACTTATTTCATACATTTTCTACATTCCAAAGAAGGTTTTTAATGCTTTAAAATGTTCGTCCCTGGAAAAGTATATAATGAGCATTTAAAAACTCACTTTTTACGAGATATTAGTCGCGTTTTGCTTTCAGTTTTCAATGAATGAATATTAGTTTGTTTACATTTGTCATTGGTTTTAAACCCATTTCAGAATCATACTATATTAAAAACGTTATTTTAATGTATAACTAATTTTAATAATGACATAAAAATGTTGTAATCTATTTAATTTTCCAGTAACGCTAAATAATAAACCAGGTTAATTATTTATTTTATTTGTACTTATTTGTTTAGGATTTCTAGTTTTCATTTTGGTATGATAATCTTTCTTCTTTTAAATGAATCCTACAACCCGTACAAAGGACGGGCTTACTGCTAGTATAGTACTAAATATTTTCCGATTTGAATTATTGTTAATATTTATTACCTTAAATATTGTATATATCCGCCTATGAACATTATAACTTAATATTCAATCGCAATGTAGTTTGGAAATAAACTACGCTGGAATAAGGCCTCTTTAAGACCATGAATTTGACCATGGGAAGAAGCTATTACCGTAGGTCTCATGGCAACACTTAAGCCCGGGACCATGTTATTTATCGTTTTGAGGTGCCCGGTTTTTGAAAACTGTTACGAGAATCGAACAGGAAAGTATGTTTTGGATGCAGGATATCTGGAACTTGTTAGAAGAAAACAATAAGACACTCGTCAGATCCCTCATCAACCCAATAGAGTCCGTCCAGATTGAATCTTGGTCTGTGGGGGGGAGGGTGGTGGGGGAAGCCTCAGTGCTCATTCCGGTCAAGATTACTTCCCCTCCCACGATGGTCAATCTTCTCAATAAACGATTCTTACGAATCTTTCCTCATCGGTTTGTTTCAAAGGAAGTTATTTGTAAACCGTCTATAATCCTCGGGAGAAATTGGGAGCGGGTTTCCACGGTAGGTAATTTCTTTTAAGAAACTGTGTAGAAACACTTGTGGAAGTGAGACACTATTCAGGTGTTTTAGCTTCGTAACGCCTAACAGTAAATTCGTGTTATTTTTAAGATTTGCCATATACCGAATTCGAATAGCATTACGGCTTCGTTGTGAAAGATTAGATATTCTGGGTCGCGGTATAGTTAATAACAATACTGATAAAATAAGATATATTAATAACATTCACACTTAACAAATACATATAGTTGGATTGATTCACAATGTTCCAACACAACCTAAACCCAAACCAAACCTAACTGTAATAAGACTTTTGTAGGAAAGATCAAAATCACAACGTTTTTTTATAATAATACTTGCTTAATCTAACATTCATTTATTCAACTCGTCCGAAAAAACAATTAATCATTACACTGGAACCTAGTGATCAACCAGTAATCTATAAATGTTTATTTTCAAAACAATAACAAAAATTCACTGGAAATGACGCACAAACACGTTAACTAACTGTCGACTGGTGAAAATGAGGGAAAACAAAATCAGCTGTTTATAAAATATACACATTATTGGCGTAAGCATATGATCAAAATGCGACACGTGTTTTCCTCATGAGCTTATTATATGCACACTTTACAGGCCAGTGAGGCTTAGCCCTAGGGTTAAATACAAAACTGAATATACCTATAGCCTACTCGGAGCATAGAGGAATCCTAAAAATCATTAAAATTGGTCCAGCCCTTCTCGAGTTATAAAATGGTGTAACTAAAACGACTATGTTTGATTATTTATATGACATTTAAATAGACACGAATGAAAAAAATAGGTAAATAAACCCCCAAAAATGTAAAGTATTAACGTGGCAAGTAAAACTGTTCATTTTGTACAGTATTTATCTACTTCATAGTTTTAAATTGACGATTGATACAGAAGGCATTGGATACCAAATCACATTGCTAATGGAAAATAAACCTACAGATGTAGCTTAGAAATCAATTGTTTTGACTGTAGAAAATTGTAAAGAAACTTATTCCCCATAAGATTTACATTAGAAATTTAAAACGCCATAAAATAGAAACTTTTGAAAGTTTTCTTTCACTAAAACCTTCCTGGACCCATAGAGAAAAACTTCCAAAAATTTCATGGTTATCTGATGAGTAGTTTTGCAATGCATAAAGGCCTTACATACATACATTTTTATATATAGAGAGATGAACCATTATTGCAGTTTGAAACAACGTGGTCTTGTATTGAATGATTAATGATCACGTGACAGGTCGAGCGAAGCCTCATCATCTGTAGGTGTCAGTTCTTATACGGGCTAAAACTACTATTGATGGATTTAATTTATACACGAGATAATTTGTTGATTACCTCATCAAAGGAAATACAGGGGTTTAATATAATAATGGTGGGGTTCTAAATAAAGCTAAGTAAAGGTATTATTAACTATTAAACTTCAAGAATTTGATTGCCAACATTTTCAAACGTTTTAGAATTTTTTAAGTTTAAATAAACTTTACATTTAAAGTAAATGTACATGTATTTTTCTTTAAACCCGCTTGTGATGGCAAACTACTATTGGAAAATTGTTTAGTATACGTTAATTCAGTAATCGATTGAAGGAATAGATTTCAATCTAATTCGTTCATACCTTCCCTAAAAGTATTTATTTAGTTCGGTGGTTTTAATTGTTGAGGGCAATTGTGACCTTTATCCATTTCCACACATCTGGTCACAGCAGAAGTCAGTTCCAACTCATTGACAACGCCTATAATAGGCGAACGCTCTCAGAGACGAGTTTCCTAATTGATTGAGGAAAGTTTTCCTCGTTAAACTTTTGATTGGCTGTGGCCAAACTGAGTTTTCTTCCTTTGTTTAAAATTCATTGTTTCCTGTGTTGAATTAGAGTCGAGGTAATATTTCTCTCAATTTACGTCACACATCAGTGAAATTCTGTAACGTTACTTACACACACTCCTAGATCTATCGATGTACATTAATCGCTGAAAATTTCCCTTAATATTCACCGTCATTTTAGCGAATTTCCCATAGGGAAGAAGCTATTACCGTAGGTCTCATGGCAACACTTAAACTCGGGACGATGTTTTTTTTCGTTTTGAGGTGCCCAGAGGCCAAAAACAATAGTCGTTAAAATGTGTGTGTCTATGAACACGATAACTCTCGTAAAAATGGTCCGATCGAGACCGAATTTGGTAGAGACGTGTATTCCTACATTTGCTGGGATAAGTTCATAATCCAAACATATCGGTACCGGAACCGGTAGTTTGTGGGGGTTTTGTCCTCAAAATTTATTTGTGTTTTTCATGTTTTTTCGATGTTCAAATTTCATTTTTAAATTTTATCTTTCATCATTAGAATCAGCTTAAAAACCTACACGATTTCGTTCTTTAAAGTCTTTCTCTATCTCCAACAGTTACAGAGATATCAAAAAATCTAAACACAGAACCTTTTATTTTGGGGCTCCAATGTTAATCTTATGATGGATAAGGAAAAACTCTGCATATTTTTGGATAAAACTTAATATTTAGCTTCATGTGGTAGAGATTCTACCATTTATAAAATACCTACATGGGTAGGTTGCCTTTTCACGAACTAACAAACTAATTGAGTGATAAGTTTTGGGTTATGTATACTTCAGTATTGAATAGAAGACATCAGCTGGAGTGAAACCATTGGCAGTTTTCTAACTTGGACAGTCTTCTGGCCGGCCATTTCTCTTTAATCAAGTTGGTGCTGAGTTAGATCTGTCCCCTGTCCCCTAACCCAGTTTCCTCTCTATTCTGGTTTTAAAGTTGGGCAGACCAACTATTTTACTAGAAAATTATATAACTTTACTTTAATTTTAATGGAAATGGCAACGTACCTAGGTACGTAGTTGGTTAGTTAGTTATTGAAATGGTGACTTATTGTCATCTAAAGATTTTACAACACAATCGCAACACATAGGTTTGAGTATCAGAGTCATACCAAAACACCTCGTCAGAGGCTATAAGTATTAGAGGTATATCAAACACCTCGTCAGAGGCTAGGTTGAATATTAGGAGTAGGATCAGAAACACCTCGTCAGAGGCTAGGTTGAGTATTAGAGGTACATCAGAAACACCTCGTCAGAGGCTAGGTTGAGTATTAGAAGTATATCAGAAACACCTCGTCAGAGGCTAGGTTGAGTATTAGAGGTACATCAGAAACACCTCGTCAGAGGCTAGGTTGAGTATTAGAGATACATCAGAAACACTTCGTCAGAAACTAGGTTGAGTATTTAGAGGTATATCAGAAACACCTCAGGTTGAGTATTAGAAATAGGATCAGAAACACCTCGTCTGAGGCTAGGTTTAGTATTAGAGATATATCAGGAACACCTCGTTAGAGGCTAGGTTGAGTATTAGAGGTACATCAGAGCCACCTCGTCAGAGGCTAGGTTGAGTATTAGAGGTACATCAGAAACACCTCGTCAGAGGCTAGGTTGAGTATTAGAGGTACATCAGAAACACCTCGTCAGAGGCTAGGTTGAGTATTAGAGGTACATCAGAAACACCTCGTCAGAGGCTAGGCTGTAGCGTCTACCCTGTGATCACTGACCTGGACGGAATACGAGATCGCGTTTGGGACAGAAAAGGTAATTCACCACATTCGGCTCCCTACTGGTCCAGTACGAACATTCAAATTGTATTTTTCTAATAGAACATCATATTTTGTCCTTCAACAATCTTGTGAGATCGATAATACCGACAGAGACCACATTAACTAAACAATTTCCTCTTCTATCACATCATATTGTTCATTTTTTGTGGTTGTCGAAAAGTAATTTGAGTTACAACCATGTATTACATATTCAAACATGTTCTTTTTAAACATTAAAGTATGAAAATATTGCAATTTAGGCTTACACATAGTTTAAAAGTCATATGTATTGTAAAACTTTCGTCTTGCTAATTAATATTTAATTTCTCATACTGCTTTTTTATTGCGTTAGCTTTAAATAAATTATTCAGTCGTAACAAGAGAATCTTGTTAAGGAATTTTTTGATGGATTTAGTACCCTTGTGCATAGGCCATTCAATAGTCATACTCGTTGCAAAGTTGGTACGCTTACCTTACAAATGTGGATATGAAATTTATTTGTACTTGGATTAAAATACGTTAACATTGTAATGTACATGATAGTTTTATGGTTTAAAACATTAATGATTCGAAGTATCAATTAAAGTGAAAAAGTATCAACGGTAGGAGTCATGCTAAACCAGCCACCATTAGATGGGCAATAAAAGCTATTAATTTTTATTACGTTCAGTGATTGTAGTACCTGATTCATAATCCTAAATTCCCCGTTTAGACACTGAGCAAAATCTATATAAACTTTTGTGATGGTTCGATACAGAATCAAGTTGGAGTAAACTGCACGAAAATAGTCCAATGAGGTCTTGGACAGCTGGTTCCCCCCTCACCCCCTCTTGCCCAGCATTGTTGCCATTTTTAATTTAGCCTATCAGCTGACGTAACTATATGCCATAATAGAATAAGGAGATTTGGCAAAACCGCACTTCCATTGGACTACTTTCATGCGGTTTACACTAGCTGTCTTTGTTCATTGGGATTCTAGTTAATGGCCCCGGTAAATGTATCAGCTGGTACATGAGCTACTTGAAAGTCATGAAATATGGACCGTTATGAGCTATGGTCGTTGCATGTGATATTCTCTTGTGCGGATTAACGTCCGCACTATTGAATCCACAAAGATCATCCTCATAATTATACCAGTTCTTAACTCAGAGGCAAATTTCTGGTTCAGATCCTACGTTAAACTGAAGATCCCTTAGATACAAAGAACATTTCAGTCTTGGAATTTAAAACTACTGACCGGGACGGTGGCGATGTCCTGTAATCCAGCTACTTGGAGGTCACGAACTGTGGATAGTTGTGAGCAATGGTTGGTAGATGTAGTGTTCTCTTGTGTGGATTAACGCCCGCACTATTGATTACTACGTTAATCCGCAAAGACCATCCTCATAATTAGACCAATTCGTAATGAAGAGGCCTTTGTTCGGATTCCACGTTAAACTGTAGGTCCATTAGTTGCCTTCGGCTTTTGGCTATTAATTAACAGTCCTATCTAAGGAACATGTCAGCCTTAGTCAGTAACAAGACTACAAGATTTTTCAAAATCATCTTAAACTCATTCTTCATTAATACTTGGCTTAATTACCTACCTGGATATGTCACCATTTCAGAAATTTAGGCTCAAATCCATCACACTCACCACACTTACTCTTCATTTATAAAGTACCCACTTAGTTAGGTTCGGTATTTTAAGTTTTGGAATAAAAAACTATTTTGGTTTTCATAAGTGAGTTTGTGTCTTATGAATACGAATTATAGTTTGATGGTTGCATCGCGAGAGATAAGGACAAAGTGTCATTGTGTCAGCGTAATCTATTGGGAGGGGTTACTTCAATCGATGCACAGAGAGTCGCTGACCCTTTCGTAGTTTACGCGTGCTTCTGTTGCAGTATCTTGAATGCAGTTGGTATTAAAAGTTTTAACTTGAGAAATGAAAATACTCTTTTGCCCCGTATGTGGCAGTCATAGCTGAGTGGGTAGAGTAATGGCCTGCCACCCTGAAGATCCGGGTTCGAATACCGGTCATAACACAAATGATATTTAATTTTTAGACTTCCATCGTTCTTCAGGAGAAAAGTTAGAGCGTTGGTCACAGCTACAAAATTAATCGTTAGTAGTATGACCAGAAAACTAAACACTAGACCTTGGCCAGAAGGTTATGCGAAAAACATACAAAACCTTTAACTTTCTTCATATGTCAGCGTCAAACATTTTAAGAAACACTAGCAGTAAGCCCGTCCTTTGTACGGGTTGTAGAATTCAATTTTTCCGAATTATTATTATCCGAAAAGACCGGTTTCGGCTTCTCTAACGCACGAAAAGTAAAAATAACTAAAAAATGAAATTCTGAGCAATGTACAGACGAAACTCTAATTTTATTTATATTGATATGTTCAACATAGAAAGCAGTGTTTTACATACATATGAAATATGTAAAATAAATTAGTATATTCATTACAGGTTCCTTATGGTGAGTATGCAGCAATTGCTAACCGTAATGTGTATGTCGGCCTGTACCCACGTTTATAGGCGATGCCTTCAATGCTAGAGGTATGTTGTACACGCGCAGTATCTAGATTGCGTCGACCGGCTGAAGGCGCTGAAGAAAAGTCACACTGTTGATTGCAATGCATTCTCTTTTCGCGAAGATATGCTTGTTTTGCATCTCATCCTTTTGATATGGATATGTCTTAGCTCTTGGGTGGGGGGGTGTTGGCAATTTGCGAGACCAAAATTTGAAACAGTGACGTCATATGGCTATAAAGACAGCTGTTTAGAGGAACTGAACGTATTCGCCACAGGGAAGTAAATGCTTTTTTATATCAGCTCTCCTACCGAATGGCTGTGTATAATTAAATCGAATTCCCTCATGTAGTGTATATCTGCGACGTGTGTTGAATACCTACTAACTAGTTTTCTGAGTATTTTAGACCCTTATTAAATAACAGGTCAGTCACGTAGAGTTTTTTATACATAAATTGTACTTACTTTTAGGACTTAATATGTATCAGACCAGTATAGGTAGGTGAAGAGAGCTAGACTTCCGTAGCTAAGGTCCCGGGTTCAAATCCTGCCAATCACTAACTGCTTTTCACTATATTATACAGTCGTAAACCACTAGGTCTACCCTAAAGTAATGTTTAAAATAGTTCTGGGTGATGGCCTGGACAGTCCTGGGGTTATAGGTACATTTGCTTCAATTTTCACTATTTTTGAAATGGCGACCAACCCAAATATGTAATTGAGCCTTGTATGAATGTGAAACGAGTGTAAGATGATTGTGACGCGATCTTGTAGTTCTTTGACTAAGGATAGCAGCCTTTGGAGTTTAACGTAAGCTCCAAACCACAATTTTATCTCTGAATTAGGAACTGGTCTAATTGTGAGGATGGTCTTTGTGGATGAACCTAGTTTTTAATAGTGCGGACGTCAACCCAAACCAAGGTAGGGACATAGTAAAAAAATCTTTATCTTTTGCGAAATCCAAATGTGGAGATCGATATTACCTCTTCGTCTTCCTTGTCGTTTTAAAATTCCTTTTCCTACACCGTTTCCCTCCATACTCACATCCTCTATTTTTATCTCTTCACCTCATGCATCTTATTTTATCATCCCTTAGTTTTATTTTGATTGACTGTAACTCCTCGCTTTTCTCTTGAAAACAATTAAAATTTTTAAATTTAGGATGAGAAACGACTGCGTCGAGATAATAATTTATAAAACTCTATCGAGAACTATATCCTAAAATACAAAAAACCATCTGAAGATAATTTATTCTAGAAGTCAAACTCTCCATGGTATATATTCTAACTAAAATATAAATAATTAGGGAGTTAGTTGTGTAAATAAGGAGCTCCAATAAATCGTTGATGAAATGTTACTAATTACCAAGATCACAAGATGGACCATTAGTCAACATCATTTAATAACAGTCTAACAATGCAGCTGGGCCCAATATTGAACCATCACAAAATCATCCCTGGACTTAATGCATGATAATAAATACGAAACAATCTGTTACTTCTGAAACATTAAGTGTTTATAAAACTTTAATCCTCCAGCATTTCAGAGGGAGCTTATTATACATGAAACGATGTATTACTGTTTAAAATGTTTTCTTAAATAATATTGTGTGATGGTTTTTATATTTCTAACTAAAGGTTTTCACTTAAATGGAAAATAAATATAATATTTAAGGTGTTTTTAAAGAATCCCCTGAAGTGGGATGAAAATATCGCCATTTCCAATCTGTACACTCGCTTTGTTTCACCTGTCATTTCTTTATTTGTTCAATTTGTCTCTTGTAACTTTCTCTCATTTTTCTTGTAACTCTTGTAACTTTCTCTCATTTTTCCGAAGTATTTTCCAGCGGGAATATCGTGTACTCTGTAAGTCATATATGAACATTCAGTTTGAGTTTTTTCACTCGGTGTGAAAGTGTTTTTGCGCTTGTGAGTCTGTCTCAAGAGAGAAAATACTTATTAAATTAATTAATTAATTAAATTAACAATTAGTTGGACTTTTCCAACGCGTCTTGTGTTTAAAATCTACACAACGTTTCGAGAGTTGGATAAACTACTTCCGTTTTCAAGTGCCTAACGATATTTACATTTATACAAACAAAAGGTTATTTCTACATATAAAAAAGAAACCGGTCAAAAAACACAACAAAAAATATAACTATAGAAATAAATAGTAAACAAAACACTATACTTAGCCTATTTTGTACATTCGGAAAATTGCAAACGAACGACACTAACACTCCGCCTCCGAGCTAGCGGACGTGAAAACAAGTAGGACGCACGACACGAAGGTCAGACCACTACTGGAGAGAAAATACTAAAGAAAATACTACAGAGAAAATACTGTATTTCGTTTTAGTCCCTAAAGTGACAGCTGGTTACATAAGAGTCGTAATATAAAGTTGTTATCTATTAAATTAAATTATTAATATTATAGTATTTTTATCCAGATAAATGTAATAACCACGCAATGGTCGAGTTGATAAAGAACACTTCCTAGAAACATTGAACTTATGATTTAACACCTCAATCACCTTTTTACGACTGTTGAAACGGTGGAGTCACCACATAACCCTCACAGGAGTGGGGTTAATCATAAAGGGGTGGGGTTAACCCTACCTGCCACCCCAAAAAAGGTCAGCAATGCTGTCGCAAAACTGAAATTCCACGGTTTGGGCCGCTTCCTATAGTAAAATTGCCTTCGGCGATAAAAATACAAAGAATACAATGATGAGTAAGATTAAGTATTTTATTTTCTTTGTATAAATTTTATGTTTATGTAATATTGTTTTGGTCGACTGACTGTTTATGATACAAAGAATATGCATTTTTGAACGATGTTTGCATCTGAATTACTCTTTGGGTGTTGGATCGAAGTGTTCGGGGGTTCTTATAAAAATCCAAAAGTCAGGACACGTCGCAAAATTAAAAATGTACGTTTCTTACGGCTATAATATAAAATTGCCTTCATTTTTAAATCTTCATATGTATTTAGAAATAAGGTATAAAATACAGTTGCACAGAAAAATGTTTAGTTTGGTAGGTTACGCTTTTCGATGGTTAAAAATGCTTTTTGAGTCTTTATAGACGATGAAGTAGAATTATGATGTAAATTATTGTGGTATGAATTAGTCTTGTTACTGACTAAGGCTGGTACGTTCTTTCGACACGACTGTTAATTAACAGCCCTACAACAGAACTTACAGTTTAAGGTTGAATCCGAACCACATTTGCATACGAATCTTATTGGTCTAATTATGCGGATATTCTTTGTGGATGAACGTATTATTCAGTAGTGCGGACGAGAATATCCAATCATCCGCCCATATTTTATAACGATCCACAAATCGTGTCCTCCAAGTAGCTGGATTACAGGACACGTCCGTCCCAATCTTAGTACGAGCTGTACTGTGCTATCTTTCAGATAGCATATTAGTGAGACTAGTTAAGTCAGGACCCAGAGTCCCAACGAGGGATTCCTTCATGTACGTGTACATTTTTACACGAAGTGACGTCATATGGTTTTAAAAACAGCTGTTTAGAGGAAATGAAAACATGTGCATAATCTAAGCCCTAAGCTATTTCGCTCAGGGAAGTAAATACTGTTTATTTTTATAGAGAACAGTCTCTATCTAGATTGCCATTTAAATTAATTGTGAAATTCAATTAGCGCCGTGTTCCCGGTGATGAGTCAGTAAATATATCATGTCTAGTGTTGTGAAATATTAAAATTGCAATTATCCACTGCAATAATCAAATGGAACCTGGATAATTAGTAATTTTTATTGATGATTCAAACCTTTTTCCCAGCGTTACGTCACCTAATTATGTGATTTAAACGATTGTCAATATTATAGTAGTTTGATTCATTTCCACTTGATTTTGATCCATAGTGTAGTTGAATCACAACCACACTTAATAACTACGTAGTTGGAACATTACTCTATGTATAAGCGCATATGATTAATTCCCTGTGTACTCTGTGGTTGGGTTGATCTTGCGTGGAATACCTCTGAGCACTGGACCCGGGCTGGGCACATGCAATATCAATAAGGCCCAAGATACGGTATTGATAACCAGGGCGTATTGATACGACCCTGTTTGATCTAGAGGTATTACCGGGCTTCCCAATCAGTGCACTATATGGACAATTATTATTCCTAATTAAAGCGGTGTAAAACTATATTGAAGGCCTTATTTTGATGGGACAGTGAACTCTCACATACTTTCTGTTTTTAAAAGTAAATGAAACGAAATGTAGGAAATAAAACCATCGTGTTTTGAAATGCTTATTAAAATAATACTTCAATAAATTTATATTTTAAAATATATGCCGTGACCGTCCTAGGTTTCAATGTTTACATTTTCTAATGACAACATCCGTTTGCACTATATTTTGACAGTTCGGGAAGAAGAAGAAATAAAGTTGATTTTTCAGATAAACTGCTGGATCGAAATTAGTGAATTATTTGAAATAATTTGAAATTCTCTATTACGTTAATCCTTATCCTCACCCAATATTTGACAGATGTTACTTAGTCGTGTTGTAGACACTCGTGTTTTGTCATTTTGTAAACAATTAAGAATTAATTAACAATAACTTAAATGCATCAGTAGAGCCTACACCTCTCAGCCTTTTTAACCCGTGCGAAGAACGGGTGCTTTGGCTAGTTAACAGTAAAAAGGTCTAATAATTTCGGTTTTCTTGTAGATTTTCTTCGCCAATAGAAATTGGTTCGTTTTGATTAGGAACGCTTTCAACTTTTCAGTGTTTGCATCAAGGAAGAAACTTTTAAGGAGGTTTTATTTTCCGTGATTTTACTATTGAGGGTGACTCCGGCAGTGTCCCTTATGCACCTCATTCCTAGAATCGATTGAAGGTCAAAACCCACCCCTGCTACTTTCTAATCGTTAGTTTTGTTGGTTTTTGTCCGGGGTTAGAAGTAGCCAATCATCCAAAGATGAATTAAGGACATTACGATACAAAAATTATGCCTCATAAGAGTTTGTTTTTATTGGCCTAGAGGTAACCTCCAGGTGTACCCTCTGAAAGGCTAACCATGGTTTTGTTAGTAATTTAATATCGTAACTGTTATTTTGTGTGCAACCATGTTCGACGTTACTTCGGTTGTTAGTTATTCGGTCGACTGGTTAACATCGTTTGATGTCCGGCATATTGATGACGTCACTGTACACACTACAACAGCAATATAGCCGTGTCGCTGGGGACCTGTCCAACAATCAGAGTGTACTGTAGTGTGTTACCTGGGCGGTGGCCGGCACAGAGGCACACACGTGTACCGTGTCTGTTTAATATTATGCTGTGTCGTCACCGTAAATGATCTCGATGCATTAGATTAGATTATTGAAATGGCGACCATACTACAAGGTAGGTATTTTAAGCCAAGTATGAATGAGAATTGAGTGTAAGATGATTGTGGCGCGATCTTGTAGCCTGTTTACTGACTAAGACATGTTCCTTAGACAGGACTGTTAATTAATAGCCCAACAGCCGATGGCAACTAAGGGACCTACAGTTTAACGTGGAATCCGAACCACGGCCTCTGAATTACGAATTGGTCTAATTATGTGGATGGCCTTTGCGGATTAACATAGTATCCAATAGTGCGGACGTTAATCCACACAAGAGAACACTACATCCAACGACCGTCGCTCACAACTATCCACAATTCGTGACCTCCAAGTAGCTGGATTACAGGATGTCGCCACCATCCCAGTCAATAAATATTTGACAGTACAATAAATAAACTTCGTAGAATATAGTATGTATATAAAATATTGGAAAGTATATACGGAAGATGAGCTTTGTTATCTGTAAAACGTCTCAGGAACCTATAAAGAAGATTGTATTGTGTCTAGACAATAAGTAGCAGAATTATGTGGCTAGTCAATTTTTTTCAAAACTCCAGTTGTCTTTGAGTCTCCGTGACGAGTGGACGTGTTATGCTTCTTATGTGTGTTATGGTTAGTGAATGGTTTGTTTGTAAGTTTTTTGACTGCTGTAAACTTTTTTGTTTTCAGTTTTATACCGGCTTAGTCCGGATTGTGTATAAATTGTGTTATGAAATCAGAAATCAGAAATTCTTTATTGCCGTATAAACACAATACATGCATGGCATCGTCAAGTAGTACATTTGACTATTATATTTTATTCTAATAAGTATTTAATTCTAATATAGCCTATCATTTCCATTACCATTACTTTTAGAAGATAAGTACTCAATAAACTCTTTTACATCATAAATACAAAGATCACATAATATAGCTCTTATTCTATTTTTAAAAGTTTTAACATTTAAACATTTAATACAGTAAGGTAACATATTATAAAGTTTTTTGCCAAATTCAGAAAAACTGGTAATAGTGGTTTGGAAGTTACATTGAGCTGGTCGAAGGTTGTGACTATTTCTTGTGAAATGACTATGTACTGAATCATTAGTCGCAAAATTATCTACATTAATTTTAACATATAACAAACAATCTAAAATATACAAAGAGGTAACTGTCAAAATTCCAAGCTCTTTAAATAATGGTTTGCAATGAGTCCTACTATTAACATTAAAGATAACTCTAATTGCCCGTTTTTGTAATAATAAAAGTTTTTTTACATTACCAAAATGTCCCCATGCAATAACCCCATAAGACATATGACTTTGTAAATGGGCAAAATATACAGCCTTTAACACATCCACATCAACATAAGCTCTAAGTTTTCTTAACATAAAAATACCTTTAGAAACTTTTTTACACACATAATCTACATGAGCACACCACTTAACATTTGACTGAACATAAAGACCCAAGAACTTAACACTATCATAATGTTATCATAATGTTATATGTTTGAGATATTAGTTCGCCTGAGGACGGGATCAGATTCCAGATCCCGAAACGTCGTGAAACTTTGTTTTACCTAAAATCGTGATGGAAAATGCCCGAAATACAAAGCTAAATAAGATAATATTAGTAGCTAGTCTAGTGTCTCTGAAATAATAACCGGTTCCTTTGCTTTTGAGATTAACTAAATTAATCCCGTCCGCGGGTGAAACAAACTTTAAACGCCAGTTAATATTAAACCCCGGACTCCACTTTGTCTGGGGAGAATGCAAAAACGCAATAACTTCTCATTTGGCCGTCCTACCTGCTGGAACACAGATTTATTTCGATTAGCGGGAATGAATTTAAATTGAGGAAACACTTTGTGAGGTGGCGTGCTTTCGTGGAAATGCTCAGACGTTTGTGCATCGAATGTTAATATATCGAAGTATTCGACATTTGTTACTTGGATTTATATGGACTCGTTAGAAAATGTCATAACTGTGTAATACTAAAGGGGATTTTTAGTGTTAATTAGGGTTTTAGATGTGGTATTAGTTGGTTTTAACTGTAGTTAAAATAAACTTGCATTTTTTACCTTCTCCTATTGCAAAGTATAATATAAACAAACTATTCTTTTCGTCAAAAGTTTCGAAATTGAATTGAGAGTAGATCTATTAGTTTTGAGTGAGGCCCCCTGAATAAAAAAAAGGTTGAAACGTAACACGTCCACTTGTCACGAAGACTCAAAGACAACTGAATAGGAGTGGGCGTGTCCTCCGGAACCGGAAACAACATGCCCACTCCTATTCAGTTGTCTTTGACAACAACAAATTTTCACAAGACGTTTAGGGATCTGGAATCTGATCCCGTCAGGTGAACTAGTATCTAAACCATACCACAATTAACACATAATCTGGACCAAACCGGTATAAAGCCGAAAACATAAAAGTTTAAAGCAGTCAAAAAACTTACAACCAACCATTCACTAAACATTACACACAAAAGAAACCAAACAGGTCCACTCGTCACGAAGACACTTTAAGACAACTGAAAGGAATGTGCGTGTCCCACCGGAACCGGAAACAACATGCCCACTCCTATTCAGTTGTCTTTGAGCTTTTATGACGAGTGGACATGTTACGTTTCTTATGTGTGTTATGGTTAGTTTACTGCTTTAAACTTTTAGTTTTCAGCTTCATACCTGCTAAGTCCGGATTATGTATTAACTCTGCTAAGTTCTAGATATTAGTTCGCCTGATGACGGGATCAGATTTCAGATCCCAAAACGTCGTGAAACTTTGTTTTATTTAAAATCGTGATGGAAAATGTCCAGAATACAAATCTAAATTACATAAATCAACCATAAATGATGAATTTCAAACAAAGAAACTGAGCACATTTTTATCTATTAAATAAAGAAAGTAGAATCAGTGAGGTTGCTTGCATAGCTTTGTTACTCTAAATGTTTGTATTTACTTCCCTGTGGGAAATAGGTTAGATCATGGATATGTCTTAATGGAATGTTTTTAGTTCATCTAAACAGCTGTTCTTATAACCAAATGATGTCACTAACCATATGGCTCACTAACCACATAATGTCACAGTTTAAAATTTTAGTCTCATGAAAATGAGCAGAGGTTTTCCAGTTTATTTTCATTAGCGACGTCTACGAATAATTGAAACCTAAATAATACAAGAGGCTGAATGTTAGTGGCCTAATAAATAAAGGAAAAGTGTGACAACTAGTCAGTTTAAAGTAGCAGTATATTAAGGTAAAAATATTACAACAATTAAGGTAAATTCCTCTTTACAAAAAAGTGTGTAACGTCACCAGGAAATATTCATGATACTAGCTTTCAAACCAGATACTCACTTTATTCTACCTGTCATGTTCTTTATGTTGTCTATCTATCTCGTGTAACTTCCTGCCGTATTTTGTTGTCGTATTTTTACCCCTAAAATATCCAGCTGAATTCTAAATTGTTATGGGTTGTACCTCCGCATCGAAGATCAATAACTGAAAAACCATGGGATTTACAAAAATTAACTAAAAACTAGAAGCTGCGAAATTTAATTTTCTTTATGAAAATTTAAAATTGTATAGGGTTATAACACAAATAACAAATTAAATTAAATTTTAGTAAAGTACTACTTATCGAAACCAAATCGCCCAGTATACTTTATACTTTTAACTGAAATATCATTCTGCCCAGGTAGGTATTTTAAACCAAGTACGAATGAGAGATGAGTGTAGGATCATTGTGGTGAGACTTCTTTACTGAATAAAGCTGACATGTTCCTTATAAATTAAAGCCCAAATTAACAGTTGTAGCTTTAGAAAAACGTGTTTTTCTCCTAGTTTGTGTTACGACCGTGTGACAGTTTTACTTTGTCTTTAGGAAAATTAAAATTTGCAATTTTATATTTTAGCTATTATTTGTAAGTCCCGTAAACTCCGTAATATAATCCAAAATATTTTTTATTCAGTTATTAATTAAACCGAAGTCAAACCTAAGGTAATTCAATGTTCACTTCGTCTAACGATATTGATTTTTTTTAAATTTCCCTGATAAAACAAAACTTCCCAACAAGCAATTCTCATCAAAGTTTCATTTCGCACTAGTTCTGTGTGACATCACCGATATTGTATAATAGTAAACAATTTCAGTCGATGAAATTGCTGTTTCCAATTAATGTTACAATGTAGTGATTTCAAAGGAAATTCGGTTTTCAGATGCTGAACTAATTTAGTTCCAATTTTGAGTATTCATTTTCACACACTTGCTACGTAAAGGATGAACTTGATAATTCTAATACAATAACAGGAAAAGTATTTTTACTTGTTAAAAATTAGTATTGACTCGAGAAAATCATGAGATTTAATTACTTTACAATACATAATATACAAGTTCCAATAACAAGTTTCTCTGTCTTTTGGAATGGTTTTGTTGAATGGAATGTTTCCTTAACAGAATCAAAACCGCAGTAGGTGAAAAGATTACTGGAAAGGATGACTTGATAATGAAATGTATGAAATTCATTGAACGTGATGGTGGGTTTGTTTCATTTGTTCATATATTTTTTTATAAACCTCAGCTGTCTTTGCCATAGGTCGAGGTACCGTAGCGGTATTAGTCACGTAGGCTAGCCAGAGGTGACCGCTCATGATCTGACAGGAGTCACCGGATGCTGGTTTCGATTCAGCAACCTTTGATTTAACTTTTTATTTCGAAAATTTTTCAATCACGATTAGCAAAACAAAGTTTCACGTCGTTTCCAGATCTGGAATCTGATCCTTAGAACCTAGAACATGACAATAGTAGCACAGAATCCATACTATACCGGTTAAAAATCTAAGAAAACCCTTTTTAAATCAGTAAAAAACGTTAAAATTCTACCGGAATCGCATAAAATGTCCACAATGACAATTTAAATAAAGTAAAATGTATTTACGCCATTTTGTTTCATTAATTTTTTCCTACAAAACGTATAGTGACGTATACGAACTTATATTGATATAGGCGTTTCACTTTAATTACAAATAATTTCCATAATTTTGATAAATCTAGAAAATGGTTTAGTTGTTATTGTCAGTTTATTGTTTAGTGTATTAATACGATATGGCATGTTAGAGCTACGACCTTAGAAGAAGAAGAAAGGTCTCTCTCGCGAGGGTTTCTTATATAGGGTATGACGTAAACCTCCCCTCTCATCCCTTCCCCCCGTGAACCCCTCTCATCCTCCGTGCACTTTCCCTTACCTGGGTACATTGTTTTTCCATCTCGTTCACCTTAGCTTGGAGTACGACGCGAATGTTTTACATCGCCTTTGAGACTTGGATGAAAGTAAAAATAGGTTGGTCGTCACTTTTAAATAGGAAAATAGTTTGTATGTACAGTTTTTATATTATTAGTGTAAAATCTTATGTTTGCGATAGAATTTTGTACTTTAAATTACTGAAATTACAATAAAAAACTGTAACGTCCTTTGAAATGTTGTACGAAACACAAAATAAATGTCGTTACCATTTTTAATTACTGCATTTTTAACTTTTTCCATGCAAACCAACTGTAAAAATACATGGTAAATGAGTTTTTAATCTATTTGGTCATTCTATTTTTTATCAACATGGTAGTAATTTTAAAATTTGATGAGCGACGGGTGATGGGTTTTATTGCATGGAGTTTAATTACTCATAAAGAACAAATTATTAATGTTGAAGGTTGATTGTAGAAATCATTCTTAACAAACTATATTTAAAGGAGTCCAGTAAACAAAGATCAGCTGTTTTTTATAAAAGTAGAAACCATCAGCTGATCGAGTGACTGTCGGGCGGCCAACCTGTGAGAGAGACAGATATACTACATGCGTCTACGTGTCTAGTTCATTGTTGGGATTGGGTTGATATCTTCGTGTATATTGTTCTGGTGTGGTGTCGTATAGTGTACAATGTTGTTGTTTAGTGCATAGTGGTGTTTCAAAATCTCATCAATATATTGCAGGTACATTTTACTGTAATGAAATTCTTTTAATAGTAACGTAGTTTAGAATATTTAAGGTTTTTTGTGATAAAGTAGCTTTCCCAATCATATTTCTATTTTTAGAGACATTTTTAAAGTTATAAATACCTATTTTCTGGGTTTTCGTGTTCTTACATCATGACTCTATTCTCTTTTACTACTTATTTTATATTGTTTTTTTTCACAAATAATTTTTCGCCAGTATTTAGATTAATTCAGTTTTATATTATTTCCAGATCTGGGCTATATGAATAACTTTTAGTGTATTTTCACTAGTTTAATTCACTAACAACTTAGTAAGGGTAAAATCGCTTTGTAAGCCAACATTTTTTGACTATTCATTATAAAATATTGGATTTTTAAGGATATTTCTGAAAATATATCATTTTTCGATGTTCTACAACATAATGAAGTGTTAGCAAAACTATGTATCTCAATTTTAATCTTCAATTTGTGATTTAATAACTAGTTTTTTTATAATCGTTTGTTGGCATTACTTGGAAACATGAGTTGTAAGATCATAGTTCTACTGTTAAGTCTTACTTACTCTGTTAATTTTCGTTGACACAGCAAAAAATTCAGTCCCAGTCATTCCCAATGAAAAATATTCGTTGTTCTTGTACATGGAAAACTAAAAAGTTTGAAAAATCAAATATTGAAATCGCTTAATTAATTAGAGTATAGTTGTTTATGTAAAGGGATAATGTACTCTAAAACTGTCTTACCATTAAAATACTGTAAATAAATTTTAAATAAACTGTGACATAGTAACTTTGGAAAATGAAACCGATAAAATACAAGTTAAAGTGCAGTACAAGGTTTTGTAGGAACGTATAAACACAAATTTCGAGGAAAAATTATTTATTTTTTAGCTTTATTGTAAAAGTATGTTAAATATACTGAGCAACGTTGCTGATATATTTGGACGTTATTATAAATGTGTATATGTTTAAACCTATTTCGTTGAACATTATTTTAAATTTATCTGTACAAAGTTTATTTTAATATTTGTTAAAACAATCTATCACATAGAAAAGTCAAGAAATTATTTTGCCTTTTTATAGCTGAAATATTTAATGTAAAAATATTCATTTGATATTAAGTTTTGCCACCAGCGTAATAAAGACACGGAACAAATATCAGCTGTTTTTATAAAATTAGAAACAATCAGCTGGTCGAGTGACTGTCGGGCGGCCGACCAGTGAGAGAGACAGATATACGACAGGCGTCTACATGTCTAGTTCATTGTTGAGTTGTGTGGTGATAGTGATAGTGTCGTGTCGATTAATGTAGTGTCGTATGGAGGAATGTTCGATCTGTTTAATATTGAGTGATTTAGCTTAAAACGTCTCATCAATATACTTCAGGTACATTTTTCAGTTATGAAATTCTTATTTTAGTTGTGTATTACTAATATTATTTAGGTTTCTTGGTTTTGTTACATCATAACTAACTGTATTTTTTCTGCTACTTATCTTATATTGTTTTTTTCACATAGCAGTGGTATTTTAGAAAGTATACAGGTTTACCGAATTTTATACTTTCCAAGCCTACAGTGTGACATATAAAAATGAAAATTAGTTTATTTTTTACTAGTTCCTTCACTAACTACTCAGGAATGGTAATATCATTAGCCAATAGTTTTATGAGAATACCAAAAAAGTATGTATATATATCTGGCAATGTTCTAGAACATGATTCAATCTTTTTTATATTACACGTCTGTATTTTACTCTTTAATTTCCAACTTAATAACCAGTTTGTACAATTGTTTATCGGTACTTTCAATGCTTGACTATGTGTCATTTTTGACAAAGCAAAACAAAATATTTTAGGACAAAAAGTGGTAAATTAACATTGAGCCCTACTCATTCTCCATGAAAAATAATTATTTTAGAAGGAAGAGATGTCAAGATAGTGCCTTGATTTTTTGTGTACAGTGATAGCATTCTCTCAAACTTTCTGTCTCTTCTAATATTGTAAATAAACTGTAAACTGTGATGATGCGTGCAGTAGTGTAAGTTTTTTGGGACGTATTGAACCAGTTTTTAATCATTACAAAAACGATGTTAAGTAATTGTTGATCGAGATTGAACTTGCGACTGTTGGTTTCTAAAGTGGGCTCATTAAATACTGGACTTCACATCTAATCATGCATGATATTTAATTTTTCAATCATAATGTTTTCTTAATCAATTATTCAAGTGATAAAATTACAATAGCGTTTTTAGCGTAGTGTTCATAACTAAAAGCGAAAAAGGCTCTTTTTTGTACGCAAATCGCTACGATGTGCCAAAAAGGCACTTTCGCTCCGTGTGATAAACTACAATTTTCATTATACATCTGAAAATAACCTTCTTATCGTTACAAAATTATCCCGTATCATTATTTGAGGCTATAAAAAATCATCATAAATGTTTTAATTTCTGTTTTCAAGTATCATGTCATTAGTAATAATAATATATCGCCGTTGCTGCAGATCTGCGTACTCAGCAAATTTCGAAAGTAATAATATAGCAGTAATAATATGACAAGTTTTTCGATGTCTGTCGATAAATATGAGAATCTATAAGGTTAACATAAGAAAATAGTGTAGGTTTGCTGCTGTAGGAAACACTTAAAGTAGGGATTTAAACAATAAACCATTTTTATTTTGACAATTTATGCCAACAAAATCTGTCCATAAATATATGTGTTTGCCTATTCTCTATATTATTATCATGGAAAAAAGTTTGCAGGTTAGCTGCGATGATAAATACATAAACTACGATTTTTAAGCATAACTGGTTGGATCTCAACCACATGAATCTAAATATAAAGTGTCATCCAAAAATATAGGTTAATAAGTGACTATATTTTTTACTATATTTAATATTAATTTTTTCGTATCCTTCTTATGATTAACATTGGAGTATCATAATGCAATGTGCAATGTGTTTAGATTTTGTAATATCTCGGTAACCGTTAGAGATAGAGAAAAACATTAAAAGTAACTAAATTGTGTAGCTTTTTGAACTGATTCTAATGGTAAATTCTAAAAAAAAATTTAATTACATGTGAAGAACGCAAAACCCCAATTTAGGTGTACAACCCCCCCCCCCCAAATACTCGAACTCGTACGAGAAATGAAAGAATACTTAATTAATAAATAATTTTTACGACTATTGTTTTTGGCCTCAGGGCACCTCAAAACGAAAAAGTTCCGTCCTCACATGCCCGGGGCTTTTGTAAGCCTCCCCGTCTTTTCCCGCTCCTCTGCTGCCGTCCGGTCCGGGCCCGTATGCCGTAATAACGGTCTCCTTCGGTGCGCTTCGTTTTCTCACCCCCACTCCCCATGCCTCCCCCCGGACTTAAGTCCTGCCTTGAGACCCACGGTAATAACTTCTTCCCTATGGTAAATTTTTAAAATTATATAGTTATGTTTTTAACTAGCTTTTTATTAATTTTAATTAACAAATTGGAAACAATCCTTCCATCAGCTTCTTCGACTCTTCCAACACAAAGTCAAGAACATTCTTCCATATTGTTTAATCTTTGTAATTTATTTGTTTCAAATAGTACCTAACTTAAGATATAACAAATAAGTTTAACTCGTTTAAGGTTGTATCTTAAATATCAGAGCTACTCCGACATTTTATTTCACTGTTATAGCAGTCGTAAACGTGTATATTGAATATGACGCCATCGTAATACGCCATTTAAACGTGACGTAAATTAAAATGAGATGTAAATTACAACAGTGGCCAGCGACCGTCAGCGATCCTGTGGCGGTTTGCTTAACTAATTAGCAGGGGGAGGCTTGGACAAATTTGTTCAGAGTTTAGAGGAGAAGCAGAGCAAATACCTGTAGCCGGGGTCCTTCGCCTGATTGACAATTTTTCCATTATGAAAATAAACATTCTTAGTTTTAATAATTTTGCCATCCCAAGTGGTTTTGTAGAAAAACACGTTTCCATTTTACTTTATACGTAAAGATTATTTACACTTACAAAATTCGAAAAAAGTTTGAAAATGTTTTTACCAATCAAATTATCGAAATTTAATAATTTATAATAGCTTTACGGACATTTAGAACCCCACCATTATTATATGGTAAGCCCCTGTATTTCTTTTGATGAGGCAATCAATAAATTATCTCGTGTATAAATGACGTGATCCAACAATAGTAGTTTTAACCCGTATAAGAACTGACACCTACAGATGATGAGGCTTCGCTCGACCTGTCACGTGATCATTAATCATTCAATACAAGACCACGTTGTTTCAAACTGCAATAATGGTTCATCTCTCTATATATGAAAATGAATGTATGTTCTCTATGCATTGCCAAACTACTAGGAAGTTGCTCTATAAGTGTCCGGGGATGGGTTTTAGTGGATTTTTCTTTCGAAAACTGCATAAGTTTTCATTTTATGGTGGTTTAAATTTCTAATGTTAACCTTATTGGGGAATAAGTTTGTTTACAAATGTTCTACAATCAAAGCTTCAAAGATTTCTAAAGCTACAGCTGTTGGTTTACTTTCCATTAGCGATGTGGATTGCTATTCAATGCCTTCTGTATCAATTTAAAACTATAAAGTTGTTAAATACTATACAAAATGACCAGTTTTACATGCCACGTTAATTCAGTTTTGGCGGTTTATATACCTACATTCTTATTTCGTGTCTAATTAAATGTCTAGTATTGTTTATTGGTTCATCTATTTTTACTATCTATCTAAATAATAAGACGAAGTAGTGTTAGTTACACCATTCACAACTTGAGAACGGTTCGTAACTGGGCCATGAACAAGAATATCAAAATCTTTCACAACGAAGCCGTAATGCTATTTGACTTCGTAACATGGGCAATCTTAAAGATAACACATATTTACTGTAGGGTGTTACGAAGATCGCCGGGTCAGCTAGGTAGTATGTATAAATAAAATTAAGATTTCTTTCTTTACATTGATTAGAGTTAAAATATCTTTGTTTTTACTGTGTTTACCCCCAGAAACCCCAAAATGGGCACTATTAGTAACGCTTCTCTGTAAGACGAGAGTTTTTATTATAATGAAACTTGCACAACGACCTACTACATTATGGTAAAGTAATGACATCTCAATAACCCAATTTTGAGCGATATTAGCAACATTTTAGGTTTTACCAAACATGTGATCTATTAAAGTGACAGAAAGAAATAACCAGCTGTCAAATTAAAATCAATACTAGTTTTTTAAATGAATCATTAAATTTTGACAAGGATATGTCTTAGTTCTGGGGGGGTGTTAGTGGTTTTTAAGATGGAAAACGTATAACAAGTTTCCATTGAAACTTCCAGGGCTATTGTATTCAATTTTTAATACATAAGAATAAGAACAGCTGATTAGATTAATTGGAAACATTCCCTTTAGACATATCCATGATCTAGTCTATTTCCCACAAGGAAGTAAATACATTTGTTGTATTATTTATTTCCACTCATTTTGTTTTTAGGTAAATATTAAGTTGGCAACAATGAGTATCTTTCTTCATCACATCTAGTCGTACAACCCAACAGACTAACTGCTACCATAGCCTACTTAGTTTTTTTATCGCTTTCGTATATACTATATAAATTGCCACTTTCTAGAAGTAAAATATTAATTTGATTTTGTTTGAAATTGAGTAAAATAACAACCACACAATTCTAAATTTGTTAAAATAATTTTCGTGAGTAATTAATTTTGAACTAAAATACCCTTACACTGAGCTAAGAAAATTGCAAGGTTAAACAGACTTATTAGTCTCAGGAAATGCTACATTTTGCTATTTTTCTCTTAACGAATTCTATGATTCGTTAAGAGAACATGTAGCTTTGTGAAATTATGAAATATTACGCAAAGGAAAAAAGGAAGAAAAGACGTGCAGACAATGGATAACAAGCCAACGTTTCCTTATCTTTGATTGGGGACCCGCGAAGGCTTGTTATTCTCTGTTCGTTTTTATACAGGGTGTTTCAGAATTCCCTACAAATACTTTAGGGCATTGTTCCAGGGTAAGAAACATATCTAAATATCATATTTAAATTGTTAGGAAGTCCTTAGTTACTCACACAGCCTCCATTTAGTTTTTTCACTTATAATTTTTGTTGTGGCAGATTTAAGTCGCATGCCTTGACATGAACTGCAACTAAGCTCTAGCGGTCACCTATCACTAAAGCTGCCATATCTCAGTTAATATTTGTCTAATTTAATACAATTTGGTGTCAATCGATTGTAATTACATTACCTAAAAAGAGTTATTCTTGTAAATTTTCTGTTAAATCAACGGTTCACGAGTTATTTGAAAAACACAATTTTAAATGGCCGCCATTTTGTTTTATGAACTTGAGAAATTGCCATAATATTTTTGTAGCTTTGTCGATTTGCCTTAAATGTTTGTGAAAAGTTTCAATTCCGTACGTTCAACCATTATTCAGAAAAAAAATTATGAGTGAAAAAACAAAATGGAGGCTGTGTGAATAACTAAGGACTTCCGGACAATTTAAATATGATATTTAGATATGTTTCTTACCCAGGAACAATGCCCTAGAGTTTTAGTAGGGAATTCTGAAACACCCTGTATATAAACTCGCGTTCCTAGTTCGGTGGTTCGGTAGTAATTCAATGTCATGCGTCTATCAACTGTTTCACGAGTATATTTCATAAACTTCTTTGACTTATAAACGTTACCTTCTTTTGATAATACAGTAATTAAAATAAGTAATGTTGTTTATGAAAACTTTTTTCCTTTTTTACTTTTATAGTAATTTTTTAGATTTTCAACATTACTCCTCTGGGCGAATCCAAATTGGACGTCACATGACGTCCGCATTCCTTGAAAAATTTTAAAGATTAGCCTCCAAAAAAGTATTTTCAAATCTAGACTTTAATTCATATTTGTTTATGTTTCGTTAATTTATCCCACTACTTCATTGTTTAAATATTGTTGTCGTTCGTTTGATATCACTTTATTGATTCTAAATGTTATTTATTTAAATTTGGTATCGTATTTTGTTGTAAGTATCGGGAAACACATATAGTAGATGGGCCAGAAATTTGCTTCCATGTGAAAAATAGTCAATTTAATGCAATCTGTAATTGGATTTAAACCTGATTTATAGCATTTATACAGCAATAAATAAATAAATCATATTAATAGCTTAGCAAGTAGTTTTTAAAAAATCTTCCACTTTCGTTACGAGAGATGCTTCAATTCTTACCAGCCACCCAAACACGAATCCAATTACTTAAATTTATTCGTGACTTCTAAGGTTTACTACGTCAAGAAAGTCGTATATTAAAATATAAAAACGTCATACTCAGGATTGTATTTAGTTTTTGTCAATAAAAATCTCTATATATAAAATTGAATGTATGTCTGTCTGTATGTATGTATGTATGTCCTTTATGCGTTGCCAAACTACTCATCCGATCGCCAAGAAATTTTAGGAAGTTGCTCTATATGTGTCCGGGAAGGTTTTAGTGAAAAAATATTTTCGAAAACCCCATAAGTTTCCATTTTATGGCGTTTTAAATTTCTAATGTTAACCTTATGGAGAGTAAGTTTGTTTACAAATTGTCTACAATGAAAACATTTGATTTCTTAGCTACAGCTGATTGGTTTACTTTCCATTAGCAATACCGTATGCTTTTTATCCAATGCCATCTGAATTATTCATTAATGTTAAACTATGAAGTAAATGTGTACTGTAAAAAATGAACAGCTTTATTCACCACGTTAATAGTTTACGGTTTTGGGGGATTATGTATTTATATTTTTATTTTCTGTCTGATTAAAGTCACGTGTTTGTATGATAATTACAATGTTTATATTATTACGTTTATTATAATAATCAGCTGTTGTATATCTTTCCTATAAAAGCCGTATTACAGTTAGGTTTCGTTTGGGTTTGGATTGGATTTGAAAATTGTGAATTAATCCACTCAGATTTATTTGTTTTATGGGAATGATATTAATATGTTTTATAGTTTCAGTATTGTTATTCACTATGCAGCGACCCAGAATATATAACCTTTCACAATGAAGCCGTATTGCTATTCGACTTCAGAACATGGCCAATCTTAAAGTTAACATGTGTTTACTGTGAGGCGTTACGAAGTTCGCCGGGTCAGCTAGTGAAATATAAAAGTTTGAAATAGAAAGATCATACGTGGTCGTGCTTTAAGGGAAACCGAATCTAAAATAAGGTAGAATGAAGTAAGAATGAGTTAATGGGATATTAAATGTTCAGTTTTATTAAATAACCTAATAAATTCGTGTTATTGCTTAAAATTTTGGTTATTAGGTAAAAGCGAATTTTAATCAATGTATTGTTATTGCCATTTTGTTATGTGGGTTAGGTATATTAAAAAACGTCTGTTGGTTTCGTAAAATGTGTACAGAACCAGAGACCTCACTGTTCGTCTGATTTGTATGAAATCACGTACACGGGTGCACTTTGGCTTTATTTCCAGACTATTTTTTTTAATTTTGACATTGACATGTCTTAACTCTGCGAGGGCGATTTGTAAGATGAAAATTTTAATCAGGTTTACATACAACCTACTAGAGCTATTTTATTGGATTTTTATTATAAAAGAATAAGAACAGCTGTTTAGAAGAACTGAAAACGTCTAACATATGACATATTTCCATAAGGGAAGTAAATACAAACATCTTTTACAGTCTAATTATTTATAACTCTCTTGTATATTTTTGTTTGGATACTAGCGGTTTTTTATGTGTTATGAAGTTTTACATTTACCTATTTCATACATGAAAGTGTCTCTAAATGACTGAATACTAATAAAAAGTCAAACTTTTTAACGAATATCCCACATACGTATGTGAGAGAAATAAAAAATAAATAAATAACACATACTGTCGTGTGTAAGATGCTTCGGGCTAGCATTGCGATGTGATCTGCACGCCCTCAAAGCAGTGCAAGCCACATTCAATACACGAGCATCAGTATACATGCACATATAATTAGGAGAGCGCCCCTGGCGAGTCTTTGTGTAAATTAAACCCTCCCAGGCGACAGACACCGAGATGAAAAACCACGCTCGCTATATCCATGTTATATGTTTGTGTTTTTTTCTAAAACAAATTTTTATATGTAAATTATTACAAGTTAAAAACTGTGTTCTAAAAACTGGTTGTAATTAAATTTAAAAACTTTGATAAACCAAGTACAAGTTATACCGTAGTATTTTCCATATATTATTCGAAACTCTTAACTTTGCGAACAGTTTTTATTTGATAAAATTGTAAAACAAGTGAGTTTTACGTGTAAAACTGAGAAATTTGCAATCAAGTCTATTTCATGTTTCTCTGACTTTTTATTTCGATTTAAGAACCCAAAAAATCTTTTAAGCAAATATCATTACGCTCATAATGGTGTTGTTCATATTTCAAACTTTTACAGTTCTTCTTAAAACGAATATTGGGTTTTACGTTTTATTGACTATCACTCACACCTTACCCTTACACCATACACCATACACTTACACTCACCCTTACACTTTCACCTTACAGTTACACCTTACACTTACACTCACCCTTACACTTTCACCCCACAGATACACCTTATACTTACGCCTTACACTTACACCTTACATTTATACCTTACACTTACACCTTACACTTACGCCTCAAACTTACACCTTACACTTACGCCTCAAACTTACACCTTACACTTACCCCTTAAACCTACATCCTACAGGTACACCTTAAACTTACACCTTATACTTACACCTTACACTTACACATTACACTTACACCTTACACTTACCCCTTAAACCTACATCCTACAGGTACACCTTGAACTTACACCTTAACTTACATCCTCCACTTACACCTTAAACTTACACCATACACTTACACTAACGCTTGCACTTACACCTTACACTTTCACCCTACAGTTACACCTTAAACTTACACTTTATATTGACACCTTAAACTTACACCTTACACAAAAAATATGTCAAACAATAATTGTACTTGTTTTTAATAATTTTATCACACTCATTGGTCTCGCTGTCAGTAGCCCAATGCCAATGTCCTATATGATATGGCAATTTATAACAATTCTTATATTAAAACATAAATGGTTATGTATCTTTAGATCACAATATATATAAACTACACAGATTATGCGTTGTGTTTTTAAATCTCGAGGCTAAAACCATCTAATGTTACTCAATACCCATGTCTCAAAATCTTACTATTAGTTAAAAAACATAGTTCTGGAATATACTTTAGAACACATTATAAGTAGGCTACTAATTAAGAAAACCGACAAAATGCAATGTTCCAATTACGTGCATGAATTTCGTCTGCGAAACATTTCCAAAACAATTTAAACTAATCTGGACGATAGGAGTTGTCCAGAACTTGTGTTACGTCATTAATACTGTTTGTGTAGTTTGGACAATCACTGCCTCATCTAGACTCTCTTGTCTGTAGTTTATTTTTTTTTCTGAATAAAAATTTAAAATCAACGCGAAACTGTTGTATAAATTTATTTTTTTAGTTATAGTTTTGGTATTGCATTTGTTAAGTTTAGTAAATTTGTGGGAAGGTCGTGGGTATTGTTCATAACTTTTGTATTATGCGAAGGTAACAGTTTAGGAACAACTTTATTTAAATATACTTTATATAGTTTATAGGTAAAAGTTTAACTGATTCCCAAAATCTTTTGATTAGGATAAGCTACTCCGGGGATAAAAGATTTGTTTCCTATACCAACAGTGGAAATAGAATCGAATGGATTTAGTTAATTATTTTAAAAAAAAGTTACTTACACCGCTTTGTTTAAAAATTACAGTTAAATACTAAACCATATTATTGACCACACTTCCTGTACACACTGTCACAATCGGAATAATGTTTTAATATTTTCATTGCTGTCGTATTAGCTGATTTCCCATAGGGAAGAAGCTATTACCGTAGGTTTCATTTTAAGACTTAAGCCCGGGACCATGTTATTTTTTCGTCTTTAGGTGCCCAGAGTCCAAAAACAATAGTCGTTAAAATTTATATATATATATATATATATATATATGTGTGTGTGTCTGTTAACACGATAACTCTCGTAAAAATGGTCCGATCGAGACAAAATTTGGTAGAGACGTGTATTCCTACAAATGCTCGGACGAGTTCGTAAACCAGACATATCGGTCAATGGGAACGGGTAGTTTGGGGGGGTTTTGTACCCCAAAATGGGGTTTTTTGCGTTTTTCACATGTAATTTTTAAATATTTCTAATTTTATATTTCACCATTGGAATCAACTTAAAAAACTACACAATTAAGTTCCTTAAAGTTTTTCTCTATCTCCAACGGTTACCGAGATATTAAAAAATCTAAACACAGTACTTTGTATTGTGGGGATCCAATGTTAATCTTATGGAGGATAGGGAAAAATTAATATTTCCCATATTAATCAATATTTTTGGTTAAAACTTGATATTTAGCTTCATGTGGTTGAGATCTATCCATTTATGCTTAAAAATAATAGTTTATGTGTTTATCATGGCAGCAAACCTGCATACTCTTTTCCCATATTAATCATATAGGGAATAGGCAAACGCCTTTATTTATGGACAGATGTTGATAAAAGTTGGTATAAATGTTAAGATAAAAATTATTTATGGTAGAAACTAATTCTTTTAGTGTTCCTCACAGCAGCAAACCTACTCACTCTTTCCCATTTTAATCTTATAGAGAATAGGCAAATAATTCTCATGTTTATGGACAGATTTTATAAAACTTGTCATATATTATTATTATTATTATTATTTTGATTTGGAAATTCGCTGAGTACGCAGGTCTGCTGCGACGGGGGTATTTTAATTGTACTATGGAATTAGCACATGCAATCAGATTATACGTCTATTGTCTATAACGGCCGAGATATGCATTCATGAGTATTATATGCGATTAGCGTTAGTAGGCATTGTCTGGGACAATTATTGGCTTTGAATGCACTATTAGCAAATCTGAATCTGATTGTGAAATGGTCAACTACCCGGGCAGGTATTTTGAGCCTAGTATTAATAAAAAGTCAGTAGAAGATGATGTAATGCGATCTAGTGATCTTGTTACTGACTAAGGCTGACGTGTTCCTTAGACAGGACTGTTAATTAATAAGCCCAACAGTAAATAGCATTGAGGGACCTACAGTTTAAGGTGGAATCGAAACCACAAATTTCTCTATAAATTACGAACTGCTGTAGTTAATTATGAGGATGGTATTTGCAGATGAATGTAATATTCACTCGCATCCACCGATCATCGCTCAAAACTAACTATCCACACATTATAATATCGTATACCCTGATCATCAATCATAACTATCCACACCTCGTAATATCGCATCATTCTATAACTATATCCACTAATAACTATCCATTCATAACTATCCACAATTCTTCGAATTATTCAATGAACTGTAGGCCTACTGATCCGTAAGCAAAATAAAAAGTGTGATTTCAAATTATATTTCATTTAGTAACAGTTGTAAATACTTTGATATTGGTACGTATTAAAACTGGAAATACCCCGTTGAAAGTTTACAAAAAATGTATTCATGTTTTGGAAAAAGAAAATGTGGAGCAACAAAAATATGGACGCGTGGAATTTGATTGGAGCTTGAAAGCCACGCACCAATCAGTCCGGCCTTCGACTTCGTTTGCAATGTAAATACCAGTTTTTACTTTGGTTTTTACTCTATGTCGTTCCTACCCATTGCACAGCAGCTTTCATTCGTCGGACAATGGGTTGTATGATTTATAAATGTTTGGCTTTTCTCAGGAAAAATGTGTTCTTGGTTAAGTTTGTATTGTATTTTCATTCCATTTCGTTCTGTGTTTTATAGTAGCTAATACACATCTTAACCCAAAGGGTGTGTCCTGTATGTCCTGTAAGCGACTGCTTGTAGGTCACGAATTGTGGATAGTTAAAAGCTTAAGGTTGTGGATACGATATTCTTTGATGTCGATTAACGTCCACACTATTGAATACTACGTTCTTCCGCAAAGACCATGTCAGCTCTAATCAGTAACAAGACTACAAGATCGTGCCACAATCATCTTACACTCATTTCTCATCCATACTTGACTTGCATACCTAAGTTATAGTTCTCAAACTTACAAATATTTGTGGTTTGTAACAAATAGTAACGGATGCAACTTGAGAAGGTTTTATTTGCGTGGTTTTCCGCAACACCCAACCATAAAGGTTAAGCCCTGCTTCTATCTGATCTCGAGGACGGATACGTTTGCAATGGAAGATTTTGTTTGACTCGATCTATCTTATGGATTCCCCAGAAAGTCTTTTTTAAAGACAATTCCTTTCATCAAATAAACTTTTTACTAAAATAATAGATACTGAATTTTACAATTTAAATATACAAAACAAAAGTCGTGTTAGTTACAACACTTATAATTCGAGAACAGCTGGACCGATTTAAATGATCTTTGATTTTTCGAATTCGTCTCTGCTCCGAGTAGACTATAGACGTATTCAGTTTTGTATTGGACCTTAGCGGGAAGCCCCACTGGCCTGTAAAGAGTAAAATACGTGATGAAATTCGATCATATGCATCCATCAATAATGTGATTATTTTATTAACAGCTGATTTTGTGGTGCTTTATTGTCATCAGTCGACAGCTTTTGGGCGTCATTTTTAGCGAATATTTGTGATTTTTTTAATGTATAGATTGCTGGTTGGTTTGTTCGTCCAATTGTAATTATTAGTTTTGGTTTTGTGCGAGTGGAATCAATGTATGTTGGATTATAAACAATGCTGTGATTATGAAAATTTAATCTTTCCCATTAAAGCTGTGTTGCAGAGTTTAGGTTGGATTGGAAAATTGTGAATCAATCTACGATTTATTTGCTTTGTGGGAACATTTTAATATGCCTTATCGTTTCAGTATTGTTATTAACTATGCCGCGACCAAGAATATATTTTCTTTCACAACGAAGCCGAAATGCTATTGGACTTCAGAACATGGCCAATTTTAAAGTTAACACGTATTTACTGTTAGGTGTTACGAAGTTCGCCGGTCAGCTAGTAAGATATAAAACCTTTTCTGGATAGTCGATATAATAATACTGGTTTTGTAATAAACGTTTGACTTTACAACTATCTTATCTCATAATCAATAACTATACTTTCTCCCTCAAGTACGTTATTGATTCTCCAACTCCCAAACAAGTTTACTATTCTCCTAGTTTCTAAAGGTTGTTTATTGTCACCTTCTCCTCTTCTTCTCTCAATTGAAGAAAGTTAACTCTTTTTCTCGTACCCTTGTGAGTTTTTACACATTTCCATCGTCTCTAAAGTGAGCTTCCTAATTTTCCCATCTCCGAAGTGAAGTTACCGTTTCCATCGCCTTTGTTCAGAGTATACCGTTTTCTTTGTCACTCATGTGAATTGAGTTTAATATTTTACCCAGTCTCTGAAGCGAGCTTCTATCAAGTTAAGCGAGTTACTATTCCCCGTCCGTAAGCAGTCTGTGTGTGAGCAGCCCTTATCCGTTGTGTGGTTGCCGTGCCGCCCAGCCAGTACCTTGTAACTCTCGCTAGCCACGCGAACCACCACACTACAGTATCGACTGCCGCCCAGCCCTTTTGTGTATGAAATACAGTTTTTTTGTGACAACGGTTTCAACAAGAAACTGTTACCAAAATTGATCAGTTACCCTGTAACCGTTTTTCATACTGTAATCGATAAATCCAACTTAAAGTATTTCACAATGTGTATCATTTTAAAGTGGTGTATTTTTTAATCCTCCATACTGTATCCAGCTGTTCGTTGCGCTGTCAATTTACGATTTGCCAAAATTTATAATCAGCTGGTGTTCATCAGCAACAAAGTACACGGCATCAAACTAATTACACTTGTCTCATTCACTCTCCACGCAAATTTAACTTGAGATACCTTCCTTTAAGTGCTGGTTGGTTTCTAATGAATATCATTCATAATACATACTACTACAATTCTTACTACAAGTAGAGTAGCTTAGGTGGACGCTCTGTCTCAGTGAGTCAAAGGTTGTTGGATCATCAGTCATCATCATCATCATCAGATAATCTTTCATTAGACTGGGACGGTGGCGTGTCCTGTACACCAGTGGTGTAACGAGCGATGGTCGGTGTATGGCATATGATCTGGCTTAACGGCTTAACGTCCGCACTATTGAATACTGAGACCATCCTCACAATTAGACCAGTTCGTAAATCAGAGGCAATGGTTCGGACTCCACGTTGAACTGTAGGTCCCTTAAATATGCCACTGACTGTTGGGCTACAAGACTACAAGATAGCACCACAATAATCTTACTCATTTCTCACTCATTCTTGACTTAAAATACCTACCTGATTAGGTCGCCATTTTAATTACCAACTAGCCAACTAACTAAATACCTAGGTACGTTGCTATTTCAATTAAAAGTAAAGTAAAGTAATATAATTTTCTAGTAAAATAGTTGGTCTGCCCAACTTTAAAAACAGAATAGAGGAAACTGGGTTAGGAGACAGGGGACAGATCTAACTCAGCACCAACTTGATTAAAGAGAAATGGCCGGCCAGGAGACTGTCCAAGTTAGAAAACTGTCAATGGTTTCACTCCAGCTGATGTCTACTATTCAATACTGAAGTGTAAATTAAATAAATTACATAACCCAAAACTTATCACTCAATTAGTTAGTTAGTGAAATGGTGACCTACCCATGTAGGTATGGCATTTTAAGCCAAGTATGAATGAGAAATTAGTGTAACATTATTGTAGCGCGATTTCGTAGTATTGTTACTGACTAAGGCTGACATGTTCCTTTGACAGAACTGTTAATTAATAGCCCAACATTCAATACCATCCGCACAATAATTAGACGAGTTCGTAAATCAGAGGCAGTGGTACGGATACCTCGTTAAACTGTAGGTCCCTCAGATATGCCCCTGACTGTTAGGCTATTAATTAACAGTTCTGTCAGCTTTGGTCGGTAAAAAGACTACAAGATCGCATCACAATCATCCTACACTCATTTTTCATTCATACTTGGCTTAAAATGCCCACCTGGGTAGATCTCAATCTCAGTAAATAACTTACTATCATCGGTCGCCTCACTCCGCTACGGCACCTCGCTGCTTTAAAAAATGTTTGTATTTACTTCCCTGTGGGAAATAGGTTAGATCATGAATATGTCCAAAGAGAATGTGTACAGTTCATCTAAACAGCTGTTCTTACTCTTTCAAATTAAAAATTCAATACAATAACCCTGGTTTGTAATAGTTTCTATGGAAACCTGTTACATATTTTCCATCTTAAAAATCACCAACCCCTCCCCCACAGTTAAGACTTATCCATGTCAAAAACTTATAAATAGTGAATCAGTTTATCATAAGAAAACTGAAGTTTTAGGAGAAGGAAGTTACACAAAGAGAAATTAAAGTTCGACTAAACATTGCTTTACACATGCTTTAAAAGGTATTAAACAGAGAAAATGGCCGTAATTTATCTTATTTTCTTGTTTCAGGTTTGTTTACTACGTGTTGACTGTATTGTTGTTTTGCTGATTTTTTGTAAGTATCATTTTAGCATCCTAGTATATGCTTTCAGACTAAAACTGTATGGTATTGTTTTGTAATATTCATAAATTGAAGATTACGGCGATACTGGACCCATTTGTCTATGTTTATTGGACTATTTATTACTGATCCAGGCAATCGAATCTGATGTGAGGAATAAAACTACTAGTCATAAAATCCCTGACACTCGTTAAAAAATACCCTCTCAGTATTTGGGTGGGTCTCACAAATATGTAAATGAATGTACTGTAGTTATTAATGACTTCCGCTTCTAAATGTTTCAAAAATTATAAGCCATTTATTGCTCCTAAGACACATTTCATTTGAAATTACCTCTGGATTAACCGCCGAATATAACCGTCGCAGTTCATCTAATATTCTAAGTAGGCTCAGGAGCACTTAAGGGAAATAATAAATAACAAAGGCTCGCGCAAGGAGTTTTATTGTTAATTAAGAACGGCGGTATAAGTTCGCAAACAAAACAGGGAGGAAAGTTGTTGGTCGGCAGCGAAAACTCTTTTCTTCTTGGATGGATTACGTGGGGCATAGGATTCAGTCCAGCTGAGAAAAAACACTAGTGAAAGATGTAGTGTACATTATTGAAATATTGTATTTCTTTTGAAAATGTTGCGTATTAAATTTTCATGAAATACAGTACCTCTGTTAGTTTCTAAGAACGTTTAGACGGAAGTAAAAATTTAAAAATATGAATCGAAAAAAAGAATCAGCCCACTAACTGATATTATCTCATTGTTTCCTTTTCTGTCTTCATTATACCTTTTTTCAAAATTAAAATCCGTACAAGGAATATTGACAACGTAAACTATGATAGAGAAATGATGAAAATTCCATCTTGTCGGGTAATTATAATTCGTATATTGGTTGTTCTGGTGGTGTAGTTAACGGTTTGAAATTTGTGGAGGTCGTGGGTTCGAACCTCTTTCAAAACGTGTAGTTTTGGCATAAATGTGAGTTAAAGGATGTTTTAAGTAATTTTCACATCAGTGCTGTACTAAATATAAAACAATCTTCAAAACTTAAGAAATTAAACAAAATTTATAACTGATTTTATAGATAGGTTTGGATTATACTGTGTGGGTTTTTTTTGCAAACGACGCTCGATTTGTTTAATTTTTACTTTTTTTATCAATCTAAATTAAAATCTACGCGTAATCAATACAAGTTGAAATCAATTTTCAGGCTTTCATTCTTAGCTATTACTCCTGGTAAAACTCAAGAATATTTGTTTCTTACCTGAAAATAATATTTTTTTTATTTTTTAAACCCGCCTACTGTGGCTAGAAGGTATAAGCATTTCAGCATGCTCCACACGTAGGCCCACTGCTTGATTATGAGATAGGTGCAAGGGAAATTGACTTTGCCGGAGTATTCCAACAGTAAAAGCATGACGTCGGTTCCAGATGGTAACTGGATTACGAGGGCATTAGTCCGCTGTCCCCAACAATTACGTCCTCTTATCAAGGGACGTATTCGGTTTTTATCGATTTATCGATTCTAACCTGGAATCGAATTCATTGTTGTGAATATGAATGGCGGTGTCGAGTGTTTTAAAAGAGCTGCAAATTAATTAACTACAAAAATTTAGTTGGTATGTTTTTGACTTAAGATAGTATTATTATAAGGTAAAAGGGAAAATTCAGAAATATTGAAACAGCTATTTTTCAGTGTAGTACAGGAACAGATCTCAGAATTTTAAGTTCAGGAAAACTAGAGCAGCCACAAACTATGAAACGTATTCCCATAATTGGACATTTGAAAACCTTTTTGGATGAGTTGTTTGTTTACTTTAAACTAACACAAGCGCTATAAAAAATAATGTACTTTAAAAAATCCAATTTTGAGCAATATTAGAATTTTGTTTCTACGGTTTACAGAACATTTGATGGATTATAATAGTATAGTTTTATCTCTAGGTTAAAAAATGGTCGTTTTTGATACGAGTGCAAGTTTAACAGCCGAGGCTGGTAAATGTGCCCGTATATATCAAAAAGCCAATTTAGGGCCGTGTGATGAACTCCATTTTCGTCATACTGCAAATAAAATTAAATAAACTCGTAGAACATTAATTATTACCTGATTTAGTATCAATAGTTGTCGACCGTTTTTGTCGCTTTAGACTAATCAGCTGTTGTTACTTACATTGTAGCAGTTATTTCTTGATTCCTGATTGGTTGTTTAGGATATGCGAATGCTGAACTTGAATGAAAAGTATCATTAACACTGATCTTTCGTGGCCTAGGACTCAAATAATTATTATGATAATAGGTTTAGTTCCAGGATGAAAAAGAAAAACATTTGCTCTTCAACTCATGTATCTAAAACAGCTGTTAGAAATAACCATCAGCTGTCGAATTAAATTCAATATTAGTTTGTTCACAGTATTTGTTTACACTGATTTTAAGCCTATTTAAATTTATACTTTATTAAAATGTTTTCTTTACTCATAAACAATTTCAATAATCTTAAATTATGGATAGTTTTAATGTAACTATGTTCTCACACAGTTAAATTAACCTCTTTCTTCAGCTTCTTAAAACAAATCGAATCTTGTTTTGTAACGTTACAATTTCACAAAGATTTCGACAAGAAACTTAAACTCCAATGATCTCCAATGAACGTGTGAAACAGCCCCGTAAACATAGACAAAAGGAGGGAAACCATAAAAAATGTGGCGAATTCTCATGTGCCCCGTTTTAATCTGACTATAAAATAATTACTGCAATTAAAACTGTCTTTATTGCAGTGTAGGCAACATCTAGACCAAAAAATACTGCCCCCTTTAGACATTAGATTAGATTAGATTATCGAAATGGCAACGATACCACAAGGTTGGTATTTTAAGCCAAGTATGAATGAGGATTGATTGTAATATGATTGTGGCGCGATTTCGTAGTCTTACTACTGACTAAGGCAGACATGTTCCTTTGACAGAACTGTTAATTAATAGCCCAACAGTCAATACCATCCTCACAATAAATAGACGAGTTCGTAAATCAGAGACAGTGGTACGGATACCTCGTTAAACTGTAGGTCCCTTAGATATGCCCCTGACTGTTAGGCAAATTATTAACAGTTCTTTGGTCTGTAACAAGACTACAAGATCACGTCACAATCATCCTACACTCATTTTTCATTCATACTTGGCTTAAAGTGCCTACCTGGGTAGATCTCAATCTCAGTAAATAACTGTGGCGCGATCTTGTAGTCTTGTTACTGACTAAGGCTGACATGTTCCTTAGACAGGACTGTTAATTAATAGCCCAACAGCCGATGGCAACAACTAAGGGACCTACAGTTTTCCGAACCACGGCCTCTAAACTACAAATTGGTCTAATTGTGAGGATGGTCTTTGCTGATCAACGTAGTATTCAATAGTGCGGACGTTAATCCACACGAGAGAACACTACACCCACCGACCATCGCTCACAACAATCCACAGTTCGTGACCTCCAAGTAGCTTCAAAATACAGAATGACGCCAATATGATCTAAACTATTTTCCCCTAAACATTTCATACATTCTATATTTTAGTGTGTATTATTTTTAAATCAGCTATTTGTATTCCTAATAAGTGACCAGTTGAAAATTTTCAACTGACCTTATATTTTATTTAGTTTAATGAGGGATTATTCTCCTCGAGATAAACAGTTTAATTATTCTCCAGCTATTCAACTTAAATGAGGTCGGTTTATGGTTCGGCGAGCATTGAAGTTGAAGCCCGTTGAAGTTTGTATTAAATTTAAAAGTTTAATTCCCACTTTACTGGCAGTTCGATAATAGCTTACTCTTTAAGTGTTTCAGAGCAATCAGTTTCAGCCTCAAGTTCGGTTATCCATCAACTACGTACATTAATCGTTTATAATTAATTTAGTCTTCAATTGGAACTGGCTGAAGTTGTGTTTTACTCGTGGTTTACTATGTAGAACTTCAAATCGTGCAGTTTAGGTGGTGCGAGCGAAAAAAACTACTTCTATCTGAAAAAAATAATCATTTATTGGTTAATTTTTATCATACATATGCTTTGGCATATTTCTTACACGTTTTTAGTTAAAACCTTTCGAGTTAGATAGTGATTAATTCGGAAATTTAGGGTTTCTCTGGCAAGGACTGCGAGAAAACTACTTATTTTTTAGCAGAAATTTTTGGAACGTGGATAAATAACAGACATTTTTAACATAACCTATGACAAATTTTGAAATAAAGAAGAACATTTCATATACTGCAGAAAATGATTTTTATTTTATGTGACACATTATTGATTATGATAATATCAAAAAATATGTTGTTTTGGACGTCTAAAAATGTTTTTATTTACTTCCCAATGGATAATAGGTTAGATATTGAATATGTGTAAACGGAATTTTTTCAGTTCATCTAAACAGCTGTTCTTATGTTTCAAATTTTCGTCTTACAAATTGCCAACACCCTCCCTCTAGAGCTAAGATATATCCATGTCAAAATGCTGTAAGATGTACTAAATGGAAACCTGTTTCAAATTTTCGTCTTAGAAATTGCGAACAAACACCCTCCACAGAGCTAAGACATATCCATGTCAAAAACATGATTGGTATCTGAAACAGACACTCAGGAAACTTGCACGAAACAATCACATGTGTAGCGAATAAGCGACACTAGCGCCGACCTAGCGGATTTCAGGTGTCCCTAACGCCGCTCTCACTGCGTTAATACAGTATTGTAATTTAAAACTTGAGTTTGGTATTTTCATGTTTCAGCTGAGCTTTTAATTGTTTTTATTAGGTTGAATAAAAGAATTATCGCATAACTTTGAACATTAACACATAACTTCTCACACTCGTTTTTGCTACTCAAAACAATCCACTCAATAAATTTAAAAATTCCGTACGGCTATCTAGCTACCAATAATATTTCTTCATTACTTCTCTGAGGTATGTGAATAAAAATTAGTGTACTATTTTTACCAGTTTTGTCCTCTAGTCATTGAAGAAGGTTTAAAATCAGTCTATATGCCAACTTTTTGTGTAGAGTAAAAAATATTTTGTAAATACAGCGTTCGTAAAAATTTTTCGCTCATGTTCAACATGATAAATTTTAGGAAAATTACACACATCAGTTAATTTTAATCTTTAACTTCCAATTCAATAACTAGTTAGCTTTTATCTCAGTTTATCGGAATCTATATCGACATAGCTATGTTGTAAAACATAGTTACGTTATCAAGCTATAAAGGTGTTTTCCTTTTTTTAACCCTGCATAGTAATTAATTTAATTCTTGAAATTGCAAAAAAACAATTAATTAATCAGTGGTACATCAATATTGAGTCCCACTCATTCCCAATAAAAATAATTGTTTAATTTAACACAAAAGTATGAAAAAATCTAAAATGGTTAGTAAATGAGGTAAGAGATATGTTCACAAAATTCATAAGTTCACAAGTTTTGGCATAAAGTGTTGTAATCAATTTCAATTTTTTTTTCAACGAGTGCTGTCGTCTGTAAGTTTTGTAGGGACGCATAAAAAATTTAAGATAAGTTAATAGAAATTATTTATTTTTTGTTTATTGTAAAAATATGTTAAATGTAATACATTGTTTAACAAGCAATTCCCCTGTAGTGTCTTTAAATATTTTAAATACGTTTAGATAAAAAGCCATCTGTACGATTGATTGTTTTAAATTTAATATTTTTTATTTGGTCAATTAAAAATGGACTTTTGCAAAGAAAACAATTCAGACAGTTTTTAACATAAAAGATAAATATTACATTACGTGTTGGAAATAGCGTAATAAAGACGCGGAATGAATATCAGCTGTTTTTATAAAATTAGAAACTATCAGCTGATCGACTGCCTGGTGACCGACCAGTGAGAGAGACAGATATACGACAGGCGTCTACATGTCTAGTTCATTGTTGAGTTGTGTGCTGATAGTGTCGTGTCGATTAATGTAGTGTTGTGTGGTGTAATATTCAATCTGTTTAATGTTGTGTGATTTTGGTTAAAACTTCTAATCCAATATACTTCAGGTACATTTTATCGTTATGAAAATTCTATAATATTAGTGAATCATTAAGATTATTTTAGATATTTTTTCCTATGAATGAAATAGGCTTCCCAATCATCTTTCCACTTTTTAGAGACATTCTGAAAGATTTTTATACCTTTAGGTATTTTCAACTAAGTATGAATGAGGATTGAATGTAAGATGATTGTGGATTCATCTGATCGCCATGATTTTTGGGAGTTGCTCGAAAGTTTTTCGAAAATTCCATAATTTTCCATTATATTGCGTTTTAAATTTCTAACATTAACCTTATGGGGACTAAGTTTGTTTACACCTTCTACAATGAAAACATTTGATTTCTTAAGCTACAGCTTTTGGTTTACTTTCCATTAGCAATAACTATGAAGTAAGTATGTGCTTTACAATATGAACAGCTTTATTCGCCACGTCAATAGTTTACGGTTTTTGGGGATTATGTATTTATATTTTTCATTTTATGTCCGATTGAAAGTCACGTGTTTATATGTTGGCCAAATAAAAAATTATTAATATTTTTATATATGTTAAGTTTATTATAATAATCAGCTGTTGTATATATTTCTTATAAAAGCCGTATTACAGTTAGGTTTGGTTTGAGTTTAGGTTGGATTATAAAATTGTGATTATAAAAAGTGTTATTAATATGTCTTATCGTTTCAGTATTGTTATTAACTATGCCGTGACCCAGAATATCTATTCTTTCACAACGAAGCCGTAATGCTATTCGACTCAGAACATGGCCAATCTTAAAGTTAACATGTATTTACTGTCAGGCGTTACGAAGTTCGCCGGGTCAGCTAGTTTTAAATAAAAAATACTCGTCGTTGACAATTATTCCATCTATACAAGTGTTTTACAATGATGGATTCTACGATTAATATTTTTTTATTGTTTACTGTACTAAAATCTGCTCACTAATTATTGACATCGCTAAACAAAAATATTATTTCAGTCTAACGAGGGTGAAATTGACATCGAGTCCCACACGTTCCCCATGAATTACTATTTGTTTGATTGAACAGTTAAGAGTTTTAGAAAATCTATAGTAAAGTGTGAAAGAGTTATTTCTCGAATTATTATATTTTTCCGTTCTATAAGATGCGTACACGGATAGCATTCTCTAAAACTTTCTCCCCATTCTAATACTGTAAATAAACTCCTAAACTGTGACAGAATAATTTTAAAGTTTTGACAGTGAAAACGTTAGAACACAAGTTCGCAGGGAGTGCAGTAGTGTAAGTTTTGTTGGGGCGTATAAACAGTGTAAAGTTTCCAAAGACCGCCGCCGCCGCCGACAGCGCCACCTGCGTCCGCTTTATTAGCTGCGGACCACTTTTCAAGCGTGTTTTACATTCTTTCTTACCGAGGCTGGGTTGAAATTTATTCCCTGCGTTTACGAAATTAAAATTACGTTGAGAAATTTACAGGACAACGTTATTGCAAAACGATTTACCGGTGCTGCTTGGTTCGAATTGTGAACGAGATTTTGCAGTATTGCAGTATTTGATTGTTGCAGTACGTATTTTAAAATTTCAATTGGAGGTCAGGAATTGTGTTTTGTTATGAGCGATGGTCTGTAGATTGAAGTCCGCACGATTTAATACTAAGTCCATCCGCAAATACTCATAATTATTAGACCAGTTCATTTTTTAGTGGTAATGGTTCGGACTACGTTTAACTGTAGGTCCCTTAGATATTCCATTTGTTAACTAACAGGGCTATTAATTAACAGTCCTATATATAATTAACAATACTACAAGATCGGGCCACAATCATCTTACACTCATTTTTCATTCATACTTGGCTTAATATGTATAGACAGGTTAACTAGCTAATTAATGTCTCAGTTCACCTTTATCTTTTACCTCTTAAGCACAGAGAAACTGCGTTGGTTGTTCTACTGTAAATTAAAATTCTCTGGTCGATTGAATCATAACTTATAAATGTGTGTTAAAAATACCCGAATTTTTTTTAAAACTAGTGCGTCTCTCAAGTTTCAGTGATTAAAACCATTAAAAGCGTAGTTAATTGTGTTCTAGATTGAATGGATTAATTATTTTTCGTAATACTGCTGCGACGAAACCCGTTTGTTTTTCGAGTGGAAAGATATCTTTTACCATCCGATGAGGTCATCAGCTTTATGTTATTACAGATGAACGTACATGCCTGTCAATGGTTAGATCGATAACTAACCATTGACAGGCATGACTGGGACGGTGGTGACGTCCTGTAATCCAGCTACTTGGAGGTCACGAATTGTGGATAGTTGTGAGAGATGGTCGGTGGAAGTAGTGTTCTCTTGTGTGGATTAACGTCCGCACTATTGAATACTGCGTTAATCCGCAAAATACCATCCTCGTAATTAGACCAATTCGTAATTCAGAGGCCGTGGTTCGGATTCCACGTTAAACTGTAGGTCCATTAGCTGCCATCGGCTGTTGGGCTATTAATTAACAGTCCTGTCTAAGGAACATGTCAGCCTTAGTCAGTAACAAGACTACAAGATCGCGCCACAAACATCCTACATTCATCTCTCATTCATACTTGGCTTAAAATACCTACCTGGGTAGGTCGCCATTTCAGTTAAAAGTAAAGTAAAAGTATAAAGCATGTATCTTCATCTGTAATAACATACAGCTGACCTTATAGGGTGGAAAAGATATCTTTCCACTCGAAAAACAAACGAGTGAATCGATTATCGATTATCGCTTTCGATACCATCGATAAGGTATCGAAAGCGATAATCGATTAATATTATTGACAGACAATCAGCTGATTATTTTACGATTGCAAACAATTTCGATGCATCTCTGTAAAATGTTTGCTTTTCACCGTATTTAGTACTAGAAGACATACGGTGTAAGGATCATAAAGAAAAACAAATGACGTTAGTGAATCGCTCGTAAAATAGTCATTCCTACAACATATTATGATTCTAACTACACTTAACTATCTGTTACTTAGCTGTGAATTACTTTGTTTACAAAACAACCATAATTAATGTTAATTTTAACATTTTAACGTCTGCACAACTGAACGTTGTGTGGCACTTCAATGGTGAAAATAAAAAATTATTTTATTTACTTCCCAGTCGGAAATAAGTTAGGTCGTGGATATGTCAAAGGGAATGTGTTCATTTCTTGTAAACGGCTGTCGTTATAGCCATATGACGTCACGAAGCATATGACGTCATTGTTTCAAATTTTGGTCTCGCAAATTGCCGTCACCCCCTGCCCAGAGCTAAGAAATATCCATGCCAAAAGTAAACGTGTTTAAATTCGATTTACTGACGTCATTTGTTTTTATTTACGATCCATACCGTGTGTATTGTAGAAGTCTTAGCTCAATTTGTTGTATGACGAAAAAAATAGTTCATAATACAAGTGTTAAATGTCTTTTCGATACCCTCTTAAATTACAAGCTTTATGTATGTTTTCGAAAGAATTACAGACAAATTATAGGTTGTTACTATCTAAGAACATTCATTTATGTAGAAATTGTTATGGCTCCTTCTTTTTTTGGTTTACGTAAAATAATAGGAAATACAATCAGATAAAACTTTGCGCCTCTGGAGACACATATATTTTCAATCAAAACGTATACACAATCAACGATAACTTAATGCTACCTAAATTTATTATTTAACTATGTACATTGGAATGCCTTTTGAAAAGATTTATTTAAAAACGGCGAACTATACATAAAATTTTGAAAATTAGACTTTTATGTGTGTTAAACAACAGGAATGAGAGTAATTTGTTAAAAACGTTTTATGTCTGTTGTTAGCTGAACAAGTGAACACAGCGTGTGTTCATTGGACTTTTAAACCATCGAACGGAGAATAAATGTTTTGGATACGACCTCTTTAGCAATCAAAGTGTAAATTATTATGTTTTTAATGGTTGAAAACATACATTGGAATCGTATCGGACATTTTCCAACTTGTTTCTTTTCGTGGCAAATGCGAGCTTCGTTCTATCATTGCATCCTTTTCTGAGGCGTCCATTCCCTCGTACAAAAAACAAAATGTATCCTCCAAGTATTTGTTTCACTTTTATCGCGGAATCCGATATTACGCGAGGATATAAAAGTACTGCATTCAAAAAGTTTTACTTTGATAACAAAAAAATTTTCAGAAAATTTAAATTCTTAAAATCCGATTTAAAGACAACCATTTTAAAAACCAAGACATCAAGACAAAAGTGATTAAGATGTGTATCTTGCAGTTTCGTTTGTATTTACTGCATATTACTTAGATATACATTCTCTCAATCAGTCTTTTGGTTAGTAACAAGTAAATAAATCGAATTGAATTTCTTTTATGTTCTTGTATAAAATAAAGAATGCACTGTTCGTAAACTACTGAACTATACCATTCGACAACTATAAAACTAACTATTAACAGGTTACATGTCTTAAATTCTTCTTGTAGTCTACAAGAAGGTGAGGCAGGTACAAAATGGTTACAAGACTTAAAGGCGACAGGTATTGTAGAATATTAATAGCCATTTATAAATTATGGAAGCAAGAATGTCTAAAACTAAATTAATTTATTTGGTGGTTAAAAGAAGTATTTAAAAAATCCGTGGATAGTTTAGTATGAAATAGAGAAATGTAATTTCTCCGTGAGCCTCTTCATGTCCTGAAGCACGAAGGTAATTAAGTCCTGCCTACAAAGCTGCGTTTTAATTAAAGGGGGATGACGAAGGCAATAGCGCTTAAACTGGCCAACATTAACCCTCAGTTGAATGTGTAGTGAAGGATGGCCGTAAGATTTAATACCCGAGTGCACAATATCACCTTTATGGTGCTCATCAAACGTGGGATATACTGTAAGCCTGCAACAAGCACTCTATTTATTGGCGGATGGAAAATCGAACTGAACTCTACTCAGCTTCGTGTTAGCTTATTCTCTGCTTCGGTTTTGGTGGATAAACAGTTAATTGTTCTACCTGGTGCAAATGGAATTGTTATTTGTATATTGGGTGTCCCGCGAAGAGGTTTAAATGTTTGTTTTCCCATCACTTAGCCATTTATGCAACGACTATCTTGAAACTTTACACAATTTATAAAGTACGTTTTAAAAATACTCTGGTAAAATTTCGGCTCCTTAACCCTTGTATGAACAAAATGATCGCATATTTAAAAATTCTACTTTTAAAACATAAAAGAATGTGTAGAGAAAAGAGTCTAAAATTGTTTAAACCCGATGAGTCAGGGTTTGAACAATTTAGTGTGAGAACACTATTTAACATTGAATAAATTAAATTGAAAGGGTTGGTCTGAAAACGCTAAGCTATTACTAAGATAATAAATAGCCACCATCAACATTGTTAACATTAGCATTGTTAATTGTGCATTTTTTTATACCAGACAATATAAAAGAGCTCGAATAGTATAAAGGGTTATATGCTGAAAATTATATTTTTATTCATTTTTACAACAGGATAAATCTTACCTATTAATTTTATTTGTGGTTCGATTGTCGTTGAAATTTTTAGCAGGCAATAAGAAAACGACATGCGATTATTTATTTCTTATTTCCCTCGATCTTATTGATTTTAACCCTGTTTAACAAACCGATTGAAATCGGATATGGTAGTATTTGTTCATCTGGTCATTTACTGAACGACATTCTAGTCTTCTTCGTCACTTTGTCGATTTTTATTAACATAAACGTCGATTTCGACATCGATGGATATTTAATTAAGTGCATAATAAATTTGAACTGTTGAATGGCCTTTTGATAATCGATCCTTGTGTTCAATTTAAAACAAAACGATGTTATCAAAGTACTTCAAAATATTGTATTCCAAGTATGACACGCCAAAAAGGTTATTCTGTAATTATCCTATATTTTACAATCACTGTGTATTATTAAAAGCATTCGTCTTTTTAGGAGAAAAAGAATAAGTTTGTCATGGACTTACTTCATGACGTTACATTTTCCTCTTGTAAATAGTTTAGGGATAACCTAAGTGTTTATAAAAGAGAACTCTTCGTTTTAATTTTAACAAAATTATCTATACGAAACACAAAAGATAGATACATAACTGATCAATTTTCTGTTTCGCATAATCGTCGAAAAGTCTGAACATGTCGCTGAACTGGTCACGGCATCGCGTACAAGACGCAAAGTTCCCATATCGCAGAACTGTTGCATCAACTCTACAACTTGGGACAATGACGCTGACGCGGGTCGGATATCTGTCGCTGTTATGTTGGCATTACACTGTTCTGCCTATGTTGGCAGTATTGTCTCTGTTGATCCCTTTGTGGTGTGTGTTGTCTGTAGCACGCCGTTGTCATTCTGCCAGCATCGGCATGCCCCTATGGTAAACTATCTTCGCTGTTTCGCAGTTTCTCTATGTATTGTATTGTTGGCTTTTCAGTGTATACACTTTGAGGAAACTAAAATCTGGATGGAAAAATAAATGTAAATATTTTCAATATAAAACTAAAACATTTGACATGAGAAATCTTGAATAAGCATAATACCCTTGAATACACCTTAGATACTTAAAATTTATGGCACAGAGTAAAAAGCTTTTTGGGTGTATCTTAAATAGGGAAAGAGAGTCTTATGATTTTCATAGGCAATTTGTTAAAAAAATTAATGCCCTTGTAAAACGGACTCGTCTCAAAGTCTGCAGTTCTATGCCTCGGATAGCAAAGGTGTTTTTCTACTATTCTCGTCTGGTGGTGTCATGGAAATGTCTCAAATTTAGGATTGGGTTGTAAGGATGTCAGCATCTTTGAAAATTTCTTTACAAGGATGGTGGAGGCAGAGACTAAAAATGAGTCTCAGAAATCTTTTTGAAGCTTGAGTTTTTTCCAGCTCAGAATACTACTAGAAGTGGGTAAACCACCCACTATGGTCGGTATGGTACTCGCTTCATAATCTTGAGGTTTGAGGTTCAATTCTGAGAAAGTTCTTGGGAAAGTTTGTGGTAGGCTGTAACTGGACTTGCCTTTGATAGTATTATCAAAGGCAACTCCAGTTACAGTCTACCACAAACTTATATATGTATATATAATATTAATTAATGAATAATTTATAGTGTAACGCACGAAATGTAATCACTCGCCGATCTTGAAGATGCGTTATTAGGAAGGCAGTGAATAAATCTTTCGATTTAAAAGTATATATTTTAATACAATTTTAGCCTTTACCTGATTTTTGGATCAAATTTTTAGGGTATTCCGAAAATTTTTTTTATGGAAAATATAACTAACATGAAAGTAAAAGAACTAACTAAAATGACTTTTGTAACTGTGGACATTTTGCTTCACGCTTTATGTATCTTTTCTTCGAGAAAATGTTTTCTACTAATCGTGTTGGAAAATTTCCTCAACAAAGATGTAAATACAGTAATATGAACCCATCGCCGCCAACAATGAATTTCAAACAAAGAATTACTCTTCATGAAAACGCATCAGTTATGGAGTATTTCTCAATAAATCAATCGTATCATAATGTTGTGTAAGAGATATCGATTGTTCATCGTATTAAAAGTCAAACTGAAGAACAAGATATGTAACAGCACTAACCGAGGCACTAACTTTGATAGAAGATCTACAGTAGCGAATGTTGTTTCAATTTTGTTCGAGTTGACTTGTGATATACGTTCCTTCTCGAGGGTTGGATTATTTGAACATCAATTCCGATTCTAAATAAATACTTTGTTGTTGGATAAAATTAATTTTCACTTAAATTTATCGAGGGTTTCCTCTTTGTTTTTCACTTAGTATAATTTTTTAAAGGTTCAGTGTTTTATTTATTTTTACTTTAATATTAATAAAGTTTGAAGCAATTTTCGTTATTACCGCGCCACCTCAAGTCCTTGATTTAATTATTTATTTACTCGATATAATACCGTTAACACCAATTATTTAAATACAAGGTACGGCAAAAACCGACCTATTTTCTTCCGCGCACCGGTCGGCGTCAGAACGTCCGGGGAAAGTTGGCGTAAGTTAAGCCTATCCGGTTTAAAAGTAATAAATAATAATCATACAAATTAGGGTAATACACTATTGGTTATATATTTTTCTTATTACTATTGCGATATTGGACAATTGGTAAAATCACTAAAGATTATGTATTTCGTTTGTAAGTAAGTCACATATTCATTTCTAAAAGAGAATTTCGTTTGAATGCTCATCCATACTAGATTCCGACACAATTCCCTCCGGTGGTCGGCGAACCTGTTGAGTTTTCCTGTTGCATTAATTCAGGAAGACGTGGATTTACATTTTTGATTGGGTTGTAAAGGGATTAACAGATTGGATTTTCTGTTAATTCAACGCGCCCGGAGTTTTGTTTAAAAATGTAATGTTTAATCCAAATAAAAACTGTTTCGCGATTATGTACATTGAACTTTATACTCCAACATGCAGTTGGGCCTTGTAGGTGATGAAAAAAGTAAAGAAATAGTCTAAAATAGTAATGACTAATCTAACATTAATGTACATAAGATTGACATTACACAAATGTACTGTATTTAAATTTTAACTCAGTAACAAATTGACCTGGAGCCAAGGTTCGAAATACTATTGCGCGTTTTTTTACTGTACACAAATAATTTTAAAACCCCAAACAATAAAATGAATATGGGTAAACCAACAATTAAATTGTTTTACATGTCAACACGGCGATGTCACATGAAATTTGTATCTCAGACCGCGCTTAGGAAAGCTGTGGAAAGCCTGTGGAGTAAAAAAAACTAAGATTTTTTATACAAATTACTTTAACTTCGTGTGATTTCGTACATATTTTTTTAGTGTTTGAGTATTTCAGTGCCAAAAATATCGAATTTTTAGGACAAAATCTAACCTTTTTCATTATTTGTTTCGTTGTTCCCTTTCTCCGATAACGTGTGAGTAGAGTGAAATGTGGTGAATCTAAGTGAACGTTGTTGAGTGACAAATGAGTGGGTTTAGAGTGAGCTGATGAGGCTTTGTGCAGCCGTGAGCTTGTTCACTTAATACGTAATCAGAGCTAACTGTAATCAGTGATTATAGCTGCTTAGTTCGGACATGTCGATAGGTGCACAGTGACGTCATAAATGCAAAGCGATCAGAGCGATTGAGGATTTGAATACTCTGACTTAATTCACGTTTAATTGTAACACTCGAGTCTTTAAAAACGGTTTCGTACCTTAATTGTTAAAATTACTAAACTGCATTAATGTTAAAAACCATTTTTGACATGGATATGCCTTAGCTCTGGGGGGGGGTGTTGGCGAATTTTAAGATGGAAAACATGTAACAGGTTTCCATAAAAACTACTAGAGCTGTTGTATTGAATTTTTATATAAATGAATAAGATCAGCTGATTAAGTGAACTAAAACCATTCCCTTTAGACATATCCATGATCTAACCTATTTCCCACAGGGGAGTAAGTACAATTTTATCCAAGAGTTTAAGAGGAGACTGTAAATTGAGTTGGGTTTTTTATATTTGAAAATAATTTCAAAAATGGTTCTACAAAAATCGCTTTTTATAATGAACAGTTTTGTAGGAAAAATACGTTTTTGGGTACTACATTTACGAAAACGTTTGATTTTTGCTTATGGAAGATTGAAGTAAATACACAATAAATGCATGTTATAATATTATTGTTTTGATTAAGCAGTAATTGATGTAAGTTCCTCTACACTAATCCAATCGTTCACATTTACTTGTAATACGAATCTATTTAGATACGAAAGATTATTCGGAGTGTGCGCTGTAAAATTTATTTAATCTCCGGTGAAATTGATTTATATTGAGTGCATTAAATGGAGGCTATTTATAAAACACGAGACATTGGAAATGGTTAAGAACAAAATTAACTAAGAACGCCGTTGGACGTTTTTGTCTGAAACAAAAGACATTTTTTTTATTAAAGGGTAATAAATTTCCGTAAGTTTTGTTAAAGCTAATTAATTTGTTTAGTACCTTTCTCGTATTAACATGAATTCTTTTCAGTGATAATTAAATTTTATTATCTGTTACCTTGGTGAAGGTTTTTTATAATATTATATGAATTTTTCATATTTATTGAAGTTGAGCTTACAATACTTTTTAGGCACTATTTTACAGTTTGAAACATCTTTCATAAAGGTATTTTATAATTTATATGAATGAGTGATTTTTTATAATAAATCCTTTCAAATATTGATGATATTATTTAAATTTTGTACATAATAAGTTTTACATTGCTAATTATTGAGTTTTTTTAGTTGAAAAATATTTCGTTCAAGTAATGAAACTGCATTTTATAATAATTTAATAATACTGTATTTTTAATTATAAACTAGTGATAAACAGTTATTTTAAATAACATCGTTTCATTGTTTGTTTTGATATGAAATTACATGATAATACTAATTTTTATTTTTTTAAATAAATTTATATATTTTAACATTAATAATTAATATTTTTTTTTTATGAACAAATTTTTAAATTATAATAAAATAATAAATAATTTTTAAAAATATTAAATTCTAATTATTTTATTTATTTAATATATTATAGATAACAACAAAGATTTAAAATATAAATTGTGATAATCGATTACAGGTTTATAGACAATATAATGTAAAAATAACAGTCAATTAAACACTACACCAATCGATATATTTACAGAACCATTGGAAACAATGTACTTATCAAGGACACTTCAAACTACGTTAACGTAAAGCAATACGTAACGTATTGAAGATTCGTTTCCGCTGTTCCGTTTGACAAGGACTGCGAACCACGACTCGTACTCGAGAGGCTGGGAAGACACCACGTCACTTCCGTGACATGAACACGTGTTACATGTTCCGTTTCCGCTATGAACACGAGAACCTGACGTCACATCCTTGTCGACGGCAAATATCACATTTTTACTTTCCGTATACACTTCACGATTCGATTACAATTCAATAATGGTTAATGTAAATTATTTCACCAACTTTCATTTACGTTTTAGTGTTTCTTTCAATATTAATATTATTTTTAATTAAAATTAATATTATAAATTATACTTTTCAGTTTTATTAATATTTTAAATCATATTGACATGGATATGTCTTAGCTCTGGGCGGGTGTTGGCGATTTGTAAGATGGAAAATATGTAACAGGTTTCCAAAGGAACTGCCAGAGCTTTTGCATTGAATTTTTAATATAAAAGAATAAGAACAGCTGTTTAGATGAAATACATTTTAGAATGACAAGTACTACGTACCGCACGCATTTTACTAGCCAGTAACACAAAAATTACCGCTACCGTGATCTCGTAGTGGTTTTTAACCAGCTCTCGCTATCACTTTGAATATCAATCACGTGATTAAAATGTCGTCCGATTTCCTTGGTTTGAACACGAGAAAAATTGTTCCGTAGTGGGCGACTATAGTGACAAATACTCTTATACTTTTGAAGATCCAAGTTTCAATTGAAAAGAAAAAATAATTCCAACTTTCAATTAATTGAAGAAATTCAATTTAACTAAAAAAATATTATAATTTACTAGTTCATATTAAGAAAATATTTAACTACAGTCAATAACCGCAAAGGAGAGTATGTTTGCTTATACAATAGAGTCAGATTCTTTGATGCGAAAATATTCGAAAAATTGTAATACAAAGCAGTTTTGTTGAATTTATAACATAAATTTTAAAAGTTCGCTGAAACCATCCCCTTTAGACGTATCCGTGATCTAACCTATTTCCCACCCATGTGGAAAGTAGGTAATCTGTTTTCTTTTTAATGATCAGTCGAAATAATACTATTAGTGTGCAGTGAAAACCTAACTATGTATTCTATTATACCGGACTTAGGTATGTTTTGAATTCATCCCGATCATGTTTCTTTACGGTCACCAATAATACATTTTTGTGTGTGAACAATTTTACATTTGACTCGTTTATTAAAAATACCTATTTATAATTTACTCATCTATAATATTATAAAGAAGAGGTGGTTTCTGTATGTTGGTTTGTGGGTTTGTTGTGGCAAGTGAATGCGAAAAATACTGAACCGACCGGTTTGAAATTTTACACAAAGGTAGATCTTAAACCCATGCAACACATAGGCATACTCATTTCCTTAAAATCCTCTCGGGCTACGCCCTGTGAACGTCCTAAGTTTCAATGTTTACATTTTTAGAGAATGAAAACATAAAATTACTTGAATGTCAACAGCTGTGAACACTAAAATTTGACAGTTCGAGAAGCAGAAGACATGGTTGCTGTAAATACCCTGGGATTCAATGTTTACAGTTTTTAATATCAACATCCGTTTACTTTACATTTTGATAGTTCGGGAAGAAGAAGAAATAAAGTTGATTTTTCAGATAAACTGCTGGATCGAAATTAGTGAATTATTTGAAATAGTGGAATGGAAGATTTAAAGTTTTTTTCCGACGACTGTCTCTATTACATTAATCCTTATCCTCTCCCAATATTTGACAGATGTTACTTTGAAATGTTGTAGACATTCGTGTTTTGTCATTTTGTAAACAATGAAGAATTAATTAACAATAACTTAAATGTATCAGTAGAGCCTACACCTTTCAGCCTTTTTAACCCGTGCGAAGAACGGGTACTTTGGCTAGTATATATATATTTTAGAACCGATTTAAGAACAGCTAATGTTATTGCAAGGTAATCAAATAATAAATACTTGAAAGGATAAAATACTTCGCGTAGCAAACTCAATAGTAAGTTTATTGGCGTGACTCTGATACATCTGCCAACAGAGATTATAGAATAGTCATCTCAGCAAGTAGACTATCCGTCGGGACCATATGCGAGAACATGTTTATAACTGTGTTATCGACTGAAGTTAACTCATTTACTACACTGCAACATGTGCCCGTGTATATTCAATCATCAAAACTGTCGCTGCAAGTTACTCCGAACTGCCGTTGAATATGTAATGGCTCTAACTAGTTTATACTATATCAATTATTCGACGAAAACATGTTTCTTCGTCTCCCCTTATGTTTGAGTTGAGAGTGGGTATATTCGTTTAGAGGCTCGCAGAATCCAAAATACCCCCGTCGCAGCAGACCTGCGTACTCAGCGATCAAATCAATAAAATAATAATATATGACAAGTTTTATCATTATCTGTCAATAAATATGAGTATTATTTGCCTACTCTCCATAAAATTAACATGGGAAAGAGTATGCAGGTTTGCTGCTGTGAGGAACGCTGAAAGTAGGTGTTTCTAGCTAGTATTTATATTTTGACGATTTATATCAAGTTTCATCAACATCTGGCCATAAATAAAGGAGTTTTCCTGTTCTCCATATGATTAACATGGAAAAAGAGAATACAGGTTTGCTGCCATGATAAACACATAAACTATGATTTTTAAGCATAAACGGGTGGATATCAACAACATGAAGCTAAATATCATTTTTCATAAAAAATATTAGATAATAAGTGAAACACTAATTTTTCCTTATCCTCCATAAGATTAACATTGGAGCCCCAAAATACAACGTACTGTGTTTAGATTTTTTAATATCTCGGTAACCGTTGGAGATAGAAAAAAACTTTAAGGAACTAAATTGTGTAGTTTTTAAGGTAATTCCAATAGTGAAAGATAAAATTTGAAATTTTTAAAAATTACATGAGAAAAACGCAAAAACCCCATTTTGGGGGTACAAAACCCCCCCAAACTACCCGTTCCGATTTTCCGATATGTCTGGTTTACGAACTCGTCCGAGCAAATGCAGGAGCACAATTCTACCAAATTTGGTCTCGATCGGACCATTTTTACGAGAGTTATCGTGTTCACAGATACATATACATAAATATATATATATAACAATTTTAACGACTATTGTTTTTGGTCTCTAGGCACCTAAAGAAGAAAAAATAACATGGTCCCGGGCTTAAGTCTTACCATGAGACCTACGGTAATAGCTTCTTCCCTATGGGAAATTCGCTAAAAGTGGTTTCAGTCTGATGTCTGTCAGTTGGTCGTTAAGTAATTTCTCTATCTCTAACGGTTACCGAGATATTAAAAAATCTAAACACAGTACATTGTATTTAGGGGCTCCAGTGCTAATCTTATGGAGGATAAGGAAAAATTAATATTTCCCTTACTAATCAACAATTTTGGATGAAACTTTGTATTTAGCTTCATGTGGTTGGGATCCATACGTTTATGAAAAAATCATAGTTTATGTGTTCCTCACAGCAGCAAACCTGCATTCTCTTTCCCATGTTAATGTTACGAGGATTAGGTAAATACTCTAATTTATCAACAGGTATTGATCGATCAATCTTGTCACATACTTATGCTATTATTGTCATATTGTTGATTTGGAAATTCGCTGAGTACGCAGGTCTGCTGCGACGGGGGTGTTTTTATTCTTTTTTTGAAATTTCGATTCAACCATTTTCCATGAAATTTGGTATGAAACGTAAGGTCGCATCGGTCATAGAAATCACTAAAAAAGCTTAGTATTACCAGAGGAGGGGGTTCCCCCATAAAATTCTAACAATTAATTTAACTTAATTTAACTTGTTGTTTCTCTACAACAAATAATAAATAATTTCTAAGTGATATTTTGCTTAACTTTAACGAATATGATAGTTTACAGATTGTCGTTTTTAAATTTACCTAAGGGAGAATATGTGTCAGTTCACTGGTACCGTTCAGTTGCTCAAGTAATTTCCCGCTGTGCGCCCAATACGCGACCTAAGCCCACGGGTAATGCCTGTACAAAGCCTATTCCTGGGGGCTTTACATTGGCGGATAGGCTTTACCCAATGTTACAGTCCGTTATGTCCACGTGTTACGGCGCACGCTGTATCTCGCCACCTTCTCTAATGTTTAAGCGCGGTTTTTACTTTGAAAAAAATTGTCTTTTACGACTCATCGCGGTCGGTGTGTACTTCTTTGACGATGTTCTTTGTTAATTGTTCATCGTTCTTTGGAATGTTAAGCTATCGGATAGTTAAGATCGGATATTTTTCACCTGTTATGTCAATAGTATCTTTAAAATTTGATAATGACGCTGGTTAATCTTCATTCAATATATTTTATTGAACTTTTCCAACACGTCTGTGAGTTTAACTACAAAACGTTTCTGGATGTGCAGAAACTCCTCCCGTTTTCAAGTGGTTAAGTTACAGATATTACTTGTGAATGATACCATACTTGTCTATCATGTACTATATTGATGACGTAACAAATAACCACAACACTCCGCCTCCGAGCTAGCGGGGTGACACAAGATAGCGTGCGTTTAGAACGAGAGTTAGGACACGACTGTTGTGTTAAATTAGCGTATTTATGTAGCGTTTTTAATTAACTGATTGAAGAATGACTTGAGTGACTAGATTTGTGTTCATTGTATTTTGTTTAAGAATTTTGTTGTGTGACGTATAAACTTATTATATTGTTGCTGAGTTACTCTCCTTATTTATAAGCTTGTATGTCTAAAATGGCAAGAACAACGCACAGCGACGCGTTGTTCACTTAAACTTGCCATTTTAAAAAACGAAGCAACAGTGAAACAGCTGCAGCAAAAAATGACGCTACAGACGAACAGAATGAACTAGCTCAACGACCCACACGGCACTGAACTGGCAAAGAGTTGCACTAGACACGCCCTAGTGGCGCTCACCCGTACTACCAAAACTCCGACCTCGGCATACAAATTCCGGTTACTTTTGGGTACCCCCTCGTATACTTGGAAATTGAACACGTTTATGACCCTGTGACATTGGTCATAAACGTGTTTCACAGTCGAGAGTCGAGAGGCAAAAACACTGGGCAACAGCCACGGGAGGTTGTAGATGCACAACGGCGGACAATGGGCTTGGTAATTAGTCACTGATGTTTTGTCGCACAAGCCGGGATCACAACAATGTACTTGTCTGACATGTTAGTGCTCGTCCACGCTCTAACATTATTCTTTACTTGATAGTTGAGACTATTTTGGTTATTTGGTGTAATCTACCATGGTCGATTTGAATTTTGCTATTACTGAAGTGGCGATCGGAAATTTGTTGGCAATTTTTGCAGTATTTAATGTTACTTCATGTATAAAGCAATATAGCTATTAGTATTATTACTATGGAACATCACTTTGATGACCAAAAAATGTGTTCACATTACATTATCTTTCAGAAATGGTGACCCACCCAAGTAGGTATATAGGGTAGTAGGTAGGTAGGGTCCTGGAATATATAAAACTTTTAACGATTTTTTTAGTTTCAAGGCACCTCAAAACAAAAAAGTAATACAGTCCCGGGCTTTCCTATGGGAAATTTGCTAAAAATAACCATGAACAATTATTGGCCCCGTGGCGCGTACAGGATGTAAGAGAAATCCAGATTTTTGGTAAAACCGTTGTCAGCTGAGGGTTGTTTCAGTATTTTGTGATTTTTGCTCGTCGTCCATGTGTTCGTATCAGTGTGGTAGATTTGTAATTTTTAGACATAGTGATAATCTTCAAACTAAAGAGATTCACAGAGAGAGAGATACACATTCTTTAACGGGTATGTTTTGATTATGGTTCTATAAAGGAACCGAAGTTAGTCGCCACTACTACCAACAGTTTGGTGGTAACCTGTTAAGGTACTTTAAGCCAAGTATGAATGAGAAGTGAGTGTAGGATGATTGTGGCGTGACTAAGGCTGGCATGTTCCTTAGACAGGACTGTTAGTTAATTAGTAGCCCAAAATTCAATGGCAAATCTAAGGGGAATATAGTTTAACGTCGAGTCCGAACAACTGCCTCTGAATTACGAACTGGTTTCATTATGTGGACTTAGTAATCATGCACACAAGAGAACATCACACCGATCGACCATCGCTCATAACTATCCACAATTCGTGACCTCCAAGTAGCTGGATAACAAGAAACGCCACCGTCTAGGTATTTAAAACACGATTTAGTTTCGGAGGGAATATCGTTAACATTCAATACGTAAAATGTAAAACATAATGCACAAATATGAAGTATTGCGTAAATACCGTTTCCAACCAACCGCGTATCGATAGTTAATATTGTATTATTGCGGTGTAGCGCCGCATTGTTAACTAAATACCCTATCAGGGTAATACGGACTGAGACTGAGTGAGCCGGCCGGATTACAGCGTCAATCTATTCAGAATCCATCATACGTATTATTCTGAAATGTTTACTCCCCCCCTCTCTCTCTCTCTCTCTTTCTGTGGTGTCATTTATGTAATGAATACTGTAACTGAATTTAATACATTTCGGGACACAATGCACTGCGTATTGTTTTAGTTTTGTATTTGCGTGTTGTAAAATTGCATTACATACGGTTAGTAATGTATTTTCGACCTTAATTTTGCATTGAACGATATAATTTTTGGTCTACGACACATTTATAACGTAATATACGACATAATTTTTTGAAAAACAGAAAAGTTAAGTAAAAAGAAAATACATTTCTGTCTCGCCTGGCTCGCGATGGCTCTACGAATTCGAAACTAGTTGCACTTCAATACAATAATAAAGGAATATTTAATAGCAGGTGGAACTCCTCTTCCTTCACATCAATTCTAAAACATCTCTAGCAAAGTTTTCCACTCTGTGCTATATAATTAACTTTGCTGGGATGTGGGAAACTAGCGATATTGTATAAATGGCAAACAATGTGCGGTACACACGGTTTGTGCGTAGTATAAAATTGATGTCATTTTCTTATTTCCCATTCAATTTGATACCTATAAATTGTGTTAAATATAAAATGTTACCTGCGCATTTATAATACAAACAACGCGCTGGAAAACAGGGTTATTCAAAACCATGTTTTACGTTGTACTACTATATTGTCGGAAGTTTATTTTTAGTTCAAGCTAAAATATAAACTTCAAACGTAATATACCTTTTGTAAACATTTTAATGTCCAGATTTTATACTGCACATAAAAACATTGAAGTGTATTTTGTTTGTGTTCTCATACTGTATTTCAAATTTGATCGTTTGTGTATTATTTGTGTTTCTTATAAAAAACAGGCAATGATAGTTCCATATTCGATATTTATTTTTCAACCAATGAGATGTTCAGTATTAGTTTTTTGATTATTTAATAAACTGAATGAAATGGTGTTGAAACCTTAATTTTCATTTCTCCAAACTATCTGTACAGCTACTTGGAGGTCACTAATTTTGGATATTTATGACTGATGTTCGATGGATGTGAGGTTCGCTGGTGTGGATGAACGTCCGTAACTATTAAAGTTATACGTTAATCCGCAAAAATCACCTCATAGTTAGCCCAGTTCGTATTTCAGGGGCAACATTTTTGTTTGGTTTCCACGTTAAACAGTAACTACTTAGATATCGTTGGCTGTTCAGCTATTAATGATCTCTCCTTTTCTGACCACATTAGTCAGACTATTCAACGTGCAGTTGGTAGATGAAGGGACCTGTACTGGTTTAGTTTCCCTTTTTTAATACATCAATGCCGAACTTGTATTTTTTATTGTATAATCGTTTTTTTATTGATGAATAAAAATATAAAAAAATAAAGGTGTTTTTTATTTATTTGATTAACGAGGATTGTGCCGCAATCATTTTACACTAATTTCTCATTTATACTGGGTATTAAATTTCTACCTGAGTAGGTTACCCTTTCAAAATAGGCAATATAATAAAAAATGACTGGAATGGTGGCGTCATCCTGTAATCCAGCTACTTGGAGGTCACGAATTGTGGATAGTTATGAGCGATGGTCGGTGGGTGTAGTGTTCTCTTGTGTGGATTAACGTCCGCACTATTGAATACCACGTTAATCCGCAAATACCATCCTCATAATTAGACCAGTTCGTAATTCAGAGGCAGTGGTTCGGACTCCACGTTAAACTGTAGGTCCCTTAGTTGCCATTGACTGTTGGGCTATTAATTAACAGTCCTGTCTAAGGAACATGTCAGCCTTAGTCAGTAACAAGACTACAAGATCGCGCCACAATCATCCCACAATCATTTCTCATTCATACTTGGCTTAAAATACCTACCTGGGTAGGTCGCCATTTCAAATGGTAATAATAATAATAAACGTTATGAACCGACTGCTGCACGTTTTCAAAAGTTTTGTAACCGGTTCCAAGTGACGCTGGAACGTGAACGCAATTAGTCACAGTTACCGGTAACAATAGGTCCATTCAGACGTCCGCGGCGAACGCTTCACATCGCAGCCGGTCAAAGGGCTGGCGACGCCAAATGGACCTGAAATGAACCGGATGTGGCACCCACAATGCATTGCGATCGTTTTATCTCGGCTTTTATCATAAATGGAATTACGGCGGAAGCTCTCTGGTATACTGGACCATGTCGTAATGCAATAAAACTGTCGTACATTAGTTTTATAAAAAAGTAATGTTATTTTTTGGTGTCACATTTATTTAGTACGATCCTATTGGTTAAGTCAGCTGATCCTAAGAGGCGTGAGAGGGTGTACATTTCTAAAAACATTTATCTCTAGTTTTCATTTAAATATAGCACAACAATTTTTTTGGAATCTCTGTATTATATTCTTTGTAGACCCGATTTTAAATATCGGTTCGTCGTTATCATGTATCTACTGAGTAAATGAAAAACACTTAAACCCCTAAGCTGATAATTCGCTATACATTCTTATTCCATTTGAATGACACTAAGTATAAGAAAACGCCACATTGAGTAATGTAATGTTAGCATTACTTAAAAGTGAAAACGGTATTGCGGACTATAAAGTAGTTCACTGTGTTAGTGAGCCTCTTTTCGATGTTTCAAGTATAGCTTGATAATTAAAAAAAATTAGGATGAGTATGAGGAGTTTTATGGATTTGATAACAAGAACCCTTTTTTCAGGATCATTAACTGATAGCTCTGCGAAAAACATCTGGGCTCGATGTTGAAACATCAAAAAGGTTTGCTCAGGAGCGAAATACAAAAATACTGGATATTTTTTCCGTAATTGTACTGTTCATGCGATTTCGTTATAATAATTTTATTTTCAAAAGCCAATATCGACCTCGTCAGATGTCGCACCATTGTGGCGGCGACGAGATGATCGGTTTAGGAAGTAGGCAGGCTCGGCGCTGTACCATAAAGCCCGGTAATGCTCACATGGTCGTGACGAACCACTCGCCATCTGGCGGCTTCACAGTTAAACATTGCTATTGACGTTAATAGCTGTTTCGTTTATACTCGTCACAGTGCCTAAGCCATCACGCTATGAATAACTTGCCGATATTTGTGGGTTTTTATGTCCCCCGACTTAGACAAGGACTATTTTGGTCTTAGTGCGGAACCGTTTTACTCGTTACTTCAGACTTGTTTGGGGTATTATTACATAGCTCTAGTAAAAATCCATTCGGGATTTGAACACGATACCTGTGGGATCAAAATTATACGCTCTACTCGTAGACCGGTGCGCTCCCGAAAATCTTTATTAATGGTGTAATTATAGATAGTTACTGAAATGGTAACACGTCCAGGTATTTTAAGCCAAAAATCAAAGAGAAATGAGTGTAGGATGATTGTGGCGTGATCTTGTAGTCTTGTTACTGACTAAGGCTCACACGTTCCTTAGACAAAACTGATCATTAATTGCCCAACAGTCAATGGTTAAATTTAACGAGGAGTGCGAACTACCGCCTATGAATTACGAACTGATATAGTTATGAGAATGATATTTGCGGATGGATGTATTCAATAGTGCGGACAGTAATCCACTTCAGCGAATATCCCATCCTCCGACCATTGCTCACAACTATCCAAAATTCGTTACATCCAAGTAGCTGGATTACAGGTCACAGCACCGTCCCAGTCTAACATACGATAGCTTCGTAGAGGTTTCCGATCCTAGCAAGAACTAAATTTTTCTGACAGTTTTTAAATATTATTCTTTCATACTTTGAGCTGAAATTTCGACCTAAACAGGTAGATATTTTAAGCCAATTTTGAATGAGGAATTGTAAGATGATTATGGCGTTATCTTGTAATTGGGTTACTGAAAAAGGCTGAAATGTTCCTTCGTTGTCTTCGATCTTAATTATTAAGCTTTAATTACTGGTTCAATTAATTTTAGTCGGTCTTTTTTAAATTGGTTTGTTGTATTGGGTATCCATAATCCAAAGCTAATTGTTTTGGGTGTTTAAAACCAAATTTTCGATAACTTTAGAAATATTTTCTATACCTTCATTTAAAATGTCTTTTGTAACTGTTCCAGGTACTTGGCGTTAGATGGTGCTTTGAAACACGTATGTTAAAAGATTTTTTCTACTGACTGAAAACTGCATGTTCGTAAATTCAAGAAAATATCTTAAAGTAATTTAAAAGTTTACTTCCGAGTGAAATATTTTTTTGTAATTATATCACATACTTTTTTGTAAAACGTAATTTGAATTATACCAACAGGGGGTAGGACGTTCAATCGTTTGTGCAGATTAACGTTTTGATGTTTGATTAAACATCATGACATCATTGTTCGCAGGGTTTATTTTGGAGTATTTTAAAATTAATTTCGAATCCAAAACGTATGGCTACCATTTTCCAATATGGCCGACAACTTGAAAATTTCTTATCGAACACTATATTTTATGTTGTTTTTGGATAGAACAAGTAAGTTTAAGAATTTTTTAGGCTTAATAATTTTACCTAAATGTAACCGTTTGTTAATAATGTTCATGAAAACAGCTGTCATATGCATAGTAAGTTAGCATTGGTTTACTTTAATAATGGTTTGAAACGGAAAATGTTTTTTAGTCATAGATCGCAAACGGTTAGATTTACGTCAAAATTATCAAGAGTAAAAAAGTCTTAAACTTACCTGTACTATCCAAAAACAACATAAAATATAGGGTGTTCAATAAGAAATGTTCTATAAAAAAAGTTGTCGGCCATATTGGAAAATGGCGGCCATATTTTTCTTATTAGAAATCAATTTACAACCCACGCCCAGGTATTCTACTAATGTGAGGTTTTTTTAAATAATTGATTGTAACCTGTAATATGTGTATGTTTTTTCAATAAAGAATTGTTTGATTTGATTTGAATTTTAAAATCCTCTAAAAAATAAAGGTAATTCCCCCATAAGACGTTTGCTGTAATATTCATAGTATAAAAGGTTCACTTTAGGTGAGCCACCCGGTATACACCCCCAAGCCTGACTTCGTTCCGAATTGAGCAGAAATTTTGCCTCCTCGAAGTCCGAAACCGGTCTAACTGAGTAAAATTTGAGTCGTAATAATTGTGGTAGTAGCCTGACTATTTTTCTTTTTTAATCTACTTCAAGAGTTAACGCAATATATGTCCGGCTACAATACAGTCAGCTGATCCTAAGGTGCGGGGTAACAAATGGATACTTTTCTAAAAACATTAGTCTCTCGTTTAAATTTAAATATGTCACAACGATGATTAGACTAATATCGGCAAATATTTCATAGTTTTGCGGTTAAAATGTCTCATTTATCATTTCTCATTTATATATAACTAAAAACCATTCACTGTAGTATAACCTTTTTCATAATGTTAGCACGCTCCTGAGGTACTCATCAGTTCCTGTTTTTAAACAGCTGTTTACATTAACCTGTACTCCTATTTCTACTACATATTGATGAATTGAGCCACGTTCTCGACTTGTTGGGAAATTTACATTCCCCGCGTCTTTTTCACTTGTATACTTCTTGTCTATGTAGAACAGCTGATCGTCGCGAGATTTAGTCTAGTTACGTAAACCATAGTTTTTTTTAATTAAAATATACGTATACATTTTCTAGAAATCACTTGCTCTTTGCTACTTCCTAAAAAATTTCAGAATGATGTTTTGTGAATGGAACATAAATGTTTCTTTAAGTGTATACTTGTTTCATGATACACACAAGCTGTCTGGGCAATAAGTGTCAACTTTACAGCAGCGCTTGTGACTGTACAAGTGCAGACAAAGCAATTTTGTCTGTCAGACAGAAAACTCTCGCCATTTTATGTTTAATCGCGTCTGGCGAGCCTTGTAACGGTTGCAATTTTAACTTTCTCAGATACACGATTTTAAATTATTTGTTCCTTGTTCAAACGATTGTGATTTCGTAAGCAAACACCACTAAAAGTTGTGGAAATTAAAAAAGGTTAGAGTTTTGTTATTTATTTTTAGCTATTTTATGTAGGCTACAAATCATAAATTATAGTATGAGAAAACGTTACGGCACTCGGGGGAATTTTAGGTAGAGTAAGGGATATTTGAGTTGTGAATTACATGAACGTAGCGATAAGACAGGGTAATCTGTCATCAGGGTTTTGCAGCAAGTGGTGTCCGAACATCGAGATACATTCCTCTCATATTGTTGGCGCGCAGTTAATTTGTGCAAAAAGCAATCGTGATTTGTATAAGCAGTTAGTAAGTTAGTTGATACCTGAAATGGCAACCTGTCTAAGTATTTTAAGCCAAGTATGAATGAGAAATGAGTGTAAGATGATTGTGGCACGATCTTGTAATCTTATTACTGACTAAGGCTGGCATGTTCCTTATACAGGGCTGTTTATTAATAGCTCAACAGCCGATGACAACTAAGGGGCCTACAGTTTAACATGGAGTCTGAACCACCGTCTCTGAATTACGAACTGATCTAATTATAAGGATGGTATTTGCGGATGGACGTAGTAATCACTAGTGTGGACGTTAATCCACACAAGAGACAAAAATGATGACAAAAATTAATGACCTTAAGCAATGACTACCTTTACATGTTGTGCTTTGGAGATTTGCTGAATTTTGTAGAAAATGTGTATAACTTTTTTCGCATTTTGAGTAGTTACAATTTGTTGTAAGCTGTAAAAAAACATGTTTTGATATATTTTTTCCAAAGTGAATACAGCTCACGATTGCATTTATCCTTATTTCTTCATTTTCTATTTTCAAAACTCCTAAATAAACATTTTGAAGCCAAGTTTCTCGCGAGTTTGTTACACATAAAGGAGACGGTGACGTGGATTGTGTTGTAAATGTTCAATGACAAGTTGTCGGAAGAAACTTCGAGATGACCCAAGAAACAGGCAACTTTGTATAACTCCTTTCAATTCCGGCTCTATTGTTTAGTTTCCCTTTATCGCATAGTTACCTATTAATCGATAAAAGTAATCACTAAATTGTTTATACAAATTTTAATTTTTTTCGCAACAGTAATGAGATGTAATTCTATCTGTTGAAGAAGGAATAAATCTTCTAAATGGAACAGAATTAATTTTTTACTCCAACAAAATTCGATACAGTATTCTTTTAATTATTTACAGAATTTTGCTTAGAAGACAAGATAAAAATAGCATATTGATATTTGTGAAAAAAATCACTAACTTAGTCTAAACATAAACATCGGTCTATCGACCGAAATTCCATAAAAACGCACTTTATTTATTCTAAATTTAGAAGCGTATGTTTTAGTAGGCTAGTATGTGAAAATGAAATGAAAAACTTTTATTTAGTCAGACAAATTTAGGGACACGCAGCCCTTTCTTTCACAAAATGTGTTTTATTAAGTGGCAATGAAGATAAATAGTGTATTGAACGAAAATATTTGCTTTCATATCAAAAGTAATTATTTTATAACACTGTAATTAGGCGTATGCTTGTTTTATACCATTTCCAATAATAATTGAATAGATTTATGAACATTTTTGACGATTATCGTGGAAACAACGGTTTTTCATAGTGTAGAATATATACTGTAGACTTGTGCATTGTAATTTGTGGCAATTAATTGTTGTAATTTTATCACTAAAACGACGAATCAGTACTGGTGTCTGTGCCGTGGAAGTTTTGTTTTGAGTAAACAAAGCTATGCACAGGAAACAGTAACGCTGTTATTTTAAATTAGATTTATTCCAGGCGATGTCGTGACGTAATGTAATTGTGTTCTTCGTGTCTTTCGTAATTTTGGATCAGAATAGTTGAACAGAAATGATACACTTCGGGACGCCTTAGCATTGAATATTCAGCAATTTTTCATTTTACAAATGTTTATTTTTTGCAGAACACAATTTTAAGTTTATAGCTGTAGTAAGTAAGAAACGAAACTGAAAAGTCTTATGTAACATTTTTTAAGTAACATGTGTAATTAATTGCGGTGTAAGACAATCCAGCCACTTTGGAGGACACGAATTGTGGATCGTCTGCGGTTGTGACATTCCCTAGTGTGGATTGACGTCCACACAATTGCGTACTACGTTCATCCGCAAACGCCATCCTCATAATTAGACTAATAATTCAGAGGTAAAATTGTGGTTCGGATCCCACGATTATCTGTAGGTCTCTTACATGTCATCGGCTGTTGAGCTATTAATTAACAGTCCTATGGATCATGTCAGCCCTAGTCAGTCACAAGACTACAATATTGCGCAACAATCATCCGAAAACACATTTCTAAGTCATGCTTGGCTCAAAATACTCACCTGGATAAGTCGCAATTTCAGTGAAAAGTATAATGGAGGCCTAGAAATGTGTATACTTTTCCATTGTTTTTTTAGCTTTTATGTTATTTAATGGTAAATTTGGTATACTTAAGATGTATAGGTTTCCATAGAAACTACTAGAACTATTGTATATTTTAATATATTTATATTTATTGAAAGTATATTTAGACATATTTATTTTTATACTTAAATTTTTTTCAGAGATTTTCCATTTTGATTTTAAGTAAAACAAAGTTTCACAAAATTTTGGGATCTGGAATATAAAATCCTGTCCTCACGTGTGCTAGTACCTAAAACATGACTTAAAACATTATTTGAGTCTGAATCTACGGTAACGAGTGGAAGTGTTTTGCTACTTGTGTACGTGATTGTTTTCGGATTGTATTGTTTGTAGGTATTTTTTCTCTTTAACTTTTTAGTTTTCAGTTTTATTCGGATTATGTACTAATCGAGTTATGTTTTAGGTACAAGCTCACCTGAGGACGGGATCAAATTCTAGATTCTGAAACGTTGTGAAACTGTGTTTTCAAATCGTGATGGAAAATGTAAATGGCGCTCATTAGTAGTTGTAAAATGTTAAAGTTTTTAAGTAAAAAGTTTAAATTAAGTTCAGTGTATTATCCTTACAGGTAACTAGCACTGGTTGTATTTTTGTACTCATATGTTACTAATTACTTAAATAAATATAAAATCAATTTAATTATGAAATAGGCGACTTAAAGTTTAATATACAACTTTAAAGGTGCAAGATATTCAGCCGGTTAAATGAAAGGGGCGAATCCGATTTTCGGATGACAAGGATTTATCGATGTTAAGCCTCGAACGTAATATCGGATCGCTTATTAATTCATCGGATTTTATAATATATCCGGTTTTGCAACCCTCTATTTCCGGGATCGCGACCAAACTGCCGGACCGTAATTTCTGCTTACCGATTGCTTTAATTTAGTGATAAAAAGTTCTATTATTTATGGGTTTGATCAAGCCCTTTGTATATAAGACCAGACGCGGTTTTATACAAATTTAACCTTAATACATATTTTTAATTAAGATATTTTAACGTGATATATGTTTAAAACACAGTTTTTATATCAGTTGTTTTAAATATACTTAAAATCCCTTAACTTTCGTACCTGGGCTTTTTTAAATTTATTTATTTTTTGTCCAGGATCTGTGAACGCATATTTAAAGATAGGTTTTCCTTTTTATAAAACACTAGCTGACCCGGCGAACTTCGTAACGCCTCACAGTAAACACATGTTAACTTTAAGATTGGCCATGTTCTGAAGTCGAATAGCAATACGACTTCATTGTGAAAGGTTATATATTCTGGGTCGCTGCATAGTGAATAACAATACTGAAACGATAAAACATATTAATATCATTCCCATAAAACAACTAAATCTGAGTGGATTAATTCACAATTTTCAAATCCAATCCAAACCCAAACGAAACCTAACTGTAATACGGCTTTTATAAGAAAGATATACAACAGCTGATTATTATAATAAACGTAATAATATAAACATTGTAATTATCATATAAACACGTGACTTTAATCAGACAGAAAATAAAAATATAAATACATAATCCCCCAAAACCGTTAACTATTAGAGTGGTGAATAAAGCTGTTCATTTTTTACAGTACACATTTACTTCATAGTTTAACATTAATGAATGATTCAGATGGCATTGGATCAGCTGTAGCTAAGAAATCAAATGTTTTCATTGTAGACAATTTGTAAACAAACTTACTCTCCATAAGGTTAACATTAGAAATTTAAAACGCCATAAAATGGAAACTTATGGGGTTTTCGAAAATATTTTTTCACTAAAACCTTCCCGGACACATATAGAGCAACTTCCTAAAATAATCCTAAAAAATCATGGCGATCGGATGAGTAGTTTGGCAACGCATAAAGGACATACATACATACATACAGACATACATTCAATTTTATATATAGAGATTTACTCTCGTCTAAATATTACTTAGGACGATTACAGTTGTATTTTTTCAAACTCTACGCGTTTGTATACGATTGTTTATTAAAAAATAAATAATTTGTTTTTCGTAAATAAATTTACTAAGTTGAATAGATTACCATTTTGAAATCGCGACCTACCAAGGTAGGTATTTTAAGCCAAGTATGAATGAGAAATGAGTGTAAGATGATTGTGACGCGATCTTGTAGTCTTGTAACTCAAGACTGACATGTTCCTTAGACAGAACTGATAATTAATAGCCCAACAGAAAATGGTATACCTAAGAGACCTGCAGTTTAAAATGGGGTCTAGTGTCTTTAGTTTACCTGGTCTAATTACGAGGATGGTCTTTTTGTAGACGTTAATCCACACAAGAGAACACTACACCCAACGACCATCGCTCACAACTATCCACAATTCGTGACCTACAAATAGCTGGATACTATATCAGGGCTATATTGACACTTGATAGTTATAGTAAAGCCAATTTTTACTTAGAGCTTAGTTTTTAATACTCTTAATCCAACTATAACAATTAGAATACCAGATAGTTATTTTGTGTCTCGCTTGCTCAATGCTCGGTTGGTAGTCTATTGGATCCTTGACCGTAGATCAGCAAAATCCCTAGTTTGGATACAGGTATTGCCAATCATATTTTATCTGTTCTTGTATTACGTCGGCGCATATATGTAAAAGGGGTTTCCATCCTTTTTAAAATATTTAGTTTATAACATAATGAAACTAAGTAGCATTATTGCTATCCTACAAACGTCATTGTAAAACATTACGTTTTATGAAATTCTATGTAGCCAAGGTTGGAGTAGTATACAAAACCAATAACCATTGGAATATTCGAAATTGGTAGTGGTTAATATCTTGGACTTTGTTAGCTTAGAGACCACGAGTTCAAATCGTAGGCAAATCCATTTGGCAGTGGACTTTCAAAGATTGCAAGACATTATTATTTACAGAATTTTCTATATTTATAGTGACGTTTCTCACCTCCCAGATACGTTGTGTGTGTGCGTTGGAAAAAGGTCAAAAAAATATATCGGCAATAAATATTTGAGTGGAATAATTTTGATGTAGATAAAAGTTAAAATACACAAAAGAAATTCGTTTCAAGTTTGATATTGTTGAAAATGGACGATCCAGTTTTAATGTTGGCAACAGTGATCGATCTGGTAAACGGGCGAATGGCCGCTTGTAAACCGCGGAACGGGAATCGGAATGGCTTTTGACATGTGGAATGGAGGAATGGAGCCGCAGTGAATTAATTATCCCGGGCTTTGAGCGCAAATGAAGCGGCTTGACGCGGCGCGGCGGCGGCGGCGGTCTGTTTGGTCTGTAGTTAGTGATAATTGTGGGAGCCGACAAAAGTCAAGATGGTAATGTCGGGGGAAACTTAAACATTCCGTTTAGTTGCGTTGTGTATGCCTAAATTCGGGTTAGGCTTTGTAAGGTTATGTTATACTTGGTCGTTGACTTGATTAAATTCGTTTACGACTCGACACGAATTCTACCTGAGATACTTTTACGTGCAGGATTTTAAAGATTATTTTTCGATTTTTTGTACCTTTAGCTCAATTTAAGCTCTGTTAAGATACCTTGGGTTTTGTAACTAGATATACAAGCGTCTTATCAGTCCGCTTTACCAGCGGAATATTTCATTTTAAGCCCTTGAGACGATATTAATATTTTGGCAGCATTACTGGCTATACGATAGTACTACGTTTCAAATTAATGGTTAATTTGTTATCTAAAAACTTATTAATCTTTTTACTTTATTTCACAGAGAATATAATAACAAATAATGTTTTTGTGATATAAAAATAATGGAAATTTAATTCCTTAAACCACTTTAACTTTAATTTGACGCTCGATACTGGAGGTATTGCGGATTCTTAAATATTTTTAATGGCAGGGTTATGATATAGCTACCTTTATGTTATCTTGACATGTTATACTCTTAATATGTTATACATTTTGAACCTTGATACACTCAAAAACACACAATATAGCTTAGAAGTCCACCTAGATACCCAATCCTCACTAACCCTGTTTTTCTACAAATTATACCACAAATCTGTAATACTTAATAAAATATTTTTCTGCACTCAAACGATTTCCGTGACGGACATCGTAGTAAGACCCGGGGCGGTTAGTTTTGCAATCACGTCCCGCCATAAAGGCGGAATGGCGGGAAGTGTTGACGAAGCTGTGACGGGACGAGGACCGACCCGAGGGTCATATAGAGGCAGTAAACATGTCATAAACAGCTGACGGGGGTAATAACCGTGGGCACTTCCCGCGCGCGGGTAAATAGTTTAATCGTCACACCGACTAAACTCTTCTGCCGCTTTATTTTTTATTATTTCTGAAATGTCAACTGTTAATCTGTTAAAGTTTTTGTATTCATATTCGCGATAAGTAATGAATCTTATGATCTTCAGCTGCGTAACTGACAAAGACTAGCTCGTTAATTTGCTAGGATCGTACTATTACCATTATTAAACAACGACCTACCTAGGTAGGTATTTTAGTATGAACAATAAATGAGTGTAAAATGATTGTGGTACGATATTATAGTTTTGTTTTTTACCAAATCTGACGTGTTCCTTAGACAGAAATATTAATTTATACCAAGCAACCAAAAGCATCTAAGGTACCTACAGTTTAACGCGCTATCCGAACTACAATTTGCAATCTATAAAAGGGAATATCACATCCACGGGCTATTGCTTATAGATCTCCACAATTCGTGACCTTCAAGTAGCTGGATTACAGTACAAACGCCACCGTCCCAGTATTATAATTAGCCAAGAACCAAGAAAAATTGCTCCAGTATTGAACCATCAAAAGGTTGTGTTTACAAAGTTACTACTTTACCTATCGTCTAATTTTGATTTATATTTCAATATCTAATTTTTATATTTCATATCACAAATAATCGGCCATTTTAAGTACACACCTTGTTAAGGGGTCGGTGACCACCTAATAAAAAATGACCCCTCTAAAAATGGCGGTGACGAATTGAATTAGACAGTATACAGGGTGTTCATTAAAGTTGGGGACAAACTTCGAGGGTTGATAGTACTTATCAAAATAAACAAAAAATTTCCTATAAACATATGTCGAAAAATCCTTCGTTTAGCCACTAGCCGCCATTTTGTATTTTATACAAAAAACTTTATATATAAAGAACTATTTAAGATAAAGAAACCAAACTTTGCAAAATTATTTATTGGCCAAAGAGAAAAATATTCTCAAAGTATCATTAAGTTTGCTTTTATATTATCAAAATGGCGGCGGTTTTTAAAGTTAATAGTTTTTTTGCTATTTAAATTAAAATATTTTTAACCGAACGTCATTTTGAAAATATAAAAACCAAACTTAATGATACTTTGAGAATATTCTCTTTAGTCATTAATATGTGTGCTTTTGTTTCTGTATCTTAAAAAATTTATTCGTTGCAGTTTTGTATAAAATACAAAATGGCGGCTAGCAGCTAAACAAGGATTTTTCGACATATGATAGGCAATTTTTTCTTTATTTGTCATCAATAATTGTCCCCGATACTTTTGAACCCTTTGTTGTTGATATTATTTTTATTTTAATTTTTGCTTTTTAAACTTTACCTAGAATTTTTTTAGTTCAATAAAAATAAATTGAAGAAAAATTACTTAGTGCAAAACATTTAACTGTTCAAAATTTGTTCGACTGATTTAAAAAGTTTATATAGAAATTTAGGTAGTTAGGATATTTGATATATATTTATACTACTTTATGTCTATTTATATTAACAAATAGTTTAAAATAGTGCAAAACGTATTGTTTTTTATGTTCCTCCAATTTTTTCCAATATTTATTTAAATTTAAATACATAATAACTGGAGTCTTGGTCGTATAAAACAAGGAACGATATTGAAAAATAACTGAAGACGACGAGGCAATAACGGGTCTGTCGAATGAATTACCTCGCCATAATTACTTTTTCCACGAAATTACTTTAAAATATTTCTCAGAACAAAAGCAATATCGGTTATCAACAATTCCAGAAGCTTTTGTCTTTAAAGAGCTTATCTTCGATTGGCAATTGGTCGGAGTTTCTCGTTGCAGTTTTGTGATGACAAGGGATCAAATTGAGCCGAGCTTCTGTGTCATTATACGAATATCACTAATTATTGTCACACATCCGATGACAATTATTGTCCCATTAATGTGTTGTTGATAATTATTATCCATTTAACCCACTGGTGTTAGTAAATAATTATTGGCTGAGATAATTTGGATAGTTTTAATGTTTAATTTAGTATTAATTCAGTTATCTTATAATAAGGTTAGTTGTTATTTTATTACGCTTAAAATTATTGACTAATTAGAATGATTTGCTCACACGGCGTCCTGTAATCCAGCTACTTGGAGGTCACGAATTGTGGATAGTTGTGAGCGATGTTCTGGGGGTGTAGTGTTCTCTTGTGTGGACTAACGTCCGCACTATTGAATACTACGTTAATCCGCAAAGATCATCCTCATAATTAGACCATTTCGGTTCGGACTCCACGTTAAACTGTAGGTCACTTAAATATGCTATTGACTGTTAGTCTATTAATTAACAGTTCTGTCTAAGGAACATGTCTTAGTCAGTAACAAGACTACAAGATCGCGCCACGATCATCTTACACTCAATTCTCATTCATACTTGGCTTTAAACACCTACCTTGTGGTATTGTCACCTTTCAATAATTTAATCTAATCATAGTTCGAGGTCTGCTGGTTCGATTCTTGACCGAGTCACCATTAATATTGGTGATTGCAACAGGTTATGTTGTCTAAAAACATAGGTCGTGGCGTAGATTAGAGACGATGGAAGATTAATATGACCGGGGTATGCACCTTTCCCAGTCGAAGTGTTAATTAAAAAGACCAGGGTTTTGACAGTAGCCATTAAAAACGTTGAACAGACTAGAGTTTCGACCTTGCCCAATGAAAATGTTATAAAGACCAGAGTTTAAACCGTTCGTTAAATACCTAGGTTTGGTCTGTTCCGCATCAATTATCTACCACATTTGGGGTTTGGAATTTTCAGAACTCATGTCACTTCTACTGGATATTTATGATAACTAACTAATAGGAATTTTCATTATTATAATGTAAAAAAATAGTTATGATAATACACAAAACAAACCTTTGGTAACTGTCGCCAGCTTTGGACGTGAACGACCGCAGCGCAGTTGGTAATTGCCAATTTCGGTTTAAGCGAATTCAGGTCAATAAACAATCGATTTTCGCCCGTGTTTTGGGATAAAATCATAACGAGGCTATAACTGTGGAACGGGCCGCTGATTACCTATGCATTACGATTACCATTACCATCTGCCTTCATCGACAGCTGATTACCGAATGCAACTCGAGTGTTTCTGATTACAACGAACCAATCAGCTGTGAACGGTCTGATCAGTGTCATTCGCTAATGGAAGCAAAATTGGCGTGTACATCTTTTACCAATACCTTTCTCCCTTAGTAGAGGGAAGTGCGGTCGTTGCACCAGGACCATGTTACCCTCTCATACGTGCGATGTCATGGTGACGTCATTGTTTGGGTGATGTCATAGTTGTATGATATTTAGTGTTACATCAAGCTTTAGGTGAGGTTTGTGTATTTTTCTAAAGAATATTTTAATCAGAGCTCCATCAATTAAGTATAACAAATATCTTACAAATTCTGGGTGGTTGAACATAGGTTAAAAAGTGATGGTTATTTCAGTTTTGTATTAGTAACTCTGTAATGTTTATTTAATATTATTCTTGAATGTTAGGTATATTTGGTTCATTCGTTGTTTAGGAGACTTGCATACATGTTTAGAATGCTCTGTTGACATGTTAACTGAATTCACGTACGTTTAGTTTCTTTTTTTGTGGAAGTTTCTACCACAAGCCTCGCGGGCTCCTGCTCTGAGCTCACGACGGTACGGCCTAGGACCGATCACATGTCCTGCATACTATATATTTCAGTGTGAAGTAAAAGTAGAGACGAACCGACACCGTCAAGGTAGATAATATTGATAAAACTAGCTACCAAAATCAATAAAGACCCGGACCAACCGCACCGTTGCTATTTTGGAGTCCGTCATGCTATAAACTGAACCACTGTGACGGCGTCTTGTTATCTGAGCACGCGTTTGTAGGTCGGCAGCGGTGATCTAGTGGTAGGAGGGTTCTTCGTTTGTCATTCCCTCGAACGACGCCACGGCGATATCGAAGGGATTTTCCGTGACAGGTCTTCGGGAGTGCAATTCCTCTTGTATCTCTTTATGACCCTCAGGGATAAATGCCTGATTATACCGTTTACCGTCTTCCTTCGACCCAAGGCATCTGTCTTGGATATGGAGCAGTCTTATCATATTAAATTATTAATATTTTCCATTTTCTTTCACATGCACCGTGCCAAGTGCTACCGGATATAGGGTATATTATATTATTAACTCATTAAAGCTATACAATATCCATCTTAAAATAGTCTTCTAATGAATAAGGAGCATTTTTTAAAAGGAATGACATTAAAACGTTCTTGAAATTCTTAAGGGGCATCTCCTTTACATGGGCCGGGAGCTTGTTAAATAGTCTGATGCCAACAGCCTTATGACTACGTTGAACCTTATCCAATCTAGTTGCATGTAAGTTTAAGTCTTTGCAATGTCTTTTTGCATAAGAAATATTTTTATACACATTTTAGTACACAGTACACATTTTACACATTTTATGTGCACATTTTTACTACATTTTTACTACTAAAGTACACATTTTACTATATATGCGGCAATTTTGACGCAAAGTATGCATCTGAAGTAATAGACGTTTTTACCAATCCGCCCAGAGAAGGAAAATACACAAAACGGGAAGGAGATATGATAGGGTACAACGTGTATTTCATATTTAACCTTTGCAATTTCGCTACCTTTTGTTCTGGTGACACACTTTACGCTGTTTGTTGTATTTTTTTTCTTTTCTTCACATTAATAGCAGCATTAGGATTTTATTTTTCCCCCTCTAGACACTAGAATATTCTAGATAAATGTTGTTTATTTTCATTAAACATGAACTGAGAGACTGTTCGGCTCATCCTCACACTCAGACGCATAGTCTTGTGAGGATTTTCCAATTTAATATTAATGTGTTTGTTATAACAAAATTGTACCGATTCATTATGGAAATAAACATCTTGAATCTTGAATCTTGTATCCTCCTCACAAGAACAGAAGACGAAAAGACTTTTGGAACAGAGATGGATGATCGGAAAACTTCTCAATTTCTGCGACATCTGTGAGAGGATCTCTCAACGGTACTGTTGTTCCAGATACTATTCTAAAATCGCTGTGGTTTAGTCGTCTTCCCCCAAGGGACGGTGGCGTGTCCTGTAATCCAGCTACTTGGAGGTCACGAATTGTGGATAGTTGTGAGCAATGGTCGTCGGATGGGATATTCTCCGTGGTTTATCGTCCGCACTATTGAACACCAAGTCCATCCATTTCCGTCTTCATGGTAAGACCAGGTCGTAACTCAGAGGCTGTGGTTTGGAAATATTTTTAAAAGGTTTACATATCCTTTGCCTTCACACCAATAATACTTATCAAGTGTTTCAGGGGTTCTCCGACATAATACAAGAACAGATAAAAAATGATTGGCAATATCTATATACAAACTAGGGATTTCGCTGATCTACGATCAAGGGTCTGACTAACTACCAACTGAGCATTGAGCAAACGAGACACAGAATAAACCTCTTGTAATTGTTATAGTTGGAATAAGAGTATTGAAAACTAAGCATTAAATAAACTTGGCTTTACTATAACCGGCAAATGTCAATGTAGCCCTGATATAGTTCTGTTATTGTGGTTCTGTAATCCAGCTATTTGTAGGTCACGAATTGTGGATAGTTGTGAGTGATGGCCGGTGGACGTAATGTTCTCTTGTGTGGATTAACATCTGCATTATTGAATACTACGTTAATCCGCAAAGACCATCCTCGTAATAAGACCAGGTGAAATTGGTAGACGGACTCCACGTTAAACTGTGGGTCCCTTAATGCGTCATTTACTGTTGGGCTATTAATTAACAGTTCTGTCTAAGGAACGTGTCAGCCTTAGTCAGTAACAAGACTAAAAGATCGCGCCACAATCATCTTACACTCATTTATCATTTATACTTGGCATAAATATCTACCGGTGTAGGACGCCATTTCAGTTAATAGTATAAAAGTAGGTTAAGTGCTGATATTTTATTTCGTTGACGATCATCTTATTTACTGTTATTTTTGTCACTTCCGGAAATAGAAAATATTTCTTACGTTTCGGAAAAGTAAATAACTGATTGGACCCGTCATACGAATTACGTTGTCTATAATTAAAGCTAGATCAGGTGGTGTGCGGCTATAAGCGGCTTACGGGATCAGAGATACGGCTGGCTCCCCCGCGAGCCGTAATAGCTTTTCCCGTGGGTTTCTTTTTAATCATGATTAATTGTGGATTTTTATTAGGATTTGATACTCTGAAAAATATATATAAAACCTCTGAAACTATCAGGAACTGCCATCGTACTTTTACATCGTGGGTTTAATGTTGAAGATGTTGATTAGGGGAAGATTTGTAGTCTGGGATCTTTACCTAATTATTCCCATAGGAAATGTGGGTACACGTAGATTAGATTAGATTAGATTATTGAAATGGCGACCTTACTACAAGGTAGGTATTTTAAGCCAAGTATGAATGAGGGTTGAGTGTAAGATGATTTGGCGTGATCATGGATACGTCTAAAGGGAATTGTCTCAGTTCTCCTTAACCAAAGGAAATCACTAACTATATGACGTCAATGTTTCAAATTTTGGTCAAATTGCCACCCCTCCAGAGCTAAGAGATATCCATGCCAAAACATCCTGGAGTGGATATATCCCAGTTAAAAAGGGGGAATGCGTCAAAGTGTCCAAGAAGACCGTAGGTTACATACTTTAGACTTACTAATATCTATTTGCCAATATTATTAATTAGCAAGTGAACAAAACTCCGTCCAGCAGCATTATAATTTTTGACATGTGTAAGCTCTTGGTTAGTATTTTCAATTTGCGTCATATGTTTACAAGAACAGCTGTTAGGCAACCATACTACAATGTAGGTGTTTTAAGCCAAGTATGAATAAGGATTAAGTGTACGGTGATTGTGGCGCGATCTTGTAGTCTTGTTACTGACTAAGGCTGACATGTTCCTTAGACAGGACTGTTAATTAATAGTCCAACAGCCGATGGCAACTAATGGACCTACAGTTTAACGTGGAATCCGAACCACGGCCTCTGAATTACGAATTGGTCTAATTATGAGGATGGTCTTCACGGATCAACGTAGTATTCAATAGTGCGGACGTTAATCCACACAAGATAACACCACATCCACCGTCTATCACTCACAACTATCCACAATTCGCGACCTCCAAGTAGCTGGATTACAGGATGACGCCACCATCCCAGTCGTATTTCGTTTCAAAATATAATAGTGCTCGTGCTAAACATAATGATGAGTGCTTCAAACATTGCAATTTTTTACATTTTATAAACTAACGGGTGAACTGAAGTGTCGAATCTGGACCAATTTGCCATTGTAATTTGTCGTTGGATATTATAATCAATGATACATAACAACACGTCGACGTTTGGTAGTAACAAGACGCGGAATTCAAACCGCCCCCTCAAAGGATTAAAGAATTCCGAAAGCCCCAAAACAAGAAACAAAAGCAAACTGATAGGCCTAAGTCCAGAGTGTTAAGGAATCTTATCACAATGGAAAGGATATAAAAGATTAAATTGAAAATTCTGAAGGAAGTATTTTGTCAGCTACATCAGTACATTATTAATGAAACGAATCGAGGTGATTAATAGTATAAATCCAAATTATAGTTTTAAACTAGTTATATTTAATTCAATATGCTTCCTTTTTCTAAACTCTGTCAGCTCATCAGAATTATTATAGTCGTGGAAGATCTCAGACACTCTTGAAAATAGAAAAAATTGTAACGTTTTTCGAAGCTAAGCGATTGTTCCTTCATCCACCTGTTTATTCTCTTGAAGGAGCTTACCGCGTAATCTTTAAACTCAAAAATTGACGGAGCATATTGCGTATGCTTTAAACTAAAAAATCAACGAAAGCTGAGATTAAACTTTGTGTTTTACGTGACGTGTAACTAAATCCATAAATGTTATCGATTATAAATCGATTAATATGTAGGCTATACATGTTTGCACTCATAATTAAGTCAACGTAATAACTGTTTGTTATCGTAACTGAGCGCATAAACCTTTAACGGCCCTGTTAACCTGTTAGTCTCCGTGTAAGCGTTAAACGACCGATAACAGTTTGTTAAAGTTCATCGAAAACTCTTAAACGCCCAGTTTATCGGTCCATAACGAAGTTATTGTATATGTTGCGTCGTTCCAGGTTTAAAAGCCGATGTTGGGAACGCCATTATCCTGCTTCGTTATCAGTTTGTGTTTTAATTTGGTATTTTAAAAGGGTTTTTTATTTACAAAATACACAGATGCTTGCATAACTTATATGCACCATTGTTTTCCCCAGAAAGAAACTAATTAGTTGAAATAGTTTGTTTTTAATTTTTTGTCGGAATGTATTTTTGATGACATTAAAATGTATTCAAAATCAGTACTGATATTGTTATAAACTTATCCAATCCATTTCATAGACGGAAATATTTTAGAGATATGTAACATGAGTCGTTAAACCTAAATATTCAGAAGCTTAATTGATAGACAATTGTAATTATTCAAGTTTATGAAATATATGTAGAAATAAACAACTTATATAGTAATATCCGTTGGACAAATTAACATGTAAGGAAATTTCGTCATGAATAAATATAACAGAACACACAAAATATTACTGTAGTGAATATTATCTCAAGCAGCTGAAAAAACAAAAGCGTAGATTTTGTATTAGTCTTATTTATTTTGTGAATCAAATTCAATTTATCACGAACACTGTTAATATGTATTTAAATTTATAATTTCATCCTCACCAACGTGGAAAAGTGTAGCGGACCAACAGATGGAAAAAATGCGGAAAATAATTCCACTGTGCAAACCTACCGGCAGGAGAGCCTTCATTACACAACTAGGCAATACATATGCTGCATTCATTTTGCGTCGCAGCCGTGGCAGGCGTTACGACGATTATGATGGTTTTAGTCATTTCAACTTTCATTATATACTAAACCTTTTTCCTAAACCAGTTTCTACTATTTTAAACTATGAATGAACCATTAATGTATATGTTAATTAACTGTTTTACAGTTCTTCATCTATTTGTTTTTTTTCATTTATTAAAAAATAAAACTTGAAGACAAAAATTATTAGTTTCATTTTAATTGTGTAATCTATAAGCTCTTAATAATCTAGAAGGTAAATATTAATGTACAACAGCCCAAGTGATTCATCATTGTTAGTTTCCCATTTATAAAACAAACTATGTGAAATCTTTTATTTTAGTTTATTTTTCTTTAATTGTATCTTTGATCCGATATATTTTTTAATATTTCCGAACCTTTTTTTACTTTTATGTTGTTCCTAACATTGTAAAAATAAACACACGTGTTTAAAGGATGTAAACTCTCGACATTTCCCAGCTTTGACTATTTTACGAGAAAATTATTTAAGAAAATATGATTTATGGCTTAAATTCTATAATCGACGAACCCATGAGTTGTTCTTTGATAACACATTCAAACACAACAATCGCGTTAAAATTATTAATATTTCTTTTACTATTCAACGTACATTGTTGTTTTAATAAATGCAGGAAAATTAAACTCAAGTCATATAATTAATCGTGGATTTTAATTTCAAAATACACTGGCCTCAATCGCCTCTCGTTTCCACAAACTCACAGTCAGCCATGATGTGAATTAACATTGCAAATTCAGAAGGAACTATTGTAAGGCGCAAATTTAAATACATTTCCATCCTTGGCCAATAGTGAAACTTTTCCGCAGCTATTAGTCGCGGTCGGATAAAGTCCTATCAAGTTCTAATCCTATTAATGTGACGAGAAGTTGATTTAGTCATTACTATTGCTAATGACCATCCCGCGGTCTGAACTCAGAGCGATCTCATTAGAGGAAAGGTTTTGTTGGTTGGTTATGTATATGGTGGATAGGACCATTTTATATAGTATGAAATCGATTCGGTTGACGGAAGATCTAGTCGGCCGTGTCTTGGTCGTCGCGTCTTCCAGCGACCGGAAATTGCAGTTTTTGAACACCGTATATATATCACGTGGTAACCTAGTAGAATGTTAGGGAGCAGTTGGGAGTTGGAGGAAATTTTGTAAGTTGCAGAACAAGTCAAATTTGGTATCAAATGTCTGTGTGTTTAATTTAAATACAAATACTGATACTAAAAAATTGTCTAAAATGGCGGCGGTTTTAAATCTTCCAAAATACATCTGAAATAAGGTTAGAGATAGTTACATACTTTTTTTAGTGACTATTTTAGTATTATGTGTTATTTTATGGGAAGGAGGAAATTCCGAAAAAACAACCTCCCTCAGGACACATCAATAGCAATACAGTAAAGACTTAAAAACACAAAAAAATCAATTTTGGCCAATTTAGGATGCTCCTAAACATTCACTGGCGTTTTTGAAATATAAGAAGTATTACCAATGATAGTCTTTGTAATTGCTAAATAACTTTCATGTTGCGTACAAATCAATCGTGTAATGTAGTCTGTAAATAACATAAATAACATGCGACGTGGTTATTATTGAATTTTCCAATTCCAGTAATGGTGCAACGATTCGTCCAGCGGCCATGTTTATTATTGTGATTTTCCTCTTTACATAATGCTATTTACAATATAGGTGATTTTTTTATCTAATGTAATAAGTTCGATTGTGACTTAAGTTTATTCACGATCCGTTGGAATTTCGGAAATAATAAAAATGTGTGTTAAAATAATTATAAATTTAGGTTTTAACACTTGTAACGTATTTTATGGTGTTAAATATAAATAGAGTGTGATACAATGCTTTGTACAAATAAGAATATATATTCTTATTCGTGAGACACCCATCGAACCATTAAGTAGGTACTATAAGGTGAAGGGTGAGAGTAGTGTATCCAATGGTCTATAGCTTTGTTGTTGTCGAAGACCAGTCGACTCATTTGCTAAGGTCATTAATTTAGTAGCACAGTTAAAAAAAGACAACCAGGACCTGTTCAACACATAACAAAATTGAGTCAAGATTATGCTCAGAAAAAAATACCATTGCTAGGAAAATAATACGATTTTGGGTGCTCAGTTTTCAACCTGAAAAAGAGATTAATGCTGCATCTTTTTTATCAAAATTGAAGAAATTATTATTTTTTTGTTATATTGAAAAAGAACAGTGCAGGTTTCCACTTCAATCGGGTACCTTATTGTTCTGCATTTTTAACAACTCTGAACAAATATATTATTATTTTACTTGTTTATTTAAAAAAACGCACGAGTTCATCTGCGTAATAAAAATGACAGTCCGCTTGCTGACCAAACCGAGCAGAGGCGGTCGCATTGTGGGACGATCTTTACTCTCAATTCCCATTTATACTTTGCTTGAAATACCTTCCCGGGTAGGTCGACATTTCAGTTAAAAGTAATAAAGTGAAGTGAGGTAAGTTTAAGTACGTCAGTATACTGGTGGCGGTGTATGGTGGCATATTTCGGCACTACTTACATTTAGCTCGCTTACTTTTTCTGCGGTCTCTTGTATCTAGGACATTGGAAAATCCGTAAAATACGTATTCGTGATATGGTTGGACTTAATCATAGGTGTACGAGTATATTGAATCACACTTTTCACGTTCATACTTCCTGTATGGGTTGTAATATATCTTCTGAAATAATGTGTTTCAGTAATATTCAAATAGAGAATTACAAACGGTGGGCCTGAGCGGTGACGTAAGCTGTAACAGCCCCCGCGGCCCCTGGTCTCCTTTCGACGTCATCATCTGTTTATGGCCCGTATAAAACCCTTCCCGAGAGTCTACTGGATCGTTCTCAGTCTTCCTTTGTTCGCCAAGTCGATCGAGGTGTATCGAAGAGAAGATTTTTTTATATCGGGGGTTTAAGTAAATACCCCCGTCGCAGCAGACCTGCGTACTCAGCGAATTTCCAAATCAATAATATAATAATAATAATATATGACAAGTTTTATAAAAATCTGTCCATAAACATGAGTATTATTTGCCTATTCTCCATAAGATTAACATGGGAAAGAGTGTGCAGGTTTGCTGCTGTGAGGAACATTGAAAGTAGGCATTTCTACAATAATTTTTTTTATATTTAACATTTATACCAACTTTCATCAACATCTTTACATAAATAAAGGAGTTTGCCTATTCCCCATATGATTAACATGGGAAAAGAGTATGCAGGTTTGCTGCCATGATAAACACATAAACTATGATTTTTAAGCATAAACGGGTGGGTATCAACAACATGAAGGTAAATACCAAGTTTAATCCAAAAATATTGATTGATATGGGAAATATTAATTTTTCCTTATCCTCCATAAGATTAACATTGGAGCCCCAAAATACAACGTACTGTGTTTAGATTTTTTAATATCTCGGTAACCGTTGGAGATAGAGAAAAACTTTAAGAAACTTAACTGTGCAGCTTTTTAAGCTGATTCTAATGGTGAAAGGTAAAATTTGAAATTTTTAAAAATTACATGGGAAAAATGCAAAAATCCCATTTTTGGGGTACAAAACCACCCCAAACTACCCCTTCCGATTGACCGATATGTCTGGATTACGAACTCGTCCGAGCAAATGTAGGAATACACGTAGCTATAGCTTCTTCCCTATGGGAAATTCGCTAAAAGCTAAAATTTTGTAAATAAATATTATTTTTTACAATAGAAAACTATCTTAAGACGTAGAACGGAAACTACTTCGTCAGTAATGTGTTGGTTGGTGACACAATTAGCTTAATAGGTTTCTCGGATAAGTAAATAAGATTGGACAACGGAATGGTTTAATGGACAAGGGTTGTAGGGCTAGGAGCGGGGGAACAACTGGACCCCATTAGCAGGCGACAGAGCCGCTTCCGTCTGGCGGTAGGTGTCGCCACACGTCTGACTACTTACAATATGGCACTGTAAGCTACGTCAAATATCTGGCAACGCTACATCATAACCAAACGTTTCAAAAGGAGTTTTCTTGATTAGAAATTTAAGAAATTTAGTGTCACCTGAAGTTTTGTTAACTGTTTATTTTAGTTTCATTCACTGTCTCCTTTCATACGGAGCTTTTTTATAGGCGAATTCAGAATTTGCAAATTCTTTGTTTGTATTACAAAAAAAAATACATTACGATTGATTGCTGATGTTCCTCCTCGTACTCACTGTAAGCCTATGTTTGTTAGACTGTCAATAATGCCTCTAGCCTGCATCTTTATTTTACAATGTCTTGTATACATCAAGAGTAATTTACATCCACTAAGTAACAACCACCAATGGTGAATTTCGTAGTTACGAGACGAGAAACCGCTCCAAATTCAAAAATGATTTGTGTCAATTTAGCTTTACTCAAGATAGTTTTAGATGTACTGCCATTATACTTTTTAATCATCTTTGAGATTAATTAAACTTTTACCATTACCTAAATTGGAATCAGTCTTGAGGGAGTATCTGCTGAGTAATTTTTTAATTTAACAGAATTGTTTGATAAAAATCCGAATACGTAAGCTTAAATTTTAAACTTTGATTAACTTAACAATAATGTTTTTGATTTATATTTCATGTCCATTCTTTGGCATAAATTTGTTAATTTGTTTCTTAGATTATCCTGGCACAGCCCATATTCAAATTTTTATTTAAAATGATTTCCTAGAGGATAACCCGGTTGTCTTTTTGGCCTGGGAACTGTGGCTATATTTTGCTTTAGTTATATCCTGACGCAGCATATACAATTATGCATGTTTTGTAATAAACATGTTGTCACGGAATAAAGAGATTTGAATTTGACCATTCCTGTTACGTCACATCTCTGACAACTTACATTATGACCCTTAGGTTACGTCACATCTCTGACAACTTACATTATGACCCTTAGGTTACGTCACATCTCTGACAACTTACATTATGACCCTTAGGTTACGTCACATCTCTGACAACTTACATTATGACCCTTAGGTTACGTCACATCTCTGACAACTTACATTATGACCCTTAGGTTACGTCACATCTCTGACAACTTACATTATGACCCTTAGGTTACGTCACATCTCTGACAACTTACATTATGACCCTTAGGTTACGTCACATCTCTGACAACTTACATTATGACCCTTAGGTTACGTCACATCTCTGACAACTTACATTATGACCCTTAGGTTCCGTCACATCTCTGAGAACTTACATTATGACCCTTCATTTAACGTCACATGTCTGACTGTTTCCATTATGACCCTTAGGTTATGTCACATTTCTGACAACTTACATTATGACCCTTAGATTACGTCACATCTCTGACAACTTACATTATGACCCTTAGGTTACGTCATATCTCTGACAATTTACATTATGACCCTTCATTTAACGTCACATGTCTGACTGTTTCCATTATGGCCCTCATTTAACGTTATATGTCTAACTACTTACATTCTTACCTAGTAGATGTCGCCACACGTTTGACTACCAAACGTTGTAGGTTTTGCCACGGTTACTAGACAGATATTACGCCGTTAGATCGTCAAGTCAAACTTCAACCCTACTGTTTAAAGTTACTGGGAATATTGTAAAATATTATGTATTCATAGAATAAATGCGCATTTTACAGTGTTTTCGTTTGTTTGCAGACATTCAGACATGGGTTCCCCTACCAGCCGACGGCGGTGGCGTTCGACCCAGTCCAGCACCTGCTGGCCATCGGCACCAAGACCGGCTCCCTCAGGATGTATCCTTTACAATCCCCTACAACGGGTAGTACAGGACACAGTACCGGTTGCTTTGAGACTCGGTCGTTCCTGAAATGAATTCGACTTGACGGGGGACCAAATGTTGCTAGATTTTAATCTAGATTTCCTAGAGTGGCGTAATTTGATTTTAAACGACTATATTACAATCCAGATTGAACTAATTGTATTAAAATCACGGATAATGCCTCTGAACTGAATACTGGAACTAGTAAAAATTAGTTCCATGGTTTCAAAAAAATAAATTTTTAAAAGTTTGCACTGCAAGAATTATGTAGCATTTTTTAACAGATGCTTTTTTCATCTATCTTACAAAAGATTCGAGAAAATTCTAATTTAATCTATTTAATTACAATAAAAGCTATATTTCCATTTATAAAGGGGGAAGTTATAGAATTTAGAGTCCCTTTTCAGGTCCACTCCTTCACCGAATCATCGTTGTTGAATTTGAGGTAAGTTTATTTTTCACGTCCCTAGTTTATTTAGTCTTTGTTACTATGATGTTAAACTACCGATAACTTACTTATCTATTACTAACTAGTTTAAAAACTAACCATATTAAAATTTAACAAATGTATACAGTGAAGAGTTGAATTATTTGTGACAAAAGCCTGAAAATTGTACTAAACATTTTTTGTTAATATTCATTGTTGATATGTTAATATTTATTTTGTTTTCAAATGCTTTTATGTTTTTTGACTAAATAATATCATTAAGCATCCTCGGTTATGTTCAACAATAACGCAAAAATCTCAATTTTCGCTTAATTTTTATGCGAAGTGCAAACATACATTCACGTTAACCCACGAGGTAACTTAAGTAACTAACCTTTTTCTTCTCTTAATCAATTGTACATAATTAAATTTAAAGCTATTTTACTTCTAATCAGTCAACGCTAAAACGAATTAATTAAAGGGGTTGAAAATTATGAACAAAAGCTATTTCCCTGCGGGGTTCGAATGTTTCGCAACTTTAGGTCTGGAAAATTAAACTAATTAGATCGGATTAAGAAAAGAAAATACCTGAAATAAGCCAAATATTCTTCCTCGAGTCTTCTGACGAATATTTCTGAATTTTAACGGATTATTTCCTATTTATTGATAAGGCTTCAATTATACCTTTGTAAGATTCCGGTAATTCTAATAATTATCGAAAATTAGCTACTCGTTGTGGCCTCATCTGAAGTAATATTGGATTTATTTGACAACACCGATTAATTTGAAACGTTTTTGTAAAATAGTTTTAATCACTTTAATAATTAGCTGTCAGTATTTTTACTTTCTCCTCTTATAAATATTACATAGATAAAGTATTATATTCGACCAAATGTTCGAATTTGAATTGAGAGCTGTTATATCTGTTTTGAGGCTTCCCGAATCAAAAAAGTAGTTTTCGAACTATTATCATTCTGTGTACTAACCCTGAGACCTCGCCGATCGTTCTTTGTTTATGAAACTCTGTACACAAATGCACTTTATCTATATCCAGACCATTTTTTGTTTTTTGAATACTTTTTTAAAACAGATCATTTAACCATTTCATTGTTAGATCTTGCCAGTGTACATTGTTTGCAACATAATAACCTTGACAAAAACTGTTCTATTTATCTAAAAAATGTATACAACGTTAAGGTATATCGCAAGATCTTTGAAATCGTATGAAACATTTATTTTATAACGAGGTGCAATTTGTAAGACTGTGCTCTAGAGCCTCATTTGTTTCTTTTTAATTGGATAATTTTTACTGGATGCAATAGATTACAACATTTAATAACAATTAATTTTTGTGCGATCTTGTACTCTAAAAGGACTGCCCGGACATATTCTTATCTGTCCAAGAAATTATGACTTTTTTGTAATACGGGGTATTTGGCCACGAGAAATCGAAAAACAGGTCTGTAGGCTGGGAAACCCTACAATCCTACAATAACATTAACATGTAATCGATGATGAAATTTATTTTTACATGAATATGTCGTAGCTCTGGAGGGGGGGGGTGTTGGCGATTTGTAAATACAGTACAAACGTTTTTTAGCTACAGTTAACAGAAGCAGTTGATTCTGTTTATCATTTTTCATACTAAAATTTCTTAAACGATAAATGTTTTACTCGTATTTTTAGATTAGTTTGAAAGATACGTTATATTGACATGTATATTATACCTTAGCTCTGGGGTGGGAGGTGTTGGTAATTTGCGAGACCAAAATTTGAAACAGTGGCGTTATTTAGTTAGTGAACAACTATGACAGTTTGGTTATTAGAACAGCTATTTAGATGATCTGAAAACATTCCCTTTAGACATATTCATGATCTAATCTATTTCCCCTGGAGTTAAATACAAACATGTTTAGTGTGTAGTTAGTTTTATTCTAAATAAAAGTTCGATTTCCCGAAATTAAATTTAAATATTAATTTGGTATAATAAGAATATAAGGATATGATAAAGTATGATGTAGTTAATAATGTATTTTTTCATCTCGGCGGAATGTTTTCGATGTTATAAGATTAGCTCGGATGCGATAAAGGTGATAAAACGATTCTTTGCGAAGGTATGACAAAATTGAGTAATCTTTTGCTGAGATTGAAATTTACGACAGGATTTTTAGACGAAAAAGCCAAGTTAATAATCTCTTTGATACGGCAATTTATTTAAAACTAGACGGAAATGGGTTTCAAGGCATTTTAAAACACTTTTAAGGCACTTACTGTATCGTGACTGTTTAATCCGGAGTTCATTTGAAATGCAATTATCGTCTTTGCATCCTTTACCTCTATGGGCTCGTAGACAGTTCGGGTTAATCGGATTTTGTCGAATGTGTATTAATTTTGCGGGTTCATCCTAAAGCTTATTAATTTAGTTTCGGTGAAAGGATTTGATGTGAAAGAAAAGTTGATAAATTAGTCAAACTAGATACTGTCGTACTTGATTTGAATATACAATTTATTTTTAATAGTTGCATTAGTAGGTTCATATTGTATAAAATTTTTAATTATCGGAATAGTATTGTTAGACACCTTTATGGAATGGCGACTTACCCAGGTAGGTATTTTAAACCACGTATAAATGAGAAATGCGTGTAAGATGATTTTGGAGCGATCTTGTAGTCTTGTTACTGACTAAGGCTGACGTTTTCCTTAGACATAGCTGTTAATTAATAGCCTAACAGAGAAAGTAATATAACACATTCGCTGCTGAGCCCGAAACCCCCGTTCCTCGCGCCGAGCGGTTAGTGTAGTTTAAAATCAACCAATAGGAAAATTCCAAGTGACCCATACAGATATAGATACTGTGTTATAGCAACAGCTGGTCATAGTTCTCTTGGGTCCCAACAGGTGGTAGCACAATCTACATCGCCAGATCTACCATCTTGATTTTAACCTAATTGTCACCACTCGGATCCGAGCGGTCCGCTCCGCGCGCCAGGACCAGTACCACTCGGATCCAAGTGGTCCGCAGAGAACGTGTTTTAAGAAGCCGACAATTAAGCGTGGGTTCAGAACCAAAATTTCGGACTGCTTAAATATGACGACTGTATTTACACTCTATGGTTGGCCGTCTTCAATAAGTTCCTAAAGAGAGTGTTATTAATTTTAATTGTACCTAATTTATTTCTTCTGCTTAGCTAAGACAATCTACTTCTGTGTTGTCAAGTAACGCGTGGCTTTTAGATTATATTCTAGTCTTCGACTTGTCATGAACGTGCCGCAGAGTTGATAAATCAACAGATTGGTTCACGATGGCTCGAACCGGTTTCTGGGGGCGTAATGTCACTAAGACTAATGGGAAGTTTAAAAAGTATTTCGACTGCTAACTAATCTGCGTCTCATTAAAGTAAATACTATATTCTATAAGTTTTACATGGATAAATAATGACATGAAGACCCTATTTTCCCAATCAACAGAATTTCCTCCATGTCAGTGTTCAACTTCCTTCCCCTCGAACACGCAACAGGTGGTTTGTGGTCCAACTTCCTTATTTGTTTTCCTTGTTTATGTGTCACTGAATCATAAAATCCACAGACGAGCCACTACAGTTAACCCGAGGACTACTTTAAATATACTGTAACTTTTTACGAGGAAACTTGTACTTTATTCGCCCCGATTGTCTCGTGGTTTTGGACGGATCAGAGTTGCTTAGCAAATTAAAACCGTAGAATATCAGCGATATAAATGTAATCTTTTATTCTTTCTACAAAAATATCAAAGTTGCAGTAAGTCACAGTGATCAGGTTCGATGAATTTTCTCCAAGGTATAGTAGAGTTTTTTAGGAATAAATTAAATTAATAAAATTTAAGGAAGGTTGTGGAAACTCAATTTGGAAGGTGAATAACTGTGGTAGTCGAACATTACTGTAATTTTAACTTTAGCCGAGTCACACTATTGAACACTACGTTAATCCGCAAAGATCATCCTCATAATTAGACCAGCTCGTAATTCAGAGACAGTGGTTCTGACTCCACGTTAAACTGTAGGTCCCTTAGACGTGCAATTGCCTGTAGGGCTATTTATTAATAATTCTGTCTAAGGAACATGTCAGCCTTAGTCAGTAACAAGACTACAAGATCGCGCCACAATCATTCTACACTCATTTCAAATTCATAGCTTAAAATACCTACCTGGGTATGTCGCCATTTCACTAACTAACTAAGAAGTAAGTAACAATGTGGCATATTAGTAAAACGGGTGCTTAGTTGGAAGCGTAGTGGACTCTGAGTCTTGAGTTCGAATCCAGATGTTGCCAATCAGTTTTTGTTTTTCCCTGTATTTGCTCACTCGTGCATTTGTTTCGTTTTCACAGATTTTTTAGTCTACATGGATGAGTAAAGTGTAGGTTATGAAGACTATCAAATCTTTTAAAAAAATCACGCACTTTTGTGTATATTTTTAAATAAGATTAAAACGATTTTACCCACCGAGTTTAATAACTACTAATAAAGTAGGTGTAATAAAGTAGATATCTAATAAAGTAGGAGTGTTTACTCCTTTATCTTATCATTGGTCAAATTAAATTAGTCAAAATTTATTGAATAATACATGAGGTTGTAAAAACATACATAGCAAGTGGGAAGGTGACATGCCCTATAATCCAGCTACTTCTGAACGGTATTCGGTGGATATGATATTCTCTTGTGTGCATTAACGTCCGCACTATTGAATACTATGTTCATCCGCGATTAGACCAGTTCGTAATTCAGTAGCAATATTGTGGTTTGGACTTCACGTTAAACTGTAGGGGTCATTTAGATATGTCAAAAACCGTTGGGCTATTAATAAACAATCCTCTCTGAGGAATTTTTCAGCCTTAGTAACAAGACTACAAGATCACAATTATCTCAGACTCATTTCTTATTCATACTTTCTTTAAAACACCTACCTGAATTGATTGCTATTTTTAAAGGTAATATTATTAGCTATGGTGTTTGTATTTTTTAAAGTTCAGCCAAGTAAGCGGAGGTTGTGTTTTCGTAACACCCAGTCCCCCTCCACCCCATTGTGGGGGGGGCAGCTGACGTCACTAAGCTCGTGTTAAGACCCTTCTTAATCGTTTTCAATTTACCCGCCGCAACGGTGATGCCTTCTCTCGGGACGTGTGTGCGTCACACACAAATTTGGTTATACATTTTGAAGTTATTTCAAAATTATACTTGGAAATGTTTAGTGACAAATTATCTGCTTTGAAAAATATTTACGAATCTTGAATTATGTATTCGACAACATAAATTAAATAGTAGTAACCATCCTGGTGAAAGATGTGTGTAGCGGATTTGGTGACAGGTTGCTTTGACTCTGACAAAAATCAGCTGAATCATTTGCAACGATCAGTTATTTTTGTAACTGAATTTGCAACCTACCCTGATAGGTGTATTTTAAGCCAAGTACGAATGAGAAAAGAGTGTAAGATGATTGTGGCGCGATCTTGTAGTCTTGTTACTGACTAGATCTGACACGTTTCTTAGACAGGACTGTTAATTAATAGCCCAACAGTCAATAGCATCTGATGGGCCTAAAATTTAACGTAGAGTCCGAACCACTGCCTCTGAATTTACGAATTGGTCTGAATTCAATTGATTGAAGATTCAGTCAATAATAAAACGAATGAAATATTCCAATGTTAATAGTACAATAATACCTATGTTGTGTACTTATTTTCTCGGCTAAATAATTTTTTTAAATATCATCACAACTCAATTAAGTTTAATTTATTTCTTTTCCGATTTTAGCACTTTACTTTAAATATAGTTTTAACAAATTTCAAGTGGAAAATAAACTGTCAGAAACATGTCTTAGTCATACAGAACAGGTTTATTGGGTACCGTAACTGAAACGATTTGTGAGAAAAGTAATTGTTTTGAACAACAATTATAAGAGTGACAGCTCAATACAGTTGGATTGTTGGACAGTGAGTGGCGATTTGACACGCGTTGTCCTGCCAGAGAGCGAATTGGAAACCAACAATTGAAATTACTTTTTAATTTGACTAGAATTCTTTTTATTTTGAAAAATAATAGTGTAAAGCTAAATGTATACAGTGAAACTAAGTTTTTTTTCAATTTATACCCTTGAAAAGTTACAGTAAATCTTGTAAAACAAAGTTTAATAAATAAAAACTTCTTTTCACTTACAATGAGTGTACATTTTTAATGATTTTTTCTATTATTATGATCAAAAAGAATATATTCCACATGTAATTTCTTTTTTTTTGTTGCCGGAAATATTTATTATTTTCGTTATTGGCATATAATGAAATCATGAGACAAATTTTTACCCCAAAAAGGTTCTTTTGCTAACATCGTCTTATTGTGCCCCTTTTTAGTTCTACTGGGTTTTAAAATCGCGTAACCTCGGGGGTAAGTCAAAATGAATGTCCTCGTTCGACACCACTGGCTAGCGACTCAGCCAGACTATATTCAAGATAAAACATCACTTATGTAAATTGTTTTGCTATACATCTTTTTGATCAGGAAAAATATTCATTAATCCGTTAAATTGTATGTATAACTATAAAACATTATGTATATGAATAGGATAACACTTTGTAGTAATGTTTTCGTTTGATATTCCTATATGTGACAGTCAGCTGAGTGTGAATTGTATTGTACTGGGCCTACCACCAAACTGACACAGCTTTTGGACATCTGCTAGCCTAACGGTTAGCGTCTTGGACTTCGGTGCAAGAGGTGACGGGTTCGATTCCCGGGATGGCCACAAAATTTAGATGGGAATTCCATGAAAATATAGTGTACTTCGAGGCTGCATAGATTACGCTGAGCCTGCCATTGGCAAAACAGAATAAAAATTAAAAAAAGACACAGCTTCGGTTTCTGATTATGACAGCATTATTATGATTATGAGTAGCAAATCCCTTTAAAATATCCCGGATTCGAACTGTTGTTGCTACCTATGAGCTATTATTTGTTGTAAACACTCCTGCACTTGTTATTGTTGAACACAATCAAAGATATTACGTAAAGTTTGCCAGTGTATAAACTCCGCGTATTTGCCTCGAGTAGGTTCTCGTTGCAAACTAGACAATGCTCGGTGTACAATAGAGTAAAGCTCATTGTCGTCCGTGTCGCGACATCCGATTCCAACCGCTCTCACTCCCTCTCTTTCTATCTCTCTCTATCTTTCCCTTTTGGTAAATTAAACTCCACCTCTAGTAGAAATCAAGCGTAGGTACTCCATTCCTTTGAAGTAGGAAGTATTTCCAACGTTGAAGCGGTTTTTTTAAATGTGCCATTAAAATTATTATCCTGTTTTTCTATCTCTCCCTTATACATATTGAATTGAAATTGAATTGAGAGTGTGAAATATCCATTTTAGGCTCTTTGAATCCAAAAAGTGGTTTTCGGACCGATGCCTTTGTGTTTAGAGTCCTCTAATCCAGAACGACGGTATAATTCGTAAGGCACACGTTTACTATAATAAATAACATCTAGTTCTAGGTTAGGTGAAGCTATATCAATTCACCTTTCCACTATGAGTATATCATGGAAAATGGTAGGTAAGCTGCCACTAAATTTTCAAACATAAAGGTGTAGTCTTAACGAGATAAAACCGCTTAAACAGTTTCATCAAAATTTAATAAGGAAATTATATCAATTTGCTTATTCTTCTGAAGAATAACATACGGATACAGTTAGTAAACGTTGAGTTGGGAAAATTTATTCCTTTTGAGTAGTGAAAAATTGGTATGATAAAAAGTGGCTAAGGTTAATAAATTTGAAGGTGGAAGGACGTATCGTTTATATCTGTGACGCCCGGCGTATAATAGTCGTCGTGTGTCACTTTTTTCATTCCGTCCTGGACATTGTTTAGTTGCAGTGATTATGGCGTTCCAAAATTTATTAGTTTATGGAAACGCTTTTTACAGTCGTTTAGTAAAAACGTGTATCATAATAATTTCAACAGTGAATCGTTAAAACGTATATTTGCACCATGAGTGATTTTGTAGTTAAAATGGGAGGTATTCTAAGCTTGTACTCACCTTACTGGTGAAATATTTCGTTTTAGCCTGATTAAACGATAATCGTAAACAGATTGTCGAGGTGTCAAAATGAAGAAATGGTAGTTGTTTCAGTTGACTGGGACGGTAGCGTGTCCTGTAATCCACCTACTTGAAGGTCACGAATTGTGGATAGTTGTGAAAGATTGTCGGTGGGTGTAGTGTTCTCTTGTGTGGATTAACGTCCGCCCTACTGAATACTACGTTAATTCGCAATGATCATCCTCACAATTAGACTAATTCGTAAATCAGAGGCAGTGGTTCGGACTCCACGTTAAACTGTAGGTCCCTTAGTTATTTCCATCGGCTGTTGGGTTATTAATTAACAGTCCTGTCTAAGGAACATACCAACCTTAGTCAGTAACAAGACTACAAGATCGCGCCACAATCCTCTTACATTCAATCCTCATTCATACTTGGCTTAAAATACCTACCTTGTGGTATGGTCGCCATTTCAATAATCTAATCTAAAGGTAAAGTGATCTAGGGAATGACATTATTAATTATTCAATGCTATTTTCTGGAAAAAAATATTAATACGCAATCTCATAGATAACCGCTTAAACTTTAGTTTACCAACCCAACTAGATTCTTACAGCTTTCGTGTGGTCATTATGCTGTCCCAAAATTATAATTGTCCTTATGGGACTAAAATGCAAGATGGTGGAAATAATGAAGACTCTTAACTTAAGACTTGCACTGAGTCGTTTTCGTTTATCTCTATGAAAGAAGAAATTAATGAGGATGAGATTTAGAAAGCTTTTTCTCTATTTATTTTTTATACAATAGCCGAAGTTTATTTTAGTTTGATACATTTTTTTCCTAATTTTGCGAACTTTATCCTACCAACATTCGTTTAAACCTGTGCTTTGACAATACTTCGGTCTGTTTAAGTCACAATATCCCCGTCGTACAGTATATGTCGTTGGGTCGTCGAGTCTTGTCTCGCAGTACACTGTTGATGTTTACCAGATAATGAAGGTAGTTAAAGCAAACAGGTAGAGTTTAGCCGGTATCTGATGGCAAACATACAAACAATATGCAAGAGAACAAGAAGCGAACACCAACAACGCCGTGCACACATGGCGCAACAGTGTTGATGTTAGTTCCGTCGTTTCCCCGTAGAGGTCGTTACCAAATATCTCCCGATAGCTCCGTCAGATAGCGTTGTAGTATCGTAGAATTGTTGTTATAGAATCATTCATTCAAATTAATTAGATTTATGATTTCAAATGGATTTTAGTTAAAAATGTTTATAATACAAACATTATAAAAAAAGAAAACAGAATGTAATGATGTGACGAATATCCATTTGTAATTAGGTTAATATCTAATTAAGTACCTGTCCAACAAATGGTTAACATTAGATAATAGCAATACTTGAGTTTGGACCGTATCCATTTAAAAACGTTCCATTTGCGTAGAAAGTGTTAAAAAATCAACAAAATAAATTTAAATTAAGATGTATTAAAAATTACTTGTATTGCAACGAGTTTAAATTATTACATATTGTATACGGTTTGGATATAGCCATAAAAATCGGAATATTTGTTAATCATTATTGAGAAATCTATATATTTACAGAATCTTTAAAATTTATATTGGCGTTAATAATTCAATTAGGGTTGTCCAAAGTTTCTGGAGTTGGAGAAACTCCTCCCGTTTTCAAGTGGTTACCTAATAATTTACATTGAAAATTGAAAGTTTAAGCTACAGATATTAATTAATTATATCATGTTGTCAATAATACTATACATATCTTATCATGGGCAATACAAAAACTATATTGATAACGTTACAAATAACAAAAACACTCCGCCTCTGTGCTAGCGGGGCGACAATCACCTGAAAACGGGAGGAGTTTCTCAACCTCCAGAAACGTTGTGTAGTTAAATTACAGACGTGTTGGAAAAGTTCAATTATAGACACTGAAGAATTATGTCTTTACGTTGAAGAGATATTTTAGCTGTAATTTTTTTAAACTAAGATTTTTCTCAGTTTGTATTTATTTTCGGTAAAGTAAATTGTGTATTTTATATTTTCCCGTTTTCTGTTTGTCTCGCCTCCGTTATTAATGGCAATATCCTGGTATCTGTACGATATTTATCGAGAGTAATAAATTGTTGCGAGGGTAAACACAGCCCCCCTCCCACTGCTCTAAGCTCCTTACGTCATCAACCTTCTTTAAACCCAGGTTATACTTTAGCGTTTTCAATTTAGACCGGGATACTTTTTTGGAGATTGACTTAACGAAATGGAAACGGATATTGAAAGGTAAAACTAATATAACCTCACATTTTTACGATGTAGTCGCATCCACTTTGTATCGACTTCGAGATAAATTATATAGTTACGTATATTTTTGCTTCAGATGAGTTGTATGAAGGTAATACGATAAGACTGTTTAACCGGTAGGCTAGTCTAACAAAGGGACATGGTAGTTCCTCAAATCGCCACTAGGAAGACTTTATTTTTTAAGATTAGATAGAGATTATTATGGATAGTTAAGCGTTATTGTGATTTCTCTGGTGTGAGATTACGTAATATTGAGTTCTATAATAGACATTCTTTAGACCAGGGAACTGTACTTAGATGCCATTGGCTGTTGGTCTTTTAATTAACAGTCTTGAAGGACATATAGATGGTAGTACAAGTATACAAGACACGTATATTTGAATATCAAAATTAAATTACTATTATATTTCATATTTAATTAATATAGTAGTATATGTATTTAATGCGATAGAATATAACATAAACAATGTACCTCTGTACAGGAGATAATTAACGTAGTTTACTGACAAAAACATTATAAGTACTATATCTATGAAAAGTATGTCAATATTGAGAGGATAATTACTTTAACCAGTGGGACGTATCCATCTAGAACAATTAACACTAAATCGACCAAGTATGTGTAAATAACTTTATCTTTTTTACAATGTCAAAATGTAAGTAAACGGATGTTGACATTAAAACTGTAAACATTGATCCCAGTATTTACATCAACCATGTCTTTTTCGAACTGTCAAATTTTAGTAGCTGTTGACATCAAGTAATTTTTAGTTTTCATTTTTAAAAATGTAAACATTGATTAGGACGTTGACCAGAGATTTTAAGGAAGAGTGTTTGTGTTATGAGTTAGATCTGTCTTTGTTAAAATTTAAACTGTTGGTCTATTTTTTGCGTTATTGAATTACATTACAAAACAAAAAAACAAACTCAGCTAAAGACAACAAGACACAATTCACAATCATCCTACACCAATTTCTATTTTTCACTTGGCTTGAAATACATATCTAGGTAGGTCGTCATTTCAAAAGTTAATCTAATCTTAACCAATTCGGCTTTATTTTGTTTTAGTGTTTTTCTGTCGGAGAGATCAATGAAAAAATTAGATCCAATGTTTAAATAGTTGTTTCCTTAAAAAGACAAATATTTATGTACAATACTCGTTGACTATGACGTTTGACCACGATAAAATATTTTTTTTACTTCGTCTTAAAACAATTTTTATCGCCCCACAGATTGTTGGATGAGAAAATAAATATCACTTGGTTTGTACACAAGTAGCAAGGTCGTCTCTTAACCAGAAGAGGGTTTTGTCGTATGTCATCCTCTCTGACAAACGATATTGACAAGAACAATATATCGACGTCATAATCCTACTCTATACAGTTTTCTATATTTTACAGCTGATTTTTGTGTGCACCAATGTGTAATGTGTATTTTTAATAAGTTGGTAAGATTTTTATGAGAGTAAGAGATCGTTCAAAACCTAAAATATCATTAGTTATGGACCGTGGCTATAACCAACATTCATATTATATTTTACATTTAAATAAATGTTTAATTTATGGGATTTTAACTTTACTATTTTATTGATTAAATGAACTAAGAGTTTACGTTGTCCAAAATGAAGACCACATCTGTATGAGTATGGATGTATGAATGAGGAGATTAAACTACAAAAAGGTTAAGCTAATTGATAGTATAAACATTTGTTATTTAGTTAGTGAAATAGCAACTTACTCAGCCAAATATGAATGATAAATCAGTGTAAGATGATTGTTGCGTGATCTTGTAGTCTTGTTACTGACTAAGGCTGACATGTTCCTTAAACAGAACTGTTAATTAATAGCCCAACAGTCAATGGCACATTTAAGGGGTCTATAGTTTAACGTGGAGACGAACCACTGCTTCTGAATTACGAACTGGTCTTATTATGAGTATGGGCTTTGCATATTAACGTAGTATTCAATAGTGCGCATGTTAATCCACACAAGAGAACACTACACTCACTGACCATCGCTCACAGGGAGGTTCTTCAATTGATCGTTTCAGTTGGTTAATAAGTATAAACATATTCCTTCAAATAACCCATGAAAAGACGCCAAACACAGTTAAATCTGGGGATCGGGTGACCAATCTAAAAGATCTATCAACCCAATCAATCGAAGAACTACTCCGGATACCGTAGAATTTCTTTGTAATAGCTTACAATTTATTTGTAAAGCTCTGCAATCATTGTTCAATTTTAGACTATACTTTTAGATTTTTTATTGCGCTATACTCTAGTTTCCTGATTGAAAAGCTGAAAAATGATGAAAAAACAATTTTTAAATCTCTTCGTGGGACATATTACACGTGACTGTTATAATCTTATATAAATTCCTTTCTTTCTTTCTTCGCCCAGAGCGATACGAAGAAAGTTTCCATGGATGATGGATGCGGCGATTCATCAGAGGCGGGAAATAACCAACAAGTTACACAACAAATTTGATCTCGACGTTTCATCTTTTGCGTTGCAGAAGATTCCTCGCGCGTAAATTCAGTTTTATTTAATTTTGGTCAATTCACTTCTTACGTAACGCTAAAAATGTTCAATGTAGTGAGTTCTTTAAGCCTTTTAGGATAGATAGGATAGAAAATGTTTCTCGTGCTGGCTTTTTAAGTTCAAATATTATAGATACCTTATTTAAAAGTATTCGGTTCTTTTCCCGGAGTTAATGATTTTTATGCACTATACAAATCCAAATTTTAAACTGTATGTAGACGATTTCAAATTACGTTCCTGTTAATCAACTAATAGATATTTAAACGGAGAGAGACGTATGTAATATTTTAGGAGAAAGTTTAGTTTCCTGATGTGGAAGTCAGAATTGCGCCACCAACGCTCCCTGTCGGGCTCGCAGCGAAATATTGTGCGCGACGTGACCGGCCTGTTCATCGCATCCCCTTTATCCTAAATCACGAATTTCTTTTTTCCGACTACCGAGAGATATGACGCGGCGAAATTCCTCCAACTGGAAGATCGATCTGATCCGGCAGGTGTTTTGAATGTCGAATCTCATTATCAGTTGTTGCTGCATGATTCCTTTTTATTAGTTAAAATAGATTTGGATACAGTAATTTGTTTAGATTTGTATGCTACAAATTAGGCCAAAATATGTACGTGCACTAGGTTAATCAAAGGGCAATCATAACTTACCGAATAATCTTTTATATTAGAGTAAACCGCACGAAAATGGTCTGATGAGAGTCAGTTCAGTATTGCCAAATCATCCTATAGCATATGTTTACGTCAGCTGATAGGCTGAATGAAAAATGGCAACACTGTTGGGCAAGGGGGAGTGAGGGGGTACCAGCTGTCCAAGACCTCATCGGCCCATTTTCGTGCGGTTTACTCTAGTGGAAATATTCTTGCAGTGTGTTGTATATTGAGAAGGTTTTAGAGACATAAAATACTGTATTTTAGTTAATTTCGTACTCTGGTTGGAAATGTGATCCTAACCACAAAAACGGGTATTTTTCATATTTTGCCTTTTATCTATCAAATAACCACAAAATAAAGTCTGAATCATATCGTTCCTAACGACGAGACTTCTAACGTTTCAGTGATGGTAGTATGATAAGACAGAGGGTATTCGCACGTCAACGTGTGACGTTGCCGCACACGTCCGTTCCACACGTCAATGTATCTTATAAAAACGCGTTTTTATAGAAAAACTAGTATCCAGAAACATGAGAGGTTTATCGTTTGCCGAAATGTTTGATGTCATCTTTTATAACTATACAAAGAACCTCACCTAACCTAACTTAACCTTACCTAGTCCGCGTATCAGTATGTACATTTGGACGTGCGAAAAGATAAGTCGAAAGTATAACCGACCAAATTGAGATGATTTATAACACCAGATTCATGTATGAAAAGTTCAACTAATAAAATTAATTTTAATCCAATATAGTCAGAAATATAGTCTATTTTTTCAAAATTTAAGTACCCTAAACTTATCTTTAGTGTGTCACAAAACTTTGCGCAGGAACCGTCAACCTTTATATTGTGAAGCGGATGGTATACAACGTTTGTGCACTTCCACTCGTATGATTATAACAAATACTTTGAACATTTATCACATCCTGGTTCTCGTCCACGTTCCGAGATCCGGTAATGGAATGGCGGAACATCCAGCGTCCTAGGTTCCCACATCAGTCTTGTCCTGTCCACGGTCGATTGCTCTCACCTCGTCCGCACTCCTTCCCAGATGATTAAGCGAGCTGCTAACGTCCTAGGTTTTTGTTGTACATTTAATTGTTTACGTCTTTCCCATTCGTTTTGTTGGTTAATTAAAAATTATTGCAATATCTTGACGCGTATCTGGCTGGTGGTCGAGTGGTTAACATGTCCGCATCATAGACCAAAGGTAGATACAGTTCGAGCACATTCTTGGTACATTTTGACATGGATATGCTAAGGCTTAGGGGGAGTGCGAGTGTTTGCAATTTCCGGGATGCAAATGTTTTACGGAAGTGACGTCATATGGTTTTAAGAACAACTGTTTTAGAGGAACTGAAACTGTTTCTTTCAGATGTACCCGTTACCTTAGCTATTTCCCACAGGGAAGTAAATGCAATTTCTCATTGGGTTATGAATCCCATGAAAAGAAACTCCTGGAAAATAAATCAACTGACCTTTGTCATTATAAACATGTCGTTACACTCATTACTGACTTTTCACTTATATGTTTCTTAAATTGTCCACCAGGTTGCGTTAGTGTAGCCTAATATATGAGTAACATACTTCTGGGTCTCTTTTGGGGTTTATTTCAACGTTATCTCATTAGTGTCCTATAATCCTGGATACTTGGATGTGATAAATTGTGGATAGTTATGAGCGTTGATCGGTAGATGTGATATTCTCTGGTGTGGATTAACGTCCACACCATTGAATACTGCGTTCATTCTCAAAGACCATCTTCATAATTGGACCAGTTCGACACAGGTTACCATTAGACCAGATTAGCAGAATAATTATTGTGGTTCGGATCCCACATTATTGGGCTATTGATTAGCAGTTCTGTCTAAGGAACATCAGCTGTAGTCAGTAACAAGATCTCGCCACAATCATCGTACACTAATTTTTCATTCATACCTAACCTTGGTAGGTTGACATTTTAGAAAGATAGTGTAATGTATGTAGCATAAAGCCAGAGAGGAACGGATTATAAGGAGAGGAGGCACCTTGTGGAACTTAGTGAAGACGATAAAATCTCAGGACAAGTGTTGCCACCTGTCGGATCTAGCGGTGAACTAGGCCTCTGTGACGCCGTCAGGTGTGTCATTTGCGACACTAGCGCTATCTGAGGATGGCAGTACCTACTACGTCAATTGGCGGTACGATGTGCCGTCTTCATCCTTAACATGGGCATGGACTATCTACTTTACTATCCGTTTATGTATGATAAAGCTCTGTGTTTTAGTCATCACCTTCATTGACGTAGTAAACACCATGGAGTCTGCCAAATACATCTTTCTAGACTGAAGCAGACTAGGGACAAGGAGAAGGGAGGGCCCTTTTCGGTCGTGAGCAACCGGGTGGGTTATTCGAAGCTAGTATAGGGAAAAAGCTCCTCCTTTTTAGGGGACGTGTTGGGACCTGGAGCCCAAATAACCAAACTAAATAATTCAATACGTAGTAAAACGTGACAAGCGAAAAATTCAGCAAGCGTATTGTGAATACTTTATTTTCCACTTTCGTATTGGTCTGGATGAACATTTATTATACGCGAATTATATCAAACCTGGAACGTAATCCGGGGTTTAAGTAAAATAAATGTAATCTCTGTGGAGAATAATCCGGTGTAAAATAGAGAGCGGGGCTTACTTTCGAAACACATTACGGCCGTGTTTCTCCAAACTTCCCAAGAGCCTTGTGTCATTTTCCTTTGACCTTGTTTAAATTATCGTTCCAAGTTTTGTTTAGTTTCGCTCTAAACTCCGCCGGTTTACGTCCAAACGTAGAACACTGTCTGTTATTGCCAAGTTTGCGCTAAGCTCGCTTTAACAGGTGTGATTTCGCTGTTCGTCTTACGCTATGTAAATTTATCTTACAAATGTTTACGGACTAATTCGTTATAATTTTTTCCTGATTTTTCCTATCATTCATTCATTCAAAGGGGCGGATTTCTCCTAAGGCGCTTCAGCCGTAGAAGCTTTTTGCACACCCCTGAAAACTTCTCTTTCCTGTAGATCAGGAATCTTCCAAATGAAGAGACCTGGAGAACTGCAGCAACCTCAAGTTTTTTGCCTCAAAAGGCAAGAAAAACTCCTGATAGGTTGACAGGTTGTCGGTAAATTTTTCTTTTACTATCTCATACCGATACGATTCTATAAGGAGAGAGTATTATTCTTCACAAATGTTTAGAGTTTTAGATTTAAGTGGATGAAAATAGGGATTGAGACTCCCTACAAATTATATTTTGTATTCGTGTTTTAGTTTTAGATTACTACCATTATTTCTATTTTTTAGTGTTTTTTCTAAGCCTGTGCGTTGAATTAAGGACAGCGAGGTATACCATAGCGGCGCGAGTTGAATAGACAATCTAGAGGTGATCTCTCAGGATTCAAAGGAGTACCGGCCACTGGTTTCGATATAGAAACCTTTGACTTACTGGACCAGAGCGTTACCCCTGAGCTATCGATTCTGTGGTAGTTGTGTAAGGTAGCCTACGCCTGTGGTATTTAAACGTTACATATGGAAAATTTCCCAAATACTGGTCTTACGAAGACCTTTTGGTAGATAATAAATCAATTGATAGCTTAACTACAAATTGGTAACGAAGGTTTAGTGAGTTATAGGTTAAAGACTCGTGTAACATTCTTGACTAGGTCTAGAGTTAAAGTTTAGATTGCACTAGTTCTTCTGATGTGACTTACGTAGTCGAGACCAACGTCTTAACGTGCACTACGAAACGGTGGCAGTCTCAGATACAAAATTTCATTTGCGTAATGAAATTGGCGATGTTAATTTAGCAAAAAATGTGGTTTCAACTAAAAAATGTTTGCATTAACTTCTCTGTAGGAAGTAAGTTAGATCATGCATATGTCTGAAGGGAATGTTTTCAGTCCATGTGAACAGCTGTTTTCATATTTAAAATTAAATAAAATAGCTCTGGTAGTTTCTATGAAAACCTGCTACATACTTTCCATCTAACAAATCACCCCCAGAACTAAGACATATCCATGTTAAAAATACTACATTGACATTAGATGGTATAAATTGTTCGTTGCTAATTCTTTCTCAGAGCAGAAGATCAATGTTTGAGAAGAGTAAATCAAAGTTTTAAGTTTCAATAGCAGTTGTAATCTCTCATTTTAAGTCGTGAAATGTTTACGAGTATTTTGCTCTTTTGATGAAATAATCTACAATATTCTTCACTGTAATATCATTTTCTTTAGTTGTGTGTTTGTAATAACCACAATATTAAAACAAGACGTTTTCGTAATTTAATTGTTTTCACCTCACTATTGTGTGGGTTGGCCTTTGAGTTTTCAAGTGAGCTCGTATTATCACTGCCAGGTTATGAAATAAATAATGAAATAATGCATTTTATTTTACAAAATTGCCGGTGTACGTAATACTTTTTAGTCTAAACTTATCATTTGAGCCCAGTCTTTCAGTGAACACCGCTTCAAATTGCACTTTAGCCAGTACCTGCAGCGATACACCATTTAACAAATTGAGTAGCTTATTAGTTGAATATTGTAAAACTAATTGTACTTAAACTTAAACGTACTTAAACTTTACTGTAACATAAATAAAAACCCTTAACTTAAATAAATAAATATATTTATCTCACTAATAAACTATGAACGATTAGCTTACTCACTAGGTTTATCTTACAATAATATTGCTTGATTTATTTACATCCAAAGTAAGATCTATGGGACTGGACTTTAAATTGGATCAGTATTTTAAACATATTTTAAGCTACTTCATTGCTTTTCAGATTAGAATATTTCAAAGTTTAAAGTCATTTAAGAATAAAATTCAGCAAAAATCATTGCTTAAAATGAATTAGCGTGTTAAATATTCGACATATAAGACCTACTATTCTTTTACAGCATACGAGGCCGTAGCTTTCAAGATTCAAGAGTGTTGGTTTGTCATAAAACATATTATAAAACCTCTCTTTACAACTTTAACGTTTCTACTCTTCGCCCAGTTACCGAGTGTGTCTTAACTATTAAAATAATGTAGTCAAGCATAAATACAATGTAATTTAATTACTTTTCAAAATTATCATAGATACATTTCAGTCTGTACTTAGCTTTATTGAGTAATAGTGTTTGCATAGGCATTATTTGTAACAGTCACGGTCAAGTCACCGGGGAACTATTATCTTGTTCACCAAAGGTAGGTCTAGTGCTAGTTAATTGGTCAGTTACTGAAATGACAACCTGTCCAGGTGTTTTAAGCCAAGTATGAATGAGAAATGAGTGTAAAATGATACGATCTTGTCATTTTGTAACTGACTAAGGCTGACATATTCCTTAGACAGGCCTTTAAATTAAAAGGCTAACATTCAATGGCACATCTAAGGGACCTGCAACTTAACGTGAATTCCGAACCACTGCCTCTGAATTACCGAACGGTCTAATTATGAGGTGTTATTTGCGTATGGACTTATTCGTTAGTGCGGACGTTAATCCACACCAGAGAATATACCATCCACCGACCATCAACTATCTGCAATTCCATATGTAATAAATTATTAACCCGAATAAGATATTATGTCTGGCTTCGGAATTGAATCTGCAATCCTGTAATTACTAGACAAGCGTCCTAATACTCAGCTACCTTGTTACTGATTTAATACTTTAATTCTTTGGATTGTTGGATGTTGGGATTGTTGTTGTAAATTGTTTTGAAAAATATCAACACTGAGAAGAATATGAATTCGTTGAATGTATAAACAATTCCCCTCCTCAAAATAGCATTCGTTACTGGGAAGAACCAAATGTTGACGAATTTATGGAAACACATTTGAGTCATGTTTTCGATCTTACTTTTTTGAGTTGCTTTGCGCCCTTGACAAATGTCAGTCATTAAGTATATTTTATTGGACTTTGCCAACGCGTCTGTGTTTTTAACTATACAACGTTTCTGAGTGGAGTAACTCCTTCCGTTTTCAAGTGATTACCTATTAATTTAAATCAAAAATTTAAACGTTATAGTTGTTGTCAATAATACTATTATTATCTACCATGTACAATACAAATCTATGTTGATACTTCAACAAAATAATAACCACACCACTCCGCCTCCAAGCTAAGGGGCGACACAAGATAGCGTGCGATCAGAACGAGGGTTGGAGCACTGCGGTATTTTCAATGTAAACAATTAGGTAATCGGTTGAAAATGAGGAGTTTCTCAACCTCCAGCAACGCTGTGTAGTTGAAAACACACACGCAATGGAAAAGCGCAATGAAATACGCAATTATGAATTATAAAAATTTCGTGAATTTCTGTCGTTGTTTAGTTAGAAATTTATTTTTAACGATAACTATTTCAATAAGTTATAAATGGTGGGCGACCTTGTTCACAAGGATACCGCCTGTTAAGTCCAAATTAAGAGTTTGTCCATTTTGAACGTTTCGTTGAAGTCTTTTACATCATAAACATTGTTATAATCTTAGTTTGTGTCGACTAACCGAATCACTTAGTCGTTTAATAGACTGACGTGAGAACGACTGAATGCAATTGTCAGTTTTAATACACTTTGAAAGTAATAAGCTTTAAGGCATATCTGCAGCGCTTTTCCCGCCTTTTATAATTGGAAAACAAAATCCGCTTAAGTGAGTCCCGCTTTAAACTCTCCATTTTCCTAATTTCATTTGAATTTTAAATAGAAAGCCTACTTCCTAGAAGTTTCGTGGGCGATTTTGTTGTAGAACGGTGACCATTTATTAGAGCTCTTAGTTTCAATATGGCGTCCGTATGTAATAATTTACTAATAACCTGTTGTAATTTTTCTGTCCAGTTTTCCCTATGGTGTAAACTTCACAACGTTTCTAGAGGTTAGTTAGTGAAATTGTGACCTACCCAGGGAGGTATTTTAAGATATGAACGAGAAATGAGTGTAAGATTATTATGGCGCGATCTTGTAGTCTTGTTACTGACTAAGGCTGACATGTTCCTTAGACAGAACTTTTAATTAATAGCCCAACAGTCAATGGCATATCTAAGGGAGCTGAAGTTTAACGTGAAGTTCAAACCACTTCCTCTGAATTACGTACTGGTCTAATTAATTGAGTATGGTCTTTGCGGATGAACATAGTATTCAATAGTGCAGACGTTAATCCGCACTACAGAACACCACAAGTAGCTGGTTTACAGGACACGCCACGGTCCCAGTCCGTGGAGATATATATAGGTGATAAACACCCCTAATTTTAAAGTGACTAAATTTACAGTTAAATGTCATTTACAGCTAGAAAATTACTTATAAATTATGCATAATCATTTTTTGACACATATATGGTGAAAAATATAGGGCTATCGAAAAAGTGAAATAATAGTTTATAAAAATTACTTTACCTAAACGTACAAAACTATAGAGGGGCGAGAATTAGAGAGCAAGTAGAAAAATATAAATTCCAGCACGTTATTAGCAAATTTCGTAATGTAAGTCGCGTGTATGTGGTTTTAAAGTAGGTGAAATAATTTAATAAAATGTCAATAATCCTCGTTTAACTTATTCTTACTAGGTTATATATGTAGTACTAGACGTCTTCAGAAATGTTTTGAAGGCCTTACTTTATTGAAGTCACCGGCTCGATCCTGGGCTAATCTCAAGACCGACTTGTGATTGGTCGATACTGACTCCAGCTGTATTCTGATTGATTTATTATTCACAGTGAATATTAATAATTCTAGTAAATGAAACAGTTATTATTTTTTTAAAGAAAGAAACAACATGGTAAATTCGAAAAAAATTGTTAACACATATGAACTAGAATAAATAATTTACTATCCATAACATTAAACAGACTCCTAAATTTGTTTTTTATTCTACACGTGACTATGAGAACAATAGGGAATTATAAATAGTTTTATTATTTATCGACTAAATTCATACTATATTACGTGATTCGTAAACATTACATTAAAACTCGACTTGCATCAAAGAAATGGACTTTTCTATCGCTGCGAAGAGTCGTTCGTTCGTTATTAACAACGCTTGGAAATTAAAGCTTGAAACTTGACAGCTTCGCGACAGAAGCTTTAATTGGCCAAATTACGAGTCGTCAGTCGCGAGCTTGGAGATGTTCTGTCGTTTTAAAGTTCTTCAGGCGTAATCAGCAAGGGCGATTACTCGTTTGAGAAATTGTTGTGTTCTACTTCGTCTTAATACTCGGTGACACCGACATCGCTCAAATGTAATATATACGTAGCTTCATCATGGTGTATACTATCTTTTAACTGAAATGGAAACCTACCCTGGTAGGTATTTTAAGCCAAGTATGCATGAGAAATGAATGTAAGACGATTGAGGCGCAATCTTGTAGTCTTGTTACTGACTAAGGCTGACACGTTTCTTAGACAAAGGCCTACAGTTTAACGTGGAGTCCGAACCATTGCCTCTGAATTACGAACTGGTCTAATTATGAGGATGGTCTTTGCGAATTAACGCAGTATTCGATAGTGCGGACGTTAATCCACACAAGATAATACTACACTCACCGATCATTGCCCACGACTATCCACAATTCGTGACCTCTTAGCTGGATTACAGGACATGCCACGGTCCCAGTCACATTGAAGTTGTTTTAAATCATCGTACGTAGTCACACTAGATGTTGACACCTATACTGTTATTATTTAATCCTTGAAATTTAGAATACGTATCTTGACTGATGGGTTATGTAGTAATTAAATAGTTACTACATGAGAACAATAAAAATATACACACATACACATACTTTCTCCATTAAGTAAATTTAAAAACTATCATAATCCTTAAAGGTTATCCAAATATCATTTAATAGTTTATTGTTTTAAAAGAATCATGTAATTTCTGAAACTAACTAAGAAAAAATGTTAATTAACTGTTATAATTTTTAGAGGGCTATCCCCCTCCCCCTAGTAATACCAAGATTTTTTCAGTGGGGTTTTTTGCTAATGTGACCTTACGCTGCATACCAAGTTTCATGGAAAACGGTTGTGAAATATTCTCCACCTGAATAACATTGGGCCGATCTCAGGCAACGTACTGAGTTTACACCATGGACGGTAAATTTAACTTTTCTTTGAAAGCGTTAAATAATTTGAATGGTAGTAGTTAACTTATACTTTACCTTTTGAAGTTTAAAACCTAATAGCTTTTGAATCGTCATTTTTACAGTCCTTCGGGTTATGTCATATTATTTAAAACTCGATGTACTATAAACTACTTAATTTAAATAAAAATCGTAAGAGCCAATTCTGAGAAAATTTAATTTTTCACGTTTTTAGGGTTGAAAAAGAGTTAAGGAAAAAGGTTTATGGGGTTTTTAAGGGGGAGATCTGCCGAAAAATGTTTAGGCGAATAATTTAGATTAGAGGTTAGTGTGGCATTTGATCTTTGGTTAGATATGAATCGAATCAGGTTATAAATTTCATATAAAACCGAAAGGCTCATATTTCTCAATCGTTTCCAATCTTAAGAGTCACCGTACGGTAATAAAAATGAGTAACAATAAACGGTCCCGAAGGAAAGCACATTTGACGTTTGACGTAGCCGGTTGCATGTCTATAACTCACACCCCTCCCCTGCCCTATATACATCCCCGACCACAACCCCTCCACTCTCAACCCCCTCTCATCAGGGTCACTATTACAAGCTATTTGCTCCCCACTTTTAACGCGCTTTCAATTTCCAAAAACGATGTTGACAAAACCAGAGCTCTTCTGTGACGAGAGGATATGAAAAAGTTTTTTACCTTTTGAAACTTTTAGACATAACGTGCCTTTCTATGCTGTGTCATTCAATACGTAAGAGGGAGGTTTGGTGGAAAAGTTTAAATTATAATCTGAAAAATTATTGGTGTGGAAATAATTTAAACAGATGTTAAGATGTCCAATAAAAAGTTATAAGTTTCGATGCAACGTTAGGCTATGGTGTGAGAGAGGTGGTACATGATTTAAACAGTTAATCTATAAAATATTGCAGCGGTTGAATATGAAATCGCCTGCACGTTTGCTAAGTTGAATCGCACTGGCCCAGTGAGTCATAGGTTGCTGGATCGAAACCATCGGCAGGTGACTTCCGTCAGAACACCTGCGGTCAACTGGTTGCTGTCTTTAATTCACTGCACAGGCTAGACCTATGGTGAAGGCCAATTTAGGTTTTTGGAATAATTAATTAAACTTCCAATGGAAAGTAAACTTCGCTATGCAATCAATAATAGACCTGTAGTAGTAGACTGGGACAGTGGCGACGTCCTGTAATCCAGCTACTTGGAGGTCACGAATTGTGGATAGTTGTGAGCGATGGTCGGTGGATGTAATGTTCTATAGTGTGGATTAACGTCCGCACTATTGAATACTACGTTAATCCGCAAGGATGGTCATCCTCATAATTAGACCAATTCGCAATTCAGAGGCCGTGGTTCGGACTCCACGTTAAACTGTAGATCCCTTATGTATGTCATTAACCGTTGGGTTATTAATTAACAGTTCTGTCTAAACAGCATGTCAGTGTAGTCATGTGGATTAACGTCCACACTATTGAACACCTCGTCAATCCACAAAGACCAACAATTAGACCAATTCGTATTCAGAGGCAGTGGTTCGGACTCCACGTTAAGCTGTAGGTCCATTATGTATGTCATTAACCGTTGGGTTATTAATTAACAGTTCTGTCTAAACAACATGTCAGTGTAGTCATGTGGATTAACGTCCACACTATTGAATACCTCGTCAATCCACAAAGACCATCCTCACAATCAGACCAATTCGTATTCAGAGGCAGTGGTTCGGACTCCACGTTAAACTGTAGGTCCCTTAGTTGCCATCGGCTGTTGGGCTATTAATGAACAACAGTCCTGTCTAAGGAATATGTCAGCCTTAGTCAGTAACAAGACTAGAAGATTACGCCACAATCATCTTACACTCAATCCTCATTCATACTTAAAATACCTACATTGTGTATGGTTGCCATTTCAATGATCCAATCTAATCTAATCTGTAGTTAAGGCTCAGTTGGAAAGGAAATGTCACGTGATTTAAAAGGCCTAAAATTAGTGATTTTTGGTGATTTTTAAGCAGATGTGTTCGTACGGAAAGTAATCTGATTTTGAAGAGGTTTCCGAAAATGTTCGCTTAGTGAAAATTAAAACACTTAACAGAGAGTGTGTCCGGAAAGTGCGTGAAATTTACATTAAGCTTATTGATTGTTGATGGACTTTTTTCTCCGAGGCCGCTTCCATGAAAGCGTAATCCCCCATGGGTCTTCAGGATTGTTTTTTCAATGTAAAAGCTTTTAGCCAGAATTATTATCATTAGAACTTTCTTGATTCGTTTTTGTTTTGCGAAAATAAAATAAATTTTAAGACTTCGAAAATGCCATACTAATGTTTAAAGTAAGAAATATATATAAATAAAATAGAGTTTTTTCTGTACAATTGTCTGTACTTGGTTATGATGGTTTTGCTTTTTTACGTTTTATGTCACAGAAAACCCAAAATGGGTTTTTGTCTTTCTATAACGCCAATTATGGTTGTTTGTAACTATTTTCCGTGAAAACTAAAAGCACCCATAGTTACAGTTATGTAGCTTATTTTCATTACACGATACGTTTTGTAAACTTTTTTTTATATTTTATTGTTTAACTAAACAACAATGTTATTCTAAACTATGAATTTGAAAAGTGTTTTAGGTGCATATTAAAGTTATCACCGAGGTTTGAAATTCAACTTGCAATTATGATAGTTCTTAGAAAGAGTGTCTTGATTCCAAAAGGACAGACGTACCGGACAATATAACATGGTCGAGAGTAGCTTTATTGCTTCCACATTCTCAATTTTCATCACTTACACATTCTAAATAGGTGAGGTTTGTTGAAGGCATGAACAATTCGAATTCTGTTAATTGAACAGACAAGTCTTCTTCCAATTTTATAATTTTCATACCAAGGTGGAGTAAATGCACAAACTGTTATCAGATTTAATCTTTTACCTTAAAATTTTGATGAGTTGGTCCAATATTCTTGCCAAGAAATTTTTGCTAGAATCAAATAGTTGGAACGTAGGAATATAAAATTCTTTGCTTGCTAGGCCGCCATGTCCGCCATCTCATTTGCTGTAAGTCCCGTGTACCCAAAAAAATACCACCTCGCTTGGAGTTACAATATTTAGATTTTATCTTAAGGATCACAGGTGATGGTATTTTTACTTATTTAACAAAATTAGAAAACCATCCCAACCACTTGACCCTAAATTTCTGAACAATAGTAATAATAATATATACAGACTAAAACGCCTTTCATTCTTGACCTTAAAACTCGTTTTATGTGAATAATAATCCAATTTTTGTTAGGATAAAATTTGTCATGTAGGCTTTTTAGTGAAAGATGTCCTTCTAATGTCTTTAAATTTATCATATTTACTTATTATTCCAACTATTTAGATCAGATTGTAATAAACGATATCATTGGACTGACACACACTTTCTCCCTTAAATAAATTTTAAAAAAAGACAATCTGTAATAAGACTATCCTATTCTCTCAAGTTTATCTAAATAAAATTTAATAATTTATTGTTTCAAAAATAATCATCCAATTTCTGAAAATAAGAAGAAGAGATAGTTAAATTAATTGTTAGAATTTTATAGGGGGCCCTATGCTCCCGCCACCCGGCAATACCAATATTAGTTTGTTTACATTGATCGTCGATTTTAAACCTATTTCAAAATTGTACGATGTTAAAATGTTATCTTTAACGTTACACATTTCAATAATGACTGGAATTTTCTAATTTACCTAACTGTAAACTAAAACTGTAATTCGTGTAAAATTAAACTGATAATATTTTCTAAGTATTTATTTGTTTAAGATGTTAGATTTATATTATACTAGCTAACCCGGCGAACTTCGTAAATACGTGTTAACTTTAAGATTGGCCATATTCTGAAATCGGATAGCATTACAGCTTCGTTGTGAAATATAAAACACTCTGGGTCGTGGTATAGTCATAAATCATAACTGAAACTACTTACTAACTTATTATTAGCATATTTAATCTTTTCCTTTAAAATTTTGATGAGTTGGTCCAATAAACTTGCCAAGAAATTTTCGAAAAGATCATTAAAATCTGTCCAGCCGTTCTCGAGGTAGTGGCGTAACTAACACGACTTTATCAATTTAGATAATGATAATAATAATAAGTACATTACTTATTGACACATTATTTCTTACTAACTCCTACAACTCGTATATAGAACAGGCTTGCTGCTAGTGCTACATGGGACATATTAGTTATTAACTAGAGTGCAAACTAATTTCCCACTAGAAGTTTTAGAAGGTTTCCTACGATAGCAATACGGCTTCATATGTAAAGGTTATATATTCTGGGTATACGCCATAGTAGAAAAATAATACTGAGTTTAAAAATTCCCATAACTTTCCTTTTAGCGAATTTCCCAACCAAAAACGAAAGCTATTTACCGTAGGTCTCATGGCAAGAGTTAAGCCCGAGACCATGTTATTTTTTCTTCTTTAGGTGCCCAGAGACCAAAAACAATAGTCGTTAAAATTTTTATATATATATATATATATATATGTATATATATATATATGTATATATATATATATATATGTGTCTGTGAACACGATAACTCTCGTAAAAAAGGTCCGATCGAGACCAAATTTGGTAGAGACGTGTATTCCTACAAATGCTCGGACGAGTTCGTAAACCAGACATATCGGTCAATGGGAACGGGTAGTTTGGGGGGGTTTTGTACCCCAAAATGGGGTTTTTTGCGTTTTTCACATGTAATTTCTAAAAATTTCTAATTTTATATTTCACCATTGGAATCAGCTTAAAAAACTACACAATTAAGTTCCTTAAAGTTTTTCTCTATCTTCAACGGTTACCGAGATATAAAAAAATCTAAACACAGTACGTTGTATTTTTGAGGCTCCAATGTTAATCTTATGGAGGATTAAAAAAAATTAATTTTTCACTTATTATCTAATATTTTTGGATGAAACTTGATATTTAGCTTCATGTGGTTGAGATCCATACATTTGTGCTAAAAAATCATAGTTTATGTGTTTATCATGGCAGCAAACCTGCATACTCTTTTCCCATGTTAATCATATGGAGATTAGGCAAACTCCTATATTTATGGACAGATGTTGATGAAAGTTGGTATAAATGTTAAAAATAAAATTTTTGATGGTATAAATGGCTACTTTCAGTGTTCCTCACAGCAGCAAACCTACTCACTCTTTCCCATTTTAATCTTATGGAGAATAGGCAAAAATTCTCATGTTTATCGACAGATTTTGACCAAACTTGTCATATATTATTATTATTATATTATTGATTTGGAAATTCGCTGAGTACGCAGGTCTGCTGCGACGGGGGTATTTTTTCTTTCGCTTTGTCGCAAAGCGATATCGGTTTCTAAGGAATGAGTTCAGAAATGTTCTCATTTCTAGTGATTGGGCCACGATCGAGTTTACACGCTAGGCATATTTCTAGTGATCGTTCACTATAAGGTGGAATTATTATAAATGTGTAACGATATTAGATTTTTATATTATTATTCGATTATTAAAATGGCGACAGAGTAGGTATTTTAAGCCAAGTATGAATGAGGATTGAGTGTATGATGATTGTGGCGCGATCTTGTAGTCTTGTTACTGACTAAGGCTGACATGTTCCTTAGGTAGGACTGTTTATTAATAGCCCAACAGCCGATGGCAACTTAGGTACCTACAGTTAAACGTGGAATCCGAACCACGGCCTCTGAATTACGAATTGGTCTAGTTATGAGGGTGGTCTTTGCGGATTAATGTGTTATTCAATAGTGCGGATATTAATCCACACAAGAGAACACTACACCCACCGACCATCGCTCACAACTATCCAAAATTCGTGACCTCCAAGTAGCTGGATTACAAGGTGCCGCCACCATCCACAATTTAATAACTGCAACATTGATCGGGGTTAGGTAAGAATCAACGTAAGGTAGGTAGGTGAACATTCTTGGTAACAGTCACCACAAACCATTCTCTTAGGTTTGACAATCCTTGGAGTAAATATTTGGAGTTTAGTGTCACAGGAATGCTTTCTTAAATGCCATTTTTGGATTTATGTAGCATTAAGGTTTTTTATTTAATTAGAAAAATGCGCTCACCAGCTGAAACCACGTTAAAGTTTAGTTAGGTTTTGTGAAAGGTTAGCTACTGATATAAGGTTAGTTTTGTTGAAGATAGAGAAAATATAAATGATAGAGACGTAATGAAAATATATTCGAACTTTACCGCCTTTTGCAAGCGTACAATTTTAAGTTTTTGGCTGGAACATCTTCTTTATTAAAAATGAGAACTGAATATTGACTGAAACAGCTGGTGTCTCCACAACTGAATAAATAAAAATACATTTGAACATGTCATTTAATGTTTTTAATACAATAAGAAACAATTAAGGTTAGTTAGGTTAATTGAGGTTAATTAGGTATGGTACACGTCAGGTTAGATTGTGGGTTAATTTAGGTTATGAGGTTAGTTTCGTTAAGGATAAGTGATAAAGAGAGGTAATAAAAAGACATTTTCAACGTCAGTCAGTCTGTGATGGCACTTGGCCGTGTCGTTGTCATCAGTAATAGCTTCCTATTTAGCCATTTACTCGAAACAGCTCGATAGCAAATGAGATCATCCGATATGACAACAACGGTTGGAATAATCTTCATTAGGAAAATACACAAAGTGGAATATCTGCTCCTCGCAGATGCTTCTGTTTATGCAGTTTATCTCTGATCGATCGTCTGTCTGTGTCCTTTGTAAATCGATTACTCGTTTATCTAATCGATTTGCAACTTTCGGAATACTGTAGTGACCCTCATTTTCTGGAACACTCTGTATTTGAAAAAAAAGAAAATATTTTTACGTTATTCCTTAGCGTTGGTTTAGTGTGAAATAATTTTATTTCATCACTGTAGGACCAATGGTTTGTCTTGACACAATATTAGACACCATACGTGAATCACCCTGTATATGACTATATGAACACATATGGCTACATGACGAGCTGTTGAGGTATCTCACTGTGTTTAATTCATATTACAAACTATAAACATGGTGAAGCAGATGGTATGGCGAGGGATGATTCAGATAGAAAATAGAGTGAAATGAAAAATATTATTTTCTCCGTGAACTCAGTTACCGAAACATACGTGAAGCAATGTAAATTTGCATTACTGTAAGTTTAGAAAGTCGATAATTTTTTTATATCAATAAAAAATGTTTTATTCTAATGAAACCATTTTATGAAATTCGTGACAGTAAATAAAATAAAAAAGTTTGTAGTGTTACACGCGCGATGTCTGTTGTCAAAGTGGTCTTTGAACTGAACGTATCTGGCTTTGCTGGATTCAAGAGGTTTTGTCAAATTGGTTTATTTGATCAGAACTCTGATAGTAATACATTTATATGTATACAACTTTCTATTGTTAGAAGGCACGTATTTGTTTAATGCTGTTCAATACCTTATTCCTAGAGCAAAAACTACTTTATACATTCTAGCAAATATTTTATTTATGTGAGATATAAATAATTTTGGATAGTCATAATAAATTTTCGGTGGATGGGATATCATCCACACTATTAAACTGTAAGTCTCTTAGACGCCATTGCATGTATGGCTATTAATTAATTAATATGACACGTCAGCCTTGAGTGTTAGATTATCGTAGTATTGTTACTGACTAAGGCAGGCATCTTCCTGAGACAGATTTGTTAATCAATAACCCAACAACCCCTGGCATCCAAGGGATCTACAGTTTAACGTGACGTCCGAACCACAATTTTACCTCTGAATTGCAAACTGGTCTAATTATGAGGATGGTCTTTGCGGGTGAACTTAGTATTAAATAGTGCGGACGTTAATTCGTACCAGAGAATGTTATATCCACCAACTATCGCTCACCAATATCTAAAGTTCTTATCCTCCCAAGTAGCTGGATGACAGGTCTTATGTGGATTACTGGATTAATATTGTTAACAGCTGGGTGGTTTAGAGACTACGTTCTCAGGTCGTAAATCGAAGGTCACCAGTTCGATTCCGGACCCAGTAATTTTGACATGGATATGTCTTAGCTCTGGGAGGGGGCTTTTGGCAATTTGTAAGATGAATTTTTAACATATTTCCATAGAATCTACCAGAGTTATATTGTATTGAATGTTTAATATATAAGAATATGTACAGCTGTTTAGAAGAACTGAAAACTTTCTTTTTGACATATCCATGACCTAACCTATTTCCCATTGGATAGTAAATATAAACATTTAAATGTCGTACTATCCAGATATTCCATAGAGAACTTGAATAGTTGTGGAAACATTAAGCTCGTAAGGATAGAACACGTGTAACGTTGAACATTTAGCAGTTAAAGCCATTTATCTGTTTTTGACGGTATGTTAAGCGAACCGAACATTAAGCCGCGAGTTACGAACATGTGCACTAGACCGAGCCACTAAGCGGTGGAAATCCTCTTTGCCGCGAATATCGTATGCTGTGTTTGTACCTCTATGCAGCTCTTACGTCATGACACGTGATATTCTGTTTTATCGCGCTTAAAACAAGAACTGTACAACGTGAGTGGACTATTGCTAAAGTCGATTGGAATAAGTTCTCGTGTAGTTTGTTGTGTGTTTTGATTTTTAAATTCATACTAATTGCTTTAATATTCACTTAGTTGAGATCATAAATGGATATTTTTTCATTTTTAACCTCAGCTGCCCTGTGAGTCACACAGGCAGAGGCAACGAAGTGAGTCACACAGGCTAGCAAGAGGTTACATTATCAGATGGTTCGCCGGTTGCTGGATTCGAACCTGCAACCTTTGACTTACTGGGTAAGACCGTTACCCCTGAGCTACCATATCGGTACCTCTCCCCCCCACAAAAATTTTCCCATAAAATTTCAAATCGGCCTCAAAGCACGTTGAAGGTATAATTTGTTAAAGTGATAATTAAGGTGTACTGTGAAATACTTCAAGGATTTTCTAGCGATATAGGGTATTTTGCTGAAAATATTTCTCTGATATGGACTGCAAAAACGTTTGATCATTCTGTATATTTTAATGAAATATCAAATATTCGTGACCAATTATACAAACTTCAAATATTTACAACGCAAATATTTCACCAACTCTACAAATTTCAAATATTATTAACTAACTATTGTTTCTTATACTCTGTTAGCGTATTTAATGTAAGAATCGTAATTGTTACCTAATTTTAATAAAGTTTTGGAATGATCTCCTTCATTACCTATGAATTAAACAAAATTTGTAAAAAAACAAGTAATTCACAATGGTTATCCTTACCCTATAATCGGGTTTAACACTTTTAAAATTATTTCTTACAATCTATTGAAATTACGTTATCTCGTGAAAAATTGTTTAACCTCAAATCTCAAACAATTCCAGCAGACATTTTGTATGGTTAAAGTGTGGTAATTTTAAAATACTGAAAACAACTACTCATTTATCATTGAACGTGTTAAATATTATTCGTCATTGAATTAAAAAGATGTTATCGTTAAAATTGTATATTGTTATTGGATATTTTTACTTTTTAAGTCGTCTCTCAGCCAATCACCAAGCGTCGCTGATTACTATGAAGTCTGGAACGAGAATCGTTCATGCTACATTGTGGCCGTTCTATGCAAAAAGGTGATGTGGGGAAATCACATGAAGCATAGCATTCATATTCAAAACGCTCACTTCAAATCAAGTATTGGGACGTGTGGCGTATGTCAATGGCGCATCCTGCACTGATGGCTGGAGCGTTCTGAATCTAGCTCCGTCGTTAGTTGAAAACTCTTTGACGGAATATACTTGTGTAAAGTTAGTTTCATATTTTTACATGTTTTTTCTGAAAGGGTAGCAGCCATTATTTTTGAAATGGATATGTCTTAGCTTTGGGGGAGGGTGTTGGTGATTTGTAAGATGGAAAATGTGTAACAGATTTTCACAGAAACTACCAGAACTGTTGTATTGAATTTTTAATATAAAAGAATAAGAAGAGCTGTTTAGATGAACTGAAAACATTCCATTTAGACATATCCATGATCTAACCTATTTCCTCACAGGGAAATAAAGGCATACAGTTTTTATCTCTAGTTTTTGTGTTTGTGAAGACAAAATGTGAAAAGTACGTGTAATACCCAATTGTCAACTCCATGATCTGAGTCAGAATATTCATCAGAATTATTGAAATGGCGACCATACTACAAGGTAGGTATTTTAAGCCAAGTATGAATGAGGATTGAGTGTAAGATGATTTTGGTGCGATCTTGAAGTCTTGTTACTGACTAAGGCTGACATGTTCCTTAAACAGAACTGTAGCCCAATAGCCGATGGCAACTAAGGGACCTACAGTTAAACGTGGAATCCGAACCACGGCCTCTGAATTACGAATCGTTCTAATCATGAGTTAATTATAACACAGGAAATATAAGTGACAGTTAAATACAGTATAAGTGTAAATCAGTAACACTATTTATGATGAAGTGTTTCCTACTTAATGGTTTAGATGGACAATAATCTGGGTGTAATGGAGGGTAAATAGGTGATCAATATGCTAATGAAATGCGTTCAAACCCATTACTCAGACCGTAACTACGAATTTAATTTACCCGAATTTAGTCCGAAAGTGAAAATAAAACTGGGTAGTTTTCAGTCAACCAGGTGACTAAATACTTTCGTGTATTTTGTACATTGTATTTGATTTTTTTATATATTCATTATTCCATTTAATTTTCAATTAAACGAATATGCATTCTGTTTACGTCCAACGCATTTTTACAACGTTATGAATAATTTTTTTACTAAGGCATTTTTGAAAGTGTTTACGACACGTTTGTTTGAAAAAAATTTAATCATCGTAATAAATATTTAGACAATGTTTCGATTTATTTCAACGAGCGATGGTACCAACAACTATATAGTTTTTGCATGTTTTAATAAATTTTCATCATAAAGTTGAAATATATTTAAACTGTTACCTTCACTTGAATCACATTTTTAATTCTTACGATCAATGATGGGGATAAGTAGCTCTAATATAATTTATTAACAGCTAATGGATTATCTAAGGGACCTGCAGTTTAACTTGGAGTCCAACCTACTGCCTCTGAATTACGAACTGGTCTAATTATCAGGATGGTATTTAATAGTGCGGACGATGATCCACACAAGAGAACACCACACCCACCGACCATCGCTCACAACTATCCACAATTCGTGACCTCCAAGTAGCTGGATTACAGGCCACCGTCCCAGGCAGACAGTGACTAAACTTGTGTGGTGACGATGGGCTGAAGTCATCAGGACCTGGCGCAACCAGGTTCATGGTGAATGAGATCGAAGTACGATGTCGTTATGGGTTTTACAATAAGTAATAATAAATTTTAAAACTCTGGCCAGAATATTCTCTGAGCAGCATTTCCAGTAGTGTAACCAAGGGTAAAAACTTAAAATTCAATTCAATCCAGAGCCCTACAATGTTGTCCATGTAAAAAATCCTTTCTTTAATGTTCTTGAGTGCTCACCTGAAGACGGGGTTAGATCCAAAATCTCGAAACGTATTTCACAAGCGATGTATAGTGTCCAAGTAATACCTCAATAACACTCTGGAAACGGTCGTAGTGTGTACTTTCATTAAATACATCACCCAAACAGAATTTCACATTAAAAACTATAGTAATATTATTATCAACCTAAGCAAAAGAAAATCGAAAATCGTATCAGCGAACCCTCAAACGGGACGGTGGCGTGTCCTGTAATCCAGCTACTTCAAGAGATCGAATTGCGGATAGTTACAAGTGATGGTTAATGGATGCGGTACTCCCAAATGAGGATTAAAGTCCGCACTTGAATACTACGTTTATCCGCAAAAACCATCCTCGTTATTAGACCAGTTCGTAATTCAGCAACAGTGGATTTTAAACAAAAAACAAAGCCGGTCGAAAGCCCTGTTCAACAATTTGTCAGTGTACACACTGAAGAGTTAATTTTTCAAAAGTGAGACCCGCCGAATTTCCGAATCCGTGGATCCGAACGCCGATCGTAATACGGTTTGTTATTTGTCAAAACGCCATAAACGGACTGGGCTGTATTAAAGTTTGAATAATAAACAACAGGCAGCGCTGCTGTCGGCGCGGACGGGACGCGGCTAAGCCAATGAATCCGCGTTTATCACATTTTCACGTTTATTTTTTAATACTTTGAATTCCCGTCGTCGAACGTCAGTGAATAGCCAGTGGACAGCTGAATTTATTCAGCCGTAAATGGTGACGTCATTTCACCATTGTTTTGTTAAAAACTGAGACGAATTTGAATTGTTTTTATAGTGTTTTTTCCATACATGTTAGTTACTTCAACTGATACACACAAATAGTCTAGCAATGTTTTAAGTGTTAACTAGTTTGAAGTTCGCTATATTTATTCATGCGTTTGGAATTGTTTAACGTTTTGACACGGGGAATGATACAGATCCTGGGTACTGTTTTTGTGTTTATGTTAAGTGGATTGAAATCAATAGTCCAAATGTAAATGGTTCGAAAACTCTAAAAAAATATAATGTATTTACTTCCTTTTTGGGAAATAGCTAGCTTTTCTGTTCCTCTAAATAATTGCCTCTAACACTTCCGTTTCAAATTTTGGTCTGACGGATTGCCAATACTCCCTTATAGCTAATGCATATCCATTTAAAAAAAAATTCTTCCCTTTAACAAATACGAGGTAGGTTGTCCTTATAGCCACATGACGTCACTAAGCATATGACGTCACTGCTTCAAATTTTGGTCTCGCAAATTGCCAACACCTCCCCCCAGAGGTAACACAAATTTGTATTGAATTTTAATTGGGTCAATAGTGCAATATCATATTGACTGATGATCCTGACAAACAGATCAGCTGTAACCGAAATTTTACCTGGTTTCAAACACGTTGGATCTAAGTAAGTATGGCATAGATTTTACGTACATTAACGATTATAAATACTTACTGACGTAGTAGATTAGAGGTAACGTGCTGGCCTAGTGTCAAAAGTACAAAGTTCGAAACTAGTCTCGGGCGACTCCTATCAAATACAAAATAAATACAAATATTCTTTATTTTCAAAATACATCAAGTATTAAAATGGAGTCTGCTGGATGGTTTAAAAACTGTTTATTGTCTTCTTTCCATGAACTCGGTCAACGTATAGAATGGATTTTTGATCAGCCATTCTGTAAGACAGTCTTCAATTTTTCTGTGGAATATTCTTCTGAGTAATGCAGCTTCATGATGTAGGATTTTCTAGGTGCGGGGTAGACAGTATCTTGCCTGGAGTGTGTAATCATGGAACTGTCATTTTGTGTAAGATTGATTTAATAGAATTTACTAATGTCTTTATCTTTAGAGTATCTTAAACTTTCTCTGAAATTTAGCTCAGCTAAGGCTCTTATAGCCCTCTTTTTCAGTATAAAAACTCCCTGAAAATTTCTTGCCGAAGTTCCTCCCCAAACAGTAATATCCGGTGCAAACGAGCGTTGCTCTTCGCACCCTTGCACGTGTCCTTGGTCGTCATATGACCATCGTCAGCTCTAGTGGCAAAATCACGCCGCGTAGCTGTCACCTCTTTTTGACTACTCCGCTACTGCACCTCGTTTGTAATTCTACGTCTACGTTGATGGTTAAAACACTGTTTTATATATTTTTAAATCTTCTAACTTCTTGACTGGGACCGTGCCGTGTCCTGTAATCCAGCTACTTGGAGGTCACGAATTTAAATAGTTGTGAGCGATTGTCGGTGGGTGTAGTGTTCTGTTGTGTGGATTAACGTCCGCACTATTGAATGCTACGTTAATCCGCAAAGAACAGCTTCATAATCCTCAGAGACAGTGGTTCGGACTCCACTCTTTAGGTCCCTTAGTTGCCATCGACTATTAATTTAACCCGCCCTGTCTAAGGAACATGTCAGCCTTAGTCAGTAATAAGACAACAAGATCGTGCCACAATCATCCTACATTCATTTCTCATTCATACTTGGCTTTAGATACGTACTTTAATAATCGTGTCATATATAAATAGGACTTAGAATCTAGATAACTTATGACCTACTTAAATCGTCAAAACAAAACAGCAGACGAAACACTTAACCGAGACTAGTACAGATGGTCTGGTTTACAGTGTAACGCGAAAAGTCACTCAGTGAAAGTCAATTTACCACGGGTACTTCTAAAGTATTACAAATGCTCCTTCATTGTCGGAAGAGTTGTTCGCTCGTCATCGTTACCATCGGATAATGCACACTCGTCATCTCGTTAAAGTATTCAAATCACCACGGATACTCTATTTGCCGGAGTCATTTACATTATTCCGTTGGAAGTCGTATTGTGACAGAAGAGTTGTGTCGTCGTACGATCACAGTGATTTATCATTTTGTATTACAAAACACTTCTTATTTCAATCTCCTCGGACGTTCATTTATTTGCATTCGTGTATTTTCATCATTATCGTTCAGTATTTTGTATTTTTTGTGTATTCGTCCGTAAAACGTGTTTTTCCTATTTTAAAATAAGTGTCATTTTTTTACGTTTTTTGATGAATAGGTTGAAATTTTACTAACTACACTTTTTACTTACTGGGTCTCGAATTGAAATGGTGACGCTTGGGTTTGTACGTGACGTTACCACTACTCTGAAAATATGTTCAAGCTAATATTTTCATCAAAATTATCGTTTGAGGGAAGTTAAATTATGTGGATACTGCTGGCAATTTTTTAAATACATCGACTGTTCATAAACATGAACAAAGTTAAAGAGGTATCGTAGAGGTGTGAGTCATACAGGCTGGCCAAAGGTCGCTGGTTTCGATCGAGTTAACCTCATTTACTGGGTCTGTACGTAAACCCTAAACTACCGTGCCGATTACTACCTAGTTCCAGCTTTGTAGTTACACGGTGACGTGTCCTGTAATCCGGCTACTTTAAGGTCACGAATTGTGGATAGTTATTAGCGATGGGCGGTGGATGTGGCCGGTAGGAACTGTAGGTCCCTTAGATGCTATTGTATGATTAGATTAGATTAGATCATTGAAATGGCAACCATACTACAATGTAGGTAATTTAAGCCAAGTATGAATGAGGATTAAGTATAAGATTATAGTAGCGCGATCTTGTAGTCTTGTTACTGACTAAGGCTGACATGTTCCTTAGACAGGACTGTTAATAGCCCAACAGCCGATGGCATCTAATGGACCAACGTAACGTGGAATCCGAACCACGGCCTCTGGATTACAAATTGGTCTAATTATGAGGATGGTTTTTGCAGATTAACGTAATATTCAATAGTGCGGACGTTAATTCACACAAGAGAACACTACATCAACCGACCATCTCTCACAACTATCCACAATTCGTAACCTCCAAATAGCTGGATTACAGGACGTCGCCACCTATTAACTCATGAACGTGTCAGCCGTAGTCAGTAACAAGACTACCTGGGTAGATTGTCATTTCAGAAAGACAATAAGGTAACTAAAATCAAATAGCTTTATTTCTGTAAAACAATATTACATTGCATTAGTATTCGTCACAGGTGTTTGTCTAGGCTTAACATATAATTATTTTCTATAAAATCTTTCACACTATATTTCACTTTATGTTTTAACAAACATTTTTTTAGTATTTCTCAAAATAACTTTTGAATTAAATTCCTTCCTCAGGCTATCTGGAAGGCTATTGAAATTGTTATGCAATTGTAAAGGGTATGATTTAAAAAAATGCTATGTAAGGTGATTTATTGATTTTATACTGGTTTCTAGTTTTCCCTGCCGATGATGTGCTTTTATCAATCCCTGCTATTATTCTTACTGCTTGCTTTTGAAGTGTGAAAATAGTCTTTGTGTTTCACATCTCAGGCCCCAAATTACGATTGCGTAAGGAAGGAAGGGATAAATTGGGCATAACAGGCAGTAAGGAGTACATCGGTTTATTGAGAATTGCGGTAGACGCCTCAAAACAAAGATTCCAGATGATAAACGTCTAGAAGTGTGCTCTACGTGAGAATGGAACTTTAAATTCACATTCAGATGAAGACACAAGAATTTCACCCGATCAACTGCAGTAACATTACTGTCTACAATAGGGAATCTTAGGAGGAACGTGTCTTTCGAGCCGATGGAAAAGTCAATAATTTGGGTTTATTTGACAGACAATACATCAATGAATTTTCATCAATGAACTGAGAGAAATAGTACATAACCTACTCGCCTTTTTTATAGCTTTCGTAACTTTTCCACTAAGAAATATTACCAGAGTTTTATATCGTTTTTTTATCGAGTTTAAATCTTTAGGCACTTGAAAACGGGAGTAGTTTATCCAACTCTCGAAACGTTGTGTAGATTTTAAACACAAGACGCGTTGAAAAAGTCCAACTAATTGTTAATTTAATAAAGAAATATTACGAGTACATTCCCTTATGAAATGGCGACCTACTCACTTAACTTTTAACCGTAAATACTTTAATTTCCAAACAATTTCCTGTTCCCACTACTTGTGCATACTCGCAAGAATGCAGTTTCCTAGAAGAAAATCCCTAACGTAACAAGAATCTCGAGAGCAAACTTTTAAGTAGTCCTTTGAATTCCGAAACTCGTAATCCGCGAGTCAGTCATCAAGGCTGAGGAAAGTTTGCGACATTAATTCCATCCTTTGAAGTTCAGACGGTGGATGCGGAATGCCGGTGACGAGTTTCGACGAACAGATTTAAAAACTTTTCGCGGAGCTATCTGTGTTTCGTTCTATCTTGATCGATTGATCGAGATTCTGGATTAATTTGTACCTATTTGAATTGTTATACTTACTTATACTTTTAACTGAAATGGCGACCTACCCAGGTTGGTATTTTAAGCCAAGTATGAATGAGAAATGAGTGTAGGATGATTGTGGCGCGATCTTGTAGTCTTGTTACTCACTAAGGCTGACATGTTCCTTAGACAGGACTGTTAATTAATAGCCAGACAGCCGATGGCAAGTAATGGACCTACAGTTTAACGTGGAGTCCGAACCACTGTCTCTGAATTACGAATTGGTCTAATTATGAGGATGGTCTTTGCGGATTAACGCAGTATTCAATAGTGCGGACGTTAATCCACACAAAAGAACACCACATCCATCTCTCACAACTATCCACGATTCGTAACCTCCAAGTAGCTGGATTACAGGACGTCGCCACTGTCCCAATCTTAGCGGACATCATTCCTTCGCTATTAGAAAAACAAAGTTTCACGGCGTTTCGAGATCTGGAATGAGATCCTCAGGTTTTGTTCGTGACTTGAAACCGACTTGATCCAGATGATGTGCCAGCTCACCTGAGGACGGGAGATTTAAAAATCCCGAAACGTCGTGAGAAATCGGTTTACTAATAGTGATGGAAAATGTCCGCAAAATCAATTTAATTAACATAAATTCACCACAATAAAATCCCAAACAAAGATTTATCTGATAGATATATCCGATAACTCTTTGTTTGGGACTCTTTGTTGGTACTTTAAAAACCTAGAGAGGTTTTTTAAAGTCTAATTTCCACGTAGCTATAAATAAGGGTGATGAATACTTTTCTTATATATATTTATGTACTTAGCTCCAATAGAATATCACATAAAACATCGATTTCGTATTTTTTACAACATTGATTCTTTACTTACAATAATGGTAAATTTTCCATATTTTAACGTTAAGTACTTTGTAGCTGTTAATAGAATAAGATAAAATATTCTTTTTTCATATTTATTACAATACATTTTTTAAACTACGCCCGTAATTTTAACACACTTCTATTTTTTGCAGGTTTCCGATTCCCACCAAAGTTTGATCAAGCTACCGGCTCGTAAGTTAATACCGCTAGTTGGTTAGTTATAGGAGTGTTGGTCGTGGTCATAAAGCGTGCAGAACAGCTGTAAACTATGTCGGAGCATGCAGTGTTGCCAACATGACAACTGTTATTCACCACAGGCTGCCAACCGAATAGCACGAATATTCCCCTATCCACACATCACCCAACCGGCAACCGTGTGTGATTATGCGATTATGGCGTTCCGAACTGGCAGCGGGTATTTTACATTTCGTCACTTTCGAAACCCTAAATTCGAATAAAAGTTTATGGCATTTTTTAAGAATTCAATTTGTGTAAATTTTAATTATTTTTGAATTTTAACTGTGATAATTTGAAATTTGATGGAAGCTGGGTGTTCACATTAGTAAAGTTTATATACAGTACTTATGATACATTTATTTTAGAACCTATAAAAGTTACGAACATAAAATTTTTTATATTAGGTATACATTATGATCTTTCCCTAGCAGATTTTATAAATATATCTCAACAAAAAATGTATTTGGGATATTTCTGGAACCATATTGATATATCAATATAAGGTTAATTTCACATAGGTCAGGTTGGTACTATTCGAGGGTCTTAGGTAATTTGCCATAAAAACCCCATTTTCGAAGACACAGTCGAACAAAGTATTGATTATTGACTGGGACGGTGGTGATGGTCAGTGGGTGTAGTGTTTTCTTGTGCGGATTAACGTCCGCACTATTGAATAATACGTTAATCCGCAAAGACCATCCTCATAATAATTAGAAAAAATCGTAATTCAGAGGCCGTGGTTTGGATTCCACGTTAAACTGTAGGTCGATTAGTTGCCAACGGATGTTAGGCTATTAATTAACAGTTCTGTCTAAGGAACGTGTCAGCCTTAGTCAGTAACAAGACTACAAGATCGCGCCACAATCATCTCACACTCAATTTTCATTCATACTTACCAACCTACCTACCTAATACCTAATATGGTTGCCATTTCAATAATCTAATCTACAGTATATTTAATTTTAAGAAGAAATTAATAAATAATAGTTATACTTAAAAATACATTCATTTTTGATGACAGTAATTAGTTTTACCACAGATTCCGCCGGTAACAGTAATTAAAATTGACGTTGTGGTGACGGGATCGCTGTCCAAATTCCCTCTACGATAATGCACATCGGAATATTTGATAAACTGTAATGCATTGTTAATTACCCAGAATTCCGTTCGTCGAACATGTCCGCTTCGACTGACTGGCGTCATGGTTCAATGTTCCGATCCATTCCAGCTCTAATGCAATGTCAATACTGCTTGGTGTCGGTTAAATTACGTAATTATTCATCATTCATGGTTAAGTCGACAACCTACAACTAATTTGGTTCGTAACGTAGTATGAATATGAGAGTATGAAACGTGTAATGGGTTTTTTTTAATATAACCTTTGTTCTTTGTTTGAAATTCATTATTGGTGGTGGTGGATTTTTGTTATTTAGATTTTTTTGTTTTACATAAAATCATGATGGAAATTATCCGCAATAAAAGTCTAAATAACTTTACGATTTTTCTTCTATTTGATAAACGTTTACCTGTACTTTCGTTACTGTGTTTTTCTGAGTTTGTTTGAAAGATATGTTGGGGAGGTGACTTTGTGCGTCCATTTTTATATATCTTCCGTAAACTTAACAATTAATAACAAATCATTTAAAACAAATTTCATGGCTCGTTTTATATACATTTTTATGAAACGTAACCGTGTTTTTTTAAGTGACTTAGTCACATTCTATGGTTAGCCAGATTTTCAATTTCAATTTCCCGAAGGTTTAAATAGAGTAGGATATATCCTGACGATTTAAACTTGCGGGTAGTTTGTTGATGAGTTTAAATTCTTGGACTACATAAATAAATATTGTCCTTATTTGACATCGTGCTTGTTTTTTTCAACTGATTAGGAACAATTTACTTTGGATAGTTATGTTAATTATTACAAAACTAAGATTTCACTTTTTTATTTTAATAGCGAAATAAGAACCATGAGGAGATTCTTATTTACCAAACAGCTTTGTAAGGTAGATATTTGCACAATAGCACAGAAAATAAATATTTTTAGAAAGCAATTTACAATGCTCAGGGTAGTTTTAAGCTGAATTTGGGCAATGGTCTGTCATAGTGTTGGCAACACTGCACGTGTGTTCCGTATCCGTTTGTCGCCGCCGTATCTCTCAAGCCGCATCATTTGTTCTCCCGCATTATCATCACTCTTGGTCCATTCTTCGTGTGAACACAATGGTGGTGTTGAGACGGTCCCTGTAAATGGTTGAAGGGGCTCGTTTGGACAGGATATGCGCACAAATTTTTTCGGGTCGGTTCAACTTGGAAATCCGTTTGGAATCGATCTGTTTCTTTCTAGGTCTATGTAAATTTAAATAGTTCGGAGAAAAATTAAAGACTTTGCCGTAAGGATAGTAGGATTTACCAACAGTTAGGCTTTTTATAATTATCAATTTAATAATTGGTTTACATTGTATTATAGACCAATATAAAATAAATTACAAAAATTATATGCTGAGGGGATATATAAATAATGAATGTAGCGACACTTTATGTTGTCATAAACCTATATCTTCCAGGAATACATTATTCAATTAATCGATGTTATATTATGTCATCGGTGTAGTTGGTAAACATATTTGGGGATTGACAATTATGTGGTTTTAAAGTGAAAGATTCATTGAACAAATCTTAGAAATTCTTTTCGGATCTTTTCCGTTTTAAATATACCACTGTTTTGTTTATGTAGATGTTTACAGAAAACTATTGATTTAGTGGCTATGGCCAGTATCAAAATATTTCAAAATATCAATTACCAACCTAACTTAACTCCAAAGAGCGCTATGAGTGTTAGAGCGTATGTCGGCGAACAATACAAGTTGCGTAACATCATAATACACACGGTATTGCCGACATACAGCGTTATGAGTAGTTAATTACATTGGTTATTGATATTTTTATATCGTTAATAGTATGTTTAATAATATGTTTTATGTAACTAACATTCACTTTAGTAGGTGGTAGAGTGGTATGGACAAAATTATCACAATTACATAATTCTTAAATTCTCCACTTATTTGCTGATACCATTCTGAAAAACTGCGCTGATGAATGTAGTCCACACAACAATGGTGGGAATTTATAAATAAGGAATGTAGCGACACTTTATGTAGTCATAAACCTCTATATCTTCCAAAAACAAATTATCTTTTATGTTGGTTAACGTATGAAATCTAGAGGAGTCTCTTTAAGATCTTATTTATACTCGTTTACACTGTTCTAGCAAAAATAAATGCTAATAAATGCGTGACCATTTCGTTTTAGAGATATTTTACTTTATTTTATCTAATAATTTTTACTTTTCATTGCTTATTTTGATTCTTTATCAAATGCGCCAGCTTGAATATCAGTAAATCACTGAGAGCTATACAAAATTACTACAACTATACTAAAACTAGTCTTTACGTAAAAAAAATAATTCACGACGAAGCAATTCGTTGAACATTGTCAATTTGTTTGGGAAAACTCTTTAACTGATAATCCTTAGGAACTTTTTGTATAAGATCTCGTAACTGGGATAGATTGTTAAGTCCTTAATATTTTTTCTAAATTAATAGAATATTTAGTAGTGCCTACTAAAGTAGTTTCGACCGAAAATTCTAATAATTACATTTCCATACACTGTACGCGACAATGCTATCTGAAATGCAAAACAAATATTTCCATTCATAGATGAACTCTTCTCTCTATTCAAATCGACTGAATGATATATTGACATATGGTATTTATTTATGTGATTGGTTTGGAGGATTCAATGGAGCGCCACCAGTAGTTCGTTTTCCATGTTCACCGTCAGATGTATTATCTACATACAGTTTTCGTTTACATTCCTTTTCAAATGTTAAAAAGTCGTACACTCAAAAAATTGCCTTGGTAAAATTTTGTTTTTAAATTTAATGTTTATTAATGTGTATGAAAAATAATTCGTAATAAACATTCCAAGGGAAAACGGTAAAAAATGATATTAAATTTAATCAAAATTTAAATGAATACTGGAGAAACTATTGTTTTGGTCAAAACTTTCGGATGTTGAGTGTGGATTTATATTCGTTTTGAAGCACCCTGTATCCAAATGACTGGGTTTCGAACTGATGTCTACGTACAGATGGTGCCAGAAGTGCTCGTGGCTTTCATAACTTTAAAATTAGGAACTTCTAAGGAATATAAATATTTACTTTACCGCGAGACCACATTAATCGTCCATCTTTATGAAATTCGGCACACATGTGCCCTTTTGTATTTTTCATTTTTAGGTGTAGTTTACCCCTACCCCTTAAAAAATTTGAAAAACATAAATTTCTCAAAATTCGCTTCATGGTAATGAATATTTATAGGTTTATAGGTTAAAATCCCAAATAATATGACGTGACCCATATGTCTGTAAAACTGATGGTTAAAAAGTAGTGGGCTTTTAAATTATGTAAAATATATTTCTTTAATTTTGTGATAGAACAACGATTTTATAAAATAATTTGATTATCACTATTAAAACCGGCGTGAAAACTAAACAGGTTAGTATTTAGAATCATTAGTCTACGACTTACAGTTCCAGATAAAAGATTAACTCTATGTCCATGGCAAACGCAGTACGTTATCTTTGAGGGGCCAATGTTATGCTCAAGAAGAATATCAAAAGATCAATTTCTTCCTCAATCAATTTCACAGAAATTTATTTACTTTCTCTTGCTGTTAGATTAACAAAACAAGTTCGATGAATATTTTTGTATCAAATACATTTTAAATGATATTTGGTTAAATTTTGAAAAAGGTTGTAGTTTTTTTTTAAATTAAATTAAGGTTGAAAGCATGTTTCAGGCCACTGATGCCGTTAATTCACTATGCTAACGAAATTAAAATAAAAACAAATTTGAAACAAAAGAATGCTTTCATTTGCTTTAAATGCTCCTTAAACCTGTCCAGAATAATTAATGTTCAAATACTTTGCTATAACTAACTATAATTAGGATTCCAGTTGATTCGTTTTTCCCACAACTAAATCTTTCTAAATCTTCAAGATTTAGTTAACCATTACAAGTTGCGTGGCGTCTGGCGTCCACCAGAGCGCGTGGTGGTGGCATGTGGGCCGCTCATTTCCGATACAAGTTGCACGGCGTCCCACCAGAGCGCGTGGTGGTGGCATGTGGGCCGCTCATTTCCGATACAAGTTGCGCGGTGTCCCACCAGAGCGCGTGGTGGTGGCATGTGGGCCGCTCATTTCCGATACAAGTTGCACGGCGTCCCACCAGAGCGCGTGGTGGTGGCATGTGGGCCGCTCATTTCCGATACAAGTTGCACGGCGTCCCACCAGAGCGCGTGGTGGTGGCATGTGTGCCGCTCATTTCCGATACAAGTTGCTCGGTGTCCCACCAGAGCGCGTGGTGGTGGCATGTGTGTCGCTCATTTCCGATACAAGTTGCACGGCGTCCCACCAGAGCGCGTGGTGGCATGTGGCCGCTCATATTTCCGATACAAGTTGCACGGCGTCCCACCAGAGCGCGTGGTGGTGGCATGTGGACCGCTCATTTCCGATACAAGTTGCACGGCGTCCCACCAGAGCGCGTGGTGGTGGCATGTCGGCCGCTCATTTCCGATACAAGTTGCACGGCGTCCCACCAGAGCGCGTGGTGGTGGCATGTGGACCGCTCATTTCCGATACAAGTTGCACGGCGTCCCACCAGAGCGCGTGGTGGTGGCATGTGGGCCGCTCATTTCCGATACAAGTTGCACGGCGTCCCACCAGAGCGCGTGGTGGTGGCATGTGGACCGCTCATTTCCGATACAAGTTGCACGGCGTCCCACCAGAGCGCGTGGTGGTGGCATGTGGACCGCTCATTTCCGATACAAGTTGCGCGGTGTCCCACCAGAGCGCGTGGTGGTAGCATGTGTGTCGCTCATTTCCGATACAAGTTGCACGGCGTCCCACCAGAGCGCGTTGTGGTGGCATGTGGACCGCTCATTTCCGATACAAGTTGCACGGCGTCCCACCAGAGCGCGTGGTGGTGGCATGTGGGCCGCTCATTTCCGATACAAGTTGCACGGCGTCCCACCAGAGCGCGTGGTGGTGGCATGTGGGCCGCTCATTTCCGATACAAGTTGCACGGCGTCCCACCAGAGCGCGTTGTGGTGGCATGTGGGCCGCTCATTTCCGATACAAGTTGCACGGCGTCCCACCAGAGCGCGTGGTGGTGGCATGTGGGCCGCTCATTTCCGATACAAGTTGCGCGGTGTCCCACCAGAGCGCGTTGTGGTGGCATGTGGACAGCTCATTTCCGATACAATTGCAACGTACCAGAGCGCGTGGTGTGGCATGTAATTTCCGATACAAGTTGCAGTACCAGACGCGTGGTGGTGGCATGTGTCATTTCCGATACAAGTTGCACGGTCCACCAGAGCGTGGTGGTGTGCATGTGGACCGCTCATTTCCGATACAAGTTGCACGGCGTCCCACCAGAGCGCGTGGTGGTGGCATGTTCCGCTCATTGATACAAGTTGCACTACCAGAGCGCGTGTGGTGGCAATGGCTCATTTCGATACAATTGCACGGTCCCACCAGAGCGCGTGGTGGTGGCATGTGGCCGCTCATTTCGATACAAGTTGCACGTACCAGAGCGCGTGGTGGTGGCATGTTCATTTCCGATACAATGCACGGGTACAGATGGTGGCATGAGATTTCCGATACAAGTTATAACTTTCATGTGGATCATTTAAACGTTGATGAATTGTTATGTGTATTTATACAATTGCACGGCGTAAAGTTTATGTCGTTTTTCCGATACCAATTATAATTTTCATGTATCATTTTTATACATAAGCGACAGAGCGCGTTGTGGCATGTAGTATTTAATAAAGTATCATAGTTACATTTATTATTTTTAAATACGGCGTAATAGCGCTTTTATGTATTTTAAACAATAGTTATATTTTCATGTGTCCGCTCATTTAACAAGTTGCACGGCGTACCAAGCGCGTGGTGTGGCATGTAGCTCATTTCCGATACAAGTTGCGCGTGTACCAGAGCGCGTGGTTCATGTGGACTCATTTCCGATACAAGTTGGTCCCACAGAGCGCGTGGTGGTAATGTGGAGCTCATTTGATACAAGTTGCACGGCGTCAGAGCGCGTTTAATTAGCACCTGGTAATTTAACAATCACAGAACTGTTAAGATTTAAGATTACGTTGGAACCGTGAAAATCTGTTCCGTGATTTATGAACAGCATATAGTTTACTGCAAGTGCAATTTGGCATTGGCATTGATTTTACATTTTAGTGTCGTAAATAGAATCATTATTTTTACGGGTGGAAATTTCTTTGGTTTCATCTTTTAAAGAAGTGATTTTCAAATTAAAGTGTGATAATGTTAATATTGTTCGTAACGGGAGACGAGAGAGTTTGGGCAAAATAAGTTAGAGTAAACTTTCAAATCTTTCATGGACAACTTGACTTTGGGTGGTTAATATTTTTAAAGGGGTCTGTTGTTTGTATTTTAAGTTTTCTAACTTGCTTTGAAACTAAAATTTAATTTCGAAATTTTTGAATTTATAAGCCAAATACTTTGGAGGCTGAATTCAGTGTATTAAATTTTAAAAAACGACTGAATAGTTATAATAGACTTTTATTTTCCTTTTAACACAATCTTTTTTTAAGCGTTTATAACCCTGGAGTTATGTACAAAGAGCCTCAGGATAACAAAAACACAATTTTCCCCCTTTCAGTTTTATGTCAGTGTCATTTGCACGATAGAAGGAGCTCTGAAAAGACTGTGTAAAACGAATTATTTCTTTACAATCCGCGTTGTTTATATAGTTTTAGTAAAAAAAAAACTAGTGAGATTACTTCTTTTATAACGTCTGTATTTTATTATGTAGCTTGAAGCTATACATGAAGTGTTATTAAAATTGGGTAGAAATATCGTGTGACCTTTTAAATAATATTTTTAGTTAGTAATTTTCAATCAAAAGTTTTCACTAAAAATTTTCATTTCTATGATATTAAAGATCTCCTATTAAAATAGTAAATTACACTTAAGTTTTAGTTAGAGCCCTTCACAAAAACGTGGTTTTAATATTACAAGGTTTTATAAAAATAATATGTATTCATGCAAAATATTATCGAGCAGGTTTTAAAACGTGGTTTGTTAATTAGAATGCAAATTAAGTATAAGATTTCCAAAATGTCGTCATTAAACAGCCATACAATTTAGTAGAATTTTGAAAATCTAATATTATTCCGAGGCAAGAGGTAAATTCATCTGGGACGGTGGCGACATCCTGTAATCCAGCTACTTGGAGGTCACGAATTGTGGATAGTTGTGAGAGATGGTCGATGGATGTGGCGTTCTCTGGTGTGGATTAACTTCCGCGCTATTGAATACCACATTAATCCACAAAGGCAATCCTCATAATTAGCCCAAGTCGTAGTTCAGAGGCCGTGGTTCGGATTCCACGTTAAACTGTAGGTCCATTAGTTGCCATCGGCTGTTGGGCTATTAATTAACAGTCCTGTCTAAGGAACATGTCAGCCTTAGTCAGTAACAATACTACAAGATCGCCCCACAATCATCTTACATTCAATCCTCATTCATACTTGGCTTAAAATGCCTACATTGTAGTATGGTTGCCATTTGAATGATCTAATCTAATCTAATCTCTTTAAAAGTAACTTAGGCAAACATAATCCCTTTATATAAGTAATAATACTAACATATTCCATTTTGGTTCCACAAGCGTTAAGATTTGGGGGTCGTCCAAATTTTCAACATCAGACACATATTACCTTTTGGTGGTTTTTACCTTTTTGAAATGGCGATCTACTCAGGTAGGTATTTTATGCCAATTAGAATTTGGATATGTGTTAAAGATTATTGTAGCCAAATGTGTGAGTACCCCAAGTTCCTTAGACAGCACACAACCCAATCCAATCCTTCTAAGGGACCTACAGTTAAATGTGGGTTCCGAACCACAGTTTTAGCTCTAAATTGGGCTAATTATATGGATGGTCTAAGTGGATGAACGTTGTATTCAATAGTGCGGACGTTTATCCACAGGTCACTGCTCATAGCTATCCGCAATTCGTGACCTCCAGGTTGCTGTATTAAAGGATACGCTACCGCCGAAGTCTACATCCAAAATGCAGCCTTGTACCAAATCTTTAGAAAACAGAAATCAGTACGAGAACTGTTATTTGGATTCAGTTAGCCTGAAAATGGATATTTTCACGGTGAGTTCAAATTTAAAAGATTTTAAAATCCTTTTGTTATCCATTTACTATGAAAGCAGGGAGAAAGTTTAAAATATTTCGAATAAACACCTCATTTATTAGTGTATTTGAATGAAACGTTAAAAGATTAGACAGCTGTTCGCGGAAGACATTAAAAATATGAGATTGTCGCGACGAAACTAAGAGACTAATGGCGGATAATTATGAACATAAGCTGTCGTTTGTCAGCGAACACTCGTAGCTAGATTAAAACTTGCTTTATTCATTTTGTCTTCAGCCAATATTTCAAAGTATCATTCTAGCAAGTAAATTTTCTTTTCCACGTAGGCGTATATTTATTTTACTCATAATTATATGCCGTTATTGGCCAATAATATAAAATAAAGCTACATACTTTTCAGTCAACAGTTCTTTAAAAAATTTATGTATTTGTCCTGCATGTTACAGAAGTATTACTCTACCTTAATCAGGTTTTAAAATGGCAGTAAAAGCTGACTACATATTTAAATGTTTAAATATTTTGTAACATCTATGAACACACACTCATGTGCTCTGCTAGTCAGCAATAGACACCGACTGAGTCTACTGTCTAATTGTCTATTTTTTTCTTTCTATGATATAGTCATTTTGTCATAGAGACAGAGAGAGATTGTGCACGAACTCTTTTTGGGGTAGTGGTACAAATCCAAATAGACATTTCGGTGTTTGAATCTGTGGCCTCTTGCACCGAAATCCAAGATGCTAACCAATAGGCTAGCAAGACACCCAAATTTTTATATAAATAATCTTAATATAAGCAAATATTTTTGTAATCAAATTTTAAGTAAAATCTGGAACATGTAAGAAAAATACCTGCAATTTATTTAAGAACTCTTGACTGAATGGTATGTAATGTTATTTATTTTTTTAATTCTATATACTTATAAGGTTTGCAATGATTATATTCTTAAAGTTTTATCTTCAATCCTACTGAATTCATAAAATGGGAGATTGAAAATAATTATAAAAAAGTGTTCATAAAAAATAAACTAAATAAAATAGTTGAAGAGTAAATAAAGATGATTTCGAGAAAAAATTTCTGGGAATTTTATGATCTCAGTTAAACTTCGTCACTGAAGCGTTAACCGCAGTTTAAGACACGTTTTCAGGGAAATAAACTTTCAAACGTGTTTGACTTCCTTTCCTGTAGTTTTCTAACTGGTGCTTTTAAACTGGAAATCAATTTCTAGGAAATGATAGAACGAGGTGAGAAATTTCAAGTTGTATAATTTTAGTGCTTATTAACTGTCAGACAATTTATTTAACGAGGATAATGATTTTCGTGTTGTTAAAACAATGTCATTAGATTAGATTGTTGAAATGGTAACAATAGGTAGATATTTTAAGTCAAGTATGAATGAGAAATGAGTGTAAGATTGTGGCGCGATCTTGTAGTTTTTGTTACTGACTAAGCCTGACACGTTCCATAGACAGAACTGTTAATCAATACCCCAACAGTAAATGACACATTTAGGGACCTACAGTTTAACGTGGAGTCCGAACCACTGTCTCTAAATTATGAAGTAGTCTAATTATGACGATGGTCTTTGCGGATTAACGTAGTATTCAATAGTGCGGACTTTAATCCACACAAGAGAACACTACACCCACCGACACAACTATCCACAATTCCACCTCCAAGTAGCTAGATTACAAGACGTCGCCACCGTAAATTAAAATAAAACTAGCATTTAAATTTGTCTTTAATTCACTATGCACATAATAAAAGGTAGTTTCGGTTTAAAAAAATACTACAGCTACAGCAAAAATATATGTTTAAAAGACACGAAAAATAATATACTTAAGTCGTACTCAGTGACGTAAAGTTTAACATAATATAGAGTACAGAAATGTTTCTCGCTTGTAACTTCGTCATTGTTCTCAGTTATGATAACTGCTAACTGCGACGACACGACGACTTTTCCGCCGAGGTTTGTCACAACTTCGTCAACGTGTAATGTGACACCGGGACGGATAAACTCGCATCCCCAATCGTTCCTACTTTTCCAGTAAACTCCTGTCTGCTTAACTACTGTTTCTGTCATCCATCTTGTTTTTCCAACTCGCTGAATGTTTCCACATCCTCGAGCATTGTCGGATATTTTTTGTCTAGTTTGTTCGAGATGTGTTTATTTGGTTTTTTGTTTGTACTATTTTACTTCAAAATTCGCCTCTCTTGCTTTTTAATGCACGGTCGGTTAAGGAAACTATTTATTGATTAAATATTGTTAATATTAGTGTGATAATGCATCGTTTAATTCATCACGATTAGTAAAACAAAGTTTCGCGACGTTTTGGGATCTGGTATCTCATCCCGTCCTCACGTGAGTTGTAAGCTTACATATTTGCTAGATTATGTACAATTTATTTGCTTACTAATCTTGTCGTGCTCCTAAAAGATGATGAGAAGACGGATCAATTTACAGATCCCGAAACGTCGCAAAACTATTTTTTCCAATCTTTATTGAAACTCTACGCGATATCGATATAAATAACAGTATGGGAAATATAGTTTGTATAATATCTTTGATTGTAAATTCTGATAAATTTAACAGTGTTAATTTTTTCAAACAAGTGAAACTGATCATAACCAACGATTTATTATACATCCGGCTGTAAATAATCACAAATAATGGTAATACCTTTTTATACTCGTATTTTAATTTCTGATTGTATACCTCGTTAAGACCATTTTTAAAACCCCAACTGCCCATCAGTATGGGTCTACGAGCTTTTACGCGGATTTATTTCAGTTTCAGTATTTAAATCAGAGGAATGTTTTTCATTTGATTATTTTGTCTTGAAATGTGACAACCCACTTCTAACCGATTATTGTTCAATCGATTGTTTTCCATTCGATTCTTATCATAATCAGTATCAAACAAGACGATTATTCGAGTATGAAGAACCGTTATCGAAACTGGTAATACGTCAACCAATTTTTAATCAATTATTTTTCAATCGATTGTTTTCCATTTGATTATATCATTACCAGCATTATTGTACCAGCAAGTTGCCCATTCTAGTACGAAGATCAATTTTTTAACAGTCCTTTCTAAGGAACATGTCAGCCTTAGTCAGTAACAAGACTACAAGATCGGGCCACAATCATCTTACATTCAATACTTGGCTTGATATACCTACCTTGTGGTATGGTTTCCCTTTCAATAATCTAATACAATCCCACTGTTACCGAAGCTGGTAATATGACAACCGATTCTTAATCGATTATTTATGAATGATTGTTTTTTACTATCTCATCACTTAGTATTCAAGTATAGAGACCCCACCCCTACCGAAGCCGCCAATATGACAACCGATTCTAAATCGATTATTTATCAATCGATTATCTCATCACTAGTATTCAAGTATAGAGACCCCACCCCTACCGGAGCCGCCAATATGACAACCGATTCTAAATCGATTATTTATCAATCGATTATCTCATCACTAGTATTCAAGTATAGAGACCTCGTCCCTACCAAAGCCGCCAATATGACAAGTGATTGTAAATCGATTATTTATCAATCGATTATCTCATCACTAGTGTTCGAGTATAGACACCCCTACCGAAGCCGCCAATATGATAACCGATTCTAAATCGATTATTTATCAATCGATTATCTCATCACTAGTATTCGAGTAAAGACACCCCTACCGAAGCCGCCAATATGACAACCGATTCTAAATCGATTATTTATCAATCGATTATCTCATCACTAGTATTCAAGCGTAGACACTTCCCACCCCCTAACGGAGCTGGTAACGTGACAAGCCAGCCTGTGACGCAACACCGTAATTGTTTGATTAATAGGTGGAAACTCTAATTGGCCCCGTAACGAGACAAAGACAAAACCAGCTAATAACCGACGTCGCCGCATCTTGGCTAAAAGCTCTCGCCTAACTTGCGCATAACAACTTCACTCGACGCCACTTTGGAGCTGTGAACATGTTCCACGTATTACCACTTTCTCAACCTTAATTGTATTCATCTTTATCAGAGACTAAACTTCGCCCGAGAAATGTTTAGTGTGTTAGCGTGTTTGTTAGACGTTTGAGGTTTTTATCGATTTTCGAGACGCAAAAGGTGTAACGGAAGCTACGCATTGAACATTTTTTTTGTATTTTGTTAGTAAATTCCTAAAATACTAAAATATGTTCTTCTTAATTCTGTGTAGGTAACAGCTCGGTCAAAAGAAGCAACCCCCCTAATCCATAATTATTGTACTAAAAGTTTATGAACGTCTAGAAATATTAGCGAATGATGTTCTCTTTCGGGAAATGTTCTCAAAACCAGGATCCTATAATTTATAAAATCCATTAATGTGCGCTACAGTTTTCCATCGCAAACGTTTCAAAAAGATTTTGACAATTTCTATGTAAATTGGTTACAAAGGTACTTACTTTAAATTCATTGACTATTTCCCCACATATAATCGGCCAAACTATTTTGGGATAACCTTTGAATTTTACTTAATCTGGTTATTCCAGTGTTGAAGTCATCTCTGGTAGTGCGTTTAAAATAAACAAAGGAGTGTCAACTATTACCTGACAGTTTTCTACTGAAATCGTTTGAAAATGTCGTTATTCGTTGTGTCACTTGCACCCCAAAGTTGAGGTACTTTCAAATAAACCAGGGTTTAATAGGATCTCATACAAAATAAATTTACATAATTAATTTTGAATTTTATAATTTAATCCAGCAATAATTATAATTTCTTTTTGCAATGTTGGAAACGCTGAAACTACCCACCTGACAGTTTTATACCAATACATTTCTAAAATTTTGAAATACGAGTTACTTGTAACCTACGATTTGAATTTGTACAGTAAAGAAAACAAGTTTTATTATCGTAATAATTTTACATTTTAAATTCTGTTGCTTAATGTATTGTTGTACTTCCGTAGTGACTTTCTGTTTGCAAGGTTGGCAACGGTGGACTTCAGTATGTATGTTCAGCTGGAATCCACGCCGTAAACCTCGTCAAAGTCTCTAATCTGCTTTTCGTGGCTTTAGACTTGAGGTAATCTGCTGTATACGATCAGCTGTCACGGGGACGAACTTCCTAAACAATTACAACTTTACCTTTGATCGTTTCCTCTCAATGATGTACGTTATACACAGGGTTAGTTTATCTAGTTGGAGGTATCAATTGGTATCTCAGGTCAATAGGAAATTAAAATAGAATGTTTTCAAACACGTCAATCTAGTTTTAAGAGTAACATAGCCGGCGTGTGTAGAGCGAATTTCACAATGAAGTGAAATTGAAATCAAACATGGAACGGTCGTGTTGTAATCCAGCCAATTTAAGGTCAAGAATTGTGGATAGTGAGCGGTGGTGGGTGTATGTGATATTCTCTGGTGTTGAAAGTCCGCTAAATTCATCCGCAAAAACATCCTAATAATTTAGAGTTCGTAATTTAGAGGCAAAAGTGGTTCGGATTTCACGTTAAACTGTAGGTCACTTAGATGTCATTGCCTGTTGGGCTATTAACTAACAGTCCTGTCTAAGGAACATGTCAGCCTTAGCCGATAATAAGAATACAATATCGTGCCACCATCGGCTTACACTAATTTCTCATCCATACTTGGCCTAAAATGGCATGGGTAGGTCGCCGTTTCAAAAGGTAATTTAATCTAATCATGTTTCATGTATTAATCGTATGTCAAAAGAGATTCTGGCGATAAAAGATTATTTATTTATTCCAATACAATAGCAATAATAAAAATTCAGAAATTGAAGATTTAGGTTAGTATAAACCTAAATCCTCTTTCGGTGTACATTCATTATTAAAATCGTGAGGATCATTAACATTAAAAGAGCATCAAAGTCGTTAATCGTTGTATATTTAATACCTCACTAAAATTCCGCGTAACTTTTAATACCGATAGCTCGCGGATTAACAGCTGGTGCAGTCGATTATTGAAGCGAATCCTTAAAACCTGCCGCATTAAATATTTAACTACCATTAGTGAACGGTTGTGCGAACACGAGAGGGGGGTCGCTTAATGTTAATCAATTATTTACTAGAATATTAGCTGAATTATAACTAAAAGTCTCCGCATGTGCATTACAGTTTTTCATAGATCACATTCCTCTCCTGGCATTTGAGTTAATTTATATGAAACATAATTTATTGTACTGTAATGTGTGTAGTGTAATGAAATTTTGACGGAAAACACCTGAGGCTCACACAGCAGACACCGAAAGACACCACTGTCCAAGTATCGTAGGAGAGATGTTAGAGTCGAGATAAGAACTGGCGTAACACAAGGGTGTAGACTATCGCCACTACTGTTCAATATTGCAACGGGCAAGATCGTAAAAAATAGGTGGAATAAGTGAAAGGGAACCAACTAGGGAGGAAAAGGGGAGTAAGAACATGGACAATGAAAACGGATCTACAAATTTCTCAATAAAGTTGATATGGTTTCATGAAAAAACAAAACAGAATAATATACATAACAGGGAATGATTTTGGAACTTGGTCAGAAAAATAAAATTGTAAGAACAAAAACGATCAAACCATATGGACGGAACTGAGAAAAGTATAACTCAGCAATGAGATGAAAAAGGGTGAATAAAGATTGCCAGTGAGTATCATGTGTAGTTAATTCGTTCCGAGGTGTTACGATAGTGTAAACAAAAATATTAATAACTTAAATATAATAGTATTAACCGGTTTGTCGTCAGTTACACGCCAGGTCTTATATCAATTGGAAAAAATATATCCTTCTCAATCTATCTAAACAGTTACTACCATATCAAACACAACTATTAGACACACGATAGGGGGAACAAATAAAAACAATGACGTCACTGAATCAAATGTAAATAATATATCCTACAACGTATGATTCTGACTCAATTAACCGTTAAATATGATATTTTAAAAGTGTATTTACATTTGATTCAGTCACGTGATTTGTTATTGTTTATGACCTCTTCCGATTTTCTTATTGCAATTACAACGAACCGTGGAATAAACGTGAAAAAGAGGAAATATAGTTAAACCAATATGATGGTATTATTTTGAAATTTAAAATTATACTACAAACCAAAGTATAATATACTATGTACAAGAGGACATGTACATATTGCAATACAGGAATTTTAAATATAATATTTGGTTTGGTTAAACCGCAAAACAAAGCTGAGAAGGTGAACAGCTGGCGCAGATATGATACCGGAAGCGGAAACCCATCCGCCCACGTGCTTCCCCTGGCCGTTAACGTCATCCGCAATGCATATGCGCGGGAAATGTGTTACGTCAGTGTTCGATCGTCAAAAATGTGGTTTAAATCGTCATGAGTTCTACTATTTCCAGTTTTTGCTTTCGTTTTTTCATTACGTAAATGAAGAAGAAGACCAAAAGGAGTAAAAATAAAGAGAAATTAAATTACCATCATAATACGTATTAAAAAAATTGTCTGATACTTTCGATTACTAATTAATTCTATTTAAAATTTAAAAACTAAGAATTAAATTTATGCTTTCATGAAAGACTTTATGAATACTTACATAAGAACTATATTGATGCGATGATCAGTAAAATTGCTGCAAATGAGTCAAAGTTTGGTTTTATTGAGTAGCAGACCTTTTTCCAGTATTCATGTGATTGCTTTATTTTGAAATGTAGTTTCAAGGACAATCTATCTCAGCCGCTCTAGCGTAAAATGAGGATCCGAATAGAGTTCTGTTTTGGATCGATAGACTGGGACCCTGGTGTGTCCTGTAATCCAGCTACTTCAAGGTCACGAATTGTGGATAGTTGTGTGTCAGTGGATGTGGTTTTCAGTTATGTGGATTACCGTCCGCACTATTGCATGCTAATCCGCATAGATCATCCTCATAAATAGACCAGTTCCTAATTTAGAGGCAGTGGTTTGGACTCCAAGTTTAACTGTAGGCCCCTTAGACATGTCATTAAATGTTGGTCTATTAATTTCAACACAATTAGCAATATTGCAAAGTTTCGCCTCATACTCATTCATCGTTCACGTTTGGCTTTAAATATCTGAGAAGGTATCGAGTAGATCGGGTTCGAAAGTTAATAACAATAGTAATTGTTTGTTTTTAACATTGTACTTTTGATAAGTGAGTAAAGCATGACATGTACTGCAGACTCGGCACTGACACCAAATGGCAGATAACGATTCTGAATGTGATTGCCGGGAGTAAATATTGTGGTATCCAGCTGTATGGGTGTTTTCCTTGACCCTTGGCTCAGACTGGGTCGGCCCGGCGTGGACTCGCACGTGCGCCACGAGACCGACGCCGCCGTCGTGCAGATCGTGTTCCTGATGAACGAGGGAGCGCTGGTCACCGCCACCGCCGACGACAGCCTCCACCTCTGGAACTTCCGCCAGAAGCGGCCCGAGGTCGTGCACTCCCTCAAGTTCCAGCGAGAAAGGTGAGTTGAGTATTTTGTGTAGTTATTTTTCAAATGGATACGTCTTAGGTCTGGAGGGAAGGGAAGTGAGAATCCATTAGACAAAAAATTTAATTAGATGTGGCAGGTGTCGTCATATGGTTATAAGGACAGCTGTTTGTACATCTGTAGTGCTCCAACTCTCGTTTTGAGCACGCTATCTTGGGTTGACCTGCGAGCTCGGAGGCGGAGTAGGTAACCACTTGAAAACGAGAGGAGTTTCTCCACTTCAAGAAACGTTGTGTAGTTCAAAACACAGACGCGTTGAAAAGGTCCAATAAAAGATATTGAATAATTAATAACCAACGTCATTATGAATTTTCTAGATGCTGTTCAGTGATGTTGTCACACAATTAAGATTGTTCTTATGGGAATAAAGTCCTGGATTGTGGCGGTACTGTAGACTCTTAAATCATTGACGGATACTCTTAAGAGTTTCGACATCCTTCGTGGATTTTCAGTCCCGTTGGAGAAGTGTTGAAAATTATGAAACATTTCTTCAAACTCGAATTTACTATCTTAATTTTCAAAAGGAACATTTTTAAATAAAAATATTTATCAGTGAGTTATCTCCAATGTAGGTGATGTGCGAGCTACGCGCAGCCATATTGGGTTCAGGTTATCGGGATTAATGTTGTTTGTGAACGTGTGATTAGTACATTTCATTATGAAGTTGGAAAGTGCTTGTTCCTGGACCACACAGACGAGCGTGGAATTCGATGAACGATATTTATACTATTGATATCGTAACTAGTTTGGATATAACCTCCAGCTGATTTCCCCAGCTTAGGCCGGATAAACGTTACTTTATGTAGTCGCAACGAGGTTTACACACTCACAAGTATAACCATGTCATTTGGAATAACACATCTTGGGATCGCATACAAGTCAGTGACTTCATTAGTGATTTTTAGTCTCCGGTTTACTGGTGAGTACTAAAAGTTGTTTAAATACCTGCTAGCAACAGATAGGATTACGTAAAGAAGATATTTATACCACTTTTAGTATGTTGGAAAACGTTGTTTGTTACTTTTCAGAAGTAAAATTCTAATATGAGGGAAATTTTGTTTAAAGACTCTTAGACGTCGATTCAGAGAAACATTAGTCACTTTGAAGATACTTTACCAGGAGCAAAGTTCTCAGATGAAAATAACTTTCAGAAGTCAATATTTGGTACGAGTATTCACACCCGGGAAAGATCACCAAAGCCATATTATTCTGTGACGGGAAGTTTATAAATCCGGAAGTTAAATGAAAGAGGAAGAGAGCAACGTAGGAAGGGAAGAATCGAGTCTAAGGTTTCTTTATAAAGAACGATTATGTTTTTATCAGTTCAACCCTCTGGTTATTAATCTCTTATTCTATTATGATGGAAACCCCTTGATGCCTTAAGCTATTAGCAAATTTCCTCAGAATTCATGTCTTTCCTTGTTCCTTTTTAAACGGTAAATTCTCATCAGGAACGTTTAACAAGTATCTTGTTTCTAGTTGTATCCAATAAACTTTAACTCAATCGTTTCGTTCTGAAATGTTTAGGAAAAGCTTTATTGCATTTTAACTCTTTCAGTTTTATTCATACAAAGAGCTACCCATTGTTACCTTAATTGAACGTTAACATGGAAAGAAAATCGAAGAGTATGAAACTGTTTGATTAGAAAACACCGCCTCAATGGTAAATACAGTCGAGTTTTACCCTATCCACTCAACAAACAAACTGGGTTTCGAGGAATAAGATGTTTTAAACAAACATTATACAGATTTTTTTCAGATTTTCTGGCATTAAAGTAAAAGTATACTTAAGAGTCTGCATCAGTGGTAGCCATCTTGGATTTTAGTCCCGTAAGAGCAATGTTAAATTCTGGCGGAACATACTTTCACTTTGGCGTCTGTAGTGGCGTTAATTATCAAAGTATCAATGTAAAACTTTGGAAGTACATTGATGAGATGTGGCTCAAGGGCATGACCTTTTAATATGTTCAAAAATTTAACTTGATATAAAAACAAAAATCCAGGAATATTTTACAAAATAAATCATTATTTTTTTTAAATAAGACGTTCTGTAAAGTGGTGCCCTGGAGGACTGTAATACCTTTAATTTGACACCTCTTCCGTTAATTTATGACAATAGGTCAAGGAGATATAGGCGCCAGAATTTAACATTGCTCTTATGGGACTAAAATTCAAAATGGCTACCACTGATACAGACTCTTAAGTTGAAAGATCTGAAAGTTAAACTGGGGACTTCCTCAATCTAACCTCCTTTATGTATTCTCTATGTAAAACTGTGCTAGTGAAAATTCAGTCGGTTGAACTTATCTGGTCGCAATTGGCAGTATTACGTCAACAGGTACAATTTTTACTCCACAAAACACTTAATACGTAACATAATTCACAGTTCAAATCAAACTAACATCATAATCCATATGATTAAATAGTTTTTAATCGATACATTTGCAAACAGTCCGTCGAAAATAAACATACTTTTCTGAACTTCTGTACTTGTGCCTTGGTGTACACTTAGTATCTTACCACAAATTAGTTAGCACCCAATACTATATATAACACTAGCAGTATGCCCGTCCTTTGTACGGGTTGTAGGATTCAGTTTCAAGAAGAAAGATCATCATACCACAATATAAACCTGAAATCCTAAACTAATCCATGCAAAGAAAATAAATTAATACGTAGATTTATTATTTAGCATTACTTTACAATTAAATAGATTAGAACATTTATACCGTTATTATAATTAGTTATACGTTAAAATAACTTTTTAATATAGTATGATTTCGAAATGGGTTTAAAATCAATGACCAATATAAACTAACTAATATTGATTTGACAGCTGTTTGTTTTTATTTCTATTAAATCTTTAAACTACAAAGACAGCTGATTATTAGCAGTAGTTTATTCATTGGAAACTGAATCAAAATGCGACGAACATCGCGTAAAAGTGGGTTTTTAAATGCTCGTTATTTACTTTTCAAGGGGCGGCAGGCGATTTCAAGCATTTATAAACCTTCTCTGGAATGTAGAGAATACATGAAATAAGCTTCATTGTAATCAGTTCCCCCATTTTTTCGGAGAAGACGGCGTAAAATGCCTCTTGGAGCGTCACAGACAAACAGACAAAAATTGAGATAAGAGCGGTTTCGGCTTCTCTAACGCACAAAAAGTAAGAATAACTAAAAAATTAATAATTCTGAGTAATGTACAGACAAAACTCTAATTTTATTTATATAGATTTACTCCAGGTTTTATCCTATAAATATGATCAATGATTTATTTTACTCATATGGAAATATCTTTAGCAAGCAAGCCCCCCCCAATAATAATTGTGGTTAACAGATGACATAAAGGATTCAAGGAAGAGGAAAAACTTCAAAATGTTGGCAATTAAAGTTAATATATTTGAATTTTCGTAGAATGTTGAATTAGTTCGCGGTGTTTAATTTGAATGTTGAATTGGTTAACTACGTTACAAAGATACCTCGCGGTGTTGGATTTCAGATGAAACTAGGCGGAACGCGAACCTATCGGACGAGGTCTATTATAAAAGCTCTTGACCAAGCAATCAGGGTTGAACTGGCCGGTTGCGTCAATGCCGGCTTACAGATGGCGGAATTGATTCCAGCTCGACTCTTGTTTGTTTCTCTTTTGTCAGTCCGATCTGCAATCGCAGCAAGTTGGGTTGGCCTTTGATGAGCCTCCGTTATTGAATTCTCGTGGCTCCGAACCGCCAATGAATACCTTTGTGACTTTACACGGTCGACAAAGGTTTTTACCTTTGTCAATTCGCGTTGGCCTAATTTTCCTGGTGATTCAACATTTTGTACCGATCGATGGTTGAAATCACACCAGAAAGCTTGATTCTAAGTTTGTTTCAAATAAAATTAACGTGTGAAATTTCTTTCGTAATTGCTAACAGAGTTGTTTTGATTCCACGTTTTAAATAAAATGTGTTAATCGTTCACCAACCTTTTTGCAATATTTAGAACAAACTTGCTCTAAATTGTAATCTTCTGTAACTTAAACTTCTTTAACATATCCTAAATTGTATTATCTATAATATTATAAAGAAGATGTGGTTTCTGTATGTTTGTTTGTGGGTTTGCTGTGGCAAGTAAATGCGAAAAATACTGAACCAAACAGTTTGAAATTTTACACAAAGACAGATCTTAAACTCATGCAACACATAGGCATACTCATTTCCTTAAAATCCTCTCGGGCTACGCCCTGTGAACGTCCTAAGTTTCAATGTTTACATTTTTAGAAAATGAAAACATAAAATTACTTGAATGTCAACAGCTGTCAACACTAAAATTTGACAGTTCGAGAAGCAGAAGAGGATTCAATGTTTACAGTTTTTAATGTCAACATCCGTTTACTTTACATTTTGACAGTTCGGTAAGAAAAAGAAATAAAGTTAATTTTTACACATAAACTGCTGGATCGAAATTAGTGAATTATTAGTTCGAAATAGTGGAATGGTAGATTTTTAATTTTCTCCCGATGCCTGCCTCTATTACGTTAATGCTTATCCTCTCCCAATATTTGACATATGTTACTTTGTCACGTTTAGATATATACTTAGACACGTGTTTTGTCATTTTGTAAACAATAAAGAATTAATTATCAATAACTTAAATGTATCTGTAGAGCCTACACCTCTCAGCCTTTTTTACCCGTGCGAAGAACGGGTACTTTGGCTAGTTATACTTATAGACATCGTCTCCGTGACGAGTGGACGTGTTTGCTTTCTTATGTGTGTAATGTTTAGTGTATGGTTTGTTTGTAAGTTTTTTGATTGCTTTAATCATTTATGTTTTCAGCTTTAGAAAGCTTCTTTAGAAAGCTTTATACCGGTTTGGTCCGGATTATATGTTAATTGTGCTATGTTTTAGATATTAGTTCACCTGAGGACGGGATCAGATTCCAGATCCGGAAACGTTGTGAAACTTTGTTTTACTTAAAATCGTGATGGAAAATGTCCGCAATAAAAATTTTAATAACATAAATCCACCATAACCAATAATGAATTTCAAACAAAGAATTTTTACCAACCAGGATATAGTTTCTGACTACAGAGCCTACCATTTAATATCTATCTATGTTATATGAGAGTGGCAAAAGTGGCTCTTTGTACCAATTTTGTATTTTATTTATAACGGGAAATACGCTTAATGTTATGGACAATTTTATTCATATCTCCGAAACGGCTGAACAAATTTACTTCAATTTTTAGTACACAGAACGTTCGTGTGTTGGAAATGCGAAGTTACTGTGATATAAGAAAGAAAAGTTATTTGAAAAGGATATTTTAACAGTTTATTCCATCGAACATATAAAAAGCAAGTGTGATTAATATTGTATCTTCACCGCACAAAGGTACATCAAATAAACAAGTGTTCAGTCGTTTCATGAATAACTTTGTCCGAAATGGTAAACGTATTTCCTTATACATTTTAAGCAAAAGTAAGTGTAAATATAGTTTAGAGTGATAGTTTATAGAAGACATATATCGATAGGAAATGGAAGGCGTTGAGACAGAATCGTTATTTGACTTCATAGCCCATAAAGTATTATTTTACTTCAGACGATATATGTTTTACCTCAAGATGTATTCAACGTATATATTTGCTATTGTCAAACCTTTCAGTAAATGTTTTTTCTGGGTGTTTTATTGCACATAGATTGAATTGCACAGCAAAATAAATTCGTCCAATATTGCTTAGTTAGTATTCCAGCAAACCAAAGTGAAAAAAGCTTCCTTTGCACCTCTGATTTAGGTTTGTCTCTTTAGAGCATGCCATTTTTAGAACTCCGATATCTTGTTTGAATTCCTGTATTGGTTGTTTCACTCTGGTTCGTCCTGTAATTCGGCTACTTGGAGGTCACGAAATGTGGATAATTGTGGGCGATAGTTGGTGGGTGTAGCGTTCTCTTGTGTGGATTAACGTCCGCACTATTGAATACTACGTTCATCTGCAAAGCCCATTCTCGTAATTAGACCAGTTTGTAATTCAGAGACAGTGGTTCGAATTCCATGTTAAACTGTAGGTCCCTTAGTTGCCATTGACTGTTGGGCTATTAATTAACAGCCCTGTCTAAGGAATCAGCCTTAATCGGTAATAACAGTACAAGATCGCGCCAAAATCATCTTACACTCAATCCTCATTCATACTTGGCTTAAAATATCTACCTTGTGGTGTATTGTCACCATTTCAATCATATAATCTATGCTAATCTAATAATCTTGGCGCTCAGGAAATACTTCAAGTTCCGGGAACTGGATAGGAACTGGAGTTGTTGACTACACCCTCCCCGGGTGACCTAGACTGATCCCCTTTCTTTCCGGTTGCTCAAAAAAAGGTCATCAATGGTTGCAGTGCCTTGTCACATTTTCTAGAGTCGAGCCTCCTAAAGCTATACAGACTGTCCCAGTCTGTATAGCAGTGTCCTGTAATCCAGCTATTTGGAGGTCACGGATTGTTCATATTGTCTTTTTAGTAGCTAACTAACTAACTAACTGACAAGGTAAATGACAATTATCGACCTATGTTGCAGGATAACCTACATGCACCTGCCACTGCAGAGCAAGTGGCTCTACGTGGGCTCGGAGCGAGGCAACATCCATGTCGTCAACATCGAGAGCTTTGTCCTGTCCGGCTACGTCATCAACTGGAACAAGGCCATCGAAGTGTGAGTTTTCTTGTTTTTCATTCTAAATTTCATGATTTTAATGTTTTACTCATAGTTTGACGGAGCTTGGCGTGAATACAAACACATGCGACATTGGAGGTAGCCATGTTCGTAAGTGTATGGTGAGAGTCCTGAACAGGCAATCATGTTTCTCTCGTTTAAACCAACGGAAAATCAAATAATGATTAACTACCAAATGTTTAAAAATGTCACATCTTAATTCTTACATAGTACGTGAAGTGTTTTTTTAAACACACCTCCATAAAACAATGTAATTCAAGGTTTGATGAGTCAATTAAGTCGTCTTATTTAGTTTTGTAGTAGTGCCTAATGTTTTTGATTTTTAAAATTATTCTTCCGTTAGGCGTTAATACTCGCTTGAATTTCATTATTTCCCAATAAGATTAACAATAGGAAAAAGGTTTGTTAAAATATCAGGAGAGCAGGAGTAGACATAGTCAACTAAGGAAAACACATGTTGATATGGGATATGTCTTTGCTCTGGGGCGGTGGCATTGACAATCTGTCAGACCAAAGTTTGTAACAGTAGTAATGTCATATTTTAACTTGTCAACTTTTAACTGCATTTCAGCAGTTTAGAGGAACTGAAAACATTCCCTCTGGACAAATATATGATCTAAGAATTTTCCATTATTTTTTTAGACCCGTTATGCACGGGTCTTATTTTTCCTTATTTTGATTCTTTACCTACTACCATTGCAAAAAGTAATGATTCTGAAAGAAACATCATTAAAAGGCTCATTATTAAACGGAAATTTAAAACCGTTGCATAATGCGTTCATAACGATACAGACCTTTCATAACGACACAGGTATTAGACCAATCAGAGCTCATACTTTGACGAAAGTAATGTCATTATGGATATAATGAAATGCAAAATCAGCTGATTTTTCAATAAAAATAGTGCGTTTTAGTGGCTAACATCAAATGTGGATTTTGAACCATTCACAGAATAAGAACAACGCAATTCGAACATCAGCTGATTACTCCAAGAATGAAGTGCACACCAATTATTGTTTGATACCCTGTATATTGGTCGTAGATGAAATAGTGTATGCAACGATTGTATTATAACTTAGCTCACTCGTGGCTTTAAGTCATTCATAATACAATCGTCGCATAAACTACTAAAAATACGGTACTCAAAAAGTACCGTTTCTCCTTATAAATCAAGGGAGAGAGTTCGTTTAAATATCAGGAGAGTAGAAATAAACAGGGAATTAGTGAAAGTGCATGCCTCTACTGAGTATATTTGTTTTAGCTACTTGGAGGTTACGAATTGTAAATAATTATAAACGATGTACATAGTAGATGTGATATCCCCTAGTGTGGATTAAAGTCCGCAATATTGAATAATATGTCCATCCGCAAAAACCACCTTCATAACTAATTCAGAGACAAAATAGTAGTTCGGATCCCACGTTAAACTTTAAGTCCCTTACATGACATTGGCTGTTGGGCTATTAATTAACAGTCCTGCCTTAGGAACATGCCAGCCTTAGTCATTATCAAGACTACAAGTTCGCGCCACACTCATTTCTCATTCATACTTGGCTTAAAACATCTACCTGGGTAGGTCGCCAATTTCAGTTAAAAGTATTTAGAGTACGTGAAATAATGAAAAAAGTAATTTTTGTTGATACGGCAAAGAAATTTTATTTTCTGTCACAACACTTATGTCTTGTTTACCGTGAAAAGCCACGCTGTTCTAATACTCTTTATATATTGTATGTTAATCGATACGGAGTGAAGTACCTCTTGTGAGTTTATCCTTAACATAATTAAGTTTAAACCTCTTACACCCGTAATTAATACACGAGGAGCCCAGATATAAGTCTTTGTGTTAGTGAGTCTTGAAAGGATTAAGAGGGCTTAAGTAGCGTTATGCAGCTTTAGGTAAATACCTTGTTGTAGGGAAAGGGAGGCTTGGATTATAATTATTTGTTTACCATTATATAATTTTCCTCGTTCTACGGACACATAATCCTTTTGTTACATTCAGTGGAAATGTGTTCTATCACGAAATAGGATGCAATTATTTAATAAATTAAAAACACAACGGTTGCTATATTTTTCTTTTAATATAAACCGAAATTAATAAAGTAATTTCTAATTTAGGTTGTACTTTGTTACATTTTTATGCCAAAATGTCTGTTGATTAAAAATTTTGATTGCAAATACTGCACTATGTCGTTAACAATTCGAATGGTGATTAATTAAATTTATATTTAGTTATTAGACGAGACTTGAACTTTAAGATGCCCTCTTCCCATAATCGTCAACAGCTGCGAACATGGTCGTAGTTCTGTGAAAAGATAGAACTCATAAAAATTTAAGATTGCTTTAAAATTTTAAGTTAGCTACTAACGGATAATTTATTTAAGCCGAGCCGGATGAACGCAGTCTCTTGGGATCAGCCGATCAGCCCCGCAGCTTCAACTGTATCAGCGCCAGAAAGCCACAGACATTACAGAACACCCCCGGGAGATTGTGGCCATGAATGTAAAGACTCGATTGTAAAGTTTACGATCTCCCTTCATCTCTCACAACAACCCCTTTAACCTCTTCTCTCCAATCTCAACAACCCCTTCAAACTATATCTCTCCCCTCTCAGTACCACCTTCAACCTCTACCCCTCCCTCAAAGTACCACCCTTAAACTACATCCCTCCCCTTTCAGTACCACCATCAACCTCTACCCCTCCCTCAAAGTACCACCCTTAAACTACATCCCCTCTCCTTTCAGTACCACCTCTCATCTCTCTCAGTACCAAACCATCAACCTCTACCCCTCCCTCAAAGTACCACCCTTAAACTACATCCCCTCCCCTTTCAGTACCACCTCTCATCTCTCTCAGTACCACCATCAACCTCTACCCCTCCCTCAAAGTACCACCCTTAAACTACATCCCCTCCCCTTTCAGTACCACCTCTCATCTCTCTCAGTACGACCATCAACGTCTACTCCTCCCTCAAAGTACCACCCTTAAACTACATCCCCTCCCCTTTCAGTACCATTTCTCATCTCTCTCAGTACGACCATCAACCTCTACCCCTCCCTCAAAGTACCATCCTTAAACTACATCATTACTAGTCGCGCATGGGACTATAGACCAGGTTTCGAACAAAATCAATCTTAACTGCTTGTCCATGTGAAGCGATACTATAAGAGGGTTGTGAAGTCTAGTATGGTAACATACAAAACAAAATAGACCTTGGCGCGACTAATCTAGGGTCAATACCACCTAAAACCTTTCACGCACTCTGTAATTTTAATTCATCTTCAGTAGTAATTTCAAAATTTATACCTGATTTTCAAAAACATCCGTATCAGTTACGATTTATATTTTACGTAATCCTATACTGTATACTGTTTTATTTTTATCGAATTTGTAATATATTCTGAGTTGAAAATTAAAGCGTACAGTGTTAAGTTCTAAAATTCTCCTCTTGTCAACGTAGTATATGCGTCACTCACATATGCTTGTAGTACGCGACGCCGCCGCGCCGAGGCGCTGGTGACGGCTCCCCGGAGAGGTCCCATTACAACTAACCCTCCTCCGATATCGCCCTTAACTGCCGCATCCGTCCGGATTATATTTTCATTTCGTATTCATTTATTCATTCTGTTATGCCAAGTCATTCGTATCCGGGCGGTAAGGATCCAAAGTAGCTTATCCGCAAATGGAGTGTCACTGTTCCGCTAATTTCATCTCCACTTCGTATTCGCTGAATCGTGAAAAGTACGTTTTACGTTTCTTGAACGTGTTTTGGAGTTTTTTTTGGATATTTAGTTACCACATACAGGTTTTTAGCTGAATAGTCTCTTGATGAATTCGCCAGTTCCAAATTGTAGTACACTGTAGTAAAATATAACAAGATAAACTATCGTAGAAAATTTATTTTCAGTATAAAATTCTGGCAAAGTGGAACAACAATTATTTGAAAGTGGTGATGGGAAGGCTTTAGTGTAACGTGGCGTTCACCCATTAGTCATTTTTTAACTCTTGTAGTATTCTTAAATTTATCCAAAATATTAATGAACTAGTGTTTCCCGTCGCACCTTGCAGCGATGTACAAAACAGATTTATTAGGTTTAACCTTTGATACATTTCAGATATCAAAAGCAAAATATAAAAAATATACAACAGCTGATAATTATAATAAACATAATATGTATAAACATTGTAATTATTTTTAACTTGGTCAAAAATTATACATTTGATTTTTAATCATAAAACATAATCCCCAAAATTTGTACTGAGAAAATTCTATTTATACAGTAATTAGATACCATTAGGTACTATTTTAGGCTTGCTCAATGGTTCAAATAAAAACAGCTGCTGTTTATCTTAAAAGGTAAGATACATATGTTGGAATCCAAAACAAAAATTATTTCCCCATAAGATTAACATGGGAACTTTGAAAGCGTATAGGGTGGAGATTTATGGGAAAATCATCACAAAAACTATTAGACTTTCCTATTTTAGGCCTAAAGAACCAGTATACCAAATTTCAGCCTCCTAGGTAATCGCGAAGTGGGAGAATTAGTGATGAGTGAGTGAGTGAGGGCTTTGAATTTTATATATTAAGATATTGATTAAATAAAACATTCCTTTATACACCAAAGATTGTCACACCGCACAATACCGGATAGACGATACATGTTTCGACTAGACAAAACACATCAGGGCCAGTTCTATTCTAATTCTGTAATTTTTGACACGGATTAAGCTCTAAGGGGAATGTTAACAATTTTCGAGACGCAAAATAATGACGGAATAACAATACCTTAAATGTATCAGTAGAGCCTACACCTTTCAGCCTTTTTAGCCCGTGCGAAGAACGGGTACTTTGGCTAGTTAATTATAAACCGTTGAATCTATTTTGGTAAAATCAATTTTTTTTAGTTTTTTATCGAAACATTTCCTTTTGCTCACAATTATTGTATAATTAATAAGAAAACTACACGCAGAGCTTTTCTGTTGGACTGGGCTCAGTCCGTTGAAGAGGCCTCCTCTGAATTTAAACCCCTTTGATCTCAAATCCTTTCATACCAGATTCTCATTTTTAACTTTTGCTCCCAAGTAGCCATAATAAATGTTGCAACGCAGCGGAAAACGTAGACGGTGTAATTCATTTTATCGTATAACAAGCTGAGGGGATTTGAATCAAAACTACTTTACATCTCCATAAAATACCCCTTCATAATTATTGGGTAACATTGTACCTGGTTCTAATTCTGTGAATTATTTTTCTACAGGAAACTTGAATATTTTCTGGATAGGATTTTGAAAATATATATTTTTAATTTCACTTATATCGAAGTCAATTAGTTTTATATTTCACTAGCCAAATTACCCGTTCTTCGTACGGGTTAAAAAGGCTGAAAGGTGTAGGCTCTACTGATACATTTAAGTTATTGTTAATTAATTCCTCATTGTTTACAAAATGACAAAACACGAGTGTCTACAACATTTCAAAGTAATATCTGTCAAATATTAGGAGAGGATAAGGATTAATGCAATAGAGACAGTCGTCGGAAAAAAACTTAAAATCTACCATTCCACTATTTCAAATAATTCACTAATTTCGATCCAGCGGTTTATCTGAAAAATCAACTTTAAATTTCTTCTTCTTCCCGAACTGTCAAAATGTAAAGTAAACGGATGTTGACATTAAAAACTGTAAACATTGAATCCCAGGGTATTTACAGCAACCATGTCTTCTGCTTCTCGAACTGTCAAATTTTAGTGTTCACAGCTGTTGACATTCAAGTAATTTTTTGTTTTCATTCTCTAAAAATGTAAACATTGAAACTTAGGACGTTCTACAGCGATGTACAAAACAGATTTATTAGGTTAAACTTTTGATACATTTCAGATATCAAAAGCAAAATATAAAAAATATACAACAGCTGATAATTATAATAAACATAGTACGTATAAACATTGTAATTGTTTTTAACTTGGCCAACAATTATAGCCTATATTTGATTTTTAATTATAAAACATAATCCCCAAAATTTGTATTGAAAAAATTCTATTTATATAGTAATTAGATACCATTAAGTACTACTTTATGCTTGCTTCTTTGGCTTGCTCAATGGTACAAATAAAAACAGCTGCTGTTTATATCTTAAAAGGTAAGATACATATGTTGGAATCCAAAACAAAATTATTTCCCCATAAGATTAACATGGGAACTTTGAAGGCCTATAGGGTAGAGATTTATGGGAAAATTGTCACAAAAACTATCAGACTTTCCTATTTTAGGCCTAAAGAACCAGTATACCGAATTTCAGCCTCCTAGGTAATCGGGAAGTGGGAGAATTAGTGATGAGTGAGTGAGTGAGGGCTTTGAATTATATATATTAAGATTTGATCATTTCCCTCAGGGAAGTAAATGCAAACAATTTTAATCAGCTGATTCCCTCAAACCTTTGTATGGATCAGGTCTAGGCTTTAGTATTGAATTGTAGTATTGGATTATTGGTATTGAAACGCAACAATCAATTACAAGCGATTACCACTCGCAAAACAATCGATAAATTACCATCGATGCATACTAGATTGCAGTTTTACTACATTGTGAAATCGAACAGATGGTATTCTCAATATCACCTAATTCATTTACTCCTCGGGGCAAATTGGACGATTCTAGTTCCGCAACTAATTCATTGATAACGTCGATTCGAGGAAAATGAATTTATTTGAGCTTTTAGTGGATCCAGTTCATTGGTCTATTAATTCATTATCTTTATAAAACCAATCAGCTGGTATTTTGTCAGTGCAAAGCTTCTTTGAAAATGTCATCAGATCTATTAAACTCGTACTGTACTCTTACAATCGTAAATGTTTCAGTAGGTGTTTCATTAAAAATAATAATAATAATAAATAAATATTTCTTGAAAAAATAAACTTAAGAGTCTGCATCAGTGGTAGCCATCTTGGATTTTAGTCCCGTAAGAGCAATGTTAAATTCTGGCGCCTATATCTCCTTGACCTATTGTCATAAGTTAACGGAAGAGGTGTCAAATTAAAGGTATTACAGTCCTCCAGGGCACCACCTTACAGAACTTCTTATTTTCGCTCTCAATAAAAAAATAATAATGATTTATTTTGTAAAATATTCCTGGATTTTTGTTTTTATATCAAGTTAAACTTTTGAACATATTAAAATGTCATGCCCTTGAGCCAAATCTCATCAAAGTTTTACATTGATACTTCGATAATTAACGCCACTACAGTCGCCAAAGTGAAGGTATGTTCCGCCAGAATTTAACGTTGCTCTTACGGTACTAAAATTCGAGATGGCTACCACTGATGCAGACTCTTAACATCAAGGTGGTGTCACACAATACATTTCGGAAAAATTCGCCACGGCCCAACTACATAACAATATTTCCAAGATATAAAAATAGAGGTTTTTTAATAATCCTGTTTTCAATCACATTAATTGTGTTACCAGTGCGAAACAAACTGAATTATAAATAGGGTAGAAAATTCTAGCTTCTTTGAGGTTACGAATTGTGGATAGTTGTGAGCAATGGTCGGTGGGTGTATTGTTCTCTTGTGTGGATTAACGTCCGCACTATTGAATACTACGTTAATCCGCAAAGGCCATCCTCATAATTAGGCAAGTTCGTAATTTAGAGGCAGTGGTTCGGACTTCACGTTAAACTGTAGGTCCCTTAGGTATGCTATGGACTGTTGTGGTATTAATTAACGGTTCTGTCTAAGGATTATTTCAGCCTTAGTCGGTAACAAGAATGTTACACTCATTTCTTATTTATACTTGACTTAAAATACCTACCGTGGTAGATCGCCATTTCAAATGGTAATCTAATATCCGTAATAAAAATCTAAATAACATAGTTCAGGATCAGGTACATCAGAGATTATCTTAGCCTAAGGAGTTGCGTATGAGTTCGGTGCGCGGAGGATAAGCCCAAAACTCCACACGAGCCCGTAGGCGGCGCTACAATCGGTCGGATCAGAGAAGGCCGGAGCCGTAAACGGCAGGCTTACACAGAGATAAAGCCGTATCTTCGCGAAAACATCCCTTGTTATCATAGAGTCTCTCGGATTGGAGCACATTACTCGAAGTATAACTGATAACAGAAGAGAAATGTTTGTCTCAGATAAGGGATTAAGGCGTTCAATGGGGATATGGATATACATACTTATAAAACTTAACTAGATGGACTTGTATACCAAAGTCGGTTATTGATTTTTAGCTATTCTCCAGAAGACTAACAGTGCACAATGTACTGTGTTTACCATTTTAAATATCTCAGTAACCAATTGACCTAGTCCATGATTCAAAATACTAAACTGAAGGAAAATTAGCTGTTTTCAAAAATTATAAATAAAGATATTGAAACCCCATTTTCAGGTTACAAACCCCTCCTAAAGTGTAGTTAATGTAGTCAGATTGCGTTGCCCAACGAACTTATCCAAGATATTACAAACAGGAACAACTCCACCGAATTTTATAATAATCACAAAATAATTGTGGTCATTATACTTGCTTGTATATATAAAATTTTGAAGGAACCCCCAAAAAGTGTACCGGGGGTTGTGCTATGCACTTATATTATGGACCCGGGATTAACTTTCACATTGCGGGTGATGTGAATAGCTCTTTACCCATAAGAAACTCGCTAAAATCACCAGAGTGGGTTAAAGTTCATGTAAGGGGAGGTTTATCTAAGAACCAAGCTTTTTAGCATTGTTATCAGGTACCAATCAATTTGATAAAGTTTCAGTTTAATTTTGAATCGCTGCTTAACATGAATCACTTTGTAGTTTTCTACCCTTTAAAACACGCAAAGTCGTCGTGCAAAGTCCATAGGATTGGAATAAATTTGTACGGAGAGAAACTAATTATGAAAAATGAATTTAATTATGAATTTTTCTTGTTTAGGACTATTTAAATTAGTTATAATTCCAGTAAGTATACTTCAATAGTAGAATAGATTATAGAACGATTTAATTCAATATCTTTCAGATGGAACCCAAAGTTAGTGTTTTTTTAAAACTTGCAAAATAGAATCTAAAACTAGAAAATTGAAAACTTGTGTTTAATTTGGTGTTTAAAATGTATGTGAGTTTGTTTTATAAGGTAAGAAACTGTTGTACATCCCAATCGTTGTATACAAGTTTCAGAATATTTTTAAATCGTTTCTTCTTTTGGGGAATTTTCTACCTTATATTATCGCAAAACATATTTTGATATCGTACAAAATTCGTATTGGATACTCTCTGATTGTAAACTATTTCTTGAATCGAGACTGGTAATGGAAGAAAAATATTTCTCTCGATTCGAGTATTTCTTTATGGAAACGCTATAAATGTCTAAGTTATCATTTCCAGTAAATGAACTTCAATACGACGAAATCTTATTAAAGTTCAATTTCTCTTGAAACACCTAGCACAACTTTGTTTTTGATCTAATCCAAATCAGGATATCTTATCAGTCTAAAATACTTCAAAGCAGAAAAATTGCTCGGATGATAGTCTATAAAATAGATGCGAGATAAAGTATAAAGTAAGACGTCAATTTTCAGAAAACGATTCGTTTGATTAAAGTTTCAGATTACTTTTAAATCGCCGCGTTGCATGAAACACAGGGGATTTTTCCATTTTCTTTAGACACTCTTTAATTTAAAAGATTTCCCCTGAGCCTGGAATTAATTTAAACCATCTCTCAAGCGTTTTAGGTTTACTTACCGCTTTGTCTGTATTCGCTTTAATTAGTGAAAAGTAAATAGTCAGCCGCTGTTGGTTACTGTGCGAGTAAAATATGTAAGCTCATTGGAGTACTGTACTGTAAATTAAGGAGTAAATTTCAGATACAGTTACGGTACTCGTGGTTGAATAAAGCGTCACTTTAGAAAGTGGTTTCTCCTTTTCTGACCATATTAGTCAGACTATTCAAAGTGCAGAAGCAGATTAAGGGGCCTGTACCGATTTAGAAAGTTGCAACAAAATTTCAGCTTGTGCAGTCACTGGTTCTACCAGTATTTCAATACTGCTATCCTGCATTTGGCAATAGTATCTCAAAGAAGAATATGGGGAGGATACAGAAGGTTCAGAACAGCGCCATCAGGATTGTGATCTGCCTTAGCCGCCGAGACCATATGACACTTTTCAGGGAGGCTCTGCACTCCTGATACTCCCAATGTACCTATGTCATATGCAGAGTGCTGACATGTTGTTTGGTCCACAAAGGTTCTTATTGTTGGAGAGCCTCAGTACCTCTGTGAGAAACTCTCCCCTTTCTCCTAGACTCTCCCTGGAGAAAGGCTCCTCCATTTCCTGAGGAAAAGTCGTTGAGGTTAGCAGGAAATGTTTTGCCATTTTCGATCCGGCATTGTATAATGGACTCCCGACTAGCCTCAAAGTTGTTTGTTGACTTTCAAAGCTAAAAAATGTAAATGATTAGACTTATGTTTTTTATTGTGTTGACGTATGTTATTTTGAAAAGCTCTATATACGGAAAATCACTTAAAAAATAAAGTGATTTATTATCATTATTTTTGTTATTAAGAGAAGAGAAGGGGTGGAGAAGATAGTAAATAAAGGGGGGTCTAAGAAAAGGAAGTTTGGGGAGAGAAAGGTTGACGGGGAATAGATGGAATCTAAGGGAGAAAGAGAGGAATACGAAGGAGAAAAGAGGGTAAGAATTGCTATAGACAGGGAAAATATGCCTAATGATCTTTTTGAGGAGAACTGTTATACTGTTCATTCGATCACTGTAAATCCGTTGGTACATCTCAGCAAGTAGAATAATTTGGGAGACGTGCCTTTTAGGATTAGATGAAGGTGGTAACAATTAGTTTGTTAAAAATTAACTTCAAAGCTCGAGGTCCTGGGTTCAATCCTACAAAGCCCGATGTAATACAGAAAACAGTTCAGGATGACGGCTTTTGTAGTACTGGGGTAAGAAGAGTCAAGGTAATAATAATAATTAAAAATACCAGTAGAAACCAATAATTGGTTTGGATGTTTAAAACTAAAATAGCTGTAAAGTCTCTATCGTAAAAACGTAGTAATCTAAATCGGAGATGTTTCGACTTCGAAATAGAATCGGTTGAATAATCAGAACGTCGAATGAACTCGACTGATTCGTTGGTATCGCCGCCGTAAAGCCACGGACATTAAAGAAAACCCGCGGGAGATAGTGGCCATGAATGTAAAGATTCTGTTGTAAAGTTACCCCCTCCCTCCCAAAACCAACAAGGGTTGATCGCCGCGCCGTGCGTGTCCTGTCGCAAAGGCCGATATATCGTATTTAACGTAAAGTGGCAGGTAGTGGCATCTGTCGACGATTAAGTGAACTGTTACTCGTAAACTGTGCTGCAATCTATGAAAAGATACTGGAACTTGCACAATAGTTTTGCTGTTTTGCCGCTTGAGAAGCGAAACGTGACGCAACTTAGTGGACCACTGGTCAAAGCGTTCGATGACGAGTGAAATGTTTCAAGTCGTTTGGAAGTAATTGGGTTCGAATCCTGTCCAATAGCGATTACTATTTGTCTTGTAAATGCGTCGCAGTGATGGGAGAGCCCACCTTATGGGTGGAAGTTGAAAGAGTTGAGCGTGTGAAGAGTGTTTTGGGCTTGACGTGTAGCTTTGTCACAGATAAAGACCAGATGAGTCAGCTGATTGATAGCTAAATAAATAAAGGTACATAAGCCTTAGTATGGAACCGGTTATCCTCCAAATATGAAGCGGGTACTAACTTTTGATTATTTATGTATTTACGTTGTGTGAGACCAACATTTCATTTTGAAATTTTTCTACCCTGACAGTTTTTTTAAATATTTAAAGGAAATATTATTGAATCTCTAGTCAGTCTTTGTCTAAAGAGTCCCAAGTTTTTTTTATTTTTTGGTATGTTTGGTAAAGTTTTTCACATTTAAACTTAACATTATTATAGTATACCCCCTAAGTAGGCCTACATTTTTATTTCTAGTTTCCAGTACAAGTCAGTCTGGTTTGTGTTGATGTAAACTTCTTTTTTTATGTTTAGTACTGATTTTTCTATTTTATTGTTGGATTATTGTTTAAAAATTACTTATTTCTGTTAATAATTACTATTCTGTGACTGTGTAAAACAGATCTATTTATGTACACGTATGTTGAAAAATGAGACAATATAGTTGTTCTATTTTATAATTAATGAAACACCCAGACTTTTTATTATTTTTAACGTATTTCAAGAAGTAGGAACAACTGGTATAAACTTGCAAACCCTCAAAGCTCGGGTCGGCTCCCAGGGGAGCCAACATTACAGCTAAACCTTCCCGATATCGGCCTTTACTGCCGCATCCATCTGCATTATTCCATCATTTGCAATCCGCTAGACCGTTTCGTTTAATATCAGATTCTATCAACGGTTTAACGCATTTGTCCGATTTTATTCCGACGGTAAAATGTTTCCTGGTGAAATATTAATTCATGCATTATTTTTTTTAACATTAAGGTAATCGGATTTTTCGGAATTTAACTTAAATTTAGAACATTTTAATTTAATTATCAACATGACTGGAATGGCAGCGTGTACTGTAATCCAGCTACTTGGAGGTCACAAATTGTGGATAGTTGTCAGCGATGGTCGGTTGGTGTGGTGTTTTCTTATGTGAATTAACGTTCGCACTATTATATACTATGTTAATCCGCAAAAGGCCATCCTCATAATTAGGCCATTTCGTAATTCAGAGCCAGTGGTTTGGACTCCACGTTAAACTGTAGGTTTCTTAGATATACCACTGACTGTTGGGCTATTAATTAACAGTTCTGTCTAAGGAATACGTCAGGCCTTAGTCAGTAAAAAGACTACAAGATCGCGGCACAATTATCTTTTACTCATTTCTCGTTCATACTTGGCTTAAAACACCAGGACAGGTTACTGACTAACATACTTCCTAAGTATATATTATTAAAAAAAATTAAATATTCGCCAACTGTCCGGGTGGCTGAGTGGTCATAGTGCTCGCCTTCGAAACTGAAGGTCGTCGGTTCGATTACCGCAATGTTCGATTCTGGATACAGTTTAACGTGGAACCCGAACTACTGTCTCTGAATTAAGAACTGGTCTAATTATTAGGATAGTCTTTGCGGATTAACATAGTATTCAATAGTTCGGACGTTAATCCACAGAAGAGAACACCATCAACCATCGCTCACAACTATACACAATTCGTGACTCCAAGTAGCTGGATTACAGGACGTGGACGACGCGTTTTAAAAGTTTTAAAAGTTTCCTCAATAACACAAGAACGTAACATACCAGTGAGAATACAAGAGTCTCCCCAAAATTGAAATTCCGTTCACAGCGCATCGAAAAAATAATGAATCTGTTGTAAAATATGATTCTTCATTGTCTTGTTGCACGCTGGCAGGGTGAATTTGGGGGGGAGACCTACCCCTTAATCTGTAATCGCTCTAATCCAGAGTATAGGGGTTAGGGGGGTGAACATTGATCACGGCTTGGCGTGTGAAGATGTTACCCGGGGACGCGTAATGGCGCCATTACTCGACGTCATTACACTGCGTAAATCAACGTGACGTCACAGGCCCAGCTCTACTTGTAATCTGTGACGTCATATGAGAATGGTCCCGGGCGGATCTGTTCCAGATGCTGCACGCAATATCTTAGCCAAGCCGCCCTGTGAGTTATAATTATTGCATCCTACTATTATTACCTTCCCGTAATGGTTACGTACCAGATATGTATTTACCCAAGTATGAATTAGTGTAAGATTCATTTGGTGCGATCTTGTAGTCTTGTTACTGACTAAGGCTGAGATGTTCCTGAGACAAAACTGTTAATAAATAGCCCAATAGTCCTACAGTTTAGTTTGGGATCTGAACCAGTATTACGAACTGGTCTATTTATGAGGATGACGTAGTGTTCAGTAATTCAATTCAATAGTGAAGTGATTCTACTCTTTATCAAATCCAATCCAATACTATAATACGAGCAAGGTTTGTATATTATATAAAGTACCTGGTGACTTGACCTTTGCTCGGATAGAATAAGACATGTACTATACAAGTTGATGAGCAAAATTAAAACACATCTATTACTCAATGAAAACAGTTATTTGGTTTAAGTAAAACCGATTTAATACACCTAAATTAATAATAATTAAGCATAAACACTGAACAAAAATGTATTGTCCCTAAATTGTTTTAGCTGATCATATACTATTTATTTAATTATCCATACAGTTATTATTAGCCTGTGATCAACTGATTTTCTTAGAATAGGAATGAGAATTGAAAAACGAAAGAGAAATTTAATTTACACCAATTAATTGGTTTGTTACAGGGGCTTCAAGCAATACAATGAATACGTTTTCTATCAAAACACTAGATTTTGGAAATACTTTTCTCTGATTTTATTTCGCACGGTTATTTTACCCTTTAGTTTTTAAAAATTATTTAGTTATTTGATAATTTTTCATTTATATATACACACATATGATAAATGTTTATGCAAACCCTCTATTCACACATTGTTCACCACCATCTTCAATCAACAACTTTCAAACGGTTATAAACAGATGTTTTGATTTGTATTGTTGAAATTTTATTGTCTGTAAGCGTAATGTTAATTTTTTAAGTTAATATAAGATTTTAAAGTTGATATTATTGACTGTAGAGTAATCGATCCAGTAACAGAATTTCGCTATAGTTCGATACAGAACCTAGCCATCATTGGGATATTAGTTTGTTAATTAATGTTTTCTAACAAAGACAAATGGTTCATTTGCCATGATTATAAATTTATAATTGATTTATCCATTCATATATTAAAAAATAACTGTATTAACTTCCTTGTGAAAAATAGGTTAGATCGTGGATATGTCTAAAGGGAATGTTTTCAGTTCATCTAAACAGCTGTTCTTATAATCAAACTATGTATGACGTCACTGTTTGAAATTTTGGTTGCGCAAATTGCTAACAACCCCACCCAGAGCTAAATTAATTTATTTCAATAATTTTCTGTTAAGTTACTGCTCGATAGGTGTACTAGATTATTGAAAATTAAAAGCTATTGTTTTATACAAATACTAGCTGACCCGGCGAACTTCGTAACGCCTAACAGTAAATACGTGTTAACTTTCAGATCGGCCATGTTCTGAAGTCGAATAGAATTACGGCGTCGTTGTGAAAAATCTGATATTCTGGGTTGCGGCATAGTTAATAATCATACTGAAACGATAAGACATATTAATAACATTACCACAAAACAAATAAATCTGAGTGGATTGATTCACAATTTTTCTAATCCAACCTAAAACCAAACAAAACCTAACTGTAATACCGGTACGGCTTTTATAGGAAAGATATACAACAGCTGATTATTATAACAAACGTAATATGTAAACACCGTAATTATTTTTTATTTGGCCATCATAATTATAAACACGTGACTTTTAATCAGACAGAAAATAAAAAATATAAATACATAATCCCCAAAAGACCGTAAACTATTAATGTGGTGAATAAATCTGATCATTTTGTACAGTGCACATTTACTTCATAGTTTTACGTTAATTAATGATTCAGATGGCATTGGATAGTAAAGCATATTGCTAATGGAAAGTAAAACAACAGCTGTAGCTTAAGAAATCAAATGTTTTTATTGTAGAACATTTGTAAACAAACTTTGTTCCCATAAGGTTAACATTAGAAATTTAAAACGCTATAAAATGGAAACTAACTGAATTTATGGAAACTGAATATGCCTAAAGCATGACCGGAGCAGAGACGAATAAAAAAATCAAAGATAATTAAAATCGGTCCAGCCGTTATCGAGTTATAATGCGTGTAACTAACACGACTTTGTTTTATATATTTAGATAAACGTAATACTCTCGTCATTTGAGTATCAACAAATTAAAACTACGTAAAAATAAGTTAGCGAAATCTAAGCACATTCGGCACCAGACCCACTACGTTTAATTAATCAGGAGGTTTAGAGAGGTAAATTTAGGTTTGGGTATTGATCTAGCCGGCGAACATAACAATACATGAGGGATATTCAGTGAGTGGATTGGCTGTGGAGCACGCACGATGCAGTGATCAACCCTTGTCAGCGGGGGAGGGGGTTGGTGAGGGTAGGGGTTGTTGTTGAGGGGTAAACTTTACAACCGAGACTTTACATTCATGACGGCCGACTCCCGCGAGTGTTCTGTAATGTCTATTGCTTTATGGTGCTGATACCGTCGAATCGGTCGAGTCCTCTGGGAGTTGGAAAGTATTCGTTTTGAGAGAAATATTTAAGGAGAACCATGGACGTGGTGAACGATTTTATTTTCGTTTTTTCGGATTATTATTTTTTCATTTTAAATTTATTATTCCCTTTAAGTCTTGCATTTACGAGTGGTTATGTAATGAAATCTTTTAATACATAAAAAATACAAAATCATAAGGTAAACAAGATTTTTTAGAAGGTTTTTGAAATCCATTTTTTATATAGATGACTAGGACGGAGGCAAACTTACACATGTTCTAATCTAGCTACTTAATATATTTACACTTATATTGTAACTATATACAAACGGTAAATATATACAAAAGTTAATCAATTGGCAAACGGAGACTGTTTCCATTAGTCTCCGTAAATTTAACAACTTACCATGCACATAATTATTCCAGTACGTAATTCAGAGACAGTGGTTCGGACTCCACGTTAAACTGTAGGTTCCTTAGATATGTCATTGTCTGTTGGGCTATCAATAAACAGTCCTGTCTAAGGAACATGTCATCCTTAGTCAGTAACAAGACTACAAGATCGCGCCACAATCACTATACACTCATTTCTCAATAATACTTGGCTTAAACACCAGGAAAGGAGCTAACTAACTACCCATTTCCCATGTTATTCTTATGTATACTAAGCAAATCGATATACCTTTTTTATTATTTGAAGTATTGTGAAAGGTTTTATACACAAGTACGTCTTCATCTTGCTTTACTAGTATTATGTCAACAAATACTTGGTTTAAAATTTTCTCGTAGCAACAACCCTTCGTACTCTTATATTACAAATAAAATAACGACATTGACGCAGACTTTAAACATTTATTCCTTCTGAGTTCATCTATCCCATTACGCGAATATTATAGTGTACTCCTAGTTAAATTATAATGAGGAACTTGATAGGTTGTCATTATTCTAACTGTAGCAATTTGAATCGAATAGAATCAGACGGTTTAAGCGGGGACAATTCATTTGAATGCAAATTAGTAGGAATCTGAACAACGTATTTCCTAAGCGATTTGGACTCAATTTTGCTTTCTCAATCAATACACGAATCGCAATATTAATAGACTTCAATTTTCTTCGAAACTCCTCTTGATGACTTTGAAAAGGTTTATCTTATTCAAAAGATCTAAGGAAATTTGAGGGGATTTGCGGTGCTGTATATTACTGATACTGATACTGATAAAACCTAGGGGAAAGATTGCACTGCGACCTATGAGATCTATTGTGCCCCCCAGACTAGTCTCTAGTTCTTGCCTAGAGAACCCCCTCTAGTCCTAATGCCTTAACAAAGTTTAGTATTCTAACTTTGGAAAATCCTCCACTGCCACATTGTGTGTTCCCAAGCTTCTGGCTCTCTTCTGACCTATTGCATCACACTCGGCCAATAGGTGTCTAGGTGTTTCCTCCCCAGATTGACAGAAGCGACATTCACCCTCTTGAATAGTGTCCATCTTGCTCAGATGACCCCTGAGCCTACAATGTCCGGTTAAAAATCCCGTCAGTATCCTTAGATGGTTTTTTTAAGCCTGATCATGGTCTCAGACCTTCTTATATTATGCCCTCCAAGCATTTCCTTAGCCTGTTGGCATCCCGGAAGATCGGTCCAGGCTTTCCCTCAAGTGAACTTAAATAAAAAAGGTTTCAAAACTGGGAGTAAAAGTGTTTTCTTGACTTTTTGAACTCGTTTAAATTCGAATGCGCATCTATAACCACCATTTTTTCTCCCTTAAATAAAAACTATTTTAAACCACATAAAAACACCGCTGAATTCAGTTTAAAATGTTTTCTCATCAGTCCACTTTTTATACGGATTAATAAAGGCTTACTGCAAAACACTTTGAAGCACTCGTATTTATAAACAATATTCCGTTCAAATACCGTAACAATTTATTAATCACAATCAGTGTAATGCGTGCCCCTCTCCCTCCATTTCCTTCCACCCCCCCCCAAACCTCTTCACCACCTGGGGCAACCGACGCATCGGTAACCCGTGCTTGTTGCCTTTGACCTGAGGTCATACATATTTGCGTGTTTGCGCTTTCGGTAAAGTTTGTTCATTTGTTAATTGAAACTCCTGTGCTGCTATCTAACGTAATCCTGGTGTATTACAGGAAGCCTTTGCTGCTTTCGATGGCTTTTACGTTTTCACCGTCGGTAAATACCCTGTGTGAATAGTAAATGGGTCGAGTTATGGAAATCACACTGTGTCCCGATTGCTTGTGTATATTTTAAATATTTCAACACAGTTTCAGTTAATCGTCAGGTTAATTAAGAAATTATTAACTATTTCACTATTATTAAATTGTTACAGTAACGTGTTTTTATTTTAGTTTATTATTATTACAGTTTTGTTTGTGTATAGACATAAGTAAGTCAGTTTTTACATACTTTATACTTTTATACTTTTAACTGAAATGGCAACCTACCCAGGTAGGTATTTTAAGCCAAGTATGAATGAGGAATGAATGTAAGATGATTGTGGCGCGATCTTGTAGTCTTGTTACTGACTAAGGCTGACATGTTCCTTACACAGGACTGTTAATTAATAGCCCAACAGCCGATCTACAATTAATACTACTACTCAAAAACACTGGAAAAACATTTGAATAGTGACGTCATAGTTTGCTATAAGAACAGCTGTTTGTATGAAGTGAACACATTCAACTTGGAAATATCCATGATCTAATATTTTTCCCACAGGGAAGTAAATAGGGAAGTAAATACAATTATTTTCATTAGTTCCAGTAAGATACAATACTCTCCAGTGAAATACACTAGTGGCGGTATAACTTTTGGAGTATATCGGTTCTACTTTTATAAATCTAACATAAGTAGAAGATGAGGTAATCTTTGATAATATGTTTAAACCGTGTATTAATATAACACTAAACGTGTCGCCGTCGGTTACGTCACTCATTACACCTGATGACGTCACCCTCGGCAAGGCGCCGCTATGAGATCATCTCTGCCCGATTAAATCCACCCCTAAGCTATAATTTACAGCTGAGGTACGTCTAACTGGACCGTAATTATTTCAGTAATTACTATCGAATTGTTTAGCGACGGCAGGTAATGACGAAATAGCTTTGATCGTGAACTAAAAGTCCTCTAACATTGTTTTCCATCGACAGATCACTTTGTTTAATATCTGTTCTGGCGGAAAAAGTGAAAAGGTTGCCATTGGAAATATACAAACAAGCTTTACATCACCCGTTTCAGCTTTTGATAACCGCAGATACCTATTTTACCGTAAACCACAAATTAATCAAATGAATTTAATTTCTCTCTAAAATACTTTACTGTTGATTAAATAAACGTGGTTTGTGGTGTAATGGTATTTCACAATATTTCATTCGACTAATTGAAAATTAGGAAATTGTTTCTCTATCTGAATATTTCTGCACATATTTTCAACCGACTTTTAAGATAATTAATTGTATTCTATTTAATGTTACCTATATTTTGTTACCTTCCTGAAATGGCGACACATCTAGGTTTAAAGTCGTTTAAAACCAAGTATGAATGAAAAATGAGTGTAAGATTATTGTGGAGAGATCTTTTAGAATTGTTACTGACTAAGGCTGACATCTTCATTAGACGAAGCTATTAATTAATAGCCAAACAGTCCTACAGTTTAACTTGGGCTCCGAACCAGTATTTTTCCTCTAATTTACGAACTGGTCCATTTATGAGGATGGTATTTGCGGATGAACAGTATTGAGGGCGCTAATCTGCACCAGGGAATATCGCATCCACAGACCATTGTTTATAATTATCCACAATCTGTGACCTCCAAGCCCGCTACTTGGACGTCTGTTGATGATGTGCACTCGTCATCTTCTTATCTTCATATCTTCATTTGAAGATCGTCCAATGATACCACGAAGCGTACCGAGCGTAAGAGTCTCCCAAGTATTTTGTGTTTTGTAACTGTTACTTTTAACAGTGACGAGAAAGTAACTGTTACTTTTAACAGTGACATTAGCTTGTTGATACTAGAGGTAAAATAGAAAGAAAGTCTGTGAGTCCGTCTCCGTGTGTGAGAATATTAAATGTTTGTAAACAATGACAATCTTCAAATGAAGATATCTGCACATCCTTGACAGGTCTGATCGTTTATGTTTCATACAGGAACCTAAACTAGTTGTCATTTGCAACAGATTTGATTACGTGAAAGCAGTTATTCAATAGCTTGTAGTATTATTATAAGCTAAAAATCGATAAAATGGACTTACACATCTAAGTAGTTGTATAGGGGTATCAAGAATATAAATAAGAAACGCTACGAGAAAATACGTGAAAAGGTAAAACATAAAAGAGCAATGATTGTTATAATTTAGAAGTGAAACCGCAATGTGCTCAAGTTAAATTCCCGCTCCTCGCACATCGCTGCCGTAAACTCACCTTGTCGCCGTTAACGTCCCTCATCATCGCCGTGATTACGATTGCGGTTCTTTCTGTTTTACCTCTAGTATCAAAAAGCTAATGTCACTGTTAAAAGTAACTGATACTTTTGAGTAACGGTTACATTTATATTTTCACCATATGTGATATTTTTTTATAAAATCATCTTTAGTAAGCAGGTAATTTTACATTTGTCTAAGCTTACTTTTTTTTAGTAACAGTTACTGTAAGTTCTTAGTTTTCATAAAACGAGCTCTAAGGGAATTTAATTATTACTCGCTCCATTACAAGTAGCAGTTACAATTTGTGCGTTTATATCGCGTAATTATTTTACAAAAAATAGCTCTAAAACTACTGTTAACAGCTCTATTTAAGACTCCATTAATGCGTGCGTTTTCCAACGGTCGATAAAAAACGGACGTTGTGGAACAGCTGCAAAAGACGTTCTACATTGTATAAGCGAGCTAATTTCATCAAGTATATTTTAGAAACGTCCGTTCCAAAGCGCACAAATAAAAAGACTCTAAAGTAACAGTTACAATTTTTAGTTTAAACAGTAGTTAGAATTATTTAAAATAAAGAACTCAAACGCCACTATTATTTATCCCATTAAAAGTAACCGTTATTTCTTGAAACTATGAAAACATTTATATTAACGCTACTTAATAATCGTTTTCAAAAGAGCTCCAAGAAGGAATTTTACCTCCGGAAATTGGTTATTGAACCCGATATTGTTAAGGGTCTGCTGTGCATTGAAATGCGATCTTACCCCTTCCGTATAACGCTAATGATGGTATTAAACTACCATTATATGTAATAATACTAATAACAACAGCGCATGTTGTAACGAACTTAACAAGTGGAAAATTAGTATGGTAAATACGTAACAAGTTCCCTTGATTATTCGTGTTTTATCAGAGATACTGGATATCAGAAGAAAATTATATAAATTTAATTGCGAATAAAAGGACAATATGCTAAACAGACGTTTGGAATGTATTTTGTTGAAATTTAAAGGGATTTTTATGGTGGCTTTTATTGTAATCCAGCTATTTGGAGCTCAAAAATTGTACGAATTACCACGAATTCAGAGGTAAAATAATTGTAGTTCGGATCCCACGTTAAGAGTCTGCATCAGTGGTAGCCTTCTTGGATTTTAGTCCATGACCTATTGTCATAAAATAACGGTAGAGGTGTCAAATTAAAGGTATTACAGTCCTCCAGGGCACCACCTTACAGAACTTCTTATTTTCGCCCTCAATAAAAAAATAATAATGTTTTATTTTGTAAAATATTCCTGGATTTTTGTTTTTATATCAAGTTAAATTTTTGAACATATTGAACATATTGAAAAAGTCATGCCCTTGAGCCACATCTCATCAATGTACTTCCAAAGTTTTACATTGATACTTTGATAATTAACGCCATTACACACGCCAAAGTGAAGATATGTTCCGCCAGAATTTAACATTGCCCTTACGGGACTAAAATTCAAGATGGCTACCACTGATGCAGACTCTTAAACTGAAAGTCTCTTAGAATGTAATTGACTGTTGGGCTTTTGATTAACAGTCCTGTTGAAGGTACATGTCAGCCTTAGTCCTACCTACTTGGGTAGGTTTCCAAGGAAGCCAATAGTAACCATTTTAAAATATTAAGTTAGGTAAGAGATTTTAAGATTAAAATATGGTTCGCTTGTGAGACAGAGCGTGGTAGACGTAGACAGTTGATTAACAGTGAGTCTCTACACCGGCATTACACTAATGCCGTCCCCGCCATCAGAGCAGATCTTGCACTAATTGATCAACCTCATAATTGATCTAGATATCTTCTATTTACTCGAGTACTCCATTAATTTGTACACATTTTTACTAACGACTTTGTAGCATTTGTAGAGAGAAGATATTATAAATCTACAAGTATGTGTGTTTTTAATAAAAGTTACACTTCTTTGGTCAATAAATATCATGAGCCCCAAATTGTGGTTTTGCTGATATAGATTCTCTGAACAACCTTATCTTTTTCGTGTGTTTATCTTACACGAAAAATAATGTTACCTTCACATGTCACAAGAACAAGGAGATTGTTGTTTCCTGATTGATCGATTTGACACCAAACTTAAACACAACGAGACGCAACATTCTCTTCTCCTTGTCTTGTAGAATCTTGTGTATGCAGTTGTACTTCTGAGAAACTAACAATAATAAGTATTATACTGTATAGAAATAATTTATAAATTTTTGATGACTGATATGAAGTTAAAACAACTATACTATACTATGCATGTTAATGTACTTCAATTGATCGATTCGCCTTTGTTTTTTTTTTACAAAAATAAGTACCAAGAATATAATCATTGCTTGGTTATATTCTTGGTAGCACGATTTCCCTGACCCTGAGATAAGAATCCGTTTTATTAAAAATTACATCAATTTATTAAAAAGACCATATTGAAATATTTCCATAAAATGTTTCCATAGAGGCATTGCCGCCATTTTGATTCAATAGGCTAGCGTCACTTTGGTCTACCTCAATAAATATTATATTGTAAAATCAAGAGTGTTATTATTATTATTACATATTAAGTAAATAAATAAATTAAAGGAAATTAAATTAACTCTCTTTTTTGTAATTCCGTGATTTAATTGGAACATATTTTTACGTTTCACAATTAATTGTGACGGTATTTTTCATCACATTTTCAGTTAAAAGGATCCTAGATCTTGATTAAGGGTTGAGATCGTTTAGATTTGAACGCAACAGAATGCCTTTCTCTATCAAAGTGAAACATTCCTGGGAATTCAACTCAATTACGCACATTCTTCGAGCTCGTCGATTACGTTCGCGGAGAGAGTTTCGCATTTACGTTTACATTTACGCGGGAATAACTTTACGAAGCGTCTCATTTCACGGTCGTATAACAAGTAACAAGAAACCCTGTATAGGAAACAAAAGCAATTTTCTATTATACTATTACGGCTGTCGTTGCAGGGAAGTGATCTCGTTTTATGCGTTATCGAGCTATTCTATTCGCTAATAAAGTTCGGCACAATTTACCGCCGGAATATACGGCTCTCCGGTATAGATGTGAAATCGTCCATTTGGGAACTTTGGCAATTTCGCTTTTCGAATCAGTTTTCAAGCGGTGAAGTATAACTGATTTTTGTTATGTGATTGAAATGCGTAGACACTTTTACGGTTCTGACATTTGACATGTCTAGATAAATAAAATTTGAGTTTTCGTTAAACATTGCTGGTAATATTCAATTTTTTAGTCGTTTTTACGTTTAATGCACTATCAAGGCATATACATCAAAGAATTTCTCCAATATCAATAATTAAAAAAATTTAAAGGTGTATTTTAAAAGGTCCTCTTTATAATTGTTATTAGCAAATGCTAAAAATGTTTAACAACGTTTTTGTAAATTGAACTAATCAAGTCCCTAAATTTTTGGAATATCCTCTTTTTAATCTTTAACAAGCAAAATATACAAATTTCTTTTCTATCCTCTTCTAGTTTAGACTAGCAAGAGCTCTGCACTATTTGAAATAATTTTTTAATTTTTACTGATAAAAACTCTGATATTTTTAATATCCACTTTGTAATTGTAACAAGTAAAATCTCTACACTTCTGATGCAAATTCTTTTGTAATTGTACTTGTAGATAAACGTTATACTTTTTGTAACAATGACTAATAAAGTATTTTGTAATAACCTCTTTGTAATCTTTAACCAGAAACTCTTTTAATTTTGGAACAGCCTCTTTGTAGCTTAGAGTAGCAAGAGCTCTGCGCTGTTTGAAAACCTCGTTGAATGATTAACCAGCAAAATATTATTTAAAATTTTGAATAACTTCGTAGTATTTCTAAGGAGCATAGTCCCCGCACTCTTTAAATTCTTTTCCTCTACAGTTTCTACTCTTTGTAATCCTTTCCCTCTTTATTACACGGCCAATGATGGCTAATGAAGGAGATGTCTTCCCGGACTATTACTTGTTAAGGACCTCTTTGAAGGTTTTACACTTCATCAAGCTCCCTTATCGGACCGTAAATGTTCACAGGTTCGCTTTACTGAGGACTTTTAATTTCGATACTTATATCGATATCTTCGGTCGTGGAGAGAATATCGGATATCGAAGTAATCCGGTCGATATCCGACTTACGCAATCATAAGCTTATGTCTCTTGTACAGTTCCATCGAGATACCGATATCATTATCGAGATAGGACTTTGTAGTCGATATGAAATTACTTCTCGTCTTTTTGTCTTGTCTTGGAGAGGGTTTGATTTCGGACTTTTACTCTGTTTTTTTGTATAGGCCCCTATTTAGGGTCCATACTCCAAGAAAAAAAGTAGAAGTCGTTCTCTCAATCTTTTTAGTTGCGTGTGTCTGTAAACACGATAACTCTTGTAAAAACAGTTCGATGGAGACAAAATACTATAGAGATATTGTGTATCCCTACATTTACTCGGACTATTTCGTAATCTGGATATATCGGTCAATTGGAACGGGTAGATTTTTTGGGTGGGTTTACCCCCCAAAAAATTAGTCTTTTGCGTTTTTCATGTCATTTTTAAAACTTTAAAATTTTAACAATAGAATCAGCTGAAAAAACTACACAATTTATCTCCAACAGATTCCGAGATATTAAAAATTCTAAACACAGTACGTTGTATTTTTGACATGGATATGTCTTAGCTCTGGGGGGTGTTGGTGATTTTTAAGATGGAAAACATGTAACAGGTTTCCATAGAAACTACTAGAACTATTGTATTGAATTTTAAATATAAAAGAATAAGAACAGCTGTTTAGATGAAAGCATTCCCTTTAGACATATCCATGATCTAACCTATTTCCCACAGGGAAGTAAATACAAACATTTTTTTAAGATCCAATGTTAATGTTATAGAGGATAAGGAAAGATTAATTAATATTTCACATATTCAACTATATTTTTAGATTAAACTTGGTATTTAGCTTTATATGGTTAAGATTCATCCATTTATGCTTAAATGCTACTCCATTTATGCTTAAATGCTACGCCATTCATGCTTAAATATGATATACATTTATGTTTATGTGTTTCTCATGGCAGCTAACCTACATCTTTTTCCATGTTAATCATGTAGAGAGTAGACAAACTCCTTTAATTAAGTACAGATGTTATTAATAATAAATCCTTGAATATGGTCGAAATAACAATTGTTGGGTAAATATTTTTAAAATACTCTACGGGGAAATATATTGTAAAAAATATATATTATTTATAATAATTGTATTTATTTTTTACCACAAGTTTTTAAAAATAAATGCCACGAATTTTCTCTCTATTCTATGTTATAACACCAGCTGCACGAAGCAGCTAAGTTGCGGTTGAGTGGAAAATGGAAAAGCGCGGATCATAATATTCTGACAGCATTCGTTATTGGCTTCGACATGTGATATTGAGTTATGTTGGCAACAATGCTTTGTAATCGTTCAACGTTGGTAGGCCTAATTCCTGGACGAGCAACAGATTGTAATCATCATCAGCTGTTCCTGGGTCTGATGTTGATTGTTATAGATTAAACTGGTGTTGTCTACTCCCATTATTGTTTCAAAGTCAGCTAATGGATTTTGGAAATTCCATTTGTTTCGGAAGGTTATGTTTTTAACGCCAGCTCTGTGTTAGTGAGTTTTTACGTTATCATAGGAAACATTTCAAATCATGATTTATCTTTAGTTAGGTAACTTATGGTTGAAAAATAACTCGAGGCATAAAAATTTGAGGGGACAATTAAAATAAGCTACTCGGTTTGATATTTTACGCTTTTGGATTCTGTTATTCTAGAGGATGAATTATGTAAAGAATGTAACTTCTTGGAGCTTTATTACCAATAGTATCATGGCTCTAGGTGGTTATTCTACATATGAATGATTGAATAAATGAAAATTCCAATAGCTGTACATCCATTAAATGATAGGTCAAGTAAATTATTGAAAACTATTCCCGTTTAAAAAATCTTTTTGAGTAGAATCAGCACATACGTAGTCGGTCTTCAAAATTAATACCAAACGCTCCATACAAAGTACTTGTTAACAAAACTGAGAATCCTGGAATTGTCTTGTTTATTATTAAGATTTGAGAGAAAATGTGACATTTTGATTTGAGACAAGGATTTTGACTGTTTCATGCCAAACGGGACGGTGGCGAAGTCCTGTAGTCCACCTACTTGGAGGTCACGAATTGTGGATAGTTGTGAGAGATGGTCGGTGGGTGTAGATTAACATCCGCACTATTGAATACTACGTCAATCCGCAAATACCATCCTCATAATTAGACCAGTTCGTAATTCAGAGGCAGTGGTTCGGATTCCACGTTAAACTGTAGGTCCCTTAAGTTGCCATCGGCTGTTGGGCTATTAATTAACAGTCCTGTCTAAGGAACATGTCAGCCTTAGTCAGTAGCAAGACTACAAGATCGCGCCACAATCAACGTAAACTCATTTCTCATTCATACTTGGATTAAAATAGCTACCTGGGTAGGGTGCCATTTAAATAATGTAATCTAATCTAATCTAAAACGTTGAAATATTCCACATGTTCAATTTTTCATCAACACAGAATTACAGTTGGATTTTGGCGTCGAACGTACCGTAAATACTGAATACCGGATATTGTGGCTACTGGAACTGGAGGGAGAATTATATGGAGTAGCGAGGGGGTGTTCGGGGGTGACAGATGACCGAGTGAGGGGGAGGGGGTAGCTAATCAGACATGTCAATGTGTCGGACCGCGGCGTGTCTGTTCGTGAACTAATCAGCTGACGCCCATCACCATATCGCTCTCGCATTTAAACGTAAAAACTGTCATTTACAGGAATACTGTAGTTAGAATGTGACAGCCCATTACGAAAGCTGTGCGCGACTCTCTGCTGGCTCAGTACAATTTATTTCGTACTTGCTCGATTTCAAAATCAATGGAGTGAAAAAATAAAATAAATTTAGGTCACAAGGGTGAATTAAAAACGTTTGTATTTACTCTCCTGTGGGAAATAGGTTAGAAATAGGGAATGTTCTCAATTCTCATAAACAGCTGTTCTTATTCTTTAATATTAAAAATTCAATACAATAGCCCTGGTAGTTTCTATGGAAACCTGTTGCATATTTTCCATCTTAAAAATCACAAACACCCCTACAGAGCTAAGACATATCCATGTCAAAACGTTTTATGGTTGGATTAGACTAAAAGGTGTAACATTAGTCCTTGTACCTTGTCTAAACTTTGGTACGGTTTTGTGGTCTTTATTGGTTTTTTATGCTTCGTTAGCAATTCAGGTGAGGATATAGAATAGGACTGCAACGGTGTATTCTGTATTCCAGACGATGGAGGTCACGAATTGTGGATAGTTATGAGCGATGGTCGGTGGATGTGGTTTTCCTTTTTGTGGATTGTCCACCAGTCTGTAATTCGGGGGAAAACTTTTGGTTCGGATCCCACTTTAAACTGTTTGTCCCTTAGGTGTCATTTGCTTTTGAGATATTAATTTACAATTTTGTCTAAGGAACATGTCAGCCTTAGTAAAAAACAACAAGATCGCACCACAATCATATGTAGTTTAAAATACCTACTAGGGTAGGTTACCGTTTAAGTCAAAAGTATAGGCATACATTAACCATCAAGGACGAAGAGTCACAATCAGCTGTTGGTGGTGCATGTAGGGATCAAAGTGGCCGCAGCGCGGCGCTGTCTGTGCATTAATGATCGTAGCCTTTGGTTCCACACGCGTCCTCCTGCATTAAACACAACGTGACATCGGGGTCTGGACCTTTGTTTATTCTGGCACTCACAGACTTTGCTCAGGATCTTCCTATGTTCATTTACTGAGTTGTTAGTTTTTAAAAGTTTACTTAAGTTCGTCGTTGGCTCAGTACAATTTATTTCGTACTTGCTCGATTTCAAAATCAATGGAGTGAAAAAATAAAATAAATTTAGGTCACAAATGTGAATTTAAAATGTTTTGTATTTACTTTCCTGTGGGAAATAGGTTAGATCATGGATATGTCCAAAGGGAATGTTCTCAATTCACATAAACAGCTGTTCTTATTCTTTAATATTAAAAATCCAATACAATAGCTCTGGTAGTTTCTATGGAAACCTGTTGCATATTTTCCATCTTAAAAATCACAAACACCCCTACAGAGCTAAGACATATCCATGTTAAAACGTTTTATGGTTAGATTAAACTAAAAGTTGTAACATTAGTCCTTGTACCTTGTCTAAACTTTGGTACGGTTTTGTGGTCTTTATTGGTTTTTTATGCTTCATTAGCAATTCAGGATACAGAGTAAGACTGAAACGATGGCGTGTCTGTATTCCAGACGCTTGGAGGTCACTAATTGTGGATAGTTATGAGCGATGGTCGGTGGATGTGGTTTCCCTTTTTGTGGATTGTCCACCAGTCTGTAATTCGGGGGAAAACTTTTGGTTCGGATCCCACGTTAAACTGTAGGTCCCTTAGGTGTCATTTGCTTTTGGGATGTTAATTAACAGTTTTGTCTAAGGAACATGTCAGCCTTAGTAAAAAACAACAAGATCGCACCACAATCATATGTAGTTTAAAATACCTACTAGGGTAGGTTACCGTTTAAGTCAAAAGTATAAGTATACATTAACCATCAAGGACGAAGAGTCACAATCAGCTGTTGGTGGTGCATGTAGGGATCAAAGTGGCCGCAGCGCGGCGCTGTCTGTGCATTAATGATCGTAGCCTTTGGTTCCACACGCGTCCTCCTGCATTAAACACAACGTGACATCGGGGTCTGGACCTTTGTTTATTCTGGCACTCACAGACTTTGCTCAGGATCTTCCTATGTTCATTTGCTGAGTTGTTAGTTTTTAAAAGTTTACTTTAGTTCGTCGTTTGCATTCCGTCTGTTTCTCCAACAGTTGATACAGAAGGTGTTCAAATATGCAACTATCATAGGATAACGCACGAGCGCACTCACGCATTGTACTGTAGTTTTTAATGAGATTAAGATTCCCAATATTTTAAAAATCACAAAAATTAGAGAACACAATTTTCTTGCCTGTATGAAACTAAACGTCCGCACTTTTGAATGCTACACTCATTAGAAAGACCAGATCAGTTCGTAATTTAGAGGCAAAAGTTGTTTGGATCCCACGTTATACTGTAGGTCCCGACAGTTCTATCTCAGGAACATGTCAGCCTTAGTAAGTAACAAGACTGCAAGATCGTACCACAATCATTCGACACTCATTTCTCATTCATACTTGGCTTAAGTTACCTACCTTGGTAGGTCGCCATTTCAAAAGTAAATCTAATCTAAGACCTTACTGAATTTAATATTTATCACACATATAATAAGGTTTGGTTGAAAAGTAGCTTGAAATCAGGTCAGAAAAATGTACCAAAAAATATAAGTGAAACGAATTAATTAAAAAATTGTATTTACATAAAGCTAGGAAGTAGAATTCTACACTAAGTGTCAAACTGTCAAATTCTTCTAGATTCTAACCAGAAAAAGATAGTATTTTAATATTTCAGTGATAAAAATGTAGCTAACGAGGTTTTCCATATAGTCGTTCACATAATTCTCTTTATATGTGTTGTATAATTCATTTAGCAAGATCGGACTTGTTAATGCTTGAATGGTTAATGAAGAAAGTAAAGAACGCCTTCATTTTCAAAGAGGCAAAACAAAGCGTGCATTCATATTGCAGCGCAGAAATGCAGGCGTCCACTCCAATCGGTGATTGTTCGATATTCTCAGCGGACTGTTCAATCTTTCAAAAACGTTTTATGCGTTTAGTAATAAATTAAAATTATAATAAATTGAATTATATTAGTAAAAGCAATTTAATTTGACAAATTCATTTTACTAAAACAATTAATGATGATTTATTATTATTTTAAACATCTGATATATGGGGTTTAAAAAACGATAATCTTTTTTTATTATACTCCAGCGGAAAATAAATCATTACAAGTGTTAGTTGTAAATATGAAGAGTTTTTTCACAGAGAGAAGTTTTGGATTGGAAGTTAGAGCGGAAATAATCCATTTTGAGAACCTGAATCCAAAAAAATTATATTCATAGTAAGCTCTGTCTGTTCAAAGACCCCGAGACCACACTGTCGGTCCAATTTTATAAAATTTGATTCATTAGCGCACTTCGGCTCTTTGTTCTTAAAGTTTATAATGAAATTAGGTTTAAAACAGACTTAAATGAAATATATTTCATCTAAATATACGTAAGTGTTTTACGGTGATATATTCTAGAGACAAAATTGTATTCCTTATGATTATTTAATAATGGATTCTTCAAGTTGTGTCGCCCATAAAAGATCTGGGCATAGTTTTTTATTATTTTCTTCGACTTTAGATTCATCTTAATCTCAAGTTTTTTAAGCCAATATATTCAATCAGTATGTTATATATTTCTTGTCGGAAGCAAGCTGAAATATTGGTTTAGGATCCTATTTCTATTAATGCCATGTCATCTTTTTGGAAATAATCCAAAATTCATTTTTAAGGTATTTTTATTTTTAAATAGTTAATGTTACATGCAGCAGGGATCTACCAGCTGTTGTCTTAAGACATTTCTTTTCTTCTGATTCTATTTCAACCAGAAGAAGTAAATTAGCTCCTTTATTTTATTTGGCAAGATTAGTTTTTATATTTTTAGTAGTAATCTGTGACCCTCAATAGTGTTTTATGTTCCTCGTCGCTACTAAACAATATATTGATGGTATTTATTTGTTTAGTTTTTATTTATTTTTCAACCAATTAGATAGGTTTATTAATTTCTAAACTATTACTGTATAACTATAGTATTTTATAGTTTTTGTAATTTTTTGTTGTCGTTGACCACAAAATGTTAACCTTTATTTTGTTATTTTTAATATTGTTCTGTTATTATCTATTATTTAGTTTTAGTTTATTACGTTTTCAAAATGGCTCTTTTGGGCATTACCCTGTAGCTATTATGTATATGTATTTAAATTTAAAAAAACTGGGGTGATCTACTTACCAACTTTGAATCACTTTTTAAGTACCAGGTAATTTTATAATTTTTATTTTTGCTTAAGTCAAAGTATTTTAAAAGATTTCGAGCCTCGTGTTAACCAACATGACCCAGGCTGGTCGAACAGACAACAGAGGCGGTCTCGTTAGTTGTAGCCACAGCCAATGTAATCGCCGACATGCAGGCGTGTTTTGTGGCGGAGTTTTAATGGAAATGCCCCAAACGCCCGACGGCGAATACTGTATTATTAATTACAATTTACTATCCCGTAAACTTACGTTCACTGGAACCGCCGGAGCGAAACTGTTTGTAACTCTTTGAAAGTGGATAATTAACATTTCTGATGCAGACGTTTCGCCAACGGCAAAGAAGGTGTTTATTTTTTTATATCACAATTTAAAGGTAGTTTTTTTACTCTACATATTGTTTAAGTGTCGAACAAATTAAAATGCTTAGAGTGAAATCGATCATAGGTGTTAAAAGCGACTAAGGAAAACATAACAAAAACTTTATCGGAATTATATTTAGATTTTTATTGCGGACATTTTCCATCACGATTTTATGTAAAACAAAGTTTCACGACGTTTCGGGATCTGGAATCTGATCCCGTCCTCAGGTGAACTAATATCTAAAACATAGCACAATTATTTAACATATAATCCGGACCAAACCGGTATGAAGCTGAAAAAAAGTTTAAAGCAGTCAAAAAAACTTACAAACAAACCATTCACTAAACAATACACACAAAAGAAACCAAACACGTCCGCTCGTCACGGAGACTCAAAGACAACTGAAAGGAGTGGGCGTGTCCCACTGGAACCGGAAACAAAATGGCCACCGCCAAAACCCTAAATCCAGACGAAACACGTCCAACAGTATTTATTATTATTATTTTATATTCAAATGCAAATCCTTCCTAATGTACATGAAAAAAAGGAAGTACAAAATTAACTTTACAGAGCAAAATCACATTATTTTTACAATTTTATGAATTTTATTTTTTTGAATGGTTTGTTTGTAAGTTTTTTTGACTTCTTAAACTTTTATGTGTTCAGCTTCATACCGGTTTGGTCCGGATTATATGTTAAATAATTGTGCTATGTTTTAGATATTAGTTCACCTGAGGACGGGATCAGATTCCAGATCCCGAAACGTCGTGAAACTTTGTTTTACGTAAAATCGTGATGGAAAATGTCCGCAATAAAAATCTAAATATCATCAATCCACCATCACCAATAATGAATTTTAAACAAAGAATTTATCGGAATCGTCGAAAATTATAATAATAACTGACCCGATTCATTTGTGTTTGTACATCAAAGATGTGAAGTCAAGAGTAATTCTTCAGTGTACGAACTGAAAGCTTTGGTTCCTGTTGAAAACGGTTTTGTCGAAGTCATTGTTCACAAAAATCATTGTATTTTTGGAAGTGAGTGACGTATTGTTCTGTCAAACAAAACTTTCTGAAGCATAACATCATCTTTTGTCGTCGGAACACTGTGTCTAATATCTTAAAAAAATACAATATCATAATTAATAACTCTTCCTTTATCGGAGATTAATTTTGAAGAACACAATTTTGTCCAAATTGATTCGTTAGTTTAGAATTTTATGTTTATTTGATATTTTCCTTGGATTTCTCATACATGACTTACAATCCAATCCAATCTTCTTATAATCCAATTTCTCTTCCGTTCATCTCGTCTGAGTTTTTCCACCGAGAATATTTTGGTATCATTACTGTAACATTTATTAAGTGTAACAAAACTTATCAAAAAAACCTATTTAAAACAAGTTTTTTGTTTGGTTTTGTGCTAAGGAGACACAACTGCGCCAGAACTTTTCGGAGTCGTAATGTTTGTTGCTATGCGTTCCTTGAAAATGAACCGGAATTTTTATGTTAAGAGGTTTTACACATTTCTGTACTTAAAGTTCAGGCCTAAAATGTTTACATGATTTTATAGAAGGCCTAACTTTAGTTCACTCTGAAAATTCACTTAAAACTCTTTAAACGGTGAAAGATAACTTTGTTGAGAACAAAAAAATAGTTGGTAGTAAAAGAAATAATAATATGGATATTTAAGGAAACTACAATATTTAGAATACTTTTCCAATGCAGGTGATACATCTTCATTAGTTTTAACTTTAAAATTACGCTTTTTATGATTGGTTCTGCAAATTTTACTCTGACAGGATATTTTGTAGCTTTAAGTAGGTCTAGACTGAATGTGTGTTCTTCTTTCGGGGCCTAATGCTTTATGTTATGATTTTGTTTTGTTTTACCTTTTCTTTCTCAGTTTATCAAAGTGAAACTAGTGTGTCTTATCAACTTTTTGAGGTGGTTTTCCTTTTTTTTTGTTTATATATGTATTTTTGCAAATATCTTCTCTTTTTCTGTTTTTTTTTTTCGCTTTTTTAAGCCTTTTAACCGTTTTCGAAGTAGTCTTTTTTAGTCTGCCACAATAAGGTTAGTTTGCAATTAAATAATTCGGAGACAATTAAAAAATATTGAACACGTTTCACACTAGGGTTAAAGTAATTTACTTTAAATGTATATGATTGTAGAACGAATGTGTAACATTTGGACCAAAACTTTAAAATCAAACTTTAAATTACCAACCTAAGAGAGAAATTGAAACTGTTTCAAAGTGTAAAAACTGAATGAAAAAGTTGTATATCAAACGCATGAGTATAATGAGAGAATACAGGATAATCCACGAATGTTTAACTAAACAATTATTATAAAATTTAAGAACTTATATGTATTGTTAGAGGTAATATATGAAATGTCTTGACTTTGAAGAATATCATGTTCTGTGAAGATTTTTCAAAGTTGTAGTATAGCAAAACTTAGTAACCAAATTCGAACTGAGACGAAAATGATAAAAGTAAAAAACCACAATATTTTGTGTACCAGTTCAGTGGTATGCCACAATAAGGAATAGATGTTTAAAATCTGTTCATTTGAAAACTATTTATTTATAAAGTTGAAAAGATTGTAAGTTTCGTAATACATAATTCATCTAGACTTCCAGTTGTAAACTCTCTAACCCACCTCCCACGATAACAGGTCTGGGATAGTAAGTTCCCAAGTAAGCAGGTTAGTTTTGAAGTGGCTTTGCCCATCTTGGCCAGGATTGGCTGTTCATGACCTGGTAATCTGGCTGAATTATGATCAAAGCTGTATTTGGCTCGATCTCGTTATTAGTCAAACAGTTTCAAAGATCAATAATTCCAGAATCGTAGTTTACTATTGGCCTTTTTCGAACACGTCTGTTTTTTATCTATACAACGTTTCTATGGGTGGTGAAGCTCTTCCATTTTCAAGTGGTTTTTTAGTAAATTACATTTTTACTTTCTCCCCTTATACATAGTATATGGAGAAAGTATTGTTTTCGTCAAAATTTTCGAATTTGAGTTGAGGGTGGATATATCCGTTTTGGGGCCCCCTGAATCCAAAAAAGTGAGTTTTGAAGTGATGTATGTCCGTCCGTGTGTCTGTCTGCTCCATTTTATAGCGTTTTAAATTTCTAATGTTAACCCTATAGGGACTAAGTTTGTTTACAAATTTTCTACAATAAATACTTTTGATTTTTTTTAAGCTACAGCTGTTGTTTTACTTTCCATTAGCAATATGCTTTACTGCCATGTGAATCATTCATTAATGTAAAACTATGAAGTAAATGTGTACTGTACAAAATGAACAGATTTATTCACCGCGTTAATAGTTTACGATTTTTGGGGATTATGTATTTATATTTTTTTATTTTCTGTCTGATTAAAAGTCACGTCGACTAATTAAAAAATAATTACGGTGTTTATACATATTACGTTTGTTATAATAATCAGCTGTTGTATATCTTTCCTATAAAAGCCGTATTACAGTTAGGTTTTGTTTGGCTTTAGGTTGGATTAACAAAATTGTGAATCAATCCACTCAGATTTATTTGTTTTGTGGGAATGTTATTAATATGTCTTATCGTTTCAGTATTGTTATTCACTATGCCGCGACCCAGAATACATAACCTTTCACAATAAAGCCGTAATGCTATTCGACTTCAGAACATGGCCACTCTTAAAGTTAACCTGTATTTACTGACAGGCGTTACGAAGTTCGCCGGGTCAGCTAGTATATTATACAATTTTATTATTAAATGTAAATTCTTAGGTAATTACTTGAAAACGGGAGGTATTTCAAAACCTCCAGAAACGATGTGTAGTTAGTCTGAATTACGAACTAGTTTAATTATGAGGATGGTATTTGCTGATGAACGTAGAATAACGTAGTCCACATCAGGGAATATCACATTCACCGACTATCGCTTCAATTCGTAACCTTCAAGTAGGTAAATTAGTACACCACTCTCGCGAAAACTATATAATGGAGTTAAACAAACGTGTGACAACAGTGCGTATAATATCTAAACAGCTGATTAATTTCACAGCTCCAGCTGTTCGCCGAACCCGCAGCTGTTTTATTTGAATGTTTAACCGGGAGGATTTCCACGAAAGTATCCACTAGTGTGTTTGCATTATCCGACCACAATCCCAATAATGAAGTTTACCTCCCATAATAAAGCAAGTTCTCTGACGCAGCGCATGTGTGCTGTGTGCAGTGTGCTGTGTGCAGTTGCTGAAAGCCTCGTCTGTCGACGTTTCGATTAATTACGAATAGTTAATTACCTGTTTTGTGTTTGGTTATGCCTGTATTATCCTATCTGCTAATGGCATGTTGAATTACGTAGTGAAAGTACAAACTCTCTACTGTTCGTAATGTCATAAATATTTTTCCAACTGGATATTGTGTAAGAGCAATGTTAAATTCTGGCGCCTATATCTCCTTGACCCATTGTCATAAATTAACGGAAGAGGTGTCAAATTAAAGGTGTTACAGTCCTCCAGGCACCACCTTACAGAACCTCTTATTTTCGATCTCAATAAAAAAATAATAATAATTTATTTTGTATAATATTCCTGGATTTTTGTTTTTATATCAAGTTAAATTTTTGAACATATTAAAAGGTCATGCCTTTGAGCCACATCTCATCAATGTACTTACAAAGTTTTACATTGATACTTTGATAATTAATGCCACTACAGACGCCAAAGTGAAGGTATGTTCCGCCAGAATTTAACATTGCTCTTATGGAACTAAAATTCAAGATGGCTACCCAGTGGTAGCTGGTACTAATATTGGGTTTGGGTTGGTTTTTCGGATCGTTTAGTTTGTTATTGAGTTTTAATTGATGTAGTTCAAGTTTTTTTTTGCAACAACGTGTTGTATTTCAGACTTGTACTTCCTTACCAGCGGAATGTTTCGTTTTAGTCCTTCATGAGGACAATGTTAATTTTGTGACACCACTGATAACACGATAGTCACTCAAAGATGGTTTGGGTACCAAATTAAACTAAAGTGGTTTTAAAGGTATTTACTTTGCTATATTATCCCCACGGTGGCGAAGTCCTGTAATCCAGCTACTTGGAGGTCACAAATTGTGGATAATTGTGAGCGATGGTCAGTGGATGGTTCACGTGTGTGTATCAACGTCCGCACTATTGAATACTACGTTAATCCGCCAAGACCATCCTCATAATTAGACCAATTCGTAATTCAAAGGCAGTGGTTCGGATTCCACGTTAAACTGTAGTTCGCTTAGTTGTCATCGGCTGTTGGGCTATTAATTAGCAGTCCTGTTTAAGGAACATGTCAACCTTAGTCAGTAACTAGACTACAAGTTCGCGCAACAATCATCCTACACTAATTTCTCATTCATACTTGGCTTAAAATACTTACCTGGTTGCCATTTCAATAATATCTAATGCTATTACCACGCAATTAAATCAGAGAACTAAAAATTAGTTATTTTTTATGATAGAATTTTTTTAAATTGAAAATTTTATTTTCTAGATAAAAATTTTACCTGTAATTTGACACCTTATCTATCTTTTTCAACAATCAAGTGGTAGTGCTGTCACAAAATTAACATTATTCTTAAGGGATTAAAATCCAATATGGCGGAGGTACTGCAGACTCCTGAGCATCCGGTCTACTCCACCAGGGCTAACAAAACAAGGCTACAAGACTCGTGTTTGTACGAGTATTAACCGTGTGTACTGACACTTGTATTGTACTCATTGTGGACAGACACAATACAATTAAAGGGATTTTGCTACTCGTAAATGGATGAAAAGTTGCAAAATTGAAGAAAATAATTTTCTTCTAAAGATATACTTTATTTTATTCTAAATAAGATTTGTAGTGCCGTCATTTAAGTTTTCCCAAATCTTTATGCAATTATACTACAATAAAAATCAACCATTTAATGAAAGTAGGTTAAGGTGAGATTGCATTGGTAGGAAAGATCAGTGGAGGTTTTACAAACATCTGTGGCAAAGTAAGGGTATTAGGGGGGGTTAAGGAGGGTGAGGGGGGAGATCTTAGTAATGAGAGAGGTGGAGGAGCTGCTGTGAAGAACAAACCTCTTCCTTGCAATCACGGCTGAGATGGTTTCATACTTAAAATATTATCAGGATTAAACACATAAATAATTAAGCGACTTGTTTTTAGTACTTTGTTAATATTACAAAAATGTATCTGAAACATCAATTGAGTTTCAGTAAAATTTACTTCTATAAAAGGCTATTGTGTTCTGAATTTTATAATTTTTTTCATTTTCATCTCCCCCTTTTTGAGTAGACTATTACTATTTTTTCCATTTGACTTTGTTAAATTTTAATTGTTGAAAGGCATGTGTAGCATATTCCCATGTTTGCCATTATAGAAATAACGGATCTTTCCGTTTTACGTATTCACTGTTTAAACAGCTGTTTCATAGTTTTCTGGTGTTAACAAACATAATAATTGGAGAGGTTGTGTATTTAGGTTTATTTGTAAGTCGATTTCACACGTAAATTTACAACTAATTGTGGGTGAAATTTTAGAAAACAGAGATTTGGTTACTTTGAATACAGCAAAACTATATGTTTAACAGAAAATCAGTGGGTTTCTAGAAGTTCTTGACAGTTGTAAACATATTACTAACCATCTACAAATATCAAAAACCAACCTAACCTTCGCAGAGCGCTGAATGGTTCGCAATATCGCGTGTAGTATGATATTACGCAACACAAATTGGTCGCCGACAGACAGAACTCTGCGGCCTTAAGAGTATGCATCAGTGGTAGCCATCTTGAATTTTAGTCCCGTAAGAGCAATGTTAAATTCTGGCGCCTATATCTTTTTGACCTATTGTAATAAATTAACGGAAGAGGTGTCAAATTAAAGGTATTACAGTCCTCAAGGGCGCCACCTTACAGAATTTCTTTCTTTCGCTCTCAATAAAAAAATAATAATGATTTATTTTGTAATATATTTCTGTTTTTTCCTGTATTTTTGTTTTTATATCAAGTTAAATTTTTGAACATATTAAAAGGCCATGCCCTTGAGCCACATCTCATCAATGTACTTCCAAAGTTTTACATTGATACTTTGATAATTAACGCCACTACAGACGCCAAAGTGAAGGTATGTTCCGCCAGAATTTAACATTGCTCTTACGGGACTAAAATTCAAGATGGCTACCACTGATGCAGACTCTTAAGTTAGGACTTGGTAATTGATAGTTTTATATCGTTAATAGCATTCTAGATAACCGCTCAACAACTGATTCTATAAATTAGATATCAGAAATTAGAACTTAACATTGTTATAAATGCATTGACAATAACTGTCATATAGGTCTAACACAACCAATAGGTTAAGAAACTATAAAAAGAGTTTATAAAACAGCATTTCACCGGTAAGATAAAATATGCTAACAGTATTTAATTGACAAATTTTGTCTCTTATTACACATAGGATTTCGAATTAACCGTATAAAAATCATCTATATTATATAAACCTTCCTTTATTATTACACATTTTTTATTTTTATTTTGAAATTACTACAGGACAATGAATATTTCAGGTACTGAATTGTAAAGCTTAATCGAAATATGATTAAAAAAAGTTTTTTCTGGAAACTTGTATATTGATACTGCTGAGCTCTTAAACTATTTTTATTTCTAGTATTATAAAAGTGAATATCTGTATTGATATTAAATTTTCCCAAATTACTATGGACATAAGAGAGTGTATTTAATACATAAAGAGAATAATATGTGAGTATACCGAATTTAACAAACAACGGTTTGCATGGAATACGGTGCACCACGAAGCAACCTAATGTCTCTCTTTGTAAGATAAATATTTTATCACGACTACTTTACCCCAAAAATAATACCATAAGTCATAATGCTTTGGATCTGAGCAAAATAAACAGTTAGCAATACATTCTTATCAACAGTTACTCTTAGCCGACATATAAAGGCATTTATAGTAACAGTTTCAACATGAGAATGCCATGTTTTTCGATTAGGGAAAAGATCCTAAATAACGATTTGTCATCAAATTTATTATAATCTATTTTGGCTCGTCGTAAGTAGTAACAATCCTAAGTCTCCTCTGCCATGTAGTCGTTTTGCATATAAAAAATCGTAGATAAATGGCTAATTGACGTAGGACGGGAACAAATTAATTGTTTATTCACCTCACAGTATGTATAATTCTTATTTTTCATTATTTATTATTTTCCTTTTTCTTTTTTTTCATTGGTTGCAAGATTGTGTGAATGGGTTAATCGGTCAGTTGGTGAGTGAGCGCGACAACAGTACGTTTGTGTGTGTGATGTTTGGGGTTGCGTGTGTGTGTGTGTATGTGTGTGTTTGTGCGAGTGTGCGTGTGTGCGCGTGTCTGTTCTAAGTTATGTGACTGTTCGCATGGACGACATGTGGTAGGGTGGTATGCGAATGGACTGGGTTCTTGGTTGGAATAATTTTATTATATATATATTTTTTAATGATATAGCAAAATATACCATTTATATGCATGCATAGGATTTTTCACTTATTAAAAAGAAAATCAGTTTTTGTTTGTTAACATAAATTAGTTTTCTTAGCTATTTATTCTTATAGTCTCAGGTTTTTAAGGATTGTCATAGGCGGAAGTTTAAGGACTCGTTCCCCACCCACAGGTTTAGTCCCATGTGGGGAACTAATTTCCAGTATACAGGTTTATTATTATTATTTTATTAGTAATTTCCGAACCTGAAGCTTGGATTTCGGTATTGCTAATCAGTTTTGATCAGTATCATCCATCTAGTAATGTGATAACCAAACCCTATATTTGCTAAGTCCCACGCACAAACATAAAGCATAGTAAAAGCTTCAAAAGTCTTTAAAATATTAAACTTTAATTTATTTCAACATTTGTTACAGGTGTCGGAAGACCCATCCAGGACCAGTCATCCACCTTAGTGATAACCCTCTAGATCCAAGCAAAGTGAGTATCTATACATTTATTGTTGTTGATTGATTAACTGGTGCGGGATATTATCCCGATAGGGAAATTTCCTGCGGTAAAACGTTAAACACTGAAGGTAAATGAGCACTCCCATGTTTTTATTGTTAGAATTTCCATGTTTCTAGTTCGCGTTCGATAGTGTGAATGAGACATAGTTGATGAATGAGAAACGAGTGTGAGATGATTGTGTCGCTATCTTGTAGTCTTGCTACTGACTAAGGCTGACATGTTCCTTAGACAGGACTGTTAATTAATAGCCCAACAGTCAATGGCAAATATCTAAGGGATCTACAGTTTAACGTGGAGTCTGAACCACTGCCTCTAGTATAATTATGAGGATTGTCTCTTTTGATGAACGCAGTATTCAATAGTGCGGACGTTAATCCACACAAGAGAAGTGACCTCCAAGTAACTGGATTACAGGACACGCCACCGCCCAGAGAGAAAGGGATGAGGTAAATAAGTAAAAATGGATTCAACCTTACAATTGTCAGACCCATAACTTGCAAGAGTCTGAGTTCTCGGGCTTGGCCTCGAGTCTTTTTGCCACTCGGACGTTGAAGTACACTGTCTCCAATTGTGACAAAATTCTTTAGTGTACCTAGTTTGGTTATCTAGACTGTTAATGTCACCTTTAATCCCATGAGAGTGTACTGGTAAATACGTATTAGATTAGATTAGATTTTTGAAATGGCGGCCATACTACAAGGTAGGTTTTTAGGTTTTTTTATTTTAAGCCAAGTATGAATGAGAATTGAGTGTAAGATGATTGTGTTACTATCTTGTAGTCTTGTTACTGACTAAGGCTGACATGTTCCTTAGACAGGACTGTTAATTAATAGCCCAACAGCCGATGGCAACTAAGGGACCTACAGTTTAACGTGGAATCCGAACCACTGCCTCTGAATTACGAATTGGTCTAATTATGAGGATGGTCTTTGCGGATTTACGTAGTATTCAATAGTGCGGACGTTAATCCACACAAGAGAACACTACACCCACCAACCATTGTTCACAACTATCCACAATTCGTGACCTCCAAGTAGCTGGATTAAAGGATGACACCACCGTCCCAGTCCATATTTAAGCATTTACATGTTGTAACACACTGTAGAATCAAGTTGAGTGTGCAAATGAAGTCGCACCTCAATCAGACGGTTATGTGTCCTGTAATCCAGCTACTTGAAGGTCATGAATTGTGGATATTTGTGAGCGATGGTAGGTAGGTGGATTAATGTACTATTGAATATTACGTTAATCCGTGAAGTCTATCCTCATAATTAGACTAGTTCGTAATTCCGAGGCAGTAATTTGGGCTCCACGTTAAACTGTAGGTCCCTTAGATATGCCATTGACTGTTGGGCTATTAATTAACACTCCTATCTGAGGAACATGTAACCCTTAATTAGTAACAAGACTACAAGATCGCGCCACAATCAGCTTACACATATTTCTCATTCACAGTTGGCTTAAAATACCTACCAGGGTAGGTCCCCATTTCAACTAACTAACTAACCAATTCCCTATGTGCTCAAAACAATAAGTTTTTATTCGTATTATAATCGTGAGACACATACTAAGTGGTTATTTTAAGGTTATGAGCATAATGGATTTTATCACTTGTAGCTTTTTTGGCAAAGAACAGCTGATTCATTTGCCAGGATAAGCATCGAAACATCACAAGCTTGTGTCGAATAGATCAAATCGACGACAGATTATGAAGCTGGCAGGCAGTTGTTTACTTTGAAAACTAATCGCAAAGGCTGATTACCGATTTATGACGTTAAAGGAAGTTAGCTCTTTTGTCAAAATGTGATTATTTTTTAGACTTGTATGTCATAAGAGTGATCCAAGCTCGCTCAGGACGTGGCGTGGTGATATCGACAGTCGCAGATGTATCGTCAGAGCCACGCCATTCGTCAAGGAGACAGCCGTCATTTATTTACCTGGGAGAACGCTTAAGGAATAGAACTCTCTTTTTGCTTCAGTGATTGCCAAGAGAGACTTTTGAGTGATGAGCGTTCGAGGTTTCAGTCATATATTCTTTAACCTCAAAGTCATCACTAGCTATGTCGTTTTAAAATTTTTGAGAATTTTTGGCACTAGATTTGTTTTTTTCTATAACCAATAAATATTTTAGTGGTTTATATTTGTTTTATTTTTAACAGTGGGCAGCTTAGAAGTGATATGCTCACTTCATGATCTGAAGGTCGCTGGTTCGATTCCGGACCCAGTCGTTTATTGTAATTGGGCCTAAATACACTAAACCTGTCTAACAAAGGTAGTGGCAAAACCAGGGTTTGGACCGTTCTCTTTTAAAACAAAAAATATAACACTAGTGTCAATTAACTCAATAGGTCTACGCATTCAAAATTTTGATAAATATCATAGGTACTAAGAAAAAGTTAGTCCCTTTCAAAATGGTTTTTATAAGATCCTAAAGTAAACTTTGTTTATGGACAACTCTCTCTACTATTTATAAACTGCACTGTACTTTTCGGTCTTATGAACTTATCTGGGTAGGTAATTTTAAGCCATCCGAGATAATTTTCACATCTTATAGTGAAAAATTTCCAAAATTTTGATATTTATATCCCTATAAAATACTAGAAGAGTGATAAATTTCTGTTAAACCATGGTGGATTTTTCACCATGCCGATTAACTTATGCAAAGCAACGCAAACGACAAAATTTTTATTTAAACTCCATAATATGTTTTGCACCTGATCAGAGCTTAGGTCTATTAATCGTCTGTATTCCTGTGAAAAATATTCTCCGTTCAAAGTATTGTAAATAGAAGATCAGGCGTCAGTGATCAATGAAGTGTCATTTATTGGGGTTGTGGATATATTCATACGGTCGGAGCTGTTGAACTGATAAATGTGGCTTTTGGTTCACCCTTCCATATCTCTGTTAAAACAAATTTATTAGCTCGTGGTAATTTTTTTGCATTATTTATTTGGTTAAGTGTGTAATTATTTTACTCTTTGGCAAAAACAAGGTTATGAGAGGTATAAGTAATAAAATGTTCATGACTATTAGCGTTTATTTACTCTACGCTATTGATGATTTGCAGCGAAAATACTAAAATCCTACTGAAGATATACTGAAAGTATTTAGGTTTGATTTAAGGGAACATGCACGTCCCTATAATCCCCATGTTTTAAAAAAAAAGTAAAAAAATGTTTTTAAATTAAAATTACCAAATTTTAGGTATATTTTAAGAAAAAAACCAAACACACTATCCATATGAAACTTTTTGGGCTTGTTAATCATAATTCTGAAAGAACTTTAATGAGCAAAAATTTAAATGGTAAAGATTCTAATGTAAATTTTAATTGTATATACTTTTTGAATTTTCATTTTGATTTTTTCTTACGAATTAAAAACCATGACAGATAAGAGATTTCTGGTTCATAATTTTATCACAGAAGGAGTCATGAACCCTGTAAAACAATCCATGGATTATTGGCTGTGTAAAGTGTACCTAAATGGATATGGATATCTTAGATCTTGGGGTGTGTTTGCAATTTTTAGGATGAAAATTTGAAATGGGTTCCCATAGAAACTACTAGAGCTTTTTGAATTTTTAATATATAAGATTAAGAACAGATATTTAGAAGAACTGAAAACATTATATTTGACATATCCATTATCTAACCAATTTATTTGCAGGAGCACATAACAATAATTAGTCTTTGGTATCAAAATAATCAGGATTAAACAGAGAACATAGTACTGTATTAGTAAATAAAAAAATATTTCATGAATAAAATTGTTGAAGTTAATTTTTCCTTAATTCCACTAAATAGGTGGTATCAATTTATCTTGCCAACACCTATAAGAAGATAACATGAGTTAAGAAAATTATAATAATCTAAGCAAAATTAAATTCCATGATGCCCTTGTGGGCACTGTGTGTCTGAAGTATTCAAGGTGTGAAAATATTTTTTTTATTTTGTTCACAGTGTAAATGAGAAATAAGAATAGTGGGAAGGGCTCTAATGAGTATGCATAGCTTTGTGTTCGGCAATGTAGTGATAAGCACAACCGTTTGAAACCCCTAATCAGTACAGCCGATTGAGTAGGTTGCAGTTTTTAAAATCGGTGGAATAAAAACAGTCAGTCATAACAGAATTACTATATTGTCATTCGTTCAATAATTGAATTAATAAATCGATTGTTCGTCTGAATTCAATTCCGTAGTCTGTAAAAGTTTCCTTCAAAACCTTTCCTGTCTTAACAGGAGTAGTGTGGTATTAAGCTTTTGATGATAAAACAATACCTACTACTGTCTGAATGTTTAGCTAAAATATTAGTAATAAAACGATAAATTACTTCTTCATGAACAGATTTAAATCTGTTTTTAATCCGTTTCTAGTGGATAGAACGTTATCACCCGTGTATGAGTGGAAACAATTGAATATGTTCTCCTAAGTAGTTTAAATCGGTGGATCATTCGACTGAAAAACCCCCGATTGAACAAATTTATTCGACTGATCATTCGGTTGTTCTCAGCGGTAGGAGCCAGCTCCTATGATGGCGTGTTGCCCGATCAACCATTGTAGTGTTGAGATTTACGATTCGATCTTTTCCAATTCATCAGGTTCCGTGTTAAATGACCCTCGGGAAAGGCATTTCCTCTTAGTTTACTTCCTTAAAAGTTTGTTCAAGTCGTATGATCTTTTGATGAGGTATTTTACCTAATTTTAGTTTGTTTCAAATTTCGACTTAATTACTTACCATTATCTTTGACTATCCATTTTAAATTGATTAGTGAAAGCTATTATTCTTCATCTGTAATGTAACTGATGGATAGTTAATAACTTCTAAGGCGACGGAATAAAATATATATTATATATGTATACAGTCCTGTATAAGTTTTTCACAATAATAGCTGTTTTGACAAATTACACGTCATTTAGGAACAGCTGATAAAGAACGTTCAGGACCATGAATTTAGAAAGCAATGAAAAAGAAGAACAAAGTTTCCTGTTTGTTACAATAATTGGATATGGCTGCCGTCCATAGTTCCCAGTCCAGTACCAGTGCGAGTTAATTAGTTGACTTTGATAGCTAAAATACAGTTCAGAATTCGGTTTTTGTTGGTGATAAAGTGAAGCAAGTGTTATCGGGATATCTTTTTCACAATAAATTTAGTCTGTGGTTTCTTTCGAGATATCATTTCGTAGATACATTTCACGAAATCAGTTAATTGTGAAATTCGTTTAAATATTTTTCTAGGCCTAAGTGGTAAGTTAGGTCTACAGTTTTCTTTCATACTGTGAATCCTACAAATATGGCTTATTTTCCGTAGAGTTTGATTGAGATGAATGCAATAGGTGAGAGACAGCCAACACGATCTCATAGTTAGTAATAGGATTGGAACCAATTAGCCTGATTTATTAAAATATCAAACTACTTATAGGGCATTCCCATCCCTGGAAATGTCCATCATTTCCATTATTGATAGTGATTAATTGTGAAACTGTTGCACTGTCTAATAATTGTGTTTACTATTGCAGTCCATTTTTAATATGTTTGAATATATGTCTAGGCCTGTTATAAATTTCATAACACTTATCATAAATTGAATTACATATAAGTTAACAAATTTAAAAATTGTTAAAAGCTCCTAAACTAACCACACTAAAATTCCAAATTTAATTGTACTTTCTAAAGTGAGAGTGAGTTACATTATAGAAGCCAACATTTAGTGTATTGTTTCATTTATTTGTTTTTATGGTTAGTGAAGCAAAACAAGACTGATTTGCATTAATTTTTGAATTCTTTGTACATTACCAAAAGAATGTTTTTGAACACAAAAGTTGTACAACGATATCTCAAGTACAGACCTAACTTAATTATGAGTAGCCTACAGTTTTTCACAGATCTGTGATTTGATTAAGGACATGTGGCGCAGGATGTTAAATCTGAAGGTGAGGATTGGTTCCTGGGAAAGATAAAAGTTATCCAGCGCAAAGCTGAAACCTTGTTAACAGGGTGAAATAGTTTGAAAAGAGAGCTTTAGGAAGAATTCAAAAGCCTCTCACGTGTCTGTGATATTTAATCAAGCTGATATGAGTCTGGCGTTGGATGCAAACATTCCCCCGGTGTATTTCAAGTTTTTGTCTTAATAAATATTAATACCTCAGGTCTTATTTGGATTATATAAATGGTACCATATCAATGAATTTAAAGGGAAAGGGAAACTTAAATGAAATAATTCTTAGTAGTAAAACACAATAATTCTTGGTAACACATGTAGTACCATAACACAAAGATCTTCTATTTCCGTTCATATACTTTCAAATAATTCAATGTTTAAAAAAATATTAAAAAAATTCTCTCAAAAACTTCATTTCTCAAAGTTAACCAAACCTACTACAACTCTCGGGAGTATTACAGAACTTGACTTCGCTTAAGGTAGTTAGCTACATATTTTGATTGATTTTTATTGGGTGATGTCAGAAATAGATTAGGCCCTATGAGGTAAAAGTTTTAAATTAAGAATGAATTGATAAATTTTGTATTTTCCCTTAGAATATGATAGGACACACCTGATAGGCAATGTACTCTGTTTACAACTTATAATTCACTCTATGTCCGTTTGTTGTAGACTTGTTCAAAATACTAGGCCTACATTATTTAGTTGTCTGGGTGCTTTTTGGGAATCATTTTGAACTTGAGTCTGAATAAAGTTTAATTTTTCAAACAATGAAATTTTCTTCCATAGGCTAAGTGGGTATATTACGTCTTTTTTATTATAGGCTATGTATATTCTACACCAGTGGAATCTTGTTTTGTAAGACATTTTCAAACCCAGATTGTACTTAGCCATTTTTCATAAATTTAAATGTTAAAAAAGTGGTTTTTAACTATATGTCTCATATTATCTCATTTTTAGAAATTAATTAGGTCCATCCTGGTAGGAAATAAATTAATTATTTAAAAGTTTATTACAAAGAAAAGGACAAGATTCTACGAAATGCTAGTGGTAATTTAGCGAAGTCGCAGGACAAACAAAACACATTAGGGAGAGTGCAAGGACACAGGGCGAATGTTTGTCTCCGGAATTGACTGTGAGTGGCCGTTGTTGACTTGTGGCCCGAGTGGCTTGAACCCTCTCGGTGCAGCCACTGACCTTAGGTTTAAATTCTTCCCCATATGACAAAGTTGGGTGCAAACAAAATTAGCCTACTATTTGTTCAGTATGAAATTCTTATTTTCCATTACTTTACTGTCGATATTTGTTGGTGGTGAAATGTGTGGTTAACCCCGTTCTCTAATATGTCGTAGAATTTCAGTTTATAATTAGGCCCTACCTTTCTGAAATGGCTACATACTTTTAAATACCGATATGTTTATATTTGGTTAGGCCTATATCTGGTCATAATGTATTAAAAGAGCAAAATAAATAATACATGTTAATTTATTCATAAATGAAACAGTTAGACCAACTCACCAAATGAACAGGATCATAAATTTATCTTTTACAATATTTAATTTTACAGTAATTAGAATTAGAATTTTAAGTAAAAAGTTAAAATATTTTTTTAAGTAACTATTTTCTGGACAATTTTTTTAAACCCACACTACACTACTACACACGGTATGGCAATTGATTGTTTTTGTATTATTATACATTAGGCCTAGCAACTATTTATTGAACATGAAAAGAACTCACTATTTCAATGCTTCTCAGGACTAGACAAAACTTTATCCTGTCACTAGACTAAAGCTTTAAATCATTACTCAAGTCTCTAATATTCACGATATTCAAAATAATTTTCCTCACCCCCGGTGCACTTTCCAAAATCGCTGCGAAGGTTTGAGAGACTGTTTAATACTCGAGAGCAAGGATAGATTGTATTGAAACTAAAACGACAGGCCGCAATTCATGAGCCAGCAACAATGAGTTAGGCCGTGGTGTAAAATATCCCCGTCAATAGCAGCATGATGTATGAGGGGGTTGGCGCTCAGCCACACACCTCCCGACCTGGAAACACCCTTACTTTCTGTATTATTTTGAGTCAGTTCATATTATCCCACTTACAAAGAACTCGTAATTGGGTATTTTAAGGTGAAGGATGAGTTTGATGAGTGTAATCGATTCGAAAAGAAAGAACTGTAGCTTTCTACAGATAAAAACCAGCTAATTCATTTGCCAGCATTGTTAATTAGTTGTCCAATAAACAAAGATATAACTGGTTCCAGTATTGAACCATTACAAAATTGAGTCTAGATTTTGCTCAGGTCGAACTATTGATTGATTCCTCGAGATTAAATTAATTTCCAAATGATAATGAATAATATAGGCCTGTTACAGATCTAGTACCAATATTTTTAAGTGTGGATAAAGTTAATTTCTCTTGTCTTGATAAAAGAATTACGTACACTGGAGAAAATCGCCACATTATTTTCTTCCTGGTTTAAAACTATTTTTAGAATTTTGTGATGCCTGTTCCAGTTTCCCACAATTTTTATTTTAGAAATAATTTACGTCAAGTTCTATACGTAATACAGCATGTTTGGTAGATGAGAGGGTTTTCACAAATTTTTACTGATACGACTTCTGTAGTAATTATGAAAGAAATCATCTGTTACTAGAGACATTACTAGGTAAGTAGCATGATCCATCCAACAGTGGTGATAAATGAGGGCACACATAGCGAGTTGGCAAACTAACAAACTTCTGGTTTCTTAATACTTCTTCGCAAGAAGACGATCGTGTTTAACGTGATAATTAAAAAACTAAATGTTATACCAAAATTGATTTTTTCCAATTCCTCATTGACACTATATTTCACTTATTACATCAATTGATTATCAACATCACTTATGAAAAAGTTCTTACTAAATGGAAATTATTATTCAATGGCTGCATTGTCTGTAGATATTTGATGTTTTAAGTTAAAGGCTGTTCTTGTTTAATTCCAAAGAGTGTGGGTTGCGTATTTAATTTTAATACGACGGAAGTAAGTGATTTTTCTATAAAATTTCGCTAAATTATAAATTTTAGAGCAGATGGGTAAATTGTAATTTCACTAATGCTAAAATCTAGGATTGATTATGCCCACTTGTCATTAACAATTGTTTTTAACTGGTCACACATCTTGGTTAACTCTTTTCTCAAATATATAAACCGATATTTGTTTTTTTAGAGAATTTTCTATAGGGATGAAGCTATTTTGTTAGTTTGTTAGGCCGCTACTGCCTCCGATGGTGCAATTCTTGCACCGCCAATTCGGTGCGCGGTTTCATTTTTTGATGTTTGGCTGTGTTTCGGTTAACGGGTGTTTCGGATAATCGACGCTCTACTGTATTAGAATTGTACAATGTACGCAATTTACGTACAATGTACGTAAATTGTACGTTACACCTTTGCTCATAAAATACCTCCACCTTTTTATTGCTATTTAAAACAATCAGCTAATTCAGATTTGTTCGTATTCATGAGCTAATAATCAGCTTATTTTATTTTCTTCCTGGGATAGAAATACGTTTTGACCTTATAATGTATGTACTGTAAACTATATGCTATGTATAGATGAATAATTAATTTATTCCCGTTTGGTGTGTTCCAGCTGCTGATAGGCTATGAGTCAGGCCAGCTGGTATTATGGGACCTGCGGACGCGCATGGCCGACTTCCGGTGGCACAGTGCCGAGCCACTCAAGTCCGTCACGTGGCACCACGAGGGCAAGCAGTTCATGTGTTCGCACACAGATGGCTCTCTCACCACGTGGAACGTTCGTGCCAGCCCCAAGCCTCTTAACATCTCCTTCCCTCATGGTGAGATAACCTACCGCTAGTTGATATTATGTGCCTGAATGTTGTGAAAAACTTACTGATCACAGCTTTAGGGAAATGTTTCCGAATTTTATCAAATTGATAATAAGCAACATATTTCCAGTGTAGCATCTACAAAACAATATGGTACACAATAAGCTTCCTCTTGTATTGGGAACGTAAGTCTTGCTTATTTATTTTTGTTAACCCTCAAACGGTTTTACCGTCGATTAATCGACGCCACCGCCGGTCGTCGAAGGTTCACCGTCGATCAATCGGTAAGCTTTTACAAAAAGCAATGGTGTGAATACATTTTCGGTTAAAACTATATTGAATATAGTATTATTGTTTTCTACAGATCATACGCTTTCCGCCGAGGTATGTTTCGTTTTGTTTACTCTATGCGTCAGAGTTCTTTGTTAGTTAAAACATCGGTCTTCAGTTGCGCGGTTATGTCGCTTTGTTTACAATGGTAGCGTTACACGTTCTCGTCGCGTTTGTATGGTGTTCTGATGTTAATTTCACAATTTTAAAATTAATAGCAGTGACTTAAGTGTATAAAACTATATATTTTTATTTTCCTTATTAAATTTTGAAAAACTTGGCTATCTTCAATTTTTGACTGGTATTTATTTACTGTGTTTTGTGGGGGAGAAAACTTTGAGAAATCTTTAGAAAAAATTTTTTTTATCAATTTCATTTGGATACACCCATCAAAACCAAAATAAAAATAAAACATATTACTATTATCCTATAGATAATTTAATTTCAATTAAAATGGTGTATAAATGGTTAGTTAGTTATAATGGTGTATATTATATAGTTACTATATTTTTACTATTTTATGTGAATTTTTTAGTAAAAGCCTGCAAAAGTGCCAAAAAGAGGTGAACCTCAAGGGGTCAAATAGTGAACCGTTGGAGGGTTAAAACTGTCACTGCCAAATTTTAGAACTTTTCAAGTAAACGTTGGTGTTAGCCATTGTAAGACCAAGATATTCATTTCCTGAACTAGAGTTTAGAGTTATTTCACAGTTATATGAGACAATATAATTAATTTTGAAGAATATTTTTAAAATTTTATTATGAATGAAATTTCTTAGAGCTACAAATTTATGTGATGATTATTATTTTCCGTTATCAAGGAACTTTATACTTACAACTTATACCTTTCAAACTAATCTTCATTTGTCGTTTGGATGTTAAAAGCTCGTTGTACAGTTCAGGAGGCAGGCACTAATTAGTTTCATATTTTTTCTTTGTGTGTAATGTTTTTTAACGTTGCAAAAAACTTACTGTACCACAGTAATTTTTTTTCCATTTGTAAAACCTAGACTCTATGTAGTTATGTCCACAATGTCAGATATGTGATAAAGAGGCATTTCTTTAAAAATTTAAATCCATTTTATTTATAGACAGGCCAGCTTAATAGCTGTGCAGAATAAAACTTTTTAAATAATGGATTATGATAATAATCTAATGTAGACAAGACAGTGAAGACGCAATATTTATAACGTAAGCAACATTATTGAAGAGGTTTTAGCCCCAGATCTGTCGGTGACAACCTGACGGATGCCGCAAGCTACATAAACATTGTTATTCGTGTTTCCAATTTATATTTCACTACACAATTCCATTTAGTTTTGTATAAGAAATAGGAAAACCAGTATCGTTCATTGAAAATGTGTATTTGTACTTCTGATCTGTAATGTAGCTTTAATTTGATATATAGCTTCATAGCAATATATTAAACACTATAAAAAATGTATTCCTGATTTTAAAATCCTAATTTGTAATTTTCTTGTATTTTTAATAATTAATATATTTTTGAATATCAAAATTTTTGGAAGACATTTTTATTTTCTTTTAGCACTTGTTTAGCTACATAAATCTACTACTTTTATTAAAAGGGATAAATACAATTTTGTAATTCCTAAATTAAACCATAAAAAGCAAATTCCTCAGAAATCAGAATTTTAACAAAGAGAAATCTACATGTTTAAATAGAAGGAAAGTAAAATGTTGAAGCAATCACAATTTTGTTGTTTGCCCAATTTAGCAGTCTTTGTTCGCTTAAAGTAACTGTGAAACGAATTGTTAAAAACATCTGTGAAGAAAAGAAATTAGTTGTACAATCGTCCTTTAAATCTGGAATTCTTTCTCCCTCAAAGGAATTTTATTCGCTCTCACTGAGGATAACTCTTTTACTTAAAATCCAACCTCGTCGAAGCTGATACTGTATCTGTGTTTCCTCACAAACTTATACGGTTTTAATGCTCGCTTTGATGTTGCAATATTTTGTTTATTGTTCCCTTTGTTTTCAGCGAAAACGAATAAAGATGGAAAACTGGAAACCTGTAAACCGATACAAAAAGTGGAATGGAAGTTATCGAGATCGGGGTGAGAATGCTATATTTTAATCTAATGATATGGTTTATGGTAGAATTATATATAGTAATTATTGTGCCTATAATATTGTGATTCTTTTCTTGATCTTAAATTAGTTTTGGAAAATGGATAATTTTTAGTTTCATTTCATTTAAATCATGGTACAATAAATACTGCCTATGTGTTCGTTGTTAGCTTTAAATGTTGGGTTTTTTAACTTTTGGTGTTTAAAAAAAGTTCATATTCTTCAAAATTCAAAACACTGACCCAAACTAGTTACTCTTACTCTCTTACTCCTGTGGCCATGTAAACCCAAGATGGTTTTTGCCTCGCCAACGACTCGCCTCCATTCTTCTCTATCTTCTGCCAATTCCACTGTTGCTCCCAAAAATCTTGTGTCCTTTAACACTTGATCTCTCCACCGCAGTCTCGGTGTTCCAAGAGGTCTTTTACCATCGGGCCTGCCGTTGTAAACCTGTTTCATCAAGCTGGAGTTGTCTCTTCTCAATATGTGGCCCAGCCACCTTAGGCGCTTGCTTTTTATTAACGCAACTATGTCCGGCTCATGATAGCTCTCTCTCAGTTCTCTATTTTTCCTGATTCTCCAAACTCCTGCTTCATAAATAGGTCCAAATATTTTTCTTAGAACTTTATTTTCATAAGTTATAAGCTTTTTTTCTGAAGATTTTGTAAGTGCCCAAACTTCACAGCCATACAGAATTATTGGTTGTAATATGGTCTTATAAATTCTGATTTTTGTCGTCTTACTTAGTAGTTTGCTGCTCAGCAGTTTGTTCAAACCCCAATAGCACCTGTCAGCTGTTTTTATTCTATTAAGAATTTCATTTTCTTCCTTATTCCCTTATTCCCCTTCTTCCCAAAATAGTTTGGAAATTGAAAGTGAATATAAGTGAAGGGTGTTTGTGATGAATTTAATGAATTCTATAGCTGACAAATATCAGCTGAATAATATGCCAAGATCATTAATTATGTTATTCAGATTTTTTATTTTGGACATTTTCCAACACGATAAGTTGAGCAAAGTTCTGTGACGTTTCCGGGATCTGGAATTTGATCCTTCCTCAGGTGAGGTGGAACATAGAACAGTGTGTGAATATTGTTGCTTGGAATTTTTCATATTTTTTGACTGCTGTAAACATTTTTGTTTTCAGTAATAATCCGAATTATATACTAATTTTTTATGCTCTAGGCTCCAACTCGCATGAGGATGAGGATCTGATTCCAGATACCGAAATCTTGTGAAACATTACAAGCATTAAAAATGTAAATGACATAAACCCACCATTACCATCAGTGAATTTCAAAGAATCGTTAATTAATAGCCCATTGATCAAGGCAACAGTGTCCAGTATTTAACTATACCAGAGTCCCAATAAACCAAACCCCATAAATCCGAACTACCGGCTAATCCAAACTACTTGATGTGGGAAAAAGGTTACTGAGTTTTAATTAAAAACGAAGCAATGCAATTTAAACTTACTTTTTGGAGCATAAAAATTCAGTTATCGTCTTTTTAACAAATCTTTTCAACAAAGAAATCCTGCTAGCCAATGCAAAGTTGCACAATCGTCCCATAAACGTCACATGCGGATGTAGCAGTACACTTTTGATCGAGATAGGCTAGGGTGATGTCTACCTACGTTCACAGTACATCACAATAGACTCGATTCTCAGGGTCCTACTCCTTATCATCGTTTTTCGGCCAACTACTTTTCGAACATATTTGAGTTCATCTCCAACAATGACTGTGATCGCATAAAAAGTAAGCCTAGAGAAAGTGCTGTTTTATCATAGTTTGTTTTTATGTTCCAATGTGTGTGTCATATTTTATATTTCTAATAACGAGTTCATAACGGATAGAACGTTCCTGCAGGAACACGTGATGCCGTTCAGGCAAAAATGTAGTGGACAAACCTATGTGTGAACTGAGATGAGACGTAAGTTAATTGGGCTAAATATACAGTTCAGATCTAAAATAACAGATTTTATTAGTACTTTTAGTGTAAATTTACACTGAATTTCTGGATAATCTAAACAGGGTTCGGTCGCAATTAGTTCGGATTACCGGGACTCTGGTTTGTCACAAAATTACCGTATCCAGTGGCTGTACCATAGATCATCTATGACCGCAGTGTCTACACAACTTCGCGTAGCCTCTTAATCCTATCCTGATAATGTCGACAATGTTTACAGAGAGGCGTACGTGATATTCTCAGGCGGCCTGACGTACGACAAGGCAGGTCGCACGCCGAGCATAACGGTGATCCATGGTAAGACAACAACTGTTCTGGAGATGGAACACAACGTCGTAGACTTCATAACGCTGTGCGAGAGTCCGTGGGTCAGTGGTAAGTGTCATGCACACATAAACGTGTTCACATGTCAAGGGTTTTCCATTCAGGTTATTGGCTTTGGTGTGTACAGTGGTGCAGTATGTGCAATGTGTAAAGTAAAACACAAATGTATTTATCTACATACAGAAACATTAACATTGCATAGTTTCTTAACACAAACGTTAACATAGAAAAGACAAAAATTTAACTGACAGAGATTGTATCAAAATATATGATTGTTTTTACTTTACCAGCCTGCTCAATTCATTTTTGATTTGAACCTTCATGGAGCACTAAAAATTTGATAATGATTTTTGGATTTTTTTAATGAGAAATTTGACAATGTTCTAATTAGAAGATGAATAAAATACAAAAGTACCAAGATGTTTGTTGGTATTATCTATTTTAAGTTATGCAATGTAATGAACTACATAATACGAGTTATTTATCAGACATTTAAATATGTGGAGGAATTAATTACTCTTAATATTTAGTAAATTGGGTAAAATAATACAGTATACTGTACAAAAACCCTTTGATAATATTATCTTAAAATACAACAATAGGTGGATGACTAGATTGCAAAATAGAAGTCGAATCTCCAAAGGAAGGAATCTTAGTCTCCAAAGGATGGCACCAAGGGTTCAGAAGTCAGAAAACAACGTAGTCTAGTAATAAGATGGGGAAAGGATGAGCACTGTATCCTTTATGCTATAAGCTCAGATCCAGTTTCGATAACTGGTTTTGGACGTTGTGTTCATTGAATGCTACCAGTCAATCCAGTTTGAAACAACTTATTTATATATATTGTTTTAGGGTATTTTGACAAAAAGACATCAAAAATTAGGGTTAACCCTAATGCAGCACTGCAGCATAAGTTTCAGTAGCATGTAGTTTAAAAACACTTTCCGATGACCCACCACGAGGTTTTTGCAACTTTACTTGGTTGCAAAAACGCAATGTAAACAGGTACCAAGCGGACATTTGATACTGCAGAGCATGTGGCGTGGATGTAGTTTGATAAAAATTCATTAGAATACAGCATCAAATGGTCTGTCACTTCTCACGGTCAATGTAACAGTTTTAGCTTGAGAAAAAACTAGCAGATGTGAGAGAACGCTAAGCTATCAGCAGATAGAGCTGTGCAGCTCTATCTGCTGAGAAAGTCAAATCCGTCTAAACACGGGTGTCGCGGTTACCGTGACACGGGTGTTGCACGTGTTATTCTGGGTGTCGCAACACCGAGCACAGAATACTACCACAGATAAACGTGTGGGCTTAAAATTTGACAATTTTTTTCTTATTCAAAGTGTATTAAACTGTAAGGATCAAGAGAAAAGGTTGAATTAAAGAAGGATTTAAATTATTGAACTTTCTCTGTACAGTAAAACTTCACAATAACTCTGCACCCGGTAACTCAATAGTCTGTGCAACTTGACAGTCAAAACACTTAATCTGACAAAATGCCTTTATCTTGTACTAGTGCGTTAGACTTTTCAAGGTCGCGGAACGACTAAAACAAGCCGAGATAGACAGGCGATCTATTGCGCACCTATAGACTGTTTCAATGTCAAAGACCCAGGCATAGTAGGGGGTGGGGTAGCTCACTATTGATTATTTTTTCCCAGAAATAATTCTGAATTTGTTGCATCATTAAAAGAAAACAATCATTAATTAAGCATTTTTCAGAACATGTAGTTTTAATTATTGAATATTTGAAATTTCAATAAAGGCTCAGTATGTAACAATACTCATATAAGTACAGTAGAACTTGGATAATTCGAACCTCAAGGGACCAGAAAAAAATTCGAATTATCCAAAAATTTTAATTAGAAAAGTTTATGCAAGTGGTTGAAATAAACAATCAAACATCAGGTTTTAACATTGTACATTAAAAAAGTTAGGATATTGAAGATATTATTGATTAAAAATCCTAATTTTTGTTAAATGTCAATAATGTGTTTGGAGGGATCCCGAAACTAGCTACTGTATTACAAACTTTTTCAAATTCCTTCCCTACCTCCTTGATCGCTGCTATTTATTCTTGCAACGTCAGAGATTTGTAGGTTCGACGAGGTAGCTTTGACGAAGCCATCATACGTGTTAACATGAAAGCAGACGACGAATATCGGAACAAACCACCACCGATGATACACACAGATGTCAATGTTGTGATTTATGAGCAGTAGTGGACTAGCGAGTGGGGAGTGGGGTGGGCACGTTGATCTAGCTAAAAATAGTCTGAGGACAGGAAGCCCGAACGTCGTTTCCTGGAAAATCGCACACAATGTCTTGTTCACTTATACACACACTATAGATTTCCGCTGTAAAAACTTCGAATTATCCAAAATATTATTCGAATTAACCAAGATATTTTAACATTGTTTTTGTACAAAATTCTAGGGACCAAGACAAAATTTCGAATTAAAGAAGTTTTCGAATTACAGAAGTTCGAATTATCCAAGTTCCACTGTATTGTTCTGTAATAAATTGATATGTGAAGCTTGAATTTGTTAGGTATTAATGAATGAAAAAGGTACCTATGAAAAATTGCAATTTTCTAGATGACTTGAAAACCTCTAGGTCTGCATAGTGTCGAGTTAGTAAGGTTTTACTGTTTTAGCGAATTTCCCATAGGGAAGAAGCTATTACCTTAGGTCTCATGGTAAGACTTAAGCCCAGGACCATGTTATTTTTTCGTCTTTAGGTGCCCAGAGACCAAAAACAATAGTCGTTAAAATTTTTATGAGTATATATATATATATATATTTATCTTCTTGTTTAAGGTAAGGAGGGCTACTATTATAATTGTTACTAATGTAAAAAACAATTTACAATGCAATACAAGGCAATGGGATCACCTCTTTCAGGTCTTCTAGCTGATATTTATATGAATAATTTAGAATCGGAAAAAATAATTAATAATTTGAACCCTTACAAAAACAACATAATATACTGGTACAGATACGTAGACGACATAATTTGCCTTTTCGATGGATCAGAAGAAGAATCCGACAACCTTTTAAATTATCTGAATTCAATCTCAAACACAATAAAATTTACAAAAGAAACACAAACCAACACAATTAACTTTCTGGACATTACAATAATCAATGAACATTCAAAACATACTTTTAAAATCTTTAGAAAGCCAGTCGCAACAGATTGTATAATCCCAGCCAATTCCAACCACCCTTGGCAGCAAAAGATGTCAACATTTCACACCATGATACATAGACTTGTCAACATCCCAATGAAAAAATCAAATTTCAATGAAGAAAAAGACACAATAAAATACCTTGCTATTAAAAACGGATACAAACCCACCCTAATCGACAATATGATGAGGAAGAAATTAAAAAAGATTAAAGAAAACAAACAACAACCTGTAAACCAACAATACGAAAACAAACGAAATCCAACATATATATGTTTACCGTACAACACAAAATTTAACAGAGCAATACGTAAAACATTTAATAAAACTAACTACAGAATGAGCTTCAAAACAAGAAATAACACCTTTGACCTTATCACTAAAAAAATAAACAGAACCACTCACACTACCAATAATTTTGACAAATCAGGAATATACCAAATAAACTGCCCACAATGTGACATGTTTTATATTGGACAAACTGGCCGAACATTCACAACCAGATACAAAGAACATGTACAAGCTTTTAATTCAAAAAACTACACAAGCATGAAATCAAATGTAGCCGAACATATGATAAAGAACCATCACAATTTTAAAAGTTTACAAGATGACCTTGATATAATTGAATTTGGAACAAAGAGCACGAAATTAGACGTAAAAGAAGAATTACACATTTTCAAAAACTACAAGACACAACCCAACAGGTTAATTAATAAAATGCAAACACACACAAAAAATATTATATTAGAAAAAATTATACAACTACACCCCAGGACTACATGAAAATCAGCTGCTGATAAAGATATCAAACATTTATTTACATTTAACAATAATTTTAATATAGGTTAAGTGAACTTATGAAAATGTCCTTAGGGTACGAAACATGTCGGTTTAATAAATTTCAATAAAAAAAAAGGGTACTGTGTTTTTAAATGTTTTTTACATTAGTAACAAATATATATATATATATATATATATGTGTGTGTGTGTGTGTGTCTGTGAACACGATAACTCTCGTAAAAATGGTCCGATCAAGACCAAATTTGGTAGAGACGTGTATTCCTACAAATGCTCAGACGAGTTCGTAAACCAGACATATCGGTCAATGGGGGTTTTTGTACCCCAATATGGGTTTTTTTGCGTTTTTCACATGTAATTTTTTAAAATTTCTAATTTTATATTTCACCATTGGAATCAGCTTAAAAAACTACACAGTTAAGTTCCTTAAAGTTTTTCTCTATCTCCAACGGTTACCGAGATATTAAAAAATCTAAACACAGTACGTTGTATTGTGTGGCTCCAATGTTAATCTTATGGAGAATAGGGAAAAATTAATATTTCCTATATTAATCAATATTTTTGGATAAAACTTGATATTTAGCTTCATGTGGTTGAGATCTATCCATTTATGCTTAAAAATCATAGTTTATGTGTTTATCATGGCAGTAAACCTGCATACTCTTTCCCCATATTAATCATATAGGGAATAGGCAAACTCCTTTATTTATGGACAGATGTTAATGAAAGTTGGTATAGATGTTAAGATAAAAATTATTTTTGGTAGAAATTACATGTTAATCTTATGGAGAATAAGTAAATAATTCTCATGTTTATGGACAGATTTTTATAAAACTTGTCATATATTATTATTATGTTATTGATTTGTAACTTCGCTGAGTAAGCAGGTCTGCTGCGACGGGGGTATTTAGATATTGTGAAGGTGTAGCAAATATTGGAATGTGAGTCAGTAGCGTAGTAGGTAGTTTTACTTCTAATAGCGGGGAGCATGTTGGTCTAGCGGTAGAGCGCAGGACTTTGGTGCCCAAGGTCTCGGGTTCAAATCACACCAATCACCAATGGCTTTTCGCTAAGTGATAATGTGATAACCCACTAGATCTAAAAATCTAGAAAAAAAACTTCTAATAGAATTGTTAACACTTATATTTCAAAATGCTGATGTGTGTTGAAATAAAAGTAATTGCTAATTTTGGTGTGATTGTGCAGACATGCAGGAGCCATACGCGATAGTTGTGCTCCTCCACAACGACCTGGTGGTGATAGACTTGATGAGTCAAGGGTTCCCGTGTTACGAGAACCCTTACCCAATGGACCTACACGAATCTGCTGTCACCTGCTGTACCTACCTGGCTGACTGTCCCAGGTAACGTCAACCACATTGCAGTGTATAAGACCTTCAAAATTCTCAGAATCGAAACTCAAAAACTTAAAATGCAAAGAAATTCAAATTGGGTCTCTAGCTAGGTTAGTGTTTTGGGCTTGGGTTCAAGAGGTCTTGGATTCAAATTCCAGGGTGCCCAATCGGGTTTCGACCTCCTTTCCAAAAAAATACTGTGTGATATACCTCCCTAACTCGGTGAAAATGGCTCTTGCATTAATCAAATCAAATCAAATCAAAAATTTATATTAAGGCTTTATATTTATATTATATTAAGGATTTTTATTAAGGCTCTGGCATAGATACAAACAAAAATACTGTTGATATTCTTAACACCATCTTTGTATCTTTACTGGGCATGAGTCGTAATACTTACAAATGGATAATTTTATATACTGGATTATATAAAAATAAATATAAACGTAAGGTGAATAAATATTTTGGCACTGTCACAGTCATTTGTGTTTCCCGCAGTGACCTGATCCCCGCGTTCTACTCAGTTGGCTCGCGCACACAGAAGCGGACAGGCTTCAGCGAGAGAGAGTGGCCCATCTCTGGAGGGGAGTGGAGTCCTACGTCCTGTAGCTATAATGAGATCATCCTCACCGGGTATGTCGTTCGATACCAACCGGCTTATAAACATAAGAGAAATATTTTTGTGCTGAAGCTGGTTTATGGATAATAACTTTCAATGTAAACTTTAGTTGACATTGTGTGTATATTATATGGTAACAACAATTGTTATAAATTGCCATTTGAATGGAAACAGATGATTGGAATGTAACTGTGTTTATGTCTAGGATAAATACCGTACATCAAGAAAACCTTACTGGAATTTAGTCAAATGAGTTTTAATCACTTTCGATTTCAACTATTTACATGAGAAAGAGACAGTAAAAAGGAAGTATATAGTATGTGTTTTTCAACCGTGTGTGACAGCTCGTAACATTTGGTCCACTCGGATAACAAACCGGCTTCTTGCTCTTTTTCTTGATTGTAAAAATATTCATATTTCGTCATTGATGTTTTGTGAATAATTTAAAACATAAAATTAGCATAACAAGAGTTTATGATTTTGAAATTAATTGTTTTATATCTCTGTTTAATGTTATCAAATTTGATTCAAAATATAGGGTGGCAACCATAGGAATACTTTTTAATGTTTTGAAACTATTATAGTGTATGGATTTGGTTTTCAGAGTGTTCATCTTAGTTAAATAATAGTATATATTTAACCCTAGAAGTGGCAAGCTTTTTACTTTTAACTTAACTTTAACATAAAAATAATTACTAATATCTTCTTGAAATATTAAGTAAAAACAAAAAAAGCATAAAACATGCCCCCTTATAACCACTAACCATAAAAGCAAAACAGGTGTCCACTGCAATCCCAACTTAGCCTACAAATACAGTCAACTTCCACTCAAGCTGGCCACCGTTTATTTAAGGTGGGCCCCCCATTCCGCTATACTACAAATTTGCAAGCCAAATTGGGATTGCTCATGGTAGGGATTCGAACTCTAGCACTTCCGAATGGCTAGAACGTTACGCTCGTCAGTGCAGCGCTTTAGCCGTTCAGCCACCAGTGCATAGGAGTAGAAAACGCTTACTTGGTTATAAGACATGCCCGGTGACAGTCTAGTAAACTTCCTGAGCAGTTTCAGTTGCTTGCCCCCAGAGGGCAACACGGTCACAAAGGTGATAAGTTCACTAAAATTGACAGATGCCTCCACCTGCCACTTCTTATTGAATTTGTAAATGCATCGTGAATTACGACTGCCACTTCTAGGGTTGAGATAAATAATACATATCATTTAACATGAATTTGGTTTTAAAATTACCAAAATTAATTTATACTGTCGCTCTGTGTAGAGTGTATTAGTCATGTGAATATTCATTATATTTTAATTGAATTTCATTTTCATCTTCAATGGTGATTTTTAAGCATTAATCTCTGTTCGCAGACATGCCGATGGTAGCATTAAATTTTGGGATGCTTCTGCCGGCACGTTGCAGGTTTTATACAAGCTGAAAACAAGCAAGGTAAATTTATACATCTTCTTGAAAAAATAAGTGAAAGTATCTAAAAATATAAAAGTAAAGTGAAATCTGGAGTCCAAACTCTAGTCAACCTTGTCTCTTGGAGTAATTGTGATGGTCAAAGGAGTTTTAAAATTCAATGAAATATGTTAAAATAAAATAATTATTTTTAAAATTTTAAGTTATGAGTGGAAGATGTATTTTAAGTTTAAATTACTGATATTTGTTGCTTTAAATGTCATGAACACATGAACTCCCAGACCAGTAGTAACTGTTGCGAATGGGTTAGCGAATGATTCAGAAGTTTTGACTGGTACTGTGGATACAACTTAACCTAAATTCGCCTTGGCATTGAGATTCCGATGCAAAACGTGTTTCACCAATTCCTGACTGTCAGTTTATGGTTTTGCTATAGTTATTTGCATCTAAAGCTTTTTATGTTTCCCTACAATGAGCTAAAACTTTATGGTAGTCTTTAAAACTATCAATCGTTTCAAAGGTTTTTGAGAAGCCCCGAACAAAATCCGTCGACGGCTCAGCAGAGGACGACCCGTTCGCAATACAGCTGATATCGCTGTGCCCGGAGAGCAGGAAGCTGTGTATTGCCGGGGCCAGCAGTTATGTTATACTCTTCAAGTTCCGCAAGCTAGAATCTGTTGGTGACACATGCGTAAGTGTTGACAATAGATTTTTTCTTCATTCTGTTTTCATGTAGTTTTGTTACTAAACTATCATTTACTTTGAGAAGTGTTTTACGTTTTACTAAACTGGTCGTGTGTATTTGTTGTAGGCTTAGAAAAATTAATTGTACCTTGTCCTTTCTGATAATTGTCCTCTAATCCTGGTTGTTGTTATTCTTAACCTTGAGACAATGACCCAACTACATGGGTATTGTATGGTGAACATGAGTAAAGGGTGAGTGAGTGTCATGAAAGTAATGGATTTTATGACATGGATTTTTTTCTGACAAAGATCATGTGATTCGTTTGCCAGTGTCATTAATTACCAGCCAATAAAGAAAGGAAACTGGGTCCATTAAATAAAACCTGAAACTTACAGAATAAGAAGTAGATTTTGATCTATTTATATAAATAGATCAAAATCTGCTTCTTGATCACCGTGAATATTCACGGTGATTTGCCGTCACTTCACATAATGGCGGGCGTCAATGGAACGCCATTGTTGTAAGCAAATGGGTTTAGGGGTTAAAAGACTTAAAAATTTATCAGAGAAATATGGTTCTTAGTTTTATCCTATTACTATTTCGGAGGTTAGTTTATCCAAGGTGAATTAGTCTACTTCCTAAGTCTCTCTTTACTATAAGCCTTTCTTTTCAGGGATCACAGAGAAGTATCTTATCAGCTTTGATTACCGCTTGTCCTCCATTTGTTACCTTATTTAGATACATTGAGTTTCTAACATTAGGTATAACTTAACTGCTACTGTGTAATGTAGTCTAACTTGTGTCATTGTTGGTCCGCAGACGCTGGAGATTCCGATAGTGTACGAGGTGAGCGAAGAGCCGGAAGTGTCGCCAGAGTGTGAATACCCTCCTAAGCCCAGTCTCACTGACCCAGACAATAAGAAGGTAACCAATGCTACCAACTTTATATAAATAATATATATTATATAAATAACTTTATAATATCATAAAATATAGTTGGCTGTTGACATTGGCCATTCTGCAACATTATAATAGAATGCAACAAAAAACTTATCAATACAAACCAAAAATATTAAAATAAGAGAGATGGTTAACTTTATGTATTTGGGCGGGGATCTCAGATGTTTACATAGATACTAAACAAAAATTTATTACTTCACGATGATGATGTTATTTTATGGACCACGTCAGTAAAGAATTTGTTACTAAAAATGCACCAAAATTGTTTCATGTTCTGTGTGTGTCCTTGACCTACATTGTAAATTCAGAAAAAACAATTCTTAGGCGTAATAGTATACCGTATCTAAATAAATAACTAAAGGACTTGCTAAAAATAAAACAATTGTTAGATTTTGCACTACTATAATGCAATAGAAAACAAGACATTAAAAACCTGTATAACTATTCAATTATGGATATGTATTCAACTTTACGATGATTCTGCATTTCAAAATGTCACCCTGTATCTTATAAATGAATCGTCAGACAATTGAGAACCAATGTTGTTGCAGTCATCCCTGGAATACACGTTACCTGTCAAAGTGAAGCCTGGGCCGATCAAGAAGCCGCCGGGGTTCCAGGCCCACCTGGTCTGCATCACACCCGTCATCAACGGAGAGTCTCCCAGCAACATCACCGCGCTCTGCATCAACTCATCGTATGGCCTGTGAGTATCCATACTCATCAGCCGATAAAGTATGAAGTAGCTAGCCCGGCGAACTTCGTAACGACTAACAGTAAATAAGTGTTAACTTTAAGATTGGCTGTAGGGGACAGCTCTTGAAGACGATGTCCTTATTCGGACAGCTTCCAAGCGTGCTTCTGTTTCTCCAGATGTTTCAGCAGCTCTGGTACAGTGCTGAAATACATTGAGCGTTTTTGGTTCTTCTGCCAATATTGACTTTTTAGGAGGCATGCCATAAAAAGTATTCTGCAAAATAAATTATTTATTATCAATTTATTTTCACTTTTCCCTAAATCATTTAATTATCGAGGCAATAAGGTTAAAATCAATAATAAGAAATACAGATCACCTGACCAAGTAAAAATGTATACAGTTAAAATGTACAGTTAAACAGTTTAGTCACTCGCATAACCTTAAAACAAAAATGTAAACAAAAGCAAATTATTTTACTACTCATTAATTTGTCTCTCCAATCATAGCTTTGCTAGCTGGGGCTCCCCCAGGCCCCCGTGGTTGTTGTCGGCAGTCCTTAGTATTTAGAATAGAGTTAATGGCAGTGTAGGGAAAGTGCGTGCCAAAGTCCATACCGTTATAAACTAAAATAACGTAACACAGTATGGAAATGTGCAATAAGAAGTCACAGTTAAAAATGTAAACTGTTTAGTCACTCGCATAACCAAAAAAACAAATGTAAATAAAATAAAAAAACATAAACAAAAGCAGGTGCTTCAATCTGTCGTGTATATCTTCAACTAACAGATATAGTATAGCAAACAGCTGTTGAAAAGAAAATATTTATAATGTAAACAAAGTTCTGGTTCCATAGTATATGGGATCCTTTTTAAAAGAGGCTGTTTTTAGGGTTTCCCGGCAATTATTCGATTTTTTCTCGCCGTAAGAACCATCCTTGGACTTCAACGAACATCTTAAAAAAAGAATTGGCCAAATTGGTCCAGGCGTTGTTGAGTTATGCGCTTACCAACACATTTTGCGATTCATTTTTATATTATAGATGGAAGAACTAATTTATTGTAAAAAAAAACCAAAATTATTGATCCTGAAATTGTTTAAATTAAAAATGGGTTGTTTAGAATTGCCACTACTTGGACACCAATTGTGAATTCAATTCTTGGAGGGAATGATTTGTAATTTTTTTCTGGACTTGAAGCCGATGAGCTTGTCTTAATCAAATGACCAAAACTGTCTATAGGAAATAATGGAAGGTATAAGAAGGTTGTGGTGTCTAATCGTCTCATAATATTGGTTTGTTTGCAGGATGGCGTATGGCAACGAGGTAGGGTTAGTTGTGGTGGACATTGTTCAGAAGTGTTGTCTCCTCAGCATCGGAACGCCGGATCTGTACGGTAACGCGGACCCATACCAGAGAGTGCCGCGTTCGCCCAAGCGTAACCCGCTCTGCGAGGGTGACGGCGAGAGGTGCCGGTCCCCTAGCATCGACCAGGTAACCTCACTATCTGCCTCGGCTCGTCCGTAACTGTAACCTTGGCGCAAGAAAGCAGGCTAGTGTCGTAACTCTTAACGCCGAGGTACACAGTAGCTCAGTGACTGGCCACCGTGTAACTCAGTTGTCAAATCTGCACTAATGCTAAATTGTAGAGTGAATTAAATTTGGCAATTTTGCTTTAAACAATTTTGCAAACGCTCTTTACAAAGTACACTCTTCACATGTATAAATACTAACCCAGTTATTAAATATTGCAATCTTAACCTTTCAGTGCTACGAATTGTTAATGTTGTGTAGTTTTACTAAACACTAGAAGCCCTATCTCTAACCATAAACAAATCTTTAAAAAGCAAAACAGATATCCACTGCAATCCCAACTAAACTTACAACTGCCATCAACTTCCTCTCAAGTCTATCACTGTTTCTTTTAAGTGGGCCTTACTACCACTCTACCTTAAATTCTTAAGTCAAATTGGGATCAGGCATAGTTGGGATTTGAACTCGAGTACTTATGAATGGTTTCCAACATTTTAGTTGTCAGCAAACGCTTTGACCACAAGTCCTCGTGTACACCGACTAAGCAGGCGCTTTACTGCTGAGTTTATTTATTGGCAAAAAAGCGAAAACCTTTGAAATTCATTATTGGTGATGGTGTATTTATGTTATTTAGATTTTTACTGCGGACATTTACCATCACGAATTTAAGTAAAATAAAGTTTCATGACGTTTCATCCTGTTAATAGGTTCCCGTTAAGTTTCATCCCGTACTCAGGCAAACTAGTATCTAAAACGTAACACACGTGTGATATATTTTAGATACTACTCTCCTGAGGACAGGATCAGAATCCAGATCCCGAATCATCTTTAAACTTTGTTTTATGTAAATTCAAGATGGAATATGTCCACAACCATAGCACTGAAAAGTTTAATTGCTAACAATTTTTTTGCCACCAATTTGTTGCAATTCTTTCTATTATTCCTGCAATTTACGAATCTTTTTCAATTACAGTTTCTTCCAATAGCATTTGAGTATTTAATTGATCGTAAATGTAGAGTAAATACATTGTAGTGACTAAGTTTTTATCCACAAAACGATTATTAAAAATCTTTTTTACTTATAATTTAAAACACTATTTTAAACTCTTACATACTTCTCTAATCCGCTCATAACAAATACTATCCTGCTTTCTTTGTGATTTTCATCACTGAGCATACATACACAACACACAATTTCAAAACTGTTGTAACGTATTTTCAATATTTATGAACAAAATAAGATTAGTAATCTACTTTATATTTTTTAATTCGTTTACGACATAAGTTTTATCAGTTACAGCACTTTTGAAGCCTCGCACATACATTAGTACATTTTTTTATGAAATAAATTTGTCGACAAGTAAGATGATTTTAACACACATAATACAATAGTAAACATCGATAATTGTCAAAATTGTTATTATCAGTTTTCATAATACATGTTTATTTTATTTCAATATTTTTTGATTAATGGTTCTATAATTTATATTTGTTTCCTCATCAGTTTTATTTCAGTTGAGCCAATTAAGCATCCTTCAAACAGTTCGATGTGCACCTTATTACTTCAGGGTCAATTACGTTAGTATAATAGTATAGCTAGGAAGAAATCGGTTTCACCTGAAGCTAACGTAGAGAAACTAATTGAACAGACTGTAGATATCGAAAGTATGAGTGTTAGTATTAAATTCAAACAAGTATAAAACTTGAGATATATACGTTACACTTGCAAGCTTGCTGATAACTTATCGGTAGAATAGTGGAGCCAATGGCTGCTGCTTTTGCTGTTAGGAAGTTAGCGCTACTAACAGTTATTAATAATTCATTCAAAGTAGTGTATTTTCATGTAAAACATAATCGTAGGTAGGTTATTAACTGTGGAGCATTTTAAATGTATTTTAATTAACAAGAAGTAGTTTGTGTGCTCGTCTTTCATACTCCTTGTGTTGTCTTCTGTACTACTACTGTGCGGAAGCCTTTTTAAACTCAGAAACCAACATTTTGCTTCATATTCATGTGTTAATTCTATGAATGGAACAAACCATAATTTTATCTTTCCCTTATACATGGAAAAAGAATTGTTTTTGTAAAAATGTCAAGATTGGTGTTTGTTAAATAGATTGAAATTTTCTTTTTGAAAAAATTGTGAATGTGCCAACATTATTGTTTAATTTTTGGTAAATAATCCAAATTAAATAATTGTTTAGTAATCGTCGAAATACTTAATATTCTATCTCAATTTGGCTTGTCAATCGCTAAGCTACTTCATTTTATTGATTATATAGAAACGATGTTATTCTGCTCAGATTTATATTGAAGTTTTAAAAAGTATAGGTAACTAATGAATTATATAAGCGTGTAGTTTTATTTCACAATGGTCAGAGGAAAGTTACACAGTTTTTTTTAGGTGTGGTGCACTAATGAAATGTGGATTTTATTTTTATGTCTTTTTACTTCTTTGTTCACTATACCTTCAAGAAAGGGATTTTAAAAATCCAAATAATTTCACATGTTTTGATGAAATTTATTACCATTAGATTTATAACCATTTGAATACTTTTAATATGATACAGTTTAAGTTTTCAAAAGTTACTGTATTTTACAAGGAGTGAGCCGTAGGTTTTGTTTGGTTTATTTCCACCCACTCCCTCCTGTTCTGATTGCATGAGTAGATATTGTCCTATTCCGAAGGTGATAGACTATGAAGAGCTGGACAGGTTGGTGGTGAGTCCCGGCCCTCTGTACTCGGCCCAGGTCTCGCCCATGCCTCCGGACTCGGACGTGGAAGCTGCCGAAGATGCGTTCGCTCTCAACGCTCACTCGGACGACCAAAACACAGACAATGCCAGGGCTGAACTCGCGTCCAAAGATCGCAGGAGCAGCACATCGTGGAAAGGTTTCAATTTTAAAAAACAGTTAAGCCGTGTCGATATGAAACTGAAACACACATTTTCCGCACCCCCTGAAAAAACGGGCAAAAGAAGTTCAATATTTTACTCCGGTTCAAATGTGGTCTCGCCTGCGGAAAATTCCGGTAGCAATTCCCCCGAGTACCCTAACAGCCCGGAGCCCGAGTGCGAGGAACTGCCGGCCATCGTGCTCAGCAAGGAGGCGGACGCGGAGGAAGTGGTGGCGGGGAGTGGGGCTGTGAGACCGACGGAACTGCAGCTGTTCGACCTCCAGGGCAAACCGATCCGGCCCCCGCGCAAAGACAGGAAGCGAGTGTCCGTAGACCAGAAAACTCCCAATAGGAGTGACACAAGGCTGTTGTCCGTGCCGAATATCAAGTACAGTCACCAGCAAGGCCTGCGGGATCTGCGCAGGAGGGAGGCGATGAAACAGAACAACCACAATAACCAAGCGTTCGGCAACGTCAAACGTAAGATCAGTAAGTCTCACTACATTACGCACTTTCTCTTTATCTGGTTATTGGAATGTTCTGTGCTTGGTTTCGGGTGGATTTTACTAAATATCTGATTCAGTTAACCACAAATTTTCACCGTTCTAATTACTACATTTAAAATTCACCAAGCACCGATCTCACTAAAATTCTTTCAGAACCCAAGATGCATGATTCGAAAAAATCTTATCTAAAACACTTATGGAATTCGCTATATTGCAATAAGCTTTTGAAAAATACAGATCTAAGGTGTTTGATCAAATATAATTTAACAATCAGTTAATAACTTCATTTATGACATACATTTTATTGGAATAGAGAATTATTTACATTTATAAATTTAGAATTCTCTTGGTATCTATCCTAGCACAAATACAAACAAAATACAACATCAAATTAACTTCGCTATTTTAAACAGGCAGTTTACTTTGTTGTTTTGCAAAAAAGGAAAAATGTCTGCAACAAAAATTATGAAATCTGCAACTACAATGGTTTATACCAGAAAATTAAGCCGGGGTTCATCTATAGAACTGCATAGCAAAATTTCCTTATATATTTTAATGTTCTGATACTTCTTCTGGTCTTTCACTTCAGGTTTATTAAATAAAATCTTCATTCATTGTTAGTTTTTCTTCCTTCTCTCTAAGTTAAATCTACTGAAGTAATTCATTTTTGTTTTTTATTGTTACCAATAATTGTTAGTGTTCTTTTACCCTTTTATCATCAACATGCATATCTTTAAAAATTTTTTAATCATAGGTATTATTACATCAATATTTTAAGTAGTGTTGTCGTAGATTATAATAGATTAGACTCATCTGCATCCGTTGAAAATCAAGTAAATATTGTTTTTCTGCCACTTTTTGATTAGTCTATTAAACATTTTTACAAAACAGTTTTACAATATTGAAAAAAATGTCTTTACACCTTTACAAAATACAACCATAGTTGAACTAAGAAGATGTATTAGTTACATTTTGTTAGAAATATTCAAACTCAAGATTGGTCAGTATATTCTTCTAAAACATATCGTGACACATTACAGTATATATTTAATTTCTCCCGCTTTCATAAATAAACCCTAGTAATTTTTTTCTTTCTCTTTTGTAGTGTATTGATATACACTAACAGTATAAAGAAAAAATACTGTTGACTTATTTAAATATTAAATTATTTAAAAACAATTTTGTTTAATGTGTGTGCTTTATTGTGTTAACGAACCCTTCGGGTTTTCTTTGCGTGCAGTCGTACTAACCCATTAAAATCTGAAACACTTCACTGTATGGTACTAATTAGACAATGGTGCCCGGTTTTATATGAATGATCGATTACTGTCAGATCCTAGGAAAGGCACCTCTCACTATTTCTAATCAGTGACGGAACATTATCCTCATAGACCAATGATGCTGGTTAGATAAAAAGGCACTGGTACAAGAACTAAATTATTATTATTCAATTGTATCCTCAAACGTAGCATTCGAAGAAATAATGTAACACAGTAAATTAACGTTATGTCGGCTCAATGTACGAATATCGAGAAACAATGTCAAAGATTTAGTACAGTAGACTCTGGCTTATCTGGATTAGTTGAGTTAAAGTCAAAATTCCAGATCAATAACCAAAAAAATTACTAAACTGTTATGCCTACAAATAAAAGTTTTAGATATCAGTACAATGTAATCAAAATACGGTGTTTTCTTTTTTTGAGGCTTTGTGTATAAAGTATAAGTATTGGAAATACTGTAGAGCGTGGTTCAAAGATACTGAAGATTCTTTGTTTGAAATTCATTATTGGTGATGGTGGATTTCTGTTACTTAGATTTTTAACACGGACATTTTCCATCACAATTTTAAGTCAAACGAAATTTCACGACGTATTCGATTCTGGAATTTAAGCCGGAATAAAGCTGAAAAAAGCAGTCAAAAAAGTTACAAACACTACCATTCACCGATACTCATGCACACAAAAAACGTCCACTTGTCACAGACTCAAAGACAACTGAACTGGAATGGGCGTGTCTCCCGGGACTGGAAACAAAATGGCCACGTCTTTATAGTGTGTTGTATTTTTGTGCATAATGGCTTTTGCCGTAAATAAAGAATATAATATAAAAATCTGTTTGACACACTTCGCCTGGGTTTCAAGTTTTTTGCCGCAGCCATTTTGTTTCCAGTTTCAGGGGACACGCCCACTCCGTGACAGATGTCTTTGTCACAGAAGGTTTTTTTTCTTGAGTGTGTACTGTTGATGCATGGTATTGTTTGTTAAATTTTTTTTACTGCTTTAAACTTTTTTTAGCTTTTGACAGACCTATCTACAAACCATGTTATGTTTTAGGTTCTAGCTCGCCTGAGGACGGGATCAGATTCCAGATCCCGAAAAGTCATGAAACCTTGTTTTACTTAAAATTGTGATGGAAAATGTCTGTAGTAAAAATCTAAATAATATACTGAAAATTGTTTCAAGCTCTTTGATTTATTCGCTTTGTTATTACAGATTGCAATGAGTATTTCTACAATATTGGTGTTTTGCCAGGACTATGAATAATTGTGGAGGGTTTTACTTTTTACTAATTCCTGTTTAGTTTTGTTGAAAGTGGAATGAGTAGGTGATAAATTTAATGGTGTTGAGGCAGTGAAAGGAAAACTCTTGTGTTATAAATCGTACATACAACACAAAGGTATGTAAAATTATCAGCAGTGACTGAGTTTTTAAACATGTATTGACATTCACTTTTATATAAGTGCAAAATTACAAGTCTTGCCTCGACTTCAGACTTTATTGTGGACTGAACATCCACCATATTAATCCAGTTGAGTTGGAGTCTACTGTATACACCCTAATCTTATTATCTAACCTTTATTATGATTGAGAACTAAATGAGATATAAATCATGGAGATGGCCCAATTAGAGAGTACCAAGGAGATTGGTGATACGACGGATGCAAGTGGGTAGACTTTGCAGAGACGGCTCGTGCCTGATTGGCCTGTACTGGCGGTATGTAGCGTAGAACCTGAATCCCGTAGCATTCAACTTCCCGAATGGTCCGCCGAACCTTTCCCTGTCCAAAATTAAGAATTTTTTATTTCGTTTTATTTTGTTTGCAATTCTGTTTGGTTGTTCATCCCACATTAACGTAGGGATCAACTGTGGTTAATATAGATAAAACATGATAGACAATGTGTATAGACTAGTATGTACAATGGATGTGCGTTATGTGTGTTGTGTTTGTATATATTATCACTAACCTTTGACTGTTTTCAGGCCCAGGGTTCTATTTGCTCCGCTTGTTCCCAATCTCCCTCAAATTCCCTTTTTTGCTGCTGAGTTGAGTGTGCCAGTAGAAAAATAAGTTTTGAATATACTTTAGGTAGAAACAATACCATATCGTTGGAATTCTACGCCTACCAATAGTCCAATAGTTTTTTAATGAATGCTATCCAACTATAATTTTGATTTTAACATTTTTAGTTCCATAATGGTGGCTGGTGCATGTAAATGAGTCAGTACTTTAGCTTATTTTAGTGTCCTACAAGTATACGGAATTAGTGTAGATTTATAGTTTTGACATCAAGACCGTCTTTTACTAGTTGTTTGAAAATAAGTAAGTTTGACACATTTTATTACATAACTTACCAGTGACATATCTTATAACACACTGTACTTATGACAACATAACTTACCAGTGACATATCTTATAACACACTGTACTTATGACAAATGTACTGTAATAACTAATGGGATCGACAAAATACCTCAGCTCATTCGTAACTTTAAAAATGGTAGTGAACATTACAACTCTTAAAACATGTTTAATATTTTCAGCAGTTGGTACTTTGGTACTATTACTTCTGGTTTTTGGAAAAAGTAGCGGTACAAGAACAATGCTAAAACATCATTTTGGAGTAACTGTCATAAATAAGGTTTGCATGTGGGACAATGTTAGTGATGATCGTAGACAGCAATCACATGTGGGAGTACAGTAGAGTCTCTCTTAACCGAGTTCCGCTTAAACGAGGAACCGGGTTAACCGAGGCGATCCTAGGACGAGTTTTTATAAATTTTAAAGCAAAGGTTACACACACAAACTAATGCGTGAATGTTGTTTTTCTTCGGTTAAGTTCACGATCAGGCTGTACAAGTGGGGACTGTTTGTGCATTGTCTGTCTGAACGAAGTCAAAACGCCATTTTGCCATAATTTACCTTTTTCAGTTTTGTAATAAATGAGTTTTATATTAAAAACAATGTGTTAGTTACAGTTTGCTCTCATGTTTATATTGCAGTTTGGGTTTAATTAAAAAGTAAGCAATAAGTTTCGTGTTAGGCCTACCCACATAGGCTATTGTGATACTGTTGTTAAATTACGACGTGTATTATACCAATAATCTAAACAAAATGTCTGGTAATAGCTTTAATTTATGGTTTTAGAATATCTTTAGCTATTTATAGCTCCATTTGCGATATTTAGGTTATGTACCGTATTATCCGAGTTTCACCATATCTGACGTACTCTCGGTCCCAATTACCTTGGTTAACCGAGACTCTACTGTAACTACGATTTAACAGATGATGTTAATTTTAAATGTATTTGGATATGGTTTGTTTATATATATTTTATAATATTTAACAAAATAATAATTACAATTGATTGGGAATAAAAATGGTCCCTTAATTTAAAAATGTTGATTTTCAATTCTTTAATAATAAGAACTAGATTCAGATGGTACGGTGTGAAGAACTGAATATGTATTATAAAAAAAACCAGTAATAGTTTGGCTACTTGATGTTAAGCCCACATTTTATGTAACACTAAAGAATGTACGCTCATTAAGTCTGAAAAAAATTATCACTCAAAAATAATTATCCGTTTTTAGCTGGCACGCTCAACCTTCCCCTAACCCCTCCTGGTTCTTTCTTCACATAACTTTCCCACCTCATATTATACTGATTTTATGCTGTTGTAACCATATTTAACTATTGTATTATTCTTTTGATTTTTCAAGGATTCAGACGGAGACCAAAGCTGCCTTAAATATTTATTCGGTATTTATTATCAGTGTATGTTTAGAGACTAGAGGCCGTAGTGGGCTGAGATGGTAACAGTGGCTTTTTAGTCCCGTGTGACTAACCTTGTAACTTGTCCCGTGACACTGTATTACTAACTTGTGTGCCCCTCCACCCTTCTGTCCCCCTACCCACTGCCCCCTCCCCTCCAATTTACGGGACATTGTTCAACTATTCATTCTACTTGGGAACATCAAATGTTGTTCTCTTAAATGAAAGAACAGGTGATTTCACAGATTAAAATTTCCAAGTATCAAGCAAATTTTTCAAGTTGGATAGAATTTTATCGTCTTTTAACCTTTATTATTGTATTTTGATGTAATAAAAAAACGCATAGAAACATTAATCATTTGAGTGGAAGTTGTAGTAAAAAAAATAGATATAGTTTCCATGAGTAATATTAAATTTTATTTAATCAAAGTCTCTATGGACGATTCAGAGTGAACTTCGTTGATATTCAACTTCGTTTAATATTTTTTGCGATTGCTACCGACTTTACGGTATTCAGTTGAGATTGTTTATTTTTTTTAAACACTATTCTCCACAGTGAAAAAGGTTTTGTTATTTATAAAACCATTGTTTGTTTAGAATTTACTTTTAATTAAAGGTAATTACTTTCAGTCGTGAAAGGAATCATAATTTTTTTAAAGCTAACAACAAACTGGATAAATTTAATCATGGTTTTCTTTTTGAAAAAAGTGGTTATTGTCAGTGTATATCACATTTTACGGGGATTAATTGAAGCAAGCTTTTTATTCCGGTGATAAATGATTTTATCATACTGCTGGGTACATTTAGTTTAATATGTGCAAGATTAAAGCCTTAATTTTATTGTATTCTTCAATATTATCATTTTAAACTATCAGCTTATGTACAAATGTATTGAAATCTTATGCTTTACTAAATATCAAGTCACTGGTTTTGGAGCAACACCACACCATTAAACAAATTATAGCTTTTTATTTCATTGAGATATTAAACGTTAACGAGTTTTAAAATCGAACTTAGTTTTTTTGTGTGCAGTATGATAAAAACCTTTTTATCGCATGTAACGTTTTATAAATATCAGGGAAGTTCACTTTGCTGTTAGATTAACATCTAAGTGATATCGCCATATCGCCAGGCTTTTGATGCATGAATTTGACGAGAGATAAGCGAGTGAGTAGTGAACAATGTCCGTGGTCGGCGTGTGTGTCAGATTAACGGGTGTGTGTCGCCCACCGGCAAGCAGAGTGGATCGCCGGCGCGGCGTGCCGTGCCGGAGCCTGTACGCCGCTCTAAGTCTCAAGGTACCAGCCGCAAGCTCCAGAAATGCTTGAGCACCGTGTCCTACTCAGACGATGGCTTGCTCCCCCCGCCGCGGCCCTCCCACCACGACAAAACCAACCTTCTCTCGACACGGCAGTATTGCAGTTTTGGTAGTACAGTCACCTCTTGGTCTGGTCGTAGTATTTTCTGTGGTCTCCGATTATTTTCATTGAGTTTCAGTTGGTAGTCGTTTTCGTTGGTTATTTTCGTTTTGTACATGACACTTGCAAATTGTTCACGAAGCGCTTTTGCATCTGTAGAGAATTTTTGGAGTGTTTTTTTTTACTTCTGTGTGTGGTGATTTCCTGAGTGATATTGTAATTTTGGAGTTTATCGTGTCGGAATTCATACCGAAAAGTAAAGCAATTTGTTCAACAGTTTTTTTTTACAAATTGAAAAATAATACATTAGTATAACACATTGTAAAAATATTTTATACTCAAATGTAGTTCTAACGTAATTATAAAGTTGAATTCGTAAATTTTTATCGTAGACTCAACTGCATGGTACAGTTTATGTAACAATCAGTAAAGACATAATTAAAAATTCTTTTATCCTTTCACTATGTAAACAATAGCTAAAATTTGAACATTTATCTTTTTAGAGCTATTGAATAATTTGAGTAAAGTGTCTCTTAAAAGTAGGTATATTTTTAAAATGTTAGATCATTAATTTGACTTAAATATTAGATATAATTTGTTAGGAAAGCTTAGCTGCTTTTCACGGCAACACAGATTTCATAGATATACAAAAATGTTTTCTTGTACTTTTACCACCTTTTAATAGTTTGAACTTGGCTCGCACTGAAAGCCTATTCTTAGATGTTGAGCATCTTAAACTTAAGCAAAACTGATATTTTTACCCAAAAGGAGCTTACTTTTAATCAAGTAAAAGCTTTAAAACATGTTGAGGTAATTTTTTTGTGGAAGGTAACCTTTTTGGGACCCTTATTGCCTGACCTTGGTAAGATAGTTGCAATAAGTGATGCCGTTGGAGTGTGTTTTTGTAGCTTGCATTTACTAATCACCGTCACAGAGATTTTTGGACATTCTTCAGTGTTTTATATTTGTATACAATGAATCTTATCTCTAATTTTTAATATGCCAATTTTCTAAGTGCATTACTGAAAAGATTTCAGTTTAGTGATGCAAATTTCATATTATCTTTGATCAGGTACATAGTTGACGAGGCATTAGACCAGTATACGTAATTAAATTTCATGTTAAAAGCATAAAATTAGCAACTCAGACCTGCAGACAGGCTCTTGCGAGCCATAAATTTTAATTTGTAAATAATTTTTAAAATATTAATTTGGTTTTAACAATTTTCAATTTTAAATTCGATCAGTAACTGAATTTAACAATTCATTTGTGGATTTTCAATTCAAGTCAGTTAGAAAATAATTGGTTTCGCTTAATTTCAAAACATTTTATTTTTTTCTTATACTCTTTAAGAAACATACTTGCAGCATACTAATCAATTAGGTTAGGGATGATTCCATTATGTCTGTTATCCTGCTAGTTCAATACACATGCTTGTCAGATTAACTATGAATGACTAAGTACTAACTGATATATCTTGAACTGTACATTCCGAATTTAACATCTTTCATTCTTGATTTATCGTTTTATTTTATTTACGATTTCTGGAAAATGTAAATATAATAAGAAATTAAACCTTTTTTTCAAATTGCTCCCTAGTATAGGCTAAAGCCCCAAAATATCAGTGTAAAAAGTAAAAGCATCGTATATATTAGTGTAAGTCGTAGCAATCCAGTCCGCTTTCCATTATTCGCTAGTCGCTACTCACAGCTTCGCCACCGCCATGCCGCAACCCGTACAATTTGTAAGTGTCATACGTTATCGTAGTCTGCGTAAAGTGTCCGTCGTAGAAGCTGTGACGCAAGCTCGCAGCAGCAGTTAATGGCCACAGTGTGTACCAACTAAACAAAAACTAAATAAAGCGGAACACGCAGGTCGACCCGGCCTGTTTAAACATGACATAACACCCCTCCCAGCGTGGACAGTGTGTGAACTGAACTGTTCGTCTAGTTGTTGCAACTTTCTCTGTGTGTGGCAACATCTCTATCTCTGTCTGTTCCTTCTCGTTCCAGCATGGAGCCGATAGCAACAGCGCGTTTATTTCAATGGGTGACGTACTATCCAAAACTTGTCATTTTGCTATCTTGCTATGTCTATGTAGTGTTTGAGCCTGCCGTTCTGTACCTTCACTGATTCAGAATCTACCCATTATAGAGTACAGGTAGACAGGTAGTGTTTAGCGTTTGACGTAGGCGAGGTTTTTACGCTTACGCAGAAATTAGTGTAAATTAGGATGAGATTAGTGTCAAACTTGTGTTGTGGTTATATTCCGAAAGGCATTAGTGTGTTGTGTTTTTAAAGACTGTTCATGAGTTTAGTGGGTTGTTTTACATAAACATCGTAATTACAGAGGTTTTAGGAAATAGAGTATCGATAAAACTTGGTAAAAATAAAATGTTTCATTTAGTTTTTTTATTTGTGTCTGCAAAGTCCGCTAAGATGATCTTGCTTACTAAACGGGTTAATAAAAGTAACTAATCATAAATTTGGAAAATAAAATTTTCTTTACAGTATGATTTCAATCCAATATTGTACATAGGAGTTTCTTGGGTATTAAGATGATGGTTTTTTTTAATACAGAATGTCAAAGAGTAGAATATTATCCTTTTATTTAATTTAAAAAATTTGGAATTTTTAGATAGATTTTATGGAGTTAAGAAAATAAATGAAATTCAAACAGAATAGTTGGAGTTGTTAAAAAATGTATTTAATGAAACTGAAAGGAAATATTTTAGTTTCTTGAATGCCATTGTATTCTACAGATTCCTGGAAATAACTGGTAATCTTAATATTTTAAAATAAAACTTACTTCAATATTCTTTTATAAAGAAATCTATCTCAGTATAACCCCTTGATATGATGATTTATTAGAATATTCAGTTTTCTTCAAATCGTAATAATGATATTCTGGATGTATTGGTCAAGTATTATTTTAGAGAACTATTTGTCCTAAAAAACTTTTTGAAAATTCTAAGCCACTTTTAAATTTACAGTGTCATTTTTTACTATAATAATTAATAATTAAAATTAACAATGGATGTAAAGTACCACTAATCAGTTCAATTAAATTTTATTCATCACACCGAATATATTTTGTGATTCACATTATTAAAGGAAAGGAAAATTAAGTGAAGATAATTTTTTACCATTAAGAGTAATACCACTAGTTTTCGCTACTTTTTACTGTTAGTAGTTTTATTATTGTTATTAAAGCTTTTAGAAAAACTGATTTCCTTTTTTACAATCTAATGACAATTTTATACCACAACATAATCTTATTAATAAATCTATTTTTTTCTTTTGTATGTTTCAGTAACGAAAATCATCACTCGATATTATCTGTGTATTAAAAATCAGTATTTTGTGCATTCAAACCTGCATTTTTGTAAACGTGTTCTAATATTTTAAATTACTGTTTATCCTTCACCTCTACAAATTAGGCCTACTCTAGTATTTAAGTGTATAGGATAATTTATCGTTAGCGTATCGTAAATTAATGAACGTATTGGTAGGGTGTTTTTTGTTAGAAGGGATATAGATTCTGAATCGATACTCGACTTATTTTGATTTCCACAAAACACATCTTACAGTTTTTCACTGAGTTGTTCATTTTATTATATACATTGTCAAACGTCTCGTGTTTTCTAATTTTGATTACATTTACTTTTATTCCTCTTTGTTTCTCGTTCACTCCCCTCTTTCCGTCTCCCTCTTGCTTGCTTTCAATGTCTGTCTCGGCATGAGTCTCTCTCCCTTGTCTGTTTATCTGTCTGCACGCTCCGCTTACAACTGGAATCGAACAGACATTACGCTCATCAACATTACTGGCTTGGCTATAACTGCTACTGCCTTGCTTCATTTTATATATTTTTAATGTTAGAACATTATTCGTTTTATATATAAATGTCATTATCCGCCTCTTTCGTTGAAAATAACTTCTTGGATTTTGATTTTTATACGTTTAATTATTATTTTTATATCATCAATGTATTCATAATACTTTATTTTATAATATAATTATCTTATTTGATCAATTGTAATATGATTACAATTTTTCAATTACGGTGGCTGTGTGTAATGTTAATGTTATAATTGTGTCGTTTTCAGCTTTTTCACAAACAATGTGAAATGTATTAATTATTACATTCAAAGATATTTTCCTTGAGTGTACTTTCAGTCATGTTTGGCAAACGTTCCTAAATAATTTTTCTCCTAGTTTTGTGAATTACGTACATCCCTCTTGTCTGACTAGTGCTGTTTTGCTTTTCGTTCAAGGGAATTTCTCTGTACATAAGTACCACTAGTTTTAAGTTTGTGAGTAAGTTTATTTTTAATTTTAAGGGGAGTTAGGTGTTTTTTTTAGTTACATTTTTTATTACAAAATTACTAAAGCTCTCAATCTGAAATTTTAAACCAAACTTTTTATAGTCATTTGTGACTATAAAAAAGTTTCTACTAGGAGAATAATGCATGAATTTGTTGAATATTCACTTAAATACTAATACATTAAACTCTCTCATATCCGGACTAATGTGGCGACGGCCGATCCGGATAGGAAAAATCCGGATATGAGAAGGGAATAAAGCATCCGGATATTAAATAAAAAAATATAATTTTTGTTGTAATTCTTTAATACTTGAATGACATCAAAACTAAAAAATTACGTAATACAGTGTAAAGTGGCACAAACTAAAATGAACCGTTGCAAGAAAGAGTAGGTCACTCAAGCAAAACAAAGGCGACACTGACCACTGATGCGGGTGTTGTCACTACAGTAGTACAGGTGATGCGTTGGCTAATGGGGTGGGTAGGGACAGGTGGGATGGGGAGGTTTATTGTTTCATGAGTCAGTGAACTTGCACCAGATAGCACAGAATACAGAGAGTAGTGCTCAAGACTCAGGCGCTCGGGACAAGGGTGACTCATCGTTCCCTCTACTCTGCTTATGAACATTACCGCTGTCCACATCGCTTCAACCCTGCGTTCGGCAACCGGCGCGCTACTAACCGGCTACAAACATCGTTCGCGACTACTGGGTTAACAAACGTTGGCCTCCTAGAATGTTTTCAAATTTTTGCACTCTTTCAAAATCATGTCCAGATATCGGAGGGTCCGGATATGAGAGGGTTTACTGTAGTAGTATATTCTATTTTTACAGTTTTATCAAATATAACAATTTTTTTACTGTTCACTTGTTAGTTTAGGTTTGGTGTTTTTAGCCAAATATGGTAGAACTATATGTTCTTTACATTGTGTAAAAATGTCAGTGAAATCGAATAAACCATTGATGAGTTTATAGGTACCTAAAAAAAACATCCTGTTCAATTAATATAGGAGCGCTATAAGTCCCCGGCTCCCCTTAATCATTTTTTAATAGTTTAATTTGGTCATTACATGAACAGCACTTAAACTGATTGAAATCATTTGAACACCCTTGACATTATTGTTTTTGTGTGTTGATTTCCATACTGTAGATTCAAGGAATGTTATATAACAGGATGATTTCTTCATTTTTACAACAACGTAAGCCATCTTCCTCACCATTGGATAGGTTCTCTTGACTGTTTATAATCATATTGACACTTTAATAAGACTCCGTAAGGAAAGAGAATTTCTAATTATTCAACCAATACATCCCACTCATTCCTCTCTCGTAATTAATTCATGTAGCCTTGTAGAAAGATTAATTAAAGGCCTGAGAAGGTGATTATGTGAACGAGCTCATTACAAATGTCATTGTAGTAATTGGTCGAGCATATATAAAGTTTCGCATGAATCATTGATCACTGTCAAAGCCTTTACGATGGTATTGCCTGGTATATTGGTATACTGAGTGCTCGTATGCTGAACAGAGTTGTGAGAGCATGCGCCTGCGCCTGTGCCCAGCTTGCTACCAACCTAACGATACACTAACAATTAAAACAAACGTTTATTAAAACCACCTTAATTTTACTATGAAACTAACAAATCAGTAACTAAAATTAAGTTTGAAGTATCTGTATAAAGTAATCTGTTACCATAAAAAATATTTTCATTCTGGAACTGATCAATAATTTTTAAAACTTTAAAGTTTTTCGAAATTTTTAAAGTGAAAGACAGACAGCTTCATTTCACATGAAATAAACTATATATATATATATATATATATATATATTCTTTTTTTGCAACAAAAAGAAAATCTAAAGAATTAAAACTAAAATTTAAAAAAGTCTAGGTTTTTTAAAGTTTTTTGGTCCTTTGAATTCTTCAGTCAAAAACACCTCATATTAAAAGCTGAATCAATTTAAAGTAAAAATTATCGAAATCAAACACTTTCATTGTCAGTAAGGTTTTATACAGTTTTTTATTGATTTGAAAAATTAAGGTGGTGCGAGCAAAAAACCGACTATCTTAAAAAACATAATTTTTACGTTTACTTGTTGATAGTATCATAGACATGCTGTGACATAATTTTGTCAAGTGTTTAGTGAAAACCTTTCGAGTTACAGGGCGATTTATTTGGATATTTGGCATTTTTCATGCAAGGAGTGTGGGAAAACTAATGTTTTTTAGCTGAAATTTTTGGAACATGGATGAATAACAGACCTTTTTCATGTAACTTATGTTAAATTTTGAAATAAGAAAACAAATTTTTGTACACTACAAAAATGCTTTTTAAACCCACATTTTTTATCTGATAATCTTATAAAATATGTCATTTTGGAGGTCTTAAAATGTTTACAAGTGTACAAAAAAACAGAGTTTTTATTTTAAAAAGGTCACTCAGGAGGCTTGCATGAAACGATGCGTAACAAAAATAAGCGACACTACCGCCGACCTAGCGGATTTCAATTGTCCCTAATGCCGCTCGCACTGTCTTAAGTTTTAATCATCATAAATTTCATTATTAATCAAATTTATTGAATGATTTTCGTTCAGAATAGTGTTTAACATATTATATGCTAAATTGGTTAATAATTATCAAAAAGAGGCAATCAGATTTTTAGCTTAATTTATAGACTTTCAGGACTTAATATTTTAACTTAAAGCTGACATGATGGCTAACATAGGTTTGTATTACACTAAGTAACAGAAAACAGTGTGTTTTGTAACACTTTAGATTATTGTATCGTCCTAAAGTTAAATAAAATCTAAAAATATAATGCTTTGAATGTAAAAATCTTTGGATTTTTTAAAATAGTTTTAACATGAGTACAAATAATTAATACATTGAGTAAAGAATATTTTTTTCGAAATAAAAATTATATATAACTTAAAATTTTGATTAAATTAAAAGTGATTTTTTAATTGAACATTCTCACTGTGCATATTTCAGTAAGAGACATTTTGATATTTAATAATATTTTCATTTGTTTTTACTGGAGATAAGAGTATTTTCAATAAGTGTAAAAGATATATTTTTATTGAATTTGAAGTTGTTTGCAAAACTTTTTAATAGCAAATAGCGGTTAGTGCTTTTTAGATGAGTAAATTTTTCCCTTGCTGATTTTGAACTCTGTTCTGGCAGATAAGTTGGACAGTTCTTTCTCTCGATCGCGCAGTTCCAGCATGTCGAGTCTGGAGAACATAAGTTCCGAAGCTATACAGTGCCTCTCTTTCGCTGATTCCTACACAAAAAAGTCAGGTGAGGAAATAGTATAATCAGTATAAATCTATCAGGATTCATATTGGACCAATGAGAGATATCTGTCCAGTTTCTGTAGTCATATTGTAAAACATTAGGTTTATGGTTTACAATTCTAATTAAAATATTTTTCTCACTGGGCAAGATATGTCGCTTTTGTCAATGTGAACATCAGTTGGATATGTTCATTGTTTCATTTACAAACCACTACATTGACAAAAATTATAACCACAAAATTTGAAAGAAAACAATATTTTTATGTTAATTGCTATGCTATCTTAGGTCTGCCTTGATTCTTGTAATCAATTTATATTAATTACACGTTTCGATGATAAATCGTTATCATCAGGCTGTACAAAAACTGCACAGATTCCAAAAACAACAAAAATGAGAAAACATTTTTTTATTCATATATATAAAGAAACTTTGAGTTTTGTATGTACTAGGCTTGTCCGGAAAGTAAGTACTGTTTTGTTCTATCGCTGCCACAGTGCTAGTGACGATGTTCCGCGTATAAGTTCTAGTTTCCTTGGTTCATTGTCGAACAGCTGACGCAACACTGGCAGAATTCTCTTATGTTTACATTCGTTAGTAGTCATTTAAAATGTTTAAAACAATTGCTTATCCCGCCGACTGTGAAATTCAATCCATTTTACGATTTTTGAATGCATGAAATGTATAGAAATGGCATTCTGCTCAGAGGGGATACAATAAATGCGGAACGATATTGTGGAATACTGAGTAAACTTCGCCGTGCGATTCAGAACAAAAGACGTGGAATGCTTAGTGAAGGCATTGTGTTGTTGATCCACAACAATGCACCACCCCATACCGTTGGTTTCACTCAAAAACAAAACCTTCTTCAAGAATTTTGTTGGGAGCAGTTTAACCATCCGCCCTACAGTCCTGATCTTGCACCATCTAATTACTACTTGTTTTTTGCACATGAATCGGGATTTTGGGGGCTGCCGCTTTGACAGCAATGACGGCGTTAAAAACGGTGTTCGACAATGGCGGCATCTTTCTATGAAGTGGGTATAGAAAAGTTAGTTTCTCCCATGAAAAATGTCTAAAAAAAGGTGGAAACTATGTAGAACAATAGTTTAGATGTCCTCTTTCTTGTAAAAATAAATTTTGTTCAAAATAATAATCATCTATGTGTTTATTTCTAAAACAGTACCTACTTTCTAGACAAGCCTTGTATATTGCCTGGAATTTGATATTTTAGTTTTTTTATGTTTTATATCCCAGAGAAGCCAAAATGGGCTGGTTATATCTCAATTTCTGTGTTTCTCTCTGTAAGGTTAACCCTTTCAGTGACAATGTCCGTATATACAGATGTCATCAAAACAAGTAAGAAGAGACAGCGTCCAACTATACGAACGTCCTAAAAGAAAAGAAATTTTCCAAACAATTTTTTTATTTGTGTCTAAATAACATGAATAATATAAATAAATAATTATTTAAGTTAAAATGTTATTCTAAGTATTTTTGGTTTCAGTCCGCATCAACGTCTGTTGTTTTTTTACTTTGTTAGTTATTTAGTTAAGTGGTTTTAGTTTCATGAAATTTAAAAATAAATAAAAAAGTCTGATAAAAACAAAGCAGTATTTTTATTAGTTTTAGGTAATTAAAAACCACTCCTATTAAAAAAAAATTATTTGGGGTGAGCGTTAGTATGTTACGCAATCGTACTGCGGCTGCCTCTGAAAATTTAAAGGTGCTCAAGATAAAACTCACATTTTCACTGTTGAATTTTTTTTCTGTTCCAAATAAACCTTTACTATACCATGAATCAACCCTCACCAACCGTGAATTTCAAACAAATAGACTAAAAATATGAAATATTGGCTGGACACCTGTGCTTGTCATTCCACCCTCTGTGACAGAAGCCAGTACATTCCCCACACTGTGGGTCGGCACCAGTCTGGGCTCGGTGCTGACGGTGATGCTGAACGTCCCGGCACCGGGTGAGACCCGTCTGTCGCAGCCCGTCGCCGTCTCTCCGTGCGGCACCATCTTCCGCCTCAAAGGCTGCATACTCACCATGTCCTTCCTCGACTGCAACGGGGCACTTATACCCTACTCCTACGAGAGCTGGAAAGACGAAGGGAAACAAAGTGAGTGTTACGGTTTTGTGACTTATAATTTTTAGTTCTTACATTTCTTCTTCTTCTCCATCACTTACGAGTATTTAATTGTTTTATTTACAGTTTTGTAAATTTGCTTACACTTTTTTACCATTTTACCTTGTCGAAATAATTTTTAGTTCTTACAGTTCTTCTTATCCTCCATCACTTACGAGTATTTAATTGTTTTATTTACAGTTTTGTAAATTTGCTTACACTTTTTTACCATTTTACCTTGTCGAACAATCTCTTAGCTCGTTTTTAAAGCATTCATAATTTAGCGTAAATGATAAAATAACTAATTAGAACTGTTGTATTCAGAAAGCTTAGAAAAATTATCCATTGTAATTTGACGTATAAAGTTTAATTCGGATTGGTTTGCTTAGTTTCTTTGCTGAGAGCGCAATAGAACTCGGATTATCTGAATTGACTTTTAGGTGTGTGCGAATAGGTGGATATGCCTTCCACCTCATCTTATCATGACGCAACATGATGTGCGGTGGCTGAGTTGAGAATAACAAATCGCATGGCAGTGTATTTTCTATTGTTATTGCAATGAAAAATTGTATCTCACATTATGTTTTCCATGTAACACTTATTTTATTTTTTTAGATTTTTGGTTTTTAACTAATATATATAGTGGAACGTGCATAATTCGAACTTCTGTAATTCGAAAACTTCCTTAATTCGAAATTTTGTCTTGGTCCCTAGAATTTTATATGAAATCAATGTTAAAATATCCTGGTTAATTCGAATAATTTTTTGGATGATTCGAAGTTTTTACAGCATAAATCTATAAAGTGAACAAGTCATTGTGTGCGTTTTTCCAGGAGACGTCCGGGCTTCCTGTCCTCAGGCTATTTTTAGTTAGATCAACGCCGCAACACTGCTCATAAATCACAACATTGACATCTCTAGTCTCACTACACGGGGCCGTCGTAGTTCAGGAGCGTGTGTATCATTGATGGTGGTTTTATTCCGACATTCGTCGTCTTTGTTTCGTGTTGGCATTTGTGACTTCGTCTGCGTTCATGTTAACATGTGTGTATGATGGCTTCGTCAAAGCGAACCTACAAATCTCTGACGTTGCAAGAATAAATAGCGGCGATGAAGGAGGTAGAGAAAGGATTTGAAAAAGTTTGAAATAGCTAGTTTCGGTATCCCTCCAAACACATTTTATCGACATTTAACAAAAATTGGGATTTTTAATCAATGATATCTTCATTAACCGAACTTTTTAATATACAATGTTAAAACATGATGTTCAATTGTTTATTTTAACCACATGCAAAAACTTTTCTAATTCAAATTTTTGGATAATTCAAATTTTTTTTCTGGTCCCTTGAGGTTCGAATTATCCAAGTTCTACTGTATATATATATATATATATATATTCATCCAAATTTTTTACTATAACCTCATCACTAATTAACAATAATTGTAATCTTTAAAAAGTCAGATATACAAATGTTTTAACTTACATTTTGAATAGATATGTTTTTAAACATCTGGAAAACTGTAGCGCTGTGGTGATTTCTGTAACTATTATTATTAGTTATTACCTTTCATCTAGAAGCAGCCCAAGGAGCATGAGTATTTGTCACCTAACACTTTGTCTTTCACTTAATTATTCTTTGTCTTCCTCTTCTTCAGCTCTTCTTCTATTCCAGGTATATTTCTGATATAATAATTCTATCTGTAGAATCAAATTAAACTTTGGTATATCCTAATTTTACGATAATTAAGATAGGACCTAAAAAGATTTTACGTCATCCGAGATCTTTAGCAAGTTTTTAAAATTAAATTTATCAAATCTATTTAAAATCCGGTTGATTCTATTTTATTACCGTCTATTTTTATCATTTAATGAATTTTCAAAATCTACATTGTTTAATAGCACTTATTTTACAAAAATCGTTATTAGTGGCTATAATTGTACCAGTATAGCTGAATATTTTTTCCTATTCAAATATGTGCTATCGTCATATAATTAAATATATTTAAAATACACGTAAATTTATTTGAATATAAATAATTTTCACTTATCTGAATAGTGACCAAGTATAGCCTCACTAATCCTTGATTATTGGGGCTGAACTAATTGAGATACTTTCAGTTAAGAAATTTCACTTGAGTTTAAACTTTATTGTAAATGTGAAAAAGGATATGATTTACTAATTCTTTAAGAAACTCAGGATGTACAGTATTTAGCTTCAATAGTAAATATATCTATAAGTTTTTCCATAACAAAAATGACATACAAGTGTTGGACTTTTTTCGTTTCTGAGAGGTTTATTATGTCCTGTTTTGCTTAGCGGACTCTTCTCTATTTGATTTTTGGAGCATTTTTCTTTATTTTATATACTTGTTAAATGTTAACCTCGATAACAAGAGTTTGCTCCAATGTATGTGGGTTCTGTTAGATGGACAATCGGTACATTTGACACGTCAGATGTTCTAGGAACGCCTACGAGAAGCAGCACCAACAACAGTCGGATGTCCCCGCCGCTGGGTGGCTCGGAGATGACATGCGACCGACAGTTTGTGGTCCTGGTGTCGGAGAAACAGGCGAGAGTGGTGGCGTTGCCGTCGCAAAACTGCGTCTACCGCCAACAACTCGCCGATACCGACTTTGTCGTCAAGGCTGAAATAATCTCACTAAAAGGTATTTACCACCACTAAAGATAATTAACTTAAATTATTTTTATTATCTTCCTTTATTCTTACAAATATATTTCTAAAACACAAATATTTCAGAGTGTCTTCTTCTCATTCAGGTAGTTTCTCTTTCCTTTTTCTTACTAAAGATGAAGCTCGCTGATTCGAAATTCAAGTGAGAGCTAACTTACTTTGAATTATGAAGTTTACGTTATTAAAATTAGAATTTTAGAGGTTCAGTAAAGAAGTTTGAATTGTAGAGATTAGTGAGAATAAAATAAGTACTATACTAATTTGAACTCTTTGTCCAAAAATATCCACTAGAGAAAAATATAAATGTGGTAGCACACAAAAAAAACTATTAACAACACGATAACTGTAACCATCGATGGTTTTGTTATCAGTATAACGAAGTGAAGAAAAAAATGCCACCAATAATCCAAACTTGTTGGAAACACACTGTTTCAGATTTTGACTGGCTTTTTAAAAATTATTTTGAATTTCAAAGGCTTATGGGAACCAACTCTGAATTCAAGAGGCTCAAGTAGAGACAAATTCAAATTTTAAAAGTGAAATTATGTGTCAAAAATACTTTGAATTATCAAAATATATTTTTTCGGATATTGAAGGTTTTCTCTGGGGAACAGAAAATATTTACAATTTTTAAAGTGTTTGGAATTATTGAGGTAAAATTTAGTGAGTTTCTACTGTATCAGTACGATGTTTGCCTAACCTAGAGCTCAGCCAAAGTTATTTCACCGTTTATTTGTCATACAGACAGTGTCTGCTTGGTGTGCTACATCTCGAGCGGCCATATAACGGCGTTCAGTCTTCCGAGTCTCAGGCCACTCATAGACGTAGACTTTCTCCCGCTTCCCGACCTCAGGTATTCACATAACCTACATCAAACGAATTCAGTAATTTGACATGTTTCATTTTAAAAGATAAAATATAACTAATATGTCTCATATTAGTTTTCTATTTTCATTTTACAAGAGATTTTGCTGACGTTTTCCATCGTTAAAAATTAACTGTGCTAAATGATGATCGATGGTTAATAAAAAAATTTCTTACATAGAATAAACTGAACAGCTGATTTCAAACAGTGAACAGTTTGATCTCTTTTTAACCAAATTAAAAATGAAGAGTAAATCCAATAGAAAACTATCTAGTGAAATACATTTTCTATAGCTGTGTTTATTAATTATTAAATTTAATAAATTTGAAATTACACGACATGTACTTCCATTAGATGTGTGTGCGGTAATTACATTTCACTATGAATGTAATTTAGTTTACACTGAGTTATATTTCAAAAAGTATTGATGTTGTAAAATAAGTCAGTCCCAATTTATATTTTGCAAATGAAAGTAAAAAAAATCATGCAAAAAAATTTTTATTGTGATATTTTTACTTAGTAAGAGATGTAATGTGCTGAGTGTTCTACTCCAGATTGTTCTTACACTTAAGGATATTGATGGTTCAACTTTATTGTAACACTTGTGTGAAATAGCTGGATTTACAGAGCTGCGTAGAGTAAAGCGAAATGGCTGCGTAGAAGGCTGGTTAGTTGTGGTTAGTTACTAGGCCGCTGCGTCAAACACAGCTGAATGAGCTTGACCGCACAGTGGCGCTCCTATCGGAGGAATGTTGCAATGCCTTATGTGTGGTAATGCTCAGCAACTAGATGTGAGCCGCAGAACAGCTGTAGTTTAGAATTGTTTTATAACTGAACTCTAGCTTCGTTAATAATATTCAGCGTAAACTAATGGCTTTTAACTGTATTATGAAATTGATATTTCACCATGATATACAATAGGTTTTTAAAATTATAAAAGAACAACAAACACTTCCATTTCTGTCATCAACACAGGTTTTCATTAATTTTGGCAATTTCACAATTTTTTTGAATTGGTTTCACCATTGATATTCTTGCTTTGAAAAGTTGAGGGTGAAGTTAAAAACAAGAAGAAAATCGTTAAGAAATTTTTGGCTCAAGACTAACGCTGGATGAATCCATTTTCACCTGACAAGCCATTTATTTTAAACTTGAATAACTAATACAGTGCTCTTTGCAGAGAGGAGAATTTTCGTTGTCACAAGAAGAATTACTTTTACACAACCCTCATTTACTGGACACAGATAGAATTAGCCTAAGTCCTAGAAATTCAGATCGTGCTAACGTTTTGCTTTCATGCAGTGAGCAATCTGAAGTATATATAATCACTGAATGTGCCAAGAATTTTAGATCAAAATTATGTCATGGATTTGATTAACATGTGTCTTAGGGATGTGCTTCACTTCACAAATACATGATAATAAATCATATTTCAAATTGTAAACAGGGAATAGCATTGCCAAAGACTTGTTTGAGTGGCGTAGTGTTGGAGCTCAAACTTTTGTCGAAGCTAGTTTTTTAGGCGAGAGTATAATGTAAATGTTTTTAAATTATCGGAAGCTTTACCTTCCGAGACACTTGTAAATGGAAGCCACACTGCTTTTTAGAGACACAGTGTTGTATGAATGCGTCGGTGTGTATTCACGAATGCTGCACCTCTCACTGCCACCCTTCCACGAACAGCACCATTTCCCCCCCCCTTGCCCTGACAGACGGCTTTAGTATTGTGACAAACGGTTCCCTTTCCTAGAAATCCATAATTGTAAATTTTAATATAATATGAGTTTCATGAGATCCAATTTCACACAATCCGAAAGTATATTCAGTTTCAAAATTGTCCTCTACTTATTTAGCAGACTGTAGTTTTGAATTATGATGTAACATGAAATAAAAATTTTTTTTAGTAAAGTTTTAAAAACAGCACTATCACAAAATCTAGATTGATTATTCTTGTATCAGTGATCAAAGTTGACTGTAATTGCTTATCCCGAGTTTCTAACCTAAGAAAGTGGTTAGGTTAGGGTAATTATTAGCTGTTTTATATTTAGAAAAATTCATTACATAGTTTGGCTCTTGTGACTTTGAATCTTAAAAAATTTATGTTTTTTTTAATAACAACTGTTAAAATTAATTTACATTTCATTAAATCCAATTTTCAACATCCAAAAGTATACTCTGTTTAACTTTTTTTTATCTTATAAAACGGAGATAATATTTATATTGCACCGTTTTGGATCCAATGTTTGTAGGTCTCATGAAACATTCCTTACCAAACTTATATAAACTAAATAGGTTTTAAACCAATTTTAAAACTAGTAATGTATAAAATCACTTAGATTAAAACTGCAAACAGCATGCATTGATGCATGTAGGAGATAATATAATTCATTAAACTTCAATAGATCAGCTAGAAATAAAGTAGATTTTTTATAGTTAGATCATAATCGTATAATAACATTTTTAATTTGTACTGTTTGGTATTTAAATTAGTTTTACTGAATTGCGCTTTCACATAAATTCATAAACGTATGGAAAACCCTCGCTTAACTGAAAGTGTAAAGATTATTATCTGTGAGATTAGTTTTGTTATTGACTCTAGCAGTTGTGTTATGTTTACAATTTTTTTAAATCATAAAGATGTATAAGTAATTTTAATTAAAACATGTTTTCTGGATATATAATGTTTGTATAACCCTAACTGGGATTAATTTTTGGGCCACATCTATTCAATTTTAGATTGTAATTTTAACTATGAGCTGTAACTTTTCATATTTTTTCATAAAACATAATTTATATCCGTAAGATTATTGGATTTGAAGGGTTGATATAAGAATTGAATAAGAAGAAATTATATACATTGACAGTTTAGCTGGGTTTTCTGTATTTAATATACGGTAATTAAAGGAAATTTGACTTTAATAGTGTTGAAATTAATAGTAATCATGAATCACCTGTAGTTAATATAGCTTTTTTCTATTTTATTGGTTACTAGTTAAACTACAAACATAATTTTTTGTCATAACTTATGCCAGTTTATCTTGCCATTTTCATTTATCTTAATAGGTAGAAGCTTCAAGTCAAAGTTTTTCACACCCAAAATTTAACATAGTAGAGAGAATATTATTTATGATGCAATTTTAAATAGAGATCGATGAAAGGGTGTGAAACTAATTTGACATAATCGTAAATAGTCGTATTATAAAAAGTTAAACACGTGTACGTTAATATTTTGACCAATTTTTGCTTTGCAGTTGAGTTTTCCTCATTGCTTGTATTTAATCGAACGATCCCAACAGTTAGTTTTAAGTAACTGTTGAACTTTGAAAATGCAGAGTTCGACAAAGCTGAGAATAATGTGATGATCAGTTTTCAGACGAGAAAACAGGGCATTGTAGACCCCATGTTGTCGATTTGGGGGCAACAGATGTTTGTGAATGAGGACACAGACCAGTAAGTGGGCCACACATACACACACGGCATGACACTTCATACCGTATCATGACCACGACCACATGCAACATGCTAAACCGACATACCATCCGACATACATACCCGACCGTCCTTGATCAGGTGTTGGGCGAGTGACACAGCCTAAAGGGGGCCCTACACATGGTCAGTTCGGTGTAAACCCTCCGAACTGACTCACGTAAAATCATTATGACACAACTGACGGCAGTCCGAAGTGAGCGTGTGTACGGTCGCTCACTTCAGTTGGCATCAGTCATCTGCGTATGCGCACAGACAGGGTTTTTGAATAGTGAAATTTGGCACGTTTCGGTCATCATGTTGTCGTCTGTGTGTGACAATTAAACTGTATAATTATATATATTTTATGCAGGTGTGATGAGAACTCCATTAGTATTTTTATTATTAACTATACTACAAGAGTGAATCTTTTCAAAATAAATTGGGAGCAGATATCAAACGTAAATAACGTTTACGCATAAACATAGAATAGTTGCATTGACGGTGGATTTAAACTCGTGGAAGCAACAGGCCAAACTGATACACCAAACTGACACATCAAAGTGAGTGTGTGGAAGCAATTGTTGACTTTAGTTAAAAGTAACAATTAAAAATGAACACATCGATGTGGCACACCGAACTGACCGTTTGTAAGGCCCTTAAGAGTGGTAACTGACCTAACTGTATTGCTCCTAGCCTAAACTTATGTGAGTCATTTACAAAATCAAAATGTGTTTCTGTAATCTCAATCTCTTGATTCTAAAATAAGTAGGTCCCTATAATCTGAGATCAATTAAAATAAAGTAAAGCATCTTTCAAGTCTCAAAGAAAATTACAAATCTTAATTTATGTTTTACAGAAAAGACTTATCCTTAACTAACTTTTTAGTTTGCTATTATAAAAAGCACTATAAAAATATACTAACATAACTGTTCCGTATTTAAAAATATTCTTAAAAAAAGACTATTGAATTCAACAAAATAGCAAGTTCTGTTTGTAATGTAATGCACTTTTCAACAGTTCTTTCGACTTACCATAACAATTATTTACTAACAAAAAGAGTATATATTTTTTTGTAAAAACCATTTAACAGTGCTTTTAAATCAAATAAAAATGTATTTAAACCTAAGTGTAATTAAATAGTCAAAACGATTGTGTTACATTAATTTGAATTCACACCACTGATAGTTTTTTTTGTATATAAAAAATACAATGTTTATTGTTATTTTTCTTATTCTTTGACAGTATTCTCACTTCTCAGATGGTGTAAAAGATGTTTTGTATATGAGTCAAATAAACCAAAAGAAATTTTAATGGTCATACAATTGTATTATAATATATAGTTAAATATTTTTGAACATAAATCCTTCAAATCAAAGACCTGCAGGACTAGTAATACTTACCAACATAGCTTTTGCCCTTTTAATGACCACATTGACTTTTCCAACTACAAGAAACAATATTTTCCATCGCTTTCCAATTTGCAGACTATCATTACTTGAAACAACTCAAAACATTATAAATAACTAATACAAAGGTGATGAAAAATAGCAATTTGGTGGAAAGGCTCAAACTAAATAACAGAAAAACGTAAATTTGCATGGAAAATTTTGTATCTGATGACTGGAAATTGTATATATTTTGTACTGGAAGATAACTTTTTAAATGAATGTTTTCTCTACCCTTTGCTTTAAACGCATAGCTCCCCCCTCTCACCACCACGAACGCACACAACACTTCATGCCAACACATGCTCTCTACTCAACAATCTTTAAATTTAAGATAAGCTTTTCAGTGTTGTGGTTTGTGCTTGCATGTTTTTATTCGTTTTTGTTTGCATGATTCCGAAGTTCTCTCGTAACCTCCGTAGACTGAGGGAGAGAAATGTTGTCAAACAGAGCATGTCATTTTGTTTAACTAGTATTAATGGTCTTTATTTAATATTATAATGTTATGCGTGTTTCTCTCTACTCAAAGTGATATTTTAACTGGTTCATAGGTCTGTAGATAAAAAGGTTTAATAATTTTTTCAAGCAAGTAATAGCGTTCGATAAAATGTGAGAAGTCTGAGTTTTGAAAGATTATGTTTTTACTTTTAATGAGCTTTTTGTGATGTGTAATTTTATTTAACAAAACTATTATTATTTTTGACTTGGCTCTAGTGTATCTTTATCAAAATACACTTAAAAAAGTTATGGTAAATAAGTTAGTATTTCTAAAATTTGCCTAATTCCTATATTTTGTTTTAAAAATAAAATAAGATTTACATTTTAATTTAGTAACATTGTTGTTAATGGTAGGTTCAATTTGTTATACTAGAGTTCAATAAATTTTGACTTATAATAATGTAAATTTTTAATCATCATCAATACGTAAAGATTCACCGACAGCACATTTTCATTTTATATTTTAACTAGTAAATGAAGGAGTTGTAAAGATTTTTGTCTCACAACAGTGCTTTATGCATGGAAGGAGCACGCTTTTAAAAGATTACCCTTGTTCATTCACTTCTACCCCTTCAGCCAAGGAATTTTCATGATGGTGAGGAAAAGGCTTGAAAAATATATTATTCAACAGCGTCAGATCGTGAAGTGTATTTTCCATTAATCTCTTTTTTTATTCCATAAATAAATTATTATAAATATTCACTGTTTATACAACACTAATTATTCTATTCAGCTTTTGTAATATTATCTGCTGGGAAAATGTATGTGTGTAACACAAAATACGCTTACTTCAATAATAACACTCAATTCAACTTTTGGATTTTTTTTTCTTTTGATAATCACTTATTTAAAACTAGCCTATCCATATTTTCTAAAAATGTAATGTTCAGTACAACAGTATTTTTTAATCACAATCCGAAAAACATTGTACAAACAAAATGTTAGTTTTAAAAGTATTTTTATGTACCACTCAATAAGTAGATTTTGAAATGCTCAACTTTGATATTTTGAGCTTAAAAATGTATTTTTTTGGCTTTATTTTTGTATAAAACTGTTATTGTATTGTATAAAATTTTTCGCCCTTATGTATCACATAACAAAAACGTCAAATTAAATTTGAATAAATGTAAACTATGTTAAACTGCTCAGTTTTTTTTAATTTTCAATAGTGTTTAGCATTTTTTGAATATTTTCTTATTTTTATAGATTAAACATCTTACAATCACGCTTCTTTGGCAATTTTATTCATTAGCTACAATTTTAAGGGTTGAAAATTGGTGGAAAGTCTGCCCCGTTCCCGGCATGCGTCCCCACTCACCAGATGTGGAATGTTCATTATATAATCTGGATATGTTATACCTACAACTGCATATCAAAGTTCAAGGTTGACATGGTTTTGTCATTCGCAATGCGTAAATCGTCTTTATCAATCTGCATGTAGATTGGTTCCGATTTATTTATAGGAATGCGTTTTTGCATTTTATCAACTGATATATTTTTTAACCACTAACAGTTTCACTAAACAATACTAATAATTCTTGTTTTATTGAATAAAAAGTAAATCATTGAAGTTCTGTAATAAAAGAAAGAAACACAAGTATGAGTAACGATATTAAGTGATCTACAGACATATTAGTTTAAACAGTTTGACGTATAAATGACAGTATATAATTTTATTATAAAAGAAACCGTTACATTTTTTCAGAATAACATAATCTATAATCATTCGAGCTTGGATTAAATTTTAATATAAACTAAATAAGCTGTAACATTTTTAACTCTTATAACAGATAATTTGAAACTTTTTTATCTTACCAGTGTGAAGTTTTAATTAAAGGTAGTGTTATATTTTGTCGAATTAGCCTTTTTAAATTTTTAATTAATTTTTTATTACTGTAGTAAAAAAAGTCAAAAAACGATTCTGAATCTGTGAAATTTCATAAATTTAAAGCATGAAGACGATACTTGTGATAACTTTATCCTAAATCATGTTAAAACCTAATATAAATCACTGCAGAGTTTGTAACATTGAACTAAAACAATAACTCATGTTGGTAACACTGAAATGGCAGCACTGAATGCCTCCTGAGCATGTGGGATAGTTTAGTCCCTAATCCGTCGTCTGTTGGTGTTCCAAACTCACGCACACACACAGACACAATTGGCCCACCTTGTTTATTATATGTAACTAAACTGTTTTCCCACCAGGTTCCGCTACAGTAAGTCGATTTACGAAATTTACAGGGTGTGCACCTAGGTGTTTTTATTTGGAATTCATAAAACTCTAGCTGTTCCGAACTGTATGTTTATTACATGTTTTATTTGTCAACGTTTCAGGACTCAACCATTTACTAATGGTAACGGTTTCTGTGTTTCCAGATTTTATTGTGCTTATGTCATTTTGTGCTTCATGCTTCCAATGTCGATGTAACTGTTTTTACAGCCATCGTATAACATGCAGACTTTTCTGTCGTTTTATTTTAGGTTTTATAATTTATGTGTTTGAACAGTTTGCTACTTATCGTATAGGATACTTGGTTTATCAACCCTTTAATCTATTTCAAGTGTGTAGTTAGTCACTTTATTTACATATTGTTACGTAATGTAATTTTTGTAATCTACAACTACATTGCCTAAACATTCAGATCAATTTATTCAACTTTTAAGGAATAATATTCATTAAAATTTTGATGTCTTAAAACCCTTTCAATGTAATTATATTCTAATATTTAAATGATATGTTGAAAATAGGTGCTATAAATTGAATTTCTGCCACAAACATTTTGAAATAATCTTATTAATTTGTGAGCACATTTTTTGCATTACTTTTAGATTAATAAGCACACTACTTACTAGAGGCCCTGGTTTTTGTTGTAGCTTTAAAAATTAATAAATTGATTGTTCGCAAAAAAACGTTTACTAGGATAGGAAACAAGTATCGTACAAATCGAATAAAAATAATATAAAATTTGTTTTTATTTCACTGGTCACACTACTGCCAACAGTGACCAGTCAATGTCTGTTTATGATATGTACTTGTAGATATGTTTCTTTTTAATAAAAATTCATTTATTTATAATTTATTTATTTATTCATCGATATTGTAACAAATTGTACACAGGTTTGATCCAAGCCTAATCTGTTTTATAATTTATTTCAATGTAGAGTTCTTTTACCCTAGATTGTGAAACATTTTTAATTATAATTTTAATTTTTTTATTTGTTGTAAATTCTGAAAGTTTTAGGGTTGTATAGATTAATTTTAATATGTTCTTACATATTTTACACCTTTACTACCTTTACAGTTTTATATATTTTCACTTGTATGTTTATAACCATTTTTAATTGATTTTAGATTTTTTTGTTGATCGTCATTAGTATTTTTATTTGGTTTTTAAGCTGTAGAACACTTAAAACCTGTAAACCATAAAGTGAGACAAAATATTTTTATAGAGGTACATCAAGTATTAAAATATTTGACTATGCAAAAATCTTTTAATTTTTTTTTTCAAAGGTTAGAAAACTCGGGTGTTAAGTTGTAAAGATCTGGGTGTCCGGGTCGGTTTGGTAGGAAGAGGTGAGTCACTGTGACTGTGATGTCATTGATTGCAGGATTGCCCGCACCTTCTGCTTCAGTAATCGAGGTCATGGCCTCTTCCTCAGTTCTCCATCGGAAGTTCAAAAGTTCACAGTGTCCGCTGAATTCTGGTATGTTAAAGTGATGTTCTTTTTTTTGCAAATAACAAATTTTCAGACTAAAATTTGTATAGCATATTAACTGTGAGTTATTTTTTGTCCTCAGAATATGTTCTTTAACAATATACTTTGTTTCGTAACTTCTGTGGTTCTGAAAACCTCCCCTTTGAATTATTTATACCTATTTTGTGTTCTTAAACATTTTTACCAGAGTAATATACACAGAAAAGAGTAATAAAAATACTCTGTGTATTTTGAATGTATTTTTATTAGCGGTCTGCAATACAGGAAATTATGAGGTCGGTACGGTACGGTACAAATTGTTGTACCTCGGTTCTCGGTACGGTACGGTACACGAGAATAATGCTAGTAACATTGACTGATCTCATCCTTTTATTCATAAGTATTTTCCAGAACATAATTAGTGAAAACACATAGAAAGGAGTTTAAAAAATATATACAATGTCAGAAGAAATATTTTACTGTACTAATTTTCAAACTGTAATATGATTTTTTTTAATCCATCCTTTAAAAAACATATCACATTGAACATACTGTATTAATAATTATTTAAACATTACAATTTATGTTGTAACTAATTATTAAGGGGAAATAATCTTCTCAAGTCTATATGAAATTAAGAATGAACAAACAAAATAAAAAACTATAATGTATTATTGCAGAACAAAAAATACAGAAAATATACTGAGTCAATACCCTTAACCAAGGGTTCATTAGATCTATGTTTTATACTGTCCTGGTTTTATTATTTTTAATTCAACCAACCACAATCATTGTTCAAATTAAATCAAACACTTTCATAAAATGTCAAAGGGCTCTTTAGACTAAAATAGTTATTTTAGTATAAAGTGGTTAATAGTTTAATATTACAGTGGAACCACTCAAATCTGAACAGTTCTCAGGAAATTAAAAAAAAAGCTGGAAATTAAAAAAAATTTAATCACATAAACTTATTTTTCAAGGTTCAAGTCTGTTATCTTTAACTGTTGAAGTGAAGAAAATCATCACACGAACGTAATTCCAAGCCACATCGGTTGTTAGCAATACAAACTTACCAGTGTGTTGCGTCAAAAGAAGGAACGGTTCTCTGATCGCGTAAGCTGCTATACGTTGATACGATAATAAGCTGCGAATGCACAATAATTTAGAGCCGGCAGGGAGATGGCTGGTTGCCTGATTTTCCTGAAGCCCTGGTGAGGTTGTTTTAAATGATCATTCACCAACACGCTATGATTCAGTCTTACGTTCAGTATTTGCCGTACATCTGGGCAGTGTTGTAATTCTATATTACTTGTAGAGTATAAAGCCTTTAACGGTCGGGTTTTATTAAATGTTTTCGGTGGAAGATGTTCCATAGTTATATTTTATGGCAACCTAGACTGGATAGTGACTTAATTTTTACTCATTTGTTTTTTCGGTACCGAACTTGTCCCGGAAAAATTCTTGTACCATACCGAGGTTCAGTACACGGCTTGGAACCGTACCGTACCGTTTTTTTTGGTGCACCGCAGACCCCTAATTTTTATATTCCAAAGTTATTTAATTTTTCAATTAGTAAATTTGTTTCATTCATTATCATGAAATTTATTGTTTGTTTACAGATTTATTATTGGTAGATTCAACTTTTAACCCTAGAACCGCTACGTGTTTTTCCCTTAACTGAATTGGAACTATTACAAAGCTTTTTTTAAAATAATCTTTCTAAACCGCCTGTGACCGTTTATTTAATGTGGGCCCTCCCATCACTATACCACCTTCACAAGCCAAATTAGGATTACTCCATGGTAAGGATTGGAATTTGCCTACTTCCGTTTGGCTTAAAACTTTTCTTTCATCAGCTAGCGCCTTAGACCACTATACCAAGTACCACCGATAAAACATACTGTAGTGGCGATTGAACACGCTCCTGGAAATGTCCAAGTCCTCGCTCCAGGTAACAGCACGAATCACAATGGCGACATCATCTAAGAAGTTCACCAAATTAACAACGACTTAAGCAGTTCTAGGGTTGAATTGAATAATTCTCTGTTACATTCTTCTTACTTTTGTTTTTATTAAGGTTTTTATATTATACTTTTCACCAGGTTTTTTATGTTCTCCTTATTCAGTACCAATAAATATTAATATACTCATAACAATTATTTTTCTCAAAGATAATAACACGGTATTTGTTTTTGTATATAAATAAACTGTTTATATATAATTTAATTGTTTTGTGTTTTTACTCTGAAAGACTATGCCTTTTTGGTTGTATTTTGTAATAGTGAAATAATCTTAAGTTGAGTTGATAATGCAAGTGAAACTATAAAGTTTATCACATCTTTTGAACTTAATGTTTTATATTTTGTATTTAGTTATTGAGAGTTGTAGACTACTATACATACACAAATTGTTGTAATACACTCCAGAGAATGAGAAAAGTACTATTGAAAGGTCTACATGGGTAATTTTATAAATGAATTGTTCCAGAAGAAATGTTTTACTATGTACATAATATTATTGGTACTTAAAAATTCACCTGATCATCTCTCTATTGTGTTATGTAATACTGAACAATAAATCATACTTACTGTGGTATAAGTAATATAATGAGTTGCCAGTCGGCAAATATGGTTAAAAGACAGATAAGTATAAGGTTTGTTGTCGCAGCTCAAACCTGGCGGAGATGGTAGGAGAGCTTTTCCTGCCTCACGACATGCCCGAACCTCCCAAACAAAGCTTCTTCCAGGGACTGTTTGGCGGCGGGTCCCGCAACTTGGATAGGGAGGAACTCTGTAAGTGCATACCTAGAAATGTCATTCAAACTCATAACCTAACTTGTGGATTCAACTTCCCACACAACTTACAAATATTGGTCTGGCACATCCTTTTTTTAACCTTTTTTTTAATAGCATGGTCAGTCGATGTGCCTACCAAAAAGCATAAGTCCCTGTTTTATTGGTTGACTCACATTAGCGTATGCCACTTAAAGCAGTTCTGTACCTATTAAATTAGTGAGCGGTCAGAATTCAGGCTTCCGCGCGGTGGCGTCTGTAGCTCATCCACATGTTTTAATTAAATTTTCATAATTTTGCGGTTAGTCATGATCGCTATTAAAAGTCAACATACTTACTTGATAATTGAAGTGTTGCCACTGGAAGCGCTGCTGCGCCGTGGAAGTCAGTTTTTGTTAAGTTTTAATTTTATGATTCTACCATAAAGTCTTAAATTTTATACAATGGACTTTTAATTAATATTTTCTTCACTTTTACTTAAAAGGTTTCCATTGAAAGCTCTTCCTTGATTTCCTTCAGTAACTTGTTATAAATTTTGAGGCATTGATAATGTGGACTGTTTCTTGTAAAGTTGAATTAATTCGGGGCACATGTAAAATGTTCTCCTGTCTAGTGTTAATGTATGGATGTTATTATTTTGAATAAAACATTGTTGTGATCTGGTTCATTTTGACATAAACATAGTTCTCAAGAAAGACGTATTCCTAAAACTACCAACCGCTAGAGATCAGGTCAATTTCTTAGTCGATTCAAGTCAAGATTGATCTGCATCACAATTAAGTCGATCTGAGTCATTTCACCAAGAGATGTTTAAGAAATTTTGCCCAATCCCTACATCAGACTTTTGATTATGTCCTGAATTTCTCACCTTGTTCCCGTCAACCAATCCGTTTCTATCGTAAAAACTTGGACTAAGTCCTAAAATACAAATTGCAGTCGGAGAAGCAAGTGGCCGAGCGTCGCGCAGTGTCGCCAAACACATCCCCGGCCCGTCGGCGCAGATACAGGAGCTTAATCAGCGCGCGACGACGGCCAGCAGCGAGGTGTCGCGCGCGCACCAACTCATGATTGAGCGTGGCGCCAAGCTGGGCCAGCTAGAGGAGCGAACCGAGCGCATGATGGGCGAAGCTGAGAACTTCCAGTCGACAGCGCACAGTCTTATGCTCAAGCAGAAGGACAAAAAGTGGTACCAGCTTTGAACACTGCAGACCTAACTTTATACTCAACTAAAGAAAAGAGTACTATTTATAACCTAGGATAGACGAACAAGGCAATTTGTATGTACATTGTGCCTCTGTATTCTAATAGTTGATACCAATATGCTAACTACCCGAGCTTTAATATTTTTATAGTTTCGACAAGAAATCCTACAGTATTTTATATACCCCGGATAAATAAACTTCGATTAATCTTGTACATCTGGAATATGTCTTTTGTAAATTATCGTTTTATTTCACTGTTGTGGTGGTTACTTTCCGGTTTGTGTTTTGCAAAAGATAAATCAAAATTAATGTGTAGGAATGAGCCATGGTAATACTCTTGAATTTTTTGCGGGAATATTGAAAGATTTTTGTATCAGAAAAACTTGAACACCCAAGTGTGGGAACAAAAGTTTTTCTTCCATTGAAAAATTATTAATTGATCTTTCAATAAACAGTGTCATTAACTGCTGATTTTATTAAGAAGTCACAAAACAAGTGTAAAATTAATTTCTATTCGAGTGCCATGTCCTGATGCAACCACTACAGCAGGTGTTTCGAGAGATGCAGGTCTTCTCTCGTTCCGTTTCTCGTACTGTTTACTGTGCTTGGGCGATATTTAGCAATTTTATTTCAGTTCGTGGTGAACCGACGTACCAAGCCACCATGTATCTATGTACATATGTGACCCGTACTTATACCACACATTGTGATACCTTCGTCATGATTGTTATCGTATTGTTAGATGCAGATTATATTGTTTGTTAAATGCTGTTGCATTTGTTGTATTTTTTATTGTTATTGTAGCGATGTATAGAAGCAGTATTCTTTTATTTTGTGTAATATACCAAAAAATAAAAAGCGGTTAATGTTTTGCGTGGGTGTACTGTGTACAGTGTATGCGATGACTGTTCTACTATTTGTATCTACGTGTACATTCTCGGGTCGACGGCTCGGGACTGGGCTCATGCATGATCTTCCCGTAGCGGTCTAGCTTCCCTTCCTGTCCTATGATATGTTTAAATCCCATCGGTAGATCTGAGCACTTTCATTTAAGATTATTATTTGTACGACGGATTCGCTGGAGTCTGGTTGATGTTAAACTTTGGTTGCAGTTGATTAATTAATTTTGTTTTGTGCTTTCTTGTTAATGCGAATATTTTATTTCACCTTTCTTTGAATTATTCGAATCTTTCAAAATTCAATCTATTAAGAATACGGTTTAATCTTTCAAACCTTAAATATGTGGGTTTTCATTCGGTCAACAACAATAATTTATGATGTTTTCCACATTTAAGAAATACATTGATTTATAAAATCTAAAATTTGTTGAATTGTATTCGGAGCTAAGAAAAATAATTTGCAGTAATAATTTTCTATTAATTTTTCTTAAAACCCACCTCTGTTTGTATTTAAGGGCTGTGTGATTTCACTTTTCTCTCTGGTTTTTTTTTTGTTTTAAAACTGTTGGTATTCATTTCAGACAAAGTTAACATCAATCTGGGTTAGTGTGAAAGTATTATAAGTAAGGAACTATTATAAGAACTATCAATTAAAAAAATGTTACCTATATGTTATCTACAAATGTTATGCTATTCAGATAAAACATATAAATGTATAATTATTTTGTAAATTAAACCTAAGCAATAACTTACTTTAATTTTAGGCTTGTATAAAAGTGAAGATTTTAAATTAAAACGTATATAATTGGATTCTGGTTTTCAACTTAAAACTTTGGTTTTTGTTTTACTTGGTTAGTAATTTTTAATAAATAAGTTTATTGTTTGAAAAAATTTGTTATGTAGGAAGGAAGAGTAAGGAATGGAATTCATTCGTTGGAAATAATGTGAGAGTAATTTTTCTTTATTGTTAAAAATGTTGGGAAAGAAAACTTATAATTGGATTGTAATGTGTCTAGATTTTTCTGTACCATTACTATTTCAAAAGTAAAATGTTCAGGTGGTAAAATTTCCGCCTACTCTAAAGAAAAAAACATATGAAAATAATCTATAACCTTAAAAGATGTCAGTACTGAAATTGCTCGTCTGCTTTAAGCCATGAGTTACACTGAGTTGAACATTCTAAACTGACAGATTTTTAAGTTTCATTACTATTACCATCATTAACCTTTATAACTATATGAGTGAAAACAAAAGATTAAAATTTCAAAACTTAAAATATAATGCATACCGTATTTGTTGTCTAATCAAATACAGGAAATAAAAAAAAACTATTGGTATAGTTCAAGTTTTCTTCCATCTGTATATGCAGTACTTATAATCATTTTCTTTTCCTTACATTAACAATGTTCTTGGAAATGATGGGAAGGTTTGAACATCTTAGTTAAAATTTTGAATCATCAAAATCTGGGTGAATAAACAGTTCACTTGATGTAAGGAAATCAATTAATTGACTTGAGTTCATACTATATATTAAAAAATATCATAACTTGCTAGGATTGAAAAATGAGACATAGTAAAACATTCCAATCTATATCCTTATTTCTCTTTTTTTATGCTTAAAAATTGTTTTTATTGTATATTACTTTTAATTGGCACTCCAAACACATGATATGCATACTTAACTATTGATCACATTTGTACTTAAAACTGAATTTAAGATCTCTTCATTAACACTCGGATATTTTTTAGCTTGAAGTATTGTATAATTTCAAGCTCCGCTGACGTATTACTGTACTTATCGCTGCAACTCTTACGCACCTTGTATCGTTACGAAATGACAATAAAATTTCAATGTGAAGGCTTACACGGTTGTCGTGGGTTTTGAGCTTCGCTTCTAGTCTTTTTCGTGCCACCATGGAGATGTTTTTATTTAAGTCAGTTCTGTACATGCGGTTTTTGAATTTGTCTTCCTCAAAGTTCATTAATTAGTTACCTCCGAGGTTATATGTGAATTATCCGTTTGATTCTATCAATACTGTTACGTTTACTGTATAAACTAATCTAAGCTGTTTACCGTAGAATAGTTTTGTACAGCAGTGGGATCAATGTGGTCCTACAATATATTTTAATACTGAGCGTGAGTGAGTGTGTGTGTGCTCGTGCGTGAGTCCGCGCGTAAGTGTGTGAGTATTCTCACCTCATTCAGCTGATATTGTGATGGCCTGTATAAAATAAGCCCGCTACATGTGGATAGCTGCTTCAGCCTCTTCTCTTGCACAAACAATTTTGCGGCCGCAAACAGTTATACTGATTACCTAGTATCCGATGTGTCAAATTCGGGGAACTACGCAAGTATCGATATTATCGTTACTGTAACTGTTTGCTGCCGAATGAGGAACTATTTCCTTTTTCTGTAAATGTAAATAGTTACTTTTAAAATCCCGAGCGGATTAATAAAATATTTGGTATTTTTTTAAGCCCGAGGGAATAATTTGGAACTTCCTTTGATTGTAAATATACACGATGGTACCAAGAACCCTGTGTAGAACTTTCCATAGGGATATGTAACTAGTACTCGACATGTAATGTAAAAGGTAGACTAGTGACATTGTAACTGGGCCCTGACACTCGAGAACTCACTGAAAGTAGGATCTCAACTAATCGACGACTTCAACACATTTGTGAAAAGTTTAAATATATTTTCTATTGTATCCTGATGAAATAAAATGTTGGAATCAATATGCTATTATTGCTTAACAATCTTTTGAAGTCATTTACCTTTTCCTTTGATGATTTCCTTTCCCTACTAGGAGTAAAGTTGACATTTACTTCATAGATCGTGAAACATTGTCGACTCGTACTGCTGTAATCGCAGCAAAAGCATCAGGGAACAGAATTGTTTTACAAATTCAACAAAATGTGACGATTTCATTTTTTCACTGAAAAACAACTCGCAAGCAGTATTGCTGTTAGATGGCATCTAACAAAAACAGTGTCACTAAAGGAATTTTTTTATGTCTTGGTCAATCACTCTGAGCATTCTCAAGTTTGAAGAAGACTATAATAGACTTACCACTTTTTCCTATATAATCACGTAAGCTTCCACAGCTTTGAACATCACGAACACCTTTTTCCGTGTACAGTGTAACCTCAATTTAATGAATTTCAAGGGACTAAGAAAGATATACCTGATATAGAGGTATTCTTGAAAACATGGTTTGTTAAACGGAGGTTGAATTTTGCCAAAATTTGTAATATAGGGATTAGTCATAATCTCCAAATAAAGAATATTAAAAATGTCTTACCTATATTTAAAGCAGATGTTTAGGCTTATGTTACTTTTGTTAGACTGTATGTTTTACTGCTACAGATTGGCTTAACTAGCCATTGCCTGCTCAAAAACCATTATGGCCCAATTGCTCAGCTAATTTTTGAGCTTTTTCTTGAAGTACAGGTCCCAAAACGGATACATTTTTGTCACGGTATTGTTTCATCCATAACATAACAGCACTTTCAACATCCTGTAAATCGGGCCAGTTAAATTTTTTACTCTAACCACATTCGTCTTCATATTTCTATTTATATTTACTGTTGTTTGAAGAGTTGTCGGTGTTATTTAAACTCCTCAGCAATGTCCACTACTTGATATGCAGGTTTCTTCTATGGTTCTATTACTTCACGTTTCAACTCCACACTAAGAGCCACCAACATGTTAATCAAAATCACAAACAAAACACTGCTACTATATGCAATACGATCTTAACACTGTGATAGATGTGCACCTTCTATGATTATTATGTGCGGCGGGCAGAAGCAAGGGAAATACCACTCAAGTGTTGGCCTAGATAAAAATAAAATATGTAATACAGGGGTCTGGACAGTGGGAGTATGTTATAAAGAGGCTATGTTCGTTATACAGGGGTTTCTTACTTTAGATATTCGCTATACAGTGGTAAGAAAATTACTAACAAACACAAAAAATATAGAGGGTTTTATAAGTGTTTTGTTCATTGCATAGAGGTATGTTTTCTATTGAGTTATATGGTGTTTTCGAGGGGATTGAAAGGTAATACGTTTTACCGAGTAATTCGTTACATTGAGGTTCGACTAGTTTGCGCATTTGGCATCGATGTTTCGCCCAGTATGTGTTGGGGCGTCCTCAGGAGATGTCTTTTCACTACGTAAAAGTGTACGCAACCACGCCAAGCATGCCCAACACATGGTGTGGCAATTGTCTGGGTCACTGCGCTACATACACCAACTACTAGGCGGAAAAGGAAGTAAGTGATACTTCAATCTGTTTAAATAAAACTAAAAATACAAACGAGATCAAATATTTGTAATATATTCTCTAATGTTAACTTGAATAAATATGCTTAAAACATTTAAAAAAGGGAAGAAGAATTAAAAATATGTACACCAAGGCAAATGCTAGATAGGAGCTCTATGCGATAGTGTTGGTGTGACAATTATTAATCCTTTAAAGAGTACCACTGTTCTGGAACGTCAGATTACGCTGTGCTAAAATGAGTAATCTTTTGAAAAATGTCCAAAAGGAGTAAGGAAATTTTTTTTAACTTTTACAAATCAAGCTGTCAAATTTTTACAGATAATAACTGGATATCCCAAAAAAAATTCAAGAGCAACATCCACTTTCTTGTTTTTACTTTCTCCCCTTATAAATATGGAGAAAGTATTGTTTTCGTCAAAATTTTCGAATTTGAGTTGAGGGTGGATATATCCGTTTTGGGGTCCCCTGAATCCAAAAAAGTGGGTTTTGGCGTGATGTCTGTCCGTCCGTGTGTGTGTGTGTGTGTCTGGATGTGTACAGTGCCACAGCCTACCCCATTTGTCCGATTTAGATGAAATTTGGCATGTATATATATAATCACCGTATCTCCAGGCGTTTTTTTCATTTTTTTGAATTTTTGATTTTTAAGGGTAGTTCACCCATAAAAACCCTTAAAAAACGTGAAAAATCCAATTTTCTCAAAAATGGCTCTAACGATTTTGATTAAAATTTGATAGTTTATAGTGCACAGAGCACTAAATAATTTGACACCAACCGCATGTCTGTAAAAATGACGGTTCAAAAGTTATGGGCTTTTAAATGTCAAAAAAATCAAATTTTTAAATTTTCAGCGAAAACAATAAAAGTAAAGTATAACTTGACTGGTACCATTGAAACCAGCTTAAAAAACTAAACAAATTAGTATTTTGAATTATTTGTCTACGACTAACGGTTCCAGAGAAAAGTTAAATTTACTGTCCACGATAAACGCAGTACGTTGTCTGAAAGCGCCCAATGTTATTCTTATGGAAAATATAAAAAAATCAATTTCTTCCTTACTTTCCACCCGTTTTCTATGAAACTTGGTATGAAGTGTAAGGTCAAATCACCGAACAAAACCAGCTCAAAAAAGCTTGGTATTACCGGGGGGGGGGGTCCCCACATACAATTTGAACAATAAACTATTAAATGATATTTAGAATTACTTTGTAGAACATTATAGTTTTATTACAGATTGTCTTTTTTTAAATTTACTTAAGGGAGAAAGTATGTGTCAGTCCACTGGTACCGTTTATTTATATAAGGGTAGGTTTTAATCTTTATTATTTTTTTGTTATAACTATGTTTTGATACGAGTAACTTAATCATATTATTGTTATTCTGTTACTTTTAACCAACTATATAGAAGTCTCTTGTTTATGAAATTTACCCAAATCCATGATCTACTTAGTAAATTTTGTAAGAATTGTATTTTATTCAAGGTTCCATTTATTATTTTCATAGTGAGCTTCTGATTTAAAAGTTTGGTTGGATTAACAGGATTGTCAAATTGTTTAAATATGGTTTTGAACCATTTAGGTCAATTTTACAAGAGTATATTGCACAAAGTAGGGATAGTTTAATTAATTTCGGTTAACGTCAATATATTCTATTAAGTATGCTTTAATTTTTCTAAAGAATAATTTTTAATATTTTAAAAATCTTCCCAGTTAATATATTTTTATTGATGAAAATAAAATATGGGAAATCAAATCAATGTACATGATTGTATAAGGCTTGGGAAAGTGTACTGATTTTTTTGACAAAATCACATCTATCGTTTAGTATTAAGGTTAGTATTACAGTATTAAGAATGTCTACTAAAAAGGGATTTTAATCAGAGAACTTGTCTATGTCAGGTAGTATAAGAAGACTAGGGTTTTGGATGGTTCCCTACCAAAATATTCCATTGGATTCCATTAAAAGAAAATAAATTGATTACTGGAAAAAATTAAATTGAACAAATCATTTCTAAGTAAACATTCTTTGGGGAAATTATAACTCAAACCCATAAGTTAAGACTTGTTGAAAAAATCTTGGAAATTAATTTAATTTAAAGTACCTGTTCCCACAATATGGTAACAGTCCAGCCGAAGTTCAGTTCAAAACGCTCAGGCCAAAGCAAAGCCACTGATTGGTTTAGTATATTTTAATTTAAACGTTCTATCTCTTAAATCATAGGGAAATTTAACTAAAGAGCAGTATTTTAATAATGGAGATATATGAGCACAGATTTTAAGAACAATTGTATACGATCACATATTTTTTCTTTTAGAATAATTTGATTTTTTTCCATAAGTACACCATCAAAATTATTGCTCTCACTTATAGAACAATAGAAATGATTGACAATGAATTAAATATCCATATAAATAAAATTAGAGTTTTGTCTGTAAATTGCTCAGAATTATTCATTTTTTAGTTATTTTTACTTTTTGTACATTAGAGGAGCCGAAACCAGTCTTATCTCAATTTTTGTCGGTTTGTCTGTGACGTTCCAGGAGGCATTTTACGCCGTCTTCTCCGATAAAACGGGAGAACTGATTACAATGAAACTTATTTCATGTATTCTCTACATTCCCGAGAAGGTTTGTAAATGCTTGAAATCGCCCGCCGTCCCTTGAAAAGTATATAATGAGCATTTAAAAACCCACTTTTACGCGATATTACTCACATTTTGATTCAGTTTTCCATGAATAGCCTACTGGCAATAATCAGCTGTCTTTTTAGTTTAAAGATTTAATAGAAATAAAAACAAACAGCTGTCAAATCAATATTTATCTGTCAAATTGTTAGTTTATATTTGTCATTGATTTTAAACCCATTTCAAAATCATACTATATTAAAAAGTTATTTTAACGTAAAACTAATTATAATAATGATATAAATGTTCTAATGTATTTAATTGCAAAGTAATTCTAAATAATAAAGCTTGGTATTGAGTTATTTTCATTGTTCTGCTTTGTTTAGGATTTCAGGTTTACATTTTGGTATGATATAATCTTTCTTTTTTAAACTAAATCCTACAACCCGTACAGAGGGCGGGCTTACCGCTAGTATAAAATAAAAGAAAAAATCAGTCCTAGACAATAATGCACAATAGAATAAAAAAGAGGGAGTGCAAAAAGCCGTCACGGATGAAGTTCTTTTGGAGAAATACGCCCCTTTGAATGAATGAATGAAAATAAAAGCGTTCATAACACATACTAGACTGAATTATTTTGGGAACTTGAAATATAAAAATATACTTAAAGAGGGGAAAAATATAAGTTTAAATTAACAAAAATATTACCAAAACGAGAAAATACTAGTGTCTCTTTAGGCAAACCCTGTTTAGAGGTTCCATAACAAATCTTTTTAAACATTAAAAATACCGATCGGAAAAGAAAAGGTGTGTTATCAAATATATATTTTTTTAAACAGTAGTCTCCACAAATTAATAATACAATAATAAAAAACAAAGACAAAGAGCAATAATGGTATAACATTTCTAATCGTTTTATTGGCATACTACAGATATTGATCTGAACTTGGTAATATATTTTTTAATATTGCATACACCTAAAAATAATAATTCAGTAAAAAAATCTGCAGCAAAAAGTGGAGATGAGTTTTTTAGATAGGTGGGGGGGGCTTCAAGGTCATAGCAGTAGGTTCAAGGTGTATGGAAACAGGTTGTGTTCAATTATTGTGGCTAGCAGAATTGCAATCAGCTGAGTGTAATGACAGTTGCTTTTGACCATCTGCTCAAACAGATTACATCTGTGCACTACACTGCTGTGTTGAGTAACGCCATCTTTGTTTTTGGTATGTGAATTGAAGATTTGAGTTAAAAAGTTTTATTTTAAAATTTTGTTCCATAGTTGTATACAAGTGTTTGTAAAATGTTTGAAGAGATGTCATAAATAAACCATTATTGTGGGAACAAAATAAAATACTAAACCTTGTACTAATTTTCTTCAATTAAAAAAATTAACTAGTACTGTAAATGATTTTTTTTCTATTTTCAAATTAATTATTTACATGTGCTAGGGTTTTCAACTATTGTGATTAATAGAGCTAGTGTGTTTTAGCTACAGTTTTGGTAATTACAGACCTGTGTGTGTTGTCTAATATATTTGCCCAAGTTAAACACTCTTGCAGAATTATTGGATGTATCATAATCATCAATAAATTTACAGTGATTATATGAGGGTAGAAAATATTAAATACCACCTGGACGACAGTAAAAAGATTTGGTAAGTATGAAAACCTTATTTTATGTTTTAAGTGCATAGTTATTTGTGTATTGAATATAAATTAAACTTGTAGATGAATTGTATCTATATTTCAACAATTAAAAAAAATTTCAAGCATGTTATACCAACCTTTTATTATGTGAAAAGAAAAAAATGAGCCCATATTTATGTCCAAGTAAATTACAGTTTATTTATTACAAAACTAATTTGTACATAGAAAAATAATAATACTGGGCTTATGGAGTTTGAACATAAAAGCAAGGCGAGAATATCAAACAACATCAAAATAGATATTTCTTCAGAAACTAATTGTCAATTATTATCACCAGACAAGTATTCCCCCACCCAAACAAAATTACCAAGCAGTATTTTAGTGCTCACTTCCCAGTTCAAAAAAATTATAGATATAATTTTTATTTACCCATGATGATTAAATAGAATAGAACTATTAACTTAATACTTTTAACTAAAACGGTGACTTACCCAGGTAGGTATTTATTTAAGCCAACTAAGAATGAGAAATTTGTGTAGGATTGAGATGCGATATTGTAGTCTTGTTACTGACTAAGGCTGACATGCTCCTTACAGGGGCCTACAGTTTGATGTGGAGTCCGAACCACTGTCTCTGAATTACGAACATTTATACTTGGCTTAAAATAGCTGAAACGATTGCCATTTCAGTAACTAACTAACTAGTGTTTATTTTTCAATCATCCAAATGTGAATCAAAAATGTTTGATTATATATCATGAACCATAACTCCCGTCTCTGTTATCATTTGCAGATCATGACTGGCTGTTGCTGTATTTCTTCTCTGGATCTCCTTTTAGCATCTGCTGGATTGGTAGTAATATTCATCTACTCCTACTTCACTGCGACCTACGGTTATTGGAAAGATCGAGGTGTTCCTTACGCAAAACCAGAATTTCTTTTTGGGAACATAAGAAAACCCTTGCTGCGACAAACGAGTGCTGTGGATAACCATAAAAGTATATATGACCAGTTTAAAAGCAAAAGGTTTGTCGGATATTTTGTGTTCAGAAGGCCTATATTAATGGTAAGGGATCCTATCTTAATCGAGAGGATTCTAGTTAAAGATTTCAATCATTTTCTGGATCGAGGACTGCCTGCTGATATAGAATCAGAACCTCTTACGATGAATTTATTCTTGGCCAAAGGTCAAAAGTGGCGCAGTCTTCGGTACAAGTTAACTCCAACATTCACCTCTGGGAAGCTTAAGGGTATGTTTGACCAGATTTGTAACTGTGGTGAAGATCTGGTGAGGATTTTGGAAGGCTATGCTGATAGCGGAGAAGCAGTTGAGAGCAAAAAAGTTATTTCGTTTTACACAACAGATGTTATTGCCAGTTGTGCCTTCGGGCTTCAGTTGAAGGCAGACAGTCCGGAGGGTGACGAGTTCAGAAAGATGGCCAGCCAAGTTTTTACACCAGACACAAAACAGGTAATAAAGATCAACATTAGGGTTCTCCTACCTACAGTATCCAAACTACTGGGTATCACAGCTTTGAACAAAGAGATGACTGATTACTTTATCAATTTGTCAAAAGCAACAATTGATTACCGAGAGAAGAATGGTGTCCAACGGAACGATTTTGTTCAACTCTTGATCAATCTGAAGCACCAAGAGGAAAATCAGATTGTAGAGGATGTCTGCACGAAAACCAATCCAGATGATTTGTTGATTAGTCAATTTGAACATACAGAAACGGATAAAATCAAATTCAGTCAAGAGAAACGTAAGTTTTCAAAATTTTTTGTTACCGGTACTTTAAATTTATTTATGACAAAAGAATTAATTGTGAAATCTATGTTAAAATATCATGATACACATCAATTTATCGTTACATAATTTATTTTTTATTTCTAATTTTTAATATACAGGAAAACTTGAATGTATTAATAAATAATAAATTGATAATGGCCTCTATTGTAAAAACTTCAGTATTTAAGTGATGTGGTATAGTTAGTTATATTGTTAGTTATTAATAATAGAATGACACCTATTTACAAAATTTTATGAAACGAATAATTGTTTAATTATTCTGTAATTTTGTCAGTAATACTAAAAAAATTATTATTGAAAATCCTTAATTGTGATTTTAAAATTCTAAAGAGTAGGGAAGCAATTTATTTTGAGTGAATGTATCTGCTGCATGGAATGCAATTTCTGCACGATACAAATCCAATATCTACTAACATGAACTTATCAGGACGTAGTTTTGACAATTTTTCTTACAGTCTTCACTGACGAGTGTGTTGCGGCACAGTCCTTCGTGTTCTTGATAGCCGGATCAGACACAACTGCCGGAGCTCTCAGCTTCGTCCTCTACGCAATCGCTCAACATCAAGAGATACAGATTCAAGTGCAGAAGGAGATTGACCGAGTGCTTACCTCGAAAAAGATGAGTTATGAAGCTATTAAAGAACTAACATATTTGGACCAAGTTATTCAAGGTATCAGGGTTATTTGTTGTAGTTTTTAATTCTTGTCCAAAACTATAGAATTCTTCACTATTACTTAATGTCTCTTTGTGGAATCAGGTATTTCTCTTCACATGAAAAGTTTATCAATACTCTTTATGATAATGTTGTAAATTTAATGGTTAAATAAATCCAGTTTCCAATAAACCAATTTTGACTTTTCACTTCTTCTGTGATAAAGTTTAAATTTTCTGTATGGTAATCCCTTTTGTCTAACCTTAGGACTGTGTACACTGCTTGAGTTAAAGTTAGGGAAACATTCTCATTTTGATAGAAAATACTATTTAAGTTCATCTCGTACCTTTGTGGAAAACTTGATGAAAAATTTCAAGAACCTTTACCATCAATTTCAAAAACCCCTTTTATCTAACAAATTATAAATTACTGTACAACCTATGTACCAAGGTCCCTTCGTCTTTTGAGTGTTATGGAAGTGATAATTTAAGGTAGTGATATTCTAAAGTAAAAATAACAGGGATAATTATGAAACTTATCCCAGGTTAACTTTAAAACTGTCTTATGCCAGTTATATAGTTGATATTGGGTACAACAAATGAAGTTGTCACGAAGCACAACTCACAGCACGTTATTTGACTGTCTACTATAACAAATTTTCACTTTGATCTTTTTATGTTCACAGAAGCTACGTACGACTCAAGAGAGACTATGATTTCACGCTGGTGAATAAATTACCATATCCAGAAGGCAGAGCAGTTGATGGTATATATTTTTAAAATTAGTTGAAACAGAATCAGCTGACTGAGTGTTTAACATATTAAACTGTCCCAAGCCCCAACCTTTGTTTACCTACAATATCCTATTGATGCAGACGTATGTAGCAGTTTTGGCTAACAACAATAACGGAGAGTTGTTTCAGAGGCTATGCGGATGTATCCTATTGCAGCCTTCATCAGCAGAGACTGCAGCCAGGAGTACCAACTGCCCGACACGAATGTGGTACTGGAAAAAGGACAGAGAGTGTTGATTCCCGTGCCGGCTCTGCACATGGATCCAGAACATTACCCGGAACCCACTGTCTTCAAACCGGAGAGATTCCTTGACAACAACTATCGACCTTCTCCTACTTACCTACCTTTCGGAGATGGGCCTCGTATATGTATTGGTAACTTGTGTTCTAGTCTATCTTTACTTATTATATTGTTTCTACATTCTTGCAACTAAGTTCACTACAGGAACAAATACTGTACAAACCATCTTATACTTATAAGTTTTTTACCCTCAATGAAATCTTCATTAGTGTTACTGAAATTTCTTATATGATAAGGTGAGACAGTGACGGTATCCCTGTACATGTTTCAATTAACCTATCTGTACTTTATTGTTTTTTAAAAATATTTTTTATCTCTTCGAGGGTTTTATATTCTATATAGGTAATTTCTTTTTTACTTTAACTTTTTAGCGTGTTAAGGGAGACTAACAATATTATATTGTTTCAGCAATGAGGTTTGCCATTTTGGAGATGAAGATTTGTCTGGCTCGCATTCTATTCATATACTCTATTCAGGTCAATGACAAGACAAAACAGCCGATCCAGTATGATCCTAGATTCATAATACCTACCCCTTTAGGTGGAATTTGGCTCAATTTCCACAAACGACAGCAACAGTTTTGAATATTATTTCACAAATGGTGGATTTTACATGAGAAAAATCCAATTTTGTCCATCACACATGCATATGGACAATAGTTAAATAATATTCAATTGTTAATGTAACTCCTCAGAAATCGCATGAATACATTATTTCAAGAAGCTACCCAAGCTTCGTGTGTTTGTACATTTATCAAATAAAGACAATTTTTATTTGAATGTGAGTTAATCATTTAACCATTAATTTCAGAATAAATCTAACTTGAATGTTTAAAATGTTGCCTCCCCATACGTACTTAAACGCTCCGAGTGGTCTTAGTGATTATTAGGGTATATTTATCACGATGATATTCAGCAATCCTTAGTCAACAATTACCGTCACGGTTCTGCTATCTGCGAGCTAATGAATGGACTAATGCCTCGTGAAGATTACTGTCGTGCCGCTTGAGTATGCATTTTACAGCCTAACGTAACATATTAAACGAACATATTTTAATATTGTAATTAGTAAGTGTAGTTCACTTCTCTATTTTCAAACATTTTCTTTTTAAAACGCATATAATTATTTTCAGTTAACGCATGGCACACAGCCAAATAAGTGCTTATCAGAAAGCACGGTCCTTTTGGTGTAGTGGACATTGTTTACTGAACAAAGTGAATCACGAAATAGATTTGAATAAAAAATTTGTGCATTGTTGGGTGGCATTATAGGGCTCACTTTTTAGCGAGAGGAAGATGACGGAAATTTTGTAGGCTTAATTGAAATCGCAATGGACACCTGTTTTGCTTCTCTTACAACTGTACGGTTAAGGGGGGGATGTTTTGTGTTTTTTTGTTTATACTTAGTATTTTAAAAAGAGTTGCAAAAGAAAGAACATTAAGTTCAAAAACTCCGCCACTCGAAAGGTTAATTCAAATTGTATTAAATTAACAAGGAACCATAAATCATTCTGGTGGGTATTTCAATATAGAATTTTGTTTATTTTTCACAGAAAATACCCGGATATAAATTTAATTCTGTTGTATTTTTCCTATATTATACTGTGAAATTAACTTTAATTTGGTCACATGTCAGATTTGTTGACTATTAAATCTCAGCTAACCCTCCAAGGCGATAGTTTTTTTAAGGCCGCCGGACCCAGCTACTGTAGTTTTTTTTGGCGGGCGAAGTCCACTCACTTTCATTTGATAATAATCTTACATCATCTAGGTCCAACCAACGATCTATTTCACTAAATCAAGACATCATAAAAACTACTGAAATCAAAAGTAATAGTCAATAACTAGCCACCCAATTTCCAGTTACAATAAACCGGATCACAAACTTCAACTCATGTTTCTCACAAATTTACTAATTCCTCATACTAAGTCATCACTAATTTACATTTTCAAACAAAAAAGACAATAAACACCTAATTATACAGGCAACAGCTTAGAATATAATTTGACGTCAGTTTATATCGTAAAGATTATAAATATACGCAAAAATTACAGTAAACAGGATGTATGAACATCAAGTTGACGCAACAAACAAACTATCCCTTTAAACAACACATCTCTATCTCTGTCGCATTCACGCTGATCAAAATTGGTTGGAAAATGTAAAGAAACTCATAAAAAATATTCTCCAAACAGTCCGAGTTCAAACAAGTTCACTAGGAAGTCGCTAGAATGCGCCAGCTGACGGGTTGCGTGATGATTTGAAACTCACGTCAAACCGCAGCAGTGTTTTTTTTGTGTGATGTGAAACTCATGTAAAATCACCTTGAAGGGTTAATTTTGGATCTTGCTTCTTGTGAGTTGTTAAAAATATATTTACCTTTAACTCTGTAATATTGGTAACGTTTATAGCATACTACTAACATAGGTGAGTAAACATAGCTGGAATGAATAACAAAACATTATTTTGAAAAAAAATTTAATCGAAAACGTAAATCCTACAATAAAATAAGATACAATACAATATTGGGTCATTCACTCAGTCCATCGATGGGTGCAGTGTTGATTCGTGCAGACGTAGTAAAGTCTCATCTCCTCCTGTTAACATAGAACAAAACCACAATCTATGAGATCAGCAAGTAAATAATGCTCTCATTGTGAGAACATTTATTATCTTTTTTGACATGGATATGTCTCTTGGGTGGGGTGGGTATTGGTAATCTATTAGACCAAAATTTGTAACGGGGTATCATATGGTTAAAGGGACAGCTGTTTAGAGGTGCTGAAAACATTTCCTGAAGTCAAATCCTTGATATAACGTATTTTTCACAGGGAAGAGAATATAATCATTTTTATGCCAACTGCTTTAACTAAGTACAATTAGCATTAAATATCACATTCAGAAAGCCTTTGGGGTGAGGAAACCTGCTCTGGGTCATAGGTTCAATAATCGTGGGTGTATTTGCTGATGTTGACTGGGCATAAAACAGAAATTTCTTCACTTGGAAAAATTGTGAAAATTTCCCATTTTTTCTACGTTCTAATTCCACTATACATACTCACATTCTCAATACATTACAAATCTGTTAGTAATATCTGACCACAATTTATGGAATTTTGGATGTAAAATAATTACTAAGTCAAAAGTTCTACATAAAATTTTTAAATCTTTTTAGGAGTTTAACTAGTAAAATTTAAGTAGTGCTTACATTGTTCAATCACTAAATCTTACACAATCCTATTCTATTCCTATCTATTCTATACATAAATATTTATTTATATTCTTGGCGTCATAAATCTTTCTTTGAAATAAACAATTTACAATTAGTGTATATATTTTGAAGATTAATAATAACCCCCTATTGTTTACAAGTTTGACCAATAGGCTTTTAGGCTTGTAAAAAATTCTCAGAGCTGAATAGAATCATTGCCTGGAGACACATTAGGGTGGGCCTTATATTCCATAAATTTTGAAACCAAATTGACAGCATTTTAAAAGTTTCATATTAGGCCACTAACCCTGCACGTTTTGAAGGTTTATATTGTACATTAGCAAAACCAATAGCTTTACCTCAGCTCGTCGAGTTTGTGCTTGAAAGAAGACTGCTTCCCGGTGTCCACACTTAGGGCAAGGATGGTCCTCGGTCTTAGGCAAGGTTGGGTCCGAGATCACGTCGGAGACTATGTGCGTGAGCTCACTAAAAACAGTTAGAGAAATGATCACTGTTTGTTAAGGAGTACATTTTTTAAATAAAAGTACTGTAGCCCCTATACACTAAATAGAGGCCAAACAAATCTAATTAATCTTTAATTAATTATCTTTAAAATCAAAATTCATCACTTATTACACAAATTGCTAGTTTATAGATCAATTTACTGGTGAATTCAGATGTTCGTAATAAAAGATAGACAACATTTTTCCGAATCTTGTTTTTCTTGTTGAGGTTTGCTCTCATTTGCTAGTGACTTTTTAGTCATTCATAAGCTGAAATAATTGTATACCTTTTCTGAAACATTCCTAATACCTGCAATTATGAATTAAAATGTCACTTACAGTAAATTTAAATTTAAAGGGCAATATTAAAGCTTACTCGATTTCGTGCATAATTTTGTTGACATAAATGCAATTGCTGTCAGCCAACATCTTGTAGTCACAATTTCGACACTGAAACAAAAAAAACATGATAAATTATTTATTTTATCATTCTGAAATAATAATCTCAGTTTGGCCAGTTATATGTTGATGAACTATTCATAACAGTAAATATTTCTTGAATGATGAGTTGATTCTATATTGGAGACGCATAATTTTAATGAACACTTTCGGTTAAAACATGCCATATATTGTTACTTTTATGATTTTTTAAAGCTGTAGTTGACAATAATTATCTATATATATGTGGATAAAAATAAAAATATGCCGTGGCTACTATGGAAATGAAAACATTTTACCCAATGAGAATTTTTTATTAATCTTTAATTAATTATCTTTAAAATCAAAATTCATCACTTATTACACAAATTGCTAGTTTATAGATCAATTTACTGGTGAATTCAGATGTTCGTAATAAAAGATAGACAACATTTTTCCGAATCTTGTTTTTCTTGTTGAGATTTGCTAGTGACTTTTTAGTCATTCATAAGCTGAAATAATTGTATACCTTTTCTGAAACATTCCTAATACCTGCAATTATGAATTAAAATGTCACTTACAGTAAATTTAAATTTAAAGGGCAATATTAAAGCTTACTCGATTTCGTGCATAATTTTGTTGACATAAATGCAATTGCTGTCAGCCAACATCTTGTAGTCACAATTTCGACACTGAAACAAAAAAAACATGATAAATTATTTATTTTATCATTCTGAAATAATAATCTCAGTTTGGCCAGTTATATGTTGATGAACTATTCATAACAGTAAATATTTCTTGAATGATGAGTTGATTCTATATTGGAGACGCATAATTTTAATGAACACTTTCGGTTAAAACATGCCATATATTGTTACTTTTATGATTTTTTAAAGCTATAGTTGACAATAATTATCTATATATATGTGGATAAAATAAAAATATGCCGTGGCTACTATGGAAATGAAAACATTTTACCCAATGAGAATTTTTTTCTTATTCCTTTGGGCCACTTTTATGTTCACATATGATATTCTATACCACATAAAATTTGTATGTTTGGGAACGTCCATATCGTACTCATGAAATGTTTATAAATCATTTTGAAAAAATCTAAAACAACTTATTTAACACTAGAAGTGGCAAGCTTTTTACTTTTAACTGTAAAAATAATTACTATTATCTTCTTAAAATATTAAGTATAAACAACCAAATCATAAAACATGCCCCCACCCCTTATAACCACTAACCACAAAAGCGAAACAGGTGTCCACTGCAATCCCAATTAAGCCTACAAATGCCGTCAACTTCCACCCAAGCCGGCCACTGTTTATTTAAGGTGGGCCCCCACTCTGCTATACCACACATTTGCAAGCCAAATTGGGATTGCTCATGGTCAGGATTCAAACTCTAGCACTTTTTAATGGCTAGAACGTTACACTCATCAGCGCAGCACTTAAACCGGTTCAGCCACCATTGTATAGGAGTAGAAAGCGCTTACTCGGTTATAAGACATGCCCAGGGCAGTGCACTTCGTGAGCAGATTCGGTTGCTTGCTCCTAGAGGGCAACACGGTCATGAAGGTGATAAATTCACTGAAATAGACGAAAGATGCCTCCACCTACCACTTCTTATTGGATTTGTAAATGCGTCGTGAATTACGACTTAACCACTTCTAGGGTTAATCTTAGGTCAAAACTCTACAATAAAATTTAACACAATACAATATAACACAGCCCAAGTTGTTGTATTCTTGTATAGTATTCTAGGTATTAGGTCTTAGGGACGACTTACGGCATAAAGTAGAACCTTATTTTCTTTATCCTCCCTGGGATATAACATGTTGTTGCTAAAACAAAATAAATTTAAAAAATTAATATCATGAACATTTTTTTCCTGAGTTATAGACCAAAGATTATTTTTAAATATAAGATTTACCTTAGCAGGGCTTTATTTATCTTGAAATTATATAGTAATAGCTTCACTTGCCTGGGAGCACTCCCAGGCTCATGTGGTTTTTGTCAGCAGTCCGCAGTAATTAGAATCCCTTTAAAGTGTGACGGTTTAAAACTTTTAATGTACTATATGTCCTAGTTCTCGCTTAAGTTCTGGTGTGGTAGATTTTAAAAGTTAAAAGAATACATTCCCTATTGCCTTTACCCTGGGATCTGCCGTTTGGGTGCTAGAGCTCAAAATCCATTTGGTAACAGGAAAAACAAAATAAAAGGAGAAGGCAGAAAGATATGAAATAAGGGTAAATAATTAAGGTTTTAATAGGTAAAGTTTATGTTTAAATAGACCTTTTCGTTTCTTGTAAACCATTCCATTAAGTCACATTTATCTGGACCATAAAAACCAGAACTCAAAAACATACCGTTAAACTCTTTTTTTAGAAATAGACTGATATTTTAATTGTTGAATATTGAGTTTTTGGAAGTTAATGGCAGTATAGGGAATGTGCCTTTTGACCGTTTTTGATGAAATTTCAGACTATTATAGCCTAAAATAACGTAACACAGTAGCAAATGTGCAACAAGTCACCATTTAAATGTTAACTGTTTAGTGACTCGCATAACCATAAAACCAAAATGTAAACAAAATAAAAAACATAAACAAATGCAACTGCTTCGCTCTGTGGTGTATACCTTCAACTAACTACATATAGTAAAGCAATCGCCTGTTGAAAAGAAAATAGTTGTTATAATGTAAACAAAGTACCAGTTCCATCGTATGGGATCCTTTTTGGGCTTCTAGGGAGAAACTCAATTGGCCTACAACAAAATTGATGATCCACAAACCTTCTCCATCAAATTTTACCTCAGTGTATAACTTTTCATGGCTAATCGTCCAACGGTGTCCAAGCTCATAAACTTCAAATATATATACAAATATACCAACACCCTATTTTGTAGATATATAAGATACTATCAATTAATAGAATGGGATTTCACATTGAAAAATATTTATGTAGGGTTTCTTCCTAGCGTAGTGATATTAGGCTAATATCATGCATTTCAATGCAAAAGCTCCTAACGGATTCATACAAAGTAACTTAATTAACTAAATAAATTTCCTCTGGAATTTATACTATCAGTAATTAAGTATTAGAGTGAAAGTTAAGTAATTGAGTAATTACTTGGGTGATATTGTTCACGGATGACATCAAGGCTACAGAGATGTTACAGAAACGTGACATTTTAAGTAGCACTCTATTTATTGAATTACGTGAACATCAGTTTATTTAATATTAAATCAATAAATACCGCAACTCACCACATGATTGCACTGTGATCTTTTTTCTAGGAGAAATCAATTGCAATCTTAGTTTGAAAGTGTCAGGTTCAATTCCATAATTGAATTAAGACTAATTGGGATGTATTTATTTATAAGAATGCTGAGGATGAACTATGCCTAAGATAGTTTCCCTAACTGATGGATATGGACTAACTCTTTAACCAGCAAGTAAATAACAGGTGTGACTGCTACAACACCAGCCATTTCAGTAGGCTGTATTATAATTAGAATGGCAATTTTTCAGCCAAACTGTAAAAATATGTTATGAGAATAATAATAATAGTACACTCAAAATTGGTAACTTACCATTCCTGACAAAACCTTATGCCAACAAAACCAGGACCATCATCGTGGGTATCGTAACCGCTTATCGGCATTTTTATGAGAGGATTTTAGTAAATATCAATATATATGAAATCTGGAAAAATGCTATAAATGAACCCCCAAAGATTTTTATACGAGGAAATCCTAAAATCTAACCCTTCTAACAAATGACAATTATTGACAACTCTTTTTTCGTCTTCTCATCTCTTCTGCTTGTTTTCTTTACCAGTGTCGCCAACGGTCCTCCGTTCAATTATTCTACAAACGGTAAATATGTCTACGCCAACGGCATTTTTACAGAAGAGTACTCAAACACTTTTAAAAGAACGTGGTCTAAACCCATGCAATATATTTACAGTATATGTGTATTGACCCCATATGCTTTCATATCTCACTCTGTCCAGCTTTATGATTCGTTCTATCTGCTACTATTTCCAAAAAATCAAATTGAATGGGTTAAACTTTATTATTTATAGACCTCTGTCCAATAAATGTCAATAATTTTAGTATTACATTTTGTACCTTTTTTAAATGGCTTGCTGTTAAAATAAATAAATAAACAATTTTAACCTAAAATAGCTATTAATAAGAAACTGCTCAGAACTCTATGAAATCAAAATAAAACCAACTATGAGCACATCACAAAATCCTATCTATCCTCTAACGTCGGTTATAATAGAGTGTATCAGAGGAATATGTAATTTAGAATGATCGCAAATAATAGGACAATCATATTGAATAATGTATTAGCGTTTATTATAAAAAATATCACAAATAAATTTTATCACGCGTGCACGAGAATGCAAAGGGCGATCCAACAAGGCCCGAGACTGCACATAATCAGGAATAGGTGAACCGGGCGGCAGATTTTTGGGGACGGCAAACATATTTTACGGAACGGCAAATTTTAAAATATGAATGAAATACTTTGCCTTCTGGTAAATGTATAGGTTATATTTTAAACAAAAATACATTACAACTCTTCAGCTGCTCTTCAGAGCCAGCTTATGAAATAAAAATAATTTTTAAATAGTCAATTTATACTTAGAACCCCTAGTACATAATTATTTCAAAGTTTACAGAGACACTGTGGTGCGATCGCATCACAGTTGAAACATTGGGATCCCTGGGGTAAATCCCTGGAATCCCTGGGGTAGATTTCTTGGATCCCACGGGTGGATCCTTGGGGTAAATCCCTGGGATCACTGGGGTAGATTCTGAAATCCCTGTGGTAGATCTCTGGGGGTAACTCCCTTCGATCCCTAGGGTAAATCACTGGGATAGATCCCTGGAGTAGATCCCCGGGGTAAATCCTTGGGATACCTCGGGTAAATTCCTGGGATAAATCCCTGGGGTAGGTCTTTAGGATTCCTGCGGTAGATCCCTGGGATCCTTTGGGGTAAATCCCTGGGATACCTTGGGTAAATTCTTTGGATTCTTTGAGTAAATCTTTGGCGATCGTTCAAGGAAAGGATGGATCGCGGGAGTAAACCATTAAGTTTTGCAATCATTTACACGAAAAAGAAAATTGTGACAGTACTTCGCGAGAATCGTTGCACAGTCTTTAGACGGGATATAAGGTCTACGGTCTCGCCCAGGACAGCAAAGTCCCTCGGACCGTGCCTGCACATAATATAAGATCGCGATGTATTTTAATAATAAAATCATCTTAAGACTATGCACTTGAAATCCGAACTTTTAACATTTCTTCAAAAATTGATTGTATATCGTTCCAAACATTGCACTCATTATCTGACACACAAAATGTACTATATGAAAATTAGTACTGTACTGATAATCTAATCTAATAGAAAAAAAACTATTGAACAATATCAGTTTTAAAAATTGAATATAATATTTGAAAATTATCTAGAATATTTCGTCAAATAATTGTTTTAAAAATTACTCATGTGTTATTTCATTAATTTACTTTTTGTTGGATAAATCGCTGTATTCACGTATGTATATACTGTATTTTAAAATTGAAATGAAATAGATATGTCTTTATATTTTATATAACTTTCTTTGTTAATTTTCGGCTAGAAAATTTTTGAAAAGACTTTTCGATTTGTGTTAACATTTTTTTAAACCCTAGTTTTCCAATCTCAATTCGTAACCTGCTAAAAGTAGTTTAGTTCATTATGCGTCTCTGTTTTAATATAAATGATAAACTATATTATAATTTATTATCAGGCTCTTCTGCCAGTGATAACTACGTCATTTATGTGTTTAGATTTATATACTACTGTAATTGAAACTCTGATTGATAAAATTGGACAATGCTATTCTCTTTTAAGCAAATATTTTTATCTATAGCGGCTCGTTTCGTTTATTGAAAAAAACTTATCAGAACCAAACAGGATATTGGCCTTACGTCAATCAAGGCATAACTCTGCGTTGACTTATCAGCAGCCAGCGCACATAATCTATTTCCGTTTCCGCCCTTGCGATACCGTTCGCGAACTGGACAACATGCTGTCGTGATGATATGCTTGTTTAATTTTAGATTTCTTGCATAATATATTATAACCTTATTAGGCCCCTATAAATGTAGTACTGTATTTGAAAAATTTATCTTTGGGCGCCGCAAAGCCTACACTATGCTGGACAAGAGAACTGATTTTAGTTATTTTTCAAAGGTTCTCATATTAAGTATTGAGGCTTCAAGCAATAATTTGACTATCAAAGTCCGGTGGTCTATAAAAAATAATCTATAAAAAGCAATTTAAATCTGAACTTGAATTTTCGTCGTAAAAAGTTATTATACGGCTTCTACACAATGATATGCCAAGGTTTATTAGACGATTTATACTTTTAACTGAAAAATTACAACCTACCTAGGTAGGTATTTTAAGCCAAATATGATTAAGAAATGAGTGAGGATGATTGTGGATCGATCTTGTTGTTTTGTTTCTGACTAAGACTTAAGATGTCCCTCAGACAAAACTTAAATTAATAGCCCATCAGGCAATGGCATATCTCAGGGATATAGGATTAGAGATGATTGAAATGGCAACTTACCCAGGTACATAAATGGTACTTTAAGCCAAGTATGAATGAGAAATGAGTGTAGGATGATTGTGGCGCGATCTTGTTAACTAAAGTTGACATGTTCCTTGGACAGGACTGTTAATTAATAGCCTAAAAGCCGATGGCAACTAAGGGACCTACAGTTTAACGTAGAGTCCGAACCACTGCCTCTGAATTACGAACTGGTCTAATTATAAGTATGGTCTTGGCGGATGAATGTAGTATTCAATAGTGCGGCCGCATTCAAATGCGGACACGCCATGGTCCCAGTCAACTCTTGCACGGGGAGTTTGGTCTTAGCACATATCTCACACTTTAAGTCAATCTTTTAGTTCCAAAGACCAGCAACAACGAAGGCAAACATACCAAAAACTATTATCATTTTTATCAGATTATATAAGTCGTGCCCTCGTCTAGCCATCTAACGTCTACCCAAATAAATGCAAATACACTGTATACCAGTAGAATTAACATGGCCAAATAAATTCGAATGCAACAGTAGTATTACATGGCCATAGACAGTTAGGTTTGTCGTCCACCCAAATAAATTCGAATGCAACAGTAGGACGCCAGCCACAGACCATATTAGGCTCAAGCTCGACCACTTTCCCTTTCACCTCCGTTTGGAGAATCAACCTCGGTGTAAAACCGATAACCCAATTCGTGGAAATTTGATAATTTTTGAACGATATCAGATTTCATACTCAGGCCTAAGCGTAGATTGTATTATCTTGTCTGTCAGCAATTCCTTAAATATTTACATGTTATTTTCGAACATACTGGAGTTAGTAATGGTTATTATAACGTGTACGTGAAATCTAAATGAATTTCGAAACCTGTTTAGACATGGACGGAGTTAAAGGGGGCATTATGGGGTATTGTCCCCTAGGCATTTTGAAAAATATGTATATATTTTTTGGTAATAGTTATAGAAAATTAAGCTTTGCCCAGTATACAAACATAATACAAAAATTGTTTTATTGCAGTTGTAAAGATTATAGTAGATAAAGATTGCTACCGCTTTTTACTTCACAATTGGTACAGGACCCTAACTCGTTAAATTTGATAAATCATAAATTTCCTTTTTTACCTAAACGCTTCCCCCTCAACAAGGGGATATTGTATACCCCAGAACCCTCTCCCGGATAGTATGCCACCCATAAAATGACCTCTAACTCCGCCCGTGATTTTAGATTTAGAGAACTGGCAATATGTCTAAGCTTTGGGGGGCAGTGTTAGTAATTGGCGCGACTAAAATTTGAAACAGTGATATATGGTTAGTGACGTCATAGTTTGGTTATGAGTATAGTTTAGACGAACTGAAAACATATCCTTTAGACATATACATGATCTAACCTATTTGCTTCAGGGAAATAAATGTTTTCTGGGAAATTAAGTATTTTATTTGAAAGTTTTGAGTGGTGGGGGACGAGATGCCTTATTTAGAGAGAATGACGAGTCAACCAGTTCCCAGTCCACACCGGCCTTCCTTGACCTCGTGTAGCACGGCCTCGCGGCCTCACAGACGTCGACCAACTGTCATAAACATGTTCATGGCTTCGACAATAACGTTCTATAGGCCGCGTAATAATTGTCGTGTAGGCCTACTTGCTGCTCACGGCTATGATTGCCCATTGGCTACCATAGACGGGCACTGCCCGTCACGAGATCGGCAGCGAGTAACTACCTATGACGGGCAGTTTCCGTCATCGACGTAACTATTAATTTATTATTGTATTTGGAGGTCTTTTATTGTTGTATTAAGGTATTTGACTCTCGATTGTTCTATTCGAAATATAGAAGGGCTATATTTTGACTCTCGATGTTTTTATATCGTTCTTTGTTTTCGAGTTTGGTTTGTTTGTATACATCGTTGTGCGGTATGCAGTTTGAAAACAATGGACATTTCGCAGCAATGCGTTCATTGTTTCTAAGGATTTTTCTGTTTTTGTTAGACAAATTTTATATGAAAGTGGTAATTCGGAAAGAAAATATAGTGATGAGTTGAGTGTTTCCAGCTGTGAAAATGACATAAAATAACCTAAAAGTAGGCCTAACCTCCAACAGTCGAACTGGACATCGAATGAATATGAATGAATAGTTACAGAACAAAAATGTTTTTGGGCCTATATAGTGTAAATAGGCAAAGAAAAAATTTTAATATATGTAGTACTAAATTAGAAAACATTCAGCTAGATATATGGGGAGTAAATATTAATTTTCTGTGTTTTTATTGAATATGAAGCTAAAACCCTGAAAAAGGCTTAAATATTTCGGTACCGGCTTGCGTCATAAGTGTAAATTTATTCAGTAGCCAATGGGTTAACCTAGTTGCTGTACCGATTTAACTGTTATATTTGGTATTTTCCGAAAATTTGTTATTTTGCACTTGATTTAGATCTCACTTAAAAAATATATATTAATATTAGCGGGGTATGAGCTAAAACCCGTAGGAAGCCTAAGAGCTAGGTAGGCCAAGCCTGACCTGCCTGACCTAGGAGTATAATGTGCTGTATATGAGAGGAGACTGGACTAACCTAACAGAAGTTAGTAGTAGTAGTAGCTTTTTCAAAGAATAATCTTCTGACGTTTTCATGCTTATACATCTTAGAATGTTTAACATTCCTGGTTAAAAATAAACACTTATACAATGTCCAGAGCACCAATCAATACGGTCTTCGTAACGCATCACATCTTTCCATTCCGAAACATAAAACTGCTCTCTTTGAAAACCAAACGTTCTACTCTTCAATTAAAATGTTTAATAGTCTTCCACCAAACCTGAGAACAGAAGCTGATGTTGGCAGATTCAGGAGAAATTTGAAACTGCTTCTTATTAAAAAAGAATACTACAGGGTTCAGGATTTTTTAAAGTAATAAGTTTATCTTTTATTAATGTTTTATTTATGTAGTGTTTCAAGTGTTATTCATATTGTTACTCCTAAGAAGTAATATATTGACAAATTGTCCATGCTTTTGTTTAAAAGTTTCATGACAATAAAAGATTTTGATTTGATTTGATTAACTGCAATGGCAACCTGTCCAAAAAACGAAGTGTAAGATAAGTCATAAGTCTTTATTCAGCCAAATTGACAAAGTATACATTGTTTTAGCCAACTCAACAATGAAAATTAAAAGCTACCTAAACTATATCTTATAAAAGAAAATTTTAATAGAAGAAAATACCATAACACCTTTAACGACTTCTGCTCAAAAAATCCCGGACGCTGTAGTTAGCTTCATTTAAGAGTAACCTTTTTAATTCTCCCATAAATCTAACGAAATCGTGTTCGACTTTTAAGGATAATGGAAGGATGTTATAGAGTAAAGATGATTGTGTCACGATCTTGTAGTCTTGTTACTCACTAAGGCTAACATGTTCCTACATATTAACTGGGATCCGAACCACTTTTGTCACTGAATTCTAATTATGACGATGGTCTTAGTAGATGAACCAAAGTGTGCTTAATCCACAACAGTGAATATCGTATATCCATCGAATATCTAGGTTTTCACCTTTTCCTGATACATGTTTTATTAAGATTAGGCCTACTTTGAACTGGGACAGTGGCGACGTACTGTAATTCAGCTACTTGGAGGTCACGAATTGTGGATAGTTGTGAGCGATGGTCGGTGGATGTAGTGTTCTGTTGTGTGGATTAACGTCCGCATTGTTGAAGACCATCCTCATAATTTGACCAATTCGTAATTCAGAGGCCATGGTTCGGATTCCACGTTAAACTGTAGGTCCATTAGTTGCCATTGGCTGTTGGACTATTAATTAACAGTCCTGTCTAAGGAACATGTCAGCCTTAGTCAGTAACAAGACTACAAGATCGCGCCACAATCATCTTACACTCAATCTGCATTCATACTTGGCTTAAAATACCTACATTGTAGTATGATTGCCATTTCAATCTACTTCATCAATGGTACCAACTGTTCCGCTTTCGCAACCTCAGCCTCACGCCAGCCGGTGCCACGGTGCCGGACTGTCCGACTGTCCGACCCTCGTCTGCGAGCCTGTTTTGAGAGGCTGTCCCGGAGTATTCAGTTAAACAATGACGTCACCCGTGACTCACCAATAAACACATGGCGCTCTCTCCCGCCTGTTGGCAACGCTATCTCGCTGATACGCGCGCACTTGGCTGTTCGTATCTCGAGAAAACTTATTGAGCAGAATACTTCATATATTGAGGCTTGAGCTAGGTATACAGAGTAGATTAGATTAGATTATTGAAATGGCAACTCTAGAATAAGGTAGGTATTTTAAGCCTAGTATGAATGAGAAATGAGTGTAAGATGATTGTGGCGCGATCATGTAGTCTTGTTCATGGTCGGAGTTAGAGGTCATTTGTTCGGTGGCATAACATCCGAGGGAGGTCTGGGGGTATGAAAATCCCACTTGTTGAAAGATTAGATTTATCTGGGGTCCTCCACCGGTAAATGTTTGAAAAATACAAGCAAATAAGTGTTTTATGGTTATTGTAAGCACAATTTTCTTCAAAAAGTAAAGGGAAATATTTGTGATTGATATTCAAGCAATAGTGATCATAATCTTTATTATTGCACTAAATAATTCTGTCTCTATTTTAACTCTTATAATTTTTATCTATTCTGTATACTAGACCTTTCCTTACGCCTTTATCTTTAAAGCTCAATTTCAGGCAACTATTAACGAGGCTGACATGTTCCTGAGACAGAACTGTTAGTTAATAGCCCAACAGTCAATTGCATACCTACAGGGATCTACAGTTTAAAGTAGGGTCCGAACCACTACCTCTGAATTACGAATTGGTCTAATTATGAGGATGGTCTTTGCGGATTACCGTAGTATTCAACAATGCGGACGTTAATCCACACAATAGAAACTTTCCTGTATTTATTTTCGTAGGGGTTGTAGCTCCCTTAGTCCCGCGAGCTTTCTCCCAATCCCTGCAACAATAATAGATTCAGTGCCTAGATGGAGGCATGATGTGGCATTGCAAGAAGCTACCAGTAGCCTACTTATGGAGCCGACACGATATAGCTCCTAAAGTTATTATTTTTTTATTTCTAAAACCTTTAATTAAACTATCATATTCTTTAATGTTTCTTGTAATTTATTGTTTAAAAATCCATCCATTTATTTAGATCAACAACAAGCGAAAACAAGTTAAAATAATTGTAACAATTTTAGAGACATAATTCCCACACGAAGGTAATAGTAAAACTTTTTGAGTGGTTTTTATTGCGTGAAGTGACCCTACTCTGCATATCAAGTTTCGAGCTTCATGTACAATGGTTGCGAAATAAGGGATAACTATTTTACATTCTTCTTAAGAATAACATTGGGAGCTCTCAGACAATGTACTGCGTTTACCACAAACAGTAAATTTAAAATTTCTCTGGAACCGTTAGTCGTCTAATGATTTAAAGCTGGTTTGTAATGGTGATAGTGAATTAATTTAGTAATTTTGTGAATAGCTCACTTTTACATTGAAAATTCGCTAACAACATTGTTGCCTTCAAAATGCATGATACTGACACAACACATGGGTGTATTATTAATTGGCCCAGAGGCATTTTCTCGTCTCGCAAACAGTATAATTATGTTTAGAACAGTTGCATGTATCATGGTGTCTTTTATATACCAAGAGTTATTAAAAAATAAAATATTCATTATCACTATTAGAATTAGCATAATCAAATGAAAAATTTTGTGATTTGAATCTTGCTCTATGTGAATAGGTTACTATACATATAGTTAAAAATAATTAAACCCAGTGCGTTGTCTTTTGGATCTTTAATGTTAATCTTATAGGAATAAGATTAAAATTTATATCTCGCTTATTATTTGAAATATCGGGGTACAATGTCGCAAACAGCCTTGGATATGTCTACAGGGAATGTTTTCAGTTAATCTAAACAGTTGTTCTCGTAACTAAACTATGGGATGGTGGCTTCATCCTGTAATCCAGCTACTTGGAGGTCACGAATTGTGGATAGTTATGAGCGATGGTCGGTGGGTGTGGTGTTCTGTTGTGTGGATTAACGTCCGCACTATTGAATACTACGTTAATCCGCAAAGACCATCCTCATAATTAGACCAATTCGTAATTCAGAGACAGTGGTTCGGATTCCACGTTAAACTGTAGGTCCCTTAGTTGCCATCGGCTGTTGGGCTATTAGTTTAACAGTCCTATCTAAGGAACATGTCAGCCTTAGTCAGTAACAAGACTACAAGATCGCGCCACAATCATCTTTTCAATCCTCATTCATACTTGGCTTAAAATACCTACCTTGTGGTTTGGTCGACATTTCAAATAATCTAATCTAATCTAATCTATGACGTCACTAACAAAATATTTATCTGTCACTGTTTAAAAGTTTGGTTGCGCAAATTGCCAACACCCCCTGAGCCAAGACAATTTTACAATTTTATTTGTTCCTTGTGGCAGCAAACTTCATTCCTCATGTCATACTTTCTTCCCACGGAGAAAAAATTGGCATAAATGTATTAATTTATTGACGTTGTTTATCTGGATTACAGGACACGCTACGAATGAATTACTCTGTGGCATGAATCATTCTTCATCATCGTACTCCGTGTCTAATCTAAGCGTCATCCCGTTGCCCGTGATACTTTATAACGCTCACTAGTTTTCTCGTCCATTGGCTCCGTTGTTTCAAAGGCCTGGTTCAACAACAAGGTCTTGTTTGTCCACGTAAACAAAAGCCTGGACATTCTGAGGAGGTCGATGGCCCTGACGCCGCGCTGGGACCTAGGCCGAGTCAACTTACAGAGGGATTCTACATGACCTTATACAGTAGAACCTCGATAATTCGGAAATATTTTGTCTGTTCCCTTGAGAAACCCTCAATATTCGATAAAATATAGACCGATAATTTATAATTATGTTCCTTAAGAGTCTGCATCAGTGGTAGCCATCTTGGATTTTAATCCCGTAAGAGCAATGTTAAATTCTGGCGCCTATATCTCCTTGACCTATTGTCATAAATTAACAGAAGAGGTGTCAAATTAAAGGTATTACAGTCCTCCAGGGCACCACCTTACAGAACTTCTTATTTTCGTTCTCAATAAAAAATAATAATGATTTATTTTGTAAAATATTCCTGGATTTTCGTTTTTATATCAAGTTAAATTTTTGAACATATTAAAAGGTCATGCACTTGAGCCACATCTCATCAATGTACTTCCAAAGTTTTACATTGATACTTTGATAATTAACGCCACTACAGACGCCAAAGTGAAGGTATGTTCCGCCAGAAGTTAACATTGCTCTTTCGGGACTAAAATTCAAGGTGGTTACCACTGATGCAGACTCTTAAGACGGCTCCCATAAGCCTGTGAAACTCAAAGTATTTTTCTCCAAGCAAACCAGTCTGGGACTTCCAGACTGGGCGAGTAATCCAGCTACTTGCAGGACACAAATTGTGGATAGTTGTGAGCGATGGTCGGTGGGTGTAGTGTTCTCTGGTATGGATTAACGTCCGCACTATTGAATACTACGTTAATCCGCAAAGACCAATACGTTAATCCTCATAGTTAGACCAATTCGAAATTATTCAGAAGCAGTGGTTCGGACTCCACGTTAAACTGTAGGTACCTAAGATGTGCTGACTGGTGCTCAATTAATTAGAAGTTCTGTCTAAGGAACATGTCAGCCGTAGTCAGTAACAAGACAGTAACATGAGATCGCACCACAATCATCCTACCCTCTTTTCTCATTTATACTTATCTTAAAATACCTACCTGGGTAGGAAGCAATTTCACCAACTTACTATTTCAATGTAAAACAGCTAAAACATTACTCGGTTACATTAATCGAATGAGGTGAGGCAGTCATAGGTTTTTAGCATGAAGCTAGAATAGCACAGATAATGAGAGTGTCGGTCAGGGGTCACTCCAATTAGGAATTTATTTCCTATTCGCGTTTCTCTGAAGTGATTTACGAGCCTTTGCATAAGATGTATACTATAACCTTAGATATTTTCAATCTTTCTCCACGAATTGAAGATAAACAAATTTATGAATCCAATAAGTCGTGATGTAGTTTTCACTTATGAGTGTGAATTTGTATCGTAAAAATTATTACAGATGATGAACAAAAAAATAGATTCATAATCTTGACTGGGACGGTGGTGTGTCCTGTAATCCAGCTACTCGGAGGTCAAGAATTGTGGATAGTTATGAGCGATGATCGATGAATAAGATATTCTCTGGTGTGGATTAACGTCCGCACTATTGAATACAAAGTCCATACGCAAAATACTATCCTCTTAATTAGACCAGTTCGTAATTCAGAGGCAGTGGTTCGGTCTCCACGTTAAACTGTAGGTCCCGTATATGCCATTGACTGTTGGGTTATTAATTAACAGTACTAAGGAACATGTCAGCCTTAGTCAGTAAGAAGAGACTACAAGAGATCGTGCTACAATCATCCTATACACTCGTTTCTCATTCATACTTGGTTTAAAATACCCCTTCTAACTAATAATATTACAGTACTAATATGTGATTGAATTAATTTAGGTCCAACCAATAAATTACAGCGGCCTATTCATCGATCTCTTCCATCGATAATTTGTTGTCGTAGAACATTCAAACTGAAATTAATAAGTTTTTAAATTATATAAGTAAAAGTTTCTCAAACATGATTTTGCTATAAAACTAACGATTTTAAAACCTTAGGACTTGTTTTATGGAATAACACGTTCAGGAAGGTGGATTTTTAGGTTATATACGACATCTTGATAAACAATTTCTTAACAAACCGGTTCTGTGGACTCGCACATGTGGCCACAAGGCTCTGTAATTCTATAATTAGACATCTATTATTATTCACTGCTAGTATTACATTTTAGGGATGTTTCTAAACGAGAAAAAATAATAGGCCTACGTCAGCAATTATAACGCGTATCATTTCGAGACGAAATAGGAAATACGTATTGGAGTCGGAGATACTTTATAGAGGAAGGCCACGCCTCCTTGATCTGGGTTAAGGTGATGCATTTTACAAATAAGGCAACAAGTTAGAAAGTGCAAGTCTCGACCGGCACATTCCGCAAGTTGGCTGTAACAGACTGTAGCCTAGCCTAGGTCTGTACAACTTCAGCGTCGGGGCGCCACCAACGGCGCCACTAGGCCGCCTGGGACGGTGGCGACGTCCTGTAATCCAGCTACTTGGAGGTCACGAATTGTGGATAGTTGTGAGATATGGTCGGTGGATGTAGTGTTCTCTTGTGTGTATTAACGTCCGCACTATTGAATACTACGTTAATCCGCAAAGACCATCCTCATAATTAGACCAGTTCGTAATTCAGAGGCAGTGGTTCGGACTCCACGTTAACACATTCGCTCCGACGTGTCCACCGGTGGCGCACGAATTAAATTTAATTCAAAAGTAAGTACGTGTTCAAATTAGAATAGACTTTTCAAAAAAACGAAAGTTTGTTTATAATAATAGTAACTTGGTGTTTTATTTGTATTGTAACCTAAATTTGGTTCATGTGCCACCAGTGGAAACATTTTGTGTGGCTTCTACAACCACGAATACATGGTTAAACCATTAAAAAAGACTGCGGAATGCCAATTTATAACGTGCAATCGCCATAGTAACGGTGTCCACCGGTGGTACACGTCGGTGTTTCCAAAAACTTCAAAAAATTATCGGAGCGAACGTGTTTTAAAATGCAGGTCCCATATATATACCATTGACTGTTGGGCTAATAATTAACAGTCCTGTCTAAGGAACATGTCAGCCTTAGTCAGTAACTAGACTATAAGATCGCGCCACAATCATCTTACACTCAATCCTCGTTCATACTTGGCTTAAAATACCTACATTGTGGTGTATGGTTGCCATTTCAATGATCCAATCTAATCTAGGTTATTGATATTTAGTATGCTACTCGTGTGTTCATTGTTAAACTATACTAACCAAAGTACTCGTTCTTCGTACGGGGAGAAAAAGACTGAGAGGTGTAGGCTCTACTGATACATTTAAATTATTGTTAATTAATTCTTGCTTGTTTACAAAATGACAAAACACGAGTGTCTACATCATGGCAAAATAACATCTGTCAAATATTGGTAAAGGATAAGGATTAACATTATAGAGACAGTCATCGGGAGAAAACGTAAAATCTACCATTCCACTATTTCGAACTAATAATTCACTAATTTAGATCCAGCAGTTTATCTGTAAAAATCAACTTTATTTCTTCTTCTTCCCGAACTGTCAAAATATAGTGTAAACGGATGTTGACATTAGAAAATGTAAACATTGAAACCTAGGACGGTCACGGCAGCTCTTTCTTCTTCTTCTTCTTCCCGAACTTTCAAATTTTAGTGTTCACAGCTGTTGAGATTCAAGTAATGTTATGTTTTCATTCTTTGAAAATGTAAACATTGAAATTTAAGACGTTCATAGGGCGTAGCCCCTAGGGATTTTAAGGAAGTTAATATGTCTTTGTGTTGCATGAGTTTAAGATCTACCTTTGTGTAAAATTTCAAACCGGTTGGTTCAGTATTTTTCGCATTTACTTGCCACAACAAACGCACAAATATACAGAAATCACCTCTTCTTTATAATATTATAGATAAATAACTAGTGTTACCCGTCGCGCCTTGCAGCGTCGTATAAAACCTTTTATTAGTTTAGGTTCGCTGGCAAATATTAAACATAATATAGTTATTATTACCTTTCTGAATTTGTGGCCTATCCAGGTATTAAAATCCGGAAATTATAAGAAATTAGTGTATTCATAAAAACCTGAAACATACATATATGCATATGAACATGCATATAACATGCATATGAAAAATTGAGACATACTTTTTATAACCTTACACCAAAGTACCTTTGATCGTTTTACAGCCCGGTAAATACACACTCTCGCATGTACACGCACACAAAATCAAATATTCGATAATAATATACAATACCAACTATTATACATTTCAGATAGCGAAAAGAAAACGTACAACAGTTGATTAAACGTAATATGTAAAAACATTGTAATATTTTTTAATTTGGCCAACAAATATACATTTTTAATCATAAAACATAATTCCCAAAATCTGTATTGAGAAAATTATATTCATACAGTAACTAGATACCATTAAGTAGGTTTTACAATTTTATGCTTGCTCAATGGTTCAAATAAAAACATCTGCTTTTTAATATACCTTAATTACGACAACATATGTTGGAGTTGGAATCCAAAACAAAATTATTTCCCCATAGATTAACATGGCAACTTTGAAGGCGTATAGGTTAGAGATTTATGGAAAAATTGTCACAAAACTATTAGACTTTCCTATTTTAGGCCTAAAGAATCGTGATACATAATTTCAGCCTTCTATGTAATTGGGAAGTGGAAGAATAAGTGATGAGTCAGTGAATGAGGGCTTTGACGTTAAGGCCTATATATACAGATATTATGGTTTTGTCTGTATATTGTTAGGAATTAAGGTACAATATGTATAAGATACAATATACAAAATGTTTGGTTATTAGCGAATTTCCTAGGGAAATTTGGGTCATGTGAATAACAGTGAGCTATTCATATGACCCGCATGGCGACAGTTAAGCCTGGCACCATGATAGAAGTTCATAACTCGACATCATGAACAAGTTTTGGTTAGATTAGATTAGACTATTGAAATGGCAACCTACCCAGGTAGGTATTTCATGCAAAGTATGAATGATAAATGACTGTAGGATAATGGGCTGTTAATTAATAGCCCAATCATCCGATGGAAACTATAAGGGACCTACAGTTTAACATGGAATCCGAACCACGCCCTGTGAACTACGAATTGGTCTAATTATGAGGTTGGTCTTTTCGGATTAACGTAGTATTCAATAGTGCGGACGTTAATCCACACCAAATCAAGTAGTTTGTGACCTCCAAGTAGCTGAATTACAGGACGTCGCCACCGTCCCAGTATAGATACACTAGTGCGTCTAGTGGGCGAATAGTGAACTAACTGAGAGCAAGGGAAGGTAAATTTAGAGCAAGGGAAAATCAGCTGATCGTTTGTTTTTATTTAAATCAGCTTTCTTGGAAAATAGCTAATACCTAAGAGGATTTATGAACAGTACATTTTCCGAATTCCTAAACGCTTTGTTATAAGTTTATTCTCCCTTCCTTTCCCTGCAGTAAAATTCCGAGACAGACAACCGCGTAAATCAACATCCTTAAAGGTTTCGGTCGTAAACGAGGTCGTAACTATCAAGTTTTGTTATGATTCAACACAAACATGCATTGCTAGAGGTAACATCGTCTAGCCGCGTTAAACTAGGGGAGACTAAAACTTGTACGATCTGCGAACGAAGCCTGTCGTCACAGAGTACACAGTAACACAGATGGGAGCAATCGACAAGTTTTGTTTACTCTGTGCATGACAACAACAGTCCCGTCGATGTTGATACTCCATGTCTGTGTTTATCTCAGCTGTTTGCCTGTTGAAACTGCGCGGGTGTTGACATTGACGTCACTGGTGATTTCAAGGTCTGAATAGAATGACCCTTTGACCTTTTGACACACTATAGTTTTCAAAACGTTTTACTTAGATTAGATTAGATTACATAGATTAGATTATTGAAATGGCGAACATACTACAATGTAGGTACTGTATTTTAAGCCAAGTATGAATGAGAAATGACTGTAGGATGATTGTGGCGCGATCTTGTAGTCTTGTTACTGACTAAGGCTGACATGTTCCTTAGACAGGACTGTTAATTAATAGCCCAACAGCCGATGACAACTAATGGACAGTTTAACGTGGAATCCGAACCACGGCCTCTGAATTACGAATTGGTCTAATTATGAGGATGGCCTTTAGTATTCAATAGTGAAGACGTTAATCCACACAAGAGAACACTACATCCACCGATCATCGCTCACAAATATCCACAATTCGTGACCTCCAAGTAGCTGGATTACAGTTTTAGTTGTGAATTAAGCTTCTTGGAGTCGTTCGCAATTAATTTGTGAGTTAGGCTTACTGGGGTCATAACGGCTCAAATATTAAATCAATCTTTAAAGCCCAAAATAAAGTTATATTTCGCTTACGAAAATCATCATCATGTAGAGGAATTTTTAATAACAACAATATGTCAACTACTACCAATTTGTAGGCATATTGATTTCTAGATGTTTTGAAATGGATATGTTTTAGCTCTGGAGGGTTCTTGGCGATTTTTAAGATAGAAAATATGTAACAGGTTTCCATAGAAACTACCAGAACTATTGTATTGAATTTTTAATACAAAAGAATAAGAACGGCTGTTTATATGAACTGAAAACATTCCCTTTAGACATAAGCATGATCTAACTATTTCCCACAGGGAAGTAGATACAAACATTTTTTGTTAGAAGTTTTCGAAACCTGTGCAACACATGTTTTTCAATCGTCTTCGATCCGCCTAAATAATGTAAAAATAGTGTTTTCTTTAGGAGAGAGACTTTTCAATTACCCTTAAAACTTATTATTAAGTGTACCCATTGATTTTGTGTACTATTGCTGTTTTATGTAATCTGATCGATTCATAATTATCCTTACATATAGCACCGTCTTTTAAAACAGGTGTTAACTCGTAATTTAGTATCTGGCAACCATGGCTGAGCACTTGTTCTGCTCGGTTGACTGTGGGAATGGAAGACTTTTCATTAGGATACTCGTGTCACGCGGTTTGGCGCGCAACGGTTATGACGTAAGCGATGACGTCACCTGAAGACTCTCACCGCATGTCAGCCTCTTCAGTCTCGACATAAGCCACTTTGTCCCGGAGAGGTTCTGGCGAAAAGCTTGGTCAACATTATCTGTGAAGATGAAACTTTGTTTTTTTATATTATCGATCACACCGTTTCCAATTAGCTGAATGCACATTAATCGTAGGAATTTTATGATGACACAATTTCGAAAATAGAAATTACAAAGTCTCGATTAAACGGCTCTTCGATATTATGGGTGCTTTTGTGTTCACGTAGAATCCCTAAATCGTACAAAATTATTATTTTTGGCGTTTTTATTATGAAAACAATGATAACGCATAATACTAAAATGGTACAAAGTCACTGAAAAATATTTGTATTTACTTCCCTGTGGGAAAAGGTTAGATCACGGATATGTATTAGGGAATGTTTTCAGTTCATCTTAACAGCTGTTCTTATACAACCAAACTAGCTGACCCGGCGAATTTCGTAACGCCTGACAGTAAATACATGTTAACTTTAAGTTTGGCCATGTTCTGAAGTCGAATAGCAATACGGCTTCATTGTGAAAGGTTATATATCCTGGGTCGCTGCATGGAGAATAACAATACTGAAACGATAAGACATATTAATAACATTCCCATAAAACAAATAAATCTGAGTGGATTAATTCACAATTTTCGAATCGAATCCAAACCCAAACCAAACCTAACTGCAATACGGCTTTTATAGGAAAGATATACAACAGCTGATTATTATAATAAACGTAATAATATAAACATTTTAATTATCATATAAACGCGTGATTTTAATCAGACAGAAAATGAAAATATAAATACATATTCCCCCAAAACCGTAAACTATTAACGTGGTGAATAAAGCTGTTCATTTTTTACAGTACACATTTACTTCATAGTTTTACATTAATGAACGATTCAGATGGCATTGGATAGTAAAGCATATTGTTAATGGAAAGTAAACCAATCAGCTGTAGCTAAGAAATCAAATGTTTTCATTGTAGACAATTTGTAAACAAACTTACTCTCCATAAGGTTAACATTAGAAATTTAAAACGCCATAAAATGGAAACTTATGGGGTTTTCGAAAATATTTTTTCACTAAAACCTTCCCGGACACATGTAGAGCAACTTCCTAAAATTTCATGGCGATCGGATGAGTAGTTTGGCAACGCATAAAGTACATACATACATACATACAATTTTATATATAGAGACTATGTCGTTAACAACTTTAAAACGTCACTATTTCAATTTTTGATCGCGCAAATTGTCAACACCTCCCCAGAGGTAAGACATATACATGTCAAAAACAATTATGTAACATCTGTTACCTTATTTTACGGATTTTGGGGGATTTAAAACCGCCGCCATTTGTTTTGGATCAATCTCTTGAGATTGAGTTACAGTAATTGTATTCCAATTTAAATAGACCTACAATCTGATACCCAATTTGACTTGTTCTGCACCTTAAAAATTCCTCAACTCCCAATAGTTTTACCTAGACGTAGTGCCAGAGTTACTTTGTTTTTTGCGATTTTTTGTAATTTTAACTGTTCAAAGTTTGGAGACAGATAACTCACTAACTATTATACTTAAAACTAAGAAAACTTCACGGTATACCTAGTAACAGTGCACACATCTTGTTTCTGAACTATCTATAAAATTCTTTAAAACATAGGTATATTAAATGGAAGTATTCAATTATCATACCAACATTTATGATAAAACAGTATTTAAAACGGTGGCGACGTCCTGTAATCTAGCTACGAATTGGTCACGAATTGAGGATAGTTATGAGTGATGGTCGGTGGATGTAGTGTTCTCTTGTGTGGATTAACGTCCGCACTGTTGAAGACCATCCTCATAATTTGTTCAATTCGTAATTCAGTCCGTGGTTCGGATTTCACGTTAAACTATAGATCCCGTAGTTACCATGGGCTGTTGGGCTATTAATTAACAGTCCTGTCTAAGGAACATGTCAGCCTTAGTCAGAAATAAGACTACAAGATCGCGCCACAATCATCTTACACTCAATGCTCATTCATACTTGGTTTAAAATACCTACATTGTAGTATGGTTGCCATTTCAATGGTCTAATCTAATCTCATCCAAAATAAAACAAATTTCAGATCTCTATGTAGTCCGGTTCAAGAGATACGTGGGATAAAGTTTAACATACCGTTAAATGTGACTCGAGGTAAGATACGGCCCATTCTAACTTTTGATGACTAAAACTTTTAAATAACCAAAAATACAATTTCAAGCAATGCACAGACCAAACTCCAAGATAACGTATAGATACATGCAACCAACCTTGGCCATGTTGTTGTGTTGCAGATTGCTGGCTGGATATGGTGGAGTGGAAAATAGGCTACATTAATTTGTTTCATTTAGTGCGATGAATCGTTCCTATCCTCGATAAAGTAATTTTTGTTACAGAAATGGTGAACTACCCAAGTAGGTATTTTAAGCCAAGTATGAATGAGAAATTAGTGTGAGATGATTTTGGCGCGATCTTGTAGTCTTGTTACTTACTACTACGTGGTCATTTAGTAAAATATTTGTGTATGTATATTGCAAATAAATGTATTTGATTTGATTATACTACTGTAATTATGTTGGAAATGCGTAGTATACTGGATGTTTTTGAGGATATAAAATAACATATTCATCCTGATGTAAACACGTTTTTTATAAAAATTTAGGTTAGGCCTACAAGTTAAATCGTCTATCATATGATGTATCAAAGAGCATGATTAGTCTTATTTTGATCCTATATCAACTCCTGTTTACTGTGCGTTGCTAATATAATTGTTGCGTTTAAAAAAAATATTGTTCAGATTCTCGTTTTACGCTGGGTTAGACTCCAGTATTGGACTAAAACTCACCGACGGGCTGGTTTCGAACGTAAAAACTAAATATTGACGTAATAAATATTTATCGTCTCTTCTGCGGTCCGAGAGGATATGCAAATGCGTCAGTCAAGAAGAATCTTTTGTCGCTCGGCGGCAAGTCGCGCGGTGGCGGGAGCGGGCGAGATGACATCATTTTAAGCCAATGAGAGGCCAGAGTCAAGTCACGTGACGGCCAGCTGGAGTGGAGCGGCGAAGCGCTCGGCGGCGGCCAGTCTTCCTTGGACGTTGTTGCTGTCAGTGTAAATGAGTGAAATGGCTAACAACCGTGCCGCCAAATCTGGATTTGCTGCCGAGGCGCAGAGAAAGGTACGTTGAATTTTACTTATATAACATTAGTAATTAAGACGTAAACTTTAAGGTTATTACTAGAGGTGTTTATTGGGTTAATTTTCGTAATCCATTACATCTTTAAAATAAAAGTTTGAGTGTGTTGGAGTTTCAGACGTGATAGGTGTAACAAATACTACGTTCATCCGCAAATACCATCCTCATAATTAGACCAGTTTGTAATTCAGAGGCAAAATTATAGTTTGCATCCCACTGTAAGGTAGGTTTCTTAGATTACATTGGCTGTTGGGCTAAATCAACACTATCCTGTCTAAGGAACAGTAACAAGACTTCAAGATTGCGTTACAATAATTTTACACTCATTCATACTTCATTCTCTTAAAATACTTACCTGGGGAAAGTATAATATTAACACCTGAGGAACGATATTTTTGTACGTAGTCTACTCCAACCACCTGTAACTCGTTACGATAAATGAAGGTGTGAATTATTTTGACATGGATATGTCTTAGCTCAGGTGGGGTATTTGGTAATTTGTAAGACAAAAATTTGAAACAGGTTTCCATAGAGACTACTAGAGCTATTGTATTGAATTTTTATTACGTAAGAATAAGAACAGCTGTTTAGATGAACTGAAAACATTCCCTTTAGACACATCCATGATCTAACCAATCTTTATCGAGTTATAATTGCTCATGGTTAACAGCTGTCCACGGTACGATCGTTGTCTCGTCTCGTCGCCCCGAGGGCAGTGTAGGGTGTAGGCGGAGGTCCGCCGGCTTCAAGACGACCACGCGACCACTCCCACTAAAGAAAGTGCCTCTCTGTCTCAGTGTCCGAGATGTTTTTGTTTTGCAGCAATTTAATTTAACGGCATTCCGCTTCCGCAGCTCGTTACAATCCGTAACCGCGTAATTGCTTGTTACGAAAGTAATTATTTACCTTTCTGTGGCTACTTCACTTATGTCTTCCTCACCTCTTGAAGAAAGGGAAGACGTAATTGGATCTTCCCCCAAAGAGTTTAAATTTATTTTGGTTGCTATTTAAATCGGCTGTTCTCATCTTCTTTTATGTTTTTTCTACGCATTTCGGCATTATTTTTTAAACTTTAAGGTGGGCAACGGTCCTAACTCGTTCGGTTTTGAAGGCGAGCACCATAACCACTCTACCATACAGTTGGTATATTATTGGAAATATTCTGAGTACTTCCTTAATAGTCCCAACTTTCTATTCGACCTGGGTTTCTGAATTAAAACAATATCTATGTTCTTATCAACCTGACGTGAATACATATGATTGTTTTAGTGTAATAAATTCTGTAGGAGATATTTAAAAGCCTGTTTCTGGCCGGCCATATTGGAATTTCGTATGATTCACAGTTCGGATTGTTTTCCCAAGGAATGCAGGCTAGTCAAGGCCACTCGAGGTGACGGCTGTTATCAGTGGTACAGTCACTCAGCCCTTATCAGCTGGGCCGAGCAGGTCGGGCGTTCCGATGGCGACAGCAGCTGGTATTGATTTTCTCTCGGACTGTGCTCTGTGACCCACTTTACTCCCTCTACACCAGAATCATCTGCTTCGCTTATTTACCGCTTGAGTTCAATCGATTAAATTGCTTCGTTATGTTGCGATAATCGCATTTTTACAGCTAACAGTTAATTCCTTTGACAATTTCAATTCATGTCTATGTAGAATTTTGTTTGAAAAGTGGTTCATATTTCAACAGATACAAAACGTTTGAATATTCTTGAATGTTGAATACCCTGATATTCAAATTAATTGGGGTTGAGACCATTTTAGAATTCCAGGGGGTTGTTCGTGTATACGAAGATTCGTTAAAATTGTTATATCTAAATTTGGTAGAGAAGTGTATTCTTACATGTGCTCGGACGAGTTCGTAATCCAGATATATTGGTCCATCGGAACGGGTAGTTTAGGAGGGGTTGTACCTACTCAAAATTTTTTGCGTTTTTCATATGTAATTTAAAAATGTTTAAATTTTATCTTTCTATCTTTCACAATTAGAATCAGCACAAAAAACTACACAATTAAGGTTTTGCTCTATCTCAAACGGTTACCGAGATGAAAACAAATATAAACACAGTACGTTGTACATTGGGGCTCCAATGTTAATCTTATGGAGGATAAGGAAAAGTTAATATTTCACTTATCAATCAATATTTTTGGATGAAACTTTATATTTAGCTTCAAGTGGTTGAGATCCAACCATTTATGCTTACAAATCATAGTTTATGTGTTTATCATCACAGCTAACCTGCATACTCATTTCTCATGTTAATCATATAGGTAATAGGCAAACTCCTTTATTTATGAACAGATTTTGATGTAAGTTGCTATAAATGGTCAAAATAATAATTGTTTGTGGTAAAAATGCCTACTCTCAGTGTTCCTCACAGCAGCAAACCTGCACACTCTTTCCCATGTTAATCTTATGGAAAATAGGCAAATAATTCTCATGTTTATCGACAATTTTTTTGAAACTTGCTATATATTATTATAATTATATTATTGATTTGGAAATTCGCTGAGTACGCAGATCTGCTGCGACGGGGGCATTTAGATTGCATTAATGTGCTTTTTGATCTTATGAAACTCGAGTAGTAGGCTGGTCATATTTCAATTTTAAACTAACTAAGGGACAACACTCGTATACTTAAGGCACGAGCGACGTCCTGTATGCCACTTTCTATTCGAAGACAAAATAAAGTGTGAGAAATTTTAAGGTTTTTACGACATTTTAGCGCATTTCATAAAACTGTGTTTCCTTTCATTTTGCATAATCCGTCTCGTAGCCTCATCAAGTCTTTCACAGCATTATTCACGCTCTACTGTATGTCTAACCGATTTCGGTCGTTCGCCTCAAAGCGCATCTTCCCACATTTTCCGTCGATCGGTGCGACGTTTATAGTCGCTTTCATAGTCGCCAAGCGTTGTTTTGCTGTAGTGTTTATAGTGCCAGTTAGTTTGTCCGGAAACTCGGACTTTTACTGAATCTTGACCGAACTACAGTAGATTCAAGTCTGTTCTGTGTTTTTTTAGGAACACGTTTACTTAAAGTTACAGTTGTTTTGGGACTAAATTTTATTTGCTACTATCTGACCCGTCGAACTTCGTAACGCCCTACAGTAAATACATGTTAACTTTAAGATTGGTCATGTTCCGAAGTCAAATAGCATTACGGCTTCGTTGTGAAAGATTTAGATATTCTGGGTTGCGGCATAGTTAATGAGCCGTTCTCAAATTATGAATGGTGTAACTAACACGACTTTGTTTTTATTATTTAGATAAAAATAGATCAATCAATATACAATACTATGGCATTTAATAACATATGGCATTTATTTAGACACGAAATAAACGAAAAGGTACATAAACCCCCAAAACTGTTCATTTTATACAGTATTTATTTACTGGATAGTTTTAAATTGACGATTAGTAATGTGAATTGCTATTCAATGCCTATTGTATTGAATAGCAATTCACATTACTAATGGAAAGTAAACCAACAACTTTAGCTTTAGAAATCAAAACTTTTGATTGTAGAAAATTTGTAAACAAATTTACTCCCCATAAGGTTGACACGGGGACTTTGACCCTCTGTAGGGCAGAGCCCTTTCGGAGTTTCGAAAAATCATTTCTTAGTACACATCTAGACTTTATAAAGAATCTATGTACCAAATTTGAAGCTCCAAATCCTTGTATTTTTGGAGAAACTGTGATCAGTGAGTCAGATTTAGGTTTTATATATAGAGATGCGTATTGGAATAACCTTAGTACATGTTTCATGTGTTAGTTGTCATTTGGACGTAGATGTGGTTTGTTCACTTTAATCTGCATAGACCATCCTCAAAATTAAACCAGTTTGTAATTCAGAGGCAAAATTGTGATACGGATCCCACATTACATTGCAGGTCCCTTAGATGCCGTCCGTTTTGGGCTATTAATTAACCTATTAATTAATTCCAGTCCAAGGAAACATGTCAGCCGTTACTGACTACAAGATCGCGCCACAATCAACTCATACTGATTTCTCATTCATACTTGTCTTTAAATATTGGCTGGGACGGTGGCGACGTCCTGTAACCCAGCTACTTGGAGGTCACGAATTGTGGATAGTTATGAGCGATGGTCGGTGGGTGTAGTGTTCTCGTGTGTGGATTAACGTCCGCACTATTGAATACTACGTTAATCCGCGAATGCCATCCTCATAATTAGACCAGTTCGTAATTCAGAGGCCGTGGTTCGGATTCCACGTTAAACTGATGGTCCCTTAGTTGCCATCGGCTGTTGGGCTATTAATTAACAGTCCTGTCTAAGGAAAATGCCAGTCTTAGTCAGTAACAAGACTACAAGATCGCGCCACAATCATCCTACAATCATTTCTTATTCATACTTGGCTTAAAATACCTACCTGGGTAAGTCGATGTTTCTATAAGCTAATCCTTATTTAAAACATGACATCTGCAAGACCGCAGATGATGGCGGTGATATAGAACCGCCAAGACGAATTTTGCCGTGGAGTACAGTACAACACCTCCCTAAATGCTGTAAAATACATATTTTCAGAAAAGATACTCTTCAACTATGTAAAAAAATTTATTTTCGTTTAACATTTTAAATTTGACCTTTTTCTTTACTATTGATTTGTCCGACTATTGTTATTTTGTTTGACTACTTTCAGTAATCTAATCAGTTCATGATATGCTACATATTAGATTAGATGATTGAAATGGCAACTTAATCAGGTATCCTACAGAAATGAGTGTAGGATGATTGTGGCGCGATCTTGTAGTCTTGTTACTGACTAAGGCTGACATTTTCCTTAGACAGGACTGTTAATTAATAGCCCAAAAGCCGATGACAACTAAGGGACCTATAGTTAACGTGGAGTCCGAACCACGGCCTCTGAAATAAGAATTGGTCTAATTATGAGGATGGTCTTTACGGATTAACGCAGTATTCAATAGTAATCTACACAAGAGAACACTACATCCACCGACAATCGCTCACAACTATCCACAATTCGTGACCTCCAAGTAGCTGGATTACAGGACGTCGTCCCTCAACCTGTCTTTCAGCTTTTTATTTGTAACTAGCTGACCTGGCGAACTTCGTAACGCCTTACAGTAAATACATGTTAACTTTAAGATTGGCCATGTCCTGAAGTCAATTAGCATTGCGGCTTCGTTGTGAAAGCTTTAAATGTACAACATCTGATTATTATAATAAACTCAATATTTATAACATTGTTATTATTTTTATTAATTAATTCTACATAAAATACCTAGCTGGGTAGGTTGCCATTTCAGAAACGTAATAAAGCAATATCCAAGGTGTCTCGCATAGCAAAGTGCCTTGGTGTTATCGCCGAGGCAAACTGGCAACGTCGCAGCACGATCGCCACCTCGGGACTAGGAACAATGCTTGCCGACGTTTGCACCACGCGCAACAATGCAACTCTGCAGATCGATGCACGAGTTCGCTAAATCAGCTGGGATATTGTCTTCTTTCCGTTTCCGGTGTCACTTTCTGCGTCACGGAAATAACTATAATTAGCCAGAATGAAGCGGAATAATGATTGAGTGAAAGTGTAAAGTGATGATGCAGGAAATTAAGGCTGATTTTGATTCGATACGCTGCGATAGCTAAGTTTAATAGATTTTTTTAGCCATCGAGTTCAAGATAAACTTGTATTTTGGTTTTGAGTTTCCTTATTCTAGAAACAATTACATACTAGTGTTATCTGTCCAAGAATTTTATTTTTTGGGACAGGTAAACATGTTGGATCCAATTTAGTCTATAAAGAGGCCTTCTGTAAGGAGTATCAAAGTTTTGTCTTTAATACGTAACCGATTTATGATTTATTAACCTCAAATTTTAATTTAGAATGGTTTTGGAAACCAGTTTCAGATTTGTCTAATATAACCAGCGTCAGAGGTACTGTGTTGAGTCATAATAAGGTATACTTAATATTGTCGAAGTTTCATATAAATTTTAATTAATTAATCTTTTATCGAAAAATAATTTTCTATGAAGTATAGTTTTACTTCGATACGGTATTCTTTTCAATAGCCGTCTGACACCTATTTGAGGTAATTAAGAGGAAAAATTATTAATTAGCTTAGGTCAAACCTAAATTAACAGTACAAAATTCATAATAAAAATCAGGTGCATTTGAATTAATTATGTTTATGTTAACATAGGCTCAGTGGCGGATCTAGAATGGGCTATGGGGGGGTTATCCAGGGTAGTTTGGTGGTCTCCAAATAGGGAAGGGGGTCGACGGCCCCCCAGAAATTTTTTGAAGTTTTGAGTGCATTTTAGCGAATTTCCCATAGGGAAGAAGCTATTACCGTAGGTCTCATGGTGAGACTTAAGCCCGGGACCATGTTATTTTTTCTTCTTTAGGTGCCCAGAGTCCAAAAACAATAGTCGTTAAAATTTATATATATATATATATATGTGTGTGTGTATATACAGGGTGATCAACTCAAGGAGGCCACCATTGGGATATCGGAAACCGTAAGATTTAGAGAAAACATTAAATGGGGAACATTCCTTAATTTTTTAATGTGATAAATAATATTAATTTCGTTTTTCAAAATATGGCCGCCATTTTCCAAAATGGCGGTCAACTTTGAAATTTCTAATGGGAACCCATGTTTTTTATTATGGATTTGGATTAAACATAGAATTTTAAGACTTTTTCACTCTTGGTCTTTTTTTTATAAGCTTGACCGTTTAGCAACTAGAAGCGCTGAAAGTTTCAGAAATTCGCGTGATCAACTCAAGGAGGCCACCATTGGGATATCGGAAACCGTAAGATTTAAAGAAAACATTAAAAGGGGAACATTCCTTAATTTTTTAATGTGATAAATAATATTAATTTTGTTTTTCAAAAATACCATTTATCCATTTTCACTGCCATTTTCCAAAATGGTGGTCAACTTTGAAATTTCTAATGGGAAACCCACTTGAAAATTGCAACAATTAAAACAGCTGATTATTGTCTTAGCAGCAGAATCATGTGTACACTAAACACAAGACAGAGTTACGTAATTTAGTTTTGAAATAGTTTAAGATGTTGGTGTGATAAGGTATTTTAGAAATTAATTTGTAATTATCTCTTTAATAGTACTTTTATTTCATTGCCTGTAAATTTTGAGATAAAACATTTAAAAAATCATAGTTTATGTGTTTATCATGGCAGCAAACCTGCATACTCTTTTCCCATGTTAATCATATGGAGATTAGGCAAACTCCTATATTTATGGACAGATGTTGATGAAAGTTGGTATAAATGTTAAAAATAAAATTTTTGATGGTATAAATGGCTACTTTCAGTGTTCCTCACAGCAGCAAACCTGCACACTCTTTGCCATGTTAATCTTATGGAGAATAGGCAAATAATTCTCATGTTTATCGACAGATTTTGACCAAACTTGTCATATATTATTATTATTATATTATTGATTTGGAAATTCGCTGAGTACGCAGGTCTGCTGCGACGGGGGTATTTCAAAATATGGCCGCCATTTTCCAAAATGGCGGTCAACTTTGAAATTTCTAATGGGAACCCCTGTTTTTTATTATGGATTTGGATTAAACATAGAATTTTAAGACTTTTTTACTCTTGGTCTTTTTTTTATAAGCTTGACCGTTTAGCAACTAGAAGCGCTGAAAGTTTCAGAAATTCGCGTGATCAACTCAAGGAGGCCACCATTGGGATATCGGAAACCGTAAGATTTAGAGAAAACATTAAAAGGGGAACATTCCTTAATTTTTTAATGCGATAAAAATATTAATTTTGTTTTTCAAAATATGCCATTTATCCATTTTCCACTGCCATTTTCCAAAATGGTGGTCAACTTTGAAATTTCTAATGGGAAACCCACTTGAAAAATTGCAACAATAAAACAGCTGATTATTGTCTAGCAGCAGAATCATGTGTAACACTAACACAAGACAGAGGTTACGTAATTTAGTTTTGAAATAGTTTAAGATATTGTTGGTGTGATAAGGTATTTTAGAAATCGAAAAGTTTGTATTTATCTTTTTAATAGTACTTTTATTTCATTGCCTGTAAATTTTGAAACACACATCTTTAATAATAATTTGTTATTATAGTGTTAGAAATATGAATTTCCTAAATTATTAGCGCTACAAGTGGCCAAATTGTGATGTTTATTAAAAAATTAGCAAGAATAAAAATCCTTTAAACTTTATAAAAATCAAAATCCATATAAAAATATCGGAGAAACCCCTATATTTTTATATGGATTAAGAAATTTCTATGTTTAAATTTTAAAAGTGATATTTTGAAAAACCAAATTAATATTTTAATCGTCTCAATAGTTTTCTCTACATCTTACAGTTTCCAATATCCCAATGGTGGTGGCTTCCTTGAGTTGATCACGCGAATTTCTGAAACTTTCAGCGCTACTAGCTGCTAAATGGTCGAGCTTATCAAAAAAAGACCAAGAGTAAAAAAGTCTTACAATTTCATGTTAAATCCAAATCAATAATAAAAAACAGGGGTTCCCATTAGAAATTTCAAAGTTGACCGCCATTTTGGAAAATGGCGGCCATATTTTGAAAAACGAAATTAATATTATTTATCACATTAAAAAATTAAGGAATGTTCCCCATTTAATGTTTTCTCTAAATCTTACGGTTTCCGATATCCCAATGGTGGCCTCCTTGAGTTGATCACCCTGTATATATGTGTCTGTTAGCACAATAACTCTCGTAAAAATGGTCCGATCGAGACCAAATTTGGTAGAGACGTGTATTCCTACAAATGCTCGGACGAGTTCGTAAACCAGACATATCGGTCAATGGGAACGGGTAGTTTGGGGGGGTTTTGTACCCCAAAATGGGTTTTTTTGCGTTTTTCACATGTAATTTTTAAAATTTTCCAATTTTATATTTCTCCATTGGAATCAGCTTAAAAAACTACACAATTAAGTTCCTTGAAGTTTTTCTCTATCTCCAACGGTTACCGAGATATTAAAAAATCTAAACTCAGTACGTTGTATCGTGGGGCTCCAATGTTAATCTTATGGAGGTTAGGGAAAAATTAATATTTCCCATATTAATCAATATTTTTGGATAAAACTTGATATTTAGCTTCATGTGGTTGAGATCTATCCATTTATGCTTAAAAATCATAGTTTATGTGTTAATCATGGCAGCAAACCCGCATACTCTTTTCCCAAATTAATCATATAGGGAATAAGCAAACCCCTTTATTTATGGACAGATGTTGATGAAAATTGGTATAATTGGTTGAAATAAAAATTATTTATGGTAGAAATTACTACTTTCAGTGTTCCTCACAGCAACTAACCTGCACACTCTTTCTCATGTTAATCTTATGGAGAATAGGCAAATAATTCGCATGTTTATGGACAGATTTTTATAAAACTTGTCATATATTATTATTATATTATTGTTTTGGAAATTCGCTGAGTACGTAGGTCTGCTGCGACGGGGGTATTTGACTTCTACACTTTTAATTTAACGCAGTAATAAAAATAAACTTTGAATTTAATCCAAACCTTAACCTAATTACTGACAGCCTCCCATAAAATGTTTCACGATCCCCAGTATTTTTTGACATGGGTCTTAGCTCTGAGGGTGTCGGGAATTTGTGAGATCAAAATTTGAAACAGTGACCTCATTTGGTTAGTGACGTGATGATGGTTTGGTTATACAGAACAGCTGTTTAGATTAACTGAAAACATTCCCTATAGGCATATCCATGTTCTAACCTATTTCCCAAAGGGAAGTAAACACAAACAATTTTTGAGGGGGTTGCTTCTGGGCTGTAGCCCCCCCCCTAAATCCGCCACTTCGTTGACCAACAAACTATACCAACGGAGTATTTCTTGGCGTAGACTTGAGGTTCCTCTATGACTAAGTCTATGACGTCACATTATGAGGCTGTCCCTCACAATTACAAATCTCCTTGGCCCGTGTGGCCTCATCAACATGCACCTCGTGTCCCAATCAATCTCCGTCTGGACATCTCGTCAACTCTTTACGACTCCATGAAACCCGACGGTTAAGATTCATAGGCCGTTTGTCCTCGGGCCAAACCAGTTTCGCCGCCATGACACGCCGCCTGTCGTAGCAAACCTTGCGTTCGAGCCAGACTCTTAGGCTAGTCTGCATGGTTTGACATAATCGCAAACGTTATCTTGGCCTCTTATCTTGTGTGTATTTTCCACTCCGCAACGTTATGATCAAATTGAACGTGTTGATACTCTAGAATTGAAATTGCTACATACGAGTAGGCTACGAGGTAGGTTGATCTATTTGATAGATTTTTTTTAATTTTGACAAGGATACATCTAAGCTCTAGGGGTGTTGGCAATTTTCAAGACGCAAAAAGTGTAACGGAAGTGACGTTACATGGTTATGAGAATAGCCGTCCAGAGGAACTGAAAACATTCATTCAGACAAATCCATGGTCTAAGCTGTTACACACTGGGAAGAAAATACAAATGTTTTGAAACGGAAAATTTGAATCGGAAGTCATGACGTTTTATTAAGACAGGTGTTAAGAGGAACTGAAAACATCCCCTACAGACATATTCACGATCTATGCTATTTCCCTAAGGGGAGTAAATACGTTTTCTCGTGAGAATAGTTTAATGCCTATGAATATTGTTCTGCTCCTTGGAAAAACAAAAATATTGATGATCCTGATGTCTAAAGAACCTTAAATCCTACGCTAGAGGGTGATTTCTGATGATAGTTTTTAGACTAGCTGTGTTATGCGACTTTCCATACAGTTGTATGAATTGAAGACCTGGATTTTTAAATACGTAATATCTCTTCAAAGTATGGGGTTTTACTAATATTTATGATAAACTCTAACCTCAGTGGTATTTTGTATCAAAGGTGTAACATGACGGACAGTCCGAGATACATTTTATATCCACACAAATCTGTTTTCATCCCTTATATTGACCCCCTCCATTGCACTGTACTTTGACTAAGACGGTGGTGACGTCCTGTAATCCAGCTGCTTGGCGGTTAATTGTGGATAGTTGTGAGCGATGGTCGGTGTGTGTAGTGTTCTCTTGTGTGGATTAACGTTCGCAATAATGAATACTACGTTAATCCGCTAAGACCATCCTTATGATTATATCAATTCATAATTCAGAGGCAGTGGTTCGGACTCCACGGTAAATTTTAGATCCCTTATATATGGCATTGACTGTTGGGCTATTAATTAACAGTTCTGTCTCAGGAACATGTCAGCCTTAGTCAGTAACAAGACTACATGATCGCGCCACAATCATCTTACATTCAATACTTGGCTTAAAATACCTACCTTGTGGTATGGTTGTCATTTCAATCATCTAATCTATAGTAGCTCGAGAAATCTACGTCCACTACAGTTAATCTATGAGTTAATCTTAGGCTGCCAGATGAAATTCAAGTTCTTCAGTTAACTTTAGGCTGGAAACCCGAGGCAAGGGAACCCGTGTGTCCTAAATCCCTCCGTGAAATTACTGCACTACCTAAAATAGATTAAGTTCCTTTTTCGTGGGAATATGTCTCAACTAACCAACAAAAAACATCTTTCTGGTTTCAAAACGAGTTGTTCCAAGCCTTTTTCGCTGGAATGTGTGTCTTTCAAACATAATACCTAAATATTCTTTCTAAGTCCTTGCTTCGTGGGAAGACCTTTTGAAATTGAATTAGGAAGTAGGAAAAGGCGAGGTGAGAATGATCAGACCATTATGATAGGAATGTAAACCACCAACACAAATGTCAATAGTGCACTGCAGACCAAGGCGAGGTCTGAAGGTCTGAACTGTGCACGCGTCAAGTCGCGAGGTCGAGACTCGAACTCGAGACCTTCTGGTAATGTGAGACGCTTCGAATGCGTTCCGCCAGGTCGCTGAGGCCGTGTCTGGTGTCGCTGCTTCACACTTCACACTTCACGGAGAGTGGAAAAAGTAAATGCCGTTTAGCATGTCTGCGGACTGAGAGTTCACGTAGTGGAAAAGGATACATGTGGATTTAGATTTCTAGTTTTTTCAATTTTTTTTATACCTGGGTGTTTCATTGGTTACTCGCTTCATGTTATACTTACTTTTACTTTTAACTGAAATGGTGACCTATCCAGGTAGGTATTTTAAGCCAAGTATGAATGAGAAATGAATGTAGGATGATTGTGGCGCGATCTTGTAGTCTTGTTACTGACTAAGGCTGACATGTTCCTTAGACAGGACTGTTAATTAATAGCCCAACAGCCGATGGCAACTAAGGGACCTACAGTTTAACGTGGAATCCGAACCACGGCCTCCGAATTACGAATTGGTCTAATTATGAGGATGGTCTTTGCGGATTAACGTAGTGTTCAATAGAGTGGATGTTAATCCACAAAAGAAAATACTACACCCACCGACCATCGCTCACAACTATCCACAATTCGTGACCTCCAAGTAGCTGAATTATTACAGGACGTCACCACGTCTCAGTCATTGTCAGACCAAAATAACATTGTTTTCACGGGACTAAAAGTCCAAGACGGTAGACGTAGGCCTACACAGACTATTAACAGAAGATAATATTAATGGTTGAAGAAGACCTGTTATCGCTAATGAGGATACAATGACGGAATGGCGGCGTCAACATATTCCGTAGACTGGCTCGTCTCTTTCAGAAAAACACTAAATTTCAGAATCGTTTTTGTCAATTATTAGCATGGGTTATTTACAGTAACACGTTTATAACCATTTCAATCTACATGTACATATAAACTAGTTGACCCGGCGATCTTCTTAACGCCTAACAGTAAATACGTGTTAAATTTCAGATTGGCCATGTTCTAAAGTCAAATAGCATTACGACTTCGTTGTAAAAAATTAGATATTCTGGGTCGCGGCTTAGTTAATAACAATACTGAAACGATAAGACATATTAATAACATTCCCACAAAACAAATAAATCTGAGTGGATTGATTCACAATTATTCTTCTAATCCAACCTAAAACCAAACAAAACCTAACTGTAATACGGCTTTTATAGTAAAGATACGCAACAGCTGATTATTATAACAAACGTAATAATTTGTATAAACACCGTAATTATTTTTTCTTTGGCCGACATAATTATAAACACGTGACTTTTAATCAGACAGAAAATAAAAATATAAATACATTATCCTCAAAGATCGTAACTATTAACGGGGTGAATACATCTGTTCATTTTTGTACAGTACACATTTACTTCATAGTTGTACATTAATGAATGATTCGGATGGCATTGGATAGTAAATCATATTGCTAATGGAAATTAAAACAGCTGTAGTTTAAGAATTCAAATGTTTTTATCGTAGAACATTTGTAAACAAATTTATTTCCCATACGGTTAACATTAGGAATTTAAAACGCTATAAAATGGAAACATAATTGAATTTATGGAAACTGAATATGCCTAAAGCATGACCGGAGCAGAGACGAATCCGAAAAATCAAAGATCATTAAAATCGGTCCAGCCGTTCTCGAGTTATAATGAGCGTAACTAACACGACTTTGTTTTATATATTTAGATTAGAGTTTAGTCTGAAATTGTGATATTTTCGGTTATTTTTACGTCGTATACCGCAAAAAGTCGAGATGTGCCTTATCTCTCAATTTCTTTCTTTCTGTCTACAAGTTCGTCTGCTTTCCATGAAGACGAGATGACCCATATTTAAGAAATTTGTTTTATCATTCTTTGCGTTCTAAAGATTATAAAAATCTTTAAACTGGCCCAAACACTCCCCAAAACCCAGTTTCGAGCGGTTATAGACATATTTTTTAAGTTTAATACAGAACTGTTGAAAGAAACGAGATCGTACGCAGCACGCTGGCGTGAGTAAAGTGAATTTCATAGAACTTGTATTATTCCCATCATACTGATCGAATAGTACCGAGTATGCAGGTTTGCTATATTGAGAGTAGTTTTACCTGGTAATGTGTTTATATTAATGCTGTTCACTCAGTAAAACACGTACAACATTTTATCAAATTACATATGTCTATTAAGCGAGTTATATAGGCCTACCAATTTATTTATTCTCCTAAGAATAACATGAACAATGGGAATACGTTGGTTTGCTGACGTAAGAAACATTAAATTTTTGAATTTTATGGATGTATTGATAAAACCTAACCAGATGGACTCGCATACTAAATTTCGGAAGAAATATTTAAGTAAGTGAGTTAGGCCTATTAATTTTTAGCTATTCTCCGTAAGATTGGCATTACACAATGTAGGTACTGTGTTTACCATTTTGAATACCTCAGTAACCAATTCACCTAGAGTCATGATTGAAAATACTAAAATTTGTAAAAAAATTATAAATATTCAAAAACCAGTTTTGGCGGAACAAAACCCCCTAAAATTGTAGTTAATGTAGTCTGATTGTGTTGCCATTTTGAATACCTCAGTAACCAATTCACCTAGAGTCATGATTGAAAATACTAAAATTTGTAAAAAATTTATAAATATTCAAAAACCCGAATTGGCGTAACAAAGCCCCCTAAAATTGTAGTTAATGTAGTCTGATTGTGTTGCCCAACGAACTCGTCCAATATACTAAAGGTATGAATAGCTGTACAGAATTTTATAATAATCAAAAAATAATTGCGACCATTATTGTGTCGACACATATTCTTATAATGATCTCCCAAAACTTGTTAGCTCTGGGGTTAGAGTTATGAACATCTACCATGGTCCCGGGTTTAAATGTCACTATGGAGGTTACGTGAATAGCTAAATTTCCTTAGGAAATTTGCTAATAAAATTGTGTCTGGTACAATAATCACACTTGAAATGTAGTGGAACGTATCTAATAGTTCAACATGTTCCAATTAGCTAGTCGATGATAACACATCGACCTTGGGCAATGTTACCTGGCGATAAGAGCCGTTGGTGGAGTTGGATGTTGGTTGTGTGTTGTGGATGACTCACACTTAACTGGTCGTGCTACCACTGCTATGTGCTATGCTCTGTTTAAACGATGTAGACACCGTGGTTTGTCCTGTAATCCAGCCACTTTGAGGTCACGAATTGTGGATAGTTGTGAGCGAAGTCCGGTGGGTGGGATTAACGTCCGCACTATTGAATACTACGTTAATAAGACCATTTCGTAATCCAGAGGCTGTGGTTCGGACTCCACGTTACTGTAGATCCCTTAGATATTACGTTGGCTGTTGGGCTATTAATTCACAGTTCTGTCTCAGGAACATACCAGTTTTAGTCAGTAACAAGACTAGAGGATCGCGCCACAATCACCTTACACTCATTTCTCATTTATACTTGGCTTAAAATGTGTACGGTAACCTGTGTAGGTTGCCATTTCAATTAAAAGTATCAAACGCTGAACATGTTATTGACTGTTTTTAGATATGAATAATATGGCTAACAATTACGGAAAACAAAATATAACAATATTTTTTTTAAGATCATCGTGGAATATTTACATCAACATCCATATACAGTAAATACAATTAGAGTTTGTCTGGACTTTACTTGAAACTATGATATTTTTTATGTTGCATCCCCCGAAACCCGAAAAATGGAATTATCTAAATTTCTGTGTGTTTGCCTGTCTGTGACGCTGAACAACTTAATAAGGTATTTTTGTAAAACGTCTCCATGAAAAGTACCCTCTACATACAGTAGGTCCACTGAAACTTATTCTTGTTATTCTATTACCTTTTGGAGAAGTTTTTTTTCTTAAAAACGACCCTCGACCAATTAAAATAAATTTATGAACTCTCAAAAACCTAGTTATAAACAATATTTTTCCAAGTTTTACTGAAAGTGAACAAGTGCTTTATTAGAAATTTTCAAATAAATGAAAATTTCAAATGTTTGTAGTAGTGTAAATAAATAATAAACAGAGTTCAACGTAGTGACTGGCTTAGTGATTAAATGATGGCAGTCCACCTAATAATTTTAAGGTGGTGCGAGCGAAAAAATCGACTACCTTAAAAATTCACAATTTTATCGTTTATTTGTTAATTGTATCATAAACATGCTTTGGCATATTTTTTCAAGTTTTTAGTGAAAGCTTTTCGAGTTACAGGGTAATTAATTCGGAAATTTGGAGTTTTTCGTACAAGGAGTGTGGGAAAACTGATTATGTTTTTGAGCTGAAATTTTGGGAACGTGGATGAATAACAGAACTTTTTCACGTAACCTATGTGAAGTTTTGAAATAAGAAAATGAATTTTTAACGCCACATTTTTCATCCGATAATCTTATAAATATTTAATTTTGAAGATCTAAATTGTTTAACAATATACAAAAAACTGAATTGTTATCTAAAACGAGTCACTCAGGAAGCTTGCATGAAACAATCACATATACGTAACGAATAAGCGACACTAGCGCTGACCTAGCGGATTTCAGTTGTCCCTAACGCCGTTCGCACTGCCTTAAGGTCGTTGGTTCCACTTGAAACCTGAGAAAAATACTAAACACAATGTTGTGATGGACCCGATCGGGTTTGTTTACTATGCTATTAATTAACAATACTGACAAATGAATTAGTTGGTGTATGTTAGCGACAAAACAGCTACAGGTTTTTAAATCGCTGTTTTTAAATAATACGCTGTTGCAATCTGGGGATTTGAATGTGAAAATTCAAAACACGTTTTTAAGTTACAAAAGAGAGCGATTCGAATAATTTTTGAGAAGCACCGCGTATTTTCTTGTAAACCACTTTTTGTAAACAATAGAATTCTCAATTTCCCATCTTATATCTTGAACTGCGTAGTATTTGTCAGGAAACATTTTGACCTTTTTCAAAATTCAACCCGCTCCCTCTGCTACGGTTTGAGAAGCCGGCTTGATATAGATATCCCGAAGCACAAAACTTCTTTTTTTGAAAACCACCTCTTTTACAATGGCATAAAGCTGTTCAATGCACTGCCAGCCACCTTAAAAGTTGAAACAGACGTGGACAAATTTGGCAAAGGGGTTAAGAATCTTCTTTTGTCACGCTGTTACTACAGCATTAAAGACTTTTTAGTCTAATTTAGACTATCTCTGTCGAACAGTTTGTTATGATATTATAATTATAATTTTAATAATTATTCCTGTAAGGAACACTTCTGTCATGACGCTATTATGCAGTTTTGTAACTGTCTTAAATAAAGAGGTTTGAGTTTAAGTTTGAATCCATTTCACTCATCGCATTTACCCTTAACCTTACAATACCCACTAAGTGGTTGGGTGTGTCTCATAAATATGAATATGTAGAACTACAACAACTACAAGGAAGTAGATCTACAGAGCTGTACCACTGCTCCTGCCATGTAGGTGACTGGAGGTAGTAGTGATAGGCTACTGATAACAATACAAGTGCCGCTTTCCCCGAGATAGGACGAAGGTCGAGCAGGCTGACCTTATAAGGCAAGGCTTCACCAGTGACTGACTCACAGCAACACCAGCCTGTCATTCATAGAGTAATGAAGTACAAAAGTACCAAGGAGTATGGAATATGTTCTGAACTGTAATATACCATCCTCATAATTAGACAGGTTCTCATTCCACGTAGAACTGTAGGTCCCTTAGTTGTTGCCATCAGCTATTGGGCTATTAATTAACATTCATGTCTAAGGGACATGTCAGCCTTAGTCAGTAACAAGACTACAAGATCGCGCCACAATTATCTTACACTCAATCCTCTTTCATACTTGGCTTAAAATACCTACATATCTAATCTAATCTAATGTAATAATTGTATAAACACCGGAACGCACTCTGCTTTATGAAATAGACGGTTTCAGTGGACTGGCACATACTATCTCCCGAAGCTTGTGGGATGATGTGATGTGACCTTACGCTGCATACCAAGTTACATGGAAAACTGTTGGGAAATAAGGAAGAAATTGATATTACTTTCTCCCCTTATACATACATAGTTTAAGGAGAAAGTATTGTTTTCGTCAAAATTTTCGAATTTGAGTTGAGAGTGGATATATCAGTTTTGGGGTCCCCTGAATCCAAAAAGTGGTTTTCGACGTGATGTCTGTCCGTCCGTCCGTGTGTCTGTCTGTGTGTGTGTGTGTCTGGATGTGTACAGTGCCACAGCCTACCCCGTTGGTCCGATTTAGATGAAATTTGGTATGTATGTGTATATTCACCGTATCTCTAGGTTTTTTTTATTTTTTGTAATTTTTGATTTTTAAGGGTAGTTCACCCCTAAAACGTGTTTTTAATACTTCAGCAAAAAAAAGTAAAGTATAACTTGACTGACACCATTGAAACTAGCCTAAACATTTAAACAAATTATTATTTTGAATTATTTGCCTACGACTAACGGTTCCAGAGAAAAGTTAAATTTACTGTCCATGATAAACGCAGTATATTGTCTGAAAGCGCCCAATGTTATTCTTATAGAGAATACCTATTAAAAAAATCAATTTCTTCCTTATTTTCCAACCGTTTTCCATGAAACTTGGTATGAAGCATAAGGTCAAATCACCCAATAAAACCAACGCAAATGAACAGTTAATTTAACTTTGTCTCTCTTGTTTTTATCTTCAGAAATGGGATGATTATTTTTTAAACAATAAATTATTAAATCATATTTAGATTAACTTTGTAGAACATGATAGTTTGATTACAGATTGTCTTTTTAAATTTATTTAAGGGAGAAAGTATGTCAGTCCACTGGTACCGTTTATTTTTAATATTCTCGGAGCGTGCTCTCAGACTTAATACAGACGTTGTCTGAGAGCACAGTAAATTTGAATGATCTCTAAAGTTATGTTGTCATGGACAGTAAAATTAACTTTACTCCTGGAACTGTTAGCCATAGACAAATAATTGAAATTACTAATTTGTTTAGTTTTTAAAGCTAGTTTCAGTGGTAGTAGTCAAAATTATACTTTACCTTTATTGCTTTTTGCAGAAAAAATTATATTTTTGACTTAAGCCCATAACTTTTAAACCCCGATGTTTTGAGGAATATGGGCGGTGTCATTTTGTTTATCTCATAATGCACTAAATGATATAATTTTCATCAAAATCGTTTGTGCCGTTGGAAATTTTCATTTTACATGTTTTTGGGGGTTTGTAGGGGTAAAATACCCCTAAAACCTTCTTAATAAAAATTCCAAAAAATAAAAAGAAGTGTCTTAGACATTGTGGATTGTCACCTACATATTGAATTTCCACCGTTCTGAAATAGTTTTCAATTATTCATAGCCTATTCACAATAAAATTCCTCCTTAGGAACTTGGATGGTTTATATTTCATTTGAGAGCGTTCCAGTTTTATCATTGTTCATTGGGAACATGGTTTGGAACATGGCTAATGCGCCCTGCACCGCGGAAAAAGAATGAACCTTTTGGGATCGGAGGAACATCCAGAAGTTCAATCTTTGACAAAGTTGCTTTACCGGTAGAATTGTTAACAAAAGTATACTTCAACTTCATTTTTTGGCGGCTCTGCAGTATTAAACTATAATAACTTTGGAATGTGTGGGTAAATACTTTTAGAAATAAAATATGAGATTGGGATTGAAAGGGAGGGATTTGTTCTTACCATTGTGACAAATTGTTAAAATTGATTTTTAATACATGGAATGACCAATATCACGGCCAACCGGCTGATATTAGGGCAATAAAATCGTCACATTTTTTAACATGGAGAGTGTTACAGTGTGTGTGAAATTTTAGACGACTTTGTAAAGTGTCCGACTTTTTAAGGAAGGGGCGGATTACTCCCAAGGCACTTCAGCCATAGCGGCTTTTTGCGCACCCCTGTGTGGGTTGCGGCAATATCACATAGCGAAAAACCATTGGTGATTGGCGGGATTTGAACCCGGGACCTTGGGCACCAAAGCCCCACACTCCCCGATTTTTAATACATGCTCAGGATCAAAATTGTTGTTGCTATTGTTGTTTGGTAGCTCAGGAGCGACGCTTTAGCCCAGTAAGTCAAAGGTTGCTGGATCAAAACCAGCGACAGGCGACTCCTGGCATAACATCAGCGGTCATCTCTACCTTGTGTATGTAACATATGCCACTACAGCACCTCACTGTCTTTAATTTACCACACAGACCTTAGGCCTATAATAATCTGTAAGTTGTAAATATTTTAGATTCTGTGGTAAGCATTGAGCCGAATAAACCCATTTATAAAAGTCTGTGCTGTAAATATATTGAAAATTATATCGAAACAAGTCTATTTAGACGGAAAATTGTTTCAAACTGATGGCGTAACTTTATATATGTTATAGTACAATTATTTTACATTTTTGATTTGCCTTATGGGTGCAAAATCGCTGAACCTGGCTATGTGAATGGTTATAGTTGTGAAGGGCCTACAAATTTGGAAAAAAGCGTTTACAACCTAAAGTATATAAGTGAATTCAAATCATACAGCTGATTCTTATTAGTGGTTACGCTTAGCTTTAGAAAATTTGTTAGTTAGTTTCTGAAATGGCAACCTGTCCAGGTATTTGAAGCCAAGTAAGTAATCTAATTAATCTATGAACGAGAAATGAGTGTAAGATGATAGTGGTGAGATCTTGTAGTCTTGTTACTGACTAAAGTGGATATGTTCCTTAGACAGGACTGTTAATTGATAGCCCCACAGTTAATGGTATTTAAGGACCTACAATTTAACGTGGACTGCCTCTGAATTACGAACTGGTCTAATTATGAGAATTATGAGGTATTTGAGGATGGATGACTTAGTATTCAATAGTGCGGACGTTAATCCACACCAGAGAATATCACATTTACCGACCATCGCTCATGTCTATTCACAATTTGTGACTTCCAAGTAGCTTGGATGAAACCGGTAAATAGGTGTCTGGAGCGAGAGGCCTGGGGTGAAGTCCCCCAGTTTAATCAAGTACTTCCTATTTGCCACTTTAATTCAATTAAGTGAAACCTATCCTCCCATGAGCAGGGTATGCACATATACATTATAATGTTGCAAAATGGATTTTGATTTGCCATAAAAGACCTTTTACAAACATCTCACTAATTCTATTGATTTTTTCCCCAGATCAACAGCAAATACAGCGAGGAACTTGCACAAGAATGTCTCGAGTGGATCAGAGCGATCACAAATGAAGATTTTAACATTAGCGGCGACCCAGATAATTTTTACGAAACATTAAAAGATGGCCAGTTACTCTGTAGGTGAGTGAGAAGAAATTTAACTGGAGTTTTATTATATATTTTTAAAATTGTATTATTTATACATATTTGCCTCTCTCAATTCATCAACTGTGCTCAGCAGTAACACTATAATACATACCAGACCAGAAGTAATGTTTACTGCTTCAATATTTTTTCACTTTGTAAAATAATGATTACCGTGGGGGAAAAATTAATGTAAAATGATGATTTATTACAGCACAGCTTCTTTCGCTGAGATTAATATTTATAGTTCATTATCAAAGTCTTGACAGCTATGATATTTTTACTGTATAAGTTACCAACCATATGTGTTTATAAAATTATATCAATATTGTTTCTTACATAAGAAGTACATTAAGAATATAACTCCAAACATATTTTCAAAATTTAAAACACATCCAAAGTCTATGTTTTTTAAAAAATATCTAAAAAAATCATAAACCATTACAGAATTCCATTACAGAAGTGAACTTTTCCTCAATAAACAAATAGCTGACGAGAAATTTTCTTAAATATGCAAAAATAAATTATGGTGCATTTACCCCTATAAAAAGTTATTTATGCAACTAGGGAGTAAACCTGAAGGAAACTATTGTCCTGAGGGAGAAAAACAACTTTACTCCATCAATGCACAAAAATCTTTTCCACCTACACCAATAACAATAGCTTAAGTCAGTCACATTCATTGTCAATTTTTATTTATTAAACAACTTATAATTAATTAAATAACATCTTCACTCTTACTTCTCAACACAAAATGGCTGACATTAAGATGATACTCTGGACACAACAGTGCTGCCACCAACCCACATATGTTGCATGAAGTGACAACTTACTACGGAGAACTTTATTTTAACTACTTCGAAGAACAGTTAAAAATTTGGACTATTTTGAGGTAAATTCAGGTGTATTGGATAAAAGAGACACCCTAGTGTTTTATACAATTTGTTTAGGCTCTGACACAGTTTGTGTAATCTATAAACTATTATTTTACAGATTGGTCAATATAATGCAGGCAGGATCAGTTAAAAAAATCAATAACAGTACGATGGCATTTAAGTGCATGGAGAACATCAACAACTTCCTAGAAGTGGCCCGCAAGATGGGTGTACCCGCCCAGGAAACCTTCCAAACCGTCGATCTCTGGGAAAGACAGAATCTTAATTCTGTAGTAATCTGCCTCCAGTCTTTGGGCAGGAAAGTGAGTATATATACGCTGTGACCAAAGCATGTGTTGTGTATTACGGGATAATTGAAATAACCGATAACCATTATAACAATAATCAAATGATTATTCTGTTAATTTTAATCAAACGGTTTTGCAGTAACTTATGTTCATCCTAATTGTGACAAACCAAACTATTATTATTATTAGCTTTCTGAAATGGCAACCTACCCTAGTAGGCATTTTAAGCCGAGTATGAATGAGAAATGAGTTTAAGATGATGTTTGGTGTGATCTTGTTAATAACTAAGGCTGGCATGTTCCTTAGGCAGGACTGTTAATTGATAGGCCAACAGCCAATTTCATCTAATGGACCTACAGTTTAACGTTTAACCACAATTTTTGCCTCTGAACAACGAACTGGACTAATTATGAGAATGGTCTTTGTGGATGAACATAGTATTCAATAGTGCAGACGTTAATCCACACTGGAGTATATCACATCCACCGACTTAACTCATAACTATAACTATCCACAATTCCTTCAATGAGCTGGATTACAGGTCACTCCAATGTCCCTTCTGTAAGGGTTTCTGGCTAGCCTTATGGCTAAAAAGCATTGTGTGTAAAACTCACTACTTACTTAAATCAGCAAAAATGCTATTGGCTTAAATACAGAATTTTTTTTTCAGATAAGATCTGAAAGGTCTTTTTTATATTTTTTTCAATAAATGGTACACTTTAATGTAAAATATTACAATATCTTATCTTAATATTTTACATTACAGTGAACAGTTTTTTAAAAGTTGATGCTATTTTAAAATATTTTCATCATATTCAGTATAGTCTGCACTTGAATAGTTTGGTATCCAAGGAATAAGTTGGTTTTATTTTATTACATCATAATTCCGCTCTCTTTCCGAGTTTGATGTGCTGAGCTGATCCACAACTCAAGTTGGCAATCAAGAATTTAGACTTTCTAAGACAACTGAATTTTCAACATCTTTCTTTTTGATGATACTTTCCAGTCTAATGTATTCACTTTATAACAGTATTTCAAAATATTAATGTTACATTATTAGATGAAATGCATTGACGTTCTATTATTATACTTCCGACTATTGCCTCAAAAATTTTTCTTGTGGATGTAGTAATATTTTTGTTTGATGGTAAACTGAACGGAAATATGTGTTTGCAGTTAATTAATCTGAAAACACTTCAGTCAGTTTTCATTATTTTTTTCTGTTAACAGAAACTATTTCGATTGTAGACCTAAAGGTTTTGCTATGAGCATTCAACTTATAGCTGGAAGCCTATAGGTCATGGAGCTCTGCTTAATCCTTATCCAATTGACATGACCAATCTTTGAAGCATTTAATTGTGGATAGTCGTGAACGATGGTCGATGGGTGTAGTATTCTCTTGTGTGGATTAACATTCCACTATTGAATACTACGTTAATCCGCGAAGACCATCATCACAATTAGACACCAGTTTGTTCATAATTCAGAGGCAGTGGATAGGACTCCATGTTAAACTGTAGATCCCTTAAATATGCCATTGACTGTTGGGCTATTAATTAACAGTCCTGTCTAAGGAACTGCCTTAGTCAGTAACAAGACTACAAGATCGTGCCACAAACACCCTTCACTCATTTCTCACACATAAAATACCTTCATGAGTTGGTTGCCATTTCAGTTAAAAGTATAAAGTAAGCAAAGTACTTTCCTAATATTAAACTGTCTCAAACATAACATTTTTGTATAGGGTTCGAACTACGGACAACCAAGCATTGGTCCCAAGGAGGCCGAGAAGAATGTAAGAAACTTCACGGAAGAACAGCTGAAGGCAGGCCAGGGCGTGATCAGTCTGCAGTACGGCAGCAACAAAGGTGCCAACCAGAGCGGTATCAACTTCGGAAACACAAGACACATGTAAACACACATGTTTTACCAGTTGGTATTGACATCAATACAGGTTATTGAATTTGAAAGACTATTGTACTTTATGTACTGTTTTATATTTATACTTTATTTATTTTTTATCATTATTAGATACAAGAGTTATTGTCCTGAAAACTTATGGTTTATTCTGTTACACATGTGAGTATATGTTAATTCCTGTATTACACCATACATTCCAGTTCTAATTGTGTAGATATTTGAAAAATTTGTAGTTAACTGAGGTGCTAAAGAGTTATAATGAATGTTGGAATTGTACAAGCCTTTTAAATAGTATAGTGACTTAATAAATAGTTTTATGAATATTTACTGAATAAAGTTATTTTAATACATGTTTGTGTGAGTTATATTTTTATCACCTAAGTTTTATTCTTGTATTCTTTGGTTCTATACTCCAACAATGTCCACTAATGTTCCGCTAATGTGTTTGTCAGTAAATTATCACATCTAGATATGTGAAACATTACAATCGCAAGTCTCCGCAATAACAAGAAGTAGAACTTGGGTCATTTGTGGTTAATTTAAACAATATTTTGAATAACTCAACCATTGTGCACTCCTCTTTTGGTTAAAATACTTGTAATTTTGTTTCCACTTTCTTTATGTTTAAAGATAAAATACTAATTATTCTTGCCTACTAATGTAAAAATGTAGTAATTATTAAGTCTTTTCCATCTTTTTCTGTCCCTCCGCAATACCTCTCCACATACTGCCATTGCATTCCTCTTGCTTCCACATCTCATCAGTCCTCCTTCTTCCGGGTCTTCTTCTGTTCATTTGTAGCTTACTAATATATATATTTGTAGCTTAACTGGCTGGGTGGTGTAGTGGTTATAATACCCGCCTTCAAAACTGAAGGTCGCTGGATCGAATCCCGCAAGGATCGTTTCTGGACCCAGTCGCCATTTGTCATTGGGCTATTAATTAATGATGCTTCCTAACAACAGGTTGACGTTAGGTAGTAACAAGACCGGGGTTTGGACCGTTCCCCATCAAAACGTTAAAAAATGCCTCTGGCGTAGAAAAATACACAAATACAAAATATTTTTGGGAATCATTTTCCATTCTTAACCCTAGGTCTGGCAATGCCGTAATTTACAATGCATTAATTAATTCAAGAAGAAGTGGCAGGTGGAGGTATCTGTTGTAAATTTAGTGAACTTGACATGTACCACCGCCTTTGTAACCTTGTTGCCCTCTGGGAGCTGATACAAAAACTAACTCATTCAGTTTACTGTTCTGCCGATAGAGTATGCTCTATAGGTAAGTAAACGCTTTCTCCAACTATACACAAACAGCCGAAAGATCTATGGAGCTACCAGATTAAGGATAAATGAATGGATCCCAACCACATGAAGCTAAATACAAAATTTCATCCAAAAATATTGGTTGATAAGGAAAGAGATATTAGTGAATTTACCATAGGGAAGAAGCTATTACTGTAGTTTTCATGGCAAGACTTAAGCCCGGGACCATGTTACTTTTTCCTTTAAGGTGCCTGAAGGTCAAAAATATAGTCGCTACAATTTATATATATATATATATATACATACAGTATTTATATATACTGTATTTTTAATTGATCAAGACCAAATTTGGTAGGGACGTGTATTTCCACATTAATTTACTCGAACGTGTTTTCGTAATCCAGACATATCAGTCAATTGGAACAGGTTGTTTGGGGGGGTTTGTACATCCCAAACTACCTTTTTTGTGTTTTTCATATGTAATTTAAAAAAATTGCATTTTTCCCATTCAGCTCAAAAAACTACACAATTTAGTTCCTTAATGGTTTTATCTATCTCTAATGGTTACCGGGGTATTAAATAATCTAAACCCAGTACCTTGTATTTTGTGGGTACAGTATTAATCTTATGGAGGATAAGGAAAATTAATATTTCCTTTACTAACTAATATTTTTGGAATGAATCCTGGTATTTAGCTTCATGTGGTTGGGATCCATACGTTTATGCTTAAAAATCATAGTTTATGTGTTCCTCACAGAAGCAAACCTGCATTCTCTTTTTCCTATGTTAATCTTGGAAAATAGGCACTCGTTTATTTATGTACTAAAATTGATCAAACTTGGTATATGGTCAAACTAAATATTTTGTCATAAAAATGCTTACTTTCAGTGTTCCTTACAGCAGAAAACCTGCATACTCTTTCCAATGTGCATCCTTTCCAAAGGGACCCCAATCAGGCATAGCCTCGGGCAACCCAGTTAGTTATTCATCATAAATGTTAAGGTCTAAATAACCGCTTGTAGTTTATTTTGTTGTATGAGTATAGTTGGTTTATGTATTTGTTTATCCGTTGAGTAGTTTATTGATATGTGAATTTCATAAGAGAACTACTGTAATGTATTGTATTATATACTTTTTTGATAAATAAAGAATTATTATTATAATGTTAATCATATTGTATAGAGAATGGAAAAACTCATTTATTAGTGGACAGATATTGATTAACTTGTTATATGGTCAAAATTAAAATAGTTCATCATAAAAATGCTTACTTTTGGTCGTCCTCACAACAGTAAACCAGCATACTCTTTCCCATGTTAATCTTATGAAGAATAGAAAAACTCACTTATTTACTACGGATATTAAAGCAGCTTTTTGCGCACCCCTGAAAATTCTCTTTCCTGGAGAATCAGGAATCTTCTAAATGAAGAGACCTAGAAAACTGCAGCAACCTGTCAAATAGCTCGTCAGGAGGCAGAAAACTATCCCTTACCAAATTGCCCAGAGTGGAGGACCTTACCTCTGCCAGCCCTATACAATCAAAGAGTAGATGATCTGCAGTTTCCTCCTGCAGATAATATTTCCTACACAGAGGGTCGCCGTTGAAGACCCCCATGCGTAGTTGGTGCTTCCTCAGATTACCATGACCAGTGACGATACCTGTGACAAGTTTGGCATCCTTCCTGCCAAGTTTGCAACCTGACGAGATGGAGAACAAAGATTATGCTTACTTACTCTATGCAGGGAAGTTCAGCCCATCTTTTCTTATTACAATCCCTTCTTATGAAAACCAGGAGTTGATAGTCTGAAAAGCCGCCGCGTGGGAAACACCACAAAAGGGTTGAGGACCACAAAGGGGGGTCATGCAGCCATATTGGCCAGCCCGTTCGCTACTTCGTTACCATCCATCCCAGAGTGCCCTGGAACCCAACAAAGGGTGACTTCATTGTGTCTGTCTACACAGGACACAAGCTTAAAATAGTCCCACACAACCCTAGAGTTGAACTCAACCGAGTCCAAAGCTCTAAGAGCCACCTGACTAACAGAGAAAATGTTGATAGAAAGGCCCTCATGACCCAGCATCAAAATATCCATAATGAGATCACTGCCATCATTCCATAATGGCAGTGATCTCGGCCTGGAAAACAGTGGGGAAAGTACCCATGGAAATACCTAACTGTATGTTGTCCTGCACCCTGAAGATGCCTGCTCCTGTGCCCCGACTGCTCTTGGACCCATCAGTGGTCTACTCCCGATCACAGGATGGTAGTGGTCAGGCTCCTTCCTTCCATTTGTCCCGTTGGAGAAAAAGAACTTGGAAAGACCTGCCAAAAGAGAAAGTTCTCAGAAGATAATCAGAGGGCATACCTAAAATGTTGTTCCGAACTATCTCTGAAATACTGGTGTGGCCACGTAACTCACCTTGCCTATTCCAGAGGCCCTCTCCACAGAGGCGATGTGCACCCATTCTGGTAGTCATCCTGCAAGCAAACAGTCAAGAGTGGCCCCAGGAGTGCTGCTGATCGCCCCTGTGATCAGGAGACATGCCAGCCGCTGAATGGCTGCAAGCCTCTTCACAGCAACACCTGAGTCCACCAAACCAGACGCAGACCTATGGTTGGTCTAACTACTGAAACACAGAGCCAATACATTAGCCCCGGTTTCAGTCCCCGTGCTGCGCCGACCATACGCCTGCATGCAGAGACCACTTACCCCAGTCAATAAGTCATTGTCAGGTTCCCAGCAAAGTATCCGAACCAGAATGATCACTAGATACTTCACCTGGTCTTACAGATCAAACTCCCCTGTAGTTTTAGCGGACCAAACCCGGTCAGCTTTTTCCTCTTGGTGAATCGTTCAGCAACCACTTAAAGAGGGGTTCACATAGAGACCGACCTCGTTGCACCAACCATCCATAAGCCTTAGTGCAGAGGTCATGAGGTCAGTGACTGTACTATTAAACTTACCAATCACAAGGATGGCAATATCGTCAGCGTATAACTGGCTGGGTGGTGTAGTGGTTATAATACCCGCCTTCAAAACTGAAGGTCGCCGGATCGAATCCCGCAAGGGTCGAATCTGGACCCAGTCGCCATTTGTCATTGGGCTACTAATTAATGATGCTTCCTAACAACAGGTCGACGTTAGGTAGTAACAAGACCGGGGTTTGGACCGTTCCCCATCAAAACGTTAAAAATGCCACTGGCGTCGAAATACACAAAATAAAATAAAGTATCTTTGAGCAAAGACACTACTGTCGTTAAGCCTTCTAATAAGGCTGTCTACCACCAGGTTCTATAAAAGGGGCAAGAGAACGCCTCCCTGTGGACAACCCCTTGTTGACCTGACTACTACCTCTACTCCCTGTAGAGAAAGTTTCACATACCTATTGCGTAACAGTGCTTCAATCCATCAGCAGATGATGAAATTAGCTGTTGTTTGCCCTCCCCAGAATCCACGGGCAAGCCCTCCGAAGAGGGGTGGGATTGAGTGCCAGTGCACCGACCCACCTGGGGTAATTCCGTTGTTTTACCATGTTTTTTCTAGAATCGAGAATTCAATTTTTTAGCAGTTTGGCGACCATTCCACAGATATTTCTCCACTCGCCAATATCTGAAAGACTGGGCCCTCATCGTCCCCAGCTCAGTCCTGAAACAGCTGCACACATACCTGTGGCCGTTACCAATCACTCCGCTCTTCCGCTAACTGAGTGTTAGGCCGTTCCAGTGAACTTCACCACCGCCCCAACACTCTACATGAGAAGCTGTTCACCGTCTCACGGGCAGTTCTCGACGGCCAGGTCTAGATCCGCTGCCTTCTGCTAAAAACAGGGGCACCCCAAGTAGGTTATGTGCAAGCACACAGCACGACCGGCAATAAGGCCAATCGGGCAGCAAAAACGCTTCACAGCGGTCTTGCGGAAGTAGTCAGCCCCTCGAAGCTCGTGTGTCATTGACTTCTGCCTGAGGGCCTTATGGTACCTCCTCATCCCCTAAAATACCCCTTTTCATTAACCGACATGTCTGGATTACGAACATCTGAGTAAATTAGGAATATACATCAACACATCTCTACCAAATTTGGTCTCTAACGGACCATTTTTATTAGAATTATCGTGTACACAGACATACACACACATCTCTATATATAAAATTGAATGTATGTCTGTCTGTATGTATGTATGTCCTTTATGTGTTGCCAAACTAATCATCCGATCGCCATGAAATTTTAGGAAGTTACTCTATATGAGTGCGGGAAGGTTTTAGTGAAAAAATATTTTCGAAAACCCCATAAGTTTCCATTTTATGGCGTTTTAAATTTCTAATGTTAACCTTATGGAGAGTAAGTTTGTTTACAAATTGTCTACAATGAAAACATTTGATTTCTTAGCTACAGCTGATTGGTTTACTTTCCATTAGCAATACCGTATGCTTTACTATCCAATGCCATCTGAATCATTCGTATCTCAAGGTAGTTCGCGAAATTCACGTTCTCCATCGATCACATTACGAATACCTCATCACGTGACCACAGCTTGGGTCATGATAGGGCTTTTGTTGTCACTGCCTGTCGCCTTTGGAATAATCTACCTCTACATATAAGATCCATTGAAAAACGATCACAGTTTGTGGCGGCACTAAAAACTTTGTTTTTTGATCGGATGGTCTCGGCTGGCGTGTCCTAGGGCTTCTGTGGTGGGGCGGTTGCTGATGTGAGTGTATGTGCTTGAGTGAAAGTTTTGTAATAAAAACAATCTATTTATTTTTTATTTTGTATATTCTATGTTTTATTAAGTATTTTTGTTTGTAATCTATGATAAGTTTATTTTTATGTTTTAATACAGGTTAAGTGTAAGAAAGGGCCATGTGGCCCTAACTTTGCCTGTTAAAATAAAGAATTTTTCATTTCATTTCAATCATTCATTAATGTTAAACTATGAAGTAAATGTGTACTGTAAAAAATGAACAGCTTTATTCACCACGTACTATTAACGTGGTGAATAAAGCTGTTCATTTTTTGGGTTTCAATGGTTTTGGGGGATTATGTATTTATATTTTTATTTTCTGTCTGATTAAAGTCACGTGTTTATATGATAATTACAATGATTATATTATTACGTTTATTATAATAATCAGCTGTTGTATATCTTTCCTATAAAAGCCGTATTACAGTTAGGGTTCGTTTGGGTTTGGATTGGATTTGAAAATTGTGAATTAATCCACTCAGATTTATTTGTTTTATGGGAATGATATTAATATGTTTTATCATTTCAGTATTGTTATTCACTATGCAGCGACGCAGAATATATAACCTTTCACAATGAAGCCATATTGCTATTCGACTTCAGAACATGGCCAATCTTAAAGTTAACATGTGTTTACTGTGAGGCGTTACGAAATTCGCCGGGTCAGCTAGTATATATATATATATATATAAAATTCTTACTATTATTGTTTGGTCTGTAGTCACCTCAATACATCTCTAGGTCTTGACAATAGATTCTTCCCTATGGGAAATTTACTAAAATTTCATTTCAAGCATACCATTTTTATTTTGACCATTTATACTGCGTTCATCAACATGTGTCCATCAATAAAGTAGTTTGCCTATTTCTTTTATGACTATGGGAAAAGAGTTTGCAGGTTAGCTGCCATGATAAATACATTAACTTTTAAGCACAAAGACCAAAAAACAAGTCTTAAAATTTAAGTTCCAAAAATATATAATAATATAGAAAATATAATCTAATCTTTATCCTATATAAGATTACAATTGGAGCCTCAACATACAACGTACTGTGTTTATTTCTTTTATTAGATACCATTTTTATGACCATTAAAATGGCGAACATGTGTACAATGAATTGCCTATTCATGACTATGAAAAGATTGATTAGCTGATGATAAATACATTTTAGCACAAATACTGTCTTTAGCTAAATACAAAGCTTATATATTTATAGAAATCAATCTTTATCCTTGATTACATTGGAGCCTCAACAAACAACGATGGCCAATTAATTAGATTATTGAAAATGGCGACCATACTACAATGATCTCCTTTTAAGCCAAGTATGAATGAGGATTGAGTGTAAGATGATTGTAGCACGATCTTGTACTCTTGTTTCGACTAAGGCAGATATATTCTTTAGACAGGACTGTTAATTAAAAGCCCCGACCATGCTTAATGGACCAACATTTTATCGTGGAAATACCATGATGCCATCTGAATTATAATTGGTCTAATCATTGAAGCAGCGGATTAACGTAGTATTCAATAGTGTAGACGTTAATCACAGAGAACACAACAAACATGATAACTATCCATAATGTGATAAGTATATAATTATAATTTAACTTGGTAAGCAACTACAAGCAGGCGAGACTAGATACTAGAGCATGAAAACAACTGAAACATGAATAAACATAAACGTGCCTTAATGTAGTAATTATAATTGAGTTTTACTTAAGACTTTACGTGTCTATCAATACTAGGGACTAGGTACTAGGGACTGAGGAAAACAACACTGCTAGATCAATTTTGTAATGAGTTCATTTATTTACATAACTAATACTAATATTGGAACTACAATACTAACAGTGAACCATTACCGCTGGAAAGGATTAATTTTTAAGTTATTGCCATATGAGAATTTTTTCTTTTCGTCTCTCTGCTGTTTCTTTCTACCTTCTTCAATCATCTGCTGAACTTCTTTCCTGTTGAAATAAAATATAAAAATTAGAAAATTGATAATTTCAGTACGGAATAGATAAGCTTGTTTAATACATATAGGGCCGGTTCACGAGCTCGGGATTATCTTAAGTCCGAGCGTAAAATCCAGTTATAACTGGTTTTTTAGCCCCGGCTAAAAAATAGGTTTTAAATTTAAAAAAATGATGGTACCATAGGTTACGAATGTTTCACTTAATTTTACACCATTCAATCCCATCAATTAATTACCTAAATGATTACATTATTTTTAAATCAGTGCAGTTTTCAACAGTACATTGGTTTTTAGTTAATCATGTAATATTTTTTGAACGTCAGTATATTTTTAATATAAACATAATTTCAAAAAATTTATTCTTTTCCTAAATTATATATTATTACAAGATGTTAAAATATGCCAAATTTGGAATTCACAATTTCTAAAATATAACTGGTGGTATTACGCCTCAACACCCTGATTTCCATGTCTCCAAAACCTCCACATGCTCCCATCCAATAGTGTTGTTTAGTTACAAAGTCCAATTTTGATTAACTACGATTGGCAGATGGAGAAAGAGAATTTCTTTAACCTTGCTCCTGTTTTAAACTCAGATTTATTCAGTTCCGAGTAGTTTTTTTTGGGTTATATTAACTTGTTCACATCAGCCAAATGTCATGACAGTTCATTTCCAACTCGATTTACTCTGAAATCTCTATTTTTTTTGTCAATAGTTTTGTGTTTAGTGCTGCAGTGTCATTTTTATGTCCAGTTTACTGAACAGTGGACGTTTAGGACAGCCTTACTGCTTTTCTTTTTTGAATTGACATGGTTAGGGTACAACTAACTAGCTTTGCTATCTTTTCTTTTGTAGGACCCTGGTTGTTTTTTTTATTTTTTAATTTTTTATTTTGTGTATTTCTACGCCAGTGGCATTTTTAACGATTTGATGGGGAACGGTCCAAACCCTGGTCTTGTTACTACCTAACGTCGACCTGTTGTTAGGAAGCATCATTAATTAGTAGCCCAATGACAAATGGCAACTGGGTCCAGATTCGACCCTTACGGGATTCGAATCAGCGACCTTGAGTTTTGAAGGCGGGTATTATAACCACTACAATACCCAGCCAGTTAAATTATAATGAAATAAATGTGAAAAAAAGCAAGGTTAACGACTGGTGTAGAAATCAAAAAAACTTTAATAGTCTTTTTTAGAGAGAAAGAGACTGAAAAACGTAAAACCTATGAGATTGTTGATGACGCTTTGTATTGATTTTATAAACAAGTGTATTTTTTCAATAACAATCACACATGATAATTAAATCTTTTTATAACTATATTTACCAACTGAAAATTATTATTAGGTAAAAATTGTTGTTTTAAAAATAGGTTGATTTAACCAGCCAAAGGCTCAGTCTTGAGGTGGCTGAATAGGGGGAGGTCCTCCTGTACTTGAAAAATTTCTGTGGGGCAAGTTGAACAGCATCACAGAAAAAATCAGTTAGCCCCCAAAAAAATATATTGCTGTTAAATAATATCAATAAGGAGAAAAGCACCAGTTTTGTCTCTGTACAGGAAACTCTGAACCCTCTGTTTTGATTGGTAGGAAACTCTCCAGGCAATATCACATGATTAAAATGATGACTTTATTCACAAAATGTGTAAGCTTTACATGTTCTGTGGTTCATTACACGTTCTGTGGATAAAATAGGGATGCATAATGAGTAAGCCTGAACCATTTGACAGCTGCTACCTGGACAGACTTCACTTGATTCTACATAAATGTTTTAAACCTTGAACAGCCCCATCACTAGTCAGGGTGTAAGATTCACCTGCATTTCCACTTCAAAGCCTTTTAAAAACCCGTACAAAGCAAAAGTATAGTCTAAGAAATTTCGTCGGTAATACATTTAAAAGGCTAACAAGTTGAGTGGAATTTTTAAGATAGGCACATCAGACATATGCAAATATGACCATTTGATAAGCAGCAAGAACCAGAATAACATAAGGGTTGCAGCATCCTAATATTTTAATTATCAGTGATATATTGTGCCGTAGTCACTACAGAATAAGATTTTGGTTTAGCTAGAATCAATAAAATCCTGGATTCAACTCTGAATAAGAAACTCTGGTTTAAATCAAATTAAAAATCTAATACGATTATATCTACCAAGGAATCCAACTCGTGCCAGTTCACTTCACTGTCTAATGAACCCCATTTTAAAAAGGTGATTCATATTTAAACCAACTCACCGTCTTACCAAGGGTATTCATATATAAGTCACTGAACCACTCAGATGGATAATTTAGCTGAATTTGATTGAAGGGTGATAGGGATAAGTGTAACGATTTTTATGACATGTGGCAGTTCCTTTCAAAGATCAGCTGATTCATTTACCAGGATTGTTAACTTATAACCCAATGAAAAGAAATGGAATCGGGTCCAGATTCTAACCATCACAAAATTGTGACAAGATTTTGTTGATCGAACCATGGTCGGAACGGCCAAAAGTCAGATATTGGGAGGAGCATTTCCTTAGTAGAAAAAAATGCTTTACAATATTGTAATACAGTAAAACTTTATTGTACCTTTAACCCATCAACTGGCAATTAAAACACCTCTATTGGCAGGCCATATTTTGATGTTTTGCAAGGGTTTTTAAAAAAAATCATGAAATATAGTAAATATGGTCAAAATCTACATTGTGATATATCATTTTCTTCAGAATTAACTCTACTTTAGAATGAAATATATTTTATAATTATATTTTTAATTTTATTTTTATATTCATAGTTTATAAGTGAAAAAAACATTTTTTTCAAAAAGTAAAGGGGGGAGACCACCCCCCCTGAATAGTTAATATGGTATAAATTGTATTTCCAAAATATACAAACTGTTATAAATTTTATCTAGTTTTTAAAAATATACAGTTTGATTGACTTTTACACATCTATATGTCTATAATAACACCATAACCGAGAATTGGCAATTTGTTCAAAATCGGTATCACCATAGTAACACTATAATAGTTGGCAAATTTACTCAATTTTTCACTCTCAAATAATATTTCTCTAATGTCGCTGTATCGATCTACATAGTCTCTATCTATTTCAAAACATTTATATAAAAACAAGAAATTTAATTATAAAATATGATAGGCCTACGTATTCAAAAACACAACAGACTATTTTTATTTCAGGAATGTCCCACCCCTTTCTAATTACATAACTAAATATAGATTGTTTTACAGCAAAACGAAGCTAAAACTTCATAAATATAATAGTCAAAACATATATTTACTTATTCCAAGAAATAAGTAAGCAATTATCACTCATAACCAAACTGAAACATTAACCTCGGCGAACGTAAACAGAGATCTCATTGACGAACGACGCATTTGAAAAGTAGAATTGTTTTCTTTTTCTCTTCTCCAGCTGAACAAAATTTAATCCCTATTGAATGGTATATATCGATAGATCGTTTCATCCGTAATCGAATGATACCAATATATCGTCGACCATACATTTATTTTACTATGAAAAGTCGATAATACGTAGCGATGTTTGACCGTCGCAAAAGCGACGGTCACCAGTTGTTGAGAGTGATAGACCGTCGCTTTTGCGACGGTCACCAGTTGATGGGTTAACTACAGTAGAACCTCAATTAACCGTCACCCTTGGGACCGAGACCATGACAGATAATCGAATAGACGGATAACAGAAATAATAACCGATACAACTTAGCACCTAGACAGTGTCTGGCGTGGCAACATCGCAATTCACTGCCTTGCATGTTATACTGGCGGCATTGTAAGTCCTAATTATTTTCATAACTACTGGGCAGTTCTTAATGTGAATTTATTTTAAATGAGAAAAAACTACGTCAGTTGAAGTAAAAAATACTTAGTAAAATATTTTATTAAGAAAACAATGAAATATCAACTGTACATGTACTCTGAAAACGGACGTTACCAGTATTTAGTTTTTTAAATAATCCGTCATTTTCTTTTGTTTCTTTCCCCGTTGAGCTTTCAGGCAGTCATGTTTCTATTTTTCTGAGATGAACCACCAGCGTTTAATAATTTATTGTTTATTGTCGAGTCCCAAAACTAAAGTTTCTGTTTCTCAGCCATAACAGAAGAGCCATTACACACAACATATGAACAGCACTGTCAACAATAAACGGTAAAGCACGTAAAACACTTGTAGGCATTGCACTCGAAATCGGCAATAGCTCAGTTCACTGTAGCCACACACCCTACTGAACTGAAATGAAACAGTAGCAGTGGAATGCAGAAAACAGTGTAAGGGATTAACCAGCCAGGTCACTACTCTTGACGCCAATGATTCACGCACATTGTAGGTGTGCAGTACAGTCGTCACTACTCATCATAGAGCCTCAACAGACGATCCGGCTCGGCGCTGACGCATAATTTTTTTGCATTTGCATGCATTTCACGTTTTAACAGGATCAGCAAGAACAGGAGTGTCAGAATGACGGATAGAAGGTTGGAGACTAGGTCCGATATTGGGAGGAGTTGGTTATCAGGAAGTCAGATAAGGGAGTTTCCACTGTATTTTCATACTACTCTCAATCAGATCGTCTGATCCAAAAATCTTCTGCTACTCTCCTGTTTGCAAAGTGGTACAGGATACACTGGAATGGGAAACCTTATCTTCAGATTGTGTAAACATTTTTAACCTGTCAAAGTCCAAGAATTTCTAAAACAGGATACCCCTCCCAGGCCGGGTTTTTCCCACGATTGTTGGAAAGTTTGTCATTTGTTTTAAAACTGTTGTAACCTACAAAATAAATAAATTATGTATTATGATATGTATAACCTACAGTATATTATTTATTAGTCTGTAGAAACTGAGACCTCAAAAACAAAATGAAGACATAAATTGCATATATGCGACAAAGGCCCAGTATCGTCGTCTGCAGTAGGCCTACATCACGTATATGCGACCCCACGGTCGACATACTGCACTTAATTTTAAAGTCCACACTTTAAAAGCTTAAGGGTAATAGGTGTCTTCAATCCAGAAATCTCATTTTTTAAGGATATCTTGCTAGCTAGCCTAGTGATTAGCGCCTTGGACTTCGGTTCAAGAGGTCACGGGTTCAAATCCCGGGATGCCCATTTGGGTTTGGACCACTTTCCCAAAAAGTGTTTGTGTACAATCTTTCTGATAAAATTACAAAATGCCTCTGACGTAACAAGAAGAAAAAAATGACAGAAAAGGTGTCATATCTATAGGATTGAAGTTTAATCATCTAATAAAAATTACAATAGCCTACTCAACAAATAATAAACCATAGTAGTTTCATTTACCGGTAAGGTGCTGGTTTTATTTCATCTTCTAATGTGCATTCAACTGTTTCTTCTGGTTCAAGTTTGTACATTCGTTTTCTTATCACATCCACATCACGATTCAAAACATCTTCTAGCATTGCAAGCTTTCCAGGGGGAAAATCAAACTTGTAAATGAAATAGCTAAAACAAAATAAATAACATTTTTTAATTTTAAAAAAACTTCTTTAACCCTTTTAATGCCGCGTGACACGCTCTGTGTCGATGGAAACGTACGCGAAAAGTGCCGTCGACAGGAAGCGTTGATCCATACTTAATATAGTACCACTACGTAAAAATAAATACAGCAGACCTGCGTACTCAGCGAATTTCCAAATCAATAACATTATAATACAGTATATGAGAGTTATTAGCCTATTTTCCATAAGATTAACACAGGAAAGAGTATGCAGGTTTTCTGCTGTGAGGAACGCTGAAAGTAGGTGTTTCTAGCTTGAACAATTTATACTTTGACCATTTATATCAAGTTTCATCAACATCTGTACACAAATGAAGGAGTTTACCTAATCTCTATATAATTAACATGGGAAAAGAGTATGCAGGTTAGCTGCCACGAATCTCTATATAATTAACATGGGAAAAGAGTATGCAGGTTAGCTGCCACGATAAACACATAAACTACGATTTTTAAGCATTAATGTATTGATCTCAACCACATGAATCTGAATATCAAGTTTCATCCAAAAATATTGAATAATAAAAAATGAAACATGAATTTTTCCTTATCCTCCATAAGATTAACATTGGAGCTCCAAAATACAACGTACTGTGTTTAGATTTTTTAATAGCTCGGTAACCTTGAAGATAGAGAAAAACTTTAAGGAATTAAATTGTGTAGTTTTTTAAGGTGATTTTAAGAGTGAAAGATAAAATTTAAAATTTTTAAAAAATTACATGAGAAAAATGCAAAATACCCCCGTCGCAGCAGACCTGCGTACTCAGCGAATTTCCAAATCAACAATATAATAATAAAAATATTTGACAAGTTTTATAAAAATCTGTCCATAAACATGAGAATTATTTGCCTATTCTCCATAAGATTAACATGAGAAAGAGTGTGCAGGTTTGCTGCTGTGAGGAACACTGAGAGCAGGCATTTATACCATCAAAAATTTTTATTTTTAACATTTATACAAACTTTCATCAACATCCGTTCATAAATAAAGGGGTTTGCCTATTCTCCATATGATTAACATGGGAAAAGAGTATGCAGGTTTGCTGCCATGGTAAACACATAAACCATGATTTTTAAGCATAAATGGATGAACCTCAACCACATGAAGCTAAATATAAAGTTTTATCCAAAAGTATTAGTTAATAAGTGAAATATTAATTTTTCCTTATCCTCCATAAGATTAACATTGGAGCCCCACAATACAACGTACTGTGTTTAGATTTTTTAATATCTCGGTAACCGTTAGAGATAGAGAAAAACTTTAAGGAACTTAATTGTGTAGTTTTTTTAAGCTGATTCCAATGGTGAAATATAAAATGAAAAATGTTTAAAAATTACATGTGAAAAACGCAAAAAACCCCATTTTGGGGTACAAAACCCCCCCAAACTACCTGTTCCTATTGACCGATATGTCTGGTTTACGAACTCGTCCGAGCATTTGTAGGAATACACGTCTCTACCAAATTTGGTCTCGATCGGACCATTTTTACGAGAGTTATCGTGCTAACAGACACATATATATATATATATATATATATATATATATACATATATATATATACATATATATAAAAATTTTAACGACTATTGTTTTTGGACTCTGGGCACCTAAAGACGAAAAAATAACATGGTCCCGGGCTTAAGTCTTACCATGAGACCTACGGTAATAGCTTCTTCCCTATGGGAAATTCGCTAAAACACATTTTTGGGGTACAAAACCCCACAAAACGATCGGTACCGATTGACCGATATGTCTGGTTTACGAACTCGTCCGAGCAAATGCAGGAATACATGTCTCTACCAAATTTGGTCTCGATCGGACTATCTTTAAGAGAGTTATCGTGTTCACAGACACAGACACACACACATATATATATATATATATTTATGCATGTATGTGTTTATGTAGTTGGTTATGTATGTATATGTATATGTATATATATATATATATGTGTGTGTGTGTGTGTGTGTATGTGTTTGTGTGTCTGTGAACACAATAACTCTCGTAAAAATGGTCCGATCGAGACCAAATTTGGTAGAGACATGTATTCCTGCATTTACTCAGACGAGTTCGTAAACCAGAGTTCGTATATATATATATATAGGGTGTTCATAAACGTTGGGGACGAACTTCGAGGGGTGATAGTACTCATAAAAATAAACACATAATTTCCTTTAAATTTAAGTTATAAGAACCTTCGTTTAGCCGCTAGCTGCCATTTTGTATTTTATACAAAAACGCTATATATCAATAACTACTTAAGGTACAGAAACCAAACTTTGCACAAATATTTATTGGCCAAAGAGGAAAATATTCTCAAGTATCAGTTAGTTTGCTTTTATATTTTCAAAAACGTGGTGGTTAAAAATCTTTTAATTTAAATAGGCCTAACAAAAAAACCTTTAAATTTATACAATTGTTTACAAAATATAAAATATATAATTTTAGATTTTTGGATAATTTTATTCATCTTGAAATACTCCCCAGCATGGGTCAGTAAATCTGTGAAAATGAATTATTTTTTCGAACTGGCTTTTTAAGCATATCCTTTCAAACTAGGGATCTGTTGATTCTTGATACCACCAATTTTAGGACATTAGTAATGGTATTGGGAATCAATAATTTATATTGATAAAAGTAATTGAAACTTCCCAAAATGAATAGTTTTTTGGCATTTTTTTTATAAATCACACGTGCTCAATCACATTGAAGTAAAATAATTTGTTACTTCACTTTGATGGTCTGCCCTAACTTAGTAATTTCTTGATTAATTTTTTTCTTCTATTTGTATTTTTGCAATTTAAGATTTACTAACAGCATATTTTCCTATTTGCCTATGGAGTTTTTTCTATTATATGGACTATGGATATGTCTAAGCACTGGGGGTGTTTTCAATAGTTTTTAATCCTATAAAAAATATTAATTAGTTTGGAAATATAAATTATTAATCAGTGTGTAATTAGGCTTAGTGTTTTCTTACCTAGCCTCCTTGTGCACTGCTCCATGGTTACTTATTTTATACGGAGTTGGTCTGGTTCCAAGGTTGTCAATGTTTCTAATAATTCCTCCATGTTCAAATATGTAGTTAGCAGCTCTTTTTAATATGTTTTTGGTATCATGCTGAAAAATAGATAGTATAAATGAAATCCAAGCATAACACATAGCCAATGCGTCTAGCTTAGGCTATGTGTAAAATAAAATATGTGGGCATAAAATAGCCTATTTTGAATATCTTGAATTAACATCTAGGCCTATATGTTTTTTGCATAGAAACTGTTACAGATGCTGGCTGGGTGGTTATGAGTACAAAAAACTGAAGGTCGTTGGGTCTATTGCCTAGGCCGAATTAATGATACTTCTTAACAGGCCGATGTTAGATAGTAGGCTCTAACAGGACTTAAGTTGAGCCGGTCCCCATCAAAACAAAAATGTCAAGATGTGTAGAAAAACACAAAATAACAAAATTAGATATAAGGAATAGACTACTCAAACCAACAACTTGTAGAAACATACAGGTTATAGAGGCGTGGAAAATATCCAAGTATTTCATGCAATAATAAAATATAAATAAAAAAAGCAATAGAGAAATTGTAACGTGAATATTGAATGTTTTATCAACATTTGGGTCTTTATGATAACACGCATTGAACTTGAATTTCCTGTTGGTTTTGAATGCAACAAGATTAGATTTCCGAGCTGTTCTCAACATTAAATGTTGTCTTCAGAATATAGAATCCATTGAAAATACATTCATTTTCGGGAGGAGAGTGACTTATGAAAATACCTTTGGTAAAACCCTGATTAAAAAAGAGAGTTCATAGGTTGGCATGGTGGCTTTACAGTAAAGTTTGATAACAGTTTATTAAAATGTTTGAAAGATTTAAAAGTGCAAACATTATTTAAGAACCTGAACACAAACTTGCACTACATTTACCAACAACATTTACGTTACGAATGAGTCTACCTACACTCTCACTCTACCTCTACTTCGGTCGGACTTGTCTTTTCATCTCATTTCCCCAATTTCCTGATTCCCGGTACACAGTCTGACCATTCCCTCAGTCCAATCTTGGAGAAATTATAAATTTATAATGTAATTCATATCCTAAATCTTAACGAACTACGACTTTCAGTTAGGAAGGTAAAAATCAGCAAGCAGTTAAGCAATTGGAATTTCCCCAAAGTCCCTGAAGAGACACCAGAGTAGTCTCACGAACTTCCTCTGCACAGCTTCCAACTTAACAATCAGACCCAGGTGTTATGGAGACCAGACCGGGCTGGCATACTCCAGGAGCTGACGCACAAAGGAAGAATAAAGAGTCTTGACGAGAGCATTCCTCATATCACGAGTCGACCTAGTGATGATGAAAATCATCGTCCTATAAGCTCTTCTGCATAGATCGTCGACATGTTCATTAAATGAGATGTAAGAAGTCAACCTAGGATGAAACTCAGCATCCTATAAGCTCTTCTATGTTCTCGATATGTTTATTAAATGAGATGACAGAAGTAAAAGTGACATCTAGATCTTTCATCGTATACACTCTTTCCAAAGGCTGGTTATTCAGTGTATACTGGAAATGTTGCAGGTTGTGCCAACGACCAAAAGTCGTATCGGAGCGTTTAAAAAAATTTAGCCTCATGTTTTTAACAATGCACCAATCCAATAAATTGTTGAGATTTGTCTGGAAGCGTAAAAAGTCCTCATCATTGGAGATCACGGTGTATATCTTTACATCATCAGCAAAGAGTGGGGCGTCCACGAGAAGAACAGGCGTTATGTCGTTGATGAACAGGTAAAAGGTGCGGCCCGAATAGCGACCCCTGAGAAATACTTGAGGGTTTGCGGAAATACCTGGGAAAACGCGCCAGGTAGTTTTTACTCTAAGACGCCGGCAATACAGATAGTCAGAGAATCAAAGCAATGGTCCATGGTTTCCATAAGCTTCTAGCTTACTGATACGAATGGAGTGGTCAACTTTGTCAAATGCCTTGGTAAAATCGATGAAGGCAACGTTATCAAGCTGTTTACCTGATCCCTTCAGCACATAATATGCTTTCCTCAAATTTCAGCAGGTTCGTGACGGTTGATCTGGAGGAGATAAAACCATGTTGGCTGGGACTTATTAGTAGTTTTAGAAAGGGTTTAAGGCGAGAGGTTGGGCCAGAGTGTTGCTGCAGTGTCAAAGGAAGGGCGATGGTACATTGTTTAGGCCAGTACCTTCATGACATCAAATTTTCTGAGGGCTTCTAAGACTTTCAATACCAGAGAAGGAGATGTTCGGTGTAGAGTTTTGGCGTTGAAGTTAAAAGGAGGTGGTGAAAACTACAGGCTTCGAGAAAACCGACGAAAAGAAAGCTGGGAACATTTCAGCTCTCTCTCCTGTGGTTTATTGGAAGAGTTTCCATTAAATAAATAATAGATGGTATAACAGAAGATCCACCAGAAGAGCAAACAAAACTCCAGAAGTTTTTAGGGTAGTGAGGATTCGAATCTTCTATGTGCTACAAGTAGTTTCTATGACATATGCGACTCAGATTCCTGCAGACATTACGCAACTCGCAAAGACCTTAAATAGTGCACTTGAACGAATGTTTTGTTTGTAGCGCTTGTGAGCTACTTTCTTCTGAATAACCAGATCCATGAGCTCCACAGAGAACCGCTTGGGGAAAGATGAGGTTCTGATTCGTTTTATGGGACTGCACTGAACGCAAATATTTCCAGGAACTGTACGTAAGACTGGGATGGTGGCGTCATCCTGTAATCCAGCTACATGGAGGTCACGAATTGTGGATAGTTGTGAGCGATGGTCGTTGGATGTATTGTTCTCTTGTGTGGATTAACGTTCGCACTATTCAATACTAGACGTTAATCCGCAAATACCATCCTCATCATTTGACCAGTTCGTAATTCAGAGGCCATGGTTCGGATTCCACGTTAAACTGTAGGTCCCTTAGTTGCTACAGGCTGTTGGGCTATTAATTAACAGTCCTGTCTATTGAACATGTCAGCCTTAGTCAGTAACAAGACTACAAGATCGCGCCACAATCATCCCACAATCATACTTGGCTTAAAATACCTACTTGGGTAGGTCGCCATTTCAAATGGTAATCTAATCTAATCTATAAATTCTAATTGTTTATTATATTTCTGCTCTTTTGCAAACTGACAAATGTATTTCTTACAATGGTATTTGGACTATTTCAAATGTACAAAAGAATGTATCTAACGGAAAATAAACTTCTTGATTTAACATGAACGGAGGCAGATTTAACACTTACTTACTTGTGTATTCCGTCCGTAGTCCGGGCAGGCCAGGGGTTGGACAGGTCAAAAGGTACAGAGTACCAGTAAAACATTAACCTAACTATGATACTTATCAATAAAGCTGTTAAGGTCATAAATACCCCCGTCGCAGCAGACCTGCGTACTCAGCGAATTTCCAAATCAATAATATAATAATTATAATATATGACAAGTTTGGTCAAAATCTGTCGATAAACATGGGAATTATTTGCTTATTCTCCATAAGATTAACACAGGAAAGAGTGAGTAGGTTTGCTGCTGTGAGGAACACTGAAAGTATACCATCAAAAATTTTATTTTTAACATTTATACCAACTTTTATCAACATCTGTCCGTAAATAAAGGAATTTGCCTAATCTCCATATGATTAACATGGGAAAAGAGTATGCAGGTTTGCTGCCATGATAAACACATAAACTATGATTTTTTAGCACAAATGTATGGACCTCAACCACATGAAGCTAAATATCAAGTTTCATCAAAAAATATTAGATAATAAGTGAAAAATTAATTTTTCCTAATCCTCCATAAGATTAACATTGGAGCCTTAAAATACAACGTACTGTGTTTAGATTTTTTTATATCTCGGCAACCGTTTAAGATAGAGAAAAACTTTAAGGAACTTAATTGTGTAGTTTTTTAAGCTGATTCCAATGGTGAAATATAAAATTTGAAATTTTTAAAAATTACATGTGAAAAACGCAAAAAAACCCCATTTTGGGGTACAAAACCCCCCCAAAGTACCCGTTCCCATTGACTGATATGTCTGGTTTACGAACTCGTCCGAGCAGTTGTAGGAATACACCTCTCTACCAAATTTGGTCTCGATCGGACCATTTTTACGAGAGTTATCGTGCTAACAGACACATATATATATATATATATACATATATATATATACATATATATATATATATATATATATATATATATATATATATATATATATATATATATATACATATATATATATATATATAAAAATTTTAACGACTATTGTTTTTGGTCTCTGGGCACCTAAAGAAGAAAAAATAACATGGTCTCGGGCTTAAGTCTTACCATGAGACCTACGGTAATAGCTTCTTCCCTATGGGAAATTCGCTAAAAACCTTGTCTGAGGCCACAGTAATTTGGCTTATGTTCATATAAAGTTAGCCGATGTTGTTCGGCATGGATGCGTTTTTTTCTTGTATTGTATTATGGTTTATAAAATTGGGTTTTATATTTTGATTTTTTATATAGCAAACTGCCTCCAGGATGAAAAGACTAGGAACAGTCAAAAGGCCAAGCTGAATGAAATAATCTTTGCAGCTAGTTTGAGGTGGTAATCCTAAAATAATTCGAATGGCTTTTTTTGCCAGACGAATATTTTATCTAAATTTCCCTTGACTGATCCCCAGAGAACAATGGAATAAGATATATGTTGTTCAAACAGTCCATAGTAGACCAGCTTAGAAAGAGAGATGCTGCTGTAAGCTCTCATCCGTCTCAGGATAAAGAGCCCCTTAGCAAGTGATCCCTCCAACTTAGCAAGCTGGCCCGCCCATCCCAGCCCATCGTCCAATCTCACCCCCAAGAAGTCTGCAGAATTTGAAAATTCAGCTTCTTCCTCTCCTATTAATATTTTCGGAGATATATTATTTTTAGAATTTTGTCTTTGAGATGTCTGCAAGATAAGAAATTTTGTTTTTTGTGAATTTAAGTTCAATTTGTTGTTAGAGAAAAATTTTGAAAGGTCTTTAACTCTTTGATTTGTCTCGGTTTCCAAAGCAGCCACATCTGATCCCCTTATGTGACCAACGTTGTGTCGTCCGCAAAGAGATAGACACCAGACCGTGGAATCGAGTCGGTAATGTCATTTATATAAACCAAAAACAGGAGAGGACCCAGCACTGATACCTGAGGAACTCCGCTGGTGATGAGCTGTGGGGTCGACATGACTCTGGTAATTTTGAATTTTGATCTGTCTTGAATTTCTGTGATTTGAGATCTATTGGTCATGTACGACCTCAGCCAACTGAGGGCTGACCCTAACACTCCAATTGCTGCCAATTTTTCAAACAGAATTAAATGGTCGACACAGTCGAAAGCTTTCGATAGGTCAGCGAAACATCCCACCACCGTCTCGCCAGCCTCAGCTGCATCGATAGTTTCGTTTATAAAATCAATAAGAGCCAATTTTGTTGATCTCTTTTTCCTGAAGCCATATTGTCTATCACAGACAATATTACTGTTTTCCAAAAAGGTTGAGAGTTGCTTCGAAACAACTTTTTCAATTAATTTAGAGACTGCAGGAAGAATCGAGACCGGACGATAGTTACCGGGATCAGACCTGTCCGATTTCTTATATAAAGGCTTGACTTTAGCAATCTTACAATTCGAAGGAAAGACTCCACTCTCCAGAGAAAAATTTACCAAATGCAATAGGGGAATCGCCAATTCTTCCTTGCAGTGTTTAAGTACTTGCATACTAATCCCATCTAAACCACATGATTTTTTAGGCATCCATGGTGATTGGACTAAATTTATTCAGTATTTGTCCTTTAGGCTATGTTTTAGGGAAACCGGAGATAATGATGTCCTCTTCGTTTGGATTTACTTCTTTCGAAACGTTAATAAAGTATCTGTTAAAGGCCTCTGCTACCAAGAATGGGTCATCAGTTTGTTCATTGTTTACTTTTAGAGTTATGTTATTTTCATTTTTTACATTCTGAGTTCTAATACTGTTTATTATAGACCAAGATTCTTTTGATTTATTTTTTGCTTTAGTTATTGTATCAATTGCCCATTTGGATTTTTCTGTTTGGATCTTTTTTCTATAGTACAACATCTTATCATTATATTTAGCTTTATCAAACTGGCAACCAGTGAGTTTCCAATTTGAGTAACAATTAAACATTTCATTTCTAGCTTCTATAATTTCATCGGTCATCCATTTGGTTTTTTTTAATTTTTCCTACCTGTATCTTCCTTATTTTTAGTGGACAGCTCAAGTCAAAGTAATAATTAAATGTATTCATAAAAGTTTCATACATGGTGTCAACATTTACTGAATCAACCACCGAGCACCAACATTCATATCTTAATCTATGTTTTAGTTCATCCAAGTTTTGGGGAGTTATATGCCTATCTTCCAAAATTAATTTACCGCTTGGTTTGTTTACTGAAGGTATGTTTAAGTCCAGCATCTATCCACATGATCCATAATTAACTATTTTATCATATAGGTTATTCGTTTAACAGAGTGTTTTTAAGTTTAGAGTAGAGACTTTGTTTTCTACCCTATCCTACTTTGTTATTGGAATTTGGAACACGGTTTTGTAGTTGCTTGCTTGCGTTGCTGACGGTCCTATTCGTCACCCCGTACTTGAATTATTGTTACTGTTACTACTTATTATGTAGTTTGAATCCAAACCTCGTGTAACCAGAGAGGAACAGAGGTTCATCTCTGGTGGAACGAAGAAATCAGGATAATCTGTTGCTCCGTAAACGTACTACCGAACTGTAATGAAACGAATAATGTTTATGATTGGATAGAATAGGAAAGAGATAAAGAGAAGTAGCTTTCAGAAAAGTTGCCCCTAAGCACTCCCCACAACCTATTGCATACGTTTACGTTTAGAATAATTAATTCGTGAAAGCCTTCTACATGTCAACGATAGTGAATTGTGGTGAGATAATGGATTTAATTATTAACTCTTTTTTGGTTCTGCACTGCCTAGAACGACCATAGGCAGTGCTTCTCTAGGGCCAGGCAATATTTGCATCCAGTGCAGCATTTTATGTTAACTGTTGTGAAATACATATTTTTTATTCAAAAATGTAGGCCTATTTAAGCAACATTTTATTTAAACTTGACATCTTTTCACCTGTGTGAGTTCCTAAAACACAAAGAATATTATTACACTAAACTTAATATTTTACATAATTGTTAAGATGGTTCTTCAAAATACTGATTGAAAATTTAACTGTATAGTTCACGAAAGTATGTTATTGTCAAACTTGAACTTTTTCCAAAAATGTAATAAATGTGATTGAATTTGGTTGTTCCTCTAAGTTAGCACCAATTAAAATGCAAATTAACTTACCTAAATATTTGTTATGTTAAATTTACCCTGATGGTTTAAGTTCTGCACCTGGTGCGAACTAATTAGGCCTATTATCAAATCGATCTCAAATGAAATTTTCTCACTTTCCAAAAACCTAATTGAGAAGATATGCCCTGCGGAAGAAGCGAATTTCAACGTTATTAGGCTAAATTATCACACTCTGAAACCAAGCTGTCTAGCAAGGGGATCGGTGGGAATTGGGGGAAAATCACTCATACACTTATTTCACTCTCCTACAGCAATTAAGAGTAAAAAATACTGCAGAACACAGTTTTTCCATAGTTTTCTAACGTTTTTTGGCCAAAATAAGTCACGCAACATCTAGTCAACATTGATGTTTACGGGAATCTGGGTTGTAGGGGGGAAGAAACGAATATTTATTGGGAATCAGGGATTTTGTCTATGGATCTGGGCTCTAGGTGGGGAGAAACGGGATATTTTAAGAGAAACCGGGGTATAAAGGGCTATAATTAAGTATAATTTTAGCAGACGTTTTTACGATGTCGTAAACAGCTGAGTTGAATAATAATGAAACAGTATTTCACAAAGCACCATTACTAGTAATGTTAAGTTTTTTTATAAAACCATATTGTAATAGTTAATCCCTTGTGTTACTTATATTTACTTATATGTTCATAATTTGATCCTGTGTTATTCAGTAAAAGAGTGCATTTGCGTTTTTGTCTCTCGTCAGTCCAAAATTCATGGAAAGAATTAGTTATATTTTGCTCAAATAAATTTGTTTAAAACACATTTTTTGAACAGGATTAAACTTAGATTTTTTGAATACTTAGATACAGTGAAATGATAGCTACAATTTTAAAAGACAAGTGGAAAAATGTTAAAGGAAATTGTTTAAAATAAACAAATAAAAAAATAGCTAGAATTTTTTTATCATCTGAAAATAACGTAATATGTTTAGCTGTTTGTGTTCCTTTTATTTATGAGATGAAAATGACCAAAAACTAACATAAGCTACACAAAGGAGCTAAAAATGCATGCAGTGTAATGCAAAATGTTTTTTTCATAATGACCCCAAACCCATGAACATGAACATGTAAATAAATTATGTCAATATCTTATTTATTTTTTAACTTTTTTTATAAATCTTGTTTGCCAATTGGCAGGCTCAGCTTTTTGCTAGGTAGCCTCAAAGTATACTGTTTTATTGACTATGTTCATCTAAATTTTGTGCTCATCCTGGAGATCGAACCCGTCACCTCTTGCACCGAAGTCCAAGACGCTAACCATTAGGCTAGCAGATAACTTAGCACTGTTTACAAACATTTAGTAGCAAAATCACTGTTGGTAAACTAATGACTATGGACAATAGACAACATCTTTCAACAGACAAAATATAGTAAAAGAATCAATGCATCAGTCTAACCAACCATTACTCTCTAATAGTGATATAAAGTACCCCAGTCTTTAAAACTCGGGGTAAATACCCGGGTATTCATAAAAAGTAAAGGAATTAATTCATAATTACTCCAAACAATGTTGTTTCTATTATTGTTTAACACTTTAAGATAGTATACAGCAATCTGTTATTTATTTAACCAATATAGCCTATATGAAATATATAATTTTATACTAAAATTTAGAATTACACAGGTATGAAAAATACCCTCGTTGCAGCAGACCTGCGTACTCAGCGAATTTCCAAATAAATAATATAATAATAATAATATATGACAAGTTTGGTCAAAATCTGTCGATAAACATGAGAATTATTTGCCTATTCTCCATAAGATTAACATGGGAAAGAGTGAGTAGGTTTGCTGCTGTGAGGAACACTGAAAGTAGCCATTTATACCATCAAAAATTTTATTTTTAACATTTATACCAACTTTCATCAACATCTGTCCATAAATAAAGGAGTTTGCTTAATCTCCATATGATTAACATGGGAAAAGAGTATACAGGTTTGCTGCCATGATAAACACATAAACTATGATTTTTTAGCACAAATGTATGGATTTCAACCACATGAAGCTAAATATCAAGTTTCATCCAAAAATATTAGATAATAAGTGAAAAATTAATTTTTCCTAATCCTCCATAAGATTAACATTAGAGCCTCAAAATACAAAGTACTGTGTTTAGATTTTTTTATATCTCGGTAACAGTTGAAGATATAGAAAAACTTTAAGGGCCTTAATCGTGTAGTTTTTAAGCTGATTCCAATGGTGAAACATAAAATTAGAAATTTTTAAAAATTACATGTGAAAAACGCAAAAAACCCCATTTTGGGGTACAAAACCCCCCCAAACTACCCGTTCCCATTGACCGATATGTCTGGTTTACGAACTCGTCCAAGCATTTGTAGGAATACACGTCTCTACCAAATTTGGTCTCGATCGGACCATTTTTACGAGAGTTATCGTGTTCACAGACACACATATATATATATAAATTTTAACGACTATTGTTTTTGGTCTCTGGGCACCTAAAGAAGAAAAAATAACATGGTCTTGGGCTTAACTCTTGCCATGAGACCTACGGTAATAGCTTCTTCCCTATGGGAAATTCGCTAAAAGTGTAAAACACACTGATATTCCCCCTTGATTGTTAACATTACTACCATAATACCAATGTGTTTATTTAAATAGTCTATAACAATAATTTATATATCAATTTTCTCATGAATCAAACATATATTTTTTGTGGATGATAATAATAATAATTAATAATAAAACACATTTAGAATGAAACCTTTAGATATGGGTAAAATACTTATAAAGAGTTTTTCATTCTAAAATCTTCCTTGTGGGAAACACATTGAAATTTTTAAACCCTTTTTATCACCTTTATCCCTTGAGCATGTTATGTGGAACGTTAAACTAGATTTCCCTTAAGTTTGACCAAATCAATATCTTCAGGCCTAGGGAATTTTAACCAAATACTTTTCAGAAGTAGGTTTTTACATGGTTGTGAAGAAAATAATAGTCTTTTAAACTCTTTTTATCTTATTTTTATCATACTTAGAGCATGTAAGACTTTGTAACACTTTTAACCTTATTTGAATCACACTTAAGGCAATGGCAAAAAAAAAATTTCTTTACCCTATGAGTAAAAAAAAATCATAAATAATCAGGTTTTGGGTATTTCCCGGGGCTTGGGTAAATACCCATTTTATATTAACCTACCCAGTGGATGTTTTTGTGACCCACATCACTGCTCTCTTAAGACAAAAACTAAAGGTTCAATGAATTTTTGAAAATGGTAGATTTTGCTTTCGCTACTCGATCGGCAGTGCCCCAAGGCACTTAGGAAGTTAAATGAACATATTGAGTATAAAAATTCAAGTTCATTTCATTAGTTTTCTAATGGTATAGGTTTCAATATGTCTATTTCGTAAAAACAATGTCAAATATTGGTTTAAAAAATCGTCTGTTGCAAACGTCTAAAATAGATGTTTGGCCATCATCTTACCAAAACCAAACATCTATAATAGAAGTTTGGCCATTACAGGGTTGAATCTGATAAAGTTTTACGATGTTTAATCCAAATTTTTAAAAGTCATTAAATCTTATGGTTGAAGAAACACTGTACCATCATAATATGAATTGTGTAATAGGTAGGCCTAATTTAATCCCATTGATTCCCTTTTACTTTGCTTACACATTTCACTGCTTCTAAAGACATTTTAATGTTAACAGCTCAGAAGGAAGCAGTGTGTTAGACCGTGTTAAACATCAAGGGCGGTTAGCAACTCCAGTTGGCCATGGAGTTACAACAACACCAAATTGACTTGAGTCTGCAATTAACCCCGCCACCTTTCTGCCTATAGACTGCCTGCAGCGGAATCTCTTTGTTAGAGTTAGTATAATTTTTTCTGATTTTTTTCTGACTCACTCGACACTACTCCCTCCTCTTAATAATAATTAACTTTCACACTTCAATTTCAGGCCATGCTTCTTTTTATCTTAATTATTACCATCTAAATTAGCTAACCTACTCAAAATTAATTTTTTTTATAATCGCAACTCAAGTCTACGCATAGTCCCCGCCTATGAAGACTTTTCCGATACTGAATGTCACTTATAGATTATTAGTAATTATTATTGTTGTATAAAAGAGGTGCACTATTGGTATTTTTATTTTGATTATGGGAGAATAAACTCATTTCAATTTCATTTCATTTCTTCATCTCAATTCTTCCATCAAAGGATCTGAACTGTCTTAAATCTAATCATTAAATAGGTTACTTCCGTGATACTTTGCTCTAGCCTGCAATGAAGGTTGAACCTAGTTTGTTTTTTGCAAAGATATCATAAGACCAATTTGTCATTATGTTATCTTCAATTCTTTCACGTTTAGCTATAATACCCGTTGCAGCAGCAAGAACACACTCTTCCTCACTTGGAGATTTTTACACTGTTTTATTTTTTAGTTGCAGGTTATTTTAAGCAAACTATATAAGTCGTACTTGGTGACAAACACATTGCATACTTCCATTGGCAACGAGAGTCTACAATCAAATTTGGCAGTTTGTTTTTCGAAATTTCCGGTAAATTCTGCTTTATGTTGTATCTGAAGGTTGATGGTTCGATTCTGAACCCAGTCAACATTTGTAATCGGGCTAATTAATTTCTTATCTTAAAACATTAGGTTATAAATCTATCTTATTAGGTTAGGTAGTAACAAGACCATGGTTTGGACCGTTCTCTATAAAAAGGTTAAAAAATGCTACTGGTAGTGGTAGGCCTATATTCAAAATAAAATAAAATTAAATATAATTAAATAATTAAATAATTGGCCAACTTTACAACTGTTTTGGTTTATTATTAGAAGAAAAGTAACCTTAACTAAAACTAAGGTTTATCATGAGAAAAGGCACTGAAGCTTCAACAAGTGTTGATTCTAGGCCCAGTTGCCTTTGGTTGACGGTCTATTAAAATCCTGACAGTCTAATGAATTTGTCGTTCCCAATAATAATAAGGATAAACATCTCATCACAGCCATCCCCCTCTCATTTGTCATTCATATTCAACTGTGGCTGTGTTGGTGTCTTGTATAACTGATTAACTTCAAGAGGCTCTTATCTGCTATTTTCAGATCATCTGGATTTTCAGGTAACTGGGTCGGGTCCCCGTAACATTAATCCGGATAAACCAACCGGACTTTACTGTATATATAAATTATTTTAACGACTATTTTTTTGGCCTCTAGACACCTTAAAATGAAAAAGCAATGTGTTCAATTGAACAGGTCTCTCTATGAGACCTACCTAATAGGTTATTCTGTGATAGGTTCATGTTTTTTTTTTAGGTTTAGATAGTATATAGTCAATAGCTTTGTTTTTAGGATGTTTTCATTTTGTACAAATAGGTTATTCAGTTAGAGGTTAGATGATGTAAGTGTGGGGCATATATGTTTGTAAACAGCTATTACAAGCGATATACTGTTGACCTTGGGGGTTAGCCTTGCTTAGCCTGGCGCTCCTTCAAGGGCAGTTGGGTTCAGTTTAAATAGACTGGGAGGATTAGATTTGGGGTTAGTCGGTGCATAGGGGAGTTTGCTCTGGGGAAGAGCAGTGTTCCCCTGGGCAGCAATCTTTGGGTGAGTGTTTTGGTTGACACGGTTTTATTAGAGTAAAAAGTTTGATTTGTTTCGGGAATTAATGTTGTAGTAAAGGGAATTACATTTTTAATATTTGAAGGATGGTTTGCGTTTTATATTTAGAGGAGTATATTTATTGTATTGTATATTTTAATATCGCTTATGGTAGCTAAGGTTGTGCCTTAGAGAATAGATATATACATGTACACGATTTGTGAGTTGAATTATTGAATCATATTTAATAACAAACAAACTGTGAATCAGTCTACTAGTTAAATAAAACTTATTAATTTTTCCTTAGAGTTACGTTCCCATTGTGTTCGAGCAGGGGTTTCTGGGAATGTCTGAGATCCAAGTCTGAGATGTCTGCACCTTACACTTCCCTGTGAGATTTCGCTAAAATCACTTATAGTTATCAGTCGACAAGCAACTTCCATAAGTAGGACTTAATGATAACATGATAGTAGTGTAACGTAAGTTATCAAAAGTTTTCACTGATGTATTTGATAGAGCATGTATATGGTCTGTAGAGGTATGTAGTTTTTTACCAATAGCTTTTATTTCCATCATTTATCATTTGACGTCACACAGACACAGTAGATTTATTTACAGTGGTTATTCAATAATTTTTTTTCGCAACAGCATAGAGATTAGTATAAAACAAATGTCAGTGAAGGGGTAACAGATAATTTTTGTTTCAGATCTGAAATTTTAAGAAGAGGGTGCTGTGGTGCATCAAACGGTGTTCTTCAGATGATATAGGTGTAGCTTGTCATGTTACTAATAGTGTAATCATAGATTTGACTTTATGTTACTAATTATGTAGTACCTAATATAAGTTCTCTATTTTCACATGTAAATCCAAATAAAACAATGGGTGATCAAAATCCTCAGGGTGATCCTGGGGTTGAAGAATCTGCAACTCTGACTGAAATAACAGAAAATGGTTACTTACAGGATAGAAATAAGTTAAGATCACATCCACAAATAATTCAAAAAAATGAAATTGAAATTTTTATAGATTTGTGTTTGAAAAGTAAAAATAAATTGTCTTTAATTGAAGTCGAAACAGAGCTGGAACACCGTTTTGGTTGTACTCTCAGTAAAAATAATAAAATTCACATTGAGAAAGTATATGTAGAAATGCTTGTTGAACTGTGGCTAAATGAAGCTTCTGAAAATGTATTGAATCAAGATGATAATATTCTTGAACACATTGATGGCTTAAAAACTATAATCACTTTACAGGATTGCTTTTCTTTCAGTTTAAGAATCAGCGTGTTTGAGTTGCCTTATAACAATCTTTTGAAAGAGTTGAACGAAAATTCTGAATATTTGAAATATCGTAATAAGATAACAGCTTTAAAGTTTAAGGCAACGTTATTTGCTTTTTTAATGTTGAAATCAATTAATTTACAAAATGAATTAAATTTCCAAAAAACTCTGGTGCACACTATTAAGAAGTCAAAACTAGTCTCTGAACTGTTAAATTCATTACATGTGGCTGACTTTCTTGAAACTAAGGAGACAGATGAAACAAGGTTCCGAATACTATTGAATCAAATTATGGTGAGTCAAAATTTTGAATCATCACATCCGTTGAAAATTGCCGCTCGTGCAATTGTCGGACACAAAAAGTATTTTTTAGTCAAGACTATTCATGATATGATTACATTATATTTAAAGCCATTGGTTATTAATGAAAAGCTTGAAGATGGACGAAAATTGCTGGAAGTGAAGGGAGAACACATTGTGATTGGGCAGATACTGAAAGATGTTGAAGGGACTCTAGAATTTGATGGTATTGAAGAAGTACGATTCATTAATTCAGGAGTAATCCATGTCGATGCAGATCTGAACTCTGAGATTTGGCATGGTAAAAATGTAGTTGTATGTACGGAAACCATGATAGTAAGCAAAGGGAAAATCATCACATGGGATGTTTCTGGCCAAGACTGTACAGATGAAGAAACAGGACAAGCTGGCACCCATAATGATGGGCAGGGTTTGGATGGAACTGCAGGAAAATCAGGCGAAAGTGGTGGAAACGTCGTGGTGATTTGTGATGAAATTGAAAACGCTTCCTGCATGAAAATAGTTTCCAACGGTGGCAAAGGTGGTAAAGGTCAGGCTGGTGGCAACGGTGATGATGGTATAGATGGCGCTTTTCTGACAGAACAAGATTTCAAAAATATCTTTCCTCCTCCTTCAAAATGGATAAGTAGTCGAAAGAAACAGAGTTTAGAGACTATTAAAGCAAGTACAATGAACGATATTCATTCTGTGAAGTATTCTGTAATGGGAAAACTTAAGCCCATTAGTATAGACCTTTTTCAAGACATATTCATGAAGCTCATAGAGGGTTTAGATAATATTTACTTTGAAACGAAAACAAACTCAGGATGTCAGGTAACATTCTCTTTTTATAATCCATCACTTTTAAATTTCTGCCAGTCTTTCCTGTTGCATCGTGGAGCTAATGGAGAACCTGGAAAAAGAGAAGGCAGAGGAGGATATGGTGGTAAAGGAGGATTTGCTGGAGATATCAGTGTCATGAAAAATGGATGTCCCAAAAATGATGATATTGGTATTGAAATATGCGCGAACAATGGAGAAGATGGACAGCATGGAAAATCGGGTAGAGCAGGTAAACCAGGAAAAAGTGGCATTGACTGTGCTTACATAGATTCAACCAAACCGAATATTCCTCTTTTCAATAAAGTTAAATTTCCAAAATACTATATTACACTTCCAATGGATTCACAGAGGTTAATTGTCGAATATCACCAAGCCAAAGGTCCTGAAAGAATACATTGTTTTCATAATGGACTATATGCTGAAATAAAAAACACCACTGAAAAATTCTATAACGTAGTTCATGTTAAAAGATCACAAACAACAATAAGTGGAAAGGAACTTAAAGATAGTAATTTTCATTCAAAAGTTCACCGAAAAAAGAATATCCCTCTGGATAGTATAAAGAAAGAGCTGTTTGAAAATAAGAGTAGTTATGTCAATTTACATGGTATTGAAGAAGATATGAACAGAATATACGAGGAAATTGCTAATGAAGAAATGTTGCTTGAAAAAAAAATCATGGAGGAAACGAGGATCACAAGGAAAGTTGAATTCTCTCCTGGAGAAACATATTCAGTTACACTACCAAATGAAGATTTTCCTGCCGAACAACTTCTTGATGTGTTGCCAAATGAGGTGTACAATAACAAGAATATGTCAGATATCAGTCTGATGAATAAACTGAAAGAAGAAAATGATTTGCAAGAGCTGAGATCTTTGTGGAGCTCAAGTGTTATTCAGACTATTTATCTGTTGAAAGATAATTCTAGTGAAGATGCTAATTTTTTGAGCAATAAATATCAACTAGCCGTTCTTGACTATTTGGAAAAAGCAATACTGGAACAGGATTATTTTAAATTAGAATCACACAGCACTTTCATCCCAAAAGATGTAGGGTCTGTCAATAGTGCACTTATTATATCCAATGACAAAGAAACTTACAGTGAAGTTGAAAGTTATTTATGTGATGATTCTAATGATAAACGATTAAATATCGTCAGCATATTAGAAGGATCAGCCGACAATGAATTTTGTATGGGTATTTTTAATCTTTATCTCAACGAATACTCCAGTTTTGATGATAGTGAGAAATTCTTATCGGGCACTCATTTGCAGGCTTATAAGAAACATTATGAATGGTTTAAATTGAAAAAAAGTAAAGATATGAATATTAAACTTCTTCCTATTTTGCATAATTTAACTCGTGATAGAGACCTGTGTAACAAATTGGTTAAAGCCATCACCGAACTAAACATATGTTTGAAAATGGATGTTGAACATAGAATTTCCAGTGATCCTAGTCTCAGTGTATTCTATGAGAAATACAGAGAAGTGGTCAATAAGCCCTTTGTATGGAAGAGTGGTTTAATGTCAAAAGAAATGATCAATTCAAAATTAATGGAGGGATACAAGTCAGCTATTTTTCAAAAAGGGCCCATGTCAGTATTTTTTAGGGAAGTTGTTGCCTGCATTTTCAAAACTAATATTTTGGTGTACAGAATCAATGAGTCGAAAGATGACATGGTGTTGGTTCACAACCACAATCCCAAAGGTGATGAAGTTGTTCAAATTCTTATAAAAGATAACAAATGTTTTAAACTCAAAACTGATGAAGATTTTAGTAAAATAATCACAGCTAATAACGTTAAGGGACAGCTCTGCAACAAAGTTCAGCTTCACGTGGGTTCAATTAAAGGGCAAGAAAGTTATAAGGAAGAATTTGATAAATTTATTTCTGAAAGGCCATTTCTCCTCGGTGACTATAGTGGTATTAGCAAATCTGATGAATTGAGAATAAAAGTCAACCACATGCTTGTGGAAGATGAGAATATTAATTTAATTGCAAGTTCTTTTGAGGAAAATGAAGAACAAAGGTTAATAAGGTCGAGATTAGAAATGCTTAAACATAAATATATTGGATATCAAAGTTTTTTGTGCTTCATCGCTTTACACTTTAAAACTGAAGGGAATAAATTAGCCGTTGATGAATTGTGTTGTGTTGTGAACTTTTTACTGAAATCAGTGATTGAATCATCTTCAAAATCAAATGTTGTTTCATGGATCATAGCTGCTAACCATCAGAAATACTGGATTGTGGAATTCCTCCTATTAAAACTGGAGATGTATTTGAAAAAACCTTTGGATAGTGATACTAAAACTTGTTGGCGAAATTACTTGAATAAAACCTACAGGCATACTCGTGTTCTCTTTTTTGACAAGCTTAGTTGTGATGAAAGACTTCTAAGTCGAAAGGACGTTGAAGAGGTTCTTCTGTTGATTAGCCTGGTGCCCAATCATCTTGTTGGTCTTGCTAATTTATCTCTCGATGAATGGAAGTACTATTTAAATAATGTATTTTGGACAAATCAGATAAAAAATACAGGTAAATGGTCTAGAGAAGAGTTAAAGTTGGCCTCTTACCATCTAGAAATAATGGAAAACCATTTTGGAAAAGATTTATGCTGTAAAGTTGTCAAGTTAGTCGAGTCAAAAGCAACTGACCTTGAATCAAAAGTGAATAGGTCAATAATATTGGACACCTTAAAACGTTTGGTAAATCAAGAAATCACAGTTAATTACAAGCTTCTAAAACAATTTTTAGAAGCCGGTGTGCACGAGTGGGACCAAGTTTTGAATAAACAATGTTTCACCACTAATAAGGAACGTGATTTGTACGACTTACAAGACCTTGTCAATATTTGCAGTAACACTTCTTCTTTTATTAAAGAAAATATTGACAAAACAATACAAAGTGTAAAGAAGATTTATTGTTTCATAGAATTTTTAAAAGGCAGATTTGAAAAAAAATCAGATTTGAAAAACTGGATATCTGCTCTCTTGGACATATTTGAGAAAAGAATTGTTCCAGAAAGTAAGGAGGAAAAAATTCAATCCGATAAAATCAATGGAAAAATGACACTTCACTTTAAAGAAATGCAGGAGAAAATTATGAAAGATGATGTTAAGTATGTTGCTCAAGAACCAAATGATTTTTTCCAGTGCAACATACGAGAAATTTTTCTCTCCACAATAAGTATGGGTATATATATCTTTGAAAAGAAAATGCTGAGACATACACAGTTGTTGGCTATCATGATATTTTTGAACACTGGTAAAAGTGTCTTGGGTCAAATTTCAACTGGGGAGGGAAAGACGTTTGTCATAGTTGCAGTGGCTATTATGAAAGCTTTGTGTGGAAATAAAGTGGATGTTGTAACTAGCTCCCACGTGTTAGCAAAACGGGATGCTGAAAATCACAAACACATATGTGACATGTTTGGCATCAAAGTTGACCATAACTGTTCGGATAACATTGATGAGAGAAAGATTGTATACTCAAAATGTCAAATTGTTTACGGAGAACTGTCTTATTTTCAGCGAGACTTTCTTCTAGACCGTGCATACAACAATAATATTTTGGGAGATCGTATCTATCAAACGATTATAGTGGATGAAGTCGACAGTATGTTATTGGACAAAGCCAATAACGTGCTTTATCTCTCACATGACATACCAGGCTTGGACACACTAGTGCCCCTTTTTGTGTTTATTTGGAGATGTGTCAAGGAACCATATTACAGCACTAGTGATAGTGAGGAATATTTAGATGTTGACAGGATCAAAGATAGAATTATAGATGAAGTGTATGGACAAATTAAAGTTGAACATATCAGGAATTTCGACGTGGCCAAAGAAAAAAGTGCTTTACAAACTTGGATACACTTGAAGCGAGTAGGAATCATTGATTCTGAAGGTAAAGTTTTACGTGAAAAATTTGATGAGAATGAAATCGATAAGGCTCTTGAAAACTGTTTTCACAGGGATGATGTTAAATATTTTTTAAAAAAGGTTCTTTTACGAGAAAAACAGTTTAAAATACCAAACTATCTTAAGGGCTTTGTTGCAAGTCATTTAGAAAAATGGATTGAGAGTGCTGCTAATGCAATGAATCTGGAGAATAACATTGATTATGTGATTGATATTGATCGTTCTGCCCAGAGCTCTGATCGTTCTGCAAATATCATCATAGTTGACAGCGATACAGGCACGGACATGGTTAATTCCCAGTGGGATCTTGGACTCCACCAGTTCTTACAATTAAAGCACGGTTGCAGAATATCAACTCTTTCTTTTAAAGCAGTTTTTATTTCAAATGTTTCGTACTTAAAATTATATAAAACTTTGCTTGGTTTGACTGGTACTCTGGGAGCCATGAATGACCGTGACTTGCTTAAACAAGTTTACGAAGTTGAATTTGTTACAATACCTACAGCTAAGCCCAAAAGATTCTTCGAAGAACAACCAATTCTGTGTAACAATCCTGACGAATGGTCAACTAAAATAGTTGAAAAGATCTATGAAGTTACAAAGAGCAGATCAGCTTTGATCATTTGTCAGTCATTAAGCGATGTTTATACATTAGAAAAACGTTTTAAAGTGTTTGCACAAAGAAAAAATTTGCCCAAGAGATGTATTCAAACTTATACAAGAGACTACGAAGAATTCAATGTGAAAGATTTAGGAATCATGAAAATTATCATATCAACAAACCTGGCAGGAAGGGGGACCGATATTCATCTTTCTCAACAATTGATTGACAATGGAGGACTACATGTTTGTCTTTCTTTTTTACCTCGCAACAGCCGTATTGAAGAGCAAGCGTTCGGACGATCTGCTAGAAATGGCCAGCCTGGCACTGGGCAGATGATATTTATGTCTAGTGGCCAGAATAGCATTTCAAGGATTATTAATTTAAAGAAAGAAAGTAATATGAATGAAATTTTCCGTCTAAGTAATGTAAAGAAACACTATGAGGGGAAAATAAAATATGAAGAGGAGTTATTCCACCGTTTTCTACATGAATATAAGGACTTTGAAAAATCTGAGATTTGCGAAGATATCAAAGCAGTTTTGCAAATGGCTTGTTTGGATAGTTGGGCATTTTTCCTGGAAACGAGCAAGCCTGAAATTACAATTACACATTCTTTTGATTTATTGCTGAAAAGGATCATAGAAGTTAAAATTGGAAACATTGATACTTGGATTCGTGAAATTCAGGACCCTTTCCAATTGACTAGATTGGGTTTGATTTATTTGAAGAAGAATGATGCTGAAAAAGCTGTTAAAATTTTTGATCACGTCATCAAAACTGAACCTAACTTCAAAGAAGCCGCTTGTTACTATAAGGCCTGTGCCAGGACACGCATGGATGACCTTGAAAGTAAAAGCATTTCAGATTTAATATGCGAGTTGGAATTAGTTAAAGACATGCTCAAGAAACGCATCCAGAGCTCATTGATACCCGCCCAGTTTATTGATTATCTGAAAGCGTATGATAGCAATAATACAATTCAAATTGACTCATTTAAGGAGCAGCAACAAATAGTGTGCCAAATATATGAAACTTTCGGTCATTCAATCAAAGAAATCACGGGATATGACGTTATTCCTGAACATTTTACTAATTTCGGTCCTAGTTCAATAATATTCAACGATCTATTACAAAAAAATATCGTTCATTATTCTATAAACGATAATATCACTGAAAGTGATCTCAATTTCTCACACTGCTATGGAATATGTCCTAAAAGTTTATTAAATTTATTACATAATGTTAAAGATGGAACTGAACCGTTAAATGAGGAGTTGATAAGAAAAAAGTTGAGAAAAAGTGCTCTTTTGCCTTCCAGAGAGCTTTTTTGGAAGGATTTGGTGTCAGTTGGTATATTGCAAGATGAAGAAAAATTTGTATTTGTCAATCACAAGGAACTTGAGAACATTTCCCCATCTTTTTATAAAGAAATAAAAGAATTATGCCTGAAAGAATCTCTATTTACTCGTAAAAGGGTGTTCCTATACCCACCCGTAGAATTTGATGTGTTGGGAGAAAGCTGCGACGACCCTACTCCAATCAAAGATGAAAATACTTATGCCCTATTTAACAAAGAAATACTTAAAAGACACTTGGGCAAAACAAAGTATGCATTTTTAAAAAGAGAAAAGATTATGATTTTCAACAAGCAAGCGAGTTTCTCTAACAAGTTAATGGAACCAGTTGGAGTCCGTCACTTTGATAGTATCACTTTGAATGATTTTCTTGAAATTGGTTTGACAGACATTACTGCTTCTCGCATAATTAAAATCTTAGTTCGAGAAAATGTAATTAAAGAAAAGAATAATTGTGACCCGTTAAAGTATGAATTGCTGGCAAACTTTGAAGGATTAGATAAACTAGAGCTTATGTCATGCAGGTCATTTCTGGCTGATATAAGGGCATTACTGAGTCATTGTTTCTCCTTTAGGATAGCAATCCAGCAGTTGCAGAAAGATGTACCACTTTGTAAGGGAGATTATGCCAATTTTATCCTACCTGTGCCTGGAACATTCCTAGAACATAAACTTTTGTTTGCTCTGAAAGAAAGAGAAATAATCAAGTGCAATGTAAACATTGAGCAAGTCAAATCTGGGAAACTTGAGATGATGTATCCGCGGATAATGAACAAAGAGGGGTTCTCTGATTTATTTTTAAATGTGTACAACATGGAGGAAAGCAAAGCGATTGTCGAAGAATTAATTAAAAAAAAATGGCTGAAGAAAACCGCATATTTTGAACATTTTGAGATGAGCTATGCATATTTAAAAAACCGACTATCAGGCGAAACTTATTGTATAAATTTAGAAGAAACACAGCTGTCAGATAGTTTTAAATGTGAAACCAAAATGATCGAACAAATTTTAAAGTCCTACTTAAGGGTTTCTGAAGGAACCGAATCGATAAAATATTTCGAATTGATAAAAGATTTAGCTGGCAACATTCATTGGGTAAAGGTTCCTAATCTCAAGCTTAAATCCTTAGCTGTAGTTCTAAACGAAAGAAATATCCCAACCAGCGAAATTAATATTTTTAACATGAATGGATTTGATCAGGTATTAAATTTGGAAGAGAAGAAATATACAAGAGCCATGATTGTTGCTGTATCTGTCATTACACTTGCAGCAGTGGTGCAAATTTCATTGGGAGTCTATATGTTAATGTCCCCTATTGGTGCTGAGTTGGTTAAATCCGGGGTTAACGATGTTATATCCTCTTTTGAATCTATTATATCTGGACAGTTTCAAGGGAGAGATTACATGGTTCAAAAGACTTTGGATCTTGTCACATTTGGTATGTATTGCCTCAAGGTTTTGAATCTTAAAGCTAAAGCTCTAACTGTGTTTTCAAAAACCTCAAAAAAGATTGATCACTTTCAAGTGTTTAAACGTGTGGCAAGTCATGTCGCCGAGGGCGTCGCTTACAGTTCTGTTTTTGCTCTAACTGATAAAATAAATGAGTCAAAGGAAGCAATTTCAAAAGAATTGATTGATTTTATATATCATGACATTGATCAAACTATTGCTGTTCATCCTTGTTTTCAGAATGTGTGTCAGTTACGTGGAGAAGATGCAACAAAAATGATTAAAGCTTCTTTTGAGAAGATTGCTGCAAATTACAAAGTCAAATTCCAGCAAACTTTTAATTCTATTAAACTTAATCATATTTTCACTTTAATTCAGAGAACTGTTTCTAAAGGTTTCAATGTCAGGTCTTATGGCATAGATGATTTAGTAAATGTCTATTCAATGTTCAAAGGTATCAGTGAATTCATTAAATCGGCACTTCCACAAATCAAGGAAATACCAAATCTTGTTAATAGCATGTTGAATGACCTTGAAAAAGAATTGACTCATCTCGGATCAAATACTGTTGGGGTGATTCAAAATGATTTGTCGGCAGAGGATGTTTTGAAACAGACCAAACTCGAGATTAAGTCAATTTTATCATCATATATCAAGGAAAATATTGTATCACCTGTTGCAGATTGTTTCAGTAATTGTGTTAACGTGTACATGTGTCAGATGATATCGAAAAGAAGGAAAGCTTTCTTAAGGGATGACGAAATTTTCGAAAACAAAATAAACAGAAAATGTAAAGTAAAAAAACAAAATAAGAACAAAAATGGTTTTGAAAAATTTAGTATTTTTCCCACTGAATTTGATGAAATAACACGTGGAGTGCTGAAAACCAGAAATAATAAAATAGCATTAAAGTACCTAGTGTCACAGAACACTCCCATGGATGTTTATGGTTTAGAGGTGTGTTGCAAGGCCATTACTTTGGTCGCAAAGGAGGAAAATATACGAATACCATCCCTCAGAGTAGAAGTAGAAAACGATGGGGTAATGAGAGTATTTGGTATAGGAAATGTCAATGAAAAAACTTTAACATTACGTATCGATCGAGATTCTGATGTAATTTCAAATGTAAAAACCAATAATATTTTAATAAAGAATGTATTTAACTACATAAGTGATTTCTATTTAGAAAACCACCCAGAATATAAAGGCCTTACAGCTGACTTTCTAAAGGAATTGACTATAAAAGCGTTTGACTATTTTTGCAGTTCCGCACCTTGCGATGATACCTCAGATATTGATCAAACAATCGAAAGTGGCTGGGTTGAAAGGGATTTTGTTCGCTCAAATGTTTGTAAATTAAACACGGAATATGAGAAAAACTCACCATATCAGCATTCATTTTGTGAAGGTGGTTGGATCTTCAGCTCTCGTGTGGATGTCGATTTACGTGATAAAGAGAAACGCACTAGTCTGAATAACATCAATAAGCATGTGAACAAAGGTTTTGAAGCTGCTCTTCAGAAAATCAATAGGCATATCCACAGAATCCAAAGTCGTTTGAGATATTTTAATCTGGTCCTCAGTGATTTTGAAGCTACAAAATATAAAATATCACCTCCTTCACATGACATGGAGGAGCTCTTGACGTGCATCACAGTTCAGTATGAAATTGTTATGCCAATATTGTTGAAAGATGTTAACAGGCAAGTAGATTTTAACATTCTATTGTGCCTGCAAGATAAAAAGTTAAAAATAAAACGACAACCCTTTGGGCCACACATACTTTATGAAATAAATCCTGTGAACGAAGTTAGGTTTCTGGACAAGGGATTGAGGGGTCATGTTCTTCTAAACATGAATTGTATTGATACGAGTTACAGCGTAAAAGATTGTCACACAGCTGGGGAATTGATGATTTCATTGGCTTCACAAAGACCAGTAGGGCATGGAGAAATTTTCACTTCGGATGAAGGAAACCCAATAAATAATTTTGAGTGTGAAACTAGTGCGAAGAAAAGGAGAGAAAACAAGGAAAAAAAGAAAAGAAGAAAGGAAAGGAAAAGAATGGAAATCAAAACAATAAAAGATGAAAAGACTATTTCTAACGAAGGAAACTCAATAATAAATTATGAAGCAGGAAGTGTGAAGAAAAGGGAAGTTGACACAATGTTAGGTGAAAACTCTGTTTCAAGATTAGGTAATGCAATATCAAATAATGAGATTGAAAGTTTGAATATAAGGGGGATTGAAACAATGCCAGGTGGAAGATCCACTCCAAAATTAGGCTATCCAGTACCAGATTATGGACCAGGACGTGGTATGTCAAGGGAGGTTGAAACAATGCCAGGTGGAAGATCCACTTCAAAATTAGGCTATCCAGTACCAGATTATGGACCAGGACGTGGTATGTCAAAGGGGGCTAAAACAATGCCAGGTGGAAGATCCACTTCAAAATTAGGCTATCCAGTACCAGATTATGGACCAGGAAGTGGTATGTCAAGGGAGTTTGAAACAATGCCAGGTGGAAGATCCACTTCAAAATTAGGCTATCCAGTACCAGATTATGGACCAGGACGTGGTATGTCAAGGGAGGTTGAAACAATGCCAGGTGGAAGATCCACTCCAAAATTAGGCTATCCAGTACCAGATTATGGACCAGGACGTGGTATGTCAAGGGAGGTTGAAACAATGCCAGGTGGAAGATCCACTTCAAAATTAGGCTATCCAGTACCAGATTATGGACCAGGACGTGGTATGTCAAGGGGGGCTAAAACAATGCCAGGTGGAAGATCCACTTCAAAATTAGGCTATCCAGTACCAGATTATGGACCAGGAAGTGGTATGTCAAGGGAGGTTGAAACAATGCCAGGTGGAAGATCCACTCCAAAATTAGGCTATCCAGTACCAGATTATGGACCAGGAAGTGGTATGACATGGGAGGTTGAAACAATGCCAGGTAGAAGATCCACTTCAAAATTAGGCTATCCAGTACCAGATTATGGACTAGGAAGTGGTATGTCAAGGGAGGTTGAAACAATGCCAGGTGGAAGATCCACTTCAAAATTAGGCTATCCAGTACCAGATTATGAACCAGGAAGTGGAATGTCAAGGGAGTTTGAAACAATGCCAGGTGGAAGATATACTTCAAAATTAGGCTATCCAGTACCAGATTATGGACCAGGACGTGGTATGTCAAGGGAGGTTGAAACAATGCCAGGTGGAAGATGTACTTCAAAATTAGGCTATCCAGTACCAGATTATGGACCAGGAAGTGGTATGTCAAGAGAGGTTGAAACAATGCCAGGTGGAAGATATACTTCAAAATTAGGCTATCCAGTACCAGATTATGGACCAGGAAGTGATATGTCAAGAGAGGTTGAAACAATGCCAGGTGGAAGATCCACTTCAAAATTAGGCTATCCAGTACCAGAATATGGACCAGGAAGTGGCATGTCAAGGGAGGCTGAAACAATGCCAGGTGGAAGATATATTTCTAAGTTAGGCTATCCAGTACAAAATTATGAATTGGGAAGTGGAGAATTGAATAAAGTTGGAGGTCCAGTACCATCATGTTTGACTGGAATCTCTTATGATAATTGTGATTTTCTTGTTGTAGGAGACTCTTTATTCAAATACATAAGTGACTATATTAAATTAAATAAGTGTATTTATGGGATTTTCCCTCATTTGAAAATTGATAAATTTTCGCAGAAAATAAACTCATTACTTGTTAACTGTCATGGTATAAAATGTTTAGTAATGTTTTTTGGCAATGACATTGTTAAAACTAGTGTGTCGGAGCAAGAGATAGCTCATTGTATTGTGAATGTGGTTAAAAGTGTACAAGTTACAAGTATAAATATGAGAGTCATCGTGTGTAGCCTGATTTTGCCAAGACATATCGATGCACAGATATGGGGAAGAAAAATATTTAACATGAACAGAATCCTTCTAGAGCACTGCGAGCAGGAAAGCTGGGTGAACATAGATACCAACAGAATTATTTGTCCTCAAGATTTTGGAAAGGATGGAATCCATTTTAATCGAAACGGTTATTACAAACTGGGCAGTTGTATCACAGAAGAATGTAAAAAACTAACCATGGTTCGATTTTAAAGAAAAAGTAGATGAAGTTAGCAAAACTTGTAATGTAAAATGCTCTTAAAGTCGACTGACCGGTTTATCGACAACTACTCCTTCATTCTTATATATATTTGACCAATAGAAAATATCATTAATCATTAGAGAACATATGTGAAAACCTATATTTAAGTTGTCATAATTTATTTAATAATAACTAACTTGTATATAAAACAGGAAGCCTATTTGAATGGTATTTTATTAACTAGAATTTAACTTGTACAAGTACTTGTGCTATATCCATATCTCTAATAAGAGTTTTTAAGCTCTGTATTTTGTTTATAATGATGTAAATAATACAGTGTATGGTAGTTGATTTTGATAATGTATTTTTTTAAACCATTTGTATATTTTTGATGATATTTTACATTTTCTAAGTCTGAATAAATAGTTAAATTGTGAAACTAATGATTCAAATAAAAAAAATTCCTTTAGTCTTCTAGAATACTTTGAATAGTGGACAGTTTCAGGTTTACTATATGTAAGAACTAACGGACAAAATCATAATACTTTAAACATTGAATGCTGATAAATATATATTTGTCCAAGCCCTATGGTCATATATATTTTAGAAATTATTTGTTTTACAAATGCTCTAATATATTTTCAAGGCACAAATTTTAATTATTGATTTTTTAACTAGGCATTTTTGTAATAAAAAAATTGACGCATAAGTGTGTCGTCAGCACATATCAACTTTGTAAGCAGTGTGGTCAAGAAGCGTTTTACACATCAACACAATTTTATGGTGTAATACCACATATCTGTGTCAACCATATACCATATATGTATATATATATTATACACCATATATATGTGTCTACATATATATTTTAGAGCTATCACTGTCTCCAGTGCTATATTTATCAGAGTCTAGCTCATAATTATCAGTCTACATGTCTATTTCATTTATTGTTAATTTGTCAGGGTTACGAAATTCATTCAGGTTTTTTTAATCAATTAAAAAACTATCAAACCCTGAAATCATGAACAAAGCTTATTTCTTGTTTTTAGAAACACTGCAGACAACATTCACGGTCAAACATAACCTTCAAATAGACGGGTGGCTAAAAAAAATCAACACAAATGGCTGTGCACGCAGGAACGCACTTGTATGTCATCCTCTTACCTCATGAGCATAAAGTGCCACGTTAACACCTACCGAAACCCTCAGTCTGAGAGACCCCTATACCAGTTTTTAACCAATATGGTTACAATTATGAACTTATAAATTTTAAAATGAATTAAAATATAAAATCAAAACTACACATAAAAACGATTCATTTGACACCTTTATCATTAAAATCTGAATTGTATTATCACTTTGTCGGAGAAGTTTCATGCCCAAAAAACAGCCTACATGTATTATTAGCGAACCACCCATAGAGAAGAAGCTATTACCGTAGGACACATGGGAAGACTTGAGCCCAGGACCATGTTATTTTTTCATTTCCATTTGTGTCTGTGAACACGGTAACTTTCGTAAAAATGGTCTGATCGAAACCAAATTTGGTAGAGACGTGTACTACTACTTGGACGAGTTCGTAATCCAGACATATCGGTTAATCAGAACAGGTAGTTTGGATGGGGTGTTGTCCCCCAAAAATGGGTTTTTGTGAGCTCAAAAAACTACACAATTGAGAATTTTAAAGTTTTGCTCTATCTCCAACGATTACCGGGATACTAAACACAGTAAGTTGTATTTTTGGACTCCAATGTTAATCTTACTCTAGCTTTATGTGGTTGAGATCCATCCATTCATCCTTAAAAACATAGTTGAAATGCCATAGTTGTTCATGGCAGCTGCTAACCTATATACCCTTTTCCCACGTTGATAGTATAGAGAATAGGAAAACTCCTTATTTACTACAGATATTGATCAAACCTGCTATATTATTATTGGTTTTGGAAAGTCACTGAGTATGCAGGTATGCTGCGATGGGGCATATTAGTATAGTAAACAGATTAATATAAATTTAAAGAATATACATTAGACGACAGTTTTTGTTTATTAATTGAATACAAAGTTTTGCATATTAACTATGCTTTAAATATTTTCTTGAACTTTGATGGCAGTTTTCTAATTTGCTATTTCGGGTAATTTACTATAAAATTTTATTCCTCCATATTGCGGTTTTTCTATAATAACATTTTTCTTAGTTTTCTTTTCAACAAACTTACCAGGTGAGTTTTACATAGATTAAGTAAATAAAAAAGAAAAACTTTGCTGCTACCAATAATTTTGTTTCCAACTTGTCTTTAAATTCTATGTTTTTCGTTTACTAAACATTATGGCATTGAAAAACATATTAATTCGCACAATGCCAAAATCACCACTAATACTTCAATAATTGTGTACCAGTCTTAAACAAATAATTATCATTTTTACCTCTTTAAAGTTTTTCTTTGACAATTTATTCTACCAAGTAAATATTTCACTATATTATAAACTTGCAATGTTAAAACTGTTAAATTTGTGACTTTGTGTGAAGTTACCCATTCAGCCGCAAAAGTTGTAAGTAAAGATTTTAAGTAGATGAGAATAGCCAGGGCCTGAATGAAACTTGAAGACTCCAAGAATTAAGTGGAGGTCAGTTTAATCCTGAACCTTGAAATAATGTTTTGGGTTGATATTGGGCTCAGTTGCTTTTATGCATAGACCACTATTGAAGACACTTCAGTTTAAAATAGGAAAAATGACAAAACACTCTCAATTGTTTTTATAAAATAACTTTATGTTTACAGTCTATAACTCAAAAATAAAACACACTATGGGACAGTTATACATTACTTACTACTTTATAGACATTTATTATAATCATTTGCAGAACCAAAATGGATACACTAAACACTGTGGCAAGTAACAGCGATGTTAAAAACTGAAGATGCCTCGAGGTGGTGTCGAAAGTTTCCCTAACGGGAGTAGTATAAAATATCATGTCAGCTTCGAAAGGTGAATTTCCAGGAATAATCTTGAAATTTATTACGAAAAGCAGAAAAATTGTAAACATGATAATTATGATTGAGACAGCAAATAATAATTTTCTTATTTTAAAGAGAGTGTAACAAGCCGCTTTACAGGTAAACACGAGTGGTTGGAATTTCAATAGCCGGAAAGGAGCAACGCATAAAACTAAACTCCAAACTATCTGTGCGGTTTTTTGATACCAAACAATGTCGGAGAAGTAAAAGAAACCACTGCTTCCGGCTTCTTGGAAGATATCTAGTGATGTCAAAGCTCGGGTAGTTTTGAAAATGTGAAATATCACAGCAGCGTCAAGCAGTCCGACAAATACTACATCGTAGCACCCCCAAAAACACGACATTGTAGTCGCCATCCCCCGTCTGTTGATTACGAGGAATAAGTTGGTGTTGAAAAAAACTAAACCTATTGAATAAAGTAATATCCAAAATAAATTGGGCTCTAAATGCACAGATATCACCTGAAACAAAAAAAAACACTTATTCAAAACAATGCTTTTAAAAATATAAACCTATAAATTATTTTGACATGGATATGCCTTAGTTTTGGGGGGTGGCAGCTAGTGGGACCAAAATTTGAAATAGTAATGTAATTTGTTTAGTTGAGTTATAGTTTGGTTATAAGAACAGCTGTTTAGATGAACTGAAAACATTCCTTTGAAACATATTCATGATCTAACCCACTTCCAACAAGGAATTGAATACAATCTTTTTTATAGACTCCAGACATGTAGACAATAGATTCCCTTTTTACTGAGATGGTCAGGAGTGCTTCTTGAAAATATGTTAATTAATTGGGTAAGAATGATTTCTCTAAACAAAAATTGCAGGAGTTTTATCTTTGTCCAAAAAAATTATCTCAGTTTAATAGGCTGATAAGATCGGTTTGTTTGTTCAAGGTTTACTATGGACAAATTTTAGTCTAGTGCTTAAAATAGTGAGTTTTATTTGAACAGAGATGTGATAGAGCTAACACAAATGATAAAAATCTCTGGACTAAAACACAAATTGACAAGAAAATACTATAACAGAATCCTATAATTCAGAGGTATATGTTTAAAATTGACTGGGACGGTGGCAACGTCCTGTAATCCAGCTACTTGGAGGTCTCGAATTGGGGATAGTTGTGAGCGATAGTCGGTGGGTGTAGTGTTCTCTTGTATGGATTAACGTCCGCACAATTGAATACTATGTTAATCCCCAAATACCATCCTCATAATTAAAATAGTTCATAATTCAGAGGCCGTGGTTCGGATTCCACGTTAAACTGTGGGTCCCTTAGTTGCCATCGGCTGTTGGGCTATTAATTAACAGTCCTGTCTAAGGAGCATGTCAGCCTTAGTCAGTAACAAGACTACAAGATCGCACCACAGTCATTTGTCATTTATACTTGGCTTAAAATACCTACCTGGGTAGGTCGCCATTTCAAATGGTAATCTGGTAATCGAATTTATCACTAAGCATGTTAAAATTTTGCCTATGATGATGGGTATGAAGTGTGTAGTATTGGGAAAAAATGTAAGTAAGTAAAAACGTAGTACACAGAACAAAGATGTGATGTAGCAATCATATTTATTGGGTTTCCATTGTAACAGGATCACATTCATGTGTGTGGGTGGGATAGTTACTTTAAATAAATACTTGTTATTTTTGTTTGATTGCATTTAATAAATGTAGGAAAGGCCATGTTGTTCCAATCAATTTGTCTATTGAAGGGTTTTAATTAATTACTAGCGTACCTGGCGCACGAAATAGTGCGCTGTCAAGGAGACAATCTGTCCACCAATGCGTGTAGGCTCAAACTTAAGTGTTGCTATTTTTAAAAAATCAAGTCAATTTAATGATGATAAAAATTATTTTATTAATAAACCTTATAAAATTTCTCTATAAACAATATTCCGAGTATAAATATGGTTGTCTCGACGAAATCGGCCTTGGTGTTTTCCACCTTTTATATAGACTTTGAGTCCATAAAAAGATCGGGCTCTACTTGCTGCGACATATACTACTTGCGGCCGTGACCAAACACCGATTCTGGGAGAACTACTCCAACCTTACCCAAATATTGGCCCTGAGATTTGTTAATGGTCATAGCAAAATGCCACAATAATCGGGAACTGTGTGTGCTGGAGACTGAACAGTACCTAACAGGGCATCGCCTTCCAGTCTCCATTATGTCGAAAGTTTGGCTTTTTTTCATAGGTCACCATAATGTGTGTTCTTTGAAAAACTGTTACTTCCGTTGTGTCGAGCTGTAAACATCAACTCACGCAATGTTTGTCTCCGAGTGTTTCTATTTACTCATCAACTGCACAATATATAACTACATTATAATAACTATACTTAGAAATCAAGTTTAGATTTTCCCAACAGATTTTCATTTTTGTTATGTTTTGGTTTTGTGTAAATAAAGACTTTTGTTTTATTGCCAGCTGTACGATGATGTCTTCATTAAACGAAAAAAGAAAGAATCATGTTTAACTGTCAGATTTAATTTGTTAATTTAACGACTTTCTTAAATAAACAGCTGATTTCTCGATCGTCGGTGTTTACTTCTATATTAAGTTTATGGAGAAAATCGCTACTTTGACCCCATTATTTTCCATGTCCACGTTGAATTTTCAAATATTTTTAATTGATGGCAAAACTACATGCTAAGACCTTTATAACGACACCTTGGACATGGTGATTAGTAGCACCACCGCTCCAAAACAATTATCACAAAAATAGGCCTAGTGTATTAAATATATAAGATGTTGCAAGGATTATTGGCTGTGAGACACAATACACTATTAGTTATGGTATAAAAAGGAAACAAATGAAAAGGAGTTATTGAAAGATGTAAATAATACTTCATTTAAAGTCTTAAAAACAGTAGCCATAATATGAGTTAAATTTCATTATCATATATAAAATCTGATAACAGACCTGTATCAATCTGATAAAATCCTTATGTTATCAGACTGTCATGACTTTAGGTGTGCTTTGAGATATACATTCCTTCATGCACTTTTCTGTTTTAACAAATAACAATCCTCCCTTCACATGCCTTGGGAGGAATTTTGTCTTTAAGCTACAATAATTTTTTTGTATTATTTTCCACTGCAATTAACGGTATGTGGTCAGCGTAGCTGTCCCCTGTGTTAGTGTTAGCTTACTCACGGTGGGTGAGTAAACGTCACAGAACTTAAAGAGCACTTCTGTAACCTACAGTTACATGGCTTCAAGCTCAATAGACCGGAACTTTTGGGAAGGGATTAATCTCAGGGTTATTGGTTCTTGCATTGGCATCAATTATCAAATTCTAAATTAATTAGTGGCAGTATATTCTCTCAAAATAAAAAATAATTTAAAGACAGCTATTTGACAGTTGCGGGGTTGACCAGATTTTACCTACAACTGGGCGGGTTGCACATGGCCCGCTATAGCACGCTGCAATACGTACATGTGCGATATTGGTGAACGCTCCACTAGGCAGATGTTCAGTTACGATTGAAACAAAACTGTGCGTGTCTGTGTTGGGATTGTACAGTGACAACTCGATGATAGACGCCCTCATTCTGACGTCCCACCAAGCGAGGTCTATCAGGTCCGCTATCCTGATGTTACACAGGTTCTGGGTATCGTTCAGGTCGACGACGTAGCCTCCAGTGTGGTACTTGATGCCCGACACTCCTGAAAACACGATTAGGCTCGATAACAGACAATAAGTTAATCATCAGTCAAACTGTGTAGCCAAGGCATATCACAATAGTGTTTCCACAATCATTGTGTTAGGATAAAAAAGAATATAGTTTCCCCCATAAAATCAAAGATAGAAGTGCAGCAAACATTTGTATCGGTGCATGAATTTCAAGTTAATTTACAAATCTTCTTATTCTTTCGTACGTTAATTCCGTCACACAGCTAAACCAATTTTCAAATAGAGTTGAGCTGCCCAATGTAATTTTCTCAAGTAATATAGCCATACACTACAACGATCGGGGCTAAAATCATGGATTTTCTTGATCTTACATCATCGTTGAACATCATTGATTCCCAAACTAATTTTATCAAGACCTTTCCACCCACCGTTGTTGACCACCGGCTCACTGTGCTTGAGTAGTTGGTGTGTGGTTTAGATACCCTTCAGTTTTATGATTCAGTCATTGGTTAGTATGTTCCAATTTGTCATTTGGATGTAGGGCACTCTCGTAAAAAGTATTTACAATTAACATGTCATGCTTTAAAACGGATTAATAAAGGTTAAAAACGGAACAGAGTTGTCTGTAAGGAATGTCAGTATTCAAGCGGATGAAGCTAAAAACGTAAATTGAAACTCCTCTTAAACAAATCAAAATACAAAGTAGAGTTCGATATTTTAATTTTGACGTCACTGTAGTGTCAAACTATTTTAGGTTCATTGTCATTTGGTGATAAAATTGTCAATCCCTTCAGATCAACAACACAAAAGTTTGATTGTCGGAAATAATGTAAGACCAACGCTTCCAGATAGTTGAGATGCTCAATAGATTTCCTTCAAACAAAGGAAAACGCTAATTTTTTAGTAAAATATAAATCCTAGTACGTTTCAGAAAAAACTTGTCAATTTTATAAAATTATCACACAAATATTACAAATTAGCTATAAAATCATACCATAAACAGAGTCTCCTTGTCCGATTTTCTGATAGGTCCATGGAGACAAAATAGGTCTATTTATGTCTGCGTTGATCTGTCTCCAACGAAACCCATAGTCCCCGATATCCTCTGTACTAGGTCTCAGGCTGAAGCCACAAACTGCATTGCTCACGTTGAATAAACCAACCCAGGAACAGTTGTCTGTAAGGTTTATATAATTTTGATTTTCAACTAGTCAATATTTATTATCATTTACTGAAGACACCGATCTAACTTTGGGTATACACTAGAATATCCTTTATCCAACCTTGGTCCCATTATTCCTGAGCTCATCAAAAAACAAAAGATTTTTTAGGGAATGCTATCATGCAACATCAAGGGGAAAATGGAACATTCCCCAGTGTGGGACTTGCACACATTAAACCTCCCCACCTCAGGCTGATTCCCGCCTTGGTAGAACCTATTAGGAATTTAGATTCTATTAGAACCTTTATTACGTCAGGGTGGGCATCGTATATGAGGCCAGAAAGGTTAACGTTTCTAATTAACTTTCTCTTTAGGGAAAGACAAATGTGGTCATAACCTATTTTCTTTCAGAGAAACGCCGCCAGTTTTCAGATATCATGAGAGGGACAAGGTTTCTTAGGCGAGACGGGCATTACCTCCAACGTGTGGTGGGCATCAAACTTATTGTATTTTTAGAGACTATTATGTATAAATATTGTTGTTTTTATGTTTCTATTAATATATAGTAAAATTGTGTTACAATACTGAATAACTACTTTTTTTCCTAGGTAATACGTATTATTCGCTCCTTCCGATTTCCGTTTTTTAGACTTTGACAGGACATGGTCATGGTCGGAAATGGGAGGTTCTTCTGTATTTTTATTTCAATACGAGCAGTGATATGATTAAGTGAGTTGCAACACAACTGCCATTGCTAACCATAATGCTTGAATAATGTTTTTATGCTTGAATTGCAAAACAACAAAACAAAAAATATAGTAAACGTTTATGTCCGACCAGCCTCTTTGTTATTGATGTGAAGTTGACTTGTGTTATAGTAACTTTTGACAACTTAAATTAATTCTTTACTATTTCAATTATTAATGTTCCAAATATTTTGGGATGGACAAATTAGTCGGAATTTATAGCTTCATAATTAAAAGAAACTCTTATGATCATTGAACTTTTAGATTAATGGATGTTTACACAAGTTATATGAATTTGTGATTGATACATCGGCCGGTTAGTTGAGATCAATCTGTTACGGGAATGTGAAACATGTGTTTCAAGGATAAATTTGGAGACCTAGCAACATAAAAAATAGGACTGTTCCATACGTTTTAATCTCGCTTCTTAACATTTCATCTGATCTGTAAATATATATTTTTCGCTATAATATCTTATACTTTTCGAGTTGTTTCGCAAAACTTCTGATCTTCCCTGAAAAAAATTAAATCACCCATAGCCATGCTACTGTCAGAGCAGTTAAAAGTCCTTGTCTAGTTACTCTTTAATTATTTGATTCACAGTATTTATATTCTGAAATTTTAATGCTGATTCTGTGAATCAGTACTCAAAATTAGGTAAAACCCAATACCCTAAAAAGGTGTTTATAAACTCATAAAAAAAATGTCAGATAAAATATCAAATCTTAAATGTTATTTGAGAGGATTTTCAGGACACCCTGTGCATAGGGATGTACACCAAAGTCCCAGTAATCCGAACAACCTGATGGGGAAAGAGGTTACTGAGTTTCCATTAAAATCTAGGCAATGTAATCTGAATTATAACACTTTAATCTACAGCAGGGTATCATTAATTAAATAGTAGTAAGTACACAATAACTTACTTTTTGAAACATAACAATTCGGTTATCGTCTTTTGACATAATAGAGCTGCTGCGTTTTGCCCACATAAATCCTGACTAAGTCACGTCAGCCACATGCAAAAGATTTCTTTTTAGGTATATGTTTATTGTGTGTTTTGTGTGGTATTTATTTTAGCACAAGATAACACAATCCATCCGACCATGTCAGTCATGGATGAAGACACCAAGTATCCAAGTAAGTATCTAATGACAAACGTTCCTGCAGGAACACTTCATGTAGTTCAGGTAAAAGATGTAGTGGACAAACCTATATGTGAAAGACATAAGTTAATTCTTCTAAATACTGTACACAGTTTGGGTCTAAAATAATGAATATTATTATTACTGAACTTTTAATGCAATTTTACATAATTCGGATAGTTCGAACAACTCAGTAATCCCAACAAGGTTCGGTCCCAATTACTTCGGATTACGAAACTCTGGTATATATCTCATTGGTAATAAACAATTAAAAAATGCCATCCAAACTTTTGTCCATACCAGCTTTGATTCTAAGCTGTCTCATCCGAGGGATCCCCACCATTCGGTGCACATTGTCATCGAACCATCCCTTCTCTGACGATGACTCTTCTGGAAAATAAAACTTTGTTTAACCCACAGATGGTCGAGGCGTGAGCGCAGCGTCACACTTAATTTAAGTTTCTACAAAACATGGAATTTGTAATATATTGGCCTGAAACTCAAAGTACCTGTTGGGATGTCAGTAGTCTGAAGGATATGGGTGAAGGGGAATAGTTAGAACATCTGCTACATTAAAACAGGTAAATAATACCCCCGTTGCAGCAAACCCGTGTATTCAGCAAATTTCCAAATCAATAATATAGTAATAATAATAATGTATGATAAGTTTTATAAAAATCTGTCCATAAACATGAGAATTATTTGCCTATTCTCCATAAGATTAACATGGGAAAGACTGTGCAGGTTTGCTGCTGTGAGGAACACTGAAAGTAGGCATTTCTACCATAAAAAATTTTTATTTTTAACATTTGTACCAACTTTGATCAACATCTGTCCATAAATAAAGTTATTTTATTTATATATATATATATATATATAAATTTTAACGACTATTGTTTTTTGGTCTCTGGGCATCTAACAAAGAAAAAATAACATGGTCCCGGGCTTAAGTCTCGCCATGAGACCTACGGTAATAGCTTCTTCCCTATGGGAAATTTGCTAAAAATGTTATATAAGTCGCAAGGTTAACATTGATATCTTAGACCATTTAAATTATATCCAGGTGTGTCAGGAATAAAATTCACTCCTATGGGTATGTGACTGTGAACACAATAACTCTCGAAAAAAGGTCCGATTGAGATCAAATTTGTTAGAGATGTGCATTCTTACAATTACTCGTACGAGTTTGTAATCCAGATATATCGGTAGATTGGAACAGGTAGTTTTGGGGGGGGGGGTTTTACCCAAAAATGGGGTTTATGCATTTTTCATGTGTCAAATCCAAACTCAAGTGTTTTTTTTTAATTGTTTCCATCGTATAACATCCTTTCTTTGGGGTGTTGAATTCTATGAATAGAAATAAAATTCAAAATATTTTTTGGTATCACCTGGTACGGTACTTACCTGTGGATGTAAGATTTACTCTTTTATTGTACCACCTTCCTTTGTATAAGGCACGGAACAATTTACTGATCAGGTAGTCTGTGAGTCTGGAAAATTTTATTTTGAATTGTAAATACTTTTTTAGTTGGATTAACAAAATTACTGAAATAACTTGCTGCAAAACTTATCAACTTAAAACTATGGAGAGATGGAGTGCACAAAGTTAATTATATCTTTAAGCTTTACATTGGTAAAGAGTTTGTTTATTACTCGGAGCCAGATGACCCCACTGCCCTTGTTCTGCAATTAATAACAAATCATTTAAAACAAATTTCATTAAAATTGGTCAAATCCGATATGTTTTATCCAAGCTCTGATCTGGATTGGTATGTAGGCCTTAGACACAATAGAGGTCTTTTTAGATTAGATTATTGAAATAGCGACCATACCAAAAGGTAGGTATTTTAAGCCAAGTATGAATGAGGATTGAGTGTAAGATGATTTTGGCGCGATCTTGTAGTCTTGTTACTGTCTAAGGCTGACATGTTCCTTAGACAGGACTGTTTATTAATAGCCCACCAGCTATGGTAACAACTAAGGGACTTACAGTTTAACGTGGAATCAGAACCAAAGCCTCTGAATTACAAATTGGTATAATTACGAGAATGGTCTTTGTGTAGTATTCAATCGTGCGGACGTTAATCCACACAAGAGAACACTACATCCACCGACCATCGCTTACAAATATCCACAACTTGTGCCCTCCAAGTAGCTGGATTACAGGACAACACCACTGTCCCAGTCCGTAATTACGTTATCCTTCATGTAGCTAACTGTAATGTAATGTAGCTACTGTCAGTGTGTAGTTACTAACTATATAATGTAACTGCAATGTACCTAACTATCAATTGAATGTGTGGAAAGCTTTAAATACTTAGTTTTAACTGTAAATAGTTTAAATGTAGAAGATACAGAAACACTAAGTAAGTTAGCAAATGTCAACAAATGATTAGGTGCCTGTACAAAGCTCCTTTCATCAAGACTTCTATTAACTTGTATGAAATTAAGAATTAAGAAGACCAGTATTGTTATATGGTAGCGAGACGTGGGTTCAATCCAAGAAAATGGACGCTTAAATGTATTCGAAAATCAAGTCCTACGCAAAATATTCGATCCAGTACATGACGAAAGAGATTGGCTGATCAGTAAAAACAGAGAGTTACGAGCCTTATATCAGAAACCTGATGTAATAGCTGTGATAAAAGGGAAAAGACTAAATTGGCTGGGACATGTACATCGAAGGGAAGAAGGTACAAGACTGATGGATATATGCACAGCTTTACCAGCTGGAAAACGTTCACTGATGGAAAAATCTGGGAGAAGGAAAATAGATAGGACAGAGATAAGAAGAGAGAGGGGGAAAGGAAGATGATGAGAGAGAAGGAAAAGAATGGGGAGGTAGAAGAGGAGGAAAGAATGTTAGAAGGGGAGAAATATGAGAGAGAGAAAAGAGAAAAAAATGGAGAGGGGAGGTGGAGAGAAGAAAAGATGAGAAGAAGAAAAGTCCCGGTAAAGAAAAAAAAAGAAAAAAAAAAAAAAAACACAAAAAAAACAAAAATTAAAGAAAGAAAAAAAAAAAAAAACAGAAAGGAAAAAATGTAAAAAAAGAAAGGATAAAAGGGAGTGTGAGAGGAGAAAAAAAAGAAAATAAAAAATCAAAAAAAAGAAAAAGAAAAAATGAAAAGAGAGAAATAGCAAAAGGTAAAAAAAAGAAAGACCTCAAAAAAATAAAGAATAAAGAGAAAAATGAATTGAGAAAAATGATGAAAATCAAAGAACAAAAAAAAAAAAAGGAGAAAAAAAAAATATTGAATAACAAAATAAAGAAATGGAGAGAAAAAGTGAGAAATAAAAAGAAAAATAAATAAAAAGCAAAAAAAATTAAGCAAATGAAATATGAAATAAAACAAAAGGGAAGAAAAGGAAAGAATAAAAAATAGAAGACACTAAAAAAGTAAAGTAAAAAAAAGTTCCCAAAATTGGTGGAAAATTGATCTATTATTTAGAGATAACAGCAGAGAGAGAGAGAGAGAGATAGAGAGAGGGGGGCATGGAAGACGCTGATCTACGAGGCGAAGAATCGACTAAGATTTGTAGTGCCTCACCAGTAAGTTAGTAAGCGGTCCTTCATTCCCGGCCTTATGAATTTCTTCTCCCTGTTAGCTTTTCAATATCACACTCAACACTGTCTACCTTCTAATCATTAAAAATTTAACATCTAATATAAATATTTTTTACACAGTACTTTTTCACATTGGTGACATCATCCAAAGGAACAGCTAAGGGTCCATGGCTTACAGACAGGCTGAGGGCGATGTGAGAGGAGATGTAAAAGCTCTTCCCTTGCCACAGGTCTCCGCTCAAATTCATGACGATCAGAAACAGAAAAACGGAAGCGAAAAACTCTACACGGTCTATGAATCTCATTCGTTTTAGGACACGTTTGCGACTCTCCTGCAACATTTTGAGATCAGACACATCAATTAAAAAAAATATATATCTGAGAAACATGAATTGAATTAAAATGTTTTCATGAATACCTAATTTAAAACAAGTATTTTTATTAGTTTATAATTCTTTTGTTGACTTTTAATATGATTAATATATTCATCCGAAAATTTAATATATTATATGATATTGCACATAACTACATTAACAGTTTCGGTATTAGCTGATTAAATTAAATCGTCTCATTTATCACACTTGACTGGTTAATTAAGCCAAATAAAGTCTGTGATGAATTTTTATCAAACAAAATGTGGTACTAAATTAAGTTAATTTTATTATTGAATAAATTAATATTCACTAGAACAATAACTAATATGTGTGCAAAGTGTAAAATTTAATAAATATCTGTTCCCTTTCTCGGTGGAAAATCAATCTTTTCTAAATTTTCTGAGAAATCGAAAATTAGTGAATGTATAACCTGTTTACAAAGCATGCTCTTACCTCAATCTTTTGATATGACATCGGTTTGTAAATCGCCGAAGCTCTCAACTTCAGCAAATTGTTCAAATATTTCTCATTCCCAATCAAAGCCACTCTAACAGATTCCTGGGATTCGTATTCATAGGTAGTCACGTTATATATCTCCTAAAAATATTTCAGAACTGACCTGCTATTGTTAAAGCTAATGAAGATTTCTCAAAGTATTTTTTATTTTTTTAAATAGCAAGACCGGTGAATTGAAGATAAACAGTTGAGAGGAGGTGGAATTGGAAATATTGCTGATTACGGAATATTCAAGTCAGGTTGAATTTGTTAGGGGTTTTTGAGCAATAATTGATTCCTCTACTCAAATAATTTAAGAACCTCCCTACTTTGTGGCAGATAATAAATAACATTTTTATAAATGTTTTTGATACATTAGGACTCCTCATATCTATCCAACTCAGGAGGAGTCCTTGGTAGGATTTGGCAGGATAAACCAATCTATTAAAAGAAAACGATAATTCCTACCTAATAATAATTTTATGCAGTTGATGAGCATAGTTGTAATCATCGTTTAAGTCTCTTGTGAATTTTTTTGGAAAATGTATTAAAAGTAAAAGCTTGTTAACTACAGTAATTTCAGTACAATAACATGATAAAAGTAAAAAGTAAAGTTCCGTGTAACCTTCTGGCCAAGGTCTAACGTTAGAGTTTTCAGGTCGCACTTCTGCCTCTAACGACTACTTATGTAGCCGGGACCAACGGCTTAACGCGCCTTCCGAAGTACGGTGGCAGTCTGAGAAATTAAATTTCATGTGTCATGACCGGGAATTGAACCCAGATTTTTTGGGTGATAGGCCAGTACTCTACCCACTCAACTATGACTGCCGACAAAGTAAAGTTTCATGTAACCTTCTAAGAATTTTAATTTCTTAGACTGCCATCGTGCTTCGGAAGGCACGTCAAGCCGTTGGTCCCGGCTACTTAAGTAGTCGTTAGTTAGAGGCAGTAGTGCGACCTGAAAACTCTAACATTAGACCTTGGCCAGAAGGTTACACGGAACATGATAATATTGTGAATTAAAATACTGTACTATAATCAATGTAAATAAAAATGAAGTCGTTAATTACTCTAAATAGGAATTGAAGATTAAAATGAAACTCCGGCATAGATGATGAAAAAATAGTTACTTTTTTTAAAACCACACTTTGATAATCAGCCAACTGACTGAAAGTAAACAGTGAGAGCTCTCAGGTCGCAGAAGCTAGCGTGTCCTTTGCGTGTTCGTAAGTTGTGGGGAATACATTTTGATGTCTCTTTTTGGAAACGACCGGAGTACAGTAGCACCCCTCATGTACAGCCACCTCGGGACCGTGCCCTTTGCCGGATGACGATTTGGCCATATAAACAAACCTATTTTTAAACTTGACGAAAAAATCAATAATTCAGTGTAAATCAAGGAGGCAATGAACTGTCTTGACAGTGGGCTGAAGTGAACAAGTAAATTTTACCCTAAAATAGCCCAGTGTTTATGAGGAAAGAACTTTTATGAGCAAAGAATAAAGGATCTTGATTATTTTGATGGAAAAAATCTTTGCCGTAGTTGAAAGCAAAAAATACAGACGCTATTTCTCAATGAGCTAAAAAATGAATGTTGATAACCAACAGATTAACGCAATCTCTGATCACATGACTAGAGATATGCCTTTACTAAAACCTTGTAGGATAACCTCTTTAGATTTTAGTTTTTGGTGAAATATGGCTTTAAAACTAGAACAGTAGCTCAATTGAGTCTTAATCTCAGTAAGAACGGTCGAGTAGCGGAAGCTAATGCGTACTTTACGCATCCGTAAGCTGTGGGAAATACATTTTGATATCTTCTAGGAAGTGACTGGATATTTCGAGGAGCAGGAAAACCAAGGCCGGTTATGAGAGGTTCTATTGTACCGAGAAAACCGAAGCTAGATATGGGGAGTTTTACTGAAACAGGAAACTGTTTCAAATGTTTAGAAACTAATGCATTGTATCGTACGACTTTAAGAATGTCTTTACCCCGAACATTGACAAGATCGTCGAGATGATCATGATTTTTATGGGGGAGTTGATGAAAACGTTCCAAGTGACGCTGGAGACAGCAGAGGTTATCCACAGTTCACTCTCGACCTTGCCCATCTTGAGTCCGTAGAGAATGGTGAGGTAGCCACCACCAAAGATGACTACCTGAGAGATTGCCCTGCAAATAGAATTAAACGAATACTATTAGATAATAACACAACTTAGCAAATGTGAAACATATTAAGGAGGTGCGAGTGGTGTTAGGGACAAAATCCTCTAAGTCGGTTACGCATATGTGATTGTTGTAACGAGCCGTTTTATTTGAGGTGTAATAATAACATGATTCTGTCGTCGCTGTGGTAGGCAGCGGCACCCGACTTATCAGGATTGATAAGCTTGGGTTGACTGACCTTGCCAGGGGCAGCGGACGGGACAATCGAGCTTCAGTCGTGTATCGGGTGAAAGTAAAAGTGTCCTGTGAGTTAAAGTTATAAAAGTTGGGTGAGTTATAAGAGATGGGTCAATTTCTAAATTAATAAAGTAAGTTATTTGTCAAATTGCTGATCAGCCTGGGAACTTCCTGTTGACAGGCCGCTACAGCCACCCCTGTGTGAGTACGTTCCTGCATTACTGGCCAAAAGTGATGTGTTTTCTCAAGTTAATATTACCTCAGGTCTGGCAATGATGAAGTGGCTCTGATTTTGGATTTTTTATTTTGTTCAAATCATTTGCCTGAGTCAGACCCAAATTTATTGCGGATTTGTGCAGCCCCTGTAACTGCTAAAACGTACTCTGGGTAATCTCTGCCTTTGTAGGTTGAGCCGTCCGTGGTAAAAATTGATTCTTATACCAATATTTTTACACACGGGGAAAATATGTCATAATTTCATGCAAGCTTCCTGTGTTACCTGATAAAAGATAACAATTCGGTTTATTTACATTTTTAGACCTCCAAAATTACATTTTTCATAACATGGGGTAAAAAAAGTGGTTTTAAAAAACTATTTTCTATAGTATAGGTACAAACATTTTTCTTCTTATTTCAAAATTCCACATAGGTTACGTGAAAAAGATATGTTATTTATCGATATTCCTAAAATTTTAGCTCAAAATGAAAAAACGCCTGAAAAACGTATGCATGAAAAACACCAAATTTCCAACTAACATTCCCAATTTTAACAGTTTTCACTATAAACTTGAACGAAAGACTATGATCCCGTTCAAAATGACACAAAGTACAAGAGTTTCAGATAGAAAAAATTATTGGTGACTGTTTTTTGAGTTTAACATTATTGTTTTTATAGGGAGTGATTATATCAGGTACTGGAGACTTAAGGCGGTGCGAGTGGTGTTAGGGACAAAGGAAACCCACTAGGTTGGTGCTAATGTCGCTTAATCGTCACACACAATGACATGTGATTGTTTCATGCTAGTTTCCTGAGTGACCTGTTTAAGATAAAAATTCTGTTTTTTTTACTTTGCTAAACATTTTTAGACCTTCAAAGGTCTAACTCCTACATTCATCCCTCATTCATACTTAGCTTAAAATACCTACCTGGGTAGGTCACCATTTCAGTTAAAAGTATTAAAGTACAAAGTGACATTTTATAAGATTATAACATAAAAAATGTTGCTTTGAAAATTTGTTTTCTGTAGTATATGAATTTTTGTTGTATTTTTCTAAAATTTACGAGATTTATATATGAGCTAACAATCAGTTTGATAATGTACTATTGAAGTAACATTTTTAAGGGTTTCTTTAGCATTCATAATACCTCAATAAACGGTACCAGTGAACTGACACATACTTTCTCCCTTAAGTAAGTTCAAGAAAGACAATCTATAATAAAACTATCATGTTCTCCAAAGTTCATCTAAATAAATATCATTTAATAATTTATTGTTTCAAAAATAATCATCCCATTTCTGAAAATAAAAACAAGAGAGACAAAGTTAAATTAATTGTTCGAATTGTATGGGGGGAAAACCCCCCCCCCCCCCCCGGTAATACCAAGCTTTTTTGAGTTGGTTCTGTTGGGTGATTTGACCTTACACTTCATACCAAGTTTCATGGAAAACGGTTAAAAAATAAGGAAGAAATTGATATTTTAATATTCTCCATAAGAATAACATTGGACGCTTTCAGACAACGTACTGTGTTTATCATGGACAGTAAATTTAACTTTTCTCTGGAACCGTTAGTCGTAGACAAATAATTCAAAATACTAATTTGTTTAGTTTTTTAAGCAGGTTTTAATGGTGACAGTCAAATTATACTTTACTTTTATTGTTTTCGCTGAAAATTTAAAAATTTGATTTTTCTGACATTTAAAAGCCCATAACTTTTGAACCGTCATTTTTACAGACATGCGGGTGGTGTCAAATTATTTAGTACTCTGTGCACTATAAACTATAAAATTATAATCAAAATCGTTAGAGCCGTTTTTGAGAAATTTGGATTTTTCACGTTTTTTAAGGGTTTTTAGGGGTGAACTACCCTTAAAAATCAAAAATTCAAAAAAATGAAAAAAACGCCTGGAGATACCGTGAATATATACATACATGCCAAATTTCATCTAAATCGGACCAACGGGGTAGGCTGTGGCACTGTACACATCCAGACACACACACACACACACACACACACACACACACACACACACACACACACACACACACACGGACGGACAGACATCACGTCCAAACCCACTTTTTTGGATTCAGGGGACCCCAAAACGGATATATCCACCCTCAACTCAAATTCGAAAATTTTGACGAAAACAATACTTTCTCCATATACTACGTATAAGGGGAGAAAGTAAAAAAGGAAATTGTAAGGAAATTGTATTTGTAAGGAAATTGTAATTGTGAAAGGAGGGCGCATTTCTGTGGGAAAAGAATTTAGAAGAAAGATACGTGTAAGTACAGAATGTTCTCAAATACATGAACAAGTATCGGAAGCTAATTTCTCTCAGATTAATTAATGAAAAAAAATCTTTTTAGAAAAAAAGCCCTTCACGAACTATGCTAGGCTTTTTCCATTTGTCTGTGTGTTTATGTTTTGAAAAATCCTCTATAAATCGTTTAATTGAACTGATAGAATAAATATAAATTACCTCCTTTTAAATTGACTTCTTTAGTTAATGCGGTAAAACTTTCGACATCTGATATCGAGCTTCCTGATCGTTTGATATCATTATCATCAACTGTGATTCTTTGGCTTTTCCTGTAAAACAATGGAACTGATAAAAATTATGTTTAGAGTGTTTGATTTCTAAAATAACGATATCCATACAGAAGTCTTCTGTTTTGAGTAGGTATTTCAGAAGTTTACAGAAACTATTCAACATGAACTGATGAGTTTTGTCACAAATTAAAGCTTGAAATTTTCCAAATCTGGAACTCTCTAGGCACTACCTCCATGGACTCTAAAACTTTGAAACATATTTGAGAGTCGGTACCTGTCAGGTTTCTGATTTTATGTTCTAAATAATTCCATCACGTATTTGTTTAATTCACTTAAACTTTTCAATTATGTAAACAATTGGAGTCGTTCACATTTTGAACAGAATGTTTATATTTTGGCTCCCTATCCGTAACTGTACCATAAAAAGAAAAAAAAGGAAATACCCCTGCAGGAATTTGCTAAACATGATGTGAAAGACTAACTATTCTTATACATTATGAATTGTATTAGAATAATTGATTCTTATACATAGAATCTATTATTCTAATCAGTTGATGTTAGGTTTAGTAGTGTGTCTCTGTGGGGTGAAATTATAGATAGATAGGTTTAGATAATTTTATATTCAATACAAATGAATTTTTTCCTCTTAAATTTTTTATCAATTGATTATTTTTCATTTTGTTTATATTTTTTCTCATTCTTGATAAGAGATATTAGTCGTTAGATTCTGAAGGATTCGGATGCCCCAGAAAGTTTGACTAGGACATAGTTATTATTTTTGTTCGGTGAGCAAACGAGTCTTATTGTTGCAAAAAAAAGCGGTTAGGCTAATAACATCAGCGGGGAAAATTGACCACTGTAAGCCTATTTTTGTAAACCTGCGAGTAGCCACTGTTTTTAGTCAGTATGCAATGGACTCACTCTTCTACATCAGAGAAAATCGGGGCAGTTTCGAACAAAGAAGCGCCACGCATTCACACGGAACTAGAAGAGCGAACGACCTTGATATACCAAGATGTAGGCTCACTAAGACCCTAAATAGTTTTCCGACACAAGCAATTAAATTTTTCAATGCCCTACCCGTCAAGATCCGACAGTCTGGCGTGGGTGAATTCAAGAGGAAGGTGAAGAGTGTACTTGTGGCGAACCCTCTCTACAACCTCGAGGAGTTTTTTGAAATATCATGGGATTGAACATCCACCGCCAATATTATAGACTTTATGTAGTGTGTTTTTTAAATGTTTATCAAGATTTGACGCAGTCAATCCGGGTCCAACCGGTCATAGACGAAGGAGCGGTAATAAGGTTAGTCTACCTTAAGAGAGTTCATATTTCAAGTCCTCCCAGACAAGAAAAGACTCTTCTATCCCAGAGAGCCTTTATATTTTAAATTGATGTTATAGTTTTAAGTTACTTAAATGGTGACCTACCCAGGAAAGTATGTTAAGCTAAGTATGAATGAGAAATGAGTGTAAGATGATTGTGCTGCAAGCTTGTAGTCTTGTTACTGACTAAGGCTGGTATGTTCGTTAATTAATAACCCAACAGTCAATGGCATATCTAAGAGACCTACAGTTTACGTGGAGTCCGAACTACTGCCTATGAATTACGAACTGGTCTATTTATGAGGATGGTCTTTGCGAATTAACGTAGTATTCAATAGTTTGGATGTTATTCCACACATGAGAATACCACACCCTCTGACCATCGCTCAGACATATCCTGAATTCATGACCTCCAATTAGCTGGATTACAGGACAAGCCACGGTCCCAGTCCTTTTATGCAAACCAGGACGTTGGGACAATGTTAATAACCAGCAAATCCTTAGAGCACCTCCTACAGGGCGGCCCTCCCAGGCGGACAGAAAGGACGAGATACACCACTTCCCCAGGATTCTGGTCAGACAAGATGTTCAGGCTCAGCCAAGCCCTCAGGAGAGACAAGAAGGAGATTACAGTGAAGCCTGTCTTAGTAAAATATAATAGCCAAAGTTCATTCCCACCTAAAGCAAAAGACCACCGGCAAGGTAGCTAGTGCTGAGATGATGGCACTTTCCAAAGCAACGATGAAAACTCGTAGTTTGAGTTTGAACTGGGGATCATCAGTTTCGACCCCACCTGTAAATGGGCAAGAAAATAAGTGACAGATTTGTAAGTTTAGTACTAACACATTACCAATACTAGTAGACCTCCGCTAAGACTTACTAAGTACAGTATGTAAAATTTAATTTGTGGTCTATAGTAACATTAGTAGTGCTGTTATTTTTTTGAACCTGTAAATTAGATAGTTTTTGGAAAAATTTTAAAATTTAAACTTGATGTACAATTTCTTATTAATTTTTAACATTAATCATATTATAAGTTTCTTTTCTTTTTACCTTTTGTTTCAGACATGTTGGCAGATCTAATTGAAGTCACACTACTAGCGCCCCTAGCGAGCACACATGTGGGTGGAGTGGGGGGGGCAATAGTACTCAATCTCCGTTCTGAACACATGCTATCTTGTGTCGCTCCACTAGCTCAGAGGCGGGGTGTTGTTGTTATTTGTTGCGTTATCAATATAGTTCTTGTATTGTGCATAATAGATAAAGTGTAATAGTATTGACAACTAGATATCATTATTGTCCAGTCTAATACTATAATACCAGCAAGGCTTATATGTAATATAAATATATATTTTTTTGCAGAAGTATCTCGATAATGGCTCTAACAAATTTCTTTGAAGTTTGGAAATAACTAATTTCCGAGTAGAAAATAAGTTGTAGATAGGTCTAATGACCAGGAAAATCCCGGTTTTCTTGTAATATTAAGTTTAAAATCTAAAAAATGAACATTAAGCTTATGGAGAATCAAATGTAAAAAATACAAATCAAAATATCTGTTTATAACCGTCTTACAGTTGTTGATTGAAAATGGCGGTGAACAATATGTTCAATCTAGGATGTGAATGGAGGGTGCATTCATATTTATTTTATGTATGTAATAAATGAAAATTAGTAAACAATTTGTAAAAACTAAAGGGTGAAATAACTGTGTGAAATAAAATCACAGAAAAATATAACAAAAATCTTTTGTGTTTTGATAGAAAACTTATTCATTGTATTGCATGAATAAGCCAATATAACAAACCGAGTGGTGTAAATTAATCCTCATTCCATACCTAATACAATCAATTGACCGCAGGCTTTATTAATACTTGTAGGGATAATTATATATGATAATTATGACAATTAATTGAGGTTGGCTAAACACCCTGAATGACATCGAATCAGAGCATACTTTGTAGCTCAGTGCTAGCCGTAGGATTAAGTGTGGCAGGTAAAGAGATTTTTGTTCAGAATTAATGAAAGTTACCAGAAAAGCTTATGATAATTGTTCAATAAACAACCCCTGGTAGTCTGTAACTTGAACTTTAAATTTTTAATGTAAATTATCAGGTAATCACAAGAAAACGGGGTTTCTCCACCTCCAGTAACGTTTGTATTTAAAAACACAGACACGTTGGAAAAGTCGAATAAAATTTATTGAATTATTAACCAACAGTTAACTTACATCTTGGTTAGCTACCGGACTCAACGAAAACATTTTACGGCAAGTCTGGTAACCTACTACAGCGGAAGTTAAATTTCAATAGTTGGTGGATTCCCATTTCACTTTGTGTTATTTATTAGTGTAGCTGAATGTAAAAAAAAAGTCTTTGGAAAGGAACGTGGATAAGTGCAATCCATTTCTTTGCATCTGATGTGTCTTCTTCATAATGTCAGAAATCCCAATCCTGCATCCCTACACTCATTGTAACCAAATGTAGGGATTAATCCTTTATGTAATTTGTCTTCTAAGACTACCTGAGCTAAATGCTTCCGAAATTTAACTCTCTGCTATCTGGGCTACGTTTAAACTGATTAACTAGAGAGCACCTGGTGACCGAGCTTTGCTCGTATAAAATAGGACATGTATTATAAAAATTAATTAGAAAAATTAAAACACATTTATTACTCAATGAAAACATTTATGTGGTTGAATAAAACCGATTTAATACACCATAATTAATATAGCACTGAACAAAAAGTTTCGCACCTGGTGGGGATGGAACTCGCGACCTCTAGTTCTTGAGGCCGACACGCTACCACTCGGCTACGGCGTCAGTCAATTGAGCGACACCGTTTAACGTCTTTTAGCCAACCTCAATTGTTTTAGCCGATCATTTACTGTTTAATTATCCATACAGTTATTATTAGCCTGTGATCAACTGATTTTGTTAGAAACGGAATGAGGATTGAAAAGCAAAAGAGAAATTTAATTTACATCAATTAATTGGTTTGTTACAGTGGCTTCAAGCAATACAACGAATACGTTTTCTATCAAAACACGGAAGATTTTGGAAATACTTTTTTCTGCTTTTATTTCGCACAGTTATGTTACCCTTAAGTTTTTACAAATTGTTTAGTAACCTGATAATTTTACATATATAAAATAAATATTTATGAAAAACCTCTATTCACATATTGTTCCCCACCGTCTTCAATCAAGATTTGTCAAACGGTTATAAACAGATGTTTTGGTTTGTATTGTTTACATTTGATTCTCCATAAGCATAATGTTAAATTTTTAGATTTTAAACTTAATATTACAAGAAAACACGAATTTTCCTGGACATTAGACCTATCTAGAACTCATTTTCTACTTGGAAATTAGTTATTTCCAAAATTTAAAGAAATTCCTTAGTGCCGTTTTCGAGATCCGTGTGCAAATATATATATATATATATACAAACCTTGCTCGTATTATAGTATTGGATTATTATACCTCTAGCAACTTCGTAAAACATCACTCCGGTCAGAAGATTGGTGAGAATGACACAGAAGAAGATCGTTACCCGTTGACTTTTGGACACAGTCGCTCTCGGATGGCTGGAAACATTTAAAACCGTAATCTATAAAAATATTGTTTTCTATGTTTGAAAAAAATCTTAACATAATTTTATTCTCTAAATTTTGCTCAATGTGCATGGAGCAGTGCCATTTGGTGGGCACGTAGGTTCATGGGCCAAGCTGGATATATATTTGATGATTATTGATGATGAAGCTCTTTGCTGATGATTAACTCAAATGTTCAAAAAGTATATAGTTTGCCGAAAAGTGATAATAAATAGTCGGACCATGTGAATCGAATCTAATGTGATATACTGTGAGTATAGCTTGACATCGCCAAATACTACATCTAAATGACTTCGTTTTGGCTAACAGGATTTCTTTGTTACATCAAAAGACAATAACTGAATTCTTACTTATGTTCCGTAGAGTAAGTAATTGCATTTAAACATTGTGTATCTAGTAATGTATAATTAATTAGCTATACCAAGCTGTAGATTTAAGCGTCATACATTATAAAGTGAGATTACATTGCTTCGTTTTTAATTTAAACTCTGTAACATTTTTCTCAGATTATCTGGTCTCTGGTGTACTGGGCATCATTAAAATAATTAATGCTTTCTAAAAAACTTCTTTAAAACCTCTGTTAAACTTATTTTCTCTATTGTAGCAATATTGTTTAGTAGTATTAAGACAGATTTTGCCAGGATTAGATCACAACCATAGGCGCACTGCTCCAACTTGTCGTTCACAACAAGTATTCACCTCATGTATATACCAAGCAGGAGGTGATTCTCCCTCAGGTTGTACATGACGTTGTGCGTGACGACTCTTTTCCACTGAATCACCTCTTTCACACCTGCTGGGTAGACGGTGACCTCTGTGTACTCCCCGGGCCAGACGCTCAACCATTGGTCTACGATGAACGTGTAGTACGACCCCTCAGGCACGTCATACACCACCACTTTCTGGCAATACCTAGAACAACGTGGTGATGGAAATCATATCCACATTGAATCAGATTTAAAGTGTTGTTGTTCATGAAGATTTTGTGGCAAAATTGCCAAAGGGAAATTACTTTGTTAAATAGTTTAAAATTTAGTTTAGATTTTAATTCCTTGAAATGCATTTATTTTGCTCATGTGTGTTCATGTATTAATTATTGTACTCTCTCATCGGAAGAAATTAAATTTATTATAAGAGAAAACTTATAATAAGTATGTTTATTAAAGCGCATAATACTTTTATGCACTATAATTTGGAAAATCTTAATGATTTTCCTTTTAAAATTCATAAGCATCAAACATAAACTTATTTTCCTATGAATAAACTTCATTTTTTCATGAGTACGTGACAAATAATACTAGTTTAACTTTAATTTCTCTTTGTAAAGCAGATAACAGATCTAACCAATCAGGATGTCGCCCACTGTTGTCATGCCACATATGTATCATCCTCAGTGTGCCGAGAGATTTCTGAGTGTAAATAATGAACCAGTCATCAGAACTTCTTTGGAGAACTACACGGCCGTTGCTGCGAAGAATGTGCGGCTGGGAACATAGAACAGACAGATCAGCTTTGAATTTTCTGAATTGTTGTAATCCAACTATTGAAAGTCTATCAACTACTAGCGTACAAAGCAAAAAATTTCCTAATTTTTTTATTTACCTATTATTATTAATGCAGATTTCTTTATTTTTCTTTATATCAAAGATAAGAAAATTGATGATGAAATGCCAAATGGATCTAAAAAATTCTTAAATTGTGTAGAATGTTCCGAAGTGTCTTTGAAGGTTATGTGAGTGAAAGTAATTCCACTCCAAATCGCACCCTAGTCCACAACAATGACTCAATACAAACATTACTGATTAAGCAAAGCAGAATCATTACAAACCTTTAATAGTTTGTCATTAAAGTAGACTAAATAAAGTGGACATTTTGATTGAGGATCTGGCGTGTCCTGTAATGCAGCTACTTGGAGGTCGCAAATTGTGGATAGTTGTGGACGATGGTTGGTGGGTGTAGTGTTCTCTTGTGTGGATTAACGTCCACACTATTGAATACTACGTTAATCCACAAAGATTATCCTCATAATTAGATCAGTTTGTAATTGAGAGGCCGTGATTCGGATTCGACGTTAAACTGTAGGTCCCTGAGATATGCCATTGACTATTGGGCTATTAATTAACAGTTCAGTCAAAGGAACATGTCAGCCTTAGTCAGTAACAAGACTACAAGATCGCGCCACAATCCCACTCCTACACTCATTTCTTATTTATACTTGGCTTAAAAGACTCTGAATCGATTGCACACGCTAAATCCTGAACCTCAGGATGATTTCCACCTTTGAAGAACCTATTAACGCTGTCTCAGTGGAGCTTTGTATGTGAAGCCTAAAAGGCTACAGCTTCTTCTTATTCACTCTCTTCCTGAGGGAAGATTAAAGATGGTCATGATCTATTTTCTTTCAGGACCATCAACGAAGTTATATTACGTAATAGTTATATTTACTCTACTTCGGCCGTCGCTCCCGAACAGTGTGATTCCTACGTTGGCGTTGGTGCCCGACCCATAGTTGGAGGAAGTGTGCACCACGACCAAGTACATGTGAGTCTCTCCCGGGAAGTTGTCTTCTAGTGTAATCACTTTCCTCTGAAAAGAAAAATAAAACTAAAAATACACCTGAAGCAGCAAAACTTTCTACTTCTCAAATTTCATGTGATTTTGATTTTGGAAGGTTATTATTATAAAATCGATGAATAAGTTTGAATCTAATAATTACTAAAGTTGTTCATTCTATATTTTTGGTGTTTTTTGTGTTCATTGTTTAGCATTCTTATTCTTATACTTTCTCAGTGACAGCATTTTGCATTCCCTTTCCTGGAAATTTGTCAATAAATTATCAGGTAAATGAAATAATTTCACTAAACACAGTTATAAGCGTCTTTTTACGTTTAAAAATTGACCCCTTTTTCGGAAGATTCAATGACAGCGATATAAACTTTTGTAAAATTTACAGTACACTCTTACCTTAATTATATCATGTTTATCCATGTAGATTGCCCACACTAAGAGTATTATGTATGCAGAAATCATTGTTACAATGACTATAACTGCCAAAAAATTGTCTTTTGCCGTCAGAAGTAGTTCAACGTCCTCGATTGGATGGACTAAGTTGGGAGCTATGAAGATGCTGCTCCCGAAGAAAGACATGTGAGAACAACGACAGTGTACAACGTCTTTGGTTGTCTCTTCTCCGACCTATCGATAGAAATTGTGAGATTATAAATTAAATATTATTATTACTATTACCTTATGATATGGTGACTTACCAGATATGAATGAGAAATGGGTGTGATTGTGGTGTGATCTTGTAGTCTTGTTACTGACTAAGGCTGACATGTTCCTTAGACAGAACTGTTAATTAACAGCTCATTAGCCAATAGGATCTCACGTTAAATACTATTTAACATGAGATCCAACCTCAATTATTTTGCCTCTGAATTCCGAATTAGTCTAATTATGAGGGAGGTCGTTGTAGATGAATGTAAGATACAATAGTACAGACAATCCGCACAAGACACACATCACATCAACCAGTCATCACTCTTAACTATCAATAATTTGTGACCTCCAAGTAGTGTTACAGGACACATCACCGTCCCAGTTGCGATACAATTAATAAATCCAGCAATTTAATATCCTATTACTAACTAGATTTATGAAATTGTTTTTGTGTATGTGTTTTAGTTTTAATTAACTATAATACTTTAATCCATAAGTGACTAGTTTTGTTATGACTTCATTGATTTTGTTACTTTAGCTGTAATTCAGAAATAATGAAAAATATAATTGTATATGGTAATATATAATACTGGCAATAGTTTTGTTTATTGTATCTGGGAATTTTTACTGTATTTTAGGGAATTTTAGTTTTTATTTGTCGTACTCTATAAGACATTTTGGTGAATAAATATTATTTTTAGAGTTAAGTGTTTAAGAGTGTTTTTTAAAAGTTAATCTTGTACTTCATAATTTTAAAGTCACAGGTTCATTTCCGGGGACGGCCAGTCAATTTTGAGGGGTTTGAAGTTTGGACTATTTTCTCTTAGACACTCTTTTTTGTCTAGGTAAATGCTATTGTTTGTTGTAACATCAAATGTTCATGGAGAATGGAAAATATCTTAATTTTAAACAGAAATGTAGGACCTTACAATTTTCTTAGTTTATAGATCAAACCCAACATTTTATATATCACTGTTATACCTATAGGAAAAGTATTTTTGCTCTTTTTACATTGTATCAAAAGTAATTTTTTACATCTAATTTTACCAAAAATATTTACTTACCTTACAAGAAGGACTGGTCCATACTGTCTGATGTCTTATTTTACACTGAATACTGTAAATATTAAATTTATATTTCACAGTTCGGCCTGGGCTTTCCTAAAAATAATATAAGGGTGTTATTACTCTTGAGACTGTTATTAATTACCTCTTGAGACTGTTATTAATTACCTGTTATTTATTAATTACCTATTAGACCTGGTTTATATACTGCATGTACTCTCAGATGAAAGTTTAAGGGTTCATCAGGGAAGCTACCCCCCTCGTCTCATAAACTTTTTGGGTTTTGGGGTTGAGTCCACAAGATTTAGTTAATCCGTAAGGAATAATTACTCCACAGCCCCAGTAATCCGAACGTCAGGCTAATCCGAACAAGCAATCACGAAAAAAGTAGGCCTACAGACGTCACTGTTTTATCATTGTTAGTTTTTATGTGTATGTCGTGTTTAATATTTCTAATGATGAGTACATAAAGGATAGAACGTCTCAGCAGGAACACTTGATGCCGTAAGGGCAAAACACGTTGTGGATAAACCTATATGTGAACTGTGTTAAGACGAAAGTTAATTCCTCTAAATACACCATTCGGGTATAAAATAATGGACTTTATTAGTACTTATGATGAACTTTACACTGCACCTCTGGATAATCCGAACAACTCGGTGATCCAAACAAAGTTTGGTCTAATTAGTTTGTATTGCCGGGACTCTGGTGTAAATCTAAGGAATAATTAAATTTTTTTCAGGATTAGGATAATTTGTGCAGGAAATCTATTGTGTATTGCATCATGTTGTATGTTTTACTTTTGAACAAATCCTTTCTTATCACAGACTACTACTATATTCCGATAAACGAAGCTCACATTGCTGGAACTTTCAAATCTCTCAAAATCAAAGAATCTACTACTCCTTCCTTTGGGTGTCAATATTAGACAATTCTCATTATTTGTAATGGACCATGTTGCGATTAATAAGAAAATTTTGTTGTCTATATAGTAAATTTTAATGTAATGTAAAGTTTTCTCTCACCTTTTTTCAGACACTGAATTTATGTAGAAATTAAAATTCTGAAAAAAACTGATTTGACTCAACCAATTAATTTTTGAAATATCCATACCACATACTCTTATTAACAAACCCTGAACATTAAAATGAATGTGAAATGACACTTGTCAAAAAAAATCCACTGTCCCAAAAAACTGGAAATGCGGATTTAAAATTAAAACTTAGTTTTATATATTTGTATTAGTTTGACACATAGACTTACCTGTTTGTGAGGCAGTATACCAATAAAATGTAGTGTGTCAGCTGTTATGTTGTTGAAGGTAAAACTAATTAAGGGTTCTTTCGCACTCACTATTTTTGCTTTATCCATCATTCTGTAATCTGGGCGTATATTTTCTGTTAGTAGAACCTAAAAAACAAGTAAAAATTCAAATACTAAACACTTGTTATTTAGAAAGTATATAATACAAATTCTCAACTAACTCAAAAGACTTTTACTCTACTGTGAGACATTTTCAGAAAGGTTACATATCCAAACTTGCAGGAATACAAGGAAATGTAAACGAAACATCTGAGAAAAGAAATGTTCTAAAAATATGGAAAGAATATTACGAAGACCTATTGAAAGGGGAAGAGGGCAACGATGAAGATCTCATGTTGTACTAGAGTGTGCAACCATTTGTACATGCTGGAAAAGCACCAGGTGAAGATCAAATTTCAATAGAAGTTGGATTCAGGGGACCCCAAAACGGATATATCCACTCTCAACTCAGATTCGAAAATAATGAGAAAAACAATACTTTCTCCATATATTATGTATTTTTCGTTGCTGGAATACACAGCTGTTTAACAAGTACAGTAGTATAAATTAATGCCTTCAAAATGTATGACATCGATACAGCACTCGTTTGTATTGCTATTTGGCCGGTGCCTTCTTGTGACTCACAGACAGTAAATAATACGTTATTTTAATTTACGTAGCTTATAAAAATACCCGAAATTCAGTGTTTTCCAAGTTCTCGAATTCCACAAACAACTTCCCGTTACTGTTCTCCGGAGGGGCTTCCAGCGTGTGAACTGCTACAGACTCGTCCTTTTCGTCTTCCGTCGCGAATTCACCGGCCGCTGTAACAGAGCCTGACAGCGATTCGGATTGGATAGTTTTGAATTTCAAATAAATGTCTAAATCATCAGAAATATCAGTTATCAGTTTTTCATTAATCGATGACAGTCCAGTCTCTGGGTTCCTCCATGTTGAAACGGAGATTATTTCTGAAGCGACGTCTCTGTCTTCTATATCCCACCAATAGGGGTTGTTGTTAAAAATAATCACCTGTAATGGAAAATTACTGATAACCTTTCAGTTCTTGTTAAATGAATACATGTAAATTGCATGAAATTAAATATATACAGTTACTTATTTTTAATCCTATCCTGTATGTTGCTCTGTAATTTTATTAATATTAATTTTCTAATTAGAAAAAATTACACCTGTAACTGATTTTATCCCTGGCATTTTTAACACATGAAATAAGATTGTGTAGAATAAAAACGTCTTTGTTAATGCCCTTAGCCTCAAATTATTTACCATAAATTCACCAAGGTTTGTCTCAACAGTTTTTTATTTAATTTTTTGGCTACACTCAACAAAATTAACTGTTTGGAGATTGGTTTTGTCTAAGTTGAAAAACATATATCACAAACACTAAAATTACACAACACACAAATTCATCAGTTTTCCACAGTTCTATTTGTTAAGTTACTTTGTATGACATCTAAATGAAAACTCCTTTTAGTTAAAAAAATTGAATCTTTTACTTTGAATATGTTTAATTTGAAATAAAGACACTTGAATACATTTATTATTGTTCCTATTTTAACCTACCTGCAGTGCAACATTCTCCGATTCACTTTGCAATTTTTTTCCAAACGCTTTTGACATTTTAATTTTTGTGGATGAATTTTTCGGAATCCCAGAAGTATTAGCCAAAATCACAGGACTCTCTACCTTGAAAAAAAGTTGAATTGTATAATCAAATTTTTTAATGTTTTGCATTTATGTGAAAGCTACAAGACTCAATAAATATACTAGTCTTTCTAATTAATTCATGCCATATATTAATGGTAAAGGTATTTTTAGTTTTTATTTCAGTTAGTTAGGTAGGTTGTTACTGAAATGGCAACCTGTCCAGGTATTTTAAGTCAAGTATAAATGAGAAAATGAGTGTAAGATGATTGTGGTGCGATCTTGTAGTCTTGTTACTGACTAAGGCTGACTTGTTCCTTAGACAGTACTATTAATTAATAGCCCAACAACCAATAGTATCTAACCTACAGTTTTAACGTTGAGTCCAAACCACTGCCTCTGAATTACGAACTGATCTAATTATGAGGATGGTATTTGCGGATGAGCGTAGTATTCAATAGTGTGGACATTAATCCATACTAGAAAATATCACATTCACCGACTTTCGCTCATAGCCATCCACAATTCCTGACCTCCAAGTAGCTGGGTTACAGGACAAGCCACGGTCCCAGTCTATAATCTCAAGCGGTTTTATTTTATTCGGCTTAACATGTTTTTATCAGAACATAGTCCCACAAAGGTTATAACAACAAACAATAACAAAGTGAAAATTTCAGGAAAAATTTATAGTGTTTAGCAGATTTTTCTAAAATAATAAAGTAACAAACTCATACCTTAGTCCACATTGTTGTGTTTTCAGACGAAACAACAACTTCTTCTTGGTGCGGAAGTAAGGAATTTAAAATTGCCATTCCTGACAACACTAAACCTCCAATCATGCTCGCCGTTCCTCTTTTATACTGAAAATTATCATTAGTCATGAGATTATTTTTGTATTTGTACTGTTTAAAACAAGACACTCAATGCAAAAATTTATTGTTTGAAAAATACACTAGGTCAATACAAGAACTAAATCAGGAATAAAATATTGGTTGAGTATAAGCACAGATTTTCAAAAAATCACTTAACGACGCTTGTAAAGATTATTATTTTGAAATTTTTTCTATTGTTTCACTTTTTAATGTTGTTCCACTTGCAATGTGAAAGAACTTTCATTTATCTATCAGTCACATTGTGCCTTAGGATTGTTGTGATTACCTGGTTGGTTTTAGCGAACACGGCAAGAGTCCCGGTGGTTACATCAAGTGTCTTAATATTCTCACTGCTAGAAATGATAGCGGCAGACTCCACCATGGTTCTGAAAAATTTATGATCAAATCTTAAACGCCCTCCTATTGACATTTAGAACAACAGCAGTTCTCTTACACACAGTAATAGATATTGTTTTTAAACATTTAAGTTTACTTATCAAAATACATTCGAAATAATGTTTGTGTAATATCTTAGAAGGAAGAGGAGTCATTTATTTTTGTGTTTTAAATAGTTAGTGATTAAAATATAACAACCCTTCGTCTCACTAAAGTTAGTAATTGAATGGGTCCCTTGGAAAACGTTCCAAGCGGAAAAAAACCTAGTTTTGAGTTATCAAGCGTAGTACCTAAGTTAAATTTAATGTGGAGTCTTACGGAGCGCGCCAACACTGTTAGACTGAATCAGGGCTGCAAACTCAAATATCTTCATACCCAAATATACCACAGTGTAGTTCATGGTGTCTAGAGCCTTTTCCACTAAATATCTACTATTTTTTGAAATTATGTCGCTTGGAACATTTTCCAGGGGATCCATTCAATTATTGTAATTTGAATACCATAATCACATTTTCTTACTTTTTTATCTTTCAAATAGGGATGGTATAATATTGTTATTACTATCTGTTGTCAAATAGCTAATTCTTTATTAGATCAATTCCGGGTCTAAAATCTAACAAGTAACCCATGTACTCTGTTATTAAAGAATCATGAGTATAGATAAACATTATGCCAGTCAATTACCGTAACATAGAAAATCTAAAACAGCATTGTAAGAATTTTCTTTTTTAATGAAATATGTTTAGTTTAATTCTTTTATGAATTTAGGTTTCCGTAATATCAGTGACTTTGCAATCTACATTGAATTTTGACTTTGTATGATTGATTTGATTGATTTTTGTATGAATAAGCTCTTTCTGAGGGGGAGTGTTAGCAATTTGCGTCACACAAAAATTGTAACAGAAGTGACGTCATAATGTTACAAGGACAACTTCGTAGATCAAGGATCCTCAATAAGATTTCTCAGAGAGCCAATTGGTTTGTATAAAATTTTTCCCCAGTACGAAAGTAGCAGTGACTCGTGATCAGTTTTGAATGGGGTACTACACATCCAGGGGTTTAATATCCCCTAGAAAAAAAGAGTGCCGGGGCTCCCGTGGGACATTTTTTGAAAATTAAAGCCTAAAACCGTGTTTTTAAGCTATCTCAAGCAAATTTTTTTAACTGTGACAAAGAATCCTGCAAGTACAAGTGGAGTTAAATACGACAACTTACAAAAAATATGATAGTAATTTAAGATTATATAAATAAAATTAAAAAGTAGAAGGTATATTTTAGTTATATTGGTATATTTAATATATTCTTAAAATATTTTGTTTTCTAAACTCAAACTTTTCCATAAAATATTTTTTAAATTTTGTTTTAATTCCTAACAGTCAGAGGGCATGTGTACAAGTGTACATTGTAGTGAGGTCCCATGGTGTCTAAGAACTGAAAATACTCCCGCACGATCTAGGCTATTTCCCAATGGGAGACTAACAAACAACTTTCATACTTGGCTTAAAAACCTACATTGTAGTATGGTCGCCTTTTTAATAGTTTAATATAAACTAATCTAATTTATACAGTTGAACCATTACCACATACAAAGTAATCTCCTTGATATCGTCATCAGATATGGCTGGAAATTCTTTGTTGTCGTTTCGCACATCAAGAAGCAGTTGACTCGACAGCTGCATTATCAGCATTCCAAGTGACTCCACTATCTTGCTACCCACTTGGGTTTTGGATTCCCTTATTCCTTTGGAAACAATTTTTTTCATGGTTGATGCATACAACTTTACGTCTGACAAATCATTCACGTAATCCTGTAAAAATTATAGGTTACAGTACTGTATTTATTCAAGCATGCAGAGAAAAGCATTTTTTGGCAGAGGTTGTATCCGTGTCAGTTTCAGTAAATCCCCAAAATGCAAAAATCTTAATTGTCAATTTTAAGAAGTTCCTAACAAAGATTGTTATTTATTACAATATTATGATTTGATACTTACATGTTGTTTCCTTTTACTGGCCAATTGTTTTTGCTAAAAAAATAAAAAAAGGGTAAAAAAGTTGAATTTGTTCAAATTTTGTAATTAAGGCGTAGGGGTTGGCGATCCCATCGCCCGGTGGCTGGTCCATCGCAGTCAGCCTCCCTGTCTCTCTACTCTTCATCTGAGCAGGGTCTGTCCTATTGATCCATGCTTTTTCCTTTCCAAATTCATGGATCAACTTCTCTTTCTCCTCTTTTTTCTCTGTCCCTGTTTTCAGCCTTTCTTTTCTAGTCTGTTTCAGGCCAACCCACAAGATATTACGTCCCCGTAATATCTAGGAAAGAGAGGAGACAAAGAGACTGAGGCTGTGGCGTGTCCTGTAATCCATCTACTTGAAGGTCACGAAATGTGGGTAGTTTTTAGCGATGGTCGATGTGTGGATTAACGTCCACACTATTGAACACTACGTCAATCCGCGAAGACCATCCTCATAATTTGATCAGTTCATAATTCAGAGGCAGTGATTCGGACTCCACGTTAAACTGTAGGTCCCTTAGATACACAATTGACTGTTTGGCTTTCAATTGACAGATCTGTCTAAGGAACGTGTCAGCCATGGTCAGTAACAAGACTACAAGATCGTGCCATAATCATCTTGCACATTTCTCATTTATACTTGGCTTAATATAGCTGCCTGGTTAAGTCACCATTTCACTAACTAACAAACTTAGAGAGACCTTAGTGAAGGATGGATGGTATCTAATTCGGTATGGTGTTTCAAACAGTACCTTCAAGATACCAGATATTCATCCTTCAACAGGAGTGTGTGGTTCGGGGTCACACATGTCTAGGATAAAACCCAGTTAATGAATTGTCCCTGAACCATTTTGTGTTGTAAACCACAGTTTTTTTCAGCAGTATAAAAATGTTAAAACAATTATTGAAACATAAACTAAAATAATAATTCTTAAAATTATAATTGAAAAAAAATCAATTGAGTTGGCTTTTAACTTGAACTTAAACGCTCATTGATTAAATTTATTATTCCTTTACTAGTTGGCTTTACTAAATTCTTTAACCTTTTTAATATTTAGATCAATGAATTAACCAGTGAAAGGTCTAAAATATAGTACAGCCGTAAAAAAGCATATCTCCATTTTCAAAGTATGAAGCTAGGCACCAAAAGGGGATTTAAAACATTGGGTTTCAAAATTGGGGTTTATATGTTAAGAATTATTTATCTCAGTAAATTATTAAAATGGGTGATGAGATCGATGGGAAGTATGTTTTTTGTCAGGGCAAAATTGAAATATTATAATACACTAAACGAATGAGAATGCATTAAATGAATCATATATATCATTGAATAATCATCAAAGCTGGCTAAATTTTATAATGTTCTCGGGAGCGGGTTCTAAACTTGAGAGATCAAGGCTGGGAACCTCGGGTTAAAATTGGGGGATTTTAATACCAAATGCATATTGATGACAGTATACATATTTTGGCTGAAACAATTTTACACCTTTCATTAGTTCGCTAAAGTGTTATCAACGTAATTACCTTAGTCAAACTAGTAATGACCTTTTCTAAAAGTTGAGGCCTATTTGACGTATTTCCCATTACATCAATGATAGCTCCTGCTATCATGGCAGAACCTTGAAAAGAGTAACATTTTAACTATTAAACTCAATCCATAGTTTCATTTATGTATAGTTCACCTCTATCCATAATACTATTTATTTTATTTATGGGTTTGTCAGTTGACAAACCTATAACTGTGATTCAAACTGCAAACGTGTTTTTATAACAAAAAAATTCTGATTTGTTATGATTTCCTAATTTAAAAAAAGTAATAATAACATACCAATAGATGAAAATGATCTTGTTCAGTAGTGACAAGTTTCTCGAATCAAAATAATCTTAAAGAAATATATAGTTAAATTAATAATAAAAAAATACAAGTATAGAAATGACTATATTGGTGCAGGTATTTTAATGAAATGAAAATTATATCATTTTCTAATACTCACTTGACGAGTCCCTGGACAATACAAATGTATCTAATCTATTCAGCATTTTATCCAATTCCTGCTCATTTGGATTCCAATCTTTAAGCTGCAAATTAAACACATATTTTATTTGTAATCAAGAACAATTTATTCATATGTTTTACATTTAGTTTATTACAAAGTATCGGTTCGTAGTCAATGGTAGATATTGAAAATGATATTAGCTAATACCTTCTGGTAATTTATTACTTCATTTTATAGCGTTAATACATGCTGCATGTGTTAACGTGGTTTGGTCTGTGGCTAGGGCGATCACTGATATCACTGGACAGTTGGCAATACTGACAAGTATCAAAAAGTTACACCATTCGTAGTCCATGGCATAGGTCAGAACCACTAGGATTGGTCTACAAGAAGATGATTTTGTGTGCTGAGGGAGAGGCTGAGGGAGTGGCCTGACAGCCGCATATATGCGGCAGCTGGTAGCGAACGTGTTAAAGTATTATTAAATTAAATTATATTCTAGGTTCCACCTGAGGATGGGCTCAGATTGTCCTGAAATGTTGTGAAATGTTGGTGGAAGCAACAAAAACTGTCATAAAATCTATAATTATTCAACAAATTTGGTTTACCTACCTTGACAGGAATTTGGGCTTTGTAGTCTACAAACGTCCCAAACTGATCGGAAACTCGGACAGTGATCGAGTTATCAGTCAGGATGAGATCGTTCAGTTCACCAGACATGCTGAAGCCTAGCAAAGTCCCTGAAATGATAGGTTTATAAAATAGTTTTAACTCATTGAAACAAGCCAATCAACAAATACAAATGTGCTTTATTTTCAAAATAGATCAAGTATTGAAATGGCGTCTGCGACTATAAATAATTGCTACAATGAGTCTTAAAATTTTGAAACAAGTTGAAACCTGTTTGAGTACAGACATCAGTAGGTAGTCTATTTTTGCTTCTAAGATAAATATGTCTTGTTTCAGACTGAGAATTAATTTGACAAAACTTTTAGGAAAACTTAAGTTTAGAGTGTGAATACATGTAGAATGTTTTTAAATATATATTTAAAAAATTTAAGAAACAATTTTTAGTTGAATCTGATCGCCTTATGAGGGGATTAACTTGAAGAACAATAATCAAACCAGTTTACAGAAAAGTAGTCTGTGTACAACAACCTAGTAAACACTATCAAAATGTTTAACAGGATTGGCTTAGTAGTTCCTGCGAAAAAGGAACATAAAATTGAAAAATTAGTACAAAACCAAACTTTTGGTAAAAACACATTTAAATTATGGGCCAAGCCCTAAAAATTCTATGTAAGCTTATTTTCAAAAGATTTTCCCTCAGCTAGTTATAGTTCAAACATGCAAAAATTATATATTGCTGTGTTCAGAAAATCAGAAAGTTATAAATAAAAAAAAACTGTTTTTTGTAAAAAAATTAAATTTTTGAGAGTCTGTCTCCTTATACAGACGTGATAGAAATTACAATTACATACATCCAATTTTAATACTCACCCGGACTTACCTGTCCTTCATTCTGATAAAACGAATAAACGAGCTGAGCGGTTTCAATATAGTGAGTAAAGTTGGAGCAGGTTACGGTGAACTTTGCCTTCGCTTTGACACAATTGTCAGGTTCGCAATCGGGCGTAATCGTACACACTCCTATGCCAATCAGTTTTCCAATTTGTATGGTGATGCTGGATCCCCCTTCAACTCCATCTAAAAATATAATCCTCCAATATTTATCACAAAATTTAGAAAAGGAAATAAGAACAAAGAAATGTTTTTGTTACAGTTGCAATTATTGTCTGATTACTATAAAATTTTGTAGAGTTGTCCTTTTCGGTAATAAAAAATCTAATTTCCCTTTTCAGCTCAAAAAGACACACAATTTAGTATTTTGAATCATGCTCTAGGTCAATTAGTTACTGAGATATTCAAAATAGTAAACACAGTACGTTGTATAGTGTTAATCTTATGGAGAATAACCACAAATCAATAACTCACTTACTTACTTAAATATTCTTCCAAAATTTCATATGCAAGTCCATCTGGTTCAGTTTTATCAATACATCCATAAAGATTTACAAATTTAATGTTTCTTACAGATGAAAACCTATGTTATCATTTCCCTTGTAATTCTTACGGAGAATAGATAAATTTATATAACTCACTTAATTATTGATATAATTTGATAACACTTCGTATTAATATTTTTACTTAGTTAAAAGCATTAATATAACACAGTATAATGTAAATGACTCTTATTGCAGCAAACCTGCATACCTCGATTACCATGATGGGAATAATAAGTTCTAAGAAATACTCTCTACCTTTGCCAGTGTGCTGTGTGCGATCTCATTTATATTAGTTTTGTCTGAACGTTGATTAGAATTATGATATTTTTTGTTATTTTCGTGATTTATACCCCAGGAACGCTGAAATGGGTCTTATATCAATTTATATTTGTTTGTTCTTTCTGTAACGTTAAATAAGGCATTCTTGTCACACTTTCCGCGAAAACGAGAGCACCGACAGTTTTGGAACTTATTTTCATTATCTGTACCATATAGAGAAGGGATTGGTTTACTCCAAACTGACCCATGCACTATAAAAGTAAAATATTGAGTTCTCAAAAATCCAGTTTTCAGCAATATTAGACATTCTGTATCTGATTTAAGTCTAAGGTGATTTAATTAAAAGAAGTAACCTCCAGCTGTTAAATGATTTATGAATAATTAAAATGATGATGATGATTGGGTGTCTTGCTAGCATAGTGGCTAGCATCTTTGACTTTGAAGTAAGAGGTCACGGTTTCAAATCCCGTTAAAGTTGGGGATCGCTTTCCCAAAAAGCGTTTGCGTACTCTCTCTCACTCAATCACAAAATGCATCTGGATTAGATTAGATTAGATCATTGAAATGGCAACCATACTACAATGTAGGTATTTTAAGCCAAGTAGAATGAGGATTGAATGTAAGATGATTGTGGCGCGAAAGAACTAAAAATAGATAGTTTAATGATTTAAGAAAAAATACTACAAATAACTGCAAAATTTAGATTAAATTACAGGCACAAATGTAATAAAGACACAATGAGCTTACCTTTAGGCTTTAAATTCACAGTAAATTTGCACTCAGCTCCAGGTGTAAGTTTATCCTCTTTGATTATCAGGATGTGAGATTCCACATTGTTTTGTTTAATGTCGTCTGCGCTTTCCATTATTGTTCCACTGACGCACGAATATTTCCAAACAAACGTCAACTCTGCGACTTTCACTGAGTTGCTGATTACTTTAGCTTCCATGTAAACCATTTCTTTAGGATTTGTTTGGAACCCGTCCAATCCACAATTCTTGAGGCATCTGAAATTAGTTTTAACAAAATCACATCCGAAACAGTAGTTTTCCGTAAACAATACTTTTTTGATTTAAACAGATGAAAAAAGTAAAAGATCTGGTTTTGTAATTTTTACTTATTTTTTTCCTACCTTCTCAGGACATAATAAAATGTAGGTTAATCAAAAACTTCTGTTCAACTGAGTTTGGGTTCTAACTGACTTTTATGATCATTGAAATTCATTACTAATTAAAACTAGCTTCCAACTGATGGCAGGCTTCAGAGTGGCAGGATTAGGCGGCCGCCCAGGGCGGCAAATTTTTGGGGTTGGAAACCAAGTTTTAAGGAACAGCAAAGTTTAAAATATGAATAAAATATAGTACCTGATTACCTTTGGGCAAATGTTTAAGTCGAATTATAAACAAAAATAGAGCTCTGCAACTGTGCACCAGTTTTGTATAATTTTATATATGCTTTATAAGACTCATAAAAATAATACGGTTTAATTGAAATACTTCTGATTGCTAGGAATAAAAGTACAATATTTGTAATTATACAATAACAAAGTTTAGTTATGAAATATTGCATTTTAAATATATCAAAATCATCTTATGAGTCTAGCTTATAATCACTGTATTTAAATAATACTTATATAAATGCCCGAGTAAAAATTAAGCAATTTTAATTACTTTAAACACAATAACAATAATTTTAATACTTTTAGGACATTTTAAAAGTCTTTTAATGAGGGTCTGTGATAAAAATAATCTAAATATATATTTATACTAAATTAGTTATATACTATTTATACAAAAACATAAAATAGAAAAATAAGTGTTAAATACACTATTAACTATGCATTACAGTGTATTAAAAACTTATTGTAAAAAAAAAGAAGTTCAAATGAATAAAAATGCATTATAAAAAATAAGTGCAACAAATAAAGATTTTCAATAATATTAAATAAAAATATACAACAATAAATATGTCAAAAATCATTTTCATATTATTGTACACTTTTAAAATGTTCGACTTTAATAACGAATTCTCTACGAACCTGTAACAACTTAGATTCCCTATAGTCATACTCTGCAAACCTCAGTATAGAAATTTGCAGAGCTGCAATTCTTACATGTGGTGATGTCTCCAAACAATTACATCGGGTTAGTATTGCAGTAATTTTCCCTCGTAACTTGACACTATTCAATGTATTCTAGAAATATTAATTAATAAAGGGATTTTTCATCTGAGATGAAGTACTCATTCACATGGTAGTTTTAGACGATTGTTTACTTTTTTTGTTGAGATAGTCCTAATCAGAAAGTAAATTTATAAAAGTACTCACCTAATTTCCAACTGTAACTGTGGAATACTCGAAACTGATAAGTTTTGTGAAGCTTGAGCTTTTAGTCCATTTTTTGTCTCGAGTTTCAAAGTAAATTCATACACCTGGTTTTCCTTTAATCTTTCAACTACATGACACACTTTTCCTGGAATATATAAAAACATAATCTAACAATCTATCCTGAACAAGCACAAGAGTTAGTTCCTATGTACAGTAGTACCAAGATAATTTAAATGTTTCTATTGAACAGAGAAGAACAATTCATCCAATGACCAAAAAAGGTCATATTAACAGTTATAACACTAAAATTACCTACTTATTATCGGTGTTTGGTAAAAATTAATTTTTAAAATTTTATATTTGTTTTTACAAAGAAAATTATTAATAACAAATTGTGGATAGTTGTGAGCGATTGTCGGTGGGTGTAGTGTTCTCTTGTGTGGATTAACGTCCGTACTATTGAATACTACGGTAATCCACAAAGACCATCCTCATAATTAGACCAATTTGTAATTAAGAGGGATAAGTAGTTCAGATCCCACATTAATTAAACTGTAGGTCCCTTAGTTGCCATCGGCTGTTGGGCTATTAATTAACAGTCCTTTCTAAGGATCAAGACTTCAAGATCATGCCACAATCATCCTACTCTTACTTCTCATTCATACTTGGCTTAAAATACCTACCTGGGTAGGTTCTCATTTCAATAATCTAATCTATCGACATTTTGTATTTGAGTGTAATAAAATTAGCTTATTATCATGGTTACATTTGTTCCAAACATTTTTGTTTAATAATCCTACTAAAAAATTCTGGAAATTTAATAATTAAACATTTATGTTTTTAACTGTGCAGTTTTCAGTGAGCTAAAATACTTTATTGAATCAAATTTGTTTGGAGTTGATATTAATTTCTTATTTGTCTTCTGAATTCCACTTATGATTTTTTCCCACACCCCTTTAATGAAAACCACCAAATTTGCAAATTAATCACCCATGTCAAGGCGTATTCATGATACAATCAGTAAATAAAGGTTAAAATTATGTTTTTTTAAGATAGTTGATTTTTTCGCTCGTAACACCCTAAGAGAAATAAAATAACATTGTCCTAAGAAGACAGCAACTTTATTATGCTTTGTGTTCTTATTTGAGGTACAGTGTTGCAAATTGTGAAAAAAATTTAACCAGTTTCCACGCTTACCTGTAATGTCCTTGCAACACTTTCCAGTAAATCCCTTGCAACTCCAGGCCCACTGCAAGTGGTTCTGTCGGTCCGGGGGCAGGTTGGGGTCGTGCGAGTGAGAGCCGTCGATGATAATATGGGTGTCTTTCATGGAGACGGTCCGTGAGGCACCTCCTTCTATCACAGCTACCAATGGGGATTGTTCAATTTTGATGAAATACTGAAATAAAAATTAAATAATTACATAAGAATATCCTATGGTTTTGCATTACATAAACAGTATTAATATAAAATAGTACTTTTTGTTGTATTTGTTTGACCAGTGGCGTAGATACGGGGGGGGGGATAAGGGGGATATATCCCCCCCCATAACGATCACCTTTGCTAATAATTTCAAAACAAAAATATTCTGAAATACCGCTACGCAATAACAAATAAAAGAATAAGCAGTGCGTTGATGTTATTGTATGTTGCATGTCGAAATACAGTATAAGAGAGTATTCGAATTAATTAAGCGCTCTTCCCCGACTGGTCTCCCGGTCATCCCTCCCGCCATCAAGATCGCTCAGCCACAAAATCTTATAACTTACACTGTATGTCTAACCTAAACAGTTTAGATCTTGACGTTTGTGATGCATGACGTTTAATCTTATATATTATCCGTACCCTCTATGTTTTTTTTGTTCAGCATTAGTGTTTTTTGCATTTTGAGTGACCTTACTGACAAAATGTTTTGCATTAGGCCCCTAAGAACAATGTTAATTTTATGACAGCATTCTAGCTACACGATGGTCGTAAACAGATGGTTGAGGTGTCAAATTTAAGGTAAAGTGGTTATATAGGGAATTGCATTATTATTTAAAAGCATTTTTAAATATAATTACAGTACCTCGTAATTTTATTCGATAATTAATTGACAAATCGCATCTAGTTAACAAAACAATGAGTGTAAAATAACAAGCTGTAAATATTTTTTAGGATAAAAACATAAAAATATAATTCCTTAGATAATCACTTTACCTTTACCTTTACACTTAACCGTTACCTTTATTTTGACACCTCAGCCATTTTACGACAGTCAATTAATTTGTACCGCTGTCCAAAAATTAACATTGTTCTTATGGGACCAGAGTCCAAGATGGCAGCGAAGGTATTGCATGATCTTTATATAGTATTTAACTCATTGAAATGTCCCTTATATACTCTATACTACATCCTCTAGAATAAGTTTAACTCGGGGGGGGGGGTATTTATATCCCCTCCCATGAAAAAACTGTATCTAAGCCACTGTGTTTGACTTGCATAAAATATACCGGGTGTCCCACGAAGAGGTTTAAATGTTTGTTTTTTCATCACTTAGCCATTTATGCAACGACCATAAATTTTTAGAGATGTCTAAACTTTACACAACTTATAAAGTACGTTTTAAAAATACTCTGGTAAAATTTCAGCTCCTTAAGCCGTGTAGGAACAAAATGGTGGCATATTGAAAAATGTTACTTTTAAAACGTTAAAAATTGTTTTAGGCTTTGTTAAATATTTTTATCTTTGTATTTTAGGGAAATAAAACTTTTTAATCAGGAAACTAAGAGCATAGCGCAACTAAAAATCTAAAAATATAGTCTAAAATTGTTTAAACCCTGAACATCCAAGCTATACACTGATAACAGGGCTTAACATATAAATTGTAAGCTTTTACAAAGAAATTCTGCGGTATCCGGAGGAGTTCTTCGATTGATTGGTTTGATAGATTTTTTAGATTGGTCACACGATCCCCAGATTTAACTGTGTGTGACGTCTTTTCATGGGTTATTTGAAGGAATAGGTTTATACTCATAAACCAACTAAAACGATAAATTAAAAACTTCTCTAAATATAACAGAATCTCTTGTAAAAGCTTGTGATTTATTTATTGAACGCTGTTATCAGTGTATTGCTGTGGATGGGTAACAATTTGAATAATTTTAATGAACACCCTGTATATTATTGTACATCAAATTCAAAACAATTGAATTTGATGTACAATAATTTTAGTAAACACAATATATCTGTATAATACAGTATATCTATTGTTTTTCAAGCCAATACAAGTACCCACCAAACCAAACATTTCAATCGGAATCGGTTCCGACTTGTGTTCTTTAAAGGTTTTCTTCAACACAGCATTCACAGTCAGTTTGATTTGGTAAATGCCAACTTCCAAACTGTATGGTTTTATTTCAAAATGTTCATGGCAGTTATGGTCACTGGAGTCAAATTCACTGCAGTTCTGCGACGGTAGAGTTTTATCCCGCTTAGCTGTTGGCTCAAAAACTAATTTATCATCTGGAAAAAAATCTTTTTTTAGATACATTCCACATTGATTCCTATTCTTGTAATGTTAATACCGTTCAATGTGGATTTAAGATGGAAAAAGGTGATTATAGGATTCCAAGGTTAAAAATAATTACAAAGAAAAAAATTAAATTAAATAATCATTACGAATCAATAATGAATTATTACTGGATATCATTATCTAGCAGAATAATGTTGAATCTTAGAGGGTTAAACATAGCTGATTTATTTTTCATTTTCCTAAATTAAGGTGTTTAATCAAATTGTTTTTGTTGCGGTTGAACACTGTTGACGCTAAAAAATCAACTTGACATTGTTGACACCAGCCGCGAAAGCCTACGTTTGAAGATGGTATAAACATGTTCTAATCTATTTAATTGTAAAGTAATGGTAAATAATAAAGCTGGGTATTTATTCATTTTCTTTGTGCGGATTTGTTTAGGATTTTGAGTTTACATTTTTGTATGATAATCTTTCTTCTTTAAACTGAATCCTACAACCTGTAAAAAGGACGGGCTTACAGCTAGTAGTAAATAAATTAGTAAAAAATTTTCAAAATAAAAGTTATTGACATATTTAAATTTTAATTATTACTTTACGTAATAAAAATCTTTTGATTTTATATACGTATTAATAATTATTTTATCATCCAATCATCATATTTTTCCTTGTTTGCCATGGCAGGTCACACAGTATGTCAAGGCATGTTTTCCACAGAAGGGATTTCCGATTTTTCTCTTAATTAACTGGTCTGTCTGGCCCTTCTGAAAAGCTATACACCTCTATTGTTTTGGACCTCCCATAATTGAGTATAGTCAGGTTAACTAATTAGGATAACGCCACGCACAACCCGCGTGTACTCACGAGGTAATAGACTTCATTACACAATTTGCATCTAATAGATTAGATGCACAAGTTTGATTCTAATCTATTTTGCACATCTGCATTTTCATTTAGTTCGATCTTTATTTTCGTTGATCCTTCTAAAATTAACACTTAACCAGAGGTGAGTCCCATAGTTTTTACATTACAATACTCACATTGGAAAACCTCCCAGTGGTACGTCGGGTAGAGATAGTTGCAAACCAGACCTGAGTCAAACTTGGGCTGAGTTTCAAACACACTTTTTATTGATATTTTGGCATTAATTTTTCTTTTCAACGGAGTGACACATCGCATTCCCGAAACTCTGAAATGTCAGTCCATATCTTTTTAGTAAATAGTTTCTGTAAAAATTGAGACAAATGTTTTTGATATCCTAGTTAGTAATAATTGCGAGAAAGGTGTATGAAATAAAATTTATTCTTATATCCTCTTTGACATCAGGCAGTGATGGTGAAGTTTGGATACAGTATTGGAACAGTATTGGTGATACAATACTAATGGCAATACCTAAAGTAACATTTATGTTATTTAATGGGTTATAAAGTTCTTGATTCTTGATAAATAACTTTATTTTTAGATATAGTATTGTTACAATTATTTGCTACAGTGTCGTGTCAAATAATATTAGTTTTAAAATTAACACTGGAATTGAGACATTTTTTAATTTTAAATTTTTAAATTTTAGATGAGGTATGAACAAAAGAATAAAATGTTTGTATTTACTTCCCTGTGGGAAATAGGTTAGATCATGGATATGTCTAAAGGGAATGTTTTCAGTTCATCTAAACAGCTGTTCTTATGGTTTTATATTAAAAATTCAATATAATAGCCCTGGTAGTTTCTATGAAAAACTGTTACATCCTTTCCATCTTAATAATCACCAACACCCCCTCAGAGCTAAGACATATCCATGTCAAATAAATAGTAAAGGTATTATTATTTTTAATTGTTTACATCTTTTGTTGTCGTAAGAGGAATTTTTCTGCCTTCAAATCTTAATGATATGTTTCTTTCAATGGAGTGTCTGAAGGAGTTTTTACTGTTTTTTTTTATATCATACAAAACTTAAAACTGTTTTTACAACTAAAATTAACTTGAAAACTATATTAATTTGAAGTTTGTATATTTTTTTTGCATTATTTTGGTGGTTTTGCGTTCTAAATATTATTGATACGTATGACACTTCATTTTACTTACCCAGGTCCGGCGTACATCATAGTGAGTCGTGTCATATAAACCATTTTTGAACTGGAATTCAAAGAATTCATTCTTGGACTTTTCCAAAATATACCACTGTTTGGAATTAGAGTTTAAATTTTGAGATGACGTTGAAAAATTGACATTTCTACAAAATTTGACGAACACATTGAGTTTATTATTTTTATTCATGAGACACCAAACCGCAAATATATTGAATTTGATAATATGTAACAAATATTACTGATTCATTAACTGAATCATTAATTCATACCCTAATGGAAAAAAACTGGGCCCAGTATCACACGATTTTGATCTTGATTGAACCGACAAATATCCATTTTTTTGTCGATAGGAATTTCAAAAACACCAGAGTCCTGGTAATAAGAACTAATTGTTCGAATTATCTGGAAATGCAGTGTAAAGGTGCATAAAAAATACAGTATAGATATTTTAGACCCGAACTGTGTATTTTGACCATTTAACTTACGTCTTATCAAGGTTCACATAGGTCTGTCCACTACATGTTTTGCCTAAACTACATCAAGTGTTCCTACAGGGTCATTATATCCTTTATGGACTCGTTATTAGAAATATAAAACACGACGCAGGCTTACTTTTAATCTGATTGCAGTCATTGACGTAGAAGAACTCAAATGTTCGAAAAGTAGTTCACCAAGAAGTGCGTTGAAAAGAAGTCGGACCGTGAATCGAGTCAATTGTGATGTACCGTATGGGAGAACTTCATGTACGCAATATTATAATAATTGTGTGATAGCATTTTTCTCGTCATTCCTCCATGTTTTAGCCGCCAAAAAAAATAATCTTAAATATCGGTGAAACAATGTATTTTCAGAGAGAAAACATGGAGGAATAACGAGAAAAAATTTATCGCATGATTGTTATATCGCGCGATTGCATGGATCCCATACTGTACTGTAAGTGTAGCTAGACATCGCCCTACGCTGTCTCAAGCAATAGTGTACTGTTAAATCGTCTTGAATTTAAAGTTAGTAACTTTTTTCCCCATCAGTTAGTTCGGATTAGCTGGAAATTTGGATTATTGGGGTTTGGATTACCGGGACTCTGGTGTAATAATATAAATTAGTACTCAGCGACCCCCTGTTTTCTCTGAAAACCTATGGAATCCTATGGGTTATATGGTTTGTAGGGTAAAAGCTAAACACATTCATGGGTACGTCACATACTGTTCTCCCATCTACAAATCAATGTTTATAATTAAAGTCACTCACACAAGGTTCACAGGCGTTTGACATTCGCTTGCTGAAGCACTTTGAAGAACGATCACCTGATCAAAACTCTCCTGATATTTTTCTACTTTCCCACTGGTAATCGATAAAGTAACTTTTGAAATTTTGAACCCAGCCGCTTCACTGTCTGTCTCCCTGTTGTAGCTCATTTTCACTGAACCAGGAGGTTCGTTGGTGTTGTCAAACGGGTTGTCAAAATATAGTTCAAAGTATGACATTTCATCTGAAAAAATATTTTGTTATAGTGCAAATTTTATATAGTAATGTGTGTGGTTTAAAGTATTTACAGTTAAAAAAATTTGTTGCAATTTTCATTTTCAGAATCGGAACTACAATAGAGAGTGTAGATTACATCTTACCTCGAGGCAGATATTTACAAAAATATTTTTTAACATTTTCATTTTCCCTGAATGCAGTTTCACATGTATCTCTGGCTAACATTCCTTTCTGTTCTTTCTCTTTGGAGACGGCGAATCTTGTTTTAACGGAACAGCTGGCAGTAAATTTTATAACGGTGTTATCTTCAAAATCGCTCAGAAAAATCAATCCTTTAGATCTTGTAACCTGCTGTTGAATACTTGACTGGTTTGGTTTCCAGCCAGCTATCGGGTCATAGATAAAGAAAACTTTCAGTCTGGAGTCTCCACCTGAAAATATTAATTTTGTACTTAAAAGTAAAGAAACTACAATGTTTACTGAATCTTTGAAATTCATAATGATTTTGGTTATTTATTACAACTAATATTATCTTATTGGACTCTTCCAACATGTGTTTTGAACCAAACAACATTTCTTGAGGTGAAGAAACTGCTCGCATTTTAAGAACTGTTCAGTGTTTTTTGTGTATACGAACATATGTTATTATTAAAATCAATCAAAACGTATACAAACAATATGGAAGAAATGTTTTCTTTAATACATCATAAATATATCACAGTTATGTCTTTCATTTCAAGTGTTTTTATAGTAAAATAACGTACAACCATGTAAGTCAAACACCGCAAGGTCCTCCGCACATCCTAACAAGAACTTTTAATTTAATTGTAAATTATTATGCTATTACAAAAAATTAGAGAAAATTCTCCTCCTTGAGTAACATTGTGATATTAAAAACGCAGACGTGTTGGAAAAGTCTAATATGTTTTTCTTGACTTTTCTTGACAAAATTAAGCTATTGGAATATAGTAGTCTATGTATGCCAATAATACATATATTCGTTGACGATATACTGATCCACTCTGGTTGGTATTTCAAGGTGAATAATATTGAAGGATGAATACATGTGAAAATCATTGAAAAAAAAAACAACTTACTCCATGGAGAAATGATTTCTACAGCTTGTGTTTTGGGCTTGAAAATGAACTCATAGTTCGAAACCGAGGTTGCTTTCAAACTACCGGTTCAGGTTCACCTGACATTACAGGTAATTTAAACTGTTTTTACCTTTGAAAGACATTTTTTGGTGAGGTAGAAATTATGATAAAAAATTATTAGGGTTCTCTCACCTTGTTTTGTAGTTTTTTCTCAAAGGGAATTGTCACTTAAATACCTAAAGCACCCCAGGGATCCTCCTACGTTTCGCAGGACCAAAAGAAACGTCCTGCTTCCTCAGGGAGTAACACGCGCATCACGCACACGGGCTGAACAGCGGCACGGGCTCAGTGTGGTTCGGCGTTCAGCCCGTGTGCGTGAGGCACCTGTTACAAGAGGACCTACTCCCTGAGGACGTTTCTTTTGGTCCTGCGAAACGTAGGAGGATCCCTGGGGTTTTAGATATTTTAGTGACAATCCCCGTTGGGAAAAAAACCTACAAAACAAGGTGAGAGAACCCTAATAATTTTTTATCGTAAACTGTTTTTAGTATTATTCAGTGACCCAGATGCTTCTCATCATGAAATTAAGAGATGGTAACAAAACTTATAAACATTAAATAGTACCACAATTTAATGGCTGCAGGTACTTTTAACCCGCTGTTAGTCGAGTTCACATGTGTTACGTGAATGGTCGAAAGGTGAGCGCATGCTCACTTTCAAATGTCTTTTAAACGATTTATATTTCATGAACTTCAAACAAATTATATCATACCACTTTTGTTTAGCTATTTTCTGACCTTTAACCCGCCGATGGTCAAGAGGTGAACCACGCTCAGTTTTCATTTTAAGTTTCTACAAAACATGGAGTTTGTAATATATAGGCCTGAAACTCGGTATAGCTATTGTTTGGGGTGTCAGTAGTGGGAAGGATACTGTGTGAGGGAGGTTAAGTGACCTTCAGTCTGTCTCGAACCTTTGTTTCGTGACGAATTACAGTGCAGTAGGCACAAGTTGTACAACTAAACAGTCCTTTTATTTAGTAATAAATTATGTGTTTTGTATCATTATTGTTATCATTTTTTTGTCATCATAATACAATACGTATTAGAAAAAAGCCATTTTCATGGTGTCCTGTGTTTTAGATAATTAATTGAAAAAACTTTTAAAAAAAGTTTAAAATTTGAGGGTTTTTAATTTTTTGAATTGTTATTTTTAGTTTTGTAAATTACTGAAGGTAAGAAAAATAGTTTAAAAAGTGGTATGTTATAATTTGTTCAAAATTCGTGAAATATAAACCGTTATAAGGCAATTTTGTAAAAAGTGAGCGCGACGCTCACCCCTTGACCATCCGCAAATATGACCTCGAACAACAGTCGTATACAAGACTAAAAATGACTAATTTTACAATAAAAAAATTTAAAATCTCTCAAACGATAAAAAGAAAACACAGGACGCTACCATATTAAAAAGACAATTTGCTAATATTAAGTGTGTCATAACAATAACAAAATAGTAAATATACAAAGTTCATAATTTATTACTAAATAAAAGGTCTTTTTAGTTGTGCAAGGGTTGCTTACTGCTCTTTAACTTGTCACAAGAAATAGGTGCGAGACAGACTGAAGTAACCTCCCCTACCCCCACCCCTCCACTACTGACAGCAGGTATAAACAACAGGTATTCTGCGTTTCAGGCCGATATATTACAAACTCCATGTTCTGTAGAAACTTAAAATGAAAAGTGAGCGCTGGTGTGCTAACCCCTTAACCATGGGAGCACGTGGGGGTAAATAAAGAATAACGGAGAATTAGAATAAAAATACCGATATTTGGATATTATTAGTAAAATCTAGCTGAAAATCTCATACCTGTAAGGGAACAGTCTCTACCATGGTATCCTGACTCACAAGTACAAAAATACGATCCTGGAAAATTTGTACATTTCCCTAAATTTTTGCAAGGGTTTGGGGAGCAGTGATTTTTTATCTGCACAGGACAATTTGTCGGGAAGCAATTTTCAGGATATTCATAAATTTTCCTCAGCAAACTTCTGTCACAATAATCATTGCCAAGCTCATTTTTCCTGATGCAAAAAGCGACAATTCTTTCCCCATCATTACAAGTATTCTGATCCTTAGGACAGTTGAAGGCATCACAGGTTTTACACATAAACACTACAAAAATAGGAATTAAGTTTAAATGTATCATAAACTGAAGAAAAAACAATCAAGAGACTATTAGAAGTATTTTAACCTGAAGTATTCTGAACATCAAAAGTTCAATGTTTATCAACACATATGATTGTCAATGCTTTTTTAAATGTTTGTTGTGATTTTTGATCATCTGACTGTGGTGTTCAGTACAATCTGAACCCAGAACCAAATATTACAATTAATTAATAATTAATTAACATATTTTTACAACTTTACTTGTTAAGTTGCAGTTTATAAAACAATTGATTATTGAAGAGAATTTATTTAAATTTTAAATATTTTATTGAATATTATTAGAAAAATTTTTTTATTCCCTAACAAGTTGTGATAAACAAAAGAATGTGTTTTATGTTTGCTTGGACAAATAAATATATAATAATGAAAGAAAAATGTTTGTATATACTTCCCTGTGGGAAATAGGTGAGATCATGGATATGTCTAAAAGGAATGTTTTCAGTTCATCTCAAGAGCTGTTCTTATTCTTTTATATTAAAAACAAATTCAAAACAAATAGCTCTGTTAGTTTCTATGGAAACCTGTTACATATTTTCCATCTTAAAAATCACTAACACCCCCCCCCCAAAGCTAAGACATATCCAAGTCATATCAATTTTAATATTGGCAGCTATAAATTATACTTGTTTCTGTTAAAACCCTTCAGTGTATAACTGTCTACAATTGTCTAAAAAATTGATGAAAAACAGTTTCATCGCTATGGGCATTCAAATTTTCATGAGAAGATAAACCACAATACCTGCTTTATCGATATTAATTTAGACAGTAATTTAAATCTTTCATGAGTATGCTAAAAGTACAACATTTTAGCAAGCAGTTTTTTAGTATTTTAGTAAGGACGTCTCATGACGTCCTTACTAAAAAAATACATCTTTTAATAAAACAGTAACTGAAAGAAGAAATGTAATTTTATCAAAAAAATCAAAAATCATTAAAATCGGTCCAGCCACTCTCAAATTATAAGTGTTGTAATTAACACGACTTTGTTTTATATACATATTTAGATTATACCACTGCTGTGTTGATTGAATTGTTTTAAGAGTGATAAACTTCAAAACAGGTTAACATTGAACTCCCCAGTGTTATCTACACCAGGAATTATCCACCGACATCCACCATTACATTACAATTACATCCACCGACCATCTCTTCACAACTATCCATAATTTTTGCTGTCAAAGTAGCTGGATTACAGGACACAACACAATACCAGTCTTATCAATAATTATTACATTAGTGTGACCATTACAAAAATACCCCCGTCGCAGCAGACCTGCGTACTCAGCGAATTTCCAAATCAATAAAATAATAATAATAATATATGACAAGCTTTATAAAAATCTGTCCATAAACATGAGAATTATTTGCCTATTCTCCATTAGATTATCATGGGAAAGAGTGTGCAGGTTAGCTGCTGTGAGGAACACTGAAAGTAAACATTTCTACCATAAATAATTTTTATCTTAACATTTATACCAACTTTCATCAACATCTGTCCATAAATAAAGGAGTTTGCCTATTCCCTATATGATTAATATGGGAAAAGAGTATGCAGGTTTGCTGCCATGATAAACAATAAACTATGATTTTTAAGCATAAATGGATAGATCTCAACCACATGAAGCTAAATATAAAGTTTTATCCAAAAATCTTGATTAATATGGGATATATTAATTTTTCCCTATCCTCCATAAGATTAACATTGGAGCCCCACAAGACAACGTACTGTGTTTAGATTTTTTAATATCTCGATAATCGTTGGAGATAGAGGAAAACTTTAAAGAACTTAATTGAGTAGTTTTTTAAGCTGATTCCAATGGTGAAATATAAAATTAGAAATTTTTAAAAATTACATGTGAAAAACGCAAAAAACCCCATTTTGGGGTACAAAACCCCCCCAAACTACCCGTTCCCATTGACCGATATGTCTGGTTTACGAACTCGTCCGAGCATTTGTAGGAATACACGTCTCTTGCCATGAGACCTACGGTAATAGCTACTTCCCTATGGGAAATTCGCTAAAAGTACTAAAAATTTCAAAAAGGATTTTCAACATTTTATTATGAAACAACAAACATATTACCGTAAGCTAACAAACTAATAAGATATATCTTAGTTTGGAAACTAGGAGTGAATTTAAACTCCTTCGTATGTAGTAAAAATCTCTCTGACAAAAACATTCTCATTGTATTCGATATAATTCATTAATTTATATGTTTGGAATTATTGCTGAGAAAATTACCATAGGTTGATTGATGAGTTTATTCAAAACTGTTAAGTTAATCATTAGAGTATTGTGCTTAAATTAATCAAAACTGGAAGGAAAAAAATAATTTTAAGATTATTTAATAAGTACTAATGTTCTTGTGTTTTTGGAAAATGTATAACTACAGTATTCGGTAATTTTCACCAAACAGAAATATTTATTCAGACAATACTGCTTTACGATTTTGTTCTTTTTAATTATATTTAAAAAGTATAGTTTTTAATGCCTTTGCCACAACATTTATATTAAGCTTTAAAGAGTCTTGCTGTAAAAATTTTCAACATTCAATGACAGTATTATTCTTATGGAGACTACCAGTACAATATCTTCCTTATTTCTCAACAGTTTAACATGAAACTTTGTATATAGCTTAAGGTCACTTCATCCAATAAAACTCGCTCAATAAAGTTTGTTATTAACTAAGAGGGGGGAGAAATGAATTCCCCTAAAATTTTTCTCCTTGTAGTAAGATTCCGCCTTAAATAAATTTGAAAAATATTTTTGATTTGTTAGATCTGGTAAATGTTATTTTGACAAGCATTTATTTTAATGCTATTGTTTATTAAAGGTGTATATTATTTAATTAACTTTGAAAGGGAGAAAGTATGTGGTAGCTTACTATTACTGTTTTTTTACTTCTTTCAGTTTTGATAAAATTTATTTTTCTCAGAACTTACGAGACAACTGACGAAACTGAAGGAAAAAGAAAATGTCAGAAGAATCAGTGTACTTCGAATGTTCAGATGGATTTGAAAGCACAAGGAGTGCAGAGCATGATGAACTAGACACTGAAATTCCAATTTCAACCGAAACTGTTGATATTCAGGCTGGAGCGGAAGAAGAAAAACATATCCTGCTTAAATTTTTTTCAACTAAGTCACTGCTTTAATAACTCTTGGCATTTTAGGATTTTTTCTAATTTTAACGAACATTTGTGTCCCTTTAAAACAAATCAAGAGTGTGGTTGTAAACTCGGACGAAACTAGTTTCAACAACTGCTTGGACAGAGAGTCTTGCCTTGCGTTTGCGGATTTTATAGAGCAGAAGCACGAAGGGTTGAAATACAACTTTGTAATCGGTCAAAGGGGAGAACTTTATATTGGGGCAGGATTTCAATGTCAAGTCTACAGTTATGGGGACTGCCCCTTGTACGTGAAACTTCTGAGAGCTCGAGATCCTGGCTGGCAGTACACGGAAGCTCAGTGTTCTAGGCTTGCTGAAATCCTTTACTACGGGATGACTTGTGATAAAATTGCTCGAGACTTGCAGATCGAGGGTGATAAAAATATTTGTGAAAGTTTATTAGTCAGCAAGAAAAGATCGTACCATTTGTATGACCCTGACCATTTCGTGAAACTTCTGCTGAGAGACTTTAGTTGGACAAGTTGCGGCAACTTTTCCTCTACCAAGTGAGTTTAGCGAGTTCTTTGCTAATATAAATTTAATATAAAAACAATTTTTTTAAAAATTAGTTTAAACATATTATCTCTTAGGTTGTAGGTCTATGATAGGTCTAGTGGAAGTGAAGTTTGTTTAAGTTTGTTTGATGTAAGTATAAGATTTAAAATATTGGGTATTTCACACATCGCTTGTAAAATTTTTGTTTTGACTCTCGATATTGAGATCAAAATTACAGTTTTGTCAACATAATTCTTGTATAAAACCAGGGTACTTGTTGTTGAGCAGGACTTAAGTATGTACAGGATTAATGTGTTTTGTCTAAGAGAAACATTTAGCAGACAACACAACAACGAAACAAGTAACGAATATTTAATCAAATTTTTTATTTTTAAATACAAAAATTTAAATTTTCTTTCTGTTTATAGGATGGATAAGTGTACTGAGATACTGTAAACCTATCCTTTTTTTATTGATCTATTGCTCATTTATTTATTTATTTTCAGGAATTTAAAACGAGAGAGAATAATAACTCTAGAAAGTTCAACAGACAATTCATGTTTGCCTCTGAACCGTGCAAATGAAGTATTTGTGGAAATTCAAGAGTCTAGAGATTATTTGTACGATTGTGAGAACGATGAACCTGGTTGCATTCAAAAATTTCAGCAACGTAAGAATGGGTTAAATTACAACTTTATTATAGATTCCAACAGTAACCTTTACATTGGTCAAGGTTTCAGCTGCAAAGTTGATCGTGATTTTAACAAGATGTTGAAGATAAAAATACTTACAGATCGGCACAATTGGATGGTAAATTTTCAATGGCAAAGATATCTCGAAATTCTACTAGAGGGTATTGCTTGTGGTCAAATAGAAGAAAAAATCTCTGTTAGTTTTAATTGCAGCTCTGTTACAAACGAGGTTGAACTGGAAGATCTGTGTTGTGATAAATCAAAAGAGTATTGTGTATTCAAATTTAAACTATACCAAGACTATCATTCAATAAAAAAGGAGTTGATTTAACTTACTTTCATCTACCTGAAAATTTAACGATTAGTTCTGGACATATTGTGCCCTATCCAGAAAATTATTGCTTCTGCCTTTGATATTACGAAGACACACAGATACAAAAAGAAACAACCACACAGCTGATAGAGAACACAAACTAACTGTGTTAGAGAATGAATTGCGGAGAGGTGGGAGCTAAGTTAATATGCAGTCCAATATCTGCCTTTGCTGTCAACTTTCAAATCATATTAATCCAAGAGTGAGTGATTTCATCATATCCTAAAAATACCCACGTCGCAGCACACCTGCGTACTCAGTGAATTTCCACCTCAATAATATGGCAACAATAATACAAGTATATGAAAAGATTGATCAATCAATACCTGTTGATAAATTAGAGTATTTTGCCTATTCTCCGTAAAATTAACATGGGAAGGAGTATGCAGGTTTGCTGCTTTGAGAAACGCTGAAAGTAGGCACTTTTACTGTAAACTATTTTTATTTTGACCATATACCAAGTGTTTCATTATCTGGGCATAAATAAAGGAGTTTGCCTATTCTCCATAAGATTAACATGGGAAAGAGTATAAACCTGCACACTAGGTAAATAATATTGCTTATGGCATGTAAACCAATCTTAAGAAATCAAATGTTTTTATTGTTGAAAATTTGTAAACAAACTTAATCCCGTAAAGTTAACATTATACATTTAAAACGCTATAAAACGGAAACTTATGGAGTTTTCGAATTTTTTTTCGTTAAAACCTTACCAGACACATATAGAGTAATTTCCTAAAATTTCATGGCAATCGGATGAGTATTTTGGCAACGCATAAAGGACATTCATACATACATTCATTTTTATATATAGAGATATATAACAAAATTTACTTATTATTTGGGATTCAGAAAAACAGGTTAGATTTTTTCCAGTAGGGCGTGGGTAGTTAAAATAAACAAAAACCTTAAACAAAAGGTATAGAATGATGAAAATAAGTTTCACCACAGAAGAAGCTCTCGTTTCCACAGAGAAGCAAAAAAGACATAAGAAACTGAGAAAAGACCATTTCGACTTTTTGAGGGTATAAAACATTTAAATATGGTATCCAAAAATAGCATAATTCCCTGCAATAATAATCTATAGATATTAAGAAATGTTGTGAAACTCGGTCATATTTTGGAACGTTTGTAAATGTATTATATACTTACAAACCAAGATAATTTTGTGGAGACAAAGTGAATTTATAGTAGTGACGAACTTATATACTGGTTAACGCCTTCATTTTTGACGATACGTATTTGCTCATTGAAATGTGCAGCTTGCAGCGACTCGTATTTTTACAGGCGCCTCAATAATTCAAAACCCGCCTCAATAATTCAAAACCCGTGTTATCTGTGATGTTTCTAGAACATTTTGGGTTGTTTAATCATGGGACCACATTCATACAAATGAAATAATATATATTGTTTTATCCAGCAGTATAATGAAAAATAAAAAATATTTTTAATGGGAAAAAGTTTAGCATTTTTAATTAGCATTAACTTTAGCTTATAATATTAACATTTAGAAACCATGTAATTACAGTATATTATATATTCTATTTAGTATTGTTATTGTTTATTGTTTAGATTAATAGAATAAATTTTGAGTCTGAATTAATTTTGCAATAGTTTATTACTAATATTCTTTGTTTCTCTTCCTCAGCCATAAATGAATAAAGGGTTCTAAAAATAACCATTTCCTCACCCCAACAAAAAAATTAGCAATGAGCTTTTATTCTTTGATCTAAGATAAGCTTTGAGCACGTTTTTTCAGTAAAAAATCTTCCAGTTTTTTCAAACATTTTATCCGGAATCAATGTTATACACATTATTCACAGATAGTAAAAGAAATACAGTAACTGACAACTATGGGGCTGCTTGTCATGTAGGTTAACGTAAATATGTAATCCTTACATAATGTAGATTATGCTAACTTAACCAGAATGAAACAATTGAAAACATTTTAACGGTGTACAAGATTCGCCAAACAGCTGACTTTTTGACATTCGAAGTGGGTTAGATCGTGGATATGTTTAAAGGGGATGTTTTCAGATTCTCTAAACAGCTGTTCTTGTAACCATATGACGGCACTTCCGTCACAAAGTTTGGTCTGAAGCATTTACAATACCCACCCTAAAGTTAAGACATACTCACGTCAAAATGCAATGACTAGTATGTATTAGAGTGAAATATTGTTAGGTTTTAGAAGAAATTTATTATTTATATTTTATTTTTTCTGTGTGTTACGGATTTATTTAGCGTAACAAAAAACCTGTTACTTCCATGTTAATGACCAGCTGATATGCTATGATCATTATTTATCAGCTAAATGAGCAGATGTTAAAAATACCCCCGTCGCAACAGACCTGCGTACTCATCGAATTTCCAAATCAATAATATAATACAGTAATAATAATAATATATGACAAGTTTGGTAAAAATCTGTCGATAAACATTAGAATTATTTGCCTATTCTCCATAAGATTAACATATGAAAAAGTGTGCAGGTTTGCTGCTGTGAGGAACACTGAAAGTAGGCATTTATAACATGAATTTTTATTTTTATCATTTATACCAACTTTCATCATCATCTGTCGATAAATAAAGGAGTTTGCCTATTCACCATATGATTAACATGGGCAAAGAGGATGCAGGTTTGCTGACATGATAAAAAATTAACTATGATTTTTAAGCATAAATGGATAGATCTCAAACACATGAAGCTAAATATCGTTTTGTCCAAAAATATTGATTAATATGGGAAATATTAATTTTTCCCTATCCTCCATAAGATTAACATTGGAGCCTCAAAATACAACGTACTGTGTTTAGATTTTTTAATATCTCGGTAACCGTTGGAGATAGAGAAAAACTTTAAGGAACTAAATTGTGTAGTTTTTTTAAGCTATTTCTAATGGTAAAAGATACAATTAAAAAAATTAAATTACATATGAAAAACGCAAAAAACCCAATTTTTTAGTACAAAACCCCCACAAACTACCCGTTCCCATTGACCGATATGTGTGGATTATGAACTCGTCCGAGCAATTGTAGGCAATTTTAACGACCATTGTTTTTGGTCTCTGGGCACCTAAAGAAGAAAAAATAACATGGTCCCGGGCTTAAGTCTTACCATGAGACCTACGGTAATAGCTTCTTCCCTATGGGAAATTCGCTTAAACTACCCGTCCGCCATCTTGGACCGAGCTATTGACACGAATATTTTCACTAACGTGGAGAACCAGTGTTATTTTAAGCCGATGGTTATTTTACCTCCTCGGATATGCTTGAATTGTGATCCTGACCTCTTGGCCACTTGGAGAGGTAGTCGGTACAGCGAGCATCACGCGCCGTCTGTACAAACACCAGCTGTTTGCTCACGAGGCGGTCAATACTCAATAACGAACATGTCGTGGTCAATCTGCCCCCATATTGTGGCACCAGAAACGACAACTTCTGGTTGAATGACGAAGGAAGCAGAGAAGTCAAGATTCAAGATTCATTTCTATAAAAAATAGAAATAAATTTGGTTATATTTTTGTAAGTAAATGTGATCTTTTCCTCACCAGACTATTGACTGTGAGGAAGAGTCTAACATCTAGTATGCATTAATAGAAACCTACAAATTGACAGTAATTGTCAATACAGTTATACAAGGTGATTAGGTACATTAAAAGGAAAAAAAGTTCCAGTAGAGGTATGGCCTAAAACGCGTATTTTCTCAGATATCTACCATTTTTATTTTCCACAAAGTATTTTTTATTTCAAACATTTTTTAACGGATTATTTTCAAATTTGGTACGTGTTTTGAACTAGTAGACTACTATTGGTAAAAAAACAACTAGCATGATCCAAGCTCAAAATCCAAAATGGCGGCCATTTAAAATTTTAAAACTTAAATACTTTCTTAACGATAAAACTTAAAATGGCCACCATTTTGTATTTTGAGCTTGGATCTTGATAGTTATTTTTTTAATAATACTAATCTACCAGTGTAAAACACATACCAAATTTCATAATAATCCGTTAAAAATTGTTTGGAATTAGAAAATATTTTGTGAAAAATACAAAATGGCGGATATCTGAGAAAATAAGCGTTTTAGCCCATACCTCTATTGGAAATTTTTCTTCCTTTTAATGTAACTAATCACTCATCAAAGTCCTGAAACGTTTTTCATGGACACCCTGTATATAAAATTGATGGAAAAAATACAAGAGAAATGAAACAGAATGAAAGTATTAATCGTCAGAACACTCGAAGTCACAGTTATCAGTTCCAAATGTAATGAAATGAAATTGAACGTAATATAATGAATTTGAACAGTATAAGGGGAAAGAAGGATCATGTCAGCTGCGGCAGGGCCAATACGGTGTAGCCAGTCCTCAACCCTTCGCTTGTAAACAGAAAGCCTAACCTCATCAGAGGAAGTAATTTCGATCGATATATTTATGTATAACTGGTGTGCTAAATGGTTAGCTCAGGAAAATTTATACCGTGATTTGATTTGTATCTAGTTTCACACCTGTGTTCAGTTCCTTTAAAAATGTGATATTTATTTTCTGTTATGTAAGTTATAAATAAACCAGAATCATAAACAACTTAAATAGAATCGGATACTCCATACTTTTTCATGTCATCATAGGACCACCCTGATGACCGATGTGGGTGTCAAATGTTCTGCACACGTGTTGAGTCGGAGACTCCAGGGGTCCGAGGGTCAAGGGTGGACGGGCTGAGTGATACGTCCCGCACAGGGGTGTGAATCTGAGTTACAGATAGAATACGCTAATTTGGTAAGTGGAGTGAGATTTTTCGAATTAAAATTAAAAGACGTAATCACTAAGAGGAGCCATCTCGTAAATTGACGTTCGAGCTCGTCGCAACGCATGGACGTGTCTAAATGTCAGTGTTTTAGATTCGTCTTCAATACTCTAATATGAAAAAATGTGATTTTGCTACCAAACCTTCAAATTTAATATACAGTTATCCTAACCATATTGAACTCATATTCGTTGAGACGCCGTCAAATAGTTTTAGGTCATATAAAGTGAACGTGAGTGAAGAGTTTTTTATAAAACATTTAGCTTTTTTACTCAAAAAGACCAACTAATTCATTTGGAACATTAACAAATAGCCCAATGAACAAAAAGAGCTGGGTTTAGTGTGGGAAATTATGTTACGATTTTGCTGTGGAAACGGCAACCCATGCTGTTAATTTTACCAAACGTTAAAAACACAAACAGTTGAATATATATTCTATATCCAACATTCTAAATCTACTTGTCAAATAAAGCCTTGAGATAATAGCACCTGGTGGCAGTTATAAGACACAATGACACAATAATTGTAATTAACACAGTCCGAGTGCACCTTATAGTCTACAATAGTAACCGTAAATCAAAGCGTCTGAGCGGATTGGACATGCAATTCAATGTCGAGCAGACAGCAGGAAGGGAGAGGCGCATAGCGGCCGCGACCGTGCAAAACTAATAAGGGGCGGCCACAGAGCGGAACCAACGACACGTATAAACCCGCTACCGTACACGACTGCCACCGTAGAGATTGTGCCGCTATAGCTACCGTACACGACTGCCACCGTAGAGATTGTGCCGCTATAGCTACCGTACACGACTGCCACCGTAGAGATTGTGCCGCTATAGCTACCGTACACGACTGCCACCGTAGAGATTGTGCCGCTATAGCTACCGTACACGACTGCCACCGTAGAGATTGTGCCGCTATAGCTACCGTACACGACTGCCACCGTAGAGATTGTGCCGCTATAGCTACCGTACACGACTGCCACCGTAGAGATTGTGCCGCTATAGCTACCGTACACGACTGCCACCGTAGAGATTGTGCCGCTATAGCTACCGTACACGACTGCCACCGTAGAGATTGTGCCGCTATAGCTACCGTACACGACTGCCACCGTAGAGATTGTGCCGCTATAGCTACCGTACACGACTGCCACCGTAGAGATTGTGCCGCTATAGCTACCGTACACGACTGCCACCGTAGAGATTGTGCCGCTATAGCTACCGTACACGACTGCCACCGTAGAGATTGTGCCGCTATAGCTACCGTACACGACTGCCACCGTAGAGATTGTGCCGCTATAGCTACCGTACACGACTGCCACCGTAGAGATTGTGCCGCTATAGCTACCGTACACGACTGCCACCGTAGAGATTGTGCCGCTATAGCTACCGTACACGACTGCCACCGTAGAGATTGTGCCGCTATAGCTACCGTACACGACTGCCACCGTAGAGATTGTGCCGCTATAGCTACCGTACACGACTGCCACCGTAGAGATTGTGCCGCTATAGCTACCGCACACGGCTTCCATCGTAGAGATTGTGCCGTAACTGTACACGGGCTGCCTGTGTGTTTTTGTATCACCACCGTTACTGTATACACTGATGTTACCGTAGAGATATTGTCTCTATTACAAATTGAATTCCTCCGATATTAAAAAAATAACTGATCGACTAAACCGACATATCATATCATAAGAAATAACTGCGGAAAATGAACTTAGTATTTCCACCATTTCCAAGTAACCTGATGTGTCATTTAGAGTGCCCTACTGACAAACTATGACCAATTCTCTTATGAAAACTATGATCACCGTTGTGTTGTGTTTAAACTAAAGCTCCTTCTAAACCCTTAAACCCTCTGAAGATAAAACACGCGTGACAATTAATTTAGGGAGATATCTGTCGGAAAGGGACCGAAGCTCAAGTGTTGGTCGCACACACACCGTACAAGAGACTCCGCCACGTCACGTCGCGGGCGTGTAACGCGTGACTTCCGTCAGCCTAGTCACGCTACCGTACACGGCTGCCACCGTAGAGATTGTGCCGCTATAGCTACCGTACACGGCTGCCACCGTAGAGATTGTGCCGCTATAGCTACCGCACACGGCTTCCATCGTAGAGATTGTGCCGTAACTGTACACGGGCTGCCTGTGTGTTTTTGTATCACCACCGTTACTGTATACACTGATGTTACCGTAGAGATATTGTCTCTATTACAAATTGAATTCCTCCGATATTAAAAAAATAACTGATCGACTAAACCGACATATCATATCATAAGAAATAACTGCGGAAAATGAACTTAGTATTTCCACCATTTCCAAGTAACCTGATGTGTCATTTAGAGTGCCCTACTGACAAACTATGACCAATTCTCTTATGAAAACTATGATCACCGTTGTGTTGTGTTTAAACTAAAGCTCCTTCTAAACCCTTAAACCCTCTGAAGATAAAACACGCGTGACAATTAATTTAGGGAGATATCTGTCGGAAAGGGACCGAAGCTCAAGGGTGTTGGTCGCACACACACCGTACAAGAGACTCCGCCACGTCACGTCGCGGGCGTGTAACGCGTGACTTCCGTCAGCCTAGTCACGTGACCCGGAGGACGAACACTTCCGGTGTTGAGAAGCAATTCTGCATAGCAACATATACTCGTCTGCACTTGGTAATCGTGGCGTTCAGACCAACGTCAGTGGAACGACCGTTTAACGTGGCGCGTCTCTATACCTCTATTCATATAAATATCGTCGAAAAATATATTTTACACTCGATGAAGATCTCAAAAAAGGATTCTCAAGAAATATACTCATAGAGACTATTGTGACCTCTTAGTGTAGCTCTTGTATTTTGCTTTGCATTTTCGCGTTGTCAAAAATGTTGTTGTACATATATTTGTGTTTTTTTTTAATTTAATTCATTAATGATCATTGGTTTCGTATGTGTAATCGAAGCGATGGCCTTCGAGTGACCTCATCTTTTAATCTTTTGATGATAAAATAAATCAATAGAACCTTAAACATATTATAATTTAACGCTGTGATTGTGTTAGTTCAAATTTACAATTTTATCTACTTGAAACATATACTACATTTTAAAATTTAGTGCAAATTTTAATTTAAAACAAATTAATCGTATAATATAAAATTGAATATACTGTATAATCTAATAAAATAATCTAAACTAAACCACCGTCCGAAAGAAAAAGGATAGCAATCGTAAGAAAAAGCAGCGGCCCCAGTTTGTAGCCCTGGGGTACGCCGCATGTGTCAAGCCGCGCTGTGACTAACGAACGGTTTCCTCTGCCGCTGGCCAGGATTTATGGGAGGGAAGCTGTGACGATCGAGTGGCGGGATAATTCCGCATGGCCCGCGGCGGTGATGTAAACACCATAATCTGCAGCGCCGCCGCCAGATCACGTGCGCGGTAGTGAATCTCGTTGTTGCAATTTGCATCTAGAGCCCGACGGAATTCATTACTAGCAACAGAGCCGTACTTCGCTTACTGTTTTTAGGGGGTTTGACATGGATATTTATTTAATAGTGTGGGCTGACTACTACGTTAATTCGCAAATACCAACCTCACAATTACACCAGTTCGTAATATAGAGGCAGTGGTTCGGAATCCACGTTAAACTGCAGGTCCCTTAGTTTCCATTGACTTTTGGGCTATAAATTAACAGTTCTGTCTATGGAACATGTCAGCCTTAGTCATTAACAAGACTACAAGATCACACCACAATCATCTTACACTAATTTCTCATTCATACTTGGCTTAAAATACATACCTTTTGGTAGGGTCACCATTTCAATCTCTTAGCTCTTAGCTTGGAAGTGAAGTTATGTAGCAACAAGGACAGCTGTTTAGAATAACTGAAAACAGTATCTTAGACATGACAATGATTCATGAATCATAGACAATGATTTAGGCTTTTTCACATGGATATTTCTAATGGGGAGGGTATTGGTAAGTCACAACATATGGTTATAAAGAGGGACTGAAAACATTCCCTTTAGACATTCCCTTTTTCATTATAATATTTTTTTAACTGTAGGTAATTAATTAACAGCACAGTAAGGAGCATGTCTGCCTTAGTTAGTAACAAGACTACAAGATTGCGCCAAATCCTACACTTATTTCATTTCTCAATCATATTTCGCTTTAAATACCTACCTGGGTAGGGGGCCACTTCAGAAAAGTAATGAAGCTAATACACAACATTAGTTATTTAATAGCTCAATTTAGAAAACCCCTCTTGGGAGAGCGTAATAACCAAATATTCAAGTTTCCTCGGTCGTACGTATTTTTTATAATCCAATAATTATGATTATATATATTATTATTTACTATTGAATATATCCATTACCGAGTTTTTTATCTAATGTTTCGAGAAAACAACCGGTTCTGTTCAACGAGTAACGTAACTTATCGAACAGTAGCATCTATCAAGAACTTAGTAAACTACATTCGGTGCTGCTCCCTATGGTCTAATCTTGGAACTATCTCACAGAGTTCACTGTTTTGCCGCTAGAGTATGCTTTATACCCAACTGCCATGCAGCCGAGGGCGTTGCAGCTGATCACTGACGAGTAAAACGTCGAAAAACTAGGGTTCGAATACCGACCATGAGGAATCCCAATTTGGCTCGCAAATATGTGGTACAGAGCCCACTTTAAGAGTCTGCATCAGTGGTAGCCATCTTGAATTTTAGTCCCGTAAGAGCAATGTTAAATTCTGGCGGAACATACCTTCACTTTGGCGTCTGTAGAGGCATTTATTATCAAAGTATCAATGTAAAATTTTGGAAGTACATTGATGAGATGTGGCTTAAGGGCATGACCTTTTAATATGTTCAAAAATTTAACTTGATATAAAAACAAAAATACAGGAAAAAACAGGAATATTTTACAAAATAAATCATTATTATTTTTTTATTGAAAGCGAAAATACGAAGTTCTGTAAGGTGGTGCCCTGGAGGACTGTAATACCTTTAATTTGACACCTCTTCCGTTAATTTATGACAAAAGGTCAAGGAGATATAGGCGCCAGAATTTAACATTGCTCTTACGGGACTAAAATCCAAGATGGCTACCACTGATGCAGACTCTTAATAAACTTTCGATATTCTAGGTAACCAATAGACTAAACTATAGAACACGCAGGTCCATTCCGTGCAAGGAATGAATACAGAATTTTATACCTGTACTCGTCCATTTTGGATGTACAGTGCTTCGAACCGTTTGTCATGTTGTCACAAATACCATCCAGGTTGGAGGTATAAACCAACATCAATTAATAATAGTAGACTCCGAAAGTTATGAAATTAAGAGCATTCACAGACCGAGTTAAAGTAACAGAAACGTTCTCAGTCCTGAAAATATATTGATGGCCGTCCACAGCCATCATCGTGATGAAAATAGCTATCCTTAAATCTATTTCAAACCAATATTCAGCTTAAACTTTTATAATTTACCAGCAAAAATTAGAAGCACGGACGGAACTTCTACCACACAAGTGTTTCCAGTTACCCAACAGATTGCCATCTTAATTCAATTACTGAGATACCTTATTTTCTAAACGGCCCCTTCCAGGTAGATGTGTTTTGGCAAAGTGGACGAACGCTAAACTAAACACACCGCTGGAGGCTGGAATTGGCAAATCACTACCTTGCCTGGTCGTGTAGATAGGCCGGTGTCCCCATAAGACTCTACTGACCATCTAAACATGGGACGGTGGCGTTTCCCGTACTCTAGCTACTTGGAGGAGTTAATTGTGGATAGATATGAACAGTGGTTGATGAATGTGATATTATCAATGTGAATTAACGTTTATAATATTGAATATTACGTTCATCCGCAAATTTCATCCTCATTACTAAACCAGTTTGTTATTCAGAGGGAAAAGTAGTTCGGATCCCTTAGATGCTATTGGTTGTTAGACTATTAATTAACAGTCCTGTCTAAGAAACATGTCAGCCTTACTCAGTAACAAGACTACAAGATCGCGTCACAATAATCTTACACTCATTCATACTTTTCTCATTTATACTTTACATTTCTCATTCATACTTGGCTTAAAATAACTACCTGGTTAGGTCGCCATTTCAAGAGGTAATAATAGTAATAGAACACCCTATATATTTGGCAAGAAAAAATAAATTTAATATGCATTGGGAATTCAAAACCAGTTGGTGGTGAAGTTTGAAAAAAATATTCCAGAATTTCAAGATATTACAATTTTTTATGAAGGAATAAACAGAATCAAAATTTATTTTTCCATGAGCAAAGATCATGTTTTTAAGTATATTTCATACTATAAAATCATAGTAATAACTTTTATTTGTTTGTTGTTTCATAAATATAGGCCTACCTTGGCATAATTTCTTTTCAATGTTGAGAGAATATTTTTAAGTATACTTGTGATTAGGTATGAAATTTGGTGGTATGGGTGAAATAAGTGCAGGAAAACCAATTAATTGATGTTTTTGAAGTGAAATTTTGACACAGTGAATGAATAACAAAGCTTTTTCACTTGACGTATATGACATTTTGAAAAGGTGGAAGGTATTTATATACTCGAGAAAATTATTTTTCAAATTTATTTTTTTGATTCAACTGTCTTCAGTGAAGAAGACTGGGGCGGGTGAACTGCTTCGGTAGTCTTTGTTGGCCAGCTGGTTGAATTCAAGTGTTGATGTTGAGTTATATCTATTTATTTTTAAAGGCCGCCACTAAAATACAGACTTTAACCATCAGGAAGAGAATAATAGCTAATTAATCCTGCAGTATCAGATGCATAATGATTCAACGGTATTTCAGATCAAATTTATTGATACCCACAAGGTTGACTCTCGTGCAGCTCAATTGTAAGACACCCTGTATATCATTAATCTAAAAAAACTCTATTGCATCTCAAAAACAAATGCGAACATAGAACATGAAACTATTTCTGAAAATAATTGTGTTCAAAATCTATTAGGCCATTTGTGAAATCTTTCTGATTATAATGAATGTGAAATGACTAATCATGAATATTTTGGTTATTGAAAATAAAAACGCGAAGAAACAACAACATTACTTACCCTTTCTTGATGGCACAAGTTACACATAAAAAATTGGTAACTTGGACATATATCACCGTGTTTAACATAAAAATAAATTTTTGTGGATGTTGTTCTAAAGCAACAGAATTGGAAAAATTCGTTCAGATTTTAGACACAAAAGATATAAGAATAAAATTTTGCTAAAAGATTACATACCTCAATGGCAAACTCCGTGCCTTTACATATTAGTAACGAATTGTCATGCACAAATGTGTGAAATTTTGTACGAAACATCTTGCTCGAAAACACTAAAACACCATTCAGGGTGAAATGTTATCTAATAATCTGTGATAATAATGTGTGATACGGCCCTTGGGCCCTCTATTGACCCCGTCGACGAGTGAGAGAACTCCGAACAGAACGACACCAACTACCCACATGATGGCGGACATTAGTTACACATTTGTAATTGTGTGACGTCAACTTGGTAATGACATGAATTATCACCGTGTTTAACGCAAAGTGGAATTAAATTTACCAAGTTTGTCAATATGTATCTGGCAAAGCAGAGAAATTATTATAGAAAACGGGAATAGATTTCGTCAACGATAAAAATATTGCTAAAAGATTAACCCTAGAAATGGCAAAGTCGTAATTTACGACGTATTTACATATTCAATAAGAATTGGCTGGTGGAGGCATCTGTCGTGAGTTTAGTGTACTTGTTCGACACAATCGCCTACGAGACCGTCTTGCCCTCTGGGGGCAAACAACCGAAACTGCTCTCGTAGTACACGAGCCTGCCACCGGGCAGGTCTATAACCAAGTAAGCGCTTTCTACTCCTAAGCACTGATTGTCCGAGCCGGCTAACGCGCTACGCTGACGAGCGTAACGTTCTAGCCATTCGGAAGTGCTAGGGTTCGAATCCCGACCATGAGCAATCCCAATTTGGCTTGCAAATGTGTGGTAAAGCGGGAATAGATTTTGTCAACGATAAAAATATTGCTAAAAGATTAACGCCCTTACTAAATACAGACGAAAATTTACAAATATTTAAAATGATAAACACAATACGTTGTCGTTCTAAACTAAACAATTTCGGCCAAAACGTTTTCTCGACTCGTTTCCGTTTGACCTCGTTACAGATCGATAGTCTAGAAAATAAATCAATGAGTGGATCCAAAACATAAATCAGGATTGTTGATCGAGGCGCCAGGGGCGGGTTGGTAGCGGTCCTGTAGATGAAAATATTTCCAGCAACAGCTGACTGCAGCACCAGGCCAAAAGTGTTACCAACTCTATAGCGCGAAATGATACAAAGTTTACATATGAGGAAAGTTTGTTACATTGTTTAGATTAGATTATTGAAATGGCGACCATACCACAAGGTAGGTATTTTAAGCCAAGTATGAATGAGAGTTAATTGTAGGATGATTGTGGCGCGATCTTGTAGTCTTGTTACTGACTAAGGCTGACATGTTCCTTAGACAGGACTGTTAATTAATAGCCCAACAGCCGATGGCAACTAAGGGACCTACAGTTTAACGTGGAATCCGAACCACGACCTCTGAATTACGAATTGGTCTTATTATGAGGATGATCTTTGCGGATTAACGTAGCTTTCAACAGTGCGGACGTTAATCCACACAACAGAACACCACACCCACCGACCATCGCTCACAACTATCCACAATTCGTGACCTCCAAGTAGCTGGATTACAGGATGACGCCACCATTAGCATGGATATGTCTTAGCTCTGGATGGGGTGTTGGGACATTACCAATATTTGAAACAGTGGCGTCATTTCGTTAGTGACGTCATATGGCTAATGACGTCATTGAAAACATTCACTTTAGTAATATCCATGATCTAACCTCTTTCTCACAGGGAAGTAAATAGAATCATTTTTTGCTTGTGTTTTTTCAAAACATTTTCCCGGGGAAGGACTCCCTTCAATAAGTGTCTTTAACGTGTGCCTTTTAATAATTCTGGGGTAGACCGTTTCTTTAATATTCATCAATCGTCAACATATATATTCCAAAGAGGAAACAACACGGTCTTTACAGAAAACAACTTGTTGTTTCCTCTTTGTAAAACTGATTTGGAGACACATCGATACAAACAAAAGTCTTCGAATGCAAATAAACTGGTTTTAGTGTCGTCGGCTCGCCGCACACGACGCTCTGTTCAGATTTATAGAGAACAGTGTGATGATAATGAGGGGACCAGGACTAGGCATACCCACGCCCTCTAGTGAAACCTACGATTACAGATGGGTACTAGCAGTGTACGGGTATAAGACCCGTTGTATAACTCGTTTCTAAGAAGCAAGATACTTATATTACAAAACACTAACCTAAAATCAAATCCAGCTACTTGGAGGTAACGAATTGTGGATACTCGTGAGCTGTGACCGGTTTATGTGATACACTCTAATGTGGATTAAATCTAAATCTAAGGTATGCATATAAGTCTGGGTAATGAGCAAACTTCCCACCAAACACATGGTAATTTCTGACCAGTGACATAATCAATTGATTATGTACATAAATAACTGAAGAATTTTTACTTTAAAATTGGGTTAACGTCTAAAATTTGGTTAAATTATATTTTTCTATAATTAGCGTGTTTAGACGTCGTGAAATGCCTAGCTGTTATTTGTTAAGCTGTAAAATAAAATAAAAATGGTTCATGTTGTTGTATCGTTCAAACATATAACTAATTGTACTAAGTGTTTACCAATTAGATAATGATCAATCATCATGACGTTTGAAAGATTTTGACACTTCTAACAGCTGGAGTTTAAACATGAACATTTCTGTACCAGTGACGTCACCATTTTGTTTACGTCACCCTTACCTCTCTGTATATTTCTAGTTATCATGTTTTAACTGGTATTTATACTACACGAATAATGGAAGCAGGTTGGCCGTGGTTAGTTGATTTAAAACTATTTTAGACAACATTACTGGGATGGTGGCATCATCCTGTAATCCAGCTACTTGGAGGTCACGAATTGTGGATAGTTGTGGGAGATGGTCAGTGGGTGTAGTGTTCTCTTGTGTGGATTGAATACTACGTTAATCCACAAAGACCATACTCACAATTAGACCAATTCGTAATTCAGAGGTCGTGGTTCGGATTCCACGTAAAACTGTAGGTCCCTTAGTTGCCGTTGGCTGTTGGGCTATTAGTTAACAGTCCTGTCTAAGGAACACGTCAGCCTTAGTCAGTAACAAGACCACAAGATCGCGCCACAATCATCCTACACTCGTTTCTCATTCATACTTGGCTTAAAATACCTACCTGGGTAGGTTGTCATTACAATAATATAATCTAATCTACTACTTACGTCCTTCTGTTACTTCGACGTGTTCAGCAAGGTTGCAAATCTTAACAGCCAATTACTGAAGAAGGAGGATAAATTAAGAACAAATAAAACTTCGGTTCGAATAAATTACTCAGATCATTAGCCGGTTTAAGTGGTGATTACAATTAAACATTTAAAACCTTCCGGCGTACTGTAGATAATCAACGTTTATCGGAGTACATGACCGCGGCCGAGAGAGAGCGCTAGTGTAGATTCCTATCAGGGCCATTTCACAATGACACTGATAACATCTCAGTACGAGCGGCGAATCTCTCAGACTTGTTCCCACGCGAAAACGATCCTGGTCGAGCCAAAATATTCAGTGAGAGAGGTTATGTCCGATGAACATCACGTATTTATTGATTTGTTAAATACGTTGCTAGACGCGATGCTGATGGCTTTTCATCTTTATATATATACTAGCTGACCCGGCGAACTTCGTAACGCCTGACCGTAAATGAATGTTAACATTGGCCATGTTCTGAAGTCGAAAAGCATTACGGCTTCATTGTGAAGGTTATATATTCTGGGTCGCGGCATAGTGGATAACAATACTGAAACGATAAGACATATTAGTAACATTCCCACAAAACAAATAAATCTGAGTGGATTAATTCACAATTTTCAAATCCAATCCAAACTCAAACTAAACTGTAATACGGCTTTTATAGGAAAGATATACAACAGCTGATTATTATAATAAACGTAATATATATAAACATTGTAATTATTTTTTATTTGGCCAACATATAAACACGTGACTTTTAATCAGTAAATAAAAATAAAAATAAAAATATAAATACATAATCCCCCAATACCGTAAACTATTAACGTGGCGAATAAAGCTGTTTATTTTGTACAGCACATATTTACTTCATAGTTTTAACAATGATGAATGATTCAAATGGCATTGGATAGTAAAGCATATTTTTGATGGAAAGTAAACCAATCAGCTGTAGCTAAGAAATCAAATGTTTTCATTGTAGAAAAATTGTAAACAAACTTACTCTCCATAAGGTTGACATTAGAAATTTAAAACGCCATAAAATGGAAACTTGTGGGGTTTTCAAAAATTTGTTTTCACTAAAACCTTCCCGGACACATATAGAGCAACTTCCTAAAATTTCATGGCAATCGGATGAGTAGTTTGGCAACGCATGTAAAGGACATACAAACATACATACATACATACATTCAATTTTATATATAGAGATATATATGAGACAGCAACGCTCTCTCGTGGGAATTTTTGACTGGAAAAGTCTGCCTTACCGATAAAATATTTAATTTTTAAATCCACAAGAACAGTGTTAATTTTTTGATGCGATTTAATTTTGGTACTAGGTCACACTTTAAAAAGATGGTTAATGCGTAAAATTAAAGGTAAAGTTGTTATCTAGGGACTAAATTATTAATTTTTTCCACAAACCGTTAATTACTGTACCTCGCAATTATGTCAGATAATTAACAAGTAATTGCCATTTTATGATAGAAAAATAAATAATGGAAATTGTGATTCACCTTGATAACCACTGTACTTTTATTTTCACACACGAATCATAAATTTACCTATAATATTCGATTACCTAATGATCAAATTCAGAAATGAAGCTAGGTTAAATTTACATCACAAAATTGTGTGAAGAAGTTTTTGCAAGTGTTGAGAGGAGCTAGTTTGAGATCATTAAAATCTATATTGTCGTTAGCTATTAACTACTAATATTGTTTTATTAGAGTTTTTCAACGCGTCTGTATTTTTGACTCCATAACGTATCTGGTTTATCAAGTTTTCAAGCGACTACCTAATAATACATTTAATTAAAAGATTTTGTTATAGAGATACTATTCCTATTGCCAACAAATAAATGAGTAGTTAACTTATTTACTTTTTTCACAATAGAGCTTCTAAGCTAAACATTTTATTTTAAATGTAGTTATTAAGTAGTAACTTGAAAACGGGAGGAGTTTCTTCATCCCAGAAACGTCATGTAGTTAAAAACACAGACACGTTGGAAAAGCCCAATAAAATAATAATAGTAATTTGTCTCCAACAGTATCGACTGATCCTGGAATCCTGGACCCTGGGACCCCCGGCACCAGCTGTAATCTAGATCCTGGAGGTATGCGGTGACTGGGGTCACGGGTCCTCTCGGGTGACCTCTCGGATTTCGCACTCGAGCTCCGCCCCCGTGGCTTACTGTGACCTTCCACACTCTGCAACGTCATCTCCACTTTAAAACACAATCCTCCTCAGCTGAAACCTAAGTAGGCGGTATTGGCTTGCACATACAATAGATTTATGAATCGTATTGTATATTAGATTACATTTTGGAATGGCAACTTATCCATGTAGGTATTTTAAGCCAAGTATGAATAAGAAATGAATGTAGGATGATTGTGGCGCGATGTTGTAGTCTTGTTAACTGACTAAGGCTGATATGTTCCTTAGACAGGACTGTTAATTAATAGCCCAACAGCCGAAAGCAAAAAGGGGCCTACAGTTTTAACGCAAGATCCGAACCACTGCCTCTGAATTACGAACTGAGGATGAGGATGGTCTTTGTGGATTAATGTAGTATTCAATAGTGCGGACGTTAATCCACACGAGAGATCCACACAATTCGTGACCTCCAAGTTGCTGGATTACAGAACGACGCCACCATCCCAGATTGTAATTAAACCATAAAGTTTACTATCCAAACTTTTTAAAAAGTTAATCTATTCACCAACGCAGTCAGAATATCTAATTATCATGCTACCAAAGTTTCCATATCTATAGGTGAGAGGCCTATAACGCAATTAAGTAAAGACTAATATTGTTAATTAATTTAGTTTTTCATATGATATTAGTTTTTTCTCAACGATAATAAACAAGCATAAATAACCTAACTAAAATAGGCTATCCTTTTTTGTATCTAAAAATCGTAATGAGAAGAAAATAAAACAAATTCAACTATATGACGTTTTTATAAAAGCACCAAGAAACAAAAATCAGCTGTTCCTAGAACCATTGTTACTACAGCTGATCGGCTGACAGCGAGAGAGGAAGAATAATACCGAACACCTCTTGCAGTCGTTTGTTTCTGTGCCTGTCGAATCCTGTGCTGTAATTATGTGTCGGTTTCAATGCTGGTGTTGTGTTTCGTCATAGTTATTGTGTGTTTAGTGTTTTGTGTTGCTGTCAAATATCTTCCATCGAATGGCTGAGGTACATATTACTTGCAATTAAATGATAACTTTAAATGGAGGAGGAGGTTAAGATTAATTAGTTTTACATCTTATTTTGATTTTGTGTTTTTTTCTACGGATTTTAAATACTGCAATGCTTTATTTTCGTCATCAACCCAATATTTTGTAAATAAATAAAATCACTAATTGATTCATTCATTTAGTAGCAACACTAGGCTGTAACTTAACTAGCTTTTCTTTATACAAATAAATTATTTAATAAATTTATTGAAGCATTTTATAAAACAAAATTAGATACATTAACCTTTGTAATTTCAAATTCTTCTGTATTTCTATGACATATTACAGTACAAATATTTTACAAAACAAAAACACGTATTTTTTCAAGTTCCGTTCAATCGTGGAGGCTAATAATCATGAATAAATTATATGGTGCAATTAAAATATTTATACGGTAGAGTTTTCTCCCTCTAACATTGGATTTTTGCGTTTTTCATATGTAATTAAAAAATTTTTATCTTTAATCATTACAATCAGATCAAAAAGTTACACAATTTAATATTTTAAAGTTTTTCTCTATCTCCAACTGAGATATTAAAATTCAAATAGTAGGCTACATTGTATTTTGTGACTCCAATGTTAATCTTATGGAAAATAAAGGAAACATTAATATTTCACTTATTAAACTACATTGTTGTATGAAACTTGGTATTTAGCTTCATGTGGTTGAAATCCATCCAGTTATGTTTTAAAATCATAGTTTATGTGTTATCATGGCAGCTAACCTGCATACTCTTTTCCCATGTAAACCAGAGAATAGGCAAACTCCTTTATTAATGACAGATGTTGATAAAACTTGCTATAAATGGTCGAAATAAAAATTATTTTTGCTAGAAAATACTACTTTCATTTTTCTTCACAGCATCAAACCTGCGTTTTCTTTACCATGTTAGTCTTATTGAGGATAGGCAAATAAACCCAAATAGTGGCAAATAAAACTCATATTTATAAACATATGTTGATAAAACCTGCATTGATTTGGAAATTGGGTGAGTACGCAGGACTGCTGCGACAGGGTATATTCTCTTGATTACTTGAAAGCGGGTATTGTAAACCACATTTATAAATGTTAGTTACGCGAAGTGTAGGTGGCAGCAGCTGTCACGGCTGAGTTACCGTGGGACGCCGCGTGAGTGCGCTAATAGTCGATCAGCTGTTCACAGCTGTTCCATTCCTGTCTGTTTATTGCTAACTAGGCGTCTGTCGTGCCGAACTGCCGATGCTTTCCTGATTTATGTCCCGCGGATCTTCGCCACGATCTTCTGTGGTGGACTCGGATTTGCATTAGAAAGGGTTTTGCGGGAAGCGAAATATTAGATCAGGAACGGTTTCGTGTTGTAAATCTAATGGGATTTGTCGACAAGTTAAAATAAACAGTTTCAAGGAACTAAAAACTTCTCCATCAGTAATTGCATTAGATTAGATTATTGAAATGTCAACCATACTTCAAAGTAGGTATTTTAAGCCAAGTGTGGTGTATATTAGTTTAGCAAACTTTACTGTGATAACCAAACTAGTTTCTTATTTATTTTTTGCTGCAAATAAAAAAAACATATAACCCGTGACACTTAAAACAATGCCCTGGAGGTTTTCGTATGGAGAATTGTCATATTGAAAGGAATTTAGAATTATCAAAAGTTATTGGAGGTTCACGGATAAATCAATAAATGTATCTGTATAGTTGGATTATTAATTTAATTTCAAATCATGGTAAGTCCATTTTGCAGAAGAGACTCATTTCTTTTTGCCGAAATCATTTTGGTCCGGAGCTGAGGAGGCCTGAAAGAAAGATAAGAATACATTAGATTGAAAATAAAATAAATAAGTAGGTCTACTAATAAAATTATTTTTAGCAACGTTTTCACACGGCACTTCAAATTAAATTGTGGCTTTCCCTTATAAATAATATAAGTAGGGTACATACAGGATAGCCACCCCTTTAGCTTTTGTTGCGGCGGTCGAGGTGGCACATGTTTTGTGGGTTCTGGCGAAGGTTTCAACTGGCACACTCAATAGTGGGATTAAGAGAGGTCAACTGGCACAGCCGCCCGGCCTGGGTACCTGTAGCCCTTCTCAGAGACTCATAGTTTACCCTTTTTAATCTTCAATAATGAGTATTCCAGTTGAAACCTTCGCCAAAACCCAAAAAGTGTGTGCCTATTCAACTAAGTTCGCTCTTGTTGTGTTGGAAAATCCTGAATCCTTGATGAATTTTTTCAACATTCCTTTAGGCATATCCATGATATAACCTATTTCCCACAAGGAACTAAATACAAACATTTTTCAGAACAGGAATTCGTTGCCTTGTTATTTCATTGTATACATTTACAATGTATTTTTAAAGAGTAAATACATAAAATGGATATGAATAATAAGCAAATTGTAACTCGTCCATACCTAATAACATTTTCAACTTGTAAATTTGTATGTTTTAGGCTTAGAAAAAAAACAGGTCAAAAGTAATTTATATTACCAGCGCAAAGAAGGAGGCCACTGCCACTAGGATAACGGCTGTGTAGTACATCTGCAACACATATGATTATCTCAGTATATTCTATAAATAAACAGTATACAGGATTCGATTTGGTAAAACAAATATTACAACGGTTGACATATGATGAGGAATTTTGCGACATTCAGGTAGAATTTGTTGAAAATTTTTGTTTAATAGGAGTTGGACGACCCAAACTTAATTGATAATAAATTCATGTACCTCTTTCATACGAACCATGGAAGATGAAAGATATAGAAACTACTAGAGCTTGTATTGAATATTTAATATAAAATAATAAGAACAGCTGTTTAGATGAACTGTTAACACTCCCTTAAGACATATCCATGATATAACCTATTTCCCACACGGAAGTAAATACAAACTTTTTTAATCCTGTACGTACTTCTTAGGAAGTCATTTTCTACGTTTAGATCCAATCAACTGAAATTTATAATATAGTTTCTAAATTTTAATCATTTTACAAGTTTTTTATTCAATATACTGTATGTTTTATCTGTGTTGATATTTAATATTATCCTGCAACCAAAATAAGTTGTTCAAGATATCTCTTAAGGTTGAATAAAGGTATAAGTGTAACATTTTTTTAATATAGTTTAAAGGAGTTTCTCCACCTCCAGAAACGCTGTGTAGTTAAAAACACAGACGCGTTGGATAAGTCCAATAAAAGATATTGAAATATTTATGCTATGAAATAGAATTAAAACGTAGAGAACTCACCTCGTTGTAGGATATGAACGTGTTGGAAAGCAGACGTTTTAAAATCTATCGAGCAACACCTGAGTTATATAGCTGATCAAAAAGTCATTTTGTTCGGATGATTAGCCAAGAACAAACAACAATAGGAAATTAAATATAACAATATATTATGTGTAACGGATTTTCATACTTAATATCTTATGATTTATAGTTATTAGTTAATGTCGTTCGTTACAATGAATTAGTACCACAACTTAAATTACAGCAACAATAAATGTTTGAATTGTTTTTATAATCTTCTTCCTATCTAACTTTCATTATCATATGCGGGATCATGTATCAAAGTTAAATTTCAAATTTATTTATGTATAGTTTTCGAAAAATTTAAATTGTCTTTTTACCATTGGGCTCAGCTCAAGAAACACACAATTTAATAGTTTTAATCATGAATCTAGGTCAATTTTTAACTAAGATATTCAAAATAGTAAACACAGTACATTGTGTGATTTTAATCTTATTGAGAGTGGTTTAAAATCAATAATTCACTTAAATATTCTTCCAAAATTTGGCATGCAAGCCCATCTAGTTACGTTGTATCAATGCATCCATAAAACCTAAAATTTAACGTTCCTCACGGCAGCAAACCTGTAATTTATACCGGTAATATATGAATTGGTATTACTCACTTATTGACATAATTTGATAAAATGCTGTATGTGTTTTTACTCAGTGAACAGCCATAATATAAGCACATCACCATGTAAAACAACCATTGCAGCAAACCTGCATACTCAATACTATTCAATTACAATGATGAGAATAATTTAAGGCCTATGAACTGTTGTTTTTTACAGATTTTTTTTAGAAAATCAATCTACCATCATCGCCTTGTTATTAGAACCCATGTGACAATAGAAGTGAGAAAATTATAAAAAAATAATTCAAATATTGATTGTTGGTGGGCTTTAAGTTGTGTTACTAATTCATTGTTACGAATGAGTAACAAATGTAACGAGTAACAATACTTATACCTACGTAGTTTGGGTCGTTTTTTCACGAATATGAACATCAATACGGATATTACCGGCCTCAGAAGTCCCCTAAATAAATAACAGTTAGTGTTTTAAGTAAATAATTGACTCTAAGACTGAGACGGTGGCGACGTCCTGTAATCCAGCTACTTGGAGGTCACGAATTGTGGATAGTTGTGAGCGATGGTCGGTGGGTGTAGTGTTCTCTTGTGTGGATTAACGTCCGCACTATTGAATACTACGTTAATCCGCAAATACCATCCTCATAATTAGACCAATTCGTAATTCAAAGGCCGTGGTTCGGATTCCACGTTTAACTATAGGTCCCTTAGTTGCCATCGGCTGTTGGGCTATTAATTAACAGTCCTGTCTAAGGAACATGTCAGCCTTAGTCAGTAACAAGACTACAAGATCGCGCCACAATCATTTCTCATTCATACTTGGCTTAAAATACCTACCTGGGTAGGTCGCCATTTCAAATGGTAATCTAATCTAATCTATATCGTAAAATCATCGCGTCAATAGACAATTACGTATTTTAAAACATTTAAAACTTCCACAATTATGGAAGTACTCGTGTTGTCTTTGGTTCACGATGTTCGTGTTAGCAGTAGGAACGTGTTCTATCTCTGGAATGCTTTCCGAGTTGCTGCTATCTGTAAAGTAGTTGGGACGGATGAGTGAAAGTAGCAAATATGCAACAGTGACGTATTCTCGACATCAATACGTGTGACTAAGGAAACCCATTATGATAATCTGTAAAGTGGATATACTCTAAATGTCGCATAACTGATCTTAAAATAATTGAAACATAAATAATCATAAAAATACCTCTGTTGCAGTAGATCTGCGTACTCAGGGAATTTCCAAATCAATAATAGAATGATAGTATATGACAAGTTTGATCGATTCACAGTCACATTAGGGTTTAGTGTGAATTGAATGAAAAAGTACTAGAGAAATGAAGAAAGACGTATGAGCGAAAAATAAACACTAGCTTGTTTTCCCTATAAATATTTGGCCTACCTAAAAAATAAAACTCATAAGAACGAGTTAAGTATATAGAAAAACGATCAGATATAAAACTTAAACGGTAAAATGTAAGAGACAGCGGCCTACTGTGTGGAAAAACTGCTAAGAAGGCTAAAAGGTTGAAGAATCCAAAAAAATGAGCAAAAAATGAATTAACACGGTTTCGTTATTTACAAAAGTGACAGAAAGTGTAAAATATAGTGAAAGAGTAATTTTAGTGAGTGGTTTTGTTTATGATATCAGAACAAACACAGAATTATTCAAAATCTTTTATTGCGCCAGCGCGTTAGACGTAGAACCCCTTTCGTCTATAATAATAATTTCACCTTTCTAGCAAGTTTGAAACTACCATCACTGATGACTCAAGCTATGGGAGTAAAGATGAAATGAAAAAATACTTACAAATGAATATTTAAGTCAGACTGTCTCTAACACGTTAAACTATGTGACTTAGATATCTTCGACTGTTGGGCTATTAATTAACAGTTCTGTCTAAGGAACATCCCAGACTTAGTCAGTAACAAGACTACAAGATCGTGCCACAATCATCTTACACACATTTATAATTCATACTTCGGTAAAACACCTACCTTGATAGGTATCCTTTTTGCAAAAAGTATAACAAAATTTAGTACAATTAAAATAATATAGTAACTTAGAAATTTGTTAAACCCATTAATTTTTTTGTAAAAGACTCACAAACCACATCAAACGGTGATGAAATTGGCCTAATAGGTCTTGACACAAATGGCGTAAGTGGTTGGATGGGCCGCGTCGGAGTTGATGGAGTCATTAGCCAATGGAGTTCATGCGTGGAGCATTACAGGCGGGGTCGCCACCTTGACCCTGAGAACCCAGCACCTTAGTCGCCTCTGGCACCTGGCCACGGGTCCGTTGAAATGTTTCGGCGTAACTAGGATCGTAGGAAGATGTGCAAGTTATTAATTAATATTCTTGATAACACGAATCGAGATGTGTCCCCGTTAGAAGTCTGGAGTAGACTGGGATGGTAGCGTCATCCTGTAATCCAGCTACTTGGAGGTCACGAATTGTGGATAGTTGTGAGCGATGGTCGGTGGGTGTAGTGTTCTCTTGTGTGGATTAACGTCCGCACTATTGAAAGCTACGTTAATCCGCAAAGACCATCCTCATAATTAGACCAATTCGTAATTCAGCGGTCGTGGTTCGGATTCCACGTTAAACTGTAGGTCCCTTAGTTGCCATCGGCTGTTGGGCTATTAATTAACAGTCCTGTCTAAGGAACATGTCAGCCTTAGTCAGTAACAAGACTACAAGATCGCGCCACAATCATCTTACAATCAACTCTCATTCATACTTGGCTTGACATATCCATGTCAAAACCAAATATTTCACTGACTACACAGTTGTTTTCATATTGTTCTTACAATTATAAACAGTTACTTGATTATCAATCATACCACAAGCTAGGTATTTTAACCTACCTTTTGGTATGGTCACCATTTCAATCATCTAATCTAATCTGGGTCCAGTGTACCTCTCTGCCTCTAACCAGGCCTGAGTTCTCGCCCAGTTCAAATCGCTGAGACCATCCGAATTGTGAATAATAAAATGACTATGCGCCAATTGTCCAACACTAGTATGTGGATTGTGAAATCCAAGTACCAGGTTTTATGTTGTTAGAAAATACCCAAAATTTAGTAAATAATTTGAAAAAAGTGACTATCGTCACACCTATAAGTGGGGTACGTAGTTTCCCACGAAATGTTTCGTTTAGGTCAACCCTCTTTTGAATAGAAATGGTTAGGGTACAGCTACCCTTGGCTACTTTTCTTTTGTAGCACCCTGATTGGTTAACTTCTACAAATTTAGACCTTTTGCAAAGTCCAACAACAGTGAGCCACCTTTAAATTCTTCAGGGTCTAGAAACACCCAAGGAATCTCAACCCTCTCTGTTGAGAAATGGGTAGCAAACTCGACGTCCACCTCGCACAATCTGCAGCCCGTCTGTGTGAGAGCTATAATCTTCAGGTGGTTACTCTGTGGGTTATATCTTGTTAAATGCCCCAATAGGCTGATGTCTCCCTTGGAGAGATTTAGAAGTTCCACCTACTCCTTCATGAAATCAGCGTCTTCAGCGTCTTTGACTGCCGGAAATGATGTCCGAGGTGTCAAATTTAAAGCAAAATGGTCATCTATGGAACGATACAGCCTACCCTAAATCTTCAACGTTCTTCTCAGAACTCTATCCCCAATAGGATCGTATTTGCTTACTTGGAGGTCACGAATTGTGAATGGTTATATTCTCTGGTGTGGATTTACGTCCGCACTATTGAATACTACGTTCATCTAAAAAGACCATCCTCATAATTAGACCAGTTCGTAATATATTCAGAGGTACTTCGGACTCCACGTTAAACTGTAGGTCCCTTAGATGACACTGACTGTTGGGCCATTAATTAACAGCACTGTCTAAGGAACATTTCAGGCCTACTAAGTAACAAGTCTACAAGTTCGCGCCACAGTCACCTTAAACTTAATTCACACTTGGCCTAAAATACCTTCCTGGGTAGGTCACTATTTCAGGAGGTTTAGGTTTACAGGTTTAGGTTATTTTATAGCCTTAAAACGATGATTGAGGTGTCTAACTAAAATAAAGCTAAAGTGGTTATTTAAGGAACTCCTCTCCTCCCTCCAAATTACCCATTTTAACCCTAATCGTTAACTCCTCACGACCTTACCCTCAATATTAATGTTAGTGTTACATCCTTTTCGATTTTAACCCTGGATAATTTTAAAGAGAAATTCTTTACGATTCAGTAGTTCTCAATTGAAGGTAATGTGTAAGGTAATTTATAAAAGTAACGAAAGAACGTTGATAGCATAAATGATGTGAAAACTAAGTATTTCATTGTTTGAACGCATTCGTTTTAGGCCAGGTGAACCGATGTACGTAGTCGATGACGTCACAAGTGTAAACTGTTGACTCAAGTGGTTCTGTGGATGGTGGAACATTTTCACAAATGTAGAAAGTGTTGAAAATTCAAAGTACTTTACTTTTTAACATAGTAATTTTAAAATTTTTATATAGACTTTTAAGGCACGATTAGTTTTGAGAAATTGTATTCACTGGACACTAGAACAGAATGATACTAGAAATGATTAGTCAGGTGACGGACAGTTAGTACGATGAATCATTTTTGAAATAAATGATTTTGCCATGGCTGCAAAAATTAACGGATTTCTACTTACGAAAGAATCATTGTGTTCACTAAATGAAGTCGTAGAGAACTTTCTTGAGCGATAACATTAAATTACTCTAACGTATTTCACAAAATAATAACCATATGACTACTATAAACAAAAAATATTCGGTCACGTGATCCAATGACGTGCACCCAGAGCGTAGATATATCACTGTCAAAAGAGACTGTCATGCCCCTTTTTGTACCAAAATTTCATACGATTTCGAATAGCTATTCGAAAAATATTTCGATTTTCGATAATATCGCAATTCAGGATATCGAATATTGGTATTAACAGATATCGATAGTATCGAAATATCCGTAACTACAATAAGGGATTTCTTAAGCACATTGACCTTACGACGAGATTGTTTGACTTCCGCACTACAGGCGCCTCTCGGACGGTCAATAAACGTCCTCCGTGGCGCGGAAACTGGCTACATGAGTAAATTTACGTCTACATGTCTACAAATCTGCCTCGTTTCGCCTTCTAAGGCATTCGGTTGGCACCGACCGCCGCCGTGCGAAATATTACCTTGTTTATACTGGGAACAGCGATGTTTATTGAATTATGAATATTGTTGATTTTTTTCTGGTAGTGGATAAATCTTTGGAGGCGGTCGAATTGGCACACGTTTTGTGGGTTCTGGCGAAGAGTTAAACTGGCACACTCATCGCCCGGCCAGGTAGCGGCTTGAAAACGAGGGAAAATGGGAATTTTGAACTCGTAAGAAACTCTCGCTTATAAGATTTCAGGAAAAAAGATGTTACGGATTTGTGAGCTCTAAAAGATTTATAAGCCATTTATAATAGTTATATCAAAATACAAAATAAATATACAGAGTGTCCATGGAAAACGTTTCAGGACGTAGGTGAGTAATTAGGTACATTAAAAGGAAGAAAAAGGTTCTAATGGAGGCATGGCCTAAAACGCTTGTTTCTCAGATATACGCCATTTTGTTTTTTCACAAAATATTTTTTATTTCAAACATTTTTGAACAGATTATTTTCAAATTTGGTATGTGGTTTTGGACTTCGAACTCGGGTCATGCTAGTTATTTTTTCAATAATAGCAGTCTACTAGTGTAAAACACATACCAAATTTGAAAATAAACCGTTCAAAAATGTTTGAAATAAAAAATATTTTGTGAAAAATACAAAATGGCGAATATCTGAGAAAATAGCCTTTTTTAGGCCATACCTCAATTGGGACTTCCTTTTAATGTACCTAATCACTCACCGAAGTCCTGAAACGTTTTTCATGTACACCCTGGATGTGTTATTAGTACCTAGTAGCATAACGTTCTTAATGCATGCAAAATATTCCTCGAAAACTTTGCAACCATTGTTTTTCTTATGACTGGGACGGTGGCGACGTCCTGTAATCCAGCTACTTGGAGGTCACGAATTGTGGATAGTTGTGAGAGATGGTCAGTGGATGTGGTGTTCTCTTGTGTGGATTAACGTCCACACTATTGAATACTACGTTAATCCACAAAGACCATCCTCATAATTGGACCAATTCGTAATTCAAAGGCCGTGGTTCGGATTCCACGTTAAACTGTAGGTCCCTTAGTTGCCATCGGCTGTTGGGCTATTAATTAACAGTCCTGTCTAAGGAACATGTCAGCCTTAGTCAGTAACAAGACTAAAAGATCGCGCCACAATCATCCTACATTCATTCCTCATTCATACTTGGCTTAAAATACCTACTTGGGTAGGTCGCCATTTCAGTTAAAAAGTATAAAAAAAGTAAAGTATAAATGCCATTCCGTATTGTACAGGTGGATCTTGCCGTTCGTTATATTACCAATAAAAAGGCTTAAAAGGTTCACCACCATTGAGCTTCATTTTAATCTGGATTTTCACCTAAAATATTTTAGAACAACGTAACGAACTGATATAAAGAACGGATCGAGAAAAAAAGAAAAAGAAAGTTCGAGTGACTTTATATTCGCAGCTCGTTTGATTTACAGCCGAGTCTGCAAGTTGGCAACCAGATGTCCGCACCACATGCGTGACAAGTAGTGTAAAATAACAGTCATTTGATGGTCATTAAAATGACGGTCATTTGACAGTCGGTTCCCGCGGCAATCAAAAGATGACTTCATCCGTCTACTATGCCGCATCTGTGTCACCATGTTGTAGGCACTGCCACATGGACTGGGAGTCACTGGAATTATATATTCTATCCCCGTTTGTTGTGTCTGTAGATTGTCTAAGCTTGGGATAGTTGTGAGCGATTGTCGGTTGGTGTAGTGTTCTCTTGTGTGGATTAACGTCCGCACTATTGAATACTACTTTAATCCGCAAAGACCATCCTCATAATTAGACCAGTTCGTAATTCATAGAGTTCGGACTCCACGTTAAACTGTAGATCCCTTAGATATGCCATTGACTGTTGGCCAATTAATAATCAGTTCTAAGGAAACAAGTTAGCCATAGTCAGTTACAAGACTACAAGATCGCACCACAATCACCTTACACTCATTTGTCATTCATACTTGGCTTAAAATACCTACCTGGGTAGTTTTCCATTTAACAACTAAATATGATAATGTTCGTTGGTTTTACGTATTATAACACAGAAGAGCCAAAACAGGTCTTATCTCAATGTCTGTCTGTCTTTCTGTAACAACCTCCGTGAAAACAAGAGTACCCAATATGTTTAAAACTTATTTCCTTTATTCTATATCTTTGGAGAACGTTTTGAAGCTATTGAAATTAAGCAATGAGCTTTCAAAAATCTAGTTCGAGCCATACTAGAAACATTATTTCTACGTTTTACTAAACATGGTTATATTAAAGTAATTTAACAAAAAGAAATAACCAACTCTCAAATTCAAATCAATATTAGTTTAGTTTATTTATGTCGATATATTTATAAGACTTGGTATATGGGCAAAATAAAAATTGTTTATGGTAAAAATGCCTACTTTCAGTGTTCCTCAAAGCAGCAAACCTGCATAATATCTCTCATGTTAATGTTACGGAGAATAGGCAAATACTCTAATTTATCAACAGGTATTGATTGATCAATCTTGTCATATACTTGTATTATTATTACCATATTATTGAAGTGAAAATTCGCCGAGTACGCAGGTCTGCTGCGAGGGGGTATTTTATTATTGTTAGCTTACACTGACCATGCGCCACCGGCACGGTGCACATTAAAAGTGCATTTTCTCGCTTATCATGTACGGATTTCGTTCAACAAAGTATCTTTAGAACTGAAATTAAAATTCTTTTATATTCTCAAAAAATAATAGTTTGGTTGTTACTGTATTTCAATTCAAAGATTTTTAACCACCGCCATTTTGAAAATATAGAAGCAAACTAAATTATACTTTGAGAATATTTTTCTCTTTAGCCAATAAAGATGTGTGCAGCATTTGGTTTCTTTAGCTTGAATATTTCTTAACAAAATGGCGGCTAGTGGCTAAACGAAGGATTTTTCGACATATGTTTATAGGATATTTTTGGTTTATTTTGGTTTATTATGAGTACTATCATCCTTTGAAATTTTCCCCTACTTTAATGAACACCCTGTTTGTATTATTATCGGTACGACTATCGAATATCGATGTGAATATCGATTTGTGATCCAGATTCAGCCCTAGCCGATTAGCCACTTGACCATTGATCCCCGAAAGTGTTCGAATTGATGGAATGTTCGGTCGATTGATCCCTTGCGAGTCAAGGACAGTCGTCAAACCGATCTTAACTGTTTGTTTTTATGGTCGACGAGCTGACTCAGCTAAAATTAGCTCTCATAACGCAACTGTCTCAAAGGTTTTACTGTTTTACATGTAGCTTCGCTAATACTATCGAGTAAAACATTTTTTATAGCCCTACCAGTCTTCTTCTTGTTGGGGGGTGAACTACCCCTGAAAGTAGAAAATAGAAAAAAATACAAAAATCTATTTGTTATATTGTGGAAGTACACCCTTACCAAATTTCAAAAACATCTAACCTTCGGTGTAGTCACAAGATGAGTAGTTAACAGGTGGACATCGATCTGAAAGAACGACTGGTACTGTATTCCTGTGATCCAACTACTTGGAGATACGAATTGTGGGTAATTGTGGACCTCGATGGTCGGTGGGTGTATTGTTCTCATCCTCATAATTAGACAAGTTCGGAGACAGTGGTTTGAACTCCATTTTCTATTCATACTTTGCTTAAAATACCTACCTGGGTAGATCGACATTTTCAAATGCTTGAATTTTAACGAAAACAAGTCTTTCTCCGTATACGAGATGTATAGGGTTATCAAACGAAAGTATTTTATTTAGTCTATTTACGGCGTTGGTTCGCCTCAGGGAATAACTTGACGGATGTAACTGAGATTGTTACGATTTTTCTGTTCTGACCGATTCCGAAGGGTGGGCACGCGTAAGTTATAAACGATGAATTTCCCTTACATTTTTCATTATTCATATAGATCCTTAAGTATTTTTCAACCACAGGAAAACTGATATTTATTTTTATTTTGTTATTGTAGTAATTTTCTATCACGTCGTAAAACGAAATTTCGCGACGTTTCGGGATCTGAATCTACTCCGTTCTCAGGTGTGTTGGAACCTACAACATGATTCAGATTAAGCCGGTATGAAGCTGAAAACAAAAATGTTTGAAGTAGTAAAAAACTTACAAATAAGGGCTCAAAAAGTGAGAATTGTACTCAATTAAGACATGTTCTACGTTCCAGTTTATCCATGGACGGGATCAGATACCAGATCCTGAAACGTCGTGTGTCTTTGTTTTCCTAATCATGATCTAAATAGACTGATATAAAGACTAAATTGCACTGGGACGATGGCGTTGTCCTGTAATCCAGGTACTTGGAGAACACGAATTGTGGATAGTTATGAGCGATGGTCGCTGGGTGTAGGGATCTTTTGCGTGGATTAACGTCCGTATTATTGAAATAGAATACTATTTAAGAGCTAATTTATAATTTGCACAGATCTCGAACGGCACCGAGGAATTTCTTTAAATGGAAAACTAATTCCGAGTAGAAAATAAGTTCTAGATAGGTCATGTCCAGGAATTCGTGTTTTACTGTAATATTAAGTTTAAAATCTAAAAATTTAACATTACGCTTATGGAGAATCAAAATGTAAACAATACAAACCAAAACACTGTTTATAACCGTTTGACAGTTTTCTTGATTGAAGACTGCGGGGAACAATATAGAGGTTATGCATTAATATTTATTTTATGAATTAAATAAATGCAAAATTATCAGGTTACTAAACAATTTGTAACTTAAGGATAAAATAGCTGTGCAAATAACAGAAAAAAGTATTTCCAAAATCTTTGTGTTTTGATAGATTTTCGTTGTATTGCTTGAAGCCACTGTAACAAACCAATTAATTGATGTAAATTAAATTTCTCTTTTGCTTTTCATCCTCATTGTTTATAACAAAATCAGTTGATCACAGTTAATAATAACGGTATTATAATGATCGCTTCTAAAAGACGTTAAACGGCATCGCTCAATTGACTAATCCAGCCGAGTTGTCCTGTCGGGTCTCAGTAATTCAGAAAACACAATAAAATTTTCATTGGATAAATGTGTTTGTAATCTTTTTATTTTTATTCGTTTATTCGTCCGTACTATTGAATATTACGTTAATCCGCAAAGACTATTCTCATAATTAGACCAATTCGTAATTCAAAGGCAGTGGTTCGGAATCCACGTTAAACTGTAGGTCCCTTAGTTGTTGGCAACGGCTGTTGGGCTATTAATTAACAGTCCTGTCTAAGGAACATGTCAGCCTTAGTCAGAAACAAGATCGTGGTACAATCATCTTACACTCAAATCTCTTTCATACTTGTCTTATAATACCTACCTTGTGGTATGGTCGTTATTTCAATAATCTAATCTATTATAAAAACACAATCATTGTTTATGTTTGCCCAGTTTTAAGAACAGTAATTATATATTACCTTTGTTTGTTGCCTATGTTCTTGAGTTGTTGGTGTATTTTATGTTCATTTCGCCACATTGGCATCATCAGAACATAAAAAAATTTAAAAACACAAAAAGGCCCATCAGGCCATTACCAAATGCAATCACTATGTTTTCACACGTAATCTTGCTCCTCCATTTTTCCACAGCTTGAACTGTGTGTCTAATGTTTTAGGAGAACGACACACACAATTTGAACCACTGATATTCAGATCTGTAGTTATCTCTCTTCTGTTGTTCAGTGGCACGTGGGGCTCCGCCCCGCACCCCTCGGCGCCGGCCCCTCAGTCGACGGCACCCAGGGAGTCCTTGTTTCACACTCTTGTCTGTCGGAATGCCCTGATGAGCCCTGGGGCCACAATCACCGCAGCAATGTGCGTGTCATTTCCCACCGACGATTGTGCTCGAGGTAGAGTTCGTCTGCATAAACGACGCCTTGATTACTGTGTCACTGGAATTGATTAGAAACTATTTTATAGACTCGTAATAACATGTTTTAATTCAAACCTTAAAAATTACTGCCCGTCAGAAGTTGGTATGGCCACACCATTTGTGCTGCATTAAAACAAAGTTTTGAAGAATCCAGTTGTAGAATGCTTCATTAAGAGTCCGCAGTACCTGCCTTCCCAAAAGAACAATGTTACATCACAGTTTGTACCGAAAACCCTTGTCCTAGCAGTCACTTGAAAATTACTACTTTCCAAAAAGATTCTTTAGCATTGAAATCACATACATCGCTGAAAAATTTTAGTATGGGGACCCCCTATACTACTAAAAAAACTTGAGTTACGGGTAGCAAATCCCCTTAAAAATACCTACATGGGTTGGTCACCGTTTTATAAGGCAACCTAATCTTTATGTACACCAATGAAAGCGTCTCGTTTCATAGTTATCTTTGGACAGTGAACAAGAATGAATTTTGAATTCCGTCCACGCAATTGAACCAAGGCCCTGTCGAATCCCGGGCGCGCCTCGGCATAACAAGAGGCCGGGCTGTGTTCTCCAAACAAACGCACAATGCGGAGATCATATTCGGAGATAAAGGGTGTTTCTTCTTAACGAACCCGTCTCCGGGTGACGTGTGAAATGGATTATAAACGGATGCACGGACATTCGGGGACTCGAGCGCATAGGCATAGATGAACGGATGGTAAAGTAGATAGTGCACGCCCATGTTAAGGATGAAGAGGGTACATCGTACCGCCAATTGACGTAGTAGGTACTGCCATCCTCAGATAGCGCTAGTGTCGCAAATGACACACCTGACGGCGTCTCAGAGGCCTAGTTCACCGCTAGATCCGACAGATGGCAACACTTGTCCTGAGATTTTATCGTCTTCACTAAGTCCCATAAGGTGCCTTCTCTCCTTATAATACATTCCTATCTGGTATAGGCTAGCTGGACTTGGAGGGGGGATAAAAAAGTATAAGCTTTCTATTAGGGGAAGTCTAGAGACACACCTCATGTCAAATTAGTAATTTTAAATCACATTTATAACAAAAACCACTCTGACTGATTTTTCACATCATTAGGCCTATATTATGACTGAAACGGTGAAGTGTCCCGTAGTCCAGCTACTTGGAGGTCACAAATTGTGGATAGTTATGAGTGATGGTCGGTGGATGGACTAGACCAGTTCGTAATTATTATCAGGCAGTAGATCGGACTCATCGTTAAACTGTAGGTCTTTAAATTTATGCCATTGACTTTACAGTTCTGTCTAAGGAACATGTCAGCCTTAGTCAGTAACAAGACTGCAAGATCCTGCCATAATCATCTTACACTCAATCATTCATACTTGGCTTAAAATACCTACCTTGTAGTATGATCGCCATTTCAATAATTTTATCTAATCTAATGTACACTTTAGCCCCTCATGGTCATTGTAAGAATTTAGCAGGGTTTCGTGTACCTCTTCTCGATTGGTTAGAGCATATAATAATAATCTATTGGATTTTACTATAGTATATCTCTGGTAATGTGTCGGCTTATCTAAATGGTGTTTCTGTAGCAACTGTAATATGACAGATCGAGTTACGTTTTACATCCACACCGGTCGGAGGAGTTAAATTACTATACGTAGTAATTTTTTAAAGTCGTTTGGGAAGTCTATATACACTTTAACAGTTAGAACTAGTTACTAGTATATAGTAACTACTTCCCCAGGGTTACCCTCTGAGCTAGCTCTCAAACTAGTTCAGTGGTAAAAATCAGTTACATAAAAAGAAACTGTTAAATTTAGTCCTTTGTGTGTTACAAGTTGGCGGGATTCCCTTATCTCTCCTGGGGCTTTGACTGATTCTCGGCTAAACCTGAACACCTTGCTGCCCCCAATCCTCCAGAATCCAACATTTAACACCTGACATCTCCCCCTGAGCTACCGTGTCGGTTCTATACTGTCCTAGGTCACAGGTGTGTCGTGTCCCGGAGTTTCTCACAGCTTCACCTCGCTGTCCGCGCGTGAGAGGACGTCGAGCCAAGTGTCGACGATCCATTGTTCGATGTCATTAACCCACTCTGATTCATTCACAGCCCGCCAACAGGCCATTGATGGCATTGGTGGCGGTGCCTGGCGTGCCGTTAGGAAATCTTTCCCTCTTTAGACATAAATCTTATCCTACGACTACGTTTGCTTCCACAACCTCGTAAACGGTTCTGTAGGTTTGTGTAAAATTTGAAACAATGACGTCATACGGCTAGTGACGTTAAAGTTTGGTTATAAGAACAGCTGTTTAGATGAAATGAAAACATTTCTTTTAGACATATTCAATATCTAACCTATTTCCCACAAAGAAGTAAATATAAACATTTTCACTGTCGGTTTCTGGCAGTATGCATTATTGTGTTTCGTAAATTGTAATCCACAAAACTACTTTTAGGACTCATAATTGAAAAACTTACCTTGAAACTGCCTTTGCTAATTTGGCTATAAATTAATCAATCCAGACAAATGAATCCAGCTGGTACTTGCCATAGCTACATATGTCATCAAATCCACTACACTCGTCCTTCGCCTTAAAATACCCACCAGTGTGGGTTAGTGTCTTAAATAATATGAATGAATATAAATTTGAATGGAGAAACGTAGTAAAAATCTATATGATTAGGAACTCATTTGCGAAGAGTTTTGTACACACAATTGATGTAAAGTGTTGAGATTGATTGTTTGAAAATTACCTGAACAGCTAATTATTTACACCAAACATAATTATGAACATATTCAGAACAGCTAATGATTGGACCTAAAATCTATTTTTAATGCATCCCATTAAACGATAATAATATGTATACATCGAATGTCGAGAGAGTGAGAGGGGGGGATGGCGATATTCAGTTCGGTTATTCGTTATACATTTACTTTCTCCCCTTGTATGGTGAAAGTTTGTTTTCGTCAACATTTTCGAATTCGAGTTGAGAGTGGATATACCCGCTTTAAGGCATACGGTGGTGGTACTAGGCCGTGGCGCGCCAAACAATCTAAAAAATCTCAATTGTCAATCTCAATCTTCCAACTTTTTTTCTTACGCCGATCTCTCCAGACATGTTTTGCTCTTGTTGAAGCACAGTGTTTTCGTCACATCCCTCTTGTTGTTGATTAGTCCAATTGAGTAATGACGTCATTGCTATAGTCCCCCACGCCAGGATACGTGTTATGAATTATAAGTTCCTCTCCCCCCTCCCCCTACTGTGCTGTAATTGTTGTGAGTTCGATTCCCGTCCACGACAGAAATGAAATTCGTGTATGATCTGTCAACGTCGGAACGCACTTTGAGACTGTAGGCTAGCACCACTTTATATAGTAAGAAACCGATTCGAGTGACGGGAGATCTAGTCGGCCGTGGTTCTCTTGCTCTTTTCTTTGTTAACCATTGCCATAAAAGTGGACAAAAACTACATATGTTGGAATATCAGAGATTTATTAAAACACACTAAGCAGCCTATATAAAAAATGTTTATATCTACCTACTTCCTTGTGGGAAATAGGTTAGATCATGGATATACCTAAAGGTAATGCTTTCACTTCATCTAAACAACCGTTCTTGTTCCTTTATATTAAAAATTTAATACAATAGCTTTGGTCGTTTCTATGGAAATCTGTTACATATTTTCCATCTTAAAGAGAGCTAAGACATATCCAAGTCAAAATGAATGTCAAATCTGATGAATCACCAGACATTATGATTCCATTTGAAATCGTACTAAGTACAGGTAAGTACCAGGTAAGTAAGTTTTAAGGTAAAAACAATCTCACTATGTTTTTTTTTATTTACCATTGCTGTGTGTTATTATGATGTGAGCAAAAGAAGATACATATCGCGTCTAAGTCAATACTTTATTCCCGGCTTCATACTTATGTATCTAAAGTATCATATGTATGTATCTAATGTGATCTATCGACTACTTAGTCGATACTTACTACGTGAAATTTTACCTTTAGTTCAAACTCTTGGAGAGACGTCGATGGTATTGCCCACTTACTTTCTTTTTGTCTTTACCTCCGCTCCATAAAAAGTGATAAAAGTGATTTTTACAAGTGAAATTTCTTTGTTTGGAATTCGTTATTGGTGAGGGTGGATAGAGTTTTGCGGACATTTTCCATCACTTTTTTATGTAAAATATAGTTTCACGACGTTACTCAACATTACACACATAAGAAACAAAACACGTCCACTCGTCACGGAGACTCAAAGACAACTGACAATTGTTTTTCCGCTTTATACATATTTCCGGATTATGTGTTAACTGTATTATGTTTTAGATATTAGTTCACCTGAAAACGGGATCAGATTCCAGATCCCGAAACGTCGTGAAACTGTGTTTTACATAAAATCGTTATGGAAAATGTCCGTAATAAAAATCTAAATTACAAGTGAAAATTCTCAAGGCAAGCAAAATATTAGCTCAAAATAGGAATATGATTAACCTCAAGGCTAATCCTCATGACTCCAATGACTCATTGGAGTCATTGTTTGAAAGGCTTGTCAGGATGCCGATACAAGGCAAACGTGTTCAGCAAATGATCATTGGTAATTTGTTCGAGGAAGCAATATATGGTCACGGAATGTAATGTTGAATCTGTAAACAAACAATGAAAAAACTGGTCTATGCCGTTCTCTTTGGGTTTAATTGATAATTAATTATACAGTAAGTGTAATACGCGATCTCTCGACCGTACGATTTCTAAATAACACAAACTGAGAGGGAAAAAGAATTTTTCAAATATTTTATTTTGACACGGATATGTCTTAGCTCTGGGGGGGGGGTGTTGGCGATTTTTAAGATGGCAAATATATAGCAGGTTTTCATAGCAACCACCAGAGCTATTGTGTTGAATTTTTGATATGAAAGAATAAGAACAGCTGTTTCGATGAAGTGAAAACATTACCTTTAGACATATCCATGATCTAAGCTATTTCCCACAGGGAAGTAAATATAAACATTTTTAATGAGTTTTTTTTGGGTTCACCATTTTCCAAATACTTTTTTCAATTTGAATATATTTAACGAAGAGTAATTGATATCTACATCACCTGTTTATTTGTCAGTGCTTCTGTTTACATAGCCTCTAAACAGCTGTAAATATTTGTTCAAGCAGAGGTTATGTGTTCAACATCGATGATCGGCGGAAGTACCCGCGGCTCACTAATGAGACCGATCTCCAAAACCGTCATCTACAGATTGGAAGGGAAGAACGAAAACGACATATCCCCCATTTGGCAAATCCTCCAAGTGTTCTTCTACGCGGCCTCCATCAACCTCGGCTTCTTCATATGTTGGTTGTTCACGCAAGCCCTGGAGCTGACCAAGAGCCACTGCGTGCTCTACGCCGACCTGTTCATGACCAACGCCGTGATGGGGAAGGTGCGTCAACACAACGTGTCCTGCTCGGTGGACATCCTGCAGCCGACCGTACGATGGAACCACTGCGACGTGGTGTTGATGATCACGGTGGTCACCACCACGGCCGCCACCTTCCTGATGGTCATGTTCGTGTATTGTGGCCGAGGGGGCGCGGGCAACCCCAGTATGCCGGACACCTGGAGGATCATCATACCCACCATCGTCACCAACCTCACCATCTGCATCCTTGCTATCTACTCCGCCGCGGACTTCACCCTTGGTGTGCTCACGTTCAAGGCGAACTTACAGAGGGCGTGGCATTTGAACGAGACCGACTTTGACCTTGGGGAGATCAGATGTTTGCGGGTGGAGGATGACGAGATCGGGAGGGAGCTGGGAGGCAATCTGTACCTGTTGAAGGAGTTTATGTACCTGTGGGTGTCCTTTTGGGCGATGGGTGTGTTCTGGATAGTGGTCAGATGCATGTTCGGCATCGACTTCCAGCTGGTGCGCACCACGATCTACGAGTACCCTAGGACTCCGAATGTACGCCCCATCATTTACAGACGTTCGGATGATGATGAGTCGTTGTTGCGTGGTTCGGGGAAGAAGTCGGTCAAGTTCACAGAGATCGGAGATCTTAGCAAATTGCGCAGATCTCGTAAATCAACTTGAATGTCTAAAAATCTAGGATCATCGAAACGATTTAGTGCTTCGAACAAGTGCAATTATTCCGCTTAAGATTAGTTTAATGAAATACATGTAGATTGGTTAAGGTAATGCAAAATTCAATAAATGATTTTTAATATTTGGTCCGATGGCTTGCATGAGCATTCTACTCATTTAGGCAGATAAACTGGTAAACTCTCTACGCTGAAGCATAAAAATCTTCATCCATACGAAATTGTTTCTACTAAGCATAATTTCCCAATGAGGTTTTTGGAAATAGACGTTCTAATCTCAACTAAAGATGTAACACTGCCAAAATGTAACTACTTATGAAAATTCTAAAATCACGTTGTATTTGTTACTACCGATTATTGCAGGTTACTAGGTGTTTTGCTTATTTTTTACAATAATAATGGATTACAATGGATAAGGAACGGTCCAAACTTTTGATGTTGACACTAACGTCGATCTGTTGTAAGGTAGGTAATTACTTAAAAGCCTAATCACAACGACTAGGTCCGGAATTGAACCGGAGATCTTCGTAACACGAGGCGAGTGCTTTACCTCTGAGGTGTTAACATTTTAGATTTTATACATCGAGTATAATAAAGTGTAACGGAAACATATGAAATAACTAGAGGACTCAACGCAGATACAGGAACTGGTATTGCCGTAAGGAGAAGAGCGCGTCTAAATATTCCAGTTACCATTCATCTGTCATCCTCTCGCGTGACTGGCTCGTCTCCGCTAACAGGTTGCTGGCAATCTCATGGAACAGGTGGACGTTCAATCAAGCGATATTACTCAGTTATCAAGCTCGATAATCGCATTTGACAAATCGATATTGATATCGAACCGGAGGCTTCGGGCTCGAGGATATTATGAGCCATCAGTCAATGTGCAGTTGGGTAACAGCTTGATCTGGGGCGAGCAGGGGAATTGAAACGCGTTATTTACTGGAACGGTTATTTTTTGGAGCAGTTACTGTCTTAAGTGGTTACTATATGTGGAACAGTAACCGTCTAAAATTATGTCTAAAGTTATGTATCACTAGCCAAAGTACCCGTTCTTCGCACGGGTAAAAAAGGCTGAGAGGTGTAGGCTCTACACATACATTTAGGTTATTGATAATTAATTCTTTATTGTTTACAAAATGACAAAACACGTGTCTAAGTATATATCTAAACATGACAAAGTAACATATGTCAAATATTGGGAGAGGATAAGCATTAACGTAATAGAGGCAGGCATCGGGAGAAAATTAAAAATCTACCATTCCACTATTTTGAACTAATAATTCACTAATTTCGATCCAGCAGTTTATGTATAAAAATTAAATTTATTTCTTTTTCTTCCCGAACTGTCAAAATGTAAAGTAAACGGATGTTGACATTAAAAACTGTAAACATTGAATCCCAGGGTATTTACAGCAACCATGTCTTCTGCTTCTCGAACTGTCAAATTTTAGTGTTCACAGCTGTTGACATTCAAGTAATTTTATGTTTTCATTTTCTAAAAATGTAAACATTGAAACTTAGGACGTTCACAGGGCGTAGCCCGAGAGGATTTTAAGGAAATGAGTATGCCTATGTGTTGCATGAGTTTAAGATCTGTCTTTGTGTAAAATTTCAAACTGTTTGGTTCAGTATTTTTTGCGTTCACTTGCCACAACAAACCCACGAACACACAAACCCACAAACAAACATACAGAAACCACCTCTTCTTTATAATATTATAAGATTATTCCCTGAATAATTTTAATCCTTGAAGAAAATTATTTCCCGGAACAGTTAATTTTTAGACGGTCATTGTCTGAAGCGGTTAGTGTATGGAGCATTTTTTCACCTGGGCAATTAATCACTGGAGTACTTAGTCTCTGAATCAGTGACTGTCTGAAGTAGTACTCTACGGTGCACTATTTCCTAGAGACATTACTCCTTAGAACATTTTTATCCTCTGGAGAAGTTACTCCGAAAAACAGTTTATCCTTGATACTTGCTACCAGGAATAGTTACTTTTTTCAGCAGCTACTCTATGGAAACCATGGTTTGTTCTTTATCGAGGAAGTTACTACCTAAAGCTATTACTCCGCGTTGACTGAAATATTACGATATGTATTTTAATCATGATAATTTCAAATACCCCCGTCGCAGCAGATCTGCGTACTCAGCGAATTTCCAAATCAATAATATAATAATAATAATATACGACAAGTCAAGTGGTCAAAATCTGTCGATGAACATGAGAATTATTTACCTATTTTCCATAAGAATAACATGGGAAAGTGTGCAGGTTTGCTGCTGTGAGGAACACTGAGAGTGGGCATTTATACCTTCAAAAACATTTATTTTTAACATTTATACCAACTTTCATCAACATTTGTCCATAAATAAAGGAGTTTGCCTATTCTCCATATGATTAACATGGGAAAAGAGTATGCAGGTTTGCTGCCATGATAAACACATAAACTATGATTTTTAAGCATAAATGGATGAACCTCAACCACATAAAGCTAAATATAAATTTTTATCCAAAAATATTGGTTAATAAGTGAAATATTAATTTTTCCTTATCCTCCATAAGATTAACATTGGAGCCTCAAAATACAACGTACTGTGTTTAGATTTTTTTATATCTCGGTAACCGTTGGAGATAGAAAAAAACTTTAAGAAACTAAATTGTGTAGTTTTTTAAGCTGATTTTAGTGGTGAAAGATTAAATCTAAAAAATTTTTAAATTACATATGAAAAACGCAAAAAACCCCATTTTGGGGTACAAAACCCCCCAAACTACCCGTTCCCATTGAACGATATGTCTGGTTTACGAACTCGTCCGAGCATTTGTAGGAATACACGTCTCTACCAAATTTGGTCTTGATCGGACCATTTTTACGAGAGTTATCGTGTTCACAGACACACACACACACACACACACACACACACATATAACATATATATATATATATATATATATATATATATATATAAATTTTAACGACTATTGTTTTTGGTCTCTAGGCACCTAAAGAAGAAAAAATAACATGGTCCCGGGCTTAAGTCTTACCATGAGACCTACGGTAATAGCTTCTTCCCTATGGGAAATTCGCTAAAACGCTAATTTTAAACCATCCAACTAGTTTCCTATCTCAGCTTTCTCCCCTAAGAGAAATTTTATACTAGGAAAGGATAATCTTTCCAGGACCTTGGAGGCAGGATGATACTGGGTGAGGATTATTCGTACTGTCTTACCGTTACTGACTCATCCCTTTACGTAAGAAACTTTATATAAAGATATTTGATTTCAAAGTTTATACTTCTCCAAATATTTTTATATGTATAATTTCAGATATACCTCTGTATATTGTCATGTAAAACATCTTGAGGGAAACTATCCCGTTATTAAATTGCTAGTTAGGTTTAGTAATGCTAAACTTGAACAGTAAATTCGTCACATGATGCGACATAATCTTGTTTACTAATTGTTAATAGTAAGATTTTAAAAGTCAAATCTTGAACTAAGAAACTTACCCCGTATTTTCCTCAATTAACTAAATCTTCATATTTAAAATTATAGATTCCAAGTTGGTGGAAATTTTAATTTACTCGTATGATATGAATAAATTGTTTCCTTGGATACACTAATGTGTGAAAATGAAATAAAATACGTAGTACTAAGTGGAAATAAAAGACTAGCTCGGAAAAGGCAACATAATTTCTAAAACTTTACGCAAGGAATCCTAGTACGAAATTTTATGTAAGCTAAGAAATTTCCAAAGAGCCTTCACCTCAATAGTTTTTTAAGTTCTAATGGTAATCTTAAGCCCTCAATCTTTTTGAGATGGATAAATATGGACCAAGCGAACAAAAATGTCTGTTCCATGTCTATGAACGGATGATGTTGATCAAAAATAATAATAATAAATAAAACCACGAAAAATGTAGGTTGAGTAGAGTAATGTAGATTCTAATTAAGGTCACTTGATGACGGGAGGAGTTTCCTTACCTCACGAAACGTAGTGTAGTTTGCACAATTTTGCCTCTGAATAACGATCTGGTCTAATTATGAGTACGGTCTTTTTGGATAAACGTAGTATTCAATAGTGCGGACGTTAATCCACATCGGGTAATATCACATTATATCTATTCAAGATTAGTAACCTTCAAGTAGATGGATTACATGACAAGCAACCGTTACTGTCCCAGTTACAACGTTGTTGTTGTTGTTTGCCTCGTTGTTTTGCGCAGCTCTGTCTCTTGATTGCACGTTTGCGAGGAAGTGTCAGTCAGTCTGGTTCAGCAAACAGAGTAATGACAGTGATTACTGGAGAAACGACTTGTCCAAGGCTCAACACCTCTTTATATTGAATACCAGTCGTAAATGCAATAATATGTGTCTGGTTTTATTCTGAACGCAGTCGTGACATTACTCAAACAAAGATCCGTCTACGTTACTTAGGAACTACTAGGAAAAACAATCGATGCTTACTTGAAGACAAAATTGAAAGTCATCGAATCGACAGTATCGAAAGTGATTATCGGTTATTAGTATTGATAATCAAGTGACTGTTTATAATTGTAAGTACAAGATGAAAACAACTGTTTCGTCTGTGAAATCTTTGGTTTTAACTGGATATGTCAAGCCAAGCGTGAATGAGAAATGAGGGTAGGATGATTGTGGCGCGATCTTGTAGTCTTGTTACTGACTAAGGCTGACATGTTCCTTAGACAGGACTGTTAATTAATAACCCAAAAGCCGGTGGCAACTAAGGGGCCTATAGTTTAACGTGGAATCCTAACCACGGCCTCTAAAGTACGAATTGGTCTTATTATGAGGATGGCCTTTGCGGATTAACGTAGCATTCAATAGTGCGGACGTTAAATACAAGAGAACACTACACCCACCGACCATCGCTCACAACTATCCACAAATCGTGACCTCCAAGTAGCTGGATTACAGGACGTCGCCACCGTCCCAGTCCCCTTTAGGAAGGAGGGTATTGGAAATTCGTGGATCTAAATTTTGACAATTTAAGGAACCTACAGTTAACCACTACCTCTGAATACGACTAAGAACTGGTCTAATTATGAGATGGTATTTGTGGATTGACTTAGTATTCAATAGTGTGGATGTTAATCCACACAAGAGAACAAACACATTTTTCATTTTCACAGTAGGTAAGCTCGCCATCCAGTTCTTTATATTAAATTCGAGAGTCAATTTTGACATGAAGTAACCAACTGATTTAAGCTATTTCCTAAAGAAAGTAAACACATAACAATATAACAGCTTTTGTATGAGCTCGAAGTACAACCTAGAAACGCATAACCTTTAATGAAACATAAAACTTAAGTACAGGTACGAGGTGAGTAATGGAAAACAGAAAATTGGCTCTACAAATATGTTTCTACAAAAAGCCACTCAAAAGCAAATTACAGCTGTTTCGAGAGGGCAAAAAATTGAAACGACAATGATTGAATGAAGGATAATTTAGTAGGTGGCATAACTACAGAGTAGTGTAACAATCAACCAATCAAGATGTCATCCTCCCCCTCCCAACCTTTGCTTCCCCTCCCATTCACCTCGAGATGAATAACTTCCCAGGCAGATGAATAACATTCAATTAGTCCCTGTCTCGCGTCGGTTGCAAAACTGGAGTTTTACGGAGACGAAATGTCTCAGGCTTTCACACATAGTAAGTTAGTGTGTTTGAAAGAAATAGAAGAAGGAAAGTTTTGGGTGATTTTGATAATCGTTAATTTGAAAAAATCATCTTGTCATTATGTTATGTATTTGTTGATTAGGCTAAGAGAATCAGCTGTTTGCAATTTCAGAACCATTCTCCTTAAAATATCTATTCGTGTGGGTCTGAATTATATTTTAACAGCAGTAAGGAACTCTTAAATATTCTAAAATAATACTGCTGCGTTTATCTAGTCATTAAATTAATGTCTCCTAACAAAGCTCTATGTCATAAAATCTACTTCACTCATATTTATCATAAAATAACTAGGAATGTCAGTTAGTTGGTTACTGAAATGGCTACATGTCCAGATATTTTAAGCAAAGTATAAATGAGGATTGAGTGTAGGATAATTGTGGCGCGATCTTGAAGTCCAGTTACTGAATAAGGCTGACGTGTTCCTTAGACAGGACTGTTAATTTATAGCCCATCTGTCAATGGCATATCTAATGTACCTATAGTTTAACGAAATGTCCGAACCACTGTCTCCGAATGAAGAATTAATTATTAGGATGGTTTTTGCGCAAAAACGTAGTATTCAATAGTGCGGATCTTATCCACACAGAGAACACCACATCCGACCTCCAAGTTGCTGGAATGCAGGACACGCCACGGAAAAATTTACAATCTTATAGCATAGCCAAATGTTAAATTAAAACGTTTGAACGAACTATTTTTATATGTGTTGAAGGTTATCCCAATAAAACATAGTTTTTTTTAATAATCATTATTCGGATTGGTGTCTCACGAAAAACAACGTTTACGAACGAAACTAGTTACGCGTCCTTTCTAAACAAAAACGTAACGCCCTAAAATTAACAGGTAATAACTGGCCGAGATGAAAACAACAGCTGTCACGAGTAATGGAACGGTTACTTACAAATAGGTTGTTTACAAAGACGCTCCGCCGCGCCGTTGGTTAACGTAATTCATTTAATTACGGTAGTTGTTCCGGGCGGAGTGAAAGCCGGAGTGATTATGATTCAAATCTATCAACCTTCAATACTTGAGTGATAACCTCACTCCGGCCGTCGTTGTTGGCGCTGAGAGCGACAAGGGAATATTGATGGCGCCGGTTAATGGTTTGGAACGGGTATTACAATAGTGAAATGTTCCAGTGATTTTTGTGTAACTGATACTTTTGGAATTGAAAAGCACTTAACGGTGGAAGAATAGCAAAATGAAAGGTAACTTTACTAGGAGCGTTTTGTTTTCATTAAACTTTTGAAGGCTCAAAATTGATTGAAAGATGAACTAGCCGACTTACTAGTAGAATAGCTGGAGAACAAGTTCTAGGATTGGTAGAGTTTGGAAAACAAATGACTTGTATAGTTTCTTGTACGTGAGTGAGAAGTAGAGTATTGTAGTGACTCACTCCTTTGAAATTCGCAACAACTTGGAGTGGTCAAATTCGTGCAAATGAAACCTGTCAATTTACTTACTTCCTGCTAGGGGAACTACAACTTGTCGATTCTTCGCCTCGTAGATCAGCCTCTCACTCTGATGCCATCTCCAATGTCCTTCCACACAGACTCACATCTTTCCCCACTTGGGTATGCCATCTCATTTTGGGTCTCCCCAGTAAACGTTTTCCAGCTGGTAGAGCCGTGCATACTTCAGTCTTGTATCTTCTTCCCTTTACAGTACATGTCCCAGTCAACCTATTCTTTTCATTTTCATCACAGCTTTTAATCAGGTTCCTGGTAAAAGACTCGTAACTCTCGTAAAACCAACAGGTTAATCTGCCCATTTAATAGACTTTCTGTGTTGTATGTTTGTTTTACAATGAAGGTAAATATGTTATTAGTTTTCAGTAATTGGAAATTACAACCAATTCAGGTAAGTATTTTAAGCCAAGTATGAATGAGAAATGAGTGTAAAATGATTGAGGTACGATTTTGTTGCAGTCTTGTGTTTTACTAAGTGGCATATCTAAGGGACCTACAGTTTAACTTGGAGTCCGAACCACTGCCTCCGAATTACAAACTGGTCTAATTATGAGGTTAGTTTTTGCTGAATAACATAGCATCCAATAGTGCGGACGTTAATCCACTCAAGAGAACACTACACCCACCGACAGTCGTTTACAACTATCCACAGTTCGTGACCTCTACGTTGCTTGGATTACAGGACACGCCACGGTCCCAGTCAGTTGTGAGTTGTAAGACGCTACAGGAAGTACAGAGCGTGTACGTCACAGCTACATGTCTACATGTACCCTCTCCGTGTAGGAGCCCTAATTTACATGCCATGAACCAATTTTGTCCGCTCGTAGCTTGAGTCCATTGTCGGCGGTCGGTATGCGGCGTGCGCCTTCGACAAAGATAATCACGCACTTTCCACTGATCGCAGCTGTCAGCTCACGCACCCGCCGCTCCTCGACCGACATCCGGGAGTCGTCATACGAAACTCGCGACTGTCATATCGAACTATCGGTAAATCGTATCGTAAGGGTATCAACAATCAACAGTTCCGCTGCCTCCTTGGGTTTTTGTCACAAAAGAATAATGTTGATTTTGTAACAGTACTATTGACTACTTTTTAAACGTGAAAAGATGGTTGAGGTGTCAAATTATATGTGAAATACTTATCCAGGGAATTTTTCTAGCATATATAAAGACTAGTGAACCGTCGGATATAATTGTATCCAGTTTTATTTTTACTAATTCTAAAATGATTACTTTTACTCTAATTGGACCATACAACCGATATTTTTACGACAGTTCAGTGATCAGCCAAGCTACTCTCATCCGCCATGAAACTTTAGGAAGTTGCTCTATATGTGTCCTGGAAGAATTCTAAAACTCCATATATTTCCATTTTATGGCGTTTTAAACTTCTAATGTTAACCTTATGGGGACTAAGTTTGTTTACAAATTTTCTACAATCAAAACATTTGATTTTTTTAAGCTACAGCTTTACTTATGATTTATATTGATTACTTATACTTTACTTATACTTACTAATGATTCCCTTTTCATCTATAATATTATAAAGAAGAGGTGGTTTCTGTATGTTTGTTTGTGGGTTTGTTGTGGCAAGTAAATGCGAAAAATACTGAACCGACCGGTTTGAAATTTTACACAAAGGTAGATCTTAAACTCATGCAACACATTCGTTTTATTTTGTTTGTTTTATTTATTTTTAACTATTGTTATGGTCAGAAGAAATTATAAATGAAACCATTTTTACGTAAAGTAAATCAAAAGTTCATTACAAAAGGTCTAAGGCTTCATATTTTTTCTCATAGCTCCAGTTAAAATTTTTAGGGGTTTAGCTCGCGTTTTTAACATTTGCTGTACAAGAAAGTATAACATTACAAATTTGAGTTATTTCTAAGAAAATATGGTTAATACAGTACATTTTTCGTAAGATTTGCAATACACCCATGACCAAGAAAAGCCGCCTGCAAGGATTCGACGCAACTTGAATGCAGTATCTTAATTGCTCACTGTAGATTGAAGGCGTTCTTTCAAATCGGACCACAAATTAAATGAAGATTTAAAGGTTTGAAATTGCCTATCATGTTACTAACAACATAATATTTTAATTAATTAAATAAAACAGAGATTACAGTACTAAACAACATGAATTAGCATGACCTGAAGTTTATTGAAAAAATCTTCAGATTGCAAAAGAAATTGCCTATATTTAATCTTTAAGAATTTAAATTTTTAGCTGTAACTAAGTTTTTAGATCCATTCGATTAGTAGTGATTTTTAATATCCAGTCAATTTGATGCATTCGAAAAGTGTTCAAGAGGTCTTTGCATCCAAAATGGGGGTTTTGTTTTTTTATATATAATCTACGAAAACTGAACAAATGAAATGCATAAGTGCGCCAAAAAAGCCGAATTCTTCAGCGAAGGACTTACTTACTTACTTTACTTACTGGGTATAGTAAGTAATGGTGTGATCTCTTGTGTGGATTAACGTCCACACTATTGAATACTACGTTAATCAGAAAGACCATCCTCATAATTAGACCAATTCGTAATTCAGAGGCCGTGGTTCGGAATCAACGTTTAACTGTAGGTCCCTTATTTGCCATTGGCTATTGGGCTATTAATTAACAGTCCTGTCTAAGGAACATGTCAGCCTTAGTCAGTAACAAGACTACAAGATAGTGCCACAGTCCTCTTACACTCAATCCTCATTCATACTTGGCTTAAAGTAAAGTAAGTAAGTAATCTAATCTAATCTAATCTTTACGAATTGGTCCAGTTATGAGGATGGTCTTTTCCGGATGGACGTAGTATTCAGTAGTGCGTACGTTAATCCAAACAAGAGAATATCACAACCACCGACCATCGCTCATAGTTAAGAGCGAATTGTAGATAGTTATCCAGAATTCGCTAGTCCAAGTAATACGTTCGCAGCACATGGTATGACGTGGCAGCCAGTAAGGTTCACCGTTTACCGCACGCCAAGGAGAGCCGGTGCCAGGAGTCGCTACCGGCTCACGCACGCGCCCTGTCGGCCACAGATACAGTTACAAGTCGCGCTATGGTCTCCGGGTTATCTATAACAACTGGTTTCGGCGAGGATTATGTTTCTGGTAAAAAATTCAGCTCCTTTCGCCAAGCCGTGTCGTACAGTAAAGGATTTACACGTATTCTCAGTAAGACTAACACTGAACACTCTTGGACAACGTAGATTAGATTGGATTAGATCATTGAAATGGCAACCATACTAAAATGTAGGTATTTTACGCTAAGTATGAATGAGGATTGAGTGTAAGATATAATTTCATCTTGAAAAATTTAAATTTTTGCACATGTTTAATTTTTACTCGTCCGCAGTACAGTTATGAAACTATATTTGTACAAATTTCGTATATCTACGGGCAGTAGTTTTACCCCGTCAGAAAGTAACCCCATTTTACTGTGGTCTGATCTCCCTTTTTATTCATGTATAATAAATGATTAATTTCGTGAAATATTACACTTAAATAGACAAAATACGTAATAGTTCCATATAAATTTTGCGTACAATTCTGAATAGGTTACGCTTTCATTTAGTTGTTTTAAAATTCTGAATACGAGAAAATTTATATTTAACACTCAAACTCTTTCTTTTAGTGTCATAAAACAATTACACCTTATTAATTCATCCGCTCTTTCAAACGAGCTAGATTAAATTTGCATACAATGGTAGATTGCATCTCGGCTGCGCGGGCAATAATTAAGATGTAAATGTTTTGTGGTTTGGAAAAAAGTCTTTGAATCGGTGTCTTTGTACTTTTGACAGAAGCGATTAAAACAATCCATAAACTTCGTTTCATAGCAACTAAATTACCTATTACTTGTAAAATTTACTTGACAAACTTTACATTGCAGGCCTATATTTAATTTGGCCGATCTTCGAATTAGAAGTTTTTGTTTAAGATTGGAGTGATTTTAGAGCTTACAAAAGGGCTTTGCCCAAAGTAAAACAATAGGGCCTAATTATTTTTTAATATCTCGAAATTTATAGTGTTCGTAATTGAGTTGTTCAATGCTTTCTATATGTTTTTACACTCTCCCACTTATACGACAGTATATTAAGAGAGTATTGTTTTTGTCAAAATTTTCTAATTAGATTTTAAAATGTATATATTCGTTTTGGTGTCCCCTGAATCCAGAAAGGTGGGTTTAGACGTGATTTCAGTCTGTCAGTGTGTGTGTCTGGATGTGTACAGAGCCACAGCCTACCCCGTTGGTCCGATGTAGATGATGATGTAAGAAAAAATACATTTGTCAGTTTAAACAAGAAAAACAAGTATCAACAATAATGAAAATTCCAAAAATAATTATGAATTATACTTGTTGGTCATGGAAGTGGATTTAGGAGGACAAGATACAAAAAAATGACAGAAACGACAGAATTACTTAATGTAAGAGATAGATTTAGTTTGTTGTACGCTATGGGTATTAGATTTTAATTTCTGAGGGGGTTAGTACAAGGAAATCAGTTATGGAGTAGAAAGGATGAGCAACTAACCATTTCTGAATGACAGTTTTAAAATTAGTAAAAGACATTGTATGAAAGTTTATGGGTAATTTATTTAGGCATTTCATACCTAGCACCCTATAAATATTTTTTTTATTCAATCTGGTATAGGGGATATCTAGTTTGTACTTAGATCTGGTATTCATGCTGTGTATGTCAGCTCTCACTGGGTATGAGTGGAGATTCTTAAAACTAAATAACAGTATATTAAAAATATATAGATTAACAACAGTCATTATGTTAAAAAAGATAAATGTGTGGGTTTCAGCGAATTTAAGCATTGATTATTTTATGACTTTACAATCTGTTGATTTTCAGAATTTTTTGCCTATTCTCCATAGTTTAACATGGTAAAGAGTGTGCAGGTAGCTGCAGTAAAAATACATACTTTTTAGAAATTTTCATTTACATTTATACCAACTTTCATCAACATCTGTCCATAAGAATATTTGCTTTCTATAGTTTTATATGGGAAAAGAGTATATTTGCTGTCATGATCATAATATGATTTTAAGCATAAATGGTTTAGATCTCAACAAATGAGTAAATACAAGTTTATCCAAAATATTGATATGTGATAATTTTTCCCTATCCTCCATGATTAACATGAGACTTACACGTACTGTGTTTAGATTTTTAATATTCGGTACCGTTGGAGATAGAGAAAAAAGCTTAATTGTGTAGTTTTTAAGCTGATTCCAATGGTGTTAAAATTAGAATTATAAATTTCATGTACAAAAAAATCAATTTGGGGTACAAAAAACTATTATTGACAGATATGTCTGGTTTTTAAATAATTTGTAAATACATCTCTAATTCTATGGACATTTTTTTAATTATTCATAAAAAATACAAAAAAAAAATAAATATTTTTTTTATATATTTATATTATACATAACATTTAATTTTAACGACTATTGTTTTTTCTGGATTCGGGCACTAAAGACGAAAAATAACTATGGGCTTATCTTACATGAGATACGGTAATAGCTTTTTATAAAGCTAAAAATGTATACAGTGTTCAGTTTGGTAAGCATTTGATATTATTCTTAGCACTTTTTTTTGATGACTAGAATTCTATTAATGTGTGCACTGTTTCCCCAGAAAATGATCCCATAGTTTAGCGCTGACTGGAAAAGTGCAAAATAGCAGGTACTCAGTAGGGATAAGATCTCTTAATCTTCGAAACATCCTTTAGACATATCTATGATATAAGCTATTTCTCAAAGGGAAGTAAATACACAAGATTAAATACAGTACTTGTGATTGGTCAGCTGTTCCTATACCTAATTCTGAAGGCGCTGCGTGAAGGATTTCGTCCACTCACAAATGAAGCAGTATGAGTCTTGCAGACAGCCGAACAGCTGGAGACAGACGACTCAGTCATCTCTTAGGAATTTAAGCACATGATACATGACCAGACACACTTTGAGGCTTCTCATTGTTACGAATCAAATAGCATCCGAGTGTCAACAGCTGACAGAGCGCACATCGGCCTTGATATGCATCTGCTAGGCGTAACCATGACCACATCCTGTATCAGTGTCTTCGTAACTGGAGTCTTCCGGCTCGGCGCGACCATTTATTGTAACTTATTCTTGTCGTGATGTATCTGAATAATAAGTTAGTTTATTAATAACTAGCATTAAGCTTATCTGTATGGATTGTAGAATTCAGTGTAAATAATCAAGATATGCAAATAAATACAAAGAAAAAATAAATATACTACTTAATAAAAATAATATTGTAATACACGGTATATATACAAAAAAGTAAAATTACTTGTAGAAAAACATATTTAACAATATAAAATGATATATTTTATCAAAAAGGAAATAATGTTTGCATGGAAATTATTTATTTGCAAAGGGAAATGTAAAGACAAATTAATAAAATACACTTTGATTCTGCAAGAACATATAGTTTCCGAAGCTCAGCCAGCCAATTGACGTCACATTCGACGCCATTACAGGAACTTCCGGCAGCCAATAGTATCCAAGCAAGGACGCCATTTTGTTTCGCTCAGCCTTCGTTTGGACCTGAAATAAATCGCAAATTTATCACCTTTTTATTACAATATTATATTAAGTAGTGTTGGAAGACGTGAGTTTTTACTTTATCCCATGGTAAACCCAACTCGTATAATGCTAATCAAGAAGTTAGTCATATAACTATTTAGAATTCATTTATAATTAGATCAATTTATTATAATGGCAACTAATATGAATGAGATATGAGTGTAAGATGATTGTAGCGCGGTCTTGTAATCTTGTTACTGACTATGGCTGACATGTTCCTTAGATTTACATTGAAACTTTTTTTAGATAGAAACGACCATGATGGAGCAATATATTTCAATTAATAGCCCAGCAGTAAATGACATCTAAGGGACAAACATATAAATATAGAATCCGAAGTACTGCCTATGAATATATTACAAACTGTTCTAATTATGAGTATGGTCTTTGTGGATTAACGTAGTATTCAATAGTGCGGACGTTAATCCACACCAGAGAATTGCACCGGCCATCGCATATAACTATTCACAATTCGTGACCTTCTATTTGGAATTTGAGTTGAGAGTGGATATATCCGTTTTAAGGTTCCCTTAATCCTAAAAAGTCGGTTTTGACGTGATGATGTCTGTTTTGTGTGTGTCTGGATGTGTACAGAGCCACAGTCTACCCCGTTGGTCCAATTTAAATGGAATTTGTATTTTACCTATTTTCACAGTATCTCCAGGCGTTTTTTTTAATTTTTTTGAATTTTTTATTTCTAAGGATAGTTCATGCCTAAAAATCCTTAAAAAACGTGAATAATCCAAATATCTCGAAAACGGCTCTATCAATTTTGATTAACATTTGATAATTTATAGTGCACAGAGTACTAAATAATTTGACACTACCCGCATGTCTGAAAACACAACGATTCAAAAGTTATGGGCTTTTAAAAGTAAAAAAATCCATAAGTTTTCAGCAAAAAAACCGTTTATTAACATAGCCTTTACCAGTGATTATGTGAGAGTTTAGCACCTTATTGAGATATCAATGTACAGCTTTTATTAGTCAACATTCGATGGTCAGTAAAAAAAGGGGTGCGGAATCTTAATTCAGGTATCAAGAGTCAAAGTTGGGGAATTTCTTAGTCGATGAGATCACAAATAAAATTTTTGTGGTCCAACGGAGATGTTTAGCAACCTTTTCAAGCACTGCAGGGTCACTTTAACCCATGAAATTTAATTAAAATAATTGTAAATATTGTTCATCACTTGTTCCACATGATCAGATAAATAGTCGTGGTTTTTACGAACGGACGGATAGACCTTTCAAAAATTAACGATGGGCTGAATCGAAACAACGAACCGAAAGAAGGGTCTGAACTATCTTGACCACCAGAGCAGCTACTGATGACCCGATAAATCGTAGTTTTGTAAAACGAGAACTGTTTTGTTTGGAAGACGTGACGACGCAGTAACAGGTTGCACGATAACAGGTTACCCAGATGGTTCTAGATATCGGTGTCGTAAGCGAAACTATTGATTAGGGGATACTTTACTGAGGAGGTATTAATTTAGATACCGGCTAGAAGCTGTAATTAACATGTTAAGTGTTTGATTAAAAGAAAGAATGGTTCGGGAGCGCAGAAGAAACGACCATGATGGAGCGATATTTTTCAAGCGCAATTGTATCTATAATCTTCTAAGATACTCGTAGTCGTAGATCGTGTTCCTTGATCTTTACAGATATGCTGGCAATTGGTATTCATTGGTTTTTACTGGAGTTATAAGTGGTTACTGAGTTTTCCAAAGTTTCTGGACTAATATATCCCAACTTGTAGCGTTGATAATGATGACCTGTGTTTGTATTTGCAAACACGCTGAGTAGTTAAAATATTTTTGGGAACACTATGATAAATAAATATAAATATATATGCTGACCGGGATAGTGGCGACGTCCTGTAATCCAGCTACTTGGAGATCACGAATTATGGATAATCGTGAGAGATGGTCGGTGGGTGTAGTGTTCTCTTGTGTGGATTACATACGCACTATTGAATCCGCTTAATCCGTCAATCCGCCAAAAGCCATCCTCATAATAAGACCAATTCGTAATTTCAGAGGCCGTGGTTCGGATCCCACGTTAAACTGTAGGTCCATTGATTGCTATCTACTGTTGGGCTATTAATTAACAGTCCTGTCTAAGGAACATGTCAGCCTTGGTCAGTAACAAGACTACCAGATCGCGCAACAATCATCTTACACTCAATCCTCATTCATACTTGGTTTAAAATACCTACATTGTAGTATGGTTATCATTTCAATGATCTAATCTAATCTAATTTAGAGAATCTTTAAAACTTTCTCTTTAAACATATTCATGATCTAACCTATTTCCCACGGAGAAGTAAATACAAACATTTTTAACATAGTTCTTCCGAGATTAAAATCCCAAGGTGGTGGATATGATACACACTTTTAAATGAATATGCGTATAAATATTTCACGAGAACTACTATCACATTCCTTCCTTACACAATATTCCCGATCTTCATGGCGTGACGACTTCTCCACGTCAACCAAACGTATGGAGACGGTACATTATCATACTACAACCCCGGGTCACAACATTCAATTAGGTCTTCTTCTCTCTCCGCATTGTTTGTAAATCAGCCCGGATCCCATGTTTATTTATGCCCGGCAGCTGGGTGCGGGTACGGCGTTTCGGGCAACCCTGTAGAGCGGCTGTGTGGTGGAGGGTGGGCTCAGTTGGGTGAGCTGTACTGTACTGGAATGAATTACTTGATTGTCTGCCTTGATAGCCTCGTAAGAATAATGTTAATTTTGTGACAGCATTACTAGCTACCCAATAGTCGTAAACAGATGGTTGATGTGTCAAATTAAAGGTAAAGTGATTATCTAGAGAATTAAATTACTATTAAAACATAATTTATACTATATATTTTTGGCAACATACCCAGGTAGGTATTTAGGCCAACTATGAATGAGTAATGAGTGTAAGATGATTGTGGCGCGATCTTGTAGTCTTGTTACTTAGTCTTAGTCTCACAATGAAAGCTACAGATGGCTATCAAATATTTAAATTGAAGAGAATAAGAAATCTTGAGCCAGCATTCAAAGAGGAAATATATTTTTGAGCTTTACAGCCTCCAGGAGTTGGTAGAGTCTCCTCTTGTGCCGATATAAAGTTAGAAATGAATCTAGTAAGTAATGAGTTTTTGTAATGATATCTATGGGAATGAAAGATCTTGTAGTCTTGTTACTGACTAAGGCTGACATGTTCCTTAGATAGAACTGTTAATTAATAGCCCGATAGTCAATTACATCTAAGGGACCTACAGTTTAACGTGGAATCCGAACCACTTTTGCCTCTAAATAACCATTAAATAAATTGTTTGTTTATAGAAAGGTTAAAGGGAATGCTCAAATTCTTACTTCTTAACCAAGTTCCCGTGGTGCAATCTGGCGGCCGCGCGCGCAATGTGAAGCATCCTAGGTCGTCTTGCCGCCTTCACCGGTACCCGGTAGATGCCGCGCGCGTCGCCCGTGCCTCAGCTGTTTTAACTGCTGGACCGAAGACTGATTAGCGACTATGGGAATATTCCAAATTGCAAGTGTTCTTGGAAAAAATAAGAACCGTTGGTTAGTTAATTCCAATGGAATCTAGGACTCACAGCTACGTGTTTTAGTAAGTTAATCTTATATTAGTTTTTTACGGATACAACTACCTAACTAAATAGTGAAAGTTGTATAGTAGGCTATAGTAGTTGTATAGTAGGTCTTTCTCACTTTTACAAAACCAAATATTGGTCCAAACTAAAAGACAAAGTTTTTGCGAATGAGATTTTACGACCTATTTTTGACATGGATATGTCTTAGCTCTGGGGGGGGGATTGGTGTTTTTTAAGATGGAAAACATGTAACAGGTTTCCATAGAAACCACCAGAGCTATTGTTTTGAATTTTTAATATAAAATAATAAGAACAGCTGTTTAGATTAACTGAGACCATTCCCTTTAGACGTATCCATGATCTAACTTCTTTCCCACAGGGAAGTAAATACAAACATTTCTCCACTACAGTTTTATGTGTTCTGGAATAATATATAGGAATAAGTATAATTATTTATAATAATGAATGCTGTTAGACTTAATTAGGCTTAGTACAGTAATCTAATCGTAGAGTTGATTAAATTTTTTTTCTAAATATAGTCTTATAATTTTGTGTGGGTAACTTCTACAAATTCACAGAGGTTTTAACTAACTTTATCAAGGTATGTAGCCTTTTGCACTTTATTCCCTGTTACGAATTCTCGTCATAAGTGAGTAATCTCCTTTTTACTCTCTCCCACCTATAAGTTAGTAAAAGGAGAAAATATTTTCGTCAAAAAATTCGAAAATGAATTTTCAGTGAATATAAATCCGTTTTACGGTCCCCTGAACACAAACAAGTGTTTTTCGAAATGTTATCTGCCTGCCAGCGGGTTTTGAGTTTTTTTATTAAGAGTCTGCATCAGTGGTAGCCATCTTGAATTTTAGTCCCGTAGGAGCAATGTTAAATTCTGGCGGAACATACCTTCACTTTGGAGTCTGTAGTGGCGTTATTTATCAAAGTATCAATATAAAACTTTGGAAGTACATTGATGAGATGTGGCTCAAAGCCACACCTACCTTTCTACCTCTACCTCAAGGGCACGGAACCTTTAATATGTTCAAAAATTTAACCTGATATAAAAACAAATATCCAGGAATATTTTACAAAATAAATCAATATTATTTTTTTATTGAGAGCGAAAATAAGAAGTTCTGTAAGGTGGTGCCCTGGAGGACTGTAATACCTTTAATTTGACACCTCTTCCGTTAATTTATGACAATAGGTCAAGGTGATATAGGCGCCAGAATTTAACATTGCTCTTACGGGACTAAAATCCAAGATGGCTACCACTGATGCAGACTCTTTAACATTAGATCACCCCCAAAACCATTAAAAACCTAAACGATCCAATTTGTTCAAAACAGATCCAAAGATTTTTATTAAAATTTCTTAGTTTATAGCAGTTAGATCGCAACTAACAGACACCACATGCACGTTTTTTAAAACTAGGCCTAATGTTTCAAAAGGTATAGACAAACTTTTTTCTAGCTAAACGTTAAAATTATAAAATACTTCATCTATCTTAATCAAAACCAGCTCAACAGGTCAAACAAATTAGTAATTTGAATTATTAGTCTACATCTAACGGCTCCAGAGAAAAGCTTAACTTACTGTCCGTGGTAAACGCAGCACATTGTGGACCCTACCTTACAATTAATTAATAATTGAATGAAATTCTTCAGTGCTCACATTCCATAGTATTTCAGCTCATTCACATTATACAGGCCCTAACTAAATTACATGTTTTAATAATGTTTAAATCCGCTAGAACACACTTCGGAACAAAAAAATCTGTCATTTTATTCTGATGTAAATATTAATTTGTATTGTTTAGAAATGCATGTGTTCTGATACTATAGCTATACCTAACATTCGATCACTTCCGGTTGAAGTAAACTGTCGTAATCCCAATTAAAAATGGCAACTGGGCATTCTAAATTGAATTGGTTCAATTAAAACCAACACCCCGGTGCGGTACAATAACCTCTGACGAGACAATTCTTAGCAAATCACAATCACATAGCCTCGACGCAAGTCACTTAGTTACACGAGGCTACAGGCTAGAGGCTAGACACTCGTGTTCACCAATGTGACGGCTTCACGGCGCGTCCTGTCGTCGTCAAGGCGGTGCTGCGTCATCAGCTGTAATTCCTCAGCTGTTCCCGGCATCAGATTAGGCTGATTGCGATGATCAGCTGACGTGTGACGTGTACATGGTGATCGACTGGAAATGTTCGATCTTCGGAGAGATTTCAGCGGTTTGAGTGGTAAAGGTGTAAAGAATTCTCGATAATATGAAGATAGAGGGTATTTTTTTTTAACACATGACTATTGGTTTTTCAGAAATCAAGAATCTTTATTATCATATAAATACAAAATGTACATGGACAATCGTCAAATCTCTTACATGCTAAGTTAGCCCTACATAATACAAAAAATAAAATTTAACAGGTACATCGTCTTTAATATAAAATATAAATGACAGACATTGGTAAAATATGTTAAAATGTTACTAGATTAGGCTATAAAAAAACAGGTTGTTAATGGTGACAAAATACAAAATTGCATAGAATGCATATAATAACAGTTAGGCCTAAATATAAATTTCATTCACAGTATACGAGTAAATATTTAACTTAACATATTGACATAAAAACAGCAAGAAAAGACAGGCAAATACTACCTATTGTAAGATTCCAAGAAATAGTAAAAAATCATCTATTGTGTAAAGACATTCTTAAACAGAACATATCTTATTTTTAATTGTGTAAACAATGATTTTTTTTGTTAAACATTGATTTGTACAGTTTTGTAAATCATTAACCAGTGTGAACTACTAAATTTATATGTTGTACTCTTAAACAGTCTTTACTCTGTATTGTAAGAATGAAGTCAATTAATACTTAATTTTTCATATATGTGCATAACAAAGAGAGTGACACATAAAGAGTGTAAAGTGTTTCACGTAGATGTACAAATAAGGGTTACTTTTTTGTAAAGTATTTTTTGATAATTACAAATAGCCCAGAGCAACAATTGTATATACTTTGAATTTGAGCAAAATAGATAGTCAGTATAAATATCATAATGAGATAATCTTCTAAGCATGTATAAGCCTTTGGCCATTTTTTTGGAGACAGAATACCCTCTAAAATCGTCTTCTTCTTTACAATTCCACCAGCTTGACTAGGCGATCAATGCTGTTCTTCTGCTTATAATGACTAGATCAAGATTTACAATTAATTAACTACATTAAATTAAAATGTTATGGTTTATTAAAATATAAAAAGCACAAAGGTACATCTTATACTAAAATCCAGATAAACCCCCTTGAACCCGTTTACAAATGTTTTTGCTTTCTTTTGGAAATAGCTTGGATCACGGATTGTGTCTAAACGAAGTGTTTTCAATTCCTCTAAACAGCTGTCCTTATGACGTCACTCACGTTTAAAACTTTGGTCTGACAGATTGCCAATACCCACGCCAGAGATACTCTGTTCATTAGAAGATTAACTAATAATACTAGGAAATAAATCAGCTGACGTTAAATAGGCATTACTACTCATAAGCACAATACAAAAAAAAACAAAAGTAAAATTACTCTGAGATTAAATCTGCATTGACTTTACCAATTTCAAAAACTCAGAAATATCTTTAAACTACGGTGAAGAAAGGCAAACCATAATTAGAGCAATAAAGCCGAAAAGTTATGAATATTTTCATTTACATCCCTGTGGGAAATAGGTTAGATCATGGATATGTCTAAAGGGAATGGTTTCAGTTCATTCAAACAGCTGTTCTCTTTCTTTAATATTTAATATTAAATACAATAGCATATCTATGTCTAGTGGTTTCTGTGGAAACCAATTACATGTTTTCCATCTTACAAATTGCCAACACCCCCCCAGAGCTAAGACATACCTATGTCAAAAAACCTATGAGAAAAAACATAACAATCACTACGTTTGATGTGTAAACGGTTTGAGACTGTGGCCTGGGACAAAGGGACGTAAAAATACTATCCAATGAGTGCAAGAAACTTCTTAGGAGAAATTTCGATTAATATGATGAACTTAACGATTCGTCAGACAGTTGGTAGCACTTAGTCTTAACTGGCCCACTTCACCGTAAGAGTGCTTCAGGCCTAGCCATTGTTTACTGCTAAACTATCATTAATCTTGGACGAATGTTTTCTCCTGTATCGAAGTGGTTATGAGTGAAAGTGGCGTTATCAATCTACATTGATTTATAGGTGTAGAAGATCGATACTGCAACTGTATTGATTTTAATGTTGATAAGTAGGCATTCAATCTATCTATGTTATTTGTGGCATTTATAAACTGAATAGGTTTTGCAGCATGCACCGAGAGACCGAATGGTCTCGATGTAACATTAGAATATATAAACAAATTAAAAAATTGGCCTAAATTACTAAGAGTAATTTAATTTAAAAAGATTTTTTCGCAAATAACATCATCACAAAATTTAGAGATTCGTGTAAAATATTTAAATAATGTTTTGTGCTCTTTATATCATGTTCAGTAATTATTGGCTGGGACCGTGGCGTGTACTGTAATCCAGCTACTTGGAGGTCACGAATTGTGGATAGTTGTGAGTGATGGTCGGTGGGTGTAGTGTTCTCTTGTGTGGATAAATGTCAGCACAATTGAGTACTAATCCGCAAAGACCATCTTCATAATTAGACCAGTTCGTGATGCAGAGACAGCGGTTCGAACTCCACGTTAAACTGTAGGTCACTTAGATATGCAATTTAATGTTGGACTATTAATAAACAGTTCTGTTTAAGGAACATCCCAGCTTTAGTCAGTAACAAGACTACAAGATAGCGCCACAATTATCCTACAATCATTTCTCTTTCATCCTTTGCTTAAAATACCTACTTGGGTAGGTCGCCACTTCACTAACTAACTATCCCATCTTGATTCGGGTTTCAACTGAAAACCGGAATTTCCGTTGATATTAAACTTCTATCTATTGCCTATTTCTGTTATATATTAGTAAACAGTATAATTTTAAGAAAACGAGACTGTTTTCCAAATCTTAACGAAAATCACGCGTACCTTCAACGATAAAATGTTACTTCGCGTTGTATGTAGACTTGTACGTAAGTAAAACTAAAAATTGGAGGTTTTCAATTTTGAAGAGGAGATTGAAATGGGACTAAAATTTATAATTTTGGCATGGGTATTTTGCGTAGCACAAAACAGTGCAACATAAGACGTTACAATAAAAACTACCAGAGCTATTGTATTGAATTTTTAATATAAAAGAATAAGAGCAGCTGTTTAGATGTACTGAAAACACCTGTGGTGTTGTCAAACACCACAAAATATTTCTTTAACCCTTTTAATTATCCATATATCCCGTTATTTCATTACTATACTTCTACCACAAGGTCCAAGGAAACATTTCTATTACTGACCTAGTTTTCTCTTTATAATTGGGTTATGTAATTAATTATAACCAACGGTTTATTAAGTTTGTACCGTTAGTTTTACTGTGGCCAATCAAAACTTAAGATAACGTTCAAAGAACACAAAAATACACTCCAGAAGGAACGGTGGACTTATTGAGGTTAGTATCAAAATAAAGAAGCAGTAACATAGAGGATTAATGAAAATGAAAACATCCCATTTATCGTACGGTTAATGGGGGAGGAGGCGGCGCGGTCATTAGACGCTAGTTAGCCTCCCGGCCGCTGACAGCAGCACAACCGCTCATTACTCTATGGAAGTAATGGGGCGCGATACGTCAAACAGCTGATTGTGTCAATAAGGTCCTAACCCAAACGTGACCACGCCTGCTGACCAGTTAACGGTGGTCCAGGTTGGTCACACGTCGTAAAGTACGGTAGCTGCGGTGAGACTTTTATTAAAACTCAGATGATGTTTTTTTCACCTTTTTACGTCATTACACTGTTATAGTGAAATACATTAGATCTACCTTGTAAATAGAGTAGAAACCCATTGATGACATTTTAAATATATATGAAGGTGGTAAGTAAAATTGACTCATCCGCAAAGATCATCCTCATAATTGGACCATTTCGTAATTCAGAGGCAGTGGTTCGGACTACACGTTAAACTTCTTGTAGATGTTATTGACTGTTAGACTATTAATTAACAGATTCGTCTAAGGAACTTGCCAGCCTTTGTAAGTAACAATACTACAAGATCGCGCCACAATCATTTTACACTCATTTCTCATCAATACTTTTAATAATTTTAAAAGACCTATTTTACGCACCCCGGCCACCTCGCCCACGCGACGGTCCTTCTTAGGACGTTAGGTTACTGAAGTGGGTACTGAAAATAGTTAATTGACTATCCTGTCCAGTCTACATATACTACTCGGAGATACAATCCTGAAGACCTGACCCAATGATTCCTGCTAGCCATTTTAATAGATTAGATTGGATTTGATATAGCAAACACGCTACAAAGAAGGCATTTTAAGCCAAGTATAAATGAGGATTGAATGTAGGATGACTGTGGCTTGATCTTTTAGTCTTGTTACTGACTAAGGCTCACATGTTCCTTAGATAGGACTGTTAATTAATAGCCCAACATTTGATGGCAACTAATGGACGTACAGTTTAACGTGGAATCCGAACCACTGCCTCTGAATTACGAATTGGCCTAATTATGAGGATGGTCTTTGCGGATTAACGTAGTATCCAATAGTGTGACCTCTAAGTAGCTGGATTACAGGACTCTCCACCGTCCCAAATATCAATCTACTGCACGTCTCAGGGATGACCATTGCCGGGCGCAAGGAGCACATGTTGGTCACGTGATATATGACAGACCACGTGATATGCTAACAGCCACGGCGCCGGCGAGGTTACTGTAGTTCAGCAGTTGGCGGCCCTGTGATGGATGAAGTGTGCCACGCCGTTTGTTTTGCGAAGTGGTGATTTTCGCACGTCTTCTCTACTACAGAGGTTCACACTTTGCGATGTTGTCATGGTGGGAGGGACGATAAGGTGGGATTGAACATGGAAATGCTATTCTGAAAATTTTGATTACCCGAGTTGAGGCATAAATATTTAATCTTCTCATCGTTGGTTAATAAACTTACTGTAGGAAAAAAATAAATTTGAATTCTTCAATTTTTTGTTGTTACTGTTAGACTGCAGAAAATAAAGTGCCAGTGCACCCAAAAACAGAGGTAAAATGTTTATATTTACTTCCCTGTGGGATATAGGTTAGGGTTAGACCATGGATATGTCTAAGGGGAACGTTTTCGGTTCATCTAAACAGCTGTTCTTATAACCAAACTATGACGTCACTAACCATATGACGTCACTGGTTTGGTCAAACCCCCCACCTGAGCTAAGACATATCCATGTCAAAACTCTGAGTAAAGCATTGGAAATTAAAATAAAGATTCTAGTTTTGTGATTTGTACGTTATGGTTATTTCCAGCTTACCTTGGTTTTAGCGTACTTCTATTTTTGGTAAAACGAGCTTGTTAGAGTATTTATAAATGAGTAATGTGTATTTTAAATAAAAACAATACTAGTTTACGAATAAAAACCCTATTGATTACTTTTATGGATCTTAAATTTTTTGGTCGAAACTCATTAAATTCTGTGTGGTATTACAAATCACATAAGAAAAATAACCAGGGATCAAACGCCTTGAAATCGAACACGAAAGTAAAAATATAAAAATATTTATCCACAGATCATTATAAGTTTTACAGTCGCTCAAAACAAATAAATATAAACATGAAATAGCTAAACGATTCAACCCTTATTACCTACACACGGTGTGCTTTGTTAATTGTTGGTGAGTTTATGTTATTTTGATTATTATGGTGGATATTTTCCATCACGGGACAACCAGCTTACTTGACGTTTCGGGATCTGGACTCTAATCCCGTCCTCAGGTGATCTGGACTCTAGGATATGACAAGATTAGTTCATACTCCGGACTAAGCCGGTCTTAAGATTATAAAAAAAGTTATAAAATACCAAGAAGCACTTTTCTTGTGTGCTTCTTGGACCCTTGTGATGCGTGAACAAACTTCTTTCTTCTTAAAATTAAATCATTTATTAGTTAGTCTATAAATTACCTCAGGAACTAGAAAACATTGATTAGGCCATCTTGCTATTAATTAATTAAGTTTGCTAATTAAACATTAGTGTACAAAAAACGTATTTCTAATGAAATTTCGTATAGCATATGGACTACAAGTAATTTTTAACCACTTTATTTTAAACTGGATACTGTAACGAATAGAACATAACATATTTCTACGATAAAGTATTAAGCTGTATTAGAAAAGAAACCCATTCGATCAGCTGATCGATAAACAGCTGGCGATGAATGGGCGGCCGCCGGATCAGCTGATGCCATCTCGTAATCGGTCTTTAATAATCTGGATTGCTCCAATCTCGGCTATTATATCTTTAAACACATAATATTTAACGCCGACCAGCCACCGCACGTCGGACTAACTGCGACGGGTGATTTAAATGCTTCTGTGAAATATACGGGGTGTCGCTATTTTTGTACTAATTTAGCAAACGTATCGATTAACCTATAAACTTGAAACTCAACAGATATAACAAATACAAAAGGTAATAAAACACCTCCAAGTCACAAATTCCAATTAATCAAAACAAACAAAATCTTCCGGGAAAGTGACTTATATTTACAACAGGAAAACAGGTTTTGTTAAATTCGAACAGCTGATTTTGTCTATACGCAACGATGAATCAATCCAGGGATTCGCATTTGCAATTACAGTAAGTTTATTAGATTAGATTATTGAAATGGCGATCATACCACAAGGTATGAATTTTAAGCCAAGTATAAATGTGAGATGAGTGTAAAATGATTGTGGCGCGATCTTGTAGTCATGTTAATGACTAAGGCTGACATGTTCCTTAGACAGAACCGTTAATTAATAGCCCAACCGTCAAAAATGGACCTACAGATTAACGTGGGAACCGAACCACTGCCTCTGAATGACGAATTGGTCTAATTATGAAGATGGTCTTTGTGGATAAACGTAGTAATAAATAGTGTAGACGTTAATCCACACAAGACAACACTACTACACCCACCGACCATCGCTCACAACTATCCACAACTCGTGACCTCCAAGTAGCTGGATTATAGGACGTCTCCACCGTCCCAGCCAATCATCATATGGGCGGTTACTCCAAAAAACACCACCTAAATACCTTTAATTGTATTGTGTCTCATGTATAAAGGCATTTTACCTGTGATGAAAAAGTTTAATGGTGTTTCTTGGCTATTGCCTTTAAAAATTACCGTAAAGCAATTAGGTATTTCAGCAAAATAATGTACCTAGGTTTAGTTCCACCCAAGAAAATTGATTCATTAATTATGAATAAATTTTCTAGATTGATTAAAGAGGAACTATTCTTAGTCTAGTACCTAGGCATTTTTTACCTGTTATTATTCATTTTTGTGTGTATACAGCTTTATTTAAAATACCGATATCAATGATAATTAGGTTTTCATACAAAAAAATAAAGCTGGTGTAAGGTTTAGACAGGAATGCGGTTTAGAAGAAAATATTCCATTACTTTTCCATAGAAAGTTTTATATAGAGCGTAATAGGGAAGATATCGAATAAAAAAATCAGCTGTTTTTGTAATCATTGTCACTATCAGCTGACAATGAGACCGGCTGACGGAAAGTGAGAGGAAGAAGAATCTGTCTCTCAGTCACAGGCGTCTGCTCGTCTAGTTCGTGTTGAATCGTGTGCGGTTGATGTTGTGTTGTTCGGTTTAGTGCTGGTTTCTAAGTGTTGTTTCGGGTGTTGTTTGTTTAGTGATGTGCACTTCTGCTAGTCTCTGTACTTTTCATGGAATAACTCGAGGTACATTTTACTATTATTAAACTTTAATAACATTTACTCTATGTTATTTTTTCATTATGAATTAAATTGTTATTATTGAGTTGAACGTATGTTTATTATATTTATTTCAGGTGTATCGTGAAAGTGTAGCTACGTATTTTGAATAAATACGTGTTCAGGGGTACAAAGAATATTTCAAATTATGAGTTTGTTGAAATAGTATTTTACTTTTTCAAATATATTTCTTTTAAGGCAGGGGTTTTCCCATTTTGGTAAACGTTATTGATATATTTTCTAGCCTACTTTGTCATAGTAAATTATTTTAATTTTTATTTTCTACTTGGGTATTTTAAGGTTTATAGCCTATGATTGAAAGGTGGTTGTGATTAATGTAATTTATTATATTACATTTAGTTTTGTTATTGTTAAAGATCAGCTGATTCATTTGCCAGGATTGTTAATTGATAGCCAACTGAACAAAGATTTTTAACAGTAATTTGCTGATTGAACTAAAGTCCTTTGGATTATGAAGAGGGTATCTTCAAAAATATAATTTTTATTTATTTTTTCCATCATAAATATACTTTGGTATAATTTATTCAAGTTTCTAATGAAAGCTTTCGAGTTACTCGGTGTTTAATTCGGAAATTTGGCGTTTTTCAAGTAAGGAGTGTGGGAAAACTACTTAAGCTTTTAAGCTAAAATTTTTGGAACGTTAATGAATAACAGACCTTTTTTTACGTAGCCAATGTGTAGTTTTAAGATAAGAAAATAAATTCTTAAACTACAGAAAATAATTTTCAAAGCCACATTTTTATCCGGTAATCAATTTTATAAAACATGTCATTTTGGATGTCTAAAAATGTACAAAAAACAGATTCTTAAACAAGTCACTCAGGAAGTTTGCTTAAAACAATCACATATGTATAACGAATAAGCGACACTAGCGCCGACCTAGCGGATTTCAGTTGTCCCTAACGCCGCTCGTACTGCCTTCCAAATGCGCTAAAGTAATTTCAAATGTATTCACTTGACTATAACCTGCAAAGTGACACCATTATCTACGGTTAAGATTAATTGATGTACCGATGTCTACTATATGTCGTGGGATAGTTTATAAATTTCAATTTTTGTTAATTTGTGAGGCACTGGGAATGGATTTTTGTAAGTTTTTCTTGAATTTCAGAGACATTTATTACAGTAATAAAGTATCATTAAGGGAACGATATTCAGAAATTTACCTCTTTATTATTTCACAAGTTAACGATTTCGATTAAAATTTTTTGTGTTTGTGAATAAATTGAGTATTTATGTCTAGAAAGCAATAAAAAACCGATAAGATATTTTATTTCAGAATATTTATTATTTTTCCCGCTAAGGATAAGGTAAAACGGTTAGAGTCCATGCAGTGTTGAGATATAAAATTTAAATTAACTATTAACGTAAAGCGATAGTTTATTTAATAAACTGGTTCAAATTAAAAAATTAATTTGCATAGACACGGCGTTTCATAATGGTGTTTTAACAAGCACATAACAAAATTAATTACTCTATTAATTTTTAGGTTAAAGAACATTTTTACTACTTGTCTTTAACTATTTAAAGCCTCTCCCGTATTATTTTATTTTTGAGACTACGTTTTTCACTTTCCCCCTTCATATGTCGCGAAGTGTAATGACAAACTATATTCGGTTTCGAAAGTGGATCGATAACCTCGAGCGATATATCGCGATTAATAGTTTTATCTAGTGTTAATCAGCGTCCACTAATGGTGGAGGGAATGTAAGCTAAATTAATCAACGTGACTGTATTAAGGTCGATGGTCCTAGGATAAACGAGCCGGTGAGTTGACCCGACCTCGATTAGTGTTCCAGTATTATCGATACGAGCGAACATCGATATTGTAGTTTCTATACATTCGGTTGTATCGATATTCGAACTTGCGAGTTTGTTGGATATCGAAAGTAATTCCTATGACAATTTTTACCTTGTATTTTAGTTCATCAAATACAAAATTGAAGTATTAAATAATATTATTTAATATATAATGACTAAAACGGCTATACTACACCCCTCTATCTATATGAGATAGCTTTAGCAAAGGTGTATATTATTGAGTTTAGTCTGAAAGGGAGAAAGTATGTTGTCAGGATGTTTTCTGAAATACAGTAGGACATGTAGATCATCATCATCATTAGACCAGTTTGTAATTCAGAGGCAAACGTGTTTCGGATTCCACATTAAACTCTAACTCCCTTAGATGCCATTGGCTGTTGTGCTTTTAATTAAAAGTCCTGAATAAGGAACATGTGAAGACTACAAGATAGCGCCACAATCATCTTACACTCATTTCTCATTACTAGGATTAAAATAAATTGAAGCTTCAAGGTCAAATTTAAATTAAGTCATATGGTTCATTTAAATACATGTCATTGCATTCTGACTCTTATTTATTATTATTTTTCAATGTTTTGTAAATTTTCCCTTATTTATCTCCTTTTTATGTTTTAATTTTCATATCTATAATAATGAGTGTTCAAGATGTTAAAAAAATAAAGAAATAATATACAACGTGTACACCTTTAGAGAACTTGTGACTTGTAAACCGCTCGCGTAGATTGGCGATGTCTCTGCTAAAACTCAAGAATGTGTTGCTGAGGTGTGAAAGATATCTTCGTCGTCAGCAAAAAGAATATGCCAAGAAGCAGGGAAAAGTCTAATGAATCAGAGGAAGAACATGATCGTCAAATTGTTTATTAATCAATTTATTTATGAATTAGGCTTAAGTGTTTGCATCATTAAGAGAAACCATTTAATACTATATTGAGAAAAAAACGTGAAAAAACTCCTAGATTAGACTATGAGCTATGATTTTGTAAGGAAAAATGAAGCAATAATGTTTGGGGCATAAAATACTAAAATAGTAAACGCAAAGTGTAAAGTAAAGTTAAAAGTGTAAATTGATATAAATATAAAAGAAGAATGTGACTTCAAATATCATGTTATACTTATTTACATCTAAAATCATGTTTCCGATCAGCATGTAGAGGTTAGGCTTTCTTAATAAACAAATACAGCAGACACAAACGTATGTTATAAAGGTCAATTGCATTTATAAGTGACCTTGAATTTTTTATTGATTAGCTTTTTTGGTGATCGAATCTGGTTTCGCCAATACGATATAGTTGTTTCGATTGTTTAGTTTTCGATAGTACCGCTGTATTGTCATTCATGTTGTATATTGTTATCGATATCCAATATCGAACAACCCTAACCTCGATACTCGACCAACGGCCGTCCACCGTGCAAGGTCGTTTGTAAATGACTGTTCTCGGTAATATAGCCGTTAGTTTTGCGCGCTCAGACACGACCAGTAATTAAATATTTAATTAAACTAGTTTCTCACTAGCCTCTGGAGCTACGTAGTCAAGTCGAATCAAATACTGTTGAAAATGTATATTTACTAATGGGTAATGCTAGTGCATTAATCTTTTTCCGAAAAGTTTACACAAAATTAGACAAGTTCGTAATTATTCACAGGCAATGGTTCGGATTCCACGTTAAACTGTAGGTCCCTTAGTTGCCATCGGCTGTTGAGATATTAATTAGCTGTCTAAGGAACATGTCAGCCTTAGTCAGTAACAAGACTACAAGATCGCGCCACAATCATCCTACACTCAATCCTCATTCATACTTGGCTTAAAATACCTACCTTGTGGTATGGTCCCCATTTCAATAACCTAATATACTCTAATTATCTGGACAATAGGTATAAACTATTAACTTTCAGTATTCGTATGTTGTACATGCAGTAAGGAGAATTCTTCTGTCCGTGTTGTATGATTCAAGTCTTACGAATTAAGATACTTACGATGAGAATAAAATGTAAACTCTAAATTTCGGCTTGGATATTTAGCATTAGTTTACGATTAGATTAAGTAGAAATAGTGGTATTATTATTTTGAAATGGGTTTAAAATCAACGATCAGTGGTTATTTCTTTCTATGTAATCACTTGTCTGATCTCCCTGTACATGGTCCGTATTGAGATCAAAGGTCAACACCCTTGACCGGAGCCAACTGAGGAATAGTCCAAATTAATCATGGCGGCGATATTATCTGGCGGTGTTTGTTTGAATGGCTCTACCGGGCCGTCCAGTTAATAGGCAAGCGTTACAGATATAACCCATTAGATATTAGCCTGCGTAGATACCCAGGCGTCTAATATGGGACAGTTCCATCTGAACTATATAAAGTATTGTTTGAATTTCTCCGTGATAATACGCCGACCATGCTTGCTTTCGTATTACTATTCATGAGGCATCGACCCAACAACTTGGTGGAAATCGTAGGGTACATGAGTGAAGGATATGAACAGCTGATTTATCAGATTTCTTAATCGACTGGGACCGTGGCGAGTCCTGTAATCCAGCTACTTTGAGTTCACGAATTGTGGATATTCTCTGGTTTAGATTAACGTCCGCACTATTGAATACTAAGTCAATTCACGACTGCCATCTCATAATTAGACCATCTCGTTAGTCAGAGGCAGTGGTTCGGTCTCCACGTTAAACTGTAGGTTCCTTACATACCTTTATTTGATGGGCCATTAATTAACAGTTCTGTACTAAGGAACATGTCAGTTTTAGTCAGTAACAAGACTGCATCATAGCGCCACAATCATCTCATTTCTCATTCATACTTAGCTTAATCTTGTATCGATACTTTTTACTGATTTGTTTAGGATATCATGTTTACATCTTGGTATAATACTCATTGTTCTTTAAACTGAATCCTACAACCGGTACAAAGGACGGGCTTACTGCTAGTATATTATAAAATACGATATTTGTTATGAAATATTGTTTATTTTTATGTTTAAAATACCCGGGAAAAGCCTAAATGCGTCTTGTCTTATTTTACGTTTCACTAGTTATCATAACTTATTGGAAAATTTACAAATTTTTAAAATTTAATGTTAATAATAGGGAACATTTAAAAGCCATCAAGGATACCTGTCGTTGACAGTGTTGTAACAATATAGGTTGAGGTTATAAAAAATTGTTATGTGGGGAAATTAAAAAATAAGTTTTTGTTTCGATACAATAAAACCAGATAGTAACTTGGAAATTATCACGTGTAATAATTTTACCTTTTTCCGAAAAGAAACTTTTATATAAGTAAAGTAAATTATCTGTTTGATATCCACTATTGGTAGTGATAGTGGTAGGTGTATGTAATATAATATTTTATTGCGGATCTTTTTCCATAATGACTACTAAAACAAATTTATTTTACATTTCAGAATCTGGAATACGACCTCGTCCTCATATAAGCTGGAGCTCTTTCACCGGCTTAGTCCGGATTATGTAGGGCCTACTAATCTTGCTACGTACTAGGTTACAGTTCACCTGAAGACGGGATGAGATTCCAGGTTCCGAAACGTCGTAAAAATTTATTTTGCAACTTGTGATGGAAAATTCAATAATTTATTTTAATGATCGAGTGTCGAGTAATGGAACACAAATATTGTATTATGGGACTGAAATCCAATAAGTTTGGCAACTTTGAAGAAACAAAAAAAATTATAATAATACAATTTTTTATTTTATCTTTACGAATACGATTATTCATTCGATTTTAGCTCATTCGATTATTATAATCGCTCTCAGCTCAGATTACGAAAGCGTATTTATAACTTGGCACGTCACTTACATCATGTCATAATACGCGAGTCATTTCACCGTGCGACTACAAGTTGTGATCACGGCTTGTAGACGGCTTGTAGTGCGGTTCGCGTTGCTACAAGTCAGATCAGTATGCTAATCAGAGTGACGCAATAGTGCGACAGATTTATGATGGGATTAAGACAAATATAGATTGATATCTCTGTGTATTTACACGCGATGTATAATTTATAAACGAGAAATTATGAAGCGTATTGAATTAGGCGTGTGATTGAATGTAATGTTTTGATCGGATAATGTGTGAGCGTATAAACTAGTAAGATGTAGTAACTGTAACAGTGTACAATTCAACCATCTGGAGAAAACATATTTTTTGTTTGGAATTCATTAATGGAGATGGTGGATTTATATTATTTAGATTTATAGGATATGTCTTAGCACTGGGGGAGGAGGTTTTGGCGATTTTTAAGATGGAAAAAATGTAACAGGTTTCCATAGAAACCACCAGAGCTGTTGTATTGAATTTTTAGTGTAAAAGAATAAGAACAGCTGTTTACATGAAGTGAAACATTCCCTTTATACAGTATCAGCCAAAAAATAAACAGTACTGAACTCTGGCTAGTTCAATGGTTGTCCAGTTTGTATCCTGTAGGGAAAACCACCAATATTTTTGAACATTCTTCTCATTGACGTATTGCTAATATTCAGTTTAGGAGAAGCTCGCATTAGGCTTCTTTTCGGTGACTGTAACACTTGCTGCAACACTCTTGCGTGGGTTTCATTTGTACAGACAGTAGTTGAACGACCTGAAAAACCCTTTGGCTGTGTCAAAACACTACCTTTTCTTAGAAAATTTTCAACAACACTAAGAATCACAGCATTACTAGGTGGGTTTTTGTGGAAATGTCCCTGAAAACGTAAAGCAGTGTGTGGCAAGCTTGGGCCACCCGCACGTCCATTTCCGTATGAGCGAAAATAATGCTCTACGATAAAAGTTTTTTCTACAGTTGTTAGCACCATGTTAACAAAAACTAACCTCAAATAAGAAAGAAGTAACGAACGCGAAGCCGTGGCAAAAATCACCAATTGAATCAGCTGATCGAGAAGGTAACTACAGCTGATTCAGTTTCAGTTATGTTTATTTTGGCTGATATGGTACATATCCATAATCTAACCTATTTCCCATAGGGAAATGAATATTAACATTTTTACTGTGGATATTTTCTATCACAATTTTAAGTATAACAAAGTTTCACGTTTCGGGATCTGGAATCTGATCCCGTCCTCAGGTGAGCTAGTAACTATAACATAAGAACATTAGATTACGTTAGGTTAGGTTATTGAAATGGCAACCAAAATACAATGTAGGTATTTTAAGCCAAGTATGAATGAGGATTGAGTGTAGGATGATAGTGACGCGATCTTGTAGTTTGTTACTGACTAAGGCTGACATGTTCCTTAGACAGGACTGTTAATTAATAGCCCAACAGTCAATGGACTAAGGACATAGTTTAACGTGGAATCGAACCTGGCCTCTGAATTAGAATTGGTAAAGATTTTGGGATGTTGATTGCAATAGCGGACGTTATCAACAAGGGAACACTACACCCACCGACCATCGCTCACAACTATCCACAATTCGTGACCTCCAAGTAGCTGGATTACAGGACGCCGCCACTGTCCCAGTCATTACATAATTAGGACCAAGCCAGTATACAACTGAACACTAAAATGTTTAAAGCAGTCAACAAACTTACAAATATTACCATTCACTAAAAATTATGCACACAAGAAACAAAACACGTGCACTCGTCACGAAGACTCTAAGACAACCTAGTGTTAAGTATTTTACGGAACAAGCTATAATAAAAAAATAATTTTATGATGTATGTTAATTTGAAGAATGATTGATTGGTATTTGTTTATTGACTCATAACTTATAATGTTCGCAGTATTTACTATTTGACGGATTGCAATATCAATAACACGTTCGAACAATCGATTTTGAGTTGCGCAGTTATCAAAGTTAATTACCCGAGTTGCGATGTTAATTGCATTACGCGGCGTTGTACAATGATAGAAAGTGGATATGGAGGCTGCCACGAGGCCAAGGCAGGGGACTGAGGGTCCGACAGCAAGGCGGGTAATGGAAATAATAATTGCGACACCAGAAATGGCAAGGATTGTCGGACGAGCCGCTAGGCCGCGCTCCAGCTGTGGTCGCGTTGGCAAACATATCCGTATCCTGTCAGCTGATATCTGTACGGATGTTGTAATCTCAGAAGTATTCCGATATTTCATATCGATAGGATATTGATACATTTATATTATCGAACACAAAATATTGCCATATTTGATTTATTACTAGAATAAAAACATAATGTATAAAGAAGGAAATTATTTGGAAAACTCATCCACATTGACCATTTGAATATTAAATTCGCCTATGAAGCCTTCCTGCCTCTGAAACTAGAGACCTTTTCACTGAATTGCAAGAGTGAATAATAAATGAATTTACTGAAAGCGTATCCAATATACCTTCTAAGATTTCCAACAAATTACTGTCTAATGCAAAGTTCCTGCAAAAAAGTAACGCAACCACTATGCAGTAATTTAATTGCTCATTGTTTTTTGAAGGCGTTGTTGTAAACAAATAATTTCGCATAATCACCTAATTCCGTAGCCGCTACTTTAAGGTAATGCGAGCGAAAATAATCGAATATATTAAATATACTTAATTTTAACGTTTATTTATTGATTGTATTATGAAAATGTTTTGGAAAATTTGTTTAAAACGTTTTTAGTAAAATCATTTTTTAGTTACAGAGTGATTAATTCAGAAGCTTTCCGTTTTACATGCGAGAAGTGGGGGAAAACTGCTTATGCTTTTGAGCAGAACATGTGGAAACGTGGTAGAATTACAGACTTTAGTCACGTAGGCCCTAACTTATGTGAAATTTTGAAATGTGGGAAAAGTTTCGTATACAAAAAAAATACTTTTAAAGCCACAATTTTTATGTAATAGTCTTATAAATTATGTCATTTTGGAGTTCTAAATTTTTAAACTTACAAAAAACAGAATTGTTCTCTTAAACAGGGCACTCAGGAAGCTTCTATGAAACAATCACATATGCGTAATGAGTAAGCGACACTAGCGCCGACCTAGCGGATTTCAGTTGTCCCTAAAGCCGCTCGCGCAATTAAAGAAGTTTGTTTTCTCTAGCCTCTATAGAGGTATTCAAACATTATACGAGTTTATCATTTCTAGGACAAAAAACGGGCATTTTTGATACGAGCACAAGTATCATAACATCAGAGACTGTTAAATGTGGAAGTATACATCAAAAAGCCAATTTTGGACCGTGTGATGAACTAACTATAATGTTGGTTATACTGCAAATAAAATGAAACAAACTCGTAAAACATAAATTATTACCTGATTTAATATCAATATTTTTCGACTATTTTCGTCGCTTTAGATTAATCAGCTGTTATGTTACTTACGTTGTAGCAATTCTTTCTTGATTCCCGATTGGTTGTTTAGGTTATGTCAGTGTTAGTTATTATTATCGATAGTTCGACCTCAACTATTCGATAGTTCGAATAAATAATGGATTATCAGTTTCACAAACACACGCAAATCGATAGTGATTGTCGCAGTTACTTTATCGATTGTTTACTATCGATTGCTGGCCTAGTATCAAAAGTATGATCAACAATGGTCATTTACGGTTTATTCCTAGAAAGACAAAGAACAACTGTTGTGTTTTTCTTCAACATATGTATCTAAACAGCTGTTTTTAAGCAATATTTGGACAGATAGTTTTTCACGTTTACAATATCTGAATCAATCGTATCGATTGATGACACCCGCCTCCACCGTGTAGAGCTCAGAGCAGGGCTCGCCCTCCACCACGCCCTCGACTTCCGTCCCGCCTGGGACGTGAGTACATGTGTGTCTGTGGCGATACCGTATCGGGTGCCCGCCACCGCCAACACCCACCTCTCTATATTCATATTCGTATTCGTGAAACTTCTACCCATCCACTTAGTGTGTATAGTAAGGTGGATCAGTGTGATTATTACAGATGAAGATGAACTGATAGCTGATTACCGTGGCGTGTTTTGTAATCCAGCTAATTGGAGGTCACGATTTGTGGATATTTGTGAGCGATGGTCAGTGGATGTAGTGTTCCCTTGTGTGGATTAACGTCCGCACTATTGACCAGTTTCGTAATTAAGAGGCAGTGGTTCGGACCCCACGTTAAACTGTGGGTCCCTTAGATTCCGTTGACTGTTGGTCTATTAATTAACAGTTCCGTTTAAGGAACATGTCATGTCACAATAATCTTACACTCAATTCTTATTTAAACTTGGCTTAAAATACCTACATTGTGGTATGGTTGCCATTTCAATGATCTAATCCAATCTAATCATTCATTTATGGACAGATATTGATCAAACTTGGTATATGGTTAAAATGAAAGTGGTTTAATGTATAAAGACTACTTTCGGTGTATAGTATGTTATCACGATTAGTAAAGCTTTTCCAAACAAGTTAACGACATTTCGGGATCTTGAATTTGTATCGTCATCAGGTAAGATGGAATTTAGAACAAGAGTCATGTTCTAGGTTATAGCTCGCTTGAGGACGGGATCAGATAACAGATCCCGAAACGTCGTGAAATTTTATTTTACTAATCTTCATGGAAAATGTCCGTAATAAAAATCTAAATAATTAATGCCCACCGACACTAACAATTAATTTCGTACAAGGTAATAGCATAACAGCTGTTTAGACTTCTTCAATACAGTATTGCCCGAACGTGTTCCTGCGCCCGTCCAAGCAACAAAGCAGTAAACAGTGTTTTGTTTGTTGAGTAGGACCGGAAACTAGGAAGGTGTAGTGACAGTGATAACATGTTATCAGTGCTTCCTGTGCGGGCAAACACAGACCACTGGCCCAGATCCCCGGCGCAGGTGACTACGGTGGAGTTGTGCTTACTTGGGGGCCTCCGAGTCACCTTATGTTATATAGTGACACGGACAAAGTAATACGAGTTCAACTATATACATTGTAACCAGTCAGCTGGAGGTTGAAAAGAGACACGCTAGAACATTTTATTGGTAGTAAATTGAATTTTAATAGTCTTAAGAAGATACGGTAATAATTGAACCAACAATTATTACTTTTTAGATGATGGAAACTTACTTTACCCCCCTAAAAAACGCAATATTCTTGAAATTTGGAAACAAAAATACAGATAAATATGATTACATAATAATAAAAGTCTAATTATTTATGCTTTTCGTCTGAGTGTTTATTAATTTTCATGAAATATTTTTTTCTCAAAGGTGTGAATTTATAACTTTAAAATGTATTTACTTCCCTTTGGGAATTATCCTAGATCATAAATATGTGTAAAGGCATAAATAGTACTTATGTTTCAATTTTCGCGTGACACAAATTCCTGTCGACCTTCGTCCCTCTTGATTTTCATACCACTTCATCAAGATCTTTCCACTTTCCCCCCTCCCAAATCCGCTCCTCTGGTTAAGAAAAATCAAGAATCCAGAATTTTCTCCTGCAATCCATCCCTCCCATTAAATCATTCCTAGATCCTATTTCTTGATATCTTATCCTACCCTCCACTCGTTCATCATATTACACCCTTCCCTAGTTCACTATATACAATTCATTGTACACTCTTATAAAGGATCTCCGTAAACCCTCCTCCACAGATCCTCAACCCCAGTTTTCCCAGATTCTCTAGGTTCTCCGCTTGTTTCCTCTTGCTGGACCATCTCCATTGATTCTCTTGAGATTTTCTAAACAGATCAACAATTTGCCACGTACATAGGAAGCATTCATCGAGGATGCTGTAGGCAGTAATGGTCGATGTTGGGAACCGTGATGTGCTCGCGGTTATCGTTCGAGAGTGAAAATTGCAAATTGTTCACACACAATAGATGAATATGGTTAGTTTCCATATTATGCGTTTTTCCAGGTAATTTCAGAGCAAGAACAGACGATTTAAATTTTTTACGGTTAATAATAAAACATCTTTCGTGCATCTTTGATCTTCGGATTTGTTGGAATTTTCGATCTCTCTATGCCAGAGGCATTTTTACGAAGTTAGCGGTAATTTAAACACAAACGTTTTTGATTTGCAAAAGCGGTCAAAACCTAATTCGGCTTCCACGGATTTGGACTCATAATCTCTTGCATAGAAATTTAAAACGCTAACCACTAGAAAGACAGCCAATTAGTGATGGTGATAGTTTGTTGTTGATTGTGGTACAGTATTTGTTTTAACTTTTTTATAAATAATTATCAATATGTTAATGTTATTTCTGTATGTTATATAACTGTTGCGACTGTACTAGTGATGTGACTGAGAAGTGCATCAACAGCAATGTATTGCGACACTATATTATTAGCGATGTGACCGACATTACAGCAATAAGTACATTATCAGCGATGGCATTTGATGCGATCGACAAGTACATTATCAGCGATAGCGTTTGATGCGATCGAAAAGTACATCATCAGCGGTGGTATTTGATGCTACCGACAAGTACATTATCAGAGATGGCATTTGATGCGATCGAAAAGTACATTACCAGCGATGGTATTTGATGCGACCGACAAGTACATTATCAGCGATGGTATTTGATGCGACCGACAAGTACATTATCAGCGATGGTATTTGATGCGATCGACAAGTACATTACCAGCGATTGTATTAGATGCGACCGACAAGTACATTATCAGCGGTGGTATTTGATGCGGTCGACAAGTACATTATCAGCGATGGTATTTGATGCTACCGACAAGTACATTATCAGCGATGGTATTTGATGCGATCTACACAGGTGCGACTAGCTATTGGCCAAGTGCCAACATTCGCACAAGAATGCCTTATAAAACCATATATTTTGTTAATTTAAAAGAACGAGACCGGTTCGGTAGGCGGGCCATCGCTATACACACCTGTAATTATAGCGCTGCTAGCGGCGCGGTGCGGCGGCTCCGCGAACTAGAATAGCCACTCTCACATTTATTATTTGGAAGATTGCGCATTTGATAAGGGCGTGTTTGGTTACTTATTGCCTTTTGTCTTGCTCGGCCGAACGTTTAGGATGATGATGAGAAAGTGAAATCTTTGAAATACTTGGCATTTTCAGTTTCGACTAAAAGAATAAATCTTTGATTGTTATCTCACATTTTCTCGGGTTTTGTTCTTCTTTTTATTCCAATCTCGTGTGCTTTAATCTTATTCTGTTTCCCCAATATCAACGTTTACCAAGTTCCAAGAAACAGCTTCAAAATAGAATATTTCGTACCAGGAGCAAAAGTGTTATTTTTTCTCCCGCGTTTATGTTTAACGACTTACGTAGCCGAGGTTGGAAAATGACCGAGGATGAAAAATACATCGAAAAATACAACTATATTTTTCGTCATGCTGTACATTTTATTAAGAATTATCTAGACTACTAACATTTTCTATCCAAACGGTTCTTTTGTAATTTATGTGACTATGCACATTTCGAAGTTAAAACTTCATCCTCAGGTCAAATATATCAAATTTTTTGCCATAAAGACACGCCAAACTCCGACTCATTCATTATCGTATCAGGAGCGGCTCCGAGTCGGAGATAATGATATACAATTTAACTATTTGCTTTCATACGATCCTGAGCTCCGAACGAAAAGTTATATGTTTAGTCCCGTGGTAAAAAAGTCATAATCCCATGGGACGAAAAGTAGTAGGCCTAATTAAGCTCTCGAAAGTAACAAATGAAATCGCATGTAATATCGTACCCACTAAATTATCGTACTTGTGGGAACAGGATACCAGGATGCGGCGCGATGTGTGGATATGTGCTGGCAACCAGTGTTGTGTTACTACCACTAATAAATCGATTATCGCTTTCAATACTATCGATAACTTACCTTTGACATCAGCTGACTCTCCCTCCCTAGGGTGGGAGACTAAATCTGTCGTTTTCACAGAAATGTAACGGATTTTTTAGATTAGATTAGATAATTGAAATGGCGACCATACTACAAGGTAGGTATTTTAAGCTAAGTATGAGTGGGGATTGAGTGTAAGATGATTGTGGCGCGATCTTGTAGTCTTGTTACTGACTAAGGCTGACATGTACCTTAGACAGGACTGTTAATTAATAGCCCAACAGTCGATGGCAACTAAAGGACCTACAGTTTAACGTGGAATCCGAACCACGGCCTCTGAATTACGAATTGGTCTAATTATGTGGATGGTCTTTGCGGATTAACGCAGTAATCAGTAGTGCGGACGTTAATCCACACAAGAGAACACTACACCCACCGACCATCGCTCACAACTATCCACAATTCGTGACCTCCAAGTAGCTGGATTTCAGGACGTTGCCACCGTCCCAGTTGGATTTTTTACCAACGTCCATACTGATTAATAAATTTATTACAATATTTTGTTTTCGTTTACCGCAGGAGGTAACGTCGAATCTAAATTATGGTATAAGTTACTAAATTATCGTACATGTGGGAACACTGGATCCTTGTAAACAGAATACCAGGATGCGGCGCGATGTGTGGACATGTGCCGGCAACAAGTGGTGTGACGTCACCTCCCTCCCCTCCCATTCCCCCTCAATCCCTCTCTCTCTCTCACACACACACACCGGTGGTTATCTCCCGCGCCAGTCAGCTCAGTTCAGCGCCGACGTGCGTCGAGTGTGGATAGCGCGTGTCAGTCGCAAGACGTTCCTCCGGAGAGTGTTGGTGTTGTGCTGTGTCGTGTTGTATACTGTTTATACTCTGTGTAACGACAACAGATGGTTGTGGATTATTTGTTTACCTTCCGGTTCCGTTGATATGGTGAGTGGCTTTATCTGAGATATCTGTTCGTGTCATTGATGTTCGATATGTTTTTAATACATTATCTTCTTATAGATATTTAAATGGTTTTTTCCAGTCTTTAATCTTTTTTATGATGATAGTTTTGAATTTATGAATAATCGATAGGTAAATTTGAAGCAAAACAATAAATTTATCACATAATTATATTTAGTACTTATATGAAAGTAGTCAAATAACAGTGTTTAGTTATTTAAAAATAGTTAACGTCAGCGTTCGTAAAACTTTGCAGGATTTAACATGTCACAAAAGTAGTAGGGCGTACTGTTTTAATAGCGTTTCTTGTTCCAAAATATTTTGTAGACTAGACTTTAAGGACTAGATAATTATTCCCTAGTACTAAAGGATAATTTATTAAATATATACATAATCGTTTTGTAACAAAGGGGTTTTCTAATATTTTTTTATCAAACCGTCCTAGTTAGGCGATGCGTGAGAGGTTAGCGACACGTTGCAACTATTGTTGAAATCAGCTGATTTGTGGTTTTATGAGATTAATTCTGAACAGCTGTTTAATACACCATTTAATAATAATTAGGACATACAAATATATCAAGGTTCGTTTTGAATATGTTATAGGCTATTTTAATCTTGTTGTCTCTCGATTTATATTGTTTATGTAAATAACAATACATAAACGTATTGGCGTTTTGTTCGCAAACTATACAACAGCTCAATAAATAGGGTTATCAATTAATTTTAAAACAATAAGTTTGTTTTTGAGGTAATTATGCGTCAGTTATCATGGTTTTACGGTAAAGTTTAGACGGATTTGTTTTATATTATGTGTTTATTTGTTCTGAAATATTGGAAAATAATCAACTTAAAAATTCTTTACTATTTCAATCACTATTGGCTAGTTAGCTTCAACAAGTTTATAGTTCTATAATGTTTTAGGGATGTAAAAATTAGTTGCTTTTCGGCTACAATGCTAACGTTTGTCTTCACCACAATGCGAAAAATTTGGTAATCTTCATTGCCCTTCCCCAAAAAAAGTGGGTCTTCCAAAACTTACGTGTTAATTTTCACGATGTGATCTCGTTGTGTTTATATACAAAGTGTCCGCGAGTTACGAGAAAATCCCTTATAAATTGAACAAGGGTTATAGGCTGCCAGAGCAGTGTGGAAGTAAAAATTAAAATTTAGTATTACCGCCTTCAAAATATAAGATACCAATACATCACACGGGCGCATTGTTATTTGGACATTCACATTAAAACACATTAAATTATATACATTTGCACTCTATCGCGTATATTTTTAAACCCATACGATATAAACTATGAACATTCTTATTTGAAACTATGGAAGGGTGAATTTAATTCCAATTATGATTTTTTTAATGTATATGTAAACTCGACTTCATTTTGGAAATTTTCTGACCACTTTAACCAGTAACTATGGACAGTGTTCAAAATTCTTTCCAGTTTGTTAACTGGTTTGAGTAAGTCGGTATTAGGTCGTTCATTTTTGGACCTTAGCCATTACACAAAATACACTAAATAACGTTTAAACTAGTGAGTTGAATAATTTGAATTTCGTAGACCTATGAGATATGTACTAAAAACAGTTATTTTTCAGTAACAATAATAAATAAAACAAATATAAAATTGTATGGCCCTGATATGTACCGCTGTCCCCTGGTATGACAATGGTAGTAAGAATTAAATGAATGGATTTATTACAGTAATAAAGAAAGAAATTACAATACTAAATCAAATTTAGAACCAAGAGTGCAAAACGAGATCACACGCAGCGCGCTGACGTGAGAGCGAATTTCACAGAACCTATTCCCATCATAGTAAAGTAACGAAGAGCACTGAGTACGCAGGTTTGCTGCAATAAGGTTTTTTACATGTTAATGTGATTATATTAAGACTGTTTACCGAGTAAAAACACGTACAATATTTTATCAAATGATATCAATAACTAAGCTAGTTATAACAATTTATTTTTCCTCAGTATGAATACTAGAAGAAACATTAAATTTAGGATACTTATGGATGTATTGATAAAACTTAACCAGATGGACTTGTATAGCATTTCATTAAAGTTTTACGTAGGATGTGATGTAAGTGTTTAAAAGTGCCCTTGTACGTTCTATTCGAATTAATGCATTCTAAAACAGTGAAATAATCTTTTTAAAACGTATGTAAGCTTAAATTAACAAACGATTTTATATCAGAGAACAGAGAAATGAATTAAAAGTACCCCTAACTAATTTCAATCGCTTTTCGTACTTAGAGACAACTTTTAATCCCCCTCGAACGTGTTCTGATCGCAGTTGTATCGTGTTCGACTTCTGTATATCGATACACTCGAATGCAAGTATCCTCGTGCAAGGCCGTCGACTCTGAAGGCGAACTAGGCTGTTTCACTGGAGACGATCCGGTCCAGTGTCCTCTACTTAGGGAAATATTCCCTGGATTTTAGGGAAATTTCATTATAATTACAGACAAAGGGATACTAAATGTATCCCGTAATCCAGCTACATGGAGGTCACGAATTAATTATGGATAGCTATAAGCGATGGTCGGTGGATGGGATATTCTTCTCAGGTGTGAATTAACGTCCGCACTACTGAATACTAAATCCATCCTCAAATACCATCCTCATAATAAGACCAATTCGTAATTCAGAGGCAGTGGTTCGGACTTCACGTTAAACTGTAGGTCCCTTAGATGTGGCATTGACTGTTGGGCTACTAATTAACAGTTCTGTCTAAGTAACATGTCAGCCATAGTCAGTAATAAGACTACAAGATCATGCCACCATCCTCTTACACTCATTTCTCATTCATACTTAAGTTAAAATACCTTGGAAAGTTGTCATTTTAGAAATGTTAAAGTCAACAACTTTATTAAAATTTTATGTATACTGTGTTGTCATAGAACGAAACCTTTAGAGAAGTTTATTCATAGATATGGGAAACTTAGTTCTTTAGGTTGGAGACACTGGCGCACCAGATGTGTCCGGCCTTCCGGTGCGCGCGAGGGGGCCAACCCCAGCTGGGTTTGTTTTGGCGGGAGCACGGCCGTGACTTTGACGATACCAACCGGGCAAGGTGCAACCCGGCACTGGCAGTGGTAACCTTGGCGCAAGGACGGCGTCGTGCGCATGCGCAGGAAACCCGAGATGAATGTGGCGATGTCTAGTCAGGGTTTCGATGAATGGCCAGTTCGTGGCTAATCATCGCATCGGACTGGAATGCTCGATATTTTGCGACACGTGCAAATAGTTACGTCGTGTGTAAGGTGTGATGAGCTGTGGCCTTGATTTGTACAGAGTGTGACTCAGTGCTGCCGTTTGATGAGTAGATAAAGCTAAATAAAGTTAAAATCCGGCTCGGAAGGACCAATATTTGTATTGTTTTATTTATCATGGTCAGATATACTAAATTTGTTGTCTACTTTTTTCTAATCATATTAAAATATTACAGTATCTATAAAATAAAAAATATAACTAAATTATTCAGTAAGTTAAAGTGATTTTATTTTTACCCGTATGAACCAGTTCAAAATTAATTTTAAGTACAATCATGAATTCAATGGCTGTTTGCGTAATGTTCACGTAAAACTTGTAAAATGTGTGTCTATCGCGCACATAACTGGGTTTTCGTGAAAAATTCCCGTTAGGGACAACTAAATCCACGAGGTCGGCGCTAGTGTCGCTTATTCGTTACTTATATGAGTGTTTCATACAAGCTTTCTGAGTAACTTGTTTTAGATAACAATTCAGTTTTTAGCAAATTTGTAAAAAAATTAGACCCCCAACGTGACATATTTTACAAGATTATGTGATTATGACAATAATAATTTTATGTAGTAAATAAAAAGGTGTTTTATTTCAAAATTAGACATAGGTTACGTGAAAAAGGTGTGTTTTTCATTCACGTTCCCGAGATTTCGTCTCAAAAGCAACTGAAAAAGCTTTCATGAAAAAGCTTTCACAAAAAAACTTGAAAAACTATGCTAAACATATTTATGATACAATAAATAGAAACGTTAAAATTGTGTTTATTTTAAGATAGACGACTTTTTAAGTCGCATCATCTATAAGTGAATTGTCAGGATGGGTTTGAAAACGGTTGTGCAAGAAACAAAATTTTGTTTGTACCTAAAAAAGGCCTAGGATTTGTATCTCGCGCGCTGAACCGTTATCTACAATGCACTCGTAGTTTCTTCTGCATAGACTCTCTCGATAAGGTCACCATTTATAGAGACCGGGATGGTTTACAATGCCCCGCGTCCACAGTCATATACTGGTGTCTTTTACACACTTTCCAGTAATTATCGTTTACAAGCGCGCCCACAGATGGCGTTAGTGTTCCCCCTCACGCTAGGCGTGAGTCATCGCCCGGAGGCCTTCGTCTTAAACAAGCCGGAGGAAGCGTGTCTTGGAAACGGGAATGGAGTTACTTCTAACTGGCTTTCTCGGTTGAAGTTTGTCGGAAAATTACTACTTTTGGAATTGAGTCAGGGAAGGAAAATATTTGAAAGGGAGGGAAAGATGGCAAGACGTAATCTGCGTTTTACTGATTAAGGCTGACATGTTCCTTAGACAGGACTGTTAATTAATAGCCCAACAGCCGATGACAACTAATGGACCTACAGTTTAACGTGGAATCCGAACCACGACCTCTGAATTACGAATTGGTCTAATTATGAGGATAGTATTTGCGGATTAACGTAGTATTCAATAGTGCGGACGTTAATCCACATATGAGAACACTAAATCCACCGACCATCACTCACAACTATCCACAATTCGTGACCTCCAAGTAGCTGGATTACAGGACGTCATTCAATCATTCATTAGCTACTTTAATCCAAAAAACTTTATTCGGGATTTTGCGACATACAAAACTACATTTTTACTCATCGTAAGTAAGACGTGACCCAGACTTACGAATAAAAGGTACGAGCTATATGCGGTGTTAAATTAATTTTAATTAAATGATTTGGAATCTTTTTATTTTGATCAAAATAATTTTTATAGGAAATACCATCCTGCTAACTGTGCTAGCTGCTTAATCACAAGTGATGTAGCCTAAATTAATTGTAGGATAAAATGAATTTTAAAACTTTTAAACCTTTCAGACGTTCAATAATTAATTAACTGATGCCCTTAACCAGTGAAAATAATATAAAAATGCATTCTTGAATTACCTATACTGTACCGCTAAACGCCTGTAAACATATATCAAGTACAAACACATATATTCACTGTAACCTTCAAGTAATTTTATTTATCAAATTAATGAAACTTAATGAAAGTTAATTTAATGAAGTACTTTTCCAAAAATTCATAATTTCTTAAACGATGAGAGGGTTTTAAAATTAAATTTAGTTAATTACTTAGTCAAATAAACACTGTATTAATTTATAATTTAATCGATTTCCATAATTCTTTTTAATAATTTAATTTGAAAAATGTAATTAACTGAACGGATTCTTGATCAGGTAGTTAAATATAATATTCATTTTATAGATAGGTACGATAAAATAAGACTTTGAACTATCAAATCATCAACATCAGATTTGTTGAGAGACATTGTTGTTGATATCAGCTGATCAGTGGCGAGAGAGAGGAAGAAAAACGTGTTTCGCAGTCGTCTATTATTTCCTGTCGAGTCCTGTGCTTTCATTGTCTCGCAGACTGTTGTAGTGATTGTTTTGAGTAAAATTATTTCGTGTATTGTATCGTACGTTTAGTGTTTTGTATTTGGAGTTGGGTGTTTTCTGTTATACTATTTTATCTGGATATTTTCATCGAATAACATCAAGGTACAATTTATTATTCTGAACGTTTTTATATTAGTAATTGTAACAAACCTTTGAGGTTACGTATTTTTTGGATGAATAAAACTGTTTATTATTATTATCTTACAAGACGTTTTATAGAAATTGCCGTATAGTTAATCAATAAAATATGGGTTTGAAATCAGGAATTATTGTTAAAGGATTAGTTCATCACTGGAGTGTAAAATTATTTTATTCGTGGTTAAAATTGCTGTAATTAATTTGGTCTACATTTTCACTCGTTTTAGGCCTACATTTAAACACATCACATGCATACTTTAATTCTAATTTGTCTGGGCTTTTTCAAACATGCAGTGTTCAAAATATTTAAAACTATCCTAGTGATGTTTATTTGTATAAATATTAAATAAAATTACTATAGTTTAGTGTATACATCGCTAGGAATTAATATAGGGTATTTTTTGTTTTTACTTATTATAACCCCATATTGTATCTCAATTTTTATCCGTCTGTCTACCTTTCTGTAGCAAAAAATGTATTATTAATCTAAGACGGTGCAATCGGCGTTATAGGGACAGCTGAAATCCGCTAGGTCGGCGCTAGTGTCGCTTATTCGTTATGTATGTGATTGTTTCATGCAAGCTTCCTGAGTGACCTAATTAAGATAACGATTCTGTTTTATTTGTACATTTTTGAAACCTCCAAAATGACAATTTTTTAAGGTTATCACATCGGTTATGTGAAAAAGTTCTGTTATTCACCCACGTTTCCAAAATTTCAAAGTAGTTTTTTCCACAATCCTTACATGAAAACCGGCAAATTTGTAAATTAATCACCCTGTAAAAGATTTACCTAAAAACTTGAAAAAATTATGCCAAAGCATATTTATGATATAATCAACAAACGTTAAAGTTCACCACCTTCGTAAATTGAACGTCATTTACGACTTGTGTTTGATATATATAACTTAAATTCGGTAATAGGTAAAATATGTTACCTTTTCAAGGATACAAAGTTAGTTATAAGTTTACCAGTAAATTTACCGGTAATAACGTATTTCTCCAACACGAGGTTAGAAGGAATTTTATCACAGATCACAAGTCTTAAGTAATTTGCCACAGAACTATTGTTTGTAGGGAGAGGCGGTGCTGTGTTGCATTCTTCGACCTTAACCATTCGGTGACCTTATACTGTCTCTAGGAATTAATCGCACCTTTCACAACCCATTACGTCTATGTGTCATACAAAATGTTGTTTAAACAATGAAAAATTTTAGTTTTCAGTTTATATATTTTAAATATTCTCCAATAACTTGGTAATTTTAACAAATAATTTAACTTTGTTTCTCTTGTTCTCATTCTCAGACATTGGTTGATTTTTGAAACAATAAGTTTTAACATGATATTTACTGATAAACGTAATAAAGAATTTGTATGATAATTTTTTAGGAAAAAGCCTCTAGAGTTTGGTTTGATACTGGACCCTGTAGGTTTTGTTCATTATGATGTTAAGTTAACGATCCTGCAAAATGAATCAGTCTCAGAATCAAATGATCTTTGCCATTAAATAAACTACAAGCCATGGAATCCATTACACTAATCACATTCACCCTTCTCTCAAATTGATATTAACGTCAGTGTCGTATAGTTATGAGCTATGGTCGGTGGGTGTAATATTCACAGGTGTGGATTAACGTCCGCACTATTGAATACTAAGTCCATCCGCAAAATACCTCATAATTAGACCAGTACGTAATTCAGAGGTGGTGGTTCGGACTACACGTTAAACTGTAAGTCCCTTGATATGCAAAATTGTCTGTTGGTCTATTAATTAACAGTCCTGTCTAAGGAACATGTCAGCCTTAGTCAGTAACAAGACTACAAGATCGTGCCACAATCATCTTACACTCATTTTTCTCATTCATACTTGGCCCGTATATTCTGGCGGAAGATTCCTTCACTTTGGCGTCTGTAGTGGCGTTAATTATCAAAGTATCAATGTAAAACTTTGGAAGTACATTGATGAGATGTGGCTCAAGGGCATGACCTTTTTACAAAAATTTAACTTGATATAAAATAAAAAAATCCAGGAATATTTTACAAAAATCGTTATTATTATTTTTTGATTGCGAGCGAAAATAAGAAGTTCTGTAAGGTGGTGCCCTGGAGGACTGTAATACCTTTAATTTGACACCTCTTCCGTTAATTTACGACCATAGATCAAGGAGATATAGGCGCCAGAATTTAACATTGCTCTTAAGGGACTAAAATCCAAGATGGCTACCACTGATGCAGACTTTTAAATACTAACTAATTAGCTATCTATGACTAAGAGTATGCTCTTGCCTGTCCGGGGCTTCTGGAGACTCCAGGACACTCGACCCTCTCGTGCCTAACCACGATTAATCACGTTTTTTGTCCTGTTCAAACCCCTTTTACCTTGCATGCCAAATTGCATTAAGGCTGGTGGTTCCGCAACCACAGCCAGGTGGGGTCAGCTCGGACCTCCCACGGGCCGGTGACCAACGTCCGGGTTGCGGAGGACATGGCCTTTGGGGGAACTCTCGCGATTTTTCAGTATTTTTTCTGGATGTCAGAGGATATCTCTGGGATTTTTACGATTATCCTGTTTTCAAATAATTAATTAGATTAGATTATTTGAAATGGCGACCATACAACAAGGTAGGTATTTTAAGCCAACTATGAATGAGGAATGAATGTAGGATGATTGTGGCGCGATCTTGTAGTCTTGTTACTGACTAAGGCTGACATGTTCCTTAGACAGGACTGTTAATTAATAGCCCAACAGCCGATGGCAACTAAGCGATCTACAGTTTAACGTGGAATCCGAACCACGGCCCCTGATTTACGAATTGGTCTAATTATGATGATGGTCAATAGTGCGGACGTTAATCCACACAACAGAACACTACACCCACCGACCATCGCTCACAACTATCCAAAATTCGTGACCTCCAAGTAGCTGTAATACAGCTACTTTAATTGATGGCATTATTGAAGGGTTAGTTCGGAGATGTCCGACTTTTTACCGTAACAGGGAGTTTTTACTATGTGAAATTTCCAGACTTAAATAAAAAAACTTGTATTTACTTCCCTATGGGAAATAGGTTGATCATGGATATGTATTAAGGGAATGTTTTCAGCTCAGCTAAACAGCTGTTCTTATTCTTTTATATTAAAAATTGAATACAATAACTCTGATCTTTTCTATGGAAACCTGTTACATATTTTCCATCTTAAAATTCACTAACAGCCCCCCTCCCCTAGAGCTAAGACATATCCATGTCAAAAACATTGCGACTTTTGCATAGTGCATGTACACCAGGGTGAATATGGATCGGACAGAATATTTTTAATACAAAATTTATAAAAATATCTTCGAGTTAGAAGTATTCAACGATTAATTCATCGGGTAAGGGTAGGTCCTCTAGCAATATTTTGCATTTTATTTCCCTATAATCTCGTATTTAGATATTTCGTATTCGTTCGAGATATCGTATTCATATTTCGATATATCGTAATTACTGGTACAGTAACACAGTAGGCTCCCACATGAGGAAGATGTTTGATGATAAGGGCGCCCGCATCGGTTCGAGGTTCAACTGTGTAATGCTGTGTCCGACCCGGAACCGAAATGGACTGTATTAAATGTAAAACTTCCCACTACGTTATGAAATACTACATGTTCAATAGACAGGACTGTAAATTAGCAGCCCAACAGTCAACGGCATATCTAAGGGATCTACTGTTAACGTGGAGTCTGAATCATTGCCTCTGAATTACGAACCGGTCTAACTATGAGGATAGTCTTTGCGGATTAACGTAGTATCCAATAGTGCGAACGTTAATTCACAAATGTGAACACTATCACCCACAACTCCACAAGTCATGACGTCCAATTAGCTGGATGACAGGACGACGCCACGGTCCCAGTGTACTATTAGTGCACAATTCTAATTAGGACAAACCTACGAGATGTTTTTTAACGTGCTGCTGAGTGTTTTCAAGCCACAACGCTAATATTTGAACGTGAATTTTTTTCTGATTTTTTTTAGCTTGTCCGTTGTTGTAGTACTGAATAGCATACTGTAGTAATATCTATGCTAGACCTCGAAACATTTGTATTGAGTCAATCTTTGTAAATGACTATCAGCTTTCATAACTATGCTGGATTGTTAACTAAAAGCCTGATTACTAAATGTTTCTTGCTCCAGAAACGAACTATTCTAAAATTTTGACATGGATAGTATGTCTTAGCTCTGGTGAGAAAGTGTTACCAATTTTCAATACGCAAAAAGTGCAACGGATTGACGTCATTGATCACAAGACCGGATATATTTGTTTATGTTAATCATATTTTTTAAGAAAATCCACAAAATAGCAAATTGATACGTTATAATACATAAGCAATGAAGTTACGTGAAAAACTTTAATGTTTATTGGAAATATTTCTTATTTAAAAACTTCATTTTTAATTATGTATACTTTCTCCAAGGAGTATAAATAATTATGTAATGATAATCATAATAATTATCATTTTTATTGCTGTACATACAACAGCTAGGTCACAAGAAACAGTGTCAAATTATCTAGACTATTTCTCTCAGGGAAGTCGGTTTTAAATTTACCTATAGAATATTGGTCATAGCTACCTCGTTGAGTACTCTCGTTTTCACGGAGACTAACACAAAGGCATTTAATTTGACGGTTTTCTCATGTGTACACCGTAAAAATAACCAAACACACCATTATTCAAAGCAATGTACACACAAAAATCTAATTTTATTTCTATAGATGTTTTTGTAGTATTTCCTTCAGATTTCGCTCAAAGCGGCCGTCCAAGCAGCCAGTAAACATGTCAGAAACACACAAAATTTGTTTTCGAATTCCAAAAACCTTGCGCAAGTCGTTAAAGCCCCAGTCACGCGTCGGGGCGCGGCGTCCGCGAGGTCAGGGAAGTCACCGGGGAGAAACAGCTGACAAACGGCCGATTCGCAATTTTCTTCTTCTTCTTTGTAGCTTCCGCCGTGGAAACCTCCGTTTCCGGACGTCCAGCTGACTCACGGTGACGTCACGATGGCTCATTGTCTCTTTATGTCGCGGCTGACAGCTGGACAGTCGATTCATTCATTTTATCGCCGGGCTTCCTTTCATCCGACGACGAGATGGTGGAGGGGGGGAGATGGGATGATAAGTTATCTGTTGACCGAGGCGGGACTTTGCGCTTGTGACGCAGTAGGACGGATGTAGGCGAAAAATAATCCATCCTTGGACACCATCTTTGAAGTCAGATGTGAAAATACTGAACAAATTATGATTGTTTTAAGCAAGGAAATTTGATTTAACTTTATGACGATTTTTTTGTAGATATATTGCACAATACAGCTGAACGTTGAGGGGAGAGGGGATTCTTTAATAAAAATATTTGTGTCTATTTTTATTGAAAGGTACCACAACAATGATCATACCATGGTTTATCACACGGAGAGTGCTGAAGTATTTCGTTGTAGCTGGAGACACAGTGCATATTGCGCGTACTGTAACCCAATATGTCGATAAATTTTAAAATTTGTTTAAAGTTTTTTTAGTTTCATTCAATCCCCCTTTGCATTTGAACACTAGATTACTTCACACGAAAATTGAGGAAACGTCTATTTATATTTTACATAATCGAATTTTATTCATATTATCATTTCGTCTTCATTGTAACTATTTAAGTAAAATAATTCGTACTCATTATATATTTAAATTTTCCCCCTAGTATACTTTACTTTTAACTGAAATAGCGAACTACCCAGGTAGGTATTTTAAGCCAAGTATGAATGAGGAATGAGTGTAGGATGATTGTGGCGCGATCTTGTAGTCTTGTTACCGACTAAGGCTGACATGTTCCTTAGACAGGACTGTTAATTAATAGCCCAAAAGTCAATGGCATATTCTAAGGGCCTACAGTTTAACGTGGAGCCCAAACCACTTTTGCCTCTGAATTATGAACTTTTCTAATTATGAGAATGGTCTTTGCGGATTAACGTGGTATTCAATAGTGCGTACGTTAATCCACACAAGAGTACACTATATCCACCGACTATCGCTCACAACTATTCACAATTCGCTTTTAAGTATTACTCGGTGGTTAACTTCGTAGAGAGTTTAATCGTAAGAACATATTCTCTTTAATAATTATCATATTTGAAACCTTATTGTTAAGTCGAATTTGTTATTCGTTTTGCCTTTACAGTACCAATTAATTGTGACTCACAGTTTAACAGGATGTGTTATAGATAAGAATGACGCCAGAAACACCATCTGTCTGCGTTGCCAAATTGTGCAAATGCCTGTTGCCAGATTACAACGAGACGTATATAGTAGGCTACTATTGTATTTGAACGTGTTTTATTCATATTTGATATTATAAGTGACGGTGGCGTGTCCTGTAATCCAGCTAATTGGAGATCACGAATTGTGGATAGTTATGAACGATGGCTAGTGGATGTAGTGTTCTATTGTGTGGATTAACGTACGCACTATTGAATACTACGTTCATCAGCAAAGACTATCCTCATAATTATACCAGTTCGTAGTTTATAGCCAAAAAGTGGTTCACACTTCATGTTAAACTGTAGGTTCCTTGCCATTGGTAGTCGGACCATGTTTAAGAAACACGTCAGCCTTAGTAAAGCTGTAGTAAGTATATACTAGTATCAAGAAAGACGTACCAAGAAACACAGTGTTTCTAGACAATCATGACTTCGTTGTCGAACTGAGCAAATGAAATCTCGAACCTATTCACGTAATAGCCATCGATAACATTATCGATATCGTAAGTGATCGATTAGCGGTTTATTCGCGATCTATTAGATGAACGACCTGTGTTATCTGTTGTAAACAGCTGATTGGTGGCTACGTGCAGATTTACATGCATCACTGATCGTGCACTCAAAGGCCCCTTGTTCCAAACTGCTTCACTTTCAGCTCACAGTGCACTCACAGCAGACAGTGGCCGTTCGTTCGAGACTAATTTTTGATAACCGCAATTTGCACTCTGACCTGCGATAAGACTTGTTTATTTGTTCTCTGTTTTTTTAAATTTATTGAGTGTTAACTAAACTCATCTATATAAATAAAATTAGAGTTTTGTCTGTACATTGCTCGGAATTATTCATTTTTTAGTTATTTTTACTTTTCGTGCGTTAGAGAAGCCGAAACCGGTCTTATCTTAATTTTTGTCTGTTTGTCTGTGACGCTCCAGGAGGCATTTTACGCCGTCTTCTCCGAAAAAACGGGAGAACTGATTACAATGAAACTTATTTCATGTATTCTCTACATTCCCGAGAAGGTTTATAAATGCTTAAAATCGCCCGCCGCCCCTTGAAAAGTAAATAACGAGCATTTAAAAACCCACTTTTACGCGATATTACACGCATTAATAATCAGCTTTCTTTGTAATTTAAATATTAAGTAGAAATAAAAACAAACAGCTGTCGAATCAATATTAGTTAGTTTATATTGGTCATTGATTTTAAACCCATTTGGAAATCATACTATATTAAAAAGTTATTTTAACGTATAACTAATTATAACACTGGTATAAATGTTCTAATCTATTTAATTGTAAAATAATGCTAAATAATAAAGCTGGGTATTGATTAGTTAACTGAGCAAATGAAATCTCGAACCTATTCACGTAATAGCCTCAGCTGTAGACCCGATAACATTATCGATATCGTAAGTGATCGATTAGCGGTTTATTCGCGATCTATTAGATGAACGACCTGTGTTATCTGTTGTAAACAGCTGATTGGTGGCTACGTGCAGATTTACATGCATCACTGATCGTGCACTCAAAGGCCCCTTGTTCCAAACTGCTTCACTTTCAGCTCACAGTGCACTCACAGCAGACAGTGGCCGTTCGTTCAAGACTAATTTTTGATAACCGCAATTTGCACTCTGACCTGCGATAAGACTTGTTTATTTGTTCTCTGTTTTTTTATATTTATTGAGTGTTAACTAAACTCATCTATATAAATAAAGTTAGAGTTGTGTCTGTACATTGCTCGGAATTATTCATTTTTTAGTTATTTTTACTTTTCGTGCGTTAGAGAAGCAGAAACCGGTGTTATCTTAATTTTTGTCTGTTCGTCTGTGACGCTCCAGGAGGCATTTTACGCCGTCTTCTCCGAAAAAACGGGAGAACTGATTACAATGAAACTATTTCATGTATTCTCTACATTCCCGAGAAGGTTTATAAATGCTTAAAATCGCCCGCCGCCCCTTGTAAAGTAAATAACGAGCATTTAAAAACCCACTTTTACGCGATATTACACGCATTTTATCCAGTGTTCAATGAATAACCTACTGGTAATAATCAGCTGTCTTTGTAGTTTAAAGATTTAATAGAAATAAAAACAAACAGCTGTCAAATCAATATTAGTTAGTTTATATTGGTCATAAAATCATACTATTTTAAAAAGTTATTTTAACGTATAACTAATTATAATAATGGTATAAATGTTCTAATCTATTTAATTGTAAAGTAATGCTAAATAATAAAGCTGGGTATTGATTTTTTTAGGATTTCAGGTTTACATTTTGGTATGATAATCTTTCTTCTTTAAACTGAATCCTACAACCCGTACAAAGGACGGGCTTACTGCTAGTCGTTTGTAATTCTTGCTAAAATTTCGAATATTTATCTATAATTTTTAACTTTATGTTACGTGGAATGGTGTTTTCATTGACTTTTTTGTGTTTTTTCGGTTTTAAAACTTTTGACGTCTATACGTGGGTAGTAAACAGGTGAAAACTGTTGATATAATATATTTTTGAAAGGTGTTTTTGTTGTAGAACATTTTTTTATTAAAACATCTTACCTATTTTTAATTTTTATTACTACCGAGTGAGAGGAAAGGGGGAAATTAACATCGTTTTATGGGATTGGGGGGGAGAATGTGGTTTTGTGAAACATATAGAGTAGACAGCAGAGAAAATGTCTCTTTATACTTTTAACTGAATTGGCGACCTACCCATGTAGGTATTTTAAGCCAAGTATGAATGAAGATTGAGTGTAAGATGATTGTGGCGTGATCTTGTAGTCTTGTTACTGACTAAGGCTGACATGTTCCTTAGACAGGACTGTTAATTAATAGCCCAACAGCCGATGGCAATCAATGGACCTACAGTTTAACGTGGAATCCGAACCACGGCCTCTGAATTACGAATTGATCTAATCATGAGGATGGTCTTTGCGGATTAACGTAGAATTCAATAGTGCGGACGTTAATTCACACAAGAGAACACTACACCCACCGACCATCTCTCACAACTATCCACAATTCGTGACCTCCAAGTAGCTGGATTACAGGATGACGCCACCATCCCAAAGTGTTTAGTGTAGCCTACAAACAACTATATTTAAATCTCTAGCTTTAAAATTCTTCAAATAGTGTTACTAGATACGAACAGCTGGTCGGCTTTAATATGATCACTCAGTAGCAAAGAGTACGTAACACTTAGACCTAGTAACGATGGACATAGAGGTTTATTGCGCGCTCTCGACCGAGACGGAGTCGACCTTGGCAGTGAAAGCGCGTTTATTCTCTGTTCCATCAGATTGTCTTTTTTTCATTCAATTCTAAGCTATTGTGGTTACATAGCTTTTTATCCGTACGAATAACTGTAAATCTGATCTGACAAAGAAATGTCTTAGATTTTGTCTTGTTATTCCACCAGTACCTGCGTGGTTCCATGCAATTCAGTATAAATTATAAAAAAGTGTACTGTTACATTATTACTCGTTCCTCATTTATTTTTAAATATTTCATTTTTATTTTTCCGTTTTAAGAAACAATTGATATATTGGACAACAATGTAATCAAGACCAGATTTATTTGGACGGTAAATGTAAAGAGATCTTTATAAAAAAGGGACATAAAACTAGCTTGTATTCAATCTTATGTAATCTACCCATTTCACATTTTGATCGGTTTATCACTAAAAAATGTTTGTATTTACTTCCCTGTGGGAAATAGGTTAGATCATGGATATGTCTAAAGGGAATGGTCTCAGTTCATCTAAACAGCTGTTTTTATTCTTTTATATTAAAAATTCAGTACAATATCTCTGGAGTTTCTATGGAAACCTGTTACATGTTTTCTATCTTAAAAATCGCCAACACCCCCCAGAGCTAAGACATATCCATGTCAAAAATAAATAGTTAATAAAACTTTAATTTTTACCTAATTTGTTTTAAAATCTTACTTATCTTTTAAAAAATGCCTAATTTTTCATAAGTGTTTTAGAAACCTTGGGTGTGATATCTTGGCTTGAAGTACTGTATTTTATAGACTTGTTCAATATATTGTTTGATGTGAATAATCAAAAGAGTTATTTACTTTCCACAACGGTCTTAAACGTATTTCAAAGTTTAAATAATGTTAATATTTTAGAAAAATAATGAAATTGTAATAAATAACTGGACTGGGTTGCCATTTCGTCATTGTGCTATTAATTAACGATGCTTCCTAACAACAGGTAGACGTTAGGTAGTAACAAGACCGGGGTTTGGACCGTTCCCCATTAAAACGTATAAAATGCCTAAACGCGTATGTAAAAAACAATGAACAACCCAAGAGTTTGTGGACCTTCAAGGTAAAATAGTTTTTCAAATTACTTTAGTAAACATGCTGAGTTCTGTCAAAATACACTGATAAAATTATCCTTTAAAAATGTAGTGTCGCTAAAATACCCCACGTTAACATTTTAGTGATTATGTTTGTCGTTTTGTAGCGTTGCTACAGCAATACCATTTAGGTTGGAGGTACATATTACCAAAGATAAACTACTGTGAAATGAAGTAAAAAGATTACGATAGTTAATAATATTACGTCCGTACAGGCCCCGTGGAGGTAAAAAAGACACCGTACTCATTCTTTACAAAGGCAATTAATTGGCTGTCTATCCTTTCGGCAGTGTATGCAGGTTTCAAAACTATTTTTGTTTACATTTCATTGAAAATGATTGTATCTTGTGGTGTATTGAATTATATAACGATCCATTACTATTGCTATAACGTTTTGAGATGGCGACAAACACCATACTGTATTTCAAGCCAAGTAAGAATGGGAAAAGAGTGTAAGATGATTGTGGCGCGATCTTGTAGTCTTGTTTCTGACTAAGGCTGACATGTTCCTTAGACAGGACTTTAATTGACCAACAGCCAAAGAAATCTAAAGGACCTACAGTTTTATATGGAACCCGAACCGTTTTTGCCACTGAATTACGTACTGGTCTAGTTATGAGGATAATTGCAGATCCACATATGAGAATATCCATTAAAAATCCCTACTTAATGGAAATGAGAGTGTATTTTTGCTGGTTTATGACAGAGCTTACAAATAAACTCCGCTTTATAAACGTGATGTTCATCACGATCGCTAATAGTTTCTGAACGGCGTGACGTAATTCTGTGGTATTCAATTTCGGCCCATTACAAAACCAAAGTGTTGTAAACGTTGCCGGTGATTTATCCGCCTTTGGTCCCTCGACGCCTGTGACCAGCTGGTTGCCGGTTGGTTGCTGGTTGCAATGCCCGGGCGACCTCGACGCCTACCTCCACACTCCTCACGTGGGCAACTCTCCTCCTATCCACCGGATTATTCTGATCATTTACTTTTATTGTTTTCGCCGTCTCTGTTTGGTCGTATCAGCTGGTATTGTGTGAATCAGCTGATTCACAACGTCAATTGTCGTTGTCTTTTGTCGCGGTATTTCATCAATTAAAGATAACGTAGGATGAAATAATTACTCTAAATGATTGGAAATTTCGACAAGAATTAAGATATACGAATATAAATTTGTATCAGATTCGAAGAGGGTTAAAACATAATAGGTCTTTTAATGTGAACATCCTCATACAGTAAATGGATCAATTCTCTAATTCAGAGTCTAACAATTCAAGTTAGTTACTGAAATGGCAACCTACCCAGGTAGGTATTTTAAGTCAAGTATGAATGATAAATGAGTGTAAGATAATTATATCGTGATCTTGTAGTCCTGTTACCAGACTAAGACTGGCATGTTCCCTAGATGGCCTATCTAAGAGACTACAGTTTAACGTGGAGTCGGAACCACTGCCTCTGAATTACGAACTGGTCTAGTTATGAGAATGACATTTGTGGACTGTAGTTCCCTTAGCTGCCACTACTTACGTAGGGCTAATATTAAAATCTCTATCTAATTAATTGTTTCTCAGCCTTAGTCAGTACCAAAATTTTGGTACTGATTTTGGCACCTCAATCATTTTGCACTTATTTCTCATTCATACTATCTAACATTCTATAGGATTTAATATGATTCGATATAAAATAAGAACCACAATGAGTCAAATAACGTGATGTAGATTGTTTGTGCATAATGAATATGTGAAATTGAAATTGACCATTCTATCGATTTTGGACCGTTCACGTATACAGGTGTATAAAATATTAAATATAAATTTAACTAATAATTTGTTGTTCTTTGACAGTAACTAAGCTAAATTTTGTCAAATCTATAATACATTCAACCTAAACTAAAGTACTCACCAGGTGGTATCGATTTAGACAAATACGAATGAATTTCACTGTCGTAACTTTTTAAATCGATTGACAGTATTAATTTGTTTCGATATATTCAATAAACAATGTTACTGTAAAGTGGAAAGAAAAATCAATAAAGGATGGTGATTTTGTTATAGTGTTTAATAGGGATATAACGAATCTGCCGCACTCAGCATTCCGGTTACACCCAGGAAGTCAACGGTGAATCGCAACCGGAAAGTCATTGTTGAAATAATCGATTGTCGAATTAATCGAAATGTTTCACTTTTCCGATATACTTTCTGTTGCGACCGTGGAACAGCGTACCGTAAATAATATGCAGTACCTGTGTTTTCTTTAACTTTCCATAATAATAGTGTAAAATGCAAACTATCGTCTTAACGGTTCTACCCTTCTACTAGGTGTCGTTTGAAAAGGACATTTTAATGTATAGTATTAGATTAGATTATATAATTGAAATGGCAACCATACTACAATGTAGGTATTTTAAGCCAAGTATGAATGAGGATTGAGTGTAAGATGATTGTGGCGCGATCTTGTAGTCTTGTTACTGACTAAGGCTGACATGTTCCTTAAACAGGACTGTTAATTAATAGCCCAACAGTTAATGGCTTACTTAAGGGACCTACAGTTTAACGTGGAAACCGAACCACGGCCTCTGAATTACGAATTGGTCTAACTATGAGGAACGTAGTATTCAGTAGTGTGGACGTTAATCCACACAAGAGAACACCACATCCACAATTCGTTACCTCCAAGTAGCTGCATTACAGGACGTCGCCAACGTCCCAGTCGGTGGCTACATTACTATAATTTTATATAATTACTAATTATAATTACTATATAATTTATTTTCCATTGTAATCGGATGAAAAGCCTCTTTCAACGTGATAAACCAAATCGAAATCTTTGAAATCTGAAATTCTCTGGGGAGCGTCACCCCGAGAGCACAGACTCGGAGGCGCGGCTTCGTCTCAGGCTCGTTTAGCCAATTAGTCGAGTTGTTTTGATAATTGGTTTAATTGGGAAGGCCATATGTTGACTCCTTTTATCAATTTGAGCTCATGAGCTTACTGGTCGGTAATGAGAGATGAGTGATTCTGAGTGTCAAGGGTCTGATTGTGGAGGCGATTCTCCTTTCACATTGATTCGTGTCTCTCAAATGTGTTATTGGGGTTTCATTTGAATATCCGTAAGCTCATTTATATTTTTGACATGGATATGTCTTAGCTCTGGGGTGGGGGTGTTGGCTATTTTCGTGACAAAAATTTGAAATAGTGGCGTCATTTGTTTAGTGACGTCATATGGTTAGTAACGTCATATATTATTATCCTTTCATTTCTATTTCAACATAAAATTTAAAATGTTTTATACAGCATAATTTCTAACATAAACATCGGCGTTAGAGTGTTTTTATGAGAATCATATTTTATCTAAGGTATTATAATAAATTATAAATAGTTAAGTTTTTTATTTCAGACACGATGGAGAGCTATATTTTTTTAGATTAGATTAGATTATTGAAATGGTGTCTACCACAAGGTACGTATTTTATGCCAAGGTCAATCCATGGCATATCTAAGGGACCTAAAGTTTAACGTGGGGTCCGAACCACTGCCTCTGAATTACGAACTGGTCTAATTTATGAGGACGGTCAGTGTGGATTAATGTAGTACTCAATTGTACGTTAATCCACACCATCGTCCACAACTACTCACAATTCGTGACCTCCAAGTAGCTGGATTACAGGACGACGTCACCGGATTGAAGTTGGCTCAACGTTAATAAATAGTACGATTGTATTATTTGTCAAAGATTTTCATAATTTTCTGTTTTATAAATCTGTCCATAAACAAGAGAATTATTTGCCTATTCTCCATAAGATAACATGGAAAGAGTGCAGGTTTCTGCTTTAACATGAGAGTAGGCATTTATACCATAAAAAAATTTTATTTTTTAACATTTATACAACTTTTATCAACATCTGTCCATAAATAAAGGAGTTTGCCTATCTCTACATGATTAACATGGGAAAAGAGTATGCAGGTTTGCTGCCATGATAAACACATAAACTGTGATTTTTAAGCATAAATGGATAGATCTCAACCACATGAAGCTAAATATCAAGTTTATCCAAAAATATTGATAAAATAAAAATATGGGAAATATTAATTTTTCCCTATCCTCCATAAGATTAACATTGGAGCCCCACAATACAACGTACTGTGTTTAGATTTTTTAATATCTCGGTAACCGTTGGAGATAGAGAAAAACTTTAAGGAACTTAATTGTGTAGTTTTTAAGCTGATTCCAATGGTGAAATATAAAATTAGAAATTTTTAAAATCTACATGTGAAAAACGCAAAAAAACATTTGTAGAAATACACGTCTCTACCAAATTTGGTCTCGATCGGACCATTTTTACGAGAGTTATCGTCACAGACACATTATATATATATATACATATATACATATTTATATATAAAAATTTAACGACTATTGTTTTTGGCTGGGACCTAAAGATAACATGTCCCGGGCTAATACATGAGACCTACGGTAATCTTCTTCCCTATAAATTCGCTAAAAAGGTATACAGTATTTTATTTTTGTCAAAGATTTTGTCTTAATTTCTGTAAAATGTGAAAAACTTAACTCAAAACATATTATTATTATTTTTGTAACAAAGTTGTTTTTATTGGCGGTATATAAATAGTTAATTCATACCATGTCCAAAAGTAAACGTGTTTGCATGGATATGTCTTAGCTCTGGGGTGGTGTTGGTGATTTTTAAGATGGAAAATATGTAACAGGTTTCCATAGAAACTACCAGAGCTAGTGTATTGAATTTTTAATATTAAAGTAATAAGAACAGCTTTTTATATGAACTGAAAACATTCCCTTTACACATATCCATGATCTAACCCATTTCCCACAGGGAAGTAGATACAAACATTTTTAAGATGAAAAACATGTAACAGGTTTCCATAGAAACTACTAGAGGTATTGTATTGAATTTTTTTTAATAAGTGATTAAGAACAGCTGTTAAGATGAATTGAAAACATTCCCTTTAGACATATCCATGATCCAACCTATTTCCCACAGGGAAGTAAATACAACATTTTTTACTATCGTAACGAACAAATCACCAAACTTAACCCAGTTCAAAAACTTACTTACTTAAAAAAATTAGCTAGCAGCTGGACGGAGAGTGTAGAGGACAGTAACTTTCCGGCACTGACCACCCTCTCACTCTCTCACTCTCGCACACACAGCGCGACACCCAGTAAGGTATAAGGACACTCATATTGTGTACGCGTATTTGAATATAAATTGCATCTCCAATTAAGGCGTTGTGTTGGTATTTTAACACCTTCCTGATAATTCAAGCTCCTGTGATTGAAATAGCGCGCAGCGGCCGAAGGTCTTTCATTAGCTAATTGCGCCAAGGCGATCGGACGTTTGATTTGCGACGCTAGCGCTCATTGCGGCCAGATAAGGAACTACATGCTGTCGCGTTTTATGTCGCTTTTAAAATATGATTTAAATTTAATATCGATAAATTTTAGATAAGCGATGCCGCTCTTTCGTTCTGAGGAGAGTTTCTATAGCTAAAACAATTTTTTTGAAGAATATTTTTGACGATAATGAATTTGCTAATCGAGATTCGTTAAATTAAGATTCATAACAAATTTGAAGTAAGTTTTTTGAAAATAAATTGTTCGCAATTTTTCCTAAATACGTATGGATAGAGGCGGCTTTTTTTACACGTTAACTAATGGTATTTGAAAAGTAGTGGAGTAAAATTTATATTTATATAAAAATTGAATTTACTTTATTTTTATATAGAACAAAAAATCTCCCATGATATGAAAGAGTACTGTAAAGTTATGATATTTTAGGTTATCATACGTGTTGATTTTTTTCAACGCTCACAAGCACATATATATATATCGTTAGAAAATGTAATTTTGACAATTTATTTTCATTCAAGAAATTTCGCAGTATTTTTATGTAGAAATTTAAAAATCAATATGTTATGAAATACTTAGTGACAAACGTGTGTTTGTGGCATTATTTTGTTTATCTTGTCTCTTGTTGTTTGTTCATAGTAAAATAAACAAAAAATCGTGGAAAAACAAAAAGAAATGAAGTTAAACCCAAAAATACAAAGAACATTTACTGTATAAGTAAATCATTTAAAAAAATATTTTAGAAATCAAATAAATTAAATTAAAACACGTCATATATAAATGCATACAGAACGCTTAATCTCAAGTCAGCTGTTTACTAATCCTAATTTTTTCGACCTTTATTCTTTTTTTCTAAAATTATTTTACAATCTGCTCATTACATAATAATTAGGGGAAAATAACTAAAGTTCGTAAACTTAACTATTTTTAACGAATATGGCAAAAGGAACACTTTAAAACTTTTACTCTTAGATATCGTAAATCGGTGAAAAGGTCCAAAACCTGAATAGTGGTGGCGATGTGTCTCATAAGAATACTTACTATCTTAGCTCCCCAGGCCCCCGTGGTTGTTGTCGGCAATCCTTGTAGTTAAAATACAGTTAATGGTGGTCTAGGGAATGTGCGTGTGAAATTTCATACCATTTTAAACTAAAATAACGTAACACAAAGGAAAAATGTGCGAGATAAAGTCATAGTTAAAAAATGTAAACTGTTTAGTCACTCGCATAACCTTAAAACCAAAATGTAAACAAAATAAATAACGTAAACAAATGCAAGTGCTTTTATCTGTCGAGTATTTCTTCAACTAACAGATATAGTAAAGCAATCAGCTGTTGAAAATAAAATAGTTATAATGTAAACAAAGTTCTGGTTCCACAGTATAGGATCCTTTTTGGGCTTCTAGGGAGAAACCCAATTGAGCTACAACAAAATTTATGATCCATAAAACTTCTCCATGAAATTTTAACTAAGTGTACCACCACTTTTCATGGCTAATCATCCAATGGTTTCCGAGTATAGTATATATACATGTGTTTCGACCATCATATGGCAACCTAATTCGTGTCGTGTAATCGCATTACTGTTTGAACTAACAGTCCTGTAAACTGTCTCAGTCAGTAACAAGACTACAAGATCGCGCCACAATCATCTCACACCAATTTTTTTGTTGGAAGAGGCGGATTACTCCCAAGGCGGGTGGCGTAGTGGCTTTTGCGCACCCCTGTTTGGGTTGCGGCATTCTCATATAGCGAAAAGCCATTGGTGGGATTTGAACCCGGAACCTTGGGCACCAAAGACCAGACCAGCGCGCTCCCCAACTCACACCCATTTCTCATTCATATTCAGCTTGTAATGTTAATGACCGTATCTCAAGTTGCTTCATCTGAGGTCTACCGCCGCCACACCACCTTGTAGCGTGTTGTGGCCGTAGGCTTGTAGGCTTTTAGATTCATATTTCACCAGGGCGTGTTGTCTTGTATTAGTTTCTGTTTCACAACACGCGTGGGACGGTGTTCGAGGCCGTTTGTGCAATGTTGTATACTGTTTATAATTGCATTTTCCCTATTTCGGAACGAATTTGCAGCTTGTCAAGTTGAGGCTGACCTTTTAAGACGGGTCCATATAAAGTGAAATCAACCGGTGAGAATTAAAAGTTTCAAGTTTGATTTCAACTCCGGGGCAACTGGGATTTCTCCTTGCATTCGCTTCTACCCCGGATGCTACCGTGTCTATCAAGGACACTGATCTTGTTTTAGCTGACTTGAGTTTTATCGCAAATTTTTAAGACTTCTGCATTAGTTTTTTTGGTCTATTAACCCCTGAAAGGTTCACCGTCGTTCAATCGACGGTTCGTAAGCTTTTACAAAAAGCAATGGCGTGAATACATTTTCGGTTAAAACTACATTGAATATAGTATCGTTGTTTTCTACAGATCATACGCTTTCCGCCCATGTATGTTTCGTGTTGTTTACTCTATGCGGCAGACTTCTGTGTTGGTTAAAACATCGGTCTTCAGTTACGCGGTTATGTCGCTTTGTATACAATGGTTGTGTTACACGTTCTCGTCGCGTCTGTATGGAGTTCTGAGGCAGCGACTTTGTGACGTTTGTATGGAGGTAGCAGTGACTTAAGTGTGTAAAACTGTATATTTTTATTTTCCTTATTAAATTTTGAAAAACTTGAAAACTTTGAAATTTTGAGAAATCTTTTGAAATTTTTTTTATCAATTTCAATTGGATACACCCATCAAAACCAAGGTAAAAAAACATATTCTTATTATCTTATAGATAATTTAATGTAGATTAAAATGGTGTATAATATATCATAGTTACTACATATATTGATACTATTTTATGTGAATATTTCAGTAAAAGCCTGCAAAAGTGCTAAAAAGGGGTGAACCTCAAGGGGTCAAATAGTGAACCGTTGGAGGGTAAATTAATTATCTTAGTTAGAATAAAACCTAATTAAACTCTTGGTTAGTTAGTTGCTGAAATGGTGATCTACCCAGGTATTCTCGTGTGATCTTGTAGTCTTGTTACTGACTAAGGCTGACATGTTCCACCGACCATCGCTCACAACTATCCACAACTCGTGACCTCCTAGTAGCTGGATTACAGGACACGCCACAGTTCCAGTCCAAAACCTTATCACACTAAAACTCCATCAAAAACTTTCTTTGGAGTATTTAAAATCTTGTAAATTCGCATTTATGAAAACGTGCCCATCTTCAGGGAGGATTGCTTTAACCAACTATATAAGCAACAAGAATAAAAATACGTAAGGACTGGTTATAAAAAAATATTTATTCCTTTAGATGAGTATTTTAATGGAAATTGGTGCTAGTTAGGTTTCGTTTCCATTCAACGTTGTTTAGTGTTGACCAAAATGTTGATAGATTTCCTATCATTGTATGACGTAAAGGCACTCTTTGAATAAATAAATAATCATGAATCCAACGACAAATTCTAGGTATCTAGGTTGAAATATGGCAGAACGTGTCGGTTCACACACTCTTTGTTTTAATTTGTAGACTAAACTTAAATACTTTATTTCAACGAGATATACCAGCATGAGTACATTTTTTTATCCTCTATCAAATATCGTTTATGCACATTGCTAACATTGTGTATGCGTTCTAAAATAACAAGAAGTTAACAGTTTTACGACGTGATTGTTTGATTATAACGCCGGGTCAAGAGCCTCATCGCGACCGGTATGCAGACGACGCATGGCCGGTGTTGTCGGCGTGTTTGTGTTAATTAGCGATCAGCTGATGACCTGCGACCCAGCTGATAGCTGATAACGCGCTCTGATTACACAGTCCACAGCCGCCCGCCAACAATGGATCGAGTTCCCGAGCAGGCGTGTCCGTGAGAACTGTCTTTGTGTCGTCCATTTATATTTTCACCTGTTTTTATATTTATTTTTTGTTTTATTTTGACATAAAACTATTGAGACTTCGAATTTTTTAAAGGGTTTTCTGTGGAAATCGTTAAAAATCTAAAAGAAGATTTTAAAAAATCTTGTCAAGAAAAATAAACTAAATGCATCGACCTGGGAAAATCATGTTTGTAATTTATCAATTCTTTAAAATCTATTTTAGTTTTGTTTCTTGGAATGTTCATCAAATTACTACTGTATCCTATCATTTATGATTCACTCATTAGGGCACTCGCGCTGTATTCATTTATTATCATACAAACATAAAGGGCTTAATTAATTAAAATAGAGTTAACATTATGTAATGTTAAAAGAACTATCTATGTAGAAGACATCCGTTTTTGCTTGAAGTTTGCTACCTAGTATTTTTCATTCCTGCAGTTTTTTTTAAATTTAAATACAATTTTTAATTTAAAACATTTGTTTTATAGTTATGTGTCGAATGTAACGTGGTCACACGTCTTCAAAATATGAAATATTCTATCTTTTATACAATCTAAGTATTTTGCTTCCTCTCCATAACATGAACAAATTAAAATCATGAATATGAATTTTTTTCATGTTCTACAGAGTAAAATTTGTTTAATACATTTTCCTACAATTTAACCAATGTTTCAGGTACAACAAGTTACCAATAACGATGCTAAGTTAAATATTAAAATAAATTATCTTTATGAAATGGTGACGTACGGTATTTAAAGTCAAGTTGTGAGTGAAAATAAGTGTATGGTGATTGTGGAGCGATATTAAAGTATTATAACTGACTAAGGCTGATGTGTTCCTAAGACAAAACTGTTAATTGCCCACAAGCCAATGGTATCTAAGGGACCTACAGTTTAATGTGGGATCCGAACTATACTTTTTCCTCTGAATTACGAACTAATCTATTTAATAGAATCATAAGACGATTATGAACTTAATTTGTTGCCAATAAAAGTTTCCAATTGTCGACCGTGTGGTGTGTGGTAGCGACTTGGGTGGCTGCAGGGAGGAGTACAACGTATCATACAACACACGTCTGATAACAAGAGGAGAATGCGGAATGTGTGATAAAGAAGCGCCACGGGGGGCGCCACTGTCGTACTGGAGACGTTCCAGCTGCATTGAACAGTGAACACGCCTGCCCTTGAATAAGTTACACTTACATTTTCTTATCCATTTTTATTAAAGGAATGTTTAAATCATATATGACTGTCCGATTTAATATTCTTCCAAGAAGTATTTTCAAAAATATTTAAGTATTTAAAAGTCTGTATACCTCCACCATCTTGGATTTTTACTTCTGTAAGATAATGCTAAATTATCTCCAACTCAGTTCATGGATTGTGGAATTATAACAAGAAGTTGTGTTATCCTTGGATATTACCTGGTGTGGGTTTACGTACGCTCTACTAAATACTATCTTCATCCGCAAAGACCTCCCTCTAAATTATACCAGTTCAAAACTCAGATGAAAAAATTATTGTTTGAATCCCACTTTAAACTGCATGTATAGTTTAAAGAACATATGGCCTCTGTTACAAGACTACAAGATCGTACCACTCACACTTGGCTACCTACCTCCAACCATTTCGGCAAACGACGAACTTCTACTGTTTCTGGATACTAGTTTTTCTAAGAATATACTGGAACTGGGACGTACTTTGACGTCATGTGAATACCGATAATGTGTCTGCCTTCCAAAATAGGGCTGTTTTGTCAGTGAAATTGTCCGTAGCAGCCAGAACCTACAGCTTAACATGAGATGGAAAGTTGTGGATGAACATAGTATTTAATAGTTCGTTAATCCACTGCTGGCAATAAATACTCTATCATGAACTTAAATTAATCCATAAATAATGGATATTTTTGTGCTCGTACAGCCACGAGTTGTACACGCGAGCGTGACGCGGTGATGAATGAAGTGCGTGAGCCGCGGCGCGACGCGTCGGCGTGGGCGTCCCCCAAGGCTCCCTGCTCGGCCGTAAATAACGCATTGTTATAATGGAACTTTGGATTTATCGTGGGACTTTACTGTCCCTGATTTATATTTATCTTAACTCTTTAACGATATCTCAAAGCGGTTACAGACCGTTTATTGATTCTCCGTGTGCGGTAGTAGGCCGTCGTTGCGCGATTGGGAGAATGTGGAAGGGGTAGAAAATGGTTTTATGGAATTAGGTTATGAACTATGCAATGAACTGGAAAGCAATAGAGGTTTGTCTTTTAGATTCAGTTGCGTCTGACGATAAACTGAATGAATTCAAGACTCCTAACGACTTTAATCATAAAAACGTTTTAAGCCGACGTAGACTAGAGTACTAAAATGTTTTACCAAAAGTCCTTAAAGCTAAGAGAAAGATATATTTCACATAGTAAATTGATTTACAGGTTCATTTTGTCTAGGTGTGTTTGAACGTATACAAGTCTACCTCAAGGATTTCCCTTAGGATATAGCAGGAACGGGAGAGTATGTGAAACGTGATAATTTTGGCCAACATTTGTCCTTTTATTATCCAACTTCAAAATTTTTTTAGTATATTCTATCTGCTAACAAAATATCAATACGTGTTCATCACAAAGGACGGGTGTGCTGGTGATCTTGTGGTTATCGTCTTTGAAACTTATAGTACTGGAGTATGTGCATTCCAAGTTTTGTCCGCTTTCAAATAAAACGTTTTAGTGATGTGGATGAATTGTAACTGAAATTCAACTTCCATAAGTAAAATAAAAACGTATATTTCGATCAGATCCTCTTTCTAAAAACAAGGGATGAAGGCGAAAGGGAATTTTCTCATAGTGGATAGTCAAGTGCTTACCATTTAGTTAGGCGACTTAATTTTCTTTACACAATTTTGAGCAATTGGCATGAAGGTTATTTATTTTTGTGCGTTCGTGACATCGAGACTTGTCAGTAAATGGTGCGTTACGCAATTAAAAAGATAAGATAAGTCTAATATTTCTATTGCCTTACGATATCTGTGTTAACCTTGAACATTATCTTTGGTGTTTTGAAACATTCGATCATCGTCTACGTGTAGTTTTTCGTATTATCTTTGTTATCGGCTAAATGGGTTTCATAAAACCTGCCTTGCCTAATGAAATTCCATATTACTTGTTACGTTTGTAAAATTTTACAGAATTTCTGCGACTTTGTGAAATGCCCAGATGCCTTTATTAATTGTATTGGAAAAAAATAATTGATGGCAAACGCTTTTCACTCACATTCATCCCAAACTATCTTTTACTGGTTGGTGTTTCGCGAATAAGAGTACGTATATTTAAAAAATAGATGGAATTTCTCGAACGTAAGATCAAAAATAAAATTACTTTTGAATTAGTAATTTAATGACGATTCCATTATCTAACCCACTGTTCTCAAACTTTATGTACTCAAGGACGCCCCTAATTAATTAGGAGTTTAATGGGAACCCCCTACAATTACCCTCACTCCCTTCTCCCTTTTACACCCCCAAAGACCTCTTAAAAACAAGAAAAAACATTCACCTTCTCATAGGCATGTGATTGTTCATAAGCACCTTCTCATAGGCGTGTGATTGCTCATAAGCACCATCTCATAGGCGTGTGATTGCTTATAAGCACCTTCTCATAGGCGTGTGATTGCTCATAAGCACCTTCTCATAGGTGTGTGATTGCTCATAAGCACCTTCTCATAGGTGTGTGATTGCTTCGTTTTAACTTTGTCATACAAACATATCTGTTAATTTCAGAAATCGGGACTTTTGATGTGAGTAATTAAAAATAAATTTCAGTAGAATGTTTTCGCAGACCCCAAAAACCGCTTGCTTGCTACACTTTGAGAAACTTTGATCTAACCTATTTCCTTCAGGGAAGTAAATACAATCGTTTTTAGGCACTCTTCTAGATTTTTGAAATCAATTACGAAAACGATATTTGACTAATAAAATAACAACATTACGTATTTTCAGTCAACAGTTCTGAAATAATTGTTGTGATTTTTTATCCTACTTGTCTCATCTTGTAAATTTCATACTTAGGTTGGTCATCATTTCACTTAACTAACGTCAACTTGTTACTAGTCAACGTAATCAATTGACCCCAATGACGTAATGAAAACTGGTTTAAAATTTGATTTTGCAGGATTTGATCTGGCGACCTAATCGTTAATAAATTAATTTTGATTACGATTATCTGGAAAGTAATAAAATAGTTAGTATACTTTATTGGTGTAATTGAAAACTCAAAAACACTTACAAGTAAAACAATTTAAGTGTGGAATAACGTCCTCACTATTAAATACTAGGTTCATCCGCAAAGACCATCCTCATAATTAGACTAGTTCGTGAAGAGGTTGAATTGTGATTCGATTCTCATGTCAAACTTTTATGTCTCTTAGATTTAATTGGCTGTTGAGCTATTAATTAACCGTCCTGTCTAGGGAACACGAGAGTTAAGTCAGTAACAAAACCACAAGATCGCGCCACAATCGTCTTACACTCATTTCTCAATCATAAATTGGCTTATCTACCTGGGTCACCATTACAGAGAGTGCATTATTGTGACAGTACTTAAACAAGCCATTGCCACAGTAACCGCGGTTCTTGTGTTCCGTGTTCGCCGATTGTTCTTCGCCGAGTCGCCGCGTTGAATTTTAATAAGGGATGACGACATTCTGCCTCTTCGGAATCGTAAATGGCCAATTAACATCGGCGGTATAATGACGGAGGTCACAGCGGGGCCGCCGCGGGGAAGCCGCGTCCAAATCAATTTTTGAAATGACTTAATTCCAAAAACGGTCGTTCAATTTTATGTTAACTTCGTTTTTGCTGTGATTAAGCTCCGTCTTTGTTTTAGTAATCGCGTTAATCTCGTCCGCGGATATCAATTAACGGTTTCGAACCGGTTTTGCGTTCGGTTATTTTCAGTTTTTACGTTTATGCGGCCATCCAGGATGTTTTTTTAATATTTTACGTAAATTTACGTAATTTTTATGAGTAATTTTAGGTTACCGTTCATAATTTAGGTTACTTAAAATGATTAATATGTTGACGTTAAAGTTTCGTTTTTAGATATTGTAGTCAAAGTTGACTTCAAAAAAGTAAATTAAACGTTCGAATTCAGTAAAAACGTCAAAACATTGACATGGCGAGTCTAAACACCAGTATTTTACACCAGAAAAGATTATTAATTTAAAAGTTAATTACACTATTAAACTTAAGTTGTGTTTTGTTTTATTATATTAAATATTAATTGATGGTATTTTGTCATTTTTATTAAAAATACACCACACTTATAACACTTAACTTTAAAAATAGTGATCAGATAGTAAAAGAACTGAAAACAAAATTTATCGCCCAAATACGCCGTAGAATCAGTTTCTGACACTGTAATTTGAACATGTCTCTTATCTTTTCGACTTGACTAGTTTAATATTCAAATTTACCGCTACCAAGGGCAAGAGGGCGTTACACTTCATCCAAATTATAAAAAAAACAGCAGCTGAACAGACACTATTAATTAAACCAATTACTACACAACTCGACTAATTGGCAAAACGAACCCGCGGTCGACGAGGCGCCTGCCTGTTTACGGAACATCCTGTATAGTGAGGAGGGGAGGAGACATGGTACACACGTGGATAGCTATAAGCGATGGTCTGGTGATGCGATGTTCCATGGTGTGGATTAACGTCCGCACTATTGAGTACTACGTTCGTCCGCAAAGACCTCGTAACTAGACCAGTTCGTAATTTTTAGCCAAAATTGTGGTTTTGTTCGCACGTTTAACTGTAGTCCTTAGACGCTATTGGTCGCCATTTCAGTTTAAAGTGTTATAGTATTTCTGTAAATAAGTATTGTATATCACGCGTCAGTATAATAGGTAAATACTGACCAGATTAATAATATATACGATCTTATCATCAATTTGTCGTGATGTAAAATAACAAAATGTGTTCACAGAATCATAGCTTATTAATGGATTTGAAAATAAGATTCATTAAAACCTCTGAAATACTTCTATTCTTAGAACCGATATGAATTTTCTATAAGGTTGAACTTTAGTAAAATGAGTGTTTAATTATAAAGGGAAAAAAGTAAAGGAGACGAAAGTAATGAATGCAACTAGAAGGCGAAGTTCTGACATTGATGTGGACGGCCTTGACGCTTCAATAATGTCTGCCAGGTGGTCGACAGTGGGTGGGATTATATGATCGTCGATGACACGGTGTATCGACACACCATTGTCGGCGACAGGGTCAGATCGCGCATCAATACGGCCCTGATACCCGACTAATTGACGACTCATGACTTGTAAATCTCGAACTGTGCGCATGCGCAGTTAGTATGGCGGCCCAGCTGTACGCATGCGCAGTAGCGTCAATCACGCATTAGCTTTTACGCATGCGCAGTTGTATAGTTGCGTCAATACATACATTACAATATATTACATTACATTAGGATAATACAAACGAAATTGTGTACGGTTCTTGTGGAAATATTTGTCAATTAATTTCATTACTCTATGTCATTCGGCTACTGAGATATTAAAAATGGTAAAGTCTAATGTTAATCTTATGGGGAATAACTAAAAATCAATAAATCACTTATTTACTTAAAATATTTCAATAACTCACTTATTTACTTAAAATATTCTTCCAAAACTTTGTATGCAATTCCATCTAGTTAATTTTTATCATTAAATCCATAAAACCCGTAAATTTAATGTCTCTTACGGTCGCAAGTACGTATTCATTGCCCAGGTAATTCTTATGTAAAATACATGAATTGACACTTACTTAATATCTATTTAATTTCAATTAATATATAACTTCTTTAAACTCTTCTCACGCCAGCGTGCTGCATGCGATCTCTTTTATGTTGGTAAAATTGGCGTATAAAAACAGTACTCTATTATTGCAAAAATCTGAAAAATCTATAAAATTAAAAAAACCCAAAACAGTAATAACAACTCCCTTCCCCCAATAACTTTCCCCAGAAAATGTCAATGCTTCGCTGCAGATTCGATTCTACGACGACTTAGACAGCGAGGTAAAGCACACCTTAGCCTAGGTTGTGCGCATGCGCATTTGCGTTAATCACGTCAGCTGTTTGTAGCCATTAGACGGGAAGGCCGCTTGTTTGGACCGTGTCCAGACGTTACAGTGCGTGATTGTTGCCGGTCACGTGACATAGTCGGTGACGTCATCTATGAATTATCGTTAAGCATCCGGGTCCGGTCGTCGTGGCAGTTTGTCATAGTTATTGTTGAATTACTTTGTTATCTTGCATATGGATTGTAATGAAAAAAATGTCGAGGTCTTTTTAAAGAACTGGCGTTACTGAGGAAGACATTTTAAAGCAAGGAAATTTTAGCTAGTAAGTATTCATAACAGAGTTAAACTCGTATACCAGCCAATTATATCCTAAATTTGGTATATTTTCTCTGTTTAGGGATATAGGACAATTAGGGTGCGGAGACGAGAGAAAGTTCAATTCACTAATGGCAATACCAATTTAATGTTTAAGGGATTAGTGATTTCTGTTTTCATTTGGTTGGTTTTAGCTTTATAAATTTGAATTTCTGTTTACTGTTCCTTCGTCGTATAGTACACTACAGTTATAAGTGTGTAATTTGTTACTAATTATATTTTATTTTTTCCAGGTAAGAAATTCATTTCTTTGCGAAAACTGGTGAAGAAGAGAAATATGACGATAAGTATGTCGATCTCATCAAGTAAACTAATAAATTTAATCTAGTGCAATGCCTTAAACGTTAAGTGTTAACATTTTCTGTAATAAATAAATTATGTTCAAATAATATTGTAAGAAAACGGATTTAAATATAACCTGAACAAATGTTTCACAAGTGCAGGACCGAGTGTTTATATGACGAGAGTCGGGTAAATAAACAGCGTATTGTTAGCATGCGAGCTGAAGAGCTTTTACAAGTGTAAACAACTCCAGCGGGATAAACATAAGGATTGAGAAATCGTTTTATGCGATGTTCGATGTTCGCGATGATCGAATGACGCGCTTATCTTATTACGTCACGAGTCGTTTCATAAAGTAATTGTATCAGCGTAAGTAGTTACTAAGGCGTATCAAATTCGGCAAAATTCTCTGTTTTAGATTTTAGGGATATTTGACATATGTTGATATGTTTTAGCGATGGGGAAAGGGGTGTTGACTGGGACGGTGGCGACGTCCTGTAATCCAGCTACTTGGGTGTCACGAATTGTGGATAGTTGTGAGCGATGGTCGGTGGGTGTAGTGTTCTTTTGTGTGGATTAACATCCACACTATTGAATACTGCGTTAATCCGTAAAGACTATCCTCATAACTAAACCAATTCGTAATTCAGAGGCCCTGGTTCGGATTCCACGTTAAACTGTAGGTCCATTAGTTTCCATCGGCCGTTGGGCTATTAATTAACAGTCCTGTCTAAGGAACATGTCAGCCTTAGTCAGTAACAAGACTACAAGATCGTGTCATCTTACACTCAATCCTCATTCATACTTGGCTTTAAACACCTACATTGTAGTATGGTTGCTATTTCAATGATCTAATCTCTAATCCGTCAAATCCAAAATTTGAAACCGAATGACGTCATATGGTTATAAGGACAGCTGTTTAGAGGATCTAAAGACATCTACTTTAGACATATCCATGATCTAACTCTTCATCTAAAATATATAACCCTAAATATGTAACTCATCCCTAAACAGTATAACTCTTTCTTTATAAAAAAAGTGCAAAGATAAAGAAAAAATAATAAATGAATAGATCCACTTTGATTCCTGAAGAACGTATAGAAATCTGTTTCCGGAACTCAGCCAGCCAATAAACGGTACATCCGACGCCATGACAGGAACTTCCGGCAGCCAATAGTATTTAAGGAAGAACGCCATTTTGTTTCTGTCTCCGTTTGGGCTTGATGATGTCCAGAGTGACTGGACAAAATCGATCGCCAATTTAATACTTTTCGTATATATTTACCGTCTTGTATATGATTTACAATATAAGTGTAAATATATTAAGTAGTGTTGGAAGACGTGGGGTAAACTTCATCCTATAATAAAACCAAAACGTTTAATGCTAATCGAGAAGTTATTTTTGATTCTACGTGTTTCATATTGTTTAATTTCTCATTCATACTTGGCTTAAAATCCTACCTTGGTAGATTACCATTTCACTTACTAACGCCAACCTGTTACTAAGGAACGTAATTAATTGACCCCAATGACGTAATGACAACATGGCGACTGGTTTAAAATTTTATTTGCAGGATTCGATCTGGTGACTAACTTTATTTTACATTTCCGTAAATATAAAATATAAAATTAAATATCCGTACATTTAAAGCTGTTAAAGTAGAAAAATACACAGTTAAACTAAAAAAAACACACAATACCGCTTAAGAAAGAAAAGAAGTGTGTGTTCGTTATTGAACGGATAGCTATCAAGTTCTCATCTCGGCCGATAGATGTCGCCACATGTGTTTGAGCAGCATTAGCATATAATTGAAGGTGGCCGGCCCTGAACCGCACGTTATGTCACCTCCTCCGTCCGTCTGTCCGTCTGTCCACCTCGTCGTCGTGTGAACGATGACGTCACCGACCTTGCCAGCGTCTGCTCCCTGTACGGTTATAGGAAACGGTCCACTTTTCCTACAAAAACTCATTTTTTCCAAGGAATTAATTTTTTTCGTTCAATTCTAGTGTTACTGGAACACACTCCTACAAATTGGATATTTATAAATATATTTTTAATTACTACAAAAGTTAGAATATGTACCTGTTACAATGAATCCCATAATTGAAAATCACTTTAAATGTAAATTGTAGCAAAAACCAAAGGGTGAGGGTCTTAAAAACCCAGGGTCATAATACAAAAAATATATTTATATCAATTTTAACGACTATTGTTTTTGATCTCTGGGAACATAAAGACGGAAAAATAACACGATCCCGGGCTTAAGTCTTGCAATGAGACCTACGGTAATAGCTTCTTTCCTATAGGAAACTCGCTAAAAGTACAACAAATTACACCACCGTTGAACACACCTGATACAAAGTTCGCGGTCGGCCTAGAGCCTAGCGTGTGCGGGACGGGTCCCGGTCGCAGCTCTCCTGTTATCAAGGAATGCCGCATTCCAGTTCAGCTCTTATCACGGTCGTAATACCCGGCCGTGTTCACACGTGCGTCTGTGAGGTACGAGCGCTTGTTGTACTCCTGCCTTTTTGCTACGCAATGTTCGATTGTATCATAAATATGCAATAGCATATTTTTAGCGAATTTCCCATAGGGAAGAAGCTATTACCGTAGGTCTCATGGTAAGACTTAAGCCCGGGACCATGTTATTTTTTCGTCTTAGTTCCTTAAGGTTTTTCTCTATCTCCAACGGTTACCGAGATATTAAAAAATCTAAACACAGTACGTTGTATTTTGGGGCTCCAATGTTAATCTTAAGGAGGATAAGGAAAAATGAATATTTCCCATATCAATCAATATTTTTGGATTAAACTTGGTATTTACCTTCATGTTGTTGATACCCACCCGTTTATGCTTAAAAATCATAGTTTATGTGTTTATCATGGCAGCAAACCTGCATACTCTTTTTCCATGTTAATCATATAGGGAATAGGCAAACTCCTTTATTTATGGACAGATGTTGATGAAAGTTGGTATAAGTGTTAAAAATAAAAATTGTTTATGGTAGAAATGCCTACTTTCGGTGTTCCTCACAGCAGCAAACCTGCACACTCTTTCCCATGTAAATCTTATGGAGAATAGGCAAATAATTCTCATGTTTATGGATAGATTTTTATAAAACTTGTCATATATTATTATTATTATTGATTTGGAAATTCGCTGAGTACGCAGGTCTGCTGCGACGGGGGTATTTCTCATGTATTTAGTGAAAACTGTTTGAGTCACAGGGTGATCAATTCAGGAATTATGTAGTTTTTTGCATGGACTAATACAACTTAAGCTTTTGAACTGAATTGTCGGGGACGTGGATGAAGAAAAATATTTTTCACGTAAACTATGTGAAAACTTTCGTCACTGAGGAAGCTTGCATGAAAGAATCACATTATACGTAACGAATAAGCGACACTAGCGCCGACCTAGCGGATTTCAGTTGTTCTACGCCGCTCGCACCGCCTTAAAATTTCCGAGTCACAATCTGGAAGTCTCCAGTTCGATACTAAACCTGTGTTCATAGAGACAGTAACGTTCTAAGCGTGACTTTTTTCATCCGCGAAGGCCGTTCTCATATCTAAACCAGATCCAGACCCGGAAAATTGTGGTGATGATTCCTTCTATATCGCACCACAATCATGTTACACTCATACTTGCCTTAAAATATCTTCCTGGGCAGATCTTAGGTAGATTCTTAAAATACCTATACTTGACTGAGACGGTGGCGTCGTCCTGTAATCCAGCTACTTGGAGGTCACGAGTTGTGGATAGTTGTAAGCGATGGTCGGTGGGTGTAGTGTTATCTTGTTTGGATTAACGTCCGCACTATTGAATACTACGTTCATCCACAAAGACAATCTTTAAATTCAGAGGCTGTGGTTCGGATTCCACGTTAAACTGTAGGTCCCTTAGTTGCCATCGGCTGTTGGGATATTAATTAACAGTCTTGTCTAAGGAACATGACAGCCTTAGTCAGTAATAAGACTACAAGATCGTGCCACAATTATCTTACACTCATTTCTCATTCATACTTGGCTTAAAATACCTACTTTGTGGTATGTTCACCATTTAGATAATCTAATCTAATTTAATATAATGATCGTCGTTTCATTCAAAAAGAGTGGAAAGTATTAATTTATGTCCCTGGCTAATAAATAAGCTGGACTTTGTCAGTAACAAATTTACATTTGTCATCTAATACAATACACTCATTCTCGCTTCACTAATATTCCTACTCTTTATGACTCCAAACAATTTGTTATAATTTTTAATCGTAAAATAGCAACTATAATGTGTCGATATCCTCCGTATACAAAATGAACTTTCTTCGAGTCAGCGTATTCACACGTTGAAATCTCTCCCCGCATACCTTATCCACAATCAGCTGGGCAACAATGGTCGTCCAGCTGTTAATTCATGCAGATGATTGGCTCGGCGTATCGCTGACGGATATTTCTATGGATGACGTCACCCATTGTTTCCCTGCACTCGAGTTGCATCAGATACGAGCCACTTTCTCTCGCCAGCTCTTGTTATTAACTTATTGAATCGATACTTATTGTCGACGTCGTCTCGGTTTATTTCTTTATTAGTGGAGATTGTGTCGTCGACGTAACTACGAGAAGGTTTTACGGTAAAGTAGCTTAAGCCTGAAGAACGACGTATTAAAATTGTTATGTCTTTTTTTTACATAACGACGCGAAGATTATATTTAGGGAATGTAAACGATAACTCTTTGTAATCAAATTGTAGCGACTTTTAGAAACCTTTTAAAAAATCGTATCAGGGTTCGAAGTATAAAGAATGATTGCAAATATAAGCAAACTCCTTCTGAATTAAAATTTCCGAAAACTCTGCGTATCGGTACCTTTCATGGAAAGATTTTAAATGTAGTTGGTTGTAAAAATCCATGTTAGCTAAATCTTCAAACGTAGACTTTCGCGGCCGGTGTCAACAACGTCAAGTTGGTTTTCGGCGTCAACCGCGGCCAAAATCTATGATGACGCCGAAAAATCAACTTGACATGGGAGCTAAATCTGTTTGTTTGGAAGTTTCTCGCTTAACTTTCTTTAATATTTCAACGGATTGATGATAAAAGCTGCTTTGTCATCGGTAAAGACGAGCCTATCCATTTCCCACGGTCATTAATTAATAGCCCAAACGAATAATGGCCGATGGGTCAAATTATTAAACATTTTACAATAGAAGGTGAGTTCGATGGGTATAATGGACTTGTTGACGTGTGGTTATAATTTCACGATAGATCAGATGATTTATTATGAAATATTAATTAGCTAGGTCTAATAGATGAATGAACAATGTAGTTTGGATCTCACGTCAAAGTGGTGCAAGGAAAACCCGCTAGGTCGGCGCTAGTGTCGCTTATTCGTTACGTATATGTGATTGTTTCATGCAATCTTTTTGAGTGACCTGTTTAAGATAACAATAATTCAGTTTTTTGTAAATTTTTAAACATTTTTAGACCTCAAAAATGACGAATGTTATAAGATTATTGGATAAAAACTTTCTGTAGTATACGAAAATATTTTTTCTAATTTCAAAATTTCACATTGTTTGCGTGAAAAAGGTTTGTTACTCACCCACGTTCTCAATATTTTAGCTCAAAGGCGTTAGTTGTTTTCCCACCCTCCTTCAATAAAAACCGTCAATTTTCCGAATCAATCACCCTGTAACTCGATAAGTTGAAAAACTTGAAAAATTATACCAAAGCATATTTATGATACAATCAATAAATAAAAGTTTGGAACTACTGTCTGTTGGGCTATTAATTAATTAACAGTCCTTTTTTAGAAACATTAGAACCTTGGTTAGTAACAAAACTACAAAATCACACCAAAATCATCTTACACTCACTTTTCGCTTAAAATATTTAGAGAGGCCGTTTAGTCGATTCATCGAATGGTCGTCGAAGGTCACCGACGATCAATCGACGGTAGGTAATTTTACAAAAAGCAATGGTGTGAATACATTTTCGGTTAAAAACTACATTGAATATAGTATCGTTGTTTTCTACAGATCATACGCTTTCCGCCGAGGTATGTTTCGTATTGCTTACTCTATGCGTCAGAATTCTATGTTAGTTAAAACATCGGTCTTCAGGTTGCGCTATGTCGCTTATTGTTTACATATGTGATTGTTTCATACAAACGTTCTGAGTGACCTGTTTAAGATAACAATTCAGTTTTTTGTAAATTTTAAAACATTTTTATAGCTCAAAAATGACGAATGTTATAAGATTATCGGATAAAAATTGTCTGTAGTATACGAAAATATTTTTTCTTATTTAAAAATCTCACATAGTTTGCGTGAAAAAGGTCTGTTATTCACCCACGTTTCCAAAATTTTATTTCAAAAGCGTTAGTAGTTTTTTCACACTCCTTAAATAAAACCCGTAAGATTTCTAAATTAATCACCCTGTAACTCGAAAAGTGTTCGCTAATAACTTATTCCCAAAAAATTATGCCAAAGCATATTTATGATACAATCAATAAATAAAATGTTTCAAACCTTAACTGTTATAGTTAGATGCCTATTAATTAGTTAACAGTCCTGTCTTAGGAACATGAGAACCTTGGTTAGTAACAAAACTACAAAATCACGCCACAATCATCTTACACTCACTTTTCGCTTAAAATATTTAGAGAGGCCGTCATTTCAGACATTGTAGTGGCATATTTATTCAGAATTGAACCATTATAGAATTTTCGTAAGAACCAAAAAGAAAATATGTTAGATATCAAAAGTTGATTGATCGGTTATGAAATGCTACAGTGAAACATATAGCCTCATTGGTGACACTAGACAGCAAGGCATTGGACGCCGGTCCCAACTCTGATACAAACCGCTATCAGCTGGGTCGCAGGTCATCAGCTGATCGCTAATTAACACAAACACGCGTCGTCTGCATACCGGTAATGATGGGGCTGTTGACCCGGTGATAAGATTATCTCTCTGTGTGACCAGAAATTATTGTTGAATCAGCTGATGCAGTCGTTACAACGAAACTTTTGATTCGTTGGAATTTTCTTGATTTATTTTTCTTATACTTTCGATCGACGGTGTGGAAGGTTGAATTTTATGTATATTTGTCACTTACCTTATTTTAATTACCTTATTATCTGTCTGAAATGTCGACCTACTCAGGTAGGTATTTTAAGCCTCGTATGAATGAGAAATGAGTAAAAGGTGATTGTGGCGTGATCTTGTAGTCTTGTTACTGTAAAAGGCTGACATGTTACTTAGACATGACGGTTTAATTAATAGCCCAAAACCTAATGTAATCTAAGGGACATACAATTTAACGTACAATAGACTGGGATGGTAGCGTTATCCTGTAATCCACCTACTTGGAGGTCACGAATTGTGGATAGTTGTGAGCAATGGTCGGTGGATGTAGTGTTCTCTTGCGTGAATTAACGTCCGCACTATTGAATACTGCGTTAATCCGCAAAGACCATCCACATAATTAGACCAATTCGTAATTCAGAGGCCGTGGTTCGGATTCCACGTTAAACTGTAGGTCCCTTAGTTGCCATCGGCTGTTAGGCTATTAATTAACAGTCCTGTCTAAGGAACATGCCAGCCTTAGTCAGTAACAAGACTACAAGATCGCGCCACAATCATCTTACACTCAATTCTCATTCATACTTGGCTTAAAATACCTACCTTGTAGTATGGTCGCCATTTCAATAATCTAATCTAATCTAATCTTAATCCACACAAGAGAGTGTAATCAACCGACCATCGTCCATAACTACCCCACATTTACCTTCGCGTAGCTGGATTGCAAGACACGCCTTCTCAGGCAGTTTCAGTGAAGTTTTAAAACAGAAACCATATTATAAATTCAGTTCTAGAATCAGATCCTGGTAACAGCAACCCCTCGTGTTCCGTGGCCGCCCGCCCGGGAGCGAGGGACTCCGCCCCGGTGGCCCTGTCAACATGTCTCCCGTCAAATTAGCTTTGTTATATTCAATTGCGATCGAGTGCCACCAGTATGCCACTCTGTGACAAGTAGATCATGATGCAATGCCACATCTGCTGTCATTGTTGTTGCCATGTGTTAAGTGAAGCATACGATTACAAATATCGAATACCCGCGATAACAATCGAAATATTTTCTTTCTTATTTATTAATGTATTTTACTATCGTAAACTTTCATTTAATTATCCTTCAAAATGATGGTTTTTACAATCCCACGGAAAAATCTGTCTCGTTACGAAATGGCATGCTATAGAGTAGCGTATTATAGTATGCTAGAGAGGTAGAGTATAGAACTCTTTACTCATGCAAAAGACCCTTCTCAATCAAATATAATGTATTTAAGTCCCTGTGGGAAATATCTTAGATCATGGATACGTCTAAAGGGAATGTGTTCAGCTCCTCTAAACAGTTGTCCTTATAATATGACGTCACCGTTTCAAATTTCGGTCTGACGGACTGTCAATAACACCCCACCCCCATCCCCAGGGCTAAGAAATATCCATCTTTTTCGTCAATGACAACCAAATATTTTAAATGTTACTAGACGTAATGTCAGCAACAAAAAGAACCCATTTACTATCATCACATATACCTTTCACACAGGTTGGGTTGGTTTCTTTAAAATGAACATAAATAAGTTCAAATGACCACTTCTTCGTAAATTTTAAAACTAGTATTTAAAAATGTTTCTTCTATAATTTTTGTTTGAAGAAGGCAGACTATCTTGCCGATTCTTTCGCAGCCACTATAATACAGTTTCGTGTAAAGTCTGGGTTCCGAAACAGAACTATCGTTGACCGAAATTAGGATTCCGTCACACTACGTACTGAGCCACCGACTCACAAATGTATCAAAATATAACAGAGTGTAAGAGTTTGGTAAGTGTTGATTAGGACCCCATCACGCCAATGACATCAAAGGAAACTTCAGCTTAACGTGGGATACGAACCACAATTTTGTCTTGAATTTCGGACTGGATTAGATTATTTGAAACGGCGACCATACCACAAGCTAGGTATTTTAAGCAAAGTATGAATGAGGATTGAATGTAAGATGATTGTGGCGCGATCTTGTAGTCTTGTTACTGACTAAGGCTGACATGTTCCTTAGACAGGACTGTTTATTAATAGCCCAACAGCCGATTAAGGGACCTACAGTTTAACGTGGAGTCCGAACCATGGCCTCTGAATTACGAATTGGTCTGATTATGAGGATGGTATTTGCGGATTAACGTAGTATTCAATAGTGTGGACGTTTATCCACACAAGAGAACACTACACCCACCGACCATCGCTCATAACTATCCACAATTCGTGACCTCCAAGTAACTGGATTACAGGATGACGCCACCGTCCCAATCTAATTATGAGGATGGTAATTACAAATGAACGTAGTATTCATCCTTACTCTCTCTCTCTGTCTAACACCTACGTCACACAGACCACGTGACCCGCTCACAACAGTCGCTAAGTTTCTCTAATTAGCTTCCTCTAATGTCCTCAAGGGTGCCAAAACCTCGCCCAGCGCGTTGCAACGCCGCCGGCCACATTTTTTGCGCCCGCCCAGTCATTATTACATTACCAAGTTAATTAGTACAAACTACCGCCGTGTTCCTGGTGATGGCGCTCCATTATAAGCATCTCCAATTACTCCGGGCGCATTACTGTAATAGTTGGCAATTTCTTTTATTAACGGTAAATCTGGAGTCGAGTTTGTTACGAGCGTAAACTGAAACTGGTTCGATTACGATGGTAATTTGTCACGAATTATCTTAAATAATTGAGTTTGATCGAGAAAAAGTGCTTTATTCAAATTTACACTTGGCGATTATTGTAATAAGTGGAACTGCTATTTCCGTTTCCGTTTTATATTTCTTTTATTTTCACAATCCTTGCCAGTTGTATATCCCTAGAGACATAACAATGAAAAAATTATAACTTTTGAATTTCAAAAATGTGTATTTTTCTAAAAATGGTATTCTGTCTTGCCAATGGCAGGCTCACCTTAAGCTATGCTCTAAGTACACTATTTTTTTATGGAATTCCCATAAAACAAAAAGCAGTCCGTGGTTTGGATTCCACGTAAAACTGTAGGTCCCTTAGTTGCCATCGGCTGTTGGGCGATTAATTAACAGTCCTGTCTAAGGAACATGTCAGCCTTAGTCAGTAACAAGACTACAAGATCGCGCCACAATCATCCTACACTAATACCTCATTCATGCTTGGCCTAAAATACCTGGGTAGGTTTATAACCATATGTCGTTACTTGCGTGTCAAAATTTAGTCTCTCGTATACCCAGTATCTCCTTCCCAAAGGGGACTGGTACGGTGGCGACGTCCTGTAATCCAGCTACTTGGAGGTCACGAAATGTGGATAGGTGTAAGCGATGGTCGGTAGATGTTGTGTTCTCTTGTGTGGATTAACGTCCGCACTATTGAATACTGCGTTAATCCACAAAGACCATCCTAATAATTACATCAGTTCGTAATTCAGAGGCAGTGGTTCGGACTCTATGTTAAACTGTAGGATATTCCATTGACTGTTGTCAGTCCTGTCTAAGGAACAAGCCAGCCTTAGTCAGTAACAGGACTACAAGATCGCGCCACAATCATCTTACACTCAATCCTCATTCATACTTGGCTTAAAATACCTACCTTGTAGTATGGTTGCCATTTCTATAACGTAATCTAATCTGGTAAAACATAAATTTACAGTACATGAAAATCTCCCCAATGGACTTGGTAATACTGAATTTATAAATAATTGGTGACATCCCTGGTTTCCTAACATTCCCTCTACTTAAATGACGTTTACCACGTGTTGAGATTTAGAATTTGGTGTCCAATGTTGATGATGTTCGTGACGCAAGTCGCGTCGAAGAAAGAAGAAGAAGCGAGCTACAGGATGACAGACGCGACCCCCACGACACGGCCGACTAGATCGGACGTCAACCGAATCGGTTGCTTACTATATATGATGAGTGACGCTAACCGCCACATATTTAAAATTTAAGAAACTATTTGAATTCGGTGTATCTTTTCGTATATATTTACTTATTCAGTTTTGTTGCCACTCAAACGTATGACGAAGGTGTTGATGACCGGAAACCCGTCACAGTTTCGAAATAACCGGATATTAATATGGAACCGGAACCGGAAGGAGGTCAATGGTGGTACGAGGGGTGCGGACAGCTGTGACAATGTCTTGTGACATTAGCACAGTTATGTAAACGCAGCTGGCTATCATGACGTCACTGATGAGGTTGGAGGGTGGAACATAATACAGCTGATGGACGGAGCGAATGGCGTTTATCCGATATGATGATGAATTGCCAATACATTAGGATTTGATTCACTAATGCATCTCTCTGCGTGTTTAGTATCAATATCGTTTACAGTCAAAATACTAAACCTTTTTTATTTTCAAATTTAATGCAATGAAAGTTAAAAAGAATGTTTACCTCGTTCAGAAAGTTAGCATAGAAAGCCTGTTCTGTTAGTGCTTGATGTGGTTTTCCAACTTTGTTCCAATTCCATTATCTTAAATGTCTGTAAAATATTTCTCTCATTGGGACAAAAACTAACTAAATGTGCAAATCACTAACTCTTTTGTTGTGGAAGGTCAATATCATTGCTGTTGACCCACAATATTTATTCATGCCTTCGGCTGATGGGGATTGATAGGCTCCATGTTAAAGACGCGGAGTGCCTTGGACATGCGGAAGATTGATGTGTCGAGTGAACAACCTTTAATGGAATGTCAACCGATGCGTCATCTCAGCCCATTGAGTGTCCGTATGATCTATGGAGTTGAAATTCTTTGAGTACATTTCCCACGTTCTTCACTCAACGATTAATCAAATCAATGGCAATTGGACTATGTTGGTGCAAACTACTGTTGAATAAAAGTAAGAAATGAACCTCCTGTATGAAAAGAATTAAAGTTATATGGGCACGTTGTTTGAAATTACGATTTTTATTGTTATGTTTACGTTTTATTTCCTCAAAAATAGGAGATGGGTTTTATCTGAATTTCTTGTTTCTAATCCGTCTATCTTTCTGGGACGCTAAAGAAGGGGTTATGGCAAAGCACCCTCTAAGGCCACTTTTATGCCCGACGGTCGTCGGGCGACCGTCGTCAAAAACACGACGTCGATAGTTAGAGTACGACCGTCGGGCGCTCGTCGAAAATTTGCCTTAATAACATTGTGGTATATGGAGCTATTTATGCACGGCGTCTTTCGACGGGCAACCGTCGTTTCGACGCTTCCTCTTCCCTCCTCACCATGTGGGTTTGTTGAGTGGGAGCAGTCCGACAGTTATTTATGTTGATACTGTTGATGTTTACTGGAAAAGTTGAAGTTGGTTCGTGCCTGGGAAAATGGTTGATATAGACACATAACCTTTAATTGATGCAGTTAAGTCGAAACCTGAACTGTGGGATTGCAGTAAGGAAGAGTAGATGGAACCTTTTAACTACTATTCACTTTTTCGTGAATGTTTTTATGAACGTTAAACTGACGTAAAATGAGCAGTGACTTTGTAAAAAATGCAATTTTCCACATGCTACATGTCTTTGCTTTGGGTGGGTGTTGGTAATCCTTCAGACCAGAATTTAAAAGGGTGACGTCATATGGTTTTAAGGACAGTTGTGGACAGCTGTGAAAGTGATTGCCTTTAGACATATCCAGGATCTAAGTTATTTCCCAAATGAAAGTAAATTCAATATTTTTTGGGTACAATTTTATGTTTAAGAGTTCAGATTAATATTATGTCATAGCTTCTCATTATTGGTTATGAGATATTTTGAGTTGAACAGTTCTCATGACATTTGAAACTACATTCGTGGGAGGAAGAGTCGTAGAGTTAGGAGAAATGACAATCACGAAGTCTATTGTCACCGAGGAGTTTCGACTATCGTATTATCGATTATTTCGGAATAATCCGTCGCCGATCACGATGTCGTAATCAAAGACAATTCCTGAACGATTATGCTCCTTGACTTCCTCGTGGCGTGTCTCGGTTTGATGTCGAATATTTTGAAACGTATTAAGAAAAATGGTTATCAAAGTTAAAGAAAACTGTAGGAGTAGTTTCTACTAAAAAAAGGTAGTACCTCTAAAAATGCGCACAGCCCTACAGTAAATATGTGTTAACTAACTTTATGATTGGCCATGTTCCGAAGTCAAATAGCATTAAGGCTTCGTTATGAGCCGTTTTAAGTAATGAATGGTGTAACTAACACGACTTTGATAGATAATAAAAATAAGATCAATCAATATACAATACTATGTCATTTATTAAAGTAAGACATTTTTAATTAGATAAGAAATAAAAAAATAGGTGATTAAACCCCCAAAACTGTGATCAACATGGCAAGTAAAACTGTTTATTTTGTACAGTATTTATTTACTTGATAGTTTTAAATTGACATTGCTAATGGAAAGTAAATCAACAGCTGTAGCTTTAGAAGTAAAAAGTTTTGAGTGTAGAAAATTTCTAAACAAATTTACTTCCCATAAGGTTAACAGGGTAATTTGGGAGTCTCGAAAAATCATTTCTTAGTATGCGTCTAGACCTTAAATAGAATCTGTGTACTAAATTTGAAGCTCCAAAGCCTTGTAGTTTTTGAGAAACTGTGATCAGTTAATCAGCGAGTCAGTAAGATAGATATGTCTGAAGAGCATGTTTCTAGTTCTCTTAAACAGCTGTCCTTACAACCATATGACGTCATTTCCGTAACAATTTTCGTGTAACGTAAATTCAGATTGATTGTTGGACGTTTTACCCTTTTTAAGTGGAACAAAGTAAAAAAACGCTTTACTAAAAACCATTTTTGATTGTAAATGAGTAAAAAACGTTAGCACGCTAGCTATTAATATCTCAAATAAATTGTCGACTTTGCCTGGGATTGAACCGGCGGAATTGAATCACAGCGTGACTGAGACCTGTGGGGTGATGGACAGGGAAAGTGAAGCGGGGCTAACGACGTATTGAGAGGTGACTTGTCCCTGCGGCGACGTCCTCACTTTCCCGGGGTCAAGGTTTGAGGACCAGTGTTGCAACGCGGAGGGAAAAAATCCCTCTGAGAACGCGATAAAAATCCCTTTTTCTTCTTATAGGTTCCTGAATGAAATCTTATGTGTTGTTTCCGTGATAATGCGGGTCACATGTTTGGAAAACACAAATTTTAAAACGCCAATAAATAGATTTTACTTTAATTTAGGTTATGAAGTATGTTAAAAGGTTATATATTAAGTAAATTTGTTTGTGTAATAGATAAATATAAAAATTCTCTCTTTACGTTAGCGTATCGCAATACGTTTAAAATTCTCGGAGACCAAAACATGACATCATTTCTGCGTTCAATTTTCACAATTGATTAAGTATACTTGTAAATTAAATTGTTTCAACTATTATGCCCTGTGAAAACCAAATATTTAAATAAAATACTATGAGCTTGACAAAAATCTGGCTTGACAAAGGCACGGGTATACGTTATGATTATGTAATTTTTGTGAGTTATAATAAATAAAGCACTTTTAATTCTTCCTTCTTTCTTTCTTTAAAAGACACGGATTTTATATCAAATTATACAAGCAATAGTTAAAATTTTAAGATTTTTGAATAAAATAGTATGGAATTGAAAACAGGAATCAAAAATGTACACAAATTATTACAATGACATAAGTACCGTCGTATAAAATATACCAAAAATTAATTACATAATAATAAGAACTAATTACAATTAACTAAAGTATAAATTACAAAAACCTGCAAATGCCCTTACAGACACGAAGCCCAATTTTACAAGTGGACTCTATGCTAATATTCGCCTTCCCGGAAAAACAATGTGTTTGGGAGTAATTAGTTGTCAAATTTAAAATTTAATTTATTTTTTTTAGAATATAATTTAGTAGATTTAACGATTATAGAATTATGATTTATTTTTTATAAGTGGTATTCAAAGTGAAAAATAATTATGTTTTGAAGAATAAGGGTTTAAAAGGTATTTTTTTAACAGTTTTCTGAGGTATAAAATTGACTGGGACGATGGTACGTCCTGTAATCCAGCTACTTGGAGGTCACGAATTGTGGATAGTTGTGACCGATGATCGGTGAGTGTAGTGTTCTCTTGTGTGGATTAACATCCACTATGTATATCCGCAAAGACCATCATCATAACTCAGTGGTTCGGAATCCACGTTAAATTGTAGGTTCTTAGTCAGTAACAAGACTACAAGATCGCGCCACAATCATCTTACACTCATTTCTCATTCATACTTGGCTTAAAATACCTACCTTGTGGTTCAGTCGCTATTTCAATAATCTAATCTAATTGATATAAATAGACAATAGCTATAGAATTATAAATTATGTTCTGTGAAACTAGATGATTAATTTAGACCACTCATTACTTGTGGACAAAACCTCCCTACGGAAATTCTGAATCCTTGAAAACCCCCTTCCACCACCGGACACCCTGGGCTGGACAATGACTGAGATTTCTCGTTACTCTCGTATCCACGCCAAGGTCGACAGAGAAGTTCTCGAGCCTGGAGATGAAATAGTTAAGATACCGTTGTAAGTGCTAGCTGTCGTTTCAAATTCATTTAACAGCCGGGATAGACCCTAATAAAACCGTATAGGACAACTGTTAATTTATGTGTTTCAATAGGAATCTGAATTTTTATTCGTAGTGGGATGCTTTATAGACGTTGTGTAATTTTTACTGTCGAAGGAAGCTGTAATAAAAAGACGCTTAAGTTTATCAATTGGTAATAAGTGTGTTATAAGGGGTGTCTTTATTGTCGATGTATGCTGTTTATAGTGTAATTACACGTTTTGTTTTAACAGCCGAATAACACTAAATAATAATATGGACATCGATCGAGATTAAGGGAGATATTTTTTATGGAATTGTAGCGGACACATCAGCTGTTCAAATCACTATTCAGTTGTCACCGTGGCAATCTATTGTTATTTTTTGGTTTCTGTTTATTTTTATACATTAACCCTCTAGTTGAAATGTAACTAATTTTTTGACATGGATATGTCTTAGCTCTGGGGGGGAGGTGTTGGTAATTTGCGCGACCAAATTTTGAAACAGTGTCGTTTGGTTAGTGACGTCATAGATTGGTTATAACATATCCATGATCTAACCTATTGGGAAGTAAATGCAAACTATTATTTTTATTAGTCTATTTTATGTGAGAATCTAGAGTACATAATTACAAACTACAGCCTCCATAGCTTTATCTAGGTCATACGAACGCCCTAGGTCTACTTCTTAATAGAGTACCACATTTTATCTAAATGAATATTCATTTGTTAGAAGAAGTAAAAAATTATGACTCGAAATAGTTTTGTTACATATGGAAGAAAAGAGGATTTAAATAAAAAAGTGAAAATTTTCGACCTATTTCACTACTACACGGATTTTCAAAAAATCGATTAATCCATTTCAGTGCTATCCTTCGGTAAACGCCATTTCGTGCACGTGCCTTACCGAACCGTGGCCTCAGGCGCGAACAGACCGGACCTAAGTGGTACAATAAGGCGGTGGAGGGGGTGACAGGCTGTAATGCAACAATCAAACAGCTGATTGATCGAGCGGCGAGCTCGTCTCTATTAACGGCCAAAACAACATAAACAGCGCCAGTGGGCCGGCTAATGCACGCTACTACGCAATTATCTGCGCTTAATGGACCTGGGCCCGGCCACGAGGAGGTGAGCAGGTTTGAATTTTGGGTGGTATTGTCGAGGAAGAATCCACTAAAACAAATAAAGAGCTTTGTAGTTTTTTTCTGTATCATCACTCATATATCGGTTAATGTCTTTAAACGTTAAACTGTTGGTCCCTTAGATTTCATTAGCTGTTAACAGTCCTGACTGAGGAAAATGTCAACCTTAGACTGCAACAACAGTACAATATCGTGTCACAATCATCTTACACTCTTTCTAATTCATAATTGTTATAAAATACCTACCTAGTTAGGTCGCCCAGTTAGAGTAAGGTCTCTTAAGGAAGTTAGGAATTCTTACCCTGGCTAATCTGTACATACTAAAAACAGTTTCTGCAACTTTAAATGCATGCACATTCAAGGTGCACATGTAGCCTACACGACTACCCCACAAGATGTAAAGTTGAGCAGACTATTCCCAAACACATCTGGAGCTGCCATGAACCTGCTGTCTCAAAAAGAGGTAAGTTCTGAGACAACCTTCCTGAAGATTATCAGGGTGGAGGAAACTCGAGGAGATGCAAGAGTCGCTGGTTCAGGGAGAATTTCGGATAATTTAACCATGTGGACGAGCGAGTTCAACTTTTAAATTTTCATGAGATTTCAAATCCTTAGAAACTAATGCTATTGTATTCAAAATAATGTGCATTATTGACAGGTTTAACGTCCTCATATTCACGAAGTATAAGACCGTAACATTTGGGTGTCTTAATTATTTCCTTCTCGTAACGAGGACATCACCGTTTCGACTAAATGGACTATTTATTTGATTGGTTTTTATAGAGTCAAATCAACGTTATTTCCTGGCCATAGTTCATGAACTTAAGTACCAGAATGGGTCTGTAAAAGATAAAGTTTTGTGCAAAATAGTTAACTAAACTTAAATACAGTTGGTACGACTGCGTACAGTGTGTCACATGCCGACGGACCGTTGGCGGTGTGTCGTCGCTACAGCCACTGTCGGTACGTGCCACCGGTACTCGGTACGTGCGGGGCCTGGTTATCGGTACGGCGGAACGTGACGTACCGCCCGTTGACGACCGCCACCCAGGACGACGCAAGGGACAACGTTTTGTAATATTTATTGAATTTTCTTTCGTAAAAGTCAAATAGCAATTCCTCAACAATGCGTAACAATCGTATTACAAGGCTGAGACTCTTTAATATTTACATATTTCCTCTGAATTACGAACTCGTCTAATTGCGATGAACGTAGTATTCAATAGTTTTGACGTTAATACTCACAATCACATGCACCGACCATCGCTCACAACTATCCACAATTCGTGACCTTAAATTATCTGGATTACAAGACACGCTACGGTCCCAGTCAGTGAAATTATTTGTTACAGAAGCTCTAACAAATAGTTTTTCTGGATGATCTCTTTTTAATTTAAAATATTAAAAGTTAAACACCTCCCCGGCCTAGTTTAGATCACTAATCTAACGCGATACCAGAGCGGCTGTTCACGATACCACATTACCAAGCGTGTCCGTGCTTGTAGCTTGTACTCTTGTAGTCTTGTACCAGCCGTGATCTACAAGCGGAGATGATGTACAGGCAGTCGACGCCTCGGGGTCCTCCCACTAGCCGAGATAGCATTCATGATTTGTCGCTCTTGTTTACAGCCCCTGCCGCCAGGATCGCATGACATATGTACAGGCCGTCCGCACTGTAAAGGTTAGGCCACTTATTTTAAACGGGTTTGTTCTACGGCGATTGAAACATGTTTTATCGGTGTTTGGAAATTAATTTTTTACCAGGTATCTTATACAGGAAGGACTATTTAGAATTCCCCTCCTAGCTCACGGGAGGGGTTTCTTTATAAAGCCATTAATCTGATTCAGTACGGTTGAATTTATTGAAAACTTACCTGTTATTCATCACTGAAAACATTAATTTATTCTTAAACATAACTAGCATAACGCAATTGACTGAAGAAAATATTTATATCACCGTTTCCTTAATGACAACAGGTATAAAAAGTATGGATACTCTTAAATAGCATCAGTGGTATTCATCTTGTATTTTAGTCCCGTAAGAGCAATGTTAAATTCTGGCGGAACATACCTTCACTTTGGCGCCTGTAGTGGCGTTAATTATCAAAGTATCAATATACTTTGGAAGTACATTGATGAAGCTCAAGGGCATGAATTTAATATGTTCATGTAACTTGATAAAAATAAAAAAAATCCAGGAATATTTAAAAAATAAATCTTTTTTAATAGAGCGAAAATAGTTCTGTAAAGTGGTCTGGAGGACTGTAATGCCTTTAATTTGACACCTCTTCCGTTAATTTATGACAATAGGTCAAGGAGATATAGGCGCCAGAATTTAACATTGCTCTTACGGGACTAAAATCCAAGATGGCTACCACTGATGCAGACTCTTAAGCAAATAACGAGTTTTGGATTCTATTGCGCCGTATTTTCTTGTGACGCAGGACCACATGTGTTGTGAACATCTGTGTCTACAGTCATATCGGTAAGCCAAGGTCAAATTTAGAATCGTTATTGATTCGAGCTATACAAAAATACGAACGTACACCTATATTGAGACATCTAATTAATGGAATTTCTAGGTTAGCATCTTGGGGCAAGCCATTGCAGTGACATTTGAAGGGTCTTTAATATTAATAAAACAAAATCAGTTCAAATCAAATCAAATAAAAAATATATTATATATACAGTTTACAAGAACAATGAAAATAATAAAAAAATAGTCAGGTCATGATGACCTGTACGACAAGTTATACAGCTTCAAATACGAGTTACGCAGATAATAATTAAAATGGACATAAAAAATAAATTGCTAACAGTTACAATTTATTATCAAATTTTTTAAAAATGAAAAAGTAAAAGTATTAATGCGACTACTGCATATCGGTAAGCCAAGGTCAAATTTAGAATCGTTATCGATTCGAGCTATAACAAATTGTGCATTAAACGAACGTACACCATATTGAGACATCTAATTAATGGAATTTCTAGGTTATCATCTTGGGGCAAGCCATTGCATTGAAATTTTAAGGGTCTTTAATTAATAAAAGTATAGTCACTTTGGGTCTTTAGATACTGTTATTGCTATTTTAACAAGTACTCACATTTTTTTCGTTTTCTGACTGTGGATTTTGTGGAAGTTTGTTTTTTTAATTTATAAATTTTACTTTAAATTTATATTTTGTATTTTATAAGGTCAGAGAATTTACAGTCTTGTTAAAAAGTACAAGACAGTTTTATTATTAAACTATTATAATATTAATATTTCATACATTTCGATCTTATGAAAGGGATTAACACTAGCGGTAGTGAATTGGCAGGGGCTATTCGCACGTCAGACACATGACGTCAATACATCTCGGATGGTCTCATCAATACATGTGGATGGTTATGAGCAATGGACGATAGATGTGATATTCGCATTACTTAATACTACGTTTATCCGCAAAGACCATCCACATAATTAGACCAGTCCGTAATTTAGAGGCGAAAACGGTTCGGATTTCAAGTTAAACTGTAGGTCCCTTAGATGCAATACTCATTACGAGCACTACTCGGCACTACTCATTACATACTCATTTCTCATTCATACTTGGCCTAAAATGCCTACCTGGGTAGATATCCAAAGTTTATCTAATCCAGAAACAGTAAAGGCTCATAGTTTACCGAAATGGTTGATAGTATCTTTCATAATTGTGGATAGTTGTGAGCGATGGTCGGTGGGTGTAGTGTTCTCTTGTGTGGATTAACGTCCGCACTATTGAATACTACGTTAATCCGCAAAGGCCGTCCTCATAATTAGACCAGTTCGTAATTAAGAGGCCGTGGTTCGGATTCCACGTTAAACTGTAGGTCCCTTAGTTGCCATCGGCTGTTAGGCTATTAATTAACAGTCCTGTCTAAGAAACATGTCAGCCTTAGTCAGTAACAAGACTACAAGATCGCGCCACAATCATCCTACACTCATTTCTCATTCATACTTGGCTTAAAATACCTACCTGGGTAGGTTGCCATTTCAATAATCTAAATCTAAATAATCATACAAGGAACCTAACCTAACCCGAGTATCAGTATACACATTTTGACGTGCGAATAGACATATCGTAACGAATAAGGACCGTGGCTAAAATTGAGACATTCGGTCAAGTATGAAATGAGCCACGACTTGAACAATGCTGTTGCGCAAGTCACCCGCGGCAAGGACAGATAGCCACAAAACTATAACATAATCGTTTGATCAGAGCCCGCGGCGCTTGTGCAACCTGTCCTCTTATTTGTTTGAATTATCCATTGTTCCCGTGATCGTGTGCATCTATCTGGTGAGTTATTATGTTCAAAATGTGTAGCCATCTCAAACTGTGGCGTCGTCCTGTAATCCAGCTACTTGGAGGTCACGAATTGTGGATAGTTGTGAGCGATGGTCGGTGGGTGTAGTCAATCCGCAAATGCCGTCCTCATAATTAGACCAGATCTTAATTCGGAGGCAGTGGTTCGGACTCCACGTAAAACCTCAGGTCCCTTACATAAAATGCCATTGACTGTTGGGCTATTAATTTACAGTTCTGTCTAAGGAATATGTCAGCCTTAGTCAGTGACAAGACTACAAGATCGCGCTACAATAATAAGGCTTTGAATATCTACCTGGGTAGGTCGCCATTTTAGTAACTAACTATTCCTACAATCGGTTCTTGAGTTAACCAACGCTTTGGATACGTGTCAGCCTTACAAAAATAATCACATCATATCACATAAAAAGACTTGTGGTTCTCATTTAATGACATGGAATAGCACGTGCCTCCAGATCTGTACAGTAACGTTCCTTAAATTGCTCAGAAAATATGTCTATTTATAAAAAATACTTTACAAAATATCTTGAATCGTTCGTCATTAAGTATTGACTGACGGGATTTGCTCTCACTCACAGTACAGCTTCTTAATAAATAATACAACATTTTAAAAATAACTTATTCCATCTTAAAACCATTTTAAAACTTATCTGGATGATCAGCTTTTGCTTGGTAACAAACTGACTTGTATCACCATTGACAATTCTACATTACAGAGTATTTATTTTACAGCTTGCTCAAATAAGGGCTACCATATTTTCTTGCAATTTAAAACAAACAGCTGTTTCAGATTTATTCACCAATTCATGTATGCAATGAGTATTAACAAATCGGAAACATCAGCTGATTTCATTGTTGTCCGACGACGATTTTTTGACCTCATCACATGTATGAAAACCCGTCATGTAGGCTAACCAAGCAGTTGACGTTTGAAGATTCTTTTTATAAATTAACCATCCAAACAATCATGAAACTAGAAATGTATACGTTTAATCGTTTTTAAGAAAGATATACAGACTATAATATTCTCCGGGCATTTTTATGTTTCGAAGAATACTTGTTGAGTGCGTAAAATAGTATAAATATTTAACTACTGTTAACTTCACAGTTTGTTTACGAACCTAAACATTAAAGATTTACTGGACAATAACCAACGCTTGTTAATAATTATTAATTCGTTTCCAAACAAATAACAACTTTCCTCTTAGCTGAACCTGGGATTCTGAGGTGGTTATTTCTAAAAATATAACTATTTTGTTGAATTTTTTATCTTGGACATCCGCCATTTTGGATTTTTAGTCCCGTAAGTTTTAAACTAAAACCCTGTAAAACGTGGCTATCTTTAAACATTAATTTCGAATCACGAGAAATATGATTAGTTTACAATCTGAATACATTTATTATAAATATTTAATCGGCGATCTGGCAAAAATATTCTAGTGAATGATTTTTTTAATTTGTGAAAAATACTTTTTGTAATGTTTTTTATCAAAAGTTTAATATTCATATGTTTAGGTAATGACAAATTAAAAATCTAGTTAGACAGATTGCATGGCATTATAACACTACTTTCAAATGACACCAAACATAAGGGTTTGTTATAAATTAATTACGTCACAGCTTTTGGTAGGGTTTAAACAAGTATCTCTCTCTAAACAAATTGTCGGGTCAATGTTTCACAACTATGAACAGCTACTTGGAATTCACAAGTTTTGGATTAACGTCCGCACTAATATACATACTATGTTCGTTCGCAAAAACCATATTCATAATTTAGACTCAAGAGGCAAAATTGAGATTCAAATCCTACGTTACTGTAGGGCCCTTAGATCCCATTGGCTCATGGGAAATTCATCAACAGCCCTGTCTGAGGATCGTTTTGTCTTAGTCAGTAAAAAGACTACAAGATCGCGTTATCATTCATACTAGGCTTAAATATCTCCTGGGTAGATTGCCATTTCAGAAAGGTCATAAGTTAGTAATAAGGAATATGTACATGTATGTATAAAATGAGAAATACATCTGGTGTTAACAGTATTATGAACTGTCGGCGTCCGCAATAAGAAGAGTACGCAAATTACAGATGCGTTTACCTAATGTAGGGCCATAAATACTCGACTGCGTAGGCCGAACGTGCGATACTTTCACAGTTATTGTGCATTGTTGTTGCTGAGGATTCGCGGAACTAATAAATATTACTTTCAGACCTGTAAAATTACCAGTTTGTCACAGTCAAATGTACGTTAATGCGAGTCATACAAGGTTGTGATTAACGTTTTTGAGGATTACTCCAACAGTTTTGTTAGATTTCCATCAACGCCCATACCTCGTTGACGTCGCTGAAAGATACGTTGTTTTTGTATGAAATGCGTAATCAAGAGGTTTAACAACTCCTTGGTACCTTCCTCAAGCAAAGCTCTTCATTTCCGTGGGTGAATATGAACTGCTACTCCGTTAGACCTTTCTCTTAACCAAGATCGTACCCCGATGGCTTATCCACAAGCAAAACATTAATTTTTTCGATTAATTGTGGCATTTTTCCTTGTCGCCTTCCTCCAGTCAAGCTCATTCCCCTGATCGTAGCCATGAACAATTCGCAGTTCGTACAGCTTTGGTGTGTATAAATTCTGAGGTAAAATGTGAAACCTTCCTCCAGCGAAGTTCGTCCCTCGCGACAAGTTTACTATCAAGTCACAGGTCGTCGCTGTATTGAAGATTTGGGTTTTATGGGGTAACTCCCCATAAAACCCCCATAAAGGGATTGAGGAGGGATCGCTGGGCTTCGACCAACCACCTCCTATAAGAAAGGGTTCATAAGAGAAGTCATTGTTATCAATATACAATTACCCCGAAACACCTTCTTCAAGATGATAGCCAGGTAGCGGCGCGAGTCACCACAGCTTACCACAGATGATCTGACAGGTGAGTCGCCGGTCACTGGTTTCATCCAGCAACCCTTGGCTCGCTTAGCCAGAACGTTACCCCGAGCTACAATGACGGCTAGAAAGCCTCCTCCAGCGAAGCTCGTCCCCCGTCGCATATTTTATCGTCTCGTTGCCATTCTACGTCACGAACCCCGAAAAATCTTCCTCCAGCGAAGCCCGCCCTCGACCTTCCATCGTCTCGTTTCCAGTCTACATCACAAACCTCGTTACACCTTTCTCCAGCGAAGCTCGTTCCCCGTTGCACATTTCATCGTCTCGTTTCCAGTCTACATCACAAACCCCGTAACACCTTCCTCCAGCGAAGCTCGTCCCTCGTCTTACATTTAATCTTGTTTCGTTTAGCAGTCTAAATCACAAATCCAGTAACCTTCCTCCAGCAAAGCTCGTCCCGGTTCCGTGTGAAGGACGTTTCCGACAGGTTTATCACCTCCGTGGCTAATGGGGACGCGCACCGTGGAAAGTGAGGCATTGTTTGGAGACGGAGGAACAGGATACGAGTTACGGCGTCACGTGACCAGGCCCACCCCGCGTGACGTCACCACGGGCCGTGACGTCACCGCGACGCCGCCGAGCGCTGATGTCAAGGGGCGGTTGCGCAAAGGTGCGTCAGCTGGAAACCTTGATTGCAGTCTCTCATCATCATCGGATATTATTTGTATTGCACAATGTTTAAGGACACGAAAAATTATGGTGTTTTCCAACGCTAACTGTGTTTACAAATGCAACGTTTCTGGATTTGATGAAACTCATCCCGTTTTCAAGTGACTGTTATCTAAATGTTTTACACTAACTCACTAACAGGTTATTTACTCCTTAGGAATTGTTTTTACAACTAAAGAAAGAATTAAGATAAACGTGTCATGAGTACACTTGAAAACGGAGGGAGTTTATCTCCTCTAGAAACCTCCAGTGTACAGTATTAAAACACAAAACCTATTTTTCATAGACCTATAAGCCTAGGATAGCTATTAGAAAAGTCTTTGAGAGAAACTTAATTCAAGCAGAAAAAAATAATTATTCGGTGGTATGATTGAAGTCGGTTGGGCGTTAAAGTCTCCAATTTGATACAACTTGAAAATGTTTCTCAGTGTCAAACTTAATATGGACGATTTTCAAACAACGAAAATCCGTCGTCACACAACGCAAGGACGTGAACATGTTCGCTGTGACACTTCTCCGTAACTCATTAGGCTTCATCAGTGTAATGTTAGGTTGAGCGGAACAGATTGCGCTCATCAACATAGCTAAGGCCGGTGACTCGTGAGTCAGACGACCTCATGCATAAGTCTAAGTTATACTCCGTCTGGGAAACGATTACTCTTGCCAGGTGTTGGGTGTAATGCGAAGCTGATGTAGCGAGGTGTAGTGTGTGATGTGTGCCTAAACCGGGACTGGGTCAACAATACACACATCTGTCGTCTGTCACGGATATCAGCTGAGTAACAGTGCTGACAACTGTTCGTACTTTACACGTAATGCCAACTGCGTTTCACCATAGTTCTGTTTACGAATCCTCACTGTTTGAGGATTTTGTCATGTATATGTTTTATCTCTTGGGGGGTGTTAGCAATTTGTAAGACGAAAATTTGAAACATAAGAACAGCTGTTTAGATAAACTGAAAACGTTCCCTTTAGACGTATCCATGATCTAACCTATTTGCCACAGGAAAGTAAATAATTTTTTTTCAATAATCCACACATAAGAAAATTGAAATTTTTATGACGTCATGACGGTTAAAGGAATTGAAACTACAATAGTTGCCACCACTAGCAACACATTGAAAACGTGAATGTAAATATTTAAAAACTAAAATTAGTAGTTCCCCGTAATCCGGAGGCTAAAGATTTACTGAAATGATTCGCATGAAAATGATGTTTTCACATGTTGATTAAATGAAACAAAGGAGACCATGAAATGTCCCGCTGTGGAGTGAAGTCTGACCGATTCGATCCAGAACGAGATCGTCGTAAAGCGTGACGTAACTCCAAACAGCAACGACCCCTGGCGAGCAGATTGAGACACTACACCGTCGTCAACTCCCCGCTGAGGGCGACGTTTCGTCATTTCGGGTCTTTTCACAGTGTTTAGTCTGGTGCTGCCGGCTCCCGCGGGGCGAATCGGCGAAGTTGCGTGCAGATAGCGCCACGTGCGTCGAGGCGATGCGAGTTGGTAAGCCACTACGAAGTGGATATTCCTTACGTCATTATGTACATACTGATACTCGGGTTAGGTTCGGATCTTTGTACAATTGTAACACCCCCGTCGCAGCAGACCTGCGTACTCAGCGTCATCTGCCAATTCTCCAAAAGATTAGTATGTGAGAGTATGCAGGTTTGCTGCTGTGAGGAACACTGAAAGTAGGCGTTTCTAGCATAAAAACTTTTTATTTTGACCATTTATACCAAGTTTCATAATAAACATATGTCCAAAATAAAGGAGTTTACCTATTCTCTATATGATTAACATGGGAAAAGAGTATGCAGGTTAGCTGCCATGATAGATTTTTAAGCATAAATGTATAGATCTCAACCACTATTAATTAATATTAGTATTAATTCGTAGAGAAAAATTAAAATAAAAACGGAACCAAATCATTTACGTTATTTTTAGTACAATGTAATACCGTACTGATTTTATCCTCAAAAGCATATTCCTGGCTAAACTAGTTTCAATTCAAAAATTAAATTCTTTAATAATGTCACATTTGTCCCATCAAAATTCCTTAAGGTAATTAGTTACCTAATGTGAGAAAAATTCCTCCCAATCTATTGGTTAACAACGTCCCTTAACATTTTCCCCTACAACAAAACTAAAACAGGACGTATTGCTAAACAATGTAAATACTGTTCTATCTTCATTTAGATTGCATACCCAGGAATTTTAAGCAACCCAGGATTTAAATTTTAAATCTTTGAGTTCGGCTCTGGCTTTGACCGTCCAAGATATAATGTAAATTTCATTGAGGACGATAGGGCTCTTATCGCCGAGTTCAAGGTTGAATGGATTTTTTGCAGATAGAAAACAACCGGATAAAATCACGATGTTTCGATATATCAACCGAATATTATCGGTTATCGATTAAATTGTTTTCCCTTTACAAACATTTTCATCGTGTTGATATTTTTAACTCTCAGTCCGCGACAAAAGCGAGAACCACCGAGCAGACGCGCGCATTCCGTGTTGGCGATAAAACTGGAGACTTTTATCACGGCTTTAGTGTCACCGGGGAACACGTTCCGGAGGATTTCGGCAACTGTAATTGTCTGTGACCAATGCCTAATGTTGATGAGAGCATTGTTGGTGGGGGGGCATAAAGCGGCCGCCACCGCGTCTGGTGGATGCTTTTCATTGCTTTTTATGAAATTTTAGTGAATTTCCCATAGGGAAGAAGCTATTACCGTCATGTTAATCTTACGGAAGATAAAGAAAAATTAATATTTCCCATATCAATCAATATTTTTAGATTGAACTTGGTATTTACCTTCATGTTGTTTATACCCATCCGTTTATGCTTAAAAATCATAGTTTATGTGTTTATCATGGCAGCAAACCTGCATACTCTTTTCCCGTGTTAATCATATAGGGAATAGGCAAACTCCTTTATTTATGGACAGATGTTGATGAAAGTTGGTATAAATGTTAAAAAATAAAAACTGTTTATGGTAGAAATGCCTACTTTCAGTGTTCCTCACAGCAGCAAACCTGCACACTCTTTCCCATGTTAATCTTATGGAGAATAGGCAAATAATTCTCATGTTTATGGACACATTTTTATAAAACTTGTCATATATTATTATTATTATATTATTGATTTGGAAATTCGCTGAGTACGTAGGTCTGCTGCGACGGGGGTATTACTTTTACATTACTTTTTATCATTCATACATTGTTAAATTGTCGCTTACAATAAACAATTTGAATTTTAGACCAAAAATGCAAATCTACACTCTAATTATTTACAGAATCTTTGAAATTCGCAATTCCATTGGTTTATTAAATATTCAATATCTTTTATTGGACTCTTCCAACGCGTCTGTGTTTTTCTCTACACAACGTTTCTGGAGGTGGATAAACTCCTCCCGTTTTCAAGTGAAAACCTAATAAATACTGAACCAAACAGTTTGAAATTTTACACAAAGACAGATCTTAAACTCATGCAACACATAGGCATACTCATTTCCTTAAAATCCTCTCGGGCTACGCCCTGTGAACGTCCTAAGTTTCAATGTTTACATTTTTAGAAAATGTAAACATAAAATTACTTGAATGTCAACAGCTGTGAACACTAAAATTTGACAGTTCGAGAAGCAGAAGACATGATTGCTGTAAATACCCTGGGATTCAATGTTTACAGTTTTTAATGTCAACATCCGTTTTTTTTTTGTTTTATTTTTACAGTTCGGGAAGAAAAAGAAATAAAGTTAATTTTTACACATAAACTGCTGGATCGAAATTAGTGAATTATTAGTTCGAAATAGTGGAATGGTAGATTTTTAATTTTCTCCCGATGCCTGCCTCTATTACGTTAATGCTTATCCTCTCCCAATATTTGACATATGTTACTTTGTCATTTTTAGATATAGATATATACTTAGACACGTGTGTTGTCATTTTGTAAACAATAAAGAATTAATTATCAATAACTTAAATGTATCATGTGTACAAGCCTAAGGTTCTGGCTTATAACGTCACTAAGAAATTACCAAGCGAAGCAAATTCTTGATAGTAGTCGGACAAAAATTTACTACAAAATAAAACAATACAAAATGTTAAAATAAGATATCACTTTTCCAATGTCCCTGTGTTTTTGACTACACAACGTTTCTGGAGGTGGATAAACTCCTCCCGTTTTCAAGTGAAAACCTAATAATTGACATTAACAAATTGATTGTTTGGTTAAAGATATTAATTATATCATTATGACATTAATACTATACTTATCTATCATGCACAACAGAGAAAACTATATTTACAAAGCAACAAATAACTACATCACTATCTAATTATTTGATAAGGAATAATTGATGAACAAAACTTAAAGGTTTTTGAGAGAAGGCGAGTGTCGTTGTCAACTGTCCTCAGAACACTTTTACTGTAGTTTTACTTTTATTTATTTGTTGTAATCGTCATTTCCACACTCTATAAGTTAGACGTAGTAACCACGTATAAGTTCACACTCTTCGTTCACCCTTCCACCGCTAGAGTGCAGCGCGACCTCCGGGTCATGCATATTTATCTCTCATGTTTAAGTATGAAATGCGCGCCCATTTGGCGCACGAGGCGCGAGACTGGATGACGTGAATTATATACCTCGCCGTTCCCTCCGAGTTTAGCATTTTAAAGAAACGGTTCGAGGTGTAAGTGTACGGGAACTGGTCGATGGGATTGTGACGTCATGGTGAGTGGCCGAGTTGGGTCATTTACCACCAGGTGGCGGTTGAGTCGACAAACTTGTAAATGTCAAAATCAGCTGATTTGATCAAAGCGGTTAATTTAAAAAAAACTGAACGACTTTCCTGTAGGAACAGTAGGTTAGATCATGGGTATGATATTCACTATGAATTCAGCAAATTCTTGATAGTTTCTCAAAGTTTACATAAATTTACAAAATAAAAAAAATACAAAATTTTAAATAAGATATGTTTCCAAAAAGCAATTTTAACGTAACATTTTTGTAATTCATGGTTTAAGCGTAGATTACAAAATTTTAAACTGATGACTAACATAAACGAAACATATTTGGTCACGTGATATATAATATTTCCATAACACTTTTTGCCTCCCATAAACACAAGTTTTTTGTGACCTTGTTTATTTTCCCTTTTTTATTGTTATTCAGTTAATGTTTACATTCATTTTTCATCATTTCCGCCACACCCTATTTTTCATCATACTATTTTCTATTTACATTATTTATTTGTTTAAAACATTACTTCGGTTCCATGCATTCCACTGAATTTTCCGATATTCTCCAGTTTGCCCCTATATCATTTTTTTAAGTTTTTTTTTGTGTTTTTTAATAATCAATTTTTATCATTTTTTGTTAAATCATTTAATTTATGAGCTACTTTTTCGATTGTTTTACTTCATTTCAATTTTTTTTATTAATAAATTATTTTATGCTTAAATTTTTCCCCTCACCAGAACTTTCACATATCCATGTCAAAAGTGCGTAAAATACTCCTCTACTGGTATAAAATGACTGTATACTTAAAATCCTATTTTTAGAAATTTCGATTCCAGACATTCCAGTTCTTGTGTCACACAAGAACGTGTAACGTCTATTCTGGAACATGACGTAATGTTGGACAGGGACCGCGGGACCGTGGACCAGTCACATACCCGGTGACCTCCGGGCCTCCACCTTTGACCTGTCAGCTCTTGCGTCGAGCTGGAGTGTTTTACTGAAATACTTATCCTCCCACAGAGATACGAAACTGGAAACTCCACTTTGATAAAAAAACATCGTCATTAAGTTGCATTGCTACACAAAACATTAAGTCGGAGGAAATAAAAAGAACTTAGATAATCTTGAACCAAGAATCAATTTAGGCGAACGGTCGTGTCATTAATAGACGAACACAAACCTGGTTTTTATTTCCTCTAAAATCCTTACTGTTGTAAGTTTTTTCCAACTCAAGTGTGTACGTTTATCAAAATTGAGACTTCAGTGTTTCAACCACTGTTTTAATGAATCTTATTATTGTTACCTCATAACCTTATTACATATCACATCCACAGCAAACTACATATTGTGCGTAATTATGTTTAAATTTAAACTGTAAACTTCGAAAAAAACCTGATTTAAGTCATAAACATAATTTGCACAGATACGCTAGTGCCTCTAGTGGGCAAATAGTGAACTAATTGAGAGCGAGGGAAACCCAGATTTGTTATCATTGAAATCAGCTGTCGTAGAAAACAGCTAATACCTATGAGGAGTGATGAAATAATATTGTACTCTTCTTAGATTTTTTTCGGACAACCCAAAGAAATTAACTGCCGACTCCGTGAAGGCCGACTCCAAAATTTTCCTTTTAAAATAGTGTCGGAACCAGTGGTTAATACGCGATCAGCATTAACCTAGACGTCTAACCCCGTATTAAAATAAAATTAGTATTCAGTCTGTACATAGTGTTGTTCCCTCTCTAAACTGGGTCGAATACTGTTATTATCACCCCGTTTTACAACCATAAAAGACAACGGCGAGACAGATTACCGCCAACACACGTCCAGGTGTTGCCGACCGTTTTTGCCACTACGCGTTGTAATTTTTAATCGCCTCCGCTTGTGTTTTTGTCGCCATTTCGTTGCTCACTACCGCCGCCGGGGAGTGTACACTGAGTGTTTAGGTTTAAAACTAGGTTTATAACTTTTCTTACCGGCTTAACTTGTCTGAGTTATGTTTGTTTTACTACGAGAAGGTAACTTGTCAGTTGTTAATTTTTTTCATAAGTTATAAGTTACTTCTACTTCAAAATTATCTTGCTGTTTTTGTGTTTAGCTAAGACAGTTTATTTTAGAACATATGTAGTTAAATGGACACAGTTCTTTATGATTTTATAGCCAAAGTACGTTAAAAATTAATTAGTGGGCTAAGTCACTACAAACTTAAGTTTTGAATTAATTCTTTATTGTTTACAAAATGACAAAACAGTGTCTAAGTATATCTAAACATGACAAAGTAACATATGTCAAATATTGGGAGAGGATAAGCATTAACGTAATAGAGGCAGGCATCGGAGATAAAAATTAAAAATCTACCATTCCACTATTTCGAATAATAATTCACTAATTTCGATCCAGCAGTTTATGTGTAAAAATTAACTTTGTTTTCTTTTTCTTCCCGAACTGTCAAAATGTAAAGTAAACGGATGTTGACATTAAACTGTAAACATTGAATCCCAGTATTTACAGCAACCATGTCTTCTGCTTCCCGAACTGGCAAATTTTAGTGTTCACAGCTGTTGAAATTAAAGTAATTTTATGTTTTCATTTTTGAAAATTTAAACATTGAAACTTATAACGTTCACAGGGCGTAGCCCGAGAGGATTTTAAGGAAATGAGTATGCCTATGTGTTGCATGAGTTTAAGATCCGTCTTTGTGTAAAATTTCAAACTGTTTGGTTAAGTATTTTTTACGTTCACTTGCCACAACAAACCCACAAACACACAAACACACAAACCCACAAACAAACATACAGAAACCACCTCTTCTTTATAATATTATAGATAGCGATGAAACATTTTAAAAATTAATTCAGTAGGCTCTTAAGTTTGCCAAACACTTAAAAAATTCGGTTTGTATAAAAATTCCGAATTCTTTTAGCAATTTCAACGTACTAGTTACTTGGAATTACAGTACCAAATTCTAAAAAAATAATAAAAAAATTATATATTTTATCACTAGGACCGAAAACGGGCGTTTTTGATACGAGCCGAGGCTGTTAAATGTGCAAGTATGTATCACATGGCCGTGTGATGAACTATATTTTCCGTCATACTGCAAATAAAATTAAACAAATTCATTAAACGTAAACTATTTATTACCTGATTTATAGTATCAATTGTTGTCGACCATTTTTGTCGCTTTAGTCTAATCAGCTGTTGTTACTTACGTTGTAACAGTTCTTTCTTGATTCCTGATTGGATGTTTAGGTTATGTCAGTGTTAGTTATTACTATCGATAGTTCGATGTAATAGTCGATTACCAGTTTCACAATCGATATCCGGAACGTCCGAAATTCACACAAACACGATAGTGATTGTTGTAAGTTACTTTATCGATTATTTACAATCGAATACTAACCTCGAATCAAAAGTATCATCAACAATGATCTTTTGCGGCCTCAAAAATAATCGTAATAATATGTTTTGAGTCCTAGGAAGACAAATGACAACTTTTGCTCTTCAACAAATGTATCTAAAACACCTGTTTTTTCTGCCCCGTGGGAAATAGCTTAGATCATGGACAATGGACATGTCTGAAGGGAATGTTTTTAGTTTCTCTAAACAGCTGTTCTCATAATCATATGATGTTACTTCCATTACACGTTTTGTGAAAATTACTATCACCTTCCCACTCCCAGAGCTAAGTTCCATGTCACCAAACCAAACCCACAGTACCAAAACAAATAATAGTAAATTGCTCATTGGATTTGTGAACGTTTCTACTTGTATTTCAAATTTTCTTCTAGTTCTATACAAATCACTGAACTCACTTGTGTAATTTGCATTATACCGGTTGGCCATATGTTTGAAACCAGTTTCAACTATGGAATTATGTTACATTCCCCATCAAATGGCGAACGACCGTAAACTAATGTTTAGTCTAATCATTTGCATTTGCCCCTCGCAGAACGTTAATGTTTATCTGTTTTACTCAGCCCTACACGAGGGCGATCATCATAAATATTTCACCTCAATAAAGTTTTACGGGGTCGTGAAAGCTTTTAGTTTTCGCTTGTGTCTTCGACTGTCGTAAACTTGTCAGCGGGGCTCTGACGCACACTAGGTGTTCCGATATATCGATGTAAATGAATATCGATACCATTGTTAAAACTATTATATATCGATATTTTGGATGCGATTATAATGAAGCTTAAAAAATGTGTTAAGTATTGTTGTAAAATACAATGTTTAACACAGACTGGGACGGTGGCGACGTCCTGTAATCCAGCTACTTGGAGGTTACGAATTGTGGATAGTTGTGAGCGATGGTGGGTGGTTGTAGTGTTCTCTTGTGTGGATTAACGTCCGCATTATTGAATACTACGTTAGCCTGCAAAGACTATCCTCATAATTAGACCAATTCGTAATTCAAAGGTTCGGATTCCACGTTAAACTGTAGGTCCATTAGTTGCCATCGGCTGTTGGGCTATTAATTAACAGTCCTGTCTAAGGAACATATCAGTCTTAGTCAGTAACAAGACTACAAGATCGCGCCACAATCATCTTACACTCAATTCTCATTCGTACTTGGCTTAAAATACCTACATTGTAGTATGGTTACCATTTCAATGATCTAATCTAATCTATTTACGTATTTTTGTGATATTCAAACTCATTTTAGGGTTCTATATAATAAAAAAATGGGAGCTATATAGCGTGCTAACCTTAAGAGAAAACAAACTCGATAACTGTCATGTTTCCATTCATATATTTATAGCTTGCTAATTTGACTAAAAATTAACTTAACGAGTAGTATTTTGTTTAACTTGTTTAGAATTTCGTTTTAATTATATATGTTATTGAATACGTATATTCGTTGAAAATTGATATTGTAGTTATACAACTGATTTACAATATAAAAACTGGGGTTTTCTAAATTTTATAAATGAGATTAACAATAGCTTACAAAAGGTTTACACTGATACAGTACAGTATTTTTAAAACACAAAAACGATAGTTTAAGTAACTTCAATTATTTGTAAAATGTCATTGTTATAATATCATTTTATGGGTATTAAATTTCGATATTGTTACGATATAACATATCGAACGATTCTCGATTTTGGAGCATTCCTAGATGTACGCAGTTCTCTGTAACGCAACCATAGCCGGCCTAGATACGTCTGCTCTTTGTAAACAAACAGCAGGGCTCAGATCTCGAGTTGTGTAATTTGACCTGAAGGAACTGATTTCCGACTTCCGGTTCAAAGACCGTATATCAATATGTGATTGATTCTCTGTGAAGCCAGCTGTTTTGGGTAATAAATCATTTGCTAGAAACTAGGTTCCAGCTTCAATTTAATGGACGTCTTTCGAAATATGGAATTATTTCGTGTTTATTTGGTGTAACCACGCAATTTTGTACATATTTTAAGTTGAGCGTAGAGTGTAATGTATATAATGATATAACAAGTTGATGATAAAAAATACCAGATTATTTAATCGGAAGGATTTTTCGTAATTAATATTAAAGTCAGAGAAACGTTAATTATTTCGGTTCGGAACACATGCACTAGACTTGTTCCAACCTGTTTTAATTTGATTAATAATCTTAAAAATTCGTTATGGTGTTAGTTATTAATTAATCTAATATCATTTTTTCTGAATTTTTTCCAACGCGTCTGTGTTATTAACTACACAACGTTTCTGGAGGTGGTGAAACTTCTCTCGTTTTCACGCGATTACCTAAGAACTTACATTTAGTCAATAAATGTTAATTAAAAAAAGTTAACTGACTGGTATTTTATTTTGATCATTAAATGTAAGTTTTTTGGTAGTCACGTGAAAACGATGGAAGTTTCACCACCGCCAGAAACGTTGCGTAGTTAAAAACATAGACGTGTTAGTAAAGTCCAGTATAATAATGTTAGCATTAGTAAGTAGATAACTAATTAGTATCAAAATTTAAAAGATGATAAGGTCTGGGATCGAACAGGCGAACCTCAGATTACGAGGTTAACTCTTAGTTATCCAGTTTTTCTACTTGTTTATATTTAACTTTCTCGCCTCTGCGTCCTTGCAACTTTGTAAATAATTGAGTGGTTTCACCAAAACTCAGTCTTATGTAATGCTATCAATGATTAAATATTTGAAGATTTTTAAACTTCGAACTGGTTACGACACCCCTTTTAGAGTTATCAGTTATTTACGTTACAAAAAGGTTCGGTAAATACCATTAAATGTGAACATTTGCTTTTAATCATTCTAAAACAATTAATATAACGTAATAAACTGACTGACTGATTAAATATATTACTTAACTTTGTGATATTACGATTTTAGGTTTTTGACGAATTTCGCTGGGTTTGTTTTGTAAAATAACTTTTAAGCAACTAGGAATTAGAATAGCTAGGCGAGTTTACTCATCCGCTACATTATATTTCTTACCGTAAAAATATAACTAATATTGGTGTAGCCTGCTATTTCTAAAATATTACAGATTAGTGAACCACCTTCAAATTTAAACGCCTTAAAAGCTCGGCAATATGTGAGTTCTATCTACCAGTGTTGTTTGAAATAAAAGTAGGTTCCGTAGATTCGATTATTGTATTACGTTTTGAAACGAGGTATTTTGAGCGTAAGATGATTGTGGGACGATATTGTAGTTTTGTTACTGACTAAGGCTGACATGTTCCTTAATTGCCTAACAGCAAGTAGCATCTAAGGGACCTCAGTTTAACGTGGAGTGCGAACCATTTTTGCCTCTAAATTACGATGAGGATGGTCTTTGCGGGTGAATGTATCACTCAATAATGCGGACGTTAATCCGCACCAGAGAATATCACATCCACCCACCATCTTTCATAACTATCCACAATTCGTGACCTCCAAGTAGCTGGATTACAAGACACGCCACCATGCTAGTTCCGTAGTTAATACTCTAGTTCATGTGACACCCGGTTGGATATTTTGAAGAGAGGAGGGCGAATTTCCATCCAGTACTGAGATTCAGAATGGATGTCCAAGTTTAAAGGGGGCTGCCCCGACCAATGAGGACCAAAGTACAAGAAAAGCTGTTCGTTCTTTTGCTTTGCCAACTTCAGTTTGTTTTATCCAAAGGATCTTTTATTGATTAGCTTAAATTACATAGAAATTATCCAGTCATCAGCTTTCATATATTTATTTTCTTTGAAACACTCTGTATAATTTAAGTTTCTAGCAATGTTTTTTGTCCATAACCACAATGTTATAGTAGTAACAGCATTAAAGGCCTCATGATAGAATAGTTACTTATACTTTTAACTGAAATGGCGACCTACCCAGGTAGGTATTTTAAGCCAAGTATGAATTTAGGATGATTGTGGCGCAATCTTGTAGTCTTGTTAATGACTAAGGCTGACATGTTCCTTAGACAGGACTGTTAATTAATAGCCCAACAGCCGATGGCAACTAATGGACCTACAGTTTAACGTGGAATCCGAACCACGGCCTCTGAATTACGAATTGGTCTAATTATGAGGATGGTCTTTGTGGATTAACGTAGTATTCAATAGTGCGGACGTTAATCCACACAAGAGAACACCACACCCACCGACCATCGCTCACAACTATCCACAATTCGTGACCTCCAAGTAGCTGGATTACAGGATGACGTCACCGTCCCAGTTAGATTTTTGTTATCATAGACTAGATGATTATTCGCTAATTATTAGGAATAATCATTATAACACACATTTAACGTATCAATTCGATTCCTCATCTACCGAGGAAGGAGTAAAAGGAAAAATTATTGGTGGTAAATTTGAATACTACAATAAGTCATCACCCGCCAGCATATTATTAAAAGAAAATAACTTAATTCATGCAATCATACCGCATTTACCAACTCAAAAGAAACCTGCAACCTTAACCTTTTGCCCAAAAACTGTTATTAACCCAGACCTTCCCCTGGACAGCGAGGTGAGACTACGTACTGCGGTGTCGGTGTGGAGTGGTAATTACTTGTGTGTGTTGCAGATGGCGTTAGTGTCGCTTCGTCAAGGTCGCCTGCATTACGTAAGTCGTCTTCAAGCTCGCTGATAACTCCAAGTTGAAATGGCTTGAGTTTTATGTTTTAGATAACAGTTCAGCGTTTTACTAACGTTGTAAAGTTAGGGTATGCTCGTTTTTGTCGCAGTATGTTTTATAGGGAACTATTTAAAATTTATGGTTTATGTGAGGTACAATTTTGTGGTAGAATATCTCCCCAGACACAGCTAAATTGTAGACCTTGAAGTTTATAAAAATTTGATGTTCACGAGATAAGAGTATATCACTTTTTTAATTAACGTTTAAAAATTGTGTATTAATTCAACTGTATAACTATGTTGAGTATGAAAATACGAGTAAATTTTTATAACTTGACGTGTTTAAAAAATAATTACAAGTTTAAGCTATAGGTGTTCAATTTTCAGTAAGTTCACTGAATAGTGTAACAAACGGTATCAGTTTAATAGATTACGGTTTTGTGGGATTATGTATTTATATTTTTAATTTCTGTCACGTGTTTATATGTTGGCCAAATAAAAAATAATTACAATGTTTGTACATATTACGTTTATTGTAATAATCAGTTGTTGTATATCTAAATCCTTCACAACAATGGCGTAATGCTATTCGATTTCAGATCATGGTCAATCTTAAAGTTAACATGTATTTACTACTCAGCTAGTGTTTTATATTTGCCAGTGAACCTAAACCTAATAAATCTGTTTCGTACTTCGCTGCAAGACGCGACGGGCAACATTAGTATGTTATATTTGCGACATTAATTAAATTACTAAACAGTTACTATAACGTACAAGGTGTAATTTACATTGTGTGGAGTAGCACTTACATGGCTTATAATATAAGCAGTGGTCAATTTTTAATAACGAGTTTCCTGAATGACTTATCCATATGATATACCTGGCTGTATTTACCTGCTATATTAATTACTAGTTAAAGTACCCGTTCTTCGCACGGGCTAAAAAGGCTGAAAGGTGTAGGCTCTACTGATACATTTAAGGTATTGTTAATTAATTCTTCATTGTTTACAAAATGACATTACATGAGTGTCTACAACATTTCAAAGTAACATCTGTCAAATATTGGGAGAGGATAAGGATTAATGTAATAGAGACAGTCGTCGGAAAAAACTTAAAATCTACCATTCCGCTATTTCAAATAATTCACTAATTTCGATCCAGCAGTTTATCTGAAAAATCAACTTTATTTCTTCTTCTTACCGAACTGTCAAAATATAGTGCAAACGGATTTTGTCATTAGAAAATGTAAACATTGAAACCTAGGACGGTCACGGCAGCTCTTTCTTCTTCTTCTCCTTTTCTCGAACTGTCAAATTTTAGTATTCACAGCTGTGACATTCAAGTAATTTTATGTTTTCATTCTCTAAAAATGTAAACATTGAAACTTAGGACGTCCACAGGGCGTTGCCCGAGAGGATTTTAAGGAAATGAGTATGCCTATGTGTTGCATGAGTTTAAGATCTACCTTTGCCTAAAATTTCAAACCGGTCGGTTCAGTATTTTTCGCATTCACTTGCCACAACAAACCCACAAACATACAGAAATGGCATATCTAAGGGACTTACAGTTTAATATGAAGTCCGAACCAATGCCTCTTACGAATTGGTCTAATTATGAGGATTTTATTTGCGGATACATAGTGCGGACGTTAATCAACACCAGAGAATATCCCATCCACCGACCATCGCTCATAACTATCCACAATTTGTGACCAAGTAGCTGGATTACAGGACACGCTAACATCGAAGTCTGTATAAGTCCGGAATCGAACCCGTGACCTTCGGATTACGAGAGAGCAGACACTGAACTTTCCCTGTTTGAGTGCGTTACTTCCATCCTGGGGCTATTACACTCACACCGCCTATGAAAGTGTTAATATGTTTACCGGAGTGCTCTATTTACAAACAACTCCGCTCTGCACTCTTCTTCTTCTCTCTTCCGGTTTTATCTCGCTTTCGTTCCATTGTTATCGTTTATGGTTGCAACGATTACTATTTTCACGAAGCATGCCGAATACGAAGTGGAAATTCGTTCAATGTTTTGTGAGTTTTTAAGTCATATGAAAATTTTGGTTTCGATTGGTTTATACTTAAACCATTCTTAAAATTGGTAAATATTATAATTGGAATAATTATACCACTCAACCATAAACAGGTGGATGAAAACCAGTATTAATACCACAAAATCAACGTTGTTCTTCAAATTCTTAGTTTACGTCACTTTAATAATCATAATCATATATATAGTATATTAACTCCGGTCCTTACTCTGTGGGCGATCCGTTTCCACCGTTCCTCCGTCTCCATTACCGCCGTAACGTCTTGTCCGGCCACCCAGGCGAATCAATCGGACAAGGAACCATCAATTCCCATTAGCGGAGGCAGGGCTGTGATCAGCTGATTCCAAGGTCACGAGGTGACCCCATGGGGGGCCGCATCGCTAAACAGGGTCAACCTGCCCCTCCTTGGCCGAATGGCTGCTAATTCACCTGATTAATGCCGTACTGTACGAAAGATGTTTGGAAACGTCGGGTATAAATGCGGTGTTTAACCTGAAACATCGATAAAGCGGATGTTTAAGCTTGTGGATTTTTTACGACCCATGTTTTTGCCAACTGCTGGATTCCGAAGGAGAAACATTACTGGAAAGTTAGTGTGTAGATATTTGAATAAGGAAAATTATGCTTGGCAGAACGTTAAATCCGTTAAATATTATGTAGCTGATTACGTTATAGTGACAAGAGATGAACAGAGAAGAAAAATTATCAATCTTAATCGATAATTGATCAGTTATGATTGTATTTCTATGGAAAAGATGACAACTGTGATAAATGAAGAGAAGAAATAAAGATAAATTGATATTGATCTGTTGGAATAACAGTCCTTGAAAATGTTATTTTGACACCGAAATCTCTCTTTTTTTTTCTAAGGTTTAACAGTAGATCACAATTAAAAGGTAATAAATAGTAATAAAATTTTCATATCGTAAATAGTTTCATAGATTGTTCTATCAGCTGTTTGCTGACATTGTGGGTAAATAACAGTCTTAAGAAATGTCATTAGAGATACAATCATTTTTCTTTTCTTTCAAAACTTCTTTAAAGATCAACAATCTATAAATAGTAAATTTTTTAGTAATGAATAAATCAGTGTTTCTTGTTCACTGATTAATCTGAAATGATTTATGTATATAAACAACTGATGATTTTGTTCGTACATTAGTACCATAAAACTATTTTGTTCTTTTATGTATTTAAGTATTGTTCTATTATATTTAATTTTTTATTTAATCTTATCTACAATTTTTAAGATCGTCGTATAATAATTGTCTACAATCTAATCAAATAATTTATTAAACCTCTAGAAATATTTTTTTGCAACCTCCCGTGTTGAACTGTCCATAAGGCGGACACATAAAATGAAGTTAAGACCGACCCCGCCGTATATGCGAGATACGTCGACTGCCTCACTTTTAGTTTTTCTTGTTTGTGTTGTCTGTTACTTGTATTGAGTAATCCGCGTGTGTTGCTTGAGATTATAAATCAATGTTTTACCAAATAATCGTTGAATACTTTTGTTTATGTTGACTTTTGATGTTAATTTGTTACTTGTTAAACTATTTTTGACATAGATATTTTTTGAGACGCAAAAAGTATTACGGAAAAGGCGTTGAATGGTTATGAAGACAGCTGTTTAGTGGACACAAAACATTCCCTTCAGACATTACTATTCATGATCTATCTTTTAAGGTATTTCCCACAGGGAAGTCACTAAAACTTTTCAAGACGGCTCTTCATGCAACTTTTTGAAAACAACAACTAGAGTCAAAATGGCTTAAAATGGTATATTTCAATAATTAAATATGGTAAAAAGTGAAGGTTCGGGTTTTAAACCCGGGTTTTGTATCTACTATATTTTTCATTAAAATGATGTTGTATAATATCAGGCAGTAGATTGGATATGAATAAGGGTCATTTTGAACTGTCCAAAACCAGATGTCCAAAAAATGGACACCATGTTATTCTTATGGGAAAAATTGTGCCGATTCTGGTTTATAACCCCTATTATGTATCTACTTAAATAAACCATTCTTTCACGAATAAATGTGAACATCATTTAGTTTTCCCTATATGTATACAACAAAACGTGCACACAAACTTGCATACCATTTGAAGTAGTGAGAAATCCAGGTAGGTATTTTAAGTTATTTTTTATGAATGAGAAACGAGTATAGGATGATTGTGGCACGCTGACATGTTCCTTAGACGTAGTTAAGTTGTATGATACATATCTACTCGGAAATAAACCAAGTGATGTTTGCAATTACCTGTAAAATGTAAGGGGTCGACGGCGTGAACTGATTATCATATCGATTCGTCATCGTTCTTCGACTGATCAAATATCCGTGAAGTTTGCTAATGACTAATTCAAGACGTGAGGGTTTAGACCGTTCCCCATCCGCACAGCTGCGTCAGGAAACGTCAACACGGCACATATGTGCGGACAAACTTCCCCTCCGATGGATACTGGAAATAGATCACCTCCTCTACACCGTTTCAAAACAAACGAATATGGAGTTGAGCCGGTTGGGTGTCAAAGTGGGCATAGCGACGCTTTTCCATTGAAAATTCTTAAGCCACGGGCACAATCTGTCAGGATATTTGAACCTAAACGATTAGTATGGTGGTTTAAATGATATCATTCTTTATTACTGACAGATACTAGGAACATTAACTAATGGCAGAGGATATTCGCACGTCAGACGTGTCCGTTACGAACGTGACGAATGACGTCAATATTTCAAAGAAAAACTACGCACGTCAATTCGCAAATCATTGATGGTATCTTTAATATCTTTTATAAAGAACCTAACCCGAGTGTCAGTATATACATTTTGACGTGCGAATAGACATTTAGACTGGAACAGTGGCGTGTCCTGTAATCCAGCTTGTCCAGCTACTTGGATTTCATGCATTGTGGAATTACTCATTGTGAAATCTAAACAAATTCCCGCAGCAGGGGGTGTTATTTTAAAGTCGAAGGGTTAAGAGTCTGCATCAGTGGTAGCCATCTTGGATTTTAGTCCCGTAAGAGCAATGTTAAATTCTGGCGCCTATATCTCCTTGACCTATTGTCATAAATTAACGGAAGAGGTGTCAAATTAAAGGTATTACAGTCCTCCAGGGTCGCTCTCGCTTTTTTATCGCTCTCAATAAAAAAAAGAATAATGATTTATTTTGTAAAATGTTCCTGGATTTTTGTTTTTATATCAAGTTAAATGTTTGAACATATAGAGCCACATCTCATCAATGTTCTTCCAAAGGTTTACATTGATACTTTGATGATTAACGCCACTACAGACGCCAAAGTGAAGGTATGTTCCGCCAGAATTTAACATTGCTCTTACGGGACTAAAATCCAAGATGGCTACCACTGATGCAGACTCTTAAAAAGCTACCTCGCTACACAGTCAGCTGCTACCAGCCTTGCGGCGAAGGTGGCTCGGTCGATTATACATGCAATGTCACCGAAGGATTCCCCGGCATATCCTTGGTGGTGTTTGGTATTCCGCCGGTTCCTGCGAGACAATGGTGGCAGCGACAACCTGCCACATTCTGTCATCCAGGTGCCACCAAGGTCGTCCCGTATTGGTGCGATCCGGGTGTGGAGAAGTCGCGCGGTGTTCACTTTCTATGACATCTGCGACGACCCTGGTAAAGACGAGGTCATTCCGTCTAACGGTAACACGCACACGCACATGCGTACTTTATTTAGAAATTGTTTTAGATACAAACTAAACCTGATTAAAGGTTAAGCCACGTACCGAATTTTACAAAAAGTAGGAACGTTACACCAATGTACTTATTCCTTCCATACAAATAGGACATACTATTTTGGTTAGCTCTCAAGAGAAACAAGCAGGCAGAAGCTATTCACAAGTGTATGTGCGCCGCTACCGACACGTACGTTCTACATGACGTAATATTTCTAAAAAAAACGCATTCTTCTTAGAAAAAATAGTATCGTGAATCAGTAGAGGTCATCGTTTGCTAAGTTTTAGAAAACTTCACTGAAGTTGTAGCCTAAATCGTATACTTCAAAAGTGTGTCTACAAGCTATAGCTTAGGAGCCTTAGCGTTTACCGTAAACCTTTACAACATTTCTAAAAAGGGGGTGGGCGGGGGAGTGACGTAAAAATAAGGCCAAAAACTGGTTATGTTAATATGTTATATGTACAAAAAAGTAGTAAAAAATATATAATAACATAAATAGGATTTTAGATTTTCAGGGTACCCTCCTCTTAAATTTGATGGTCTTCTAACTTTGTAAAATAGTTTTCACTGAATCTCATGATTTCTTCTTTTATCGTTTAGGTCTTCGTGTAAGGTTCTACCGGAAACGTAACAAGGTGCATTTGCAAATCTATGTAATAATTTTGATTGGTACACATGAATAATTTCAATGTTGGAGAAAATTGTAGAAATCAAAAGCTAAAAAGCACACTTTTTTCCTATACTAAGTTTTGATTTTGAACCAAGGAACCAAATTCATCTAATTAGTGATGTAAAAACAATTTAACTGAAATAAAGTTGTTTTTGCCTTAATCCCTACTTCTGCACTATTCTCTCAAGCCTCCCGATGCGAAACTCTGTATCCACGTATTCAGGGTAGCCTCCAGATCGTCAGGCAAGGACACCCGCGGTCTGAACGGTCGTGTTGGAGGTCGGTGACTTGTAGGGTATGATTTACGACTACTTACTTGATCTAATTGCTTGGTTTTCTTCTAGTAACCCAGTTATTGATTTGTAATGGTACAGTCAAACCTTTTTAAGGTTGTTATTGACTAAGGCTAACATGTTCCTTAGACTCAACAGTTAAACGTGAGATCCGGAAAACAATTTCACCTCTAAATTACAAACTTGTCTAATTATGGGAATTCATTCAATTATGAACGTAGTATTCAATAGTGCGGATGTTAATCCACACCAGGGAATATCACGTGCACAGGCCATCGCTTATGACTATCCACAATTCGTAGCCTCTAAGAAGCTGGATTACAGGACACGATCGCCACAACCGAGGTTTTCATCTAAACGAATAATCCCACCACCACCAATAAGAAAAATTTTGGAATCCATAATCCAAAGTTTCAAAAAGTTTCGGGATCTGAATTCTGGTCCTCAGGTGAGCTAGAACCTAAAATAGAAAAAGATTAGTACTTTTTCAAAATAATTCGGTACAAAACTCAAAAAGCAACACCAGTCATACACACATAACAACAAAAATCAAAGTACACCCACACGTCACAAGGTAACACACAGTGAAATTGTCCACAATAACTAACATAGCTAATGCAATGAGTCCTAAATTTTTTGAACTGAGATTCATCTATTACCAGCTAACCCAAAGAACTTTGTAACGCCCAACATTAAATACGTGTTAACTTTAAGATTGGCTATGTTCCGAAGTCGAATAGCATTACAGCTTAGTTTTTAAAGAGTAGATATTCTGGGTCACAGTACAGTTTATAACAATAATGGTACAATAAGGCATATTAATAACATTCCCACAAAGCTAATAAATCTAAGTGGAGTGATTCAAAGTTGTCTAATCCAACTTTAACTCAAACCAAACCTAACTTCGATACGGGTTTTATAGGATACATTCGATTTTCTGAATCGTGGCATTGTTTATAATAATACTCGCGTAACCTACATTCGCTGACAAAGACGTTAGCTGTCAACTGGTGAAAATAAAACAACAAAAAATCAGCTGTTAATAAAACATTTAAATTATTAAACTTATGCTCATAATCTTAACATATACAAACTTTACAGGCCCTCTTAGCCCTAAGGTTAAATTCAAATTTAATACACCTATAGCCTACACGGAGCAGAGACGAATCCAAAAAAAATCATTAAAGTCGGTCCAGCCGTTCTCGAGTTATAAATGTTGTAGCTAACACGACTTTGTTTTATATATTTAGATATTGATGTATTGATTCCTTATAAATTAATACTCCCTGTAAACTTCCTAGTTTAGAAAGCACGAATGGAACCGTTAGTTAGAAACTTATATCTATGTTGATGCTATCTAAATTATTTTAAACGGCACTAGAGTACGTAATTACCACTTGTACGACTTGTAGGAGATTTGCAACAGATCCTTCTTAATTGGTGGTTGTTATTTCGGAGGTTTTGGCCATGTCAGATGGTATCTAGCATCTCGAGCCCGTACCAGCTGAGAGTCAGCTGATCTCAGACTCAGAGTCGGTCCAGCTCTTACTTTGGTATGCAGTCTTGTGCCATTCGTGTGGGCAGAAAATGCGGTCTCTTTTGGCGAACATAATCTCGCATTTGCGTTGCAGATTTGTGCGGTTTCATAGCTGAAAATTATCAGTTTGTTAACATTTTCGAGATTGTTTATCTGGTGTAAACTGTATCGATGGGAAAATAGTACCTTTCGCATGATGTTTAACGGTGCTTGACTTGATGGATATGGATAAACCGCGAACTAAATAATTTACTTTCTATTGCGTGGGGTTCAATTGACACGTACATGTATACAAATCAGTTTTAGAGCCACAACCTTACAGGGTATTGTAACCTGAATATAGTTTAACCTTGGTAGATCAACCTACAAGTGAAAAAATGAAAGCAGAAGCGAAAACGTATAACATATTGATATTTTTATGTACTTTTGTTACCGACAAAGACTGGTAAACCATTTGTCATGATCATTGATTAATTTAATGACTGAAATCGTCGCTTGTCATGTAATCCAGCTACTTGGAGGTCACAAATTGTGGATAGTTGTGAGCGATGATTGGTGGGTGTAGTGTTCTCTTGTGTGGATTAACGTCTGCACTATTGAATACTACGTTAATCCGCAAAGAATATCCTCATAATTAGACCAGTTCGTAATTCAGAGGCAGTGGTTCGGACACCACGTTAAACTGTGGGTTCCTTATATATGGAACATGTCAGCTATAGTCATTAACAAGACTACAAGATCACGCCACAATCATCCTGCACTTAACCCTCATTCAAACTTGACTTAAAATGCAATTTCAGTTAAAAATATTAAGTATTACCCCAACGTTTGACAGTTAAAGATTGAAGCAGCAATCTTCAGATTATAAAGCTCACCGTAAGCTGCAATATACTACAGTAGTATACTTCAATAACTCCTAAAATAATTTTTTTAATTCTCGTGCCTAAATAGATTACAATTAACCCTGCTATAGTATTTTTCATCTACACTAGGACCAAAGAAGATATAATAGGATATCTTCTTTGCTAGGGCCTATTTGGTTGCTGTATCTATCAATAGTGATTCTATATGCGAATTGGAATGTTTTCGTGGTTTCTATTTTATGTAGCTTCTAATTTTCAGTGGAAATGTATTATTTTCTTTATTACTGAAAAAAAATTCGATTGATTTTCGTTATCTGATTTTTGGTCCTGAATGGCATTATAAGAAAACTTAGTGTATCTTTCTTTAAAAACGAATTTGAAATTATGGAAAATTGCATTAATTTGATATCCAAGGACTTTTACGGGCACCATCGAAGACTGTTGAAAATACTATTACTGGTAATAACTAAAATAAGGCACAGGAAATGCAACTCCCTCTTCACTCGTTAAGTAAACAACCAAGTATCAATTTCCATTCGCAGCCCCTAAACGGTGTGAACGTCTCAATTCCAGACGGGACGCAGCCCAGATCCGCCGATAGTTGCCTTTGACGCCAGCAGGGTGCGGCACGGGCGCCTTCGGGGCAGCTTTCAAGATAAACAAACCCTTAACTTTCTATTTTGACAAATAACAGGCCCCGTCTTTTGTCGAGGGTGAAGGCTTCTTTATGAAACCCAATCGGGTCGGAAGCATTCCATTGGTGCTAAAATAACCGGAAAGGTGAGTCGTGGATTTTTTACGGGAGTTTGAAAAATATATTGCGAAGTGTGAGTAGACAAACTGAATTCTGCTTATGAAAAATAATATTTACTTGAAAAACACTTAATACAAACTTTTAAGCGTCACAAAAATATACAGTTTAACATAGACACGTATGTATTTCAAATAGCGTACTAAAATTTGTTTCAATGATTATATAAAAATTAAAAAAAATTTACAAGTTGCAAAAAAGTGGTTTTTAATCTTATAGTAAAAAGATGGTTTATAATAATTCTTAAGTTGTTAAAAACGTATGTATAGTGTTTTTTCGGAATTGATGTTAATTGTTTGTTGCTGTTTTATAAAGCCTAAATATTTATCATAAGATTTTACTTTGATACAAATGATCATGATCGAATGTTACGTGTTATATCCAAAAAATTTCATACCCAAATATTCCCGTTGTGTCTCAAAGCTATGAAGACTTAAATATTTCACGAAGCAGAGTCTCATAATGTTCGTTACGTTCACAATCACCCTTCTCTTATATATTAAATTAGGCACACAGTTCGGTTCAGTGTACCAAGTATAAGAATAAGAACATCCCTGTCATTTGTCATTTGGTCACTTGTCGTGCTTAGAGTTACTTTTTTCAATAGACAACAAAATTTTGACACGGACCAGACACGAACGCTTTTAAAGGAAACTGACTACACAAAGTCACTAACTGCAAGCCAATTATTAGATTGTTTTAGTATTATTTATTTTAATTTCTTAGATCTCTAGGTTTACAAAATGTCCATTCATCCGCAAAGACCATCCTCATAATTAGACCAGTTGATAATTTGGGGGCAAACGTGGTTCGTATTCCACGTTAAACTGTAGGTTCGATGTCATTGGCTGTTGGGCTATTAATTCAATTAATGTCAGGTTCTGTCAGTAACATGACTACAATATCGTACCAAAATCATCATTCATTACACTAATTTTTCATTCATACATGACATAAAATACCTACCTGGGTAGGTCGCCATTTCAAAAACTACTACATCCATCCATAAATATTTGTAAAATCATAAACTTTAAGGATAAATAAAATGACCCCTTACAATTACTGTACCTACACCCCTATCCCCGATGACCTATTACAAAAACAAGAGGGAAAATATTACCCTGCTCATCATGTATCGAGATTGATAAAACCAAAATTGTTAATGCCAGAAAAAGGGGTCTTTTAATGTGAGTAATTAAAAATTAATGAATTTAAAACAAAGAATCTGCCTTATTGTAATGCAACCGGTTGCGGAATTCCTCTTAGACCACTTGACGACTCATATCAGCCAAAATCCGGCTCGGGAGGACCACCGAGGTCAGCCAAGTGCTACTTCCTCACTCAAACGACCTCGACTTCACCGACTGGAGAGTGAGGCATTGATTCGGCAACACTCGATGAGTCGATCGATTTGTTTTCGAGCAAAACAAATTTCAACGCCTCGCATACACTGTTTACTTGCCGCCGCACTCGACTGGTGTTTTCTATTGGGATGAGGGGGTCGGTGTTTGCACAACTAGTAGGTAGGAGAAGCAAATAAACGAGTAAGTAAATCTAGTTGGAGTTTGTGGTCTGCGTTGGTTGGTTTTGCAATTTTCACGCTAAACTGTTTAGTGACTTGTTTACAAATGACAAATATCGATCGGGGTCGAATTGAATCAGCCATTTTAACTTATTTTATCGTTGAGGGTTTTTTGTTTTAGTGTGATTAGTATTTAATATCTCTGGAGGTATCTTTACCAATGTTGGATCTTAAAATCCGTGTGGGTATATATTCTATTAAAGAATGGTTTCATATTTGGATCTGTTTTACGCCAATACTGTTTTAGATTAGTGCTTGCGAATGTGTTAAACTGTTGGAATTATTGTTGTGTCGGTGGCCGTAGTTAAAGATAGGATGAAGTAAAAACTCACGTCTTCCAACACTACTTAATATATTTACACTAAGTTGTTAAATTTGCGATCGATTTCATCCAGGTATACCGAATTACCAACTTTCGTATATATTTACCGTTGTATATAATTACAATATAAGTGTGAATATATTAAGTAGTGTTGGAAGACGTGAGTTTTTACTTCATCCTATAGTAAAACCAACACGTATAATGCTAATCAAGAAGTTATTAGTAGTTAAAGATCTAATATAACAAGTTTCCAAAAGATTTTCTTGACCATACGTGATAACACATGGTGGATGTGGTGTTCTGTTGTGTGGATTAAATATTGAATACAGTTAATGAAAGACCATCAATCCTAATTCCAAAGATAATTATCGAATTCGTAATTCAGATCGTTTCGGATACCACATTAAACTGTAGGTCCATTAGCCATCGGTGTGTCTATTAATTATGTTGTCTAAGAACATTTAGTAGTCAGTAACAAGACTACGTGAATCATTTACATTCACTCCTTATTCATATGGCTTAAAATATGTGATATGTATTTCAATAATCTAATTGTGTGCATCTTATTATAATTAGGAACTGTTTAAATCGTAGTGCTGTTACTACAGTTCGACATCGACCTGGTGTTAGATAGATACATAGATGATTAAGTCCATTCCTAATGAATTACCGAACAATTTTCGAATTGGTTGATCGTTTTAGTTTGAAGCAATATTGACGACGTAGCCAGTGACTCGGTCGGTCGTAATCTATTGTTTCTGACAAACGCCATGTGTTGTATCTGGTGAACACATGTGTGTTTGTTCTATGATTAGCCGTAGCTATCATTAACCAGTGAACTCTACTGATTCTCTCCACTGAATCGTAGCGTGCCTTCGATAAAATTCAAATCATCCGATTCTGGTCTCTTCATTTTATGTTGTCCATACATTTAGAGGTGTTACATTATATTACTTTGCTGAAATTACGACCTTTTCAGGGATTTTAAGTAAGGTTGGGGATGAGAAATAAGTGTAAGATGATTGTGGCAGGATTTTGTAGTTTTGTTACTGACTAAGGAGAATATAATTGTCCTTAATAGTCTAACAGCCAATAAGATCTAAAATCCGAACCATAATTTTGGCTCTGAATTACGAAACGGTTCAATTTTGAGGGTGGTTTTTGATGACGAACGTGCGGACGTTAATCCATGCCAGGGAAAATCGTAACCTACTTGGAGTGTGGATTAACGTCCGCACTATTGAATACTACGTTAATCCGCAAAGACACTCCTCACAACTGACCAGTTCGTAATTCAGAGGCAGTGGTTTGGATTTCACGTCAAACTGTAGGTCCCTTAAATATGGCATTGGCTGTTGGGCTATTAATTAACAGTCCTGTCTAAGGAACATGTCAGCCTTAATCAGTTACAAGACTACAAGATCGCGCCACAATCATCTTATACTCAGTTCTCATTCATACTTGGCTTAAAATACCTACCTTGTGGTACGGTCACCGTTTCAACAATCTATTCTAATCCAATCTAAAACCATAGGCCATTGCTTATACACACAATTCGTGACCGCCAAAGTAGCTGGATTACAAGACACGCTACTGTCCCAGTCATGTTGAACTAATCCATGTGTCCGCCACATATTTTATTGTTAAATGTTATAGTCATTTGTTGGGTTCTTAGAGGTATATAAGTCATTCCCGTTACTCAAGGAATGTTGTTTTATTTTCTTTGAATCAGAAGAGTAGCTCAATTAAATTTCGATGGATACAGAAAAGTAACCGATTGAATTTCCATGTCGGTCCGTTTTTCATCAGACTGACCATTTCTCATTCGGTAACAGACCGCGAGCATCGAATTATCTTGAAATTGTAATCGAAATCGAATGGGGAATCTGTGTCTGTAGCGGCGCAGTGATCAGTTTTAGGGTAATGATAGAGGGCCAGACGATCAGAGTTGAGGCAGGCGGCCTCGCCTGTGGGAATATATCATTTGTTGTGGTGTTGGGTTTCAATTCTCGATGCTGGGCAAAATCTTGACACAATTTTGTGATGGTAAGATACTGGATCTAGCTATATTCGTTCAGAGTGCAAATCCTGCAATCCAGTTGGAGGTCTCGAACTGTGGTTATGTTGAATGGCCAGTGGATGTGATATTTCCTGATGTGTATTAACGTCCGTACTTTTTAATACTACGTTCATCCTTAGAAACCATTCTCATATCAAACTAGTTGATATGAGATCCCACGCTAAGGTGGTGCGAGCGAAAATATCGACTATCTTAAAAAAGCATAATTTTAACTTTTATTTGTTGATTGTATCATAAATATGCTTTGGCATAATTTTTTCATGTTCTTAATGAAAACTTTTCTGGTTTTGGCGTTTTCGAACAAGGAGTGTGGGAAAACGGCTTATGTTTTTGAGCTGAAATTTTGGGAATGTGGAGGAATAACAGACCTTTTTCACGTAACCTATGTGGAATTTTAAAATTTAAAAAAATTTGTTTCCTACAGGAAATGATTTTTAAGGCCACATTTTTGATCCGATAATCTTATAAAATATGTCATTTTGGAGGTCTAAAAATGTTTAAAAATATTTAAAAAGATCAGAATTGTTATCTTAAACGAGTCACTTAGTAAGCTTGCACGAATCAACCACATATGCATAACGAATAAGCGACACTAGCGCCGACCTAGCGGATTTCATATGTCACTAACGCCGCTCGCACCGCCTTAAACTGTTGTTTTTTAGATGTCTTTGGCTGTTGGGCTATTAGTTAAGATTAGTCTATTAGTCTAAAGAACATGCCAGCCTTAGTTAGTAACAAGACTACAAGATCATTCAAATACCTGGTTAGATCACCATTTTAGTAAAAACTCATTACATTCACCACCCTTGCCTTTAACTCTTATTCACCTTAGAATACCTACGTTGTTTGGGTCAGTGTCTCAAGTACAAGTACAAGAGTAAGGATGATTTTGAAAGATTAAGTACTATATTCAGCTATTTGTGTTTACTAAAAACAGTATACTAAACGTATATTTGATGTTAGACCAAAAGGATGTTTAAGATGTGAGTTAGGTCATGGATTTGTGTTTTGAGGGAACGGTGTTGAGGTGTGCTTAAAAATTACCAACACTCCCCCAGGGCTGACATATCCATGTCAAAAAAGATACTAAATAATGTGAACATTACTATTTAGTAATCAAAACTCCTATTAAATGCTAAACGTATTTTCTAGAACATTATTGTTGTTTATCCTTTTGTTAAATGGATTTTAGCAAATCTCTATAATCTTGGTTAAGGACACCCTTTAAATAACTGATTTAACACAGGGTGTCGCTTTAAAATGAACTAAATGTTTCCAATTTTTCGTCATTAGCCACCCACTGTTCTATGTGGAATTGCCTGCATGATCAGCAATTTTCTCTTTACAAAAACCAATAATTAAAAGGGATTCCAAGGAAACGTACACATTCAATTATTTGGAAAAATCAGTCCCACTTAATTTCTGTTTGTCTGAAAAAATTCGAAAGGTGTAAAACTTAAAAGTTTTATTTATTGAATTGACCATTATTCTGCATAAAATGTGATCGTAGACAAGTATCAAATCCTTCTTGAGGACCCAGAATGGTTATAGTTTTCAGGACAGCTGTGGAGGATAAAGTTGTCTAGAGGTTCGTCATCTTTTTCCTTCATCATCTCCAGTGCTTCTACCTGAAGCCGTGGTTTGGGGCCCCTTCTTCAGGTAGTGCAAAAACATGGACTGTTAAATTTCGATGTTAAATATTGATTGAAATTCCTTGGTTTTCCATGGTAACAATAAAAAAAATTAAAAATGGCCTAAAAGGGTTTTTCTGTTCTCTTAATTTTTCAAGAAGGAAGGAGTACATGTTTGTAAATTCTTAGCGACTTTGATAAAAATCAAGCAGACTGTTGATTGATAGATCAAATTTTGAATATTACTTCAACATTATATTGTGTTACGTTGTCGTACCTGAATGAGTAAAATTTAAGTTCAGTTTTTGTGATTTTTATTTTGTAAGACGATGGTAAGTTTGTAAAAGGATCGCTGCGGTGGAGAGGCGGAGCCCCAAAATTGAAATTGATACCAAAATACTACATGTTTGGTATCAGTTGGAGAAGTTTTAAATAGCTGTTCGAGTTATTCAGAAAAACTGATTCCCCTAACAAACTATACTGTCTGCCTAAAACTTTTGAGCACCAGATGAAAAACAGTTCAATGAAGCTGATTCCAAAATCAGCCGTACAAAAATACGCACTATTTACATACGTCTATCGGTATACAAAGTTAATGTTGTCCGTTTTGTCTTGTAGTTGTGTACGTCGGTCACGTGACCTGTCGGCATCCCTTTGCCCCTTGGTCCCGTGCCGAGCTCGTACCGTGACCCCGCCTCTCCGGTTACCCCGTGTAATCCGACCTGCCATCCTCCATGCTCCCGGTCGCTGACAGGTCGCAGCCACTGGTCAGGTCAAGGAGGCGACTCTGAAGGTGAAACTACGGAGGAATATTTTAGTTTAAACATTCTTGCCTCCAGAATTGATAAGTGGCTAATATAGGTACCTGTGTCTTTAAAACTCATAATTGCGTTGGCAGATATATTTGGGACCAACAACTTCACGTGTCTTCCATAACCCAGTGGAAGTCTGAGGGACAAATTTCATATCTGTTATCACTGGGAATCGCACCTGGGTCTTTTGGGTGTTAGGCCTACTACAGGTCTTGACGTGGTCTTGAGTTGTGAGAGATGGTCAGTGGACGTAGTGTTCTCTTGTGTGGATTTACGTCCGCACTATTGAATACTACGTAATCCGCAAAGACTATACTCATAGTTAGACCAGTTCGTAATGCAAAGACAACGGTTCGGGCTCTACGTTAAACTGCAGATCCCTTAGATATGCCGTTGACCGCTGGCTATTAATTAACAGTTCTCTCTAAGGAACATGTAAGCCTTAGTCAGTAACAAGACTACAAAGATCGTGCCAAAATCAGTTTACACTCATTTCTCATTCATACTCAGCTTAAGATATCTACCTTGTTAGATCGCCATTTCAAATTGTAATCTAACGAATCTAGGTAATATATCCATTCAGCTATGATTGCCGCAATCAGGGTTCACACAGGATTAAGGATATAACCAATAATAATATTTAACGGTGTTTTTTTTTGTTCCACTATCGACTAACGGGTAGCTGTTTATTTTGTTCACAAATTAAAATTCTAAGAATATAACATTAACGAAAGTTTTCAGTCGTAAGATTTATAGTTAATTTAATTCATATATTGAAAGTGAACAATTAAACACTTAATATTAATTGATTGTATTAAATGAGCTTACTAAGCTGTAACTACCTTTGTATTCAAATTGTGCGCAGTTGGTCATAAAACGCATTTATAGTCATTGGATGTAACCACTCCATGAGTCATAAAGGTTGATATACCGACACTTATCTCCACGGGGTTTCACAATGTTATAATTTGGCCATAAAGCAAATCGTTGAAGAGGTTCGAGGTAATAATCTATTTACGTTTACGCATTAAAGTTACGTTTAGCAAATAATAATTTTCAATTGTGACGATTTCGAAGTGGAAAACATTGTATTTAACGTTGAGGGTAGTGGAACAGCTGATGATGTTGACGAATAAGGCACCCAAATATAAGGATTAAATTTCATTAAGTACTAGCTGACCCGGCGAATTTCGTATTAACGATTAACGTTGCTAATAAAGGTAATTTTTTTGTACAACACTTATTTACTGCATAGTTTTACATGAATGGTTCAGATGGCGTTGGATAGTAAAGCATATAGCCAATGGAAAGTAAACTAACAGCTGTAGCTTAAGAAATTCAATGTTTTGATTGTAGAAACTTTGTAATCAAACTTAGTTACCATTAGAAATTTAAGACACAATAAAATGGAAACTTATGGAGTTTTTGGAAAATGTTTTTCACTAAAACCTTCCCGGACACATATAGAGTGACGTCCTGTAATCTAGCTACTTATTGGCCACAAATTGTGGATAGTTATGAGAGATAATCGGTGGATGTAGTGTTCTCTTGTGTGGATTAACGTCCGCACAATTGAATTCTACGTTAATCCACAAAGACCATCCCCGTGATTAGTTCAATTCGTAATTCAGAAGCAGTGGTTCGGATTCCATGTTAAACTGTAGGTTAGTTATCATCGGCTGCTAAGTTTTAATTCAGATAAGGAACATGTCATTTCGTTTAGTCTAACGACTACAAGATCGCACAATATACACTCACTCATTCAAACTTGGCTTAATAACCTCATAAATTGATCATATTGTAATTCAGACCCTATTTAATGATTCCATAAATTAAATTATGGGTTTTTAGTAATTATAAAATAAAAAGAATTCAAATTTTATCCTATTACAAGTAGCAAATTCTTTTAATGATTCGTATTATAGAGTAAATATAGCCAAGACTGGCCGCTTCAGGTCGTGTTGGTCACGTGGTAATATCATCACAGCTGACAGGTTTGTCGGACGTCTTAGACCTCTACCGCGTGCTTCTGTGACAACCTAACATTGTATTTAACGTTGAGGGTAGTGGAACAGCTGATGATGTTGACGAATAAGGCACCCAAATATAAGGATTAAATTTCATTAAGTACTAGCTGACCCGGCGAATTTCGTATTAACGATTAACGTGGCTAATAAAGGTGATCATTTTGTACAACACTTATTTACTGCATAGTTTTACATGAATGATTCAGATGGCGTTGGATAGTAAAGCATACTGCTAATGGAAAGTAAACTAACAGCTGTAGCTTAAGAAATTCAATGTTTTGATTGTAGAAAATTTGTAATCAAACTTAGTTGCCATAAAGTTAACATTAGAAATTTAAGACACAATAAAATGGAAACTTATGGAGTTTTTGGAAAATGTTTTTCACTAAAACCTTCCCGGACACATATAGAGTGACGTCCTGTAATCTGGCTACTTATTGGTCACGAATTGTGAGAGATGGTCGGTGGATGTCGTGTTCTTTTGTGTGGATTAACGTCCGCACAATTGAATTCTACGTTAATCCACAAAGACTATCCCCGTGATTAGTCCAATTCGTAATTCAGAAGCAGTGGTTCGGATTCCATGTTAAACTGTAGGTTAGTTATCATCGGCTGCTAAGCAATTAATTAACAGTTCTGTCTAAGGAACATGTCAGCCTTAGTCTGTAACTTGACTACAAGATCGCGCCACAATCATCTTATACTCAATCCTCATTTATACTTGGCTTAAAATAAATATTTATGGTCAAAACATTTCATATAATAATATCATTTTATTAAGAAAATTTAATGATTTTCAAAATAATATGAAGATTTTTTTTCAGATAAACTCTCTAACCAAAAGCATTTTGGAAAGAAATTTCAACTTTTATCATATTATGAGTAGCAAATCCCTTTAATGATTATTATTATACACGAAATATAGCCAAGACTGGCCGCTTCAGGTCGTGTTGGTCACGTGGTATTATCATCACAGCTGACAGGTTTGTCGGACGACTTAGACCTCTACCGCGTGCTTCTGTGACAACCTTTGTTGTGTTTAGTCAGGTGTCGGATTTCTTCTCTTGCATATCATTTGATTGGAGATGGTTAGTGGTAATGTGGTTGTCTTGTAATCCGAGGGGCGCTGCTTCGAGTCTGGACCCATTTGTAATTGAATGTTAATTATTAATGGAATTTCGTCACAACCTAACCAACAACAACTGATTTGTTTTCCAGGATGAATACAATATATATTGGTGATGGTGAATTTATGTTATTTAAGTTTTGACGTGGATATGTCTTAGTTCTGGGGAGGGGTCTGTTGGCAATTTGTGAGACCAAAATTTGAAACAGTGACGTTGCTTGGTATAGTTTAGACATAAGAACAGTTGTTTAGATGAACCCCTTTAGACATATCCATGATCAAACCTTTTTCGCATTGGGAAGTAAATACAAACATTTTATTACGGACATTTTCCATCACGATTTTAAGTAAAAATTTAAGTTTTACGACATTTAGAGATCTGGAATCTGATCTTGTCTTCAGGCGAGCTGGTACCTAAAACACAACATGATTAGAATCCGGACTGAGCCGGTATAAAACTGAAAACAAAAAAGTTTAAAGAAGTCAAAATACTTACAAATAATACAATTCACTAATAATTACGCACACAAGAAACAAAACACGATCACTCGTCACTAAGGCTCAAAATCAACCTGTTGTCTTTCAAGTGTTTTCAGCTTATCACAGGTGTTTGTACATTACCAATTGACCCAGCGAACTTCGTAATGCCTACCAGTAAGCACCAGTTAACTTTCAGATTGGCCATGTTCTGAAGTCGAATAGCATTACGGCTTCGTTGTGTAGATATTCTGGGTCACGGCATAGTGAATAACAATACTGAAACGATAAGACATATTAATAACATTTCCAGAAAACAAATAAATCTGAATGGATTGATTCACAATTTTATAATACAATCCAAACCCAAACCAAACCTAACTGTAATATGACTTTTATAGGAAAGATATACAACAGCTGATTACTATAATAAACATAATATGTACAAAAATTTTACTTATTTCACTAAAACATTCTCGGACAAATATAAAGCAACTTCCTAAAATTTCCTGGTGATCGGATGAGTAGTTTGGCAACGGATAAAGGACATACATACATTTATTCATTCGTATTTATATATAGGGAGATTTTAGTAAAATGACGATGTTCCGAAGCAAATATACCTCAGATTGTATCGAATCCCAAATAAACAATAGAAACACCATTGTTTTTTTATGTTATAACAAAACTCGAAAATTTTAAGACGTTCCGTGCAGTTCAATAAGGGTTGCGATAGCAATATTGCCTTTTAAATTCACAATGGTTGTCTATTAACTTTTCAACATTAACTTAACTTTTTAACTTTTTCAACAAGTCCGTGTTTTTAAATACACAAAGTTTCTTATGAAGAAACTTAGTTTTTATGTTATTTCCTTGGAATTCAGAACAATGTTTTTGTTTGATATTTGTGATTGTGTATGACGGGTAGGTATATTTTTAAATGTCAAAAGGGATAGAATAATTTGAATGTAAATTGTTTGGTTACGTCGTGTTGTTAAAAAAGACAAGACAAGTTGACAAGTTGCAAAAGTCCAATAAGATAAGATAGAATGCAATAGTGTGTGTGTTAATCGTTAAGTGGACACGCGGATGGTTATTTCTAACGACGTCATTAGCAATTGACTACATCAGTCATTACACGGCTCGCCAGGTGTACAAGGCGAGATTGTGCAACACCTCACGTCGGTGCAAGGTGCGAGTGTGCAGGAATGCATGCAAGGATATATCGGCAAGTACTTTACGGCTTGTTGCAACAATACTCATAACGGTGCAACAATGAGGGGTCAAGTACGTCGTGACGTCACTCTTGTTAGTCTGCTATCAACTATATTTTTATATTTCCTTATATCTATAGAGATGCATTTATAGCTTTGTCTGTATTTTGACTGGGACGGTGGCGTCGTCCTGTAATCCAGCTACTTGGAGGCCACGAATTGTGGATAGTTGTGAGAGGTGGTCAGTGGATGTAGTGTTCTCTTGTGTGGATTTACGTACGCACTATTGAATACTACGTAATCTGCAAATACTATACTCATAATTAGACTAGTTCCTAATGCAAAGACAGTGGTTAGGGCTCCACGTTAAATCGTAGGTCCCTTAGATATGCCATTGACTGTTGGGCTATTAATTAACAGTCCTGTCTAAGGAACATGTCAGCCTTAGTCAGTAACAAGACTACAAGATCGCGCCACAATCATCTTACATTCAATCCTTATTCATACTTGGCTTAAAATACCTACATTGTAGTATGGTTGCCATTTCAATTATCTAATCTAATCTGTATTGTATGGAGAAGATCCACTTTGACTGACCTATGCCTTAAATAAAGCTATGAGCAGTTACGAGCTCAGTTTGTCAATATCAGCCAAATTTTTCTCTTAATGTGAGAAAAATTATTTATGCTGTTGTGGTGTATATTCCTTCTATAAATAAACCTTAACATGTTTACAATGATCATTCATCTTAAACTTACCTAAGAATTACTCAATATTAGCTATCTTCCCAAAGTGGCAAATATTACTAATTAAAGGGATTAGATTGAGTAACGAAAGAAGATACGGAAATTCAAAAAAGAACCTTAACTGCCCAAAGCCATCATTAAGACTGGGACCATGGTATGTCCTGTGATCTCGCTACTTGGAGGTCACGAATTGTGGATAGTTACGAGCGGTGGTCGTTAGATGTGGATTAACGTCCACAATATTGAATACAACCAATTTCTAATTGTGCCTCAGATACCACGTTAAACTGTAGGTCCCTTAGATGTTATTGCTGTTGGTATACTAATTGACAGTCCTGTCTGAGAAACATGCCAAAATTAGTCAGTAGCGAGACTACAAGATCTCTCATTCATACTTCTGTAAATACCTACCTGGGTTGGGTGACGTTTCAGAATTTAATGCAATTTAGGAGTCAATTATGGTGTGTGTAGAATTAAATTAATTGAGTAATTTAAAAGTCCATCAGCAGTTCCAGATAGAGACGTCAACATCCACATAGGAGAGGTGAAAGTCCTCAACTGACAGTGTATTACAAGTCCCGCGAATTACGCGCCCCCTATCGGCGGGGGCGGACGGCGAATGCGAGAAAGTCTTTTATATGTAGACTTGTCGGGAGCAGAGGTCAAACGTATCCTCGGACACAGCCATCGAGCCACACGAGTTATCCGCACTTTCCCCCATATTTACCCGTATTGAATGTAAATGCCGTCATAAAAACGGTCGGCGGTAAGTCAAGGCGCCAAATATGGGGGTGCTGATGAAGTCGTTGAATGGGGAAATCTGCATGCCGTGTGTACGTGTACGAGCGGTCTGATTGGCGGGACACGTACGATAGTACAGGGTTTCTTTGCAGTGATTGCATAGTCGTGAATACTTGCTATGGTATTTGTGAGTATACGTTTTTTAGAATGAGTATCCGTTAAAAGTGTTAGCGTTTCCACCATTTTGGCTTTCAGTCTTGTTTGGTGATGGTTGACGTGTCTAATTAATGTAACCGAAATACTAGGTTGTAGCAAAAAACCTCCAGCTAGAACTTAAAAGGTTTTAAAGGGAATTTATGTTCTCAAAGCGAAAGCTTTGATCATTGAGAGTAGCTAATCTCTGTTTCACACTTGTCCCGCCAGGTGACACCAGTGTCGAACGTTGTGTAAAGCTTGATGGATAATGGAAGTCGCCAATCTCTGTTTCACACTTGTCCCGCCAGGTGACACCAGTGTCGAACGTTGTGTAAAGCTTGATGGATAATGGAAGTCGCCAATCTCTGTTTCACACTTGTCCCGCCAGGTGACACCAGTGTCGAACGTTGTGTAAAGCTTGATGGATAATGGAAGTCGCCAATCTCTGTTTCACACTTGTCCCGCCAGGTGACACCAGTGTCGAACGTTGTGTAAAGCTTGATGGATAATGGAAGTCGCCAATCTCTGTTTCACACTTGTCCCGCCAGGTGACACCAGTGTCGAACGTTGTGTAAAGCTTGATGGATAATGGAAGTCGCCAATCTCTGTTTCACACTTGTCCCGCCAGGTGACACCAGTGTCGAACGTTGTGTAAAGCTTGATGGATAATGGAAGTCGCCAATCTCTGTTTCACACTTGTCCCGCCAGGTGACACCAGTGTCGAACGTTGTGTAAAGCTTGATGGATAATGGAAGTCGCCAATCTCTGTTTCACACTTGTCCCGCCAGGTGACACCAGTGTCGAACGTTGTGTAAAGCTTGATGGATAATGGAAGTCGCCAATCTCTGTTTCACACTTGTCCCGCCAGGTGACACCAGTGTCGAACGTTGTGTAAAGCTTGATGGATAATGGAAGTCGCCAATCTCTGTTTCACACTTGTCCCGCCAGGTGACACCAGTGTCGAACGTTGTGTAAAGCTTGATGGATAATGGAAGTCGCCAATCTCTGTTTCACACTTGTCCCGCCAGGTGACACCAGTGTCGAACGTTGTGTAAAGCTTGATGGATAATGGAAGTCGCCAATCTCTGTTTCACACTTGTCACGCCAGGTGACACCAGTGTCGAACGTTGTGTAAAGCTTGATGGACAATGCCTGGACCCAGGCCAGCCTATTACTATGCAACAGTTATGTAATGCACTTAGGAATGCGGTTGGAATCACACCCACCGCTCCGTATCGCTGGAATCCCACCTCCAATCCAGATCCAGCGGTTTTGGAGTGAAATGTTCCGAAAAATATTGGGCTGGAAACTATTTTAGGATCGCTTTTATACTCCCGGGTATTTATGTAAAGACGTTTCAATATTAACTAAATCGTTATGTTAGCAATGTTACTCCTTAAAGTGTATAAACCCTTAAATGCACGCGAGTCAGTTTATTGTATGCAAATTACGTAAAAGTTTTTAAAACAAAAATAAATCACTTCTTTTGTGGTTCTACTAATCTTTTAATATATTTTCACTACTTTTGTTTAGCCTTTAAGTTACATTACGTACGTGCATGAAACAAATACTCGTTGAATACTATTATGGTTACGCGAGAAGACGAAAGGATTTTACGTAGTGTAATGGTAAACATTTTGTTGGATTTAATACATTTACTGTGTTGAACACAAAATGTTATGAACTTCATGGTAAACCCATTTAATTTGAAAGATATTTTTAGTATTTTAAGACGAAACTTTATTATCTACACGTGGTGCATAGCCTGGAATTGGCAACAACTTCTGACTTATCGCAAACTCAATATTTTACCAACCGAAGACTGTGAGCAGTCTGATATATTTCAGCTGGTAATTTGCGTTGGTAATTTATCATTCGTAATTTCCTGCCGTGGCCGGCCATATGGCGGTGACTTCATCTCTGGAGAATTTACAAAACAAACATCTCATTAATATTCTACGATGGCTGTATACTGGCGGAGATCAAGCAACATTTAGACTCAGGTGGAACGTGCAGTCGGATAGATGGTTTACTCTCTTGCTAATGAATAATGACGTGTTTTTCAATAATAACTCATTCGCCAATGGTAGACACCATCGTAATTATTATATTGTGAGAGATAAGTAATGGGGTTTATGGTAAGTACAGCTCGGAGGTAAGGTTAAGAGCGATGGTCGGTCGATGCGATATTTATGAACGTAGTATTCATCCATTTCAAAGGAAAAATTGATGTTAGGAACCCAAATACTATCGGTAGTAGGGTTCATTAACAGGTCCTTCTAATGAAAATTTCAGCCTTAGACAGTAACAAGACTAAAAGATTGCGCTAAAATAATTTTTCACTCACTTCTCATTCGTAAGTGGCTAAAATTTCTACCTGAGTCTGTCGCCATTAAACAAGTAGGTAATAATAAATATGAGTAAAGGTATAAATAGGCGTTAAAATCAATACCTCCTCTTCTACCTGGTGATTAGGTCTGCTTAGGTGGATAAGTTTCTGCAAAACTCTATGTCCCAGCAAAATCCAAATGTCAAACTCTTTGAAATATAGTTAGTATTTGATTGGTTTCTCAATGTCGATGATAAAATACATTTCGCCTGGATTAAAATCAATACATTAAAACTTTGTTGTCATTTGCAAATACCGGATTTTAGAATTTGCATACAAAATTGGATAGATCCGACAGCAACAAAATATTCAAATGTGATTTGCATTATCTACGGCCGTTTCTTGATCTGTAGGTATGCTTCAAGGTGGTTTCTTGGGTCCAATACTTTTATTTTTTATGGTAGTTCCGTAAAATAACCTTTACAGCGTGTATATTATGTAATTCTTTACTTTTACGCAGACTCTTCTCGGTTTATAGTTTATTTCAAGTCTAAAAGTTGCAAAAATATCTTTTTAAACGTTTTGGCGTCGATTTGATATCGCAATACCCGGTTAAGGTATTTCCACATCACCGTAACGTCGGTGTGTTGATACTTGATATCGATATATCGAATGTCTACGTATCGTATCGCTACATCGGTGTGGCTAGGAGCCAACACGTGGTCGTTAACATTTCCACAAAACAGCTGATGGTGGTGTTTGCCAACTCCGCCGCGCCCGGCGCCACTGCGCCTGTCGTGAATCACTCCGAGGACTTGCCGACTGATACGCCGGTCTGGTCGGGTTATTAGACGTGGTCATTTCTCTTCATCTTGCTACATCTTGCTTTAAAGTAGTTTCTCTATGAGTGTATCTTGTTAAGCAGAAGGCAGGCTGCTTTTTACGCTGCAGCCGAAAAATGCAAGCTCTACATCGACAATAGGGTACTGTGTGCGAAATGTACTTTTTTACTTTCTCCCCTTGTACATAGTATATGGAGAAAGTATTGTTTTCGTCAAAGTTTCCGAATTTGAGTTGAGAGTGGATATATATTTCGACGTGATGTCTTCAAGGCAGTGTGTCTTCTGTCTTGATTTCTTCCGTGTGTGTATGTGTATGTCTGGATGTTCAGAGCCACAGCCTACCCCGTTGGTCCGATTTAGATGAAATTTGGCATGTATGTATATATTCACTGTATCTTCAGGATTTTTTATTTATTTATCTTCAGGATCCTAATTAATTTATATTTCAGTTGAAGTTTCTCCTCTGTACCGCTTTATGGATGCATAACGAAACTATTTTAATTATCACTGTTCCAAATATATGATTCTAAATGGAAACCTTATTTTTTGGTTAACTACATATGTGGGATATAGAGGCTCTAAAGCCACTATACTAATTATTTTTCTTGATTTTGAGTGGTTTGTGTTAATATTAATAGACCTACAACATCAAAAAACTGAACTAAGATCTGCGTGTCTTATAAATGTTTTGGAACTCAAAAATTTCTTTTACGTGCATAATAGTAAATGTGATTTGAACCTTATGAACATGGTTTTAAGATATTAATAGTCCAAATTAATGTCTGCTTGTTGAACTACAAAATTTACCTGAACGTATTTGGAAAATAGTTAAATAGGTATTAATAAGTAATTTTTATTATTTGGGCAATAATTTAGTTTCCTATCTAACAACCGGTTGATTTTGGGTAGTAAAAAAACCCAAGGTTTTGGACAGTTACCTGTGAAAATATTTTATAAATCATTTTAAGACATCAAGAATATGAAGATATAGGTATGATCTGTATGTTGTGTCCGTTACTTAGAATTCCATTTACTAGTAAATGTGTTTTGCGCAATAAGCTTTCATTCGTCAGCAGCTGATAAATCTGATCCTAGAATAATTCGTGCAATATCAGCAGACTCATTTAGATAACAAAGATTCTCTGAGTCATCCCTGTAGAGTTCAGTTGATGTTGGGATCTTCAAGGAATTTGCCTTAGTTCGATTTTTAAAGTTTATAATGGAGTTTTGTTGAAGGTTTTGCTAATTTGTTTAGTAGGAACCTCCTACTGTACTTAAGTTTTTCATAATAGTGTAATATTTATAAAATTTTAACTTCGATTTTTGTCCAGGTATGTAAAAATTATGGGTGCTTATGATTGACTATGGAAAATTATGGTAGACTTTAGTAAATTATGGTAGACTACAGTAGATTATGGTATGCTACAGTAAATTATGGTAGACTATAGTAAATTATGGTATACTACAGTAGATTCCAATAACATATTTCGCCCATTTGCTTATTTTACTTAAAAGGTAGCGCTCGTACTTTGCAGTTATTGTAATAGAGTAGTAAACTTCATGTAAATTTCATTATCTACAAATATATACATAAATATATATACATGCATCAGTTCAGAGAATATGAATGTGATATATAATTTTTGGAATTATTTTCTAAGATGTCATTTTTCATTTCAATAATTACTTTTAGATTTAAATCCTTGCTTTCGTTGTCTTTGGCAGATTGATAAAAATATCTTAAATAGCTTAAATTTTATCACCCTTTTCATGCTGTGATACAGCTTTTATTGTCAAATTGACGATAAAGCTTAAGAAATTGATTTTGAATGCGTAAAGAATTTGCAATATAAAAATGTATTTATACAGGGTGTTCATTAAAGTCGGGGACAAACTTCGAGGGGTGGTAGTACTCATCAAAATAAACAAAAAACTTTCCATAACCATATGTCGGAAAAGCCTTTGCTTAGCCGCTAGCCGCCATTTTGTTTTTATACAAAAAACGTTTTATATCAAGAACCATTTAAGATACAGAAACCAAACTTTGCTCACATACTTATTGGCCAAAGAGAGAATTATTCTCAAAGTATCATTTAGTTTGCTTTTATATTTTAACTTGTGTAGAATTTATAAAGTTAATGGTTTTTTGTTATTTTAATTTAAAGATTTTTAACCGCCACCATTTTGAAAATATAAAAGCAAACTAAATGATACTTTGAGAATATTTTTCTCTTTGGCCAATAAATATGTGTGAAAAGTTTGGTTTCTGTATCTTAAATGGTTCTTGATGTATAACGTTTTTTGTAAAAATACAAAATGGCGGCTAGCGGCTAAACGAAGGATTTTTCGACATATGTATATAGGAAATTTTTGTTTATTTTGATGAGTACTATCAGCCCTCGAAGTTTATCGCCAACTTTAATGAACACCCTGTATATACTTACATAAATGTATCAAATTAAATACAGTTAATGGTTGAAATATGGTAAAGAACGAAGATCGAAGATTTGTTTCCAGCAAAATAAAACAAATGACTCACAAAGCAAGCGATTATATTCAAAACCATCCATTAATCCTCAGAGCTGTACCGATCCAATTTAGACCGTATCAAAATCCAATTCAGCCGACAATAAGCCCATGTATTAATGTCAAGGGGAGGCGATACCGGTAAACCGAATACTCGTGTCTAATTGGTCGGCGCAAAGACGACAGGGATTGGTTGTTATTCATTGTTATCTGATCGCAGCGACTTCACAGGTGCCGGGTCAGTGCTGACCTCTGGTGTCAGAGTCGGCAAACAATCTCTTACCACTGTAATGGATGTTGAGGTGTTAGTCGGTCAATGTTGGTAGTACTGTTTCAATCGTTTCAAGTGTTTCTTCGAATAGGTATTTCATTTTTTTCTTTTTTTAAATTTTGAATTTAGCTAAAAAGATACTCTACGTCAATAGATTTACCGAGATATACAAAAAGGTAAACGCAGTACATTGTCTAATGTTTATCTTATGGAGAATAGCTAAAAATCAAAAACTCATCCATCTAGTTAAGTGTTATCAGTACAGCCATAAAACCTTCAAATTAAATGTTTCTCATAACAGCAAACCTACGTGTTTAATGCTCATGTAATTCTTACGGAGAATAGATCAATTGGCAAAACTCGCTTAGTCATTAACATAATTTGATAAAATGTTGTACATATTTTTACGTAGTGAACAGCCATAATATAAGCACATTACCATGTAAAACAGCTAGTATACTAGTTGAAAGTAACGGATGTCTTTTGAATCGTTACAGAAAACAAATTGAGAAAATACCAAATTCCTTCCATGTATAAAACGAGAAGATAAACAAAAATGTTTTAATTTTAAACTATCTACAGATATTTGGGATATTCCTGCATGCTTCAGGACTTTGGAGTACAACAGCTGTACTTCATAGTTTTCTATAGTATTTAGTCGTGAATTTGGAAAGATTCCTGTATGCGTCAGGCCCTTAGAGCACAACAGTTATATTTTATAATTCTCTATAGTATTTAGTCGTGTCTTTTGACATATTCCTGCATGCCTCAGGACCTTAGAGTACAAAAGCTGTACTCCATAGATCCCTGTAGTATTTAATCGTGTCTTTTGACATATTCCTGCATGCCTCAGGAACTTAAAGTACGAAAGCTGTACTTCATAGTTCCCTGTAGTATTTAATCGTGTCTTTTGACATATTCCTGCATGCCTTAGGACCTTAGATTACAAAAGCTGTACTTCATAGTTCCCTGTAGTATTTAATTGTGTATTTTGACATATTTATGCATGCCTCATTACCTTAGATTACAAAAGCTGTACTTCATACCCCACACCCCATACAGCCTCCCTATCTGGTAACCCTTCGGTCACAAGGGCGTGACACGACACAGAGCTCCCTTATCACTTAATCAGGAGGTGAGTTATGACGGTGGGAGGGAGTTCCGGTGGTTCTGTACTTTCATATCGTCTTCAACTCCATATCTCCTTTCTTCCAGCTCATTTAATAACCTTTGAAGTTGATTTGTGGTCGAAAATGAAACTGATGTTTCTTTCGTAGTCTTTTTGTAATTAATTTGAGTCTATGGATTTTTATCTTGTCTAATGGAGGGTGAATATTAAGTCCCTTTACAGACGATCAGTTAGAACTGACAGTTCAACTGAAAGTTTAAACTGAAGGCTCCAATCGCCTCCAGTTTTGTCTTGACAGTCAATTTAACCAATTGATCTAATAAAATTTCTTCTGTCCATGAGTACAGATTTTTTGGCCTGAGCGTAATCTGACTGTAGCATATAGACGATTAGATTTAACTATAAGTTCAAAATGATCGTCTGTAGGAGGCTGTACATTTTGAAACAAAAAGTTTATGTTATTTAGTTCGTTATTGCGGATATTTTACATCAAGGTTAGTAAAACAGAGTTTTACGACGGTTCGGGATCTGGAATCCGATCCCGACTTGATTATTCAACTTTTTTATTTCGTTCATTTGACTGTTCACTCTTTTTGCTTTCTCCCCTTATACATAGTATATGGAGAAAGTATTGTTGAGGTCAACATTTTCGAATTTGAGTTGAGAGTGGATATATCCGTTTTGGGGTCCCCTGAATCCAAAAAAGTGGGTTTCGACGTGATGTCTGTCTGTCTGTCTGTGTGTGTCTGGATGTGTACAGAACCACAGCCTACCCCATTGGTCCGATTTAGATGACATTTGGAATGCATGTATATTCACCGTATCTTTAGGCGTTTTTCATTTTTTAAAGTTTTTTTATTTTTAAGGTTAGTTTACCCCTAAAAACCCTTAAAAACAAAAATCCAGATTTTTCAAAAACGGCTTTAAAGATTTTGATTAAAATTTGACAGTTTATAGTGCACATAGTACTAAATAATATGACACCACCCGAATGTCTGTAAAAATTACGGTTCAAAAGTTATGGACTTTTAGATGTCAAAAAAATCAAATTTTTAAATTTTCAGTGAAAACAATAACAATAAAATAAAGCATAACTTGACTGGCACCATTGAAACCAGCTTAAAAAACTAAACAAATCAGTAATTTGTATTATTTGTCTACGACTAACAGTTCCAGAGAAAAGTTTGATTTACTGTCCATGATAAACACAGTACGTTGTCTGAAATCGCCCAATGTTATTCTTATGGAGAATATTAAAAAATAAATTTCGTACTCATTTTCAAACCGTTTTCTCAAAAAAGTTTGGTATTACGGGGGAAGGGTGGTTCCCCCATACAGTTCGAACCTTTGTCTCTGTTGTTTTTATTTTCAGAATTAGGATGATTATTTTTGGAAAAAAATCATTAAATGATATTTAGATAAACTTAAAGTACATGATAGCTTTATTACGGATTGTCTTTTTTAAGTTTACTTAAGGGAGAAAGTATGTGTCAGTTCACTTATACCGTTTATTTTTAAATAAACCACTATCCCAATAATGAATAGTAAATCTTGTTCATGAATAGTCTATTAAAGTAGCTACATAATATACCTCCAGATATAATATTACCTTGGGAAGCAGTTAGAAGTTATTTTGGTATCTTACAATTTGAAGTAAATATACTGTGGAATCTATTTTGCATTTTTGTTGTCGTTGAAAATAGTTTGCCTAAATCTTGTGAAAGAATCTGTGATCTTAAAGTTTACTATGGTAATTTATTTTTTGGAAATGTATAATAAACAGTTGCCACGTTTAATAGTTAAACTCTAAAACACAATAAAAAACTACCTGTGTGATTATCATAAATTTTCGTAGAATAAATTTCACAGAATAACAGCGGGGAACGATGGAATATTACTGTAAACCTCTAACATAAACAATTCATCGCGGAGTAAACACAAATATTTCCTCAGTAGCGGGATACCCCTCGTTTAAATTCCACCTTATCTTCCACAGTCCCATAGCGTCATAGCGGTGGCGCGGACGATAAACATGTGACTATCCGGTAATGATATTCAGACCCTGAACGTGTTCCGCGTAGCGATGTTCGATACGCGATGCGATATATCTATCGTATTATTACAATCGCATCACCGTATATACTCCCCATTTTTATAACAGCCAATTAGGAAAATATAAATCTTGAATTTAGAAATTATCTTACAACCAGGTATTTAAATTAAACACTGTAAATTCTTTATATTGAAAAATTAATATTCCTTTTGTAATTGCAACTGGTCTTACTGTAAAATGACAGAACAGTCTTACTTGATTTATACTGGATTTGACTTGATCTCAGCTGATCAATGCTTATTGGATGAATCTTGTTGTTTGGAACAAGATTCATAAATAATCTTGAGAAGGCTGTTTTATGTCTGAAAACAACACAATTCAAATAATACTAAAACATTTCAGATAATATTACTAATCATTTTGGATTTAAGATCCCAAAAATTATTTAAAAGAAGTTATACAAATAAAACATGTAGCAACATAATTAATCTCTTTTGTAATGTTAATTTCAATAATAATATAATATCCTGTATACGTATCGGTTAGTTTGTGAAATGGCGACTTACCCAGGTATGAATGAGAAATGAGTGTAAGATGAATATAGTGCAATCTTGTAGTTTTATTACTGACTAAGTTGACATGTTCATTATACAGAACTGTTAGTTAATAGCCCAACAGTCAATGGAACATCTAAGGGAGCTACAGTTCAAAGTGGAGTCCGAACCACTGCCTCTGAATTACGAGCTGGTCTTATTATGAGGATGATATTTGTGGAGTATCCAATAGTGTGGACGTTAATCCACGCCAAAGAATATCCCATCCACCGACTATTACACAAACTATCCATAATTCGTAACATCCAAGTAGTTGGATTACATGACGCGCCACCGTCCCAGTCTACGTATTATCAAAGTCCCATAAGAACGATGTTGCGTCTGCTACAGCTTTACATGACGCCCTATTGTTGTGAAAGTATTATTGAGGAGTCAAATGAAAGCGAAAGTGGTTATCCATGAATTTACATGATCCATATCTTATTTTATGACACAAAAACATTACTACCAGTTAACTACTGTACAGTATATAATCGTGTAGTAAATATACTTTTCCAGGAAAATTCTAATACTGTAATTCCATAAATTATCAATTAACTTTTAATTTGACACTTCAACCATTTTTTACGACTATTATGTACTCAGTAATGACGTCATAAAGCTAACATTACATGGGAATATGAAGAAATATTTTGTTAGAGTAAACCGCACGAAAGTAGTTCGATGAGAGTCAGTGCGGTGTTGCCAAATCGCACTATTTTATTATAGCATATGGTTACGTCAGCTAGGCTTAAGAGTCTGCATCAGTGGTATCCATCTTGGATTTTAGTCCCGTAAGAGCAATGTTAAATTCTGGCGCCTATATCTCCTAGACCTATTGTCATAAATTAACGGAAAAGGTGTCAAATTAAAGGTATTACAGTCCTCTAGGGCACCACCTTACAGAACTTCTTATTATCGCTCTCAATAAAAAAATAATAATGATTTATTTTGTAAAATATTCCTGGATTTTTGTTTTTATATCAAGTTAAATTTTTGAACATATTAAAATGTCATGCCCTTGAGTCACATCTTATCAATGTACTTCCAAAATTTTACATTGATACTTTGATAATTAACGCCACTACAGACGCCAAAGTGAAGGTATGTTCCGCCAGAATTTAACATTGCTCTTACGGGACTAAAATTCAAGATGGCTACCACTGATGCAGACTCTTAATGAGAAATGGCAACACTGCTGGGCAAGAGGGGGTGTGGGGGGGACGTGCGGTTTACTCTAGCAGAGTCTTAATTGGTAATCATAGAAAAAGGAGAAAATACTTAACCTAAAATTTGTTATCGATTGATAGTTATCGTTTTCAAAAAACCGTTCACTTCTCACTTCCCAGTTCCCAACTAGTCGCAGTGACATGACCGCCCCTTATCACTAGAGGTCTCGCCGCGACCTTTATGATAACCTGTGGCTGCCCAGCGTTCACAGTCGTTATCTTTGTTACGGTTAATCCATCGATTCAACGCCTCCATGTTAGTGTTTGCGAGCGAGAGAAGTCACCGGAGGTTATCAGCGCATCCGGTGATAACAATTTCGATTATGTGTGAATTTTCGCGCTAAAGTTCATCCGGTAATCGACAATTGAAAAATCGATTGTTTCAATATTTCAGGATCGTCGATAGCTTTCTAATCTTCGATTTTGAAACTGCGTCTCTGTCACGGGCGGCGGACTCGTCATGACCTCTCTATCTGGTCCATTCATCCGAACGAATTACTTAATGGACAGTAATTGAGGAAACATAAATTTGTCGAGAATCTGTGCTATTGATTACAGCTGAAATTGATTAACTAGAAACAGGGGTTTTGATGTTTATTTCGGTCTCGTTTGTCCGTTTAATGTTTATATTCGATAGTTTGTTGCGTCTATTGACTTGCTGACTCAGTTTTTATACGCTCCCTTCAAAAAACAAACCTAGTTAATTTTAGGAATTGTTACCTTTGTTATAATGTTATTAAATTTCTGAAATTGTGACCTACCCAGGTAGGTATTGTAAGCGAAAGTTTGAATGAGAAATGAGTGTAGGATGATTGTGGCGCGATCTTGAGTCTTGATATTGATTAAGATTGATATTGTAATCCAGCTACTTGGAGGTCACGAATTGTGGATAGTTGTGAGAGATGGTCGGTGGGTGTAGCTTGTGTGGATTAACGTCCGCACTATTGAATACTACGTTAATCCGCAAAGCCTATCCTCATAATAAGACCAATTCGTAATTCAGAGGCCGTGGTTCGGATTCCACGTTAAACTGTAGGTCCATTAGTTGCCATCGGCTGTTAGGCTATTAATTAACAGCCCTGTCTAAGGAACATGTCAGCCTTAGTCAGTAACAAGACTACAAGATCGCGCCACAATCATCCTACACTCAATCCTCATTCATACTTGGCTTAAAATACCTACATTGTAGTATGATTGCCATTTCAATGATCTAATCTAATCATGGCTCTTAGATTGTTAATTAAAATCCGCACAGCTGATATCATATAAGCGTGGGATCTTAACGACCATTATTTTTAGGATATGGCAATAATTATTATTTCAACTACAAACAATGTTACCATCACTATGTAGTCAGTCGTTTAGCTATAAATATCTCTAGACGCTCAGTCATACCAACAGATGAAGTGTAGATAGCAGTGCTGCCATCTGTTCCATTGATCAGCTGTTCGTTGCGAATGTGACGCGGACGTGGTAGAGGCGATGAGGCTTGCAGACGACACAAAGCCGCTGTTGTCAAGCCCTGGAGGTTGGTATGCGTGACATATGGACATGAGTGCGCTCTGTGACACTTTGCTATTTCCGGACTGGATGTTTTTTCCGGGAAATTTTTATTTTAAAAAAATTACGTTAAATTTCAGTGAGGAAATAGCCGATCTGTAAAACGGCCGGACAGATTTCCTTCGAATTAAAAAAATAACTGATACGTGTAGGGTATTAAAGTAAGTATGAGATAGTGCTTACTTCTTATTTCCTTTCACATTCCCACGTCTTTGGTGTAAAACACAATTGGAAATAAAATTGAGTTAAAGCAGTTTCAAATAAGAATAAAAGAATATCAAAACAGCTGTTAATGTAAATGTAATAAACAATGCAATATATTAGTGAACGTTTGTCAAAAGTGTGTATTGAGTTATCAATACAGTAAAAATAAAACAATATAGTTGTATTTACAGTGTGTAAATAACAACACGATTGTGTACATTTCAATTTTCCCTTGTAACTTCCGAATAAATGGTACTTTTGCAGTTACGTGAATTGCGTTAATTGTGTTAGTAAATGTATTTAAAATACTGTATGAATTATCGTATACTCATGTATTTAATACTTTAACTCGCAAGTAGGAGTGATGTTAGATGACATCTAACAAAAACAGTCTCACTAAAGGAATTATTTTTTATTTATTGGTCAATCACCCGTTCTCAAGTTCCAAGAAGACTAAATTGTATAATATGTTTTAAATTATTTAAATACTAAAAGGGTCTAAAGTAATAAATACATGTAATTTTACACCCTGTAATGTTAGTATATTGTATAAAATATTCAAGTAAGTACAAATAATGGAGGTTTTAACAAAAATATGCGAACCTGCTGGTGTGACAAAATGAACAATAATTTTCCGTATGATTTTCGTGTGGGTCTAATATTAGGTCCAGGAACCCAAATCCCACTACAACACATGTATTAATGGACATTGAGTAACGGATGGGGCGTATCAGAGAGTGTTATCACTGTTATCAGTGCCGGGAACAGCTGACTGTCAAGTCAATATGGCGGCCGTCACTGATAACTCGACCTCCAATCTCAGCTGTTTACTTCTGCCGTTGGTGTTTTTCAGCTCTTTTTGTATTTGTTCATAGTTAAATGCTTTGTTTATTTAAAACTCAATCATTGTAAAGATCGTTTGAGTCGGGCTACTCTTCACACTCAAAGGACAAAGTTTAGTTGAGAGTTGTTTTGAAATAATATAAATAATATAATAAATAATTAAAATTAATTCAGTTATCAGTCAAGTCATAAATTAAACAATCATACTAGAATAAAGTGTACTTAGTGTAAATTAGCGAAATCTTAGTGAACCGAAGAGTAGTTGAAATTAAGGCGCTAAGAAGGCAAAATGTGTGCTGCGTCAGTTTTGCATACCGCCCCCTTGCAGGCGCCGTGATTTCGCAATGTGTCGATACTTCGTTTTTTTTACTTTGAACTTAATTAATTTATTGTAATTTGTTTTATTATTTATTTGAAATATGTGTTTTCTTTGAATTCGACTTGAGCTAAACAATTTCAATAACACATTAACATAACACTATATTGAGCTGATTGACAAACTCTTCCAATTGTACTAGTTATAACATATTTTCTAGCCCTCTACTATTTTCAGATTATTTTTTGCTGTTAAAAAAACTTCTTCTTCAACCTAATGTACACTTTTTCTACACCTATTGTACACCATATCAGTGAGTTTAGGTTGAGAGCAAATACGATGAGCATAAAATAAAACAGGTCAGTGATCTTCAGCCATCACTTATAGTCCATAAGACCTTGTTGACAGAAAAACTCAATATCTGTTAAGAAAGCTGGTTTACAGATCGTAGTTTTGTGAATAACCTGTTGATAACCACTTAAAACCGCTGTTAATAAGCATCAAAAGTTCAAAAGCACCAACATAAACTTTCCGATAATCGACACTTTGCGCTGTGAGATTATGTGGATGTTAATTGTAAGTGTTTGAAAAACTTAAATCACGCCTCCAAAAATTGAGTACGAAGTGCATATTTTCTGATTTAGAATAAAATAAAGTGTATATTTAGAAAAACATTTAATGTCATTTTTTTATTTACAAGTAGCAAATACCTTCAACTATTTTACCATCACTCTTACATTTTTTAATTACTTGGCATACTCTCTGTTCTAAGTGCTGCTTCGTTTCTACCAACTTCCCTCCATTTATTCTATCACATTCATACAACTTAGAGCCAAGTATCTGCACTTACCTTGATAATGCACCAATAAGATCCACAGGTTTTTTTCATGTCTGTGTTTGTTTTATTTGTGATTATTGGACACCCTGTATGTGTTGCAGGAGCGGAGGCAGCCGCGTGAGCAGGAGTGAGATGGACACGATGATGAGGGGAGACGAGCGGGCGGCTGGGGTCATCTCCGGGGCGGATCCCTACCGCGAGCTGGAGCTCTACCTCGAGAAAGTCAGCGTGAGTATAGTAGTCAGTGTAGACTAGAAGGAAACCTTTAAACTGCCGTCAAAGCCCGATCAACACTAACGGACTCTTGAACGGGCGTTAAAAGTGTGCAGCTCCTGCTCCTCTTTAAATCACTTCCCATGTGAACAATCGTTATATCATTGTTTTGTACTAGAAGAACTTGCACTTGGTTTTTTTTCTAAGAACGGCGTTAGGGACAACTGAAATCCGCTAGGTCGGCGCTAGTGTCGCTTATTCGTTTCGCATTTGTGATTGTTTCATTCAAGCTTGCTAAGTAAGCTGTGTAAGAAAAAATTATAGTTTCTGTACATTTGTATATATTTTTAGACCTCCAAAATGACGTATTTTACAACAATATCGGATCAAAACTGTGGTTTTAAAAATTATTTTATTTGTTATACGGATTTTTTTTCTTATTTCAGGTCTTTTATTCATCCACGCTGCCAACATTTCAGCTCAAACGTATAAATAGTTTTTCCACATTCCTAACAAATAAACTTTAAAATTGTGTATTTTTTTAAATAATTATTGTTGCTCGTGCCACGTGAGTGATATATCTGAATAGAAACCCAATTTATTTATTTAGCCAGTGGTTACAATAAAACTGATATCACATACATGGTTGACAGCAGCCATATTTATGATGTACTAGTTTATAAATCGCACTCTACAATTAAAAAAATAATTAGATTTAAAACTAATTTTATGTGTCTTTATTTTAAAATTTGTGTTTAAAGCGAACCTTGATTCAGAGTTTTCTTCTCTCTTTAAATTAAGTCTTTTATTTAACCTGATCTGTTGGATTAGAGATTAAAAGCTTTTAGCAACAATGGACATAAAGTCGCTAAGTCTACACAGGTGTACCAACATGTTAAACTAACGCGAATTATTGCATAAAATATTTAGCTAACTACTGTACAAACCTAAAATTTTACAAACGATGAAAGAGTTTCTTCCATCTTGTTATTGCGATTGTAAACAATCAGCTGTTTTTAAATACTAGTATTCGTATCGCTTTCGATACTCTCGATAAATTTACATGAAATACACGTATTTTTACCTTTTCTACATTGTAACGACGAACAGTTTCTCTCCCTAGGGTGGGAAAGAATTACTTTTAACCAGCATATGTTTAAAATGGTTTTTTTCGCTGCAGTGTGATGAAAAAGTATTTTCAAACACGTTGTCACAACATCTTGATCGCTCAGCTGGTAGTCGTATAACGTGTGATGTGTTTATAGTGCTTGTCATACGCTGCCGCCACTCACGTCGTATCTTCACATGTTTACCGCCCTTCTCATGTGGAACATGTTTACCGGTACATGCGATCAGCTGTTTCTCTTTGTTTTTAAACTTCTCTAAAACATGTGTTTCTAGGTTTGTTAAACAGTTTGTCAAATTTTTTCTACGTCTATTATTGAGACATTTATGCCACCTTTCTCCCCTCAATCTTCAACTTCAACGACACGTTACCTAAGGAGTAACGCACTAGACCAGTCAGAGGTTCCTGGATCGAAAGCAGTGACCGGCGACTCCTGTCAGATCATGAGCGGTCACCTCTGGCTAGCCTATGTGACACACGCTACTACTTTACCTGTTGACTTTTAACTCACTACACAATCCTAGGCCTATGGAGATTGTCAAATTGTGCTTTAAAAACCTTCAACTTCAATCTCAACTACAAACTAACTTTTAATCTTTTTTAATATTTCTTCCCTTACGTTTGCTCGTTTTAAGAATCTGCATCAGTGGTAGCCATCTTGGATTTAGTCCCGTAAGAGCAATGTTAAATTCTGGCGCCTATATCTCCTTGACCTATTGTCATAAATTAACGGAAGAGGTGTCAAATTAAAGGTATTACAGTCCTCCAGGGCACCACATTACAGAACTTCTTATTTTCGCTCTCAATAAAAAAAATAATAATGATTTTTTGTAAAAATTCCTGTATTTTGTTTTTTATATTAAGTTAAATTTTTGAACTTATTAAAAGGTCATGCCCTTGAGCCACATCTCATCAATGTACTTCCAAAGTTTTACATTGATACTTTGATAATTAACGCCACTACAGACGCCAAAGTGAAGGTATGTCCGCCAGAATTTAACATTGCTCTTACGGGACTAAAATTCAAGATGGCTACCACTGATGCAGACTCTTAAGTTGTAACAAAATATTTTTCTTATTTTACGGTGGACGTTGAAGATCGAAAAGTCTATACTAGATACAGGGCGTTCCATAAATAATATGCCAAAGTATGTATCCTAAGTTTAAGTTTAAAATTAAATTTTTTAACAGCAAGAAGTGTCACAAGGGCATCATATATTAAAACAATTAAATAAAAATAACATTCCTATGCGTTTTATAATAAGGTAGTTTTAAGGTAAACCTTGAAAACAATTTTAATGGATGTTGATAAACAAGTGACTCACGTAGCTATAAATTTTCACGCTCGTGTGAAAGAGTTTAATTTCTTTTATCAAATACATAAACAATTATCTTTATCTGAAACGTTCAGAGTTAAACACCATAAATAGTTTGTTAAGTTTTAAATATGAAGACTTAGTTTACAGCATTTGATCAATACTCAATACATAAAAAGTTGTATAAAATGTCCTAAAAACATTATACTTATAAAAATATTTCGTATTTACTTCCCTGTGGGAAATCGCTTGGACGAATGGATATATATAAAGGGAAGCTGTTATGGATGTATATGTATGGATGTATATCCATATGACGTCACTTCCGTTACAAGTTGCGTCTCACAAACTGCTATCACTCTCTCCAGAGCTTAAACAAATCCATCAAAAATACAAAGAAATTTTGGGTTTTTTGTTTAGGTACCATTATTTGCTTCTAATTCCACACAACCGTGTCGTGTGTATTTAACAAAAACGTTTAACAAGACAGACCACTATACACAGTTCTTTATATGGATAAAAAATTATAGAAGAGTATAAATTTCTAACTGGATTTTTGTTTAAAGTATTTTAGGATTATTTAAAATCTTTTAAGATTGTAAATATAGACAGTTACGATACTGATCACGATTCTGTGTTGGTCTCACTTCAAACAAGACGTACTTCCTCGTCCACATCGTATCTCTACAAACATCTCACAAACACCTTCTCGCTGCTATCTCCATGAAAACATCCATTCTCGCCTCGATGCAGTTGTCGAAACCGTGTTTACGCTATTAATACATTCCCGAAGAAGGTTATTTCAATCTCCGGAAGCTCTCTGTCAGAGCGTGTTCCTTCCCTCAGACGCGAGACAAAAGTCTAGTAGAAAGGTCATCTAATTGACCCGCGGAAGTGGAGGTGCGACCGGAAGTGGCGTCACGTGACGGGGTGTCCTAGGGGCGGCGATGCGTACATCCTAGACCGGCTACTGTCTGGAGCGCCGGTTTGCCGGGGAAGGATTGTTGTCAGGTTCATATTTGTTGTGGTTCTATATCACGTGGCACGAATGTTAGTGGTTATTAGTTATTAGTCTGCAATACCTATACTATTTTACTTACATACCATAGATTGTACCTTATTTGAAATGGTAACCTACCATTTAGTAAAGGAAAGTATTTAGAGTACGAAATATGAATGAGAAATAGGTGTGAGATGCATGTGGCACGATCTTGTAGTCTTAGTTACTGACTAAGGCTGGTGTGTTCCTTAGAATTAAGAAGTAATGATTTATCGTACTTATTTTAATTATTTTTGACACTTTCCAGAAAGGTTTATTAAAAATGTTAGTCACATTGAATAATAAATATTTTGACATGGATATGTCTTAGCTCTGAGGGGGTTGTTGGCAAATTGAGATACCCAAATTTGAAACAGTAACGTCATATGGCTTTAACGACAGCTGTTTAGAGGAACTGAAAACATTCTATTTGACATATTCATGATCTAACTTATTTCCTTCAGGGATTTAAATACAATCATCAGAGTCTGATTTCAAAATAAGGAGATGAGTCTTAATTTTGTTATTCGCCTTTGAATGGAGGCATTTTCTAGAATTTTTACTCCCTTGGGACAAAAAGCCAAGTATGGTGGAGGCATTGTGGACGCTGAGTAAATTTAAATTGCTCTAACTACACCTGTTTATTTTCGCTCCTTATTTGGAGAATAATTAACCAGTTATTTCCACTAGGTGTGATGAAATAGTATATTACGATAATACAACGGGAAATAGGTGTTTAATTACTGTTGTTGTCTGTCCCATGATCCTTGTAGTCATTTATAAATCTTGCATGATAGCCTATAAAGTATAAAACTGGTAGCTTACACATTATATAGCTCATAAAACTACCTATATATTGTATTATAGCCTTTGTACAAGGTCTACACAACAGACATTTAGCTCTTAATATTGTTTAGTATGCAATGTTTATCTTTCGTTTCAAAATACGGTATTCTCTGCTCGGATTTTAAAATTCCAAGGAAATTAGTACACCTATGTTATAGATAGTTTTTGTACACATTTACCCAGTGCGTAAAATGCTTTCAGGACCTCTCTGAACCTGTAATTCAGCTTCTTGGAGGTCAAACGTTCGCACTATTGAATTACTACGTTAATCCGCAAAAACATCTTAGACCTGTCCGTAATACAGAGATGAAATTGTGATTCAAGTCCCACGTGAAACAGCAGCGCTCCTAGGTACCATTGGCTGTTGGGCTATTAATTAACAGTCCTGTCTAAAGAAATTACTAGTCAGTAACAAGACTGTAAGATCGTGTCACAATCATCTTTCACTCATGTATAATTCATACTTGGCATATATACTTACCTTTGTGAGTTGCCATTTCAGAAAGGTGATAAGTAATAATCAAATCGCAAACAAATAACAGTTACAAAGTAACAGATACATAATTGTAACAGTTCCTGCAGTAACAGTTACGGTAAAGTAGTCGTTTACCCCGGCGCCGGTCACGGAACCACACCCGCTGTGAGACCTGCCACTCCACGGGGCTCCCAGAAGATAGGATGTCGCGCACATGTTCCCCCGTCACCGTCTCGGTATTCGCCTCAATTAACACTGTTATTTATGGCTTTTTAACAGTTACCGCTGTTTAGTGCCGTTTGTTTTGTCGTTTCAGTGGATTGTTTTTGTCAGTGACAAGTTGGATGATCGTTTTATGAAGACGTACGAAACGAAAGTGTTAGCCTTCTTTTAGTACATATGATAAAAATGGGGACACACGGGGTCGTTATTTGTATAAAATAGTTCTCATTGGCATAAGTTGTAAGAAGGAAATAGTAAAGAAAACACAAATACAAACATCACGTAATGATTTATCAGAAATATATTGTCTGTATATTTGAATTCAATAGTTTATGTTTCGTATACATTATTTATTTCCACGAAATACTAATTGATAATTGAAAGTCGCAAGTAATCGTTACACAGTAGCTGATACGTAATTGTATCAGTTTCGCCAGAACCAAATCCACAGTTTTCTAGTTTCTGACGTGACCTACCGACTACTTTTATGGGTGGAACCAACAAAATACGGTGGCAGTCTGAGATGTAAATTTCAGTTTGCGTCGTAACCGGGAAATCGAATCCGTGTGTATTGGGTGGTAGGTAAGGATCTCAATCCCGGGAATTTTGGATCAAATAAATCCGATCCCGGCATTACCGTTTTTATAAATCTAGAATATTTTGTGTGGTGAAGACACCCATTAAAACGTTTTTTATTAAAGCTTGTTCAACAGTTTCATCTCATAAAATCGTAGCTTGTAGCTTTAGGAACTTTAAACAGTTGTATTGAAGGCTGATCATCTCTATCAGATGATTGATAACCGACCATTATCAGCAGTAAACTTTTTGACCGTATTTGAACTTTGAGAAAGGTAAATAATACCAGTTTAAAAGGACATAATAAAAAATAAGCCTATTATTGATTATATTTAAAAATTAATGACGACATTCAAAATGTTTACAGTGTTTGTAAAGACTTTTGACTTTTGCAGTAGTTTAAACATTAAAATCACGAAAAATTGTAATATAATGATTTTGACATAGATATGTCTCAGCTCTGGTGGGGGGGAGGTGTTGGTGATTTTTAAGATGGAAAATATGTAACAGGTTTCCATAGAAACTACCAGAGCTATTGTATTGATTTTTTAAAATAAAATAATAAGAACAGCTGTTTAGAGTGAAAACATTCTCTTTAGACATATCCATGATTTAACCTATTTCCCACAGGGAAGAAAATACAAACATTTTGCAATCCCATTATATGATATGTACCTAAAAGTGACCGGGATTGAGAACTCTAGTGATAGGTCAGTTCTCTTCCCACCCACCCAGCTAGTTTGTCACTGTCCATTCTAAACAGAGTAACAGTTACTATTAACCGGTTGTTCACCTTAGGTTAATACAGTCATAGAGTCAGCTCTATTGTAATAAATATGAAATTCGTCTCGACTCGACTCTAATCCATTTCGGCCACTTTGTCCTCCAGCTCCTCCCATAACTCTCCCCAATTCCCTTCTCCCCAGGTGTTCCCTGTCTGCTGACCGCGTCATTACCCCGACTTTACGACCCTCTGTCCTCCAAGGAGTACCCAGAGCGCAGGTCCGCGTATTTATGGGGTGTGACAGTCGGATAGGCGTTCTATCTTGGAGTCGGTGTCGCCTTGTCCCCAAATTTGTGACCCGGGGTAAATAGAGTTGTCACACTAAATTAAAAAGAAAATGTGACCCGCGGTGGAGTAACTATTTGTGGTAGCGGTACTTTGTAGTGTTGATGGATCCTCATTTAGTTGCGGATAAATTTGTATTCGAGAGTTACAGTACTTGAAATTTATCAGAACGATGGTGTGTTCTGTAAAACAGGTATTGTGGTCACTAATTGTGGCTGGTGGACACGATATTCTCTGTTGTATATTAATATCCGCACTATATGCCAAAAATACAATTCTCATAACTAAACTAGTTCCGTAATTCGGAGGAAAATTGCGATTCGGATCCCACGTTAAGATTTAGATTTCTTAGATCTCATTGGCTGTTGCCCTGTTAATTAACCTGTGTAAGGAACACGTCAGCCCTAGGCAGTATCAATACTACAAGATCGTGCCAAAACCATTGTCTCCATTTTAGTTAAAATTATTAAAGGATTAGGAATTAAAATTGCGTAGTAATTAAGATATATTTTGTGTCAGTCGTTAATACACTCTGACCATGACGGTTACAGTGATATATCTTTAGCTGATCATTACTATCAACTGACGAATTTGGAATCAAAACGATAAATCTCGGATTATAACACGTTTCATTGACATGGATATGTCTTAGCTCTGGGCGGTGTTGGTGATTTTTAAGATGGAAAACATGTAACAGGTAACTAGAACTATTGTATTGAATTTTAAATATAAAATAATAAGAACAGCTGTTTAGATAAACTGAAAGCATTCCCTTTAGACATATCCATGATCTAACCTATTTCCCACAGGGAAGTAAATACAAGCATTTTTTTAACTGAGAAAAGTTCTATTACATAAAGTTAAAAATATATAAGATGATTATTTTGTGAAATTTTCTCAGCAGCTGACTTCAACAAAATTGAAAAATGTCAACAACAAACGTCGTGATAAGCGTACGGCACTCAACAATTAATCTCAAACGTTGCCGCCGAGTCGTTTCATTGAGCGAGGAGTGATTGATAAAGAGTTCGTGAGTTAGAGGACTCCATTCTCCACGACGGAGCACTCCACAACTCCACCACTCCACGATGACGGATCAAGGTCGCGGTTGACAACTGGTTTCTGCACGGATTGATGCCAGTTTGAGACACAATAGACAGCATTGTTCTAAGTGGCGTCGTTTGTTTTGGTTTTGGAAGAGGCGTTGACAGTATTTGCAAGAAATACGCATTTGCGTGAAATATTAATGGTCAACTTCACCAAGTGATGGTTGGTAGTGAGTCGAAAGAAGCTATTCATTTCGTTTTCTGCTCGAAACGCTTTGATCATGTCTCCAAATTTAGAGATGCTGCTGGGATGTTGGTGGTGGACGCCGTGCTTCAACAAGAACCTCAGTACCTTTGTGAGCGACTCTCCTTCCTGAGTTTCTCTTATTTCGGTCCAAATTTGTTCAATGACCTCGTCTCTGAACTTAAAAGTTATACAGATAAAACTTTCAAGAATAAGATTATAGAACTATTGTGACCTGCATAGCTGTTTTATTTAGCTGTAGGCCAAATAGTTTTTATTTGTTATAAAAGTTTTCTAATCATCATTATTATTTTTATTGTTGTCATTTTATTGTTAAATTTGTTATTAGTACTTGTTGTAAGTACACTTTTAAGTTGTTATTTTGATATATATGATTTACAACTATTAAGATAAATTTTAGAGAAATAAATTAGAAGAGTATTTTGTTTTGTTGTTGTGGCAACACTCTCTTCCTCCTTCTCGATGATGATGGCAGCAATGGATGTATGATCTATGTCTAGCATTGTAAATAAAAATTATCTTGTGTCATCATGGTCCTCATTGAAGAATTCCTTAAGATTGTTTACTAAACAACAAGGTACGACAGTACTATTGTAGGATTATATATGACGCTTCAATAGTAAAGGGAATTTCATTTATAGGTTAACTTTATAGTATAATGAAATTTATCATCAGACTAATACTAAAGTAAACGTCCTAAGGTGAGAGAATTTTTTGAAAGACGTAATACTTAACTTCTTCAGCTTTGTGTGATTTCTTTTCTGAAATACGTGGCAGAGTAGTCCATTAGAATGCATAGGACTGTTCTGTTTGACTCAAATCTGCAATATTGCGCAAATACAATTAGCTTTCAGGAATAATAGGGGTCAAAGAAAGTTCCCTTTCTAAACCCTAAGGTGACAGTTCTGATTGGCTAGAGCTCCAATCAGTTGTCACCTTAGGGTTTAGTAAATTCTTAAATTTTATCATGTAAATAAATTCGTTTAAACTGACATGCCCCTTGTTAACCCCATGCGGCCACCCATGCATTCTGTCCATTTGGAATTGTTATTAACTGTTTGCCTTTCGGAACTGGTGACCAACCTATGTAGGCATTTCAAGCCAAGGATGAATGAGAAATGAGTGTAAGATGATTGTGGCGCGATCTTGTAGTCCTGTTACTGACTAAGGCTGACTAAGACATGTTCCTGAGACAGGACTGTTAAATAATTAATAGTCCTACAGCCAATGGTAGCTAAGGGCAGACTCTTTTACACTAAATTACGCACTAGTCTAGTGCAAGCGTTAATCCACACACGAGAATATCTCATCTATCGACAATCGCTTATAACTATCCACAATTATTTTCACTGTAACTTTAATTGGTTTCTCAAACCACCTCACTTGTAAGTATATATTGAAACTATTTCCAATCTAGAGTTGTCGCCGTATGCATTGTCATTATCATTTACACACCTACATTTCCTTTTCAGAAATAGCAACGGTCATAATATGCATCCTTGCGTAACTCCGTGCGTTCTCCGTATAAGCAGACCAGTCGCGAGTCACCCGGCTTGGCATCGGTCGGTATTATGCAAACCTCCCCGTCACTCCGGTATAGTTTATTAGCTGTTAATAGCTCCAGCAGTCCTGCCCAGTCCTCATGCATCATGCATTTAACCAAATTTCGCTCCAAATTGGCTCCAAACCGCGGGTTTTTTCGTTTATCTTAAACTGTCTGTGGATAAACAAGCAATTAGTTGCCGTGGTTGAGGTAACGATAGTTGTGAGAGCGATTGGCTTCATAATTTGACAGGGTTTACAAGATTTGACCATTAGAAATCGGGAAAAGATGAATTCTGTTCGTGTTTTGCCACTAATTTGAGCTGGTTTGGTGGATGATTGATTACCGCAGCTATCATTTGATATTACACTACATTTTCGATAGTTAATGAAATTCCTCTCATCTCTAGCGGAATTTTATGTTAATTTTTTTAAAAGATACGATTTTTCTTTAAGATCAGATTTCACCTAAAACTGAACCGTCGTAAAATCTAACTTTAACTACAGCTATCCCGTAACTGTCGAAGTCGATTTCACCACTCGACGTTAGAACTAGTTATGATTAACTCATCGATAGAAAATTAACTCCCAAATTTAGACAGATTAAACTGCAAACTTAGGTTCAGTAAATATCTGCAGCGTTTTGTATACTGTTGAGTCGATAGTCGTCTGCTGTCCTGCATAAAGACGACATACATTAATGTTTGTAACTAATTCAACAACCACAAGGGAACAAATAGGCTTTATGGTAATACTATAAGGATTTCTTTAGGAAAAAGGAAACAAATTCTAGATTATGTTATAGACGACCAGTTAGTTTATTATTTGTTAGACGTGTTACGTTTTGTATTGTTTAATATCAATAAAGTTATCAATGATAATTCCAAAGTGTCGTTGAGTCCAATCATTGTTGCTTTCTATGTGTTTACATTTTATTTTATGTGTGCAATGTCATTGAACCAGAATAAAAACCACTAACACTTACTTGTTTTCCGGAACGCCCCGCGTAGTTTTTGGCGCATGTTGTGTGGCGGACCACGACGTCTCGTCCATCATGTGTTTGTTGGGCGTCTTCAGGAGGTGACCAACACAGTGTTAGTGATGACCAGTGCCGCGGAAGCCTTCGTGTTTGTATACAGAATAAATACCCCATCTCAGCAGACCTGCGTACTCAGCGAATTTCCAATTCAATAATATAATATGACAAGTTTTATCAATATCTGTCGTTCAATATGAGAATTATTTGTCTATACTCGATAAGAATAACATGGGAAAGAGTATGTAGGTTTGCTGCTGTGAGGAAAAGTGAAATTCGGTGTTTCTAGCGTAAACAATTTTTATTTTGACCATTTATACCAAGTTTCATCAATACCTCTCCATAAATAAAAGGGTTTGCTTATTCTCTATATGATTAACATGGGAAACGAGTATGCAGGTTAGCTGCCATGATGAACACATAAACTATGGATAAATCTCAACCACATGATGCTAAATATCTTTTTTCGTCCAAAAATATAGATTGATAAGTGGGATATTAATTGTGTCTTACTCTACATAAGATTAACACTGAAGCCCCAAAATACAACGTACTGTGTTTAGATTTTTTTATTCGTGATTCAGTAACCGTTGGAGATAGAGCAAAACATTAAGGAACTAAATTGTGTGGGTTTTAAGCTGATCCTAAAGTGAGAAATAAAATTTTAAATATTTTAAACTAATTAAATTATTTTTGTGCCACTGGGCACCTAAAACGAAAAAATAACGTGGTCCCGGGCTTAAATCTCGCCATGAGACCTGCGGTAATAGCTTCTTCCCCATGGGAAATTCGCTAAAATGCTAACTGAAATGGCTACGTTAAATGGCAACTGAATGCAATATCGATACTGCTAACAGTATCGATATTTAAAACGGTATCGATGAATCGAATTTCCACATTACGACTTGAACTCGTGACCTTCGGTTTGTCCCTTCAACCCACTCTGGCCGCCTCCCAGCTGACCACCTACTGTATGGTAAACTCCCCGGCATAACCTACACAAGTGTTCATCAGGACCTATGTAAGCCTCTTAGCCGGCGAAAGGAATGAAACTGGTAATATTAATGGTGTCTGGGAGAAGGGGTCGTTTATCACCGGATCTGGACCATTCATCCCTTGTCAGCCTCGGCCACCCCGCTAATCCGTCGTGGCCAGTCGGATGAGCTTACGTCGAGGGTGCTCCAGGTCCTGGGTCTGATTTATAATTTATGTAAGGTTTGATGGAATTCCTTGATCGAAGGGGTGGGCTCTTCATCGGCTAAAGTAGATGTGTCCTGTAATCCAGCTACTTGGAGGTCAAGAATTGTGGATAATTGTGAGCGATGGTCGGTGGATGTGGTGTTCTCTTGTGTGGATTAACGTCCGCACTATTGAATACAGTACTACGTTCATCCACAAAGACCATCCTCATAATTTGACCAGTTCGTAATTCAGAGGTAGTGGTTCGGATTACAAGTAAACTGTAGGTCCCTTAGATCTTTAAAAATTTTACCTTTGCGTCACTTTTTATATAGTTTCAAGATTATTTTTTATGTTGTGATACCCCTTTCAGCAATCAGTTAGAAGGTATTATTTGAGAAGACAGTTATCGCTGCCAGTTCTTCGATAAAAGCTTAGAGTTCATCAACGGTTCTATACTGGCAGTGCTCCAAGACTTTTTAACATGTTAGCTTCACTAAAAACAATAAAAGACAGAATCTGAAACCCTGTGTGTCCTTTGAAGAATGAATTTGTTGATTATTGTGGAGTTCTTTCATATCATTGTTTGAAATCTTAATGTCTATGAAAAGGCTAATTTTTCTCTTTAATTATTAGGTGTCAAGTGTCTTATCTAAGTTTTGTTAGTTAAATGAGTTCCAAACTGTAATTTTTGTTATGTAAAGTTGTATTTCAACATTAAGGAGGTACTCCAGTCAATGATCATGTTCCCGTGTATTTATTCTTAACAGCACCTATTTCCATGGCCATATGGATTTAGGTTCTTCTTACTCTCTATATAAAAAACCCTATGCCGGTGGTTGCTTTTACCAGGGGTTGGATGCCCTCTTCTTGAGGGTGAAAAAATTTTAATTGTAAATAAGTCATGAACTCGATAAATTTACTAACTTTAAGTATATTTTGTTGAGTGAAGCTTTTATGGCAGTCTTAGCTCTGGCGGGCTCCCCCAGAACCAAGATTGGCTATTTGAAGATGGAAACGTTGTAACAGGTTTCCATAGAAACTACCAGAGCTATTGTATTGATTTTTTAATATAAAAGAATAAGAACAGCTGTTTAGATGAACTGAAACCATTCCCTTTAGACATATCCATGATCTAACCAATTTTCCACAGGGAAGTAAATAAAAATATTTTTCCTCTGTACTTAACTTATTATTACAGTATTTACTTTCATCGTTCAGTGTTCTGTTAACAATTCTGTTGTCGAATAAGTTATCAAAATCATTTTTCAACGCAATAATTCTGACGGAAATTTTATATGAACAATGATATAGTTTCGTTTTTCAAAATTCAGTTTTCGGTCAAAGTTACAGCGGTTCAAATTGAGCACATTTTAAGTTACTTGTTAAAAATATTCTTCGATTAAGGTAACTACAATTATTAGAACAAAGTTTAAAATATACAAAGTTGTATAAGCAGTTATCAATTCCATTCTCCTACGTAGTGCTAATGTAAATTGCTAAAGCACACGTTACTTGACTTGACGTTCGTCGGAAGGACGATAGAATGCGCTAGCATCGCACAGTACGGTGGCGCTCCTTGGCCGTGGCGGTTTACCGCTGAACTACGTGCGTGCTGAGAATTAACGTAACAACTATATTATTGCTTTCAGAGTTTAGAATGTATCTTGTACGTCAGTACGAATATGGGAAACCGTATTTTTTGTATACAAGTGTTCTTTTATTACCTTTAGTATACCTTATGCAAGTTTTTACTGTAAATGAGTGTAAGCCAAATTAAAACTTGTAGTGCCTTGCATATTTTTAGTTAATAAATAATCTTGAACTGCATAAATCAGCTTAAAATGATGTGACGATTTTGTAGATATTAAAACTGATTTTTAATATGGTATGAGCATCATTGTATGAATCTTAAATTACTCAGTTCAGATTACAAGTCATCTTTTATAAATTATTCTCGTAATTCCAAAACACTTTACAACACTTTCCGATAAGGTCACGAATTGTGCATAGTTGTGAGCAATGGTTGGTGGGTGTAGTGTTCTCTTGTGTGGATTAACGTCCGCACTATTGAATACTACGTTAATCCGCAAATACCATCCTCATAATTAGACCAATTCATAATTCAGAGGCCGTGGTTCGGACTCCACGTTAAACTGTAGGTCCCTTAGTTGCCATCGGCAACATGTCAGCCTTAGTCAATAACTAGACTACAAAATTGCGCCAAAATCCTCTTACACTCATTCGGCATTCGTACTTGGCTTAAAATACCTACCTGGGTAGGTTGCCATTTCAATAATCTAATGTAATATAATTTTATATGTTGACAATTAAAATTTCAATACCTTAAATTATATTGATTTCCCCTCTATGACTTCTTACAGTATAGCTTTTGCCCGCAAAATGAAACAGATATATTTTGAACAAATTTCCTCATTAAAATCAAATGTTATCAGTAACGGTGGATGACGTTTGTGACGCCAGCTGTATTGTGACGTCAGTTGTAGTGACGTCATCTCTGGCACCTGTTGACATGTAATATCCGCCGGGCCTATCGTGTGTCGTGTGACAGTCCGCGATGTCACTGCCTCCCACTGGTATCTCGCTATTGTAAACGAATACAATGTTGCCAACCGTGTTTGTCAAATGTGGAATTTTCCCTTCAGGAAATTGGTAATTACCATATGCAATCAGTTTAAAAGGGGACTGTGATACGAACATAAGTAAAAAAAATCAATTTGTTTTCTATATAACTTATTATTCTTTTATAAAAATTTTTGTGTTCCTTTGGGAAATATAATTATTTTTGGAATGTTTTAAAATTTAAATCTTTTATATTAAAAATGATGTTACTGGTAGTTTCATGGCCTAGAGCATGTTTTCCTCTTAAAAATCATTTCCCCAGATCTTGTGCATATCCATGTCAAAATCAATTTGTTTTTATAGATTATTATTATTTAAAATCTTCTCTTTCCTTAGGTATAATTAGTTTTTACTGGAAAATGTTTTAAATCGTTGAAAATTAGTATGTTCCTAAGGTATAACAAGCGTTTTTTGGGCCTAGAGCTCCTCACAATGCCCACGTGTTGTGCATTGCCATATGTATAATCTTTTCCTCATAAACCAGTTTACCTTTACTGTGGCACCTCTTTTTGACATGGATATGCCTCAGTGACGTCATATGGTTAGTGAAGTCATAGTTTGGTTATAAGAACAGCTGTTTAGATGAACTGAGAATATCCCTGATCTAACCTATTCCCCACAGGGAAGTAAAAATACGAACTTTTGTTCACGATTCTCGAGTGTTTAATGTGACCTAAACATTTATATTTTTCTTGTGGGTGAAAACCAAAATGGTGGAGGTACTGTAGATTCCTAATGTGTCTTACTGAGCATTTTTACTGGGAATTAAAGCTGAGACTCTTTGGATGCAGTACCCAAGCTATTGCCATTTGCCATTAGGTCGAAGTCACTGACCCTCCCGGACGTAGTCTGGGGATATATGGAATTAGAGCTCATGAATGACAGACGGTCTTTCTGTCAGGCGTTTTTTGGTCGGATTCCGATAGCAACTGAGTTTCCAACGTGGAAAGGGGCGGCGCGTCAACTCTTCCGCGACATTACGCATTAGAGAGCTTCAGATTGGCTGCCTTCTGGAATAAACCACGAGCCAAAGATTCCCGATCGAATGACCGGTATTTTTATCACCAAGTGAACGCGGAACGTACAGTAGCGGCAATGTATGGCGACAGCGGCGGTCCTCAGATGGAAACCTGCCTCTGTCAATGAAACTGGCTGTCTCTGACTCTGGACGCGGTCCATTGCCGTTCTCGGTACCGGGCCTCGCCTGCTCTCGCTCTGGAGACAATAACGGTTACAAGTAACTGTGACCGATAACTGCGAAAAGTAACTGTGACCAAGACTAATACAAATGTAAATGGCCAAAAATGTTCCTACAAATAGATATCACAGGGGAAGTTTTGACATGGATACAAGTCTAAGCTCTGGCGGTGGGCGGGGGTGTCAGCAATTCACATTGCGTTCAAGTGACGTCATATATCATGTCGGAATTGAAAAAGATCCTTATAGACATATCCACGATCTCTGTATAGTTGACAGTAACGGTGTGACTTACAAGTCTTTACAAGACTGGGATGGTGGCGTCATCCTGTAATCCAGCTACTTGGAGGTCAAATCTTTATAAGCGGCAATGAACTGTGTATTCCAACAGTTAGTGGAAGCAATATTCCCTGGCGTGGATTAACGACTGCACTATTGAATTCCACGTTCATCCGGATAGACCATCCTCGTCACTACCAGTTCGTAATTCAGAGGTAAAATTTTGGTTCGGATCCTACGTTAAACTGTAGGTCCCTAAGGTGCCATCGGCTGTTGGGCTATTAATTAACAGTCCTGTCTAAGGAACATGTCAGCCTTAGTCGGTAACAAGACTACAAGATCGCGCCACAATCATCACCTTATAGTATGGTAGTCATCTTACAATCAACTCTCATTCATACTTGGCTTAAACACTTGGCACTTGACTTAAACACTTACTTAGTTACCTTTTGGTATGGTCGCCATTTCAATAATCTAATCTAATCTAATCTAATTTATAAGCGAAGCAATATTCCCTGGCGTGGATTAACGACTGCACTATTGAATTCCACGTTCATCCGGATAGACCACTACCAGTCACTACCAGTTCGTAATTCAGAGGCAAAATTAATTGTAGTCCGAATCCCACGTTAAACTGTAGGTCCCTAAGGTGCCATCGGCTGTTGGGCTACTAATTAACAGTCCTGTCTAAGGAACATGACAGCCTTAGTTAGTATCGCTATTACAAGAACGCGCCACTATCATGAAAACTTACTAATTAACGTATCATTTTTTTTATTTATTTACGAACGATGAAGAATAGGTCTATCTATAAGCATTGTTTTTAGTTCGACTGTCTTATGTCCAGCGTTTAAAGAAAACGTGTAACTTTAATAAGAACATATGGTTTTTCCTTTCCTTGAAGGTAGGTTGGTTAATTATCTTTCACGATCCGAAACAAATTATCATTTCAAAATTATCTTTGCTATTTGAAATAGTACCTAATTGTCAGGGTAATGGTTTTATAAAATTACAAACTCACTCAACTGAACTAATAAACCTCCCTGTTCGCGTATATGGTAAAATATTCAATCGTCCTGGTTTATGCATTTTTGGACACGATTTGAGTTCAGAAGCCATCCTCGTCACGTAGAGAATGTACCGGAAATTACGCCGAACTTCTCTTGAGACTGAGATAGAATTCCCAGAACACATTCTACTTAAATATTAAACTAAACGTTTGTATTTACTTCCCTGTGGGAACTAGGTTAGATCATGGATATGTCTAAAGAGAATGTTAACAATTCATCCAAACAGCTGTTCTTATTATTTTACATTAAAAATTCAATACAATAGCACTGGTAGTTTCTATGGAAACCTGTTACATATTTTCCATTTTAAAAAACACCTCCTCAGAGGTAAGACATATCCATGTCAAAATAGGCATATATTTAATCTTTTCTACCCTCAGAAATGTCTAATAAACATATCAGTTTAGTTTACTTTTATCTTATCAGACTTATTCCAGCGATTCTCACATCTTAAAACTACACAATGGTCCTAGAAGTGATGCACATTTTTTTCGTTTTTAAGTGACTATCATCAAGATTTACTTACGATTTATTTTTCGTCAATTGAAAACGGGAGGAGTTTAGTTTTCAGACGAAATTTACGTTGTATCGTTTAGTGTAATCAACACAACAATAGTATATCCGCTGTTTCGATTTTTGAATTAAATCGCAGTTACTGGTTTTAATGGGTTCAAACTCATAACGGAACGTTATTCAAGCTACAGTAACTCTATTCAGCTCTTTTATCAGTTCTGTTTATCGAATGTCATTTATTACCACCGAATTCATTCTTCACATTCCATTGACCCGTTGTCGTGGACCATGTGCCTTATAAAGACACCGACCACACAGGTAACAGGCTGTGTTCCTATCTAAGTGTCCCATCATCCCCCCTCCCATCAGGTTAGTGGTCTATAATTAATCGCCAGTATGTCCCTGTCGGCCGCGCCTTGTGTCTATATGTCGGCGACCAGACTGTACTGTGTACACACGTGCATTACTGGTGACGTCCTGCGATTGGTTGCAACTCCGGCTACATATTGGTTCAATCATGGTCGCGTAATGTAATCCTACTTAAGGGTTTTTTTTAATTAATGGGAAAATTTAAACAGGCTGACAGTAAATTATTAGCTGTTGACTTGTAATTGGACCGTGTTGTGTCTTGTAATCCAGTTATTTGGACGTCAATGATTGTGGATAGTTGTGAGCGATGGTCGGTGAGTGTGGTGTTCTCTTGTGTGGATTAACGTCCGCACTATTGAATACTACGTTAATCCGCATAGACCATACTCATAACTAGACCTAGTTCTAAAAACCTATCAAATTAATACAACCTCACTTTACCCCACCCCCCCCCCTTTTTTCCCTTTTCCCCCCCTTATTATTCACCCCCCCCTTTCCATTCCCCCCCCCCCCCCCCCACTCTATTCATATCCACCTTTTTCCCCCCATCATTTTTTCTCCCCCCCCCCCTACCCCCCCCCCCCCCCCCCCCCTCCTCTCAAACTTTATAACATATCTTTTTTCCCCCCCCCCCCCCCCCTTCCGCTTCGAAGCCTCCCCCCCCCCCCCCCCCCCCCCCCCCCCCCCCCCCCCCCCCCCCCCCCCCCCTCTGATAAACTGTAGGTCCCTTAGTTTTACTTTGGTTCGAATGAAGTCAAATTTTCTGCAAGATGGGAAATATTAAGACCTTGAGTAAATAAAAGAAAGATAAAAAATAAAAGAAGGTCGTTGAGTTGGTTAAAAGAGATTATATACCTCTTCGTGAAAATATTTATTACTGGTACATTTTTTTTATTTACAAATACGGAACAATGTTTATAAAATCATTATACGACGTATAATTTAAGATTTATTAATTAAAAAATATTTTATTTAAATTTCTTATTGAAGGAAAAATATGTTTCACATTAACAAATCTTAAATTATATGTCTTAATTAATTAAATTAAATGATTTTATAAACATTGTTCCGTATTTTTGAATATAAGAAATGTACCTGTAATAAATATTTCCACAAAGAGGTATAATCTCTTTTAACCAAGCTACATTGTAAAAGAAAACTATTACATTTATTTAACAAATAGTTGTACATTCTCTTATAAAGGTGGAGCTAGTTTTACAGAGTCGGTTAACAAGCAGTGAAATATCGGTTCATAGAACAAGGAAAGGATTTCCTCTAAGAAAGCATTATCACTTTGATATTGTGATATTAAATTCTACTGAATGAAGGTAATGTGTAATCCTATGAAATCGTTTCTGAAGCTTCAAAATAATTAAATGTTACACCATTTTGAACATTCACAATTGATTTTTTATTGAATATAAATTTTATTGTGAATCAAGTCTAATCTAATCTAATCAATGCCGTAATTAACAAGTTAGGTCCTTTAAAAGAGTAAAGTGTAAACTTTTTATCCACTTGGAAAGCCCTTGCACATTGACACTCGCTAAGTTGTGTCGCCCAGGGTGGAAAAGAGGCAACTTCACAACTTCGCTCTTAGAATGTCAACTTTAGAAAACTCCGTGGGAGTAGCTCACTTGGCTTTCACACAACGCGTTTGCGATCAAAAATAAATCCGAATCGTCTTCAGTATTATAGTACCGTAAGAACTATGTTATTTTAAATCGTTTATCGAAGGCCAGCCTCCCTTCCTTCCTTCCTTAGGGAAGTTTTGACAATTTAACTTGAACGGTGGCGACGTCCTGTAATCCAGCTACTTGGAGGTCACGAATTGTAGATAGTTGTGAGCGATGGTCAGTGGGTGTAGTGTTCTCTTGTGTGGATTAACGTCCGCACTGTTGAATTGTTAATCCACAAAGACCGTACTCATAACTAGACCAGTTTGTAACTCAAAGACAGTGGTTCGGACTCCAGGTTAAACTGCTGGTCCCTTAGATTTACCATTGACTGTTGGATCATGCCAGCCTTAATCAGTAGCAAGACTACAAGATGGTGCCACACTCATTTTTCATTCATACTTGGCTTAAACTACCTACCTGGGTAAGTCACTATTTCAGTAACTAGATTATTTGAAATGGCGACCAAACCACAAGGTGGGTATTTTAAGCCAAGTATGAATGAGGATTGAGTGTAAGATGATTGTGGCGCGATCTTGTAGTCTTGTTACTGACATGTTCCTTAGACAGGACTGTTAATTAATAGCCCAACAGCCGATGGCAACTATGGGACCAACAGTTTAACGTGGAGAATTACGAGTTGGTCTAATCATGAGGATGGTCTTTGCGGATTCACGTAGTATTCAATAGTGCGGACATTAACTCACACAAGGGAACATTACACCCACCGACTATCACTCACAACTATCCACAATTCGTGACCTCCAAGTAGCTGGATTACAGGATGACGCCACCAACCCAGTCTAACTAACTAACTGACTATTGTAAAATAATAATATTCATGTATTGTTCTCTGAAATACAAACAATTTAGCATAGCTTTCTTTTATGATCGGTAGTAGGTTATTTTATAATTTTCACTTGACTCATTCTCCTCGAGTACCCGTCAATACACTTGTCACGGAGCCATCAACCCACAAGGTAAATGCGCGTCGACATCGTCCGAGCATCTACAATCACCCGCGGTATGTCGGACAAGCTACGTACGCGTACGTGTGTACGTACGTACGTCGCCGGACCGATCCTCCTTGACACGGGAACATCTGTCGCCGCGATCCTGGCGTGCTCTTGCCACACGTCCGTCTTGTACCGCGTGGTTCGCGTATTACAGTAATGTTGACGAACGTTATCCTCAACTGAAACAAGACTAGATTGCGGTTTTAGTGTTTTTTTTATTCTAAAGAGTATTTTTTTATTCTAAAGAGTTAAGAGTCTGCATCAGTGGTAGCCATCCTGGATTTTAGTCCCGTAAAAGCAATGTTAAATTCTGGCGGAAGATACCTTCACTTTGGCGTCTGTAGTGGCGGTAATTATCAAAGTATCAATGTAAAACTTTGGAAGTACATTGATGAGATGTGGCTCAAAGGCATGACCTTTTAATATGTTCAAAAATTTAACTTAATATAGAAAAATCCAGGAATATTTTACAAAATAAATCATTATTATTTTTTATTAGGAGCGAAAATAAGAGGTTCTGTAAGGTTACTTTGACACAAAATGTTAAATTCTGGCGGAAGATACCTTCACTTTGGCGTCTGATTGGCGGTAATTATCAAAGTATCAATGTAAAACTTTGGAAGTACATTGATGAGATGTGGCTCAAGGGCATGACCTTTTAATATGTTCAAAAATTTAACTTGATATAGAAAAAATCCAGGAATATTTTACAAAATAAATCATTATTATTTTTTTATTAAGAGCGAGACTAAGAGGTTCTGTAAGGTAATGCCCTGGAGGACTGTAATACCTTTAATTTGACACCTCTTCCGTTAATTTATGACAATAGGTCAAGGAGATATAGGCGCCAGAATTTAACATTGCTCTTACGGGACTAAAATCCAAGATGGCTACCACTGATGCAGACTCTTAATGTGAGTCATCAGAATACTTGGAGGATTGTTGTGGATAGTTATAAGTGGTAAAAATAAGTATGTTGAAAACTACGTTAATCAACAAATAGATGACGGACGGTGGTGACGTCCTGTAATCCAGCTACTTGGAGGTCACGAATTGTGGATAGTTGTGAGCGATGGTCGGTGGGTGTGGTGTTCTCTTGTGTGGATTAATGTCCGCACTATTCAATACTACGTGAATCCGCAAAGATCATCCTCATAATTAGACCAATTAGTAATGCAGAGGCTGTGGTTCGGATTTTACGTTAAACTGTAGGTCCATTAGTTTTCATCGGCTGTTGGGCTATTAAATTAACAGTCCTATTTAAGGAACATGTCAGCCTTAGTCAGCAACAAGACTACAGGATCGTGCCCAAATCATCTTACACTCAATTCTCATTCACACTTCGCTTAAAATACCTACATTGTAGTATGGTTGCCATTTCAATTATCTAATATAATCTAATACCATCCTAATAATTAGACCAGTTCGTAATTCAAATGCAAAATTATGGTTCGAATCCCACGTTAAACTTTAGATCCTTTAGATACCATTGGCTGTAATTAATAATATAGTTCTGTCCAAGGAACATGTCAGACTTAGGCAGTAAACATACAATAAGATCGGATGGCAATTATCTTACACTCATTTCTCATTCATACTTGGCTGAAAATACTTAGCTAGGTAGATTTGATTAGAAAACTGACAGTAAGATAGCATAATTTGTAATATAATATCAGTTTATTGATTCGTTAGTACTGTATAACAAATCCATTTCAACGTTTTCCAATCAACGTTCTGGTTAAAGAATCTGTTTAAAATTAGTATAATGTAACAGAGGTTTGTTTAGAAATATTCGTGTTAAAACTAATTCTAAGATAAACATAAATATTTTTGCGGCAACAGACAAAGTATTTATAGTATGTTTTCCTTAAAATTGTAACAAATTAAATTAAATTAAATTTTTAATTCTTTAAAGTACTCAGACTATAATGCTTCTACATTAATATTTTAATATTTCCTAAAACAGTTTTGATTATCGATAACGGAAACTGTTTAAGAGGCGAAATCAATGTACCGTTTGTTCACATATTTATATAGCCCAGTTTACACGGAACCGAATCGAAAAATTATACAACATAGGACCAATTAATTAACCAACCGTATGTTAATATCGAGTTTAGACGTTGCATAAAAACCTTGTATCAGCCAAGTTTGTGCTGATCGCCATCAGCTGGCAGGCCCAAACCGCCGGGTCCGGTTGTCTTGTTGCGGCAAATCAGGTCGAAACAAATCGATGTTTTTCTGTCGATTACCGAACATCGAACGGCGTTAGATGTCAGATGTTATCGGCGTGGGCGGACACACACACACACAGACACCTAGCCAGGTTTAGCATGTCAGAGAATGTTGAGGTATTTAGTTACAGCGGCAGGAACGACACAGAGAAAATATAAAGTTTTAGTAAGTTAGTTTCTGAAATGGCAACCTACTCAGGTAGGTATTTTAAGACAAGTATGAATGAGAAATGGGTGTAATGTGGCGCGATCTTGTAGTCTTGTTACTAACTAAGGCTGACATGTTCCGTAGACATAACTGATAATACTTTTATACTTTTTATACTTTTAACTGAAATGGCGACCTACCCAGGTAGGTATTTTAAGCCAAGTATGAATGAGGAATGAATGTAGGATTATCGTGGCGCGATCTTGTAGTCTTGTTACTGACTAAGGCTGACATGTTCCTTAGACAGGACTGTTAATTAATAGCCCAACAGCCGATGGCAACTAATGGACCTACAGTTTAACGTGGAATCCGAACCACGGCCTCTGAATTACGAATTGGTCTAATTATGAGGATGGTCTTTGTGGATTAACGTAGTATTCAATAGTGCGGACGTTAATCCACACAAGAGAACACTACATCCACCGACCATCTCTCACAATTATCCACAATTCGTGACCTCCAAGTAGCTGGATTACAGGACGTCGCCACCGTCCCAGTCTAATTAATTGGTCCCTAATTAATGGGCCCAACAGTCAATGACATATCTAAGGGACCTACTTAGTAGAGTCCGAACCACTGACGCTGAATTACGAACTGTTTAAATTATGAGGATGAAATAGTGCGGACGTTAATCCACAAAAGACAACATTACATCCACCAACCATCGCTCACGAATATCACAATTCGGGACCACTAAGTAGTTGAATTACAACAAGTCACGCCAAGGTCCCAGTCAATGTATGTCAACTTTAAAATCATTAGGATTTCGGGTAGATGCTAACTATTCCCTTCCTAATTTAATCATAAACCTTTATTGTGAACTACATACTATGATATTAAAGGTCACAGGCTCAGAGGTTCGGTGTACCGAACGCCTGAGGTCTGAATGAGAAATTTCCCCGTTATGAATTTGATTATGAATATACTGGGGTAGATTCGCCAATTTTGTTAAAAGTAGCATATAAAGCGAAACATGTTCAATAGAGAAACTTCACTTGTACACAATATACGTAACAATTTAATCTAGATTCATTCCTTATAGCTTTTTTCTCCCACAATACTGTGGGTGAAACTGTAAGTTAAGAGTCTGCATCAGTGGGAGCCATCTTGAATTTTAGTCCCGTAATAGCAATGTTAAATTCTGGCGGAACATACCTTCACTTTGGCGTGTGTAGTGGCGTTAATTATCAAAGTATCAATGTAAAACTTTGGAAGTGCGTTGATGAGATGTGGCTCAAGGATGTGACCTTTTTAATATGTTCAATATGTTCAAAAATTTAATTTGATATAAAACAAAAATCCAGGAATATTTTGTTTGTTTGTTTTGTTTTTATATCAAGTTGAATTTTTGAACATATTGAAAAAGTCATGCCCTTGAGCCACATCTCATCAATGTACTTCCAAAGTTTTACATCGATACTTTGATAATTAACGCCATTACAGACGCCAAAGTGAAGGTATGTTCCGCCAGAATTAAACATTGCTCTTACGGGACTAAAATCCAAGATGGCTACCACTGATGCAGACTCTTAATAAAACGTTCTCTCAGTGGTGTAGGCGCTGGAATGATATCGTGGTCTAATTGTATCGTTCGGCCGTGACCTCCATGCCCGAGGCTGAGTGTCGAAACAGAAGCGACACCTCAAGCCTGATATCTGTGGTAGCTCAATCGCCAAAGGCCAAGGCCGCGAGCCGCCGTTGTAGACGGTACGGAGCCGGCCGTCAGCCGCGCGGACGCGCACGGGCGACCTCTCGCGGGCTGTGGCCGTACCTTTCACCGTGACGCTGATTATGGTCACGGCGCAGCGACGAGCTGCTGTATCAGTGCGATGTCGCGCGCTCTACCGTGTGGTGTGTGAAGTGCGACGTGCAGGACGTGCTGCTGCTGCCATCTAGCGGTCAATGTGTCAAGGTGACGCGCGGACTGCGGAGCGTTCACGGTGTTGCAGTTCGAGCGTGGATTTGTAAGAAGCTCTTTGGATTTGTGTTTACGTTTGTGGTCTTGGAGATCTTATTTTGGAATCGTTTGGGATTTTTTCCAGATCTTGTTTTAAACCCGTAACTGGGAGAATGACGACGTCCTGTAATCCAGCTTCTCGGGGATCGCGAATTGTGGATAGTTGCGAGCGATGGTTTGTGAGTGTAGTGTTCTCTAGTGTGGATTAACGTTCGCACTATTGAATATTACGTTAAATCCACAAAGACCAATCCGTTCGTAATTCAGAGGCAGTGGTTCGGACTCCACGTTAAACTATAGGTCACTTAGATATGCCATTAGATATGCTGTCTAAGGAACATGTCAGCCTTAGTCAGTAACAAGACTACAAGATCGTCCCACAATCATTTTACACTCAATTCTCATTCATACTTGGCTTAAAATACCTACCTATCCAATACCTGTCCAATCTAAACTTTTTATCCACTTATTAGTTCATTTCATAGAAATAATGTCCATAGGAGGTTATTCTGTGGGGCGTACTTATGAAACATGTACTACACTAAACTAAATCGCATATTTATCCGAATGTAAAAAACCCTCATGAGTATTCAATTGTGAGGCTCAACTGAACCCTTGAGGTAAAGAAATTGGGGTGGAATAGCCGAGTGGAGAGACTCCAGTATGTTTTGAAGCGTCTACCTACATGAATTCTTTTGAATTCGCCATACTAAAGCCTTACCGCTCTTTTATGTTTTTACCCTTAGGCTTCAAATGCTTCATGAAAGTATCGAATCGGTTTATGTTCTTTACAATTCAGTCCATAATTCGTTTTTAAATTTTCAGGGTTTCGGAATTCGCCAACATTAATACGTGTAATTTTAACATATATCTTTGATTTTATCTTTCAAACTTACATTTTACGTCTATTATTTGTGTCTTACTTCCACATCCATCTAGTACATACTTGTTTTTTTTCGAGCCCAGCAGAATAGTACCCATCTTTTCTTGTGATTCGAAACTATTAAATACATTACACTGTTGTAGTTCCACTTGACTTTAAGAAATTATAAGTAATTATTATGTAAATGTCGTCTTTCGTTGTATCACAATGTTAATCTGGTGAGAAATTACTTAGGTAAACCTTATGACAATATTTACACGAAGTAGGCTTGTAAATAAATCATTACTACAATAGTTTACGTAAACAATAAAGACTAAACGGAAACCTTTTTTATCAAAGTTTCACCTTTTATAGTGTTTTTCCTTTTTAGTAGTTTTTACTTATTCCTTTCCCGTCCCCGATTGTATTTATTACTTTTAAACATTCTTCCCTCCAGAATTGATAAATGACCATTAATATGTAACCTATTATACTGGTCTTCTATTAATTTTAGTAGTCAACAGGCGGTTAGTTTCTGAGAGTTCTATACTCATTATCAGACTAAAGTCGTGCTGTGTATTTTAAACGTTCTGTAATTTTAAATGTGTGACATGACTTGTTAAGCGACTGAATAAACGACAGGGTTTCACCCTGTAGTGAACCTGTTCACTACAAGAAGAATTGAATTACTACTAATTAGATTCGATTAAATTATTGAAATAGCAACCATACCTCAAGGTAGGTATTTTAAGCCAAGTATGAATGAGGAATTAGTGTAAGATGATTGTGGCGCGATCTTGTAGTCTTGTTACCGACTAAGACTGACATGTTCCTTAGACAGGACTGTTAATTAATAGTCCAACATCCGATGGCAACTAAGGGACCTACAGTTTGACGTGGAGTCCGAACCACTGCCTCTGAATGACGAGCTGATCAAATTATGAGGATGGTCGTTGCGGATTAACGTAGTATTCAACAGTGCGGATGTTAATCCACACAAGAGAACACTACACCCACTGACCATCTCTTGCAACTGTCCACAATTCGTGACCTCCAAGTAGCTGGATTACAGGACGTCACCTTCTCTTTTGATAAGCCAGACGTCACCCTTGGTCGCGCCACCATGGTTTGCTATCTTGTTTGTTGTTGCTGTTTTTTTCTGTAGTTTGTTGTTTTCATTATGTTATTTTGCTAAGTGTCGTGCATAAGTTATTTCACCGTCGCTCTATAATGGCAGACTTGTATTCTACGTTTAAAATATTTTTCTATTTTCGAAATCAAGTAGAATGAAGGGAATCGGTTTTAAATTTGTTCATAAATTGAAATAAAACTGACATGAAAGATATGATTAAAGTGTAGTATTATTTTCTTTTAATAAGTTAAGGGTTGTGGGATTAAAAATTGTTTTTAAAAATTTTAAAGTTAGTTATATGAGTTATTCGGCTTTAAAAATTAACATTGGGTTTTCAATATAATTTTGTCAGTAATAAAAGGTTGAATAAGTTATTAAATCTACAAAGAATTTTCTCAGAAGTCAAAACTGTTCTTCAGTAAAGCTCTATTTAGTTTGGACGCATTTTAAAAATAAAATTTAAATCTAAAATAAGAAATACACCAACGATTGATATGTGACCATAAATATAACAAAATTTAGGTCAGAAGTGTATCTTTTCAAGCTCATTATAAAGTTTAAAATTAATGTCGAACTATTCGCCTGTTACAGTCCAGTCGCGAGATTGAATTGAAATCTACTTAGGAATCAATCTTCAGTAGAAATTCTATTTTGTTAATAACTATTTCCCCTGGAAGTAATAGTTCCTTTAACGGTGTTTGAAACTTTAATATTTCTGGTTTTAATTTGAGACTTCTCGTTTTAATTTCTGGTTTTAACACTTTGTGACGGATATTAAAAATCTAAATTAATTATATTTTCTTAAATTTATTTACATATTTTTAATTTAATTTGAATTTAAGTAAATTTTCTTACTAAAACATTTTCCTTTTACTATATTATATAATGAACTGTTTACACTAAAATACTTTTAACAATAATAAAAATGTCTTTAAATTCAAAATCTGTATTTTACTTTACGCCTAGTATAAAGTACATTATTTATGTACATACACATATATACACATTTTCTCGGAGAAAGATTTGTGGATAGTTTTGAGCGATGGTTTGTGGATGTGATATTCTCTGGTGTGGATTGAGGTCCGCACTATTGAATGCTATATTCCTCGCAAGACCATCCTCATAATTAAACCAGTTCGTCATTTAGAGGCAAAAGTGTTTTAGATTCCACGTTAAACTCTAGGTCCCTTGGATACGCCATTGGCTCTTGGGCTATTAATTAACAGTCCTGTCTAAGGAACATGTCAGCCTTAGTCAGTAACAAGACTACACGATCGCGCCACAATCATTTTACACTTATTTCTCATTCATACTTTATTTAAAATACCTACCTGGGTAGGTTGCCAATTCGAAAGGTAATCACTATTCTAATTTGTATAGGGTGGCAAACCTGTGGATCAGTTCTACAGCGAATCATCAGCCAAGAATCCACCCACATAAAATACACTATATCGAACTAGATGTGTCTAACCTGGTTCTTGAATATCTTTAAAGAAAGAAGTCTAAAAGATTATGGAATTTCATTATAAATTTTGAGGCCCGTAAATAAGAGAACGTTTTCAAATTTAGAAATGTCCTACGCGCTTTATCAATCGTAAACACGAAACTTTTGTATCCAAGTTCATACTTGATGGCTTGATATATGCTATACTAATTTTTAAAGAAGTATTTGATATCTTAAGGTTACATTAAAATATAAAGGGTATCAGTGGACTGACACATACTTTCTCCCTTAAGTAAATTAAAAAGAATTTCATAACTTTCACACAACTATCTTATTCTTAAATTTTTCTTTGGATGTTATTTAAAAATTTATTTTTTCAAAAATAATCATCCAATATCTTAAACTAACAACAACAGAAAACAAGTTGAAATAATTATTTAAATTTTCGGACACCCATTCCCCCCCCCCAATAATACTAAACTTATTTTTTTGGGATTTGTTGGGTGATATAAATCTACGCCACATACGAAGTTTCATTGAAAACGGTTGAAATACAAGGAAGAAATTTATTTTTAACATATTTTCTATAAGAATAACATTGGGTGCTCCCAGACAACGTACTGCGTCTAACACGGACAATAAATACACTGACATCAGTCCGGAAACCATGTTTTTGGATTTAGAGACACAACTCAAATTCAAAAAATTTTACGAAGACATTACTTTCTCCATATACTTTGTATGAGGGAAGAAATAAAAATGTAACATCTATCGCCTGGTTTTTAAAATTAAATTTAAGAGCTGTAAAATGTATTTCCAAATGCGTTGTTGTTTCGTATTTATAAATGTAAAACAATCGTACAATCGGAGGAAGTAAATCAATAAAGCACAGCAGGGAACAGCTGACTTGACAACTGTTGAGTGAAGATGGTTAACAACAGGTGGCGAGAGCGGAGATTTATCGACTCCGTTCACAGCCTTCTACATTCACGTGGATTGATGTCCCCGCAGTGAAGGGGACTTTGTCGGGCTGAGTGAAATCTTAAATTATTCGCAAAAGCAAATACACTTTGCAATTATAATGTCTTAATCCGTTTGCAAACCTTGACAAGTGCGTAAGTCAGACGCGGGAGTGGTTATTAATACACATCAATCAGCGCGAACGCCACTGGTTCGTTCGGTTGTCAGGTTGGCAGAAATGACAAAAACAGCTGTTTAAAAACCAAATGGGATTTCCCGTTTGAAACCAGTCCCCGTCCTTTTCAGGAGAAACCTCGAACTCCGGATAAGGTAGATCTACGAGGATCGTCGGATGTTTTGTTGTGGAACTTGTTGTGGGGAGGCTTGGAGAAATATGAGTTAGGAATGTGATAAACATTTTTATCTTATTTATCGTATCTTACATAAATTTTAATAATGCGCTTCTGATTTATTCTGCGAAATAAAATACACCTAAATGTTAGTGAGTACAACACTAAAATAGGACTTTTGAACATGTCCAGGGTCTTCAACAATGTCACCACCATATTTGATTTTCAAAGTTATCTCCGTTATGTGGAGCTAAACCTCAATATTTATTTTCCATTAGATTAAATTAGATCATTGAAATGGCAACCATACTACAATGTAGGTATTTTAAGCCAAGTATGAATGAGGTTTGAGTGTAAGATGATAGTGGCGCGATCTTGTAGTCTTGTTACTGACTAAGGCTGACATGTTCCTTAGACAGGACTGTTAATTAATAGCCCAACAGCCGATGGCAACTAATGGACCTACAGTTTAACGTGGAATCCGAACCACGGTCTCTGAATTACGAATTGGTCTAATTATGAGGATAGGCTTTGCGGATTAACGTAGTATTCAATAGTGCGGACGTTAATCCACACAAGAGAACACAACATCCACATTTATTCGTACCTTTCCTGTAGCTTCTAGTGTTTTAAACTACACTATGTTTCGGGAGATAAAAGGTAACACCTTCCGTTATCAATTGAAAAATACCCTACATCTATTTGACTAAACTGAATGTGTATGCTGTTTCATATTTAAGTAGTGTATGTGTTTTCATTGAATGTTAGGAACGTAAGGAAAATTTTTAGGATAAATTGTATATTTTAGTTTTAAATGTAAGTAGAGTCTCCCCTCTCAGTTATTGTAGTTGTCATCCAATACAAGAATGAACCTCTTACGTTGCTTTGGTTCATCCAAGTAACATTCATCTATCAAAGCTTGCCCCCCAGTAATTGTTTTAAATGGAACTCATCCGTCACGTACAGTGATATTGAAGTAACATTCTTCTATCAAAGCTTGCCCCCGCAAGTTATCGTCATTGTTGTTCGATACAGCACGGGACCTCGTTCCATTCAAGTAACATTCGTCTAGCGAAGCTCGCCCCCCAATTCACAATGACGAGCTCCTACGCCGCGGCCCATTTACCTTGTCGCCGGAAGGTCGGTCTCCGCCAATCAGCGTCCAACAGCTGATCCGCCACAGCCACCGCCAGTTACGGGTGTATTGGCACACCTGGCTCCTGTGATCAGCTGATCAGATGGTCTCCGCGCTGGGTGATCGGCGTGGTTGAATTGCAAATGTGCGTTATTAACAGACCGAGTTATCGATCATTGTTTGGAACGACTGTTGAAATTAATGTTTTAAGAATTAATAGCAGTAAGCACGTCCTTTACAAAGAAAAATAAATACAAAGAAGTATTAATTCTCAGCTTAATTACAACTATCTATAATTTACAATTAGATAAATTAGAAAAATTAATAATTATTAAAATTAATTATAAGTTATTGTGAAAAGGGTTTAGAATAAATGATCCATGTAAATAATCTAACATTGATTTTAATTGGACAACTGGTTGTTTGTGTTAAAAAATCACTTTATATAGATCAAAGTTCCTGATCCTCCAAGATATCATTCAGGCTGACTGAACTTTCGTTCAATTAATTTATGTTAATTTATTGTTATTCTTCTTATTTTGTTAATTCAAATACAGTGCTTGTTATTTTTATTCTTTCCCGGGTGATCCTCATTTACAATTTAATAATGTAAATGAATAATGTAAAAATTGAACCAGAAATAAATAATTGTATAAAAAAATTATTTCTGAAAAACTTAGAGAAACTATGTCTAATATTGGTCAAAACTGGGGTTTTGAGAGCTTAATATTTTATCTTCACTAAGCGTGGGTCAGTAAAGTAAACCCTTCTCCCTTCTCCAACTGTTATATAATAAGGATAAAACTATAACTAAAAAAATAACTAAGACAAAAAGAAAGTGTTATTCAATTATTTAAAAAAATCGATTTAAACCAAGTTATTTGTTACACTTAATTACAAAAAAGTATTTTATAAATTATTTCCGGTTTAGACTGTTTGTTTAGGAGGAGTTTCTTGCACTCCACAATGTGGAAGCACACTTCAGAAATTAAAAACATACTGTAACATAGGATAGAAAGATTGTAATGCAAATAGAAAGTGAACTTTAACAAAACGTGTTTGAGAAAATCTGTTTCAAAGCAAATAAATAATGAACGTCAAAACTGTTTAAAGTCTTGTTGCTTTTATTATGAATCATTGGATAAGAAAATAATTTGTTCCACGTAGTTTGAAAAAGTTTATTTACTTGATTCCAGGAATGTTACATCATTTAAATAATTTAGTACTAAAGTGTATAATTAATTGATTAGTCTACCTGTATGAATTTTTGTTTATTCGATATTTTTTAATTAATTGGACGATTAATTAATAATTATAGAAAATAAATTAGTATTTCTTTAAAGCTACGTGTCATCAAATTCCTTTCATAGTCTCCTTGGCATAAGCACCAATGTCCGTGTTTTGTAAATTAATATGGTATACTATGTTCCATACTTCAAATTTATTAATTTTTTACGACAGAATTAAAAAAAATATCTAAGCAATATTACGAAATAAAATTTAAATTTAAAAACCTTCATCAATTCGAATCGTTAAAATACCCGCTTAAAAATTAATACATATTTATTCAACTGAATAAATGAATAAATTTTATTTAAAAACCTTCATCAATTCGAATCGTTAAAATACCCGCTTAAAAATTAATACATATTTATTCAACTCAATGAATATAGTAAATATTAATTTTTGTAAAAATACTACAGTATTATTTTTTTTAAACAATCCCTTGTTAGTCATCAAACAGTATGTTCAGAGAAGAAATTCAGAGCAGAAAACTGCTTTAAGTCGTATTTTGACGTTGGGCTGTTTCTAGACGCCAAGCGTCCAGCCGGTACGTCGCCACTGCCTCCTGTATCAGCTGATTCTCAGATCAGCTGTGTGCCTTTCCTGTTGCGACCTGTGATAGACTAGTAGACCAGTCACCAGTTGCCGGTCGTCTTCGCCGTGGTAAACTGAAGTCGTATTCGCGTATTTATTGTGTTCCGGATAATTTTATTTGTTGTTAATGTTTCTAGGAGTATATTTATCTACGTCAGAACTTAGCGGTAAAGTTTTTTACAGATATTTGTTTATTATTGCGTTGTTAAATCGTGTTAAAGCGAGTTATAGTTCCTTTTACTGTGTTTGTGTGTGAATGTTGTTGCTTTGATAAATTGATTAACAACCTAGGCCAAGTGAAGATGTAGAAGAAATGTGAGGATTAAGAAAAAAACTAACTGAATATTAGACTAACGTTTTGTTAGTTCTATCACACAACTTTAAAATGATCGAAGTAATGGTGGAGTAAAAGGTATGTTTGTTGTATTTTATTTTATTTAAATAATACCAATCAAACTACGTAGTTTATTCCACGTTCGTGTAGACAATTAAGAGTCTATAATTTAATGATGTGCATTGTTAAAAAGTGTAAATTCTAACCTTATTTTTTAATAAAGGCTACCGATAACGAATTTTATGAGATATTTATGTCCTTGTAGATGTAATAAAATACTGGGTATATATATTTCATGGATTTATACAGTACATGCCTTCAATTTTAACCTAAAAACTGTAAATTGTTGCTGGTTGTTGATTAGGGCCTACAATAAATATGATTAAAGTGCACTCTATTTAACTTTTAACAGTGAATAAACTTATTAGTATGGCTTAATTTAAAACACAAATCATGAACGAATACCTTGGATGATTTTTCATGAAATGGCCTTTTAACAACATACAGTAGGCCTATAATAAAAAGTACATCTCTGTGTAAGAATAGTACATTAACAGAATGGGTGCTTATGGGTGAAATAAGATTGTTATAATATACTACCATCTAATTAATCTGATTATCAGTTAATTTGTTGTGAAGATTAAGTTAAAATTGAAAAAAATGCATTGTAATAATTGAGATTAATATTGTCACATCTGCTCTTGTACAAAACGCTTATTCTCTTCATAATTTCTACATGTATATAATGGATCCTCTACATGTTTTCGTTTCCAGTATGTTAAGTTAACGTCTGGGGGGAGGTGTTATGGCGTTGCCAGCGTTCGTTGACATTTGCCCGCGCCTACGTATTCCCGGGGCACGTCGAACACACATTGTTGGTTCGTCTGTATCAAATAGAGATCTCTCAGCTGACTGTAAATACCAGCTGATTATGTGGAGTCTATTTGAGGATAAGTTGTAAAAGAATTGGGGGGGGGAGAAGGAAGGGGACAAAACGAAAATTGTAATACTACCATGTATTTTATCCCATCACATATTTTAAGTTTATTAAAAAAAATATTGTTATTAATAATCCTCACTGGTTGGACAGCGAAATAGCACCCCCTTATCGTCTCCATATCTATATTTATATATTTTATTAAACAATTTATTTTTAATGTTGAGATTTACAAGTAAGTGCAAAGTATTTTGAGTAATTTTTTGATAAATTTAATGTTTTATTTATTTAAGAACACCTTTGTCTTTTTTATTTTTATTTATAGATATTAAAAATTAAAATATTAATTTGAGGAAAATAAATAATAATTTTGTTGTCACATCCAACTATTATGGCTATTTAACCAATATCTCGCTATGCATTATTACCAGTTAAACAAATTATTTCATTTACTATAATTTAAATATAAATATAAAAAAAATTTTTTTTATTTATATAGATATAAAAAATTTATGTTCTTACATTTTGATGAATAGTAGGATTTTATATACAATGCTGTAATATTGTTTGTTTTCATACAAAAATTTAATAAAAAATGTGTAAATATGACATAGGTGATGCATGTTTTTTCATCAATTTGTTCATTAGACAGTGTTGCAGCATATTTGTGTAAATTTACTCATTCTCATTATATGTGGTTTAATAAAATAGATGCTTGTATTTAATATATAATTTAATATTTTTACTGATACTGTATAGTAAAATATAAATTTGTAATCTATTACAATCATTAATTAGTAAATCTACGGATGAATAATTTATGTCAGAGTATGGCGGACGATATCCGAATCAACAGTGAACAAACGCTGCCAGATGTTCTTATTCCTTTCTCAGTTCCTTAACGAGAGATTTCGAGGTTGTGATTGCTCAAATTTGGGCAGTTCACCTCTAACGACGGATTACATTCTATCAGCGAGTGGTGAAATACGATTTCGTCAGTTAACTCTAGTTAAAGCTAACTTAACGGTGGTTTTAGTTTTTGATGTAATCTTAGCCTAAACGTCTCGTCAAAGAATATCGACATATTAACTACCCGTTCGTCGCTATTCATAAAGTCGAATAAATGTTCCTGTTTAATTAGTGTAGGCTACTATTTCCGTCACTACTATATCAGTAGGTGTTTTATAACTTATATTACACTATAATATGTGCCAGACTGGAAATAAATTCTATCTTTACAGTTTATATTTTATGATTCCTTCTATACTAGTTACATGTATCCCCGAGAGATAGTACATAGGAAATGCAAAGACATAATGCAGATATACAGATCTGCAAAGAACATGTGGTGCATTGTATTTGTTTAGATAGCATTGTGAACTATTTATTATACTTTATATGCAGTTATATTATAGTTTACGGGTTCTTGTAGGAAATAACAAAAATTGTTGTTCCTAAATTTACCAGCGAAGTATATATTTAAGCCAATATAGTCATTCTAGTTTAGGTAATCGTTCAAATGTAACACGTTTAAATCAGTGACTATTTTTTCGATATCCGAAAAAATAATATCCTTAAAATAATATAAAAGGTGGATTATCGAAGCAGTTATCAGGGGGAAAAACAGGGATTGTTAAAGGTCATCAAGAGATTTTATTTTCCGTGGGGTGGCAGCACTGTATCCGATCAGCTGACTACTGAGCTGTCAGTTGGCCTCGTGTAAGAGTTTTAGAGTGAATTTGTTGCCGTTTGAACTTTAATACACTTTTGTGACACGTATAGAAAAAGTATTAAGGTGTAAAAACTTTTTAAGGATCTCGTTTGGTCGTAGGCGTATACTTTCAAGCTATGTTTCAAAGACCAATGATGCAAAATGTATGTAAACACAATCACTGCTTTTGCTGTCTGTCTGTTTTGTTTAGATTTTAAAACGTATTTCTACTGTAAATTTCTCTTAGAATAATAAATTTGAATGAAATGCAATTCCAGGAAAAGAGACGAATTATAATTCGTCACATATTTGTCTAACTTCTTTATCATTATAAAATATTTATAATTTCAGTCTTTTAAAATTACATGGGTTTATGAATTGAGTAACCGTACTATTTACTAAAATAAATAAAAAATAATTCTTATTCTAATTAATTGAAGAAATACATTGAATTATTAATAAGTTTTCTAAACTTTCCCATTTTTAAGTACGTAATTCAGAGAAAAAATTTGGATAGTTTATATAAAAATAATACATTTCATGACACTTTAGTTAGTGAAATTATCTACTCAGTTGTTAAAATCTTTTTGACGGATGGATTTCAACAAGATATAGATTTTACCTTTTTAAACGACAACGGTAAAAGATTCGTTTGTAATCCAGAATGTATCCCTTTAACTGGCGGTCTGATTGGTGACTAAAAGTTTTCATTTTATTATAACTAGTTGCCAATCAACTCTTTCCTGGAATCTGTAATTGGAAATACTTATTCGAGGATAAAAGAGTATTTATGATACTCCAATACTGTTATATATTGCAACTGAACCGTAATAGTTGCATATTATAGAGTATTAAATTATTGGACTGTAGCATTGGCTACTTTAAATTGGTTTTGGATGAGAAAATATATTTAAATCTTCTATAAATAAAATTAGAGTTTTCACTATAAATTGCTTGAAATTATGATATCCATTATGAGGATGGTCTTTGCGGATTAACGTAGTATTCATAATTAGACCAATTCGTAATTCAGAGGCCGTGGTTCGGATTACACGTTAAACTGTAGGTCCCATAGTTGTCATTGGCTGTTGGGCTATTAATTGAGAGTCCTGTCTAATGCTAGCAGTACACATTCACCCGAATGTTTCGCCGAATGTTCGGGTCAGATTTCGACCACGAATGTTGACGAATGTGCAACACGAACCCTCCCGAATTAACCAAGTACACCATCGGCTAACTTCGGCCGAACCATGCTGAACCCAGTACTGCGTATTTGCGGCAAAACGTTCGCGCCAAACTTTGTGCAACATGGACGCTGACATTGCCGCTGTGTTTCTGTTATATAGTTATGCTTACCTCAATTATGTATATACACACACCAAGACGAAAATTACACACAGAGTGCGTCCGTGACATCACGAATGACAGCGAGTGTGTACTGGCTCAAGTTCGTGCCTGTCTGCGCTCGGCATTCGCCCTTGTTCGTCTCCTTAGATTCGTGGCGGGAGACCGCCAAAAAAGCGAGCGCGCCCGAACACGAATGTTGGCGATGCGAACTACCCCGAGTGTCCACGAGCACACCGGGTACACTATCGCGCTCGTCTTAGTTCGCCTACATTCGGCGATAGTGTACTGCTAGCATAAGAAACATGTCAGCCTTAGTCAGTAACAAGACTACAAGATCGCGACACAATCATCTTACACTCAATCCTCATTCATAGTTGGCTTAAAATATCTACATTGTAGTATGGTTGCCATTTCTCTATCTAATCAATCTAATCTAATCTAATCTTTTTACACTTCTTTATTTTTCCAACGTAAAATAGATAATTACTATTTAATGTTATAATTCCCTAGTTAACCACTTAACCTTTGATTTGATACCTCTATCATATTTTTGGACTATTATGTGGCCAGTAATGATGTCGCAAAATTAATATTGTTTTTATGGTACTAAATCTAAACATTTTTCCAGTAAGACAGAGTCTGACGTAGAATTCCGAACGTCTTACCCGAGCCCTTAGTCATGCTTGCTTTACAGCGCAATCTCAGCCACCCAGCCACTGTTTACAACTAGCACGTGCTTCGGGCTTAAATGCCGGAATTGTTCTGTTTCAGAGTATATATATATTTGGTTGTAATATACATTGGGGTTTAGAGTATCCCAGAGTTTCCAAATATTTTCTCTAGAATCGAAAGAAGGTCAACTTTATGGCACATTTTTGGAAGTCGAGAACTATTTTCTAAACACGCGTGTAAGCTTATTTTTTGAAACCAATACCGGTATGTCAAAATGACTTGTACAACATCTCTCTCTTGTGTGTGTAAGATGATATGAAGTGGGGTTTTTATGATTATACTAGCCAAATTATACTTCTCACGGGTAAAAAGGTTTTAGTGAGGTTACATTTTCACTTCAGCAATAAAAATCTTCGGAATAAATATTCTACAACATAAAAATTTGATTATTTTTATTCGAGTTAAAATACTATTCACATTAATTTTTGTATTTACTAATAGTATTTTATAGTAAACACGATCTCAAAAATGTATAAACACGAATGTCTACAACATGACAAATAAGTACCACCTATTAAGAATAGTACCTGGTGACCGAGCTTTGCTCGGATAGAATAAGACATGTTTTTACAAGTTAATTAGCAAAATTAAAACAAATTTACTGCCCGATGAAAACATTTATGTGGTTGAAATAAAACCGATTTAATACACCATAATTAATATAGCACTGAGAAAAAAGTATCGCCCCTGGTGGGAATGGAACTCGCGGCCTATAGTTCTTGAGGCCGACACGCTACAACTCGGCTACGACGTTAGTCAATTGAGCGATGCCGTTTAACGTCTTTTAGCCAAAGCCGATCATTTACTGTTTAATTATCCATACCGTTATTATTAGCCTGTGATCAACTGATTTTGTTATAAACGGAATGAGGATTGAAAAGCAAAGAGAAATTTAATTTACATCAATTAAATGGTTTGTTACAGTGGCTTCAAGCAATACAACGAATACGTTTTCTATCAAAACACGGAAGATTTTGGAAATACTTTTTTCTGCTTTTATTTCGCACAGCTATGTTATCCTTAAGTTTTTACAAATTGTTTAGTAACCTGATAATTTTGCATTTATTTAATTCTTAAAATAAATATTAATGCATAACCTCTATATTGTTCCCCGCAGTCTTCAATCAAGAACTGTCAAACGGTTATAAACAGCTGTTTTGGTTTGTATTGTTTACATTTTATTCTCCATAAGCGTAATGTTAAATTTTTAGATTTTAAACTTAATATTACAAGAAAACACGAATTTTCCTGGACATTAGACCCATCTAGAACTTATTTTCTATCGGAAATTAGTTATTCTAAAACATGAAAATTTGATTAGGAAAAAATGCTTTGTTCGAGTTAAAATACTATTCACATTAGATTAAGTATTTACTAATAGTATTTTATAGTAAACACGATCTCAAAAATGTATAAACACGAATGTCTACAACATGACAAATAAGTACCACCTATTAAGTAATATTAGTTTGAGTTTATTATGATTGTGGCGCGATCTAGTTGTCTTGTTTTTGACTAAGTCTGATATGTTTCTTAGACAGGACTGTTAATTAATAGTCCAACAGCCGATAGCAACTAAGGGACCTAGTTTAACGTGAGATCCGAACCCCTACCTCCGAATTACGAATTGGTCTAATCATGAGTATGGTCTTTACGGATTAACGTAGTATTCAATAGTGCGGACGTTAATCCACACAAGAGAACACTACACCTACCGACCATCGCTCACAACTATACACAATTGGTGACCTCAAAGTAGCTGGATTACGGTATGACGCCGCCATCTTAGAGCCTTCACGATGAATTTGACGGTAGGGGACTGTAGGGCGTTTGTGACAACTACGTTCATCCGCAAAGAGCATCCTCATTATTATTAGACCAGTTCCTAATTCAGAGGCAAAGGGGACATTCTTAATTCCTAAATAATAACCTTAGTCAGTAACAAGACTACAAGATCGCGCCACACTCATCTTATACGCATTTCTCATTGAAACTTAAAATATCTACCTGGGCAGGTCGGCATATACAATAACTGGATTGAAATTATTTATATCAAGGTCTGGTTTAGTTTCCACGTTCCTTCCGGAGACTGCGATGCCCCCTGGTGTCCGTATATGGAACTGACGCCGGCCCAGTTCCTCCGTCAGCTGACCATGTCTGTTTGTTTACCCATTACCGCCATCGTCACGGAGCTCGCTGTATTGTAGCCGACTTTATTGTTCTTTTGTCTCTTAAAATTGCGTACTACTTGCTACTTACATGCCTTTGTGTCTAAGGAGATTTGTAGGTTGGAACTCCGCCTAATCGGTGTCACTAGTGTAATGAACTTTCCCTTACGTCAGTGAATAGTATGTGTTCTAGACACATCAGCTGATTTAATCTAGTTGTTACCTTGGCAACCAGATGTTTTGTTGATTTATCTCTCTCTATATGTAAATGCATGTATGTCCGATCGCCAATGAAAAAATGTTTTCGAAAACTCCATAAGTTTCCAATTTATGGCGTTTTAAATTTATAATGTTAACCTTATGGGGAATATTTTCAAAAGCTACAACTGTTGGGTTTACTTTTCATTAGGAATTTGCTTCACTATCCAATGCCATCTGAATCATTAATAAATGTAAAACTAGGAAGTTAATATGTGCTGTACAAAATGAACAGCTTTATTCGTCACGTTAATATTTACGTTTTTGGGGATTATGTGTTTGTGTTTTTTTATTTTCTGTCTGATTAAAAGTGGGAGGACTTCATGTACGTGATATTAAAATCGTGCAACCGCATTATTCTCATGTTTCTCCATGTTTTAGCCAGTAATAAACATAATCCTAAATATATTTGATTTATTTTCTCCACCTTCTTGATTTCTATAGGTGAGCAACATTGTATTTTCAGAAAAAAAACATGGAGGAATAACGAGAAAAATGCAGTCACTCGATTTAGGTGACGCGTCATTTCATGGATCCCTTAAATGTCTTGTGTTTATATGTTGGTCAAATAAAAAATAATTACAATGTTTATAAATATCAAGTTTATTATAATAATCAGCTGTTGTATATCTTGCCTATAAAACCCCTTTACAGTTAGGTTTGGTTTGGGTTTAGGTTGGATTATAAAATTGTGAATCAATCTACGATTTATTTGCTTTGTGGGGATGTTAATGTCATATCATTTCATCCCAGAATATTTCATCTTTCACAACGAAGCCGTAATGTTATTTAAATACAGAATATGGTCATTCTTAAAGTTGACATGTATTTATTGTTAGGCGTTACAAAGTTCGCGGGTTTAGCGAGTTATTTATGAAGAAAACAACCTGTTTAGTTCAGTTGTTTGTTTTGGTACCCTGAATGTCAGTACAATTAGCAAGATTCTGTAAAAATTTATATAATACTCTTAGTGTTCCTTTTTATAATATAAGCTGCAAAACCTAATACTCTTAATACTTCGGTAGGTTATAATATGTCCACTGCCTAAAAGACTTGCACAAGTAACCATCTTTCCATTACGTTTCACATAATTCGTGTGATAAACTGTATTCAGCTTACTACCAATACCAACTGTCATTTGGAATAAAGGCTTATTGGAAAACACCTTACTCTAGTACATTATTACGTCCAGCACACAGTAATCATTGCCTCCACGTATGGGCTACATGATTGTTGATCGTGTGTGCCTAATCCCGCGTTCACACCGGAGCTTTCCTGGATATTTGACACCCTCTGTCAACACTAATCCCCCAGCATGCTTTGCGCCCACTCTGTGCGGTTTTCCTGGTGGCAATGAGATGACATTTGTAGCATTTACATGTAATAATACAAGGTGGCCATGTAATGCAAAAGGGATTTCTGTAATGCATGGTGCTTAGCCGGTCGAGACATGTCTTAATCGAAAATTATGAAAAGTTGATCTATTTTGTATGTATTCCACGAAGCTTGTACCGATCAACTAGACTTATTTGAGTTGGTGGCCCTCCCCTCCCCTTATACCAAACCTTTTTGAGTGGGGTTTGTTGGGTGATGAGAACTTACAGTGCATACAAAGTTTCGTGGAAAACTGTTTGGAAATAAGGAAGAGATTGAATTTTTAATATAATGTCCATTCGAGTAACATTGGGTGCTCTCGGGCAACGTACTGCATTTACCATGGAAAGTAAATTTAACTTTTCTCTGGAACTATCAGTCAGAAACTAATAATTCAAAACACTGATTTGTTTTATGCCCTATTAAATTTTAATCGAAATCGTTAAGAGCCGTCTTTGAAAAATTTGAATTTTTCACGTTTATTTTAGGGCTTCAGGGATGAACTACCCGTAAAAATAAAAAAATTAAAAACATAAAAAAACGCCTGGAAATACGCTGAATATATACGTACATACAAAATTTCATCTAAATCAGACCAACGAAGTAGGCGAAGTGTGTACACATCCACACACTCACACACATATGGACAGACATACATCAAGTCAAAACCCACTTATTTTGATTCAGGGGACCTAACACGAATATATCCACTCTCAACTCAAATTCGAAAATTTTGACGAAAACAATACTTTTTCCATGTACTATCATATAATTGGGATAAAGTAATAGCACTTGAACTCGCGATGTTTAATATAAACCGGAAAATTTGTATCATGTATTAAAGGATTTTAATTTTTCAACGTAATGTATCGTTCATTTTATTTCAGAATTAGATTGTTTTTATATCAGAACTTCAACATAAGTTATCTGAAAGGTTCAGTAGTTATAGTCTTAACCCACTTCATAATCTGAACGTCCCCAATTCAACACTGGAGACGATTTTGTGAAATGAATCAGCTGATCTTAGTATCTAAGTTACACGTCATCAATTTAGTTACACTCACCTTTCACGTATATTTCCCTTAAAATGTCCACCAAAGTGGGTCGATGTCTTATTTGAATATGAGTTCATTATTAAAATGTGAGATCAGTGGTTCACAACCTCTCCCCATAACTTGCTAATTCGTCGTTGACCTTCAGCGCATCTTCGATTGCAAACAGCTGTTTATACCCACGTCACGGTTCCGGTTCCGCTCCACTGCCGATTGACCGGAACCGGAACTAATTTCTGTCTTGCCCAGCTGACATAGCTGACCGCAGGCAATCAAACCTGACAAAACCTATTTATCGCTTGACGGTTTGTAGGCTATAACAAATACGAGTTAAGGAAGTTTAGTTATAAAAAACGCGGGAAAAAACAAAAGAGGCGAAGACGATTGTATTTTATATCTCCTCGAACTTTTCGTCCGACGAATCGATTTTGGAAATAAATAGGAGTTATCTCATAAAAGTGGGTCACTTCGGGCTCCAGCTCCAATTCACTTTGTTTTCTTTTCTCTCCCCCCGACCTCGACTTGAGGTGCTTCTATTGTTCAATTTACTGAAGTGAAAATATTTTTTATTTGGTTCTGAAATAAATTACGTTTTTTGTACGATTTTAAAATGTGTCTAGTTTTATTAATTAACTATCTGTAAGTCCATTGTAGGTGTTGCATGGTTTTTTTGTAAAAATTAATCGTACTAATTATTGCTATATAGATTATATAGCATTAATTAGTTAAATTAGATTACATTTTTGGATGTCGAAGTTTATTAGATCTAAAAATCTACCTATTATTTTATTAGGTAGAAGTTTTTACTTTTAAATTAGAAAATATGTTTGATTGGTGAAAATTCATCATATTTTAAGACAAAATTTTACCGTAGTGAAATTTTGAAAAGAAGTTTAACATCCAATGTATCTATAGGCAGTGAATCTATTGGCATTCTTCTTAAAGAATGACAACTTTTATGTCTGTATGTTTAGAACCAATATGGTAATTGATCAAGGAAGCAAACTCAATCACCACGAAAGACTCCCCTTTTTATTTTCATACTTTACAATTTTCCAGAAAACACCACTGCCAAACGTCTGTTACGTGTTTTACGTCTGTTATCATTAGTTAGTTATTTTAGACACAGAAGATAAAGAGAAACTGTCTTATATCAACTTCAAACCGTTCACAGTATTGAGTTGTGTTTATACGAAATTCTGAGAAAAAAACGATTCGATACAATGTAGTGGAAATAGAGAATCAAGGTTAAGTGTTCTTCGTTAGCAGAGAACTGCTCATCAGAAGACAGATACTTGGGAGCTAAACGATTTCCAAGTATTTGAAACAGTCTGTGAAAGGTTTACGCCGACATTCCAGAATTGTTTGCTGAATTTAAATTTATTAGGGTTATTTACGGTTTCGTTTTGTTGGTTTTGTAGAATCTGTGGCCGCTGGAACTAACACTACACATCTTCCAATTTTATTTCAGCAAGTATCATTTTAGTTCAGATTAGTAATTTTTTATTTCAGAATCTGTAACTTTATTTTGAGAAATAGCCAATTGTATTTAAAACAAAAATCATTTGGTTTTGAGAAGTTGTCACATGTAGTACAATTCATCATCCAGCGGCTTTGAGGAAGATATGCAAGTTGGGCTAAGAAAATTTATATTTTTAATTTTTGTTTTAAAGCTCTAAACAAATTAACGTTAACTGTTGTGAATTTATTACGACACTCTTACGTTCGTTTTAGCAACTGTAGTTTTCTCAAATACAATTACTGAGGCTTTTTTTATTCAATTTACGAATTCATAAATACATTTGAAAACCTCTGAAATTAAATTCACCATTTCTGAAATTCAATTGATTTTTTCTGAAATAAAACTGACTAAAATTCGTGCATACTTTTGACCGCGATATAGTGTCATCGGGATTTTTAAAGCAAACATATCACACGTAAACATTGACATGTTAAATTCACAAATGATTAGATTAGATTAGATTGTTAAACTGGCAACTACCCAGGTAGGTATTTTAAGCTAAATATGAATGAGAAATGAGTGTATGATGATTTTGGCGCGGTCTTATAGTCTTGTTACTGACTAAGGCTGACATGTTCTTCAGACAGGACTGTTAATTAATAGCCCAACAGCTGATGGCAACTAGAGACCTACAGTTTAACGTGGTATCCGAACCACTGCCTCTGAATTACGAATTATTGGTCTAATCATGAGGATAGTCTTTGCGGAGAACACTACACTCACCAACTATCCACAACTAACCATAACTATCCACTATCATAACTATCCACAATTCGTGACCTTCTTGTAGCTGGATTACAGGATGACGCTACCGTCCCAGTCTAAAATTAATTAATTCAGGGCTACTATAACTTTTACTCCAGTCAACAAATACTAATAATTAACTAAATCTATAGACACTGCTACTATAACGTTTCAGTTCAATTCTCTAAATCAACCTAAGTAACATAAAACTACAACAAATATGTTTGTTTACATTGTGTCGTCTACATTTTAACAAAGTAAATAATTACAGTTTAAAGAAACTATCTAAATTATTTAAACACAGCTGTTAATTTTATAAACACTATATTTTATAAAACCTGACACTGTATCCTTTTATTTTTTTATCCTTTTTATCCTCTCCGTTTTGGACGGATTTGCACGAAACTTCACAGAAACTATCCTCAAATCATGCCTAACAAAGCCTGAAAGTGTCATTACAATATTTCCAGGGGTTCCGGAGTATATTGGCAACATACATTCAAACATATTATATTCTTCCTCTTTTATAAATTAAGATTTATTTAGAAAAGAATTCAAATAATTACAAAAAAGCATTCCCAGTTTTCATTAAAAATTAAGTTTTGTTATTTCAAATTCTTAGTAAAAGACGTATATCAAGTTGGAGAAAATCGGAAATACAAAGGCGAAACGATCAACCACCCATTGGCCGGAAGCGGAACTAATCCGCGTCTGGCCCAGCTGACATCGCCAGCTTCCGGCGATCCAACTTTGGCGGGAATTAAACTCTTTTCGTTTGACTAAACTACTCATTTGCAGTTTTCTTTTCTCCGTTCCAGCCAAGTTGCTATAAAGTACAATTAATTGTTGTTAATTTTTACTAAATTATTAATTTAGTTTTATATTTTTAAATAGTTTTTCGAACATTTATTAATAACGTATGCCATATTTTACTTATTTGAAATGTTACAAAATATAAAAGGTTATATTAAGGTAACTAAGTGAAAAACGCTCATTAACGGTTAACAGGAATTTTAAAAAACGTCTTCAATTTAACTTCTCGGACAATTGAGTCTTGTAAGACTCCACAACTACTAACACCGGCGGTGTACAAGACTGACAAGGTCTTTCTTTATAATGGGAATATAACTTTCCGAATCCAGTCTCCTGCTGACTTGAAAATAATTAAGGAAAAAAGGCGCTGTAACCTAATAATGGCCATTTATCAGTTCTAAAGGCAGGAATGTTTAAAAACCATACCATGTAATTATTTGTATAAACATACAAGTGTAAACCCTTTTTCCAAATAAAATCGATGATGTAACAAAAGAGCCTAAATTTATTTTTCAAACTAGATGTACTGTATTTAAAAAAACATTCTCTGATTTTCATATTTTGTTACCCTAATGGAAATATGTTAGGGCATCGCTAAAATAAATATGTGGTTACAGTACATTAGGGTTATTATGTTGTACGAAAATAATTTCGCGAAATATTTAGTTGTTTAATTTTTCTATTAAAAGTGAAAGTCGCTTTTGGTAAAACTAGTATGAATAAAATCCTAAAACTGTTTTTATAACTTCAACGATCGAACAAAAAAGGGGAATTTTTTTTCAATTTTGTGACGGTTGGCACTATTGTTTCGTCACGTTTCACTGGACAAGTTGTTTTAAATTCGACGTCATAGAAATTCTATTGTTCCCTGTGAGGTGATTTGCGTGGTTGCAACTCTAGAGCATCGTTTGGCTCCTGAAATAAACCTTTATACGTTCTGATTTAATTTAAAAATAGCGTGCACTCAACGTATAACCAACATCCCTGGAGTGTCAATTACATTTAAATGCCATCGTCTAGAGTGCTTTTTATCTGTGAATTGTTTTATTTTGTGACCGTAACTATGTTTGCTGCGTTGTAATGGTTAAATTCAAATTTGAATGAATTAATATTGCCTATTAATAATGTATTGCAATAGCTTGTGTCAATGTAACAATACTAAATATGGATTGACTGGACGGTGGCGACATCCTGTAATCCAGCTACTTGTTCTCTTGTGTGGATCAACGTCCGCACTATTGAATACAACGTTAATACGCAAATACTATCCTCATAATTAAACCAGTTCGTATTTCAGAGGCCGTGGTTCGGATTCCACGTTAAACTGTAGGTCCATTAGTTGCCATCGGCTGTTGGGCTATTAACTAACAGTTCTGTCTAAGGAACATGTCAGCCTTAGTCAGTAACAAGACTACAAGATCGCGCCACAATCACCATACACTCAATCCTCATTCATACTTGGCTTAAAATACCTACATTGTAGTATGGGTTGCCATTTCAATGATCTGATCTAATATAATCTAAGATATAACCGAAGGCCCGATTGTTTTTAAATTTAAAAAAAGGGCGCAAAACCTTAGTATTTCTTTTTGTATTACGTCGGTAATGTAAGATTAATCTAAAATCGAATAAAAATCATGTGTCCAAAGCCTGTGCTATGAATTAAAAAAAATAGCGAGGTACCGTAGCGGTGTGAGTCACATGCGTCAGATGTAATGTATGTTAATGACATATCCCGGTCATTCGTTCCATCCAGCAACCTTTGACGCGGCATTTCTGTTACCTCACGGGCCCTTTTATGCACGACGGTCGTCGGGCGACCGTGACATGAGCAGCGGGTGACGTTCACTGACACTCACAGTGTTCTCCGTATATTTTTTTCTGTTTTTACTCCTACTCAACATCATTTTCTTCCATCCGGCACAGCCAGACAATATTCCAGTCTCTTCTTCACTCTTTTTTTCTTTACTGTAATCACACGTTTAGGCGACTGTATCTTTTAAAAGTTCTGTGTCGTCAGCATTTTCGAGGAACGACCGTTTCCAGTACTTACACAACAACGCGTGACCGACTACTCCCTCTACAAACCCACGTGAGGGGGAGGATGCGCGCCCCGACGAAAGACGCATAAATAGCTCCATATACCGCAATGTTATTAAGGCGAATTTTCGACGAGCGCCCGCCTCTAAACCACGACGTCTTGCATAAATAGACACATTTACGCCAATGCATTTTCATTACGATCTCTTTCGACGCCCGATGCCATGCATATAAGGGGCCTTACCTAATGCAATGGTGATTTCAGGAATCTTAAAAGTTGTATATCTGTTACAGGAGGAAATAGGTGAGGTGTTCGACCGGTGGAAGTCCCCAGCCATATCCGGGGCGCCGCCCCTGCCTCCGCCCCGCTCGCACAAGAAGTCCGTCCCCGCGACACCCCAGAACGGGCGCAAGCCATACCAGCACCTGTACCGCACCAACTCTCTGCCGAGCCCCAAAAAGAGGAACGGCGACTTGGACAAAACCCTGAACGCGTGGTCCGAGGGGCTGCTCGCCGAGTTTAACACGATCATCGCGAACGAGCTGACGTCACTGCTCGCCGAGCACACGACCAACGAGGATGACTTGTACATCGACGACGAGGAGATGATACGAAACAGATCTGCGATGCCGAGGTCCAAGAGCCTGGGGGAGACTCCGCCCCCTTCGCCAGCCACGTCGCCGTCCACGTCGGACACCAGCTCCGGGAGCTCCGGGTCTTCGGGGAGGCTCCACCGACCTCTGTGGCGGCGACCTCCTAGGTCCCAGGTGCCTAGGGACAAACATGGCCCTGTGCTGCTGAAGGTGACCAGAATTGACTGTGAGAGCACTCCGTGCGACACGAGTGAGCAGGACGAGGGTGTGACGTGCTGCGACAGTGAGGGCTCTGCCAGCAACCAGGTAATCACTTTAAACTTTTATAAGTATTTTAGAGGTTTTTGAGTTTTAGAATAAATAAACACGTACTGTGTTTAACCATTTCAGTGCTATGGATTGATATGACATCAGTTTCTATACTAAAAAGTGGCAAGTGGTGGCATCTTTCAACGATTAAGTGAAACCTTTTGTTATCGTCGTCTACCGGGCTGCCATCTATGTGCTAATACTGAATTATCTCATGGAGTTCGCTGTTTAGCCGCTAGAGAATCTTTATACACCGTTAAAGCGATTTCTCTGACATTGTACTGTGATCCAGTTGGTTACGTCGTTTGAAATTAAAAAAAATCTGAATAAATATTTACCTTTTGTATATTAAAATATACTGTTATTCATAATTTTTTTCACGTTGTAGTGTGCCTCATTGAGGCAGTGAATTTTTACCTCATCCACTCTTCCATAAGATAACTTTCATGGAGGAGTGGATTTAATTCATCTGACATTTGACCCCTTGAATCCATACCTGATTTCCCTGGAAATTGAAATCAAAAGTCGAAATCGTAGTCTAAATAGTGTGTAAAATATTTTCTCGTAGTCTGCCCTTTTACACTAATCGCTACGTCCGTGTGTCGCAGGTGTCGGACCCGGCCGACCCAGAGCCCCAGGATGTGTACACCCAGACTTCCCCCGCGGTCTCTCGGTGCTCCAGCCTCACCTGGCTGTCGGACTGCTCGTCCTCTCTGCCCCGTCACTCCCCGGAGTCGGAGATGGACGACCGCTCCACCAGCTCGGCGGACTCCTCCACGGCCAGGGACGAGCCGGAGAGTGGCATCGGGACCGCCTCGCCGCCCCACCCCAGGCACGCAAAACGTGAGTGATATATTTGATCATAATTTTAATTTAAGGTGGTTCGAGCAAAAAAAATCGACTTAAAAAAACTTAAAAAATAATTTTTACATTTATTTGTTTGTTTGTTATTTTATCATAAATATGCTTTGTACAGTGCACACAGTAACACTTGAATTAATTTAAATTTTCGTATCAGAAAAGTGCATATGAAAATGCAATGCAACATATATGAGGAGAGGTCCGGCCATGAGAGCGCCGCATGCAGTATCATGCGGCTGTTTAGTGTGTTCGATGTAGGTCACGTATTACGTTGTAACGCTAGATACGAACATGTGTTGCCCTCAACTAGGTCATGTCATTTTATATGAAAACGTATTTTGATTCGTTGTTAACTGTGTATCTATCTTTGTACGGCAAGGCTCATTAGTTTTCACAGTATAATAACCTAAAACTGTATGTAAGTAAATAAAAAGGCGGGAATATTTCATAAGATCCATGATATAAATACTATTATTATTATTAGTAAAGATAAAAATATTCTTTCAGTTTCTTTAAACAGCTGTCTTATAACCGCAACAGAGCACACTTATCTATATAAAAATCTCTAGGACGCACAGACAACTGACAACAGGCTGGAAAGCTTGTGGGATATTTTCATATTTGGAGATTATTTAGCTGTATGAGGCTATTTTATAGAGACTTGCAACCTCTGAAATCGTTTTCTTTGCAGCTCCCGCCCAGAAGTGCAAACGGAAGGAGACGTGGGAGAGGTTGAGGCGCCGACAGTCCGTCAACTCCCGGGCGCAGAATCTAGTGACCAAGGGCGACCCTTGGGTGCGCAGGGAGAGTTTCAAGAACCATCTCCTGGAGTCGTCGAGCGACCCTGACCTTACCCTACCTCGGCCCCGTCCCGTCCGCCCCAACTGCCTCCCCTTACCCTTGCACAGCCCCGCGACCTCCACCGAGGCCCTCCCTTCGCCCTCCACATCCCTCCAGCTCTCCCCCTCGCCCATGGTCACCGAGATGGGCAACAAGTCCTCCTCGGCGCCCCTCCTCAACAAGCAGCCGCCCCTGCCTTCGCCAAAGGCCGAGGACAGCAAGAAGAGGGTGAGTGTGATGTTTGTTTGTACCGTAAAGTATTTATTAAGCCTCAGTTATCTGAAGCACTTTTTCAGTCAAAGACTGTGACTAGGTGATATGATTTGTTTATCCTTATTTTTTTAGTATATTTCTGTTAATACATAGTATTCACTTTGTTTTTGACATGGATATGTCTTAGCTCTGGGGGGGATGTTGGTGATTGTTAAGATGTAAAATATGTAACAGGTTTCCATAGAAACTACCAGAGCTATTGTGTTGAATTTTTAATATAAACGAATAAGAACAGCTGTATAGATGAACTGAAAACATTCCTTTAGACATATTTATGATCTAACCTATTTCCCACAGGGAAGTAAATACATACATTTTTTGTAACATTTGTCATAGTTATTTTCAAGAAATTGCTCAAAAATATCATAAAAAAGGTATTAAGTCAAAATTAATTTTCATGTTAAAATGCATGAGTGTTTCTTTATATACAAAACTAGCTGACCCGGCGAACTTCGTAACGCCTGACAGTAAATACATGTTAACTTTGAGATTGGCCATGTTCTGAAGTCGAATAGCAATACAGCTTCATTGTGAAAGATTATATATTCTGGGACGCTGCATAGTGAATAACAATATTGAAACGATAAAACATATTAATATCATTCCCATAAAACAAATAAATCTGAGTGGATTAATTAACAATGTTCAAATCCAATCCAAACCCAAACGATATCTAACTGTAATACGGCTTTTATAGGAAAGATATACAACAGCTGATTATTATAATAAACATAATAATATAAACATTGTAATTATCATATAAACACATGACTTTAATCAGATAGAAAATAAATATATAAATGCATAATCCCCCAAAACCGTAAAACTATTAACGTGGTGAATAAAGCTGTTCATTTTTTACAGTACACATTTACTTCATAGTTTAACATTAATGAATGATTCAGATGGCATTGGATAGTAAAGCATACGGTATTGCTAATGGAAAGTAAACCAATCAGCTGTAACTAAGAAATCAAATGTTTTCATTGTAGACAATTTGTAAACAAACTTACTCTCCATAAGGTTAACATTAGAATTTAAAACGCCATAAAATGAAACTTATTTTGAAACATATTTTATGACTAAAACCTTTTCCCACAGGACATACATATAGAGCAATTCCTAACATTTTCATAATCAAGAGTATTTCAACGCATAAAGGACATAAATACAAAGTTATACATTCAATTTTATACAAAATAGACTATGCCGACAGATTTTACTCGCAAAGTGGCGAGGCCATGGTGCTGTAAAATTTTAGTAAATAATTTTTTTTTGTTAGTTAAGTATGAACAGTTTTGCATCCATCGAACTGTAATAACACTGGAACTTAATCTCAAATGGTAAATTAGCCACAAAAATTATTGGTAGCATTTGGAATACCTGACTTAAGACGATGTGTCAAATTATTGTTGGAAAACTAGCCGGCCAATGAGAGCCAACCAGCTGCCAGTAAAATAGTTTTTTGTGTAACAAGGGATTAAAGTGAAACTTTTCGTCCACGAAGGCAAACCTTAACACCAACCCACCATGATGCGCATAAATAATAATAGTTAAAAAAATAATAATTGGCTAACATAATCTCAAAGAAATCAATTCAAACTATCAGCTGACCGTTCAAGATTTAATTACTACTGACAGCTGATATTATTTCTGAGGGTTCATTACAGTGTGTTTCCGGGTTTTCCCATGTTATTCTTATTGAATTATTTTTTCTCCCTCGGGACTAAAAAGTACATACTTTTTCTCGCTTGGAACTAAAAGTATTGCTTAATGTTTTTACGGTATAAATGTAAAAAAATTGAAAATGCAATGCCATAGATATTCTTTTTTCTTTTAGTTTGACACATCAATAATCTTTTTATTTGTAATGCAGTTACGAAGTTATAATTGTTTTTATAGGACTTAAATTCAAGATGATGGAATGGATTATTTTAGCTGTAACACTATTGCATGTTATACCATTAGTTTTTAAGTTATTTTATTTCACGTTTAAAAATAATGCCACCCGTTGCAGACCTTAAAATATATTAGGAAAGTCTTATAGGTTCGGGATACGAGAGTCCTAGGAGGGGGTCAAGTTAGGGTAGGTCATGCTACATCCTACTTGATTGATGTTAGACAATCAGAAGAGATAAACCTTCTCAGTCATCACGCCAGTATGTCGATTAATCTAACACACCTGCTCGAACATGCAATACAGTCCCGTGTTAATCTCTTATCGGCGCCTACACAATCAGGCCCATTGTTCCATTCGCCAAATTAATTCAGCATTGGCTCGGTGGGGAGCCGGATCGTACCGGAGCGAGTAGGTGGATGCGAACCGACTGAGTCATCGGCTTGAAAAGGAATCGCTGCGGAGAGACTCTTTTGTCCCGGGAAAGCCTTGAACCGATCTTGAGATGATTTGAAGTGTTTAACACCTTTTGGTTCAACAATAAACTTAGATAGTCGTAAAATATGAGGAGGTGTCAAATCAAAGGTTATGTTATAAGTTATAATTGTGGGGTAGTTATATTTTACAAAACTTTTGACCCGAACACAATTGGGAGTAAAAAAGTTAGGATTTACTCCCCTGGGGGAAATAGGATAGATCATGAAAATATTTGACTTCACTATCCATATGACGTTACTGTTTTAAATTTACTTCGCAAATTGCCAAGCCCCCCCAGAGTTAAGACATATCCATGTAAAAATATGGTCTAGATTCCCCATAGAAAAAATACAAATCAGCATACTGAAGAGAAAAACTAACTAGGTAATGAATATTTTCACGGTAAAAATATCCACCACACGTTGTGTTTATTTATTAAATTGAGCAAACAGTGTGAGATGCACTCTCTATATTAAAAACTTTACTCAGATGAATCTAGCCTGCTGATCCGTCTGGGGGAGTTTATTTCAATTCAATTATTTAAACATATTGACGTTCAAATGTTTTTAAGGGAAGTGTCTGTGTTAAATTTCGGTAAAATTTTTAATTTTTTAATTTTACTATTTTATAGTAAATTTTTTACAATCATTTTAGTAAGAAATGAATAATTTCTGATAACTGTAAGAATCTTTTTAAAGCCCTTCTTGGCAACAATTGCCCAGCTGTTACTGAAATAATGCTAATTCTCCGAAAATTGTGTTTTCCCACAAAAGGTACATTATCTCCTAAACGGCATAAGATATTTCAGTTCTGTTTTTTAGTTTTGTTTCTAAAAAAATTACCTTCAATATGAACATAGAAAATTACCATGGGTTTATTCATACAATTTTCATTAAGTTGTAAACATTTTTTTATATGCAGTTTTAAATAGTCTATTTTCAAAATAAAAAAGAAAAAATAGTTGGCTTATTTTAATGTTTTATGCTGGCATGTAAGAGGTGTATATAAGGAATAATTTTTTTTTAAATCATTCAATTACTGTATGTTGCCTTCTTGCCTAGTAACTGAGAAAATGTACCTCAAAGTTATATTAAATTAACGTGGCGGAGATAGGGACATCCGACTCCCAAGAACTCACTGTAAGCCATTTAAAAACGTACAAATTCAATCTTAAATGTTTGAAATCAATATTCAGCATCACTTATGCAAACTAATATGATATTTTTATCAATCCGGAACTTAGAGCTTTAAAATCTAGTTCTTTAATGTTTTGAAATTTTAAATACTTTTATATAATGGAAGCTTTTTACTATATATTGTCCCATTTTTTCACAGAAATAAGGAGGATACCTTTATATATACCCTTTTAATTTAAGAGGTTAGTGGAAAAAGGGAATAAGTGCAACAATTATAACTTTTCACAATTCAAAAAACCCTTTCACCATCTCTATTATAGATTTTAGGTAAAAATTTAATTAATTAATTTTTCTCCATATCTTCAGAAACCTAAATATAATATTACATTGTTATTTATCTAAAAAAAATATTTTTCATAGAATTTAAAATTTTAAAACGTTATTCCCTTTTTCAAATCAAAACAGATACTAATTGAATCAAAATTTATATTTTTGATTTTTGAATGGCTTTATTGAAAATAACAAGATAAATGGTGAGTTAATTAAAAATAGCATGTATATAATGTATTAACGATGGTACACTTACGTTTACAAAAAAAAATTAGAAAAGTTGAAAAATTGAAATCAAAATCTCAAGCTTACAAAAGTTGAAAAAATTCAAAATCTTAATCTGACAGAATTTAAAAAAAGAATTCAAAATCTTGAATTTTACCCAGCTACCAACTCGTTACTGTTTGTTGTAACGATATACTCTGACTTAAATCAACCAAGACAATAACCAGATTCAAATTAACCATACAATTAAGACAGATACAGCGCCTGCAGGCTAGCCAACCTCTGAGCATATAAACGGAATATCTACTGCAGATGTTTCCTTTTTTACACTCAACCAAATCTTCAGACCAAATTTACTCTAGTATAAACTGCTGTAGCTATTCCTTTTTACACTTAACAATTTGGTTTTTTTTCAACAAAACTGCTATGTTGATTATATTTAACCATAACTACTTTCGACACTTAATACTCGTTTAATTCCTGTGTCATCGTTCCAATAGTAAGCAGTTTCACACATCAAAATTATCGATTTTTTCCATTCGAATCAAATTTAACAACATGTAAAACTGTTTAATTTTTGTAGTTATCAACATCTTTTTTGAGCATTTCTGGTTCCACTCCTCGGGGATCCTTATTTGACCGTTCTAACGACCCCTGGATGACTGTGCCGATTTCCACCCTTCACCAAAACCAAAAATTCACGTGCCAATTTCCCTCACCTGCCGGTCCGTACCGGTTTCACACGTGTATTGTGTCCGCGACAAAGGAACCCTGTCGAGAGTTGATTGATTAATTATCCGCTAGGAGGCGCATCATGAGGTGTTGAACGTTAACAAGGTCTGTGTGTCAGTCTGGCTGTCTGTTGCAGACGATGAAGCAGCCCAGGTCTCAGTCGGAGCGCCATCTTACTGGTGAGTCATCATATATTAGCATTACGTATATTATAATAACAATAGGTTATACACAAATATGTTTATAACTGCACAGCAGTTGTTTTTGAAGAGGCGCCAATGGCTTATACTTTCTTTAAATTCATTTTCAAATTTTAAATGACTATCTGGAATCTGTACACAGGCCTTGCCTTAAAGACCCTATTTGTTTTCATGGAAAGTTTTATTTTACTCTAGTTTTTAAATTCTATTTTTATTTAATAAGTTAAACCAGGGTTATTTTGTAATTTTTTATTCCAGAATTTTGTAGTTTTCGAGTTGTTAAGGTTATTTTATTTTCTAACCAGCAGTAAGCCCGTACTTTGTACGGGTTGTAGGACTATATGTTAGAATACTTAAATGACAAAATTCATTACATCAGATCAGAAAATATGTATAATTATTAAATAATAATACGTCAAGGTAACACTTCAATATAATATGACCTCGAGGTGGGTTTAATGTGACTTATATCGCGTAAAAAGTGGGTTTTTAAATGCTCGTTATTAACTTTTCAAGGGGGTGGTGGGCAATTTCAAGCATTGAAAAAGCTTCTCTGGAATGTAGAGAATGCATGAAATAAGTCTCATTGTTATCAGTTCTTCTTTATCCGGAGAATACAGCGTAAAATGCCTCCTGGAGTGTCACAGACAAAAAGACGGACAAAGAGACAGACAAATAGACGGACACAAATTGAGATAAGACTTGTTTCGGCTTCTAACGCGCGAAACGCAAATATAACTAAAAAATTAATAACTAGGAGAAATGAACAGACAAAACTCAAATTTTATTTATATAGATTTAGTCAGAGATTACAATATTTATTTTATTTTATTTATCTGTATATTTTGTGTGTATTTTGTCTACGAGAATAAAAACGATTCTTATTTTTATTCTTAACTAGCTGACCCGGCGAACTTCGTAACGCCTCACAGTAAACACATGTTAACTTAAGATTGGCCATGTTCTGAAGTCGAATAGCAATAGGCTTCATTGTGAAAGGTTATATATTCTGGGTCGCTGCATAGTGAATAACAATACTGAAACGATAAAACATATTAATATCATTCCCATAAAACAAATAAATCTGAGTGGATTAATTCACAATTTTCAAATCCAATCCAAACCCAAACGAAACCTAACTGTAATACGGCTTTTATAGGAAAGATATACAACAGCTGATTATTATAATAAACGTAATAATATAAACATTGTAATTATCATATAAACACGTGACTTTAATCAGACAGAAAATAAAAATATAAATACATAATCCCCCAAAACCGTTAACTATTAACGTGGTGAATAAAGCTGTTCATTTTTTACAGTACACATTTACTTCATAGTTTAACATTAATGAATGATTCAGATGGCATTGGATAGTAAAGCATACGGTATTGCTAATGGAAAGTAAACCAATCAGCTGTAGCTAAGAAATCAAATGTTTTCATTGTAGACAATTTGTAAACAAACTTACTCTCCATAAGGTTAACATTAGAAATTTAAAACGCCATAAAATGGAAACTTATGGGGTTTTCGAAAATATTTTTTCACTAAAACCTTCCGGACACATATAGAGCAACTTCCTAAAATTTCATGGCGATCGGATGAGTAGTTTGGCAACGCATAAAGGACATACATACATACAGACAGACATACATTCAATTTTATATATAGAGATAACAGCTATCTATAATTTTAAATACTTAATCTGTAAACATAAATAGTACTTGGTGTAATCTACTCCCTTGTGGGGAACCAAATGGCACTATTTTTTCATTACTGTAATTCATCATTAATCCTTTTCACAAAGCAACAGATTTTCAGAATGACAATCATATGTTGGAATTGATTATTTTACTATTGCAAAGTGAACCCAAATTGAAAGTGGTTTTAAAATTTTACTCACGCAAGCATGTTAAGTTTTGTTTTATAAACGATACATTTAAGAATAATCGATTGTAATGGAAAAAAAAGACTAACTCGTGGGCATAAATTAATATGTTTATTTGAACGGAAATCGTATACCGAATCGACAAACTCTAAGTTCACGACTGCATAATTCTTGCCAAGAGGAAGGTTAAAGCCTCCTCTGGAATTTTGTTTTGGATATTTTATTGGGAATCTAATCTAATAATAAATTTAATTTTTAACAAACTTTTAAGTTACATTGTGTAACCATGTTACAAATAGGAAAAATTATTTTGGAAATTTAAAACCTTTTGATCCATTAATTTACCTTATAAATCTATTTGCTTTCTAAACCATATACTCATAGTATATTACGGTACAAAATTGTTTTTAAGGGCACGCGGCACATCGTTCACACATGAATATTCAGTAAGAAGAAAAATAGTAAAATATTCACAACCACGTAAAGTTTTCGGTTGTCATCTTTCTTCTGAAACCTCATGTAGCATCTCTCGTAGCTAAAAACAACGTTATTTATTTCATGTTTTCACTACTCACTTCTACAAATAAATAACTTATTTTCTTTTACTCAATAAATTATCCAGTTTTGAAATAATTCGTTTTACTCTGGATCAAAAATAACAATAATTTTGTTATGTAAAAAATAATTCAAGAATTCAATGGTTATTTATTTTTTTAATTTTTAATAAATTTTAAGGAATAAAAAACAAACCAGTTTTTTTCATTTTACACATTTACAAAAACGTGAGAGCACACTAAAATAAAAAGCTGTGGTTTAAAGATTAAATAGTTTGAAGTTATCGTTAAATTTTTCTTATGACACTGGCACCAGTCTGCTTTTGTTACTTGACCTATTAATGAGTCAGCTGACTTTGTCAGTGACAAAGCCATTCAGGCCATCAAACACATTATGTTACATTCATCAGACTTACAATTTATTCTCATTTACCTTCTCCCCGGTATTGGGTTTGTGTCTTATGATTATAAATAACAATGCAGTTTTTTTAGGAACTACCTAAGTTTCTAGGATTGCGATATATTCACGTAATTACAGATTTGTAAAACCTATGTGAAAGAGTCAGAACTATTTATCTTACTTGTACAAGTAATTGGTAAAAATACAGGAAAGATAACTGAGGATGAAACACCCCCATCGCAGCAGACATGCGTATTCAGTGAATTTCCAAATCAATAATATAATAATATATGACAAGTTTTATCAATATCTGTTGATAAGTATAAGTGTTTGCCTACTTACAATCAGATTAATATAGGAAAGAGTATGCAGGTTTGCTGCTGTGAGGAACATTTAAAGTAAGCATTTCCACCCATAAAAACATTTTTATTATAGACATTTTTTTAATAGATTAACATCGGAATCCCAAAATATAGCTTACTGTGTTTAGACTATCTAATATCTCGGTAACCGTTGGCGATAGAGCAAAACTTTTAATATACTAAATTGTTTCTGAGCTGATTCTAAGCTGTTGTTAAGTGGGTCGGAGAAAATCCTCGAGCACATTGTTAGCTCCATGATAACAAGTTAAGAATGATGACAAAACGTTAAATGCAATTTACGAACGGTGGGATGAAAATACGACAGACAATGAGTTAGAGTTGAATAGAGCTGGGTATATTTGCGTTGGACACAATGTGCCAGCTACGAGGGTATTGGACCGTGTGTTGCGGTGTGTGAAAGTGATAGTGGCCAAATGTCAAACCGATCGGTTCTGAACACATTTTCATTAGATACTGCATTTAACTCTGTGAAATTTGACATTTATTCGTATTACTATGGGTGGCGCGCGCTGGTCTAGGGGTAGAGCGGTGCCCAAGGTCCCGGGTTCAAATCCCGCCAATCGCCAATGGGTTTTTGCTTAGTAGTAATGTCGCAACCCTCTAGGTCTAGCTTGAAGTTAAGTGTAAAACGGTTCCTGGCGATGGTCCAGATATTCCTGGGATGAGAAGGTGGGACAGTAAAAAAATAATTGTATTTACTACCCTGTGGGAAATAGGTTAGATCATGGATGCGTCAAAGGGAATGTTTTTTAGTTCCACTAAACAGTTGTCGTTATAGCTGTTTGATGTAACTGTTTCAAAATTTGGTCTCGCAAGCTGCCAACACCTCCTCTCCTAGAACTAAGACATGTCTATGTCAAAAACTATGGAACAGCATGACAACGTCCAAGAAACTGATTTCTTCTAAATTAATGAAACTGTGATTGGTCTACGTGATCTTGGCCATGGTTACCAACCGAATTTGAACTGGGACGAAAAAAGGTAAAAATAAACCACTATAATTTGTCTTGCCAGTTCAGGAGCATACCACAGTAATGAGTATAGTATAATATACAGAATTATAGTTCTTCAAAGTGAGTGAAACTAAAAATTATTAAAGGAAAATAAGTTTCACTCATAGTGAGTCTTCCGTATTTGTGGAGAAGTTTTACAAAAATACTTTCTTTGACGTTGTGGATAGTTGTGAGCGATGGTCGGTGGGTGTAGTGTTCTCTTGTGTGGATTAACGTCCGCACTATTGAATACTACGTTAATCCATAGAAGACCATCCTCATAGAACAATTCGTAATTCAGAGGCCATAGTTCGGATTCCACGTTAAACTGCAGGTCCCTTAGTTGCCATCGGCTGTTAGGGTATTAAATAACAGTTCTGTCTCAGGAACAAGTCAGCCTTAGTAAGTAACAAGACTACAAGATCGCGCCTCAATCATCTTACACTCAATCCTCATTCATATATTGAGATAAATTATCAAAATTCAAAGCTCTGTATGGACAAAAATCTAATTTTATTTTTGTAACCTACATTATTCTGTACGACGTCTGTATGCAATCTGCAAGCCTCTTGCACGCGCAGTACACATCGTTGAGCCCAGACGCAGCCGTGAGGGCAAGAGCAGTTCTCCGCTGACCTGATTGGCCAAGGTCGTGGGTTTTTGCACGGCTCAATCTAGTCTTACCCTTACATGGTGCAATGAAACAAACAACATTAATTAGATTTGAGTTTATTGGTTTATATTCGTTCTGCAATTAAAGGAACATGAAACGGTGTGTCTGAGCTGAATGTTGAAGTTTAAAGTAATTTATGTGTTAGTAATACACGAGGACCAGAATGAATGCTTGTAATGTTCTGGAAATTAATATTATTGTTATAGTTTGCAGGAGAACGTATGTCTAATATTTTTTGTCAATGTTCAAATAATTAGGTCAATTCATAATTCAGAGACAGTAGTTTGGACTCCACATTAAACTGCAGGTCCCTTGGGTATGCCATTGACTGTTGGGCTATTAATTAACACTTCATTCAAAGGAGCAAGTCAGCCTTAATCAGTAACAAGATTACAAGATCGCGCCACAATCATCTTACAATCATTTTTCATACATACTTGGCTTATTATACCTACCTGGGTATGTCGTTATTTCAGAAACTATCTATTATCTTTTTTTGGCTCCCTGAATGCAATAAAAATGGTTGGAACTGATTTCTGTCTGTCTGTGAGGCAGCCTGTTCTATTTTTTGTAGTTTTTAAATTTTTAGTTTCAGAAAACGGTCAAAAACCTGAAAAATCGCAATACTTCTAATACTTTTGATAAATCTTTAAGTTTTAGTGCCAAAATGACATTTCAAAAGTTATGGGCCCTTAAGTAAAAAAAACTATACTAATAAATTTATAAAAAAATTTAACTATAATTATTAAAGCCATTTTTGATAATAGAATAAAATTAGTATTTAGAACTTTTACACTCTGTCCACGGTAAACACAGTATGTTGTGTTAGAGTGGCCAATGTTATTCTTACAGAGAACACTAAAATACAATATCCTCTTTATTTTAAAACAGTTTTTATACAGTCTAATGTCACATTACCTAATATAACCTAAGCAAAACGTTTATTGCTTTAAGGTGGGGGTATTTCAGGAAAGTTTTGCTATTAAAATAAATAATTTATTCATAAGCAAAACTGCTTTAATAATACATTAACCTACCAAATAAAAGTGTTTTCATGATTAATTTGAAAACAATAATAATTTCTCTGCGTTATAGGTATTTAAATGTCAAGTGTTATTAAATGTAAATTTACAGTGAGAATAATTAATTACCTTTAAAAGTCCTTTATCATTATGCATTGATTCATTATTACCATTTATATTAAACTTTGAGGTACATCACAGTGTTTATTCATGACATTTATCTCCCAAGTGATGTACTTAGCGTATGATAATGATCTATCATCGTAATTACTTTTAAGTTTTATTTTTTACTCCCTACATTAGTTTTTAAAACATAATGAAATTGTAAACCTGCATAGGTTTGCAGCAATAAATATCTAGAAAATAAAGATTTTCTTTATAAATGTTAGGTTTTTAACAATTTTACTAACTGAAGGTTTTATTAATACAAGCCCATTAATAAATAAAAAATAGGATTTGAAAATATTATGTCTGTGGCAACACTACTCATGTATGAAATAAGTTTTCTGTAAAAAAATTATGTAGTTGCAGAAATGCAATAAACTGAATTATATAAATTATTTTAATTTGGAAAAGGTTTTTTAACCGTTAATACAAGACGGATGACTGAATCTTTACAATGATAAATTCAATTAAGTACCTTTTTCTCAAGAACCATAAGAGATATCCTTATTTTTTCTTATTTATATTTAACTTCTTTATTTTTATCATCTTTATTTATTTTTGAATCAAATCAACAATAATGCCATATATATTTTCCAATTTTAAAATTTAGACTTTTTTACAAATCTATCTATAATTTATCGGAGTGTTTTGTTTAATAATTCTGCAACCAAAATTATCAGCTAACTTTGACAAACCAATCCAAAATTATTAAGATAATCTTCATGAAAAATATAGAACAATGCAAGTTAAGCAACAATAGGTTGAAATACATGTATACTTGCTCTAAGCATGCACTAATGTAAAAATAAATACTTATAGATTTTGTTTAGCTAAACCAATTTTAACAATTAAGATCTCTTCATCAATAAAGCGCAGCTCTTAACACGTGGTTTTATCGAAATGTGACATTTTTCTCTAAATGTTAATCTATTAAAATGATGCAATAAAAATAATGTGTTATACGTCTGCAGCGATAATAAAATGGTTTCATTTACCGCAAACCACCATAGCTGTTTGATAAATTATTTTAATTTATCTACTATTAAATTAAAATTGGTCGATGACGAAACCCAGCCAGTTTTGGCTCGCCAAAAAAGGACGGAAAACTTTTTCGTAAAATGAACTACTATTATAATCGGCTTAAATGTATTTCAGAAAAATATATTCGAATATTATCCTTGAAAGAGACAAATTATATAGTAAAACAGGTTTCTTAAAGATAATAAATTATTTATAATAATACAGCTGACTTTTTTGTTTAGTTTACACTTCAAAGTCTTTATTTCATTTTGACATGGATATGTCTTAGCTCTGTGGGACTTAAACAGCTGTTTAGATGAATTGAGAACATTCCATTTAGACATATCAATGATCTAACCCATTCCCACAGAGAGGTAAATACAAAAATCTTTATGAACGATATTGACATTTTTAAAGTTTTGATAGGGAACGGTCCAAACCCATTGGATAGTTTGTAACAAACTATTATCGACCCGATGTTAAATTTGCCAATTATAAATAATAACTTTGTATAGAATTTTACCTCGAAAAGTTATTTTGATTTTACGGACATTTTTTATTACGATTTTAAGTAAAACAAAATTTAACGACGTTTCGGAATTTAGAATCTGATCCCGTCTTCACGTGAACTGGAACGGAACACGTCCACTCGTCTTGGTGAAGAGTGGACGTGTTTCGGTTCTTGTGTACGTGACTATTGGTGTATGGTATTGTTTTTAAGTTTTTTTCACCGTCTTAAACCTTTTTGTTCAGCTTTATACCGGCTTAGTCCGGATTTTGGACTTTGTTATGTTTTGTGTTCTTGTTCAAGTGACGTAACTGAATTTATAACAGAGGGCACAAAAAGTATTTTTGACGAATCGAGAAGAGATTGTATGACCTACTAGCTGACCGGGCGAACTTCGTAGCGCCTTACAGTAAATATGTGCTAACTTTAAGATTGGCCATGTTCTGAAGTCGAATAGCATTACGGTTTCATTGTGAAAGGTTATATATTCTGGGTCGCGGCATAGTGAATAACAATATTGAAACGATAAGATATATTAATAACATTCCCATAAAACAAATAAATCTGAGTGGATTAACTCACAATTTTCAAATCCAATCCAAACCCAAACCAAACCTAACTGTAATACGGCTTTTATAGGAAAGATATACAACAGCTGATTATTATAATAAACGTAATAATATAAACATTGTAATTATCATAATTAATCAGACAGAAAATAAAAATGTAAACACATAATCCCCCAAAACCGTAAACTATTAACGTGGTGAATAAAGCTGTTCATTTTTTTACAGTACACGTCATTTACTTCATAGTTTTTCATTATTGAATGATTCAGATGGCATTGGATAGTAAAGCATATATTGCTAATGGAAAGTAAACCAATCAGCTGTAGCTAAGAAATCAAATGTTTCCATTGTAGACAATTTGTAAACAAACTTACTCTCCATAAGGTTAACATTAGAAATTTAAAACGCCATAAAATGGAAACTTATGGGGTTTTGAAAATATATTTTCACTAAAACCTTCCCGGACACGTATAGAGCAACTTCCTAAAATTTCATGGCGATCGGATGAGTAGTTTAGCAACGCATAAAGGACATACAGACAGACATACATACATACATTCAATTTTATATATAGAGATGACGGGTGTGGGTGGTATTTTGGCGGGAAGCAGGCAGGGTGTGTGGCGCGTGCGTGGATGTGCGCGTCGCGACGCGACCCAGTGTCGTCTGGACGTCTCCAGCGTACGTACGCACACAACATACGCTCTCGCGCTTCTCTGTGATAAGTCGGTCTCGGTGTTTGTGTTACCGCTAGTCGTGTTGTCGCTTCGTGTCGTCCATGTCAGTGTTAAAATCGTGTCTTACGTGTTTTCAGTGTTAATCGTCAGTGTTGTGTTCGTGAATTTAATTTTTCCACTGTGTCGTAAATATATTTTAAGATTCTCTATACGTGTCGTCGATAGAATATTTTCGATGTTAGGCGAGTGTTTTTGAATTTTATCCGAAAATCGGAACAATGGCGGAAGCGGATGCGCCGGAAGTGAAGGATTACAAGTTTTTCCGGAGTTTTAGTGCTAAAGTTGAGTCCGGATGGCCTATGAGGAAGGCGGAGCAGTTTTGGAGGCGGTTAAGGGAGAGACGGATAGCAGGTGAGTTATCGTTCGAGGGTAATAAAAACTTTTGTTTATTTAAAAGTTTTTTTTTACGAATACAGCTCTTAAAAATAACTAAATTTTTTATTCCTCACCAAATTAATAGTCTAAATAGTTTATTAAAGGTGGGTACAGAGTAAAAATATCACATATATAATACTTATCGTTCGATGGAGTTTTACACCATAATCGATTTTCGCTGAAAATGCTACTTTAAAAATATTATTTTACTAGCAGTAAGCCCGTCCTTTGTAGGGGCTGTAGGATTCAGTAAAAGAAGAAAGATTATCATACAAAATTCAAACATGAAATCCTTAACAAATCAATACAAAGAAAATAAATAACTACCCAGCTTTATTATTTAACAAAACTTTTTAATTAAATAGATTAGAACATTTATACCATTATTAAAATTAGTTACACGTTAAAATAACTTTTTAGCATAGTTGACCAATGATTTCGAAATAGGTTTTAAAACCAATGACCAATATTTTTACAGCTTTTTGTTTTTCTTTCTTTTAAAATAATTTAACTACAAAGACAGCTGATTATTACCAGTAGGTAATTCGTTGAAAACGGAAATCAAAATGCGACTAATATCGCGGATAAAGTGGGTTTTTAAATGCTTGTTATTTACTTAGTAAGGGGCGGCGGACAATATCAAGCTTTGAAAACCATTCTCTGGAATGTAGAGAATGCATGAAATAAGTGTCATTGTTATCGGTTCTCCCGTTTTTTTCGGAGAAGACGCCGTAAAATACGCCCTGGAAAATTGTATTTACTAAAAAAGACTAAATAATAAATTTTTTAATATAGATATTTTCGTAAATTAAAAAAATAGATACAGTTTAATACCTAGCAACAACTAAAATCAAGTGATTGAAAAGGGAAACCCTTGGATCGTTGTTGAACTAATTTAAAAACTATTTGGAAATGGATTTTCACAAAGAAATATTTTCTTTGACATTGTATAGCTACTATACATTTCTTTCTACTTTCATCGTGTTAAAGTCTTTAAAAGCTTTTTCTTTACTGTACCTTCCTAATTATTAATTTCTCGTACTGTTACAGTTCGTTTTAAGGTTTATTGATATGTTTGAATGTTAAATGCGACTAAACGGTAGTAACAAATGTATTATTTCCTTTGTCTTGAAAGCAAAGTTTGTAGTCTACCTAGAATCTTTTATTAATTATAACCCAATTTTAAACAATATAAATATCACTAATGGTGATTTAGCTTTAACTTAATAAGTTATTTAAGTAACTTTTATTTCGCGTCTGTACGAAATGTAATTTAGATAGCAAAAATTGATCTCTTATGAGAGGTACCTTACGATTTGTTTGACCCAAAGACTTAATTTTTCAACATATTGTTGAATTGTTTGTTGCCGTCACCTGTCTATTTTAAAGAGACGAAAAATACATAATTATTTCTATCCAGCTTTTCATACGTTGGTATTTTCTGGACGGTTTAATTTTGTTCAAACTCGACAATGTAAACTTCATTATAGAACCGCTAGAGGTTACTGTCGCCCTCCCCCCTCTCGTCTGTCATGTCTTTTTCAGAGTGATGAGTTGAAACTGTTCATACGAAACAATGCTTTCCACGTATTCAATTATCCGGTTGCGGTTTTTCACAACGTTTCATCTTAGAATTACTTTTGTTGACACCCACAATTTAGTACTAGAAAATTAAACGCACGTGTTTTAATAAACTGAATATTAAAGATTTTATTGAATAGTAATGGCTACCTACCCAGGTAGGTTTTAAAGCCAAGTAGGCAATTTGTAAGATGATTGTGGCGCGATCTTGTAGTCTTGTTACTGACTAAGGCTGACATGTTCCTTAGACAGGACTGTTAATTAATAGCCTAACAGTCAATGACATATTTAACGTGCCTACAGTTTTAACGTGAAGTCCGAACCACTGCCTCTGAATTACGAAATGGAAATTATTTGGATGGTTTTGCGAGTGGACGTAGTATTCAATAGTGCGGACGTTCATCCACACAAGGGAACACTACGCCAAACGACTATCGCTCACAACTATCCACAATTCGTGACCTCCAAGTAGCTGGATTACAGGACACTCTTACGGCCCCATGACATGAAGCACTAAGTTACTAACTAAAGTTATTTCAGAGATAGTTGTGTCTAGATCACCTGAAGACGAATAACATTCCAGATCTAGAAACGTTTACTTATCGTGATGAAAAATGTCCACAACAGCAATTTAAAAAATACTAAGAGTTCTCATACTGGTGAAATCTTTCATTATAGGCATTTAAGAACAATGTTAATTTTTCCACATTAGTGTTGGTTAGTCATAAGAAGATAGTTTATATGTCAAATTAAAGGTAAAATGGTTACTTGGTAATTACGTTATCCATATTTTCATCTTAAAAAATGACGATAATCAGATATGATTGCGTAGTAATCATATGTTTTTGGAAAACAAAATACCGTAACTCCGATTGGTCAGTAATGCTGTCACAAAATTAAAATTATTTGGGATTAAAATCTAAAATAGCGGAGGTAAAATATGGTTGAATCGTTCCTACTATGACAGTTACAGAGAACAACGCAGTAGCACGTTTCATTACCTAATCAAAGAACTTAGTCCCTCGCGATACGAAACTAATGAGTTTCAGTCGGTGGATTGGCGCGACTTATCGTGTTTCAGAACACCTGAAGTGTCGTGGAACACGGAGTTTCGAGTTATTTGTGTGTGAAGCTAGCTCTTTGGAAACTCTAACCCTCACCCATGAGAGTTTGGTGCAAAGGCAGTCGGTCCGGTTTATCTAGCGTGTATTTGTTATACGTTTGATAAATTATTCACCAGAAATGAATACAGGTGCAAATATAAGCTTTCCTGTACAACATGTTATATTTTTACACATACGACGTTTGACTGGGACGGTGGCGACGTCCTGTAATCCAGCTACTTGGAGATCACGAATTGTGGATAGTTGTGAGCGATGGTCGATGGGTGTAGTGTTATCTTGTGTGGATTAACGTCCGCACTATTGAATACTACGTTAATCTGCTAAGACCATCCTCATAACTAGACCAATTCGTAATTCGGAGGCCTTGGTTCGAATTCCACGTTAAAGGTCCAGTCCTGTGTAAGGAAATGTTGGTCAGTAACATGACTACAAGATCGCGCCACAATCATCTAGCACTCGTTTCTCATTCATACTTGGCTTAAAATACCTACCTTGTGGTAGAGTCGCCATTTCAGTAATCTGATCTTACAAGATTTAATTTGACATGGATATGTCTTAGCGCTGGGGGGGTGTTAGCAATTTGCGAGACCAAAATTCGAAACAGTGACGGCATGTGGCTTTAACGACTAATGTATAGTGGGACTTAAAACATTCACATTGACATATTCAAGGTCCAATCTGTTTCACGAAGGGAAGTAAACACAATCATTTTTACTGGATGTAAAAAAATACAATAATCGAAATATATTTACTTTCATATTAATGGTATACATAGTATAATTTATAATTTGCATAGTATTTTATTTGTGTAAATTATTGTATGTAATTCACCATGGCCCTAGGTTGGTGATGGGCAGTTGTGGGGGTTTTTATAACAAAAAATTTCAACGTTAAACGGTTGTGTGTGTCAACATAAACAGTAAGTGAAGTTAGCTCATTTTAAAAATATCCTGTGTCTTGTAATCCAGCTACATTGAGATCACGAATTGTGGATAGTTATGAGCGATGGTCGGTGGATGTGATATTCTCTGGTGTGGAATAACGTCCACACTATTATGCAACAAAAAACATCCTCATAATTAGACCAGCTCGTAATTCAGAGACAGTGGTCCAAACTTCACGTTAATCTGCAGGTCTCTTAGATATGCCATTGTCTGTTGGGCTATTAAATAACAGTTTTCACACTAACTTACCATTCATACTTGGCTTAAAATTCCTCTACAAATTGTTATTTCAGTAACTAAATAACTAATCGTTAGTTAGTCGGCCTTAAATAAATTTTTGGCAATTTTCAATATTCAATGCAACAAACCGAAAATTTAACCAATACCATAAATATTACTGTGTCGTTATATTACACTGACTAATTCAATTTTTTTTAAAGAGTAGAACAAGTGTCGAAAATATAATAAATACTAACTACATTTTTAAAGCCTATTACGTTTAGTCGATTCATTTATTATAATCATTTATTTATAACATATTTACTTTATCAAATATTTTGAAATAAAGTCGTTCGTGAATCTTTTTTTGTAAAACTGAGCTTTCCCGCTGCTTTTTAAATATACTCGTAAATAGTGATGGAAACCATAGTGACGCCAGCTGTGCCTTCAAGGGTAAACATCTGTTTTCTACATCTCATCACTTTTTCACGTGGAAATATGAATTTTTCATTTTCAAAAACTCAGTACAGTAGTTTGTATAGAATGAAATTCTTTGTAAAGTCGTATCGAGTAAACTAATTATAAGAATTGGCACAAGATGTTATATATTGGAATATAAAATAATTTATATTGACTTCGGTTAGGTAAAAGTTTTCCTACTTTTACTTTTTTTTTAAATCACAACCCATCCAGAGAACAATAATGGTTGGCGTCGGGTAATTAGATGTAGTAACACAAAATGGATATTTTATATTGATATGTCTTAGCTCTGGGGGTGGGGCGGACCAGAATTTCAAACATTGACGTCATAGTTTGGCTATAAGAACAGCTGTTTAGGTGAAATGAAAACATTCCCTTTAGACGTATCCATGATCTATTTCTAATTTCCCATAGGGAAGTAAATACAAACGTTTTTATCACAGTATTGATATATTTTTTCACACAGAGTATAGAAACCCAAATTTGATATACTACATATAACCGGTGCAATAGTTTCTTGTATTTTTAGGGGTGTCTGAAGAAAAAATCGTGGTAATGGTTAAGACAGATGTTAATACAGAATAAACTAGAAACTAGCAGAAAACAACAGTCTGCATCAGTCAAAAATTTAAAAGACCAAAGGTGTAACAATTAGTTTAATGATGATAACAAATAATTACTAATACGTTTAGTAAGTTTTACACTTTTTCTCAGCTTTAAACTTTGGTTTTAAGCTACATATAGTTTCATATCATTTCGTACTAATATCTTATGATCTATTATTGTTCCTGCTCTCCTGATGACGTCATCACAATCTGAATCCCGAAACGTCGTGCAACTTGTGTTAAACCAATATAAATGGAGAACGTTTGCAGTAATACCTAAAAAAAACTTCGATATCTATAGACATTTTCTTGGACATTGATTGACAAACCAGATCGATCAAACCAGTTTTCGACAGTAATCTGACTCCTGCGATATGCTGTTGCTGTCCTGGCAATTCTTTTATTAGACGATCATTGTCGCTTAATCTTCCAGATTTGATTTTAAACATTCCAGACTTCCCAGAACTTAGATTTGCCTCTTTTTATTTATTTTATTTTCTCGACTGAGTCAAATTTTAGTCTGTTGTATGCCAACGATTCCTTTTAAATTATCGGAATTTAAATCTTCAGACAGATGAAACTATTTTGAAAATAATGTTTAAATATATACCTGAAAGACTATCTTGTTGCACATGGATATGTGTATAACAGGGGTTTCTTCTTCTGGCTTAGACGACCTACCCAGGTAGGTATTTTAAGCCAAGTATGGATTAGAAATGAGTGTAGGATGATTGTGGAGCGATATTGTAGTCTTGATACTAACTAAGGTTGATAATGTTCCTTAAACATGGTTTATCTGACATATTAGACAGGAATAAAGGACCTACAATTTTACGTGAAGTACGAACCACTACCTCTGAATTACGAACTGCTCTAATTATGAGGATGTCATTTGCGGATGAACTTAGTATCCAATGGTTCGGACGTTAATCCACACCAGAGAGTATATCTTATTGACTGACCACCGCTCATAACTATCCACAATTCTTGACCTCCAAACAGCTGGATTACACGCCACCGTCCTAGTCTAAATGATCCATCCACCAGTGAGAAAGGAATGGGAGAATATATAAAGTTATCACTGAGCATAATTTTTTTTATTTACACACTAGCAAAGGTTTGTGATACAGTATTAGAAGTAAAACACGTATCATGTATGTAAGATAAGTAGTCCTTGGTTTTTAGTTTAGCAACGTGACGTGAAAATATTGAGTCATTTTAGTATTTCAGTGATTTGCTTAAAAGTATATTCATACCTTAAACAGAAATTATCATACTACTTGATTGACAGGAATCCCTCCCCCTAGAACGGAATAATGTCCATGTCAAAATATATTAGAATAACAAAAATTAAACAAAGACTTTTTTATAGTTTTTTTGCGTAACAGAAAGTGAAGTAGCTACCCCATCTTTTTAAATTAAGATAAACAGAAAGTCGGAAGAAACAACACTCTTTTATCCCCGAAAGTATATTTCAAGTTCCAGGAATCAATCGGGCTATGTTGCTTGATGTTTGTTGGAAAATAATAGTTACCGAGATATATTTCGTAAAAAAACAACCGCAACAAGCACTTATTGTGTTTTGTGGCGTTTAAGGTTTTTTTTAAGATGTAAAAATAGTAATTCTAAGAGATGAGACCCATCTTGCGGCTTTTATCCGTCTCACAATATTAAAAATATTGAATTTAAGATTTTTATTTGATAAGAGGAATAATGGAATATGATATTAATATGACAATTAGTTAATTAATTATTAAATTAAATAATACATTTAATAGTAATTTAAAGTTAATACGCTAAAATTGTAAAAATATTAATTTTATACAGTATAATATGCACCTTTTAGCAGAGATTAATACGTAGTTGAACATCATGGCATAATCAGCTGACCACCTGAAGAGAGAGAGAAGAAGAAGAAAGTATGACCGTCACCTTTCTACTCAACTAGTTCAGTCATTGTTGAGTCTTGTGCGGTTACTTTCGTGTCGGTTAGTGTTATTAGGAAGTGATAATTTTAGATAAGTGTGATGTGTACTGTGTTGATTGCTTGGTGTTAAGCTATATTGCCGGAAATTTCTCTTCAAATGGTGTTGAGGTTAGTTTTACTATTATGAAATGTTCATAAAATTGCACAGTCTTTAAGGTTATTTGTTTTGGAAAGTCGATTCAAATGCTATTCAAGTAGCTTCTGCAATTCTTATTTTTATTTTAGCCTTTTCTTAGGAATTCCCAAATCATTTTGAGTCATATTATTAACTCCAGTATTATTATACTATTGCTGTCTGCTATTTTGTGTGTTCTATATTGGTGAGACGTTTTTATTTAACACGCAGGTTTATTTTATTTGATATACATATAATTTTTCAGTCTACCAAATGCCAAAATAACTTTTAGCAAATGGATATTCCGGTCTGGTAAATTTGTAATCTCTTGAAAATAATCGGGTTAAACACAATTTTGCTGTACAAGAAACCCGTTGTACGTGTATAACAATGAAATAGCTATTACAAAATAATTATGAGTAACAATGCAATTACTGTATTATTTAATATAAAGTCTTTAAGGTACCGTAATACAAAAAGAATAAGAATCCGAAAACCAGTTGTTTCTAAGAATATCGGCATTTCAGCTGACCTCCTACCGGCCGGAAAGAGAAAGAAGAATTTGACTGACAGTCTAGCTCATCTGGTAAACCATTGTTGCACAGTGTGCAGTTATTGTCGTGTTTTTTTATTGTAGTGGTTGTTTTGATTAAGTGTGTGATGAGTTTAATGTATGTTCTTGATTGTTTGAGTACTTCTACGTAAAACTTTACTTCGAATGTTGTTTAGGTAAACTTGACCATTATTGTAGTAGTACCATTTAAGGTAGTATTAAACTAGTAACTGTATTAACTGGTACTGAGGTTAAATCATAATTAAATATAATAATATCACTCTAATTTGCGCTGATATTTTTTACCAACCTTGGTATAAGTACCCCAACAAAAAAATTTTTAAAGTTCGTAAGCAATATCAGTGATTGTGTCTGCAATTCGTTTACCTTGCCTATGTTTTGTATATATTTTTAATTTTTTTAGTGAACTTTCATTCAATCACTTATACTTTTTAATATTTGCAGTGACAGAATACTATTTTTACAGTAGTACCTGTATGCCTAATAATACTACTATATTCAGTATAGTACAGCAGTATGTCGTGTAATTGAATGCAGTGACAGATTAGATTATTGAAATGGCAACCATACCAAAAGGTAGGTATTTTAAGCCAAGTATGAGTGAGAGTTGGGTGTAAGATGATTGTGGCGCAATCTTGTAGTCTTGGTACTAACTAAGGCTGACATGTTCCTTTAAACAGGACTGTTAATTAATAGCCCAACAGCCGATGGCAACAAGGGACCTACGGGTTAACGTGGAATCCAAACCACTGCCTCTGAATTACGAATTAGTCTAATCATGAGGATGGTCTTTCCGGATTAACGTAGTCATCAATAGTGCGGACGTTACTCCACACAAGAGAACACCACATCCACCGACTATCCACAACTTATGCCAGTATTATTGTATAAGTTGTAGGATCAATCAAGTCTGTACAGCCATTATGTCAAACATATAAGTAGACTAAATATAAACACCTTCTATGATGTATACGGGACGGGGGTACACGTTTGGAGATAAAACATGAAACTAGTGAGATATTTAAAAGATGTCCCATACGAGACGGTCTACAAATACTGGTATTAATAAATAAACTTTTGACCTTGACGTTTACATATAGACACCCTCGTGTTATTTATACAGTTAAGCTTCTGAGATTGTTACAATGTGCAGTACAAACTAATAAGTTTAAATTTAGTTTACCTTGGGCTGAAATGTGTTTAAATTATTTCATTTTGTTTGCCTTTTTTTATATAATTTTAGTTTCACTTGGCGCAAACAGTAATTCCGGAAACTTATACTTTTTCAAATCATACACATGTAAAAAATACGAATCCACTATCATACATTTAATCATCGTACAACATTTTTTCTAAAATACGATGGTTTAGGACAGAATTTTGCGACAGTCATTGTTGGCCAATGCGGAAACAGTGATGCCAACCTTATGAAACGCTGCAGGGAGCCGTTCGTTGTCTGGTAACATGATTAACTGCCCGCGCCTGCCCTCCAAGGGTTCAACCGTGTGTTTTCTCCCTCTCTCAATCATATAATAAATATTGCGCTCTCTTTCGAAAAATTGAAAATATTTCTTATTTCCTGAAGTTGAAAAAATCTTAGAGTGTGGTTAAAACATGTAGGAAATAGTTTATTTATGTAATATAACACGTTATAGTTTTTGGGACTTAATCAATGTAAATAAAATTAGAGTTTTGTTTGTACATTGATTGGAATTACATTGAAATTTTTCTTATTTCTACGTTTTATAACCCCGAATTGCCAAAATGGACTTTATCTGAATTTTTATCTGTCCGTCTCGCTGTAACACTTAATAAGATATTTTGTCACGTAAACTTATTTTCACTATTAACCCACGCACTATTAAAATAAAATTTTAAGTTTTTTAAACCAATTTTTTAACAATGTATAATAGAGCTGAGAATTATTTGTACTTATTTGTTTAAGGTTTATTTTTTGTTGTGATAGTAAATTTATTGTTTCTTAACACTAAATTTATAGCCCATACAAAAGACGGACTCACTGTTTGCTATATAATTATAAAATACGTATATTAAAGAAATCCATATAATTTTAACTAAAAAACATTACCGTAAAAATATTTGAGGAATTGTGGATCAAACTGTGGAACTGTGGGTTAGAGGAGATTTGACGTCAAAGTTATATTTCTGGTTGTCTCGTAAGTCATTTTTGTGATCAAAGCCAGCAAAAATGGCTTCCCAGCTAAATCTTGGCAGTAATAGCGTTGCAGTAAACATTACCACCGGGATCATTAAACGTCTGCTTTTACTCGTGCCATGATGTGAAGACCTGTGCAGACAAGATAATTTCATCTGTTTAATAATAAAAGTTCATTGATCTGAAACAGCTGATTATATTTCCCGCCAAAAGCGAGATGTTTGATCAGCTGGCGGCGCGCCGAGGTATTTTTGTCTACTGACGTCGATATCTTCGTAAATATTATTGAGCTGTATTGTAGCAAAGCTATTAAATTTCCAGAACCGATCATGGTATGTTTTATAGCCTGAAATTTGTTTTCTATTATAAAATTCAGTTTTTAACTATATATACGATATCAATATGACTTTTGTCTTTGCCGGCAGAGTGTTTAACTATTGAATACTACGTTAATCCACAATTACTATCCTGATAATTAGACCAATTTGTAATTCAGAGGTTGTGGTTCGGATTCCACTTTAAACTGTAGGTCCCTTAGTTGCCATTGACTGTTAGGCTATTAATTGACAGTGCTGTCTAAGGAACATGTCAGCCTTAGTCAGTAACAAGACTACAAGATCGCGCATCAATCATCCTGCACTTATTTCTAATTTATACTGGGCTTAAGATACCTACCTGTGTAGGTTGCCATTTCAATAATCTAATATTCAACTTATATCACCTTTGAAAAAGTTGTGACCTACCAAAATGTCGAATCTTTATGTTAAAAATCGTATATATTTGATCAAACAGTTATTAAGCATTTATCTGATATCCGCTTGCCCAACACTGCAGTTGATACAAATAGTTACACATTCAAAAGATCCAGTTTTGTCAAACGCGTGGGTAAATTTACTAGTGATAACTATCTGGTCGTACTAGATCGTGACGTGATGAAATAAAAAAATTTAAATTATACTTGGTTGGAAAACTAGTGTTGTCATTTGAAATTTCACAAATATTTTGATTCTATTACAATAACATTTGATGTTGACAACTAATCCTAGCTATGTAGAATATAAGAACAGGATTATGAGGCACTCTGAATGCTGGCCGAGAACGGGGACCAATGATAATCTGATTAGAGGCAAAGTAAGATGGGATTTGTAGGGATCGGAAAATCACAAGAGGATGTTTTGGACCATCCTGTATACAGGATGGTCCAGTTATACACAGGTATAACCAGTTATACAGAAATCTACCCATCGAAATTACTTCTTCTGATGAAGTCAGTCTCTCTATTTACAAGCAGAGGGTTGAGGACTGGCTACTCCGGATTGGCCCTGCCGCAGCTGACATGCTCCTTCTTTCCCCTTATAATGTCTAATTTCAAAATTCATTTCATGTTAAATTTTATTTTATTAAATTTGGAACCGGTAATTGTGACTTCGAGTGTTTTGACGATTAATGCTTTTGTTCTGACGATTAATGCTTTTGTTCTGATGATTTGTAATTTTATTCTGTTTATGTTTTATTTCTTTTGTATTAATTTTATATAGTAAATCTGTATATCACAATTAGTTTATTTCCTGTGAGTGTTGCCACTGATTTGTGGGACTCTATTATTAGATGTTAGACTCATCCTCACACACAGGCTCAATAGTCTTGTGAGGAAAAGATTTCCTGTACTTAAAATAATAAACCCAAATGTATTTTTTATTTTTTATGGAAATAAATGAATCTTGAATCTTGAATCCTGGGACAAATAGGTAACTACGCCACCAGGATCCTACTGTAAGTTAAATCTTAGTGCATGATATACGAAGAGTGGAGATCAGTAATGCAATGCACGTTTAGAGGGGTTTGTCCAAAAATAAGAAGGAGGAAACTAAATGTGTGAACTTAGCAGACCACCTTACCGTTATTTTGACAACTTCACTCCATTGTTCTCTCCAACCAGTGCCGTGGCGTGTCCTGTAATCCAGCTACTTGAAGGTCATGAGTTGTGGATAGCTATGAGGACGTCCGCACTATTTAATACTCTGTTAAACCGCAAAGAGCATCCTCTTAAATTAGACCAGATCTTAATTTTTAAGGCAGTGGTTTGCACTACAAGTTAAACCGTAGGTCCCTTAGATGTCATTGGCTGTTGGGCTATTAATTAACAGTCCTGTCTAAAGAACATGTCAGCCTTAGTCAGTAACAAGACTAAAAGATCGCGCCACAATCATTTTACACTCATTTTTCATTCTCACTTGGCTTACAATAACTGCTTCGGAAGATCGCTATTTCTGGGAAGCCAAAGCACATCTTCTTGCAAAATATAAGGATGGATTCATTAAGGTGTGAAGATTAGAACAGCCTACGTAATTTCCTTCCAAATTAAAAAGTCTAAGTAAAATAACCTTTAATCCAATCCAGATCACATGATAGACTCGAGTCATATCTGTCTAACAACATTCATTCTTCAATTCAACGTCACTCCCCAAACAAGGAAATTGTCTATCCCAGGGACCCCTCAACTGTACAATTTGGGTACACGCCCTCGCCTAGTAAATCCGGATGCATAAAAAGTAATCTTTTCTTCCCAGGTAGACAGAAAGGAATTCACTACTCCCTAAGAATTCTTGTGAGACTTGGTGTCCAGCTTCAGATAGGATGAAGCCTCAAAATGATAGGAGTCCGTCAAACTGTTTTACCAACAAAAAGACTTACCAGTAATATGATAGCTTTTCTGTATCTAATTTTGATATTTGAGTTAGAAATAACTCAGAGAGGCGACTAGGGTGCACAACAAACCTAGCATCGATTGACGACGACTATGACGTAAGCAATGACGTCACACGTGCTCCTGTGTCTCGCTGATTGTCTCGCTCACTAATGAGCTCTTCCATTGTTCGCGTCCCCCGCGTTATCCTCACCTGTTTAACAGTCACTTCACGCTTATTCTGTCACGCGTATTTTGAGAAACGATAAATGGCGTTGAGTGTTCCGTGGGTGGTGTAAGCAGTACCAATGGTATTAACAATGTGAATTAAATAGTTGTGAATTTTTCAACGCACTGAATTTTAGATAAACAAAGACTATCACCAACCCTCAGCCTATGGTGATGTGCAGTTGAGGTTTAAAAAAATAAAAATAAGTAAATAAAAAATCCTCTTAAAATTTAGAAGATGTTTCAACATTCCTAGAATGTACACTATTTGAGCGTGAAGATTGTCTTAATAGCTGATTAACTTTTTGATGTATACAATATACGAATGTATACAATGTATACGAATTGTGGATAGTTGTGAGAGATGGTCGGTGGATGTAGTGTTCTCTTGTGTGGATTAACGTCCACACTATTGAATACTGCGTTAATCCACGAAAAAACCATCCTTATAATTAGACCAATTCGTAATTCAGAGGCCGTGGTTCGGATTCGACGTTAAACTGTAGGTCCATTAGTTGCCATCAGCTGTTGGGCTATTAATTAACAGTCCTGTCTAAGGAACATGTCAGCCTTAGTCAGTAACAAGACTACAAGATCGCGCTACAATCATCTTACACTCAGTTAAAAAAATATATATATAATGGAAAAATGTACCTTTTTACGTGACTGAAATAAATCATTTTATAAAACTAAGTAAATGGTGGAAACCACGCTATGGCCATAGAACTTCGCTTATGTATCCACTTTTTTGTAAAATAATGTAAAATACCTACATTATGTTTTTAAAGCAAATTAGGTTTTACAATTTTTACAGCATTTTCTCTACTAAATGGTAAAATTAGTCGGTGTAAAAATGTTAATTTTTTGTAGCACGTAAAAGGCCGATATAAAAATCAAACTGTTCTCTATGTTTTAGCATTCGTAATATAATATAATAAAAAGATCATAAGGTTAAAAGTTAAAGAAGGTTAAATGTTAGACTCTCGAGGATTTCGGAGTTCACTATTCCCTAAGAATTCTTGTGGGTTACCTCTAATACCTAGGTGGTTCACTATTTTATTATAAAGTGCATTTTATTATAATGAATTAAAGTGCTAAAGTGTTACTACAGCATATGCCACATAATATTTTTTTATTTAGTAATGGTATGTTATGGAGGACGGTAAAGTAGATCGCCAAATTTTATTCGCCACCAACACGAACATGCCGACATTCTTGCCTTCATGAACACGCAAGTGTCCGTCGATAATATGCTGATGAAACTCATCCGTGATGTAAGCACGCCGCGCCGTGTTATACAGTTTAAATATCTTGTTCAATTTGTTAAATATAAGTCAATTGTAGCGTCTCAGTTAAGGCGTAAGGCAGGCAAAATGCATGCTGCTCCACTTTTGCATACCGTCCTTTGCAGGCGCTATGGTTTCGCATTCCTTCGTTTATACATTAAATCGTAATTCTTAGAAAGAAAATAGTAAAGATATAAATACGAAATGACCTGGTGACATTTATTATTATTACAGGGAGGGGGAGTAAGGCTGAGTGTACTTTAGAATATGTAAAACTAGTGTTATATATTTTACAGTTTTTAATTTTATGAAATAAATACGTTAACACCTCTGAAGAATTGATGACTAGTTGTAATACCTATAGCTTTAGTTACAGCTGTAGTAGCTATAGTATCTGTAGCTGTAGTAACGATACGTTTGATCATAACTTAGCATCAGATAGTCAAAGATAATGTAGTAATGGAAAACTTTGCCGACTACTAAAATTAATGTAACAAGTTTAGCGTTTGACGTGCAAATTTGTTGAAATAATCACTGAAGTGGTGAGGCCGTAAACGGATGATCGTTTAAACCTGACAAAGACCATTTCGCTGAGTATCTCTAAAGTTTTACTAATTTATTTAACACATTTCCTACTGTTTCCCATCAAAAGTGACCCAGAAAGCGTACATTAATGTTTGAAGTTTTTCTTTAATTACTTTTAAGCTGTAAAACCAGATGGTGTGTGTCGTTTTGTTATAATTTTTGTTACGTGAAGTAGAATGTGAATTTGATAAAATTGTCTTTAGTTTGCATAAACGAATACAACCGTCAGGATACTTTTTCTTTCGTGATTTCTTGTCTATTGAAATATCATTACGTGAAAAAATACAGTGATATTAATAGGATCATCTGAGTTTTTACACATTTTTAAATGTCTCAATTTCGTACTAGAGAGTTCACGATTTTATCTAAAACAAAGTTTTACTACGTTTCGGGATCTGGAATCTGATCCCGTCCTCAGGTGAACTAATACCTAAAACACAACACAATTAACACATAATCCTTATACCTTTATACCGGCTTCGTCCGGATTATGTGTTAATTGTGTTAAGTTTTAGGTATTAGTTCGCCTGAGGACTCTCTCGGATTCCAGATCCCGAAACGTCGTGAAACTTTGTTTTACATAAAATCGTGATGGAAAATGTTCGCAATAAAAACCTAAATAACAAATCTACCATCACCAATAATGAATTTCAAACAAAGCGTTTATATTGTTTTATGAACTCCTTTCAAATAAAATATCATTCGTTGGGGCTTGCCAACAAAGGTTGAGTTGCTCCGAAATCCCTATTGGCATTTTATAGGGAGGGGCAGGATTCCATAAATTAGAACGGTGTGATAAAGTTGGTATTTACTTTTAATTTAAATGTGGTTTATTTCGAATATTAATTTCTACCTCTTCAACCATGTCAGTGTCGAATTAGGTTAATTAAACATCTCGCGACAAAAGATTTTCCGTGAAAAAATTACAAAATCTCTTTACGCTGTAGTTACAAGACGGCCAAGCGAAAAATTAAAACATCTTTAAACAACCTTTAAAGTATTTCGAGTTCTGGCCATCTTAAAATTTTAAGTGTTCTCGCTTGAATAAATAATAAATAACGGAAGTCCGTTTCACTTTCATTGGTCTTTTTTTGTTCAAGTAATTTAATGTTTCTGAATACCTAATATATGTTTTATTCTAAAGCTGTATAATCTGTATATAGGTGAACTTTATATAATCCCTAGATGGATAATTTTACTGATTTTTTATTGTGAATTTTTATCACATATTAGTGATTTTTTTGTTTGTCTTAAGAGCATTGCGTATTGTTTTTTAAAAGTAGACAAATGTATTACATGGGCTTCGTATGCAGCGTAAGGCCAACCAACAAAACCTTCTCAAAAAAGCTTGGTTTTACCGAGGGGGGAGGGGATGTTCCCATAAAATTTTAACAATTAATCCAACTTTTTTTCTCTTTTTATTTCCAGATATTGGATGATTATGTGTGAAACAATAACTTATTAAACACTATTAAGATATACTTTAAAGAATATAATAGTTTTTTTAAATTTACTTAAGGGAGAAAGTATGTGCTATTTCACCGATAAAATTAATTTCAGTGTAATACTGCAATTTTTTTGAAACAGATTATTGGTAAAGTAAAAAAGATTGTATTTACTTTCCTGTGTGAAATATATTATGTAATTGATGTTTCAAAGGGAATTTATCCAGTCCTTCTAAACAGCTGTCGTTTTAGTCATATGACGTCACAAAGAATATGAGGTCAAACGCATAGTTAATATAATTATGGGGTTGAGGGGATTCAATATCCCATAGTTACTTTTACGTAAAGTAATCACTGAAACTACATGGCTTTATATAAGTAGATATATAGAACGGCTTAAATGTTAGAAATAACCTTGAGGGGGGAAGGATGGCCCCCTTACCCCCCTTGCCTACCCCCCCCCCAATGCCCCCTTCCCTATCCTGCAATTACACCCGGTTTTGTCCACTATATGATAAATGACTATATTCTGCCACCCCAAACTTACTCCGAGAACCATTTATATCATTCAAAAGTTCCCGAGGACACCGTTCTGTTTTGTACCTCTTTTATAGAGCGTATAATGTGAAATTTATATTCATTATGTTGATTTTAACATTTAACTATAAATTGCTTAAGAGTCTACAGTATCTGTGCCTTTTTTACCATAAAATCTAGTATTTAGAGTCATTTGAAAAGTCTTCATATTGTTCAGCGATTAAAAAACCAATAGAATTTTTTGTTATTATTGTTCGTTTCTTGTAGATGTTTCTCGCGGATTATGTTAATTGTTTGTTATTGTTGATTGATTGTTTAGAATTTAATTTTTTCACACAATCTGTGGATAAATGATGAACTATTTCTTAAAAATATGTTATTGAAAAGTTTTTCAGAATTTCAATCACATAGATCACTAATAAAAATCCATCTGATAAATATATATTGATGTCAATTTATTGCGGTACGTCTTAATTTGAAAAATCAAGTATTGAGAGAAGAATCTTTCTGAGTTTTTACGTTGCTTTTATGGGATTAAACATCCAAGATGGGGGAGGTAATGAAGAGTCTCAAGTCTTATACTTCTCTCGCTTTTTAACTTTGTCAAAGCTTAAGGGGATTTGCTACTCGTAAATAGGTAAAATTGAAAAATTTCCTTCTAAATGTTTACTTTATTTTATACAAAATAAGAAACTATAGGCCTACACCTCAACTAATACACCTCAACTGTGATACTTCGTTTTAGGGGCGTAATTTAGGTTTCCCCAAACCCTTTATATCACATCCACCTAATTTCACAACACCAAGTATCGATTATCGTAAACTTAATTTTTCTATGTTTTCATGACGTCAATTTGATATTCTGAGAGAACCGTTGAAGTTAGGTGAATGAAACTTTTTGTGCTTATTAACAGTGGTATATTAAATTATTTCTTAAATTTTCAATGTTATTGGACAGTTCGTTTTTTAGAAATAAAATATTTAAAAACAAATTGTTTTTAATTTAAAATTAAATTTTTTGCTTTCTTCAAAAACGCAATGACGAAATTACATGGATTTTTAGTTCACCTAAATACCTACAATTTGATACCAAAAATATCAATTTTGAGTGAGTAGTTTTTACAAATACACACTTTTGTCATCTAATATAAAAAAATCATAAATATTTTGACATGGATATGTCTTACTTCTGGGGGGGTGTTGGTGATTTTTAAGATGGAAAACATGTAACAGATTTCCATAGAAACTACCAGGGCTATTGGATTGAATTTTTAATATAAATTAATAAGAACAGCTGTTTAGATTAATTGAAAACATTCCCTTTAGACATGATACATGATCTAATCTATTTCCCACAGGGAAGTAAATGCAAACTTTTTCCCATTGTTAGGTCTCTACTCTAGGGGTACACAACTGGCAAAGATTATTAGAATATATAAGAAATTTAAAAAGTTTTTTACGTGTACTAAATCCCCTTAATTGTTTACAGTACAAAGGACAAGAACTTATAGTGTAGTTTACCACGTTGTCCAAGAACATAGTTGTCTCTGACGCAAATGTTCTTTAATTTTAAAGCGTTTGGCAGCCTTTTTTATCTTTAACCTAACTTTCCCCACCTATTAATGGTTGCTGAGTGGGTCGTATCCAGCAAAAATAGGGGTGAGTCAAAATAGGGGACAGTAGAAGAAACTGCGATAAAACCGATAGGCAACAGGTTCAGAGTTAGTTATGCTACCCACTGAGTCACACTCACATGTACGGAATACTGTAAATTGTGGATAGTTGTGAGTTATGGTCGGTGGATGTGGTATTCTCTTGTGTGGATTAACGTCCGCACTATTGAATACTACGTTCATCCACAAAGACAACCCTCACAATTGGACCTGTTTGGAATTCAGAGGCAAAATTGTTGTTCATATCCCACGTTAAACTGTAGGTCTCTCAAATGTTGTTAGCTGCTGGGCTATTAATTCGATATAAGTTCTGTCAATAAGTCATATCTGTCATATAAGTTTGGACTGGGATGGTAGCGTCATCCTGTAATCCAGCTACTTGGAGGTCACGAATTGTGGATAGTTGTGAGCGATGGTCGGTGGATGTGGTGTTCTGTTGTGTGGATTAACGTCCGCACTATTGAATACTACGTTAATCTGCAAAGACCATCATCATAATTAGACCAGTTCGTAATTCAGAGGCCGTGGTTCGGATTCCACGTTAAACTGTAGGTCCCTTAGCTGCCATCGGCTGTTGGGCTATTAATTAACAGTCCTGTCTAAGGAACATGTCACCCTTAGTCAGTAACAAGACTACAAGATCGCGCCACATTCATCTTACATTCAATCCTCATTCGTACTTGGCTTAAAATACCTACATTGTGGTATGGTCGCCATTTCAAATAATCTAATCTAGTCTAAGAAACATGTCAACCTTAGTCATTAACAAGACCACAAGATCGCGCCACAATCATACTACACTTATTTCTCATTCATACTTGGCGTAAATATCTACCTGGGTAGGATGCAGTTGCAGTTAAAAGTATAAAGTAAAACGTTTATTTTTTAGATGGTTTTATATTGTTTTATTGTAATGTTTAACACACATAATAAGACACAACAAGTTCAGCCTGGGCGATGATTTTGAGATTGTAGAAATAATTGGAAAAATGTTTACTGTATGTGAAATGTTATTTCGTTGAAAAAATAACAAATGGTTGTGAGATTTTAATGGTGATAAATATTTGTTCCTCACAATTCACAATTCACAAGGTAAGAAATCCTTGGGAGAAAAGGTAAACATGATTATTGCATCAAGCACTGTGAAAGGAGGTCCTTGAAATTGGATTTTGACAAGGTTTAATGTAATCGTTTTTAATATCTGAGGTTTCACTACTTTGTTTATCCAACAAAGCGAACAGTTTCATGTTATTTTAGAACGGATAGAGGTTTATTTTTCTAACATATTTTGACGGTATGCAAAAAAAAATAACAGCGTATAGCAAAACTAAAGAGAAATTGCAAATATTACTGTGTTCCACACAGGGTTTTAAATAATACGGTACGGTATGTTTATTTATTATTAACTCGTATTCGCATCGCAGTATTTTACTAAAATAATTTGTAATTTTATTTTTAAATATAATTTTACAATTGGATTTTTGTTTATCAAGATGTCATTTTGCTTTTTTGATCTAACTTTTATATGCAAAAATCTCGCAATTAGGTGAAATATCCAATAGTGTGTAGTTAAATGTAATGTTTTTTGTACCAAGAGGATAAATTCGCTGAGTAATGACAGAATAGAAATGTTTTCAACGTAAAACTTAAGTTGTCCTACTTATTTAAAACGTATGAAACTCTCAATGAAATGAAAAGTACTCCCTAGTGATAAAAAAAAGAAATTAGAGTTTAATATCAAAAGATTACTATTTACTATAAAAAATATTAATTCCAAAATTGAATCAATGGGTTCATTTTCCCATTGACAGTAATTAAACTCACTCAGCCTGAAAATATAATTTTTACATGAATATGTCAAAGCTCTGCGGTGGGGGGGTATTAGCAGATTTGGGAACAGAAAAAGTGCTACGAATGTGTTTAGATACAGTTTTCAACTACCAGAGTTAGAGTATAGATTTTTTTTTAATGAACTTGGAACATTCCCTTTAGCCATCCATATGTATGATATAAGCTAATTTGTTCCCTACAGGGAATTAAAAACGATCTGTTTTATTCTTAATAAAATTAGGAATTTATAAAACGTACTGGCATAGTAAGTATAAGTCTTTGTTTTGTGTCTTTCTACGTCTTTTGGCATTTCGACATGGATATGTCTTAGGTCTGGGGGGGATGTTAGCAATTTTGTGCGACCAAAATTTGAAACAGTTACGTATTTTGGTTATAAGCTTGGTTATAGTTTGGCTATAAGAACAGCTGATTAGATGAACGGAAAACACTCTCCCTTTAGACATATCCATGATATAATCTATTTCCCACAGGGAAGGAAATACAAATATTTTTTACGTTTTGATAGGAAACTTTCCAAACCCCGGTTTAGTTACTATCTAACGTTAACATGTTGTTGGGAAGCATCATTAATTATTATTTATCATTTTCCCAATGGCGAAATGGCAACCTGGTCCAGATTCGATCCGGTGACCTTCAGTTTTGAAAGCGGGTACTATACCCACTCAGTCAGCCATCCAGTTAAGTCCTGCCTGATCACTATCCTTTGTGATTCACTCCGATAAGGTACTTCGCCGTTTTTAATTCGCCGCACAGGGGCTATATTTCATTTTTTTTCTTGTAATTTTTGATTTAAAATGTCCGGGAAATTGTCGATAAGTCAGTTCGTTCAACTTGGGCTTAATCTGACAATGTGAAAGTTTCTAATTAGTAATAAACTTCGCCGAAGTGTCGGAGTGTTGTTTATCGACAACGACAATTTCAGCGTCAACATGAAGGTAATCTTTATAATTAGACGGTTGATGCTTGTCACAGCGATGTTAACAAATGTTCGCTTTATTTTGTTCTTGCAAAATAGTTCGATGCTCTAAACCGTTCTTGATGGAGAAATCAGAGGATTCAATTTTTGTTTCAACACGATTTCTAGTTAATGCGGTTTTTTAACTCTACAAAACACTCACAACTATTAAAGGATTTGTGCAGTCATTTATTTTAAAGCTGAAAAATTTCTGATTGTTAAAAGAATTAACTTTTATAATCACGTGAAACTAGGTAAAATATTTGAATAAATTGTATACCTCCTAATTAACAATCCTCATTTATACTTTTTAGTAACTAGTTTCGAATCCAGGGCACATCGTCAGGCTAGACAAGGATATTTATATCAGATTAGATTAGATTAGATTATTTGAAATGGCAACCATACCACAAGGTAGGTATTTTACGCCAAGTATGAATGAGGAGTGAATGTAAGATGATTGTGGCGCGATCTTGTAGTCTTGTTACTGACTAAGGCTGACATGTTCCTTAGACAGAACTGTTAATTAATAGCACAACAGCCGATGGCAACTAAGGGACCTACAGTTTAACGTGGAATCCGAACCACGGCTTCTGAATTAAAAATTGGTCTAATTATGAGGATGGTCTTTGCGGATTAACGTAGTATTCAATAGTGCGGACGTTAATCCACGCAACACAACACCACACCCACCGACCATCGCTCACAGCTATCCACAATTCTTCCTTCACACATCCTACTCTGAAGCTGAAACCAGTTGCTACAACATCTGTAACTTAAACTTTTAATTTATTTTGGAAATTATTAGGTAATCTCTTGAAAACGGGAGTAGTTTCTGCACCTCCAGAAACATTGTTTGGTTAAAAACACAGTCGCGTCGGAAAAGTCCAAAAAATATTGAATAAAATTATTAACCCTGTGACAGCAGACCTTCGTACTCACTTTAAAGTGCAATTTTACCGGTCCTTTTCTCAGGCGTAGATACTGTTTTACTTGAAAAATGGAGGAGTTTCACTAATCACCGAAACGTCGTGTAATTTGTAAAGACGAAAATCGCTGGAATAAGTCCAATCATATTAAGTAAAAGTAAAAGGTACGGAAACCTTGGTTGGAAATGCATCAAAGATTAACAGGACGAAATGTAGTGGAGCATTCTATAGCCCCTGAATCTCAGCTGTCTCTTTGGCCTAAAGAGCGATCAAAAATGTATACGCCCTTCCACAAAGTGTCAGAGAAAACACCCTTCAGCCCTCTGACACTGGCTTTGTGCCGGGATGTGTTATTCAACTGAGGTTTATACCAAGGCTTTTCTTTGAGTTTGAATTAATTTTTGATTACTAATTCTTCTTTACTAGATATTCGTGATGGTAAAATAATGAAAATAAACAATGATTTCTATTGCACGAAAACATACTTGGAACTATGCTTGGCGTATTTTCCAGTAATTATAACAAACGTTTCACAAAAATGAAACAATTTATATATTCTAATGTTGAATCCACTTGTATGAAATAAAAAATAGCCGCCCTCCTTGGCAACGTAAATAAAAAACTAAAAACTAGTCAACTGTATACCATACACAAAGTATGACTCTTAGGGTAATATGTGGACGCTGTATATATTTTTTTACTTCCATGTTGAATTGGAAATAAAAGTAGAATGGTGTATGAAACTTCTCAGTGAAAACGTTTGTAATTACTTCTCTGAGGGAAATGGGTTGGTTAGATCATGGATATGTCTAAAGGAATGTTTTCAGTTATTTTTTTTTTTTTTTGTTTTTTTTTTTTTTTTTTTTTTTTTTTTTTTTTTTTTTTTTTTTTTTTTTTTTTTTTTTTTTTTTTTTTTTTTTGTTTTTTTTTTTTGTTTTTTTTATATTTATTTCTTATTTTTTGATTTTTTTTTTTTTTTTTTTTTATTTTTTTTTTTTTTTTTTTTTTTTTTTTTATTTTTTTTTTCATCTATACTGCTGTTCTTATAAAAAAATATGACGTCACTGACCATATGACGCCACTAAACAAATGACGTCACTGCTTCAAATTTTGGTCTCGCAAATCGTCAACACCCCTCTTCCCCCCCAGGAGCTGACATATCCATGTCAAAAAAGAGGAGAAGTAGGGACTAAAATATGACTGATTAGGGGTAGAGATAAAGTTAATTTTCCAGATTAAAGTAATGTAAGGTATACATGTATTAAGGTCATTTTTATAGCTGTCTTTATAGCTTTTTGTTCGGATTTTAGAATTCGAACTGCTAAATTTTCCGTGCTAAAAAATCCGTCTCAAAAAGTAGTCCGAAAACGAATTTTTCTATTCAGATAATCTAAAAATTATTTTCCGGTATCAGCTGAAATTCAAAACCTTCGACGATATTATACTTCTTACATACTACAGTAAATGGAAGAAAGCAAGCGGTATTTTGGTATATGTATAAGATACGAGGAACGCACTTTTGACCCGGGACGAAAATAACTGTATCAATGCTCTCGGGGGAGAGCCGTCACAAACATGTAGAACCAACATGTGACGTCACTCCCCGCGGGCGGAAACCCTTCCAAAGGCATGTAAATACGATCTGACACGGACTGCGGGTGTAAAGAGATTGGAAGAGCCTAGCTACAGACGCTGCCCGCCGCCTTTCGATCGATTTGATAATCGATCAGGACTTTATTTGTTACTGTCGCATTTTTAAGATGAAATACAGTATTCTTTGGGGAATGATTTATACACGACAGGATAGTCTGTGGATTAGTAGTTTGAGATGAATGAGGTTGAGAGTGATGAGTATAATTATTAGAGTAGATTATTGAATTGACCGTACCACAAGGTAGGTATTTTAAGCCAAGTATGAAAGATGATTGAGGCGCGATCTTGTAGTCTTGTTACTGACTAAGGCTGACATGTTCCTTATACAGGACTGTTAATTTATAGCCCAACAGTCAATGGCAACTAAGGGGCCTGCAGTTTAACGTAGAATCCGAACCACTGCCTCTAGTATCCAATAGTGAGGACGTTAGCCCACACAAGAGAACACTACACCCACTGACCATCGCTTACAACTGACTGGGATGGTGGCGACATCCTGTAATCTAGCTACTTGGAGGTCACGAATTGTGGATAGTTGTGAGCGATGGTCGGTGGATGTACTGTACTCTTGTGTGGATTAACGTCTGCACTATTGAATACTACGTTAATCCGCAAAGACCATCCACATAATTAGACCAATTCGTAATTCAGAGGCCGTGGTTCGGATTATACGTTAAACTGTAGGTCCCTTAGTTGCCATCGGCTGCTGCGCTATTAATTAACAGTCCTGTATAAGGAACATGTTAGCCTTAGTCAGTAACAAGACTACACGATCGCGCCACAATCATCTTACACTCAATCCTCATTCATCCTTGGCTTAAAATACCTATCTTGTAGTATGGTCGCCATTTCAATAATCTAATCTAATCTTATCTAACTATCCACAATTCGTGACATCCAAGTTGCTGGATTACAGGATACACCACAGTCCTAGTCAAATGTATGAATTTCATGACGTGTAGTATTGTTACGAACAAACATCAGCTGACCAACGAACAAAGGCCGATAACGACGGTTGGACTGTCGAGCATTGTCACTGTTTAAACAAGTATAAGGTAATGAGTATAAGGTAAAATTTGAGTCCAAAATTTTATGTAGCTATAAATTTGAACTGCCAATTACATTTATAGGACAAAACTGTTTATTCTTAACTTTCAAAACATTTCTTTTAATTCTGGCGGAGCGCATAGATTCTCTCTTTCCATCACATTCGAAATATTATTGGTTATAATTTTGTATTTAGCGTACGTAAAAGGTTTTATATCCAAATTTATTAATATTTAACTAAATATTATTATGCTTTACACATTTATTTGTCAGGTCCAGTTGAAGGCGTACTTTGTAAAGGTTAATAAAAAACAAATAAATGCGGAGAGACAGGTTTAGTTGGCTAATGTAGAGAATGAAGAGCATTCTTTGCACTACGGTCTGTAACTTGGAATGTCTAACTAGAATGTCTTGTAAGTGTTTGTATTAACTTAACGAGGCCTCACGTAGGATAGGGCAAACAAAGTGTAAAGTATGAATGCCTATTAACCTGTTTGTTTCATTGAATTTGTTTTTCGTATTTTTTTAATTATTTTATATCAGCCATTTGAGTTTTTTGTACTTAATAACATTTGACCTCAAGAATAAAAATACTTTAATCTGTCATTTTGTCATCACATTTCCGTAAAAAATATTGAGATGTATCAAAGTAAAAGAGTAAAGTACGATCAAACTATAAGACGAAAGACGAATACATGAATATTCTTTTACTTAAACATTTTTAAAAAATGTGATAAGATTACAGCAAGTTTCATCTTTGGATTTAAGTTAAGGGGATTTGCTACTCGTAAATGGATACAGATTTTAAAATTGAAAAAATGTTCTTCTAAATATATACTTTATGTTATTCCAAATAACAAAATATAAACTTTTATAGTATTCAATAGTGCAGACGTTAATCCACACAAGAGAACACTACACCCACTGACCATCGCTTACAACTGACTGGGATGGTGGCGACATCCTGTAATCTAGCTACTTGGAGGTCACGAATTGTGGATAGTTGTGAGCGATGGTCGGTGGATGTACTGTACTCTTGTGTGGATTAACGTCTGCACTATTGAATACTACGTTAATCCGCATCCACATAATTAGACCAATTCGTAATTCAGAGGCCGTGGTTCGGATTATACGTTAAACTGTAGGTCCCTTAGTTGCCATCGGCTGCTGCGCTATTAATTAACAGTCCTGTATAAGGAACATGTTAGCCTTAGTCAGTAACAAGACTACACGATCGCGCCACAATCATCTTACACTCAATTATCATTCACCCTTGGCTTAAAATACCTACCTTGTAGTATGGTCGCCATTTCAATAATCTAATCTAATCTTATCTGCTATCCACAATTCGTGACATCCAAGTTGCTGGATTACAGGATACACCACAGTCCTAGTCAAATGTATGAATTTCATGACGTGTAGTATTGTTACGAACAAACATCAGCTGACCAACGAACAAAGGCCGATAACGACGGTTGGACTGTCGAGCATTGTCACTGTTTAAACAAGTATAAGGTAATGAGTATAAGGTAAAATTTGAGTCCAAAATTTTATGTAGCTATAAATTTGAACTGCCAATTACATTTATAGGACAAAACTGTTTATTCTTAACTTTCAAAACATTTCTTTTAATTCTGGCGGAGCGCATAGATTCTCTCTTTCCATCACATTCGAAATATTATTGGTTATAATTTTGTATTTAGCGTACGTAAAAGGTTTTATATCCAAATTTATTAATATTTAACTAACTAAATATTGTTATGCTTTACACATTTATTTGTCAGGTCCAGTTGAAGGCGTACTTTGTAAAGGTTAATAAAAAACAAATAAATGCCGAGAGACAGGTTTAGTTGGCTAATGTAGAGAATGAAGAGCATTCTTTGCACTACGGTCTGTAACTTGGAATGTCTAACTAGAATGTCTTGTAAGTGTTTGTATTAATTTAACGAGGCCTCACGTAGGATAGGGCAAACAAAGTGTAAAGTATGAATGCCTATTAACCTGTTTGTTTCATTGAATTTGTTTTTCGTATTTTTAAAAATTATTTTTTATCAGCCATTTTAGGGTTTAGTACTTAATAACATTTGACCTCAAGAATAAAAATACTTTAATCTGTCATTTTGTCATCACATTTCCGTAAAAAATATTGAGATGTATCAAAGTAAAAGAGTAAACTACAATCAAACCATAAGACGAAAGACGAATACATGAATATTCTTTTACTTAAACATTTTTAAAAAATGTGATAAGATTACAGCAAGTTTCATCTTTGGATTTAAGTTAAGGGGATTTGCTACTCGTAAATGGATACAGATTTTAAAATTGAAAAAAATTTTCTTCTAAATATATACTTTATGTTATTCCAAATAACAAAATATAAACTTTTACTATGGTACTTACGGTTTTGGAGTAATTTAAGATTTCCATAACCTAATGTACCCATATCACGCCCACCTAATTTCACAGCGCGAGGTGTCGATTATCCGAAAGTTGATTTTTCTATGTTATCAGGACTTGAAATTAATATTCTGAGAGAACCGTTGAAGTTTGGTGGATGAAACTTTTAATGCTTATTAATAGTGGTATATTTAAACTTTTTTGTATTTATGAGAAATAATTTTTTTGAATTTAATTTTAAATTTATTTTTATTACGTTTTTTGGAAACACAACAATTACATGTCTTTTTAATTTAACTAAATATCTATAACTTTCGTAGTTATATACTAGTTTTACCGGTAGCAAATCTCCTTAGAAAGCTTATCTACAACATGTAGGCATACATTGTGTGGTTTTTTTGTGTCCAGTAAAAGTACGGGGCTTAATCTATTTTTACCTAATTAATTTTGAAAAAGGAAATGAACTGTTAAGTTAAATCGCTGGAAACATTTATTGTTGTCGATTTTCCGGAAAACCCTTTTCGCTGCGTGAAGACTAAATTTGTGGTTTATTTATGACTGTCATTTCAACCGCCCAGTTCATTAACTCAGACTGTTCGCTGTTTCGCGGAGCAAAAATATTCCGAAACGTTTTTTGTGGTCTTTAACGAGAGCCTTTAACACTTCTACAAAAACATTGTAAAAAAGGTTCGAAAGTGATTTCTTTCGAAAGATATCAATATTGACATGGATATGTCTTAACTCCGGAGGGGGTTGGTGATTTGTAAGATGGATAATATGTAACAGGTTTCCATAGAAACCACCTGAGCTATTTTATTGAATTTTTCATGTAAAAGAATAAGAACACTTCTTTGAATGAAGTGAAAACATTACCTTTAGACGTATCCGTGATTTAACCTATTTCCTACAGGGTAGTAAATATAAACATTTTTGTAAAAGAGCGAGTAACGAAAAGATACTTTATACCCGTGTAATGAACTATGGACAGATGAAAAAGTTGCTGCCGTCTTGTTCTTGAAGTTCTAAACAATCAATCGAATGTATTTCATAAATTACGATCGATTATTGCTTTCGATACTATCGTAAACGTGCTATCGACACGCACGTATTTTCAACTGATCTACATTGTAATAACGAACAGCTGACAACCTCGACATCAGATGACTCTTTCTCTCCCTAGGGTAGGAAAGGATTACTTACGACCCGCAAAGCTCATATTAAAATCGGTCCTTTTTCACATCAGTATGACGAAAAACTCGTTTTTAAATTAACACTACTACGCGCGTATGCGAATGCATATTAGTCCCATATATTTTAGACAGATTAGATTATTTAAATGGCGACCGTACATGAGGTATTTTAAGGTATTATTATTTTAAGGCATTAGGTATTTTAAGCTAATTATGAATGAGAAACGAGTGTAGGATGATTGTGGCGCGATCTTGTAGTCTTGACTAGGGCTGACATGTTCCTTAGACAGGACTGTTAGTCAATAGCCCAACTGCCGATGGCAACTAATGGACCTACAGTTTAACGTGGAATCCGAACCACGGCCTCTGAATTACGAATTGGTCTAATTATGAGGATGTTTTTTGCAGATAAATAGATTTGTGGTAAAGATCCAAAACTATTTTGTAATTCCACCAAAAAAATATATTCAGTATTTTTCTGCCAATGATTCATTCTTTATTTGTTAACACATTTGGAAAAACTTTGTATGTGTTGTACGTGGTAAATGCTAAATTAAATAGGACGAGTATACAGAACCGCTGAGGAAATCTTTGAGTACATAAATTGAAAACGTTAACAAACAAATGTAATTACACTTAGATAAATTCAGTTGTCATTTAAATATTTAATTGCTCGCTAGAATAGCGTATGTAATAAAAATATACGTCAGGATGCAAATTGAAATAACCTGTAAGGAGAATCATAAAATATTGTGACATGAATCCGCGCAGTGGCCCGACCACATATCATGAGTTGGCTGACGTACAAGTATCTCAGCCACTCCGTCTCTCGCTTGGCAACTCTACAATTATTCTTATCAATTTGCAGCCATATGTTTCAAAGGATCAACTTTTTGCTTGTTATTATTTCATCGTTGATTTTAATTGAATTTTGACCTTGAAAATTACTGAAAAACCGATTCCGACTTCGTAAATGTTTCCGATTTTCATTTAAACCAGTTTTGCAATCGAGTAGTTAAAACAACACCTGCCTTCAAGGAAATTCAAATTAGTTTCTGAGTCTAGTTTCGAATCTTGTATTAAATCATTTTCAGGCCGTAAAAGATTATTAAATTCTCCTCATTTCATGATTGTCAAAACTTTTAGAACATAATTACTCTAAACGGTTTAACAAAACATCCGGTAACACACTCACACGAACGACGATCGAAACTTGTTTAAAAACGACACGCGATGAGAACCGGGTGAGTATAGTGGTCTGGACATAACCTATTGAAGGTAATTATGTTTTCAAAATGTTGTCGATCTTCAAATCAGGAAAATTTTATATCCTTTTATCAAGGTCAAGTTAACTTAATGTATAAATCAAACTAGTTGCCGCTAGCAAGAAATTTTCATTTGAAATCAGATATTGTAAATCACTTCTTATGTATTTCTTAGTATGTTATTTTAAATATTCATAGGGATTATTTTAAGCTCTAGTGAACTCTGTGATTAATGTCTGTTAGTTCAGAGATCGAAACTAGGCACATTAAAAAAGATTTGTCACACTATCGGTAACACCCTTTAATTACTCAAATGACGGACTTCCCTAGGTTTGTTGAGATGGGGCATGAGTCAAGTCCTGTGATCCAGCTACTTGGAGGTCACGAATTGTGGATCGTTATGAGCGATGGTCGGTGAATTGGATATTCTCTGGTGTGGATTAACGTCCGCACTATTGAATAATACGTTCATCCGCAAAGACCATCCTCATAATTAGACCAATTCGTAATTTAGAGGCAGTGGTTCGGACTCTACGTTAAACTGTAGGTATCTTAGATATGTCATTGACTGTTGTGCTATTAATTATCAGTTTTGTCTAAGAAACATGTCAGCCTTAGTCAGTAACAGGACTACAAGATCACGTAACAATAATCTTAAACTCATTTCTTATTCTTAATTGGCTTAGTTTGAAAATTCTTTTTATTTCACCAAGGATTCAGGTATACTGTGTATGAACTTTGTAATAGGTACTTATTCCTACTTTCAATGGCTGTAGGCCACAATATTACTGGTGAAAACGTGCTGTTGTTAGGCTGGGGTCTACTAATCTAACAAGTATCTGCTGGCGCTATCTATGCACATCCATCAGCACTACGTTGAATTAGCAGATTTTTAGTTCACAAAACGTCCACAACCCAGGCTGCAGCGGTTAAAGCGCCTCGAGATCTCTCCGCGGTGTTTACACGGCGCCTCCACTACAAACGACGTTATCTATTTTTCAGCACAGCTGATTACGCTTCCCGCCAAAACAGAGCTGGGGAACGTCAGCTGCCGCGGGTATTCCGAGCCTCTGACGTCATTAGCTCGCTTTTAAATATTATTTTCCAATGCGGTGATTTACACTTTGCGCAAATTGGGTCGTCTTTTGGTTTCTTCTGTTTGTGTAGCCCGGAGTGGGTTTTAACCTTTGGTATTATTATTCAGCTTTTTTTAGTGAGGTTGGTTGGACGCTTTAGCAAACACTTGACAGTTTTACTCCAAACTGTTATGATTTTATTTTCGAGTATAAACATCACAACGTATGTAGACTAATAAATAATTTTAATACTTTACAAAGAGAGAAATTCATAAACGGAGTTGTATCCATGTATGAAAATATAACAGATTTTATAACCGCAGTCTGATTGTTATTTGTGATTTATTTTAAACTAGCTGAACCGGCGAACTTCGTAACGCCTAACAGTAATTACATGTTAACTTAAATATTGGCCATGTCCTGAAGTCAGTTAGCATTGCCGCTTCGTTGTGAAAGCTTTAAATATACAACAGCTGATTATTATGATAAACTCAATATGTATAAACATTGTAATTATTTTTTATTTGGCAAACATATAAACACGTAACTTTTTATCATACAGAAAGTAAAGAGATATAAATACAGTACATGATTCCCAAACACCGTAAACTATTAACGTGGTGAATAATGCTGTTCATTTTGTACAGCACATATTTACTTCATAGTTTTACATTAATGAATGATTCAGATGGCATTGGATAGTAAAGCATATTGCTAACGGACAGTAAACAAACAGCTGGTTTAAGAAATCAAATGTTTTGATTGTAGATAACTTGTAAACAAACTTATTCCCCATAAGGTTAACATTAGAAAATTAAAACGCTATAAAATGAAAACTAATTGAATTTATGGAAATTGAATATGCCTGAAGCATGACCGGAGCAGAGACGAATCTGAAAAATCAAAGATCATTAAAATCGGTCCAGCCGTTCTCGAGTTATAATGCGTGTAACTAACACGGCTTTGTTTTATATTTAGATAAGACACAAAATTGGATGAGATAAAAAAAGACAGTTTTATGGGAAAAATTTGATAATATTACGTTACTAATTTTAACAACGAAAAAAAACTATAAATCCTGTTTCTACTTGGGATGTAAACAACACAAAAATTAAACTAGCACAAATTGAAAAATCTTTTTTACTTTTTACTCCCTAGACTAAATGATATATTAGTTTATTATAAAGCAAAAGAAGGGGGGTTAGCTAATTTCGCTTACGTCGGAAGTTTAGCCTCGAAGGGAAAACTGTTAAAATGAGATTCTGAAGTTTAGCTAATTGTTTTCTCAAGTGACATTGCCTAATTACTCAACCACTCTGAACACAAGAGTTAATTCGCAGAACTTGTTATTATCGGTTATGAATTTATTTTAATTAGTTAAAAATTTTACGAAAAGTTTACTTGGACAATGTTAACGATGTTTTTATATCTTTTAGTGATTAGATTTCGTATTTTAAGGTTTATCAAGTACGGTTTTTGTTCTATCTAATGTTTGTAAACCTTAAAGTTTCTTGTAATGTTAAAGATTTTTAATTTTGACATTCATTAGTTTTCTAATAAAATGTGGTGAACGTATGCTTATTATAGTTTCATAAAGTAGATAACTTGAATTTTTTCTTTAGATAGCGACATTCTTTAAATTAGGCTGTTTGTATTTCTTTGTAAGTTGTATTCAAGTTCATTTTTCCTCATGATTGCGTGCCGTAAATCTTTACGTTTCATCTTGATTTCAGGTATGTACCGTTTGACTTTATCAAAGTGATCGACTAGATGGTAAGTGATAGTTTAAATTAACTTAAGACATTATGATGAGCATTAACGCATCAATGCCATCAAATTGAGCATGATTAATTAAGACATTGAGCATTTATGCTGAGAAGAGGCAAACTCTTTTATTTTTGGACGTATGTTGACGAAACTTGGTATAAATGGTCAAGGTAAAACTTTTTATACCGGAAATGCCTACTTTCAATTTTCCTCACAGCAGCAAACCTGCATACTCTTTCCCATGTTAATCTTGAGGGGAATAGGAAAATAACTCTCATATTTGTCGACAGATGTTACTGTTCCTATTGTACCAGTACTGAGGGAATGAAATGGGCAACTAAAAGTCAGTTTGAAAAATTAGATTTCTTAATTAGTTATCTTAATATGATTACAGTGTATTGAATCGAATTCCACACCCGGCTAAACGCCGCGTGTGTAAACTCGATTGTGGCCCAGAAACAACCGTTTTCCATCCTTGTAATAAAATATATTCTTCCTCCAACTTCGTTTATTAAACCTGGCCTTGTAAGAGAAAATTACACTTACAGTCCTAGTGACGAAACATTTTACTCTTAAATACATACGGTAACTTATGTGCCTTATTTCTCTACAAGTTTATCCCATCCAGTTGTTGACCTTGAACACGGTTATCCGTTATCACAGCGGACAACCCACTCGAAACTGCGCACAGCTAATGTAATAATCGTGTACCTAGAGGTGCTAGAGGTAGCTGCAAAAACAAGGTCTGCCCATGTTAGAAAATTATATACGTTCTGTTCTGTCGTTAGATTGGGAATGATGCCAAAAAGCTTATTTTGAAATTAATTTACGTACTTAAAACAGCGCGAGAAAATTGAATATTACTGTATCTATCAACAAAAATGTGTAAATATTTTTTAGTTTCCCACAGAAATATTTTTTTGTTTATTTGTTATATTAGTCGACTAAATTTTTTCACATTTTAGTTTTGTTTTAGGGACGTAATTATAATACAGTAATTCTTCGCCAGTAATGTTTTCAGCTGCACCTTGACTCTGAGAACGAAACTATTAAATTTTACTCAGAATCGTTAGAGCCGTTTGTTTTGGGAAATTTGGGCTTAAAATGTATTTTTTTAGTTGAATCAAAATTATAATAAAAAATTATAAATAATATTCCGAATATTTTGACAATGTACAATAGTATATTTCATCACCAGGACCAAAAACGGGCGTTTTTGATACAAACGCAAGTTTAACAGGCAAGGCTGTAAAATATGCGAGTATATATTAAAAAGCCAATTTTGGACGGTGTGATGTACTGTATTTTTCGTCATACTGCAAATAAAATCAAACTAACTAGTAAAACACAAATTAATGCCCGATTTAGTATCGATAGTTTTCGATTATTTTCGTCACTTTTGATTAATCAGCTGTTAAGTTACTTACGTTGTAGCAGTTCTTTCTTGATTCCTGATTGGTTGTTTAGGTTGTGTCAGTGTTAGTTATTATTATCGATAGTTCAATCTCAACCATTCGATAGTTCGATTTAATAATCGATTAACAGTTTCACAAATACACATCGATAGGATTGTTGCAGTTACTTTATCGATTATTTACAATCGAATGGTGACTTCGAATCAAAAGTATCATCGACAATGATCTTTTACGGCCTAGAACTCAAAATATAATCACAATTAATTATAGGTTTAGTACTTGGAAGAAAAAGAATAACTTTTGCTCTGCAACACTTGTATCCAAAAAAGCTATTTTTGAAGCAATGTGACAACAAAGTGCACTGTACCAAATTTTATAAAAATCTGGAAATCTTTGCGATCTCGTGGTCGGTACAAAGACAGATAGACATCAGTTCAAAAACCACTTATGAAATTGGATTCATTCTTATTCAAACTCAAAATGTTTAACGAGAAGAATATTTTTTCCATTTAATAGGTGTAGGGGGGAGAAAGAAAAATGATTCGATGAGTTTAGGGAAATAATTAACTTGCTTCTCAAAATGTTGTAAAATTTAGGACTATAGAAGGACACACGTCAAGGGTGGATCAATTGTATGAGTTCATCCTCTTTGCGTGTTTTGTCCAAGGACGTATGTTTAATTGATGTGCTTTTAATAATGGTTTATCTAGTGAAATTTATTTACCTTTGTTGCCTGTGGATCTAAAATCTTGTTTAATTTTACAAACGACGTTTCGTCACATGGTAAAAATTTAATGTCAATAAACACTATACTTCTAAAAACTAGTTACTTCATTTTAAGACACCAGTTGCCACAGCCGAAATAGCTCAGTTGGGAGAGCGTTAGACTGAAGATCTAAAGGTCCCTGGTTCGATCCCGGGTTTCGGCAGAGAGTTTTGTTACTGACGAAACCAATATATCGGTTGTTAATTTAAATGTGACCTCACGATATCACTGATACGGATTAAAACAACATATTATGTTCACTCAAACAATATCCTTTTTTTTCAATTAATATTATATTTTTTGACACGAGGGGGGTGTTAGCAATTTGAGCGACCAAAATTTGAAACACATAAGAACAGTCGTTTAGATGAACTGAAATTATTCAGCCGCTAAAATATTGTTATTATAAAAACGTTAACCTGATTAACCTGATTCAGTTTCACGCTTATTTACTTCATTTTGAAGACTAGGTCAAACTTGTTTTCTTTGTAAGATAATTTTTTTTATTCGTGTTCTTTAATCTTCTTTTGTTTTTACTTGAATTATGATATTATTTTACTTCGCTTAAATTTTTATATTTTTAACTAGGTATATCCTGTTTGTAGTTATGTAGTAACAATGATATTTAGTAAGCTACTTAAGATATTGGACTCTGATATGTTTTTAGCTGATAAATATAACAGACGAAAACGCTTACATCTAAAATACAACTAGAATTATTGAATTTTTTTCAAATAATTCTCACCTCACAACAAACAATAAATTACTCCTCTACAAAACAGTTCTCAAGCGTTAACTTAAGGCATTCAACTGTGTGGATCAACTGCCCACTCAAATATCGAAATGTTACAAATTTTTCAAATAGAAGATTTTACGCAAAATTCTCCATGCACCTTGGTATATCATAAACGACACTATACCCAACGAAACAAAAATAACCAAAGTCAAACAAGTAACTTCAAAATTTAGCATTAAGTATCATGCTAGACTCGAAAATCACATCAACTTTCAAAAACAGCATTTTAGACTTGTCATCCACACATTAAGAAAATGTTTAAGTTTTTTTATATTTATTTGTTACCATCTTTGACATTACCTTATCATCATAGTTTGTCAGTGCCATTGGGTATTGGAACTTATTTATTTCTCATCCATGATTACATTTACTCATTGTTCCATTCAACTGAACAAATTGTAAATTACATAAAAAAATTTTTTAAATAGAAGAGCGCTTCTTGCTTAAGGAATAAAAACTAATTACTGAACAGGAAAAGTGTCCATCTGTTTTTACCAGCATAAGACACATAATTGAGATTCATCCCACTCGCAGATGTTTTAAGTACAACGTGATTTAAATTGTAAACCAAGAAGCATTCAAACTCTCGGTAGAGTATCGCATCTGCCGCTAAAATATTGTTATTATAAAAACGTTAACCTGATTCAGTTTCACGCTTATTTACTTCATTTTGAAGACTAGGTCAAACTTGTTTTCTTTGTAAGATAATTTTTTTTATTCGTGTTCTTTTATCTTCTTTTGTTTTTAATTGAATTATGATATTATTTTACTTCGCTTTCATTTTAATATTTTTAACTAGGTATATCCTGTTTGTAGTTATGTAGTAACAATGATATTTAGTAAGCTACTTAAGATATTGGACTCTGATATGTTTTTACCTGATAAATAGAACAGACGAAAACGCTTACATCTAAAATACAACTAGAATTATTGAATTTTTTTTCAAATAATTCTCACCTCACAACAAACAATACATTACTCCTCTACAAAACAGTTCTCAAGCGTGAACTTAAGGCATCCAACTGTGTGGATCAACTGCCCACTCAAATATCGAAATGTTACAAATTTTTCAAATAGAAGATTTTACGCAAAATTCTCCATGCACCTTGGTATATCATAAACGACACTATACCCAACGAAACAAAAATACCCAAAGTCAAACAAGTAACTTCAAAATTTAGCATTAAGTATCATGACAGACTCGAAAATCACATCAACTTTCAAAAACAGCATTTTTGACTTGTCATCCACACATTAAGAAAATGTTTAAGTTTTTTTATATTTATTTGTTACCATCTTTGACATTACCTCATCATCATAGTTTGTCAGTGCCATTGGGTATTGGAACTTATTTATTTCTCATCCATGATCATATTTACTCATTGTTCCATTCAACTTAACAGACTGTAAATTACATAAACAAATCCAAAAAAATAGAAGAGCGCTTCTTGCTTAAGGAATAAAAACTAATTACTGAACAGGAAAAGTGTCATCTGTTTTTACCAGCATAAGACAGATAATTGAAATTCATCCCACTCGCAGATGTTTTACGTACAACGTGATTTAAATTGTAAACCAAGAAGCATTCAAACTGTCTGTAGAGTATCGCATCTCAGTTTAGGATACGTGCAAACAAACACTTAGTTTTCATTTGATGCACTTACACTTACATTTTAATCGGAGTTTTAACCAATTCAAACCATTGATTGTTGTTGAAGCTATTTCTTAGAAGAATGATAGTCTCACTTCTCTTATTATTAACTTTGCACAACTACCCGATAGACCTTTCTTTGAAAATGTAGTGATTATTACATTCAGAGATAAATTTAAATACTACGCTTTAGTAAAATAAGCTTTCACAAATCAAATTCTTTATTTTCTGATATTCATTGTTACCTGCTTTCAACACAGAATAAAAATAAGTATGTGAAAAAGGGTTTTATGATCAACATACTCTCAGAGTAATAGAATTTCTAAGAATGATCATAATTTTTTTTCAAAGATACATTTACTTATAATTACTTAAGGAACCTTACTATTATTTGATCAGTTATTTTACAGCCTACATATTAATACGCACTAATAATTGCAACTTTGAAAGGAAACTCTGATTGATATAGGCCTGCTAATATTTCGGCTATAAATATAAACACGATAATTAATTGTGTTAGAATAGTTTCGAATTGAATAGTAGCTTCCCTCCTTAAAAGTTTAGGTCCAAAACTATTAGTAGTTTATTTATGGGAGGGGTAAGCAAGTGTAGGATGCTCATTTTTGTACATACCAAACCTAAGGGATTGCGATTCCTAATGAGTTACTCTTTTGATGAGTTTTTGAAATAATAAATATTTTAAATGTTTATTAAATAGTTGAAATATTGATTTTTATTAAGTGAATTTTATTTTTTTAAACACCTATGTTTTAGTGACTTGTCAACTTGCAAATAGAAAAATGTTTGTATTTACTTCCCTGTGGGAAATAGGTTAGATCGATGATATGTCTAAAGGGAATGTTTTCAGTTCATCTAAACCTCTATTCTTATAATCAAACTTATTACGTCACAGTTTCACAAATTGTCAACACCCACCATAGCATATCCATGACATATCCCAAGATTAGATTAGATTATTGAATTGGCGACCATACTACAATTTAGGTATTTTAAGCCAAGTATGAATGAGAAATTAGTGTAGGATGATTGTGGAGCGATCTTGTAGTCTTGTTACTGACTAAGGCTGACATGTTCCTTAGACAGGACTGTTAATTAATAGCCCAACAGCCAATGGCAACTAAGGGACCTACAGTTTAACGTGGAAACCGAACCACAGCTTCTGAATTACGAATTGGTCTAATTATGAGGATGGTCTTTTTGGATGAACGTAGTATTCAATAGTGCGGACGTTAATCAAAGAGAACACTACATCCACCGACCATCTCTCATAACTATCCACAATTCGTGACCTCAAAGTAGCTGACTTACAGGACGTCACCACTGTAGAAATGGATAAAAACATGAAAATTAAAAAAAATTGCGTTTGAAATGTTTTCAGAACTGAATTCTGACCTAAAGTATGTGAAGTTATAGCGTTTCTTTTACATTTTCCCTCGCCTGAAATGCCTCCGACTCAAAAGCCTTTCACAGTTACTGTTGGTCCCATCCTCAACGCTCCAGCCTGCCACTCGTAATGACATCGTACACGCAAAGTGCCGAGGCGTTAAAGTATTGCATTTACCTGAACAAGATTTCACTTTCGGTGGCTTTAAATGGAGGACACGTCATTTCTTATTATTATTGACGTCAAATCATTCACGTCGGATTTGTCTAAGCTGACATGGACACAAATTAACGTCTCAATTGTGTGGTGTAACCAAAAGGCAATAATTTTATTAGTAATTTTACAATGAGGTTTTCTTAAATGAAATTTCTTTTACACACTTTTTTCGTTCAATATCTTCAATATTCTAATTTGACACAAACAAGTGTTATTCCTTAGTGAGCAACATTAAGAATTCTTCTTGTTTAAATTTAAGGTCCCTTAGATACCATTGACTGTTGGGCTATTAATTCACAGGTGTGGCAACCTCAACACATGACGATGAGCAGGCAAATATTATTTTTCCCCTTATTTTTGTAAGGGGTCATCGGGGGGGTTAGAGGGTAGGAGGTGGAGGTAATTGTAAGGGTCCCTATCACATAATTAATTACGGTGGTCCTTAAGTAGATTAAATTTAACCCCTCCCTTCAATATTGTGTATTACGTGTACAGCGTAATACACATTATTGAATTATTTTGAAAAATAATTCAATATAATAATTTGTTTAGTTTTTAAGCTGGTTTCAATGATGATATCATTCATTCTTTACCTTAATTGTTGTTACTGAAAATTGGAAAATTTGATTATTTTGACATTTAAAAGCCCATAACTTTAGAACTGTCATTTTTACAGACGTGCAGGTGGTGTCAAATTATTTAGTACTCTGTGCACTAAAAACAATAAAATTTTAATCAAAATCTTTAGAGCCGTTTTTGAGAAATTTTGATTTTTCACGTTTTTAAGGGGTTTAGGTGTGAACTACCCTTAAAAACAAAAATTCAAAAAAATGAAAAGATGCCTGGAGATACGGTGAATACATAGATGCCAAATTTAATCTAAATCGGACCAACGGGGTAGGCTGTGGCTGTGTACACATCCACACTCACACATACACGCACACGCACACGCACGCGCGCGCGCGGACAATACGCAGACATTGCGTCGAAACCTACTTTTTTGTATTCAGGGAACCCCAAAACGGATATACCCACTTTAAATTCGGAAATTTTGACGAAAAAATATTTTTTCCGTATCGTATAAGTGGGAGAAAGTAAAAACACATAAATAAAATTACTTCCCTTGTAGGGATCTGTTGTGAGCGTTGAAAGGATAGGAGACAATAAGGGTGGATATAACTGCGGAAGAAGGGTGATGCCGACAATACATCACTTTAACAACCCCTGGAAACTGCTGTCTTGCGTGGTCCAATGCTAACGGCTCTGTCCCGAGGGGATGGCCCTCCCGGCAGATGCCTCTGACGAAATTGAAGGAAAACTGTCGTATATTTCGGAACATGAAATTGTTCTACATCAATCCTCGCAAAACGTAAAACCATTGATGGTTGGAAAAACGTGTTTGGACGAGTTCTAAACGATATCTTTCACTACAGTAGAATATTATTGACCAAATAATACACCGGGTGTCCCACGAAGAGTTTCAAAATGTTTGTTTTTTCATAACTTAGTTATTTATGCAAGGGCCATCTTGGAACTTTACACAACATATTAAGTACGTTGCAGAAATACTGGGGTAAAATTTTAGCTCCCTATCTCTTCTAGGAAAAAATGGTGGCTCATTGAAAATTATTACTTTTAAAATATTAAAAATTGTGTTTTAGGCTTTGTTAACTATTTTTATCGCCACATCCTAAGAGCATAGCGTAATTAAACATCTATAAGTAGTGTCTAATTTATGAAACTACTGGAATTGTTTAAACCCTGAGGCATTCAAGCGACACACTGAAACAGAGCTAAATAAATCGTAAGCTTTTACAAAGAAATTCTGCGGTATCCGGAGGAGTTCTTGGATTGATCGGTTTGATAGATTTTTTAGATTGGTCACCCGATCCCCAGATTTAACTGTGTGTGACGTCTTTTCATTGGTTATTTGAAGGAATAGGTAATGATCCGTTAAATAATGTTTTAAATCAAACATATTTTGTGGAAAATACAAAATGGCGGATATCAGAGAAAATAAGCGTTTTAGGCCATACCTCCATTGGAACTTTCTCCTTTTAATATACCTAATAACTCACCGAAGTCCTGAAACGTTTTTCTTGAACCCTGTACATGCTTATTATAAACAATAATTTATGATCTTTTTTACGATAGAAGAATACAAAAATGGAAAATAAAATTCTTTAAGTAACCGATTTACTTTTCAATTTTTACGACTGTAACGTGAGTTTTACAAACTCTACAATTACAACTAGAAAGCGCTCTAGTAATTTCTTATATGGGCACAGTTTTTCAATCACGATCGGCTAATCCAATACTGATGAAGAGCATTTTTTAAGGACCATAACTGAAAAATAATTCTAAGTTAAACTTGCCAGTTCACAGTCGCGTGTCAAACTTTGTCGGTGTTTATTGGCGTAATCTAAGTTCGGCAATGCAATCACGGTATGCAAACCGCATTTTCATCGAGGCACGTCCACACCATCCACACTATCCACACTATCCACACTATCCACACTGTCCACGCTGTCCAAACCACATACGTCATTGACACGATGCTCGACCAGGACAAATCCGATGGTTAAATGGTTGTAATTACCAAAGTTAAATTGGTTCTGAAACACTTTTTCGCTTTTATTCGTTAACTAGCGGCCAACCTGTCCATTGTACGGGCTGTTTGACTTGCATTAAGAAGAAATATACAATGTTGGAGTATAAAATTTTAATACAGTGTAAGTTTTAATTCAATGATCAATGTTAACAAAGTAATGTTGATTGTAATTTGGTATTTCTCTCAATTATATCACTTCAATAGATCAGAATTTTAGTAAAACTTGGATAAAATGTTGCTAATATTCCTTAAGGTTAGGTTTTTGAGAGCTCATTAATATTTTAATTCGTGTTTTAAAAGGTTGTGGGCCAGTTTAAAGTAGACAAAAACCTCCTCCAAAAGTTATAGAATAATGGAAATAAGCTTCGTTCATGGGGGTTCTAAGGGGTACAAAAATACTTTTTTTAGAGTTTCTGACAAAGAAATCGAGACCTATTTTGGGGTTTCTGGGTTATGAAACAAAAATATAAATATTCCAAGCGATGGACAGACATTACTCCAATTTTATTTATATAAATAGACCATACTTCACGTAATTGTAATTTCGAGATGATGTTTTTCGAAATTAATTCCACAAAGGGTATTAGTTACCGAGTCGAATGTTTGGAAAATTATTTTAAAATAATTTCCCAAAAACCTTTATTTAAATGTTAAACGTATTCCAATCTATCCTTGATTTGTTTTTTACTGAACCAGTTTTATAAGTTTAGTAATTTTATTGTTCATTTAACTTGACGATATATGACTCAATCATATAGCTTATAAAATTGTGTATATTAATTAATTAATCCTTAATATACGATAAAGTTAGACACTTAAATTTTCATTTAGGGTATGTAAACACCAGACAGTGCTCTTTTTATCACTTATTTAGAAACCAAAAATGTTATACAACACAACGTTTTAAATTTGGAGTTTAAATAAACCAAACAAAATTCTGATCACCTGGGGGGTTTTCTGATTTCAGACGCCGTAACGACGTGAAACTAATAAATCAGTGTGAATAAGTTCACATTGCGTCTACCAAAAAAATTTAAAAGCATACTTCAGTTCGTACAATGAATATGGTATAGGTTTAACAAAATTACAAGTTAAACAGAGCAACCGTAAGTCGATTTCGTTGAATGTGCAGCTTTTTGATTTTATTGTTACAAGTCAAATAGGGAAGAGTTTATCGAAGTCCCACATGACCGGACATTGGTAATTAATTCATTCACTCGCTGACATCCCTGCTCGTTGTGTTGTTTGCAATACTGAGTTTCTGTCGTATATATGGGGAAAACAGAATTGTAATGTTGGCAATCCTGTCATTATTGGAAAATCCTAATAGTTTCACGTTCTTACTACCTACTCATTGCGTTATACACAGTATTATTGTTGTATGAAATTTTTTATTACTTTGTGTATATTTAGCAGATTTAAAGTGAAATTCATTTATAAAATAAAGTTTTAAATACAAGATTTTGAATTTATTTTAATATAGGTTTCGGTTTAACTATCTTAGATCCTTCACTTAAGGGAATTTGCTACGCGTAAAACATTTATTTTATTTTTTATCGGGAGAAAAACAAAGTCAAATAATATTCCAAATAACAGAAATCTTTAAGTATATCACTGTTAATAAGCTCTAAAGGTTTCATCCACCTAACTTCAACGGTTCCCTCAGAATATCAATTTAAAGTCCTGAAAACATAGAAAAAATAAACTTTCGGATAATCCCCATTTCTCGCTGTGAGATTAGGTGGATGTATATGTAAAAATGTTTGGCAAAAATTTAGTTATTCCACTAAAAATTAAGTATCATTTTTGAAGTGCATATTTTCTTATTTAGAAGAAAAATAATTAAATTTTTATCCATTAACGAGTAGCCAATTTCCTAAATAAATTGACTAAAAATTCAAGTAACAAAACATTTCAAATGTGTAAACCTGAAAGTAAACTCGGTTATCATACATTTTACAAAAAATGGCCGCCAGGAAGATAGGGGATTTATGGATGAGCGGATCGCGTTAATTATTTTACTTTTATTCTCTCGCATCTCGCAGAGCTTTTGGTTTCCCGCAAGCCGATTTTAATATTTTTGTTAACCTCAAGCATGAAATTATTTTTTTAAATATTCAATCCAATCCAGCAACGAAATTTTTATGAGTTTTGTTTTTTACTCGTTAATTTATCTTTACTTAACTTAAAACAAAGTCGTGTTAGTTACACGCATTATAACTCGAGAACGGCTGGACCGATTTTAACGATCTTTAATTTTTCGGATTCGTCTCTGCTCCGGTCATGCTTTAGGCATATTCAGTTTCCATAAATTCAATTAGTTTCCATTTTATAGCGTTTTTAATTTCTAATGTTAACCTTATGGGGACTTAGTTTGTTTACAAATGTTCTACAATAAAAACATTTGATTTCTTAAGCCACAGCTGTTGTTTTACTTTCCATTAGCAATATGCTTTACTATCCAATGCCATCTGAATCATTCATTAATGTAAAACTATGAAGTAAATGTGTACTGTACAAAATGAACAGATTATTACACCCCGTTAATAGTTGACGGTTTTTAGGAATTATGTATTTATATTTTTTATTTTCTGTCTGATTAAAAGTCACGTGTTTATATGTTTGCCAAATAAAATAATTACAGTGTTTATGCATATTAGGTGTATTATAATAATCAGCTGTTGAATATTTAAAGCTTTCACAACGAAGCCGCAATGCTATTTGACTTCAGAACATGGCCGATCTGAAAGTTAACACGTATTTACTGTTAGGCGTTACGAAGTTCACCGGGTCAGCTAGTCTAAAATAAAACGCCGTTAATCTAAATTTTAACCGTGTGTAGACTTAGCTATAAACAAAGTGAAAGACAACCAAATTTAAAATCAAAATGACGTATACTTTTTAAATTTTACCTCATATAACTAAATTTGCAAAACTTAACTTTAATTTGTATATTCAAACATATACAATAAATGTTTATTGGGAGAGAAATTTTAATAATATCTGTAAAGAGAGTTAAGTATTGTTATTTATTCTAACCCAGTACCGACTTATATTCTCAATAGACCGCTATCAAAAACATTTACAGAAAATCTTAATCAAAACTGGATCAAATAGCAATCAAGCTCTCTTGTTTCCGCTCAGTCTTCGAGAAACAGTTTCAAGTTGCAATGTTCTTCTAAGTTTTTGATTAATTGTTAATTGGAATTGCCAGTTTTTCCAAGTTTGTGTATTGCGTTTCATGTCGTGCAATGCTTTTGGTGAAAATCTGGGATTATCTTTTTACATAATAATTAAAACGTTTTGTAATATGAAGAAACGATTGTTTCCTTTGCCGAGAAATAACATACAGATGCAAATGTAAATTGTAACGGTAGTGTTGAGCGATGATCGATGGATGACTTTCGTCCTTTATACTTAAAAAAAATATTTATAACTATATAGCCTTACCTCAATCTTATAGAATATTTTTCTTCTTTAGTTCGTATTTTTCGAGGGTGTAAAGCATACACCATTACCGCAAGATGGCGAGCAATTCTTTTATTGGCCAAAGTAAATTATCTGCCGTATAAAATACAGTAAAATAAACATTTAAAAGATCTACCCGTTAAGCTTTACATACAATAGTTTAAGTCTTTGTTTGAAATTCATTATTAGTGATGGTGGATTGATGTTATTTAGATTTTTATTGCGGACATTTTCCATCACGATTTTATGTAAAACAAAGTTTCACGACGTTTCGGGATCTGGATACTGATCCCGTCCTCAGGTGAACTAATATCTAAAACATAGCACAATTAACATATAATCCGAACCAAACCGGTATAAAGCTGAAAACATAAAAGTTTAAAGCAGTCAAAAAACTTACAAACAAACCATTCACTAAACATTACACACAAAAGAAACCAAACACGTCCACTCGTCACGGAGACTCAAAGACAACTGAAAGGAGTGGGCGTTTCACACCGGAACCGGAAACAAAATGGCCGCCGCAAAAACCTGAAATCCAGGTGAAAAATGTCTAACAGATTTATTTATTATTATTTTTTGTTCAAATGCAAATCCTTCCTAATGTACATGAAAAATTGCAGTACAAAGTTAACTTTACAGAGTAAAAAACACATTTTTTTAAATTTTATACTTAAAACAAACATCTAATGCCCCCTACGAGTTTTACTACGATCTTACAATTAGCTTTACAATTAGTCAATCTTCAGTTAAGATCCGGCCATTGTAGCTGCCAATTCTTAGCAAAGAACTTAAGGATAGAGAAAATAAAGTATCTGTAAATGATATTCATATAAATCCGAAACAAAATTCTCATGGTATGCTAACTCGTAGTAAAGCTCGTAAGGGGCATTAGATGTTTGTTTTAAGTATAAAATTGTAAAAATAATGTGTTTTTTATCTGTAAAGTTAACTTTGTACTGCAATTTTTCATGTACATTAGGAAGGATTTGCATTTGAATAAAAATAATAATAAATAAATCTGTTAGACATTTTTCACCTGGATTTCAGGTTTTTGCGGCGGCCATTTTGTTTCCGGTTCCAGTGGGACACGCCCACTCCTTTCAGTTGTCTTTGAGTCTCCGTGACGAGTGGACGTGTTTGGTTTCTTTTGTGTGTAATGTTTAGTGAATGGTTTGTTTGTAAGTTTTTTGACTGCTTTAAACCTTTATGTTTTCAGCTTTATACCGGTTTGGTCCGGATTGTATGTTAATTGTGCTATGTTTTAGATATTAGTTTTTCCTGAGGACGGGATCAGTATCCAGATCCCGAAACGTCGTGAAACTTTGTTTGACATAAAATCGTGATGTAAAATGTCCGCAATAAAAATTTAAATAACAATAGTTTAAGTAATATCGATTTTGAATTTCGACAATCCTTTGTAAAGTCAAAAGTAGAAATAATTATTCGGGATGAAAGTTTCAATTACGTCCGAGTCAAACATGAAGTATCATGTTAAGGAAACAACGTTCAACAAACACCTTCCTGATTAAACTTACCATAAAAAGTCTAAAACCCATTAAATTTTATTCTAAGATTTGAATCATTTTCCAGAATAAAAATGAGAAATGGTTTTATATGCAGTATAAAATCAGTGGCACGAGAAAAAGGTCAACTAAAATATGAACTGTGTTTGCCGTAGGAGTATTGTAGCGTTGATTCTGTGTGTGATCGACCACATGTGGCCTTGTGAGTCTGTTTGGACAGTTGATTCAGCCATATTCAAATCTAATAGGCCTACAATGACGTAACAGTGTTGTGAATTATTTAAACGATAATCGTTAAACCCCAAATGTTAGCTTATTGACCCAAATTTATTTTATTTCATGATTGAAATTTAACTAATTAAATACACGTAAGGATTTAACATATCAGGATATTTAGAATAGGTCTCTTCAGATAATTTTCATCATAATGTCTGGAAACAGATGTTAAAATCACCGTTTTTGCGTCACTTTAAATAGGGAACCGAAAAATATATCTGTTTATTACATTGTAAATTTTGCCTACAAATCACCACACACGCATTGGTATTAGAAAATATTGACGAAAATCTACACTAGAAAACTTGAAATGAGTATTACTGAAAATATTTACCAAACTACGTTATTTACTCAGTAATTTGTTAAGTCTAAATTCGCTATTTTTTAGGAAACGAAATCTTACGAGGTATTTCAAAGCTAGGTAAACGGAGACTGGATAAAAGGTAGCGACGCAGAACAATAATGGGAAGAGAAGAAGAAGGAATCAACAATTGCATAGAGTAAGCAGGAGACGGCACACCTGAGCAGTGCACTCGTAATCAGGGCGTTTTCTATGTCAGCTTACATATCTACCTGATGCGAATGCAACTTTACCGGCATTATATATTTGACATTATTCCATTTATTCCGCTCGTTTTGTAATTTCATCTGTACTTAACCTATTGTTTGTGCAAATACTGTGTTAAACGATCTAAACTTCTGTACTATTGTTGACGACTTCGTTGATGTCACAAACATACATCTTTCCTAGCCAAGTTTATATTGATTTTATGGTAATTTTATTGCGTCTAATTTGGTTATTAACTTCCGCCGACTTGGATTTTAGTTCCATAAGAACGATTGTAGTTTTTTGACAGTAATATGGACCACATGATAGTTGTCAAATAAAAACAAAGCGATTGGGAAATTTTAAAAAAAATTATTTTTTTAAAATAACAAATATATTTAATTTTGTAGTATTTTTGTATTGGAAAATAAAATATTATACATTTAATTTTGGGCTTATGCAATTTCCCATATAACGACTTTAACTTTAATTTGACAAAATTAACCAAAAATTACGTTGTTTTTATAGGTCTAAAACAGGAATATTTTGTCACTCTTGAAGACATTAGGGTATTTGTCGCCTATTATTCGTTTACGAAAGTTTTTAAAATAGTAAAGTAACTTTTTGGAAAATAATTTTTTTTCACTGAGAATTTCACTTTTCAAGATGAGTAATTATTAAGTGGGCCTCAAAGCTTATCGTTCACTTTATAAAAATAGCTCCACACAATTTTTTTATGGGTGCCAGTAACAAAGATTGTTCAAATTGTACGAAATATTATTTTTCGTATATTTAAAGTTTGAAATGATCTGGGAAAATATTAATATAGAAGTTTTTGAAGCATCGGAAAACGAATTAGTGAGCTTCCACTGTCTTTATAAAATGTTTCCTTCTTTTTTTAAATAAATATTTTTATTTTTCATTTATATACGTTGCCGTATATTGTTTTTAATGATTAAAGTAGGATTAATTAAAAAAAACTCATATGAGTAATAACGTGACGTAAGCTGTGGTCACAGTGAAGGTCTGTGTCAGTGTTATTGCTACCTATCCGTCCAATCAACATGTAACAATTGTTGCAATCATTCAATCTGGACGGGAAAAGTGAAAATCACTCATTCCTTTCATCAATATCGGAGTTGCCAGGCTCATATTTTACGTGGAAAGGGAAATTATCCCTGGTAACATTACACGAAGTCTCGGATATACTCTCCAAACGCTTCTAAATAAACTAAATCCATGTCTAACGTTAACATAGCTTAGTTAGTACGACTACATCGTGTTGCATTTTTTCATTTATTGGCTTACTTACCTGGAAAGACCATTCATCATAATTACGTTCAGTATTTAGAGTAGTAAACTAGCTCGGACCTCACGTTAAACTGTAGGTTCTTTAGTTCACATTGACTGTTGGGCTATTAATTAACAGTCATGCCTATGGAACATATCCGACTTGGTCAGTAACAAGACTACAAGATCACGTCACAATAATCTTACGCTAATTTTACATTTATACTTGGCTTAAAATGCCTCTCTAGGGATGTGAGATTGTAAGATTTAACTTGTTTTGAATTCACCGAATTCCTTTTTTCAAGTATTGCTTTAACCACTCGGTTTTGCTCGTAGTATAAAAGTGTTTAATTTTTCCTTAAGCTAACTAAATGTAAGATCGCTTTTGGAACGAAGCTGACTAAACATTTTGTTCATGAATGAAAAGGTCATTTATTGTGTAGTATTGTTTCGTAAGGGGTCAAATATGAAATAACGTCGCTAACAATCGTTGTCAAGAAAAGGAAATTGCCTGTCATATCGGAGTATTCACCTTTCACGTCAAAGGCAGAATACTTAGGTAGGGGCTTTGGCTTTATATTATACTTTATAATAACGTAAACTGAATTTATTACTCACTAAAAGAACCTTTTACGGCCAAAATTGCAACAGCAAAATATTTTTTACTTGGCAATGTCAATTCGTGTATTTTTTAGCTGTCGATTTAAATTATTCTATTACCCATACATTTCGGATTTGTAAATTTTTAACTATCGCTGTTTCACCAAAAGTAATTTTGAAGAATATGCAGCAAATTACACTGTTTTTAGTTTAAAATGTATTTTAGAAATCACGTAGGCCTTTAATTTAACATCAAAACAACATTTGTTTACATTTTCGTAAGTATAAATTACTTGAAAATGATTGAAAAATTGTATTTTAACCACAAATGAAATGTTTTAAAATATTAAATGTAAGACTGGATTACTTACTTAGAAGTTCCGTCAAGACAACTCAAATAGAGTTCAATATTTGCAACAGTATCTTCAGCTTTAAGTACTTGTGTAGTTTTGACATGGATATGTCTTAGCTCTGAGGGGTGTTTTGGCGATTTGTAAGTTGGTAACAGGTTTCCATAGACACTACCACTGCTATTGTATTGAATTTTCAATTTTTAGCTGTTTAGACGAACTGAAAACATTCCCTTTACACATACCCATGATCTAACCTATTTCCCACAAGGAAGTAAATACAAACATTTTTATGTTCTACTTTATTAGCTTTGGGTTGCCACGCTTGAAACCTATACTCACGCTGGTTAAAAAATGTCTCTAGTTACTTCCCTGTGGGAAATAGGTTAGATCATGGATATGTGTGAAGGGAATGTTTTTGGTACATCTAAACAGCTGTTCCTATAACCAAGCTATAACTTCACTAACCATATGACGTATGACTAAACATTTTGTTCATGAATGAAAAGGTCATTTATTGTGTAGTATTGTTTCGTAAGGGGTCAAATATGAAATAACGTCGCTAACAATCGTTGTCAAGAAAAGGAAATTGCCTGTCATATCGGAGTATTCACCTTTCACGTCAAAGGCAGAATACTTAGGTAGGGGCTTTGGCTTTATATTATACTTTATAATAACGTAAACTGAATTTATTATTCACTAAAAGAGCCTTTTACGGCCAAAATTGCAACAGCAAAATATTTTTTACTTGGCAATGTCAATTCGTGTATTTTTTAGCTGTCGATTTAAATTATTTAATTACACATACATTTCGGATTTGTAAATTTTTTACTATCGCTGTATCACCAAAAGTAATTTTGAAGATTATTTAGAAAACACGTAGGTCTTAATTTTAACATCAAAACAACATTTGTTTACAATTTGTACATTTTCGTAAGTATAAATTACTTGAAAATGATTGAAAAATTGTATTTTAACCACAAATGAAATGTTTTAAAATATTAAATGTAAGACTGGATTACTTACTTAGAAGTTCCGTCAAGACAACTCAAATAGAGTTCAATATTTGCAACAGCATCTCCAGCTTTAAGTACTTGTGTAGTTTTGACATGGATATGTCTTAGCTCTGAGGTGTGTTGGCGATTTGTAAGATGGAAAATATGTAACAGGTTTCCATAGAAACTATCACAGCTATTGTATTGAATTTTCAATTTTTAGCTGTTTAGACGAACTGAAAACATTCCCTTTACACATACCCATGATCTAACCTATTTCCCACAAGGAAGTAAATACAAACATTTTTATGTTCTACCAAATATGTAAATTCAATGGTCCTACTTTGTTAGCTTTGGGTTGCCACGCTTGAAAACTATACTCACGCTGGTTAAAAAATGTCTCTAGTTACTTCCCTGTGGGAAATAGGTTAGATCATGGATATGTGTGAAGGGAATGTTTTTGGTACATCTAAACAGCTGTTCCTATAACCAAGCTATAACTTCACTAACCATATGACGTAACTGTTTCTAATTTTAGTCGTTCAAATTGCCAACATCCCCAGAGCTAAGACATATTCATTTGGAAAAGGATTCACGGATAATATACGGGGTACCCAATTTTTTCAAAAGAAAACTAATTGACTAGCGCAAAATAATGTTTCGAAAATACTGTTTTAGAACGTATTAGTGTATGAGCAATGGTCCAGGAAACTGGATTTAATAAAGTATATAAGAGTTGTATTCACGCTGGTAAGATGTTACGTTCCAATATTATAGACAAAACATTAAAATATATTCTTTTATAATGAACATTATAGTGGCTATTCATTTTAACTTGTAGGCCTAACTGAATCATTTGTTAAATATTTGTTAGTTATATGTTGCCTTTAAAAAGCTCGTTTCAATTGGGGCGTAGACCTCCACCTAAATAATTTACGTGAGTATAAGTTGTCACTGAGGATAGTTAAGTTGTTTCTTTCATGTACGAATGGACGTGATAATTAAACTGTTTTAAGTTTATCTCAAATATACTCATTCACAGGATATAAAAGATATTTTGTTTTGAAAACTAGTAAGATTTTTGATATGAGATTTCTAAACGTTATTTCTGAAACTGTAAAAAGTCGTAGATATGAACGTGTAATATTGTATTCTATTGCATAGTTGAATTCATTTACAACGGTACCAACTCCTACACTGTGCAGTTGGAATGGAAGAAATTAAAATATACGCGTATTACTAACTCGAGAATAGATCTTCTATTTTTAAAATACTGAATCAAATTGTATGTATTTGATTGAATGTTCAATAAAGCGAATTCTTCCTCAATTACATCAACGTCTTTCTCTTTCAATTAACTGACAAAATTTAAAACCCGTTCTGTAAAAAATTAATTGGAAAGTTAATTAGATGTAAGTGAATTCTACTTTGAATGAAATCGTTCTGGTTGTTTTTTTTAATATTGGGTTTCAAATTGAAACGTGAAATAATGAATAATATTCCTTTAAATGATTTATTAGTTTACTTTGGTAGTAGGAAATAGATATAAAAATAAAATTGTATATATTGTATTCATATTATACACCTCTATGAGTGCATTAGTGTGTATATTTTTGGATTACAACCGTATTAAGCTTAAAACAACATATCTAACAGTACTGGTAAATATTTTAAAACTGAAATAAAATCTACCGAAATATGTTTTTTATTTGAACCACTCTCCCCCAACAGAGATGAATTAGTTATAAATTTTAAAAAGCGACAGCATACAGAAAGAAATTAAGTTTGATTTCATGAATTCAAAAATGTATCTTGTTGGCTATTTAGGAATACGTCTAACAGAATATAATTGTTAAATGAACTTTCAAAAGATTTTAACGTTATTAATTACTGTAATCCTATTAAACTGTTGTTATAAGAATCCTCTATATAGTATCTTTATGTCACAATCTTAGTGTTACAATGTTAAACCTTGTGCTAAGATTTATTGTTTACATATCTAATAAGAATTTTTTTCTTTTGCAGGTGAGTGTCCGTTTCTAATTTGACCACCAAAACAAGTAAGTTTGAACTACGTGTGTACTGTATACACTATCCCGTAAGGCTGGACCAGTGCGGCGTTCGTACGCAACCTGCAGTACCGCACTGTACCTATATTGCGTTCCGTGTAAATGAAGGCGCTCCCCATCCACTGGGAGTTGGCTGTCGTTACACGTCTGTCGCACTCTTCAGGACAGCTGTTGTCATAAATGGATTTAATAATTTATTTTACAGCTTTAGACAAAATTTCAGATGAGTCCTTTATTGTATAATGTGGAAATAGTTCTTTGATACGAAGGTTTGTGCAACTGGGACGGTGGCGTATCCTGTAATCCAGCTACTTGGAGGTCACAAATTGTGGATAGCTGTGAGCGATGGTCGGTGGATTTAGTGTTCTCTTGTGTAGATTAACGTCCGCACTATTGAATACAACGTTAATCCACAAAGACCATCCTTAAAATTAGACCAGGTCGTAATTCAGAGGCAAAAGTGGTTCGGATCCCACTATCAACTGTAGGTCCCTTAAATATGACCTTGGCTGTTGGGCTATTAATTAACAGTCCTATTTAAGGAATATGTCAGCTTTAGTCAGTAACAAGACTACAAGATCGCGCCACAATCATCTTTCACTCATATCTCATTCATACTTGGCTTAAAATACCTACCTGGGTAAGTCGCGATATCAGTTAAAATCATAAAGTTGTTAAAAAATAACAGTTACTTAACAGTTAAATAATAGTTAAAAATAACAGTTACTGGATATTATGTGAACGTAGCGTAGGTGAGTCTATGCTCCATCATCCCGTTTTTTTTATTTATTTGATCAAAATAATCCAGTACACTTGGATATTTATTTTAACAACCATTTTAAAGTAGTATTTTAAAAATGTTAATCAGAAAACCTTTTGAAACACCGGAAATATACTCAATCTCCTTATTTATTCTATAGTTGATGTTTGTTTGTGAGTAGTGTTTTGTGTAAGGTGTGGTAATACCTGGTTCATCTTTCCATGACAATTAATAGGTTTTAATAGCACAAAAAGTATTTTTTTAGGTTAAAACACCTCTCTAAAGAAGTATTTTAACTTTTTTTAAATGAATGTTGGTATAATATATTTCAATATGATACTTCCAAAAATGAATAATATATTTAAACGTGTTCAGTGCTTAACCATTCTATCATTACACCGGGGAATTTTTTTCCAATATAATGGTTTCTAATCTAATTATAACTCACATTGATACGTTTAGTTACGGGAATTTTAATTCAAAACGTGTTTAGTTGTAAATTGAATTTAACAGATTAACCGAAGTTTAATCGATTAAGTAACAAGTCATTTAATACTTAACAGCTTGGCTAATTCCACAAGTCTAGATTGAATTAACAACTTAGTTTTGAAATCCGACCTACGTAAGTTCAGTTCACAACTATACCTCCTCTGAGGTTTACAACGTGAACTCCGCATAAACAACTATTTTATTATTAATATCGCATTTCACCCTTGGGGTCACAATTTATGATTCTCTTAGTAATTTCAATTTCGTGAGTAATTACTTTGTGTAAATTAACTGTACTAAATATAGTTTACCCAATTTGCTTTTTATATTATTATTAATGCTTTAAAGAATAATCTAGGTTTTTATTGTAATACTCAAGATATATTTAGTGTCGAATTTAAAAATGTTACAAAAAAATCGTAGATATAAGGTAAAATTTGTACCAGTTTTTAGTTGGAATTCATAAATATTGTGTTCAAAATTAGTTGTTTATTCGTTCTATTCTAATGAGAGTGTTTGAATTTTAATCTTAACGAAATTTATTTTGACAAAATTAACCGTTACAGTTTTTTTTATTTAGTCATATATTATTAGTATTTTGCAATATTTAAAACCGCTAAAAATAAATATTCCTTTAAAGTTCTTAATTATAATAAAGCAATATTAAAGAACTTATAAATTGTATTAAAAAGTATCTCATTACAATAAAAATTATTAAATTTTAAACAGACAAAAAATAATGAAAGCAAACTAAAAATTTAGTGAAAAAACAAACTAATTATTGTAATGTAAAATTTTTTTAATAAAACTACGTTATGTTTGTCAATACAACAAACTGTAGTGTACTCAAATAAAATACATTAAATTAATGACATGGACTCCTTACTGCGTCATCATTTAATTTTATAACTGCGCATAATTGAAACAATTAAAATTAAAAAACTTCAGTGTTTTCGTTTTGTATTCTGTTGCAGGTATTCTTATATACAACTTACATATATGGGTACTTTTTTATTTTCCCTTTTAATGCAGTACGTATAAAATGACGTCATGAAATGTCCTAATCTGAACGTACGATAATAATTTACAAATACAAAATCAGAAATATTAAATTAGTGTTTATTCAACTCATGGATAATAATTCGAGCAGTTTTTCCATCGTGATCCAAGTTTACCTTTAACAGCTCCATACTGCACCAATATTGTGGTTTTGGAATGCGGTTTGATACGAGGTCGTGTATCCCCTCCCCTCTTAGAGCAACAAGTATAAAATATTTTTACAATTTTTTTTATTTGCGTATACTATTTAGGAAGCTAGTGTACATAATATATTTTCAAACTTTATAGTATCTATTTCAATTTGAGTATTTTATTGATAGCCCTCTCATAGCTAATTTAAAAATGGTAATATAATTTTGCGACGAAATCAGTTTAAGATTTTATTTATTTATCATTTATTTATTTAGTCGTGTTATTTTTCTTAACAATTCCATCCATCTTAAAAACATTCAGGTAAAAAGTCACCCAAAATAAATCTGTATTTGTACAGACTTAATAAAAGTAAGTTTATAAATTCAATAAATTTTTATCAGTTTCACCCAAACCAAACATACGTATTTTTAAATTTTAAAATGTTTTCTTTGAAATAGGTTAAAATACAATGGAAAAATATACTTTTAAGAGTCTCCAGTTGTGGAGAAATATTACGTTTTTGCCCGAATAAGAAGATAAAGAATGATTAGGGCCTGTAGTATAACAATTTTAATATTTCGGACAGCCGTACTAGTTACACGAAAGTCGTAAACATGTAGCAGAAGTGTTAATTGAAAGTTAAAATTGGTCATAAAAAACTCTATAATTATTATTTTTTACTTTTCGGGAAATACATTTACCATTCAACTACCCGATGGTGAAAGATTAATACTTTTTACTAAAAAATAAAAAAATGCTGGTAACTTTATCATTCACTAGATAACATTTGTTCCAATGACACAAAAATCCAAAGATTTTGATCTTATCTAACTGATAAAAAAATTAATATTTCTTAGTAATTCGTCTAGAAATACGTGGCCCAGGTCGTTGTCCCGCAAGTTTTTTCTTTTACTTCTTCTCCTCCATTTCATTGTAGAGGTCCTCCACCTCTCCAGCTCCTAATCTCGCAGACACCTCCACCCGGCCATTATCCCATCGACCGCCTACCGTCGCGCTACCTGTTGTGGAATGCATCAACCTTTATTTGACCTTCCAAGGTCGTCCCTCAGACATCCCTTCACGCCGTGTTAGTTCTATTCACCGGCCGTTTTTACATTTGAAAGTCGATACCGTTGGGGTTCCCTCGATCAGTGTTTACAATATGTAAAGCACGATTTTCTAAAGGAGCCATTAGTTGGGTTTTTTCCGCCGCGGAAGGGTTCTCTGGCCGATGAGCTCTTGAGATGGGTAAGCGATTTGTTAGTGTCGAGTTCCGAATGCGTTCGTTTGAGAGCTATTAATTATTGAGGGGTGTAGTAATTGAAGGGCCTGTGGTGATTGAGTGATTTTTTAATTTGTACCTACATCTCGGGGTATTTTGACTGGGACGGTGGTGACGTCCTGTAATCCAGCTACTTGGAGGTCTCGAATTGTGGATAGTTGTAAAGATGGTCGGTGGGTATAATTCAGAGACCGTGGTTCGGATTCCACGTTAAACTGTAGGTCCATTAGTTGCCATCGGCTGTTGGGCTATTAATTAACAGTCCTGTCTTAGGAACATGTCAGCCTTAGTCAGTAACAAGACTACAAGATCGCGCCACAATCATACTACATTCATTCCTCATTCATACTTGGCTTAAAATACCTACCTGGGTAGGTCGCCATTTCAGTTAAAATTATAAAAGTAAAGTATAATGTTCTCTTGTGTGGATTAACGTCCGCACTATTGAATACTACGTTAATCCACAAAGACCATCCTCATAATTAGACTAATTCGTAATTCAGAGGCCGTGGTTCGGATTCCACGTTAAACTGTATGTCCCTTAGCTACCATCGGCTGTTGGGCTATTAATTAACAGTCCTGTCTAAGGAACAAGTTAGCCTTCGTCAGTAACATGACTAAAAGATCACGCCACAATCATCCTACATTCATTTCTCAATTATACTTGGCTTAAAATACCTACTTGGGTAGGTTGCCATTTCAATAATCTAATCTAACCTCATTTTAGGAGAAAGGGCTTTCTTTTGGTTTTTAAGTGACGCTGTCTCGAAAATGGAAATAACACTTTATGGACTCAGGTAAATAAAAAAATACCTTATTACCTGCATCAAATAGTGATCTACCCAGGTAAGTATTTTGAGCCAGGTATGAAACCAAACTATGTTCCTTACATGTTTCTTCTTGCATATTCCTATCACGGGACAGCCAATGACATCTAAGGGACCTACAGTATATCGTGGGATTCGAAACGAAATTTTGACTTTTAATTACGAACTGGTCTAATTAAGAGGATGGTCTTTGCCGCGGAACGTAATGTCAATAGTGGGGACGTTAATCCACTCAAGAGAATATCTCATCTACTTGGGTTCGCTTTTAATTGTCATATTTCCCCAAGAATCACGAACTTAAAAACTACTGCTTAGTTTATAAGTTTCGTTCAATTTTGGGTTAATTTCATGTAAATTGTATTGAATGTTCGATTGGCTTCTTTTGCTTTTGAAGATTGTCAATGAAACCACAACAGTTACCTTAGCAAATTTGCTTTCAACAGAAGTTCGATATGATTCGACATGGTTCGATATGACAAAACCGTTGTAGTTAATATACAGACCCATTCGATAGAGTAGGTAAATTAAAGCATCCATCAAGCCACATCGTCTGCAGATTTATATAATTGTCAAAGAGAGATTTCAAACTATTAAAAGTTGGTCAGGGCACACAGTACAAGTTACAAGCTCTGATGATATTGTTGTCATTGGAGTTTGTGATGGCAATTTAGCCACTGACTCGGCCAATGTACGCTACTGTCTACCTATGAACAGTGGAAAATCAAATATTTCTGGAATCTATATAAATAAATATATGTATAAATTATATACAGAGCTTTATCTGTACATTGCTTTGAATTTTTTGTACGTTTTATCTCGCCAAAAAAAGGTCTCAATTAAATTAATTTCTCTCTGTTTTCCTGTAACGCAAAACTAGGTCATTTTGTTACCCTTTGTTATGAAAGCATTCAAATTTATTTTCATTATTCTATTCTTTATGGAGAATGTTTTTCTTTACTTTAAACTGACACACGCATTATAAAAATATTTTTGTTATGTATTTACGTAGTTTACAACCTGTTTCAGTTGTATTGAACAATGACTAAATGTGATGATGGTTGGGAAATAAATAAGTTCCAATACCTACTAGCACTGACAAACTATGATGATGAATGTCAAAGATGGTAATAAATACAAAAATTGAATATTTTATTAATGTGTGGATGATAGGTCTAAAATGTTGTTTTAAAAGTCTGTACGTGTGTTGGCTGTTGAGTATTTTTGTATGGTTATGTATAGTTTCGTTTGTGATGTACCAAGGTGCATGGATAATTTTGCTTAAAACCTTCAATTGAAAAAGCTCTAAAATTTCGATGTTTGAGTTGGCGGTTGATCCACACAGCTGGATGCCATAAGTCCAAATTTGTTTTTGAATTGTTTTGTAGAAGAGTAATTTATTGTTTGTCGTTAGGTGAGAATCATGTTAAACTTTTAATTTAAGTATTGTCGTTTGTTCCAAATGTGTTTTGTGCCAAGTTAGACGTCTGTCAAGGTGCATTCCCGAATTGGGGTAGCTGAACTTAATTGAGGGAGATATGTGGGCAACTTGCTGTATTCAGAGTAAAAGTCACATGCGCAAATTTTTTCATTAAAATAACTCTTTATTGAGCAACATAAGACGTACACAGACGTTTTTGTGACTTATAAAAGTGATTAAATACAAAGAAATAGCCACCAACAACTGTCAAATTAAATCAATATTAGTTTGGTTTGATAATTTACTTTAAACCTATTAAATATCTGTACATATAAAATTCAAAGCCCTCACTCACACACTCATCACTAATTCTCCCACTTCCCGATTACCTAGGAGGCTGAAATTTGGTATACTGGTTCTTTAGGCCTAAAATAGGAAAATGTAATAGTTTTTGTGACGATTTTCCCATGAATCTCTGCCCTATACCCCTTCAAAGTTCCCATGTTAATCTTATGGGGAAATAATTTTGTTTTGGATTCCAACACATGTATCTTACCTTTTAAGATATAAACAGCAGCTGTTTTTATTTGAACCATTGAGCAAGCCAAAGAAGCAAGCATAAAATAGTAAGTACTCAATGGTATCTAATTACTGTATAAATATACTATATCTCAGAACGAATTTTTGTGATTGTGTTTTATGATTAAAAATCAAATGTTTATTACTATCGGTACGAAGTTCGCCGGGTCAGCTAGTTTTACTATAATACAATGCTATCTTAACGTATAGCTAATTTTAGAATTCAATCTAATTTATCTCCTGTAATTGTAAACTAATGCTGCAACGAACGGGTTTGCTGCTAGTTTAAATATAAATTTCATAAACGATAATGAGTGTGTGAAATTATTGAGTTTATGTTGAGAATTACAAAGTTATTGCTGACTTTAGTTTTCTACGTCATCCAACTGTTCGTAATCGACAGAGCACATTTATAGTGAGTTCAGTTTCCCAGAATTCGCTGGACCAGGCGGAGATCTGCTGAGAAAAGAGGCGAGAGAAGTTAATTGATCCAATTAGGCAGTTGCAGGATCCTAACTGCGTTATCAGTGATTGGTGTCTTATCGTGGATGGCGACGTTCACTGAAATACGAGATCGTCATTTTCTCCTAACTAACGCCATGGGAGAGCGAAATTGGCTTTATTTTGTAGCGTCCATTACTTTCCTATTTTGGACGGCAATTTAATAGAAACTGATACAAAACACAAATAGTTATTTACAGTATCTGCTCTATTGTTCAAACAAGTAATAATCTACTGTAGTTACTATAGTTTTAAAGCAGTGCGATCGACTGTTGGAACAACTGAAACTCGATAGGTGGCGCTAGTGTCGCTTATTCGTTACAAATTTGTAATTATTTTATGCAAGCTTTCTGAGTGCCCTGATTAAGACAACAAATCTGTTTTTGTACAAACACTATGCCAAAGTATATTTAAGGTACAAAAAACAAAAATACGTTAAAATTATGTTTTCTAAGGTGGTCGAATTTTCCACTCGCACTACCTTAACGCATAATACAGACTGCAGAATTATATATTTTACTCTTAGGTGTTTTCGGTAACCAATACTTCTTCGGTTTTCAGTCTCGTAAGATCAATGTCCCCTTTGTGATCTCTGAAAAAGAAACAATAAACATAAAGAAAAAACTTAAAATTATTAGACTAATTTCATATTGATTATACTTTAGGTGCAGAGAATGGTTTTTCGTAAATATACTGCTGGCAATCTATCTGATTAAAACCCATATCATAATTGAAAAAAATAAAATTCAAAACGCATATAAATTGTTATATTTTATGATTTCCTTTCAAGTGACAAAGATTTTATGGTATAACAAATTTCAAAACAAGTAATCTCGAAATTTGTATAAAAGTGTTCAATGACAATAAAAATGTGTATTTCCCTGTGAGAAATAGGTTAGGTCATGGATATGTCTAAAGGGAATGTTTTCAGTTCATTTAAACAGCTGTTCGTGTATTTTGTATCTTATAGTTCCTGATCTAAACACTTCCGCTGCACTTTTTGCGTTATAAACATTTTGCGTTGCACAAATCTGCTAACACTCCAGAGCCCAGACATATCCATTACGAAATTGGAATACAGATGACGCTATCCCTCTACATTTTTTGGTACTAAATGGACGTTGGTTAATGGTCAGATGGAAGAATTTACTATTATGATGTACACATGGAAGGTGGTAAGCCTATCATCTAATATCGCGTTAAAATATTCAACTTATCTCGAAACTATTCCATTGTAAATATCGTAATAGTGATCTGGCACGTGTTGATGTACTAATCTTAAAAGATATATCTCTCGCATAAAAATATACTGTTTAGTATCATGAGATAACTTCCACACATGCAGTGTTTCGACATGGATATATATGTCTTAGCTCTGGAATTGTTGGAGATTTGTAAGATGGAAAATATGTAACAGGTTTCCAGAATAAGAACAGCTGTTAGGATGAAGTGAAAACATTACCTTACGACATATCCATTATCTAACCTATTTCCCACAGGGAAGTAAATACAAACATTTAAAATCCAAATATGTATTTAACAATCGTATATTATACGGTGTTCCAACATTCCTGGGGGATTCAACACTGTCTTAAACTGTTTTTTAAATTTGGGTTTTTAGCAGGAATGATTTTTTTATTACCAGGCTAAAAGATTAAATATGGGAAAAATGATATGTTTAAAAAGAAATCATAATTATGGGCGTTCTAAAATTGTATAACATTTCTTTAATTATATTTTTTGTTTACCATTTACAAAAGCTAACTAATATTTTAAAGCAAAGGTTACAAGAATCATATTGGTGCTGTAAAACCGTGGTACCCCAATAAATATAGATATTGGAGGGAATGTTTTCAATAATGCTTGCGCAAATGAAACAATTAGGAGTTTTTAAAATTTAAAACGTTGAAATTTATTTTTAAACGTGTTAATACTGAGATACCTCTGCACTAAATCTTCTCAACATAATCAAGAATATCTGGTAAAAAATCTTTATTACATTTAAAGTGCATTTAATGTGAAGAACTTCAGATTTATTCAAAATTGTGCAGTTCAAATATATGGTAAAACACAAATCGGAGAAAACTGCTTTCAAAGTTTTAAAAGGCTTTTTCACATTTAAAAGTTTCCTGGACCATATGAAACTCCTTCTAGTACCTTTTTCTCCTCCTCCTCTTTCATCTTTGCACTTTTAAAAAGTTTTGGAAAAATAGCACAAATTAAATTAAATTTGATTTTAGTATCTAAATATAGTCAGAATACCACTAAATATTATTATTCAGAATAAAGTGTTTTATAAAATTTGTTTAAGGCAAAAAATTGCCCTATTATAGATAGTAGCAGATCCCCTTAAGTTTTTAAAAGATTAAATGCATTACTATGTTTGACTTGAATCCAATTTTTTGATAGATAGAAGCTCAGCTTCCGAGTACTGGATTTAATGTAGCTTTTCTAGAAGGCTTTGTTGAAATGAGACGGGCTGTGGGATAAGGCTTCATGAATCTGTTCCTATATATTTCAAACTTATCTTTGTTCGTTGTTGAGAAATGATTGAAACATTGCGGTGCGTTATAAGCTGTTTCATCCAATTTTCTCCATTTATAGCCTCTCAATATTTACATGCAAAGTTGCATTGGATAAAGTTACATCAACTTTACCAAAATTAAGTGAGCATTGAGCATAAAAAATTATCTATTATTTTAGTCGTATCTGTAGAAATATACAGAGTGTAACTGAAATGTACCGACACACTTTGGAATATTGATTCTGAGGTCAAAACAAACAAAAAATCTCCTGTAAACATTTGGACTATCTCGCTCCGTTTTCTATCTGTCAGTATGTCGTGTTTTTACGTAATTGCTATAACTCTGGAACCACTTAAAGCTACATTTCAATTTTTCAAGCTCAATTACTCAAAAACCATGGAATTTACAAAAAATTAATTTAATAAGGAAAAAGATACAAAATTTTATTTTCTGTAAGAGAATGTAAAATCTTTATAGGTTGCAGCACCAATAACAAAGAAAATTTCATTTTAGTAGTGTTACTATTTACCCAGATTGCCCATTAAAGCCCAAATTGACAGTTGTAGCTTAGAAAAACGCTCTTTTCTTCGTTACTTGTGTTATGACTCCATTGAAAGTTTACATTTTCCTTTATTAAATTAAATTTTTAATCTTTTTTGTCTTTAAGTTAATCCTTGTAAATTCCATGGATTTTGAGTTATGGAGCTTTGAAACATTTTAATGGTCGCCATTTTGAAATGGTACAATGTAGAAATTTTATACTATGCAAAAAACGTAGGTCGTATCAATACTCATACACTTATTAATTTTAAATTGGTACCTTAAGTGGTTTCAGAGTTATAGCAAGATATGTAAAAACACGCACACAACGACAGACGGAAAACGGAGGGTGATAGTCCATATGTTTACAGGACATTTTTTGTTTGTTTTGACCTCAGAAACAATATCCCAACGTTTTTCGCATTTCAGTTACACCCTGTATACGCGGTCAGCTGGCGCATCTAGTAAGACTGGGACGGTGGCGACGTCCTGTAATCCAGCTATTTGGAGGTCACGAATTGTGGATAGTTGTGAGATATATATTTAAATATATTTTGGTGGATGTAATGTTCTCTTGTGTGAATTAACGTCCGCACTATTGAATACTACGTTAATCCACAAAGACCATCCTCATAATTAGAACAATTCGTAATTCAGAGGCCGTGGTTCGGAATCCACGTTAAACTGTAGGTCCATTAGTTGCCATCGGCTGTTGGGCTATTAATTAACAGTCCTGTCTAAGGAGCCTGTCTATGTCAGCCTTAGTCAGTAACAAGACTACAAGATCGCGCCACAATCATCCTACAATCATTCCTCATTCATACTTGGCTTAAAATACCTACCTGGGTAGGTCGCCATTTCAGTTAAAAGTATAAAGGAGTAATGGCCGTGATCGCGTTTAAAGTGCTTGATATATTTAATTCAGGTCTATTGTATAGCTACAATATTAGTAGCCCTAATTGATTAACTAACCAGTAAAGACCATATAGTACTGTAGTGTCCACATAATGTGTCTGCTTACCGCTGTATTGGTTTAATACGCACCTAGAACAGATCTGTTGTCTGTGTTAGCGGGCAAAATGTATGTAAATGAGGCGATTAGAATATCTTCGATTATGCATAAAATCAAATCAAATCCTTCATTGCCATTTACATTACTACATTACATGCATAGCATCGTCATGTATAACAATAGTTATTAGTAAAACATTATTTACTGAACTCTTGCATTCTATAAAATCTTTAACATCATATGGGCTTGTTAATGGTAGTTTGAAAAATACATTGAGTAGGGCGGAAAAAAGAGTTAAATCTTGTAAAATGATCATGTACATTACTGTTTGTAGAGAATTATTCAATATTCGTTTTAACAAACAATAAACAATTTAAAATATACAAAGATGTAACAGTTAAAATTCCTAGTTCTTTAACAAAGGCGTGCAATGAGTTCTTCTATTAACATTCAACATTGCTCGGACTGCTTTTTTTCGTAAAATTAAGAGTTTTTTAACATTTCTAGAAAGTCCCCGAACAATAATACACTAAGTTAAATGACTCTTTATGTAAGTTTTGTTACACAACATCAATATGCTCATCCCACTTAATATTAGGTTGTACAACAACTCCTAAGAATTACCTAAGAATTAAACACACACATCATCACAGCTTGAAAGACTGAATTTAATACTTCGAGTCTTACAACTATTTAAACATAATGAATTGACCGCTGTCCAATCTTCAATTATACAATTAGTGGTAACAAGAAGATTTGTAACTAGGACTTGACGTGGTCATTACATAATGCAGAGGTTGATACTTTTATCAATGACTAGCTACACTGTGCACTTTGCTGCGTCCAAATTTAGTTTTTAGACGAATAAAGCTATTCTAAATACAGTTGTTAATTTTATAAACACTAAATTTATCAAACCTGACACTGCATCATTTTAGGCTCACTGGGCCGGAGCCCTTTGCACGGATATTACACCAAACTTCACAGAAACCATCCACGGATTATGCATAATAATGCCTAAAGTTTAATTACAGTATTTTAACGGTTCCAGAGTCTATAGGCGACATACTTACATACTTCCTCTTTTATATATTAATATCTTTTGCGAGGTACTTTGATATTCGGTTTCAGAATAGGCTTAATAATGTTACTCCTACCTTAGGAATACGTAAGTAGGCTTGGGGTACTTAGATTCGGTCTCCTCACCCTCTCCTATCTATATCATTCTAGTTACACTATTTATGGTGAAGTAAAAATTTGGTTACTTTCTCCTTAAGTTCAATATTACAATATTACAATTGTGTTTAGTAATTTTCAAAAAGTATGAATATGATACAAGTATATAAAAAAACTATTGGCTTAAACTATTTTTTCAAAGTGTTTATGAATCAAATATCCTAAGGAAAGGGCTGAGAAAAAATCTAGCAGTGAAATTTGATAACTGAGGTAAAACTATTTTCACCTGTTGAATTGTAGAAAATAGCGAGAATAAAATTCGAATTATCCTTTTACTTCTTTGAACTCATTCTCAAAAAACCCCACTAGAGAGTGAAATAAGTACGCTAGCACAGCTAAACTAGATCTGTTTAAAAGACAATAACTGTAACCGTAGATATTCATAGTGTCAATGTTGTAATTAGGTAAAGAAAAACAGTAGGAATGGCGAGCCGAACCTGGAATCTCAGTTTTAGTAATGCACCGGTTCATGTCTGACTAGATTGTTTTTAAGTACTTCGAAATGTAGAGGTTAACTTCAAATTTTAAATGTAGCGTTTCTAAAGGAACATAATTCGAATTTTAGAGGCTAAATTATACGTCTAAAATACCTTGAACTAACGAAATATATTTGTTGGAGAGTATTACAAATTTTCTCAGGGAAACAGACAAGATCTACGAATTTTACGAATCTATTTTTATTATAAATAAATGAGGTTCTACACTTTTATGTAAAAACATACCACATTACGGTTATGGTAGGTAATTTATAGTTCGCCTATTTTAACAGATGTGTGAAATAATTGTTTTCCATTTCGTCCACTACGTCAGCAAGACCTACATCCAACCGATGCTTTATGTTTGATACATAAATAATTCATCATTACATAACCAGTGATCTTACATCCATATTATGGATTATCATATAATGGTCTGATATGCTAATGTGACGCGACCTATGGGAAAGCGGTTCCACATTGTATAACTTCCCAGATTTATTCCGCCCCAACAGCTCGAAAAATCTTCTTTTACATATTCTCTTTGTCTATTTTCATCCCAAAAGCTCAAAAGTGAAAGCTTCGGATTTTAAATATATTTTTACTTTGCTTTCCCAAACGAGTCTGCATGGTTCGCTTCGCTCACCTGGGCAGTTGTATATTTTTCTAAATGGTGTATTACAATAAATTTTTGATTTTATTACACTCCAGCTGATCAAAAAACCCATAAGTTTATATTTCTTTTAAATTGTATCAACAACAGCTCTTAACATTTAATATTGAGATAATTCAAAAATACTAGTTGAAAACAATTATAAAATATTTATACTTACTTCCCTGTGGGAAATAGGCTAAATCATGGATATGTCTAAAGGTAATGTTATATTTTCATGTAAACAGCTTTCTTATTCTTTTATATTAAATATTCAATACAATAGCTCTTGTAGAACATGGCCAATCTTAAAGATAACATGTATTTACTGTCAAACGTTACGAAGTTTGTCGGGTCAGCTAGTAAATATCTACAAGACAACGCTTAATGACACTAAAACTACGACGATGAAAGTAATATTCAATATAAACAAAGCGTCAGGCCGGAAGTGCTGTGCCACGTGACCAAATGCAAAGAGAGCGAACAAAAATAAGATTAGTTCCCGTCATTGTCACCAGGGAGAGCTTGCGAACGTCTTAATTAGAGAAAGGCGGGACTCTGGGGTGTGTGAAAACCTCGTGTCCTGCTAGCAGAGTCTCCACTATTGGGATTTTTATCCCATAAACGGGATTTTCCGACTTTGGGTCCCTATTAGAGCGGGATTTTTGGGGTTAAAATAAGAGGCGGTGGTAAATTTCGGAAAAATTGTTAGTATTTTTTTATTTGTTAACTAGCAGTAAGCCCGTCGTCCTTTGTACGGGTTGTAGGATTTAGTTTAAAGAAGAAAGAATATCATACCAAAATGTAAACCTGAAACCCTAAACATATCATTACAAAGAAAATAAATCAATATCCAGCTTTATTACTTACTATAGTATGATTTCGAAATGAGTTTAAAATCAATAACCAATATAAACGAACTAATATTGATTTGACAGCCGTATGTTTTTCTTTAAACTAAATCTTCAAACTACTAAGACAGCTGATTATTGCCAGTAGGTTGTTCATTGAAAAATGAATCAAAATGCGATCAATATCGCGTAAAAGTGGGCTTTTAAATGCTCGGTATTTACTTTCCAAGAGGCGGCGGGCCATTTCAAGCATTTATAAACCATCTATGGAATGTAGAGAATACATGAAATAAGTTTCATTGTAATCAGTTCTCCCGTTTTTTTTTCGGAGAAGACGGTGTACAATGCCTCCTAGACCGTCACAGACAAACAGACAAAAATTAAGATAAGACCGGTTTCGGCTTCTCTAACGCACGAAAAGTAAAAATAACTAAAAAAATTTAATTATTCTAAATGTACAGACAAACTTAATTTTTAATTTTTTATAGATTTGATAGTGCGTTTGTTTACTATCATTTTAGTGAAATATGTATTAATTTCTGATAACTGTAACCATAGTTACGGACATTTTTGTAACGCTCCTTTTGGCAACAATTGCCCAGCTGTTACTGAAATAATGCTAATTCTCCGAAAATCGTGTTTTTCCTTAAAATGTACATTATCTCCTAAACGGAATAAGATATTTCAATTCTGTTTGTTTTGTTTTATTTCTAATAAACTTACCTTTAATATGAACGTAGGAGAAAATGACTGAACATTACTGAGAAAATGTATCTTAAAGTTACATCAAATTAACATGGCGGTTAGTTAACATACAATAACTCAATTAATCAGATCTGGTTTATTTTTTAGGAATGTTTTCTTTATATTTATACCACTGTTTAAATAGCTATTTAATGATTTTCTGGTGTTGACAAACATAATAAGTGGAAAGTTTGTGTATTTAATTTCATTTTTAAGTCAATTTTACGCATAACTTTCCAAAATATCATATTTTTGTAAAAATAATTTAAAAAAACGGAGATTAGATTACGTTGAATAAAGCAAGAATATAGCTTTAACAAAAAATCTAGTGGTTTCGTAGAGGTTTTTGACAGTAAGACATATTGCTAACGATATACGAATATATAAAACACACTAACTTAACTCCGCAGAGCGCTGTATAGTCGTCAATATCGTGTGTATTATGATATTACGCAACGCAAGTTAGTTGCTGACAAACAGTGCTCTGCGGACTTATGTTAGGTCTTGGTTATTGATTTTTTATATCGTTAATAACATTTTTCACAGTTAAGTAACCATCAGAAAACCACTAAACCACTGATTCTGTTACACAAGAAAACAATTAACCCGTTATTTAAAAAGTGATATACGTATAACGGAAAAGATCCTTTTATAGCTTTACCCGAGAACGTATTACGAGGATAAAACTATATTTTAGTAATGTTTGGTTTAACTAGCGTGATTTTACACCATTTCGGTACCACTAAGTTAACACAGATTAATTACACTGTACTAAAATGTACTAGACTAATTTACCCACGACATAGAGTAATCCTACAGTGACGAGTGCTTTTACGTGTAATCTAGTTTTATCTCCCACATTATGATTTTAGTATCTATAATGTATAATTAGTCTCTGTAAAACTGGGACGGTGGCGACATCCTGTAATCCAGCTACATAGAGGTCACGAATTGTGGATAGTTGTAAGCGACGGTCGGTGGGTGTAGTGTTCTCTTGCGTGGATTAACGTCCGCACTATTGAATACTAGGTTAATCCACAAAGACCATCATCATAGTTAGACCAATTCGTAATTCAGAGGCAGTGGTTTGAATTCCACGTAAAACTGTAGGACTCTTAGATTTTCTGTTTACTGTTGGGCTATTAATTAACAGTCCTGTCTAAGGAACATGTCAGCCTTAGTCAAGACAACAAGATTGCGCCACAATCATCTTACACTCATTTCTCATTTATACTTGGCTTAAAATACCCACCTAGGTTGCCATTTCAATAATCTAATCTATAATGTTAACGTAGTGGAGTCCGAACTATATAAATGTAACTATTGGAAACCCACGGTTTGACGTCCTTAAATATACTTTACAAATAGGTATAGTAGTTGGTTCAAAATTAATGAAATTGTTTAAATGTTTTAAAATATATTCTATGCTACTGGATACAATTTAAAACTTGAAACGTAAATAAAATGGGTGTTATATAAATAGACTCAGCTTCAGTCATTTAGGGTGATATTTTTTCGAATGGTTTTCGTTATAAATTGTTCAACGAACACATTTACAAAAATATGAATATTTTTTAGATATGAATCTCGTAGAATATAGTGTTGAAAATTAAAATAAAGAAGTTTGTTCATTAAAGCGAAAAATTGTTCTTTCATTGTGGTAACATTATTTTACTTCAGGAATCCATAGAAATGTAGGAAATTTCCTTGAAACAAAATGTTTCTTCGATTTCATATCAATCCCTCGCAGGCTGAAAACCCCTGAACAGGGAATATTCCTGCAAGGGATCATTGTGCACCAGTGCAACGGTCGTGCAGTCATCCTGGCCAGTCGCCAATGGCGTTGCTATCGTACAGTCAAGATACACGAACGATTTTTCACGTACCTCGACGATCGCATTGAATTGAACGGCCATTCAAAACTGTTCAATACGCCCGGCTTGGTCTATTGATAGTGGAATACTGCGTCAGGGGATTCTTGGTAATGGAATATTCTTCAGCCAATTAGAACTTACCTTATTCCAAGTCAGTGAATAATACTGCACTTTCTAAATCATAACGGAAATTGGAGTTTATTATTTCACCATTGAATGACTTTTGATTCTTAAGTTTTTAATTAAAGTTTATTGTTTGGCTATCTAGGAATATTTATCGTGTTTATGAGGAAAACTCAAAGAAATATCTTGAATTGAGCTATATTTTTATTCGACTTATAGAAACAATTGAGGAAAATTAAAATTGGAAAGATTTAAGGTACTCTTTCTTTAAATATACAGGGTGTCTCACCTAAAGTGAACCAATAGGTAACTTTTATACTATGCATATGACAGCAAACATCTTACGGGGGACTCCCTTTTATCTAAATATATAAAACAAAGTCGTGTTAGTTACACGCATTATAACTCGAGAACGGCTGGACCGATTTTAATGATATTTGATTTTTTGGATTCGTCTCTGCTCTGGTCATGCTTTAGGCATATTCAGTTTCCATAAATTCAATTAGTTTCCATTTTATAGCGTTTTAAATTTCTAATGTTAACCTTATGGGGACTAAGTTTGTTTTCAAATGTTCTACAATAAAACATTTGATTTCTTAAGCTACAGCTGTTGTTTTAATTTCCATTAGCAATATGCTTTACTATCCAATGTCGTCTGAATCATTCATTAATGTAAAACTATGAAGTAAATGTGTACTGTACAAAATGAACAGATTTATTCACCACGATAATAATTTACGGTTTTTGGAGATTATATATTTATATTTTTTATTTCCTGTTTGATTAAAAGTCATATGTTTATAATTATGTCGGCCTAATAAAAAATAATTACGTTGTTTATACAAATATTACGTGTGTTATAATCAATCCACTCAGATTTTTGTTTTATGGGAATGTTATTAATGTATTATCGTTTCAGTATTGTTATTAACTATGCCGCGACCCAGAATATCTAATTTTTCACAACGAAGTCGTAATGCTATTCGACTTCAGAACGTGGCCAATCTGAAAGTTAACACTTATTTACTGTTAGGCGTTACGAAGTTCGCCGGGTCAGCTAGTTTGAATATAATAAGGCTGCGGATTAAGTTTATATTCAATATTTAAAATCGTGTTAGATTAGCGCGTTTAAGTTCTACTAATCAACTTAAAATACTAAATTTGTTAAGCCAAACAAGGGGGTTCGGTTTTTTAAATTTGAATCACAAAACTGTTTTAAATCACTAAATTTTATTTTATTGGGCTTTTCCATCTTGTCTGTATTTTTTACTATACAAAGTTTCTGGAGGTGAAGAAACTCCTCCTGTTTTCAAATGATAACCTAATAATTTACATTAAAAATTGAAGTTCGAATTACAGATATTAATTACCTATGTTGTCAATGATACTATACTTATCTATAATACAAAATGGGGGTGGGTGTTAGAAATTCGTAAGACTAAAATTTGAAATATAAAAACAGCTGTTTAGATGAACTGATGATGAACTGATAACATTCCCACATATCCATGATCCCACAGCGTAAATACAAACATTTTTTTCAGTACGTCGTTGTTTGCTTTGTCACAGTGAGATAAAAGCAGCAATGAAAGTTATGTACACTGGTTTATAACAAGAGAGATTTTCATTGTAGAAAGCAAATAATCTTTTCCGGGAATCCAAGATCATTTCGTCTCTCTAAGGGTTTCGCTCGCACGTTGTTTACCTTTTATTAACTATTCTACGATCGCTAATTTTACTATCTAATCCATGCATGCATGTATTATAAATTACTGTATTATATATTTCTATTAATCGACTATAATCGAGAATAATTCGACTATAAATTATTATAAACAACAAAGTCTTGTTTTCTATTTATTCACCTCTACATATTATAGACTAGGACCGTGGCGTTTTCTGTAATCCAGCTAGGGTACTCGGTGGTTCTTTGGACAGTCAAATTATTGTGGATAGTTGTAAGCGATTTTCTATTGTGTGGATTAACATCCGCACTGTTGATTACTACGTTAATTTGCTAAGACCATCCTCACAATTAGAGCAGTTCGTTTTGCAGAGGCAGTGGTTCGGACTACGTTGAACTGTAGGTCCCAGAGATATGCAATTGACTGTTGGGCTATTAATTAACAGTTCTGTCTAAGGAACATGTCATTCTTCGTCAGTAACAAGACTACAAGATCGCCCCACAATGATCTTACACTCATTTCTCATTCATACTTGGATTAAATAACTTACCTAGGCAGGTTTCCATTTCAGTTAAAAGTAAAGTATTATATGTAAGCTTAAATTTATATTTACAATTATATAGACAACTATAAAACTGAAAAGTAAACAAGTTAATAAACATTTTGGTGTGAAACAAATTAGAATTATTCATTAAGCTTGTGTGGAATATTCATCAAATCTCTATTAATTTTAAAATAACTACAGTTAGCATGGATTTAAAGGATGTTCTTTTATAGTTGTGCAATAAATAAGAGGTTAAATGCTTAAAACGGTAACTGACTTGTGCTGATTTGAAAAAAATTTAACTCAGGCAATAGATATATCTCCGAGTATACAACTCGTAAATAGTTAAAAAATAAATGTTTCCTTGTTTTAACATTTACGAATATGTCAGAGAAACAACTTAAGATAAGTTTAAAAGTACAGTATAATTGAAGAATAAGATCCAAGTGCTCACAAGTTACTACCCGCTTTACTGACTTTTACTGCGAAGTTTTAGATTTATAAAGTTTCTCGGTCAAAACCACTCCTGCAAAACCTATTTGAGACTTTTCCATTTCACTGTTTTATAATGAAATACACTGTATTTCTTTTATCCTGTTCACTGTTTACGGAGAGCTATTTAAAATAAACGGTATCAGTGGACTGACACATACTTTCTCCTTTAAGTAAATTTTAAAACTATAATCTGTAGTTCTAACAAAACAATCAAATTCTTTAAAGTTTATATAAATATCATGTTATGATTTATAGCTTCCAAAATAATAATCAAATTTCTGAAAATAACACTAAGAGAAATAATGTTAAATTATTTGTTAGAATTTTATGCCCCCCCCGTAATATAAAGCTTTTAAAAGGGTTTTATTGGGTGATCTGACCTTACGCTGCATACCAATTTTCGTTAAAAAAGGTTTAGAAACAAGGAAAAAGTTGTTTTATAATATTTTCTATAAGAAAAACATCGGGCGCTCACAGAAAACGTACTGCGTTTATCTTGGACAGTAAATTTAACTTTTCTCTGGAACTGTTAGTCGTAGACAATTAATTAAAAATAGTAATTCATTCAGTTTTTATGCCGGTTTCAATGGTGGCAATCAAATTATACTTTACTAATTGTGTTTTTGCGTAAAACTTAAATTTTTTGACATTTCAAAGCACATTACTTTTGAAGCGTCATTTTTTTCAAACTACTTGATCAATTTGCATTTTTCACGTTTTAAGAGTTTTTAGGAGTGAAATACCATTAAAAATAAAAAAATCGAAAAATGAAAACCGCCTGGAGATACAGTGAATATATACATACATGCCAAATTCCATTCATATCGGACCAACGGGGTAGGCTGTGGCACTGTACACATCCAGACACGTCACCACAGACATCACGTCAAACCCACTTTTTTATTCAGGAGGTCCCAAAATGGATATTATCCACTCTCGACTCAAATTCGAAAATTTTGACGAAAACAATAATTTCTCCATATACCATGAATAAGGGGAGAAAGTAAAAATAATTGATAAATAAAACTTAGTTTCGTACATTGGAAATTTTTGTTTTATTTATGTAGCAAAATCCTGCCGAAATAAAATGATCTTAATAAATGAGTACTAAAACATGTTGAAAGCTTCAATAAAATCTCTGATACGAATTAATGCAATGGTTTACGAACTGGGTTGAAATTACGAATTTTATGATAAAATCGTGGTCCATGGAACTAAATATATAATGAACCGTATCTCTACGGATCAGGTCATAAATGATTTGTATGACATCATAATTATATTACATCTGTAATAAAATACCTGGAAACACATTCGGTGTGCACCTTTTATGGGTCATACATTTGCTATACTTACTGAATCAAATTATGGCTTTGTTTTCCTCCTTTAAACACTTTTAGTAACATAAAATCAAATTGATATATATTCACAGAATATAGGAATTATCTTTGTGTTGAAAATCGATTATTCCCTCTGTAAATCGTTCATTTCAACACGAATAAGTTGATAAATTCCTGTTTGTGAAGAAATTAAATTTTTAAACAGATTTAAAGACTCATAACGAAGATGAAATAAAATGGCTTTGTTAAAACAATTTCAATTGGTGGAAAATTTGATTAATATAAACAGTTTTTATGGGTATTTGTAAAGGGTCTATGATATTCTTCAACGAGTTTTTAAGAGGCTGTCTTAAAAAATCGCATTGAAAATTTCCATTCTTAAATATGATTTTAGAATTTAAGTAATAAAGCATTCTTCTCCAAGAATATTCATCCATTATTAGCACGTAAAATCTGAGATAAGGTTGGATATTTTTGTGATAAAACTATTATAATAAACATACAGAGTGTCCCACAAGAGGTTTAAACGTTTAATTTTATATTATGTGTCTATTCATGCACCGAACCTTTTTTAAATTTTACAAAGTTTACAAAGTAGGTTCTAAAAATATTCTGGGAAAATTTCAGCTCCCTAACCTTTGTAGAAACAAAATGGCGGCATATTGAAAATTTTACCAATTTGCTTCCTATAAAAACTACTTTCATGAGTTATTATCTGATTTGTTTACTACGTTGCGGTTCTAACGCTGATTGTTGAAGAACGGTTGTTTGATTGCAAATTTCGCTTGAGCAGTAAAAACATAACCTAACTTTCTTCGGTACGGTTTTATTGAAAGTGGAGTCGAGAAATTGTTTTTCTTTTAACGTTGAACAAAAAGTTAAGTTATTATAATACCGTTAATACTCATTCTCGAAGAGACTCCATTTAAATCAAAAGGAATTACTGTTTGGGCGAGTGTCAGTTGTAACGGCGTGTTATCTTACGACATTTCAGACAATACAATGAGTACATGTAGGTATGCATGAATTTTATCAACACGTCTTGCCCATTTGACGTTACCAGAAATGCAATCTTCCAACAAGATGGAGCTCCAACTCATTTCGCAAATCATGTCAACCAGATACTAAATGGTAACCTTCATGACCCTTGGATTGGTCATGCGATTTTTTAGATTTGCCAACCCGATCACTAGATTTAACTGATTGTGACTTCTTTTTATGGGTTTACTTGAAGAAAAACGTTTATACCCATAGCTTCAATGATAATAATAATCTTTATTGCTGTTGACAAAATAGCATTTTCATAGCAATCGTCGAAATATAATAGCTAAAATTGCATACATTTAATTACAATAAACATTTTAAAGTAAAAACTATAAAAGCAATACATATATATATAAATTATTTTCATCCGGGTTTCATTTAAAAAACTGAGATCTCAAACCGGTGTTTCCCCCCGAAAATGCATCATGAACTCGTCCACCGAGTTAAACATGAGCGATACTAAAAAGCGTCTTAATTTAGTCTTATTTGAATTTTGGTTCTGAATTTTCAACTCTGATGCTCTCCGGGATCCTGTTTAGTATAGAAACGCCCGCCATTGATGGAAGGCGCTCCATGACCGCCAACCTATGCTGAGCAGTCCTAAATACGTTTCTAGATCTTGTGTTATAATTGTGAATGTCTCGCCCCTGTGTCAAATTAGTTTTAAATTTGCAGAGGAGAGCAAGCTCTAGAATATATAACTCAGCCAGTGTTAGAAGTCCAAGCTCCCGGAAAGCACCCCGACACGACTCTCTAAAAGGAAGTTTAGCTATTATTCTGATGGCTTTTTTTTAACAAACACGCGGTTGAAGTTTCTCTGTGAACAGCCACCCCACAGAGCGATGCCATAAGAGAGATGACATTGAATCAACCCGTGATAAGCTATCAGCAACCAGAGTAATGATAATAGCAATAATAATGAGGAACTAAAACAATCAATGGAAGAGGAATCTCTTCGGATACCGCGGAGTTTCTTTGTAAAAGCTTATTTTGTTTCCAAAGTATACTGATACACGACATACTACTAATGGTGCTTAAAACAAAACGGAACTTACTTTCCAAACGAACCTCGTATTGTAGTTCAATCTGTTAATTAATTAGAGTTGAGCCGATGTCTGTCGCCAGACTAGACGCGATGGATCAGCTGCGATACGAGACACGACAACAGCTGATTGGTTGCTGGATCCCTGCCGTAAACATCCCTATTCTACTAACGCGAGTTTGATTACGACGTCATCCTCAGTGACGTTCCATTTGTGAGTCTAATTTAATCTACGACGACAACACTGGATTTGTGCATCTGTGATTGTTTGCAGTATTAATGTGTCCGTTGAGGATATCTACACAATCTAGTGAACTTTTATGTGTTGTTGTGAAATTTGGGTTGTATCACAATACGGTTGTGATGATTTTTTAAATTTAAGTTGATTTACGACTTACCAAAATAACTTGGTAAAACTATATTTAAAGGAAATTATTATTGATATGATTATTGACTATATCCAAAAGAATTACGAGAAATACTGTATAGACTCATCACAGACATAGACATAATGTAGATACACTAGAGATAGTGTGACAACTAAAATAAATTTGTCCCTGATACAAATCTGTTATTGGATTATACTTGCAGAGTTGAGTTTTCAACAAAATTCTGTGGAACGGTGCATCTTACTGTATATTAAGGCGGTGCGAGCGGCGTTAGGGACAACTGGAATCCGCCAGGTCGGCGCTAGTGTCGCTTATTTGTTACGCATATGTGATTGTTTCATGCAATCTTCCTGGGTGATTTTTTCAAGATAACATTTTTTTATATCTAAACATTTTAGACCTCCAAATTGACATATTTTATAAGATCATCGCATCGGTGGTATACGGAACTATTTTTATTGTTTTAAAATTTCACATAGGTTACGTGAAAAAGGTCTGTTATTCGTCCACGTTCCCAAAATTCTATCTCTAAGTAAAAGTAGTTTTCCCACACTCCTACCATGAAAACCGCCAAATATCTGAATTAATTACCCTCTATTTCGAAATTTTTTCACTAAAAATCTTGAAAAATTATGCAAAAACATACCAATGATACAAGCAAATAAACTTACATTTTTCTTATTTATTCGATTTTTTTCTCGTACCACCTTACAAGTTTAGACGGAGAGTTAAAACCACAGTGACTTTGTAATTTTTTTCAAACTTTTCTTCATTTTATAAGAATATTTTATTGATTTGAGTAAATAATATAACAAAGGTACATTTTAGTAGGATCTTTCTGTTTCAATTACTCTCCCAAAAATCTTAAAATACATTATTACATGTTATAATTAAGAAAAATTAAAGTCAATTCCTGAATTTCGTACTTTGTAATTATTTTTTTAGTGCTATACAGTGTATTGTGTATTTTGTGTATTTCTACGCCAGTGGCATTTTTAACGTTTTGATGGGGAACGGTCCAAACCCCGGTCTTGTTACTACCTAACGTCGACCTGTTGTTAGGAAGCATCATTAATTAGTAGCCCAATGACAAATGGCGACTGGGTCCAGATTCGACCCTTGCGGGATTCGATCCGGCGACCTTAAGTTTTGAAGGCGGGTATTATAACCACTACACCACCCAGCCAGTTAATTGTTAATTGTTAACTGTTATGTTGGATAGATATTGTTTATCTATCCAACTCAAAATTATTGACAATATTAATCCACTGAACTTTTATGTTAGTATTTACATACATTTTTTTATTATAGGATACATATAAGGTTAAATGGAGGATACAATAGTAGACAAGCTTGCAAACCATTCCGTTAAACAGTTTCGGGAGGTTCGCATTGTCCCTGAGCGTTTACCTCTGTTCTGGGCCTTAACTGTCTACATCCATTTCAACGAGTGTTCTTTTCACAATTGTTCCAAATTCTTTGTCACATAACGCCTAATAAATGTTTTTTTGCATTTAAACCTGTTTCATTCCTTTGCCAAAATGTTATTAGAAAAACGTGTGATGCTGCTTTTAATAGCTGTGAAGTATAAGAAACTACCAAGAAGTGAAAAGCGAAAACAAAAATGAAATACAAAAGTTTTTAACATTAAATCATGCGTGTACAAAATGGAGGAACAGTTATGATAAATAAAGGTATGGAAAAGAAGAGGAAAGTGATATACCAAAGTAAAGAGTCTCAAAGAGAAAAAGAATAAAAACAATATTGCACTAGTTTTCGAAATCGTACGTATTGTATCATAAAAATTTAAACCAACCTAGCACATTAGTGTATTGTTTTATGTAATTATTTATGTAATGTAAACCAATTTATATCCTCGATATACATATCGAATACCTCCGTCGCAGCAGACCTGCGTACTCAACGAATTTCCAAATTAATAATACTACAGGAGTAATATATGATAATTAATACATTCGATCAATATATCAGGATAATAAGATATGGTAAAGAATAAAATATAAAAGATATAAAATTAAAGATAAGATATAAAATTAAAATATGTGAGTAAATAAGAGTGTTTGCCTATTTCCCGTAATATAACACGGGAAAGAGTATACAGGTTTGCTGTAGGCTTTTTAAAAGACAATTTTTATTTTGACCATATACCAAGTTTTATCAACATCTGTCCATAAATAAAGGAGTTTGTCTATTTTCTATATGATTAAAGGAAACTCAAAACGAAAAATAATATGGTACCATTAAGCCTTACCGTGAGACCTACTGTAATAGCTTCTTCCCTATAGGAAATTTCGTAAAACCTTGTTACTGGTTGTTCATATTCCTAATTTTGGTGTTTACTTTAAGGGATATGAACACTGATTAAAGAAAGTATATAATGTTTATTGAGGAATGCTGTAGGACAAATTGATGATTTACAAAAATATATCAACTGGAATACGCGAGTTGTAAGGGAATACTGGCTGGGATGAAAACAAAGTGATACGTCAAACTCTCGCTGTTCAATATCTAGCGGTATTTGGAATTCAGGATAAACCCGGACAACCTGGTCTGAATTGCAATGTTAATTGAATATTCTAGAACAAAATATGGGCAAATAAATCATCCAATATTGAAGGATCGGGTTAGACAATCGAATAAATAGTATATTTCATCACTAGGACCTAAAAACGTGTTGATCTAAAAGCCAATTTTGGGCCGTGTGATGAGCTTTATTTTTCGTCATATATTCCAAATAAAATGAAACCAACTCGTAAAACATAAGTTATTACCTGATCAATCAATAGTTGTCGACCATTTTTGTAGCTTTAGACTAATCAGCTGTTATGTTGCTTACGTTTTAGCAGTTCTTTATTGATTCTTGACTGGGACGGTGGCGACGTTCTGTAATCCAGCTACATAGAGGTCACGAATTGTGGATAGTTGTGAGATATGGTCGGTGGATGTAGTGTTCTCTTGTGTGGATTAACGTCTGCACTATTGAATACTACGTTAATCCGCAAAGACCTTCCTCATAATTAGACCAATTCGTAATTCAGAGGCCGTGGTTCGGATTTCACGTTAAACTGTAGGTCCCTTAGTTGCCATCGGCTGTTGGGCTATTAATTAACAGTCCTGTCTAAGGAACATGTCAGCCTTAGTCAGTAACAAGACTACAAGATCGCGCCACAATCATCCTACACTCATTTCTCATTCATACTTGGCTTAAAATACCTACCTTGTGGTACGCGTCGCCATTTCAATAATCTAATCTAATTAAATAAATTCCTTTTTTACTGTAGAACAGTAAAAATTATAACTAACATTTGAAATGACTAAAAATAAATAGAATAATTAATTTGTAGTAATTAGAACTATATTTCTATACATTTCAGTTATGTAATATCAATATAAATGTAAATGAAATAGGTTCCATCAAGAAGTTTTACGATCGAAATAACCAATAGGCAAATAATTTCGATATGAATTACGCAAGTACTACTACAATCACTCACAGTTGTAAATTATAAACATTGGAGTGAACAGGAATACAGGAACCATCGGGGAGGTTTGGCAGTTGAAGCCATCAGAGAGATTCCAATGGATAATTGCATTACGAGATGGTTTATAGATGCAGCCAGACGTCAGTGAGCCGGTGATCTTTAAAGGTTCTCTCCTCTCTATTGAAATTTTTATTTAATTAAATATTTCCCATATATATACTAATTTTGGGCGAAAAATATTCATCTCTAATAAATTTAAAATGTAATAAAAATTTTGTTATGTTGGTCAACGTTCAAATTCAAATGTACTTTGCTAACAAACTTTACTTTCCATCTGAACCTCATAAAGGAAGAAATAGCCATAGAAAATGTAAGTATATTTTATTTTATCTATATATACCTTTTAAAATAATTTAAACCTTAACAGTAACCAATGTAAAAATTTCATAATTCACAGACTGTAGAAAATAATAGTTTTGTAATTTAAATTTCGAATGTGATTGTCCACAACTAGAGAATAAAAAATTTGTGTACTATTACTTGCCCTAAGGTAGTACATATATTAAACGAGTTTTACCGCTGCAAATGAATTTTGGAATTCAGAAAAGATACGTATTTATGCTAAAAACTCTTTTAATTAATTAAGAATCGTTTAGCTGTTAATAAAATACTTACTTTTTACATTTAAACACTACCAGAATAATTCTAAAGTATCTAAATATCAATTGAATCCATCCAAAAAACCTTAAACTGATTTAAGACGTGGTTTACATTCATTACATATTTTTATAAACAAATTGATTATGTTATAAGTATTGTTCGTTAACAGGCGTACTGTGTTTTACTGGCCTCAAAATGGCCGGTAATAAAATTTTAAGTTTGTAAATTCTTTATGGGAATGTAAGATAATGTTTTCATAATTTACCCTTGTGTAGTTCACATCCATTAAAAAAATTTAAAACAATATTTCTTTTATGTGAAAGTTTATTTAACGTACGAGAACGCCAAGGAAATCGGAACCTATAACTGTGTTTGAAAGATCAATTAAATTTTCTCAACAGATGGCAACTCAATGAACTGTTTACGACAATTTCGTAACTTTCAACTAAGTTTAAATGGAGCCGTTACTAAGTTCCTGTTTCATATTTATTTAAATATTCCATTTTTTCAATTGCATATTTGCTCAATCTGTGTCATAAAACGTTTTGGTTGTGACTTGGATATAGCTTAGCTTTTGCGTGACCAAAATTTGAAACAGTGACGTCATAGTTTGATTATAAGAACAGCTGTTTGGATGAACTGATGAACATTCCCTTTAGACATATCCACGATCTAACCTATTTCCCACAGGGGTATACAAACAAACTTTCTTGAAAATTTCATCTTCGAACCCGAAGGCTTGCAGGTGTTACGCTGGACGTGAACGAAAGATAGTAACGCTCGACCACGGTGCACCCCAAGGATCTGTTCTGGGGCCGCCGATATTCCATATCTTTCCCACTAGCCGGGTAACGGAGTCTCCTATTGTTTGTTAATCTGAGACGACGCGATGGCCAGACGTTGACCCCAACAATGGATCCTGACCTTAGTTACTGAACTGATCGATTGTCCGTGCCTCCTTTTCCGTAGCCTAGAAGTCGCCTGGGTCAACAGATGGTCTCCCAGTCCAGGGATAATGACACTGGAACGCGCTCTTAAATGGTAAATTTTATCTATCATCACTCGGCTCCCAAGCTGACGTAACGGAACGAGCTGTTTACATTATTTTTCACTTACTCGTACATACCATAAATTACTAATAACAATATGATTAGTTACTTTTGGAAAATAGCTTGGCTCATGGATATGTCCAAAGGTTTCCAGTTCCTCTAAATAGCTGTCCTTATAACCATATGACGTCAGATCCGTTACAATTTTTGCGTGACCCGAAAAGCCAACTCCCCCTCTCTCAGAGCTTGGACATATCCGTGTCAATATTTGGCAATCTTAATTATTTGTGTTAGATGGTTACGACAGGCGAAAAAGACTTTGTTTAAAATAATCGATAATTTTGTGTTCTCATCACTAAGTAACCTCCATATCCACGTTTGTGAATGGGTGTAAGATCGTACTTTCATTAAAGTGTAAAGGAAACCAGCAATCAAGGTCAAGGATCTGTGACATTAAGAGAGAGTATTCTGATGAATTGTGAACGGCATAGAGGAATGTTGTAAACTGATGCTAGATTAGATTATATTAGATTAGATCATTGAAATGGCAACCATACTACAATGTAGGTATTTTAAGCGAAGTATGAATGAGGATTGAGTATAGGATGATTGTGGCGCGATCTTGTAATTTTGTTACTGACTAAGGCTGACATGTTCATTAGACAGGACTGTTTATTAACAGGTCAACAGCCGATGGCAGCTAATGGACCTAGAGTTTAACGTGGAATCCGAACCACGGCCTCTGAATTACGAATCGGTCTAGTTTTGAGGATAGTCTTTGCGGATTAACTTAGTATTCAATAGTGCGGACGTTAATCCACACTACATCCACCGACATCTCTCACAACTATCCACAATTCGTGACCTCCAAGTAGCTGGATTAGAGGACGTCGCCACCGTCCCGGTCACTAGAGTTTTATCTAGTAGGACACACGGTTTAATCTGTGTTTAAAGTTTAATCAAGGTTTAAGGTTTACTCTGTGGATTTGATGGAAATGAACTATCAAGTTGAATAAGTGAAAATATCTGATACCTAAAGTAACGTGTTTTTTTAATTCTCAGAGTCGTTCTATTGGAAAGTTAATCGTCAAAATAATCTACTGCTCTTTGTTACTTATTCTTGAGTTAACTTTATCAAGTTATATTTAAAGTCTAAAGCTAAGTCTGATGGCACATTTCTATCAATCGATTATTTTTCAAATAATAATTCAAGGCTGTTTTTTAGTCATATTATTGATTAGTTCTCCCTTTCTTATTTTTTTACTCTAAAACAGTCACGAAAAAGGTGTTGGATATTTCATTTATACGAAATGCTGGTCGTCATCGACGTTAAAAACTTAAGGGAATGGACAACTAACTGGTGGAGGGGTTTAGTTTAATAAAAACAATTGAAGTGGTTTACAAATTAGCAAATGCGGTGTACACGGAAATTGAATCGAGGCCGGAGTCTGAGCTTTATTGTTATTCTGGGTTTTAATTAGTGCAGAATACGGTCAATGTTTTGAATTAACTTATTAAACTAACCTCCCTGCATTTTAATTAGTCTCGTGTGAGTTGGTTAAATTGTTCTGAATCAAAGTAGCGGCTTCAAAATTAGGCGGGTGTTTTTGTGATGTCTGTACGATTGCTAAAACATATGAAAAGGGTTGGCCTGTTGGGTCGCACGACACAAACTTAAAATACGCCATCTCTAGCAACAGTGGCTGTTAAAATTGAGTGTACAATCACTTTCACATTTGTACTATTTGCGGTTTTAGAAATCTACAATAGTCATTCGTTGTTTGGAATTTTAACTATCGTGTCAAAACAACATTGGGAATTACTGAGTACATGTGGAATCTCCAGTTAGGAATCTTGGGTCGAAGTTGATTACCTTCTCGGTTGGTTAAATGGTTACTGAAATGGCAACCTGTTCACGCATTTTAAACCAAGTATGAATGAGAAATGAGTGTAAGATGATTGTGGCCCGATCTTGTAGTTTTGTTACTGACTAAGGCTGACATGTTCCTTAGACAGAACTGACAACAGTCAATGGAATATCCTACAGTTTAACATAGAGTCCGAACCACTGCCTCTGAATTACGAACTGGTCTAAATATGAGGATACTATTTGCGGATGGAATTAGTATTCAATAGTGCGGACGTTATTCCACATCAGAGAACACCACACGTACCGACTATCGCTTACAACTATCCACAATTCGTGACCTCCAAGTTGCTGGATTACAGGACACGCCACGCTTCCTAGATCACACATGTGGTCCTGCACAGATATTTCTGCAGCTTATAAGTCTTGAAGTTAACCCATCGACAAAGGCTCTGATTGTAGGGACACTGGTTGAAGTCATTTTAATGGAATTTTACACAATCCAAGGAAACAAGGTTCAATTTTTATTGTGGAACAATAAAGTTAAACAAAACTACAAACAATTGTTCAAATGAACCAGAATTGGAAAGATTTTTGCTCCCTTTTGTCAAATCGTTCACTAAAGACAAGAAATTATCTTATTACCTTAACGTTTCTGACCCTATTATTTTTAACCCGACGCAAAATAACCAACTCGCCTAATTTTGTAACCGCTATTTTGGGTGCTTAAACTTTTCATTTGAACAATGATTGGACGTTGGTCAAAGCTTGTGTCGCCTTTTACATAAAAATGAGTTGTTTTAAAAAGAGTGATATTGTAAAAACTGAATTTTTAAGTGCTAGAAATTGTATCTAATTATTTTTACTCGTACAAGTTTCGTTTGCAACTCCAACTTGGTTCTTAATGACATAACATGTTTACCAGAGCTTATATTCCCATCAAAGGCTTTGGGAGTTAGATCTTTGATGTTCTGATATTACTATGTCTACATGCCATAACGTGTATCATATTTCATTTCCAAAAACTTCACAAATGAAATGAAGGAAAAGAGAATAAGAACAATTTACCAAAGATTCTATATATTGAGGTATTCGTGATTTTTAGTAACTTGTATGTAAATATTTTTATTTTACTTAATATGTTGTTGTTTTTTTAAATGGCAGGACACATATCATCGTTAACTAAGAGTTTTTATATTTATTTAAAAATAGGGGATTCTAAAAATTTTGAAAGTAAGTGTAAAACGAACATTTGACGTGTAGTTTTTCCTATAGTACTAATAGTATATATTTTCTTTGTTTCAGGTAAGCGTTTGTCATTCACTCACGATACCGTAAGTGGCATTAAGATACTTTATTATAGTAGCTAAAAATTTCAGAGTAATTATGTAGTTTTACATCTCCTGTAAAACTGTGAATGTAATTTCACAGAAGACGAGAAACTACATAATTACTCTGAATGTGAAATCACATCAAATGATGTAGATCAATGTATTTATGTATAACATCTTTAAAGATGAAAAATTGAACTAGTACAGTAAGGGAAATTGGTAAAAGGTCTTTCGGGGAGCTATAAATAAATATATGAAATATAAATGTGTGATAACTTTAACATGAATAAGTATAAATTTTTGAATGGATATGATGTTCAGTGCAGGATTTGATACTTGTTTCGCGCTGGTTCTATTTGGTTTATTTGGTATGAAGTATCCACTGCAGCACCTTACTATAGTTTTGGTATGGACGAAAATAAGTCTCCGCCGCCACCGACTCCCTTATCTTACACTTATTCCTCATTCATACTGTGCTAAAATATCCACCTGGGAAGGTCACCATTTCAGTGAATAGTATAAAAAGCATGCAAAAGTATGAAGTATAATATAAAACATAGTATCGACGGAACCACCTCAAACGCCGTGTGTCACGTGACATAACGCCTTCGTAACCCATATCTATAAATATCCCAGTTCAAACAAAAGGAAAGGTGATCTCCAATTAGCGGTTGAATGGGTCTTTTGTAGTCGTTCTGTCTGGGGACAGCCCACGAGCAAATTCAATTGTGTCCGACCAAACTACGCTTCCTCATTATGGAGATAACCCCCCAATTATGTCCAAAACGTCCACAGCGGCGCGGCGGCGGCGCCCTGAGAACCGGAGATCGCTTATCTTTTGAGCAACTTTCTTCGGTTTTTCACTTTCTGCAGCAGCAGTATGTGACTGCGTAATTTTATAATTTACATACAAAGCAACCTGCGATCATTTATCTCTATGAGCTTTCTACTTCTGATTTCTTTTCTAAACTTGTTGCACTGCCCACCGCGCCGGGCTGCGATTTATAGAAAACTTGAATGGATAAAGTGAATGAACAATAGTACCGGACACGGAATTAGGTCGGTTGGTGATTTTGTGTCGTTGCCAAACGTAGGAAATATCAAAAAATCTGATATTATTGCACAATCTGGCAACAATGTTCTTACCATGTTGCCAATACCTACCTCTAGTTAACGAATACACATGTTTGTTGTCGCTAAACATGTATTTCGTGGCCGCTACATTAGTCTTGTATTTGCTGAATTGTGTTTTCGTAAAATGTCTCAAAATTAATCCAAATGGAATTAATCCTAAAAGGTAATAATTGTTACGAGCATCAGTATTTCAAGAATGATAAATAAACTGTTAAAACTTAACTTATTAAGTTAGGTTTTTTATTGATGTGCCAAAAGTTTAAGTGGGAATTCCTGTTTTCATTAAATATATTCTTTTGTTAAAATAGTTACTTCTATATAGGTAAAAATACGTATATAATAATCTGTATTTCCCAGGTTGCCGGGGCAATTTCGAAATAACTTAGGGTACTACTGGTATTAGCGAAAAATAATAAGATGAATTTATATTTATAAAGTGTATATTATTACAAACCTACGATACGTATGTGTCGTGACTACAGATAAGAAAATATGATTAGATTGGATTATTGAAATGGCGACCATACTACAATGAAATAGGGTTAATTGTAAGATGATTGTGGCGCGATCTTGTGGTCTTGTTACTGACTAAAGCTGACATGATCCATAGACAAGACAGCCGTTGACAATTAATGGACATACAGTTTAACGTGGAATCTGATCCACGGCCTCTGAATTACAAGAATAAGTCATAAAAAATCAATTTAAATAGTAGAACAAAAGTCAGAAATGTAGTTTTTAGGAGAATCATAGCCACTACTTCCCACAAGATTCGTACTGATACCATAGTTCATTTTAATGCCATATTCCCCACAGACAAAACGCATAAGGGTTTAAATGTTTAATTTTAAGGCTCACGCATAGATTGGAAAATATTGTTAAATATTCCAAAAATATAAACTTTGTTGTGTAGTCTCCCGCAAGGAGCTTCCCAGGTAATAACCGAAAACCAATATTGACGTACATTGTATCATCTCAGCTTCCTAGCCGTAAAGGGATAGCGCTTATCTAAAGTGTTGTGGCCACACTGTAAAAATGCAGCCCTCGTTGCCGTGGCAACCGTGTGATTGTAGCCCAGCTGATGCGAGGTTTACAGTTGTACTTATGCATCTTTTTACAGCTCTTTAAACCAAATTAACCCCTGCAGACCGTTTGAAAACAAATACAATTTTATTATTTCTCTGACACATTGCAAAAGTAGTATTTATTTTATCTACTATGTTCAAAAATAAAGAGCATTCCTTTTGACCTAGATATGTCTTAGCTCTGGGGGATCTTGTTTTAAGATGGAAAACATGTAACAGGTTTCCATAGAAACTACCAGAGCTATTGTATTGAATTTTTAATATAAAAGAATAAGAACAGCTGTTTATATGAACTGAGACCATTCCATTTAGACATATCCATGATCTAACCTATTTCCCAAAGGGAAGGAAATACAAACATTTTTACTTTGACAAATTTATCATTTTCTTTAATTTGCAATACTAATACTTACGACTAGGCAATTTTTTTCAAACGAGTAAATTTGTTCCCTATAACAGGTTTTTTCCTCTAAAGAGGAATTTTATACTCCTCTACAGTATTGAACATTAACTTTTTGAGATATTTGAACGAGTGTGCTTAAAGTGCAGACATTTACTTCGTCTACTATACTCTGTGTTATAATGTCAACGGTAAACATAATTGTTTTAGACTGGGACGGTGGCGTCATCCTGTAATCCAGCTACTTGGAGGTCACGAATTGTGTGTAGTTGTGAGCGATGGTCGGTTGGTGTAGTGTTCTATTGTGTGGATTAACGTCCGCACTATTGAAAGCTGCGTTAATCCGCAAAGACCATCCTCATAATTAGAACGTGACGTAATTCAGAGGCAGTGGTTCGGTTTCCACGTTAAACTGTAGGTTTCTTTTTGACTGTTGGGATATTAACACTCCTGTCTAAGGAACATGTCAGCCTTAGTCAGTAACAAGACTACAAGATCATCTTACAATCAACTCTCATTCATACTTGGCTTAAAATACCTACCTTGTGGTATGGTCGCCATTTCATTAATCTAATCTAAAAAAACATATAATTTTCCATGTGCAATGTGTTGAGATTTGCAAACTTTCCATATCAATAATAATATATAACAGTTGTCAATATCTGTAATAACATGATAAACTTAAGAAAAAGTTTGGTTAGTTGCTGTAAGGAACATTGAAAGTTGACATTTTTGCCATAAACTATTTTGACATAAGCTTCTAGGGGGTGTTAGCAGATTTGGGTAACGCAAAAAGATAACGCAAAAACTGCAGTGTAAATGTTTGGATCATGTTTCCATAGAAACTACCAGAGCTATTATATCGAATTTTTGGTTATAATAACAGCTGTTTAATAAAATAACAGATGAACTGAAAACATTCTCCTTAGACATAACCTTAATGTAACCTATTTCCCACAGGGAAGTAAATAAGCTACAAACGTTTTGTCCATAAATACCTAATTTTATCAATATCTGTCCATAAATGAAGTAGTTTGCCTACTCCATAAGATTAACGTGGGAAGTATTTTACATTTTGTTAGAAATAAATTTTTGAAACAGCGACGTAAATTTCCAACGAAGTGAACTCTACCGCTCTTCGATAAAGTGAAATTGAGAATGAAACCTATTTGTGTTTGAGTTTTGGCCCGGGAGGGCGATTATTGAAAATCGGTCGGGAAGGAAATTAAAACCCAACGAGACTCCGCGCTAGGCCGGCGTCTACTCTGGAATCCAAATAAGAAGCTAATGGGATTTCCAGATCTAAAATCTTGGGCTTATTGGCAAAACAAATCGACTTTGGGGATTTATAACTCTCATTTAGTGATTTTCTAATTCATTCATATGTCACTTTTCTTCTTTTGATTTTTTGATTTTTTATTTCTCTTCATGTACATATTATAACTCTGAAAAATTTTGCTCTATTCCTTCCTTTGCACAGTCTTGACGTTTTATTTTATTGTATTGTGGCAGTTATCCTTTGGTGATTTAAGATGGTGAGAGAGAAAAAATTACTATTATTAAAAATTTGCAATTTTAACGTTTATTTGTTGATTGTTTCAAATATGTTTTGGAATCATTTTTTGTCAAGCTTTTAGTGTTGAAAACTTTTCGAGTTACTATATAAGGTGATTAATTCGTAAATTTTACGTTTTCACTCAAGGAGTGTGGGAAAACTACTTATGCTTTTCAGCTTTTTTCTTTTTTATGCAGTTTTTGTGACTTTTTTATTTTTTTGTACAGTAGGTTAAGATTACTTACTTTATGTAAAAACTGTACATGTATATAAAAAAGATATTTGTATTTACTTCCCTGTGGGAAATAGGTTAAATCATTGATATGTCTAAAGGGAATGTTTTCGGTCATAGAAACAGCTGTTCTTATTCTATTATGTTAAAAATTCAATAAACTAGCTCTGGTAGTTTCTATGGAAACCTATTACATATTTCCCATCTTAAAAATCACCAACACCCCCCAGAGCTAAGACAAATCCATGTCAAAACATGTTTATCAGCATGAACAAATTCTCCGCCCTAAACACTAGCTTAACACTATTAATAGACTCAACCCCACCAATCCACGGTTCAACAACTTTGTGACTCTCTCATGGAATAACAAAAGCTACTAATTGGACCTGAAATAATTAAAGCACTTCAATTAGCTTTAACCGTTTATCGCTTCATTATCAACTCGCCACCTGAGGCCGCACTTTCAGCGGTTTTATATTTGTTTAGGTATGTCCATGGCTAACAGTGCAGTATGCGTAATATTCATTTTACACATGATGATTTTGATTAAAATTTCACGGTTTATTGTTTTTAAGTTCTCAAACAATATGAAAACACCCAATAGTCTGTAAAACGAATGGTTCAAAAGTTATGGACTTAAAAAAATGTAGTCCGTAGCATAATTTAACAACCATTAAAAACAACAAGAAAAATTAAATTTAGTGTCGTTGTATGATGTAGTACTTTGTCTAAAAGGGTCCAATAGATACGAATATCATTAAAATGTATTTGGTATATTTTTTTACAATATTTGATTAATATGTCAAGCATTTTTTTGTTTAAATGTATTAATTAAATTATACATATTATTTTAAACAATATGAAAAAATGTTTATGTTGTATTTGTATTTGTATAAATATATTAAAAGTAATTAAAAAAGTACTATAAAATAACAAAAAAAAGTTAAATTATAGGTCGTTTTTGTTATAAAGGGTATTAAGAGAAATATAAAATTATAATATAAATTGTGGATATGTGTTAAATGAGTTAAGGATTTATGTTATCTGTTTATTAAAAACTAGCAGAACGACCGTACTTTGTACGGGTTGTAGGATTCTGTGTTAGGGGAAAAAGGTACTTATTAATATGATAAATTTAATTAGATTACATCAGAAAATATTTATAATTATTAAAATTCGGTATACGTCAAGATAACATTTTAATATAGTATGATTTAACGTGAATTTAAACTACAAAGACAGCTGGTTATTACCAGTAGGTGATTCATTGAAAACTGTAAACATATCTCGTAATCTTGGGTTTTTAAATGCTCCTTATATACTTTTCAATGGGTGGCAGGCATTTTCAAGCATTAATAAACCTTCTCTGAAATTTAGTGAATGCATGAAATAAGTTTTATTGTTATCAGTTCACCCGTTTTGTTAAGGAGAAGACGGCGTAAAATGTCTTCTGGAGTGCCATAGATAGGCAAATACACAGAGAGACACAAATTGAGTTTTTTCGGCTTCTCTAACGAACAAAACGTAAAAACAACTAAAAAATTAATAACTCTGAGCAACGTACAGACAAAACTCAAAACTCAAAACAGGTCACTCAAGAAGCTTGTATGAAACAATTAAATTAGATCATTGAAATGACAACCATACTACTATGTAGGTTATTTAAGTCAAGTATGAATGTAAGATGATTGTGGCGCGATCTTGTAGTCTTGTTACTGACTAAGGCTGACATGTTCCTTGGCACTGTAGTCCAACATCCGATGGCAACTAATGGACCTACAGTGTAACGTGGAATCCGAACCACGGCCTCTGAATTGGTCTAATTAAGAGGATAGTCTTTGCGGATAAACGTAGTATTCAATAGTGCGGACGTTAATCCACACAAGATAACACTACATCCACTGACCATCTCTCACAACTATCCACAATTCGTGACCTCCAAGTAGCTGGATTACAGGACGTATCATGCGTAACAAATAAGCGACACTAGCGCCGACCTAGCGGATTTCAGTTGTCCCTAACGCCGCTCGCACCGTCATATTGAGGTTTGTTACACTGCTGTAACGGTTGCTACCCGTACGCTGGTCCTGTTGATGCGTGGCGGCTCCGGTGAGCACGGACGCACAGACAACCGGACGATCCGGCGAGTATAATTAATAACCGCTGCACCGGATTAGAGCTCTGTCCGGCGTGTGATGTCACTTTAATAGACTACGCTCGGCCGCCGTCGGGGCAACGACTCTGTATTAATTCACCTTGGTACACAGGAACTGGTCTCCGGGTCTCCTAGTGCTGGGGTTTATCGCCGCATCTTTACGAGCGGGAGCGTCCCCAGATGTCCGATACCTCTACACGGGGTCCTACCGCATGGTGGGTCATTAGCACGAATTTTGTCTCCGAGTTTTGGCAATTTTTGGAGTTTTGACTCCAAAATATGACTCGTTTAGCGAATTTCCCATAGGAAGAAGCTATTACCGTAGGTCTCATGGCAAGATACAAGCCCGGGACCGTATTTTAAAGTTTTGTTCTATCAGTACCTTGTATTTTGGACGCCACTGTTAATCCTATGGATAAGGAAAAATTAATATTTCACTTATCAATCAATATTTTTGGATGAAACTTGATATTTAGCCTCATGTCGTTGAGATCCATCCATTTATGCTTAAAAATCATAGACTATGTGTTTATCATGGCAGCTAACCTGCATACTCTTTTCCCATGTTAATCATATAGGGAATAGGCCAACCAGTTTATTTATGGACAGAAGTTGGTACAAATTGTTCATGGTAGAAATGTGTACTTTCAGTGTTCCTCACGGCAGCAAACCTGTACACTTTACCATGTTAATCTTATGGAGAATTGGCAAATAACTCTCGTATTCATAACTCTGTATTAATGCTGCAATGTTATTAGACCATGTCCTGTATTCTTGCATTTAAAATAAATGAATATATATCGTTAAAACTTGTCACATATTATTATATTATTGTTTGGAAATTCGCTGAGTACGCAGGTCTGCAGCGACGGGGGTATTTTTTTATTCAAACATATTTTTGATATTTGACACGTCTAACCTCTGGGGAAAGGGATCTTGGCAATTTCGGAGGCGCAAAAAGTCGTTCGTAGTTGACGTAATGTGGTTGTGTGCACAGCTTAGTTAGACAGTTAGTTACCGAAATGGCAACCTACCCAGGTTTAAGCCTAGTATGAATGAGGGATGAGTGTAAGATGATTTTATCACTACATTGCAGTCTTATTACTGACTAAGGCTGACATGTTCCTAAGGCAAAACTGTTAATTAATAGTCCAACAGTCGATGACACACGTAAGGAATCTACAGTTTAACATGGAGTCCGAACCACTGTCTCTGAATTACGAACTGGTCTTATGGTCCTTGCGGATTAACGTAGTATTCAGTAGTGCGGACGTTTATTGATCTTACCATGATCTAAGCTGTTTTCCACAGGGAAGTATTTACATCGTTTGACCCTGAACTGTCGTAATTAGCACGAATTTAGTCTCTTAGTTATGACTCGTTTCAACAACATTGTGTACAGTTGCATTTCAAGGTTTTAAATTGAGTTTACATGATCTTTACTTTTTTTATATATTTTAGGAGAAATAACGTCTCAATGAGTTGTGTGGATAACGTTATGTTAATCCAAAAATGTTTACATGTCTGTCCGTCCGTGGTGTTGTTTGTGTGTGTGTCTGGATGTGTACAGTGCCACAGCCTATGATTTAGATGAAATTTGGATGTATGTAAAAACGTACTCTATGCATTTTTTTGAATTTTTTATAATTGTCATTAAAAAAAAAATGAAAAATCCAAATTTCTCAAAAAGTCTCGATTTGATTAAAATTTGTAGTTTATAGTGCACAGAGCACTAAATAATTTGACACCACCCGCATGTCTGTAAAATGACGGTCAAAAGTTATCTTTTAAATGTAAAAAATCAAATTTTTAAATTCAGCGAAAAAATGAGTATAATTGCTGGTACCATTGAAACCAGCTTAAAAAACTAAACAAATTAGTATTTTGAATTATTTGTCTACGACTAACGGTTCCAGAGAATGGTTAAATTTACTGTCCACGATAAACGCAGAACGTTGTCTGACAGCGCCCAATTATTCTTATGGAAAATGTACAATTTCTTCCTATTTACCCTCCGAAACTTGGAATTAGTGTAAGGTTCACCAACCAGCTCAGTCTTGTATTACCAGTATAATTTGAATAATAATTTATTAAATGATATTTAGAATTACTTTAGAACGATTTTTTATAACATGGTCTTTTTTAAATTTACTTAAGGGAGAAAGTTTTTGTATGTAATTTTTTAGATTTAAATTGTCCAGTAGTAACGCTCTAGTCCAGTAAGTCAAAGGTGGCTGCCTGGAAACCAGTAGCGACTCCTGTCACAACTAGCTGTCTTAAACCAACTGTACATGACCGTACAAAAAAATGTAAAAACATAAATTAAAAATGTCTACTAACTTGAAAAAGTAAATAAGATAAATGACGTATTTAAAAGGTAACATCGAATTAAATGTACCATGGTCCCATTTAAAAAGTAAACTTGCCATGTTGATACACCCTAGGGTAATTTCAGTACGACTTGAGGGAAATTTAATTACTTTAGTAGCAGTGTATCCGTACAACGTTGCGGTATCGGGAGACAATTGGTTCACGCGGTCCGATCGCCCCCTCCACCGCGACTCGACCAGCTGTAGCCGTGTGCCTTCAGTCGCCAGTCGGTGCCTTGCCGCTTGCCCGGTAGAGCGCGCGATGTGTGTATATCCGTTTCCGCTTACGATCGGTGTTGTTTGTTCCTGTGTGGATTTTTAGTTGCATTTACTAGGTGAGTGTTTTGGTTTTTACTATCTCGGTGGATTTTGTTTTTACTATTGTCCGTGTAAGTTTGTTTATTGTTGCAATAGAATAAGTTTGATTGACTTGGTTGTAATCCAATGGAAATTTTTACGATTTTGATGAAAAGTTTGTTTTATTTAATTTTTAGCTGTTTGTTAATGGTTAGGGCTCTTAGCCAGTAAGAAGAATACGAAATTTATTTTACCCACACATTTATATTCCCAAATAAAGATTCACATGGATACATAGTTTTGACATATTTAATTAAAAACAATTTTCTAGCATTTTGTCATGTGAGAAATTGTCTTTAAGGGAACGGGGTGAGGTCATAAGTATGTGCCTTATGTTTATATATATACTACTGAGTTTATCTTAATCATTTTATTTTGTTGTTCACACCGTTATTTAAATCAATTGGGATATCCAAAATTATAACAACAGTATTGTTTGCTCTGTAATTTGGTAGTTGTCATATTTTAATATTTACGTGTCAGTAAGTTCTTGTATAGGCCTATTACTCTACATAATGGTGGTCTAAATAAATCACAGTCATGAACCATTTTTATGTTTACCAACATTAATTTCGGTTACATTGTTTGTAACTGATATATTTAGATAACTACTATTTGAACAAATGCATTTACTTTCGTCATTCATACTGAAGAGTAAGGCCGGACGATTTACTAAAACGTATTATAATATTTAAAATATCATTGTTTCTTTAATGTTCACCTTTCACTCAGTTTGTAAATCTGTCCCTAATATCAGATTTCTTACGTCATTCCTAGTGTTATATTTCGGTTTACGAATGTATTTATAACAGTACAGTAGGCACAACAAAGTAATGCCAATTATGTACTCATGGCAAGATTCCTGGTTCAATTGGACTTTGAACTTAAGTATCTGCCTAGCGAAATTTCCGACACAAAAATAGCTGATGGGTAAGAATGAGTAAGAGTGGTTATCTATGGAATAATAAATATTAAATATAATTACCACGTAATTATCTGATAATCAACAAGTACAGTAGTTATATTTTTATAGAGAATGCAATTCCGTAGATAACCATTTGGTCTCTAATTTGACACCTCGACCGTATGTTTACTTACGACTGAAGTGGTTAGTAATGCTGTCACGAAATTACCATTATCCTTTATACTTTTAACTGAAATGGCGACCTACCCAAGTAGGTATTTTAAGCCAAGTATGAATGAGAAATAAATGTAGGATGATTGTGGCGCGATCTTGTTGTCTTGTTACTGACTAAGGCTGACATGTTCCTTAGACAGGACTGTTAATTAATAGCCCAACAGCCGATGGCAACTAATGGACCTACAGTTTAACGTGGAATCCGAACCACGGCCTCTGAATTACGAATTGGTCTAATTATGAGGATGGTCTTTGCGGATTAATGCAGTATTCAATAGTGCGGACGTTAATCCACACAAGAGAACACTACATCCACCGACCATCTCACAACTATCCACAATTCGTGACCTCCAAGTAGCTGGATTACAGGACGTCGCCACCGTCCCAGTCTTAAGAGACTAAAATCCAAGATGGCGGAAGTGACTCTCAACAGAGTTCTGACATTATGTCACCCCGTGTTTACCCACAGATACGTTTATCTGTTTGCCAAAACCCCGCCAGCGGGCTAGTTATCAGTCGCCCGGGATCGCGGCACGATAGCCACTCCTCCTTTTAGCGCCCGTTTGTTTAGGACTTGGGTTGCGCGCGTCCTCGACCTGAAAACCAACATTCCAAACCCCTCAAGTACAATAGACAGCTTCCTTGATAGGCTTCAGGTAAAGGAACCGAGCCGCAGCGACGTACTGTGACGCCGCCTTCGTGGAATAGTTCCCGCCGCGCGCCGACAGAGTGCGCTCCGCTCGGCGACAGTTTTTGTTTCGTCTGCACGCTTCGTCTCTCGTCATTCGTTGGACTCTAAATTGACTGGACGTGCTAATTGCTAACGCTTTTAACTAGTTTTTCACAAATAGAGTTTTTAGTTCTAACACGGAATTTTGTACGAGGTATTTTCACAACACGGGGTCTCAATATTTTGGTTACGGTAGTTTGTAACTTTTAGTAAACAGAATTTGAATTTAAATTTGATTTGACTTAATTGCATCTAACAGGAGCAATTATTGAACGTCCAAAATGGCGCTCTAGAATTCGTAATACCTAATCGTATAGCTCATAAACGCTGTACTAAAACGAATTAATTCCAATATACAGTATTTTGAGTATGTGCTTTTGTTAAAACTTAATTGCTTATTACATATCAATGTGAATGTTACATAATTAATGGATCAGTGACGTTTTACAACTCATTTAAATCACTCGCTTCTCTAAATCGGGATCTGTGTGATTATACGGTAATCTATTGTTTATTAATTACCTATAACAGACTGTTAATCTACACATTTAACTTGGCTATTGTACAAATCGCTGATAAATCTGATTTGTGACTCGGGTTTGAAACTTATCTGAATTTTCTTGATTTTATAAACTATTTAACATTAGTCATTACAGTTAAAAATGTAATATGGTGGAGGTACTGTAGGTTCTACCTTTAAGGGCGAAATATTTTGTTTTAGTCACACAAAACGATGTTAATTTTGTAAACGTATTAATGGTTACACGGTAGTAAAAAGATAGTTGAGGTGTCAAAATTAAAGGATTGTCCAGAAAAACAAGTAGACTTAATTATCTTTTTACGGCTATCAAGTTGTCAGTTATGTCGTCACAAAACTTAACATTTTTTACGGGATTATACTCATGATATAGCGACGATACTATAAACTCTTTAAAGGTAAAGAACCGGAAATGAAGGCGTATTTATTCCGGAAATATTGAACCAACCGGAGCACATATGATCGAGTGATGGACCGCAACTGTCCATAACTTTTATTATCTCTGGGCACGTTTTATGGACATTTTTATTCCCTTCCTTGATCAAATTACGAATCGTACATCGTTGTAAAAACGTGGTTCCGTCATAAAAGGGTAAAAAGGGTTAATAGTAAACTAGGTCAGTGGCATTAAATAATCATACGGACGCTCTTTTAATGGAACTATAAATTTCTTGTTTTTATACTTGAAATTTAAAGAGACAACAGACAAATTCTATTACCCTTTTGGTTACTAAGACTGTTATGTTCCTTAGACAGTACTGTTAGTTATTATAATAGCCAATAGAATCTAATGGTCCGGACGGTGGCGTGTCCTGTAATCCAGCTACTTGGAGGTCACGAATTGTGGATAGTTGTGAGATATGGTCGGTGGATGTAGTGTTCTCATCTACGGTTTAACGTCCGCACTATTGAATACTACGTTAATCCGCAAAGATCCTCCTCATAATAAGACCAATTCGTAATTCAGAGGTAGTGGTTCGGACTCCACGTTAAACTGTAGATCCATTAGTTGCTGTTGGGCTATTAACTAACAGCCCCTTCTAAGGATAGTTGTGAGATATGGTCAGCGGATGTAGTGTCATCTTGTGTGGATTAACGTCCGCACTATTGAATACTACGTTGATCCGCACTATCCTCTTAATAAGACCAATTTAGAGGCCGTGGTTCGGATTCCACGTTAAACTGTAGGTCCCTTAGTTTGACTGTTGGCCTATAAATTAACAGTCCTGTCTAAGGAACATGTCAGCCTTAGTCAGTAACAAGACTACAAGATCGCGCCACAATCATCTTACACTCAATCCTCATTCATACTTGGCTTAAAATACCTACCTTGCAGTATGGTTGCCATGTCAATGATCTAATCTAACAAGTTCAACGTGGGATACGAACTAAACTTTCGCCTCCGACGAACACCTTCAGCCTCATATCACGTAACCCGACGGGTGCCGATGCTCTGGGGCCTGGGGAAAGCAGCGGCGACCTAGAACGTTATAATTCGGATAATCCGGTGGAATGATTATCCGAATCAATCGAGTCCGTGTTATTTACCTATGTCAATCCCGTTGTGATAGGATTAGTAGAGGAGAGAAACTGAAGCTGCGGCGGCGGCGGCGGCTTTCTAGCCGGCAACAGCAGCGATTGTCACTGTCTCACTCTATTAACTCGATGCTTTTACCAGATTTTCAATTTTACCGACCTCGTCAACCGGTGAAAGTCGATAAGGTAAACTACCTTTCTCGGACGTCTTGTAGTTTTGAGGATTCCGACTCATTGGTGTATGACGGGTCGGTTAGGTAAGTGTCAAATGTGGTTGGATAATGTGAATAATTGTGAGTCATACATCGAATCATCTTAAGATTTCATCATACGGTGGTGTGTCCAATATCTCCAGTACTACTTTGTGGTCACTAATTGTGGATAGTTGTAAGCGATGGTCGGTGGATGTAGTGTTCTATTGTGCGGATTCCGCACTATTGAATGCTACATTAATCTGAAAAAAACATCGGCAAGTGGTTTCGATTCAACTGTAGGTGTCTTAGATAACTTTAGCTCTTGGGTTAATAAATTAACTGTCCTGTCTAATTCAGTAACATGACTACAAGATCGCGCCACAATCATCTTACACTTATGTCTCATTCATACTTGGCTTAAATTACCTACCTGGGTAGGTAGCCATTTAAAAAGGTAATCTAATCTAATTCTTAAAGGCCCGTATTAGAGTACTTTATGTTCTTGTACAATATGAACGGTTGACAAATTTGGATTCCCTTTGAAAATAGGTATTGTACTTCTTTGTATTTTCAAGTAATCCGGAGACTAAAAAATACAATAGGCTGTGTTTATTCAGTTTTTGAATAAGTTATTAACAGGGGATTTTCATACAACACGTTTATACATACTTGCGTTTTAGGCAATGAAGTAAGACTGATTTCTATTGTTACTAATGTACACCGATTTCTGATTTCGCCTCAGAATGGAATAGGGGTTTTATTTGTGTATAAACTTATGCAAATTTTTATCATTTCCAAATTCTTCTTATAACCATTCAATTAGATACGGATAATCTATTATCTATAGTTAATATTGAATTGGCAACGGTCATATGGTGTTAAATTTTACGTCGGTTCATTGTTTTTCCAATTTTCTGTAAAGTTCTAATAATGAACGTACGCATTTTAAATGGCGTGTGTTTACGTGATTACGTACGTATTTTACGCTCAGTGCAGTTAATTGAATACCTACGGTATCGAAATACAGTGAGACCGACGTCAGAACTGAGGACCTACCTCATTAGGGCTTGTCATCAATAATCACGAACGCCAAACTCGAACCAGCTTTTACGTCCTCAGGGACTGATTCTTCCCTCGTGTTTATTCTCTTCGTTACCAAGAAGCCTTATCAAATACACAAATTCACCTGTAATATTTAGTTGTTCCCGCTAAATTTTAAAATTTATCAAACCAATTTTTAGACACAAAAATAATTTTTTTCCGCTAGTGGTGATATTGAATTTTAACACCTTGTACGCTTTAAGTAGACATAAAATTTAATTTCTAAAATTATTACTTCTCGACCGAAGTGAAAAACAAATTACTATTTCCAAGTCAAACGACTTTGTTTACTGTCTATTCCTTCACAAATTACTGATGTTTTGCCGTTAGATGAGTCTAGTGAGATGAAAACATCTTCGGTTCAAGCTGTAGGATTGTAAAACAGTTATTTCATTACCTGTCGTGGGACTGAGTAAATTAGTATACGTTTAAAACCCGTAATAAATATTTTTTAGGAGATGTTGAAGCGGTGCTTAGTTTGTACCTTCACTGGTTGTTTTCTCGTTTCATCGGGGAATTAGAAAGACATTTAGATATGTCATTGTTCACTTGTGCATTATTTTGTGCTTTCTGTTGGGAATCAAAACAAATCTACTTGTGTGCCTTACCATGGTTGGTTTAGGGAAAGGGGCCAAGAGTTGATTGATTGGGAAAGGTGACTTTTTTGACGTTTCGGACAGAAACCTAACTTCAGTCAACATCGTTACAATAATTCTCTAATAAGATGGCAATTTTTTCACTATCAGTATTTCACTGACCATCAGTTACATTCGTTCAGTCTGATAGTAAAATAAAATTTTTATTCAGACAAAATAATTCCGTAATAGATTAACTTCTGGCAACTTCCTTTTGCTTAACCCAGTATTGGTGTCCAACTTTACAACGGCTCTCAGGCTAGCTATTTTTGGATCAGGAGTCAAAACTTAGGGACATAAAAAACTATTACACAAAGACCGTTGTTTAGTTATTAATAATTGTCACAGTTCTAGTAAAACATTTTGCTATCCATTACTAAGTACTTCCTCTCCTTGGTTCATCGGCTCTTCACTCACAGCTGATCCCGAATACCCAGTCCGACCCAAATTTACGGTGTGTGGTGTATTTCAATACTCCGTCCGACCTGGAGTGCCCTGGAGGAAGAATACTCTGGAAATGTGCTGGAGAAATCCCAGCTTTGTATTGGATCCAAGAATTCTTTGGGTTGGAGTCTGAATTTGGATTTTGGGTCATTGATTTCTTAAAGAATGAGGAATAAGTGCCATTTGTGTAACATTTTATCCTTCTATCTTTACTCTCTTTGTCTCCATAATATTATAATCTCAGGAAGACAGTTCAAGCGATCTTTTACCTACATCAACATTTGTTGTATCCACGTGAGAGTTATTTTTACTAAACCAAGTACTGTAGTTGTGATTTTCACAAACTCACATTCGTGACATTCCAGAATTTGAACCCGAAGTCTAAGACGCTAGATACCTAAAGAGGCAAGAGCCAATCACTTAGCCGCTGAGATATTCTTCACTCGGTCAACCAAATTAGTGCTTGTACCCCCGCGGGAGACACTTGACGCTATTAGAGTGTTTCCAAGTGGAGATTACTCATCTCCAGCTGGTGGAGATTTCAAGGGCAGACTACAAGGCTGGCTTGTACTACAAGATCCGATCTGACGGACTGTCCGGCTATTTATATCGGACACGACTCGGTACAGCGCCGTCCGACAGTTCCGCCTTGTCTTGGTCCAGTACGCTCTCGGATGCGGTGAATTAATTACAGACGTATTTCAGTTGCGCGCGTACAAACCAGAAATACCGCGTGTTGCCAAACAGCGGTGTTATTTCTGGTCGGCAATGCCGTGGAGGATTTACGGCTGCGGTGGAAATTAATGTTTAATGTCGCACGTGATTCATCGGTGTTGACGGATGGTGACGTGTTGTTTTGTCTTTTTTAGTAACATTAATTATTAAGGGCTGCACTCAGTTGATAAATGCTTGCTGTGGAAGTCCCCAACACGTGACATCATCGGGACATCATTCAACGCGCCCTGGTGGTAGGAAGGCCTAATCACGTGACGTCCCGGGACATCAACGCGCCCTGGCGGGAGGAAGCCCAAATCACGCGACGTCCTCGCACCGTGACGCGGGCGTGCTCCCGTATTGTCCTGCACCAGGAAGTCGGCTGTGATCGCGGTAATTATCAATATCCAATCTCCGTAGCCGGCGGCGAGCCCTTGACCTTGCGGTGACCTCGCTGGCCGCGCGTCGTGCCACTGGGCCTCTACACTGGCTCGTTTCGGCGGGGCGTTGAATTCTCAATAATTATCGTACCGTGTGTGAGCTATGTATTGTCGACTTGATCTACAATATGGTTTATCATCCGTGTGAAATTGTTAAATCCAGTTTCTTAATAATATAGATATTTGTTCAACTATAAAACTTTACTACTTGGCATGTATTTGATAAATCTGTCGTGAGACTAACGTGACTTATCGCAGGTTACGTTATGTTAAGGCTGCTATATTATGACTAAGATTATGGAAATATTCTTGTCTGGCATACCGTTTATCTTTGTTATGGTTACTTTAGATTATCGGTTTGATAGATAAACCTTGTACATTTTTAATTTACTTTAGTTTGGTAGAGACTATTTAATCTACGTAATTTTATATGTGATTTTAAATTGACGACATCAACACACTTAGCGTAGAGCCCAGTTCGTATTGGGCAAGTTAAAGAGGAGAAAGATATTATTTGTTTTAAGATAAACTACAAATGACTTTACTCACTTGTGTATTTGATAATGTCGGGAACTATAGGACTTATAGTACATATATTTATGTTACATATATTATTTAATAAATATTTTTGACATCTTTTTAAAACTGATAACGTTTCGTTTTGTATACTTCTGTTAATTTAGTTTAAATATCTGTTGATAAATTACTAACGAGACAAGTGTAAGTTCTTTTGGCTAAGATTTACTTGTAGTGTTGTCGTATGTAATATTTACTCACAATAGTGTCTCTGTTTTTTCGACTAATAGAACTTTAGGTAGATAACTACATCTTACGAATCATGCAAGGAAGAGAAGAAAGGAGAAAGATTGTGGAGATAGAATTAAAAGTAAAAGAGAAAGAAAAAGAGAAACAAGAAGAAGGAGTAGAAAGAAAAAGGGAAAAAAAAAAAAAAAAATAAAAGAAAAAAAAAATCAAAAACAAAAAAAAAAAAAAAAAGGAGATATCCAGAAAAAAAAAAAACAAATACAAAAAAAGGAAAGAGAGTGTAAGATATAAAAAAAAAAAAAGACGGAGGTAAGAATAAACAATCAAAAAGAAAAAAGGTAAAAAGTAAAGAGGAATGGACGAGAAAAAAGTGAGAAGTAAAGGGAAGCCGAACGGTCGGGGAGAATGCCGCTAAACAGAAGAAAGTGATGGACAAAACGTTGGAGACCGCTGCGGTCACATTACCCTCAGCACCGTCTGAAATTACCCGTCACCGGGAAAATTACCCTCGAACGAATCATACTTACTTTAGTATTAACAATTAAATATAAGGCGTAGACGGATTACATCTACTTATTAGAGTGTCCTGTAATCCAGCTACTTGGAGGTCACGAATTGTGGATAGTTATGAGCGATGGCTGGTAGATGTAGTGTTCTCTTGTGTGGATCAATGTCCGCACTATGGAATACTTACCATGGACCATCCACATAATTAGATCAGTTCGAAATTCAGAGGCAGTGGTTAGAACTCCACGTTAAACTGTAGGTCCCTTAGATATTGCCTTTGACTATTGGGCTATTAATTAACAGTTCCGTCTAAGTAACATGTCAGCCTTAGTAAACAGCAAGACTACAAGATCGCGTCACAATCATCTTACACTTATTTCTCATTTATACTAGGCTTAAAATACTGACCTTGGTAGGTCACCATTTCAAGTGGTAATCTATTCTAAGTACACTATAATACATCGACAAATTCATTTCAAATCTTACACTGTCTGACAATTGTAATGTTTCGATGCCTGCCCATTAACGCTTTTTTGGTGGCGTTTGGATTGGAAATATTTAACAATGAACCATTTAAGTTAATGTTTACTTAAACTATTACTGCATTATGATGACTGGGATGGTGGTGGCATCATCCTGTAATCCAGCTTCTTGGAGGTCACGATTTGTGGATAGTTGTGAGCGATGGTCGGTGGATGTCGTGTTCTCTTGTGTGGATTAACGGCCGCACTGTCGAATACTACAATAATCCGCAAAGACCACCCACATATTTAGTCCATTTCGTAATTCAGAGGCAGTGGTTCGGTTTCCACGTTAAACTGTAGGTTCCTTTTTTACTGTTGGGCTATTAAAAGTTCTGTCGAAGGAACATGTCAGTCTTAGTAGGTAGCAAGACTACAAGATCGCACCTCAATCATCTTGCACTCATTTCTCATTCATAAAATGAAATACCTTAAATTCCTATCTTGCCATTTCAAATGTTAATTTTCCACAACAAATGTACGGATTAACCACTCTGCCTGTTGGGCTGGTTGTACCATTCTAATGGCATAAATAAAAATTTATGAGAAAATTTTACAGATTTCGTATAGTATGAATTGTTAGGTCGTTGGTTCGTGAGGTTACGGGAAGTAATAAATATTCGAAATAAGTGTGCCAGATGGTTGGAAACATTTTGATAAGACAATATATCACTGTAACTAAGCAAACAACAGTCGAAGAAATAGTAGTTTTAATAAATTATTAGTTGATCAGCTGATCGTGAATAAATCATTTCCTGTCCCTGTGTTTTAGGAGAACATCTGAGGCATCTTGCTATTATTTTTGAACATTGGGGAACTGTTCTCTCCTCTCGATTCAAGATTGGAAGGTCACATTACGATTTCCTTTTTGAACTGAACGTGGCGTACCTTAGGTTAAAGGGTTAGGTGATGTATGAAAGCCGTGATTAAATGTTTTCTAAAGTTGTTTCCTTTGAATTAACCTTTCATTGATGTTTCTGTTCCAATTGTCGTGTGTTATATGTGTATGGGTTTAAAAGAGACACGATGCCACGTAGTTAATTCTGATATTATGATATATCCAATAAAAATTCTTTGAAGATGTGCTAGATGGTAGGAAACATTTTAATGAGACAAGAAATCACTGTAATGTCAGTTCCAATAAATTATCAGCTGATCACGGATATATCAGGAGGAAGTTACAGATTTTATGGACATATAACCGGATGTGTATTCTATTATTGTTTCTATTTTTTGACATTGATATGTCTTAGCTGTGGGGTGGTGTTCGTAATATGCGCGATCAAAATTGACAGTGACGTCATATAGTTTGACGTCATAGTGTAGTTATAAGAACAGCTGTTTAGATGAACTGAAAGCATTCCTTTTAGACATATGCATGATCTAACCTAGTATCCACAGGAAAGTAAATAAAAAAAATTCTGTCGACGATACTGTATTTAGACTGCCTTATTAGTAGTATATAGCTTTCCTCTGTTCAACAGCCCGCCGCCGACCACAGACTCGGCGCCTGGCTTATCCGCCTCAAACTCGATTTTTTTCTTGTTCCAGTCCGGGGGTTCTGGACAAAGCTGGCCGTTTACGGCCGGAGCCAGTAGCCAGTGTAGCCTCGCGTTTACGACTTGACGCCACGCCTCGTCGGTTGGCGCCTTCTGATTGTGTACTCGAAACGGATTCACCGTTTGACGTAATTCAAGGGAATTTTCTTCACGTTATACTGTATCAAAAACGACATTTTTTAATAAAAATATTCCTTTCTTTAACCTACAACGAAAAGTCATAGTTTACTCCCTGGAGTAGATTATTTAAATACTGTTTTTCATCCCACGGGACTGTCTGACATTTTTTGTACCAAGGGACGAAAAGTAATAACATAAAAATGATCCATAATCATTTCCGGAAAAATGTTGTGTGTATCTTGAGATTAAAGTTTCACTTTAATCCATTATTACAGAAATAACTATTTCGGGTCGAAAGTAATCTTTTCTCACCCGAGGGAGAGAATGAGTCACCTGTTGCCATGTGCATCAAAATACATCCATGGTAATCGATAGCATCGAAAGAAAAAATCAATTACTACTCGTATTATTTACATAAAATCAGCTGATTGTTTACGATTGTAATATGGAAAGAAAATACTCATTCGTCTTTAAAATCTAGCATTTGTACAGTATTTGGTAAAATATTTTTATGCACGGCTATAAAGTATATTTTCTTTACTCGCTTGAATTGTAAAAAAACTTCACTTTTCATCCTTGTAATGAAATATACAATTCGAAGTTTCGGGAATGTGTAACGACAAGTTCACTTATTACCACCTGACCGTGTAATAACTTGTTCTCGAACGGGGAAAAGTTTAAGTTTTTTGACTTAGATATGTGTAAGCTCTGGAGGTGGTGTTAGCAGATTTGTGGAATGCAAAACGTGCAGCGGAAGTGCCGTCATATGGTTATAAGAACAGCTGTTTAGATGAACTGAAAACATACCGTAAATATCATTCTTATTTGTGATAAATTCCACTACCAGGTGGGTATTTTACTGTAATGTGACCTTTACACTGAAAAGAGCAAATTGCCCACCTGTCTCCCTCAATGTCCATCTATCCCAATCTGAAGTGATCAGGTACTAAGAATGCACCTCGACAGACGTCTAACATGGCACGCGCACATTTGGAACGACAACACTTAAATTAAAACAAAACAATAATTCTCACCTCACGACAAACAATAAACTACTCTTCTACAAAACAATTCTCAAGCCAATCTGGACTTAAGGCATCCAACTCAGTCATCGAAATTTTACAACGTTTTCAATCGAAGGTTTTACGCAGAATTCTCCATGCACCTTGGAATATCACAAATGACACTATACACAACGAAACAAAAATGCTCAAACAAAAAATTTCAAATTGCATCATCAAGTATTATGACAGACTCGAAAATCACAAACTTTCTCGCCCTGAATCCTCTAGACAACAGCCAACACACGTGTGTACCGGATCCCATGATACGTAGTTTAGTTACTGACAAGGATCAGCTGATTCATTCGCCATGATCATTAATTTTCTCTAACCACCATATTTGATTTGGACAAACATCTGTTCTAAATCGAAGACGAAAGCAGGAATTTGCATTATGCTTCGATTTTTCATGATAGACTATTTACTTTTGGAAAACTAAAACTGCAGTTAATGTTAAGAAATGTAGCAACAAAATTTGAAGAAAAGTAACATTTGATCACATCTGTTTGGACAATGTGTGAGCTAATCTATTGTCATATTTGTTGCGCAATCGAGTTGGATTTATTTTTAGCAAGATGATTACATTTTTGCAGTTTTCTGAATAAAACTTAAAGAAAACATACTCACGTAAATATTTTACTCAATTGTCTACTTTATTAAACACTAGCAGTAAGCCCGTCCTTTGTACGGGTTGTAGGAGTTTGTTTAAAGAAGAAAGATTATCGTACGAAAATGTAAACCTGAAATCCTAAACAAATCAGTTCAATGAAAATAAATCAATACCCAGCTTTATAATTAGTAATACGTTAAAATAACTTTTTTATATAGTATGATTTCGAAATGTGTTTAAAATAAATGATCAATATAAACTAACTTATAGTGATTTGACAGCGCTGTTTTTTCTTTATATTAAATCTTTAAACTACAAAGACATTTGATTATTACCAGTAGATGATTTATTGATAATTGAAAGCAAAATGCGACTAATATCGCGTAGAAAGTGGGGTTTTAAATGCTCGTGATTAATTTTTAAGGGTCGGTGGACAATTTTAAGCATTTAAAAACCTTCTCTGGAATGTAGAGAATGTATGAAATAAGTTTTATTGTTACCAGTTCTCCCGTTTTTTTCAGAGAAGACGGCGTAAAATGCCTCCTGGAGTGTCACAGACAAACAGACACAAATTGAGATAAGACTTGTTTAGGCTTCACTAACGCATGAAACGTAAAAATAACTAAAAAATGAATAACTCTGGCTAATGTACAGACAAAACTCTAATTTTATTTATATAGATTTGAGAGTAGGTCTAAGTTTTACTCTGTACAAACACGAATTTCCCCGGATGACGCTCGATGGTTTTGATGTTAAATGTAGAGTGCGCTTCATCAATCATGTCACGTGACAAGGTATATTCATTAATTAAAGTGGAAATAACGATCTGGCTGTGAGAAATTAACTCTAGTAAAATGAATTTTAATTACTATAAACCGTTTTTTTTGTATTTTAATTACGAAAAATCGGTGCCAACAGAATGTATCCATTGTGTTTCTGGTTTTTTAGAAACAGCCAGCAGGTAGCCTCCGTTATAACAAACAAATAATTACAAAAAAATAATAGCCTAAAAATATTTCTATAATTAATATTTTTGTACGTTAAAATACCATTTTAATATTTTGCAGTTTAATTTATAGATAGGTTTAATATAAATACAAACAAATAAAATTTATTTTAATTTGACAGCTGTTGCCTATTTCTTTCTATCAAATCACGATTAAAACTTTAAAAAATATGTCTAAATATGTGCTCTGTTTAGAATAAAGAAAACCCTTCTCCAAAATTATTGAATAATGAAAATAAGTTAAAACTCTTGATTTTACGGAGATTCGTTTCCAAATACATCTTGTTTAGGGATACAGAAAGAAATTGAGATAAAACAAATTTCGGATTTTTTGTGTTGTAAAAATAACAAAAAATATCGTAATTCAAAGCTATTTACGGATAAAACTGTAGTTTTAATAATTTAGGTTGTTGAACATTTTACAGCTCGAGTTGGCTGCATAATAGCTTTGTTTGTCTTAAAATATATCATTGGTATTTTTATTAGTATTTACATGGTGTACCGCATCTGTTTAGCTTGGATCGGCTCGCAGACGATTCGAAGAAGTCCATAGCGTTTTCTCAGAACCAGTCGATAGCCTACCGATACGAACGCACTCTGGTGTTTGTGTTTTAGAAACATACCTCCTTTGATCCGGTATTGTGGAGGTAAACAAAAAACTTCTCGGTGCAAAATATTCCACTCTTTGAAGACTGAGGTTGGGATAGTGAAACGTGGAATGTTTAGTTTTAGACCTTGCATGCCTGTTTGGGTCATCAGCTGTTTTATTTACGGAAATTATTTTGACTGTTTATTTATAAAATGTCATGACGTGGGGTTACCAAAATACTACTCATTTCACGATATCTTTTATATTTTGCCCGTTTTGACTTAGGAAGCGTAATATTGAGCATTAATTAATTAATTGTTTTTACAATTCATTGACAAGTTACAAATTATTGATTCCGTCGGCTTAGAGTCGAATTTATCCATTCACTAGGTCTATGAATTCGTCTTGACCTTTTAAAAACGGAACGTAGATTAGTCAGATTGTCCTATCTTGTCAATAAAACCATTTATCCTTTTTCTTATAAATCTTATAATTTGCCTTTATTGTTTTTTATTTCGTACTTCCTCCTAATTCAGTAATTTTATGACTAAAGTGAATGGTGGGTTGTGACGGCTGAGCATTGCAGTTGATCATATGATTATATATTTTAAATTATTTATTGTTGTTGAAAAAAGGTTGTGATAGAAGAACATAATATGTTCTTTAAAATAATACATTTTCAATTTGTTTTTCAATCGATAAAGTGAGTTTTTCTTTTGTATGTTTTTTCATATATCAAAAAGAATATTACAAGTAAGTGATATTAATCTATTTTCAACATTGGCCATCAGACCTGGTCCTCCAACGCATTAAACACCAGTGAACATCTAAGTGTGTCAAACGGAGCAAAAATCTTGAAAATATCTCTTGAACGTTGGAAGAAAAATGCTGTTTTCAGAAAATCTCGTTAAAGTTAAAACATAAGTTACAATTTCAATATACACTTACCTTAAAATACTTCTGGGTAGCTGAAACAATATCTTATATATTTAATACACTAGGTCTATTTTTGTGATAATTGTTTTGGAGCGGTGGTGCTACCAATCACCATGTCCAAGGTGTCGTTATAAAGGTCTTAGCATGTAGTTTGCCATCTTAAAAAATTTTAAATTAGTGGTCATGGAATATTAAAGTCGTGATTTTCTCCATAAACTTAATATGTTAAACAGACAATCAGAAATCACTGTTTTTTAAGGAATGTTAAATAAACAAATCAAATCTGACAGTTAAACATGGTTCCTCTTTTTTCGTTTAATGAAGACATCATCGTACAGCTGGCAATAAAACACCAATTTTTATTTGCATAAAACCAAAACATAAACAAAATGAAAATCTGTTGGGAAAATCTAAACTTAGTTTCTAAACGTAGTTATTGGTGGACATATTGTCTCCTTGTCAGCGCACGATTTCGTGCGCAAGGTACGCTAGTAATAATTAAGGTTTTAAAGATCAAAACTATGTAAACAAATGTTTGCATTTACTTCCCTGTGGGAAATTGGTTAGATCATGCCTAAAGGGAATGTTTTCATTTCATATAAACAGCTTTTCTTCTTTTTATATTTGAAAACTCAATACGATAGCTTTGGTAGTTTCTATGGAAACGGGATCCAAACACTTCCGTTGCACTTTTTGCGTTCCATAAGTCTGTTAACACCACCCCCATTCAGACATATCCGTGACAATTTTTCCAATTTTCCACTTTCCGACTTCCCTTTATAATCACAGTCCAAAACAATTTTACACGTTAAGTATAAGCCTCAATTGTTGCATGAGTTAATTTTAAATCAGCTGTTTTTTAATATTTAATTTAAACAATAATTAACTAAGTATTGTAAAAACAACCTAAAGAATGAAGTTAACCGATATAAAAACTAATCAGTCCGAATCAATCGATAAACCGAATGTCGACTTTTATCGATTGTTGCACTGTGTATAGGAGCAGCTGCGGCGGCAATTCCTACGTATCAGATTCTTCGGTACCGTTACCACCGTCCGTCTGTCCGTCTGTCAGGCATCTGCCAACATGAGTCACTCGTAATTCAAGTGTAAATGTAGACCCGCACATCCCGGCATACAAATCACAAGGTTCACTTGCTGCATCCATACGTATGAGTCGGGCTGCCAACAGTGTGTCTGGCAGAAGTTGAAGTTATTAGTCATGTGGTATTTTAGGAAAGAAATTATTTGAAGAAATTACTGGGTGAGTGTATTACTATTGTCTTTTGAAATGGTATATCCATGTAGATATTTCTAAGCTAAGAATAAGTGTGAGATGATTGTGGTACGATCTTGTAGTCTTGTTACTGACTAAGGCTATTCATAATTACTTATGTAACAAAAACTCGACGTAAGGTAGCGTGGCGTGTCCTGTAATCCAGCTACTCGGAGGTCACAAGTTGTAGATAGTTGTGAGCGATTGTCGGTGGATGTGGTGTTCTCTTGTGTGGATTAACGTCCACACTTTTGAATACTACGTTAATCCGCAAATACCATCCTCATAGTTAGACCAGTGCGTTATTCAGAGGCAGTGGTTCGGACTCGACATTAAACTGCAGGTCCCTTAGATATGCCATTGACCGTCGGGTTTTTAATTAACAGTTCCGTCTAACAAGAATACAAGACCGTGCGACAATCATCTTATATTGATTTCTCATTTATACTTGGCTTAAAATACCTACCTGGATAGGTCACTTACTATGTAGCTACTAACATTAGGTCGACGTTAAGTTGTCAAATTCAGTGTTTGGACCGTACCCTATCATTTAAGTATGCTACTGGTTTAGATATGTAATCACAAAACTAAGTTACCTGTGATTTACTACAAAACCAACATTTGCTACCGAAACAATAATTTATGGTGTGTATAGGTGGTATAAGTAAGTGTTCCAAACGTTCGTGCGTTATTTTAAAAGAATACGCCTTCAGATTATTTTTTAGAAAGTTAATTACAATACACATATAAAATAAATCTTACCTGGTCAGACTAATTATTTATTAGAATTATTTATTAAAAATTATTTCGTAGAAAAACTACTGAGTGTTTTAACTACTAAAACTTAAATATTTTTTTAAAGGTTTATTTGATGGAAATTGTTGAACAGGCTCGTTTACTTGAGCTGGAAACATTTTGTGTCCGGGCCTACTCCAAGAGACGCAAGGCGTGATAATCGTCACTAATTGATGATGACGTAGGTGCGGGAGGCTTACATCTTGCTGATCTTGCTGCTACGTCAGCTGTGCAGCCTGGTATTGAGGCGCCCCCAAAACCTTTCTATTCGTTTTGGTTAGTTGCATTGCTTATAGCACCATTAAATCGAAGTTAGTTTTGTGACCGTATGACTAGTTGCACAATAGTCGGTTACAATATACAGTATTATTACTACGCATTTATATTCGATGTTTGTAATTGCGTAAAATTGGTAAGTAATTATCTTTTTACGATAGAAAAATTCAAAAATGGAAAACGTAATTCTTTAGATAATCACTACACATTTTTCACCTCAACCATCAGTTGAGTAAAATCAAGAACGGCTGAGACTTTTTTAAGTTAACCAAAGTTGTATGTATAAATCAAGTTATTGAATACTCCAATTTTTTAGACATTTTTGAGTCTAAATACATCTTACCTCTGGTGGGGAAAGGGTGTTGGCAATTTGCGGTACCATAATTAGAAACAGTGACGTCATAGTTTGGTTATAAGAACAGCTGATAAGGTGAACTGAAAATATTTCCTTTAGGTATATCCATTAAAAACCTTTTTCTCACAGTGGTAAATTTAACGACATTAATACAGCGGAGACGACGTAGTACCGATACCTGCTAACAGACAGCGCAAGCAGTGTTCCCATGTGTTTTATTTGTGAGTACAGCTGGTGCAGTTGGTACTATTTGCATCCACATTATTTACATTACGGTGTTACGTGGACTTGGCAGAATCGTTGCTCGCGAAACACTATTACCGTTCACATAAATTAAAATGGATAATCCATGTCATTAATCTAACTTTATATTTTCTGCGTGGAAAATCACCCACGGTTCGTGTGAAATATTATACGCTGCAACTTTTGAACGGTTCGCATCTGGTACACTTTCCAATTTTGACATTATCAAGATGGTGGACAAAACTATAATATTATAAAGAAGAGGTGGTTTCTGTATGTTTGTGGGTTTTTACTTGAATGTCAACAGCTGTGAACACTAAAATATGACAGATCGGGAAGAAGAAGAAGAAAGAGCTGCCGTTACCGTCCTAGGTTTCAATGTTTACATTTTCTAATGATAACATACGTTTGCACTATATTTTGACAGTTCGGGAAGAGAAGAAATAAAGTTGATTTTTCAGATAAACTGCTGGATCGAAATTAGTGAATTATTAGTTCTAAATAGTGGAATGGTAGATTTTAAGTTTTTCCCGATGACTGTCTCTATTAAGTTAATCCTTTTCGTCTCCCAATATTTGACAGATGTTACTTTGTCATGTTGTAGACACTCGTGTTTTGTCATTTTGTAAACAATGAAGAATTAATTAACAATACCTTAAATGTATCAGAAGAGCCAACACCCCTAAGACTTTTTAGCCCGTGCGAAGAACGGGTACTTTGGCTATTTTGTAATAAAAGGATTAATAATTTTACAAATTTCAGTGTTAATACATCTAATTTGAAACTATTACCTTTCCAACGGTGTTCTGATAAGGGGATTTGTGTAAAACTCCAGTAACTGTAAAATAGGCTTAAGTGTGTTACAATCTCTATAAAATTAGGACATTTACAATAAATGTATGATAAAAATGTTTTTTTATCCTGTTCTAAAAAGTCGAGGAAGAAGAACAACTCGAGTAACAGAGCGCAAGGTCGTTCACTATCACACCCTCTAAGTTTGCAAACACTGATAACATTGATAACGTTGATATCAGCTCCCACCGTCAGTTGTCGGCGGTCCGCTTATCAGTCAACTAATTATAGAATGGTTCCCTCGCTATAGTGTTTCTCGTGGGATATTCACCAGTGTATACAAGGATTTGCCGTCCTCACCATGGGCGCTCAGATAAGGTTCTATCGAAGGTGTCTTTGGTCAGGTAAGGTTTGAAATTGGGCGACGTCCTGTAATCCAGCTACTTGCACGTTACAAATTGTGGATAGTTGTGAGCGATGGTCGGTGAGTGTAGTGTTGTCATGTGTGGATTAACGTCCACGCTATTGAATACTACGTTAATTCACAAAGTGGTCTTTATCCTCATAATTAGATCAATTCGTAATTCAGAGGCCGTGGTTCGGATTCCACGTTAAACTTTAGGTCCCTTTTTGACTGTTGGGATATTAATGAACAGTTCGAACATGTCAGCCTTAGTCAGTACAAGACTACAAGATCGTGCCACAATCATCCTACACTCATTCTCATGCTCCATAAGACCCCGTGTTAAATTGTCATATTTTAGGTACATATATCTCCAAGACGACTGTTCATAGGCAGCTCAAATTTCGCAAAATCGTTATTTAATATCTAATAGTTAGTTGAAACTAGAATTATAAAACATAGTGAATACATATATATTTATTTCTTTCTTTCCAAAACATTTTTTATCATATTTTTTAACTAGGTTTCTCTCCTTTGGGCCACAAATTATGAACCTAATATAGTTATTTTAGTACTAAAGAAGCAAAATGCAATACATTTTGTGTTTCATTAAAATACCGTAGGCCTTAAATTATTAGGCTTACATAATGAAAAATAGTAAGAATTTTGTAAATATCACTAAAAACCTTTTTAATATAGGTTGTGGGTCAGTTTAAAGTAACGAATATAGTCTCCAAAACGTAAAGAAAAGTTAAGGTTAGTTTAGTCATAATGGTTGCTCTCGTTTTCATTGAGGAAGGTTTATAAAAAGATCTTTTTTAGCGCTAAAGAAAGACAGAAACCCAGATAAGACCGATTTCGAGTTTTCTTTGGCATTACGTAACATAAACAAAAAAAAACAATCGAAAAACAAACAAAATTATTATAAAACCCTATTTTTGCTGACATAATAATCGTTATCTTTTTACCTTTCTGGATTGGCGACCTACACAGTTATTTTAAGCCAAGTATGAATGAGAAATGAGTGTAAGACGATTGTGGCGCGATCTTGTAGTCTTGTTACTGACCAAGGACATGTTAGCCCAACACCCGATGGTGTCTAAGATAATTAGACTAAACGTGGAGTCAAAACCACAATTGAGCCTCCGAATAACGAAACTGGTCTAATTATGAGGATGGTATTCGTGGATGAATTTAATAATCAAAAGTGCGGACGTTACTCGTACACGCCACATAAATATCACATTCACCGACCACTGCTCATAACTATCCACAAGTTGTGACTTCCAAGCAGCTGGACACACTGCCGCCGTCCCAGTCATCAATATATTCAAACACATTCCTCCCATCAAAGCACTTTATTGGTTAGTTTTATTGCAGTTCCATCGTTTTGCATCACATCCACGTGGACAAGGTTGTAAACCTCGGATGTGACTATGTGACTTTCGCTGAACTCGTCGTGCGGTCGACGCCAGTTCACGTTTTATGAATTTGATTTACTCCAGAGGGTACCGCATGATTGTAAATTATCACTTACAGACTGCCTTTTATACGTGTACTTAAACTAAACTCCCTTTCACCAACCTATTAAATGGAATGCATTATTGCTAAATATCCCATCATAACTGCATGTTGTGCTTCCAGGAAGTGAAATTCTTTGAGTTATGTTTTACTTTATCGTTCGTCGTAAATTAGAGTTGTATTCGGAGAAAGTACTCTTAGTAGAAGACGACACTTTGTGAATAAAATATAATTCCAGAAATAATGTAAGTAACTCTGTCCACAGTAAGTGGAATGTACTTTCATACTGTGACCTAAAAAAATGTACAATATTTATACATATTCAAGGAATTTTTCAATTTAACATTTGATAAAAAATTGGTCAGTGTAATGTAGCCAGTTACTATTAAATATTCTTTATACATATTGAGGTAAATTTAAGTTTCCCAGTTATTATTAAAATTTCGTTATACATTAGAGGTAAATTTAGGTTTGCCAGTACAGTACTATTAAAAATTCTCCATAAATATAGAGGTAAATAGTGGTTTGCCAGGACTACTAAAAATTCGTTAAATCAGGGTTTTGAACATGGTTTATTCGTAATATGTAATGTAAAATTGTACATATGATATTACACACAGTTAAATGGGATATTCGTTAAATCAATTCGTTATATGTTGACTATCGTTACATTGAGGTTTAACTGTATATCCCTTAATAGTGGAGACACTGACAGTCAGTCAGCTGATCGCCTGCCGACGAAAGAGAGGAAGAAGAAAGTGTCTGGCTGTCGTCTACTCCGGTCCGGATATTGTTGTCTGCGTCTGCCGAAGTGGACGTCTGACGTGTGGTGTTTTGAAATAGTGTGCTGTGTTAAATCGTGTTTGATTAGTTTAGTGTAGTTCTGTCTCAAACTTCACATCAAAGAGCTCTGAGGTATAGTTCATTTCAGTATTATGAAATTGTTAAGATAGTTTGGTTATATTACGTGTTGTTCACTTAGGTTAGGTTTAGTAGAATCCTAACTAATTTTTTAAGTAGGAACGTATCCAGTGTACTTATTAGGGACTTAAGGGGAGATTGTGTATTGTGTCTTGAGTGTTTTATAAGTTTCAGACGTTATGGAATTTCCGTAAATGTATGGGGCTGTATTATACGAGTATGTGTCCGGAAATGAGATTGAAAAATATATGTCCAATTCTCTTGATAAAAACCTATTTGTTTAAGACCATCGTGAAACAATAAATGTACTTTTATTCAAATTCAAATCCAAATTCCAATTCAAAACTTAGCGGTTACAGGGCTAAAAATCTAAGACGGTGTGGTTACATACTGTTACCGTATTAAATCTTTTGAAACGGTGACCTACCTAGGTAGGTATTTTTAGCCAAGTATAAATGAGAAATGAGTGTAAGATGATTATGGCGCGATCTTTTAGTCTCGTTCCTTAGACAGAACTGTTAATTAATAGCCAAACAGCATCTAAGGGACTAGATTAGATTAGATCATTGAAATGACAACCGTACTACAAAGTAGGTATTTTAAGTCAAGTATGAATGAGGATTGAGTGTAAGATGATTGTGGCTCGATCTTGTATTCTTGGTACTGACTAAGGCTGACATATTCCTCAGACAGGACTGTTAATTAATAGCCCAACAGCCGATGGCAACTAACGGACCTACGGTTTAACGCGAAATCCGAACCACTGCCTTTGTATTACGAATTGGTCAAATTATGTTGATGTTCTTTGCGGATTAACGTAGTATTCAATAGTGCGGACGTTAATCCACACAAGAGAACACTACACCCACAGTAAATCGATCACAACTAACTTATACACAATTCTTGACCTCCAAGTAGCTGGATTACAGGACGTCGCCACCGTCCGTGGAATCCGAACCACTTATGCCTCTGATTTACGAACTCTGAGGATGGTCTTTGTGGATGAACTTTCTACAAAACCTTCAGTATAGTTTTATCTTCTTTTTCCGTTCACCTTTCCACAACATCTCGTCGTTGATCTTAACGACCGCTGTAAACGCGTGCCCTCCGCCTGTACCGACCATCACCCTCTCGCCGACGTCGAGGATGAGGATGCGAGAGCGAGGCAGTAACAGGCTCACAATCGGTCGTTCCGCCATATAGTCGATCATAGCCGTATCCGATATTCAATTGAATTTTATCTAGAAAGTTATCCGACCAGGATGCGAAAGTGGTCGTCACGGATTCGATTTTTTCATTCGGATATTTTTACTACCCAAGTGAAACTAAACTCTTTCACTTACATTCGGTTGTTTCAGTTTATATGGGTAACTAGCTTTCCTTGTTGGGGCCCCCGTGGTTGTTGTTGGCAGTCTCTAGTAATTATAATACAGTTAATGGCGGTGTAGGATATGTGCGTGTGAAATTTCATACCTTTATAAACTAAAATAACGTAACACAGTGGCAAAATGTGCAAGAAGTCACAGTTAAAAAGTAAACTGTTTAGTCACTCGCATAACCTTAAAACCAAAATGTAAAGCAATCAGTTGTTGATAAGAAAATCATTATAATGTAAACATGTTCTGGTTCCATAGTATGGGATTCTTTTTTAGGTTCCTTCCTAGGTAGAACCCCAATTGAGCTACAACAAAATTGATGATCCACAAACTTTCTCCATGAAATTGTACCCAAGTGTACCACTTTTCATAGCTAATCTTCCAACAATGTCCGAGCTCATAAACTTCAAACATATAAATATAAAGGCTCTACAAACTTCCTCTTTTATAGATGTATACAAGATTCCTTTTAGTTTGTACAACTTTGATTTTTGGTGGGAATACCCTATTGTCCTACAAAGAGTAATAATTTACAATTTTTAGTAGACTTTTATTTATGCTCCCCTGATTTATCTAATGTTGAAAACACAATTGACCATTTCATAAATTCAACGTTCTAAACATAACTTGTGTGGAAATTGCGTAATTGGGTATTACTGTATTTAAATTTAAATAAAATAAAATATTTTCTCCTAAAAAAAGAATTAAGTTTAAGAAACTGTCAAGTCATTAACTACCGATATTATCTTACTGGGGGTTTCCAATGCGTCTGTGTTTTTAACTTCACATCGTTTCTCGAGGGAGAAACTCCTCGATTTCAAGTGAATTACCCATGAATTATATTTAAAGTATTTTTTTAGTTAAAATCTGTTACTTACCTTACAACAATAACAAATATATAAAGTAAATTAAATGATATAATTTATTTATACCATAGGTTTGTACTTCACAATTTTTAAAATAAAAGTTCTTCTTAAAATAAGATTGGTCTACAATGTATTTGACTTAAACGGTAGCGACGTCCTGTAATCCAGCAGCTACTTGGATACTACATGAATTGTGGATAGTTGTGAGCTATGTTCAGTGGGTGTAGTGTTCTCTTGTGTGGATTAACGTCCACACTATTGAATATTACGTTAATCCGCAAATACCATACTCACAATTAGACCGGTTCGTAATTTAGAGGCAGTGGTTCGGATTCCACGTTAAACTCCTTTAGTTTTCATCGGCTGTTGGGCTATTAATTGACAGTCCTGTCTAAGGAACATGTCAGCCTTAGTCAGTAACAAGGCTACAAGATCGCGCCACAATCATCCTACACTCAATCCTCATTCATACTTGGCTTAAAATACCTACATTGTAGTATGGTAGCCATTTAAAATATCTAATCTAAAGCTGCAGATTCCTTACCGAAAACGGCACATTTCATTTTAATGTCTTTGTTTAAGCGTGAAATCAATTGGACAAACTTGACTTTACGGCCAGCTGGCTAATAAAGACAGAGAGGGAACTATGGACTTGACCTCTGAACGTAATTGTGTTCATGTTTATTGGCGACGTCGCGTTGTCTTCAATATCTGGACGTTGAAATCGAACATGGTCGAGTGCGTCCACTGTGATGTTTAAATTGAAGTTATTAATCAAGTGTTCTGTATACTCTCTGTTATTTTGTGTTTTTTTAACAGTTCTCGGAACCTTTTAACTCTCTGTCCATAACCCGGTATTAAAAGAAGCTAACTTTGAACTGTTGTTATATTAGGTCACTATTCATTAAAATGCAGTCTTTAGTTTCACTTTTAACTAATAGAAAAATGTATATTTCAATAAAATAAATATTTTATTAGACGTTAAAGGTGGGGGGGGGGAGTTTTAAAGATGATACGAGTCTTGGGAACTGAGGGAAAATATAATAGAATGGAGGGAGGGTTGTAATTCGTAAGTGGGGGAATTTTGGAAATGGGTTAGTTTAAAGGAACTGGGGTATGTTTTTGAAAAGAGTGAGGAAGTGGCACTGAAGGAAAAAAATCGTTGAAAATAGGAAAAAGGTTGTTCGTACCTTTGTGGAAATTATTTTAGTGAAGGAAATCGACTTGTCTAGCGAACAGAGGGAACAATCATAAATAGATCTTGAAAAGGAACAGGACTGTAAATTTATACAAAATATCGTGGAGTAAGCGGGGTTTTAGGAACTGTGCATCCTATTTTACAATTTTCGAATGTTATTATATGTTGTAATGGAGACATTCACATTTTGACGTGACTATGTCCCCTAAGCCTTGGGGGTGTTAGCAGTCTGTGAGACGCAAACAGTTCAACGGAACTGTCGTCATAAGGCTGTGAGATCATCTGTGTAGTGGGACTGAAGACATTCCCTTTAGACATATCCATGATCTAAGCTATTCCCCACAGGGGAGTAAATATAATTAATTGATCTTATCAATATGTAAACGATTGAAATAGGTTAGGTAAATTGGCTTGAAAATGGCATAGTATTTTAAATAGTCGTATAATTAATTATGACTCGAAGTTGTCAAAATTACATACTCTAACTGATTTATCATCTATACCAATTATAAGATAACATTCTACTTTATAAGTTACCGTTTATGGGACACTCAGGAATACTAAACCTGAAAACCTCTTTGACAACTTTCATCTGCGGAATCTCCCACACGCTCTTCTGTCGGCGGAGCCCCACTGCCCCGGGACGCGGCGGCGCGGGCACAAGCCGGGGCGAGGCCCTACAACGGGCGTGTCCCGGGATTTACATAAACGATGCAAGAAATGCTAACATTGTCGGTCTGGAGTGTGAATACATCAGTCGCTTATCCTCCCCATCTTGAATACGTCCGCGTTGTTTCAATTCCACACGGTATCTGGAGGATTGCAAACGCTGTAGAGTTCGATAGATGTAGGTCTTCGCCCTTTCAACAGATGGAGAAGGGATGTGAGGGGGAATCGCACCCACATAGCAGAAGTTATCGTATAAATATGATTTGGCTGGGTATTTTTTAGGAATAAAAATGGCGGAATAACGAAAAAATTGCCTAAATCGATAGAACCCTATACCTATCGAATGACGTCCTGTAATCCAGCTACTTGGAGGTCACGAATGTGGATAGTTGTGAGCGATGGTCGGTGGGTGTAGTGTTCTCTTGTTAGGATTAACGTCCGCACTATTGAATACTACGTTAATCCGTAAAGACCATCCTCATAATTAGACCAATTCGTAATTCAGTAGCCCCGAACCACGGCTTTTAGTTTTAACGTTTATTTGTTGATTGTACCATTAATGTGCTCTGGCATAATTTTTCCAGGTTTAGTAAAATCTTTTCGAGTTCTTTTAAGGTTATTAGTAAGGACTGGATCGGTGGCGACGTCCTGTAATCCAGCTACTTGGATGTCACCACGAATCGTTGATAGTTGTGAGCGATGGTCGGTGGGTGTAGTGTTCTCTTGTGTGGATTAACGTCCGCACTATTGAATACTACTTTAATCCGCAAAAACTATCCTCATAATTAGACCAGATCGTAATTCAGATGCAGTGGTTCGGATTCCACGTTAAACTGTAGGTCCCTTAGTTGTTTCCATCGGCTGTTGGGCTATTAATTAACAGTCTAAGGAACATGTCAGCCTTAGTAGAGTACAAGATCGCGCCACAATCATCGTACACTCAATCCTCATTCTTACTTGGCTTAAAATACCTACCTTGTGGTATGGTTGCCTTTCAATAATCGAATCTAATCTAACACCCACGGTATCGATCGATACTTTCGTTATCGCTGAGTTGTATCGCACAATACCGATACTGATGTGAAGTGCATCTGGTGCGATGCCCGTGTTGTCACACAATGTCATTTGAAGGTCGCGTTCGCGTGGGTCACGTGACTTGTTCGACCAATCGGAACGACTTATCGATGATCCGCGTTACATAAACGCTGCCGAAACCTCGTTAGTTGCCGAGTGTTTTTGATTTGAAGTACCTGCGAATTGGGTCTTGGTGTAACATGTATCTTTATGTATTAGGTAATACGTATTTGATCAAACTTTAGTAATCAATACACATTTCAGTAAACAATTTTAGTGCGGTGTTTTACTCCTTAATCGCAATAATTGACGATTATTTGAAGTGAAACAAATTTTCTAAGTCGCAAAAAAATTAAATTGGATTCAATTCAATACAGATCGAAATAAACCAACAATACACAGCAATTGTGCCAGTAAAACGCAGTTATGTGTTTAATACATGTAAATAGGAAACGTTTATGTGTGTGTTGTCCAAAATGGTATACGTTAAACAATAACTTTCGTAGTGCTAAATTCCCCATCATTTTCGGCTTATTTCTCTCACAGCTAAACATAACTTTCAGTCTGAACTCGAACCTTTGGAGAAGGTAGTGTATTTTCTCACATATTATTCTCGTTACCTGGTTATGGAAGGATTATTCCTTGAAATTTCCAACGATACGTTCATGTCGCCTTAGCGTGGCTTCCGATTCTATTTTGATCGACTTATAAAGGACTTCAGAGGCTTTTGAAAAGTAATTTTAGGAAGAGATTAGGTATTTCCCAGACATTCTACTTTCCCATTAATCCCATATTTCCTGTACAAAATCCCACTCTCATTCAGCATCTTTACAATTTACCAGTCTTGAAATTTTATACTTTTTTCTGAAACGGTGACCCACTCAGATGTGTATTTTAAGCAAACTATGAATGAGAAATGGGTGAAGGATGATTGTGGCGCGATCTTATAGTCTTTTTACTGAATAAAGGCTGATACGTTCCTTACACGGGTCTATTAATTGATCCAAACCACAATTTCTGCCTCTGAATTATGACGTACTGTGATCTATTACGTGTGTGTGTGTTACCGGATCGACTCCGGTTTTCTCCGTACTTACCGCGCCGACAGAACAGGAGACGCACAGTAGCACACACAGGGTGTGTCACAACTAGGGCTTTGTTGTATTATAACACCGGCCTTGTGGTGTCCCGGGCTACTATGCACAGCCACTCCTACATGGGTTGTTCACCTTTTTGGACCAATTGACGACGTATTGTTTGTGCGGGGTTCTAGTCAAGTGGTCGTGGCCAAACAGAAATGATTAGAAAGACTAGATTAGACTGTACAACTCTATAGTTTGTAGATTTTAAAAACTTAAACTACGCAAATAAGTAAATTTTAAGTAATGACTATGAAGAATTACTGTAGCATTAGTAAGTACCCTTGTGGTACTCCACCCTATCAAGCTTTAAAATCTATTTGTTTCCTTATATAAATGTAACACTAATAATAAATGGTCTAGGTAGTCATTTTAATCCAAGTATGAATGAGAAATGAGTGTAAGATGATTGTGACGCGATCTTGTAGTCTACTATGGCTGACATGTTTCTTAGATAGTACTGGTAATTCATAGCCCACCAACAGTCAACGGCATTTAAGGGACTTACAGTTTAACGTGGGATCCGAACCACAAATTTGCCTCTAAATTACGAACTGGTCTAATTGTGAGGATGGTATTTGCGGATTAACGTAGTATTCAATAGTGCGGACGTTAATCCACACAAGAGAACACTACATCCACTGACCATCGCTCATAACTATCCACAGAACGTCGCCAACGTCCCAGTCATTGATTCCATGCTGTATGAGTCCAGTTCTTTAATCCATCCATATCGGAAACAACATAGGAAAGGGAACATAGGGTCCCTATCTTACCCGGAACTGTGAGATATTTTTTATTATGATTATTCAACAGCATTGTCCGCACACTTTGTCCTCGTGTATGATTTACGGAAGGGGTATAAAACAGATTTATCACCTTCCGCCTGCGAGGTATTAATTTTTAAGAAATGCACAATAAAGCATGAAAGTTCAAGGTAGGATTGTGGGCGACTGACCAGTGGACAGTGACCAGGACCACGTCTTGGCCGTTCTACCATCGGCCCTGGCCGGCCGACCCACGCCTTGGAGATATAATTGATATTGACCAATAGTCTACATCTGAAATATGATCCCGGACAACTTGAGCTTTGTTATTCACTGTTTATACGATGTAATTGCCTTGGAACTCTATCAACAAGGAAACTAATTTATCTCGATTGTCGGCGATTATATTTAAATTTCTTTTTAGTTGTTTGCTTCTGTAAACAAAACACCAATATTTATTTAAAGCTTTAATAGGTTTTTCATCCTTTTTTTAATCCTGCGCTAAAAATTATACTGAATTTATTCTTAAATCAACCATTATTGGCGATAAATTGGTAAAATATCCTAAAGGAAAGTTCTAATTTTGTACCGACTACTAAGCAACCACTGGACCTATTGTACTTAAATTTTAGTTTTTAAATAACATTGAATTTTTTAGATTGATGGCAACCATGATGGTACAAAATTAATGGTACAAACTAATTAATCTACAAAAGGTTTCCAAAAGAAAACCCAACCTCTAGATATAGGTACCGGTACATTAAAACCAAAAAAATTAATTTCCCAAAACATGTGTTTTGAAATATATATGTACCCGCATCATTTATGGGTTATGTTTAGTAACGAAACTTTTTGTGTGAATTTATTAGAAGTACTACACTGAGCCAAAAACATTTTTGTCCCATTGAATTTTGATCGTTTTGTACCTTGGTTTCCACAGCATCTATACATTTTTCTCTGATAAATTCCTTATAAAAATGTTTCTATTTACTTCCCTGTGGGAAATAGGTTAGATCGTGGATATGTCTAAAGGGAATGTTTTTAGTTCTTCTAAACAGCTGTTCTTATTCTTATGTATTAAAAATTCATACAATAGCTCTAGTAGTTTCTATGGAAACCTGTTACAAATTTTCATCTTACAAATTGCCAACACCCCCCTCCAGAGCTAAGATATATCCATGTCAAAAAATATAGTCTACATTATGTTCGCTATTAACTACAATTAGGTTCTGTTACCTTCTGCAAAATGTACCCAGTGTTTCCCGATGAAACACTTGGAATAGAGATGGAAACCTTCTTTCCTTATGCAAATTTTATGGTTAAATGTTTTTGTTGAGGCTGCAAATTTTAAAATACGATGTAAATAAAGTGAGAAATATCTAATCGTCCATTAGGTGATTAAGTCCAACGGACACAGAAAATAAAATATATTACGACTGTCTGTATTTACATCGAGGCCAGAATAAAGGTACAATAGTGAAAGGTTTTTGGTGAATGATGTCCTTTTACTGCTTATTGATCCCTGAGTAATCAAATTAAGTACACAAAAGGCCAACGTTTGACAGTTAAAAAGCACCGGGTGGGAGTATTACTCTTATTGAAAGGTAAACAAAAAGCTTCTGGCGTTAATCTTTTATGTTTGTGTATGTGTTTTGTACTCTCTATACGTGTATCAGGGTGTCTAGCAACAGGTAAAATAGGGAAAACAGGGAAAAGTCAGGTAATTTCCACATTGATCAGGGAAATTGATATTTTGTAAAGAATTCATAACTTAAAAATTTGGCAAAACTGGCAGCATTGAAAATCTGAGTTAGTGAGTTTAGTCGTATATGTAGCAGCCACTAATTCTATCTTCTTTTTACTCATCAACGAGCCAGTTTTGTTGTGAATAAGTGGATAGTGATTGTTGACGTATGCCGGGTATTTTTCTTGTTCGCTCTCCAATTAATGTAATTCTGATTATCTGCATATTTTGATTTAACAATTTGATTTTGTGTGCGAATGAGTTCATTTAATAGATACCGTACTGATTTTGTGTTACAAATTAGTCGATAGTTACACACGTTTTTAGTCAGGGAAGATGCTTCATCTAATATGAAAATGTCAGGGAAAAATCAGGAAATTTCCTTATGACGACTTGCTAGACACCCTGTGTATGTGTGAGATCAATGATAACACATGAGTACGATGATAGTGGTATTCCTCAATTCATAGGTCTACTTAGCTAAAATGCTTACCTCACTGAGTCGGTCGCTGTTTCAGTTAAAAAATCAAAATAATTTAATTTCATGTATATATCGAACAATTGTTAGCCTTTTAAGGCGGTGCCAGTAAAACAAATCCATTTTAAAACATAATTTTAACGTTTATTTGTTGATTGTATCATAATAATATTCTTCGACGTATTTTTTCTATTTTTTAGTGAAGGCTTTTCGAGTTACAGGGTGATTAATCCGGAAATTTGGCGTTTCTCATGCAAGGACTGTGGGAAAACTACCTATGTTTTTGAGTTTAAATTTTGGGAACGTGGAAATTTCGAAAAAAAGATTTGTAGAACGAATACTACAGAAACTGGGTTATTAAAGCTACATTTTTGATTCGATAAGCTTATAAAATATGTAATTTTGGAAGTCTAAAAGTGTACAAAAAACAGAATTGTTATCTTGAACATGTCTCTCAGGAAGCTTGCACGAAACAATCACATATGCGTAACGAATAAGCGACACTAGCGCCGACCTAGCGGATTTCAGTTGTCCCTAAAACGCCACTCGCACTGCCATAAAGTATTTTGGCGAAATTCTATAAGGACATGTTGTAGGAGTCTGCATTCCCTCCGTCATCTTAGATTTTAAACCCATAAGAAAAATCTTAGTTTTATGACAGCATTACTGTGTACTCGATCTGTCGTTAAAACGTAATTGAGGTGTCAAATTAAAGATATAGTGGTTTATTAGGGTTTTACATTTTACACTTTTTATCAAAATATTATAACTTGGTTATCATATTTTCCGAAAAATAAAATAAAAACACAATGTTTGTACTTACTTCCCTATGGCAAATAGGTTAGATTATGGATATTATTAAAGGGAATGTTTTCAGTTCATATGAACAGCTGTTTTTATAACCAAACTATGGACGTCACTAACCATATGACGTCACTTTTTCAAATGTTGTTCTCGCAAATTGCCAACAACCCCTAGAGCTAAGACATATCCATGTCAAAAATTAACAATGTAATTCCTTAGGTAACAAAATCACCTTTAATTTACCCATCAACCGTAGTCTAGTCGAGTACCGTATGGTCAGTATTACTGTCGCAAAATTAACATTGTATTTTAATTGGCTAAAACGAAATATTTGCCCAGTGAGGAAGACTCTGGTACAGAAGTTAGCTCAGGGCCGAGTACACAACACACGGCAGCTTGTATATATAATGCACAACTCGTGTCGGATGTATTTTACATAACTCTAATGCTTTGAACTCTGTTTTCAGGTGAGTGTCTTCACGTTGTGTACTGCGAAATTTTGGTATGTTCAAGATATTCTGTTAATATTTTAGTAACGATTCTAGTGTCTAAGTTCACTAGGTTTTCTAGTGTTAATTTTAATTATATACATAGTCTCATGTGATTTTTGAAATTTGTTAGCACTTTTTCTAAAACACAATGTAATTTAGCTGCTTAAAATTTTTACTAAATTTAAATATACACTTCAACAAAATGTTTAACTTACTTTATTCCCCCCCACAAAAAATTACGAATATTAAAAAAGAGTAACATTTTAACATTCAAATCGTACATTTTTTTGGGGCTTCAGTCGATTTTTTTAACTCGAATTCCCAAAAAGTATGGGTTTTAAACTTAATGCACTCTTTTATCAAAAACCAATATGAGATGTCTAGGTGAAATTTTTGCCAAACTATATTTATAACGTGTCTAGCAATTTAATATAATATTTTCAAAGTGATCAAAAAGCCAACTTTTTAATTAAACGAGTTAGCACCACACTTGAAATTTGGTATTTGCTCAATTTTAAGTTTCACCAAGAAATATGTCAGATTTTTTTTTCAATTTTAACAACAATTTTATACAAAATTGCGGCTAACTTGATGATGCCTTGAGAAAACACCCTTTGTTTTATTTTGTTTTTTGATTCTACTCTCTAAAATAAAACATTTCTGTTATCGCGTGTTTTTCAATATCTCTAAAGGTTTTAGGAGCTACAAGGACTTGAAGGACCTATGGAAAAAACTCACCTGTATATTGTTTGAATAATAGTCCACTAATATTGTGAAACAATATGAACAATATTTTGTTGAGATAACTTATAAAGGATTTCAAATTAGCGAATTATAGCATGCTTTCATTTGATAGTCGGCTATAATAATTTTCTACGCTCTGGTTTCGGTACAAGCTAGCTGGTGGGTTAAACTAGATTTGGAGGAAGCAGTCCTAAGTCTATAAAAAGGTTTTAAAAATTGTAAAATGTATTTGTGTTTTATATGATTTAATTGTTTTAAGTGAATTAATTTTGACTTTGACTTCGTATTTATTGTGATCAGAGCTAACGTAAAACTAAAGAGTTTACAAGCGTTTAGGTTTTATTCCGTAGTATTCGTTTAAACTTTCTGCCTTGCCGAAGAGTAATCATAAAGTAATTTTTTTCAAGTTAGTACGTGTGTAAACGCGACAGAGGGCGCCGGGGCGGGAGATGACCCACTTATGGGCGTCTCCTGGAATTTACATAACCGACTACGAAAACGCCAACGTCGTGGATCTCGAGTGATCTGGAGCCGCTCCGTTGGCGGAGGGAAACTGTGTGCGCGCTAGTTTCGAAACTGACATTAGTTTATAAAAGTCATAATGGCATTGGTTATTAATTATTCAATATATTTTATTGGACTTTTCCAACGCGTCTGTGCTTTTAACTACACAACGTTTCTGGAGGTAGAGGAACCCCTCCCGTTTTCAAGTGATTACCTAATAGTTTACATTAAAAATGTTAACAAGACAAAAACTATAACGCAACAGCTGGAGCTATGTTGCGTTATCAATACAGTGTTTGTATTGTGCATGATAGATAGGTATAGTTTTATCGACAGCACTTACTGTAACTTTTAACATTCAATTTCTTTATGTAAATTATTAGGTAATCACTTGAAAACGGGAGGAGTTTCTCCACCTCCAGAAACGTTGTGTGGTTAAAAACACAGACGCGTTGGAATAGTCCAATAAAAGATATTTAGTAATGATATTAGTTGTGGACTCGACAATAAGCTTTACTACTTTACTCATTTGCCTTAGTTGAATCATCAAAATATTAAAACTCCGTATTCGAACTCGCCAAACAGCTTGTTTTGATAATGCGCTCTTTACATTAGTGTTAGCAAGTATATGTGTTAGCTTTGGGGACGGGGGTGTCAGCAATTTGCGGGACGCAAAAGTATGGTGACGTCAAATGGTTGTGAGAACAGCTGTTTAGATGAACTGAAAACATTCTTTTTAGACATATCCATGATCCAAACTATTTCCCACAGGAAAGTAAATACTGTATGCTTTTTCGTTCAACGGGTTCTAAATAGTCTTTAAAGCCCGAGAAAAAAACCAATTTTTAAGACAAATTTGTTTTATGATACGTAACGCTTGTATTCACAAGCACTATACTATTAACCAGCTTTACGTGATCCTTGTGAAATATAAAGATATTTGTCTTGTATTCTTGCAATTTTTAACACGATAAGTCAAAATTTATCTTTCTCTTGTAAATTTGAAGAGTAGTGAATTTGTAACGCTTGCTCCCCAGGTTTAAATTACTCTTGTAAAGTCGTAAGACGGGTCTTGTAACACGTCTTGTACACTTTTAACGCTTGTACGTCACACAATACATCTCCCACGTTTACTTTTCTTGTAACACGCGTTGTATACTTGTAACGCGTTTACGTCACACGATACGCTCCCCAGCATCCGCGCTACCGAGGCGCGCCCAGCGTCATCTGCCCGTACCAGTTCCAAGGGCACACGTAGGCGTCCAGTAATCTTGTTTTGCATTCCTGCAGAGATTTTTCGCCCGTTAATTGATAAGAGCCTGTAATCAACAACTCTCCTCGTATTACGGAGCTGTTCTCGTTCTATTTTTAGCTCGCCAGTACGGATAATCACAGGTCGCATTCTTTCGCTATTCCATCTTGTTGAAATTTACATATAGATTTTTCATCTCTTTGATAACTTTTGATCGCATACCGTTTAATAACGCGTGAATTAGGTATTCATAAAAAATTGTCTGTGAATTTATGACCTTTAATTAAGGTGAAATAGGTATCGTAGACGTTACTAAATTGGTATTTATCGTTGTTTATGTTAACAATATAGGGAAGTAGATTAAAATTACGTTATTGTTTTTTTCGCCGCACCCTCAAAAAGTTTGAAAACAATTAAAGTATCTTATTTAGTACTTAAATTAACAATTAGTTGGACTTTTCCAACGCGTCTTGTGTTTAAAATCTACATAACGTTTCGAGAGTTGGATAAACTACTCCCGTTTTCAAGTGCCTAACAATATTTACATTTGTACTCTTTGTGAATTTTAGGATTCAACACACTTTTAATTGAAGCTTAACTCGACCAAACTTAATTTTGTTTATTATTAATTCTGTTAAACGTACGCTCAACTTGTGTCGTGCTGAAAAATATAATACATACTTTAAACCTTTTTTGGGGTTCAGAACTTGAACCCGATATTTTATCGGAAAATTTTATTTCACGTGTTAACATAAAAAAATTGTTTTTCCCGTTGTGACGCCGCATTTATAAGTTTGGGCTCAAATTTTAAGTAATTTTGACATGTCTTAGATCTGGGTGAGGCATTGGCGATTTGCGATACCAAAATTTGAAGTTTAATTTAGTTACTGACGTCGTAGTTTGTTTATAAGAACAGCTATTTATATTAACTTAGAAAACATTCCATTTTAAACATATCCAAGATCTAACCTGTTTTCCCCAGGGAAGTAAATACAAACATTCTTGAAAATGCACTAGAATAGGTGCAGTTTTGTGTGTTAATTAAATACTAAGGGAAATCTCAGTGTGTAACATATACAAATTAACTGTGTCACTTTGGTACTACCGCAGCGTGGACTGTGGCTTTTACTGGAACTTCTCTAACTAGGTTGCAGATGTATTGTCGATTTAAACTAAATACGTTGTTAATGTAGGAAGTGCAAAGAATTTGTTTTTACTTTACAAATAAAATACGAATCCAACACCACAATATAAGCGTTAAACAATACGGGCGGATAGTTGTGAGTGGTTCGCGGCCTGAATTATGTATGGAGTGAAACATATGATCTCGCCTGTTGCGTGGAGGCTGTAAATCCTCCAGACTCCTAGAGACTCCTAGGATAAGTGTTGGTCCGCTGTAACTGCTAGGAAGTGACTCTAATTCCGGCACCCGGCCGCTGTAATTGAAGGAGTGAGGAATTCGAGCGAGGGCGGCGAGTTGAAATTAGTTTGGAACAATTGGCCGCTTTCACGGAATCCTCGCTCTACGCACTTCACGTTGTTTTTTTGGTAAAAGCTCACTTTTGCACGTATTTCACTTTTATTGTCATTATTATCATAATTTTTACGTAGGGGGCTATTGCAAGAACCCATACGGGAACGGTGTGGGACTCCCGCCCACTAAACCCCAAACGGAACCCTTAACGGATGACTCCATGCCTGGACCGCGTGTCTTGCATCCTAACGGAACACGAATCTAACTTAGGAAAACCTTGATGTCACACAGACATCCCTCCTCTCTCTTGGTGCGGAGAACCAGATGAACGTGGGAGACAACTGCCCCCCAATCATCCTCGAAGTATCTGCAGTACCTCTACTGCAGAGGCAAGCTGTCACCTCTCTTCCACGAGGTTATTACATTTTATAACCCAAAAAAGTCGAAATAGGTCTAACTCAATTTCTGTCTAGGTATATCTGTCTTTCTTGTGGCGCGATCTTGTAGTCTTGTTACTGACTAATGCTGATACGTTCCTTAGACAGAACCCAACAGTAAATAACATATCTAAGGGACCTTTAGTTAAACGTGGAGTCCGAACCACTGCCTCTGAATTACGAACTGGTCTTAATTATGAGGATAGTCTTTGCGGATTAACGTAGTATTCAATAGTGCGGACGTTAATCCACACAAGAGAACACTACACCCACCGACCATCGCTCACAACTATCCACAATTCGTGACCTCCAAGTAGCTGGATTACAGGACGACGCCACCGTCCCAGTCATTTAATAGTGAGAAATAAAACCACTTACTCTCTAAGTAAAATCAATATTTGTTTGTTTACTTTGATAATTAATTTATTTACAGCCAGCAAAAAATAGATTCTCAGCCTAGTTATTTATAGCTTTAACCCTGCAGAACACAGAAAGGTGTTTTATGGTTCTGCCGGGATTGTGCTAAGACAAAAATACGTGTGTGTGTCAACGCGTGTGTGAAACATAAATTTACAGTAATACAGAGCTAATGAAGAGTGATGTGGACAAGTATGTCACACTAGAGGGGTGGAGACGAAGGGTTGTATTACGTGTTGATCCTGTCCAGGCGAGATATGTTCTATACAGCTTCAGTCTCTTCCACCAGCTGATGAACACAGCACGGTATTGTGCTTATCATTGATTGATCACCACGCTATGAATTCCCTCTGTCGCTGCAAAAGTTAAAAATTTTCAAATATATTTTACGATCTCAATAAAAAGGCAAAAAAAATTTGGGAGGGATGGCGTTACACTACCTTTTACATTTCATATTAAAAATTAAATTAACGGTCTAAATTACTTTTACGATGAGGAGCTTTACTCTTGGGTCGTTTTAAATATATTTTGAAAAACATTTCTTAGTTTCCATTTAAATCCAGTTCGACGAAAATTTATTAAATCGGTAGTGTAATAAAAAGAAACAAACACTTATTTTTAACCTTAACTGCCTATCATCATTGTATGTACGATGGTGTATAAGCTAACACGTTTGCTACTCTTAACATATCCTTCAACTGCCTAAACGGTTATATTATCGTTAAAATGTTTTTGTAAAACATGGAAATGTCACAAACGAAGATAATAGAGTATGTGGTAGTCAGTAGTGGAAGTATAAATAAACTATCATACCGATATTAATCTGAGGCTTTTCGGAGATACGATCCATGTACTAAACTTATTCTCGTGGCGTGTCCTACGAGTACAATCCAGCTACTTGGAGGTCTCGACTTGTGTGTGGATTAAGAGTCTGCATCAGTGGTAGCCATCTTGAGTTTTAGTCTCGTAAAAGCAATGTTAAATTCTGGTGGAACATACCTTCACTTTGGCGTCTGTAGTGGTGTTAATTATCAAAGTTTTAATGTAAAACTTTGGGAGTACATTGATGAGATGTGGCTCAAGGGCATGACCTTTTAATATGTTCAAAAATTTAACTTGATATAAAAACAAAAATCCAGGAATATTCTACAAAATAAGTCATTATTATTTTTTTATTGAGAGCGAAAATAAGAAGTTCTGTAATGTGGTGCCCTGGAGGGCTGTGATACCTTTAATTTGACACCTCTTCCGTTAATTTATGACAATAGGTCAAGGAGATATAGGCGCCAGAATTTAACATTGCTCTTACGGGACTAAAATCCAAGATGGCTACCACTGATGCAGACTCTTAACGTAAGTACATCCGTAAGTACTGTCCTTATAATTAGAGCATTTCGTAATTAAGAGGAAATAGTAGTTCGGACTCCACGTTAAACTGTAGGAGTATCAAAACTAAAAGATCGCGCCACAATCATTTAAGACTCATTCATACTTGGATTTAAAATACCTACCTGGCTAGGTTGCCGATTCAGAAAGGTAATAACAATAATAATTCACCGAATGAACTGAGAAAGGACACAGAAACGCAAGCCCGGTCGTAATACTATAGCCGCTTATGCAACACTCGACGATATATTGTTTCGCTCCCCATAATCCGATACTTCAGCACTCGTTTCTTGGAAATATTATTATATACTACGCAGATATCTGTTTGAATCGCGTTATTCGATATATCGTTTGTTATTACCTTGTCGATATCAATATTACGTTATTTGAATATTCATTTATATCTTTGTATATTTGCCTTACTTGTTTTTTCATATAAAACTTTTAGTAGTAGCAAGAAATTGCTTTTCGCTCACAATTACTGTACTTAAAACAAAAATACAGTACCAAATTTCGATTTTACAGGTTGTTTGATTCAGAAACCAACTCAAACCCCGTTCTGCTAGTGTAAGCATTAAAAAAACTTCATGTCAAATCTTCTAGTCTGGAGTGTCTATCGTGGCTCCCATGGTAAGAACTTCGGTTTGAGGAATTTGAATATGAAGTCTTGGAATCTCTTTCGTATCCAAACCGTCAGAAATGTATGATCCCAATAATCTCGAATTTATACTGTTTGTAGGACGAGAAGACAAAAAATTTGTTCCTGTAGTATTTTATGTAACATAAAAATCATTTTTTAGATAACAACACATGTTTGCACAGTTCTATTACTAAACAGTTCTGGTAGCCTCGCATTGAATAGATGTTAATATCTCTTGATGAGTCAAGCTAAACACACATCGTTCCCACCAGTGTCCCGCGCGATCTCCATATTTCCCGCCACGTTTTCCCGCGCCCCAGCTGTTGCCTCCGCACAGCTGTGTGTGGGCGGGATGCTCGGTCACCTGGTCACGTGGGACGTCCTCGGCTTGGCCCAGCGCCAGGCGGCTCGCCATATACAGTACTATGAACAATAACACTCGACCGTCGAGCACGCAGTTGCGTATTCGATTACGAGAGATTATAGCAATCGCAACTCTTGCGGGATTATAACGTCTATATCAGTTCGAGCCTCAGCATATGTTCTTCCCATAGAACGAGCGTCGAGCACGCAGTTACGTATTCGATTACGAGAGATTATAACAATCGCAACTCTTGCGGGATTATAACAACTATATCAGTTCGAGCCTCAGGATATGTTCTTCCCATAGAACGAGCGTCGAGCACGCAGTTACGTATTCGATTACGAGAGATTATAACAATCGCAACTCTTGCGGGATTATAACCATATCAGTTAATCATATTTCTTTAGAAGTCGAGCACGCAGTTGCGTATTCGATTACGAGAGATTATAACATTCGAAACTCTTGCGGGATTTGTAAACAGTTATTTCTATGTTTTTTAGAGAGAAGAACTATTTAGATATAATTTTATCTTGAGATATGTTTTTAACGACGCATTTTTGAGAGAAACAACATTTTAGATTATAACCATCAAAAAATTTAACTAGAGTAAGCACTATCAAAGTTTTAATGACATAAATTTTAGCGTTTGTTGTAAACAGGATTTCACTATTTTCCCACATAAGTTCAAAAAATTTAACGAGAGCAATATTAAAAGACATTTTTTGACATGGATATGCCTTTTAACTTTGGGGGGAGGTTGTTAGCAATTCGCGCGACTAACATTTGAAACAGTGACGTCATAGCTTGGTTCTAAGAACAGCTGTTTAAAAGTGAAAACATGCCCTTTAGACATATCCATGATCTAACCTATTACCCACAGGGAAGTAAATACAAACATCTTTCCAGTAGAAGTTAGCTTGCATGTATGACCAAGCTTTATGACCAACAATTCTTCAGTGTGCGAATCTTAATCTCTGTTATCTGCATGCTCAAGGTGGATAAACAAGTCAAGAGTCGTGTATAAGTATTGATAATGAAACTTGTCCTTGCTACTCTCAACAAGATCTGCACCAGATAATTACCCAATTATCGATCTCGGATGATCGCAGATCGATTCACACAACAACCGAATCACCGTTTTCACGGAAGCAATTTCTACCTCGGGAACAGCTTGGTGACTCACGCGTGATCAAGGTGTACGACTTAATTGCGCTTATATACTTGTCATTGAATAATATTATAATATCGATAAGAGGAAAACTGAGTGATCGGTTGTGGAAACACAACTGTAACAACATTCAGTATATCGGATAGTAACGGCTGATCGATTGTTGTCAAAACCGAATTGAAAGATAATGTTTTCTACCAGGATATAGATAGATCTCTGTCCGAAATATCGAGTTTGTGGAAGTGCAGCGAGAAGTGAGTATATCGAATAACCACCTTAGATCGATTTCTGCCGCAATAGAATTATTAAGATGATGTTGGAATCCTTTCTACCGGGACGTAGATACAAAATTGTGGTTCGGATCACGCATTAAACTGTAGGTTCCTTAAATGCCATTGAACTGTAGGTTTCTTTGACTGGGACGGTGACGTCGTCCTGTAATCCAGGAGGTTTACGAATTGTGGATAGTTTTGTGCGATGATTGGTGGGTGTAATGTTCTCTTGTGTGGATTTACGTCCGCACTATTCAATACTACCAGAGACCATCCTCATAATTAGACCAATTCGTAATTCAGAGGCCGTGGTTCGGATTTCACGTTAAACTCCTTTAGTTTTCATCGGCTGTTGGGCTATTAATCAACAGTCCTGTCTTAGGAAAATGTACATGCCTTAGTCAGTAACTAGACTACAAGATCGCGCCACAATCATCTTTCATACTCGGCGTAAAATACCTACATTGTAGTATGGTTGCCATCTCAATTATCTAATCTAAGCTAATATAACCACCACAGATGGATTCTTCCGATAAAAGAATTATCGAAATTCAATGAATAAAGTAACAATCGAAAATCTTGTTACAACCGAATCACCTAGGTAATGTTAGTATTTCTCAAACAAGACGATGGAAGAAACGTCAGTTTTGTGACAGTTCATTCATATCGGATAAAACTGAATGAACGAGGTATTGTATTCATCGGATAACCTTAACCTAACCACTGACTACGATTCATCGAAAAGTAATCGAATATCGATTTTTGCCACAACCGAATCACAGTGTTCACGGAAGCTCTCTCCACTGGATGACTCACCTTCTGAGAGCGTGATTTGCATTTCTGCCGCTCAAAACCAAATCGCATCGACCCGAGCGCCACAGCCGATTCGCAGACCTTGCAAGGTGTGATTCATAACTCTTCCGGGGCTTTATCCTCTACACTTGGCCCGGCTCCAAGCCACTCGGTGGAACAAGAGTCCGTACTCGGTGGGAAATATAATCGTTTACCAACCGTTTTAGCGGATTTCCCACAGGGAAGAAGCTATTACCGTAGGTCTCATGGTAAGACTTAAGCCCGTTATCATGTATGTTATATTTTCGTCTTTAGGTGACCAGAGGCCATTTACCAACCTTTTTAGCGGATTTCTCACAGGGAAGAAGCTATTACCGTAGGTCTCATGGCAAGACTTAAGCCCGTGATCATGTAATTTTTTCGTCTTTAGGTGACCAGAGGCCAAAAACAATAGTTTTTAAAAATTTTCACATATATGTGTGTGTGTGTGTGTGTGTGTGTGTGTGTGTGTGTGTGTGTGTGCGTGTCTGTGAACTCTCGTAAAAGTGGTCCGATCGAGATCAAATTTGATGGACGTGTTCCTACATTCCTACATTTGTTCGAACGAGTTCGAAAACCAGACATATCGGTCAATCGGTACGCGTAGTTTTTTTTTTGGGGGGGGGGTTCGTACTCAAAGATTGGGTTTTTTGCGTTTTTCATAATAATTCATTAATCGTGATGGAAAATGTCCTCAATTACAATCTAAATGAAGATCCGATGATTTTAAGTATGTTGATAAATTACGGGTTTTCTATTCTTAAATAATTTATATACTTGGAACATACGCCAAATCGTTGATGTCATATGGTTGTAAGAACAGCTGTTTAGAGGAACTCAGAACATTCTCCCTTTAGACATATCCATGATCTAACCTATTTACCACAGGGAAGTAAATACAATTAATTATTTTGTGTCGTACTCGGCGTATGTGTCAACGGTGTGCATGGCGTAAGACATTTTACCACTGGACCCACAGCGCCGGTGCCCTACATACTGTTTTAGCTCGCTTAATACTCTCCATTAGTCAAATCAGCTGATCTGGTCGGACCAGGCGATCAGCTGGTCATGTGTGGGCTCAGGGAATGTCTACGAGCCAGTCCGATACCACTCGCTTCTACTTAACATGCAGTTTCTATTATGACACCGACCACCCCACACCGGTGTAGATTTAGGAGTCTGCAGGAGTGGCGAATTATTTAGAATCGAGTGATCAGTAATATTGTCACGAACTTAAAATTGCTCTTATGGCACTAAAATCCAAGATGGCGAGATACTGTAGACTTTTCGCATCGGTGTAAAGGTTATATTTAAGAAAGAAAAAATATTCGCATTGTGCAGTAAACTTATGTGATAAAGAGAATAATAATAATACTCACGCAGTAACATTGGAAATTTATAATATTCAAGTGTAATTTGTAAAAAAGTTGCTCTACCTTTTTTTAGAAAAGGAAGACTATTCTGTTATCTGTCAAATATCTATGAGGCCACTTTGATAACATAGTTAATTAATGAAATCTAAAACAGGATTGTTCCTTAACCCCTTCAACCCTCCTTTTCTATTTGCTGTAAAGTAGAGTAGACTGTCTGAAAAAATATTGTATTTACTTCCCTTTGGGAAATGGTAAGATCTTTGATATGTCTTAAGGGCATTTAGTGCCTCTAAACAGCTTTCCTTATAACCATATGACCTTTATAACCGTTTCAAATTTTGGTCTGATGGATTGCCAATACACCCCTAGAGCCAATTAGACCAACTATATCCGTGTCAATAAATGTTTGTGAAGAGCAAGCATGATAGATTTTTTAGAGTATAATAATTCACGTAATTTATTTTAAATCTAAAACTAGTTCCACAACTATTGTGAAATCATGTGTGTCTCTATCAATATCAAAATATTAACAATTATTTATTTAGAAAATATATAAACCAAGATCATTGCAAAGTTATTTTGTTGAATAGTACAGAGTTGTGGAATGAAAATGGATTAAAAATATCTTAAACATAAATACAGTAAAGAATTTGTATTTACGTTGGGGGTCAGCGTATTTCGTTTAGTTCACGAGATTTCGTGTTGAAATCGAGAGCTTTTCTTTCCTTATTTCGGATAAAACACGTTTCTTCCTCTTGACAGATATTCAAACTCCATGGATGATAGTATAAATTCTATACGCCTTTTAAAAAATCCATATTTTTATCTTAACAACTAGATACTATTTTACATTTCAGTCATACATTTTCGTATCAACAAAAAATTATTTTCTTAATGATTCAAAGTACAGTAAAAGTTTCAGAGCTGTCATTTACTCGAGGTTTCTAAACAGAAACATTCACCAGCTAAATACACACACACGCGCACACGCCCGCGCGCGCGCAGACGTTCAGACACATTCTTACTTAACCGCGAGGTGTGGACGCGCCAAATAAGTCTACGATCTGTTACGAAATGTCACGTTACGGTTAAGGTAGTGGCAACACTGGCAGGTGGTCGCGGTTGTTGTGGCAGCACTGGCAATTGTTTGTTTACATAGTGGCCAGCTGTGTAAGATACTATTATCGTGTCGGTTATTGTAATAACATTCTATTGTTGTGGGACGTGGTTTGATTCGACAACTGGCCTACTTATTGAAGCGTGCAAATGGCTGAATTAAAAACTAGCCTCTGTATTGGTTTTAATGGTGTTTAAATTAAAATCCAGTTAAATTAGTTCATTAATTACTGATTGTAAAAACTGTAAATTAAATACTGTATATCGTTTAACGTTTAAAGTAATCTCCCTTCTTGTTTTTTTTTATCTCGCTTTAATTTTTTTCCCATCATGCTTTAGTAGTTGTGAAAATCACAATTATTATTTAAATCAAATTTTAATTTTTTTTCAAAAGTACCTTTCGTATGCTGAATTATTTAGTGTTACTAAATCGTTAGGCATAATATAAAAAATAACCTTATAATTCAAGCTCTACGACGGTTACTAAATAATGAGTAATTATTTTTAAGTTTTTATTTCCTCTATATTTGCTTTCAGAAGATTTCCTCATTCAGAAGTCGATTATGTTTATTAATCAGGAAAATGTTAATTGAACAAAACTTGAGAATCAAAATCTCCTTGAACAGTTTTTTCCTGGGTTCATATCGTTATGAAATGTGTCATGCATGAGTTTGTATTTCCTCATACAACTTTAGCCATTCTTAAAGTCTTCTTTATTGCGTTACAATTTTCGTAAAAATAGATTCACCCAGAACGGCTCCTATCAGATGTCACTTTTTATTTATGTTGAAGTATATGTAAATGTAAACCCCGCTGAAGGAGTTGAAACACAGAGAGGTAAAAGTCGTGTCACATTACAAACACATTTGGAGGGAAATAGAGGCAGATGACGACACAGAGAGTGCAGAATATTGAGGTGTCTACATATCTCGCCTCCACCCAAGGTTGCACCATCCTCAAAACTCAAGAGACAGTGGTTTAGGAAAGTTTAGGGAATTACATTAATTTTTTCTGGAAAATAAAACCACGCAACCATATCCGATAGTTAGAAAGTAATTATGTTTTATATCGATGACTTCAACCTCAACTATCTTTTTACGACTAAGTATCATGCAACCAGTAATGCTGTCTCAAAATTAAGATTGTTCTTATGAAGCTAAAATCCAAGATGTCGGGGGTATTATAGGCTTTACAAAAATTATATTGCAAGCCAAATTGGGATTGCTTATGGTCGGTATTCGAACTTACACTCGTCAGCGCAGCGCTTTAGCTGGTTCAGCCACCAGTGCATAGGAGTAGAAAGCGCTAACTTGGTTATAAGACATGCCTGGTGGCAGTCTAGTGCACTTCGTGAGCAGGTTCGGTTGCTTACCCCCAGAGGGAAACACGGCCACGAAGGTGATAAGTTCTCTAAATTGACGACAGATGCCTCCACCTGCCAATTGCTATTGAATTTGTAAATGCGTTGTGAATTACGACTTTACCACTTCTAGGGTTAAGATTAGGGAAACTAAAATCCAAGATGTCGGAGGTATTACAGGCTTTACAAAGGTTTTATGGAACAAATAAAATACGCAGAGAAACGGTAAAAATAACGTGAAAACTTCAATTTAGACAGACATTGATTTTGACATCACATTTCAAGAAACATATTTTACTAACCACGATGAAAAATTCTGCAAAAATATTCAATATTGTTTGAGCAATTTTCCGAACTGAAACATACTGAAAATAAATCCCTTGCTACATAAATGTTGACCTGTTATAGATTTTAGTATGGGATGTTGAGAAAGTTTCTGCTAAAAGTTGGAAATTGACCGCATAACTTCTGACGGCGGTGGCGTTTAGGTTATTGTTATAGCAGCCCCCTAAGCGCCTGCATACAGCAGGACCCTGCACTTACACCTAATTGTTTCAGTATCAAATACTTATAACCTGAGGTGTACTACATTCCCTAATAAATCCATTGTTGCTTCGACCGCTTTTAAATACTTACGTGCTTATTATTTTGGACAATATTTTAAAGTTTTTCTCAAATAAAGGAAGATTAAGTAGTTCAGGTACTACGAGGAAAATAGATTTTTCACCATACATTATTATACCTTAGCCAGACGTAGTTGTACAGGTCTACCAAATTGTACTAAAATACGTATTAAAATAATATGGAAGCTATCTTACTTATTTTCCAATATACAATATTAACTAGGAAAAAAATAAGAAGGTTTGTTGCCGTGAGGAAAAAAAGAATTTAGATATCCCAAATTTCATTATTAAACATTAACTGATAAAGTTGTATAGTAATTTTATCACAATATTTAAAATAATAAGTGACATTCTAATTTTTATCAATTTCCAAATGTGTAACAGTTTTTATATGTAAGTAACGAATTTAAAATAGAGCGAATATTCAAAATTTTAAATAGTTTGTGTTTTAGCTGATTCTAATAACAGTGTTGTTAAAAATTTATTGTTTTTAATTAGCTCCATCAATAACATCAGCTGAGAGAAAGTCTTTGTGTAACCTCACACGCAATATAGCTTACATTCGTCACGGGTTACACTCGTAATAACAACGTAACTCACACGTCAAAGCGAAATTGTCAAGTTCCTGGTTGAAGGTTTCCCTCGTTAGTTTCCGTTTTGACTTTTCATTGACAGCGAAAGTTTGAACAGTGACACGGTAAACTGACGAGGAAAATATCAACACATGATATTACATTACATATTGTGAACCGTTGTCTATCTGGGTACTACGAAATCGAAAGTTTTGTAAATATTTTTATGTTTATTTTTTGTCAATCCACTGTCTTTGCAGATATATTTTTGTTTGTAGACGTGTGAATACGTGTAATGGTTAATACTCAATATTCATTATTTAATTATTTTATTTGCGAGCGATGGTCGGTGGTTAGTGTTCTCTTGTGTGGATTAACGTCCGCACTATTGAATACTACGTTAATCCGCAAAGACCATCCTCATAACTAGACCAGTTCGTAATTCAGAGACAGTGGTTCGGACTCCACGTTAAACTGTAGGTCTCTTAGATATGCCATTGACTGTTGGGTTATTAATTAATAGTTCTGTCTGAGGAACATGTGTTAGTCAGTAACAAGACAACAAGTTTGCGCCACAATCATCTTGCACTCATTTTTCATTTGTACTTGGCTTAAAATACCTGATAATAGACAGATTGCAATTTCAATTACTTCATAAATAAATATACACTGATATTTAGTTTTATTAACACTACATATGCTGGAAAAATAAAGGTATTACTATGTTTTTATTGTCAACGAACACTTTTTTACAAATTTTGACCTACTTTAAAACAATTACAGTGATTTAGGAGGTGAATAAAGTTCACAAATCCAGTAATTAATATGTAAATAGCCTCCCTAGGGCGAGGGACGAATGAAACGATCGAGATTTGATTAATCAGAACGAAGTATTATAATTAATGCGATTAAGTTGGACGCCTACAAAGGTATTGCTACACGTTCGGTACGAGAGTGGGCTCGTTACGCAAGGTTTTGCGTAAAACAATTTTGCACATTTTGGTGAATTTTATAACAAAGCAAATCAATATAATTATAATATGATTATTCCGTCAATGTAGAAAAATAATTTAACAGCTTGGGAGTTATTCAATATCTTTTATTCGGCGTTTCAACGCGTTTGTGTTTTTAACTACACGACGTTTCTGGAGGAGGAGAACTCCTCCCGTTTTCAAGTGCTTAAGTAATAATTCACATTAAAAATTGTAAGTTTAAGTTACAGATATTAATTACATCATGTTGTCAATAATAGTGGTATACAGTACTTATATATCATTGAACTTGGAAATGCATTGCCACATTGTCCATTACGTGGGGTAAACGTTTAACAAAAGAAAAAATAAACACATTAATTTACTGTATAATGAATTCCAAAAAATCTCACTTTCCTGTTCTATATGTCGTCTTTGATAAATAAATGTATGAATATTTGCTCCCAAAATAAGATTAACAAAATAAAATATACCATTTATTTATAATTTCGAATGTAGAATCTGAAACTGGTAAAACCTATAACTTTATTACATTTGTGACACATTGACGATGAAAAAAAACAACTTTTAAGAGGTAAGCAACTCATGGTTTCCTAAGGAATTTGGTTTAAATATAACATTCGTCATTACCTAATAAAAATAATGTACTGATTATCAGTTATTTGAATATTTTAGATATTGAATAACATTATATTTGATTATTGAAATGGCGACCATACCACAAGGTAGGTATTTTAAACAAAGTATGAATGAGGATTAAGTGTGAGATTATTGTGGCGCGATCTTGTAGTCTTGTTAATGATTAAGGCTGACATGTTCCTTAGACAGGACTGTTAATTTATTAATTAACAGTCCTAACAACCAATGGCAACTAAGAGATCTACAGTTTAACGTGGAATCCGAACCACGACCTCTCAAAAAACACGGTTCAAAATCCAAAACACAAATGCCACCTAACGTAACCTCGAGCCGCACCAAGGCCATCACCTCGTCTAATAGACGGATATTGCATTCTTTTTGCAAATCTGTCGCCTTTCTGACGGTAAACAAGCTTATTATCTATCCCTGATTGCATATTCAGAAGTGTTTTCCTGTCTATTCGACCCAATGGTTTGAATATTTAAATTCAGCATTAGCATAAGCAGGTTATATTAGTAATTGAAATTTGAGATCGTTATCCTATTTTTTTGCAATTACGATTTATTCTAATCGAATTAATTATAAGACTCGGTTAGAAAAATCAACTTTACACGTATTAAACTTTCGTTTTGTACATACGTAAGAAACAATTAATTGAGGACCGCAGTTGATTAAAGTCTATCATACTTGCTTAGTCTATCGTACAATTTACGTGAAATAAAACTGTAATATAGTTTTGCGTTAAGGTGAAAATGTATCTCTGTTTTGTGCGAGAATATTATACGTCTGGAGCAATAAAAGGTAATTTGAAAAGTAGACTACATGAGTGTTGGAAATATTGGACAGACGAGGAAACCCAGCAGTTTCTCTCCCATGGGGAATTACATTAACTCGCTTTACTCTTATTGAATCTTTGTTTCACCCTTGGAATCTACATAGTTTCAGGCTACAAGTTGAATTTATTAGGAATCTAAGTCGTATAACTTTTACACTTGAAATACACTTGGTTCTATAGCTTTTTGCTTTTAATTGAAGATGTTGTTGCAACTAATCCTTTATTATGTTATTGTAATATTATACATCCCAAATACCCCCGTTGCAGCAGACCTGCGTACTTAGCGAATTTACAAATCAATATCATAGTGAATGACGAGTATTATCCATTATCTGTCGATAAATATGAGAGTTATTAGCCTATTCTCCATAAGATTCATAAGACTGAAAGTAGGTGTTTCTAGAGTAATTTGTTTTTATTTTGACCATAATACAAAGTTTCATAAACATAATAAAAATGTAAAAATCATAATCGATAGCAACTTTACCGAGATGTCGAGCTTGAGGAAAGAAAATACACAAACCTAACTTGTAAAGGAAATGTTTAGATGTATTTAATCGAACAATAACACAACTGGAAAACGTTCTCAAGTGTAAACAATTGCCCAATAAACGATGTACGTTAAGGAAAACATCAAATTTATGTCGAATAAAGTTGTTTATGTAATGTTACAGAGTATTGAAATTGATTGGTGATTAATTAGTTGGACAATACCTGTTAACCTTTCGTCATTAGTCGGGCAAAAAATCTTTGTTGTTTTACACGGACAATTTCAGAATATTTCGAAAGAAGCTATTACCGTAGGTTTCGTCGCAAGACCTAAGCTCTGGGACCTTTTTACTTTTTCGTTTTGAGATGGCTAAAGACCAAAAATTAGTCGTTAAAAATTGTATACATACAGTATAACATAATTTGAACAATATACGTATGTAAAAGTATATTCGCTTAATTGTGTCGACCAATATAAAAAATAATATATGTCTGTGGTGGGGCCAAATGACTAACATTGCATGATTACTCCTATAAATATGTAAATGTAAATTTATGTTTCATCATAGGTTTAAGCGTCCTCTATGGAAGGAATACGGACCTAGTGAAGAACTTCAGTACCCTGTGGAACGGAGTAAGCCCTAATCTCACAATATCTCGTAAACCGTTCCCAGGATGGTTCCTGCAGCTTCCTTCCTTGTCAAATGGGAGTTCCACACCACTAATTGGGCACATGAACTGGGACATTCATTGACATATTGACTGGGACGGTGGCGACGTCCTGTAATCCAGCTACTTGGAGGTCACGAATTGTGGATAGTTGTGAGCGATGGTCGGTGGGTGTAGTGTTCTCTTGTGTGGATTAACGTCCGCACTATTGAATACTGCGTTAATCCGCAAATACCATCATCATAATTAGACCAATTCGTAATTCAGAGGCCGTGGTTCGGATTCCACGTTAAACTGTAGGTCCCATAGTTGCCATCGGCTGTTGGGATATTAATTAACAGTCCTGTCTAAGGAACATGTCAGCCTTAGTCAGTAACAAGACTACATGATCGCGCCACAATCATCCCACGATCATTTCTCATTCATACTTGGCTTAAATACCTACCTGGTTAGGTCGCAATTTCAAATGGTAATCATGTTTGCATAAAAGATGTTCTCTTCTTCTTAAAATTAATCGGTTCCAGTATACTTGTCCAGTCATAGCAGTCTGTTTAGTCTCCAGTTAGCGCCGTACGAGGAAGAGGCGGAGTGACTCAGAAGTCAGGATTGAATCGCTTTCCGAACGATTATCGAATTAAATCGCATCGACCCAGTAGTAGATGATAATCGCACCGTATACGGCGCGTGATTCATACACCCTGCGGTTATCTCTTGACTGTTTGGCGCCGGTCCAGGCTTCTGCGACACCGAGACTGTTTATCGGAACTATTTTTAGTTTTTAAAAAGGTATTTTAAAATGTGTGTGGACAATTTTTAATTCTAACAATCGTCGTGTTGTTTGGTGTGAATCAACCGTGTACTCGGTAACGTTTAGGTTATTGTAATGTCTAGCGATATATGTCATTCGAAATTTTTTTTTAAATTTACTTAGTGGCTAATAAAAACAGTTACACATAAAATATAATTGATTCTTTCCTGAAATTTGCAATATATATTGCAAATATAACTGATAAATATCTTTACGATACAATTTTTTAACATAGATATGTCTTAGTTCTTTGGGAGGGGGTTGGCAATTTGAAACAGTGACTTCATATGGATAGTAACATCATAGTTTGGTTATAAGATCAGCTGTTTAGATGAACTCACATATTTTCGATAAAATCTTATTACGTTCGTAGAAATCTAAAAAACCATTAAATTTGATAGTTATTCGTGTTTTTACTAACTGCAATATCATATCTTAAAATGTTGTGTTATATTTTCAGCTAACGAAAAACTCAAAAAGTATACGCGTAAGCTGACGATTCGTTCGCTGATGTATCATCATGTTTCAATACACAATATCGGCGTCAATATCTGTGATATGACTCGTTCCGTCTTGAGTGGGAGGGTTGGTAGCCCTGGATGCGAAATGAAGGTTGGCAGCTCTGCTCCTATACGGCATGTTGTTGACATATAATCATCGCTCCTGAATCCCTCGTACACGCAGTTATTAATCAATTATTGTTTTTATTTATTTATTTACACATTTTGCATGATAGCTACAGAAATATTTTTCCAATACAGCTATCTTAACTAAATCACTTTCATAACAAAAAGAAATAAAACAATAATGTACAAATAAATGAACAATCATGCTGACAGTTGTTAGATACGAAAAGAAAACTTACATATGATATTTTTGACAAGGGATTGTCATAAATATTTTTTCGTTTTGTGTTATTATTGTTTTACCTTTGTTTATAGGAATAAGAGTTTCGTGTTTACGTCTACTTTAGGTCAATTGAATCCTAAAATTTATGAGAAGTAAAATTTATAAGTTGATTAAGTAGTTCTGAATGAGATAATTTATATTTAAAAGTCGCCCTAACAGTTTATTTGCTGATTTTATTTATCATTTGAGGTGGTTTTGCATTTTGATATACAAAAAATTATAAATTTATTACTGTTATTAATCCGTTTTCATTATATGGTTGATATGATGCTCCTGAAATTTCAGCAGACTTTCGTATCAAGGATAAACGGTTTCTTCTAGTTTATCTCTGCTTAAATATTCCAAAATAAATTTTCTTGAAATGGAACAATATTCTTACGTGATTTTGTACTTACGATTTCATTTTCTTTTTTAACAATCGAAAAAATATTTTTTTATTTTCATATATAATTGCTTCTTTTCAATTTATCACCTCAATATATGACTATCACGTGGTTTTGTTGTACTTTTACACCTTACCTTATTCAACATTGCTCTATGGTGAGTTAAAACCCAAAAATACCGTCACTGTCGGATTCTGATCAAGCTTTAGAATCTATAGACCACTATCGATCGTAGTTTGGAAAACCGTAATTTTTCAGTTGAAAAAGAGACATAAGTCAACAACATTTCCATTCTAGGGACACCGATTTGTCTTTTCAGTGTCGAGCTGTCGGTGGCTTTGGCCAACCACAGCCTCAGAATACTCAGAATCGATAACACCGAGCTGTTCATGTCCACCTGATTGAACGCTTTGACCTCCTCTCTCTCTCTGTCGCTCCCTATATCTATCTCCTACACTCTCAGCCAAAGCAGCTGGGTTGTTTACAACATGGTTGCGAGAACGGAGCAAGTTTTCAACCGGTAGAATGCAAAATAGATAACGGTGTTACTAATATGAATAAGTTAATCAATTATTTAAAACTCAAAATGAATTGTGTTTTTGACATAGATATGTCTTAGCTTTGGGTGTTGGCGATTTGCGCGACCGAAATTTGAAACAATTACGTAATTTTGTTAGTAACGTCATAGCTTGGTATAAGTACAACTGTTTAGATGAAATGAAAACGTATTATCTATCTTATTTCCCATAGTGAAGTAAACACAACAATTTTTAGAATTTTAATAGGTATGTCAATTATATGTTCATTATTGTTTTCAGTTTTAGTAAAGGTAGAAATTAATTTTAAAGAACAACTAAAGTTCTAGGTTTTTATTTAACGACAAAAGAGTAAAATTAAGATAAACAAGACTCGCATCCAACGGATGAAAGCTTTCCTAAAATATAAAACATATTTTATTCTCTTTGTTTTCATCTAATCTCGTTGTTATCTTTTTTTGTTTAGGTTGAATCCGTGTTTATTTATTTTTAATTTTCCAGTTTTCTGTAAAACTCCCAAACTCGTATGACACTCTGCGACCTCCCTTTCTCCGAATTTCTCTTTCCATTTGCTCGAGGAAAGGCAATCTTTAAACGATGTCACCTGTTGATTTCGAAAAGGTTTACGGTCTTGTTTTATTGAGGTGACCTTCCTTTCCCCGAGACCTGGTACATGCCAGGGCTGGCATGCAGTTTGGTGCAAGTTGATTGTTGCACTCGATCAGCTGTTAAACAGCTGATAAAGTGAACAACAGTGTACATTTAGCCCATGAATATTCGGCATTCGAAAGAATTTCATATTTCGTATAGAATTACTGTAAGTTCACTTTTTTAAAGGTTTTGTAAATAATGTTGCGATTTTTTTAGAATAACCTTTTAGTTTTGTTATTTTATTTTTTTAATTCGGTTATTTGACCAATTGTTACATTTGGTTAACGTTTTTTATGGGGAAAGGTCGAAACACTCGTCTTGTTTCCCAACATAGATTTTTTGTTATGAATTAATGCCAATTATTAATTGGGATTTGGTTTGGAATCCAACCAGCAAACTTTGAGGAAGAGATGATTTCGCATCCCAGAAAACCAACCATTTCTTGTTCAATTTTTTTTATTACCTACATAATATTAAATAAATCATATTCGAAAACGATATTGTTGTCTTTAATCCCAATACATAATTTTCGCGACGGTCTGGGATCAGGAATTCGTTAATACGCTAGTTCTCAGATGAACGGCAACCTCTTAACGAGTTTCCATTTAAGCTCAAAGAGTTAAGACCCTTAAATGACATAATTACAATTAATTATTTATTTGTGCATTTGGTTCTTAATATATATTTTGTCACGAGCGTGGCATAATCAGAAGACATTGGGTCTGCCAATACAACCTGAATTGAAGCACAATATTTATATATGTTTATGAATATCCATTGTACCTTGTATTTTGTAGGGTATTCTAAAAATTAGGTTTTATCAGTGAATCGATTTTTTTATAATACCTCACACTTGTGGTAAAAAATGTTTGTATTTACTTCCCTGTAGGAAATGGGTTAGTTCATGGATATGTCTAAACGGGATTTTTCTATTCATCTAAACTGTTGTTCTTATAACATAACTATGACGTCACTGTTTCAAATTTAGGTCGCTCAACACCAAAACATTTACCCTGCAGAGCTAAGTCATATTCATGTCGATAAGACGTGAAACTAGGTAATAAAATCTTATAAAAGGTTATGCGCCTCGTTTTCTCAATATTAGTGTATTTTACTTCACCTCATTTTATTGTAAAAGCTTCCCTCGTGGAGAACCAACAGATATTCAACAGCAGCAGAAGAGTCGCTTCGACAACCGTTGCCGTGTTGCGCCGACCGGTCGAGTTGGTCACGGAAGTACTTCGCCGGAACACCCCCAGCGGTCCTTATAAGGCTGTGCAAGACCCTAAATTAAACGCCAATGGATCGACCGTGAGTAATGTTTTACTTTGCATGCAAAACAGACCCAGTTTCGGTGAGTCACTGGACGCGTATGTTGCCAAGGTGAGAATTAACGACAACCACCACCGGTGTGGTTGAGAGTAATCTTGATGAAGAGTGTCACTGGGACCGTGTGTTAGACGTTGATGGATGAGTCATCAAATATGTTCTCCTATTTAAAATCTCATCTACACCTTTGTGTAAACAGTTTAAACTAAGTTACGCTCCATAGACCTGTAAATTTTCTTTATTACCTTTAGAACAGTTACTAAAATCATGTTATTTAATTTTTTTCCTCGGACGTTTTCCATCACGTTTTTATGTAAAACGAGGTTTCACGACGTTTTAGGATCTGGAATCTGCTCCGTCCTCAGGTGAACTAATACCTTAAACATAACACAATTAACACATAATCCGGACTAAGCCGGTATAAAGCTGAAAATAAATGTTTAAGTAGAAAACATAAGAGTTGTCTTTGAGTCTCCGGGACGAGTGGACAATTTTTTTTTCTCTTGTGTGTAATGGTTAGTGCATGGTTTATTTGTAAGTTTTTTGACTGCTTTAAACTTTTATGTTTTCATCTTTATACCGGCTTAGTCCGAATTATGTGTTAATTGTGTTATGTTTTATATATTAGTTCACCTGAGGACGTGATCAGATTCCAGATCTCGAAACGTCGTGAAACTTTGATTTACATAAAATTGTGATGGAAAATGTCCGCAATAAAAATCTAAATAACATAAATCCACCATCACTAATAATGAATTTCAAACAAAGTACTAAAATCAGTTGGATATAAAATTTTATGAATATTTTACTCATTGAATCAGACTTGGTCTATAACATTAGATGGTAGTCTAGTATGATCGTCTTCTATCAAAGCGTTAAACAGTTCGTAATTCAGTGGCAAAATCATGGTTCGAAACTCACAATTATAAACTGTTGGGTCCATGTCACAATATAGTTACAATAGTGTATAGGCTGCGTCAAGTAGACTAAAACTAACAAACTATACTACTATGTACTATATACTATACTATACTATGTACGACTGTATTGGGCTTCGTACGGCAAGAACTGCTATTAATGGAACTATCATATGGACTGGGACGGTGGCGACGTCCTGTAATCCAGCTACTTGGAGGTCACGAATTGTGGATAGTTGTGAGCGATGGTCGGTGGATGTGGTGTTCTCTTGTGTGGATTAACGTCCGCACTATTGAATACTACGTTAATCCACAAAGGCCATCCTCATAATTAGACCAATTCATAATTCAGAGGCCGTGGTTCGGATTCCACGTTAAACTGTAGGTCCATTAGTTGCCATCGGCTGTTGGGCTATTAATTAACAGTCCTGCCTAAGGAACATGTCAGCCTTAGTCAGTAACAAGACTACAAGATCGCGCCACAATCATCCTACATTCATTCCTCATTCATACTTGGCTTAAAATACCTACCTGGGTAGGTCGCCATTTTAGTTAAAAGTATAAAGTATAAGGTTTATACGTTGAAGTATTCATCCAAGTTATAAAAACAATGTTCAAGGATAAATTTCTAAATAACTATTTTAAAATCGTCGAAAGGCAGTTCTTTAACTTTATCAGGTAACTCATTGTACAATTTAGTTCCAGTGAACTTTAAAACTTGCTTGAGTAATGCTATACGTACACCTTTCAATCGTAAGTTTTTTACGATTTCTAGTTCAGTCCACAGTTGGAACTATACTGTTTTTCTGAACATAGGAATACGCTTCAATGTTTGATTATTTTCTATAATAATCCATCGAGCCGACCTGGACATCTGGTACAATACACTGAGGGATTACATTGTACACGTGTGCGAAACATTATGTTATCTGGTCGGACACCAACAATGCCTACCACATGGTACAATGCACCAATGCAGCATGTACACCGGGATAAGCCGGCGTATCTGAGAACACCGTATTGTTTGTAAATCCCCAAAATTATAAAAAAACGTTTGCTTTTTGTTTCCGGATTTAGTTTATACACGTTAAATTTTCGTCCAATCGTATTGTTGCGAATATTTGAGCGAATTATTAAAAATTAATCTTTAGTATAAAACACAGGATACAGGGTTTTAATTATGATTATTAACAACGATGTTCTAATATAACTTTCGATTATAAACTGTACAATATGTTTGTTAATAAAGTATAGAAATCTAATACGATTTTGAGGTTGGAATCAAAAGTGAATCTCGTCTTTTATCAACGTCAGAGCACTTAAGGAATGGTCAATTACTGGGTGTTTTGCTAGCTTAGTAGTTTACGTCTCGGATCTCGGTGCAAGAGATCACGGGTTCGAATCCTGGGATGCCTATTTGGGTTTGTACCACTTTTCCAAAAATAGTTATTGTAATATGACTTATTGACTCAAAAAATGCTTCTAGTGTAGATAAAAAGATATAACTGATCTTGTTATCACGACCTGTTGTTAGGGAACTAATTAGTGACCTTGGTTTTGGAATCGAATTTAAATGCGGATGAAATTAAAATATTCATAACATATTTCATATAGTTCACGTATCTTCATGTTTAAAACTAATCTTTAGTTAAAACTAGAAGTAAGCCCGTCCTTTGTACGGGTTGTAGGAATCAGTTTAAAGAAGGAAGATCACCGTACCAAAATGTAAACCTGAATCCTAAACAAATCAATAGAAAGAAATAAATCAATAACCAGCTGTATTATTATTGGTTATACGTTAAAATAACTTTTTAATATAGTATGATTTCGAAATGGGTTTAAATCAATGACCAATATAAACAACTAATATTGATTCAACAGCTGTTTGTTTTACTTTCTATTAAATCTTTAAACTGCCAAGACAGCTGATTATTACCAGTAGGTTATTCATTAAAATTGAAGCAAAATATCGCGTAAAAATTGGGTTTTTAAATGCTCGTTATTTACTATTCAAGGGTCGGCGGACAATTTTAAGCTTTTAAAAACCTTCCCTGGAATTTAGAGAATGTATGAAATAAGTTTCATTGTTATCAGTTCTCCCGTTTTTCGGAGAAGACGGCGTAAATGACAAAAATTCCTGCAGCGTCACAGACAAAAATTGAGATAAGACCGGTTTCGGCTTCTATAATACACGAAAAGTAAACATAACTAAAAAATGAATAATTCTGAGCGATGTACAGACAAAACTTTAATTTTATTTATATAGATTTTAATAGTTAAATGTCCAACAATGTAAACCCAGACGGTAGTTGAGTTTTCAAAATTACTTTACACTCACAAAGAGCTAGAGTTTCGCACAAACGTTTTTTAACGCGATTGCCGCGGTTTTTCACGACAAGCGCTGCAGGGTTGCAAAGAAGAAATGTGAAAGTGGCTTTGGCGAATTAGACGAGCGACTGCCTTCGTGTGGGAGTAAATTTGCGAGTGGGCAGCGATTGAACAGGTTAATGTAAACGTTGTGACTCCCCGGGGTGGGCTTGATAAGTGCTACATCTCCTTCGAGAACATGTCGAGTCACGTTGATCTGACGTCTTAAACGCCTCTCTTAAAGTTGACATTTTAAAGAAAAAATAAAGATTTATTATAACTAAACAGTTATCATATACTAACTAGTGGAAGTAGATGGCCAATGAAGGGGTTTTGTAACTTCTTGTATGGACGAAATATGTATCCTAAAAAAATATGTGCCTTGGACTGTGTTGTCATGTTGTATCGTTGTTAGTTCATTATGTAAAATTCGAATTTTGTCTTTTAAAGTTTTATTCGTTTACTGTCGACAAAGACTAAAACCTAGAAGGAGAGAAATAATCATTGAATACTAAGCGGCAAAAATTAATGAAAATGATAGGTTTCGTCTTCTTAATTCACGAAAAGTAATAATTGATTAATAATAGAACAAACTGTTTTATTTATATAATTTTAATAAAATAGACCAATACAGACTCTTTTTTTAAAATTACTTTAACTCAACAAAAGGAGTTTACCGCACTTAAAGGTTTTTTAACGCGATTTTTACACAAACAATCCTTTTGCAAAGAAAATCAAAAGCTACTAAATAATGTGGCTGATCTTAAACGTGTGTAAAGAAGTTAATGAAAATGTGGGTGGGGCTTGATAAGTGACGAGAACGTCTTTATGAGTGAAAAACGTAATATGAATAAAGTTTTGAAAATTTTCATACTAGTTATTAATATGAGTGTTTTTTTGCATGTGACTGTGTGTATGTTTGAATGATTCATTGATCTTTAGTGGACTGACTAAGGCTGACATGTTCCTTAGACAGGACTGTTAATTAATAGCCCAACAGCCGGCAAGTAAGAGACCTACAGTTAAACGTAGAATTAGATTAGATTAGATTATTGAAATGGCGACCATACTACAAGGTAGGTATTTTAATCCAAGTATGAATGAGAAATGATTGTAAGATGATTATGGCGCGATCTTGTAGTCTTGTTACTGACTAAGGCTGACATGTTCCTTTGACAGGACTGTATAATAATAAATAACGTCTTGATTAGCATTATACGTGTTGGTTTTTTAAAAACTCACGTCTTCCGACACTACTTAATATATTTACACTTATATTGTAATTATATACAAACGGTAAACATAAACAAAAGTTTTTAAATTGGCGATCGATTTCGTCCAGTCACACCGGACCTCATCAGGCCCAAACGGAGACTGAAAGAAACAAGATGGCGTCCCTGCTTAAATACTCAAGCAATACTCAAGTAAATACTGCAAATACTCAAGTATTTAAGCAGGGACGCCATCTTGTTTCTTTCAGTCTCCGTTTGGGCCTGATGATGGCCGGTGTGACTAGACAAAATCAATCGCCAATTTAACAACTTTTGTATACATTTAACGTTTGTACATAATTACAATATGAGTGTAAATATATTAAGTAGTGTTGGAAGACGTGAGCTTTTAATTCATCCTAAGTTAATTAATAGATCAATAATTAATAGCGGATTGCAACTAATGGACCTACAGTTAAACATGGAATCCGAACCACGGCCCAGTCTAATCATGAGGATGGTCTTTACGGATTAACGTACTATTCAATAGTGCGGACGTTAATCCACATAAGAGAACACTACACACACCGACCATCGCTCACAACTATCCACAATTCGTGACCTCCAAGTAGCTGGATTACAGGACGTCGCCACCGTCCCAGTCCGTATTAATAACCTTGTAACTTGAAAAGTTTTTACTTAACTTGAAAAAATTATGTCAAAGCACATTAATGACAATCAACAAATAAACGTTAAAATTATGTTTAATCGATTTTTTCGCTACAATGTCAGTGCAGTGAGACAATTTAATTCAATATGGAATCAGTGTATTGCGTAGTCCCTAACGATTCTAAAACAATGTACGGTACATAGAATGTGTCTCATATAACGAAGACCGTTCCTCATATAACGAAGAACCCTAAGTAAATTACTCATATAAGTCACAGTAGGTCCCATGTTCTCTATTTCCCTAACTGTAACTACATTAACTCATATGTCTGTGACACTATAACTGTAATCCCGACATCTGTTGATGTAATCCTGCACACCCAACATGACCTACATTACACCAGTGATAATCCGGCATACGGTGTTTGGGTTGTCTAAGTGGGAAGCACTTACATATACAAATTATTGGATGCCTTTTGGTTTTATCTGGCTTTGATAAAGTCTAGATAATTTTTACCGTTTTCATTACTTAAACCGTTTATTTTTAGATATTTGTGGTATTGTTCAGAAAAACGAATAAAATCAACAATTTTAGAAAATTTATTATTGAACTACAGTTCAAAAATTTTTCATTGTTGAGTAATACGCGTTGTATGTAAATAACTTTTTCAGTGTTAAATGAAATGATTATAGTAGAAATAGTAAAAACATGTAATTTACCAGTTAACATGCCTACTCTATAGGAACTTTTAATTTTCTGTTTGTATTTTTTTTCTAAAAACGGTAACCTATAATTAGGCTAGGTCAAATTGTATTTTTATATTGATATATATTTATGTTTTGCTCGTTATAGTCTATTGTAGTTCTATCCAATATATTTCATGTATTGTCTACCTATTTTGTTCTTGTGATATTAATTTATCATGACGTTGTCAATGCATTTTTTGCAATGTTTACACGACAGTAAAGTTCTTGATTCTATTGTAATTATTGCGAAGCTTTTAAATCAGCAAATATATACAAGGTATAAATACCCATATGTATTTTGTAAAGCAATATTTTCATGATGTAATGGTAACATCCAAACAATTCCAGGTATGTTTTCCAAATTTTTATGGAACATCGTGTATGCAGTAGTATAACTGCATACACGAGGCGTCAATCGCCAGCGAGGCTTCGTTATTATCCACCGCTCAGGGTTAATGTAGCAATTAATTTCGATTGCCTATTTATTTAAATCACGTTAAATATTTATAAGCGAGAACCTAACTCGATTTAGTTTATTGGCGATGCATAAACAAGATTAATGAAACTGAGGCGCAGCAGGACCGTCGGAGATTTTATTTAGATTGGTTTTGAGTTATTGGCCAATTACATTATCAACTACTGTGTTGGTTTATCTTGCTACCTGTTGTGTCTGCATGCTTACGTTTGTTGATTGTGCAATTTTATTTAAATTAGTTGTCCTATCACAAGAAGTTTGTGTTCAAAACTGATTTTATACCGCCACAAATAGAATTGTGTAAAATTTAAGCAACTCTTGAAACAAATTAGAATTAGACTTATATAATTATGACTTCCGTCTATTACGCAGGGACTTGTAATAAATCGAAACACAAAATATAGCACATCCAGACAGAACTTTTTTATCGTATTAGTTTATATGTGTCATTGTTTGTGTTTAGGTTTATGACGAGCCCTTAATTGATGGGTCGTTCCTGCATGAACACTTAAAAACGAAGTCCAGGCGAAATATGCAGTGGACAACATTTATATGAACTGTGATAGACGATGAAACCTTAGACAGCATGTAATCCTACAACCTTAGTATTAAGAACCAAAGTTAAACACTGAATCCAGCTCAACATTAGGACAAAGAACGAAAATATATACTCACAATATTTTGTATCATTTTATTTATTGACAACAATTCACGATTAACCCAAATGTCAAACGTAGCCAGTAGTGGGCGATACCTGTCAGAGGTCAGCTCTGGCTGATTATGTTACTAAAGCTCTGTCCACTACAACATCCGTCTATCTAATTGCACTATTTAGACTGTATGCTAATATAGTTACACATTTAAAATGTCCATATCTTAAAAATAAAAAAGTTCATTATTTTGACATGGATATGTCTTATCTCTGGAGGGGGTGTTGGTGATTTTTAAGATGGAAAATATGGAACAGGTTTCCATAGAAACTACCAGATATACTATTAAATTTTGAATATAAAAGAATAAGAACAGCTGTTTAGTTGAAGTGAAAACATTCCCTTTAGACATATCCATGATCTAACCTATTTCCCAGAGGGGAGTAAATACGAACATTTTTTTTCTCGGCGCCCGAGTATTCAAAGTTTCCATTTTGTATGAAATTTACCAGTCAAATTATTGCGAGATCAAAGTTAATCAAAGCCATCTTAATCCCAACATATGATCTGAACACGGTTTATGCGCTTAGGAGATATCGACAGTGATTTTGGAGCGTTCACAAACTGCGTGTGAAATACTCTTCATTGTAAATCATCTCAAATAATTCAATGATAAGGCATAGAATTTTTTCGACACTTTCTACAATGGCTATCGCACATCTGAAATGTAATTTTGCTACGTAAAATATTTATACACTTAATATTTTCGGAATAAATCTTTTTGTTTCCCGTTTGCGCGTTAGGAATATGACTTAAAAGCGTTTGTTGACGCACCAACAAATTGTCGAAGCCGATACGGCGTCGAACGTCTTCTAATATTCGCAGTCACGCTCCGCCGAACACCGCCACGGGTCACAATAGACCCGCTAACCGACGGCGATGACGAGCTCTGCACGTCGTCTGTAACGGGCCGAGGCCTTCACCTTGCCTGGAGCTACGTCTTCACCTTCCCATCCGCGACAATATGTAGCCGTGGCGACGTCCAGCTACTTGGAGGTCACGAAATGTGGATAGCTGTGAGCGATGGTCGGTGTGTGTAGTAGATTAACGTCCGCACTATTGTATACTACGTTAATCCGCAAAGACCATCCTCATAATCATACCAGTTCGTAATTCAGAGGCAGTGGTTCGGACTCCACCACGTTAAACCGTAGGTCCCTTAGTTGTTAGGCTATTAATTAACAGTTCTGTCTAGGGAAGATGTCAGTATTAGTCAGTAACGAGACTACAAGATCGCGTCACAACAATCTTACACTCATTCCTCATTCATACTTGGCTTAAAATACTTAAATGAGTAGGTTGCCACCTCAGTAACTAACAACTCAATTCGTTCTCACAACCAAATATTATATTCAACCCAGTTGCTGCGGCTGAGAGTGTAGGAGTTATAGGGAGCGACAGAGAGAGTGAGAGAGGAGGTCAAAGCGTTCAATCAGGTGGACATGAACAGCTCGGTGTTATCGATTCTGAGTATTCTGAGGCTGTGGTTGGCCAAAGCCACCGACAGCTCGACACTGAAAAGACAAATCGTTGTCCCTAGAATGGAAATGTTGTTGACTTATGTCTCTTTTACAAGTGAAAAGTATTTTTCCCAAAACATGATTTTCACTATACTTAATAAACTTGACCGTAACAGTGTTCATACTTTATGTCTCTTACTTAAAAGCGACCATTAAGTGAGAGTAAGTTAAGGGGGCTAAATTTTAGAAAACAGAGTTATGTGGTGATTATTTTCTACCAAATCGTTTGACATAGAGAAAGAACTATATTTGTTTACAGTTAGCTAAATATGTAAAAATATGATGAAAATCATTAATAGACGACTGATAGTCATACGAAACATGTGACGAAATGTTGGAGCTTTTACACGAAAATAAATAAATAAAAAAATAAACATTTGAACATGTGGATGCTTTAATGCGCCATAGTACGTCATTTACAGCTGTTCCATTGTTGTTAAAACCGTTAAACAACGCGCGCTTCGAAACTATTTTAAGCTATAGTGAATTTAATTTAAAATAAAACTCCTATCTATAACCTTACCCCCTCAAAATAGCTATATTTTGTGGTAAGCTACCACGCTCTAACAATTTATATACGAATTTGTTAATTTTAATTCTTACATTACCACCTCTACATTTTTAACATTTTTGTCCCTATATCTATCATCAAATTTATTACACACATCTTACTCGGCAGATTTTAAAATTCACCTAAACAGAGCGATCGTGTCATTGTACCTACAATTAACTAATTTATTTTATTTTCCGTAAGTACCGAGTAAAATTATTCCAAGAGACTTCTATGGCATAGCAAAATATTTTATCCAATACTATAATACGAGCAAGGTTTGTATATATATTTATATATATATATATATATATTTTTTATATATATATATATAATATGTATATATATTTGCACACGGATCTCGAAAACGGCACCGAGGAATTTCTTTAAATTTTGGAAATAACTAATTTCCGAGTAGAAAATAAGTTCTAGATATGTCTAATGTCCAGGAAAATTCGTGTTTTCTTGTAATATTAAGTTTAAAATCTAAAAATTTAACATTACGCTTATGGAGAATCAAATGTAAATTTGCACACGGATCTCGAAAACGGCGCCGAGGATTTTCTTTAAATTTTGGAAATAACTAATTTCCGAGTAGAAAATAAGTTCTAGATAGGTCTAATGTCCAGGAAAATTCGTGTTTTCTTGTAATATTAAGTTTAAAATCTAAAAATTTAACATTACGCTTATGGAGAATCAAATGTAAACAATGCAAACCAAAACAGCTGTTTATAAACGTTTGACAGTTCTTGATTGAAGACGGCAAAGAACAATATGTGAATAGAGGTTTTTCATAAATATTTATTTTATGTATGTAATAAATGTAAAATTATCAGGTTACTAAACAATTTGTAAAAACTTAAGGATAACATAGCTGTGCGAAATAAAAGCAGAAAAAGTATTTCCAAAATCTTCCGTGTTTTGATAGAAAACGTATTCGTTGTATTGCTTGAAGCCACTGTAACAAACTAATTAATTGATGTAAATTAAATCTCTCTTTTGCTTTTCAATCCTCATTCCGTTTATAAAAAAATCAGTTGATCACAGGCTAATAATAACGGTATGGGTAATTAAACAGTAAATGATCGGCTTTGGCTTTTGGAAAAGACGTTAAACGACATCGTTCAATTGACTAACCTCGTAGCCGAGTTGTAGCATGTCGGCCTCAAGAACTATAGGCCGCGAGTTCCATCCACATAAATGTTTTCATTGAGTAATAAATGTGTTTTAATTTTTCTAATTAATTTTTATAATAAATGTCTTATTCTAAACGAGCAAAGCTCGGTCACCAGGTATACTATTTATATGCATGCATGCATAGACTTTCTCACGTATTTTTTAATATTCCAATTTTTTTTAAGTTTTAGTTCTTGATTTTCTTATGGTTTCATGTGAAAAAAGGACTTGTTCCCCACCCACAGGCTTGGTCTCATTAAGGGAACTAATTTCCAATATATTGTATATGTTATTTTTGTCTTTATGCAAATATGTTTATTTTATTGAAATAAAAATTTATTATTATTACAGTATCTATTTAATTTTGATTTTTAACATAGGAAGGCAAATCATATTGAAGTTAAAGAGTTGATTCTACGTAAAGGTTCAAGCCTATGGGATCGTCTCAACCTAAACAGTATTAATGTAACCTCATCCAGCCGGCTGGTTAATTACCGTGCAATGTCACCAGGTCGCAGCAGTGTCGCATTTGTTTGAGGCAAACATTCGTATCGTCGAGTCAGACTAATTACATTCACGTTATGTTTGACCGTCGTTCTGCAGCCGTAATGACGGCCACAAGCTCCACAAAGGGGTTATGCGCAGTGTGTTTGTTAATTTCATTAAATATTGTACGTTGTTGACAGTATAAGTCGTTTTGGGCATGGGTGGAAATTGCTAAACAATTACGAACGGCGGGGAAGTAGAGCGTTCTAGTCATAATTGGTAATTAACGTTTAATTAATTGGGTGAATTAATTTTGGGAACGGTTATGCTTCAAAGACTGATATTTAAAAAGGAGGCTCCGGTCCATTAGAAACACGCCACTTAATTTTAAGCCTGAAAGGTCCATTGTTTTATTTGTAAACTTAACTTAAACAGTCATCCAAGAATTTGTTTAAAATATTTTCGTTGTATTATTGATACTGTATTATCCCTAAATATTATATTTAAAAAGCTTGAAATAGTCTTTTGAGCTTAAAGTTTGATTTTAAAACAGCCTTCACACCTATTTTATTATCATTTAAAGACATACCTTTGTAAACGGTATTGAGGAGTCGATTACTTACTCTTTTACGTTGTACGCGTTCCAGATCTGTAACAGTCCATCTTTAGCAGATTAGTTATATCTGTTATTCAAAGGCTGTCGCGATGATTTTAAAATACCCTACGCACATTTAGTTCTGAACAAAGTACGCACAGTCAAATTTATAACACTTAAAGCGACACGAAAATAAATACTTGAATATTACGGTGTGCTGAACTAACTATTGGATACGGTGTAATGACGTAGACCTAAAAGTTTCGTGTTGTTTTAAATGTTATAAATGTGACTGTGCGTGAAAATAAACTGCCAAAGGTGTGAAACGCGTACAGCGTAATACAGTAATTACTTGACACCTAAAGGCGGTTTACAAAGGTAAATGTTTGAATAATTTAAAATTTGGTAAAGTCGAATCTCACGATAGGAAGATAAATTTTAAAGCATCTCATCCTAAGTAAACCATTATCATTTTGGACGCTCCAGTTTAGATTGAGTGAAAACATCACACCCTTCATTTGGATCGAACGCAAAAACAACCGTTAATGCATCGGCACATCTGCGTTTCGCAGGCAATGTCGTAAACACGTCCTCGTCTCAAGAGCGGCTCGTTCGCGTTTCGTCACCGAATCTGTCACTCTTGCGTCACACTCCCACAGGGATGCGTCTGGCCAAACAGACCGGACAGACAGCTGGCCGCGAGACGCAGTTGTCACGTGACGCAACACGCGAGATCTCGCTGGACACGAGAGCGGCCGGGCTGCCCCCGGGTGCTGGTCTCGGTCCGACACTATTCCCATTTTCAGCGCCGATCGCCGCTTCGCACTCTGCATGTTTGCCTTTACGGGGCGTCCACGTTCCGATCGGCAGATAACACGTATCCCTGTGATCTCTCGGTGTTTATCGTCTCGTGACTGAGATGTTGTTGGCCGCGACGACCGTGTTATGGTAACTAACTGTTACAGTTCGCGTCTCGTGAACTATTGCGCACATGTTTGGATTCGTGGTTGATTTTTACGTTAAAGACACCATTCTAGTGTAACTATACTTTCAGTATAATGGAAATTACTAATTTGTGTCGCACCGAGAGTTATTAATCAGTTTAGATTATGATCTTTTAGTATAATTAGTTCCCAATTAATTACGAAACCACGAAATTTACTGCCGTAATTATATTTGCAAATACTTGGGAGAAATTCGTTAATTAAAGTGTCTCGCTACTGGTGAAGAATACTAAATTACGTAATAATAATAAATTCTTCGCACAACGCCCTAAAAAAGGTGTATCTCTAATCATAACATCTAACGGCGTACGAGGACGATAAAAACCGCACTGTAAATCGTCCCTGACCTATGAACGTTTTTACTACGCCGCGCCCTATCGCCAAGGAGTTCCCCTATAAAACCAATAAAGCCACATCTGCCGCCCGCACCCTCCCACGGACAGTACCGTATCGTGATGGGAAGCCAGATGGGCAGGGCGCGTGCCACCTGGATATCACCTGCGTATACCGGAAACGCGCACGTAAGCCGGAAATGGCGAAAATGATTGTGCTACTTCCGGTTGACACCCTTTCCTTCCTCGTGTAAGTCTTCCCATCAACCCTTGACTAAGTTAGTATTCCGATGAATATTACTATATTCATTTTTTAATATTTAATATCGATATATTGACTAAACTATGAAAGTTTTCATAACTCATCATAATCATAAATCATTTTTTTTAACTTTTCACTTTCGCTAAAACTTAACAAACTTTTACTAACTCTAACTTACATAGACAATATTTTACTTTACAAATTGAAATTCCACATCATGGCCCTAATGTTTTAAAATTGCAGAGGATTATTATACTTGTTTTTAATGCAGTATGTCTGCACTACATTTACTTTTTCATTTTACAAATATGTTTTAATAAATTGTAGCTGTCCTAGCTTAGTTTAGGTCTTAATTTTTTTATAACATTTAATTATTATTATTATTAGTATTTTTATTTCTGTTTAACTTGTAGTGTACGAAGCTACCATACGTAAGAACTCGTCCCGCGCACAGGTCATTAATGACCTATGCGGGCCTATTTTTGGAGAAATTTACATTGCTTCATGTATAATTGTAATATTTAAAGGTAATAAATGATTTTTGATTGATTGATTGATTTACAATAATCTTTCTTTTTCACGGCTGTGAACTCTGAAGTGACGGGAGTTCGTCTGAGGAGAAATTATGTTGTAAGATGTGTAATGTAAAGACTCGCGTGCGTTTAAAAGATTTAATCTAAAGCTTTAATATCATTTTATGATCAATTAAATCGTCTTAATTTTTGCTGTCGAATTATGAAATTAACACAATTTAAATATGTATGACAAAATTTTTTCTTTGCAACAACTTTTAACTAGCGTGCCAAGTTTTAAAACAAACTTAAAATTCCCACTGGAAAAAACGAATCGGATTTCAAAACAGAACGAAATCTCTTTGTCGACCAAATTCAATTAACAGTGTTCCTCAAAGCACTCAAGGGGAATTATTTATTTACAATGATCGTGTGTGTCACCAGTGCGGTAATCTAGTGTTTTAGCACTGTAAATATTTGATTTTCCATAAAGACATCTCTCAACAAATGGTTTCAATTTGGAATATAGTTCACGTTCTTTAGAGGAAAACTGGTTTTAAATGTTTAAGCTTAGGAAGTAATTTAAGGAGGAAAAGAAAATGAAATCGCGCTGGGAGCAAATTGCAGTTGGAAGAGACGACGACCATTGTAGCGTCTTGTGAATGAACGGCGTCGTGACGCCTTTCACACAAACGGTCTGCATTTCAAATTAAACCCATTAGTTTAATTTTCCTTAGACCTCGTTTTATTACTGTTCTACTTTCATTATTGCGTGGAGGATAAAGTTTTATTTGAATATTTTTTTATTTCAGATAAACTTTTTTATGTTTCAATCTTATTCATAACTCGATGTATCATTATATAAATGATGTATAATGTAATTCAGTGTATGTTTCAAATAAATGCAAATAACGTAATGAAAATATCGAAACGTTGTCAGCTGGTATCTTACGTATAGAAAGTCATTATAATTTTTTTTAATGTAGGATCTATTGTTTTATTCATTTTACTGTCTATCTTCTGTCTAATTTACTATTACTTCATTACTTCTACCTTCTACTGCAAAGATCATCCTCATAAGTAGTAGACCAGTTCCTAAAAAAAGTTTTGGACCCCACGTTAATCTGTAGGTTCCTAAGATGCCATTTGCAGTTGGGGTTATTAATGAACAATCCTGTCTAAGGAACACGTCAGTCTTTAGTGCAAGCTCGCGGCACAATCATCTTACCCTAATTTTTCATTCATACTGTGGCTTACGTGTGTTGGTCGCCAATTCCGAAAAGTACCGTAATATTAATAAATAGTACTTCCACGTAACTATTACGATTTAAAGATTCACGCTTGTCTCAACATAACTGTACAGTTTGTCCGATCAAAAAATAAACAGAAGTGGGCCGAGTGTTCGCCCTTGAGGTACCCCGTTCTCCCACGGAGCCGCGGCGTGTTTCGTGATAGTCCCGCAATCGGTCGTTCACGCACGCCCGACCCACCATTGTGTCCCTATTGCGGTGACAATTCGCGCACAAAGCTGCCACTAGCCTCGTGGCGCAAGTCTAATGGCGATGCTGTGTCCGTCCCATCTGCGGCGCGAGGCTAATGCGATGTGCGTGTCGCGGCCGGCCAGTGTTGCCTTTTCGGGCGCGCAAACAAAAATTAACACGCGCCGCGTCGTGACGTGCCGTCTCGTTGTGACGAGTACAGTGTAAATATACAGGATGTTGTGGTAAAGCGAAAGTACGCTAATGACTTTTCATTGTTTTTCGACAAATACTTTGCTAATTTTTCCTGAATTGAGTTTTCTTTGTTCGAAATACGGTATGCATATCGAGTAGGATTTGCAACGTTAAAACTGAAGGTCCCATAGTTTCCATCGGCTGTTAGGCTTTAACAATACTGTCTAAGGAACGTCTCAGTCTTAGTAACAAAACTACAAGCTCGTGCCACAATTACCTTACCCTCATTTCTTATTAATATTGGCTTGAAATAGCTACCTAGATAGTTCGCCATTACAGAAAGGTTATGAGAAATACATATTTATATAAATACTGTTTTAAAAACATTTTTCTTAAAATAAATTTGAAAAATATCCCTTAACAATCGTTTATTTTATAGATTAGTTTTATAGTAATACTAGATTATTGAGTAGTATGATGGGAAATAAATAAATAATTTAATTCTACTGGATTAGATTTATTCACTCGTTGCAATAATAGATTAATCTCTTTCTGCAAATAAAACAGAATTTATTTTCCTCTCCACAAAGGGTAGCTTTCCATCACGGTGAAATAGCTAACGTAATCTCTTTCGTTTACTGTTTAGAAGTGTTTTTTACCTTCAAGGATATAAGTATTGGTCATGAAAACGTTTTCTGTAATTAACTTTAAACTTTAATATGACCTTGTGATGATTGAAAGTTGGACCTATTTGACAGTGCGAAATGGTTTATTAATTAATGAGCCTGGCAAACAAAAAGATCAGCTGATTCTGTAATCAGCTGATCGTCAAAAGCATTACACTCATCGCACTAATATTTGAGGGTCGGTGTCTCATCCATGAACATGTATTGATGTTTGTTTATACCCATAAATATTACCTTTTTCAGTGTTGACCTACCCAAGGTAACTAGGTATATACAGAGAGGTAAGGGTGACGTAAACAAAATCCGGTGACGTCTCTGGTACAGAAATGTTTATGTTTAAAATTCAGCTGTTAGAAGTGTCAAAATCTTTCAAATAAATGTCACCGTACGATTTATCCTAACCTAATTGGTAAACACTTTTTACAATTATTATTTATATTTTACAGCCTAACATTAAAACTATACATTTCACGAGAGCTAAACACGTTATTTGTAGAAAAATTGAGTTTAACCATGTTTTGGAAGCTAAACAAATTTTAAAATGATGATGTTCAATTACTTATGTAAATAAACAATTATGTCACTGACCAGAAACTACCATATGTTTGGCGGGGAGTTATCTCGTGACCCATACCTCTCTGTATATTTCTAGTTATCTAGGCCGTACCCAAGTAAGTATTTTAAGCCAAGTATGGACGAGAAATAAGTGCAAGATGATTGTGGCGTGATATTTTTGTTTTTTTACACGTTCCTAAAGGCAGGACTGTTAAGAGCTCATCGGCAAATGCCATCTAAGGAACCTACGGTTTAACGTGGGATCAGAACTACTTTTGCCTCTGAATAATTACGAACTGGTATAATTGATGAATATGGTCTTTGTGGATTAACGTAGTATATGTGGATTAACGTAGGTGGCACCAAAATCATTTTAAATCATTATTTTGTCGTCAGTAATTTTATGAATGTGTCAAAAAATGTTAACTTTAAAATATACGAATACATTTTTTTACATAGCTAGAGGTATGAACCAATCTAAGATACGGAGAGAACGCTTTTAAACAATGGGTAGATATTCGCAGAAGTTTCCATTATATCTTATCAGCTGTTATCAGCTGTGGGAGCGGCGATCCACCTGATACGTGTTATCAGATGCCGCGACGCTGGAACGTCGTGTTTTATTTACGCCTACTTGGCAGGCGTGTATTGTGTGTATGCATGGGCAGGCGTTCGCCACTTAGGACGGAAATAAAATTCCGCCTCTGTTCCGATTGTTTATATAAACCATTGTGGTTGCATTTACTTTTCTGTAATAAACATCTGTTATTAGTACACTGTAGTAGCATATTTCATTGCAAGGGTCAAAATTGTCACTTTTCATACTTCTTGAATACTCTAGGTTGTACTTTTAGGGAAGGACGAAAAGATACTTTAGTCCCGTGTTACGATCCATATTTGTTGTTTGCCTGTAAAAAATATTTAGCTTATTAATGAGCAAACTAAACATTTCACAGAGCTTGTTCTTGTTGCTGTACAACGCTAATGACTGTTTAATGTGTTTTTTATATTGATTAGCATAATAAACTTATACAGAGCTTATAAAATAGTTTATAGTCCAGGATACAGGGTGTATTAAACCAGTGATTTTCTTATCATGAAGACAATATTACCCCTTTTAATTAAATCATTAACCTGTAAATTAAAATGGAACTGCAAACTAAGTAACTAATAACTATCCGTAACATTACTGTTTTACAAATTTACGTATTTAAAAATCTGCAAAAATATTTTTTTACTAAACTATATGATTTGTCTATCTGGTTTTATAATTATTAGCGAAGAACATACGAATCAGCAGAATTCCACTACACTCTCCGAAGGATTTTCAATTATCGTTAAAAAAATTCATTTCTAAAAATCTGACATAGTTTTTTAAAACAAATCAAAAGCTGCCATTGATCCTCAATACCCTCAACGATATATTAATCAAAAACTGTTTCGTTCAAATATTAATTGACCTAGTGGTACCTTAAAGCAATATAAGACGACTTAGAAATAAATTTAATACTCTAACTTTGAGGAAACAATTTTATGCGGGTACTTAGAAAATACGTAAATAAATAAAACGATTTCGTAACAAACACTGCTATAACACCAACTACACTATACATTTTGTTTACGTTGAGGAGCATATCCTGCAACAAGTTAGTTGCTGACCGAGCCCAATGTGAAGATGACTCAACTGTAGCGCTGCAGTCAGCAGTCAGCTGTGATCGTTACCGGGAACGGCTGCATACAGAAGGATTAACTGCGCGTAATAAATCTGAATAGTTAATGATTCTGGCGAACTTCACTCGTTCCGACCTTAATTGAACGCGAGTTTAATAGCTTTTGTAGCGGACTGCGGATGAACGTCTGCGCAAACGCGTCTGACTTGTCCCAAGTATTATTAATATTTAGTCGTAATGTGTCTTCAAATGAATTACTTCTAGCTCTTTTGCAGTAGTTTACCGCTATTGAGTGGGATAGTGGGAAAGTATTTCGAATTAGATTAGATTAACATTTGAAATGGCGACCTACCAAGATAGGTATGACGCCAAGCATGAGAAATGAGTGTAAGACGATTTGGCGCGATCTTGTAGTCTTTTTACTGGCTAAGGCTGACGTGTTCCTTAGACATAACTGTTATTTAATAGCCCAACAGTCAACCTCATATCTAAGGGACCTACAGTTTAACGTGGAGTCCGAACCACTGCCTCTGAATTACGAACAGGTTTAGTTATGAGAATGGTCTTTGCGGATTTACGTAGTATTTAATAGTGCGGACGTTAATCCACACAAGAGAACACTACATCCACCGACCATCGCTCACAACTATCCACAATTCGTGACCTCCAAGTAGTTGGATTACAGGACACGCCACGACCCCATTAGAACGATTCTAGTAATCTTTTTGAACTTTTACAATACCTAACCTCTACCCTATGAGTCAGAATGTGAAATGTGTTCTCACTAATTAATTATTTAACGTTTACATGATCTTATTGTTGTCTTAACATAGAATTATAGTTATTACATTTTAACTAAAATTTTTATTAATCAGGAAAAAAGCTCTTTCAACAGCCAAGTTGGATTATAAGACTTTATTCAAAAGTAAAAGTGGTATTATAAAAAATGCGACAGAAATTTAAAGAACATGAAAAAGCAAAACGTAAGGTTTGTCAAGGGGGCACCTTGAGAAGGTCAAGGTGTCTACCCATCCATTTAATGTGGAAGCTATCTTTCTTTACTGTCAAGTAATATTTCCACAAGATTAACATTCTCTAATGGTACCAAAATCCAATATAACTCACCTCTTAGCTGATGAAACTATATTTTTTAATAAAGTTTTTAAAGTATTTTATACCCAGGTCACCAACTTAACCCGGTGTGTAAGTGAATTTCTGATCAACAGTTAGAGAGCACTTCAAATGCCAAGATCGTTAATTAAAACTCTACCTCATAAAGATCCGGTTGTCGTATCGATTGTAACTGAATCGCTTCAAGATTTATACGAGAATCGAATAATTACGAACCACTCAACCGGACCGCAACCCATTTATCTGTAAACATATTCAATTCGCTTTGCTTTGTTCTCGGAACCGAGCGAACAGAAGCTACAAAGTCTCTGTACTGTAGCGACGACATCCACCTGTCTAGTGTCTGCCAGTAGTGGCTTTGATGGGCCGGAATGCAATTATTGGCTAATGAAGCGAGAGAGGTCGGGAGCTATTAGTTGGTCGAGCTACAGCTGACCGCACGTGCCGGTGGACCACACGACAGCTGACCATTCGATTATGATAGTATCGATATAACAATATGTACAATGTGTTATCGATAATTTATAATGATTAACGATGTATCTATCTTTACGAAAGTTTATTGATAATGTATTTTTTGAAACTCATAATAGCGGGGGATTTGTAATTACTTATTTAATTATTTGGACTTTTCCTTCCGCTTCAAGTGTTTGAAATACACCACGTTTCGGAAGGTTAGGAAACTCCTCCCGTTATCAAGTGACCCTAATTAAAATCTATATTACTCTACATTGAGGCGACGTTACCAGTGTAAATGTATAAATATATGTTATTTAACTAGTATTATGTTTGAACTCTTATGTTGAGTGATTTTTTTTATTTTGTTGTTTTTTGATTTGTAATAAGTATGTTATTTATGGAACGGTGTGAATTTTCGTACGCGTGTTCCATCAATAACAATCTAAACTCAAAGTTTTTTGTAAGGACTTAAAAAGAGAATAATGGCACATTGTATTGTAATAAAATATTCACTTTCAGAGTTGTGAATGTATTTTTTAACGCCTCTTGACAAAGTATGGGACGGTTAAAATGTTTAAAACAAGTGTTTTTTTCGTTGAAACCTGTGACCATTAACTAATTAGTGCCGATTAGTTACCCACAGTTTACCGCCGTGTACTGAGCACTCCTAAACTCAGCCCGTTGCATTGTGGCATTGAAAGAGGCCTTAATTGAATATGTGATGGTGGGTCGACAACGCAATAACAATGCAATAATTGGTTCGCCGATGGTTTTGAAGCGTGCTTGTTTACACATCGATGTTAATTCCGTTCGATAGAGCGATTATGGAAAATCTACTTTTTCGAATCGTTTCGGACTTTAATGGAGCTAGAGTATTGAAGGTTAGTGAGATTTTTAGACTAAATTAGTAGACTCCTTTGTACGCTCAAGAGAATTGTAAGTTCCCGTGGGACCTTCTTAAGGGAATATAGAACTTGGTAAGGGTCCATGGTAACTCCGTAAGAGCCCATTAGAACTTCGTAAATACATATGAGAACTTCGTAAGGGACCACGAGAACTCTGTAAGAGCCCATTAGAACTTCGTAAATACATATGAGAACTTCGTAAGGGACCACGAGAACTCTGTAAGAGCCCATTAGAACTTCGTAAATACATATGAGAACCTCGTAAGGGGCCATGAGAACTCTGTAAAACACATTATAACATCGTTAGGGTCCATGAGAACTCTATAAGAGCCCATGAGAACTTCAAAAGGGCATTGTAAGGATCTTTAAGGGCCATGAGAACTCTCCAAAAGGGTATGAGAACTCTGTAAAACATCGTTAGGGTCCATGAGAACTCTATAAGAGCCCATGAGAACTTCAAAAGGGCATTGTAAGGATCTATGAGAACTCCAAAAGGGTATATGAAAACTTTTTAAGGGTCTGTGGAAACTCTTTAAGGGTCCATGAGAACTATGTAAGAGCCCATGAGAACTCCAAAAGGGCATATGAGGACTTTGTAGGGATCCATGAGAACTCAGCAAGGGCACGTGAGAACTCCATAAATGCCGAAGAGACCTATGGAGGATCAATTAAAACTCTTAATTTTAGGGTCTACACCATAATTAAGTAAGTTGTTAATTAGGTAGACAAAATAATACACGGTTTACAGTGCGGTAATTACAAATACACCTTCCATCCGCACAAAAACCGAAACCCACCCAATTTTCACACCGATGTAAAGAAACGTTCACCGCGGCCATAAATCCTGAGTCCCCTCCCGTTCCGAAATTCCTAGTTCCTCACCCCACATTTTACAGGGCGCCGGGGGCAGGAGCTGTCGATACAAATTTGGAAGCCTTTGTTTACTGACGCCATCCGGATTTATCGCGTCCTGTCATTGCTTAATGTACGGCCCCGTCTGCGGGGAGGGGTGTCAATATTTAAAACCCTAAAATTCCTGACCACACACGATAGTCTATCAAGGTATATATTACTTTACTGTTGAAGTAAAACTTAATTGCCGGTGTGATTTATAGTTTTTTCTTTTCACGAAAATCTACAACGTTAAATCTACCGAAATATCTTGGTATTTATTTGTTAAGTTTTTCGTAATGTTTTTGCATATTGTTTTCGTATGTTCATTTCTAACTTCAGTTACCAAACGATTAATATTTATTTTTTAAATACGTTGTCAGAATAAAAGGTAACAATCATAGTTGACGTTTTATTGTTACGACGGTGTAAAAAACATATCTAAAAATCGATGTATGTCGATAAATCTCTGGCTAATCCATGTGACTAGCAACGCTACAGTATTTGATTATGGACAGTTGAATTTTGTTAGTAGACTTTTAGAGAGTCAAAATGTTTATTCAATATCTTTTATTGGACTTTTCCAACGCGTCTGTGTCTTTAACTACACAACGTTTCTGGAGGTGGAGAAACTCCTCCCGTTTTCAGGTGATTACCTAATAATTTACATAAAATTTAATGTTTAAAGTTACAGATATGAATAATATCATTTTGTCAATAATACTATACCTATCTATCTATTACTATTGACATTAGATATAATTAATATCTGCAACTTTAAAAATTCAATTTTTAATGTAAATTATTAGGTAATCACTTGAAAACGGGAGGAGTTTCTCCACCTCCAGAAACAGTTGTGTAGTTAAAACACAGACGCGTTAGAAAAGTCCAATAAAAGATATTGAATAATTAATAACCAAAGGCATTATGAATTTTAAAGATTCTGGAAAATGTTTTCTTCTTTTACTGGTTTACTAGTTAAACTATAGATGTCGTTGGTTGATGCGTCATACGGCAGACTCTTAAGAAGAAAATGTATTTAATTCCCAGTGAGAAATACCTTAAAGAATGGACATGCCTGAAAGGGTTGTTACCTCAATAGCTGCTCTCGTAACCACATGACATCCGTTACACTTTTTGTGTCTCGAAAATTGCAAACATTCCTCCTAGTCCTTCGACATATCCATGTAGAAATCCTTTATGTTTTTGTAATTTGGTATCACTGTCAATTAATCCACTTGTCCAAGGGGCGCCGATTGACTCGTCGCCGCCGCTAGAGAGGGCAGCACCGTCGCCACCGCCCCGGCCACCCAGCTCGTTTAGATTAAACCCGCTGATATTGTTTGTTTCGGTCACGTGATTTGTGACCCTCTTCGGAATCGCTGTTTCCTTTGTGGGGCTTTTTGTAATTGGCCCCGTTTTTTTCGGGGTGGGGTGGGGGGGTTCTGGTGGGGGGAATGGGGGGGTGGACTTCCTTTTGGGCTTGTGTTATTGGGATTTATTTGGTGGGGGGGTTTGTTTTATTCCATTTATTTTATTTTGGGGGTGGGGGGGGGGGCCCCGGTTTTCACCTTTGGGGGGTTGGTTTTTGGGGGAGGGGTATTGGCGGTTATGGTGGTTTTTGGGGGGTATTTTTTTTATATTTGGGATTGAATTTGGGTGGGGGGTGGTTGCTTTATTTGGGGTGGTGTTACATTGCTTAGTTTCGGGATTCAAATTATAATTTGTTTTTTTTTTTTGGCTGTCAAGGATTGTGGTTTTTATTGTTGATTCGCTTTTAAATTGATTTTTTTTGGTTTTTTTTGGTGGGGTTAGGTTAGGGGTTTGGTGGGTTTTTTTTGGGGGTGTTTGTGATTTTTGTTGTGGCGGCATCAATTTTTGGTTCCGTTATTATAGTTTTTGTTGGTTGTGATTTTTGTTTTATTTGTTTGGGTTTTTGATGGTTTTGATTCGATATTGGTTTTTTTTTTTTTCTAATTTGGGGTATTGTACACATATAAATCAAACACAAAGGGTCAGGGCCGCCCAATGAAAGGATGCTGCGGTCGTGTAGCTGTGGATCTAAAGCCTGTGCGACCCAATGTTAGCTGTCAACCTTGTAAAAAAAGAATTTTGGAAACAAATCCGTAAGTGCCATGGTCGGTCCGATGTTCCCTGGTGTGAATTAACGTCCGCACTATTGAATTTATCCGCAAAGAACTCTCTCAAGTACACCAGTTCGTAATTCAGAGGTAATGTTTTGGTTCGGATTCCACGTCAAACTGTAGCTCCCTTAGATGCCATTGACTTTTGGCCTATTAATTAATAGTTATGTCTAAGGAACGTTTCAGTATTAGTTAGTAACAAGACTACAAGATCGCGCCACAATCACCCTACACTCATTTCTCATTCATACTTGGCATAAAATACCTACCTGGGTAGATCGCCAATCCAGAGGAGTAATCATTTTTGTAACCATTAGAGATAGAGCAAAACTTTAAGAAATTTATATGTGTAGTTTTTTCAGCTGATTCTTATGGTGAAAGATCAAATTTAAAATTTCTAAAACTACATATGAAAAACGTGGATAGTTCTGAGGAGTGGTCGTTGGATGTTATATTTCTCCCACTTTAATTGTAGGTCCCTTTGATTACATCGGATGTTGGGATATTAATTAACAGTTCCTTCTAAGGAACATGTCAGCCTTAGTCAGTAACAAGACTACAAGATCGCGTCACAATCGTATTGATCAACAATCACACTCATTGACCATTCGAACTTGGCTTATAATACCTACATGGGTTGGTCACCATTTCAAAAAGGAAATAGGTATAGGTACATGGTATAGTATAAAGATCGAAAAGATACAATTTTTACTTATTCAGGCTGCAATGTTATGGGACTCGGACCGAGGCGTGTCCTGTAATCCAGCTACGAAGGTCACGAATTGTGGATACTTGTGAGCGATGGTCGGTGGGTGTAGTGTTCTCTTATGTGGATTAACGGCCGCACTATTGAATACTACGTTAATCTGCAAAGCCCATCCTTATACTTAAGTCTAGGTCGTAATTCAGAGGCAGTGGTTCGGACTCCACGTCAAACTGTATGTCCCTTAGGTATGCCATTGACTGTTAGGCTATTAATTAACAGTTTTGTGAAAGGAACATGTTAGCCTTAGTCAGTTATAAGCCTACAAGATCGTACCACAATCATCTTACACTCATTCCTCATTCATACCTACCTTGGTAGGTCACCATTTCAAATGGTAATCCAAATCTATGTTAGTGTGAAGTAGGCTTAAGTAGCATTACTGCACAAATTATCAAGGTAGACTTTCCTAACTCTTCTAGTTTAAGTTCGAGAACGTAAATTGCAGTAAGTAGACTAGTTGTGTACAAGTGGCTGAAAAGTTGACAATCCCGCCGCAGTCGACTTCGGGATCTAAGCTAAAGTTACGACTTTCCAGAGTAAACTTGACGCCAAAGGCTGAGTTATAATTAGAGAAATCTCAGATATTGTTAGTTCCTATGTACCTATTAGCTCTACGTGTATTTGTTGCGTTTACTTCGGCTATATTTTCCCATTGTGTCTCAATTGATGTTTAATTAAATGTAGATATTAAGAAGTTTCGTATATGTGGTCAATCCGGGAACGTTTTTACCCTAAAGAAGTGATTGTGATGGAACGGATATGAAATAAAACATAAGGTGTAAGGAACAGTAGAATTGAAAAAGAAGAAATCAATTGAATAGAGTGGTCAGTTTTTAAATTGAAATGACGCTTAGTTAAAAATAAACATTTAATAAAAAATATTGTTTACAAGAAATAAAGCTGCAACAGACAACTATGTGTATTTTGCAATTATAGTTATTTTTAAAATTACTAATCTTATGATCGTCCATAATGATGATTATCACGATGGAACTCTCTCACAAGGCTTTGTATAGTCATTTAACAGTACCTTAGATCGTTTGGTCCTTGTCTTTAAGCATTTATACTACTGTACTTAGGTTTGTGTTTACTTTATGTGATTACAGGTTTATACTTTTTCGTGGCAAATCTTTCTCATTTGCACTGAATCCTACAACACGAACACATTCTTCTCTCTTCGCTAAATGGAAAGGTTAAGGATATTAAATGTATTATGTGATGACCAGCATATGTATTTCGTATATTTTTTATTTAAAGTACAACCACTATTGTCCTTGAGCAGTTAAAGGAAAGCTCTGTCCTGTTGGGGAGTAACATAAAGGCGACGTCCTGTAATCCAGCTACTTGGAGGTCACGAATTGTGGATAGTTGTGACAGATGGTCGGTGGATGTAGTGTTCTCTTGTGTGGATTAACGTCCGCACTATTGAATACTGTGTTAATCCGCAAAGACCATCCTCATAATTAGATTAATTCGTACTTAAGAGGCCGTGGTTCGGATTCCACGTTAAACTGTAGGTACATTAGTTTCCATCGGCTGTTGGGCTATTAATTAACAGTCCTGTCTAAGGAACATGTCAGCCTTAGTCAGTAACAAGACTACAAGATCGCGCCACAATCTTCCAAAATACCTACCTGGGAGTTTTACCTCGAGCCAGTCCACACCAAAATTACCGCTACCGCGCGGTAGCGGTAGTTTTTTGGTGGTGGGGGGTATCCAGCTCTCTGCTATCACTTTGAATATCAATCACTAGTGATTAAAATGTCGTCCGATGTACCTTGGTTGAACCACGACTTGGTGAAAAATAGTGTTCCGTGGGTGGGCGACTCGAGTAGTGACGAGGAATACTCTTAAACTCGGTGGCTTGAAAGAGGTCCAAGTGGGTTCACCCATAAATGAAAAGAAAGAGACGGATGAGGAGTTCCATTACATTGTGGCAGATTTGGAACTGGATGAAGAAAGGTTCAAGCCTACTTCAGGCTAAACCCAAAACAGTTTAGTGAAGTGTTGTCACTAGTTGGAGAACATATTAAGAAAAATGATAAAAACTACAGGAAATCAATAACCGCAAAGGAGAGATTGGCTGTTTGCTTATAGGGCAATAGAGTCAGAAACTTCTTTGCGCATGCGCAAGACCAAACACTAGATTAAAAAATTACAAAGGACCATCCTACCAATTATCGTATTTTAAAATTCCTTTGGCCATTGATAAATAGGTATTAAAAGTTTAGCAACCAGCTGTTGGGCTATAAATTAAATCCTGTTCAGGCATGTCAGCCTTAGTCAGTAACAAGACTACAAGATCGCGCCACAATCTTCCAAAATACCTACCTGGGTAGGTTGCCATTTCAGTTAAAAGTATAAAGTATAAATTTAAAAGTAAAAATGGTTCGTAACTGAAATGCCGCGTGCTCCGCGTACGGTAGCTTGCCGACGAACAGGTTCTTAATTTTAATCATCAAGTTTAGAAAATAGTTTTGTGACATGTGACAGAAGGTCGTGGTCGTGGATTTAGACTGATATTACTTTCAATCGGTCCAGTTCTGTAAGCTTAAGTAGGGAAAGTAGAGGACCGAAAACTGGACGTGAGAAAGAAAATAGGTTATATAACACACCCTGAGGGCAACGAAGTAAAACTTAGGTGATGTCACACGTTAAAATAGATTTACTTAAGGCAGTCCGACCTAATCTTGTGGTGGGGGTTTATTGATTTTTAATCTCTGGCATCTCCCCTTTACAACGATATAGAACACTAGATTAAAAAAATATTTGCCTTTGTAAAAATTATTTTCTACTCTTTGATACTTCGACACAATCTGTGTAGGAAAATATTAGAAATATCACTACCATTTTCGTGGAAGGATTTTACAAAATTTACTAACCAGGATGAGTAAAATCGCAACAAGTGTATTTAAAAAATTCAAACCTTGCGTACGGATCTAACAAATTAGCCAACGTTTAAAATAATACACCAACCAGTTGTTATCTGATATAGTTTTTGAAGTATGATAAATTAAGTTATGGCAATGCGAGCGTCGTTAGGGACAACTGAAATCCGCTAGTTCGTCGATTATGTCGCTTATTCGTTACGCAAAAGTTATTTTTTCACGCAAGCTTCCTGTTTTCCCTAATTAAGATAACAATTCTCTTTTTTGTAAATTTTTAAACATTCATAGATATCCAAAATGACATGTTTTATAATAATATCGGATCAAAAATGTGGTTAAATAAATAATTTTCTGTAGTAGTTACGATTTTATTTTTTTACTTTAAAACTTCAGCTCAAAAGCATAAGTGGTTTTCACACACCCCTTGCAAAAGTTCCGACTAAACCACCTTGTAAAAAAAATGTTAACAACAAATTTGAAAAAAAAATATTTCGAAGCATATTTATATGATAGGCCTACAATCAACAAATAAATGTTATACTTATGTTTTTTGAGATAGTGGATTTTTTCGCTCGCACCACCTAAACATTCAGTTTATATATACGGGTCGGACTGCCTTAAATAAATTTTAAACACACGATGTGTGGAGATGATATTCAGTTTGCGTAAAGACACAGTGACCTTTTCCAAGTCCACCTAAATGAGGAGGACCTTTTAATTCGGCCCGCATTCAAGCCAAATTAGAGCGTGAGTGACGTCAGACGCGGTTAATTGCAGGCTGAACGACCACAACTCTTGACACGTCGTCCCCCTCACCTTCCATCTGTCTTTTTCCCTTTTCCCACCCCTTTCTTCAACTTCTCAGCTGAACTCTCAGCTAAATCGCGTTTTGTACTTTTACCCTCCACGCTCTGCTCATTCTCCTTTTTTATCTTGACTCCTTTGATGAACCCACAGTTCCTTATCAACGCTACTCATTCGTTGACTCAATTTTAGTTACATGATAATGAAAGAAAATATTTATAGTTTTTTAGAAATGGCGTCCTACCCTGGTAGGTATTTTAAGCCAAGTATAAATGAAAAATGAGTGTATGATGATCGTGGTGCGATCATGTAGCCATGCTAATGACTAAGGGTGACATGTTCCATAGAAAGGACTGTTAATTAACAGCCCAACAGTGAATGACATATCTAAGGGACCTACAGCTTAACGTGGAGTCCGAACCACTGCCTCTGAATTACGAAATGAAACAATTATGAATGAGAAATGAGTGTAAGACGATTTGGCGCGATCTTGTAGTCTTGTTACCGACTAAGGCTGACATTTTCTTTAGACAGAACTGTTAATAGCCCAACAGTCAACGGAATGTTTAAGGAACCTACAGTTTAACGTGGTGTCCGAACCACTGCCTCTGAATTACGAACTGATCTAATTATGAGGATGGTCTTTGCGGATGAACGTAGTATTCAACAGTGCGGACGTTAATACACACCAGAGAATATACAATAGGACGAAGCTAGAGCATTGTGAGTTTCCTTTTCCATTGAGAGCCGCACGTCGCCCACGTGAACCCAGTGTGGAGGGCGGGCGAACTATAACAACGGCCGCCCACGACAACGCGGCCGCTCACGCAAATGAGCGGTGAAATATTAGCCCGAAACCAAACTCATTTTCGGTAATATTTACGACTTTCACTTTCAAATATTTTGTCGCCGGCGTGGGACAGTTCGTTTTAAATGCAAACGCATATTTTGTAACCGAGTTCTAACGAAAGAAAAATACGAGACGGATGGTGACACAGAGCGAGCCGACTGTGAAACTGGTTGTATTGTTGTTTAATAACGATTGCAGATAGTCCATCGCTCTTATTAAAATAGATTTTAACGAATCTTTTTTCTTTGTGGTTTAGCCAACCCAGGTAGGCATTATAAGCCATGTATGAATGGGGAAAGAGATTGTCGTGGCGCAATCTTGTAGTCTTGTTACTGACTTGTTCCGTAGTCAGGACTGTTAATTAATAGCCCAACAAGTGATTACGTCTAAGGAAACTCGAGGAAACTTAGAGTTTAACGTGGAATTCGAAACACAATTTCGCCTCTGAATTACGAACCGGTCTAATTTACGGGGACGGTCTTTGCAAATCAACGTTAGTGTTCAATGGTGTGGGTGTAAAAAATATAATTTTAACGTTTTTAACGAAATTCACTTATCCTACGTTAAATTGTTGAAATAACAAAAAAAATCGTGTACTACACAAAATGTTTTTAAAGCCTCATTTATGATCCGATAGTCAACAAACAAAATACGAACGATAGTAACAAAATTGTTATCTTAAACAGGTCACTCACGAAGCTTGCATGAAACAACCACATATGCGTAGCGAATAAGCGACACTAGCGCTGACCTAGCGGATTTCAGTTGTCCCTAACGCCGAAAATTCCCACTTGAGATCGACTGGCCATTGTTTGTCTTTTAATCATCCACAATTCATGATCTCCAAGAAGCTGGTTTACAGGACTTTACAACAAACATATATTGAGGAAAACAAAAAAACAATATTAAAGTAAAAACAGATTCATAAGTGCTGCGATGCGCGTGAGGTGTGATACAAGATTCTGCCAGCAAGCAGATTCACTGCTGAGACATCACATACCTCCTGGACGACACACTTTACACGTGTTTGTGCTTCGCTTGTTTACCAAGATTATGTAACGCAAACGCTCAATCAGCTGGTGTCTAACACAAATAGTTTCGGAATTAAATTGGATAGTCGTGTGTGATGCTCGGTAGATGTAGTGTTCTCTTTTGTGGATTAACGTCCGCACTATAGGATACTACGTTAATCAACAAAGACAATCCTCATAATTAGACCAATTCGTAATTCAGAGGCAGTGGTTCGGATTCCACGTTAAACTGTAGGTTCCATAGGTATGCAATTGACTGTAGGGCTATTAATTAACAGTCCTGTCTAAGGAACGTGTCAGCCTTAGTCAGTAACAAGATTACAAGATCGCGCCACAATCATCTTACACTCATACTTCATACTTGGCTTAAAATACCTACCTTGTATTATGGTCGCCATTTCAATAATCTATTCTAATCTGGTCTCATCTTATAAGATTCGTCTATTACAACAAAATACACTAAACATATAAACTTTAGTCACACATTACTGAAAAATATCTGTTGAGTTTCTTGTTCCTAGTGGTTAGCGTGTTGGACTTCGGCGAAAGATATTACGGGTTCAAATCACGCGATACTCATCTGGGCTTGGATGGGAATCACGTACCAAAAAGCGGTCGTGTAAAAGAATACAACTACTTCAATGTAAAGTATATCTTTGACGTAACCAAAGACCCCTTACCAAAAACCATCATGGTAGAAATTACATTTTCGAGTAAAATTCAATCGTACAAAAATATGAATATCGTACTTCAATAAATATATTGAATTGTTAATTAAAAGCAACTAATTGTTTCATAATGAATTAAACTGTTATATTCACAGGTTAACTATTATGCCTATTTAGAAACTATAGGACAAGTCAGATCGTGAAATAGGTAACTATGGAAATAGGAAAAACACATTCAGATACGGTATAAAAATGTTTTGATTTATTTCCCCGTGGGAAATAGGTTAGATCATCGATTTATCTAAAGGTAATATTTTCAGTTCATCTAAACAGCTGTTCTTATTCTTTTGAATTAAAAAATCAATACAATAGCTCTGGTAGTTTCTATGGAAACCTGTTACATATTTTCCATCTTAAAAATCGCTAACTCCCCCCCAGAGCTAAGGCATATGCATATCAAAAAAGTAACCGTATTATAAATATAAACTTTACTTAAATTTGGATGGAACATTTCCGTAGTAAAAATTGAAAATAACATCATTTCACCATCACAAATAATGAATTACAACAACGAACAAAGAAAAACATTGTATATGGGACTACAGTAATTAAAAAATGTTTAAGTGTTGTTTTATTATACTTCCGCACACATTTCTCGAAGTACTATATCTAAAACCAATCAAATGACAACACTTAAGTGCACCGTAGCACTTAACATAAAATCTTAAAACGGCGGAACTGGTTTTTACATTTATAAACATTCGCATCATTGTGGGCAGTCAGAGCTTTTACCCATGTAATCACGTAATAAAAATTCCAGGAGGCAGGTTTCCAAATGTGTTTGCCTTTTAAGACTGGAGCCGACGCATTTGTGAAATTGTTGAGTGCGTTAAGTAGTCAAATTTAATTAATCGATTTAGAAAATCTTTGACGATTCTAATCGGTTATTCGGTTGTCGGTTAATGTGATATGTGGAAATGCAGATTAGGCGCGGAGACATGTTGGATTATGACGCTCCGATAGTCTGGCGATAGAGAGATCATCTCCGAATTAGGTTGTAACTGGATATCTGACCGGCTGTGGGCGGTGGCGGTAGGCTTCGACACTGGCGCACTCTAGCGGGGAGAATAATGAACGATTACGATACAATCAGCGCGATCTAGGAGGATTGTGTACGAAGTGTACAGTACGTCCGCCTTCTTGGAGTTCGGTCACACAAGAACAATGTGTGTCAATTCTAACTGACAGATAAAACTGATCCTATCATTCAGTTAGATTCGTCTGATCCCCTGATTCAGACTGCTTCAGGCCAAATATACTGTATTTAACCCCTGTGGAAAATAGCTTAGATCATGGGTGTCTGAAAGGAATTTTTTCAGTACTTCTCATTGTTTTTTTGTGGCAGGTGGTAACTCCTCTTTACCGCTCTTGCGAGGGTTATGTGGTGACTCCACCATTAAGCTGTGTATACCCAAACTAAACCCACCTTCCCCCATCCGTCCAGACGTGTATGAGCAACTTACATACGGGCAAATGGACTTCATTTGGGCGAATCACAGCATTACCTTTTCAGCTGTAGCTGCTGGATTACCTCTTGAGACAATCAAATCAGAACAGGGCCGGAGCAAGTGAAATAACAGATGTTAATAAAAAAATATTAAACATGAACCTAAATTCAGAAGTGTTTACGCACTGCTGTGCTGTGGCGATGTGCCTGGGCCTCCAGACCTCTGTGACGTCATGCCGTGTACAGAGCTCTTTGATGTGTTCTAGTGTGGTCTCGGCTGCTTAATTCTCATAGTCGTATGACGTTACTTCACATTTTTTGTGTCTCGCAAATTACTAATACTCCACCAGGGCTTAGACATATCCATGCCAAAACTCGATAGGTATAAGTTAATATTTGGATGGAGTGTAATATAATGACTGTATGGAGTGTATATGGACTGTAATGGAGTGTATATGGACTGTAATGGAGTATATATGTACTGTAATGGACTGATGTCGGACAAAACTGATCGCGTTAGAGGCTATCGGAGTCTTTAGCTTCCTACGGTTAATTTTGACGGTTAAAACTACATATTAGGGTGTTAATAAGGCGGGCTTTTGTTTTAATCTGCGTCGAATGTACGGCCTCTGTCGAAAAAAACGTAATAAACGCCCAGCCCTTTTAGCAAGATTTTTCCGGCTGTCTAACATCGTCTAACGACCCGGAAGACCTTGCAGTGTCCCATTAAGCCGCGGATGAGCCATAAAGCCAATTTTCGGGCGTTTCGTCGCGCAACCAGTTTAATAACCGACATCAAACCGGGGCCGTAATTTACCAAATCGAAAGTCCCGAACGAGCCGTAAACTTATAAATCACATAACGTAAACCACGCCGGCAATAATTAACTTAATGAAGATAAAATAGACAAACTTCCGCAGCTTTCTCTGACGCAACCGCTCCCGAATGCGAGGCGGTCAGGAATGTTTCGATTATATCGATGTAATAAAATGCGATACTATCGTAGATCACGATTATCGGTTTCCCATATTGTGTGAAGAATTTTATAAAAATACAGATTTTTCGTTAAAAAAATATTTACTTTATTTTGACGACATCATAACTACATAGCTTGCTCATTTTGTAACGTTATATTACTGTAATCAATTTCTTGCCGATGTTTACCATCAAGATATTATGTAAAACAAAGTTTCACGACGTTTCCGAATCTGGAATCTAATCCCGTCCTCAGGTGAACTAATATCTAAAACATAACACAATTAACACATGATCCAGACTAAGCCGGTATAAAGCTGAAAACATAAAAGTTTGAAGTAGTCATAAAACTAACAAACAAACCATTCACTAACCATTACACACATGAGAAACATAACACGTCCACTCGTCACGGAGACTCAAAGACCGTGAAACTTTCTTTTACATAAAATCGTGGTGTAAAATGCCCGCAATAAAAATCTAAATAACATACTGTAATCAATTCTTTTTTCTTTGTCGTTTTAAATTTTTCGTTATTAGTTTTCTATTTTAAAAATTTGTTGATTTATTATTGTCATATATTGTGCTTGCTTTAGTGGTATTACTGTGAAATAGTAAAGGTGATTTCTGTTTTAACTAGCTTCAAAGCTTTTTTTATAGATAAAAAACCATGACTGGGACGGTGGCGACGTCCTGTAATCCAGCTACTTGGAGATCACGAATTGTGGATAGTTGTGACTGATGGTCGGTGGGTGTAGTGTTCTCTTGAGTGGATTAACATTCGCACCATTGAAGACTACATTAATCCGCAAAGACCATCCTCATAATTAGACCAGTTCGTAATTCGAGGCAGTGGTTTGGACTCCACGTTAAACTGTAGGTCCTTTAGTTGTCATCGGCTGTTGGGCTATTAATTAACAGTCCTGTCTAAGGAACATGTCAGCCTTAGTCAGTAACAAGACTACAAGATCGCGCCACAATCATCCTACATTCATTCTTCATTCATACTTGGCTTAAAATACCTACCTGGGTAGGTCGCCATTTCAGTTAAAAGTATAAAAGTATTGATTCGATATCAGGAATATCGATATTTTGTTTGCGATAATATTTCTGTAGGTTAAATTTTGCTATCGATGGCGAATATCGGAAGATTCTCGATAGCGGTAATATCGATATTTCCGCGGTATTAAAGTTTGATGCCGATAACGATAGCGAACATCGGAAGATTCTCGATATCGAACCCCCAGCGGCGGTCCGTTACAAATCTAACCGTCTGCGGTTAACAAATTTGGCGCGAACTTTCTCGATGCGCCACCATCGAAAGTGAAAGGGATGACGAGATGGCGAGATGATAACGGTGGTGATAACCGGGTAAGGCGAGAGCAGATGGCGATACACCACGCCCCTGGCGGTCGCCGGGTGTAACAGCCACTTAGGCCCCTTTTCGCCCCTTATACAGCGGCCGCACTTGTCGAAAACAATGACCCCGCGTCGGTAAAGTACTAATGCAGCTGTGAGGTGGTAATCTCCTGGTCCATTAGAATACCGCCAGGGGCGCTGGGAGGCGCTGATGACGTTAATGGCTTAATGTCGCTTGATTTGTTTCGTGGGGTAAATTGAGCTCTTCGAGTTTACTCTGTTTGAGGGAAATTTCTCACAAATTTTCAAAAAGTTTAGTTTTCCTAGTCAACTATTATTAGTGGATCAGTGGCGTGTACTGTAATCCAGCTAATTCCGAGGATGGTTATGCGCGATGGTCGGTGGATATGATATTATCTTGGTGTGGAGTGACGTCCACACTATTGAATTCAGTATGTTCATCCGCTAATACCATCCTTATAGTTAGACCAGTTCGTAATACATACGTGAAATTGTGGTTCGGATCCCACCTTAAACTGTAGGTCACTTAGATGTCATTGGATGTTGCACTATTAATTAACAGTCCTGTCTCACTCGACATATTCCTGTTTCGTTACTCTGCGTTAATGTTAAATGTGACTATCTACTGTATTGTATGTACTGAAATCCTTAACATTTCCCGGATCCATGCGACCGCCCGCCGTGTTAAACGCCCGACCAAGTTTTTCTTGTTATTCCGCCATTTTTCTTTCTGTAAATACCGTCAAAATTACATTTATATGTGTATGTATAATACATATATCAATCCGCAAAGACCTTCCTTCAAAGAGGTAGTGGTTCGGACTCTACGATAAACTGTAGGTCCTTTAGATATGCCATTGACTGTTGGGATATTAATTAACATTTTGTTTAAGGAACATGTCAGTCTTAGTCAGTAACAAGATTACAAGATCGCGTCACAATAATCTTACACTCATTTCTAATTCATACTTGAAATGGCTTGTACCTAACTGGGTAGATCGACATTTCAGATAGGCAAAGGTAAAAGTAATAATAGGTTTACTATGCCTTAAGGAGTATACGTAGTTGAATTCAAAAATGTTGATAAATGAGGAATAGATCAATATTCTCATAATAGGAACATAGCGCTTTTAAATTGTATTCTGCATTTACCACAGCTATTATATTAATTACCTGTCTTCTCCGTTTGTTATTGACTTATAGTTATAAATAGTAATTTATTCAGTTTTTAGAGAATGGTAGTGGTTATATGAAGATATTTTATAAATTTTTAGTTATTTTCTAGGTAATCAAAAAGTATATATTTTGGGATCAAACGTCAATAAGTTTCAAACCGCATATTTACACACGGGGACGTAAAAATTATAATTTAAGGTATGAAATATTTATACCTTTTTAGAATTTAAGATGTGACCATAATTTAAAAAAATAGAATCGGTTTAATAGTCATGTCATTTCAAACTATGGACCAAAGTTAATATAAACAGGATTAAAATTTGTTGAATTTTAATTTATATATTTATATAATTTTGATAGGGTATTTTTGAGCAAGAACAGTGTAATTGACAGTGATAGTGTTGGCACCACTGCGCCGCATCCGGATCGCCCCAGTGATACCATCGTACCGGACCGCCTCCCACGTCGTCCCAACCCCGAGCTCTTAATTCCCTCCGAGCACGTCGAATCGCTTTACATAATTATGACTTATGGCCTGTAACCACACATTACCACACCCTATTGTTTCCTTTACACGTAACTAAATTATTTCCACCGATTTAATAACGGTTTATCAAAATGCGGGTAGTTTGGAGGGATCCGATGTGCAGAGCGCTCTGTCGAGATTGTTACGTACTAGTTCAGTGTAAGGATTGTCTTGTATGATCGGTTATGTTTGTTGAATGTTTTGTGAATCAATGAACTCTCCATCTCACGCATGTAGAAAAATATCTGGATCGGTAGATACAACACACGCTTCGTATTCTGAAGGACACTGGTTCGGTCGTGAGAAAAATCTAGGCACAAATGTTTTGTGGTTCACTTATCGATGTTGAAACCTAGCCGCCTGGTACATCAATCAGCTGATGTATGTTAATAACAAAACTACTTCTCATCAAATTCATTGCACTCATACTTATACTACCTCATATTTTGCCTTCAAACACTATTCTATAGTTTGGTCAATCTCTCATAAATAAGAACAAGATTTTTTCATAACTTTTTATTTCTTCATCTTTAACTTTGGGGACCCTAAATACTTCCAAAAAGTTGATTTTGCCTGGAGGTTTTAATCAACATCGTCATCGTAACAAGATTAAACTGAATTAGTCATTTTTCGAAATGAGGTTTAAATAAAATAAAAACTACAATCTTTGATAAAACCTTCATATTCTTTAAAGTTTATCTAAATACTGTATCATCAAACAATTTGTTGTGTCAAAAGGTTATCAACCTATTTCTTAAACTAACAACAAAAAGTTAAATATATTATTTAGAAATCTTTCTGAAAATCACACCTCACCATCGCGGTTTAAGGGATAAAGAGAATCCAAAGTAAGAAATAAATGGTTTGCAGAAATAGCCAAAAATACACATGTGTACCAAATTTCTTAAAAATCGATAGTTGTTGTCTCGGGGCTTGTACAGATACAGACAGACATCAGTCCGAAAACCAGTTTTTGGATTCGGTGGGCCTTAAAACGAATAAATTCAACAAAACAATACTTTCTGCACATAAGCTACTATGTATAAGGGTAGGGAAAGTAAAAAGGGGTGTTTGAAGCGATGTCCTACATATACGTGTACAGTCGACACCAATCGTTAAATGATAATGGAATTTCGTACGGGACGGACTTATTAATAATATCTCTAGAAAAATATACGTTTTGGGGATTTAAGCATCCCTAATCTAAAATTAACAAACACATTTATCAAGATTTCTTATTTTGTAAGTGTCCGCTCAAGAAGGTACGGTCAAGGAGGTAAGGATGTGTGTGATGAATATAAGACATTTTAGGATATACAGGGTGTCTCACCTAAAGTGAACCAATAGCTAGCTAAGAGCTATCTTTTATACTATGCATATGACAGCAAACTTCTTATGGGGGTCTCCTCCTTGTTTTTTAGAGGATTTTAAAATTAATTTTGAATGTAACCGGGTATACGCAAATCTGATCATAAATACTTTGTATGATGATTATTAACAATAGCTCGCAAACGGTTACATTTACGACAAAATTATCAAGAGTAAAAACGTCTTAAAAGTACCAATTTAATCCAAAACCACCAAAAAATAGAGGGTATTCTGGATGGAATTTTTAAGTTGTCGGCCGTATTGGAAAATGTCGGCTATATTTTTCGTAATCAATTTTAAAATTCTCTAAAAAATAAGGGGGAGTCCTCCATAAGAAATTTGCTGCCATATGCATAGTTTAAGGTAACTGATTGGTTCACTTTAGGTGAGACACGGTGTATAGTTTTGTTGCCGACAAAGATCGGATGATACCTTTGCCAGGACTAATAATAAATAGCCAGAACTGTAACGACATTGTTTCACAGAAAAATAAGACGAATTTCCCAGAAATATAGTCTACGTATATTTACTGTCGTTGATTTTTCATGGGAGAGAGTAAATACAACTGTACTAGAAAATGGAATGCAATTAAACTTTAAAATTGGTGTTTTAAAACTTTAACTATTCGAGTGATAAAAAGTTTCTAGAGTTCTTATAATAAACTCTCTTTGTTTTGTGACGTGTCGCTTACCGAAGCGGTTTTCTTTTCTTGGAATTGGTTGTGTTTATTGGTGATAAAAACGCCCGTGGCAAATGAAACTGCCTGGTGTCAGAAACAAAGCAACACATTTCACCCTTTTGGTATAAACACACGTTATTTTGTCACTTATTTTGAAATTTACTTAATACGTTGATGAATGTTCTGATCTTTCACACAGAAATATCCTTATTTATTTATTTATGGTTATGTCTAAGTCAACACCATTTTTACAGGAGAATATTTAAACACTTAGAGGGAAAACGGTCCAAATCTATTAAATTTTGTGGGCATTCCGGGAACTGAACCCGTGACCTCTTACACCGAAGTGAAAGACGCTCACCGTTAAGTTAGCAATATGTCTATTAACTCTAATTAAATTGATTAAATGTGTTATGTATGCGATTTATTAATTCATGCGTGAAATTATTAATTTTTAAATCTATTAGCAAGATGCTTATTTGTAATGTTCCGAAGCCAAAGATTTTACAAGTCCGATAGTAAAGTAATATTTTGTTACTAGGCTATTATCAAAATCGATTAGTTTACTGTTTTCGGGATCCATTCCATCGCTCGTGAATATGATCGTGCGATAGCATTTTGCAAGCAAAATCAATAAGGTGGTGAAAATAAATATAATATATTTAGGATTATTTTTATTGGCTACAGCCGTATCAAGTCCCACATGAATACGTTCCATTCTTATACGTAATTTGTCTTAAAATACCTGAATAGACGATCATTTCATCACCATTCGTTTATTATTTGACTCACAGTCTTCACGTCATTGTAAACCACAGCGCATTTCACGTCATTGTAGAAACTCACAGCGCACTCTTCATCATTGTAGCTCATGCGCACTCTTCACGTCATTGTAGTACAGCGCACTCTTCACGTCATTGTAGAAACTCACAGCGCACTCTTCACGTCATTGTAGAAACTCACAGCGCACTCTTCACGTCATTCATCTTCACGTCATTGTAGAAACTCACAGCGCACTCTTCACGTCATTGTAGAAACTCACAGCGCACTCTTCACGTCATTGTAGAAACTCACAGCGCACTCTTCACGTCATTGTAGAAACTCACAGCGCACTCTTCACGTAATTGTAGAAACTCACAGCGCACTCTTCACGTCATTGTAGAAACTCACAGCGCACTCTTCACGTCATTGTAGAAACTCACAGCGCACTCTTCACGTCATTGTAGAAACTCACAGCGCACTCTTCACGTCATTGTAGAAACTCACAGCGCACTCTTCACGTCATTGTAGAAACTCACAGCGCACTCTTCACGTCATTGTAGAAACTCACAGCGCACTCTTCACGTCATTGTAGAAACTCACAGCGCACTCTTCACGTCATTGTAGAAACTCACAGCGCACTCTTCACGTCATTGTAGAAACTCACAGCGCACTCTACACATCATTGTAGAAACTCACAGCGCACTCTTCACGTAATTGTTGAAACTCACAGCGCACTCTTCACGTTATTGTAGAAACTCAAATAGAACTCACATGGCGTTATTGTAGAAACGCACTCTGCACGTCATCTTTGCAACTAGCAACACACATGATCGTCGCACCGCCCACCGTTTCGAACCGCGGACCGGGATGACCCATTTATAGGTTTACGATTGGCGAGACAATGGCAGAGGTGAGCGTCGTGTCATTACACCCAGGAAGCCGTGGGTGCGTTGTAAACGCGACACGCGCGCACGCACACGTACACGCACGCGCGATCAACAATGGAGCCGCCATTTGCGGTGTCGCGGTTTGGCGGGAGTTTCTACGGACGGACACGACGATTTAACCTTGCCTCAATCCTCGTTTAAAATGATTGTATTTGCTCCCCTGTAGGAAATAGGTTAGTTCATGGATTCGACAAAGGGAATGTTTCCAGTTCCTCTAAACAGCTGTCGTTATAGCCATATGACGTCACTGTTTCAAGTTTTGGTCTCGTAATTTGCCAACACCCTCCAGAGCTAGGGTATAATCAATGTAAAAAAGATATACTCGTGTGTGTTGATGTGATGCTAGGACGCTGACGAAGTATCAAAATAGTCTATTGTAACAGTTACAAAGAATAATATTGTTTTTACTTCCCTGTGGGAAATAGGTCAGATCATAGATATGTCTAAAGGGAGTGTTCTCAATTCATCAAACAGCTGTTCTTCTAAACAAACTATGACGTCACTGTTTCAAATTATGGTCGCGTAATCCGCCAAACCAAGAACTAAGACATATCCACGTCAACAGTGGTACATAGTTCAAACTTTTGTATTTATTGAAAATAAAAACACATTATTTCATGAAACATCGTTCTTATTGGACTAAAATCAAAGACGTCGGTGGGATCGCAGACTCTAAAATATCTACGAGAAATGAAACACTCCCGGAATTCAAGGAAATTTTTGTAGATGATGAAAACCTATAACTGTCGCCTGTTGTTGATGGCACAGTAACAGAATATGAAGCGTGTCATACTTGATGCTCAAGTGACGTGAAGTGGAAGAGAATCGAGTCGAGCATCATTATCGTGCCGATAATGTAGACCGAAATGTAATTCTAAAATGTCAATACAGATTCCACTGTTTCATCATCAAACCACACCATTATTTCATATTTTAAACTTACTTTGTAAGCTTTTCCAAAATGTTCATCATTAATAATTATTGTCGAACATGGGAGTTAACTTCGATTTTAATTTTGAAACCTATTTCATTTTTTATTGCTTTACTCTAATTGAAATGTTTTGCTTGTAATTACCAGCGACTCCAGTTAAACTATATTATTTCGATATTGAATTTTACGGATTTCATTACAAAACTACGTGAATATGCTGTAGGGTTTCCTGTACTTTACGCAACCCTATGTTTTTTCCTATTTTTGACGATAGTTTACGAAAAGAGAACGTGTGTTTATTTTGTTTGTAGACAATATTCTGTACTTAGTTCACTGAATATATTTTGTCTTATTATATCGGAATTGTTGGTTATCTGTGTGGTTCCACAGAGTTGGAAATTAATTCTCATTCAGTTAAAAAAAACAAATTAGCTATGGACGCGTATTGGTTTTAATCTACCATAAATTGGTTATTTGTATAACCGGCAGACTTAACCTAAACCTTCGATTTAAACGGGACTCTATCTCAACAAGAGTACAATTTTCTCTCGTGTATCAATTTATTTCATCACTTATTGATACAATAATTAATTAATTGTAAATCTGGACAAAAATTGAAACGCTTCTCTATTTTAATAATGCTTTTATGTAGAGCCGAATTGGGGTAGACCACTTTAACAAACAGTTTCGTACAGATTGGGGTTCTGGGAGTACTCATTGGACTGGGACCGTGGCGTGTCTTGTAATCCAGCTACTTGGAGATGAGGAATTGTGGATAGTTGTGAGAAATGGTTGGTGGGTGTATTGTTCTCTTGTGTGGATTAACGTCCGCACTGTTGAATACTACTTTAATCCGCAAAAGCCATCCTCATAATTAGACCAATTCGTTATTCAGAGGCAGTGGTTCGGACTCCACGTCAAACTGTAGGTCTCTTATATATGCTATAGACTGTTGCCAGTCCTGTCTAAGGAACATGTCAGCCTTAGTCAGTAACAAGACCACAAGATCACGCTACATCTTTCACTCATTTCTCATTCACACTTGAAATGGCAAAATTGTACATTAAAACCTCTAACATTGACATTCGATCTGTGTTGTCCTTTAGAGTACTTAATCATAAAACCTATAAAAAATGTTTGTATTTACTTCCCTGTGGGAAATAGGTAAGATCATGGATATGTCTAAAGGAAATGTTTTCAGTTCTTCTGAAAACAGCTGTTCAGCTGTTCTTATTCTGGTAAAAATGCAATACAATCGCTTTAGTAGTTTCTTTGGAAACCTGTTTCAAATTTTCATCTTACATAAGCCAACACCTCCCCTCCCAGAGCTAAGACATATCCATGGAAACATGAACAGGTTGAATATTAGGTTATGATCGTGTCTCGTTGTTATAGCTGATTGTAGTTTGTTAAGAACCTGACCGATTTTCTTTCAATTCACCGCAGTTTCGGTGTGAATCATCTGACGATCAAGGCCGATACGAGTGGTCATCTCGATTTCGTTCCTAATCGATTTTCTCCCGCAATCGATTAACGAGGCAATGAGTCGCAAAGAACCACAAAAGGGTTCGATCCACTTTCGCCCGGCGGCCGGTCACGGCGGCGACCCGCGCTGATAAATCCGGTGCGTGATTGGTCAATTGTCACACAGGTGTCGACTTTCGATCAGCTGATCGCGAGGAAAGTGACGGCCTCATTGTTGTCGTGACAATCAGCTGTTGAAGTGGTTTGTGGGGCTTCTCGGAACAATCACTACAACGTGTTGTGAAACGCCTCACCTGATTTTAAAGGCTTCCTGAATAGGATTCATTTTGCAAGGTGGGCCGCGTAAAAACTTTGTAAACAATCAGCTGATTTCTCGAGGTGAAACATTGTTTACACAAATTATTTTCGTCAATGCTTTTGAATTTGAGTTGAGAATGTATATATCTGTTTTGGGGTCCCCTGAATAAAAAAGTATGTTTGGACGTGATATTTGCCTTAGCGTGTGTCTGGATGTGTACATATCCACAGCCTACCCCAATCGTTCGATATATGTGTATATATTCAATATATCTCCAGACGTTTTTTTTATTTTTGATACTTTTGATACTAGTTCACCCTTGAAAACCATTAAAAACGTAAAAAATCCAGTTCCTCAAGTTCCATTCGTTAAGTTCCAACGAACTTAATTAAAACGTAGTAGTTTATGGTAGTATTGTAATAGTAGTAATATCTTGGATGAGTTCATTGGCCAACGCAATTGGACTACATTAACCACAATGTTTGGGGTCGTATCCCAAAAATTAAGTTTTATAATTTATTTATGTATAATTTTTGAAAAATTATTCGTTTCACCATTGGATTCAGCTCAAAAAATGCATAATGGAATATAGGTCAATTGGTTACGATATTCAAATAGGTAACCACAGTACGTTGTCTAATGTTAACCTTATAGCGAATAGCTTTTTCCAAAATTTAGTATGCAAGTCCATCTAGTTTTACGTTATATCATTAAATCCATAAAACCCCAAAATATATTGTTTCTTACGACAGCAATCCTACGTACTCTTTGCCCATTTAATTATCACGGAGAATTAATTATTTACATAATGGTATGTGTTTTTCTTTAGTTAACCAAACTAAGGAAAACAACGCTTACTTATACTTAGTACTGTTCGATTACAATGATGAGAATAATTTAAGCTCTATGAAATTCTCTCTACTCACGCCAGCAGGCTGCGTGCGATCTCGTTTAATCCAGCTACTTGGAGGTTACGAGTTGTGGATAGTTATGAGCGATGGTCGGTGGATGTGGTGTTCTCTTGTGTGGATTAACGTCCGCACTATTGAATTCTACGTTAATTCGCAAAGACCATCCTCATGATTAGACCAATTCGTAATTCAGAGGCCGTGGTTCGGATTCCACGTTAAACTGTAGGTCCATTGATTGTCATTGGCTGTTTGGCTATTAATTAACAGTCCTGTCTAAGGAACATGTCAGCCTTAGTCAGTAACAAGACTACAAGATCGCGCCACAATCATCTTACATTCAACTCTCATTCATACTTGGCTTAAAATACCTACCTGTAGTAAGGTCGCCATTTCAAATAATCTAATCTAATCTAATCTCCCATAATACTATTATTATTCAACATGATTATTGAAAGGCCACACCCACGTAACTCTTACACTATACTAATCCGTGTTTCCGCTTTCCCGGAGTCCCCTGCATGACATAACTCGTGGACTGATGCAATTCCAATGTACAAAATCCATAAGCTCAACCCAGCAACACTATCACTCATCCTGCTTAGAAAGCCGTTCATAGCTTTACATAACCGCGGGTTCTGTGGAAAGAAGAAGAATAATCGGATGTCACGGGCCGCCGAAGTGACAGCCGTGTGACGGGGGCAGAAAGCGGAAACAGTCCAAACCCAACTCTAATGAAAGTTTTGACAGCCTCCGGACCATCGTGTACTAGTTTTAGTTGTATTTCGTGTCGGAACATCCTTGTGGAGTAATTTCCGGGTCGTACGACTTGAATATGGATGATTTAAGTTATACGAAAATTAATTTTATAGTGCTTGTGCTGTACGATTTTAATTATTATCAAACTTTCAGCCCTCTCACACCTTATTAACCTGGATCTAGTCTGGGACGGTGGCGTTAGACGAGGCAGTGGTTCGGACGCCACGGTAAAATGTAGGTCACTCATTTCTCATTCATTCATACCTGGGAATATGGCAATGGTTTTAATTTCCGTGATTTCCATTGTGCGTATACATATAGTTTTCTCAAAATTTTGTTGTACATGCAACAAAAGAATAATTTTATAACGAACCAGTTTTGTTTTACTTCATTAATTTCAAATAATTATCGAAATAAGATAAAGGGGTTTTTCACTTCAGTTTACGTTTCGTATAGGAAATACTGCCTCTAATTTCTTTCGATTATTTTTTTTGTGAGAAATCTCTTTGTAAGCAAACAATAGGCTTTTCTGCGAACGATCTTTGGACGCCGTTGTAATAGAGATATGAAGCGAGATGAAACAAACCCAGAATTCCAGCGATGGCGGGAAAATGAGACTCACTCTCACTGTCTACATCATCCCCCCCAACCCCCCCCTCCCCGACATACAGCCCCTGTCACTTTTATCTTCTATTTCATTACAGCGTTTTTCTTTAATACTCTGTGATGTCATTCTTTTGTTTCGAAGTATCCCAAGGGAATTAACTTATTTCAATTGGACGAATTTTTCTTCTTAGTATTATATTTTAGAAACAAATTTAAAACAACTTGTTCCTCTTTTTATTATTTAAGTGTTTTATTTTGATTTTTTGTTTTATTTTTTGTGTTGTGTTTCACTGGTAGTACACAGACCGACCAGTAGGCTAGATCTCTACTTATACGTAAAAAGGAAAAAATCACTTTCAGACACTTCTCTGCCAATTTGGATCGTATTCCACAGAAAAATGGTAAAATTATTTCAAAGAATACCTTCCTTATTGAAATACTTTCTGAATAATAATGAAATATTTCGCACATTATCGTTTATGTCGCCGTCTCACTTCTGTGAAATGTCTTTTCCAAGAACTGGGTTCAAACATTATCCAAGTTCTCTTACAAGTTGTGCAAATGTCAATTATATTCTATATCTATTACAGTATATATAACAATTTAATTTTAAGCTAATTACCGATATATATACACTTAAGTGAGTGGGTTTAACTAATCCTTTGTTGAATTGAATTTTTTTAAGTTTAACTTCAATATGGCGAACTGCGTATGGTACTGTAACTGCAACGGAGTTGTTGAATATCAATATGTATGTCGTGCTCTCAATAATAAGCTACTAGAGTTTTCGCTTTGGCTGTACACTTAAAAATCGATAACATATCATAGTACTCTGAAAAGAATTCAATGTTTTTGTTTTACGATATTAAATATTGTTTCAATATACGAAGTATATTGAAAATCTCAGCTGTTCCATGAGAACACTACCGCGCTTATCTATATAAGTAAAATTAGAGTTCTGTCTGTTCATTTCTCAGAGTTATTAATTTTTTATCTGTCGGTTTGTCTGCCTGTGACGCTCCAGGAGGCATTTAGACTTCTCCGTCTTCTCCGAAAAAAACGGGGGAACTGATAACAATGAAACTTATTTCATGCGTTCTCTACATTCCAGAGAAACCTTTTAAATGCTTGCAATTGTACGCTGCCTGTTGAAAAGTAAATAACGATAGTTTAAAACACACTTTTTACGCATAATAGTCGCATTTTGCTTTCAGTTTTCAACGAATTACTGGTAATAATCAGCTGTCTTTGTAGTTTAATGATTTAAAGAAATAAAAACAAACAGCTGTCAAATTAAAATCAATATTAGTTAGTTTATATTGGTCAGTTATTTTAAACCCATTTCGAAATCATTTAATATTAAAAAGTTATTTTTACGTGTAACTAATTTTAATAATGGTATAAATGTTCTAAGTAATGCTATATAACAATGCTGGGGATTTATTTTCTTTTTACTGATTAGTTTAGGATTTCAGGTTTTCATTTTGGTATGACCCTTCATCTTTAAACTGAATCCTACGACCCGTACAAATGATAGGCTTGCTGCTAGTATGCGGAATAATGATGTTTCATGCCAGAATTGCCAACCGCATTAATATGCAGAGCAAAATGCCCCGTGTGTCCCGGCTTAGTCGTAATACCGTTCTTTGGGTGCGTATTATCCGGCATTACCTGGCGGTGGCGACGAAACTTATTCATCTGGGATTATCTCCGCATTGAAACGTTCATTATCATAAACTTCAATATGAACGATGTTTTTATATTTGTATGATAAGGTTCGTGAAAATGTTTTTTTCTGAATTTCTTTAGGTTTACTAAATAAAGTATTTTTAAACATTAACATAAGACTAATGGAGATTCAAATCTAAACTAACGAAATCCAAAGAGCTGTTTACATCTGTATTGTGACCAGTAGTTGTAGTAAAATTGCATAGAACGTGTTCCCGTGTAACACGTTTAGGCCATTTATTTAAAAAATAGTCTGTGCTACGCTAAAACAATACAATATATTTCATTATTTATAAATATTAATACACCTATTTTGAAGTAAACGCGTTTTATTAGTAAATTTCAAAATGGTGACCTTTTACAGGTAATAAGCATTGAACGCATAAAAAATTACGTTTTGAAAACATGTCTTTGGGATTTCTTAAACCAACACGAAGAGTGAGTCGGTTGAACGCGTTGTTGAGTCGATAAAGAGTTTTGAGAGCATCGTAAAATCTGAGATTATGCTGCGACGCCTCTGTATCAACAGTTTTGTGCGATTTCTTGGAAGCCCAGAAACGATTTTGGATTTTAAATTCTTATAACTCTGAAATTGATACTTCTCATTTATGTTCGCCAATAACCATTAGGTATTTTACATGTATGATGCATAATCATATTGTCCTACACACATCCTTGTAGTTTCGCGCTCCACAAAATCGATATTCTGTATCGATTAGAAATGTTCACCAGTACATCACACATCGTCTCTGTCAGCAATAAGGTCGACTCAATGGAATATCCCCGTTCCAGTTTTTGCCGTCACAGAGCGTGTCTCCGCGTCGTCTGATCGCGCAGCTCAACAGCTGATCAGTACGCACCTCACGTCCACTGCGCATGCGCAGAATACCCGCGGCCGCGTCTGCGCCGTACCCTCGCCACTCCGGATTCCCCGGTTTTTCTCCGGACGAAAGTCCGGCTTATCCGGTCGTCATTTGTCCTCAGTTATGTCTGTCGAGATTGTTATCATAGATGAAAAAAGAGCGTGTCGCAGTTAATTGCGCCGTTTCTCAGTAAGCGACATTGTTTAGTTTGATTACAAGTGATAAATGTTCCAGCTGTTTTCTAGGAGCGGTTCGGTTTCAGATAAGTTGTGAATGGAAAATGAAGGCCGCAAAAGGGTCACTTTGACTATACTTAACCGAGTGACAGGTTTGTTTTTTTTTGAATAGGTAATTATTTTGTAACATCTAGATGTAATGGAGTGGCAGATATTTAATGTTTCCCAGTCTATAAACATTCGTCGTTTCAAACTTTTGGTATTACTTATATTATTACTTTAAACATAATTTTTAAGTTTATATTAGAAGTTTCCATATACAGAGAGAATCCCTAAAATTACTCACAGTCACAGCTTACAACCCGCACAGGGTTACCAATCTGTGGGTATTGACATTCATATGTCGCGACCAAAGTTTGAAACAGTGACGTAATAGTTTGGTTATAAGTACAACTGTTTATATGAACTGAAAAAATTCCCCTTAGACATATCCAAGATCTAACCTATTTCTTCTCATAACCTAATTCTTCGTATTTATATACCTCTCTGTGGGAACAGGCTACAAGTTCCAAAAGTAACAGGCAGTTTGAAGTAACCTGTTACATTCTAATAACGTGGTTACTTATCCTGTTACTTTAAATAACGACCATCTCTACCTCTACTCAGGTTGTTAGGCCTATAAAATAAAACCGAAATCAATTATACAAAAAGTTTTTGAAAATACAACTTTTGGATAGAACCTGGGCGGTAAGATTGGGTATTTTATGACAAAATGTGGGTATTTTTACTATTTGCAATGGGTAATTAGGAAGATTGGGATTGTCAACCCTGACCCACGCAGTGTTCGATCGAGTGGCCGCCTGTGATAATAAACTCGTTGATCGCCGCTCGAGCTGGGCAAAAAAGCTATTAACAGAGTCGGCATGTCACATTTGAAATTCAGATAGGTGGCCCGAATCGATTCAATGTTCATCAAAAGGTTTCAAAGTCAAAGTAAGTGTCAATAACGTATTCAAATGTAATTTTCCTGTCTGCGAGAAACGGTTTTTTGTGAATTTAAACTTTGGAAATGGTTTTATGCTCATTTTCAACAACCCCTGAGTGGTTGTAGAATTCGCTTCACAACCTGAAAGCCGCCGGTCCAATCCCAGACTGGTTCAGCTACATATAATCATTTGACTATTAATTAATGACAGTGATAAATTAGAGAAAGTCACACTATACTTATCGCTCTCATATTCAGTTTAAATTACTCTGAAAGATTGTGTTTCTGTTTCCAGATTTGATGTGATAAAATATCTTAGTATATTGGAGAAACCATACCACGGTTAAAAATTATTCGAATTTCATTTTTTTTTAAGAAAAGTAATTCAATTAGTTAAATAAAACCTTTTCCGACATTTCATTACTAAGAGTGAATCGGTTAAACATTTCTAGAAAATGAATCTGTATTATTAGCTTATCGTTCAATGTCATCATTAAATAATAATATTGATTTATTTTGATAAATTATATGGGAATACATGTTTTTATCTTTATCATAAACTCCGACAAATCGGAGAGGTGATGGGAACCCTACTCGTATATTAGTTAATTTCCAAGAGTTACCGAAATATTTTGAGTCTTATTTTTTTTTAAATACGAGGAATATGCACATTCCTAGTAACTATTCCTAGAATCTGCCGTGAGAATAATGTTTGGACAGTCAGTTTATATATACATTAACTGACTGATGGATATGTCTTAGCTCCGGTGTGTGTGTGTGTGTTTTTGTGGTCCAAAATTTAAAACAGTGACGTCATAGTTTGTTTAAAAGAACTGCTGTTAAGATGAACTGAAAACATTCCTTTTACACATATCCATTATCTAGCCTAATTACCACAAGAAAGTAAATACAAATATTTTTACGTAGTTTTCTCTTTATTAAGTGTGAAACCTAAACCTGTGAACTCTGGAACCGAAATTCAAGACGAACTGTGGATAGTTGTGTGCGATGGTCAGTAGGTGTACTGTTCTCTTGTTTTAGACCTGTTCGTAATTCAGAGGCAGTGGTTCGGACTCCACGTTAAACTGTAGATCCCATAGATATACCATCACCTGTTGGGTTATTAATTAATTAACAGTTCTGTCTAAGGAACGTGTCAGCATTAGTCAGTAACAAGACTACAAGATCGCGTCACAATCATCTTACACTTATTTCTCATTCATACTTGGCTTGAAATAAACACCTTGTGGTAGAGTCGCCATTCCGATAATCTAATCTAATCTAATATTGTTGTGTTTGTTTTCAGAGATCGAAGCCGCGGAGGCTTGCAAGTGGCTGAGAGCCGCCGGATTCCCTCAGTATGCGCAGATGTACGAAGGTGAGCTACACTCACCATATACCCATATACTGTATAGACCTAGCACATCAGGAGTGTGGATAGTTATGAGCGATGGTCGGTGGATGTGAACGTCCGCACTATTGAAAACTACGTTCATCCGAAAATTAGACCAGTTTGTGTTTCAGATGCAGAATTGTGGTTAAAAACGTTAATGTTTGATTTCGAATTAGTAACTTTTAGTTAATTGCATCATAAAGTTCTTTGGCGCTAGTAGTTATGTTCTATTTGGACGAAAATCAGTGTTATTGTTGTAAACCATTATTTCTGACCAATAGAGAGTTAAGTGTATGAGATGATTTTTTTATTAAACCTATTAAATACTTTGCAACACCTCAAAAACTAAAATTCAAGCCATCTTTAACTGGCTACCATTTCCTACTGGTTCTTCTGAAGTCAGGTTTGCGGTGCTGTACTCAGCTAAAAAATGCCTTTAATTTGATATGCGTATCAATATATGCTTCTATTTCAAGATATCGTTTTGACTCTACGTAGGCCATCCTCCATTTGAGGTTCATAGTCAGTAATAAGCTAAAAAAATAGTATTTTAGAATCCAATTCAATTCTAAAAGTTTTAGTCTTGTAGGATATTCAGTAATACAAACATTAAGCCAAACCTGTCTCTAACTTGGTATAATAAGTGGCTGAGTTGATAGCGTAATGTCTTCAGTACTTGATACAGCGATGTTGGTTCAGTTTCAGATTTTTGACACGGATATGTCTTAGCTCTGGAGAATGTTGGCGATTTGTAAGATGGAAAATATGTAACAGGTTTCCATAGAAACCACCGGAGCTATTGTATTGAATTTTTAATGAAAAAAGAATAAGAACAGCTGTTTAGATAAAGTGAAAACATTACCTTTAGACATATCCATGATCTAACCTATTTAATTTGATTCAGTCAGTACTTTTCACTAACCTATAAATGAATCGTATCACTTACTACATAATTGATTTATTGTAGTTTATATATGCAGGCAAAGTATGAGTGGGAAATTATCCACTTTTCGGAAATAAACCATAGAGTTCCTACGACTTTAATTGTCTAAGATCATTGTTAATTTAGCAGTTTTAACTAAGTAGATATAAGGAAATTCTTTTAAGTCGTGTGGACACATTCTCGTAAATCGTGTTAACGATATTTAATAATATCAATTTAATTTATTGTAATAACGTCAGTAGGTGGCCCTCCTTTCCGCGATCTTGTCGTGTCCCTCCTCGGTACGACCTATCACCGCTTTTATCACCACGGATCATGGAACGTTAAAAAAATGCTTGTACTGTATTTACTTCCATGTGGAAAATTCATTGATATCATGAATAATGTATCTAAAGGTAATGTTTTCAGTTCCCCTAAACAGCTGTTCTTATAGCCTAATGACGTTACTGTTTCAAATTTTGGTCGCGCAAATCGCCAACACCCCCCTCAGTGACAAGATGTTAAAATTGAGTTTTTAATTATGTTAGATTAAGTTGGAAAACGTGCTCGGTGTTCTCATACGTTATTAATATTTTTGAATTTAGTTGTTTGTCCTTGAATTTGAAAAAGTTGTTTTAACATTTTTTATTCAAAACTTATTTAACTACATTTAGTATATATATTAGGGAATGGTTGTTGGGTGACATAAAGTAACCCGTAATAAATTTAAAAACCGAGATTTAAAAAAATTATATGCTTTTATGCCGACAGTAAAAAAATCATTATTTTGGCATTGAATGTTTCTTTTGGATCCTTATGTTAACCCTATTTTTAAGTCCCGTCTTCTAGTCCCAGGATTGTTTAAGCCATCACCCGGAACTATTTTACACATCGCGTCAGACTAGACCTACAGTGTTGGATTGCAACGGGCAGGATCTCATTCAGTCCATACGGCGTTCGGTCCATAGTCTCCCCACTCTCAATAATAAGGGGGAGACAGCGCTCTGCGGACTTAATGTTAGGTTACCTACTAAATACTACTTACCAATAACAATACTACCTACTAATAGCTAGTGTGTATATTTAATATAATTAGGACAGTATTTACATAAAAACCCCGACATAAACATCGGCGCCGATCGCATGGTCCCCGGTTGCAATATCACTTAGCGAAAACCCATTAGTGATTTGCGGGATTTGAACCCGTAACCCTTGGCATCGAAGTCCTTTTTTGTGTTTTACCCCTAGGACCAGCGCCCCCCTGTGTGCAAGTAACCTCACATATGGTAACCCTAAAGATTTCATTGATAATAAAACACTGAAGTTTCTAATACAATCCACGAAAAGTGTGTAAATAAATTGGGTTAAAGAAATTCCTCTAAGATTTCGTGGATTCCGTGGTGTGGATTAACGTCCGCACTATTGAATATCGAATTCATCTGGAAAGACCATCCTCATAACTATACCAGTTCGTAATTCAGAGGCAAAATTATAGTTCGGATCCAACGTTAAACTGTAGGTCCCTTTTATGTCATTGGCTATTGGGCTATTAATTAACAGTACTGTCTAAGGAACATGACAGCCGTAGTCAGTAACAAAACTACAAGATCGCGCCATTCCACCATATAGGATACAGGATAAAGATACAGGAAATGGAGGAACAGATATTTACAATGCGGACCCTGGAACGCAATTCTGCCACCAACTGTAATCCCACATAACACCGATATTAACGGAGTTTTGAACATTTCGGTCCCACCTATCTCTATTTCACAAGGCCCTTTAGGAATATTGCTTTCTGTGTATAAATATTTAAAGGTATCGAGGGATAATATAAGATTTTCAAGGAGTTCTGGTAGTATATAAGTAATTTTGAACATAATCGTTGATATTTTACAACAGATTTCCGATTTAGGAAGCAAAATATCTTTTTAAATTGGAGACACTTTTCTATGTACTATTTATAAAGGGAGAAAGTAGGCTAAATCGTTGTTGGTATGAAGTTAAAATTTGAAGACGGATGATTTAGTGTGGCGTAAATGGCGTACAGCTGTGTAGATTAGAAGTAATGTGCTCTTTTCGTAATCCTAAGGTTGTCGGTTCGAATCCTGACCCATTTGGGCTATTAATTCATTATCTTTCCAACTACACGTTGAAGTTAGGTAGTACCAAGACCAGAGTTTGGACCATTCCCTGTCAAAAGATTAAACAACTTAGTTGTTCATTTGAAAAAAGGCCATACAACACGAATTTAATTACCTCAACGTTTATTTTTAACTTTTGTCAATATTTTTATACCTACATGTGAATGCATACGGAATATTTATTTTGAACCAATTTGATTTAGGCAATCGTGTGTTTTAGAACTAAAAGGAATTTTAGTATTAATCGATTTCCATATTTATAGATGTAATCGAAATTAATAGACTATGGTTTTAAGACATTTTAACGTTTGTTCAGTGGTATTCTTCCTAGATTGAAAACTACCGAGGAAGTAGGCTTCTAGTGCAGTGATTCGGCGGTACAATAATAATTGCTACATTAACAACAGTCCACGCTCTGGTTGGCAGGACTGGAGGAATTGAATTCTCCTGTTCCTATGCCAAGATACTCCCAGGGTTTCGCAAGCGTGTTATCGGGTGCAGTCATTAGTACGGCCTGGTTTTGGTGTAGGAAGTTGTTAAAATTGTTCAGGATATCCGGTGCGGGATAACGTGAAATTTCCAATCTCGCGTGTAAATAATTTATGGATCTTTGTTTTCTAAAGTAATACGTTTCTTTTTCTTGTAGTAAGTATAATGTAGAGCAATGTTGAGCTATTTTGAGGCGGCCTTACTACAAGGTAGGTATTTTAAACCAAGTATGAATGAGAATTGAGTGTAGGATGATTGTGGCGCGATCTTGTGTTATTTAAAGTGGAATCCGAACCACGGCCTCTGAATTACGAATTGCTACACCCACCGACCATCTCTTACAACTATCCACAATTCGTGACCTCCAAGTAGCTGGATTACAGGACGCCGCCACCGTCCCAGTCGAGTAGAATTTAGTTTAATGTACAACAGTCGAATAGTTTTAGTTACACAAAGTTTTATGTCCATGTATCTATTAACAAACGATTAAAACTACCCACTAAAGTTTAACCAACTTTACTGTAGAGCAAAACTAGTTTTATCTAATTCCAATCTAATAAAATTAACTACGTTCCCACGGGAGGCAGAGGCGGCGTGTTATGTTAATGTGTTTCGTAATACTCGTCTAATGCGCTCTTCTCAAGACCGGCCTCTTTCATTATACGTATAGCTACAGAAGGCTGTGTCTCTTTGTCGTCATGGTAACGCGTAAACTTCAGCTGAACACGTTTGCGTGGCGTTGCGTTACTGTGTGCCACAGATCCACAGATTCGCCGTACTGCAATTAAAATGAAACAAACTCACAAAACAAAAACATAATTACCTGATTAAGTATCAATAGTTGTCCACCATTTTGTAGCTTTAAAATAATCAGCTGTTATTTGTTACTTACGTTGTAGCAGTTCCTTCTTGATTCCTGATTGGTTGTTTAGGTTATGTTAATGTTAGTTATTATTATCGATAGTTTGATCAAATAGTTGACTAGCAGTTTCACATTAATATTTGGATTAATCGATAGTGATTGTTGCAGTTACTTTATCGATTATTTACAATCGAATGACCTCGGTTCAAAAGTATAATCAACAATGATCTTTTGCAGCCTGGGACTCAACAAATCATCTTAATAATAGGTCTAGTCCTAGGAAGAAAAAGAACAACTTTTGCTCTTCAACCCGTATGTCTAAAACAGCTGTTTTTGAAGTAATATGACGAAAAATAAATTTGTTGAATATAATTTACTTTGGTTCGAATGGTGTGTTGAGCGTTTTAAGTGTGTGTCACTGCTTCTCTGTGTTGAGTATCATCAAAATGTATTCATTTTATTCTCAACTGGATCAGACTATTTTATCCAGACACTACGCAATAAATAAAAAATTAAAATCAATACAAGTGCGAATTTAAAATCTCAAAAACAATTAAATAAAGATATGGATTCTAACTAATAAAAACATTTAACTACGAGATATAGCATATTCAAATAAATAAGAATCTACTACTACATACCAATACCTCGCCGACACATAACGAATCCCCACGTCGACTCATAACATTGAACGTCAAGAGAGCCGTTTTAATTATAATATCTCGGTGTAGAATCGAAGCGATTGCAGCTATTTAACAGCCTGTGATCGCGCGACCAAATTGAAAACCTGCCCTGGCTGTCAAACCGCCGTTAATGAGCCGGCCGGCCGCCATCAATCTTGAGCGCTGCGATCGCTCGACGCTCCGTTTAATGATTCTATTGTGCTCCAAGTATCACACTCTTACGTGCTGCCAACCTACATCTCTCATAAGACTAATTAATTGTTCACGATGATAAGATTCGGTTTTCGTTGGAAATTTATTTTACTTAACGTTTATTAATTTTCTTTTTACCGTTTTATGTTTGTGTTTTGAGTTAAAGAATTATTTTTGCTAAAATATTAAGTCATAAGTCACAATGAAAAATGACGTGAAAAAATTATGAGTCACTGGTTCAAACTTTTGTTTCAATTCTCACAGAAGGAAGATTTAATGGATGTAAAATTTTTAGATTTACTCAAAAGATCAGCTGACGTATTTGTCGGATAAAACGCACTTTTATAATAATTGTGTTCAAAATTACACATCGATATGTTTAAAAAATGCGTATTTATTTTTGAAATTATTAAAATCTACTACGGTTTCGTTGGAAATTTCCAACGGAAAATTACTGTGAGTTTGTTACAGCATAAGTGTACATAAAAACCAACTGGGTTGACCACAAAAGGTAAATGAAAGAGAATAACAATACCACGTATCAAATACGGGGACGTAGTGTTTACGAAGAAATGACGAAATAACTCGTATTGATCAACCAGGAGTGAGCTCAGCTGTCAACGTGCGTCTACGCACAGATTCAAGGTCCAGATTCCGGGAACAATGCGGCGGACTGAGAGAAAGCACGGCGGAACGGTGGAAACGGACCAGAAGTCGCGCGACCGCTGATGTGACCGGACGCATGCGCGGAGTGGCGACGCGGTGACAACGCCTGCGCAGTGCTCGCTACCAGTTTAGAGTGTAGACTGTGACTGTAGACAGCTTGGTGCCAGTGTCTTGTGTTGCGTGCAAGCCTTGGTGATGTCATGCTGCTCACCGCGGGCGTACTGGGTAGGTGGCCTCTCACGTTTACTAAATTATCTTATATAATTAAATTTAATAATACTTATTATACTGTATAGTTAAATATGTTTATCTTTTATACGGTTTTGTTGATCTAAATAATGACTTACGTTAGTAGTGTCAACCGTAATTTTATCTTTTAATATTATATTGATAAATTTATCGAAACTAATTGGAAATCTATTTTTGTTTGTGATTTCCACTTAAATGATTTAAAAGCACGTCCGTAAATTATTTTTAAAATACCCTTAAATTACACAAGTAATGCAAACGATTGATAATTGCGCGATGCAATACTTACGATTTATGTACAGTTTAATTTGATTATTGCTTATGTGTTTTATTTAATATTTTAGTTTTGATACTCGTGTCAGCTGTGAATTTTATTTCTGAATATATTATTTATTTATTGTTCATCTTAGCTATCATTCGATATGTTATATAACTTTTCCTTCAAGTGTACAACATTACGTACGTATGATGATTCTAATTCCGATTGTTGCATCAAATGACACAATATTCTCCAGTTTTATTTCACAAAATGGTTGTCAACAGTTGAAATTAATTAATAGACTAATGACATCCGTATAAAACACTTGAAATAAAATTAAATCTTAGATGAAATATATGTTTTGATAACAGAAAAACAACATCAGAGTTCCATCTTAACTACAGTCGTAATAAAGTTTGACTTTTATTTTTCCTATCTATCTATTTTTCATTGCATTTCAGAGGAATCAATTATCTATGGATGGAGTGTTGACCTCCAAACTGTAATAAAATAGGACACAAATTAAAAAATATACTAACTGTCGCCAGTTATGTCTAATTAAAAATCCCAATGTTTCCACTTTTAGTGTGTGTTTTAAGTAAACAAAGTAATTTTTGGGTTCAGATGCCTTTTGTTTACAATGATTATTTCCGGATCAATATACAATATTTTACACAGAATATTTAACAATAATTTGACTTAACTCTATAAATAAAAACATCGAGTGGGTTCGCCCTTTTTTGAGTCACCCGGGAACATAAGAGACACTTAAATGAATCATTTTTTTAACAAAAGAAAGTAAAACTTATTTACAATTGTGTTGTTAATCTAGATCAAGGAAATCCTGAACGAGTCTAGGCTTTAAATGCCTATTACGTTATTTCAACTAATGGATATGTACCCTATTAACAGGTGGTGCTTTGCCATGTTATATACACTCGTGTATATAAATTTTTGAGATCGCTTTTAGTACAAAATACTATGAGTAAATACCTATTTTAATGTTGATAGTATTAAAGTATTTTTTCTTTATTTTAGAATATTTATTTCATGCCGAAGAGTAAAGGTAACCTCTCTAAACATTTTTTAACCTCGCGAAGGAAGGGAACTTTGGCTAGTTACATTATAGAGCGCGCATAGTGTGTGATTGACGCTTTTCACTGTTAAATTTTTTTTAAGTTACCCTTACCTTACCACCCCTTGCCCTTCTTTAGGCCGTTCGTAAACTTTACTACTCAGTTTGAATCCATCCAGCAGCACGAGTACAATATATCCAACGTACGAAAATACAACAGTTATTTCCTCTTTGGCGAGTTGACACATTTACAGACAATAAAGAATGCAAATCCAGCGTGAAAGTGGACCATTGCTCATTGACCCTAACCTGAGTGTGAGCAGTGAGTGGTGAGTGTGACTCATTCAGTCATCACGATGAGTCTATCGCCCTGTCATTAGGTTTACAATTCAAATATGACTCCACAAGCTGGAAATTCGGGGTCAGAGAAGTGGGACGAACTTTTATGGACAGCTGATAGCCCGTATAAACTAATTATGTGAGTTGGGTTTATCTATATGATCGAAGTGGGTGTCCTTCGTCCACTAAACGACTTGAAAGCCTTTATACCCTCTAGTTTTCAAATCCTAGAGCAGTTTTTGTCACATTAGAGTTATTGTTTTGTTAGAATTTTCGTGTGATGAGTGATCTCTTATCTAATTACGTGTAGACCATAGTTGCAGAATATTCGTAGTCTTATTGCTGACTAAGATTGAGGTCCAATAGACAAGCCCAGCATCCACAAGGGACCTACATTCAACGTGGAATCCGATCCATAATGTTTCCTCTGAATTACGAACTAGTTTAATTACGAGGATGGTCTTGGTAGATAAACGTAGTATTCTGTAGTGCAGACGTTATCCCTTACTAGGTAATATCGTATCTACCGATCATCGCTTAAAATATATGCTTGAAATAGACTTAGACGTGATTAATCACATTTTTGGTTGGTTCATAGTTATTTAGGTTACTAAACAAATCGATGTTAGGTTTAGACTTTTCCCTGTTGATCTATTAACTAATTAACAGCCCTGTCTAAGGAACATGTCAGTTTCGTTAAAAATAAATAAACAAACGTACTATAAAACGTAAATAAAGAACAAAATAAACGTTAAAAATGCCACTGGCATTGAACGTGAAATAAAAATAGAGTTGCCAACCTCTGACAAAGAATTGGTCAAAAACCTACACCCCTGGAAGTTTACACTATAAATTACCCTATAAGACAAGTGTAACCTTATCAGTTCGATCACTGAATACATTACGCAAAGCAATTAAACCGAGTTAACGTTTATAGCATCGATAAACTATTTGTCGGAAGCGGAACAGGTCTAGCTGGAGAAATCTACTCGGACAATTCGATGTAAAGTGTAAACAACCGAATGGTTAATCGGTTTTGTTTACGGTAGAACTTTGAAGAACGAAGATTTATATGCTGTCCGTAGTGCTCCGAAATTGTTGTTTATCATTGAACTTTGAAAGTCGAAATGGTATAAGTTATCCGTAAATTGTTGACTTGATTCATCGGTGGATATTTAAACAACCGAATAGTTAATCGGTTGGGATGTTTACGGGTCGAAGTGTTACAGGCGTCGACTTGATTCATCGGTGGAAAGTTGGGTTATCGGTGACAACTCTTCACCCCGACGTTTGTCTTATCAGCCATCGCTCTGGAGCCTTTGTTTGATTTCGATGTTCAGCTTTCTATGTGTCTTCCTTGTTTACTCGAGCGATATCATCCTGTCATTTACATTGTAAAAGTTTTTGTATTTTTGAGTTACCTTTCAAGATTTTGATTTTGAGGTTTGTGAGTGGGGTTCCTTTTTTATGTAGATGCGATGTATGGGTTTTAGCTAGCGCAGTAGTAAATGTAAATGAAATAACTGATCAAGTTGTAGTGTAACGTACACAAAAGAAATGAGAACTTGTCAGTTTGCACAGTATTGAAAACACATATGATTAACTATCAGAGAGTTACCATTTGGTATGATCACAACAGTTTGATACATAACTACATAGTTTTTAGCAATTTAAATTGAAACAGTATATGGTTGAAGTTGAACTGAAACATTCCCTTTGGACATATCCATGATCCTACCTAATTCACACAGGGAAGTAAATAGAAACATTTATTTATTTTGATTCAGAAAACATTTATTACAGTTTTCCAATCGATTTATCTGTTCGATAAATCGAACTACACACTTGCGCGAACCGAATTGGCAAGTGCTCTCCGATAGAAAAATGTTTGCATCTACTTCCCAGTGGGAAATAGGTTAGATCATGGATATGTCTTAAGTTAATGTTTTCACTTCATCTAAACAGCTGAGCTTATTCTTTCGTATTAAAAAATCAATACAATAGCTGAAGTAGTTTCAATGGAAACCTGTTTTTGTGTGTTGCTAATCTATTACATGCATTAATTATTTAAGTATCTAAAACGTTTCGACTTTAGGTTTAGACCTTGTTGATCTAATAACTAATTAACAGCCTAGTCTTAAAATATGAGAGCCATAGTAACAAGACTACAAGATGTTGACATGCTGACATGTTCCTTAGACAGAACTGTCCGAACCACTACCTCTGAATTATAAACTGGTCTAAGTAAGAGGATAGCATTTGCGGATGGACTTAGTATCCAATAGTGTGGACGTTAATCCACACCAGAGAATATCCCATCCACTGACTATCGCTTATAAGTGAAGTTGATTCGTGACCTCCAAGTAGCTGGATTACAAGACACGCCACCGTCCCAGTCCAGTAATATAATGTTTACAATAACCCCAATACAGCACCCACAACTCAACCAGTAACCCTTCGCGTTTTGGATTTACGCAATCACTAAGACCTCGTTTGTGTCCATTCACGTAACTTTTTACACACCTTTGTAACACATGATATATTCGGACATAAGGAGGCCAACTCGAGCTCCTAAAAGGCAAAAGCAAGCGATTTCCAGCCGTAATGACAACGTCCTTGGTCTCCCACAATTACCACTGTGGATCCAGCATAATGGACGCGGCACTTTTACGGCAGTCTTTCGGTGGCCAGAAACCTGTTCGGCTTCTGTATTATTGAACTATACACGACGTTAAGCGTCGGCATTGTAGCGCGTAAGCAATTTGTCGTTAATCAAGTCCGAGTGGGAAGTGGCATAATGATAGTGTTTGGGTTACGGGCATCACTACCGTGTTGGACTTTCTACATCTACGGTACCGACGCCTCGGACAGAAGCTCGCCGAAACCGTCTCTGTCCGCTTTCTAGACACTTCTATGGTGAAAGTTACGGGGAAAATTGACATTTTTGATTTTTTAGAAAAAATTTACATAGAATGAAGTCTATTTGTTAAGTATCGCACCATCTATCTATAATATTATAAAGAAGATGTGGTTTCTGTATGTTTGTTTGTATGTCTATTGTGGAAACTAAACGCGAAAAATATTGAAACGGTTTGAAATTATACACAAAGGTAGATCTTAAACTCGTACAACTCATAGGCATATTCATTTCCGTAAAATATCCTCAGACTAAGCCCCATTAACGTCCTATGTTTCAATGTTTACAGTTTTTAATGTCAACATCACTGTTTACAAAAATTTGCGTAGCATGAAGTCTATTTGTTAAATATCTCACCATCCATCTAATAATATTATAAATAAGATGTGGTTTCTGTATGTTTGTTTGTATGTCTGTTGTGGAAACTAAACGCGAAAACAATTAAACTGGTATGAAATTTTACACAAAGGTAGATCTTATCTTAACTTATGCTACTGATAGGCATATTAATTTCCTTAAAATCCCCTCGGACTACACCCCATTAACGTCCTATGCTCAATGTTTACAGTTTCTAATGTCATCACTGTTTATACTACATTTTGTCAGTTCAGGTAAAAAAGAAAGAAAGTTAATTTTTACAGGCAAACCGCTGGATCGAAATTAGTATTTCCGTAAATAGTAATTTTAGGTGTTCTCCCGATGTCTGTCTCAATTACGTCATTCCTTATCCTTTCCCAATATCACTTTGTCATGTTGTTGACACTCTTATTTTGTCATTTAGGAAACAATTGTGTTTTTGACATGGATATGTCTTAGCTCGGGGGGAGGGGGTGTTGGCGATTTGTTAAATGGAAAATATGTAACAGGTTTTCATAGAAACCTAAAGAGCTATTGTATTGAATTTTTAGTATGAAAGAATAAGAACAGCTTTTTAGACGAAGTGAAAACATTACTGTACCTTTAGACATATCCATGATCTAACCTATTTCCCACAGGAAAGTAAATACAAACATTTTTTAGATCATTTGTTTAGTCTAAAATACTATACGTTAAATACCTTTCCGTACGAAGGGTACTTTAGCTAGTTTTTATTTCTAAAGTCGATTTTTTGTGAGAAAACCTAATTGATTCTTCTAAAATAACCTTGATTAATAACAAACACTTTAGTCTCTACCAGATGCAACAGACTTATAAACCTGAGTACTCTATTACTGTGAATGACTGGTAGTTTAGGTTCTCATTCGCGAGACAGCGACCCAACCACTAAGTGAATACGAGAGTAGGGTGAGTGTAAACTGTCACTTTCCTCTGTAAATGACCAATGTTTGACCGGAAGTTGTAACTTTTTTGTACGGTACATATTTCACTTTTGTCATATTTTATACATATCTGTACTAATTGTTCCACCCTTTTCTTTGTTTGAAATTCATTATTGGTGATGGTGGATTGATATTATTTAGATTCTTATTGCGGACATTTTCCATCACGATATTATGTAAAACAAAGTTTCACGACGTTTCGGGATCTGGAATCTGATCCCGTCCTCAGGTGAACTAATATCTAAAACATAGCACAATTAATTAACATATAATCCGGACCAAACCGGTATAAAGCTGAAAACATAGAAGTTTAAAGCAGTCAAAAAACTTACAAACGAACCATACACTAACCATTACACACAAAAGAAACCAAACACGTCCGCTCGTCACGGAGACTCAAAGACTCCACCCTGTAATGTTAACCAATTGTGAGATGTGCTTTAGTAAAAGATTATTGTTTTTTGGGGGGGAGGAGGGAACGACGTCTTATATTTCATACTGCAAATTTCAAACGATTCCATGTTGGCTGTGTGGCTTAATCGTAAGTAACTTTTTAGCCTCATTTTCTGAAGTTCGATAATTTGTCTTTAATTGCTCTATTTAAATCGTCAAAACTACACTGTTTACTATTGGTTTTACCTTTTGTAATGGCCACCTACCAAGGTATTAAGTCTGCGTGTAAGAGAAATAATTGTAATAGGATTTTGGCGCACTACAGCTGAAATGTTCCTTAGACAGGACTGTTAATTGATAGCCCAATAGCTGGTGAGGACCTTAACGTGGAATCCGAACCACTGGCTCTGAACTGGTTCATTATAATGATGGTTTTTGCGGATTAACGTGACGTGAATACACACAGGAAAACACTACACCCACCGTCCAATCGTCAAAATTTGCGAATTTTGTAATATTGGTCCTACACAAAGGCGTCCATATCAAAAATGAACGGCTCTAAAGAGTTAAGCGATCCCCGATAGCGGAATCAGAGCTCGGATTACCCTTGTAAAGCCCATTATGGCTCTGATTCCGGCAAACACAGGCCGGGTCATCGCCTAATGGACGTCCGGCTTGTTACGGTCAATTGTAATGGCTTGAGAACTAAGTTAATTCTTTATCTCTGTTTGATTTGAGGAATCCCTCAAATCTATATAAATTTAGTTGTATTTACTTCCCTGTGGGAAATAGGTTAGATCATGGATATGTCTGAAGGGAATGTTTTCAGTTCATTTAAACAGCTGTTCTTATAACCAACCTATTACGACACTTACCATATGTTGTCACTGTTTTAAATTTCGGTCTCGCAAATTGCCAGCCCAGATTTGATGATGATTTGTCTTGTTTTTTAACTTAAAAAAGCCGAAGTGAGGTTACCTCAATTTCTTTCTGATTGAACAAGTTATTTTTTGTGAACTTCCCCGTTCAAACGAGTTTACTCACGACTACGAAACATATTTTTATTATTCTATACCTTTTGCAGTAGGGTTTTTTAACTGACCACGCGCTATAAAAATTTAAAAATGAGCTATCAAAAACCCAGTCCAAACAATATCAGTTATAATAAATAACTGAATTATATATAATTATTAACTGAATATGAACTAAATTTAATGTGCCGTGTGTACTAAATTTAAATTTAATTTAATGACCTTTTAGTCTATTAAAAGTTACGTTACCAACGATGTCTTTACTTTTGTCCCATAAGAACAATAATGATGGTAAAGATTCCCTATGACGTTGTATTATAGCAGAACATCTTTTAATATAATTATTATATGATTATTGTTTTCCGGATAAAAATAAAATATTTTAATTATTTGTATTTACTTTCTTTTGTGAAATAGGTTAGATTATGGATATGTCTAAAGAAAATGTTTTCTGTTCTTTGATATTATCTACTTATTGTTTTGTATTAATTTGACGTCACTAACCAAATGTCGTTACCGTTTCAAATTTAGGTCGCGCAAATCGCCAACACCCCTTCTTAAAAAATAGGACACATCCATGTCAAAATATGTTTTGTATCTACTTCCCTGTGGGAAGGATATGTCCAAAGGGAATGTTTTCAGTTAGTCTAAACAGCTGTTCTTATTATTTTATGTAAAAATCAATAAAATAGCTCTGGTAGTTTCTATGGAAACACGTTACAGATTTTACATCTTAAAAGTCACCCCCTCCCCCAGAACTAAGACATATACATGTAAAAAAACAACGTTACCTTTAATTTGACTCAGCTATTTACTAATGTCGTGTAACTAGTAATGACGTCACGAAATTAATATTGGGTCGCAAATTAAAATCCTGTTATGATAAAAAATAGCCTGGGAGTGAAACGGAGTCGTAGAGGGGTCATTTTAATTGTTTATTTTATGCATATTCGTGTTGTCCGTTATCGGTTTGGGTTATTCCTCCTCCACTCGAGTCCGAATAAAATGATAAGTTTATTTACTTAATTTGCATCCAGAACCTTCGACGACTTCATTACCCACACTTTTCCCGGCTCCGAACAGTCCGGTATCAGATTTTATTTCCACATTAGCCGGCTCTGCTATCTCGCAAAATTGCATCTGTCAGAGATATAAAAGTCCGGCGGTTTCACTTTCAGCGGCTCCACGCTGACCCGTGCTCCGCCCCTGTGATGGAACTTTCACCCCCAACTTGATGCGGAATTAATTAAATTTGTCCGCAATATTTATCGCCCTTTTTAATTAAATTTGCGTACCTGCTACATTGCGCAATACCCCCGAAGCGGCTGCAATTTGGCGAAGTGATTTATAACTTTTGCATCGTCATCTTCGGCGGTTGATCCTTTGAGTTATTTGGATTCTCCGTAACTACCTTTGCTTTTTGAAATGGAGGCAGGATTGAGTGTAAGATGATTGTGGCGCGATCTTGTAGTCTTGTTACTGACTAAGGCTGACATGTTCTTTAGACAGGACTGTTAATTAATAGCCCATAGGTAAAACAATTTTTCACCTCGTTTCGGGATCTTGTATCTAATCCTACCCTCAGATGAACTTGAACCTTGAACACGACAAGATTAGAACAAAATTGAGTTTGAGGAGTTAAAAAAACAAAAATGATTAAAGCTATCAAAAACGTATAGAAGATTTAAGCCACAAAACTAGAACACGAAGAACAAAATACATTCAGAAGACTCAAGGGTTCAAGAAGTACAGTGCTTGAGCTGGAACCTGATGACGGGATTAGGTTCCAGATCCCGAAACGTCGTGAAACTTTGTTTTACTAATCGTGATAGAAAATGCCCGCAATAACAATTTAAATGACAAAAATCCATTACCAACAATGAATTCAAAACAAAAAAAGTTTTACTACATGACCGATTTCCATTCGAATTGAAGAAACTGAGGATGGTTCATTTATTTGTATATTTGTCTTGTGTATCACCTGCCAGTAAAATATGTTATCGTGCTATTAAATTTAAGAAACACTAGCATTTAGTCCGTCCTTTGTACAGGTTGAAAGATTCAGTATTGAGGAAAAATATACTTTTTCTATTATTATGACTGAATATCTACCTGAAATCAAAGTAAGGAAAAACCAAAATAAATAAATACTCCCGTCGCAGCAGACCTGCTTACTCAGCGAATTTCCAAATCAATAATATAATTATAATATAATAATAATGACAAGTTTTATCAACATCTCTTGATAAATAGAAAGTTTTTTTCCTATTCTTCATAAGATTAACATGGGAAAGAGTATGCAGGTTTGCTGCTGTTAGGAACAATTGAAAGTAGGCATTTCTAGCATATTTTTTTTAATTTTGACCATTCATACAAAGTTTCATAAACATGTTATACAAAGGAATAAAGGAGTTTACCTATTCTTTTTATGATTAACGTGGGAAAAGAGTACACAAACTTTACCATTCTTATACAATAGACAATAGTGTGTTGTGGAACAGAGGATCAAACCTAGTCGTCTATTACGAGAGTGTAAAACATGAAAAGATGAAAAATCCAATTTAGCGAGACAAATGGAACGCAATTTAAGATTTCTCCGTATTTCGGTTCTCTTCCTTCTTCCTCATATCAAGAGTGGCTTACGCGTGACATATTGTACACATACGCATATACTTCGTTGTTCACGAGTTTTGTTCAATTAAACGCTTGTCGTGCTTAGATGTTATATAGGTTTATGTTACGTTTAAAACTCAAACATCAACACGTTGATGAATGCATTCTGGTTGTAAACAAATCTAAATACAGTGGTATAATAAATAAATTGCACTGTGTGTCGAGTAGTGTCATATGGCGGACACACGTTCTACCCTTGTCAAAATATCTATTTCGTGTCAAATTTTATATTTGAATTTTCTTCCTGACAAAAATACCTCAACTCGCCTATTTAGACCACTTCAACCTTAGGTTAGGTTTTATTATTCTCTTTTACGCCTAAGCTGGAAGAACCAGGTTGACTAAGACCCCCCCCCTGGTGTTAGCAGTTTGTAGGACGAAAATTTGAAACACAAGAACAGCTGTTTAGCTGAACTGAAAACATCCCCTTTAGACATATCCATGATCTAAGCTATTTCCCACAGGGAAGTAAATACAAACATTTTGTATTAACCTTTGTTTAACAACCAAATATTCTAGTGTGCGACAATACTTTGTATATTTAAGCTCTGGAGGTCTTAGCTGTAGGGAGGGGTAACTTCAATCCGCCAGACCAAAATTTGAAACGTAAGTGACGTCATGTGGTTATAAGAACAGCTGTTTAGAGGAACTAAATGCATTTCTTTTAGACATATCAATGATCTAAGCTATTTCCCAAAGGAAAGTAAATACATTTTCCAATGGTTTTAGTAAATATAAATCATAAATACTGTCTTAGTTATTATTACAGTAAGTGAATTTTTGAATCGTCCATGTAAATGTAAAACATTTTTTTCCTTTTTTTAACCTCAACTGCCCATCACCATAAGCCATAGCGTGAATAGTTACATGGGCTATCCAGAGGTAACCATGGCTCATGGATCTGGTCTCGATCCAGCAACCTTTGACGTACTGGGCCAGAGCGTTGCCCTTTAGCTACCGCTCCAGTATACATTAGAATCTGGGAGAAGAAGTCGCCTATATGGAAGACCTCACAAAAATACTATTCTTCAAATTAGTATTTAAATGCGAACGTAATCGGAGTAAGCTTGTTATTTTTTACTCGTCCAAATATCGTATTCTACTATATTAAAACCAAATTTTCACGTAACACTCATGGGCTCGAAATTGTACTATAGAAAATATGTCTAAAAGTTAGTAGAATCAATTCTAGTCCCATATTTATAACGAAAGTGTTACGGCGAATCTCTTTGTTTTGGTTAAAATATTTACAAACCAAAACAAGTTGGAAGCCGTAAGTAAAGTCGTCTCCTTTGGGTATGGTATCCATCCACAAAGGGACAAAGATTCCTTTATGTTTACCACGATTGTCTCGCAGCGAATTACAGTTCAGTCGGACTGAAACCTAGGGATGTTCCTACATTATCGGTATTAGTAACTATCGATATTTTGGCTATCGAAAGACTAATATGAATATCGTAACTTCGATATCGAAAGCAATTCTTATTAAACATACTTACTTCCTTTTAGTTGATAAGTATATATGTCTAAAATAGCTTAATATCACCTTATCTCTGTGGGTTTATCTTTCTGGGAATCCAGATTATAGTTTTTAATCTATTTTCCTTCTTTCTTATGTAAGACATTTTTTATGTACCTCAAAAGTCTAAATAGTTTCGTTTTTTTAGGTAGTTCAATCTGGTTTCGCCGATATAATATTGGCGATATCGATATTTTCCCCGCTAATATATATGTATCGATATCACTATCACATATCGTTATCGAAATCCAATATCGGAAGATTTTTCACATCGGAACAACTGTAGAAACCATAAATCTTGTGCTAATCTGAGGACCTGTTTGTTTAGTCCGGCCGAACCACCTGCTCGCGAGACCAATGTTTCGCCATCAAGCAGAACTAAACAAACAGACCCTTTATTGGCATCGTTCAACCGTGATGGGTGATTAAGCGGTTGTAAAATCGCAAGGTTTCCATCCGGCCAAGTTACGACACGCTCCCATTTAGTCGGACTCTACAGTTAGTTGTGACCTATTGTCGTTTCGTCGCACTCTGTATTGAATGAACACAGATAAATACGACACATTTTGAATGAATAAAAATTAACGAATATTCACTCGACATATTCCTGTTTCGTTACTCTGCGTTAATCTTAAAAATATGACTATCTACTGTACTGAAATCCTTAACATTTCCCGGATCCATTCGATCGCCCGGCCAAGTTTTTCTCGTTATTCCGCCATTTTTCTTTCTGTAAATACTGTCCAAATTACATTTTTATGTGTATGTATACTACATATATAAATCCGTTAAGGCCTTCCTCATAATTAGACCAGTTCGTAATTCAGAGGTAGTGGTTCGGACTCTACGTTAAACTGTTTTACACATTACTTCTTAGGGCTAAGGGACAGTGTCCTGTAATCCAGCTAGTTGGAGGTCAAGAATTGTGAACAGCTGCAAGTGATGGTTGCTGGGTGTAGTGTTCTCCTGAGTGGATTAACGTCCGCACTATTGAGTTCTATATTAATCCGCAAAGACCATCCCCATAATTATACCAGTTCGTAATTCAGAGGTAGTGGTTCGGACTCTACGTTAAACTGTAGGTCTCTTAGATTTGTTCATGACTGTCAATTAAATTATTCGTATAAGTTATCACATGTTACATTTGTTTCGGTAACAAGACTACAAGATCGCGCCACAAGCATATTACACTCAATCCTCATTCATAACTAACTTCTAGTAAGGACGCCATTTCAATAACCTAATCCAATCAAAATGTGACTTCGGTTTCATACGTCCACGAACATTCCGGTCCGGGGTTCCGACCTGTCCTCAACGGGCTGGTCATTCGGGTTTCCCACCCCGCGGTTCCTCTGATCGCCGACTCCTTCGTTAGTCGTCACTCGTCATTCACCCGGGTGTCCCCATTGTTCCTGACGAGGCCCAATTTCCAGAGAAGTCCTGAATTGCAGATCTGATAGACGGAGAAACCCCGTCGGGCCGCTGGCTCCTTATACGGCAATCGTGATTCTCCGCAGAATACATAATAGCCATTCAGTTTCTTTCCATTCAATTTCTTCAAGGGGCGAGATTTCGCGTTCCACCGATGATTCTCTAGATTTTGTTATTGAAAGATTTTGGATGTTGATGTAATTTTTTTTATCCAACTCATTTGTCAGATTTCTTCCACTAACCTGCAAAATCCCTTGCCAGTGCTCTGTATTAGCCTATCACACAAAAGAGCCGGTTTCGTTTACGGTTCATGGCACATAAGAAATTTAATTTCATGGACTTCCTCCGTGCTTCGAAAGGCGCGTTAAGCCGTTGGTCCCGGCTACATAGTCGTTAGGTGACGTAAGAGGCACTAGTGCAACCTGAAAACTTACACTAGTCCTTGGCCAGAAGGCCAAAAGTAAGTTTGGTGAAACTTGGGTACATTGAAAATGTCAAAGGGAAAATTTGGCTATCCAATATTAGCTAAAGTTTGGGTCTTAACTCTCGTTTAAGTTTGAACACACAATCAGAAAAAATTTTCGGGGAGATGGCTTATTTTTTGGAGTTCTTCAAAAGGGTACTGAGGAGAAAGAAGTAAGAACTTAGACTAGTGTTCAATAGATTGGAATCTCCTTGGAGTAGACTTCTTGAGGCGAATCACTTGATCAACATTTCGTTTTCCTAAAGCTGTAGCATAGGTAATATTCAGATACGCCTTTCTGCGTCCTCCTCATCCCACAAATCTAATGTCCTTGTCGTTTTCAGATCTGCAGTTCCCCATCGACGTGAGCGGGGTGCAGAAGGACCATCCCTTCCTGGAGCCGGACTCGCTACAGTCGCTGTTCCGGAGACTCCACACCCTCAACCGCTGCGCCAACATGAAGGTGGACAACGTACCGAAGAGCACGGTGAGTGACGTTTACTTTGTAACTGGTTCAAGTGTAAAAGATTAAAACTTCAACTGTGGAAGACCCGTGGTGGCGTGATCGGACTCAGGCGAGCTAGAGTTGACCGCTCATGGTCTGGCAGGAGACGACGGTCACTGGTTTTGATCACGCAACATTTGACTTTCTGGGCCAGGGCGTTACCCCTGAGCTACCGTGGTGGTTTATACTTGGACTGGGACCATGACGTGTCCTGTAATCCAGCTACTTGGAGGTTACGAATTGTGTATAGTTGTGAGCGATGGTCGGTGGGTGTAGTGTTCTCTTGTGTGGGTTAACGTCCGCACTACTGAACTTTACGTTAATCCGCAATGAATATCCTCATAATAAAAGTATTATTAATGACCCAAACACGAAATGGCGACTGGGTCTTGATTAAACCTTTGCGGGATTCGATCCAGCGACTTTCAGTTTTGAAGGCGGGTTTGAAGGGGGCACTCTACCACCCCGCCATGTTCCACCACAAAACATTCTTAGTGTTCATGAAGCGAGAGCTCCTTTTCGAAATTAACACACGTCAAATTCACTCGCCGTCGAATTTTCTAATTTAAAAAACGTAGCCGATTCCGCTGCGTAATCTATAGTGATGAATTGATCGCTGCAAATTTGCAAAGTCAATTAATTCATCGGCTCTGGTGTCGCAGTCTGGCGCTGGTCCAGCCGCACGTGTGTGTGCGTGCGTGCGCGGGTCACGTGACTCCTACACGACACCTGTAAGTGATCACTTCGCGGAAGCTGCGGCCACGCTGACAACAGCGACAGCAGATAACTCACGCCACGCGGATCTGCTAGCTCCGTATAATTGAGGACATCCGAGCTGGATACGGGGCTTCCGCGCAACCCACGTGAGGTCCGAGGGGAAATGAAGGGCTGGTTCCTGGTCCAGGCTCAAGGTTCTGTCAGGAGGGTAGGGGGACGTAACCGAAGAATACTAATGTAGACAACCAAGCGTCTGAGAAGGAAACGATAAAAATGTGCTGACTGTAAAAAAAATTACCATCCAATAAAGTTTTCCTTCGATTTTGAAAAAGGAAAACAAATTGTATCTGGTATTTACAAATCAACTTTAAGTTTAAACATACAGTTCTTTATCGTAATGAAGTCCCGGCTCATGGTCAACGCTCTGGCCTAGTAAGTCAAAAGTTGCTGGATCGAAACCAACGGCCGGCGACTCCTGTCAGATCATGAGCGGTCACCTCTGGCTAGCCCATGTGAGTAATACCGCTGCGGTACCTCGTTTTCTTTAATTCACTGCACAGGCCCTCGACCTTTGGTAATGGGCAGTTGAGGTTCTTTTTAAAAAAAGGTGTTTTGCATCGTTACTTTGACGATTTTAAACTTTACTACAGTATTTATGATTTATATTTACTAAACCCTGACTGGGATGGTGGCGTCATTCTGTAATCCAGCTACTTGGAGGTCACGAATTGTGGATAGTTTTGAGCGATGGTAGTGGGTGTGGTGTCTCTTGTGTGGATTAACGTCCGCACTATTGAATACTACGTTAATCAGCAAAGGCCATCCTCATGAGTAGAGGCCGTGGTTCGGATTCCACGTTAAACTGTAGGTCCATTAATTACCATCGGCTGTTGGGCTATTAAATAACAGTCCTGTCTAAGGAACATGTCAGCCTTAGTCAGTAACAAGACTACAAGATCGCGCCACAATCATCTTACACTCAATTCTCATTCATTCTTGGCTTAAAATACCTACCTTTTAGTATAGTCGTCATTTCATTAATCTACAATCTAGATCATGGATGTCTAAAGGGAATTTTTTCAGTTCCTCTAAACAGCTGTCCGTCTCAAATTTTGGTCTGGCTGGCAAATATGCCTTTCAGCCGAACCACAATATTTTGCCTCTGAATTATGAGCATGGTCTGTGCACATGAACGTAAATGTTAATACACGTAAGGTACCACATCTACTCACCATCAAAGGAACCTCAATCCTCCAAGTAGAGGACACACACATTTGTGTACTTTTTTAATCACTTAAATCTCTTTACCAACAATACGTGTGTGAGGAATTAACCTCATCCGTTATTATAACAAAAGCTTAATTTCATTGGTTTTAATCGATACGCAATAAGCTTTGAACGAAACACAAAACTGGAGACATGTCGCAAGATTGACAACGTGAATCAGCCAGTCAATTTAGATAACGCGGGTCGGGAAAGTCGTTAGACAGCCTTGTAAAGTAAACATTAGCTTCGGGATATGTGACGTGTCAATTTGAAGCGGCAAACAAACGGGATATTACAACACAGGTGTATTAAAAATAGATATCGAACTGACTTTCTGTTCTTGATTCGACTGGGGAATTAGGTTTTTGATTGTTTGTCTTTCAAACAGTCGATCATTGTCTTTTCTAACTATGGTTTGTGTCGTTGTAATATTTGTATCTATGTCATTTCACAACGTTATGCCCAGGTAATATCGGTATTATGAGTGAAGGGTTAGTGTGATAGATTTGTTAGTTGGTTGGTTAGTGAAATTACGACCTATCTATGTAGATATTTTAAGTCAAGAATGAAAGAGATATGAGTGTAAAATGATTGTGGCGCGATCTTGTAGTCTTGTTACTAAGGCCGACATGCTCCTTATACAGAACTGTTAATTAATAGCCCAACTGTCTAAGGGTCCTACAATGAAGTCCGAAACACTACCTCTGAATTACGAACTGGCAAACACCAGCTGATTGTTTACCAGTATCAAACCTTCTATCAATCATCACTCGAGACAGGCACCCTTCTTTCGATTTGTTTTAACCTGAACATAATTGATTTTGATGATAATATGTAAAGGCTAGCATTCCAATTTTCAAAAAAGTTATCAAGATTTTGCTCATAGTTGAAATAATCACAGAAATGTTGAACGTATAGCAGAGAATGTTTACCGAGCCGTGATGCCGTGGCGTGTCCTGTAATCCATCTACTTGGAGGTCACGAACTGTGGATAGTTGTGAGCGATGGTCGGTGGTTGTAGTGTTCTCTTGTGTGGAATAACGTCCGCACTATTGAATACTACGTTAATCCGCAAGACCATACTCATAATTAGATCAGTTCGTACTTCAGAGGCAGTGGTTCGGACTCCAAGTTAAAACTGTAGGTCCCTTAGATGCCGGCTGTTGGGTTATTAATTGATAGTTCTGTCTAAGGAAGATCGCTACACTTCATAGTGAAGGACGAGTTGATGATTTTGGGGATATGTCTACTATTGTTACTGACAAAGATTAGCATAAAAACATGCTGTCAAGATTTTGCTCATGGTTTAACCACAGTGTGTTTCCTGAGACACAATAAGAAGTGTCGTATTGTAGGTTTTCTACTCATTGTTGAGTATAGACAGAGCCAGAACGGTGTTGCGTCCGAATTCAGATTTCTTCACTCCGTAGGCAACAGGCTCTTACACTCTTCATCGACAATGCACAATAATCACACCTAACGACTTTCACACAAGGTGCCGGTCATCAGCTGGTAAATCTCATTAGGGTATAATTGAACGTAATTAGGTTTCGCAATACGATTGTGTACGGCAAGAAGACAACAGCGGTGATTAGGGAGAACCCGAGAGTCGGAGCGGTGAAGTCGCGTGTCTGTGAGGTGAGCGTGTGCGGTGTGTGTGCGTGTGCGCGCGGCCAAGGGAGTGCCGGGTCTACCGGTCCCATTAGCAATTATGAGCTTTGTTTAATTGTACCAGAACATATGGCCCGGCGTCCTGGGCGGCTCGTTAATGCGATCTGTTCGCGGAACAGAACGCGGCTTGGAGCATCCTACATAAATTTTCAGATTTGGCTGCTCGTTACCGCTTTCTCAGAAGTCTTAGAACCACTTGGCGATTCATTGAATCATTGAACGATTCCCTGAATGATCGATTCTTTTATGCGATTGAACGAACGAGCAGTTGAGTTACAAAATAATCCAGTTTCTACTGCTATTTTAACGTGTACTTTGTTCATCGTTTTGGGTAGAGTGGTAATCATTGTTAAAAACTGATCAGCAAATCCGGTGATGCTAATCCACGCAGTTACTGTCTCGTACAACCTCTATGTTCGCTTGATTCGTCCTACACGCAATGATAACTGACTTACGAATGAGAGAAGAAAAATAAGAGAAAACATTAATCCGACGTAATAAGCCTACGTCACATACCACTTATTTAGAACGAATATTAAGGTCAAATGGTGTAAACTGTTCAATTAATTAATTTGAATATATCTTTAAGGTATTAAGCTAAATTCGATAATTTGTTAAAACCCGTAGCGTTTTCCTCGCCGGTGTTATTACGAACTTGAACCGGAAACGTAGGTTGATGAAGACGGAACAGGAAGACCAGTTGTCTCGGCCTGCTTGATATTTCGGCCGGCTCGCCGCAGATGCTAATATGCATCTCTCGACCTTTGACCCGCGCCACGCCGCGTTATCCTTACCGCTCCCGCGCTTTCACCCGTACTGTACTATTACTTTTGCTTCGCGTAAATCTTTAAATTACGGGAAATCAAAGTAAAGTTAAGGTAAAGAATATATTTATGTCAACCGATTTAGACTAAGACATATTTAAGGGAAACTCTATTTAAATATGTAGCGATATTGCATTATAGGTAACGAATGTTATATTCAAAAAAATTTAGTTGAAATTAGTACTTGTACTGCGAGTAGCTATTAAGACGTATGAAGGCTCCAATGGATCCTTACCGCAGTTTTAGCGCCGCCAGGCGCCGTCTGTCGGGAATATCGCGTACTAAACGAATTGGAAAAAACGTAAAAAGTTGTACTGTATCACTATTACTTTTACGTCACGCTTCCGCTAAGTGCTATCTATCGGGAATAAACCGTACCAATGAAATTGCCAAGCGTAAAGAATAATATTTAGCTAGCCTATCCTGTTTATTTTTTCCAATTAATTTATGCAATTCATACTGTATTTTTATAAGTCAAAAAGCAACTGCCCATAGGCCTACCAGGTAGGTAACGTGCTACGCATGAATGATTGTAGGGCGATCGTGTAGTCTTGTTACTGACACGTTCCTTATACATGACTGTTGATAGCCCGATGGTATCCAAGGGACCTACAGTTTAACGTGGAATCCGATCCATTTTTTCCCATAAATTACGAAGTGGTGTAATTATGAGGATGGTTCTTTAGTATTCAATAGTGCGGACGTTAATCCACACCAGAGAATATCACAACAGACCACCGCTCATAACTGTCCACAATTCGTGACCTCCAAGTAGCTGGATTACAGAACACGCCACCGCTCCAGTCCATGTTCCACGATCAATCCGTGAACGGTTTACTGGCATGATCATGAGTGTACGCCTAGAGTGCTTCGCTGTATTGTACAAGTTGCATCACGTGACGAATTTGCTTACTTAATTTTCGTCGTTGTAGTTGAATATGTTATAAAAGATGTAAAGCGATTTCTTGAAGGAGAATGAGGGAAATTACTACAACTACGAAAGTAACAAGAATTTTCCTCTTTCATAGTTATTTTTGGATACGTATTGCATTACTTATTGGTTTACCGCACGTCTTACCTTAATTGGATTAACTTGCCTACTTATCAAGTACGATCGCTGAGCTCTAAAATAGCAATATGAATTTTCCAAAATCACTTTTATGGATAGCACTGGGTTGTGAAACTACAACCAATCCTACACTTGTATACTTTCCTCAGTATTGTAATATTTCAATTGAAACCCCTTGGTTAGAAAAGAATTCGTCATATTAATCCAAAAGCTCAAAATAAAAATCATGCTTTAACCGGATTGGACACCTTATTATAAGTGCTAAATGCAATTATAGAGGGGAGAACCATTGTTGCAACTCGGGCTGACTGAATCATCACAAACTGACCAGAATAGAAGTTGGGTCAGCCTCTTGAACTTATCAGCGGCACCCGCCACTTTGACTTCCTAGAACTTCGCCGAAGTTACGACTTCCTGAAATACCCTTTTGTCTAGCTGGGATTGGTTTGGTTTTTGGACTGAAAAAACACAACTACGTAATTTTGTAGCGTGAAAATATGATTGTCTTATTAACAACTTTACCTCAATTTAGGAATAGTGCCGGCACGGTAGCTCAGAGGTAGCATAGCGAGTCAAAGATTTTTTTTCGAAACCAGAGGTCGGCAACTCCTGTCAGATCATAAGCGGTCACCTCGCCTGTATGACCCATGCCACCACGGGAATCCGCTGTCTTTAATTCACCACACAGGCCTGGAGCCTAGGGACATGGCGGTGGGCAGTTAAGGTTTAACAATTTGTTTGGAAATGAATCTTGTAGGTCGTTTATAAAGTCACTAAGACTAGATGTATCTATAAAAGAAAATTTTTTAGGACTTGTGGAGGGTGATGGGGTTATCCACAAGTAAATGTCGTTTTATTAGTCGCTATTTATCGTGATCAATGTCTCTTGTTGGAGGTGAAAGACCTGATGAGTTATTCATTTACAAAACGAAAATCCCATCATAATTTGTTAGGCAATGAATAGACGAGGGTTTGGCATTTGACGCCACCCAAGACAAATTCTCGGTACAGCAGTAACACATTAGCCTCCTGCAGTGGGCTCCCAGTTCCCAGTACCACCAACACCCGCGCGACCCACGTCGTGGAAAACTCCTATCGGGTCGAGGGGAAATCACCTTCCCACTTGCTCCTAAAAAGCAACCTTGGACAGTATTGTGGAACGTAATCACACCGCTCCGTACTGCAGTTGCTTTAACGGCTGCCTCGTCACTGCTGTTTGGTATTATTTTGGCCGTGCGCGTGGCTAAATGGAAAATTAAAAGTAGAACCAATAGATTAAGTAAAAGGATCATTGTGTTTCAAGGTTAACAATAATATCTTACATTATTGTTGAAGCGAAAAGGCTTCTGACGAAAGATATGTATAATTGCAGTTTCTAGTGGTTTCCTTTTAAAGTTAATTGGTGTTTTGGTTGATTAGGGGGGTTAGAACAACGTGGGTTGGGATCTGATCCTCCGCACATCAACCGATACTTATTGTGCTAACCATGGGGAGGGAAATAGCACTCCCATTATTTCCATGCCTCCTGTGCTTGTACGTAGTCAGAAGAAATTTTGGGTTAGGTTCGTGAAGACGTACTCGGTCTGCGGATATTTTGTCGAGAGGTAGGCCCCGCCCTTTTCTTATTTTGATGGAACCTGTCCCTATATTCTCCCATGTGAGTTAGTAGTCCGGGTATGTGCGATTAGCTAGAGAACCCCGATGACCGGATGGATGTGTTTGTTGCAGGCGGATGACTCAGACGAGGAAGACCAATGCGCGCTGAGTGAGAACTGGACATTCCAACCGGAGCTGCGACGATGGTCGAGGGTGTGTGACGTGGCGGCACAGAGGCTGCTCAACCCCAACGGTCAGTCCTGACACATTTTTTATATTTTGAAATCTAATTTATTCTGAGTAACATCCTTGAAATCCATTGATCTATCTTTAAAATTTCACGAAAATCAGTGTTATATTTTTTTACAATTGATTGTCACATTAGTAGCTAAATCACTTTTATAGTATAAATTAAGATTTTAATAAATATTTAGTTTGCACAAGTTGGCGACACTGTTTTCTACTTCACTGCCTGAATTTTAGTCAGCTGATTGGATTTTCCATTGTTGTCATTATTATCACTCTCTTGTCAGTGTTGTGTGTTTGTTTGAAGATTGTTCCTGCTTTTAGTGAGGCAATAACTTGTGTTGTGTAAATTATAGACATTATCTGTCGAACATTAAAAGAGAGTAAATCTTTCTTAAAGTAAGAAAAAAAGGTACAACCAAGCCTTTCAACGATTAATGTTTATGTTTGGCATTTCAAAGGTTAAAGTAGGCCTAGGACGACCAGTTTGTCTGAACCTTATCATGGGAATTGTCAGTTCAATAGAAGACATTAGGAGATTCATATTTGATTTATTGGTAGATTAAAACTGTCAGATTTAGTTGTTGACAAGCTTAGTTGTGTTTTAAGTTATTTCAAAGTTATTTTAAAGTAACATGTAGGCCCTACATGTTAAGTAGTGAACTAGAGACGTTATGATTGCAATCTATGTCAATCTAAGCTACTGAATAGCAAATGGTTTTGCTACTAAACAGCTTATGGCTATGACTTTTTTATTGAGTGCAATGATTCAAATGTATATAAATCACATCTATCCTTGGCTCCCTAAGAAACAGAACAACCTGTTACAGTATGGGTAAAAATAATATTCATGGTCTCATTCAGAGATATGTGTTATAGATTCACGGTATCCTTAGATTATATCTTCAGGGTGATTCATGATGAAACGGAAATAATAGTACTAGTGTAAATAATGAAAAAGTTCAATAATATGGTAAATAACAGGTTACTAACCTTACTATCCCGTCAATCCAATTCTTACTTGTCACTAACTTTGTGACCCATGGTTTCGAACACGTGGTTCATTTTCAAACAAATATCAAGTTATTCACTCCATTGGAGGTCGTTATAATCCTCTTCAATACACAATTAAAAACTTTTAAAAAAACATTGCGTGTACCGGCCGGTTTCTACTATCAGACTCCAAGTCTCAGACTTAAAAGTTTTAAATTCAAGTGTAACTTTAATGTACAGTTTTGTTTAAATGTGTGCAGTTGTGTATTGAAGAGGATTATAACGACCTCCAATGGAGTGAATAACTTGATATTTGTTTGAAAATGAACCACATGTTCGAAACCATGGGTCACAAAGTTAGTGACAAGTAAGAATTGGATTGACGGGATAGTAAGGTTAGTAACCTGTTATTTATTATATCCACCAATTCAGGAGGCCTACAAATAAAAATTAATAATAATATGGGTTCAGAAATGCTTTGTCAGCAAGTTACGCTAGTGAAAGATTTTGCTCAAATTCCAGTATTCCTGTTAAAATAAGACCATACTGATATTTTTGGGAGTTAATCAAATTAACTGAAGTTTTAATATAAAACTTGTCCCGGAACAGTAAGTCATGTTTTCATGTTATATTATTAACTTTTTCCGCTTTTCTTTTTTAATTAATCGTGGTGTAAATTATACCACATTAAAGTATAATTTATCTTACCCGTTCATTTTCATTCCAAATAATTACTTCAACGAAATTGTTGAAGATTTTCCTTGTTTGTAAGTGCCTGTCAAAACCAGAGCTATCAGTCGTCTCCCAAGTTTTGAAATGTTACAAGTACTTTCACAACTTCCTCACGATTCTATTTGAAACAACCGACCACCGTACATCTTAAACCAGAAATTTGGAACATAAAACTAATTTAGAGTAAGTTGGTTGGCGGGGATATATTAGATAAAACTACTTTTCATTTAAAAAGTAGTTTTTTTTACTTACATTATGACGCCGTGGAAAAACATTGGTTGACTGTTATGTAAATTACTTAAACTCAGGTATTTAAAGTCATTACTTACTTCATTTAGATGTTACTTCACTCCCATAACCTTATGATTAGGTACCAAAAGTATTGGTACTATAAACCGTGACAAAGTATTAGAATAACAAATAAATTATTAATATTTAATCAACAATTTGTAAAATGTTCATAAATCTACCTAAAAACCCTGACATTTTTCGTCCAATTAACTATCTTATGGACTTATGATCCCACTAACTACCTAAATAAATACTGAGTATTGAAGTATTGAAATTTTATTAAAATGTATATAATTTTTTAATGTCTACGTATGGAGGGAGAAAGTATGTGTTAGTTCACTGAAAGCCATTTATTTCATTAACAATTTGCTTTTGAAGTTGCAATAATTTCAGTCTGATGTTCAACTTGTGTTCTCTACAGTTACCCAACAGCAAGCATCGCCTAGTGGAGACCAGGTAGTAATCCGGTACGGGAGTCTACCACCAGGAGCGCTTACCACCGACAGTGAGTTGTTAGCCGCTCGATTCCGCCGCTCGGGCAGCGAGCGACTGCGGGATGGAGCTAAGGCGTTCCTCAGGAGAGTGGAGAGTCTCAAGTCCCGCCGGAGAAAAAGGCAGCACCGTGAAGGTGTTATTATATCCGGGCCACAGGTATGTTTTACTTTAGGCTAGGAAATTGGCAAATATTTGTAATCTGAAAGATCTACTGGCTTGAAATGAATATTACGAATCATTAGCCATTTTCTTGTGATGAGTGAGCTTTCTCCCTTTTTCGCGAATAAACCCTAGAGAGATCTGTAGAGTCTATCCCCCAAAAAATCTATGTTAGTCCATGAAGTTAACCCGCGGATGGCCAAGAGGTGAGCCTTGCTCACTTTTCATTTTAAGTTTGTACAAAACATTGAGTTTGTAATATATCAGCCTGAAACTCGATTGTTGCCTCAAACTTGATGTAGTTGAGGGGGTACGGTGGTGGAGATTAAGTGACTTTCAGTCTGTCTCACACCTTTGTTTGGTGACGAGTTGCAGTGCAGTAAACACAACTTGCACAACTGAAAATGCCTTTCGTTAGTAATAAATTATGTGTTTTATATTTGTATTATTTTTGTTGTTATAATATAGTGAGTATTAGGGAAATGTATTTTTTATAGCGTTCTGTGTTTTAAAAAATTGATTGAAAAAGTTAGATTAAAATATTACAAAGTTTATAGTTTGAGAGTTTTAAATTTGTTTATTGTGAAATTAGTTATTTTTAGATTTGTATATAACAATATATAGAGGGCCTACCTAGTACCTGCCTTAAAAATCGGTAGTTTTCTTTTTTTGACCATTGTCACATCTTCACAGGTCCTGGATGTGGCGTCTATGCAGCAAAGAATGAAGGACCTCGGGTGTGTGGATGTGTCGCCTCCGGATTCACCCGCCGTCGCCCTCAGTGATGACCCTCGCCTCATGAGGCGACTGCTGGCTCGCCCTGACTGCGACTCCGGCGCCCTCAGTGACTCCGAGCTCAGCTGGCGGCAGCACTACCTGAAGGATGCTAACAGCAACCACACTAAGGTACTTACAGGAGTGAAACTGCATAGAAGAACTCTCTTGAGTTCCACAATGAATCATTTATTGAGTTTACTGAAAAGATAGTGTCATCCGCAAAAATGACCGAATTAACTCTTAACATTAAATGTTGCAGAGTAATGTTAGAGATGTCCTGAGAGTGATTGTTTGTAGCAGCTAGATCATTAATTCCACACCATTGACATTATTTGTAATGTCAATGATTGTAAATAAAGGTTATTGTGATTCTGAGAATAAGAAATAGAAATGGGCCAACAACTGATCCCTATAGTACGCCATAACGTGCAGAGATAACATTCGATAGTATGATATTTATTTTTAAACATTGTTGCCTCTAGAATTGATGATTGAATTCAGTCAATCATAAATTCTTAAAATCGATCAATTCTTACTTGTAATGATTAACTGACAAGGTTTGAAAATGGGACCATAGAGTCCCGAAACTAGTCGCCTGTTTACTACACCAAGAATTGAAGGACGAAGGTATTGTAACCTATTTTTAGTGTGTTATTTATATAGACCTCTGAGCCTTATTTGTGAGATATGTTTGAAAGAGGTACATAGTATAAAAGTATATATATATTGTCCAAAAAATAATGTTTTAAATAAAACAGAAATTACAATAAAATGGTAATTGCTAATGAATTGTTGTCAATAGTTTCATAGCATTTTTTTAATACAATTTGTCAAACTTTTAGGTTTTAGAACTGTTAGAAGTCGGTCCTGGAGGGAGTCGTGAGAAGGTTTGCCAGCCGGCTTCACGGAGTGGCAGCCTGAACATGGGCTACAGCAGCCAACATTACAGAGAAAAATTTCAAAAGAGATCAGGTACGGGCTACCTTACACTGAATACTCTAACCTAAAAGTGTGTTGCGTTTTGTGATAATCAAATTTTGAACGCTGTTTGATATTTTGAGTTAAGAGAGGTTGGTTTGATCTTATTGCAGGGAGCGATGACACTGAGTATTTCACTTTTGATCATGAACCCGAGACCGCCTGTAATCCTACTTGTATGCAAACTGGTGAGACTGAGTGCCTTTTGTGCATGCCTTTTCGAGCGAACGATAAAAAAGACGCACAGTATATTTTGTTGTGCAGTTGCTAAGGATGGGTAGGGTACCAAACTAGTTTTGTTTTCAAATTTATAACTGAACTTTGAACATAGCTCTGACCACTGGCTCTTCTTCAGTATTCGTCTCCTATAAGTTTCCAAAGAAGTATTCCACATTGATTTTCTCTTCTTAATTTTGGAAATTAATATTTAAACATTAAATTCCCCCCTTAAACACTAAACAAGACAATATGATCAATTATCAGTCTGGTAGATTGAGTGTGCAGCTGCTTGGATTTGGGAACGTCCATTTGTCATATGACAGCACAAACCCTTATACTGCTCTTCAAACTTATACTAGACATTTTTTTATATGTTAGCATCCGGATTACTATTGAATAATAAAGAAATGGTTTAAATACCTGCCATTAAATAATCCTTTTTATTGCATTGAAGTGCAACTAGTTTCGGCTTCGTAGAGCCATCGTCAGGTGAGACAGAGATGTATTTTCTTTTCTACTAACCATGATGTTCTTCAAAATGATATTTCAAAATTTTGTTTTAAAATTAAACATGAGATATGGTAGCAGGAATAAAATTAACAATACACATTAACAACTGCGCGAACAGACAGTATTCTCAGACTCAATCTTACGCCGGATACTGTCCATTCACACAGTTAATGTTTATTTTATTTGTGCTATCATATCTCGTATGTAATGTCGAAACAAAATTTTGAAGTAATGTTTTGAAGAACAGGCTCGTATTTAAACTATCTCTTTTTGAGCTCTATGTTCGTCATCCATTTCTAAAACACTGACATGTTTTAGAAACGTACGTCATTTCAAAAGACCAATTTGATCTAGTATATATATAGAATCGTATGTTATTTTATCGACCATTCAAAAAGGCATACATAAAACAGGTCTAATAGGAATGATGAACTTTTGATGGAGTCATTGCACCTGCTATTTAGGCCTTTCATTACTATTTTCACGTTTGGCTTGTAGGCTTTTAATGCAGCTTGTATTTATTGAATTTTCTTCTTAACCTGTTGAGGAATAACGACAAATGAGCCCATTTTAGTACGCCCGTCATGTGACGTTTGTCCCCCTCTGAGAATCCAAGTCATATGACTGGATGACGGATATTTGATGTTTCTTAAAATATTACTAATAAAATAAAAATCTATAATGGTTTATTACACATGAAAACATTTAAGTGAAATAATATTATTTAAAAACGAATTATTCATAAATGATGCGTAATTTACTAGGCCCGGTAAATTGTGTTTATCAGGTTGGTAGCATCGATGTTTCTTGAGAATTGGCTTGGCGTCAATGTGATGGTGCGTGCGCTACTTAGTGTTCAACTGATCTTCTATCTGTTAGGTTATCCTAGTGATTTTTGTTGCTGTTGAGTTATTGACGCCTTTGTAATGGCCAATAATGAGTGATTACCGCTATACCCGCATTATTGTTTTGAAATATATCACACGCAAAACACGTTCTAAGAGATGTAACTAGTATGAAAGATGTCCAAATAGGTTTAAAGTATGTTTTTATCCATTTATCGTAGTAATAAAATCAATATATACAAATCCATAATTTTTTTTCTTACTCCCGGGGGTACATTTTATGGCAATACACCCACTCTACGTAGCCCTGATATTAGCCACGTCACATGACGGGCGTACTCATCAACAGGTTAACTAATATAATAAATTGTATTTATTTATGGCTGTTTATCTAACGTAGAAACTTTTTTGTTTTTAAACTACTGTATTTCTATAGCTTTTGCTGTAACATCTTAACTTGGTTAACATCTGATCGTTTGAAAAGGGCCTTGAAATTATCAACCAATCTAAATACCAAGTTCATTTTAATACAGGTCATTATATTTTTTCTCTCAGAGTTCTAGTATACTGTTATTTTTTAAACTTTGAAACTTTCTATAGTTTTGAATTAACTTTCATATTTTACGATTCAGCGTTTATAAACGAGAAAAGTTGCTTAATGTTCCAATGACCAACACACACACACACTGAAATAATGTTTTATTATTGTTGAACCATGGACAATGACTAACACATACACACACACACACACACACACACACACACACACACACTGATATAAAGTTGTATTATTCCATTGTTGAATCATGAAAGGTGAATTTAAGTAACCTACACCTTAAATCAGAAGAAGAAATCAGTCAACAAAACGGTAATTTTTGATCTATATTTCAATTTATAAAACATATCAACTTTAGCATGGCAATAAACATTCATGTACAAATTTAAAATTGCATGTTCTTTATCGTACTGCTATGTAAAATATTCTTGTAAGGATAATTTTTGTTTTCAATGGAATGGAAATAGTAATTTGAAATAAAATTATTATTCTTGACATAAATTTATCAAACTAACCTTAATTTTTCTTCTTTAATGGTATTAGTTACACTGTAGGTAGTAGCATTCGTTAGTAGTACTGTTTAATACTGTATAGGGATTTTTACATGCTTTGTTAAAATTTACAAAAATTTAATTAAAAATTAATTTAATTTAATTTAACAGTATTTAATTTAATTAATTAAATTTAATAATGTTTGAATTGTAGCCAAATTTTAGCCTGAAATCATTTTGAAACTTGTTACATTCTACTTTTCAAATAATTATGACCGTATAAAAAAAACTGAATTTGTAAAGTTGAACTTGAGGATGTCTCTGAAGAACTTAAAAATGGGGTTGATTCCTCTCAAAAAGAGAGGAAATGAATTTTGCGCATGTGTCAGTCAGTTTTCACAATTTTCATATTGTTGTGATGTTAATACTAAGCATAGTTAATACAAAATAAATAACAACAGGTTTTTTCTGATTTGGAATATTTAGAATCTCATTAGATTTGTCTTGAACCAACACAATTTTTATGTGTATTGTACATTCTCAAAAACTTTGTTGACTACAGTAACACTATTATTTTTAACAATACATTCTTAAAACAACTTTTGACCTGGGTGTTTTGTACAGGTGGAACGTTGAGGGAGGGGGAAAATGAGAGCGCAGAATCGAGCAGCGCCGTGGCAGACAGTGACAGCGAACTTACGCCAAAGCACAAGTAAGTGGCCACCATGTTTTTATTTTTTGTTCCAGGTCTTTTTTTAGCTACTTTCCACCTCCTCAACCTTTGAGATCTTTTGTGTTACCCACAATGTTTCCCAGCTTTGATATCCATCGTAACTTGTAAAAGGCTCGTCAAACTTGTTTTGCCCTATTGTAAGCATTGCTAGAAATCGGGGCCTTTTTGAGCCAAAGCTGGACAGTCTAGTCAAAGATGTGATGGGGGTTACACCTTAGTGTCTGTACGTATCCCACTGGTAAAGACCTCAACACCTCGAGATGCGTCATTATAGTGCCCATTACCAATCTAATGTCTGAGAATCTAAGGCACTCCTAAGGTTGAGAACTATGGCCCTATCCTTCCTGACGGAATTGTGGCGTGTCCTGTAATCTAGCTACTTGGTGCTCAGAAATTGTGGATAGATGTGAGCAATGGTCGGTGGGTGTAGTGGTCTCTTGTGTGGATTAACATCCGCACTATTGAATACTATGTTAATCCGCAAAGATCATCCTCAAAATCCATCCCTAATTCTGCTTTGAGGTCAAAAGTCAATATCGTCGTTGCACTAGATTTAGTCTCATATTTCTCGTATTAATTAAATGATACAATCTGCAAGGTCCATCATAATTAGACCAGTTCGTAATTCAGAGTGAGTGGTTCAGACTCCACGTTAAACTGTAGTTCCCTTAGATAAGCCATTGATTGTTGGACTATTATTTAACAGTTCTGTCTTAGGAACATGTCAGTAACAAGACTAAAAGATAAAGCTACAATCATCTTACACAAATTTCTCATTCATACTTTGCTTAAAGTACCTACCTGGGTAGGTCGCCATTTCAGTAACTAACTAAATCTATCAGGGTATCTGATTGTCTGAGACCCAGGTTCCTAGACCAGGCTGATTTGCATGGCATAGGGGAACTTCAAAGAAAGGCTCCAGACCAATGAAGAAGGCTTTATCTTTACCCCTTCTTGTCAATTCACCCTATCAATTCGATTGCCTATAACTAGAGAGGCCTGGCACCCAAGACAGTATAATAATTATTATTTTTAGACAGTGCTTTGAGCTCCTACCTACATGCTTCAACTATTCTAGTGTCCATTAAGGCAGACTCCAAGGCTTTCAAAGAGGCTTGGCTGTCAGATGTTATGAGTATCTGTCTGCTTACTAGCTGCAGACACAAGCTGCTAGTGTTGTTTTCTCACCTGGAGTTTCGAAACCAGCCATAATGATGGGTTGAAAAAAAATCACAAAGAATGATTAATTGATTGTAGTTATGAATAAATTTCCCCAAGAAATCTTTCTTTATGGTAATACATGATACTGAATTGCACTATTCTTACCTAGTGCCAGTCAACTCTTTGCATTCTCTCTGCATTTATATTTCGGGTAGCACAAGTCAATTTTTTGCTCTATAGTAACTATATATCTGCTCGATCAGATCAAGGAGAATAAAATGGAAGAGCGTGGAATGGAATGGAAGCTTTTGCGATTTAATATGTTTGTCGTGTGACCAATGATTATGTTGTTTTTATGTTTGATATTCTACAATTACCGTACATAAATCTTAACATAGAGACTTAGTTTTTGCTTAGCATTATTTTTCATCCTTACTTTGAACAGAGTTGAAAAATTGTTTATGGTTTTTTTTATACTTTGTCTACTGGCACATGTTAACAACATTAGCCTGGAGATTTTGCTTTTTTGTAACAAAGGAAATGGACTGGAGTCCCTTGAACAATTTTAAATATATAATAGCTTTAACAGCAGTGACAAGAAACATCATATTTTAAATGATAAGTTAAATTTCAAATCTCATACAATATTTAATGCAATAATAGCCCACAACGCAGGACAAAAGATGATTAACTTCTGTACCCTAGATAACAGAGTCTATGATAGGGTCAGTTCAATTTCAGCCAGTTTGTGTCCGCCAATAACGATCATGTAAAAGTAGGCCTACAGACAGAACTGTTTTTATCATATTCATTTTTGTGTGTGTGTACTGTGTATTATGTTTCAATTCATGATGAGTCCTTAACAAATGAAAGTCCCTGCTTAGTCCCTTGAAAATTAATTGTTTGAAATTCATTATTATTAATGGTGGATCTATGTTATTTAGATTATTAACGCGGACACTTTCCATCACAATTTTAAGTAAAACAAAGTTTCACGACATTTCAGGATCTTGAATCTGATCCCGTCCTCAGGTGACCTAGAACCTAAAACACAAGAACATTAGTACTTAATCTGGAATAAGCTGGTATAAACCTGAAAACAAAAAAGCTTAAAGCAGTAAAAAACCTTACTAAAATACCATTCATTTACAATTACCCACATAAGATACATAACATGCTCATTCGTCATGAAGACTCAAAGACAACTGAAATGGTTGTGTCCCTTAAATCGAAAACAGAATGGCTTTTCTTTATAAAAAATCAGTTAAGACACTTGTTAGACATTGTGAACTTTTTTCTTCGTTATTGAAAATGACCGCATTAATAATCTAAATAACAATGGAAAATTCCGTCCAGGCAAAACACGTAGTAGACAACACATCTGTATGAACTTGTGATAGACGTAAGTCATTATTACTTAAGCTGTTTTTAACTTGTGAACTGGTCCTTCAGTCGCAGCGTAGTCCGGTGGCACAGTTTCCAGCGAGGCAGTGTCCGCCCCGACTCCCTGGCCGGCAGATGCATCAGCTCCATGTCCTGTGGTCAGCTGTTGGTGCTGAGGAAACTGGCCCTGCTGAAGCTCACAGCCATCATGGAGCGCTACTGCCCCACGCACCGCACTGGCTGGAACTGGGAACTGCCCAAGTTCATCAGGAAAATCAAGACGCCCGATTATAAAGGTGAGTCGATGGAGACTGAGTTGAATTTTATTATACAGTATAACATAGATAGTTCAAAAAGCCAATTATATCATGTTGTCAATATTAATGCTATCTTGTGTCACCCCGCTAGCTCGGAGGCAGAGTGTCATGTTATTTGTTGCTTTATCAATATAGTTTTTTGTGTTGTGCATGATAGATAAGTATAGTATTATTGACAACATAATATAAATAATATCCGTAGCTTGAACATTCAATTTTTAATGTAAATTATTATGTAATCACTTCTAAATGGGAGGAGAAACGTTGTGTAGTTTAAAACACAAGGGTGATAAGAAAAGTCCAATTAATTGTAAAAATAAATATTTAAAAATCCATCGATATCATGAATTTCTCATTCATACTTGGCTTAAATTACCTACCTGGTTAGTTTGCCATTTCACTAACTAACTAACTATAACGGGGCTCATCTTTTTGTCTGCAGATAAAACCGTTTTCGGAGTTCCTCTAGTAGTATCGCTGCAGAGGAGTGGTCAAGCGTTGCCTGTTTGTATTCAAGCGGCCCTGACGTGGCTGAGGACGCAAGCGGTCGACCAGGTCGGGCTCTTCCGTAAACCCGGTGTCCGGTCTCGCATACAGAGGTTGAAGAACCTTGCGGAAACGCACACGGATGATCTCACCTTGGAGGGGCAGCAGGCGTACGACGTGGCAGACATGGTGAAGCAGTACTTCAGGGAACTGCCGGAGGTCCTCTTGACTAACAAGCTGTCAGAGACCTTTGTAGCCATCTTCCAACGTGAGTGTTTTTATCAATATTCTAATCAATTTGTTTTTTCCACCAAAGTGTTTGCTGTATTATGTACAAATGGTTGGATCTCAAAAATGGTTAAAACTGATACGTAATTATGTAACTTTATTTGCGTCAAATGCAATTTTACATTTGAAACAATTTTACATTTAAAATTTGTCTATATCTTTATGAATTTCTCTCTTCAATTTTGAAACAACTAAAATTACCATAATTATACTTAAGGTTTATTTTGAAAAGCTCCATAAGATGCAAACTAGTTGAAAAATAGGAATAGATAGAAAAGTGAAGAAACTATTGAAATTGGCTTTAACCCTAGAATTGCTAATGTTGGGATTAGAACATATTTCAAATTAAAGAAGAAGTGGCATCTGTCATCAATGTGGACGATATAAGAGGAGCTGCTAGTTTTTTTATAAAGCATTAAAGGCATTAAACAATGAGTTAGTCCAATATCCTTTTACGAGGGCGCAAAAAGTATAACAATTGCGTAAGGATGTTGTCAAAATAGTAAGGTACTGTGAAATGACTACCTCTCCAAGTTTCTACTAAAAAAAGTCTTTATTATTATTCAGTAGTACACTTTTACAAATGGATTTACAGTTGGCACTTGATAATCCGACACTTATGGGACCGGGAGTGTGTCGGATTACCGGAAACGTCGGATTACTAAAAACTTATATTTCTTGCACAACCCTAACTGTAGAATTAAGAAAAGTATACTGATGTTCATTATTAAGTACCTTAATTCTATTAATGGTTAAAATAAAAACAATTTACAAAGTCTTTTTTTACAGAAAACTACTTAATGAATACAAAATACTGTATGACATTTATCTATAAACATAACAAATACACAACACACACATAACATAACTATAAAACAGTTATAACGTATAGGCATAACATGAAACATAACCTACATTCTAAATTCAATAAGGCCTACCTGAACTAACACTTTGCACTTAAATTCTGAACTGAATACTGTCAGTAACAAAGTAAGCAACGCTCTTTACTACGCACTAATTGATACTGAACAAGGTAAGGAACTAACAGACTGGAAGACGCAAGACTCCTGTCACAAAACGAATAAAATTTCTGTACTGTACAGACGCCCGTCGCGGCGATGACTCATTTGGCGCGGCGTCAGACTACCGAGTGTGTCGGACTGTCAAGTGTCGGATTATCAAGTGCCAACTGTACTCAAAGAACTTGAGTTCATAATTAGACTAGCATCATGTTTTAGTTCTACTTATATTGTAACTTGTCCGCTCAATGTTCCTTTAATTCCTGTGGTTGTTAGCTGCCAGCTGTTTCATGCATGCACACCTGCCAAACAAATCACACGACTGTTACTGTTTTTAATAAAATGTGGCATTGTTATCGGTAGCCGTCATACATTCATCCAGTCTGTATTGTTTTACTTTGTAACAGATATTTTCCTATAGTTATATCAGTTTTGAAATGAATAAAAATAAAGATACAGTATTTGAATGTTCAAAAATAATAATTAAAAGAAGAATTAAGTTTTTTCTGTGACTTTTACGCTTATTTGTATTAAATAAACAGATTTACTCCTCTGGGCAAATGCAAATTTACGTCCGCACCTTTGAAAGGGTTAAAAGACTTCTGTTCCTCAGATGTGCCTGTGAATCTGCGCACGGAGGCTGTACAGTGCGCCCTGCTGCTGTTACCGGATGAGCATCGTGAGGCACTTCTGACGCTGTTGGACTTCTTATACCAAGTGTCAACCCACTCTAGCATCAACCAGATGACTGCCAGCAACCTCGCCGTGTGTCTGGCACCTTCCCTGTTCCACTGGCAGCCAGCACCCTCCAGGTCGAGTTCTGTGTCCCCGCGACGCCGGAACAAGAGCACCGGAGTGCCAGATGCCAAGGAACTCGGCCAGAACAAAGCGGCACATGATTGTTTGCTCACTCTGATAAAACAACACCGAGAACTATTTACGGTAAAGATTTTTTAAATTTTAATTTATCAACCAAATTAAGGGTACTCAGAAAGAACGATCAAAGTCCAAAAACCTAAATTTTTCAGGAGAGAATTTTTAAAGTTTTAATTATTATCCTATCGCTTCTAAGAATTTTAACTTCATTTACACATTTTGATCAGAAAGAGGTACTATCTGTTTGTATTGTGAAACTAAATTAAAAAAATTATCTCTTGAAAAAATTTATTTGTATTACGTCATGTACCCTGATCGTTATTTTCCTGGATTTTGTATTTTTTAATATAAAATAAAATCTATAACTAATTTTTAATGTGTTTATTCTTTAAATTCAAAATAACCTAAAACATGAATTTAATAACAATGAAGTAAGTTATTTTTAACATAAGACATTTAACGCTGAATAAAGTCCATCAAAGTTTAATGTTCAGCTCGTCAATTGCAATTTTTTTCTGTTACGACATGTGCACTAAGCTGGCGTACTGTCATAATTGGAATTGCAGTGGACACCTGTTTTGCTTTTTACTATTTTATCGTTAAGGGAGAGGGGAGCATGTTTTTTGTCCTTTTTTTATACTGATTATTTTAAGAAGAGCTGTTAGTAATAATATCATCCAGTTAAGGGCAAAAATATGTAGCAGTTCTAACGTTAAATCTTAAAACAGGTGATTCAGTTTCAGCAGTATTTATTTGGGGTTATCTGTAAATGTGTGATGTACAGATAAGTGAGGAGATGCTGGCGCAGTGTCACTTCAGCTACATGGAGGAGAGTGTACCCGTCGCGCTGGATGAGCTGGGCGCCGAGCTGCAGCAAGACTGGAGGGGGTACCTGTACGCCTGCACGACTGCACTTCTGAAGGAGGCGCGCGACAAGTATGTTCCCTTTGGAATTGGATAATCATTTATACTCTAAAACAAGCATTGTGCTGTAAATTTTTTTTCCTACATCTGCTTAAGAACATGTACATTTCGCTCTGTTGACAGAACATATAATCAGTACATATCCGCACTAAGGTGGATATGATCTCATATCCACTGTATTGTGGATAAGTAACCGGCCAATCACATGTGTGGAACGCTCCAAACCTATATAAAACTAACCAATAGTATGCGCTAAGCGCTCAGTCAGCTGATAGGCTGGTAGACGTTCCTACAACACTAACTTCTGGTTTTGCGCAATGATAATGAGGTTACCGGAAACCTAAGTGTTATTTTTAGATTTATCCCAAAGGGAAAATCAAACATAACCTAAACAACTTTTTTATTGTAGGAAAAACCTTGTGTGTAATACAAACTTTCATGGCTGCCCTCGAAGTTCATCTCTTGTGCGATACGACATCGTTTACGCTCATTTTACAGAGATAGCTATTTCTGTCCAAGGACTTATGATTTTTTCGTTTAATACGGGGTATTTGTCCATTATAAATTGATTAAAAAACAACCTCTTAGGTTGTTTTTACCGTTTACGGTTGACTTTATAACAGAATCAGTGACACATACTTTCTCCCTCTATAGGTAAGCTAAAAAATTACGTACGTATTCTCAAAGTCTTATTAATATAACAAATATATTGTTTAAAAAATACTCTTGAAATTTTATTTCCCATTTCTCTAAATACTAGTTTTAAAATTTGGCGGGAGAACCTCAAAAGTGAAATTTAGAAAAAAAATGCATTTTGGCAATATCCCTACAATTCCCTACACCTGCATATATGTAGCAGGTGATGTACAAAAAATCTTTTTTTTGCTTAAATACAAAGTTCATAACATAATTTCATCACCCCATTAAAACTATCCCAAAAATTACACAAATAAGTATCATTAATTATTAGTCTACAACTAGTAATTCCAGAGAAAAGTGCAATTTACTCTCCGTGGTAAACTCAGTACATTGTCTAAAAGCACCCAGATTTTCCTATGCGAAACTCTTACTTCTCAACCATTTCACATAAAATTTACCATGCAGCAAGGTTACATCACCTAATAAAACTCACTCAAAAAAGTTTGATATTACCTGAGAGGAAGAAGGGAGTTGAATCCTACCAAAGTCCAAAATTTGGTCTTGTAGTAAGAAGGTATATAACAATGTTCTTCGGTTGTTATTTACTTTGTCTGTGCAGGAGCAGAGGCTGGGTGAGTATCTCGGCATGGAACGAGGTGGAGATGGCGTACAAGAAGGTGGGGGACGGACACCCGCTGAGACTGTGGCGCGTCAGCACTGAGGTGGAGGCACCTCCGACGGAGCTTCTACACCGGGTTCTGAGGGAGAGACAGCTCTGGGACACAACACTGCTCAAGTGGAGGGTAGTGGCGAGGCTGGAGGCGCAGGCAGAGGTTTTCCAGTATGTTACCACCAGTATGGCCCCGCTTGCGCCCAAGGACTATTGTGTCCTCAGGTAATACCACGAAAAACCATATTTTTATCACTAAATTTTCTATATTCTACCTCACTTTATATTTCAAAATCCCTTTTAACCCTCTAACCGGGGTGTTTAATTGCACTTGCCGATGGCCCACCACGGAATGTTTACAACTTTGTGTGGTTGCAACAACAAAACGTAAACTACCAAGCGGTACATTTGATACTGCAGAGCATGTGGCATGGACGTAGTTTCAGAAAAATTCACTAGATTGTAGCAGCAAATAAATGGTCTGTCAATTTAATAAATGTAGCTTGGGAAAAAACAAGCAGACGACTTGTATCAACAAAAAGAATCAGCTGAGAACGTCAAATCTGTCTAATCTCTTACGTTGCTGTTAACACAACAAGGGCATCGCACATTATATGTTGTGCGTCACGGTTGAGGTGTTAATGAGTGTAAAAGTTTTTGAATTTTTTTTCACATGTTATCTGCCTACTTCTTTTGAATGTCAGTTTAAAAATATAAGGGATGTATGTTTTTTTGCCACATCATTAGCATTATCTTTTAGATCCCAAATGAGATTTTTTCCACTTTCAATACCAAATTTTTTCCAGCTTGAAATACCCAAAAGCATGTAATAGTCTAGGAACGAAAATCAAGAAAAAAACTAAAGATACTGTATGCCGAAAAATTTTAGTATCAATATTTTTGTATACATTCTGGCAATATCCTGAACAATAAACACCTAGAAGTTTATGTTTCTGACAGTCAGATTACACTGAACTTTTCCCCTAGGTTTTTCAAGTTGACTGATTATCCCATAACATTGACAGTGGTATGAAAGAAATATTTTTTGAAATAATAGTCTGATTGCTTACAGGTCATGGAGGACGGAGATGGGCAAGGGAGCTTGCGTGATCGTGGAGACTTCGGTGGAGCACGGCGAAGGCGGGGTGTTGGCCGGGGGCGTGAGAGGGATCGTACTCGCGTCTCGCTACCTCATCGAGCCCTGCGGCAGCGGGAGGTCCCGGATTATGCATCTCTCCAGGGTTGACACCAAGTAAGTTTGATTCTAAACCCATTTGCTTTTGTTGAGCTGTAAATACAGATTTGGCGTGAAATGGGAACATGTAAAATTGCCAATTCTTTAAAAAATTATTTCTTTTGATTGTAAGTCTATAAATATAAGTAAAAAGGCAGTCATTAACTGTACTCTAAATGAAAAACTCATTTTAAAATATAACATCTGGTAAATGTCCTTCATTGGAATCTATGAACTTCTACAGCTAAGCCTGAAAGTTTCACATGACACTTCAGTTTTGTCACAAATTCGTTGTATGGCTCTGGATAGATTTTTCTGAAAAACTAACTAACCCCATAAAAAAGTCGCAGGTTGTCAAATCTGGGAGCGAGGTTATCAAGGGATATCCTCATGGCGAGAAATGATGCCGCATGGAAATAAAACATTCACAGCATTTTTGGCAATTGTTGTAGTGCTGCTTGTTGCCCTATTTTGTTGAACATTGTGTTTTCATTTTCTGAAAAAGAAAATTCCTGGCAAGTTCAGGAATTAGAAAGTTCTGGGTCATTGCTAACGTATTGCACAGGGTTAACCATAGTAAGCTTTTTCCTTTTAACTTTAACATAACTAACTATAATTACATATATCTTCTTTAAATATGAAATGTAAACAAAAAAAACAAAAATATGCCCCCCCTCTTATAACCACTAACCACAAAAGTAAAACAGGTGACCATTGCAATCCCAATTAAGCCTGCAAATTCCGTCAACTTCCACCCAAGCCGGCTACCGTTTATTTAAGGTGGGCCCCCATTCCTTTAAGGTTCGTGTACATACCAGCTTTATATTTTTCATAGTTTTTATTCCATGAATTTTTAAATATAAGGAAAACCCCCAGCATTTTATACAGGGGTAATTTTATATATTTTTTATGTCATATTTGTATTTTATAATTATATATTTATTTTATTTTTATATTTTATTTTTAGGAAAGAAACTATTACCTTAGGTCTCATGGCAAGACCTAAGCCCAGGACTTATGTCGAGAGTAAACACTGATCAGATAAGAAGGATGATTCTGACATATTTTATCATCATATGAAATAGATAACTTAAACAATTGAACTGTTTTCTATCTCAAGGTTAGAATGTATTGTCTTATGTTTGATCCTGTTCTACTTAGGGGCAGATCTGCTGAGTGGTACAACAAGAGCTATGGACACCTGTGCGCAATCCACCTCGCCAGAATACGCAGTTCCTTCAAACATTCCGCAGAAGGGCCGGAGAGCAAAGTCTGATATTTGCAGACTCCTTGTAAATAACACCTGATATAGACTATGTAATCTTTTTTGTAATTCTATTTTTGTATGTAAGTATTGAATGCATTTGTATGTATTGTACAATTTCTAATTCAAATATTTTTATATAATGAATTTTTATTCTTACTATAATTTTTAAATATTGTCGCTGAATAGGAAAATTGTGAATTTTTATCTGTCTTTCAGAGTTTTACGGTGAACTTTATTTTTTTATTCGTTTTATATTCACCAAAATATTACTGTTGATTTGTTTGATGAGAGCTGAGTAATTGGCAATGTTTCCATGGTTCATTCATGAAATGTAAAATGTGCAAAAAGTATTAGTCATTTTGTTAAAATTTAATTAAAACTGGAGTTAAGTGTCCATCAAGAAATACAAAGGTTTAATGTCTCACAAATATTCTATATTGTTCCTATGCAAATATTTGATAAAAATAAAATTCATTCAATTTTTTATTTTTTTTGTAATTTGTACTTATTAAAACGTTTTAACTTTTTATTGTTTGGAATTCCTTTATAATTCAAATAGTCAAATAGTCATCAGTAATTTATCCTAACATTTCCACAAAAATTTTATACTGTAATTTGTTGTGATATGCCTCTTATTAAGGGACCAATTTTAGCAACTAAATATTGTATTTTGTCTTCACGATTCTGAAATAATAAAAACTACAGTAATAGTTAATATTGAATAAAAATGAAAAAATATTTAAGTTTCATTCTTTTGAAAACATTATTTTAATTAAATACAATCAACACTATTTTAATAATTCGATTGTTTACTCTTTAAAATCATATCGATTGAACACCATTTTACATTAAAAATCACATTTTATTATAGTTAGCGATTGAAGTATATTCATATGTAATAAGGTACTTATGTAATTATATATTTGTAAATTGTTTGTAATCTATGTAATTAACATTAACCGTCAAAGTGCCAAAAAGATTTGATTTATTCTGTACTCAAAGATGAAGTGTTACTAAGATTAAATCCAGTCTAACGTTCTAGTTAGGCTCAAATTGTAGATATTCAGTTAAGTTGTAAGAAAACTACTAAAAGACCAATACAGCTAGTAGTTATATCCACAGGTAGTAAGTACTTGATATGTAGCGATGTAAGGGGTATTACCAAATAAGTATAATTTACATCACCAGATTGTTGCATCACAATATTGTATTGTTATAGAGTTTTAGTCACACCTGACAGACCGTGATTTAGTTACCAGTTATATCTGTCTTATAATTATTTATTAATAACTGTTTAAATGTCTAAAATATTCTAAAATTGTAAGTTTATCCAATTTTGATACTTTCATTTACCTCTTGAAGTGTGGTTATTGTACAGATATTCTACGTTTCCAATTAACTTTTACGAAATAAATAAACGTTATTACATTGAAATGGTGGTTTCATTTTTGGTACCCCAAGTTATTTTGCAATTCACTGATATGGGTGATAGAAGCTTCATATTCAAATTGGAAACTCTATATTGCTGTTGAAAAACACATGTAGAAACAAAGTCATGTTGACCATAGCACAGTCCTTAAAATAATAGAATCATAAAACAAGAATAATTGTAATTCAAAGAAAATTAATGAAAAACTCAAAAACACCGTGTCGTATTATATACAGTAGAACTATGATAATTTAAACCTCAAGGGACCAGAAAAAATTTAGAATCATCCAAAAATTCAAATTAGAAAAACTTTTGCAAGTGCTCCTTTGTTTGAAATTCATTATTGGTGATGGTGGATTGATATTATTTAGATTCTTATTGCGGACATTTTCCATCACGATATTATGTAAAACAAAGTTTCACGACGTTTCGGGATCTGGAATCTGATCCCACCTGAATCTGGAATCTGGAATCTGGGTTCACCTGAGGACGGGATCAGATTCTAGATCCCGAAACATCGTGAAATTTTGCAAGTGGTTGAAATAAACAATCAAACATCATGTTTTAACATTGTATATTTAATAATAAACATAGGTTAATAAAGATATCTATTAATTATTCAAAAATCCTAATTTTTGTTAAAGTTTGATAATGTGTTTGCAAGGATCCCGAAAGCCTTAGCTATTTTAAACTTTCTTACTACCTCCTTGATTTTATTCTTTTTTTCGATTTTCATAGATTTTCCATAAACTATAGTTCATGGTTTTTCAAGAGTTCATGGCTTATCATGATTTTCTTCAATTTTCCATGAATAATAGTTCATGGTTTTTCTAGATTTTCATAGATTTTCCATGAACTATTCAGGGTTTTTCATGATTTTCATCGATTTTTCATGAACTATAGTTCATGGTTTTTTATGATTTTGTTCGATTGTCCATGAATTTACTAGAATAGAATTTACTAGTCATAGATTTTACTAGAACTATAGTTCACTGGTTTTCAAGATTTTCAACGATTTTTCATGAACTATAGTTCATGGGTTTTCAAGATTTTTATCGATTTTGCAAGAACTATAGTTCATTGTTTTTCATGATTTTTATAGATTTTCCATGAACTATTATAGTTTAAGGTTTTTCATGATTTTCATCAACTTTTCATGAACTATAGTTCATGGGTTTTCTTGATTTTCACAGATTTTTCATGAACTGTATAGTTCATGGTTTTTCAAGATTTTCATAGTTTTATCATAAACTATAGTTAATGGTTTTTCATAATTTACCTCGATTTTCCAAGAACTATAGTTCATGGTTTTTATGATTTTCATCGATTTTCCATAAACGTTCAAGGGTTTTCATGATTTTCATGGATTTTACAAGAACTATAGTTCATGGTTTTTCTTGATTTTCACAGATTTTTCATGAAATACAGGGTTATCATAAAAGAATGGTGCGGTTTCAGTAATTCATAAGAAGATTGTAGGGAAATTCCTGAATGTTATGTTAGTATCTCTGAAAGCCTCCAACCCAAAAGTTTGTTAATAAGCCTTAAAAAACCTAATAAAATCCAAATACTGCAAGAATTGAAACGCAACGATAGTGTAAACCGTTACAATTTTGCTGAATGTTGGACAGAATAAGTGAAAACAAATTATTTTTAGAAGATATAATTTTTACAGACGAAGCTATAGTTCAGGGGTTTTCATGATTTTCATGGATTATACTTGAACTATGAAAAATCTATGAAAATCATAAAAAACCATGAACTATAATTTATGGAAAATCTATGAAAATCATAAAAAAACCATAAACTATAATTTATGGAAAATCGATAAAAATCATGATAAACCATAGGGAAAATCGATGAAAATCATAAAAAACCGTTAACTATAATTAATGGAAAATCGATGAAAATCATAAAAAACCATGAACTATAATTTATGGAAAATCGATGAAAATCATAAAAATCTTGAACTATAATTAATGGAAAGTCGATGAAAATCATGAAAAACCATTAACTATAATTCATGGAAAATCTATGAAAATCTTAAAAAATCATAAACTATAATTCATGAAAAATCGATGAAAATCATAAAAAACCATAAACTATAATTCATGGCAAATCGATAAAAATCATAAAAAACCATTAACTATAATTCATGGAAATTCGATGAAAATCATAAAAAACCTTGAACTGTTATTAATGAAAAATCGATGAAAATCATAAAAAACCATGAACTATATAATTCATGGAAAATCGATGAAAATCATGAAAAACCATGAACTATAATTAATGGAAAATCGATGAAGATCATAAGAACCATGAACTATAATTAATGGAAAAATCGATGAAAATCATACAAAAAACATTAACTATAAATTCATGGAAAATGGATGAAAATCTTAAAAAATCAAAAACTATTATTAATGGAAAATCGATGAAAATCATAAAAAACCATGAACTAATTCATGGAAATCAAGAAAATCCACGAACTATAATTCATTAAAAATCGATGGAAATCAAGAAAACCCACGAACTATAATTCATTAAAAATCGATGAAAATCTTGAAAAACCGTGAACTATAGTGCATGGAAAATCAATGAAAATCATAAAAACCATGAACTATAATTTTAAGAAAATCAAGGTATATCATGAAAAACCATGAACTAGAATTCATGGAAAATCGATGAAAATCATACAAAAACCATGAACTATAATTCATGGAAAATCGATGAAAATCATACAAAAAACATTAACTATAATTCATGGAAAATGGATGAAAATCTTAAAAAATCAAAAACTATTATTAATGGAAAATCGATGAAAATCATAAAAAACCATAAAAAACCATGAACTATAATTCATGGAAAATCGATGGAAATCAAGAAAACCCACGAACTATAATTCATTAAAAATCGATGAAAATCTTGAAAAACCGTGAACTATAGTGCATGGAAAATCAATGAAAATCATAAAAACCATTAACTATAATTTTAAGAAAATCAAGGTATATCATGAAAAACCATGAACTAGAATTCATGGAAAATCGATGAAAATCATACAAAAACCATGAACTATATAATTCATGGAAGTGATTTCAGAAATAACATTTGTGATGCTGTAATAATGTCAAAAAATGATTTTTCGAGTCTATTCTATCGATAATAATTTTCGTTAAAATCTAAAGTCTTGATATCTCGCTTATTGTACGTCCTATTATACAAAAAAATGGAATTTTCAGAATCAGCATTCAATTTTACATAGGATTATATGGGTATTATTTATTTTAAAAACAAAAAGTTTTTTCGAAAAACTCCTAAGGGGGAGGTATGAAAAATATGCCAAAAAATTTTATTCCCTAAATATAATCAATTATACATTTTTCTTACGTAAAATAGCATGGTGATTTCAGAAATAACATTTGTGATGCTGTAATAATATCAAAAAAATGATTTTTCGAGTCTATTAAATCGATAATTATTTTCGTTAAAATCTAAAGTCTTGATATCTCGCTTATTGTACGTCCTAATATACAAAAAAATGGCATTTTCAGAATCAGCATTCAATTTTACATAGGATTATATGGGTAACATTTATTTTGAAAACAAAAAGTTTTTTCGAAAAACTCCTAAGGGGGAGGTATGAAAAATATGCCAAAAATTTTTTTCCCTAAATATAATCAATTATACATTTTTCTTACGTAAAATAGCATGGTGATTTCAGTGGGTAACATTTATTTTTAAAACAAAAAGTTATTTCGAAAAACTCCTAAGGGGGAGGTATGAAAAATATGCCAAAAAAATTTATTCCCTAAATATAATCAATTATACATTTGTCTTACGTAAAATAGCATGGTGATTTTAAAAATAATTGTGATGCTGTAATAATTTCATAACAAGATTTTTCGAGTCTATTTGATCGATAATAATTTTCGTTAAAATCTAAAGTCTTGATATCTCGCTTATTGTACGTCCTATCATACAAAAAAATGGCATTTTCAGAATCAGCATTCAATTTTACATAGGATTATATGGGTAACATTTATTTTTAAAACAAAAAGTTATTTCGAAAAACTCCTAAGGGGGAGGTATGAAAAATATGCCAAAAAATTTTATTCCCTAAATATAATCAATTATACATTTTTCTTACGTAAAATAGCATGGTGATTTCAGAAATAACATTTGTGATGCTGTAATAATGTCATAACATGATTTTTCGAGTCTATTTGATCGATAATAATTTTCGTTAAAATCTAAAGTCTTGATATCTCGCTTATTATACGTCCTATCATACAAAAAATGGCATTTTTAGAATCAGCATTCAATTTTACATAGGATTATATGGGTAACATTTATTTTTAAGACAAAAAGTTTTTTGAAAAACTCCTAAGGGGGAGGTATGAAAAATATGCCAAAAAAATTTTATTCCCAATCAATGATACATTTTTTACGTAAAATAGCATGGTTTATATAATAATATAATTTTTGATCTATGTAATAATGTCATAACAAGATTTTTTTATTCTTATTAAAAAAAAAATGGTGATTTTTAGAATAACATTTTTGATCTGTAATAAATGTTACAAGATTTTTCGAGTCTATTTGATCGATAATAATTATTTTCGTCAAAAACTAAAGTCTTGATATCTCGCTTATTATACGTCCTATCATACAAAAAATGGCATTTTTAGAATCAGCATTCAATTTTACATAGGATTGTATGGGTAACATTTATTTTTAAAACAAAAAGATGCTGTAATAATGTCATAAAATGATTTTTCGAGTCTATTTGATCGATAATAATTTTCGTTAAAATCTAAAGTCTTGATTTCTCGCTTATTGTACGTCCTATCATACAAAAAAATGGCATTTTCAGAATCAGCCTTCAATTTTACATAGGATTATATGGGTAACATTTATTTTTAAGACAAAAAGTTTTCTCGAAAAACTCCTAAGGGGGATGTATGAAAAATATGCCAAAAAAATTTATTCCCAAAATACAATGAGTTATACATTTTTCTTACGTAAAATAGCATGGTGATTTCAGAAATAACATTTTTGATGCTGTAATAATGTCATAACATGATTTTTCGAGTCTATTTTCGAATCTATTTGATCGATAATAATTTTCGTTAAAATCTAAAGTCTTGATATCTCGCTTATTATACGTTCTTTCTTAAAAAAAATGGCATTTTCAGAATCAGCATTTAATTTTACATAGGATTATATGGGTAACATTTATTTTTAAGAAAAAAAGTTTTTTCGAAAAACTCCTAAGGGGGAGGTATAAAAAATATGCCAAAAAATTTTATTCCCTAAATATAATCAATTATATATTTTTCTTACGTAAAATAGCATGGTGATTTAAAAATAACATTTGTGATGCTGTAATAATGTCATAACAAGATTTTTCGAGTCTATTTGATCGATAATAATTTTCGTTAAAATAAAAATAGATAAAAAAAAAAAAAAAAAAATTAAATTAACATTTATTTTTAAAAAAAAAAAAAAAAAAAAAAAAAATAAAAAAAAAATTTTATTCCCTAAATATAATCAATAAAATAAAAAAAAATAAAAAAAATAATGTAATAATTTTTATAAAAATTTTTTAAAAAAAAAGATTATCTCTTATTTTCCTAAAAAAAAAAAAAAATAAAAATATAAAAAAAAAATAAAAAAATTTAAAAAAAAATAAATTCTTAATAAAAAAAAATTAAAAATTTAATTTTATAAAAATATCTAAAAAACAAAAAGAAAACAAAAAATGAAAAAAAAAAAGATAAAAAAAAAATAAAAAAACAAAATAAATAAAAAAAAAAATTAAAAACAACAAAAAAAAAAAGATAAAAAAAAAAAAAAATAAAAAAAAAAAAAGATGATAATAAAATAATAAAAAAAATTAAAAAAATGATTATAAAAATAATAAAAAAAAAAAAAAATTAATTAAAAAAAAAAAATATTAAAAAAAGAAAAAAAAAAAAAAAAAATATCGAAAAAAAAGAAAAAAAAAAAAAATAGAATAACAATTAAAAAAAACAAACATTAATAAACAAAAAAGTAATATTAAAAATAAAAAAGAAAAAAAATATTAAAAAAAAAAAAAGTCCAAAAATAAAAATAAAATAAAAAAAAAATTTAATTATAAAAAAAAAAAAAAAAAAAGCATATAAAAAAATATATAATAAAAAAATAAAAATATTAAAAAAAAAAAAAGATATCAAATCACATTTAATAAAAAAAAAAAAAAAATAAAAATAAATAAAAATTTAAAAAAAAATTAAAAATAAAAAAAATTAAATTCCCTAAAAAAAAATCAAATAAATTTTTTCTACGTAAAAAAAAAAAAAAAATGATAATGTTATAACATTTTTCGAATTTGATCGATAATAATTTTCGTATTAAAATCTAAAGTCTTGATATCTCGCTTATTATACGTTCTTTCTTACAAAAAATGGCATTTTCAGAATCAGCATTCAATTTTACATAGGATTATATGGGTATTATTTATTTTAAAAACAAAAAGTTTTTTCGAAAAACTCCTAAGGGGGAGGTATGAAAAATATGCCAAAAAATTTTATTCCCTAAATATAATCAATTATACATTTTTCTTACGTAAAATAGCATGGTGATTTTAAAAATAACATTTGTGATGCTGTAATAATGTCATAACAAGATTTTTCGAGTCTATTTGATCGATAATAATTTTCGTTAAAATCTAAAGTCTTGATATCTCGCTTATTGTACGTCCTATCATACAAAAAAATGGCATTTTCAGAATCAGCCTTCAATTTTACATAGGATTATATGGGTAACATTTATTTTTAAGACAAAAAGTTTTCTCGAAAAACTCCTAAGGGGGAGGTATGAAAAATATGCCAAAAAATTTTATTCCCTAAATATAATCAATTATACATTTTTCTTACGTAAAATAGCATGGTGATTTCAGAAATAACATTTGTGATGCTGTAATAATGTCATAACATGATTTTTCGAGTCTATTTGATCGATAATAATTTTCGTTAAAATCTAAAGTCTTGATATCTCGCTTATTATACGTTCTTTCTTACAAAAAATGGCATTTTCAGAATCAGCATTTAATTTTACATAGGATTATATGGGTAACATTTATTTTTAAGACAAAAAGTTTTTTCGAAAAACTCCTAAGGGGGAGGTATAAAAAATATGCCAAAAAATTTTATTCCCTAAATATAATCAATTATATATTTTTCTTACGTAAAATAGCATGGTGATTTTAAAAATAACATTTGTGATGCTGTAATAATGTCATAACCAGATTTTTCGAGTCTATTTGATCGATAATAATTTTCGTTAAAATCTAAAGTCTTGATATCTCGCTTATTATACGTCCTATCATACAAAAAATGGCATTTTTAGAATCAGCATTCAATTTTACATAGGATTATATGGGTAACATTTATTTTTAAAACAAAAAGTTATTTCGAAAAACTCCTAAGGGGGAGGTATGAAAAATATGCCAAAAAAATTTATTCCCTAAATATAATCAATTATACATTTTTCTTACGTAAAATAGCATGGTGATTTTAAAAATAACATTTGTGATGCTGTAATAATGTCATAACAAGATTTTTCGAGTCTATTTGATCGATAATAATTTTCGTTAAAATCTAAAGTCTTGATATCTCGCTTATTATACGTCCTATTATACAAAAAAATGGCATTTTCAGAATCAGCATTCAATTTTACATAGGATTATATGGGTAACATTTATTTTTAAAACAAAAAGTTATTTCGAAAAACTCCTAAGGGGAGGTATGAAAAATATGCCAAAAAATTTTATTCCCTAAATATAATCAATTATACATTTTTCTTACGTAAAATAGCATGGTGATTTCAGAAATAACATTTGTGATGCTGTAATAATGTCATAACATGATTTTTCGAGTCTATTTGATCGATAATAATTTTCGTTAAAATCTAAAGTCTTGATATCTCGCTTATTGTACGTCCTATTATACAAAAAAATGGCATTTTCAGAATCAGCATTTAATTTTACATAGGATTATATGGGTAACATTTATTTTTAAGACAAAAAGTTTTTTCGAAAAACTCCTAAGGGGGAGGTATGAAAAATATGCCAAAAAAATTTTATTCCCTAAATATAATCAATTATATATTTTTCTTACGTAAAATAGCATGGTGATTTTAAAAATAACATTTGTGATGCTGTAATAATGTCATAACAAGATTTTTCGAGTCTATTTGATCGATAATAATTTTCGTTAAAATCTAAAGTCTTGATATCTCGCTTATTGTACGTCCTAATATACAAAAAAATGGCATTTTCAGAATCAGCATTCAATTTTACATAGGATTATATGGGTAACATTTATTTTTAAGACAAAAAGTTTTTTCGAAAAACTCCTAAGGGGAGGTATGAAAAATATGCCAAAAAATTTTATTCCCTAAATATAATCAATTATACATTTTTCTTACGTAAAATAGCATGGTGATTTCAGAAATAACATTTGTGATGCTGTAATAATGTCATAACATGATTTTTCGAGTCTATTAGATCGATAATTATTTCGTTAAAATCTAAAGTCTTGATATCTCGCTTATTGTACGTCCTATTATACAAAAAAATGGCATTTTCAGAATCAGCATTTAATTTTACATAGGATTATATGGCTAACATTTATTTTTAAGACAAAAAGTTTTTTTCGAAAAACTCCTAAGGGGGGGAATGAAAAATATGCCAAAAAATTTTATTCCCTAAATATAATCAATTATACATTTTTCTTACGTAAAATAGCATGGTGATTTCAGAAATAACATTTGTGATGCTGTAATAATGTCATAACATGATTTTTCGAGTCTATTTGATCGATAATAATTTTCGTTAAAATCTAAAGTCTTGATATCTCGCTTATTGTACGTCCTATATACAAAAAAATGGCATTTTCAGAATCAGCATTCAATTTTACATAGGATTATATGGGTAACATTTATTTTTAAGACAAAAGGTTTTTTCGAAAAACTCCTAAGGGGGAGGTATGAAAAATATGCCAAAAAATTTTATTCCCTAAATATAATCAATGATACATTTTTCTTACGTAAAATAGCATGGTGATTTCAGAAATAACATTTGTGATGCTGTAATAATGTCAAAAAATGATTTTTCGAGTCTATTTGATCGATAATAATTTTCGTTAAAATCTAAAGTCTTGATATCTCGCTTATTATACGTCCTATCATACAAAAAAAATGGCATATCTAGAATCAGCATTAAATTTTACATAGGATTATATGGGTAACATTTATTTTTAAGACAAAAGGTTTTTTCGAAAAACTCCTAAGGGGGAGGTATGAAAAATATGCCAAAAAATTTTATTCCCTAAATATAATCAATTATACATTTTTCTTACGTAAAATAGCATGGTGATTTCAGAAATAACATTTGTGATGCTGTAATAATGTCATAACATGATTTTTCGAGTCTATTTGATCGATAATAATTTTCGTTAAAATCTAAAGTCTTGATATCTCGCTTATTATACGTTCTTTCTTACAAAAAAATGGCATTTTCAGAATCAGCATTTAATTTTACATAGGATTATATGGGTAACATTTATTTTTAAGACAAAAGGTTTTTTCGAAAAACTCCTAAGGGGGAGGTATGAAAAATATGCCAAAAAATTTTATTCCCTAAATATAATCAATTATACATTTTTCTTACGTAAAATAGCATGGTGATTTCAGAAATAACATTTGTGATGCTGTAATAATGTCATAACATGATTTTTCGAGTCTATTTGATCGATAATAATTTTCGTTAAAATCTAAAGTCTTGATATCTCGCTTATTGTACGTCCTATTATACAAAAAAATGGCATTTTCAGAATCAGCATTCAATTTTACATAGGATTATATGGGTATTATTTATTTTAAAAACAAAAAGTTTTTTCGAAAAACTCCTAAGGGGGAGGTATGAAAAATATGCCAAAAAATTTTATTCCCTAAATATAATCAATTATACATTTTTCTTACGTAAAATAGCATGGTGATTTCAGAAATAACATTTGTGATGCTGTAATAATGTCATAACATGATTTTTCGAGTCTATTTGATCGATAATAATTTTCGTTAAAATCTAAAGTCTTGATATCTCGCTTATTGTACGTCCTAATATACAAAAAAAATGGCATTTTCAGAATCAGCATTCAATTTTACATAGGATTATATGGGTAACATTTATTTTTAAGACAAAAGGTTTTTTCGAAAAACTCCTAAGGGGGAGGTATGAAAAATATGCCAAAAAATTTTATTCCCTAAATATAATCAATTATACATTTTTCTTACGTAAAATAGCATGGTGATTTCAGAAATAACATTTGTGATGCTGTAATAATGTCATAACATGATTTTTCGAGTCTATTTGATCGATAATAATTTTCGTTAAAATCTAAAGTCTTGATATCTCGCTTATTGTACGTCCTAATATACAAAAAAAATGGCATTTTCAGAATCAGCATTCAATTTTACATAGGATTATATGGGTAACATTTATTTTTAAGACAAAAAGTTTTTTCGAAAAACTCCTAAGGGGGAGGTATGAAAAATATGCCAAAAAAATTTTATTCCCTAAATATAATCAATTATACATTTTTCTTACGTAAAATAGCATGGTGATTTCAGAAATAACATTTGTGATGCTGTAATAATGTCATAACAAGATTTTTCGAGTCTATTTGATCGATAATAATTTTCGTTAAAATCTAAAGTCTTGATATCTCGCTTATTGTACGTCCTATTATACAAAAAAATGGCATTTTCAGAATCAGCATTCAATTTTACATAGGATTATATGGGTATTATTTATTTTAAAAACAAAAAGTTTTTTCGAAAAACTCCTAAGGGGGAGGTATGAAAAATATGCCAAAAAATTTTATTCCCTAAATATAATCAATTATACATTTTTCTTACGTAAAATAGCATGGTGATTTCAGAAATAACATTTGTGATGCTGTAATAATGTTAGAAACGATTTTTCGGCTCTATTTGATCGATAATAATTTTCGTTAAAATCTAAAGTCTTGATATCTCGCTTATTGTACGTCCTATTATACAAAAAAATGGCATTTTCAGAATCAGCATTCAATTTTACATAGGATTATATGGGTAACATTTATTTTTAAGACAAAAGGTTTTTTCGAAAAACTCCTAAGGGGGAGGTATGAAAAATATGCCAAAAAATTTTATTCCCTAAATATAATCAATGATACATTTTTCTTACGTAAAATAGCATGGTGATTTCAGAAATAACATTTGTGATGCTGTAATAATGTCATAACAAGATTTTTCGAGTCTATTTGATCGATAATAATTTTCGTTAAAATCTAAAGTCTTGATATCTCGCTTATTGTACGTCCTATTATACAAAAAAATGGCATTTTCAGAATCAGCATTCAATTTTACATAGGATTATATGGGTAACATTTATTTTTAAGACAAAAAGTTTTCTCGAAAAACTCCTAAGGGGGATGTATGAAAAATATTATTAAAAAAATTTTATTCCCAAAATACAATGAATTATACATTTTTCTTACGTAAAATAGAATGGAAATTTCAGAAATAACATTTTTGATGCTGTAATAATGTCATAACATGATTTTTCGAGTCTATTTGATCGATAATAATTTTCGTTAAAATCTAAAGTCTTGATATCTCGCTTATTGTACGTCCTATTATACAAAAAAATGGCATTTTCAGAATCAGCATTCAATTTTACATAGGATTATATGGGTAACATTTATTTTTAAGACAAAAAGTTTTTTTCGAAAAACTCCTAAGGGGGAGGTATGAAAAATATACCAAAAAATTTTATTCCCTAAATTTAATCAATTATACATTTTCTTACGTAAAATAGCATGGTGATTTTAAAAATAACATTTGTGATGCTGTAATAATGTCATAACAAGATTTTTCGAGTCTATTTGATCGATAATAATTTTCGTTAAAATCTAAAGTCTTGATATCTCGCTTATTGTACGTCCTATCATACAAAAAAATGGCATTTTCAGAATCAGCCTTCAATTTTACATAGGATTATATGGGTAACATTTATTTTTAACAAAAGGTTTTTTGATAAACTCCTAAGGGGGAGGTATAAAAATATGCCAAAAAAAATTTATTCCCAAAATATAATCAATTATACATTTGTCTTACGTAAAATAGCATGGTGATTTTAAAAATAACATTTGTGATGCTGTAATAATGTCATAACAAGATTTTTCGAGTCTATTTTCAAGTCTATTTGATCGATAATAATTTTCGTTAAAATCTAAAGTCTTGATATCTCGCTTATTATACGTTCTTTCTTACAAAAACATGGCATTTTCAGAATCAGCATTTAATTTTACATAGGATTATATGGGTAACATTTATTTTTAAGACAAAAAGTTTTTTTCGAAAAACTCCTAAGGGGGGAGTTATGAAAAATATGCCAAAAAATTTTATTCCCTAAATATAATCAATCATATATTTTTTTACGTAAAATAGCATGGTGATTTTAAAAATAACATTTTTGATGCTGTAATAATGGCATAACCAGATTTTTCGAGTCTATTTGATCGATAATAATTTTCGTTAAAATCTAAAGTCTTGATATCTCGCTTATTATACGTCCTATTATACAAAAAATGGCATTGTTAGAATCAGCATTCAATTTTACATAGGATTATATGCGTAACATTTATTTTTAAGACAAAAAGTTTTTTCGAAAAACTCCTATGGGTATGAAAAATATGCCAAAAAATTTTATTCCGTAAATATAATCAATTATACATTTTTCTTACGTAAAATAGCATTGTGATTTCAGAAATAACCTTTGTGATGCTGTAATAATGTTATAAAACGATTTTTCAGCTCTTTTTGATCGATAATAATTTTCGTTAAAATCTAAAGTCTTGATATCTCGCTTATTATATGTCCTATCATACAAAAATATGGCATTTTCAGAATCAGCATTCAATTTTACATAGGATTATATGGGTAACATTTATTTTTAAAACAAAAAGATGCTGTAATAATGTCATTAAATGATTTTTCGAGTCTATTTGATCGATAGTAATTTTCGTTTGAATCTAAAGTCTTGATATCTTGCTTATTGTACATCTTATATACAAAAAAATGGCATTTTTAGAATCAGCATTCAATTTTACATAGGATTATATGGGTAACATTTAATTTTAAGACAAATGTTTTTTCAAAGAATTCCTAAGGGGGAGGTATGAAAAATATGCCAAAAAATTTTATTCCCTAAATATAATCAATTATACATTTTTCTTACGTAAAATAGCATGGTGATTTCAGAAATAACATTTGTGATGCTGTAATAATATCAAAAAATGATTTTTCGAGTCTATTTAATCGATAATAATTTTCGTTAAAATCTAAAGTCTTGATATCTCGCTTATTGTAAAATTATGAAGTATAATTTATGGAAAATCGATGAAAATCATAAAAAACCATTAACTATAATTCATGGAAAATCGATGAAAATCAGAAAAAACCATAAAATATAATTCATGGAAAATCAATGAAAATCATAAAAAACCATAAACTATAATTAATGGAAAATCGATGAAAATCATGAAAAACCATAAACTATAATTAATGGACTATCGATAAAAATCATACAAAAACCATGAACTATAATTCATGGAAAATCGATGAAAATCATAAAAAACCATTAACTATAATTAATGGAAAATCGATGAAAATCATAAAAAACCACGAACTATATATCATGAAAAATCGATGAAAATCTTGAAAAACGGTGAAGTATAGTGCATGGAAAATCAATGAAAATCATGAAAAACCATGAACTATAATTTCAAGTAAATAAAAGTAAATCATGAAAAACCATAAATGGAAAGTCGATGAAAATCATGAAAAACCATGAATGGAAAATAGATGAAAATTATAAAAAAACCATGAACTATAATTCATGGAAAATCGATGAAAATCATAAAAAACCATGAACTATAATTCATGGAAAATCGATGAAAATCATAAAAAACCATGAACTATAATTCATGGAAAATCGATGAAAATCATAAAAAACCATGAACTATAATTCATGGAAAATCGATGAAAATCATAAAAAACCATGAACTATAATTCATGGAAAATCGATGAAAATCATAAAAAACCATGAACTATAATTCATGGAAAATCGATGAAAACCATACAAAAACCATGAACTATAAAATTCATGGAAAATCGATGAAAATCATAAAAACCATAAACTATAATACATTTAAATCGATGAAAATCGATGAAAATCATAAAAAACCATTAACTATAATTCATGGAAAATCGATGAAAATCATAAAAAACCATGAACTATAATTCATGGAAAATCGATGAAAATCATAAAAAACCATAAAATATAATTCATGGAAAATCAATGAAAATCATAAAAAACCATAAACTATAATTAATGGAAAATCGATTAAAATCATGAAAAACCATAAACTATAATTAATGGACTATCGATAAAAATCATACAAAAACCATGAACTATGATTTATGGAAAATCTATGAAAATCATACAAAAACCATGATCTATAATAAATGGAAAATCGATGAAAATCATAAAAAAACATGAACTTTAATTCATGGAAAATCGATGAAAAAACCTAAAAAAACCATAAACTATAATTCATGGAAAATCGATGAAAATCATAAAAAACCGTTAACTATAATTAATGGAAAATCGATGAAAATCATAAAAAACCACGAACTATATATCATGAAAAATCGATGAAAATCTTTAAAAACGGTGAACTATAGTGCATGGAAAATCAATGAAAACCATGAAAAACCATGAACTATAATTTCAAGTAAATAAAAGTAAATCATGAAAAACCATAAATGGAACTATAATTCATGGAAAATCGATGAAAACCATACAAAAACCATGAACTATAAATAAAATTCATGGAAAATCGATGAAAATCATAAAAACCATAAACTATAATACATGTAAAATCGATGAAAATCATAAAAACCATTAATTATAATTCATGGAAAATCGATGAAAATCATAAAAAACCATAAAATATAATTCATGGAAAATCGATGAAAATCATAAAAAACCATAAAATATAATTCATGGAAAATCAATGAAAATCATAAAAAACCATAAACTATAATTAATGGAAAATCGATTAAAATCATGAAAAACCATAAACTATAATTAATGGACTATCGATAAAAATCATAAAAAACCATGAACTATAATTTATGGAAAATCTATGAAAATCATAAAAAACCATGAACTATAATTTATGGAAAATCGATGAAAATCATAAAAAACCATGAACTATAATTCATGGAAAATCGATGAAATCATAAAAAACCATGAACTATAATTCATGGAAAATCGATGAAAATCATAAAAAACCATGAACTATAAATTCATGGAAAATCGATGAAAATCATAAAAGCTTACTATTCAAATGAATTGTACAATATGACAATCATTATTAGTTGTTCAGAAATTTTTAAAGCATCTAAAACATAATTAAGATAATGTCCATGAAAAGTTGATATATCCAGTAGCAGGATAAAGTGCCCTTCGTGACCTTGTAGATAAGCAGCTAAATCTACTATCTGTAGTCCAGTTGTTATCAGTGTACCTAAAACCGGCATGTCTAGGATTTTCTTTGTGTCCACACAAGACACAAAAAGAATAATTGGATAATTGTCTCTAACTTGAGTCTGTCCATCCAAACTTGTACCAATCTACATAGCTTTATTTAACTTTGGCCAAATCATCAAAGTTGGTAATCATAAATATATCTTTGCTGTCCTTGTCCTTCCTCATAAATATTTTTGAGTTCATGATCCAAAGAAATTCAAACTGTTTACCCTTTTTGATTTGACTTGCCTCATAAAATAAACTTCGAAGTTGCATAGCCTAATCTGAGCTTGCCAATTGCCAAAACAGGTTAAAAATAGTCTTCTATGATCCAGAACTACCTAACCTCAAAAGTATATTACAACTGAAGCTTGTTTATTTTCGCAGTGTCTTATAAATGATCAAATATTAGATATGGAGATAATAGATTCTAAGAAAATTTGTCGATTATGTCTCAGCAAGGACCGTCCTTTAACTCAAATTTTCTCAGAAAATTTGTTTTGTGATTCTTCTTTAGCATCAAAAATTATGGCGTGTGTAGGAGTAGAGGTTAGTATGATTCACTTGCCATAAGGGACCAATCATTTGTAGTGAGTATGCTTTATTTATAAAAGGCCAGGCTTGCTAAGAATATTGTCAGAAATTGAAAGAGAATTTGATTGCAGAATAACCTCTCAGAATATTCGAGTTCTTGAATATTTTAAAAGTCTGCTTATTTGTGAATTACAGACAAAGCCATTATTTCATAGAAGTCGGCTCCAGTCAAAGAGCTCCTCATATAGTCAGTCACATATTCTATCCGTGATTCCACAGTTTTTACCTGGGAGATGATACTTGCTGTTGTAATTGTATGCATTGTAATTTTCTTGTAACACTCATATTTGCCAGTGATACCCTTAAAGGTGCACTCCCAAGATTATTGAGTGTTATCTAATTATTTATTGAGTTATTTGACTGAGGCTCTACTATTGTACACAACACATTTTTGGTTCATGTAGGCCCCTAGTTGGTTATTGTGATAAGGGGCATTTTGAGGTCGAGATCTTCCCCCCTCGAGAAAAATTCTGTGGGTGCACAATAAACGAGGCATATTGTGCTAGCCACCAGACCCTTCCGGTAGCTAGAACTGAGATGGATTGTGGAGCTCACTTTCCTAAGTGAGTACTCCTATTATTGCCATGCTTCCAGTACCGTAGGCTTGTGAGATAGGAAGAAAACTTGTCAAGAAAGAAGAAAAGAAAGAAAGAAGAGAAAAGTTAACTTGTCAAGTGTGAAAAGTGTTATAAAATTAAGGACCACTCGATATGGGATGCTACGTCGGGCATTCCGAATTTCAAGTCGGTAAAATGGCTGTTTTCCCCAATCAAATTTTTTAATACCTGCCACTTTGGCTAGGCTGAATTATCTACCCCAGTTATTGTGTCACTTTATTTTGTTTAACAAACCCTTCACAATGAGAGGCACTTATCAGAGGTTGCTATTCGAAATAATTAAAAAAACTACCCCATCCTGTTATAGGGGCTTAATTATGTAAATAACGCCCAACATAGAAACAACTCTACAAACAGAAAATTTCTATTTCTGTAAAAAATAAAGATTTGATTCCATACTTATACACTAGGCCTAAGATACAGGGTGTCAAGCTTTGATAGTAAAATTAATAATGGATTAATATTACTATTATTACATAATAGTTTTGTTTACTTGTTTCTTAGGTTGAACCAGGAGATAACCTACCTGACCAGATCTGTGATAACTGTATAGAGGAACTTGAGAGATGGGAAAGATTCAAAAAGCTATGCGAATGCTCATACGAAGAACTGATAACAGGAATGCCACCATTAACTGATGAGGTTATTGGAAAAATTAGGCCTACAGCTAAATTATTTTCAATAATTCAACATTTTCACTATATATTTTGTAATGCTGATGATTTTCTTTTAAAAAGTACAAATACATTTTCTTCTATATATAGGCACTGGTGAAGTAATTCACAATCAGTTCAATTCAATTATATACGCGGCTTCGAAAATAGACTGGTGGGTATCACCCACCAGTCATAATTAACATAAAATCTTATGTTGTTATCAAATATGGGTTTAAAAACGTAAAATCTCTTTATTATTTGAATCACAATGTGACAAAAATCGGCTTGCCTAGTTGCCTATACCTCTGTTTAATTCAAACACATTTTGTTGTCACCAAATACTACCATCTTGTATCTATGTTAAGCAATGATTTGTTTATGTGACAATATGGTGTAGCCGTTGGAAGGATAAATAAGTAAATTAATTATTTAAATATATATATGACACCACAAAATTACTCAACTGCCTAATTTTATGCTCTCTACTTAAGTTGGATTATTTCATTACTACTCCAGCAGTTGAGGCTGTAGGTATTTTTAAGTTGAAAGTTTTGGAGTTACCTAAAAATGATACAAATCTAAATGTCATGAGTCACTGGTGACTCATGACATGTATATAGCTACTTGCGGCATGAGTCACCGGTGGCTCATAGTTGCTTCAAACTTTGACAGGCTCTAGTTTCATAGTGGTTGCACTAGGAGCGCTGCAGGTGGATTTTTTAGGTTACTTTGGATATTTCCCACCAGATCGCAGCATCGTACAGCTAATGAATTGTCATGAGCCACCGGTGACTCATACCGCAGTGCATTGATCACTTACGACTTTTGATTTCGACCAAACTCTTGAGTTGTTTACAAGACAACAAACAAGACTCAAACCATCAGACAGTAAAATAACCTCAAACAATAAATAATAAATGATAAACGTCGAAAATGTGTAGGAACTATTGAGTTCCAGAGGGGTCCATCATGAATGACCATCCTACATACCGTAGGCGTAGTAAAAGAATAATATGTAGTAAAAATTAACCACAGTGCGGTGTGAGTCACCGGTGACTCATATATAAATATATACTACTTATAAAACTAATAATAACAGCGCAACCCCCACTTAAATTGCATTACAGGTGTGAAAAATACACGTGCCGCAAGGAGCGTCAGCCGTGGTGGAAAAGTCGCCGCACGCACAGCGAGACACTCGTGAGTCACCGGTGACTCATGCCGCAGTGAATGTGTTAAGGCTATTTTTACTTTCTCCTCTTATACAGAGTATATGGAAAAAGTATTGTTTTCGTTAATATTTTCGAATTTGAGTTGAGAGTGAATATATCAGTTTAGGGGTCCCCTGAATCCAAAAAAGTGGGTTTCGACGTGATGTCTGTCCGTCCGTGTGTCTGTGTGTGTCTGAATGTGTACAGAGAGCCACAGCCTACTCTGTTGCTCCGATTTAGAAATTTGGCATGCATATATATATATATATATATATATATATTCATCTCCACCGTATCCCCAGGCATTTTTTAATTTTTATGAATTTTTTTATTTTTAAGGGTAGTTCACCCCTAGAAACTCTTAAAAATGTGAAAATCAAAATATCTCAAAAACGGCTCTAAATATTTTGATTAAAATTTGATAGTTTATAATGCACAGAGTAGGCCTACTAAATAATTTGACACCACCCATGAGGGTGGTGTCATTTTTACAGACACATGTCTGTAAAAATGACAGTTCAAAAGTTATGGGCTTTTAAAAGTAAAAAAAAAAAATAATTTTTAAATTTTCAGCAAAAACAAGAAAAGTAAACTTGATTGGCACCATTGAAACCAGCTTAAAAAACTAAACAAATTATTATTTTTAATTATTTGTATACGACTAACGGTTCCAGAGAAAAGTTAAATTTACTGTCATGATAAACGCAGTACGTTTTCTGAAAGCGCCCAATGTTATTCTCATAGAGAATATTAAAAACAATTTCTTCCTTATTTTTCAACCGTTTTCCATAAAACTTGGTATGAAGCGTAAGGTCAGATCACCCAACAAAACTAACTAAAAAAAGTTTGGTATTACTTGGAAGAGGGGATTTCCCCCCACATACGATTTTAACAAATAATTTTTAAATATTTAGATAAACTTTGAAGAACATGATAGTTTTATTACAGATTGTCTGTTTTAGGTTTACTTAAGGTAGAAAGTTTGTGTCAGTCCACGATACCGTTTTTATCAAAAACGGTGATTTCTCCATAAAAATCAGACTAGTCGACAGATTATTTTTTATCTTTGGTGATGGATAATACAAATAAGAAAAATAAAAACGAAATATTTTTATAGTGGACTGACAAAATAACATTTATTAGTAAAACTCTATTTTAAATACTTAAAAAATTAGATAAACTATTTTTTTATCAAAATCTTGTCTAAATAATTTAATAATTTATTGTTTAAGGTATCAATCCAATTTCTGAAATTAACAACACAATAATATCAAAAAGATTTATAAAAATGGACTAGACAAAAGCTTTTTGAGTTTTTGTGGTGTGAACAACACAATTAAAAAATAACGGTTTTATGGCACAAATACTTTCTCTCTCATTTTAACAGGCTTTATAACAACATTTTTAATGACTAAATATAATTTAATAATTTATTGTTTTAAAGGTAATCATCCAATTTCTGAAATTAACAAGAGAGACAAAATAAATTAGAATTGTTAGAATATTATGAACAACCCACTTATGGTACCAAGCTTTTTTGAGTATTCCTATGCTACCTAGGAAAAGTTTGTATCACAATGATATTGTCATAACATATAATATACGATTAATTCAAAATAATGTTTCCAACCAATCCCTCCTCAATTGTAACCAAACTAAACTCAATAGTTAAAAGAGTATGGTTTTTTCATGATACAGTAGAATTAAACAACATATATCCTCCTGTTCTGTATTTAAATATGTTTCTACGCTCCCTGTTACTTATTCTTTTTTCATTACATATAAACATTATTATTATTTTTCAGTTATTAAAATTGTCTTCACGTTTTAGTTGATTTAATATAGGTACGTTAAGGTTTATTACAATGATGCATAGCTATTTTTCTTCCTACGGAGTGTATTTAATATGCTCCTCCCGATATCCGACATTTTGGCTGTTCTGCCCATGACCTGGTCCCGTCATGGTCGGATATGGGAGGTTCTACTGTAATACATGTAGCATAATAAATGGTTTTATTTTTATGCAGGTCCTACAAAATAACCTTCAAAAGGGTAGCAGTGATCATTTAGAAACCTCGTCCGACTTTGGTTTAGGTGATGTCAGTTTGCTTGAACATGATTCTTTATTCGATAGTATAGATGGTTCAGGAGACGGGAATCAAGTTGGGAATGATTTCAACACCCAAAAATCCATCAACCACTTATTGAACAAAGAGAGTGAAACTACTAATAACTGTAGCAAGAGAGATGAGCCAGTAGAAAAAGAAATAGGACAAACTCATAGAGAAAACAACAGAAAAAAATGGAGAGAGAAATATGCTAGAATTTACATGAGAGAATACCCGTGTGACGTGTGTTTAAAAGTTTTTTCTAAATTTAATTTGTTATTACAACATGATAGAATCGATCACAATGATATTGCAATGACCGTGACTTGTGATAAGTGTGATAGGCTTTTCATTTCAAAACCAAGGCTTGATACTCACTATCTAATGAAACACAGAGATAAAGTGTACGAATGTGATATTTGTGGTCTGAAGAGCGCTTCTGAGAAATCTTTAAAAGTTCACAAAACGCGGCACAGCGGAAGATTTATATGTGATGTATGCGGCCTAGCGGCAAACACAGGAAGAAGTTTACAAGACCACAAGCTCACTCATCTTCCCGAACCGGACAGACCGCTTTATTCGTGTAAAAGCTGCGATCGTGCATTCAAACATCAGCATACCCTCAGTGAACATTCAAAAACACACCTAACCGACAAACCGGAGTGGGAATGTGGATTGTGCAATAAAAAATTCAAGAATCATCAAAACTTAAACAAACATAAAATGACTCACTCGAGTGAAACATCAACCGTTTGTGACGAGTGTGGAGCTGTGTTAAAAAATAAAACTACCCTTAATATTCATAAGCTGAAACACAGAGAGAAAAAACATACTTGTCGGATTTGTGATAAAATGTTCCTTACAAAAAATCTTGTACTGCGGCACATGTCAGTTCATAGTCGGAAGTCATATGTTTGTTCTATTTGTAACAAGTCTTTCAGTAGGAACGACACTTTGCTGAGCCATCTTCAAATCCACCAAAACTCTCAGTTACACAACTGTGAACATTGTGGAAAAACGTTTTTACTTGAAAAGTATTTAAAAAGACATTTAGCTAGGGTTCACTAAGTGACGTATGTACAGAGTAGGTGTAACTGATTCTAATATAAAAAACATGTCCTAATGTTAACACTGTTTTTATTATTTCACTGATCAAATGCACTTATTATAGTGAGCACTAATATGAATTTTAACTACTAATAAGCTGTTACATAGGTAATGGTTTCGAAGACATACAATGATTGGAACAGTTCAAATACCTAAATAAAAAAATGTTGAAAACAATGATCAGGTGGTTTTAGTCTTAAAATATGACGTATTAATACCTTCAACTTCCAATTTCATTTCAATAAAAAAATTCTACTAAGATTTTTTTTCTTTACGAGACCCTGAGTACATTTGAACTCTTGAACACTTGATAATGGATTCAACTGTTTGTGTTCAATTTGTTTGTATTTGTTGCTGTACCTTTAAAAAAAACTGGTGCTGTACCTTAAAAAAAATCACCTTTAACATTTAATAAATTGTTTTCCCAATGAAGTGGGAAGGAGTATTTTATTTGAAAAATGTCATTTCATAATTGAAAATACCCCCGTCGCAGCAAACCTGCATACTCAGCAAATTTCCAAATAAATAATAAAATAATAATAATATTTGACAAGTTTTATCATTATCTGTCTATAAATATTAGAGTTATTCTCCATAAGATTAACATGGGAAAGAGTATGCAGGTTTGCTGCTGTGAGGAACACTGAAAGTAGGTGTTTCTAGCGTAAACAATTTATATTTTGACCAATTATTTCAAGTTTTATCAACATCTGCCCACAAATAAAGGAGTTTACCCAAACTCTATATGATTAACTTGGGAAAAGGGTATGCAGGTTTGCTGCCATGATAAACACATAAACTATGATTTTAAGTAAAAATGTGTGGATCTCAACCACATGAAGCTAAGTATCAAGTTTTATCCAAAAATATTAGATAATAAGTGAAACATTAATTTTTCCTCATCCTCCATAAGATTGACATTGGAGCCCCAAAATACAACGTACCATGTTTCGATTTTTTAATATCTCAGTAACGGTTGGAGATAGAGAAAAACTTTAAGGAACTAAATTGTGTAGTTTTTAAGGTGATTCCAATAGTGAAAGATAAAATTTGAATTTTTAAAAATAACATGGGAAAACGCAAAAAACGCGTTGGGGGTACAAAACCTCCCCAAACTACCCAATCCGATATGTCTGGTTTACGAACTCATCTGAGCAAATGCAGGAACACACAACTCTACCAAATTTGGTCTTGATCAGACCATTTTTACGAGAGTTATCGTGTTCACAGACACACATATTTATATATAAATTGTAACGACTATTGTTTTTGGTCTCTATGCACCTAAAGAAGAAAAAATAACATGGTCCCGGGCCTAAGTCTTACCATGAGATCTACGGTAATAGCTTCTTCCCTATGGGAAATTCGCTAAAACCAAGGTGTATTTATAACCACCAGTTTGGTTTACAGTAGAACTCCAATTATCCGAATTAATGGGGACCGGGACCCATTCGGATAATCAAATATTCGGATAATTGGAGTTTTTATTTTAAAAAATCGCCATTAGAGAGAAAAAAGCTACATTTTGATATTGCACTATTTTTTTATTGAATTAAATGTAAGAAACATCATATTTTCACATATTTTAAATATAAATAAAATGTACGTACAAGTTTAGAAATAAAAATCATTGCTTTTTAAACATCTCCGTCAATGTAAGCTATTATGCGGTCTTCATCCGTTTTCAGGCAGCCAGGTCACACATTCGCTTGACGGTGAGCAGTTGCAAGTCGTCACACTCGGCCTTCGCGGGGGGAAGAATAATAGCTCACTTAGACTTTTTTTGGACAAATTTTTTTCTGAAAGTGATTCGGATAATCGGCGATTCGGATAGTCGGAGTTCGGATAATTGGAGTTCTACTGTATATTATTATTAATAACTTACTATGCAAGTTTGTGAAGGTTTTAAGCAACTTTGACAAACCTTAACCGACGAATGAAAGTTATAATGATCCATTTTCTAAATAGTCGATATGATCACTCACAATATAAAAACTATTTTTGAATAGAGTTAAGAAATTCATTTCAAATTTGTGGAACAAATTGATTCAGTTCGCTAAGTAAGCCATAAAAATTTAAAAATAAAATAAATTTTTGATTGAAACTCAAAAGAAAAACAAACTGGCTCATTTTTTGTGGTGGTTTTTCTTACTGGTGGTTGAGGAATCATATTGAAATGGAAGAATAGAGAAGAGGGAAATGTAGGTGATGGTAACATTTTCAGGATAGGCTCACCTGACTATCCCCATTCAAAATTCTCTCAGATTATTTATTGAAACAACAAACATTCTGGAACAAATTTATATTGCATTTACTTCCCTATGGCAAATAGATTATGGCGTGGATATGTCTGAAGGGAACGTTTTCAGTTCCCCTAAACAGCTGTTCTCATAACTATATGACATCACATTCATCACTCTTTTTGTGTCTCGGAAACTGCCAACACACCCACACCCCCTAGAGGTCAGACACATCCACGTCAAAATATTAAAGTAACAAACTTGAAATACGCATCCAGAAGGTTAGCAGGGCATATCCTACAAGTTAAGTTCTCTGTAGATAGTGTAGTTATTAATAAAAAATAAACAAAACAAAAATAAAGCACAAATAATAATCCATAATTTTCTAGTTATATATGATGGGATTTTTTTAACCTTACGTAGGTGAGTTAGCTTTCGGACGATTTAATTTTTTTTAAATATGCATTGTCGGCAGTCGCAGAAGTGCCTCCCGTGCCACTTTCAAGGAACCAGATTGACCTGATTTCACTCTCCCAATAACGGCCTTTACTATTGAGTTGAAGCCCAAGAATCGCAAAGCACATACGCCACCGCTGTGTGTCACTTCACACTACTGCGTGAAGCGAGTACGATTACGTTGTTTAATTCAGTTTCCATTGCTTAGTATTGGATTTATATAAGGTTTTTCATACAACCTTTTTACAATATCTGTATAAAACTGCCTATTATTTAAATACCTGGAAAACTTGCCATGAATTGTGTTTGTGTACAATCAAAATCACTGACAAAGGGTTAATGATTAACATTATATGTGTTGGTTTTTCTATAGGATTAATTAAAAACTCACGTCTTCCAAAACTACTTAATATATTTACACATATATTGTAAATATATACAAACAGTAAATATATACAAAAGTTATATATACACCGGACATCGACAGGCCTAAACGGAGACTGAAAGAAACAAGATGGCGCCCCTGCTTAAATACTATTGACTCCTTTGATTGAAATTCATTATTGGTGATGGTGGATTGATGTTATTTAGATTTTTACTGCGGACATTTCCATCACGATTTTATGTAAAACAAAGTTTCACGACGTTTCGACGTTAGACTATTGACATCGTTTTGATGTTTCGTTTAGACTGATGGCTACTGGAAGATCCTGTCATGGTGTCATATGTAGGATTTATTGGCTGGCTGAGTTCCGGAAACAGATTTTTATACGTTCTTGCAGAATCAAAATGTGTAAGTTTAAATATATTAAGTAGTGTTGGAAGACGTGAGTTTTTAATTAATCCTATAATAAAACCAACACGTAAAATGCTAATCAAAAAGTTATTCAAAATAAAAATTCTCATCAACATCCAGCACACAGTACATCTGTAGTTTTGGTTGTACTCAATGCTAAACTTTTACCAAGCACACAAAATACTATACTTAAATATATAAAATACCTTAGTAGCATAAGGGTTATGGATTTCTGAATAACCAATGCAATGATTTTTAAAACATTTATCTAATAAAATACACAATGATCAGACATAAGCTGATGGTTGCAAGGTACTAAAATACAACATAAATAATAACAAAAGTCATTCATATGCATAAAATAATTGTTATATACAGAATAAACAATATATAGGCTGTTCCCTTACAGTCCAGAATTGGAAAAACATCTATTCAAATTTAAGAAGTTTAAAGTGTAAAATTACTTTAATTTAAAACAAATATTGAGAATAATTAAATATTAGATAGTCTACAAACTATCTTACAGTGCAGGTTTGTTTTTTAGCAAACTGAAATAAAGATAGCTAGAATAGTGTTGTAAACTAAGATAAGCCAAAAGGAAAGAATTTCAAAATTTTAAATTTATTTTAAAATAAAAAATGACCTGAAATTTAATTTTTTTAACTATGATTTTGTATTTATTATTAAAATTTGGGTATTACTTTGAGAGTATTAACTTTTTTTACTAGAGACCAATTCAGTCCAGAATTTGCTTATGGGACATGAAAACATAGGATTAAATATTATTAATTTAGGGCTCCAACTTTCAGATACAGCATTATGTTTGTGGAAAAATTAAAACTGTCCTATGTTAATACAGTACAACCAATAAAAGTTTTAGTAATACAATGATAAAAATTCCAATATAAATTGAATACAACTAATGAAAATAAGCCTAACATAAAACTGTAATAATTAATTAAAAAGTTACCATCAATCCAAAATTTACTTTGTTTGAAAAAGAACATGGGGGAAAATGAACTGCCTTCGCAAGTATAGGCTTACTAGCTTATTTAGAATATGACCTGTTTCCGCTTGCTTTTATCTTTAGGATTTTCCATAACGTTCAAATTACTTTGAATAACTTGTAAGGAACAACCTAACTACAGTGGAAGCTCTCTTAACCGACCATGGATCAACCGCCTGTTGATTCGACTTCGACAGAAATGAACAAACTTCCGCCGCAGCAGCTGATGTTCCCGATGACGATTCCAAAAAACTTTCATTTAAAAGAGGTTAATCATATATTTCCGTAGCAATTAAGATTCAGTCAGTTGCTCTCAATATTTTGTGCGGAAAGTGTTTAGTTTTCTTACTGCATTTTCAAACTTTACAATAATTTTAATTAGTTTTATGCAGTCATAGCTTAGTAAATTTCTGATGGATGAATAAGTTTATTCATTGTGTTCTGGATAGTTATCCAGGACATAATCAAAGAGCTGGGAAACTCCTTAAGAAGTAAGATGACAAAGAAGAAAAACTTCTCATGCAGAAGCTAAAAACACATTACAGTTGGCTGCAGAGTACATTGAATAGCAAATATTTTTCTACAGCTATTGATGTCATGTTTATAAAAATGTGAAGAATATGCTTTCAAAATGGCATTGATCAGAAGAAGTAATGGGGTGAGTGATAGCTACATCTCAAGGTTTATGTTACAATACATGTAATTTTCCACGTTTTTATTGATTTTAACATCGCTTGCTGCTATTTAAATTATTACTTGGTTTAACCGACCTCTTCCGTTATCCGACCATGATCATTCCCATAGAGGTCGGTTTAGAGAGCTTCTACTGTATGGTTTACTTTACAAAAGAAAAAACACACCTATAAATGCTTGGCTGAAGAAATAAACTATAGCTTTAGCAATAGTACTGTTCAACATAAAATACACAGTCTTAGACTTTCATCTGGAAAATTTATTTCTAGTCTGCCAACCAACCATTTTGCCAAAAACTGATGAATTGCAGAGAAATTAAGAAATTAATTCAAATGAATCAAAATTATGATAAAGTACATAATCTTGAACTGATCAAGATATTCTTTGTCATCAATAATTAACTCTTTGGTCAAACATGGTTGAGCGAGGGGAATTTTTCATTTCATCAAAACGATCATACATCAAACAATAACAATATCCATAGGAATAGTGAATGATCAAATACAGTAATGACTGTCAATCACTCACTAAAACACACCATGACAACATAATACAAAATATATATCTCATCAAAATACGTAAAAATTCAACACCTGTTTTTTTCGCTAAAACAAACAAATTTCTTTTCCATCAGTTTTGATTTAACTAATGTGTGCTATCAGTACGCTAAGGTTTTGTTTTCCGGTTAAGGTAGATGGAAGCTAAGCTTTAGATAAAAGATGTAAGCCCAAACCATACAACCATGGTATAGATGTATGTATGTTATCGTTGTTTGTTTTTTATTGTATAATAATCTTTGCCAGTTAAGTTTTTGTTTTTTGTCAGTTACTTTAGATTTTCACACAAGTTTCAAGTCTCTTAATTTTCAATCAATTTTCTCAGAAACACTGACAGTAAAATACTAACTATAAAACCTAAAATGAACAAAACACACGTGTTGAGAGAAATAATATCATACTCCAACAAACAAATTAGGAGATGATTACTCAACAAATAAAATTAGTGAAACGTAAGTCTTTAATGTATTGGTAAACTGGATAATGATTGGTCCAACAGAGTATTTTGGTTGGTAAAATTCCATTTCAAAGAACATTAACATCCTCACATTAGCTCCTAATAGGAACAAGTGTGATAATTAACTGAAGAGATAATCTTGATAGTACATTACTTTTTTTCTTGATAAGTCTAAACATTTGTTAGAAAAACTAAAGTTTAAAAAGATTTTAGTAAGGAGACTTACTGCTTGACGTTTAAGAACTAAAATAACATTTATCGTTGTTTTTGTTTTCCATAGAGTACCAAAAACCTGGACTTAGCTTAAAACTCTACTCAACATAAGTGGATGTATGTATTTTTTATTTTCATAAACACCCAGGACCATATCAACGCAATCAAATGTCGAGGGTTAAAGTTTAAAATACATTACGCATCATAAAACCGCTACACTGCCTAAAACCCTAACACAGCACAGATTTAATTTTTAATATCACTGCAAATACAAATCAGGCTAAATAGTCACAGCACGCAAGAAATAAATAAGTTAACAGTTTAAACTGAGTATTTAAACAAATTCTCACACGAAAAGCGAACGTAGTCAAACACTGTCAAGTGTCACCACAATATACGATACTCTTTTTTTTCGGCAGTAAACGATAACAACAATGCAAGCAGAAAAACACTTCACTCTCAAGAAAAACTAGCAACTCCAAAAAAGAAGGCACTTAATGAATAACGTTTCAACTGTTAATTTTATCTTTGAAAATGGCTAGCAAATAATTTTTGAAATCGTTTAAAACTCGTTAGTCCTCTAGTACTAAAACTCATAGTGTAATTGTAAACGGACTGATTTATTTTAATTAATCTTAGTTGCATTTTAGATAAGAATCCAATGACATTCGCAACCAGTTTGACTTTGAATCTCATTAAGACACAAAGAAAGCAATAACAAAATTGAATTACTCTAATACTGTAGATTAGAATAATGATAAATTTATCACTACCCATTGTCCAAAAACTATGTGAAAACTATTTAAAAATTTTTCTGAAAGGGCTTTTTCAAGAAACTATCCTTTGAAAACCCTGCCAACATTACAACCGCAAAAATTAAAAGTGGATAGTTAAGATTCCACTACCTCAAGGAAGGTTATTAAATAACCTTACATATGCTTGCACAGGGAATTTTCCCCTGTGGAAGCACATAGTCGTTAAACTTACACCGGTCAACTTTACAATATATAATAGCAAAAATAATTCAGAACTGAAACAGAACAGACAGCTTGAGAGTATCATTACAATTCCCAATGTTTCAGAGACATTCGTAACTACTAAATATTAATAACACGTATCGGAAGACAACATTTTTTCCTTAACTCAAAAATATCATAGATCTTCCTTCTTTTAATGCTTTCAACGAAAATAACACTAAAATATTTAGGCGGCAAAAAAAATTAAACTCGTGATGAAACAGCTTACTCTATGAGTAAATCGACACTGTACACAGAAAATAAGCTAGTGAAACCTATTTTCCTTTTCTGACAAACTACCTTACGCATGTCGAAAGAATAAATAATACGAATAATGTTAATGAGTCGTGACTATGTACAAAAATATCTTAACACTACAATAATTATGACAGAGAGGAGCGAGTCTATTTTATATAAAAATTATCAATAAAAATTTAACATAGTTGTATATTGTACAGTGGAATCACAAAATTGTGTTCTAAATATTTGTACATACTTATAACGGAAGCAAACCATAAAACTGGTTTGGTGACGCGGTTACAAGAGTATCGCGGTTACTTGACAAGGAGGAAACCGTGAACGTTGACAATGAACTTGTCAAAGTTCTCTCTGAACCTCATCTTCTGCGGACGCTCGGTGTTGAGAGTCACATTGGTCGTCAGCTCAGTGAACGCATTCGCCAACCGCTGCGCTGTCTCGGAATCCGACTGGCTGTTAATCAGGTTCTGAACTATATCCTGGTAATCTTTCTGTTGACAGGAAGCAACATTGATTAGTAAATTGGGTGTGATTGTTGTTGTTGCAAACTTGGTATGGGGGATTGTTTTCATGAAGGCTAAAACAATGATCACAGCAACTGATAGGTAAGATAAAAAACATTAAAATCAAGATACAAATTTATAGTACCGGTACCTGCTTCAAGATGTACTGGTATAGTTAATTTTATAATGATTTATTTATACCTGGTAACAGCAGATCAGAATAAAGAGAGCAGGGCCGGCTTGTTCAGAGTTGATCTGGTGTGACAGTATTAGGTCCATTAGGAGCTGAAAAAATCAATTACATAATACAGTAGTGTAAAACCAGAACAAAACTTAATTAATAAACATAATTAGCTACCTGGGGTGGTCGGTTTTTCAGGTTCATCAGAGGGGTTATATGTACTCTACATTTGAAGGAAAAAATAACTACTTTCTTTAGCTCATTATACCACTTAAAAAGATTGTTCAGGACAAAAGCTACCATCCCAACAATTATTATTTCTTGGTAGTCACCAAAAAAGAACTCAAACTTGGAACTTATAAGGATAAATGAGAATGGGGGAGGCAGAAAACAGGGTATTAACCCTAGAACTGACTAAAGTCGTAATTAACGACGCATTTAAAAATTCTATAAGAAGTGGCAGGTGGATGCAACTGTCGTCAATTTAGTAAACTTGTTAGACACCAGCGCCTTCATGACTGTGTTGCCCTCTGGGGGCTTACATATGTTCCGCCTCACGCAGTTCACTAAACTGCCACTAGGGTATGTCTTATAGCCAAGTAAGCGCTTTCTACTCCTATGCACGGTGGATGTAAAGGGCTACACTGTCGAGTGTAACGTTCTAGCCATTGTGAAGTGCTAGGGTTCGAATCCCGACCATGAGCAATTCTAATTTAGCTTGCGAATGTGTGGTATAGCAAAGAGTGGGGCCTACTTTAAATAAACTGTGGCCGACTTGGGTGGAAGTTTACCACATTTCTATGCTTAATTGAGATTGCAGTGGACACCCTTCTTGATTCAAAATTCTAGGATCTGAACCACGAATACACACTTGAAGTACTCGGTACAGGACGTATATCTTCTGATGATGTTGGCACCGTAACATTTAAAAAAAAAGGTATATTGCAGGCTACACTTTTTTAACCTACATATATTAGCGAATTTCCTATGGAAAAGTGAGCTATTCACATGAGGCGCATGTGACTGTGACAGTTGAGCCTGGACCAAACAGAAGTTCATACTTCAACTCCCTGAACACGTTTTCAAGGGTGATTCAAAACCTTAGTCGGGGTGGCATCGAAAGCCACCACAATTCGGTATTAGATGCGATGCGGATGTAGTCGCTAGCGGCCATCCGTGGCGGGTGATACTCTACTTCTTCGCCCAAGTGATGCCTATTCCAAGGGCAGAGCAGAATAGACTTAAGGCCTCTTGTGAATTCCACAATGCATTGGGGATCAATGTCTACATGACCAGTTAGCCAACTTAGAAGTGGTAATATCATTATTGTAACAATTTTGTAACACTAATTATCTGTGTTAAAATCCCACAAAAACGTCAATACTTTGAATTTTTGCAAGTTTTTGATCATTCAATGTTATTTTTTCATCATTTTGGTTATATTTCAATCTCAAGATCTGTTACAAGCCCTGGAATTGTTTCACGACTTCGTAAAAAACCACGATTGGGTGAGAACCTTCAAGAAAGGGCGGAGCGACTGGTAGGCGGGACTGCCGTCCTGGCCGTGTCGATGCAGGTGGGTGCCGAGGCTCTGGAGGAAGTCGCAGCACAGCGTGGTGACCTCGGGTCCCAGCGTCATCAGCCCCATTTGCACAGTGAGCAGCACGCCGGACAGAAGACCTTCCGGCTGCGAGCACATCTTCTCCGGGTACATCTCACACACAAACGTTATCATCTGGAAGAGCATAATTTCTTATTTTCTAAATGTCACCACTTTATTGCATTTCATTTAATTTATCAAGCTTAATTTTAGATGTTCATGGCCTAACCAATTAAGCATAATTTGTCAGTGGGGTCCATTGTGTATATAAAGTTTCTACAACTATATATAACATTTCTTTTTACATTTAGTTAGTTTCCCTTTTATGTCTGTAAACAAAACATGCACTGAGGCTGGCCAAGGCAGAACTTCAAAACAATGAATAAACATTATATATTACCTTTGTTTGTTGCCTATGTTCTTGAGTTTGTTGCAATCACTTATTCACTCATTACCGCTGATAATCGGGAGTCTACCGTACTAGTATTTGCCAATAACAACATTACAAAATAAAATCTTCCAGATCTGATTCTGTTTTTAAATTGAAAAAATTAATTGATTAAGTGAAGTGAACAAACTTGCTCCAAGAGTTGAAACAAACCCTTTTAACTTTTCAACCAAACCCAACAACAAACCGGTATTAAAACAAACATAGAAAATTAAAATAAATTCCAGATTTTTTGAGATAATTACACAAAAACAGCTAAAAGACCATACCGCTTAATACAACAGTAAATGTTTCTGGCGATTTGTTTGTAAAAGCAGACTACAAACCTTAAAATACTGAAGGCACAAGGAGGGGAACTTGAGTAAGTCGACGGTCATGAGCGGCATTATGATGTTGAGGCCGTACAAACAGACATTCCCGGCCGTGATGTTCGCATTTTCACCACCAGCTGACAAACTGTCTTCTGTTGGTAAAAAATGTTTTTCATAAAATTAGAAGTATATTAATTAATATTAATAAGTATTACATGTATACTATAAAAAAACACATGTCATATTGACATAGATTGTGGTTGATAATATACGTCGACTAAGGCGGTGGTGTGTCCTGTAATCCAGATACTTGGTGGTCACAAATTGTGGATAGTTGTGAGCGATGGTCTGTGGGTGGAATATACTCTGATGTGGATAACTACATACAAAACTGACAGGTAGTGGTGTTGGTGGTGCACTATTGATTTCTAATACTACATTCATCTGCAAAGACCATCTTCATAACTATACCAGTTCGTAATTCAAAGTTGTGGTTTGGATCCAAAGTTAAGCTGTAGGTCCGTTAGATGCCATGCTGTTGGGCTATTGTTTAACAGTCCTGTCTACCAACTGACCCTAGTCAGTAACAAGACTAAACGATCAAGCCACAATCATCTTACTCTCATTTTCATTTATACATGGCTTTAAATATCTACCTGAAATAAGGTAAATGTGATAAAGGTACATAACTATATTAACACTATGAAATTCAAAATATTGTCCTAAAAATTATTCATTGACACGTAATATATTTTACACTAATTGTAATAAAATTTAGATATAAATTCAATTTTTAAACAACACGTTAAATTATTTGATAAAATAATTGGTAGATACCCGCCTTTAGCCTACCTAACCTAGGAAGGTGGGTAGGTAAATAACCAACGTTGTAGCAGTCGCCTGCCATTACCTGGAGGACTGAGATCGATGAAATCTTTGGACAGCAAGTTGGTGAGGAGTTCCATGAGCAGCTGGATGTCGGTGAAGGAGTCCTCCTCGGCCTCTAGGCTGTGCTTGCCTAAGTTACACCGGGCGTACGCCTGTATCGTGGACAAGCAGCACTCGTACATCCGTCGACTCTCCGCCTGGCCGGCAACAAAAACACTTTCAAGCATGTGCTATAATTTGTTCCTCACCATTTGGTAAAAAAACATGTTTTTTTACCCTATAACCAAAAATAAACTATTTTTTTTAACCTTGCACAAAGGGTAGGAAAGTGGAAAAAGCACCGCATTAGGGTTAGGTTTGCATAAAAAAATTACTGACTTGAAGGATTTACAAGATTAAAACTTGATTTTTTTCAGAACTAGTTCTTTTTCTTGACTTTCGAAACTAGTGCTGCCAACACATGTGTTTGACTGTATGACTGACCGGCGTGAGGAAGCAGAGCATGGCGCGGGCACACTCGCAGAACAGCTGCAGTATCAGCTCCACGATCTGCTGATAGTTGTGGTAGACGGTGAGAACGGACGCACACTCGTACAGCATGGGAGAAAGGAAGACAAAGAGTGACTGAACAGTGGACACTTGCGAGCCCTGCACCACACCTAGTAAACAACAAAACTAGTATTCATCTAATGTCAGTGGCAAATTTCAATGGACAATACAAAACTCTGAACTTGTTTCTACCAAGTTACATATTGATAGATAGATAGCCCAAATGGCGGCTTAGTCTGAACGGACAACTCTCAGTTTATAAAGCTGTAGTGAGCTGTTACGTCTGAGCTACCCAGTCTTAATTTACAAAAATATTTTACTGTGAAAACACTTTTTACTAGACAGGTCTGTAATCTGATATGATAATTCTAAAAATATAAGAACAAAGAAAGTATACTTACCGATGAAAGATTCAAATATGTCTATTACTTCATTTCTCGTCTTATCATCTTGATAGGTTTGGTTGAAATTTTCTTGACAAACAATATTTTTGAATCTTTCTTGAAGCGGTTTCAGAATCTGTAAACAAATACAGTTAAATCAAAATAGATTCTTCTGAGTACTTTTACCCAGGTGTAGAAGTACTCAGACATGTAACTCTGTCCTAAAAATATGCAAAGGACAGAATAAAAACCTACCAGTCTACTTACAAAACCTGTAGACTGGTAGGAAAATAGAAAAACTAACTTTGGTGTATGGAATTTAACGAAAAGAAAAATTTGCAACACACCTGTAGCCAATACTCATCTCTTTTCTGGGCTTCGTCAAGGGCAGCCCCCGCCAAGATGAACGCCTTCATAAGGCCCCGTCGAGCCGCTTGGGGCAACGAGCTCCGCTCTAGTTTGCTTTGAATATTCACAATCTGCCAGAAACCTTCACACTTCAACACGACAGCACCCCTGGGCAGAGATTATAGACACCTGTAATGTCTGTAACGTCAAACTATACACAATTCTGTTATTTTTTACTCAACTTCTTCAAAATACAAAACTTATTATTTGAACAAATATACTTTAAACCATATTATAAAATATATAATAAATATATAAAATAATAAATATTTACCATATTATAAATGTGTATTGTAACCTATTGCCAGCGACTTCTGACAGATCATGAGAAGTCGCCTCAATCTACCCTATGTGACTCACGCCCCTAAGGTACCTTGCCATATTTAACACGTTAAGTACCACGCCGGCCCTATCGGGTCGGCATAGGTTGGCTGGGCAGAGCAATGTGCCGACCTAGTCGGGCTGGTACCAGCTGTTGTGCAGTGTTTCACCAAATCGCCAAAAGAGGTCACAAAGTACGTCCTAAAACTCACAGATAGCGCTGCCGTAGCTTCCTTATACTCCCACAGCATTAGATCAAAATTAGAAAAATGGTATAAAAATATTGTAAATTAAAAGTCGTTCACTCGAGAAAACGAGTATGACACCTTAAAAATATTCAATGCTTTTTTCAAGCGTTTTTAAGCTGAAAATTTTCAGTGCCGTCCCGATAGGTCCTATTTTTTGCTGAAAATCCAAATTTTTTTTGTGGAAAGATAAGCTAAATAAGTACAAAAAAATCATAGAGGCAAAAAAAACTACATTTCTCTTTGGGACTGCGGTAATCTGGCCAAAAATGTGCACGGTGGCACTTAACATATTCATTCTCACAACAAGCCCTTGGCACAGGGTGATGAGCAATTGAGATTTTTTTTTAATAGTTCATATTAACCAAAAATGTTAATAAAAGAAGTTTTTAAAAACGCACAGTTATTTCTTACACACAAAGTTGTTAATTGATATTCATATTACATAAGTTTGACAACAACCACAGCTGTTTATATTATCAGCTGTTCCTGGTACTCACTTGTCCCTGACTTCGACCATAGTCGTCAGCAGCTGCACACTGTCCTTCACCAGGTTCGGCTCCCACCCGAAGGACGTCAGATTGGATTCGATCTTCTTCAGCAAATAATTGGTGGTCCAGGCTGCTCCTTCCGTGCCCTGACCAAAGGCGGTCACCAACGGTAGGCTTATCTGTTCATTAGCAAATAATATTTATAGTAGAGTCTCAGTTATCCGCCATAAACTGGCCAGCGGAATGACAGATAAGCTGAAATGGTGGATAAAACAGTTGAATTTTTCATATGATAACATCTAAACCTGTCGAGGAGTAACGATAAATGAGCCCATTTGAGTACGTCTGTCGTGTGACGTTTCCCCCTTGAGGATCCACGACATATGACGGGATTAAGCATGTATGATATTTCTTAAAATATTACTAACAAATCAAACATTTATAATGGTTTATTACACCTGATAACATTTAAGTAAAATAATATTATTTAATTACAACTGATGCATAATTTACTAGGCATGGTAAATTATGTTTATTATGTTGGTACAATGAGGAAGAAGCGTCGACATTTCTCGCCAATTTGTTTAGCGCCATTGTCATGGTTCGTGTGCTATTAGGATAAACTAGTGATTTTTGTTGCCGTTTAGTTATTGACTCCTTTGTAATGGTCAATAATAAGTGATTTCCGCTATACCCATATCATTGTTTTGAAATATATCATACCAAAAACACAAACTAAGAGATCAAACTAGTATGAAAAATCTCAAAATAGGTTTGAAATATGCTTTTTATCCATTTATCGTAGTAATAAAATAGATATAATTAAAGGAATCCTTGATTTTTTTTTCTTACTCCCAGGGGTACTTTTTATGGCAATTCACCCCTCTGTGTAGCCCAGATCAACACAGGTTAAGTTTGTAAATTTATATGGAAATTAAGTCTTCGTTTTACAAAAAAATCAATACAATTTTTCTTACTTAACAAAAATTTAAACTGTAAAAAATACAAATAAAGATAGTTCAGTTCATGATTAGTGAAAAACCGGCCTCCGTAACCCGTGATCAACTCCACTCTTGTAATTCAATTCGTCTCTTTTCCAAGTCGCCAACTGTTTGACGACCAACGTCGTAGTGATCAGCAACTTTCTGTGACACCTTCATCTAACATTTTCAAAGCGCCAAGTTTGTCTTTCATCGATAAAACAACTTTCTTTCTTTTTGTAGCCATGATCAAAAATGATTAGCACTTATCAAAACAACACTAGGCACTCACGAACACACTTTGTAAAATTGCCTTAATACACATTCTCGTATATGGAAAATCTAGACACTTATGAGCTGTAAAACATTGTTCCTACAACTGTTGTCAAAAGTGCTTAAGTGCTAAAAGTTTATGCTTTACCATGCAATCGTAAAACAGCTGTTTATAATAGGTGAGCGAGCGATAAATAAATGACTCTAAAAAAAGTCATTTATGTGTTTCCAACCCAAAAGAACGACAAAGTATAAAACAGTACCCATTTTAATAGCCATGTGGTGTAATTTATCATCATTTATCATTTATCATTTAAGTTGGTTATACTGTTTATTTAGGAATACCAATTTAAATTGAATAATGAGTTTGGACGCTCCACTACGCGTCGCGCGGTAACTATTTAGCTCCAGCGATAAAGACACGCTTTTCACTCTTAATACATATATAACTGTTTTAATCCTTGATCGTGGAAACTCAGTAGATAATGCAAAACCAACACACATATAACATAACTTTTCATTACATGAGTGTGTGATTTTTCCTTTTCTATTGATATTTACTATATCCCAGTTTCAGAATCAGAATACAGTAAACCCTCTCATATCCGGATCCCTCATATCCACCTTCCGATATCCGGACATGATTTTGAAAGCATGCAAAAATTTAAAATTACTCTAGGAGTTCAATGTTTGTTAAACCAGTTGTCACCAATGATGTTTGTAAACCGGTTAGTAGCGCGCCGATCGCCGAACGCGGGGTTGAAGCCATGTTGACAGCGGTAATGTTCAAAAGCGGAATGGGGAAACGATGAGTCACCCTAGTCCCGAGTGCCTGAGTCTCTAGCGCTACTGGCTGTATTCTGTGCTATCTGGTGCAAGGTCACTGACTTACGAAACAATAAACCTCCCCACCCCAATAGCCAAGCCAACGCATCACGTGTACTGTAGTGACAACACCTGCCTCTGTTGTCAGTGTCGTCTTAATTTTGCTTCAGCGACCTTGTATTTCTTGTAACGGTTCGTTTTAGTTTCGGGTAGGAATAAGTTATACTGGCCGGAAAAAGAAAAAGGGTTGTCATTACAATGGAGGAAAAATTGTATTACTCTAGTACTGTACTACTTTGTACTGTATTACGTGATTTTTTGAGTTTTGATATTATTAAAGTGGTTTTTTTATTTAATATCCGGATGTTTTATTCCCCTCTCATATCCGGATCGGCCGTCGCCACATTAGTCCGGATATGAGAGGGTTTACTGTAATCAGAATAATAGTTAACAGTGCAGAATACAATAGAGTGAAATTTAGTTTAAAATTCAGTGTTAATTATTGAGTCATTGAAAAATTCTTGAGTGAGTAGATAGGTCAGTTCAGGAGCCAAGCTTTCAGTACCGATCTCAGCAAGTTTTTTTCTTGTTGTGAAGAATTTTCCAATCAGTGTCCGATAACAATTTATTGAAACTATCATGAATCGACCCAAACAGAAGAATAAAAGATTATAATTTTTTCTGATTCCGCTGCAGAGTGGGTGTCAACAACACATACGTTAATCATTTATGTAAGCACTTGTTCATTAAATGAAATATTGAAAGTATTGGTTGATTAATATTTGAGTGGCGACTCACCTCTGAGTAGTAAGTCTCGGTGGGCAGCAGGTACGACATGGCCCACTGTCGCAGGAACCACAAAACTGTACTGCTGACCTGCGACAACAAAACAATAAAAAAAATATCACTTCACTTGCTTGCTACAATGTCTATTCATTTCTATTACTAATTACCACAGCTATTGCTACTTCAAAATTAAGACGAGGCTGAGTTAAAAATGGGGAAGTTAAGTTTGGGTTATTATTCTTAGAAATTCAAGTAGTACGTCTAGTTGAAGAGGTCAAGCCAAGTTCGTTACAAGAAATATGAACTCACATTTGAAAATTTTGACAAAAACAATACTTTTCCTACACTTCACACTGGACACCCTTTTGCAATATTTTCCCCCCCCTACACTCATGGGTATTACTTCAATTTATTAAATGAAAAAAAGATATTATTTCACAGTTTAGGTGAAGTTAGTATGGGTAGGTGTTTTTCTCAGCAATTTACTTTTTTCGTAGATTAACAGGAAATTATTTAATGATTTACATCAGTGAATATAACTAAATATGATTATATAAAAAGATCATTAAATTATGATTATACAGTGCAACTTGGTTATTGCAGCCTCGGCTTAAATGTCAACTCGGATATAACATCATTTACTTTTGGGTCCCGCCAAGTTATAGGTATTTACATAGGTAAAACCTCGGATATATCGTCAGTAAATTCCAAAACCTCGTAAATAACGTCAAGAAAATCGGGCCGAGATGAAGGCAAACATACAAGATACAAGATACAAAATGCCTTTATTCAGTTATATACATAGTATACATGAATGGTGTCACTTTTACAAATTTTTCAAGTTGTACTTAAAAAGCTAACAGAGCAGACTGACTACATATATTTACAAAAAAGTCAAGAAAGATAGAAAACGAAAAAGCAAAAAACACAGTCTACAAAAGACTGTAGCCGTTGGAAAAGTCCAATAAAAGATAATTATTGAATAGTTAATAAACAATGCCATTATGAATTTTAAAGATTCTCTAAAGAGAATTTAAAAAATATAATAAGAAGCAAACTGTAATGGTTTCCAATTATTTAGCAACATTAAGTATTATTCATTTAATTTAGCATTTAACAAACCTGGGGACTGAGAAGGTGGGCAAGTTTAGCCCCCACCACCTTGGTCTCCACCTCGCAGTACCTGAAAATAAAAAAAATGGTCTCATTAAATGTTAAATAAAGACAGTAAGCACACCTGGTTATATTCAAGTACACTGTGAATTCGCTGGACTTCAGTCTCTTAGCAAACATTTTTCATAAAATAAAAACCGTACTTCAAGAAACATTTTTCCTAATAATCATTTCTTTTACCTCTGATATTTATTTTAATGTTGAGTTGCATTAATTTTCAGTGTAGACAAAGTCTCTTAAATATTGATACAAAAGTGTTACAAAATACAGGTTACAAAAGTTACAAATAAAAATTAAATAAATTGCAGCTATAGCAAGAAAAAGCTCCCAAGGGACATGAGAAAGTTAGGGCTTAACAAAGAAGATGCTGCAGATCAAAACTACTGAAAAAGGTTGGGCTGTTGAGACCAAGAACCGATTGTGGTAAAAACGGACACTCCAGTAAATAGAGAAAAAATATAGTGAAATGTATAATGAAAACCTGTTCTAAGGAACATGTCAGTCTGATCATGTGTTTTTAATTAATTACCAAACTAGCCAAAGATATCTAAGGGACTTAAAGTTTATTACACCACACTGACCATCGCTCAAAACTATCCACAATTCGTGAACTCAAGTAACTGGATTACAGGACACGCCAACGTCCCAGTCATATACGAGTCAAACCATAATGAGGACATTATGAAATCTTGGGTGATATTACGTTGAGTGAGGGGTCATACCTGAGGACAGCCGCTACAAGTCTGACAACGTGATCAGCTGACTGTTCTGCGCCGGGGATGTCCGCAATGCTCTGACTGGGAGAGCCCAGCAGGGCCAAGGTGGTGTCTATGTTGACGGAGTTGTTGGTCGACTGCTGGATGCTGTAGTGCATGATCTCGCTGGGAATCAGAGCCGTCTCGCCCTCGCTCTCCATGCAAATCAAGTGGCCTGCAATGTACATCAGACTGCGACATTAGAACTATCCCCCTCATCCAATGATTGTAGCCATTTTTTTGCAACTGCATGAGTACATAACAACTGAACACACACACTGCTATGTAAATTCAAACATACAAATTCTGTGTTCAAACAACAACAGAAATTGTGTTCTGTGTTCAAATGTTCTGAACAATTCTGATTCTGTGTTATTGTGGCTTTACATTGTATAACCAGACATTTACAACATACTAAGAAAAGATCTCGGTTTGAATACCTCAACACTAAGTTCACTAATATTCACCAAGAAAAAAAACAAACATGGACACAGCTTGAACTAGCAATTAATCCTCACGCTTACTGAATATTGTTTCCGTTAACGTGATTGAATTTTTCATTCCTCATTGATAAAAGTATTTTAATTTGAAATTTTTGTAAGTACAGCGATGATTTTATATATTTTTGTTCTTTTTAGAGTCTCAGTTGGTAATTGATTTAGATTAACTTTTGTGTGGGCATCAACGTGAATATACAAATGTTATTGTGAACTGTCAAATTGGTATATTTGATATGGTATTCAGTAGTGAATCGTGGTCTAGAAGCGTGTCATTAACACGGTGAGGAACTTACTATGCTGACCATAAGCGGTTCATTGTACTAAAACGTACAATAAAATCTGGGGCTCATGCAAAAATTCTTTAAAAATATGTGAATACCACAGGATTATTATAATGTGTAGTGTATTTAACATAAAAATAATTAATATCCCGCAACACATACATATATTTGATTATGTAATGTAACTTAGGGCTGCTATAAAGTGGAACCCCTCAAATCCGAAATTATTGGGGCTGAAACCTGTTCGGATTTAGGGGTGTTCGAATTTCCCATAAAATAATATTACACACTTATTTCAACACTGCATTCACGGTAAGCGAGGGAGACGTAGCGATTGGAGTTAATACAAGCTAGGTAAATTAGTGTTCGAAAGGGCAGTGACCTTGGGTGGATTTATGTCCTGTGACATGTTATTGTTGCTAGGCGAACGTGTGCTAAAAATAAATCACTCTCCCCCTAGCCCCACCCCTACTGGGATATATATCGCACCTGTCTAGTGTCCAGTGAGCGTTTACCTGCTGATTAGTGTGTGTCGCCAACGGCCGAACAACGTGATGTTCATGTGACACTGGCTTGGTATTGCGTCTGCGTGAAGATTTTCTTCACTTTGACAGTTGAAGATAACAGACTTTAAGAGTAAAACTCATGTTTATTTTCAGTATTGTATTTGCATTTTTTTGTGCTAAACCTTGAAAAATAAATTTGTGTGATTCAATCAATTTTTTTAAATTTTCATGTATTTCATTTTTTTGTTTTCCCGAGAAAGTGTTTGGATTTGCCAGGATTTCAGATTTCCGGGGTTCGGATTTGGGGGGTTCCACTGTAATATTGTTATTATGAAATTAAATGAAAGATGTTCAAGTTTATTTAATTTCATAATAACAATACATATATATATATAATCTTTAACGACTATTGTTTTCGGCTTCTAGGCACCTTCAAACGAAAAAAAATAACATGGTCCCGCGCTTAAGTCTTGCCATGAAACCTACGGTAATAGCTTCTTCCCTATGAGAAATTGGCTAAAAGTTAAGCTATGTGTAATTGTAAAATCTAGTGTCAAAGAGTCCTCAGTCCACACTTGTGTCCGACGTATTTAACAATTTACGTAGCATTATAGGCTCTATCGTGCTTTCCGAAAATTGGGAGCAGGCTGAGAGAGGTAGAAGACTGTTAGTCCTAACTTCGCCTCTATAATAATGATAGTTTTCATTTAATTGAGACGAAAAAATAAAGTCTTAGTTAAGTTAGTGGAAAATTATGCACAATTTTGAGAAAAAAATTTGATGCTAAAACAATTTACCAGTGATGAGCAGCAGCCAGTGGATGTCTTCGAAGAGACAGTCGAGCACGGTGGACTCGGAGATGTTGAGGGCCTGCATGTGGATGCGCTGTAGCTGGCCGTGGAGACGAGACGTGCGCTCCTCCAGTAGTCTGGCCAGCAGCGGCAGCGCGTGGCCGGGGATCTGGACAAGAACCTCATTAACAAGACTTCTCCGATGTGATACCATCTGATATTATCTGATCTGATCCTCCAATGAAGCATTCAATTTCATCACAACAGTTTAGCCTCAAAATTTTTCAGAATAACCACTCAGGTGAAACCATAGTTTTTATCGTGCCAATACAGTAGGACATAACCAACCTATTTTTAAAACGATAATTTATACCTAAATCAGTTCATAAATATAGCTATTATGAAGGTTTAAGTATTTTCTGTGATTGAAAAAATACACATGTTTATAAATCAATACAAAGTGTTATCAACCATCTCATTGAAAGTTTTTTTTTTTTTTGGGTATCGTCGCTCGCACACTCATTCAATGTCTCTTCAAAAATTAATTTGTTTTTAATTGAATACGGATGAAAATAAGGTGAACGTGATTAGCGATATGGATTTGATGACATATGTAGCATTGTTTCTGACAAATACCAGCTGATTGAACAAAGTAGCTCGGTCCAGAATTAAACCATTACAAAATTTTGTTCATGATTGAACCAGTAACCTTCAGAATATAAAGCGGGTGATGTTACCTGGGAACCAACCACCCAGATCAAAGATGTTCAGTTTAGAGTCTTGAAACAGCCGATTCATAAAATTACAATTTGTGAATGATTACATAATTGTCCTTTAGGTAAAGGTTGTTAAGACTGCTGGACATTTACACTACGGAATACTGCATTTAAAAATTTTTAAGTTGGATTTTAAAATCAGATGTGTAGAGATAAATTGTATTAAGAACTCCTCCTCATTCCCACTTACCTGGCGTCCCAGTACTCCGATGGACTGCAGCTGGTCCCGGAACTTAACCTGATCATCCTCCTCGGTCTCGTCAATTTCCTCCGAGTCTATGTCTCTGCCCTGAGGCAAAAAAAAACTGTTGAACCACAGTTTGTGAGGCACAGTAAAAAACTACCACACTATACTCATCCACACACCAAATTATAATTATTTTTATTATGTTGCAATAGGTTTTCGATGTAAGTTGAAAGACAATGAACTCGTTGAATGCACTTAAATGAAATCAAACTGGTTGAATTAAGTGACTTCAACCCTTATCACCAGAACCTAGGAGGCTATATGATAAAATAACGAAATATCAATAAAATTTTATATAAATATTTTAATCATTTACACATGCAGTACATTATCATAGTTTTAACTTTCTTTGTTATGATATGCTTATGGCCAGGAATTGCTATAAGATTTAGTACAAATAATTCCTATTTTATTAGATTCCCTCTCGTTAAGCCGGCTACTGGAATAAAATTCCAATTTTTTAGGTTACACTAGCTGACTTCCATTTTAGCTTCTGCACATCGAGCAACATACCAGTACAACAGCAGTTGACGTACTGTTTTTTGGAAAATGATATGAATATACCTGAGAGAAAAAGACTAAGGTAAAGATACTATTAAAAATTACAGATTTCTTTTAAACTTTATAAGTATTGTACAGTAGTTTAAACTTGATGAAGTTAAAATTGTACAATTTTTTCCGTGGATGTCGTAGCTCTGGGGAGGAGGGGGTGTTGACAATTTGCAAAACAATTTGCAGTGACGCCATTGACCAAATGATGTCACTGTTTCAAATTTGTGACGTCATAGTTTAGTTCTAAGAACAGCTGTTTGCTTGAACTGAAAAAATTCCCTTTAGACATATCCACGATCTAAACTATTTCCAACAAGGAAGTAAAAACAAACTTTTTTGTATGGTTTCTTCTTAAGTACATTCAGGCCTTCTGCAGTACTTATGTTTTTGTGTGTGAAAATAAATTTATAATGTCAGCATCTAGTGTAGGCAGTAAGAAGTTTTGGATAAGGTTAGAAGTTAGACAACAATCAACATTTTTGACGCTGTTTTTAATACAAAGCCTAGCTATTATACAATTTGTTTTTGTTTACCATGGACACTAAGACCATCATGGTCTTTTGTGGTCTTTCGTTGCATGGTGTTTGTGTGGTACCACGAAAACACATGCTGTAACCTATATGTTTTTAACTAAATTAATTTGTATAGATCACTTAAAAGTCCATTGACAGTAGACAAAGGTGTCTTTGTTATGTATCATCGGTTAGTTTGGCCAGTTTATAGTTCAGCTGATAGTTTGGTACCGAGGTGGCCGAACAGAGGGAGTCTAACTGTACTTAGAGAGAGGTTAAGAAGTTAAAATTTTTTTGCTGGAAATTAGTAATATTATTTGGGGTTTCTTTTAATCCTGATTTTAAGCTGAAGCAGTCAACGATTTGTAACTGTGGTTATCGTAGGTAAGTACAGTTACAGATAGTCAGAATAAATATTATAAGAAACGATTTTGGAGAAATAAAAATCGTGAACAAATAAAAAAATTCTATTTTCAACATTTATTCTTTTAAAGTAAGTAGTAGAAATAAGTAAAACAAGAAAAAAATTCCCTATAATTTAAAATTTAAAAGTAGAAGTTGCCCAAAAAATCATTTAAGAAACAACAAAAACTATTTTATCTTAAGAGCCCAATTTTTTTATGATTCTAGACCAAATAGATAGAAAGGATGATTTTCTGCCAAAAGAGTTATAATAACTGACCGTTCCTCGGGTGCCATCAGGTGGGGACAGGTGGGACTGCAAGTACGTGTTGAAGATCTGCACGCACGACTGCTTGCAGTAGTCCTCCGGGAACAGTTGTGCGTCTCCGAGCATTGTCGTCCAGGCTTTCAGCATGTTGTCGAATGCTTCCATGAACAGACAGTCGTCGACACAAACCTGCAACACCGTCACATCAAGATCACTGCTCATTAGGGGTGTGCAAGCCTGAAATTTTAAGTTCGAACCGAGCTTTTTAAAAAATTCCCGAGCTCGAGCTTTTTCGAGCCGAGCTTTTACAAACCTTCACCTGATCTGAATACGAGTGTGCGATCGAGCAAAAACTTTTTGATTTGATACAACAATGCGATTCAAAGAATTCCGATTCGAACCAATGCAATGTGACAAAATTGCTCTTTTTCATTTTATTTCATATTATTTAGTAATTCTCTCATTGATATTTTATATATATACTAACTCCTCCGACTATTCTCAAAGAATATGTAATAAAGGTTTTTGTCTTTTGTCTACAACCACGAACACACATATGACACTCCAAACATCCCTGCAGCAGACCTGTGTACTCAGCAAGTTATCAATATTTGTTGATGAATATGAGAGTTATTTGCCTATTCTCCATAAGATTAACATGGGAAAGACTATGCAGATTTGCTACTGTGATGAACACTAAAAGTGTCATTTCTAGCATGAACAGTTTTTATTTTGACCATTTATAACAAGTTACTTCAACATCTGTCCATAAATAAATGAGTTTGCCTATTCTCTATATGATTAGCATGGGAAAAGAGTATGCAGGTTTGCTGCCATGACAAACACGTAAACAGATTTTTAAGACAGATATATCTAGATTACAAACTCTTCCGAGTAAATGCAGGAATACACGTCTCTATCAAATTTACCAAAACCCATCATTTACAGTTTATCAATGTACAACTAAACAATGTATATAAACCGTGGTTGTTTCTTAATGTAGGCCTACATGGAGTACAGACGAGTCACTATAAAAATTTAAAACCAATTTTGACCACTTACAGACTCTTCTTGAGCGGCTCCCTCGGCGAAGAAGCACGTGAGCCGGGTGAGTGTCTGGAGGAAAGCCTGGAGAATGTCCTGGGGCAGGGTGATGAGGATGGACGGAGGGTAGAAGAGCAGAACCTTGCGGACAATGTTGCTGATACCCAGTGCCTCGCGATCCAAGAGCTGGACACTGCAACCACACACATCAGTCATCGGTTTTTACAGATTACTTTTTTCATGATTGTATAGCTTCTGGAACTCATATAGGAAACAAACTACCACAATTTTGAGTCTTCGATGAAGTTACTTCCTTTTCCTTTGAAGGTCAACATTTGCTTCAAAAACACTTTGAACACATTATTAAATAATCGGTATCGGTGGACTGACATATACTTTCTCCCTAACTAAACGAAAAAAAAAACAACAATCTGTAATGAAACTATCATATTCTTTAAATTTTATCATTTAATAATTTATTGTTTCAAAAAAAATCATCCATTGATGGCACTAAAGTTATCTGCTTTGTGTATCATCGGTTTAAAGGATTAAAGGAAAAACATCAATTAGAAGAGGAGGTTATCAAATGATTAGATTAGATTATTGAAATGGCGACTATACTACAAGGTGGGTGTTTTAAGCCAAGTATGAATGAGAATTGAGTGTAAGGTGATTGTGGCGCGATCTTGTAGTCTTGTTACTGACTAAGGCTGACATGTTCCTTTGTTCCTTAGTAGTTCCTTAGTATTAATTAGACAGGACTGTTAATTAATAGCCCGACAGCCAATGGCAACTAAGGGACCTACAGTTTAACATGGAATCCGAACCACAGATATTAGTGTTTGATTAACCTTAGAGGATGAGCTCTCTATTTTAAGATACTTTTGAAATCTCATGACATGTCATATCTCTGTGATAAAATACACCTGAGTGTGATAAACATGTGTGTTGATTAATATGTTGAATAAAGGAAAATAAGTTAAAACCTCCAAATAAATCCCAGTTTGGATACCCTTTCTCCCTCTATCCCAACTATATCTTGAATCTACCAGATTGTGACTAATGCAAGAAGTCTTTTTCATTTCATCTGAGTGTATTGGACACCATTCTAATTATCAGACCTCAAGAAAGAAAGCAAATCATAAATCTTTCAAGCAATATATAATGTGAACAATCCCTGAAGAATACTTTCTGAGGATTAACCCTTATTGATCCTCAGAAAAGATTATTGTTTTCAAATAATTTTTAAACTTAAATTGAATTCCTCATTCCAGTTACTGTTCTGACAGTAACCATAACCTTATTAATGAACTATGAACATTAAAACAAATCAAATCAAGACAAGTGGCTGTCTCCTAACACTGACTCCCTCAACCTTTTTGAACTCAAGGGTTTTTAAGGAATTGTTAAAAAATTCTTAAAACAATTAGGGTTGTTTTCAACAATTTATATAAAAAATCCACATAACAATAAGGACTTGTAAAAAAATAGAAAAATTAATGAAACACATTGTACCACACATTTAAAACCATTTGGCCACATTTTTAAGTGTATATACACTTAAAATTTCCCAAATATTTCAGAGAAAACAAAAAAAAATTGGAATTGACTGAATTAACAACTGATCATCTGATTTACAATTTTTTTCAATACTTGTACAACAACATCTTAAAATAGGAGAGAACTATAATTTCGCCACTTCCACACACTTGAATCGGATACATTTCCAAAAATAATTATGAAAACTACTTACTTAGAGACAAATCTGATAAATGCCTGGAGGTAGTTGCAGATATAGCTGATCCGTATCTCCTTGGATGCGATAACGGGGCCGTTTAGAGACGCAAGCTGCACCAGACAGCTGAGGGAGTGATGGGCAAGCGACGGGTTGTCCCGTATCTTCCAGTGTATCTGACCGACAAAAACAAACTTAAGTTCAAGGTGTCCACAGAAAATTTGTCATTAATGTTTTAATTTCCCTCGCCATTTTTTGATTTCCCTGACTCGCAAACTTATTCCAAAATTATTATAGAAAATAATAATGACTACATAAGTTATGTTACAAAAAATACTGAATTATGTATTAACAGTTTGCAATGGAGTAATTGTTTGGCACGGACAAATGTTTTTATAAAAAGATTAATGAACGCTGGGAGAACCTGCATATATTTTAAATGTTTACATTCTTTAGAATATGATATAACAGCTGGTTTAGGTACCCATGTTACTGAGCTTGAATTGCTTGTGACATAATTAACAATAAGCAAAAGCCGCATCACTTACTTCTAAGTCTGTCCAACCGCTTAACTCAAGAATCAAGCCATAATTTATCAAATTTACACTGTTAGCCACTACTAACAACTAATCAACATCCTAGAACAAAAAAAATCGATTAATAACTAAAAATATTCCATGCACAAATGTATAAAAATAAATTGGAACTGTCATACATTTGTGAAAAATCCTAAAAAAAATTCTGCATAAGTCGGGTTACGGCACCTAGAGCATTGAAAAGACCACTAATTGGGTTGTATTTCACTGATTTTCTAGATTTATTGCCTATTTTTTGAATTTCCAGAATATGGTCCATCTGTTGTTAATTATAATTTAACTTACACAATGCTCACACACATTAACGCATCTGCATTCCGCCGTGTTTTCTCATATAAACCATATTTTATGTTTCATCAATTATTTTCATATTTTATCGGTACTGATACATGGTGAAAGACTTCAACCACTACTTTGAATCAAGCATTCTCACAGTGTAAAGATTTTCAGATTGAAAAGGCCATATTGTAACCTTTTGTCAAACTCATCATTCGTATGTGGTTTTTAGCTTCTGCAATCACATCTACATTGAATGAATCACGTCTGTTCATTAGAATAAATGTTCGAAACCCCATGTTGAATGGTCTAGGCCATTAACACCAGGCCATGTTATTGTTCTGGTTGTTTGGTCAGGTTAATGGCATTTTTGTTACCAATGGCAGGAACCTATGATAAATCCAATGATGTTTGGTTACAAATAAAAAAAACTTACCAGTTTGTAGCACTGCACATACTTTCTCCCTTAAGTCACATTCACAGAAGACAATTATATAATAAACTATATGTTCTCCAAAGTGCATCTAAATAAATATCATTTGATAATTCATTGTTTAAAAATATCCCATTTCTGAAAATAAAACAAGAGAGACAAAGTTAAATTAATTGTTTGAATTGTATGGGGGGAAACACCCCCCCCCCCGGTAATACCAAGCTTTTTTGAGTTGGTTCTTTTGGGTGATTTGACCTTACACTTCATACCAAGTTTCATGGAAAACGGTTAAAAAATAAGGAAGAAATTGATTTTTTAATATTCTCCATAAGAATAACATTGGACGCTTTCAGACAACGTACTGTGTTTATCATGGACAGTAAATTTAACTTTTCTCTGGAACCGTTAGTCGTAGACAAATAATTCAAATACTAATTTGTTTAGTTTTTTAAGCTGGTTTCAATGGTACCAGTCAAGTTATACTTTACTTTTATTGTTTTCGCTGAAATATAAAAATTTGATTTTTTTGACATTTAAAAGCCCATAACTTTTGAACCGTCATTTTTACAGATATGCGGGTGGTGTCAAATTATTTAGTACTCTGTACACTATAAACTGTCAAATTTTAATAAAAATCGTTAGAGCCGTTTTTGAGAAATTTGGATTTTTCACGTTTTTAAGGGTTTTTAGGGGTGAACTACCCTTAAAAATCAAAAATTCAAAAAATGAAAAAAACGCCTGGAGATACCGTGAATATATACATACATGCCAAATTTCATCTAAATCGGACCAACGGGGTAGGCTGTGGCACTGTACAATAGACACACGCACACATGGTCAGACATCACGTCAAAACCCATTTTTTGGATTCAGGGGAAAAAATATATCACCCTCAACTCAAATTCGAAAAATTTTGACGAAAATACCTCCATATCTACGTATAAACAAAAAGTAACTGATTCGGATTTGAGAGCTAACTACCGTTTGATAGCACTGCATGACGTTTACGGCTCCGTTTGCTCACATTTATCATATGTGCAACATGAGTTTTTATTATAATTAATAAACCACACCAACAGTGTTGGAAAATGCAAGGTCTGGTACAATGTCAATAATCTACCTATAAATGATAAAAAAACCAAAAAATTTACTTTTCACAAAAAAAAATAACATCACACAATCTGTAAAACAGCTTGGCATTCTCATCGACACAAAATTATATTTTTTGCCAAATTATGTGTTGATTATGTTTATATCAAATGCACCACAAACACAGCTGTGTTGTGATGGCGATGCGAGATGAAACATTTATTACGAGTGATTTTATTGAATATATGGGGAATGAAGAATTTATTGGAAATGAAGTGAGTTTTGTGAGTTATGAGTTATGTGAGTTATAAGTGACGATGAAAGTGATGGCGAAACAGGACCTAAACCTGTTCCTAGGCCCAGACGGGCCTAGGAACAAGTTCTAGCTGCCTGGCTAGAGCAAAAAAGTCAGTCCCAGACAGCAGTTTTTTTAATCCTTAAAATCAATCACCAATGGGTTAAGCAACAATGGAATGGCGGCAGCGATCATTTCCGCACGCACCTGGGGAGAGGCCGATGCGGCAGCGAATGTGTTGAGATGGTACATTTATATCAAAATTTATACTGAGCTGAACCAGCTTTATACCCAGTGACGTCAATGAAGTGAGGGTAGTTTATGACCTGTCCGGGAATCCCAGGTCAAAGCACAGCCTCACAATAAGAAAAGTGGACCTCAGGAAATCCCGAACGTGTGCAAACAATAGCCCGTCCCAGCTAGGCAAGTAAAGGGTACATTGAACGACAAACGCAAAACCTAGTCCCGAGTCTCTAGCGCCCTTGGACAGCCTATGTTCTGCTTTAGGTTATGGGTGGTGTAAAATAAATATTAATTCACCAGCCTTTCTAGTTTTACGGTAAGTCGAGCTTTTGGGAATCGAGTTTGAGAGGTTCCTACTGTAACACCTAAAAGTAGTAGTTTTTCTTTCTGCTTCAAGTTAATATGAGACATTTAAATTTTTAACTTACATCATAGAACAGATTTGTAAGATTCGGATCCAGAATGACGTCTTTCCAGCGGGGACCAAGCTTCAGTGAAGGACTGCTGTCTGACTCGAAAACCACCTCAAACACTCCGATCAACCTTTTGGGCAGTGTTACCGTCAAGAAAAATAAGTCAGAGAGCAAGCTTTACAATCAATCATTATTAGTGATAAAATATATATATACAGTAAAGTGTGGTTTATCCAGATCTGAATAACACAGATTACAAATCATCTGGATCGGGTTTTGAAAAAAATATATAACAGTTAAGATCTGAATTTTATCTCAGACGCAACCACGGTACCTTGCTGGATGTGGCAAGTGTTACTAACGATGAATGTGTAACATGATGAACGCACACTCTGTATATTGGGGGTCCAAGTGGAGCGCTACAAGATCTTAGGACATGCGGGAGCAGTCACCATTTCAATATTGAACTGTAAATGTGTAGGTGTTTGAGGTTAGATAAACGGTGGTTGTTTATTTCGGAACTATTTTCCGGTCAAAGTGTATAATGAATCTGTGTTCATGAGTGTAAAAGGAAGAGGGTTGTTTAACGCCAGAAGAGCGTATTATTTCCTGTCTCAAACTAATAATAATAATAACTAAAAAATTAAAAATAAACTTTTAACACATTAAACGCTTACGATACTTTGCGGCTATGTTGTTGATTCACAATCTGTGTCTATGCGATGTAGGTGTCTACAATGGTATATTTTCAGTATAGTTTCGGATCATCCGGTTTTACAGCTAACCAGATCGGGATCTTGCCACATTAATCCGGATAAACCAAACTTTACTGTATCTCTTATAAGAGTTATCATTGGTCAATTGTCCATTACCATGGGCCTCTAGGGCCTGTGTGGTATATTGAAGACAGTGATGTACTGTAGCGGCAAGTATGACATAAGCTAACCAGACGTGACCGCTCATTGATCTGACAGGATTCGACTGCCTTCCTGGGCCAGAGTGTTTACCATGAGCTACAGTGTTGGTAATATTGGAATAGAAAAACTTCCTCAAAACCAAGTAAGTTTCAAAACAGTTGTGAAAATATTTAAATACATATTATGCCCAATTTTTTAACCCTTTGAGGATTACACACTATTACTCAGTTGAGGAGCATGACGTACAGGTACATCATTTTGTATTTTGACCCAATGATCAAAACCTACAAACAAACCGGTGCGATTGGATACTTAACAAGAATCACCAATGGGTTTTTCGTTCTGAACGAAGGCAAAGAGTATATTAAAGCAAAGAGTTGGTTAGTGATCTGAGGTTTGTGGGATTGGTTAAAACCTCATCACAGCTGATTAGATTATATCACTACTCTCACACTTCCCACTAGGAGTGTTTTTGATTGGACGATAGAGATTAAGCCTGACTCTGGCACAGCTGTAGTAAATGGTATGCACCTGGTATGAGCAGTGCAGTAGTTTAGTTCTTGGTGGATTTTTTCTGAAATGTACATGATCAAACTGCTTTTGATTATGCTTATAAATATTCTATACAAAGAATATAAAAAATAAGTTTTACCAATACAGTAGAGCATTGATTATCTGAAGCCCGGTTATCCGAAACACAGGCGAACATGAAGAAATGAAACTGAGCGCCGAACTTGAGTATAACCATCGGCGGTAGCAGCGGCCCAGCGCTGCCGACACAACTAAACTTGCGTTTGCGTTGTTGAGTTGATGTTCAAAGAACCTTTTTAAGCCTTTTTCTATTGGATGTTTGAAAGCTTAGAATTTTATTGTACTTTATATAGAGTTCTTTGTATATTTTGTGAGTATCACATTAAAAAAGTTAATAAAAAAATATTTTCATTCTTTATTATGTGCATTGAATATCATTTTCCTGTTTGTGCCTAATTATACAAAAATTCGGTTATCTGATCACCCTTAATCCCCTATTGTTTCTGATAATCAACTCTCTACTGTACTACTTTACCAATTTCTATATTAATTAGTTATTGGGTACCTTTTACCAGCTTATACACACAAAATAAGAATTTAGTATCAATAATGCTTAATTTGTAACCAATTAAATTCACAATTAACCCATTTTTAGTTTGTTTTTAATCTCTGTAAACAGTTTTCATGTACACCCTGGTACTTAGTTAAAAACTTATGTTTTCTTTTTTGAGGTGAAAAAACTGGTTTTCGTATATTGTGGTGTGGGTTTAAATTTGAAACCGCTGTTGGTGCTGTGATGGCTAATGTTTTCAAAACCCACCCAGTTGCTTATTTTACAGGCCTCCCACCTGCTAGGCAAATATTTTAGCTTGGATTGGCTTTACAAATGGACAAGTTGGTATCTCAGGGTTTAGGGTGGGCTTTAGTTTTTTTACGGCTAAAGTGGTACAATTTAACTGTCATTCAACACATTATAACACATGGACACCATTGGAGCCCACAAACTCCCTGTGAGCTGTACTGAACATATTTGAAATTCAGTGAAACTAAATGCACCATTATGGTTACAATCAAGCAATCAGACTTTATTTAAATAGTAGCCTATTTAAAGCATTATAAAATTATTCAAGTGTCTGTAGTTTATTAGGGAATTCAGAAAAAAAATTAAAACAAACCTTATTTACTTCATGAAATTGAATTCCAAATAGTTATAAAACTTACATGTCCTAATAATTTTAGGTTTAACCTAAAAGACATAATACGTTTTCACAGTCTTATCCAATCTCCTTTTTAACTTGTTTGTACATTTGTTTTTGTTTTGTAAGTGCTATGTAAGGTTGGTAGAACTGCAGTAAAGGATATAGTGTGCCGAGATGAAACCCCAGTTGAGGATGGTCTCGGAGATGCTGAGCAGGTGTTTAAGCAGGGTGATAGCCGGTTGCGGGAACGGAGGAGATAATTTGGCGATCTCCCCAAGCGCGCTCACCGTGAACTGGAGTATTCGCCTAAGGTCTGTGGCCTGTAGCAAACGAGTGAAACACAAATAGAATTTTTTTAATAATTGCCTCAAGTTTTTTTAGAAATATTAACTAATCCATTGAGGTCCACTTTTTATTTAATCTCATGAACTCCCCTGGGCCAATTTATTTTGAGAGTCCAAAAAGCAACCAGCTTCAATAAGATTGGCCTATAATATCATGCCATGGTTAAAACAAAAATTATTCCTTAAAAATACATTTTTAACATTCAATGGACACTCAGTCTGAGGGGGTTTATTTTTTAATCAAACAAGAAAATTATTTTTTTTACATGATACAATTATGAATGTAATTCTACTCAGGATTCAGGTTAGATAAGGGTAATTAATTAATCATTAATTTCATTTTTAAATCAGTTTTATAACTAACTGTACACACTTATATTAAATTTTTGTTGCACAACATCAACATATTTTAATCAGATTTTACAAATATTTAATCACAAGTAAGGTTAGTAACATCAAAACAATAACCAACAGCTGACAGATACTGGACCGCTAAAATAACAATATATATTCCGAAGACAGCCAAACACATAATGGAGAGATCTGAGTGTTATTGGGTAAACACAATAATATAAAAACATTTCAGATTCTTCGAGAAATAGTTAAGATGGATGTCATCTTAACATATCTGTTTAACAAGGACAGTCTATAAATTCGTCTTTGGCTAGTGATAGGTCAAAGAGCTCATCATCTCCATGGTTTCTTACTGAGTCTAATTTAATACCAAGCGAGTAATGAATACTAATTAACAGCTGATCAACAAACTTCGTTAAGAGAACAACCTCTAAACCCTAATTCTTTACACCACGATTCTTACCTCAAATTGCTTTTTTGCCTTGAAATGTGTCTCCCATGTGAGTCCGACATCGGACGACTTAACAGTGGTGGCGTACTCCTGAATCAGGGCAGAGATAATGCTGCAACCCAAAACTTGCTGGAAATAAAATTCGCTAATTAATTTACTGTAAACGATAATAAGAGTTTTTAACCCTTTGAGCTTGGTTGGCAAGTAGCACTGGCCATGCCAATTCTGCAGACAGCACGGAATTATTTCCCGTGATGTTGTACTCGCCGCTCAGGTGGCCAGCAGAACTGGCTGTGCTATATTCTTTTGTCAGCTCGGCAGCCATGATCGACAACTTTTCCCACCAGCTCGGGATTATTTTTGTCTCAAATTGAGACAGTATATATCATATATCATATATACTGTATGTATCATATACAGATCTAAGTACAAGAATAGTGTCATTAAAATCATTAAATTAAATTAGTGGTAGATATCAACCAAAAATTACTAACTTAAAGTAGATAAATACATCAGAAAAAAGAAAAGAGATAAAGAGAAAAAATTCATTTATTTCATTTTATTTCCATTTTTTCAATAAGTGGCTGAAGTTATATAAGGGTAATTTCAGACATTATTTCGACTTGGCGAGAAATGGTGACGGCCAGTACAGCTGGACATCCGATTGCACAGGACGTGTAATCCGAGTGCACAGGACGAGTTATAAATTCTCGATCCGAGTGCAAAGGGTTAAATCTAGAAAAAAATCAACAATTTTAAATTGTTTTATTTTGTAACTAAAAGTGCATTGACATGGAAACGACATGATTTCCAGATTGTTCACATACCTTAGGCAAATCGTTGCTGTTCATGATCAACTGTTCCACCTCGGACAGCAGTTTCCCTCGTTCCATACCAAAGTCCGTCACACTGCCTCGTTTTATCATGATTGCAATAACCTAAAATTTTCATTGTACATCAGTTAACTAGAAAGTAAAGAGGTAAAAACACTACTTTAGATTTAGTCAAATTTTTCTACATATAAGGTCCAACCAACTCACACAGCCTTATATTAGATCAGTCTTAAAGCCTACTAAAGTTTTTTTCCCTAAATTAACACCAAAACAAATTGTATTTTGTACACCAGAGTCCCAGTAATCCGAACCCCGGTAATCCGAACAACCTGATTGGGAATAAGGTTACTGAGTTTAAATTAAAAACGAAGCAATGTAATCTCAATTATAACATTTTAATCTATAGCATGGATACACTAATTTTATATTACCACAAACACGATGTTAATGATATACAATAACTTAAATTTTTGCAACATAAGAATTCAATTATCGTCCTTTGACATAACAAAATAACCTGTTAGCCAAGTTGCGCCGATCATCTCATAACATAAACATCAAGCATTGGGATGTAGCAGTACACTGTTGCTCGAGATAGCTTAGGGCGATGACTAGCTACACTCACACTACATCATCATAGATGCAATTCTCACAGTCTGACTCTATGTCATCGCTTTTCGGCGAACTACTTTTCGAACATTTAAGTTCATCTCCAGCAATCACATAAAAAGTAGGCCTACAGACAGCACTGTTTTATCATTGTTCGTTTCGTTTTTATGTATCAATGTGTGTTTCGTGTTTTATATTTCTAATGACGGGTCTATAACGTATAGAATGTTTCTGCAGGAACACTTGATGCCGTTCATGCAAAACATGTAGTGGACAAACCTATGTGAACCGTGATAAGTTGTATGTTAATTGCTCTAAATACATTTTTCGGGTCTAAAATAATGGACTTTATCAGTACTTTAAATGCACTTCCGGATAATCCGAACAGGGTTCGGTCCCAATTAGTTCGGATTACCGGGTCTCTGGTGTATCTAAATATGGCAGAAAACAATAATTGGTCATCAGATCTCACCTGCAGTATTCTCTCCCTCACAAAGACTGGAAGTGTTGGCTTGCTGATGACGTACCGTAGCAAGTACTGCTGCAGGGTTGAAATATCCTCACTGCTTAAATTATTCCACTCCCGCACTAATGCATCTTTCAATGTGCCTGCTGTCTCGAAAATCACATAATCAACAGTGCAGTTTTCTGTAAATCATAAAATAATTAGTTTAACATCGAAACAAATTATGGAAGGGATTGGTAGTTAGTTTTGACAGCCCAAATACCAGTATTTATTCATACCATGGAACAATAACTTAAGTTTCTTATGGGCTAAGTTTTTACAGTAACGTGCTTTCACAAATTAGAAAGGAAATAAACCTTAAGTTTACGTTTATATAATGTTAATTACACATAATTAAACTACATTGCAATAACATAGTGTAAGGCCGAATCAAGCTAATTAATCTTGTTTCTTAAAAACATAGAAAATGTTAAGCAAAGCAGCAGTATTTTTTTGTTAGTTTTGTAGAATTAAAAATTTGTTGTTGCCTATTGGAGTCAAAGTTCTGAGGAACTTAAAAAAAAGGACAAACCAAGAAAATCATCATGAAATCTTGTGGCCAAAATTGGTTTAGTTCATTCAAACTAAAAAGGTATATTTTCACATTTAAAAAAAAAACATAAAGCTTTCACACAAAAATTGGCCATTGGCACTTTAACCTTTGGAAATTGGCCCTTCCTTGGGCCATCTGGCATTTGGCATAGGATTTTCATCCCACTTGGCCAAAAGTGCCTTAATCAGGAAAATTGTCAAGAAATTGTCAAACTATCATGACATGTTATCTTTACTTACCAAATATATGTTTACAAATAGCATAAGGAGACGGAGTCTTTCTGAAGTTGATAAAAACAACTTCGGCTGCATGCCTTTGATCATTGGTGACAATATTTGGAGGTGCCTGAAACAAAACCATTTTGTAGTAGGCCTGCTTATAAATTAACTTTAAGTTCTCTTGAAAGGAAATATGAAAACACTAGATGAGTCATATTTAGATATTGTTGGTACAATAAATCAGATGCAAGTTTGACCAACAATTATCACTGGAGTTGTATTACATTTGTCAATTTAATTAGGTAAGACTCAAGTTAAAAAAGTTGAACTATGAGTAAATTATGTCCACGCTCTATAGCCTACTTAATTTCACCCAGCAGAACCCTTTAAGGCTTAGTCCTTTATGAGTTGTGATTGATAGAAATTAAGTTATACAGAACCAGCCTTTAACCCCGGTGTAAGTTGGTGCACCACTGTTTTAACGTGACCAGTGGTGCGTGGTTTAGTTATTACTTGACGATGGCCTATTGCAGGGTTTATTTCGCGTCAACAACTACTAAGCGTAAGTGAGACGTTCGATACTGCAGAGAACGTGGCGTAATTTCAGAAAATGTCACTAAATTGCAACACCAAATGGTCTGTCGATTCGGAGGGGGAATTGAACAATCATACCTTGGGAAAAACAGACGATTTTAACGCTAAAAAGGTTTACCGTCGATTAATTGATGCCACCGCCCAGTCGTCAAAGGTTTACCGTTGATCAATCGATGGTAGGTAAGCTTTTACAAAAAGTAATATTGCGAATACATTTTCGATTAAAACTAAAATCAACAACGGTTAATCAACAAAATAAATCAGATAAGAACGTAAAATCTGTCTAAACTTGTGAGTCATGGTTGGTGCTACAAGGTTGTTGCTCATGATATTCTGTGTGTCGCTGTAGCAGGTACAGAATACTTGTTAGACCTAGACTTTTTGTAGTTAGTTAACTCTAATCAAAGAAGCAATCTTTACTAACTAGAGAAGGAATTAGTGAAAGTATGGTTTCTAAAATCTTACTAATTCATTTTATAGTCAGGATCCTACAGACACACAAATTAGGATGGTATAGTGCCAGGACCCAAAACTAAAATGCTACCAGCCAAAAAGTTGGTTATATCCAAGTGCTTGACTTTTAATCTACTTCCAGAATTTCGTTATTTGGTACTTTACATGACTGTCAAAATAAATATAATACAAAGGAAGATAAAACAATTAATTTTCTATGGGACCAAAGGGAGATATTTAACCTATAAAAATATTCATATTGATGTTATGTACGAAATCAATCATGAAGGATAACTACTTACCAACATTATTTTGGCAGCGGCCTCCAAATTTTGTTGCAACTGTAAAGTAATGTCTTGAGCCATTTTAAATTTGGATATGGATAATAAAAATGTTGTGAATTTCAAGTTAGTTTACGTACCCTACTCCATTCTTCTGGCCAATCGCCAATAGCCACCCCCACCCCATCACATAATTTACCAAAACAAAAACGCAGAAGCCAAAGCATATGTTATTTTTACAATACAGAGAATACAAAGAGTTTAAAATTATTTACATCTCGTATCATAGATGATAGAACGAGGCTTTTATTTTTATAAACAATGCTCGTGTCCTCGTATGTTCTAAAATTACTCAGAAGCTGTATAATTTCACAATTTCATTTTTATATTTTGTTTTTTGACATGGATAGGTCGTAGCTCTGGGGGAAGGGGGTATTGGTCAACCGTCAAAAAATCTGAAAATCGAAAATCTAAAACGGGTGACGTCTTATGGTTATAAGGACTGACTGTGTTGTTTAGAGGAACTAAAAACATTCCCTTTACACATATCCACGATATGAGCAATTTTCCAAAGGGAAATAAAATACAATTTGTTGGCATGGATATAACTTAGATTTAGGGGGTGTTGGCAATTTGCGCGACCAAAATTTGAAACAGTGGATGTCATAGCTTTGCTATAATAACAGCTGTTTAGATAAACTTAACATTTTCACTTTAGACATATACATGACCTAACTTATTCCCACAGGGAATTAAATACAAACATTTGCTTTCTCCCCTTATGCATAGTATATGGAGAAAGTATTGTTTTCGTCAAAATTTTCGAATTTGAGTTGAGAGTGGATATATCCGTTTTGGGGTCAACTGATTAAATATACCCCCGTCGCAGCAGACCTGCGTACTCAGCGAATTTCCAAATCAATAACATATAATAATATATAACAAGTTTCATCATTATCTGTCCACAAATAAAGGGAGCTTACCCGATTAAGGGAATTGGATTATTATTTTTCTAAGCAATAAATTATTAAATGATATTTGGTTAAACTTTAAAGAATATGATAGTTTTGTTACAGATAGTCGTTTTTTAATTTACTTAAAGGAAGAAAGTATGGTACTGTGTACGGTTTATTTTGGATGAAATTGTGTTATTGAATTCTTTATTGCATAAACCCAAAAACTGTTAAATTTTTGGGAAATCCAAAAAACTTACTTTCATCAAGAGTATATTTTTTTTGTTTTTTCAATAAATTGTGAAAAAAGGTATTGAAAAATTTATATGTTTGACATGGTAAGAACAAAAAATACAAGACATTTTATTTACGAAAAATATTTTTTTTTTCACCAAACAAAATTTTTAATTTATATTTACTGCATACTTTAAAACTAACATTTTCCAGTAAATGATCTTAACGTTAGAAATATCTAACAGCGTTGTTTTTTGAGGTTGTTAATTGAAATAAAAAAAATTATTTTTATTATTTTAAATTTTTGATAAAATTTTTATTTATTTTTTTCATACTTTTCAATAAGATTTATTTTTTCAGGACAAACTTTATTTTTATGTTTCTTAATTACAAATTTTTTATGCATTTATATTTTTTTTTTTTTGGTAAAATAATATGCCCCCCAAATACTCACATTTCCATCAATCTTATAAATTAAGATTCATTTTATTCTCAGAAAAATTTTATAAATTTATTAAAATTTGTAAATTTATGAGTTTCTCTTAATTTACTTAAAGGAAGAAAGTATGGTACTGTGTACGGTTTATTTTGGATGAAATTGTGTTATTGAATTCTTTATTGCATAAACCCAAAAACTGTTAAATTTTTGGGAAATCCAAAAAACTTACTTTCATCAAGAGTATCCCACATTTTAATTTGTTTTTTCATTGTCAATTGTATTGTGATTAATTTTTTAAGGTATTGAAAGTATTGGATATTGTTTTAGATCATCAAGGTAAGTAACAAAATACAAGACATTTTATTTTACGAAAAATATTTATTTTTACTACTAAGGCCTGATTTCACCAAAAACAAAATCCTCTGTTAATGCATCTTTATCTGCAGTTAGCCCGAAACTGATGAAACTGGAATTCACCACTCGCAGTAAGAGTGGAATCTGCCATTAGATACCAACTGCCCAAATTTTCCAGGTACCAGCAGCGTTTTGTTTCCGGTTGAGTCGTCTGCGTATGATAATACAAATTATTTATTTGGGGTTTATTATTTTAAATTGTATATCAAATTATTTATATCGACATTTTATTTTTTTCTACTAATTGTTTTTGTATAATATTTTTATTTCATAATATTGGGGACATCTTTACTTCTTAATCTTATAGAAATTTAATTTTTCTCAGGAACCATACCTGATAAAGCTTTGATATTGTTTTTTTGTCTGTAAGATGCGCTTTTAGAGCATAATTACATTGGGGTCCAAAGACGGACACGTCCGTCTCTTGACATTAATTGATTAATTCAAAACAAATATTAAATTAAAAATAAAACACAGTGCCCCCCCCCATAACCACTAACCATAAAAGCGTGTCACGGTAGAAATTCGGACCTGAATGGGTTAAGACTCTTTCTGATTGACACATCACAATTTTAATCTTTCTCCATTCAGTTTTGCTCAGCTTAAAAAGTAAATACTGTACTGTAGTTCTATTATCCTGAGGGTTAATTAATCACAGAGAAGAGCCTCAAAGCACAAAGTTCAGTTCAAACGTGCAAACAAACAGTACAAACTACAGTCTCTACACAAACAGTTTGCTTATGATTTGTTATGTAACATCTTGACTGACTTATCATTACCTGATTATCACCTGATTGAAATACTCGTGTAAAATATTAAGGAATAAAATATATAGGAAAATAAAACATTTTCAACAAAAAATTATTTTATTGTCACAACTTATAGGAAGGCACAACTTATAGGCCTTCAGGGGGTCTAAGCTTAAGTGCACCTCCAGTAATTATTTAGTTGTAATTTATTCTAAGTTTAGTACAAAATTTAAAAAAAACATAGGTTAATTTAAAACTAAATAGATTTTTAATCTTAAACAATAGGCTATAGTAAATAAAATACTTTTTTGTCAGGGCAGTACTATAGCGGGCAGCTGTCAGTTTCAAGTTAATAAACACCTTCCTCCGAAGAACCTTAGTTAACTTGAATTCTATTACATTTCACCACTTACCTATAATTCTTATCTTTGAGAAAAAGCTACACAATTCCTAATGACACTCTTTGAAATAAAAAATGAAAAAAATTTGGAAAAAAGAATAGTTTTAATTTATTTCTGTCTGTCTACACTCATTTACCAAATGATTTTTAAATTCATGAATGAGGTTATAAATTCTTGTGGTGGATGAACAATGGTGGCAAATAATTAAGGCTTTCACAATCTGTGATTAATTTTCAAAATCAACCGTTATTTACTAATATTGCAATAAAGATTTTCTAAACGTTCATTCAAAAAAAGGTTTGGCAAAATTTCAATAACATATATTGTCGAAAAAACGTTAAAAATACAATCAATTGTAAAATCTCAAAGATTACCGAGATGTTGTTTTCTTATCAATAATGAATTCGTGAAATTACATTGCATACTTGAAACTTAACCTTGAAAGATTAGGTGTATCGAGAAATTAAGTGATAATACTGATTTCGTGCTGAAAATCCACATAAAGAAAATAAAACCAACCATATTTTTCACCTATATACATTTTTGATTGTAGGGACAATATGTGAATAGATTATGAAATATAGTAAGGTTCAGTAGGTCAGTTTTTTTTATTACAATAGATTTTTCATATTCTATACAGTGTAATACCCCAAAAATAGAAAAAAACTTGTACTTAAAAATAATGCATAACCAAACAAACAAACAGAAAAAAATGAAATATCATTTCTAAACAAATCATTATCTTTGCAAAATAAAAACGAAAATTTAATTTCTACATGTGGACACATTGTACTTTAAAATGATATAAAAACAACCAATCAACCATTCCTTGTATTCTATGTAATAATTTATTTACATTGTGTTAAATAATTGTAAAATTATATATTTAATAACCCTTGAAATTTAAACCCATTAGTTTTGAGTTTAAAGGGCCACTATAATCTTCAATTCGATATAAAAAAAACTCTCCCTTCTAAAAATAAATATTGTAATTATGGCCAATTTTTGTTTTTGAATAAAATAATGATAAAGTAATGATTATTTCATAATCATGTTTATTAAATTTTATTTAAAATAATATAATAAAATAGTACCTTATAATTAAAACATAAAAATACACATTCATTTAAACTTATGTCCCACTGTTAACGTAAAATGGTTAGCTAAATATTGAACCTGAATCAGAAACCGATTCCTAAAAATAATGGTAGGTTATAAAAGAAATTTTTGTAGACCTCCAAAAAAATACTGATTTCATTTTTAACTCCAAAAAATTAATAGTTATTAGATATTTGATTAATAGAAAACTCCCTGCTTTTGAGTTGACAAACATAGAGTATAAATATTATCAACAAATAATTAACTGATCAAACTCCAACATGTTTTATAGATTTAAAATTTTATCCAACTCTGCCTCGTTTCGTGGAATATATAGGTCAACATATAGTATCTTAATCAATAAAACCCTTACTTTAGGTTCACTTAAAATGAAACGACCAAAGTTGACACAATCCACTATATACTCATAAAAAACACAAGATATAAGAAAACTTACTACAAAGAAAATGTAATAAAAATATTGTATACTTTACTACAAAGTTCGTGTAAACCACTCTTTACCACTGGTAAAGACTCTCTACTGGTACTACTCATTACCAAAATTAAAACATAAACCTGTAAAAAAACCTTGTTCGATAGTGAAATATTCACATTTACACTAAAATCCTAATCTTACATTTAAAATCAATACGTAAAAATGATGTCAAATATAAAAAATTCTTAAAAATTAATAAAAGTATATAATACGTAAAAAAAATACTGATCTTTGAGCAGCAGTTTTCGTTGTAGAGTAACGGTTTTAAACAACTTTGACCACATATGTAGGCATATACTCGGTGTCATAACCTTTGTAAGTAACGCTTGAATGGCTGATACTGCTAGAGCACAATACATTGCAAATCAGAATTATTTCACAATTCTGAAGCTGCTGAACAGCATTACCAGGATCCTTATAAAATTTGGGATTCTTATCAGAATACTGACTGTAATCTTTACTGTTGTACCTCCGCACATCCATGTTATGTTCTAACGCGACCTCTAGGTCACAAGACTTCAGTGGATGATAGTATTTCACCTAAAAAATACATGATCAATTAGACATTTTACATGGTGTCTACCAAAATCCAAATTTCCCTAACTATTTTAGGTTTTTCATCCCAGTATTTAGAAAGTTCTAGGTTCTCGACTAAGAGCACTACACCATTCTCGTTGATCTTTCAAATGTTTGTGATGAAACTGGTAAAAACTAAAAAAAATAAACGGTACCAGTGGACTGACACATACTTTCTCCCTTAAGTAAATTTAAAAAAGACAATCTGTAATAAAACTATCATGTTCTACAAAGTTATTCTAAATATCATTTAATAATTTATTGTTCAAATTGTATGGAGGGAAACCCCCCCCCCCATAATACCAAGCTTTTTTGAGCTGGTTTTGTTCGGTGATTTGACCTTACACTTCATACCAAGTTTCATGGAAAACGGTTGGAAGTAAGGAAGAAATTGATTTTTTTATATTTTCCATAAGAATAACATTGGGCGCTTTCAGACAACGTAGGTACTGCGTTTATCGTGGACAGTAAATTTAACTTTTCTCTGGAACCGTTAGTCGTAGGCAAATAATTCAAAATACTAATTTGTTTAGTTTTTTAAGCTGGTTTCAATGGTACCAGTCAAGTTATACTTTACGTTTATTGTTTTCGCTGAAAATTTAAAAATTTGATTTTTTTGACATTTAAAAGCCCATAACTTTTGAACCATCATTTTTACAGACATGGGGGTGGTGTCAAATTATTTAGTACTCTGTCAACATAGCAATTTATTCTTAAGAGTCCCTGAACTTTTCTTATCTTACACTAGCTTAAGGTTATTTCACTATACATATTGTCTTGCTTTTTGTGACATGCATGGGTAATATGCCTCACGGACTATCCGCCTGCAGATAATCGAGAATTTACTGTACTGTACTATGTAACGTCTCCTGACAATCAATGAGGTTGATGAAGTATAAGGGGAGGTTGATGAGATGTAAGTGAACTAGTTGGTGAGATTATACATACATATTTGAACATGAATTTGTTGTAAACACAAAAAAAACAAATTACATAATTTACGAAATTGTGTCATGAGCTGTGAAACTCATTTTATTGAAAATAATTTACTAGAATATAGTTGAACAATAAAAGGTGTTTTCTTGGTGAATTACAATGAGGATCAGGCTAGTATCTTACTGGCCTGATCCTGATAATAGTTCCATAGGGAACCGGAACTAGTTGCGGGCACTAACAACAATTGGATTACGTGAAACAGGTAATAAAACCACTAAGTATTTACCCGTAATCTGAAAGCTGAAATCACTATTATTCCAGAAAAACACTACACATATTGCAATTTATCTGTATATATAAACATCAAGGCCCTCACTCATCACTAATTCTCCCACTTCCCAATTACTTAGGAGACTGAAATTTGGTATACTGGTTCTTTAGGCGTAAAATAGGAAAGTCTAATAGCTTTTGTGATGATTTTCCCATAAATCTCTACCCTATACGCCTTCAAAGTTCCCATGTTAATCTTATGGGAATATAATATTAGGTTGGATTCCAACATAAGTTGTCTTTGAACAGCAGCGTTTTTAACCATTTAACAAGCCAAAGAAGCAAGCATAAATAGTACTTAATGGTATCTAATAACTGTATAAAAGGAATTTTTCTCAGGACAGCTTTTGGGGATTATGCTTTATGATTAAAAATCAAATGTTTATTTATTGGCCAAATTAAAAATAAGTACCTGTTGACCGTGCTTTGCTCGGACAGAATAAGATATGGATTATATGAGTTAATTAGCAACATTAAAACAAATTTATTACTTAAAGAAAACATTTATGTGGTTTAAATAAAACCGATTCCATACACATTGCAAAAACACAGAACAAAAATTTAGTCCCTGGACGGGGATCGACCTCATGACCTCCGGCATGTGAGACCTTAGGGCTAGCTACTGTTAACGGTGTCAGCCAAATTCGAGCCGTCGTTTAAGAGTTTTTGGCCAACCTCAATTATTTTGGCTGATCTTGTACTGTATTTAATTATCCATACAGTTATTATTGGCCTGTGATCAACTGATATTAATAGAAAATCAATGAGGATTGAAAAGCAAAAGAGAAATTTAATTTACACAAATTAATTGGTTTGTTACAGTGGATTCAAGCAATAGAATACATGTTTTCTATCAAAACTCGAAAGATTTTGGAAATACTTTTCTCTGCTTTTATTTCGCACAGTTATTTTACCCTTTAGTTTTTACAAATTGTTTGGTAATTTTTCGTGTATAAATAAAATAAATATGTATGCAAAACCTCTATTCTCATATTGTTCACCACCATCTTTAATCAACAACTGTCAAACGGTTAAAAACAGATGTTTTGATTTGTATTGTTTACATTAGATTCTCCATAAGCGGAATGTTAATTTTTTTAGATTTTAAAATTAATATTACAAGAAAACCGGATTTTCCTGGACATTAGACCTATCTAGAACTTATTTTCTACTCGGAAATTTGTTTCTCCAAACTTTAAATAAATTCCTTAAAGCCGTTTTCGAGATCCGTGTGCAAATATATATACAAACCTTGCTCGTCTTATAGTATTGGATTAAAATATTTATACTAATTACATTTATTATAATTATCAGCTGTTTTATATGTTTTATATTTTATTTTTGCTATCTGAAATGTATTAAAGGTTGATATTATGTATTATTATTTTTGAATACTTGATTTTGTGTGTATGTATTTACCAGGCTGTAAAATGATCAAAGGTACTCTGGTGTAAGATGATATAGTCTGTCTCAACTTTTCATAAGCCTTCATTTTTTAATGTTTCAAGTCCACATGAATTCATTCATTTCTTACAAATATTTTGGCTTAAAATACTTGGATAGGCCACCGATTCAGAAAGGTTATAATAATTATATTATGTTTTATTTTTGCCTGCGAACCTAAATGTAATAAGTCTGTTTCGTGCGATGGGTTACACTAGTTTTTTTTTGTTTTATATAATTACCTTGAATTATTTAGCAGGCCATTTTTAATTAAATTTTTTTGTTATATATTAAATAAAATTTGGTGTTTGAAGTACAATTATTGTTATCATTGATACCAGATTACTGTTACCTTTTGTTGTGATTACAAGGTTACTGTGTATTTAACACGTTCGCTGCTGGTCACAAAGTATAGTATTCGGCCAATGCTGAAATTATTTTGCTGTAATTTTGACTCAAACAATCAATTTATATTTTAAAATATATTTGTTACATTGTATGAATAATACAAGTAACATGTTGTGTGCACGCAGATTGGCGTAACACGCAAATGCCATTCTCATAACCTGCCACCATTTGGCATCATATACAGTGAATGTGTTAGGAAGCATTTGAAGTTTCTGTTCAGAAAACGACAAAATCACTGGAATACCAAAGTGAAAACAGTAAAAGAAAATTTGTCAAACTAAGTTTTTTACTCAAGCTTACCACATCCACATTGTTTCCTCTGAACTTTTTCTGTTCTTTGCGCAGAACAAATCTTCCCAGCTGATACGGGTTTTGGACTCTTTTAATGCTCTTCACATCTACTTTATTGTCTCCGTTAACGAAGGCATTAACTTCTGTTTCGTATTCTTTGTCTCCAACACGGACATCATACAGCAGATAGCGTTTGTTCTGGTAATCAGACCGGGTGGTTTCTTCCCACTCCGGCGGCGTACAGTAACGTAAAACGTTGTCAAGGATGCTGAAATAAAAGATCAATTAAAACGTAACGTTAACCAAAAATTAAACCTCTTATTATCATTGGTTACCAAATATCTCAAAACTTAGTTACCAGTAATTAAAATTTAATTTGAAATGGATGAACAGTATTCCTTTGCATTATTTGTCTTTAGCGCTCACCAACAGTGTGTTGACTTAGTACTAAAATTACTATACTACTCATGAGTTAGGTAACCAAGATACTTCTTAATATTAACTTAGAAATAAAATAAATAAAAAGAAAACTCAACCGAATTAAATAATAGTAACAGTATTTACTTACTGATTATATTAGTACCTAATATTTATTTCTAGGTAGAAATGATTTTTAATCTTATCACTTTTTAAACAATCTAACTAGATTTGCTCAATTGTTAATAAAATTTTTCATGTTTGGATTGTTATTCTAACAAAACAGTCTTCAAATCTACTATAAATAAACTAATTACCATTGATTATTTTAGAGGGGACTTGTCATGTCAAACTGATGATTTATTTTTATAAATCACAGTACCTAGAGACCGAGCCTTGCTCAAATAGAAAAAGACAATTTTAAGGAAATACTCAACAACTGTCAAACGGTTACAAATAGATGTTTTGATTTGTATTGTTTACATTTGATTCTCCATAAGCTTAATGTTAATTTTTTAGTTTTTAAACTTAATATTACAAGAAAATCAGAATTTTCCTAAACATTAGACCTATCTAGAACTTATTTTCTGCTCGGAAATTAGTTTTTTCCAAAATTTAAAGAAATTTGTTCGAGCCGTTATCGAGATCCTTGTGCAAATATACAAACCTTGCTCGTATTATAGTATTGGAAATTTAATTTTCAGTAATACCACTGTATTATTGCCTATAATGCAAAAACTGTTCAAGCTTATTACTTTTCTTACAAAGGGTGTTTGTTACTTTAAATCACATAAAAACCTCTTCCAAAATCTATTGAATAGTGAAAAAAATTATCGTAATAGGAACCCTTATTTTCACAAAAATTAACTTTAATAATAGAGCATTGTTTTCTCGTTACTGTCATTAAAAAAGTCTTCTTTAGTGTTCAGGCTGATAGATAGAAATTGAGCTAAGACAAATTTTTGCTTTAATCTGTTTATGAAATGTAAAAATAACTGAATACCTTTAGTAAAATATCCATATTTTCATTCATGTAATTCACTCACTTAATTATTACAATGTTTATCACCATATGTTTAAAATAAGGACGTTTGTATTAATTATCAATATTCTTCCATATTATGTTTGGAGTTGAGTAAGAGGGTCCTGAGGCCGTTCCATTGTCACAAGTGGGACAGTTAGACATGTTTAAATACATATGGAAGACAATATATTTGAAATTATAAAGCACAGTTCATCAAAAGCTCTATTGCCGTATTCAATAACAGTTATAAAAATACTGTGGATTATTTTAGCGCTGTTTCTTCACTTTAAAATCCTGTCACTGGTGGGACAGAATAAAGGAAGAGCCACTATGTATCTTTCTAAAAAAGTAAAAAATATCTGTGAAACTACAAAACAGAACTGAAGGGCAATTTTTATTTGCATAGATTAAAATACCCTTATCTCATTCAGCTCAAAATTAAAACTTTATCTTCAATATATTCATTTAAATTTTAATTTAACTGGTGTCACGGGTGGGACACTGTGATAATGAATAATGACAACAAAAACGGTTTATTTTGAAAACTTTCTATTTAAGGTTTGGTCTAGAGCCTACTTCAAATGAATTTACTAGACTTACAAGTATAAAGAATTAAAAAAGATTTTATGAACAAACTAAACTATTATCTCCTCAATTTTTAACCCTTACTGCTCCCGTAATGCTTTTAACAGGAAAACTCACAAGTTACTACGGCCAGCTGTTTTCACTTTCCCTAACCTTGTTTGTTGACATTTTTGTCGATGTGTGTTTATTTTCATTGCAGTAAATAGTTCATATTGTGTGGAACATGTTTATTGTATAGGATTTATTAACTAATTATTATTAACTGAAATGGCTCATCCTGACAAAAATATTTTTATTAATACCTATAAATAAGTCTTAAATTCTTCAATAATTAAAAATGAAGTAAATTTTTGTTTTCTATTTACTCAAGCTACCTTAATTCAAATAAATATTTTGATTTTTTAACTCCAAAAGAGCAGACCGTGATTTTCATAAGCGCTAACCCCTAAGGGTTAACTCGTTAACACTGCTCAAAAATGTTCACACTACCAGGAAACTCGTACAAGACAGCAATTTTTACATGTTTTAGTTGAGACACTGATTTTTTTTATTTTTTTTTCCTAATTTTTGAACTTATATCAGTATAAAAATTAAAATCTTTTGAAATTCAATAATTTCTTAAAATAATTAAGCAGCATAATTAAAATAATTTAAGTTAATTTCTTAAGACTTTTAAAACATGTTTGGATATTAAAACACAAATCTATATAAATAAATTAGAGTTTTGTCTGCAAATTGCTCAGAGTTATACATTTTTTAGTTATTTTTTCGTTTCATGCGTTAGAGAAGCCGAAACATGTCTTATCTCAATTTGTGTATGTTTGTCTGTGACGCTCCAGGAGGCATTTTACACCCTCTTCTCTGAAAAAACGGGAGAAGAGATAACAATGAAACTTATTTCATACATTCTAGAGAAGGTTTTTAAAGGCTTAAAATTGTCCGTCGACCCTTGAAAAGTAAATAACGAGCATTTAAAAACCCACTTTTTATGCTATATTGGTCACATTTTGGTTCAGTTTAAAATGGATAACCTACTGATAATAATCAGCTGTCTTTGTAGTTTAAAAATTTAATAGAAAGAAAAACAAATAGCTGCTGTATCAATATTAGTTAGTTTATATTGGTCATTGATTTAAACCCATTTTGAAATCATAAAGCTGGGTATTGATTTACTTTCTTTGTATTGATTTGTTTAGGATTTCAGGTTTAAATTTTGGTATGATGATCTTTCTTTGTTAAACTGAATCCTATAACCCGTACAAAGACGGACTTACTGCAAGTAATAGAATAGACTAATAACACTATTTGGAAATATGTAAATTTATTTTACTTTATTGTGATCGCTAATATCACTAGACAATAAGAGTACAAAAGTAATATCTCAAGTTTCAGAGATATAAAATAAACACATAATATGGCAACCTGTCACTGTGTGTTTTAAACAATAACCATCTAATAGACTTAAATACCAATTGTCAGATAAAGTGGTTTCCATGTATGGAAAGCATCAGTTAACATCAAGATAGTTGGGGATTTAATGGTTTAGCTACCTTTAAACTTATTTAAAAAAATTATATTGCCTATAAAAATCAATACCATACTTTTCTAATTCTCACATGATCAGGGACACGTGACTATAATTCTCAAACAGTGGAAAAAGGAAATTCAAATTTAGCCAACAAAATTATAAAATAGTCTCATGTGGTTGAACGGTAAAATATTGCAAAAACTTTTAACAGGTGGTAATGGGTACATGGTACATACACTTATTCGCTAAAATCTAGACAGACGCAGAACCTCTGATCGAAGTTTCTAGGGAAGGCGACATTTTGGCTCTAAAAAAACCATTTTTGTAAACATGTTTTTTCAAATGTTTAAATTAGAATACAGTTCGTAATTCAGTGGGAGTGGTTCGGATTCCACTGTGGGTCCCTTACATATGACATTGACTGTTGGGCTATTAATTAACAGTTCTGTCTAAGGAACGTCAGCGAGCCACAATCATCCTAAACTTGTTTCTTATTCATCCTTGGCTTAAAATACCTACCTCGTGGGTATTTTAATCAACAGTCAAGTCACCATTTCAATAATCTAATCTAATTGATTTTGCTCATGATCATTTTTGATACAAATTCACATTAAAGTATGACGTTTAAGAAATGAGAACGTTTAAGTGATGAAGGACCAAGTTTCCACCTCCATCATTCTTTGAGACAATTTCAACACTTAGCTACCAACTACCAGTAATACTTTTAACCATTAATCAATCATTAACTCAGTGCATGACAAAAAAGTTATAGCACCCTCAAGTTGAATATTAGCCATTTTAGAACACTAAACAGAATAACAGAATGAAGATTACCACTGAGTAGTTACCGGTAATGCTTGTTAGCAATACTATTGCAACATCGAACATTAAAGAATACTGTACTGTAATAGAAACAATGAATGGACATAAATGCACTTACTTCATGGCTGAGATTTTGATACTCAGTTATCAAATGAAGATAGGCTATAATAGCGATACTGACTCCTCTACGCGCCTATGTCTCAACTCAGACTAAACAAATCGCAGCTTCAGTTTATTAGATCTATTAGTCACCGCACTGTCCTTATCACATCAACTCAAAGCAAAACGAATCGCTCAACCTTCCTCGGCCAATAGGGTAACAGTTGTTCCCTCGTATTCGTATACTTCTTCTCTTCAACCACTCATTTCTAGTAAATGCCGGCGCGTATTCAAGGTTGCCAACTTTCGTCCTGTTAAGAATTTCCCATGAATGCCCCCGTTCCAAATTCTTAAATTTAAAAATATATTTGATTTTTAATTGACATTTTAATACAGTAATTCACAACGAATTATGTGTAGATAATCGTTTAAAATCCGTAATATATTGCTCTCAAAACTATTATTGATAACCTGTCCGGTGTTTTAGAAATTCTTCAGATAGCATGAATGTTTAAAAAATAATTTATTGGTTTACATTCAAAGAAAATGTCCCTTCAATTTTCTATTTTATTTGATCTATTTGACGTGTATGTGTTCAGGAAAGGGGAGTGTTGACAATTGGCGTCACGTAAAAATTGTAACCGAAGTGACGTCATATGGTAATTAGGATAGCTGAGGAACTGAAAACATCCCCTCTAGAAATATCCATGATCTAAGCTATATACCAAATTAAATTAAATGCTATATTTATATTTTTGTTTAAAAACAAAATTTTTGACAAAGCAAAGTAGGAACTCAAAGACGGTCCATTGTCGTTGCAGTACGGTTTCTTGTACTGTTCTACTCGGGAATTTGGCCACTCAGAATAACTCGATCAGATAGTTTATTACGTAATTTCAAACTATTGGATTTGGATAACCTATCTCTGGTAATATTTATATTTATTGTGGGACACCAAACTAATTGCTCCAGTGACTTAAATTACCTTTAGCTTTGTTTCTGACCAAAATAGATCATTCATTTGTCAGGGTCATTATTTTTTAGCCTAATGAACAAAGCAACTGGGTCCAATATTGAAATATCACAAAATTGTGTTGAGAATTAGCTTAGAGGTCTGGAGGCCTAGGTCCATCGCCATCCTGGATGATCCACCGTAGGTGAACAGCATGACCTGCCCAGCCAAAGCCTGACACAGCAATGCGTCGACTCTCCTTATTTAAGTTTATGTTTAATATATTTTCATTAACATATGATATTTCACTTGCTCCGGCTCTGTTCTGATTTGATTGTTCTAGCCACCCCAAGAGGTAATCCAGCAGCTAAGAGGTAAACGCTAATGCTGTGATTCGCCCAAATGAAGTCCTTTCGCCCGTATGTAAGTTGCTCATACACGTCTGGACGGATGGGGGAAGGTGGGTTTAGTTTGGGCAAACACCGCTTAACGGTGGGGTCACCACACAACCCTCGAAAGAGCGGGGTTACTCATAAAGAGTTATACCACCTGCCCCCCCAAAAAAAACAAAAACAGAATTAGCTCAGTACCGAACCTCAGAGACGAAAGCGGTTTCCACTCGCTGCCACAAGGCATCACCACTTCCTTACTGCGTATTTTCATTTACAGAGATTTCTACGAGCCGTTTTTTGAACGTACTGCATTTATTACAGATAAAAACTAGCAGTGAACGGGGCGTGATAGACGAAGAAAGTCCTAGTCTCGGAGCTAAGGCTCGTTTCAAAAAATATTTTCTGTCAATTGTTATAGTTATTCAAAATAACCTGTTTTTCATACATCACAATCAACTATTTCTAAGTGTTGTGGTCATAATATCAAAACGAAATGCAGCTTCCAGGCTACAAAATTTCTTTATCTTTCATATGACACATTAACTTTGATTCTACCCTTAGTATAAAAAGAGAAAAACGGCTTTTTGTAAACCCTTGCATTTCGGTCGCGCGGCAGGGGTAGACCGGAGCCTTAAAAGACGGACTGGGACGGTGGCGACGTCCTGTAATCCAGCTACTTGGAGGTCACGAATTGTGGTCAGTTTGTTGTGAGCGATGGTCGGTGGGTATGTTCTATTGTGTGGATTAACGTCCGCACTATTGAATACTACGTAAATCCGCAAAGACCAGTCTCTTAATTAGACCAATTCGTAACTCAGAGGCCGTGGTTCGGATTCCACGTTAACCTGTAGGTCCATTAGTTGCCATCGGCTGTTGGGCTATTAATTAAAAGTCCTGTATAAGGAACATGTCAGCCTTAGTCAGTAACAAGACTACAAGATCGCGCCACAATCATCCTACACTCAATCCTCATTCATACTTGGCTTAAAATATCTACATTGTGTAAGGTTGCCATTTCAATTATCTAATCTAAATCATGAATCGTGTACTGTAACCGTGTCTATAACCGCTGAACCCCCCCAGCTTAGTTTATGTGTATCCAAAATAGATGTGATTTATGTTAAGCGATAAAAACCTCATATCGACCACTCCTGGGAGTAGGCCTACCAATCAGTGAAGTGTGGGGATCAGAGATATATACAGTATCCCGGAAAATCTGTAAATAAATCCTAATACATTTTAATTAGGTAGAATATTTAGAGGTTATGGTTAGATTGACTTAAGAGTAATTTCCCCCCGCCCCAAAAAAATCTGGGTAAGATACTGAAAATTAATTAAGTAGCCTATAAGGTCTGAGGTACATTTTACATCGATGCCAACCGAGTGGATATACAAAACCCGTTTTCATTTCTTACTATCGTAAGGAAAGAACAAAGGCTATCTTCATACACCATTCCCAGGTTAGAGCTAAATCTTTATTTCTGTTGTTGTAAAAATCCGTTATTCTTGCAGGCTTCACAGTTACTCGTAATCGATTGACAATCATGTCATGGTGATTACGATGTCTGTGATCCATTTATTTATCCACGGTAAAGTGTTTTTTAACTATCACTATTTTTCCAATCTTCAATACAGAACGATAGTTAAACATAAAAATAAATCATTTACTTGCTGACAAACCTTCACATGCGTTCTATAATACACCTAACTCAAAGTATTTTTTTAACTCATTCGTTCAAAAGTTATAGAGCTGGAATCTGTCACCATTGTCACTGTTACCGAGTGTGTGGTGTTGACGCTGACGTCAGCACGAGTAGGAAGGCTTCTGATTGGTCGAGGCGCTCGCCTGATGTTGATGGGGTGCGGCCCGGCAGTCAGCTCTATCAGCAGTTTTAGTTTCGGTTTCTACCTCTTTGTACGTCCCATATTCCCCCCCATTATTTTTTTAAATAGGAATTTCAATTTTTGATTTGATGACGATAAATTTTTTAACTACAGGTTATGAGTTAACACATGTTTTTTTCGTACCCTGGATTGGGTTTTCTCCATTTTCTGTATTATTGGACATTTTCTCCATGGTATTATAAACCGCACTCCTACAACCGGGACCATTTTTTAACTACTTCGATTATCAGCGGTAATGGATGGCTGGATGACCGTGAGCTTACCTATTCGAAACCGTGGATAAAGCAAACATAACCTAGAATACAAGTTAAATCGGACCGTAATAAACTTTACTGAGTGTTAAGTTTAATAATGTGAAAGACTTAAATACAAAATTACACACAATTTCTTAAACATTATTTTCACTTCAGTAAAAAAATTCTAATTACACCGCTCACAAAATAATAACAACCTACAAGGCAACTTCGGCCTACTGGCAAAGTTAACGTCATAATTTATTATTTCCAGGGAAAAAATACATATTGATTTATGTTTCTTAACCCTCCATCACACGCGCCGCAGCTGAGATTCCGCCCTAACGGAAAACTGAGTTTTTCATAGCAGCAATGGTCCGTTTGGCGCATACGGCCTAACGGACCATTGCTGCTATGAAAAAAATCAAAACCTTCCTAGTTCAATGTGGCGAAGCCTATGGAGTGTAGATCCATTATTTTGCACTTCTTTTGTATTTTTTGTTGTGCAGAGTCTTTAGATAGCAAGCGAATGTCATGTTCCTTTCAACAAAGCCCCTCTGCATAATGACAGTTGTGTACGGAATGATATCTCGGCCAAAACCAACTTTATCGCGGGCGGTAGCTGTAATTTGTAAGCACGAGATGAACATTTATGCACCGAACTTCGCTTGCTGCAATTACTGTTTTTTCTGATCACGGATACTCTGCAATGGTTAATACAATCCGCACGCGGATAATTGGGAGTCTACTGTATCAGGAGCGCCTTCTCCCGATACAGCCTGCATCTGCATGTTTGTGGAATTAATTGATTTCACCAATTTCAAATCTTTTCAATCTCTATTGAGATTAGAGGAAAGGTATTTAACAAAACAACTATTTCGGTGTCTGTTGATGACAAATTAAATAAGCATTCACTTTGGTTGAATAACAGACAGAGACCGACCTTAAAACAAAGTTTGCATCATCACAACTGAATTTTGAAGTTTTGTATTATCATCACAATTTCCACTAAACAGAGTCTAATTTAAAGTGTCAGGGTACTATATTCTAAAAATAATTATTTAGTTCTCTGTATAAATTTATTTTACATCGAGTGAACTAATTAAGGTTGCCAAATTTTGATCAAGACCTGGCTAAGGCCAGACGATGCTCTCTATCCATGGGACGTAGTGGGAAACCCGGGTGTAGATGGCGGGGAAGTTGGAGGCACAGCGGATGCCAAAGGAAGTGATGCCCACCTGGCTGTACATACAGTACGGGTCACTCAGGCGGTACTGCAGCGGCCCTCCTGAGTCTCCCTAGAAGGCAAACACATCAACTGAGTCTCGTACAGCCGAAATGATCATCAGTGTCACAAATTGTGGAGTTGTAAACGATGGTCTGTGGTTGCAAATATACCATGGTGTGGATTAACACCTGCACTATACTGTGTTCATTCGCAAAGATCAACCCATTATTAGGTAAAGGATACCCCTTGGATGCTGACAAACACCAAGAAGTTCGTGATTCAGAGGCTAAAGTGGATTGAATCCAATGTAAATCCCTTTGATGCCATCAGCTATTGGGCTATTAATTAATTAACAGTTATGTCTAAGGAACATGTCAGTCTTAGTCAGCAACAAGACTACAAGATCACACCACAATCATCTTACACTCATTTCTCATTCATAGTAGGCTTTAATTAAAGCCTACTATGTAGCTATTTAAATAGCTACCTGGGTAGGTCGCCATTTCAGAAAGGTAAAGGTAAATTATCTTTAGTTAATATCAGTGGAAAGAAAATACACAAATATGAGATACTGACTCCTATATGGGCCATCTAGGAATAAATTTTTTGGTAGGAAAAATAATAATTCCAAAGAATAACTTTCATCAACTAACCAAAATAAATTATCAACGTTCAAAAATTATAGAAACAGAACAATAAGATCTTAAGTTCTTCATACTAGTCGAAGTAGAAGTGGTAGTTGTGGTAAATGTCTTGTTCAAAGTTCTAAACGTTTGTGTTATAGAAGTAATAGCTCAACTCAAAACTCTTTACTTCAGGCGGTTACAAACTAGATAATAGCGTCATAACATTAGTTTTTCTAGCAGGAATCAATATTAAAATTGAAATTATATATCATCACACAAATTGTTCGACAGTGATGGTTGTAAAATTAAACTAAAGAGTCTTTAATGCTGTAGTAACAGTGTGAAAAAAGAAGATTCTATTGTTGAAAAAGTGGTTTACAAGAAAAGGTGTGATGTAAAATAACTTTATTAGTTTGAAGGTAATAAAAATTTAATGAAAGGAACATAACTAAGTAAACTAAAATGTGAAGATACGAACAATCAGTGAAATGTTAGTAAACAATGGTAAAAGTATACCAACTGTAAGTTCACAGCTGATTCCTTGGATGGTCTTTGGGATATAACACGATGCTTCTTAAAAATGTTCAAAACACTCTCTTCTGTAACTTAAAAAACACATTAAAACAAATAATATAAAATTATTTTACAAATAGTTTATTTACATATTGAGTTTTCGACTCAAGGTAAAACTCTGCAAACTGTAATTGCGCCACATTAATCTCACCTGGCATGTGTCGGTTCCATCAACAAAGTTGGCAGCACATATCATGATATCGTCCCTAACTCCTGCCCGCCGGGTCGCCAGAGAAGGATTGAGAGCCTGGGCGCACTGCGGGGCCGATATATATGAAACATTGCCCTTCAAAAGTGTGTCGCTCGACCGTCCTGCTATGAAGAAAAATCTAGTAAGATTTGATTGAATTAGAGTGAAACTAGTAGTTCGAATATTAGAGTATGGTACTTCACAGGTGTTGAAATGGCATACTATACAGAGTATTATATTTTTTATGAATACCAATTTTAATACTCATTTGAAGTATTAATCATCATCCATCAATCAATTTACCGATCTATCAGGATCATCGCATAATTGATAAAAAGACTCCTGACAGATTAACAGCATCATTATCATGGGCATCAGATTGCACAGTTTTGGAAGTCAGATTCATAAAAGAGTAATAACATTCATGCTCTAGTCAGTTTCGTCCGGGTTAGAACAAAATCGGCAATCTCACAGGAGTGTGTGTGTGTGTGTTGGAGTGAATATGTGGTGTGTGAGCTGTCAGGTGTGTGTGTGGTGGATATTTTCGTGAGAAGTGTTAGTCAATGCCGTTTTGACGTTTCGGCTACTAAGACACTTGATATTTTACAGCATTTAAAACCACAGTGTAGAAATATAGTAAAATAATTTTTTTCGGGGTGGGTAAAATATTACTGATTTCTAAGTCTATTCAAATCAAATACAATATTCAAATAATCAATAAATAATTTAATAATCAATACCTTGTAAGTCTATTTGCAGTATTTCATCTACTATGTATATACATGTACCAATATACTTATCTATATGTTTATCTTTTTTGGGCAATACATAATACACGTCTACTACTAAAACATAAACTAGAACACCGAATTATTGTCAACGTTTTGCGAATACGAAAAAAACAATCCACTTTATCAAGACCAGCCCTTAGTTGGTTTTCAGCCACGTAGTCGCTCGGAGCACCTTGACACGTCTCAAATAACGATGAGTGTTGCCCAAAAAGATAAACACTACCTGTAATGATAATCAATTACCTCACTTGAAAAATCACGTCATTCAGAAATATTCTATACATTTATTTTGACATATACTGTATTAGGATTTTGGGGAGATATATCCCAATATCCATCCCTCTGGATACGCCACTCAGAAGATATTTGACTGGTATACTCACAAAATTCAACATTACCCCATCCGGTCACAATGCCATAACCTGTAGGCAAGTCATAGCTGGTGTGGAGACAGATTGGTCGAATGTATTCACTCATTTCTACGTTTTTGTCCAACTCGTACAGTGTTATGTCGTTGTAGTTTTTTACTTCGTCGTACTCTGGATGTTGGATCACTCTAATTATGTTGAATTCAACTGGCCTCGATTCATTATTGTCATCATCTTCAGTTGATCGGATGTTGTGGTCGCCCAGTCTCACTCGCTTCGGACTGAAAACAAACAAGGCAATACAGGAACTGTTCTTGTATGCAGTGTAGTTTGGGTGCAAATATAAATTAAACAAATATAAGTCTCACAATTATGAAATCTTAACCACGATTAAAGATGCTTGTGATTTCCAAATATAACAGATTATGATTGGAAATGCTCCACACCAGAACAACATACACAGTCATAAGACTGTCCTCATAAAATTCTTCTTCAGAGGCAAAATTGAGGTTCGGATTCAACATTAAACTGTTGGGCTATTAATAAACAAACAGTCCTGTCAAAGGAACATGTCAGCCTTAACAAGACTACAAGATCGTCCTACACTCATTTCTTAGTCATACTCGGCTTTACCTACCTGGGTTGGACACCATTTCAGCATTGGCAGAGTTAGAGGTTACATGTTAGGGAAGTACAGAGGTAATTTCATAGTTTTTGGCACAATAAAGTCTAAAAATAGAGATAAAGAGACATTTACTTAAAACTAATATTAAACCATAGTAAAAACTTTAAAAAAATATGTATGGATAAAAAAAGTATAATAGAACTGTAAGCATTGTTCCTAAAAAAAAATGGACGATTTAGAAAGTATGCAACACTCCGAGACTTCTGATCGGACTGGGTTTTCAAGCTCAGCCGGTACAGTAACAGTAATATAGCATAGAAAAAGAATACACCACAACAATCTGCTTTATCAAGCAGATAAATGAAACCTGCTTACGCTCCATTACGTATATCAAGTAGGTATCTACTGGTAGGAACATAAAGAATACGAAAAACACACAATTTTACTGAATCTTTGAAAGTCTACCTTTGAATTATTCGTAACAATTATTTTGATAAGTGTAGTACTTTAGAGGGTTGCAGTGGGCGGCACTAAGCACAAATCGCTCACTGATAAGACTCCCTCCACATCTCCACTTTATATGACCAAGGCTGTTTTGCATCCCGATTAAAGCCTGGAAGAAATCGTACACATATTAGAAAAGGTATATACAAGAGGTATTTAAAAAGTAAGATTCGATTAAGAAAGTCAAATAAAAATTCAAATTTTTTCACAAAACAATTATTGTATTTATACTACTGTACTTAAATTTTTCTCTATCTTTCTACATAATTTACATTTTTATTTAAACAATTGTCACATCTTACAACAAACTTTTAAATGATTAAGTTGTAAAAAATCAGCCTCCTGTGAAGCTAACGCAGTCCCTCTGCTTCTCTCACTTAATCATCTGTGTTGGAGCGCTTACCACAAAGAAAATCCTTAACGCAGGGAATCAAGTGAAAATCCATTTCTAAATCTAAAATTTACTGGGAAAGTGGAGTGTCCTGGTAATCCAGCTACTTGGAGGTTACAAATTTTGGATAGTTGTGAGCGATCGTCAGTGGGTGCAGTGTTCTCTCGTGTTGATTAACACCTACGTTAATCCGCAAAGACCTTCCTCATAATTGGACTAGTTCGTAATTCAGAGGCCGTGGTTCGGATTCCACGTTAAACTGTAAGTCCCTTAGTTGCCACCAGCTGTTGGGCTATTAATTAACAGTCCTGTCCAAGGAACATGTCAGCCATAGTCAGTAAAAAGACTACAAGATCGCGCTACAATCGAAAAAAAATTCCTGGAGATACAATGTATACGAATATAACTAAATTAATCTAAATTGGTACCTAAATTGGAACCAATGGTGTAGGGTTGAGGGTACCCCCCAACATATACGACATACAACATATCCACTGAAAACTCAAATTCAAAAATGTTGATAAAAGCAACACTTTCTTCTTATACACTAACATATAAGATGGCTACCCACCATATGGGGAAACTCTCTTGGCAAGGACACTGTGCCGTTGACTATGAGGGGCTCCACGATGGCACAAGAGTCCAATGTTAGCTTTTCTTCGTCAAAGAGTTCTACTATCGAGAACACTGATTTAGCATACTTTCTGCACACTGAAAGAACAAACCAGATTTGGAAGAGGCTTCCATCATAGATATAATAGTTATTGAAGGTGTTACAAAGAACAATATCACACTACAATCATCTACACTCATTTCTTATTCTTACTTGACATTAAATACCAATAATCAATGCATCACCACACCATAACAACACCATACATCCTCATACATTACCATATCTTTTATTTGTATGCCATAAGTGGATTTAGCAGTCATTTGTTGGGGGATATAACATTCTGGGGGTTTTGAATACCCCTTTTATTGAAGGAGGATTCAGGAAAACTTAAAAATGCAAAAAAAGGATTTGTATGTTATTAGAAGCACATTTTTCTTCAAGAGGTAATGAAGAAAATTTAAGATTTAGTGTGACGTTGATATTAAAGCGTTAGTGGTTTTTGTAATTTTTATTATTGCACCAAAACCTTTTTAGATTTTTAACTCTTAATATTTGTATTTATAGTTTGTAGAAGCCAGGCAAGGCAAGGTTTGTATGTCTTACAAATTTTAAAGCTCAATATTTGACAACTAGGCCTACTAATTAACAGTAAAAATATTTATATTTACCATAAGGCTTGAGGGGGAAATTCCCTCATGCCCCCCCTTAACCCCGCCCATGGTTGTAAAAAGTAAAAAATCCTTGAAACGTTTTAAAATTATCATCATTACACTTAAAATGTGATAAAAAATATTCACCATAAATCTTGTGTACTCAAGAATTGTGTAGTATAGAATTGTATTCCTGATTGTTGTAAAACTAATGAACTAAAAGTTTCAATAAATAACATAATTTTTTGAGTAGTTTTGAAACAAGTGTCCAAAAAACCCCTGTGACCCTGACCTACCTATGTTTGGGTCGCAAACATGCCAAGTTGAGTAAAGCATCTAGTTTGGTATGGAGGTGTGATTTACTATGCGGTGCTGCACTTGAAGAGTTTGGCAACATTGGAACGTTTTGTAAAGTTTTCCACTAATCATTATTCTGTAGTAATTTGAGCATATTGCTTCAGTAACAAGGACTGTTCACAAAGTACTTTTCGTCACATTCTATGATTGAGAAATTCAGTAGGTTGAGCCATAGGCAAAATAAAAAACAATACTAATCTTTCCATTCTAGATTGATTGTGCTATTCATTTTCTGTAAATTTTCAAAATTCGATCTTCATTGATAACAAGCGGTGAAACAGGCATTGTTTCTCAGTACAATTTCAACTCTTAAAAATTTGTTTTTACCTCTGTGGGGAATTTGGCATTTCTTGTTTAAATATTTAAACTCCAAGGTCCTCATCAGACTGGTAGGACTTTAAACTAAATTTAGAGTCATGAAAATATTTTATGGAAAAATACAAATAATTTATAAATATTTATCATATTTTAGTACTGTATAAGTAATTACTAAACACCGTTTAATAGTTGCAGGCTTATGTCACAGATATAGAAAAATGTGCTTCAGCTTAAAAAATGCAGGTAGCATTTTTAAGAATGGGGTTTTAGGATTTTATTTTCAAAAGATTTGTTGAAAATGGCCCTCCGCCCTTTTTACTGGGGAGAGAGATACCCCAGATGTGTACCCCCCAAAAGTAATCACAAGCTGCCACCGCTTATGGCCCTGAGGGAAATTTCTCTCTGGGAAATCATAGTGAGGATTCATGATACAAACCGACAAATGACAGCTAGAATCACATGGGAGTTCTTTATTCTTTATAACTCACTCTGAAGGCTCTTGTTTGATGGCAAAGACTGTTGTAGGGGAACCGGATGATACACATGATTTGTCACTGTTGGTGGAGGCGGAAGATACACATGGTTCGTCACTGTTGGTCGAGGCGATGGTGGTTTTGTAGTTGTTTCATAAACATCGTCTTCAGGAAAGATGAATATTAACCCTGTAAGTATTTAAATATTTTACGAGAAACTGAAATTCAACACTAAAAACCTCTGAGTTGCCTAAATAGAACCCGTTACAAACATAAATCATAACCTGACCTTAATGCCCTTGTTGATTTGTGTGAAAAATCCAATGTGCAGAAAAAATTACATTGTACACATAAAATGTGAAATGAAAATAACCCTCATAAAAAACTTAAAATCTCGACATTTATTAGTGTTGGTATGTTCAAAATTGGGGACTTGAAAACAACATTTCCAAACCAATGAATTACTGTGTTATGTTTATTAATTAAATATTGTTATGTTAAAAAATTGTGTTCAAGGAATTAATAAAAAAACAATAAAACTTATTAATTTATTCTTTAAAGAAATGATATTTTTAAATACAAAATTCTATATGATTGATATTTGAAAAAAACACTATGCATTGTAAAACATAACAAAAACAAATGATTTCTAAGTTATAATAATAATTTGATAATGTGGCAAAAAACTGAGGATTAAAAAAATAAAATTAAAGTTTTGTAAATGGCTGCCATTTTTCAATATGGGGGAGAACTTAATTTTTTCTTATGGAGCAGCTTATATTCCTTTGTAAACATAATAAAATAATATTTTTATACTTGAGTAATTTTTAATACATCCAACGATTTAACCATAGTGAGACCAAGATATATTATGATATAAAGTTATGTTAGATACAACTTTAAAAAGATTCCATGCAATAGTTACAGTAGGCAAAATCAAAAAATATTTTGTTAAGTTTGTCTCTCCCTCCCTAGCTCAGTTGGGTATATCAAATGCAAACTAGTCAAGTATAAAAAAGTCTTTAAATTATGTTTACTATCCAAAACTACCATAAAATACAGCTAAGACCATAATACCATAAGACAAAATAAATTTCTCAACCACTACAAAAGCAAAAGCAAGGGAAAATTCCACATTTAATATTCATTCATAGATGTTTATTTCACTTTTTTTGTTATAAATCCCAATGGTGGTATGGTTAAAACATTGTGTATTTATTTTATTACTCTACAGTCTCCAAGAAACAGGGTTTCCTCTTTACAACAATATTTTCCTTATTGAACTGTGAAGAATTTTAAATTATGCAACCAAATTATCAATAAGTACTTTTTCAATTCTTCTAACTTGCAACCACGTAGACAGGATGTCTGTATATATATAATTTATATATAATTAAATTGTATATATAAATTGTAACAACAATTGTTTTTGGTCTCTGGGCACCTAAATACAAAAAAATAAAATGGTCCCGGGCTTAAGTCTTGCCATGAGACCTCGGTAATAGCTTATTCCCTATGGGAAATTCGCTAACAATAATGTTCTTGGTTCAGACAACTCACCACCGTCATTTTGCGCGCTGACCACTGTCGCTGCCAACCACAGAAGGACGGACGCTAGCCTAGGCCTACACCACATGTCCGTGAACCCAGATCAACCGTCAGTACACACGCTACAACCTACAACACGGTATTTCCTCTGACTGACGTCAAAGCTCGAGACCAGTTTCGCCCCTCCACGGAAAATTCACTTCCACTCCGTAGATTGGCGCGGTAATTAGTGCATCTTAGTGGGAAAAGTCGCGAGTGTCAAGGTCCTTGATAGCGGACTGGGTCATCATCGGTCGCGCGTTCGCCAACTTGTTTTGAGCTCGGCGCCAAAGGTCCGAGGTTAAACGGTCTGTACTGTTATCACATTGACATGTACTCTCTATAAACGATAGTGTATTGGTTTGTGTGTGAGAGTAAATAAGAAATAATAAGTAAACGGACTGCAATATGATAAACTTCAAGGTCATTTAATTGCTGAAATTCGTGATTCAGATTAGATTAGATTATTGAAATGGCGACCGCACAAGCTAGGCATTTTAATGAATGAGCAACGAGTGTAGGATGATTGTGGCGCGATCTTGTAGTCTTGTTACTGACCTTAGACAGGACTGTTAATTAATAGCCCAACAGTCAATGACACATCTAAGGGACCTACAGTTTAACGTTGAATCCGAACCACTGCCTCTGAATTACGAACTAGTCTAATTAATTATAGGATGGTCTTTGCGGATGGACTTCGTATTCAATAGTGCGGACGTTAATCCAAACAAGAGAACACTACAACCACCGACCATCGCTCACAACTATCCACAATTCGTGACCTCCAAGTACACATATATAAATATGTATTATAAATAAAACAAATGTTCGAGACGATCTTAACAGCTCGTTTGCCCGCTACAATGCATTAATCAAGATATGAAATTAGCAAGGTCGTAGCAAGAAGGTTTTTAGGCGGGTCCTACCTGGACTGTGTTGTACGTCGTAAGCTAGCGTTTAATTAAGCAAAATAAAGAATTACTATGCTCTAAATGCACAAACGATGTGAAAGTATGTTGTTGGATCCTCTGTGATCTAGGTTATTTTACAATTTAACTTGCACCAAAGACAATTTAATCTTTGTATGTACTTTTTAAACCTAGTATTTACTAGTAGACTAAATTTCGGGAGGGGATTTAAACCCCTACTCCCCCTCTGGTTACGGCTTTGGAAAATAGCCCTAAACTTGCTCTTTATTCCCAGTGGAATGGTGCAGGAACTGATTCCGAATTTCTAGAGACAATAAATCACTCTACGGGTGCGTCAGAAAACCCCATTTTACAAATAAAACATAAATTCCAAACTTCAGCCCGACTATGGTTAAAACAAACCACCAAGAGAAATAGTTTATTTTCTCAAAGAGAAAATTAATTTTGTCTTAATATTATAATTTGTTGTTTCAAGGTTTTAAAAGTACGGTATAAAATAATTACAAATTAAGATAGGTACAGTAATACGGTAGCATGATACCAAACAGAACTGTGAGGAGTAACGTAGCTGTGGTACTTGCAAATGAAAGTGAATAGTGTTAGCGTAGTACTATTGATTGCGGCGAGAGAGCAGCACCGATCAACACCATGTGGCGCCACTACCGGGCGACAACGCAACTACGAAACCTGTCCCACATCAAAAGTGTGAAAACAATAATAATGTTTCTGTGAAATATTCGTAAATAAAATTAATTATAAGTATTTATTACGAAATAGAAGTGAATACCTGGAAATAAACATTAATATCGTTATAATTTTTAATTATTTCAAGTGTTGACGCATGTAAAATAGCTCTCAGTTTCACAATTCTAACGACTGGGAGTTGTGGCGCACTCCTGTAATCCAGCTACTTGGAGGTCGGATGTTGAGGATGGTTTGAGGCGGGGGGTCCTGCGCCCAGTCCTCCCATGTTGACTGGGCGTCCGCACTAAGCTCGCCATCAACATGGGTGCCCGGGAGGAGTCCTGGGCGTCCAGGTTGGCTAAGGAGGGGCGAACCGGGCCAGGGGGGAAACTCAGCAGCCAAAAGTCCCCGTGGTGTGCAGTAGTGGGATAGCGCCCGGGAGTGGGAGCTGGGTGTCAGCCTCGCCGATACAATCGGACCAACATCCTATTTTTGTTTTTTCAGTTAAAATCACTATTTTGATCCTTGCGTCCTGTTTTAAAACGGAATTTTTACTGTTAATATTCACAGTGAAAACACTATATTTTTCGTGTCTTTACTATGCTGCACACGGACTGTTTGTTATGAATTAAGAAAAAATACAATTATGAAAAATATTTTGTGATCAATTAAAAAAAATATTAGCCTACATGTTACCATGTTTTCTAAGCTAAAGACGTATCCAACTTTTTAAATATTAATTTCGTTATTATAATTTTATAAATAATTATAATACATTTAAATAATTTTCAAGTTATTCAACCACTCGTACTTGCGGACTTCTTCGTCACATTTAGAGAAAATTTTACTTCAAGTGACTTAAAAATACGTTTTAGGCTTTTATTTTATAAAGCTTTTCCCGGACACCCCGTTTTGCGGGGGGGGGGTATTCTATAACCCCATATGTGTACCCCCAAAAGCGATTATGAGACCACCATTGCTTGCGACCATGGAGGAAATTTGATGCAAACAAAATTTTCTCTTAGGAATCTTCTGCTTTTAGCATTTCTCTCTGGTAATATACATGGTAATAATGGTATTGAAGCTGTATACATTATATATGTATCAATAATATACATTATATAAATTTGTAAAACGATAACTCTCGTAAATGATCAGTTTTTTTTTAATTTGCTACATATGTGTAAAGGATGATTGTGAGTCTTAGTTCTAAAACCAGGTTAATCGCTCTACCCAAAGTGGTTTTGAGGGGGGAGTGGAGGGGGTTACCTAATACCCAAAAATTGGGTTTCAAGGAATTTTACAGATAATTTATTTTAAAATATGAGTTTTTATAGCACCATTAGGATCAAAGGCTGGGCAAAATTAGAGGTGTGTATAACACTGTCTTACACTTTCCCTCAAAATGAGATAATTTTGGGGAAGTTCAAAAGTTTTTAATTATAAATTGAATGATAGAAACTATAAATCTTTATCTCGACCTAGTACCAATCTCGTGGGATTTTCACACTTAAGTTAAAGGTTAATAAAAGCCTTGAATGGTTTAAATAGGTTATACTGCTTAAGATTTGAAAATCAATTGAGGATGCAGATCTGCTGCGACGGGGATATTTTTACATTAACACTAGAGTCAGAGCAAGTGAACTTTAGTGAAAAGCCTTGAAGAGAAAACCATTTAAAACCTTTCCTGAGACAGTTTACCGTAAGCATTACAAAATCAGATAATATTGAAAAACAAAGAAGTAAATGAATAATGAAATGAACAAGGCGAACAGCGAACTGTACAGTGTACAGTGTACAGTGCACGTGTCGGGAGATACAGTATCTTGTCCCTGCTGTTGCCCAGCCGGTCGACATAGCTCGGCAAACAGCTGATCAAGTGTTGCAGTTCGTTAGGGTAGGGAGGAATGCATTGTTGGACCGGTTATATCATTACAGCTCCGAGGGCGACGACGTGCAATTGCGATTAATATCGAACTATCGTATCCTACAAATATGAATAAAACGAACCGATAAGTCGTATACTACAGAGGAAATCGAATGACGTGGTATTTAGTGACTCATTCGATAAAATGTCCATCCGCAAAGACCATCCTCATAATTAGACCAGTTCGTAATAATTCAGAGGCGTTAAACTGTAGGTACTCTGAGTACTGTACCTACAGTTTATACCATTGACTGTTGGGATATTAATTAAAAGTCCTATCCAAGGAACATGACAGCTTTAGTCCAGTAACACGACTACAAGATCGCGCCACAATAATCCTACACTCATTTCTCATTAATACTTGGCTTAAAATACCTACCTGGGTTGGTCGCCATTTCAGTAAATAGAAAGACAGTAATAAGGCATGTAGCCGTCCGCAGCCCTCACATAGCAAAACAAAGTTTGCCTGGGTTTCTCAGATCCCACGTCACCAGTCGAGGGTTAAGTTACTTACGTATTCACAGAGGATGGGAATGGGCGATGTTTCCGCGTATCATTATTGTCATTATTTGTCTGTTGGCTAGAATCATAATCATAATTGTATGATGCGTTCAAAACAGTAATTGTGTGAATCTCAGCACGGCAACTTTCCTTATCTCGACATTGTCATATCGAGGCACCACAAGGATTTCTCCGCAGAGTGTAGGGGAAGTTATTTGTGTTTAGTTTACGTGTTTACAATTTTTACAAACAATTTAACACGCGATAATTGATTTACTAAATCATACAGAATTGAATTTAAAATTGTACAATTGACTGTGCTGTAAACATATCCCCCAGAAATCCCCCTTCGCTTTTCCCAGAAAGCCCTCCTTCCATTTTCCTATAAAATTCCCCATAAAACCCACTTCTCTTCCTCCATAAAGCCCCTACCATTCCCCCATAAAGCCCCTAACCATCCCCCTAAAGCCCCTACCCATCCCCCCCATAAAGCCATCTTCGCTTCCCCCCATAAAGCCCCTACCCATCCCCCATAAAGCCCCTACCCTTCCCCCATAAAGCCCCTACTCTTCCCCCATAAAGCCCCTACCCTTTCCCCATCATGCCCCTACCCTTTCCCCCATAAAGCCCCTTCGCTTCCCCTAGAAAGCTCCCTTCGCTTCCCCAAGAAAGCCTTCTTTCCTTCCCCCAAAAATCACCTGGGGATATGTAAGCTTAAAAACACCAAATGACAATGGTATTAACTTTATATTAAATATTGCACAGATCTACTTAACCTGTGCAACTCCACCCAGGTTTTTCATAGTGTATATAAGGTCACCAATATTTGACGTCCAACGTTCACAATGCATTTACCCCTAATGAAGGTTTCCCATAGACCTATAATTTGTTCCGAAATACTTCCATAGTTACTTATTTTTACTTAAATACGTAATACAATGATTTTGTACAAATTAATTTTAAAATTATTGAAAATTCCGATCTATTGAACATGTAAATCAATATGAATAATGAGTCAGACGTTTTTAAAGAAATAAAAAAAAATTATATCTACCGAATCATGCTATATCGATATTTCGATACTATCGATGCGATGCGATGCGATAGTCAGACACTGGATCGCTACGCGGCGCCCGGTGTCGGCACGACTCCACTACACTGCAACAGTTGCGACGGGCCACGGGGGCTCCTGCCTTGGACACCCATCAGTGAGGATGTCGGACGAGCCGCGAGACCCGGGTGCCGAGAAACACACGTCCTGGGGCATCCCCATGGTCGAGATGGAACACAGGTATGCTACTGTAATACGAATACACCTCTACCACGTATTGTTGTACATTCGATTGTAAACACGAACGTAACGTATTAAAGACGCTATGTTTATTTCCGTCGATTGAAACTCTGATCATATGTTACTGAAGGTAAAACTGATAAATAAATTTACCTGTACGTTCATAAAAATTCCCATTCTATATCACACTCTATAGTACCTTTCTTAGTTCAGCTGTCTCAATCTCCGTTAACCTTTTCTAAAAAAATTAAATTGAACAATGCCAAATTGGATTTTTTTAAATAACAATAATTTTTGTCAAAAAGAAACTTTTATCTCTGTAACCAGGACTAAATTAAATTAAGAACCATTCTTAGCTGATCGAAACAAAATGTCAATTATTGGAACAGCTGTTCAGCTACACTAGTAAAAGTTCATCACTAAATACACTTCCATGACACCGTATTTTTAATTGATGATACAACTCAATTATGATCTTCCAGTTTGACAAATCGATATTTAGCTGAATTGAAAAAAATTCTGGAACACGATTATGAAGCTTAAATTCTCTTAACCCTTTGGGCCATTCCATGTCAAATCAAGATGGGTCACAACCTGATCATCTTAGATCTTTATGAAATTTTCTGTGATTGTTTCCTATCGTAGAAAATCGGTATGAAAATAACCCTATTTCAATAATTTTTTTCTCATACCGTTTTATATAATTTTTTAATTGTCAAACTTTGACGAGTTTTTACTTGCAGGAAAATGTTAATTGGTTCCATTTATTCTAGAGAGTTCAGAGTTTTCATTGATTTTGTTCCCATTTTTCTAAACTTTCACTTGACATACAACATATCTATGTTTAGAAAATTCAGATTTTGTAAGAACGTTTTGAAAAAGGTTACATACAGATTTTTAAAATCTGGTAAAAGTATATGTTAAACTTTATGATATTTACTATAAGTTTCATTATGGGGTCATAGGGAATATATTTTTTTCAAACAATGTTTACTTCTTCAAACGTAGGCTTTCACGGCCGGTGTCAACAATGCCAAGTTGATTTTTCGGCTTCTACCGCGTCGTCATGTAGCTTGTACAAACAGTTTATACAAACTACATGACAACGCGGTTGACACCAAAAAATCAACCTGGCAATGTTTACTTCTATTGGCCAAAAGTTTGTAAAAATGCTCTTTCATTTTCCAAAAGCGACTTGTGAAAAAAATACTTTGATACTGAACTACAAATGCATTTTATACGTTTTGACAAGCTATACGTATCCAACGTACACAAAATATACATTTATATAAATGATTCAGTACAGTAATAATGTATATATACATACACTTTTTTAATTATTGATTAAGTATGAATGCTTGTTTCGTATAGTAAGTCTTTGGACTTGAATATTTATAAACGTTTTCAATGGATTTAAATTTTATTTTAAAACATTACACAAAAATATAATTTACGTTGTGTAAAACACTAAAAATATAATTTAGACAACATTAGGGTTTAAATCATTGCATGACGAACAACAAAATATTTCAGAAATATAAACAAACTAGAATATTTTGAGAAAATAACTTACCAATTGCAAAAGAGTTATTATAACACCTCTGTAAAAGTTGGAGACACGAAAAACCACCCAAACGTGCACTGAAATTATTACGGCCGAGAGTAAAAATCACTCAAAAATAATTCCGACCCACTCACACAACCTCAGGGAACAAAAACTCACTGTCAAATGAACTCCTGTTGCAACAGGATCGTTTATTGTTTATCACAGCCTTCTAAATTCAACTTGGCGCAGAACGTTCTAAATCAGCTGATTCAGAATGACGAGCATTAATCAAAACAGCTGTTGAAAAACTACGAATAACAGTATAAGTTGTACATAAAATAACTTGCTATTATTTCTGAGTTCTGTATTTCTATATGTGAATGTTTCTTAAGTTTCCCTACACTGTAATTAGTTATTACAGTATTAATTATTATTACAACTATTATTAATTTTCAAACCTACGAAAAAAGAGGGACATATTCCTGTATCGCGGTTAAAATAACTTTGTTACACAGTATTGGCCTTCCTAGCTAATAGTGTAGATTATAGAGAGAGTAGTTATGACTAAATAGAGAAAACTGTTACAGAAAATACCATTATCTTACCAATAAATGGGTTAAAAAATTAATTACCATAATTTTAGTATAACTAATAAAGGAGGGCCATATTACGCTATATATGTATTATTATGCATATCTAAAGTGTATCTACATGCAGCAGGTCTTTTGTTGACGGTGGGGGGGCAGCAGTTGGCCAAGTATCACCGAATACACTCGTTGATGTGATGTTGTCCAGCCCTAGATCATGGAATGCTATGTATGCTTTGCAGAATAGTGTTGAACAAAAGAGAGCTAAACAGCTGTGATGCACCGTACCTCAGCTGTTTAGATGAAATTACGTGGTCATACTACCATCTGGGCGAAGTAGGTCCATCTTGAAGTTTTGTAAAGATGCGTTTCCAAGGTGGAAATCCTTTAGTAGGTAAGTCCCACACACCAGGGCATACCTACAGTCTACGCTATAGCCTCCATACACGCAGGATCTGACACGGTGGGCTCGACAGACTTTGTCTGTGGTCTGCCGGAAATTCCTTAGAGACCGCGTCTGCCCGTGTATCCACAGACACCGTCTGCAGACCGACAGTGATCAGCGACCTTCCACAACTACTGTGGGCCCGAGGGTACACGACGCTTGCTGTCTGTGGACTAGGTCTGGACGTTGGTTTGATCGTGTGTCGTTACTGGAAGCCATGGTCTGCAGACCGTGTATGAGGGACTTCAGTAGTAACATAAAAGGGGTTTGGACCGTTCCCAATAAAAGCATTAAAAATTCTATTGACGTTTTTTGAGAAAAACAAGAGAGGGGGAAATGAGTGTAAATTTTGGGAAATAAATACAGCCTCTACAAATTGGTGGTGTTACAGATTCCGCGTGGACCGTGTGGACGGCGCGGCGTCGGACGAGGAGGTCTCGGCCACCGACGAGGACGAGGCGCCCGGCACCTACACCAAGAGCTTCCGCCAGTTCACGCGGGAGGCGCTGCCCCGCCTGGACAACTACCGGAACATCCTGTCCATCCAGGCCGCCTACCGGCCCACGCTGGACGAGCTGCACAACCCGGCCAACGGCCAGCACAAGGTGAGATGGATGAGGTATGCATGAGAAATGAGTGTAAGATGATTGAAGCACGATCTTGTAGTCTTGTTACTGACGAAGGCTGACTTGTTCCTTAAGGTTGAATTCCTAGCGACTACAGCGTAACGGCTGCGGCTGTAGCTGACCGGTACATTTCTAAGAGCGACTCGAGCTGTTGCGTCTATGACGTCATGACAGACACGTCATTATATAGCAAGTCCTCTCTAACCTATAATAAACAAAACTTAAAACAACTAACATAAAAAACCTAAGGAGTAAATATGAAAAAGGTTACCAAAACATTCTAATTGTGAGGCATCTACAAATAAAGTCATATTTTACCGGATAATTTCATTTTCCCACTAATTTTCGCCTTTCAGTGTACATAAAGGCTACGTCAAATGCATTGGGTGTTTACAGTTGAAACAAGGCTGTTCGCGTACTTGTACAACAATTTAGCTGCTCACGTCATCCATTATTTACTACAGAAATAATCACAAAATACACTAGCACAGAGCTCCGGTTGTCGCGGCCGATCCGAAGGAGCTGTTCAGGCTAACAGTCCAGCCGTACGGCTCAAGCCGCCTCACTATACAGGGTGTCCATGAAAAACGTTTCAGGACTTCGGTGAGTGATTAGGTACATTAAAAGGAAAGAAGGAAATGAAAAAATAACTAGCATGATCCAAGCTCAAAATCCAAAACGGCGGCCATTGTATTTTTTACGTTTTCAAAGTATTTTAGTTTTAAAACTTTAAATGACCGCCATTTTGAATTTTGAGCTTGGATCATGCTAGTTATTTTGTTAATAATAGAAGTCTACTAGTGTAAAACACATACCAAATTTGAAAATAATACGATCAAAAATGTTTGAAATAAAAAATATTTTGTGAAAAATACAAAATGGCGAATATCTGAGAAAATAATCGTTTTAGGCCTTCATTGGAACATTTTTCCTCCTTTTAATGTACTAATCACTCACTGAAGTCTTGAAATGTTTTTCATGGACACCTGTATAGAGCCGCTGACACCGCGCGGCTCCAGTCGCGTCTAGGGTTCATATGCATGTACATGTGAAGCAGTATGAGTCATACTCGCGCGGCTAGAGTCGCTCCAGTCGCCGCTTAGGGATTCTACCTTTAGACAGGACTGTTAATTAAAAGCCCAACATCCTAGGCACTTACAGTTTAACGTAGAATCCGCACTACTTTTACTTCTAGATTACGAACTGGTCTAATTATGAGGATGGTCTTTGCGGATGAATTTCACATCCACCGACCATCGTTCATATCCACAATTCGTAACCTCCAAGTAGCTGGCTTACAGGACACACCACGGTCCCAGTTGTGTAGTAGGAAGTCAGTAAACTACGCGCAAGGCTGACTTGGGCGTAAAACCTCCATATGTAGCTTGGAAACGTGACAGCGACAGTGCGGATAGTCGTAAGTTGCACGAGATAGCGTAAACAATAAACACCGCACTGGCGCTGATAGCTGATAGCGGTCAGTGATTGAACTAAACTTCCGCGTTAGTGCATATTGCACACGACAGACAGCCTTGTATGTTTTTGTTGTGGTAATATCCCAGCTCAGAGGCAACTTTACAGTGGGCGTAGGCCTATCAACCACAAGGAAAGTAGGTGTAATGGATTTGATGACATTAGCTTTGTTACTGATACAGACCAGCTAAGCATAAATTCCAGTGCATGTTCGAATATAGTGCTGAGGTTACATTAGGGTTAGTGTTAGGAGGGTGATGACAAAGGCAATCGTAATTTTAGTGCTTTTTAACCTCCGAATAACGGAGAAATGTGGTTTAAATACCTGCTTTCACGTAATCAAATTTGTTGGTAATGGCAACTATTTTCGTGTCATATATTGAACCTTCATCAGGCCTGTAAATCTTGTGTAGATCTCTTCATTTGAAGATCGGCATTGTTTACAAATATTAAATAATCTGACACACAGACACGAGAATATACAGACGACGAACACTTACTAATATGACACTCGGACACTAGAATATACAGAATAGGGTTGATGAAGAACAAATGGTGTTCACTTTATATTTTCGTCTTGGGTCTTGATTTCTTAATGTAATCAATATTTGAAATTGAATTTGACAAAATACCAGCTAGATCCCACTGGGGTCACTATTATGATTTCAGTAAGCTACAGAGAAAACTAAATCAGAGAAGGATGAGAAAGAGAGTCTCCAAAATTCCGGAGAGGACGAAGGTTTTCTTGAGCACACGTCAATTTGTACGTCAGTTCAGTTCCTATTTTCCCACCATACTTGTATAAGCTCTTGTCTTAAGAGTCTGCATAAGTGGTAGGCATCTTGAATTTTAGTCCCGTAAGGGCAATGTTAAATTCTGGCGGGACATACCTTCACTTTGGCGTGTGTAGTGGCGTTAATTATCAAAGTATCAATGTAAAACTTTGGAAGTACATTGATGAGATGTGGCTCAAGGGTATGACCTTTTCAATATGTTCAAAAATTTAACTTGATATAAAAACAAAAATCCAGGAATATTTTACAAAATAAATCATTATTATTTTTTTATTGAGAGCGAAAATAAGAAGTTCTGTAAGGTGGTGCCCTGGAGGACTGTAATACCTTTAATTTGACACCTCTTCCGTTAATTTATGACAATAGGTCAAGGAGATATAGACGCCAGAATTTAACATTGCTCTTACGGGACTAAAATCCAAGATGGCTACCACTGATGCAGACTCTTAACTTAGGCCTACGTACTCCTAATCAAGTTCTCAATTCCCCAACAGTAATCACAAATTATGATTCAGAGATCTGTAAATTCATATTATTCCCACCCCCGTCAAGTTATCAAGTATCCAGAAATCTTTACGAAAATCAATCTACAATGTACTATATTCCCAAGAACTTGACTGTCAGCAGAGACGCGAGACGCGTCCGTTGCGTGTGCTCCCCGGGACCATGCAGAGGGGAAAAGCTTTCCTACCTTCTGAGGGCATTGACATTCCCTTGAAAAGTCTGTTAAATCAATACTAGGTTGTTCTGTAAACTTTAGTCGAAGCTTCAGTTGGGTAGGTTGAGAAATTTCTTAAAATGAATTTGTAATTGTGATCATAATTGATGATAACTTATTAAAAAAACAATTTCATATAATTTCTACATCCAAAATGAGCTGTTTAAAAATCTGTGTCTTCGAAACCAGAAACGGGGTAGGTCTTGCTAAAATATAGCTATATAGATATATTTTAAAGGAAATCGGTTGATCATATCTTCACGAAGTTAATTTCTTCATATTCAAGGTATATTCTCTCAAAAATTGTTTAATACATTTCAATAAAACTTATTTAACTTAAAGATACACTTCATAGAACAAGTTGGCGAATAAATATTTTATATTTTTTAAAGTCTCCACTATTGAATGGAAATTCATCCGTAAATACCATCCTCATTAGATTAGTTCGTAATCCAGAGGCAATGGTTCTGACTCCACGTTAAACTTTAGGTCCCTTAGATATGTCATCGGCTGTTGGGCTATTAATTCACAGTTATGTCTAAGGAACATGTCAGCCTTGGGAACAAGACTACACGATCACGCCACAAACATCTTACACTCGTTTCTCATTCATACTTGGCTTTAAATACCTGGAAAGGTTGCCATTTTAGTATATAACTTTTCGAAACTATACATTTGAAAATAGTGTTGAAAATGTTCAGATTCATATTAGTTTTTCTAAGAAATATTGACGTCATGTGGGACGGACGTGTGCGGTAACGGCGCACGTCGTCGTGCGGTTAGCCCCTGCCTAATATAAATGGATTTGATTATACGACAAAACAGCTGATTCATTCGGCAAAGTTAATTCATACCTATTTAAAAATCAGCTGATGGATCCAGTGTCGAATCATCACCGAATCTACTTGTACTCAGAATCGAACCGATGACCTTCAGATTGTAACCACTTAGCGGGTCAATCCGGTTGTGGACGACGCACAGTTGCAGCTAGGTCCGGATCGTAATGGATCTAATGGCTATGCGTGAAGGAAATCAGACATCCAGATAAATTGAACAGTTGACACAGCGATCGAATTGGATCTTATGAGGGATGTGGACGTCACATAGATGCGGGCGATCAGCTGCTAGCGGCCCAGCCCCGCCGCCTGGAGCTGAACACTAGACACACGTCGAAACTACTAGTTTTTTTCGGTCTGCAAGAGTCTGCATCAGTGGTAGGCATCTTGAATTTTAGTCCCGTAAGGGCAATGTTAAATTCTGGCGGAACATACCTTCACTTTGGCGTGTGTAGTGGCGTTAATTATCAAAGTATCAATGTAAAACTTTGGAAGTACATTGATGAGATGTGCTTCAAGGGCATGACCTTTTCAATATGTTCAAAAATTTAACTTGATATAAAAACAAAAATCCAGGAATATTTTACAAAATAAATCATTATTATTTTTTTATTGAGAGCGAAAATAAGAAGTTCTGTAAGGTGGTGCCCTGGAGGACTGTAATATCTTTAATTTGACATTCCGTTAATTTATGACAATAGGTCAAGGAGATATAGGCGCCAGAATTTAACATTGCTCTTACGGGACTAAAATCCAAGATGGCTACCACTGATGCAGACTCTTAACCTTCTTTGCATTATTTTCTGTCAACCGAAAGTGATTAGGTTTGCGATACCTCCGCCATCTTGGATTTTAGTCCCATAAAAATAATATACTGTTGTAATTTTGTGACAAAATTGCTGACCACTCGATAGTTATACAAATATTAATTAAAGGTAATGTGATTATCTAGTAAATTACATAGGCGATTCAATTTTAGCACAAAAATGCAATTACTTAGTAGTTATCGGGTATAATCACGTGGAAATTAAATCAAAATTCTAAATATATTGACACAATCCTTAGACAGGACAATTAATTAATATCCCAACAGCAAATCTACGAGCAAGGGATCTACGTTTAACGTGGAATCTGACCATTATTTTGCCTCTGAATTTCAAACAGGTCTAATTATGAGGTCTTTGCGGATGAACGTAATACTCAATTTTACGGACGTTAATCGACACAAGAGATTATCGTATCCATCGATTTCGTAGTCACTCATAATTATCCACAATTCGTGACCTCTAAGTATGTGGATTTACAGTCATTAAACTATAACTTTACAATTCTGAGACCTCTATGTTACAATACCAATCCAATTGTCCAATGGGCAACCGGTTTGCTATTGTGTCTCATTGTTTGTAAAAGTGGAAAGTACACATCTATGAAACAATCAAAATTTCGAAACTTCACTACGTAAATCGCAAGACGATCTTTGTTTCTCTCTTTGGTATCTTGTTCTAGTGTTACTTGTACAATATACTAGATGCGGTAACAGCTGATAGAAAATATCGTTGGAGTTCATTCTGATCTGCCGCCGCGAGAGAATTAAGATCTCGTCAAACGTTTATACGCCTTTACTCATTAAATTAAAAAACGGTCCAACAGCAAAGGAGTCGGGACCAGTTTTTATTCGCGGATTTCCACTCAAGTAGCGCTGTAATGTAACGCACACATTGACCGGGCCTTGTGCTTGGCCGTGAACCGGTTGCTGCCCCTCCCGGAACCGGCTTCTCTTAGCCAAACCGACCGGAAATGATTTGCAAAATAATTTTTTAAGCAAGGTTACATCTTTAACCTGTCATAATCCAATTTCGAAAAGGGTTTAAACTGTTACTTTAACCGCCAAATTTAGGAATCCATACACAGTAAGTAGCACCTCTGCCATCTTGGATTTTTACAGACTTACTACTAAAAATACCTGAGTGCAAATTAACAAACGCGTAACGTTGCAAAGTTTAACTTGAGTCACATCTAGTTTTCATTCATACTCATTGCAGTATTTTATACTTCTCTGATAAACAATCTGGCGGAAACAGCTGTTGGTAAGATAAGGCGTTCTTGTCGCAGTACAAACTATATAATGACAATACCGCTGCATACGTACTGCAGAACAGGCACATATATTTTTATCTAGCGAAACAATTTTTACATTTGAGTCCTTCCTCAGTCCAAGGCTTGTACGTTGACTAGGCCTATCATAAACCTCAAGGCAATCAACTTGTTAAAAGAAAAAAAATCTAGAACAAAAAGTCTATACCGTTTAAACTTCTTTTCAGTACCAGCATGAATTCCATTTAGGCCACTGATAGATGATTCATTTGCACCATTTACGTTATTGTTCATTTATAGTTTTATGTTGTTTACATTTATTTTACGGCAAAACTGACTTCACTACTGATATGCCTAACAAGATAAGTCAGGAAAATTTACTGCGACGGTACTAGGACCTACTCTACGGGTTGTTAGTGACGCGCAGTGAACGGGGTTTCTAACTGATAGTTAATTAGTTAGTTACTGAAACGGCAACCTATCCATGCATTTTAAGCCAAGTATGCATGAGAAATGGGTGTAAGATGATTGTGGCGCGATGTAGTCTTGTTACTGACTAATGCTGACATGTTCCTTTTAATTGATAGCACAACAGTCAATGGGATATCTAAGGGACCTACAGTTTAACTTGAAGTCCGAACCACTGCCTTTGGTCTAATTATGAGGATGGTCTTTGCGGATTAACATAGTATTCAATAGTGCGGACGTTAATCTACACCCACCGACCATCGCTCACAACTATCCACAATTCGCGACCTCCAAGTAGATGGATTACAGGACGTCGCCACGGTCCCGGTCATTTAACCCCAAGAATAGACAACAAGGAAGCAATGTGACAGAGAAGCCCATCACACGGATTAGCAATATTGGACAACTCCACATGTAGAAATAATTCAGAGAGCCGAATAGGGCTGAAAATAATTATACATTTTATTAGGGACAGCGAAAACGCAAATCCTGTTTACGCTTTTGCAAAGCCTATTTTTTCGAAACCTTGATATACGCTAGTGCGGCCGGGAACCCTATAAGACCCTTGAAGGTATTCTCGAAGGATGACGGTACTTAACTGAGATGTTAATTTTTACTTCCTCCCCTTATACATAGTATATGGAGAAAGTATTGTTTTCGTCAACCATTGAAACCAGCTTGAAAAACTAAATAAATTGTTATAATGACTTATTTATACAGGACTAACAGTTCCAGAGAAAATTAAATTTTACTTTGCATGATAAACAGTATACGTTGTCTGAGAGTGGCCAATGTTATTCTTATGGAGAATTTAAAAAATTGATTCCTTATTTTTCAACAGTTTTCCATGAAACTTGGTATGAAGCTTAAGGTAAAATCACAAAACAAACCTCACTCAAGCAAGCTTGGTATTGCCGAGGAGGGTCTCGCATAAAATTCTAACAATTAATCTATCTTTGTTTCTCTTGTTACTATTTTCAGAAATTGCCCTGCAATTAATTAACATGAAGATCACGAATTGTGGATAGTTGTGTGTGTTTTCGGTGGATGTGGATTAACGACCGCACTATTGAACTCTAAGTCCATCCACAAAAACCATCCTCATAATTAGACAAGTTCGTAATTTAGAGACAGTAGTTCAGACTTCACATTAAACTTTAGTTCCCTAACATTGGTTGTTGGGCTATTAATTTAAAGTTCTGTCCAAGGAACATCTCAGCCTTAGTCAGTAACAAGACTACAAGATCACGCCACATACATCTTCCATTTTTCATTCATACTTAGCTTAAAATATCCGGATAGGTTGCCATTTCAGTAACTAACTAGCTAACTAAAATCATATCTCAGAAAATGGTTAATGGTTATGGAAAATGGTAACCATTTTCCATAACCGTAAAAAATGGTTGACGTGTTAATTTAAAGGTAAAGTGGTTAACTAGGGAATTCGCAAGTTACCTTTTCACATACTTCTCTATTATATTCTAATTTGAGTACATTTGGAATACATTTTACATCTCTGAAATAAAAAAAACACGGCTACCGAAATAGTACGAATGTTATTTTAATTCGTTAAGATTTTCCGCATTCAATCACATTCACTCAACATCAATATTGAGACTTCCTCTAGATTAGATTACGTGTTAAATGGAATAGATAAAAAATTATTTTGGAGTACAGCATTTGTAATCGACTTTATCGAATCGAATTACGTGATCGGGTGGTTATGGAGGTGAAGGTTGTGGATAACGTGGCGTCCACCCGGCCGTGATGGGCGTCCTCCTTGCATATATTACCGCTACAGACTACTGACTACGGATGAGCATCGATAGTCGATGTTTTCGAAACATCGATGTTTTCCTTTCGATGTTCGATTTTTACAATCGATGATGAGCTAATGGTGTTCATCGTACATCAGTGTTTTTAGAATTTTGCTGCACACCATGGTTTTTGATATGGATATGTCTTAACTCTGGGGGAGGGGGTTGTTGACGATTTGCGAGACCAAAATTTGAAACAGTGACGTCATAGTTTGGTTATAAGATGAACTGTGGTCATAAGATGAATGTCATATATGTTTAGATCTACTGAAGATATATCCATGATCTAACTTATTTCCCACAGGAAAGTAAATTCAAACCTATTTAAAAATATACCTCCTACCCTCAAAACAAAAACTAATCTCATTATTGTGTTACTTGAGTATATATTCTTGTAGGACCCAACTAAGTGTACTGTGTTCCCGCGTCTTTTCTGCTATTTCAGTCGCTTTTGAAACATAACATAACCTAAGTTACGGTGTTAAATTTCTTTAAAAGTTTGATTTAAATTCTGTGTGTGTGTATTTGTGGTTTACCTATCATTTTATACGAAACTTTGGAATTTTTATTTACACATTGATGGTTGGATCCGATGACCTTTTTTCACAAAACTACTTAATTTTATAAAAACCCCGATGTTTGGGTTTGATATTAAAAGATGTTTGAAGGTCGATGTTTTTCTATCGATGCTCATCCCTACTACCATTGCGTTTAGATCTTCTGGTATATCCTCTATGCGACTACTGACTACTGAAGCGATGGGGTCGATCCGGTAGTATCGATATCAGACAATATATATCCATTTAAGCGAAAGTACCGGAAATGGAAATTTAAAAGAAATCTGTTACGATATTGAATTTTTGTCGGTTAAGAAGTTTATAAAATGAAATTAGATTTTGGTTGTAGATTGTTTCAAATTATATCTTTAGTTATTTATAAGATTTAAACCCCAGAAAAGCCAGAATCGTCCTAATTCAATACCTACCTCTCTGTCTTTCGATCTATGTTTCAATAACGCTAAACAGGGCGAAATTAAATGAAATGTAGAATCTAAATAAATGTTTCGATTCTACGTGAAAACACGGCGCTATGATTAAACTTATTTCTACTATTCTTTACCTTTTGGAGAAGGATTTGTGTACTTCGAACTGACCTTCTATTGAAATGAAGGGACACAATTTTACACAGTCCAAAACCTAGTTTTTTTACTTTTGGTACCAGAAAGCATTTTATCTATAAAGACCATTATAAAGACTAGCGATTTACCGGATAAGATTTTCAATATTTTCATTAACTAGATTTTCATTGCTAAAAATCCACTAAGTTTCAGTTTTAACATTGCTTTTGCGAAACTAAAAATCCAAGTCGGTGGAAGTACTGCCTAGAATAACTTAAACGTTCAACCTTCTATTTGTCCTACGGCAAGCACTTCATAGCATACCTAGATTTGTTTCACAACATGAATTTACTGTTGTGATTTTAAAATAACTCCAGTTAATAAATTACAAATTGTAGCCTATGATTTAGTTATTCATTGGTTAAAACTTTTCAATTTATGAAACTTTTCATTGGCCTCCACATTTGGCTGTTGGGCTAATTAACAAACCTGTGTAAGGAGCAAGTCAGCCTCAGACACTAACGAGACTACAAGGTGCCACAATCATCTTACACAGATTTCTTATTCATATTGGGTGAAAATACCTGTCTGTGTAGGTCGCGGTTGGGATTTGGTAAATGAATTTTAAAATATGAGAGTTAAATAGTTTTGTAAACAGTTTAGGCACTTCCCCTATTCAAAGATTTTCTTATATATGCAGATCGTCCTGTAATCCAGCTACTTGGAGGTCACGAATTGTGGATAGTTGTGAGAGATGGTTGGTGGATGTAGTGTTCTCTTGTGTGGATTAACGTCCGCACTATTTAATACTACGTTAATCCGCAAAAGACCATCCTCATAATTAGACCAGTCCGTAATTCAAAGGCCGTGGTTCGGATTCCACGTTAAACTGTAGGTCCATTAGTTGCCATCGGCTGTTGGGCTATTAATTAACAGTCCTGTCTAAGGAACATGTCAGCCATAGTCAGTAACAAGACTACAAGATCGCGCCACAATCATCCTACATTCATTTCTTATTTACACTTGGCTTAAAATACTACATGGGTAGGTCGCCATTCCAGTTAAAAGTAAAGTAAAGATCCAAAGTTTGTGTAAGTATTTACGAAATACCCTGTATGTCCACAGAGTAAGAATAGGAACGGAAATCCTTGCCGCAATGCAAGTAAACGTTACCCGGGAACATGCTTCCGGCATTGGTTACTATCACCTACAGTGTTACCACGATAATCGGAACAAAATACAATATAGGTGTTGAAAGTGAAGAAGAAGCGCGTGACATTGTGTGGCGGATTAATCTAAGGAAACCTAGGTCCTGTTGGAAAAGGAAATTTAAGTAGAAAGATACATTTTAGTGGATCAAAATTGTTAAAGGAACTGACTGCTGAGGATAATGAAAGTTTAAAAAATCATCTAAGAATGGTTAAACAAACTAAACGTAAAAAATAGACAGGAATCCAAAAGTACAACCTGCTCGTCCAAAATACCTTTACACAGTATTATTATTACCTTCTTAAATGGTGACTTATCCAGGGAGGCATTTTAAGCCAAGTATTTAAATAGGAAGTAAGAAAATGAATGTGGCGCAATCTTGTATTCTTTTTACTACAAGACTATGAGTTGTTAGTAAAAAACAACTTCCTGAGTTCTTGAGGGCCAAGAAGTCCGATTGGATCGGTTTTATTGAAGTTTAGCTGTAGAAGTAGTCCCTAAAGGGCCAGGTACTAGGCTATGGGTTAGCCATGATAATGTGGTAAAATGTTTTGGGCCATTCCCTCGGAGATGGGGAGGTTTTAGAGGGTGTGAGTCCCACACTCCCCGGTAGCTGCCGTGTGGTAGGACCCTTAGTCAGTACCAAGGCTGAAATGTTTCTTAGACATGGCTGGTAACTAGTGGCTCAACAGTTTAAAATGGGATCAGAACCGCAATTAATTTTACCTCTCAATTACGAACTGGTCTAATTATGAGGACAGTATTTGCGGATAAACGTAGTATTCAATAATGCGGACGTTCATCTACACCAAGAAATTTCACATCCACCGACCATCGTTCATAACCATCCACAATTTGTAACCTCTAAGTAACTGGACGTGAAGCAATCCTACCGATAGACCCGGGTAAAAAGAAAGTAAATAACCAACAAAAATAAGAGATAATAATGAGTAAGCCATAAACAGTGAGTAATAAGTAATAATAAGTGGATTCAAACTACAAGAAATTGCTCGATAACGATACTAACGGCTATAGTGTGTCAATAAATTAGCTGAGGACAATGTTGTAGTGTGTGAGTGAAGTGTCAGAATCTCAGCTGCTCGTTTGTCACACACGATTGTCAAGTAGCGACTCAAGAGAACAGCTGTTACTCATTGAGAGAAGTCTGCTCGACCATCTCAACAAATCACACAATTGCTACTTGTTGACTATTATCACTACAGTACCTCACCTTCAAAAACCCCCATTTGAATGAAAAATAATTATTTATTTTTAAATCATCTACTTGTTTAGAAGTATGTTTTTGTTAATTTCGACCTAAAGGATTAATGCAAAACATATTGTATGTCTTGTAACTATTTAACAATAATGTACAATTAGAGTGGGATCTATTCACATGAAAACGGGATGAGTTTCTTCACTTCCAGAAACGTTGTGTAGTTAAACACTCAGACGCGTTGGAAAAGTCCAAAAAGATAATATTGGTAATAATTAATAGCCAACACGGTTAAATTATGAAGTTCCGATTTTTAATTGAGTAGTGTTGTTAATCCTAGACTTTAACTTTTAGTAGTATATCCACAGCTAAATCTAATACAAAAATAATATAACAAATTGATAAAAACGAATGGGTTTCTTCCTTCTTGTATGCAATTTGCTTCCACGATTATTCAATAATTTCTAAATGTCAATAACTTATACTACCTTTTTATAACCTTAGTTCTTGCAGATGTTGGCATCATCTACAAGAAAGACTGTAAAAAAGATAATGTAATAAATTCACAGTTATTAAAATCAAAAGGTAAGCCACCACGAACTGAAAGAAAACTTGAATAAAACACCAATTACGTCATTCACAACCCCCCACCCCAAAAAAGAACATTTAAAACAGCCCCTAACAACAAGAAACATACACCACATTTTGGTGTACAGTTATTTTTACATCTCGTTTGAAGATTTCGCGTCGAAGTGAAGCGGTAACATGTATTTAGAGAAAAAAGAGTGTTTTTTTGCTTGATTAGTTGGTAGCATCAGATTGGACATTCGACTCTGTTATGTTGGCAGAACGAGAGGTGAGAGTTGATTGCGTAGTAACAGGTGATGAGTTATCAGCTGTTGCTTATCAGCAGGCTGCGTCAGCATCAGCACGACTCTACCGCGAAACTATGACGCGCACGACTATTCATTCGATACATTCCTCGTCCTGTACTGGGAACCGAGATTCTCGCTTGGAAAAGCAAATTGACATACCATTAACCATTACCACAATTACCATATTATACCATCGTTGGTGTATGGTGCACAAAGATATTGTACTAGGTTATCCTTACAGCGGTACGAGCGGCGTTAGGGTAAACTGAAATCCGCATGTCGGCGCTATTCGTTATATATGCTACAAAATACATCATATACAAAAAATGTGATTGTTTTATGCTAGCTTCATAAGTGACCTGTTTGAGATAACAATTTGAGGTTTTAGTACATAAAGTTTTTGGGAATGCACATTGACAAAGGTCTTACCTGGGAAGACCATGTAGATTACGTATGTGCCAGAGTCTCTTCTGGTATTTTTGCACTGCGTAATTTATCACAATTTTGCTCCCAGGAAGTACTGCTCATGGCCTATTTTGGCCTTATCTACCCCCACATTTCTTATGGAATATGTGTCTGGGGTGGCTGCGCGAATCACAGACTTGAGAGGGTCTTTCGATTGCAGAAAAAGGCAGTTAGAATCATTTCAAAATTGAAACCAAGGGAATCATGTAGAGACGCTTTTAGGGAGCTTGGAATACTAACGCTGCCCTGCCTCTACGTTTTCGATGGCTGTCTACTGTAAATACAAATGCTCACTTGTCCAAAACAGTGACATCCACTCTCACTATACGAGGGGCAGGGCCAATCTCAGAGTGGAACAACATAGAACTGCGGCTTTTGAGCGTTTGCCTTCTCAGTTCGGCATCAAAATTCTTAACAAGCTCACCGAAGGCGTCAAACATGCGCGAAATCAAAATCTATTCAAAACCCGTTTGAAGAACCTTCTAGTGTCAAACGTTCTCTACTCGGTTGAGGAGTTCATGATGAGTCGCTGGGATAACTAAAATTTTAGGAGTTACCGCGAATGGAAATTCGGTACAGATGGTGTGTTAAAGTGTGCAGTGCAAAAGTGTTTTTGGTACGTTTGGAAAGTGAAACGCAACGACTGACTGACTGAATGAATGAATGAAATGTTGGACTGATTATTCACGTATTATTTTTCATTACGCATGTTTTATTTTATAATTGCTTGACGTTTGTAATGCAACTTTTTCATTGTCATTTTGCAAATAAAGATTATTATTATTATTATTATTATTACATTGTTAAACGGTTTGAGACCTTCAAAATGACATTCTTAATAAGATCATCGAATGAAAAATGTTTCTTTGAAAATTTGTTTTATGTAGTATATCAATATTTTTCTTGGCTTTGCCAAATTTGAGGTAAATAGCATAAGTAGTTTTCCTACACTCCTTAAAAATGCCAAATTTCGCAATTAATCTCCCTGTATATGGATTAAAAAGGATGCACTAGATGGTATCAGGGGTGCGTGTGAGTGACCTTGGGAGGGAGATTCTTCGGCGCGGGGTGGAGTTGGTATTGTGTGGGTCCGGTGTAGGTCTACTAAAAACGTTTTTACTAAAACCTTAAAAAAATATGCCAAAGAATATCTATGGTACAATCAACAAAAAAACCTCTACACCAAACAGAAATACTTGCATGTGCCTACATGATCACAAAAAACACCCTAAATCGAAAAAATATCCATTAATATTCCATTGTTACTAATTAGATCAAATTTGTATATAGGTGTGTATTATTTCAAGTTAGTTAATGTAAGTTAAACTTTCTCATTTAGGCCTACTATTTGGATATAGTAAAATATGTTTAAATAAACGGCATCAGTGGATTGACACAAATTTTCTTCCTTAATTATATTAAAAAACTATAACCTTTAATAAAACTATTATACTGTTTATAGTAAACTACCCTTAAAAATGAAAATAAAAAACAATAAAATAATGGCCTGGAGATATAGCCAAAAAGCACCAGTTTGTCTAATTTCATACAAATCAGACATTCAGTTTGTGGTCTCGGGGTTTGTACACAGACAGACATCAGTCCAAAAACCACTTTTTTGGATTCAGGGAGATACTGTATTTCCACTCTCAACTTAAATTTGAAAATTTTTATGAAAACAACATTTTCTCCATATACTATGTAAAAGGGGAGAAGGTAAAAATTGGCTCTACAACAAATATTACAAACATTTTTCCAAAAAGCATTTATAGCGGAGGTACTGCAGACTTTGCAGATTCTGTTCCTGTAACAGGAATGAACTGGATTTTTATATACTATCAACAAAGTAACACATGTCCCCCACCGCTGACACTATCTTGCTCTTCAGCTGTCATGTCAGCCAACCTCAAGGCAAGTACCACCGAGTACTGAGTACTGCTTTTAACATCTCATGGACTAATGGCTCTGATACCTGCTCAACAATCACCAAGTTAATGCCTCTTCAAATCTAAATGACTCACTAGCAATACAAATTTATTAAATACTAGCAGTACGCCCATACTTTGTACGAATTGTAGGATTCTGTGTTAGGGGAAAAAGATACTTTTTAACATGACAAAATTAATTAGATTAGATCAGGAAATATAATTATTAAAATTTGTTATACGTCAAGGTAACATTTTAATATAGTATGATTTCGACGTGAATTTAAAATCAATGATCAAGGTTAACCATTAATATTCATTTTAATTTGATAGCTGTTTGTTTTTCTTTTATACATCACATGTTCTCAAAATTGACGACCAATGCTTAAATCATTTAGTGTTAAAAACTACAAAGACAGCTGATTATTACCAGTAGGTGATTCATTGAAAACTGTAAGCAAAATGTGATTAATATTGCATAAAAAGTGGATTTTTAAATGCTTGTTATATACTATTACAACACAACAAACAGCGGACAAACATTGAAAAACCTTTTCTGAAATGTAGAGAATGCAAGAAATAAATTTCATTGTTATCAGTTCACCCGTTTTTTAGGAGAAGATGGTGTAAAATGCCTCCTGGACCATCACAGACAGACACAAATGGAGATAATATTTGTTTCGGCATCTCTAACGCACGAAACGTAAAAATAACTAAAAAATTTAAACTCTGAGCAATGTACAGACAAAACCTCTAATTTTATTTATATAGATAAGATGGTTCATCCCTCATGTGTTTAAATGCAAAGACCTGCTAAAATGCCATCTTTGAAAACTAACTAAAACATTAGGTACAATAGACATATACTTGCATATACACTCATTTTAACCGAAGCATGAATGAAGGTCGTGTAATGAATGGGTGAAATGATTTGGAAATAGCCTTGTTGCTAACAAAGACCCCTGATTCATTTGTTAGGATAATTCTTTTATAGAATGGGTCGGTGACATCATCCTATAATCCAACTACTTGAGGTCACAAATTGTGGATAGTTGGGAGCGATTTTCGGTGGGTGTAGTGTTCTCTTGTGTGGATTAACTACCGCACTATTGAATACTACATTAATCCATGAAGACGATGCTCATAATTAGACCAATTCATGATTCAGAGGCCGTGTTCGGATTCCATGTTTAACTGTAGGTTCCTTAGATATGCCATCTACTGTTGGGCTATTAACAGTCCTGTCTAAGGAACATGTCAGCCTTTGTCAGTAACAAGACTACAAGATCGCGCCACAATTATTTTACACTCAATCCTCATTCATACTTGGCTTAAAATACCATACCTTGTGGTATGGTCACCATTTCAATAAGCTTATCTATTCGTTTTCTTATTCATGCAACACCAAATCAACCTCTAGGTGGGTAGTATAAGGGCTCTTGAACACCAAAAAAATTTATTTGTGATTTTTTTTACTATTACTTTTTATTATTTTCTGAACAATAAAATATAAAATTTAAGAAAAAACTTACTCCAACATACCGAAATAACTATTTTAAATTACCTCTGTACTCTTATTTCCTGTCTACAGGCATCATAACTTCATATAGAACTGATTTTTTAGCGGTTTACTGAAAAATGGGATTCCAAATAGTATACTAGATATCAACCTGAAATTATACTGTGTACTAAGTGAACATATTATATGCCATTGATATACAATGAAACTATTTGTTGACATTAAACTGAATTATAATAATAAAAATGTATCCAAAAATGTCGCAAGTGATTAATAAAAAAGTTGTATCGTTTTTGATTTTTGCGATAAAGACGGAAGTAGATCAGCAGGTCTCTCTAATACAACTAAATAATTGATGAAAATTTAAACAATATTATATATTCTTTTAAGTGTACCCAATATTTGTGTATTTTTTATTTTTTACGCCTCAAATTTATGTGAACGTCTACTCGGTCGGGTACACACTTACTAAAGGTCTACTGCCAGGGGCGGAAACACATTTTAGCTAAATTTAGTGTGACCGTATTGGTCATCCACAACAATAGAATACACAGCGAGTGTACCCGTTCGGGCGTACCGAGCGCTTTAGTGATGTACTGAGTGTACCCCATCTTCAGGTACACTGCCGCCATTTAAAGAAGCACCCGTGTACCCGATCGAGCGCACTACGTCACGAACGTGTTAAAGACAAGGAAATTAACATTAAAACAGCCCAAAATTTTGTTTTTTTGTTTAATCTTCTGGTATACAAATACAAAAAATACAATGTAATTGAAGAATCAGGTTTATATTTTTAGCACTGAACATCAACTGATCACATTGACTTCACACCAATGTAACATAGATTAATTTTAAAACGATAAAAAACAACTTTGAGAAGTAGAGTAAATTTTCATTCATTTGAAGAGGGTACTTGGTATGATTAGCTGAAATTCTTGCGTAATGCATATTGTAGTCACAATTATCACACATTGACCCAGCAACCTCTCCACCCACTCTTGGCCATTTCTCATTCTTGTTTCCAGGAATAATGTTACTGATGTCTGCGTGATGTTACCTTGCACAATGAACATATCTGGGTGGTAATCAATTTTAAATCTGTAAAGTCAACTTTTCTCTGGCCTCGAAACTGGATTCATGTTTTCAACTCAATTACCATATTTGTGAAAGAGAAAGTACCAAACATTACTCGAAAAAAAGTGTACTCAAAGAAAATAGCACTACTTGAAATATATTAATGTTTTTTAAGTTTATTTACTCTTTATTATTCATTTGGCTTATATTTTTTAAGTTTTGTTTTCGACCTGGAAACTTAAAACTTGCCAAGTTTATCTTATTATATTTTCGGACAGCTCATTTTATAAAAAAAATTACTTGAATTCTACTAAAACTTTTAATAAAAATCCAACATCAAGATCAAAGATTCTGGTTTCAATTTTCTACCCATAAAACAAATTTTATACTCAAAACGTATAAGATATTCTACGTTTTTATTAAAAGAACAAAAGAAAGTATGTTAAGTTTCTAAATTTTAAAATTATTTTTATCAAAGAGAGAGTTTTCCATTTCATGATAAAACTTGAATATCCAGGATACTTAGAACTTGTTTCGATAAAAACATTGGTTATTTCTGTACCTCGAAGGAAAGTTATTGGACCAAATATCAGGTTTGTTGGAATCTAATAAGCAAGCAATCATGCAAATTTGTTCATGCAATTATCTTAGTACACATTAATTTTCTTTGAGGCCTTCAGCATTTTAAACTATTAAAAATTTCCATTGTTTCAAGTTGAATTTTCAGCACTCATTTTTAAGACTTGGACAGCAAAACTTTTTTAACACCAACGGTTTTTTCTATTTTAACAAAATCAAATTTTGACATGCATATGTCTTATACTTGGGGGTTGTACTGACAATCCGTCAGGCCAAAATTTCAAACATATGGTTATAAGGTCAGCTGTTCAAAAGATATATCCATGATTTAAGCTAATTTTTAAAGAGAAGTAAATAATTTTAATAGTATTTAATACCGGTATGGTATTTTTAGTGTTAATAGTCTTTAATATTTTTAAAAATTTAACCCTTAACACAAAAAGTATTCAACTTTAAACTTTCATTTCAACATCATGAACTCGCTGAGCCTCAATCAAAATTCTAAGGTGCTTGCGGGCTTCCACCTTCCCTGACCTTGGCCCTCATTGTCGGGTCGCAGTCGAGCGCTATTGTTGCTCTTGCTCTTGCAACACCTGGATGTGCCGGAATGCATCACAGCACGACTGCCCCATTACTATTAAGTGTCATGACCAGTCGGTTTCTAAGTGGAGAAAAGCATCGTAAAGATTGAAGTTTGCGAGGCACTCTAAAGAGGATGATAACCAAATTTATTTTCATACCATTAAATATATATTAAGCTTGAATTAGGAGAGAAGGGCAGACTCATGTCTATTTCTCTGACCAGAAGTAAGGGGCACTATTAAAGTCTTGGGAGAGTCACTTTCAGTGAGGGGTGGAGGTGAAAAGGTATGTCACAGAATAATGAGACGATATTTGTGTATTCTCCAACACCGGAGATATTAAAGTAACGAACCTAACCTGGGTCCTATTTATTACTACATAACATCCACTAATACCACAGTGTACATCGCTGTCTTTAATAAATCACACAGACCCCAGGCTCAGATGGTGTTGGGTACTTAAGGTTTCTGAAAAAAATATTAAATTAGTTGATTAATTAATCGTACAAAAGGCGACTGGGCCTAGATTTTAACCAGTGACTTTTGGGAAATAAGGTGAGGACCTTACTACTGTCTGAGCTACAATACTATCAATAATCAATACATATACCAAACTAAATATATTATCTCCACTTATTTAAATAACATCGTTAAAAAAATCGTTAACGATTTGTAGTAAAAGACTTCATTTATTTTTAAATAATATATTAAAATATGACTTTTCAATCATGATTATATTAACAAATCACAACATGTGTGGTAAGGTGGCTGACACAACTCCTCGCGTTTAAAAATAAAAAAATACAATCAATTACAGAAATTTATTATATATTATCTTTTTCACATTTAATATAACATTATTACAACTCAAAACATCACAGTACTCAGTCATTCAAATGAACGGAAAGACACAAGTTCCGGAGAGTGAAACGGCCATCAAGTTTGGATGGATCAAAGGCGTGCTGGTGCGCAACCTGCTGAACATATGGGGTGTGATGCTCTTCCTGCGACTGTCCTGGGTGGTGGGCGAGGCCGGCATACGTGAGTTGCATTATTAATATTTTTGTTTATTGTTAAGTCTATTTTGTTCCCCAGACATACAAAATAACATAATGTAAATACAAATTATATTAATTATAATTACGTCATTATAACATTAACTACATAAAAACAAACATTTTAAACTAGTTCCACATCTTCTTCTCAGTCATTCAAATGAACGGAAAGACACAAGTTCCGGAGAGTGAAACGGCCATCAAGTTTGGATGCTATCTGAAGGCTGTGGCTGATGCTCTTCTTTCTGGGCGGTGGCATAGCCGAGCGCATATAATTTGTGTGTTATGTAAGTTTTTTTGTTATGTAGTCTATTGTTTGTCTGTCATAGTAGGCTATTACTTATTCCTATTACCTTTTCAAATAGCGACTACTCAGATAAGGTAGATATTTTGAGCCAAGTATGAATGAAAAATGAGTGTAAGATGATTGTGGCGCGATCTTGTAGTCTTGATACTGACTAAGGCTGACATGCTCCTTAGAGAGGACTGTTAATAGCCCAACATACTATGATATCTAAAGGACCTACAGTTTAATGTGGGATCCGAACCACTTTTGCATCTGAATTATGAATGAAATCCACACCAGGGAATATCAAATCCACTGTCCACCAATCATAACTATCCACAATTTGTGACCTTTAAGTAGCTGCATTACAGGACCCACCATGGTCCCAGTCCTAGTGTGTGTAGAGTGTGGTTTTCATGAATATTTTCATATCAGAGTTGAATTGACATCTGTTTTGAGCCCCTTTGAATAAGAAAAAAGTGGTCTTCAACTACAAGAGTACTCTTTGGTAACATGTCCAGCTGTTTTGAGGCAGTGATGTTGATGATCGACTCTGGTGTCACCAATTATGAATGAATAATTTTAAGCTCACTTCTAATTATGTTAAGTAAACCCTTTAGTATTTGCAGCCTTTAGAGGCATGCAAGTACAGTGAAAAAGAGCTGCTACTCTGCTACTTTTTTGTTTTCTTCTGTAATAAAAACTTGTTAACTGTAAGTGATTCTGTTTTAAATAATCGGTGCCTATGTTCTAGTCGAAGGCATCTTCCTGATCCTGTCGACCACCGTGGTGACCGGCATCACTTCCCTCTCAATGTCTGCCATCTGCACCAACGGGCTGATCAAAGGAGGTAGCTATCAGTATCACAAACAGTCAGTGGATGTAGTGGAGAATATTCAACCTAACACTGACTGTTGACACGTCCATCCAAAAATTCTACAAAATTAGTGTACTGAGCTGCGGTTATTCGTTTGATAAATTTGATAAAAACATTACCGTATTTATTTACTTCCATGAGGGAAATAGGTTAGATCGTGGATATATCTAAAGAGAAAATTTTCAGTTCCAACAGCTGCTGCTCTTATATAACCATATGACGTCACTTCCGTTTAAAATTTTGGTCTGACGAATTGGTAATACCCACCCCCGGGGGCTAAGACATACATGTCAAAAACAAATATATACTATAAAGGAGGCTGTCAGATAAAAAAAACTTTGGTCTTAATTTTTTCATCATATAATAATTGATAGAGACATACTTGGTGCTCATGTAGGCCTAACTGGAAATAAGGATATGTCTATATGTCTATTTCACCTGTATCATCTTTTTTATTTTTTAACCTAAACTGCCCATCACCAAGGCCAAAAGACACTGAGGTACCGTGCAAAGTATGTCAAAGTAAATGTTTCACTTAAACTACACTAAGTACTATTTATATGGTTTTTATGTATATTTATTACCTATAAATAATGGATATAATTTAATGATCCTGACATTTGAATGAGCAGTTACTCATCTACAACAAAAAGTTGTGTACATCACTCACACAAAAATTCACCATTAAATACACATTAGTTAGAACACAAGTTAGAAAAACAACTATAAAGTTTTTTACACAAAACAATGTAGAAACTCTCAAACGCGGCGGGGAATTTTATAATAAACATGCTATTAAATCTGCTATTAAGTCTTAAGTATTGCCACTTTATGACCTTAGTGTATGTGAGGTACTCAATTTATTTTACTGTTTTACTGTTACTCGTTGTTACTGGTGTTGCTGTTACATGATGTTTTACTACTGTTACTGTTTATTACTATACACCTTAAGATTAACCTTAGGAACTAGGGTTAACTAACAAGGGTAAATGGCTATTGATTTTAATTAATAGTCATACTTTATTAAAAAATAGAACATAAATTATTTTTTTAGAATTTTGATTTTAATATGCAAGGACACTAACAAAACAGAGCCAGAAGTAATAAAGTTTGAAAATAAGGTGTTAAAAATTATATAAATGGTTTAAAATTGAAGACGGGATTTGGAGAATATTGAGAAACAGAGAGCTTAGAACCCTGTACAGAAGATCAGATATTGTGGTTATTATAAGAAGTAGAATAAGGTAGCTGAGTCAGGAAAGTAGAGAGGTATGATGGTTATATGGAAATGTTAACCAGAAGGAAGGTATTGAAGACAGAAATAACAATAAAGCGTAAAAATGGAAGAAATGTAACATCGCACTCCAAATTTTTGGCACCAACGGGTTGTGTTCAATACCCTCGAGCATGCTAAGATATCTCACATTCAGTTTCCTTAAAAAAAATTTAATAAAATCAGATTTTGCCTAAGAATATGAGTAATACACAGAATCAAATGTCAACAACACTAGAATACCATTGGTTTCATTATTAACTACTCCCAAGCCCAGATAACCTGGCTCAAAGTTGTTTAATTTTACCTATAATAATTTCACATTCGATCCTTTGCGCCGTACAAATGCTGACATCAGCTAGAGCAGTGTCTTCGTACGCACTAAGCAGATCCATCAAACACTCGACAGCCCAGCAGCTTCCAGTAACCACCTCTCATGATCCTATCTCCCCCTGTTTTCCAAATTTGCATTTTCATCCTCAAAGAAGTATAGAGTGTTAAATTTTGTATTTACATTTAATATGTATTACCGTTTTAACATGTAATTCACGGCCCATTTGTCAACCTGATTGCTTGATTGTTAACGACTAAAACACTCTTCTCCCAACCGGGCATTTCCATCTTTATTCAATTCCGAAACCGTAGCGGCGTAGCTGGTAGAAAGATGTAAGAAGAATTGAGAGATAAGCAATTCAATTAGAGGATTTAAGTCAAAGCGGAGGACACAGGAGTCTGAGGCAACTTTTAGGCGACGCTTTAAAATCTAACAAGCCCTAAACTAAATAACCTCCAAGTACTCACTGATTTGTGTTTGAAAGCTCCTACTGTTTTCCTTCAGGTGGAACCTACTTCATGATCTCGAGGTCGCTGGGTCCGGAGTTCGGAGCCTCCATCGGGCTGATCTTTTCGTTGGCCAACGCGGTGGCGTGCGCCATGTACACCGTGGGCTTCTGTGAGTCCCTACTGGACCTGCTGCGCATGCACGACTTGTCCCTCGTGGACGGAGGAGTGCAAGACATGCGCATCATCGGCTGTGTCACCATCCTTCTCTTGCTCTGTATCGTTGTCATCGGCATGGAGTGGGAGGCAAAGGTCAGACTTTTCTGTTAACAGAAATGAATTTGTTAGTTTTATGAACAAGAAAAAACTATATAACACACTCTGAAATGGAAAATAAGTTGAAAAACAATCCAGATTGAAATTTAATAATTAAGGTCCGAATTTAATTTTGTATTGGGAAAACAACTAGCTCCCCAACAGATAGTGGCATCTACCAACAATTCAATGAACAGTATTCCATGCTGCCACTATGATCTAATCTCGGAACTATCTTATTTTGCAGCTAGAGTATGATTTATAGCCAACTAAGCACTATGTCTGACTGTGCTCTGGAGTTCTAGGTGGTTACGGCACTCACTGAGGAATGAAATGTTAGAAGCCATTCGGAAGTGCTCGTGTTCAAATTCCAACCATGAATTTCAATTTGACTTGCAAATATTTGATACAGTTGTGTGAGGGGCAACCTTAAATAAACAGTGACCCACTTGGGTGGACATTAACAAGATTTGTAGATTTAATTGGGATTGCTGTGGACACCTGTTTTGTTTTTGTAGTTACTAAGAGGGGGTATAGTTTTTAATTCATTAATTAATGTTTCTCAATTAGACAAGCATAGTCCATCTTTGGCCGGAAAGGGTTAAGGTTATTTGGGAAAACTCGTTCTTTTAACTAAGCAAGGAGTTTTAGACTACTAAATAGTGTAACAGGCATCTGAGTAATATGATGCTATGACACAATAACAGACAAGAGGATTAGATATAATCAGAGGCTATTTAATTGGCATTTTGTGTTTGAAATTGAGACCGACTAGTTTTTAATTTCCAAAATTTTGGTACTGTGTTTTCAAATTTTATGCCTATGCCTTTCAGCATTTTTTCAACCTTTTTATGGGGAACCATTAAAACACTAGTCTTGATACTAATTTACTTCAACCTGTTGTTAGGAAGCATCATTGATTAATAGTTAATAACAAAATGTCAACTGAGAATTTCCCATTTCCCACCAGGCAATAATGATTAGTTATACACTTTTATTAACATTTTACAATTTAATTTTTCAGACTCAGATGGGGCTACTTGTGGTGCTCTTATTGGCGATTGCCGACTTTTTCATTGGAGTTTTCATCGGACCAAAAAGTGACGAGAGCAAAGCAAAAGGATTTCTCGGCTTAAGTGGTAAGAAAACAGACTGAATTACAGGTTTATTGGAATATCATAAGTATGATTTTCCAAAATATGGAATATCATATATACAAAGGGATTCATATTATCTGAATTATTATAGCATTTAATATTTTGTTGGTTATAGATAAATTTTAATATGTTATTTACAAAGTATATTGATCATAATAATGCTCCAAATACAAAAAAATCCTCTAGATCTACAGACTCAGGACAACAACACAGTGTATCTAGAATACAACCAACTAACACCCATTAACACAATGAAACAAATCATCCATTAAAATCCATTGATCCATTAAAACAATTAGTCTTTCCTACTATTCTCTGTCTTTGAAGACAATTAATTACATCAAATTCTCTTCTGTATTAGATCTCTTTCGCAAAATGGAGTTCATAATTCTCAATAATATAAAGAAAAACATACTTAAATTATAAGTAAATAAAACATTTTTAAAACATTTTTAACATAACAGACATGCCACAAATAATAATTTTTATTTTTTGCCGATTGCCTGGGTATATAAAGCAATACATAAATACTGCATAAATTCTTTTTACCTTGTATCATTATTTTTCTGATTAATTCCAGTTTCCGTTATGAATGAGAATTTGTTCTCTGACTATCGACCTTTGAAGGGTGAAAAACACGATTTCTTCTCGGTATTTGCTGTATTTTTCCCGGCAGCCTCTGGATTTCTTGCGGGTGCCAACATATCAGGAGACTTGAGGGTAAGTTTTTTTGGTATAAATATTCTGTGAATACCTTTTCTGCAACAGTTCCACTCAGCTGTGCAAGTTAAATCATGTAAAATATAACAATCCCATGAACTATAATTACATTTTAAAATATGTAAACAATTACGTAAATTACGTATTACTATTACCTTATGAAATGGCGAACTATCCAGGAAGGTATTGTAAAATTCATGTTTTTAACATGTTCAGACTAAAAGTTGATGAAATTGGTTGGGGTTGATTGAGTATGGGATCAGATCCTGAAATGTCGTAAAACATTGTTTTACTCTAAATCATGATGGAAAATGTCCGTAGTAAAAATCTGAATATCATAAATCCACCAATAATGAATTTCGAACAAAGCACCGCGCATAATTACCTAAAATTAATGACCTACAAGAAGCAGGATCACAGGTCACGCCACCGTCCCAGTCTACTTTAAATAGTTAGTAAACTACCCTACATTTACAGGACCCAACAGGAGCACTGCCCAAAGGAACGATCCTCTCCATCTTCATCACCACAACCTCGTACGTAGCCATGGCTTTCATGATGGGTGCCTCGGTGCTACGAGACGCAAGTGGCAAGGTGGATGAGTATTACTCTGGGAACTTCACCAACTGCCACGACCGCAGTTGTGGTTATGGCCTTCAAAACAACTTTCAGGTAAAACTATAGGAGACAGACTGAATTATTGGGTATAAATCCATATTCAATTTTACAAACTTTCTAGATTGCAATGATTAATAATTATAATAAATATTATATACCTTTTCAGCGATCAAATCTTGTTTTAGTCACATCTATAGTTTGAAACTACATCATTGTCAGGCAAATGAAGAACTAACATGATAGAATTTAATATTATTTGCTTCACATGAAGATCATCAGAGTTAAAATGGCATACAAACATTTTTATGTTACACAAACACACAGAAAATAAACACAATGTAGACATATCTACAGTCAATTATTGTTTTTCAAAAGGGGAGTCATACTGGTACAACTACAACAGACTTTAAGTCTACATTGTTGAGTGTGTGCATTGTGTGTTTATCGTCTGGCGTTTTTGTAAGTAAATCTTGAATCTTCACAACGCTGCAGCCATTCACATTGTAGTGGATCTCTGACCTGATTTTGGTATCCCTCTTGCACAAAACTTATGGTAATCAAGCTTTCCGATGATGAATTTGTGCAGCATCTACTTCTCGACAAGTTTGGCAGTCTGTGCTGGATTTTCCACTTTTCTCTTTGTCATGAATGTTAGTTCGGCCATTTTAAAATTTCATGACCAACTGATGCACTCCACCTTCAATATAATGTTGTCCCTACACACTACAACGAACTGCCGATAAATTTCTGTCGGTTTATAGTTTTTCGGTTATTAGAGTTTGAAATGACTGTGTAGCTCCATTCAGTAACACACTTACAGCACTAACCTCACATTTGCACTAGCACTATACTGTATAGACTAGGTTCCGTTTGAGTTATGTAACATCCTGACACTAATGGCCAGATTTATGGTTAAAGTAATCTACTTCTAGATAGCCCACTAAGGTAGTGAATTAGGACAAAAAACGGGAGTAGGAAGTTTTTGAAAAAAAACCGTTTCTACATCATGAAGATATAGTGAGTAGTTTAAGAACAATTTAATCACTTTAAAACCTCCATTTATAATGTTCAAAAATTTTCAAATTCAATATCATAATTTCTAATACTTTTGCACAGGTTGTGGAGCTCGTGAGTGTGTTCGGACCCCTCATCTTTGCTGGGTGTTTTGCCGCAACCCTCTCCTCTGCGCTGGCCAGTCTCGTGTCCGCACCCAAAGTGTTCCAAGCACTCTGTAAAGACAAACTTTACCCGTACGTAGAGTTCTTTGCCAAGGGGTATGGAAAGAACAACGAGCCGATCAGAGGATACGTTTTGACATTTTTCATCGCTATTTGCCTCATTTTGGTTGGTAAGTATTTTTTTACAGATTACTGAAATAATTAATCCAATGTCTTTGGAATTAATTAATTCCAAAGACATAAGGTGTATCGAAAATTTAAATATTTGGAAAATATTTGTTTTTATACCAAGCAACAAATATGCAATAGTTCATGTCATTAGATATTCAAAGTTACAATCAGAGCTTCTACTCATAGATTTTTCCCTAGTATTTTTAGAATATGCTATGCTATTTTTGTAAACTACCAACATAGGCTAAAATTCAATAATAACTAGTTAAAAAATTTAGCCAATCTAATAGCTACAATCAAAACATGCTTAAAGTTATCAACTATGTAACAGATAGAGAGCTATTTTGACATGGATATGTCTTCATTGTCCTGGGGGGAGTATTGGCAATCTGTCAGACCAAAATTTGAAACAGTGATGTTTTAAGGTTATAAGGATAGCTGTTCATGGGAACTGAAAACATTTCTTTGGGACATGTCCATGATCTAAGCTGTTTGGCAAAGGAAAGTATATACACCACATTACATTTTTTCTGAGGAAATCCTAAGATATTCTTGAATAAGACCTATATTTATGTCTTAGGATTCATATGGGACTATATGATCATTGGTTGTGTCCGATCATACAGTCATAATGGTGACTCTCATTACTACGTTCCTCATAAAAACCACATTCAAATGAGCAGTTAATCAATTATGAGGAGTAATGATGATATGGCAAGTAGAATATAGCAAGATGAAAAATAAATGAACAAATAAAAAAACTTAATTTTTCATCCATGGTTAATACAATGAGTTGCTACCCACATATACACAAAAAAAATTAAATATCATGAGTTTTGTTGGTCTTGAAAAGGGTCAAATCTAGTTTCCGTAGTTTATTTATTTATGAAAGTTAACTTTAAAGTAATTACTTCACATCTATAAATTTCAGGTGACCTCAACGCAATAGCGCCTCTGATCTCCAACTTCTTTCTGGCTGCTTACGCGCTCATCAATTTCAGTACATTCCATGCTTCGCTTATAAAGCCAATAGGATGGAGACCTACATTTAAGGTTTGTATCACTCAGGAAATTAAAATTTAAATTTAAATTTAAATTTAAAATTAAAATTAAAATTTCATTCAAAGTGTACAATGTTTTAAAAATTTTTTCACGAGTGGGGTGCATCTAGATTCACTAGGCTGTGATGTGTAACATGTTTTATTAGATGTGATATAAAAATACATATCAATTGTTGTCTCTGACAAGGCAAATTAGAAATTAATGCTTAAAGCAATTCACATATTCAAAACTACTATACAATATTATAATTTACTTACATTCTATCCAGGAATTCCATTCTGACAGTGGTAACGGATTGAGGTCTACTTAAGATTATTTTTCAATGTTTTGTGCAGTACTACAACTGGCTGAGTTTAATCATGTGCTGGTTTGTCATGTTTTCATTTGTTCTAAAAAAAAAATAATACAAATATAAAAACAAAAAACAATATCAATGTTTGAATACAATATACATAAGGACAAAAGAAAAAAAAAAATGCAAATAAACAAAACTTGAATAAAAACAAAGAGCATAAAATAAAAAAAAAAATAATAAAATCAAAACATTATATAAGAAAAAAAAAAAAAATTAAAAAAATAATAAAATCAAAAAATTTTCAACAATTAAATAAATTAAAAAAAAAACATAAAATATATTAAAAACAACATTAAAAAAAAAAATGAGAAAAAATATAACATTACTTTTCACATAAAAAATAATGGAAAAAAATAAAAAAAAAAAAAACAAAAATACATAAATAAAAAAAATAAAAAAAAGCAAAAAAAAGAAAAAAAAAAAACCAATTAATAAAAAAATAAACAATACAACAAAATAACAAAAAAAAACCAAACTAGACCACACAAAAAAAAAATCCCTCATTTACAAAAGCACAGTAAAAACAAACAAAAAAAAAAAAAAACAAACAAAAAAAAAAAAAAACAATAAAAAAAAAAACACAAAAAAAAAATACAAAATCAAAAAAATAAAAAAAATATATAAAAAAAAAGACAAAAAAAAAATCATAAAAAAAAAATTCAAAAACAAAAAAAACAAAAAAAATCAAAAAAAAAAAAAAAAACTTCAAAAATAAAAAAAAAAAACAATAAACAAAACAAAAAAAAAAAAAAAAAATAAAAAACAAAAAAACAAAAAAAAAAAAAAAAAAAAAAAAAAAACAGACAAACAAAAAAAAAAAAAAAAACAGAAAAACAAAACAAAAATCAAAAACAAAAAACAGAAAAAAAAAAAACAAAAATAAAAAAAAAAAAAAAAAGCCAAAAAAAAAAACAAAAACTCAAACAAAAAAAACAAAAAACTTGAAAAAACAAAAAAAAAAAAAAAAAACAAAAAAAAAAACAAAAATTAAAAAATCAAAAAAAATCAACATAAAAAAAAAAAAAAAAAAAATAAAAAAAAACAAAGCAAAAAAACCTGTAACAAAACAAAAAAAATCCAAAAAACAAACAAGATAAATATAAACTATTAACAAAAAAAGTAAAAAAAACAAACATTCCTAGAAATAGATTCAAAACCATACTCCAACACGACCCAGAAAAAGACTGTCCTAGATGCCCAAACAAACCAAATCACAAACTAATAAAAAAAAAAGTCCCCCACAGAAAAAAAACATAGTAATAATCTATCCTTGTTGCCTACAGAAAACCTGGTAATTCATTATACTAGTTATAATAAAAATAGGAAAGCTACATCGAAATGTCACCAGAGGTATTTAATTGAGTCTTAGAAGTGATATCACACAAACACTTAAAGCAAAAGTGGTCAAAACCCAAATGGGCATCCTGTGATTTGAACCTGTGACCTCTGGCACTGTGGTCCAAGACCACAGTAGCCCAGTAGATCCGCAAGATACCAAAAATAATACTGGAAAAATAGTCAGCTAGAAAAAATTAAAGATATGGTTTTTAAATCTTCCTTATCATAACTTGATCAAGGAAGAATAAGGATGATCAATCAAAGGATAAATAAGTGTAATTTAAATGTGTAAATGACTATGTGCTACTTGACAAGTAAAAAGCCCTTTTGACATGGATATGCCTTAATTCTGGGTGGGAGGCAATTTGTAAGATGGAAAATATGAAACAGGTTTCCATAGAAACTACCAGATCTATTATATTGAACTTTTAATATAAAAGAATAAGAACAGCTGTTTAGATGAACTGAAAACATTCCCTATAGACATATCCATGATCTAAGCTATTTCCCACAGGGAAATAAATACAAACATTTTTCTGTAAAAATCAGCTGATTTGGTTTTTAGAATTACTCTCACAGATAAGAGAGAGAGTAGTCTTTGACTGATTTCTCTTAGACTGATGGTCCAAGCTCAGATGTAGATTGGTTTTTGGGGTTCTTTTCAATGCACTGAGCTATGTAAATAAATTTAATTTTTGTAATTACTCTACAATTTACAATTACCTTCACCCACTCAATAATGTTTTAGACTAAAGGAAGGCTTTAATAAATCTTCACACTGGTGCCAACAAAAACTAAGAAAAAGTAAATAACAAAGTATGCATATATGTCAGCTTTATGTTACGCTAAAATATCAATAATAATTTATTTAAAAATGAATTATGTTTGCCTATCTTGCTTAGTAAAAGGTCTTGATTTTAAGTAGTAGAAGATTAATATTTGTGTACTGAATTATTTTAGCATTTCAACTTCAATTTAGACTGATTAGAAATAACTTTTTATAATGCTATGAATAATTAGTTATAATGCAGGATCCATTTGGATTTTAAAATTATTTTTTCACTATTATAACCTGATCAGTTTACATGGGTATGTGTGTTTGACAGAAAATTTATACATATTTTTAGAAAACCAATCAAACTAATGGGTATGAGAGAATGGGTACGAATCTGTGATGAACTTTCTTCATTTGTTTTTTGTTCATGCTTATGTAATACTCTTTCCTATTAAATTAAGTGTAAGGTCTTACCACAGTATATTACATTAAAGGTATACTTTTATGCTAAGTATGAATAAAAAATGAGCGCAAAAATATTTGTTTTTAGTGTCACCATAAGAATTAGCAGTTTACATCAATGGGAAAGGGATAGGATAGGATCTCCTCTATTTTCTTTCTTTCTATTTTTAAAACACTGCCTATGGGCGGAGTTAGAGGTTACAGGTTGGGGAGCACAGAGATAATTTCCTGGTTTGTCACAATATAGCCTAAATTATGGGAAAAGAAATATTGACTTAAAACTAATATAAAACCACAGCAAAAACTCATCAAAATATCTGTGTGAAATAAAAAATTATAATAGAACTGTTAAGATCCGCAATAAAAATTCAAAAACTTTTAAGAAGTCTGGGGGGCATTGCCCCCATCCATCTCCTTAACTCCGCCCACACCACTGCCTCTGAATTACGAACTGGTCTAATTATGAGGATGGTATTTTGCGGACTAACATAGTATTCAATAGGGCGGACATTAATCCACACAAGAGAATACTACATCCACCGACCATCGCTACTCACACAACTATCCACTATTCGTGACATCCAAGTATCTGGTTTTCAAGATACGCCACGGTCCCAGTCAGCATTGTGCCCCCTAGAACTAAGGAGGAACCAAAGGTACAAGGAAATCCAAGAAGCTTACACTGCTGGTCACACGTTTGTTTTGTTGTGTATGCTACAATAACGACCAATTAACTGTAACAAAATCAGAGACATCTAGTGCTAATATGTGCTTACGTAGTGTTCAATTCGATTTAAGTTTATCTATTTTCTCACATCTGTCATGACAATTTTCAGGTGCCAGTATCGCAGAAGGTACAGTTGATGTTGTCCCACAAGGCCCGCAGCTGGCTCATGAGTCACAAGATCAAAGCGTTCTACTCGCAGATCGACGGTTGCTCCTTCCAAGAGGGAGCCCGCGCTTTAATGGCAGCTTGTGGACTGGGAAAACTCAAGCCGAACATGGTCCTGATGGGCTACAAGTCTGACTGGGCTGCCTGTGACCAAGCCGATCTCACCATGTATTTTAACACTGTTCAGTAAGTTTCTTTGAAATACTTTTTATGAACAAATGTTAAATATAGTCAAATAAATGTGTTTCTTTGAGGTAATTATTTTTTTCAACTGTACACTCAGCTTACAATTAAATGCAGGGTTCAATACTAATACTAGGAGCTTCAGTATACCTATACTATTCATGTGATGGCAATTTGATCCAATCTCTTGACGAAAAGGCAGGATAAAAATGTAAAACAATTAACAGATACAGAATCATCACAAATGATCTTATACGTTATGTGGCTCTAGACTCTAGAGGTCTGATTTTTGCTTCTTTTACTATAATTATTTATTCCCAAAAACAACTGATTTTCCAGTAAGGCCCTGGACTTGTATCTCGCGGTCGGCATACTGAGGGTGTCTGAGGGGCTGGACTACTCCAAGATCATTGCGGACGAGTTTCCACACTGTGAAGTCCCTAACGGAGATGTCCCAAAGTCAGAGTCATTCGTCTCCAACACTCCAGCCGAACAAGCGTATGTTTCCATCCCGCGGGACCAATCTTTCTCCGACCTGTCTCAAGGTGAGTTGTACCAACTGATTTTGTTCATATAAATTTACTTGAGGTAGTAGTGGCAATCATAGCTGAGGTAGAGGACTGATTACCACCCGGGTTCGATTCCTGGTCTAAACACATATACCCTCGTAGATGGCTTTCCCACTAATGTATTATAGTTCAAAAATCAAAATCAAACACAACTAAATGAAGTTATCACAGAATTGGAACGTCTTCTAGCTATCCATGTATTCATGAATTACTGTATGTATGAAATAAAAAATTTGTTTAACTGTTGTTGTTTTGACATAGGTGAAAGCAGTGGTAGTGAAGTTTCTACACCAGCCAGCCCTACAACTCAGAGGTCCAAAACCAACAGCAACAACAACGATGTCAAGAAACAAAGGAGAGAATCCAGATCCGATATTTATAGGTACAATACTTGAAAATTGTTTAAACAATTTGTTTCAATCTATTCCTAAATCACCTTATGCAATTTATTTATTTATATTCTCCTTAGTTTTTTCTTTTTGATTTTTTGCTTCCTCATTGTTTTTCACAGTTATTTTCTGTTTTTATAGAGGGATAAATGGCAGTAAATTGTCTAAAAGTGTAGTCAACAACTTGACTCAGTTTCAAAGAAAACAAAAGAAAGGGACAATCGATGTTTGGTGGCTGTATGACGACGGAGGTATGTGTCAAACATGTGTTACTATAGATTTAGGGCATGTTTTCAGTTCCTTTAAACTTAAACAGCTGTTCTCGTAACCATATGACTTAAGTTACACTTTGGCATCTCCCAAATTGCTAACATCCCCTCCCCCAGGAGCTTAGACATATTCATGTCAAAGAGAAAATGAGGGAGTTAAGTTGAGAGTTGAGTTGGGTAGAGCAGTTGAATAAAATGAAATACATTGATAAAATAATTAGTTGAGTCTACTGTTAAGAAAAATTCACAATATGAAATTAAATGTTCATTGTCACTGAAACTTTTTCAATGGGAAAAGGAAAATACAACATCCCACATTGTGATTTCGTTTCATTATCAGAATAAATGCTTTCTTCAATATATGAAAAAAGCTGTTACAGGAAGTAAATAATTTTACATCTCTGTTTATCTTTTTTACTGTACACTATTCTAAGATAAGCCTGATCTTCCTACTAAGTCCTAAGAAGAAACGTGACCTAGACACTTTTCCATTTAGTATCCAGATATTAAAATTTAATATTAATTTTGATCACTGCTTATTGAATTTATATGGTTTATTGGAGAAATCTTTTGTTTTTGGAACACATTTTCAAAGCATTGTACTAAATTTCTTTGACCCCACATTATGTTATTGTTTGTCACCAAAATGAAATTGAGTTTTGTGAACTATGTCTGTCCAGGTTTGACTCTGTTGTTGCCTTACATCATTTCAACTCGTCGTAACTGGGCGGATTGCAAACTGAGGGTTTTCACGATTGCCAACAAAAAAGATGAACTTCAATTTGAGCAGCGGAAGTGAGTAAAAAATTAATTACAGTTTTGTTCATATTAGATTAGAATACCACTTGAAATGGCGACACAATGTAAATATGAGGAATTCTAAATTTATTCAAACAAGTTTTATTTTATGTGAAGGTTTTTTGCAGACATTATTGTTTGTTTGTGAGAACTCTTAACAACGTCTTATTTATGTGTCACTCAGTCTGTATAACATATGAAATAGCAATATAGAATTTCTTGTTATACATTACTATTTACGAGTGATGTTATGGTGAGGATTTTCAATTCTTTGAAAGCCTCCCAACAGCTTTGAGTCCCGCTAGTATTCTTGCTGCTCTTTTTTGATGTACCAGGGCTTCAGGTTAGCATTTGAGGTTCCTCCCCATACCGCCAGGCCACACATGAGGTGGCTTTCAAAAAGGGAGTAGTAAGCAGTTTTTGCTGTGACCATGTCACTTATATGCATTATTCTTCAGATGATATAAATGCTTGAGCAGAGTTTCTTGCACAGCGATGTTATCTGCTGCTGCCATGACTCATTTAAAATGACCTCTACAAGGTTAATGAATGACAATTATGTTTTGCAGCATGGCCAGCCTTCTAGCAAAGTTCCGTATCGATTACTCAGATCTCAAAGTAATCACAGACATCACCAAGAAGCCGCGTGACTCGACAGTCGCCTACTTTGACGAACTTATTAAGAACCTGAAAGCTACAGATGAGAAAAGATATTCAAGTAAGTTGTTTACATTATTTAGTTCATTACAAATTTTCCTCGGTTTGGATGTCTACTGCAAAAAACTGTACAAAATATTCAGATGTTTTAGTATAGGTAACATAAAGACTAAATAAGAAGTTAAACTCAGGAAATGTTTCAGGAAAATCTTAGACACAAAACTTTACATTTTAATTATGGAAGTTTAATTTTTATTGATTATTTTTAGTCAATCAACCTAACAAATTGTGTTTGTATTCAGCCTCGATCACGGAAGCGGAACTCGTTGCCATGACGGAAAAGACCAACCGCCATCTTCGACTGCGAGAATTACTATCGGAACACTCGTCCACTGCCGATTTAATTGTCATGTGAGTTTTTTTTTTAATAGGTGTTGCATAGCACATTTTCTAATGATTTTTTTGTAGATGAGAAAAATGCAATTAGAAAAAATTAAATTGTAAAGATTATTACAGATCCTGAAATGTCATGAAACTTTTATGATGAAAACTATTTGGAATGACACATTAGTAACATGATCTTGACTTGTCACATGCCATCAAGGATATTTGGTTGAAATCATCAATAATCACCCTATTTCCAGGACGTTGCCGATGCCAAGGAAGAATGTAGAGAGTGCAACACTCTACATGGCGTGGCTCGAGACCTTGACCAAGGACATGCCTCCATTCCTGCTGGTCCGGGGCAACCAGCAATCTGTGTTGACCTTTTATTCGTAGTCAGCTGATTCGTGGAATTCTACTCTCTTTCTTGGAATCTTAGTCAGCTGATTGAATATATTGCTCTCTTTCTTTCACTATTATTTAGCTGTTTGTTGGAACTCTGCTATTTCTTGACTCTGCTGATTGTGTAGAGTGTAAAATGAGAATAATTAAATAGGACAAGTATTTGTGAAGAATGAAAAACAATTAACTGTGAAAATAATGTGTAACAATGAAGCCATCAGCAGAAGAAACATTCTATTTTGCGATGAGTCTGATATTTCTGTTTTGTACTACTTTTACTAGAATATATTATTTAATTACCATTTTGCCTAATGAACGTCAAAGTAAAACTTCTTGTATACATTAACAGGTCTTCATTACATAAAATTAACAGGACCTTTCTTCCAAAATTAGGTTTCAGCTGCTGATGCTGTTGACAATAATTTTTCTCTTTCTTTTTTTATTTTATTAGGCGTTACAATTAACAAATTGCTCTATTCAATGATTCGATTTGTAAAAATATTTTAAACCTTGACAAGTCTGGGCATTAGATTATCGAACATATTTTTTTGTTTTTTGTCAGATATTTTAATACCTAAATAATATAAGTTAAATGAACAGTGGAATAATTTTTTCAATTCTTACAAACTGTGTTTTTAATTTAAAAAACATGCAAACTACTGCACTGAATCTTTTAGTCAATAGAATACTGTATATTGATTGAAAAGATTAAGTGAATCTAGATTAAATCTAGACAGATCTGGATCTAGATTTAATCTAGATAATTGTAACTAAATAATATACAAACTACATGTAAGTACAAGTATTAAGATGAAATGATATTTTAAGGGATTTGTTCAAAATGTTATGGAAGTATCATGAATAATGTATCAGTATTATAAATGTAATTTTTATACATTTCATTAAATATTTTAAATATAATTATGTGTTTCACTCACCTTAGTAGAGCATGAATAAGTAGACAAATAAAGGTAGATGTTTTTTGATAGTTTCTTAATTTGCAGCCACTTTTTTATAAGATTTAATAGATCACACACACATTTTATAGTCTCTCAAACTTAAAAGTTTGTCATCACAATACCACATTTAAATAAATATTTAACTTAACAATGGAATAAAATTGTTTACTAAATTATCTGCTACAATCCAAAAATAAAATAACATTACAACTTTCAAGAGAAGAATTGAGAAACCTACTGCTGAAAGAAGCCCCCGACCAACAAAGAGAATTTAGAATTAGAAAATAATAAAAAAGGTATGATAAGCAATTATCAAAAATTGTAAATGCAATGAATTACTATTATTGTTATTATAAATTATATACTAAACAAAATCGGCGGTTGGATTATGTGTTCAGAAAACGTAATATTTACTCTTTTAACTATCCTAGGTAATGTGTCCTTGAACATTTTGAAGGGGTTAAGCTTGGGTAAGCTCAGTTCATGGATCAAGAAGCTTTGATCTTGATTTGATCTCAATACTCAGTTGTCAGAGTTAAACAGTTATTGGACCAAATGATCAGCTCAATGTTACTTTGAAGAGAAAAAAAACATTACAGTGTTGAACTGAGTTGAATTAAGTTACAAATCAAATAGAAAAATTATTTATCACATTTATTTTTTTCATTAGTTCAAATATTATAAAATTAATCAAACTTATTATTAAGAAAATTGCTATAACTCTAAAATTGGATCTAGGGTACTGAAAATGGTTGTTTCAGGATTTAATGTTATTGACAATTGCATAAAACAAATTTATATTCAAGCTTTAAAAATAAATAATAATTATTTTATCACATCAAAATAGAAAACTCTGCCACCCTCTTTATTTTGTTTTTGGTTTCTTCTATGACAGAGACATTTTTACTTTTCACAAAATCACTTTTTGTGAAAGCAGTCACTGAATTGCACTTCCTGATAGGATTATTAACCCAGAACTTCTATCACTGAAGTCCAACACGCTAACCACTAGATCAGCAAGACACCAAAAAGAAAAATAGGTTGGCATTCTTTTACCAGTAGAGTAGAGTCCTGTTTAACCCATGTTCCTTGTTAACAGAGTCTTACCCTTGGTGCATTAGATGTCAAATATTTACCTTGAATCGGAAGTAGCACATTTGAAGTTTTTCGTAATTACTGTACTTTAAATTTAAATATTATTATGTTGCCTTAATGCACTTGTTTTTATTGGCCATTGCCGTATTTTGCATTAAACAACATTTTAAAAATTTGATTGTACAATTTTTATTCTTATTGCTAGTTCTATGATAGTTCCAAGTTTTCAGCAAACCGACGTTGTTCCGGTCCACATTGAAACAGTTAAACGAGACTCTACTGATCTTTATTTATTCTTGGATATATCTGAGGGAAAAATTTATTAAGTGTAATCACAATAAGAAAAATAAATGGTACCAGTGGACTGACACATACTTTCTCCCTTAAGTTAATTTAAAAAAGACAATCTGCAATAAAACTATCATGTTCTACAAAGTTAATCTAAATATCATTTAATAATTTATTGTTTCAAAAATAATCATCCAATTTTAATAAAACACGAAGATTAAATTAATTGTTCAAATTCTAGTCGTAACACCAAGCTTTTTTGAGTGGTTTTGTTCGGTGATTTGAGACCTTATTTCATACCAAGTTTTAAAACGGTTGGAAAGTAAGGAAGAAATTGATTTTTTTATATTCCCCATAAGAATAACATTGGGCGCTTTCAGACAACGTACTGCGTTTATCGTGGACAGTAAATTTAACTTTTCTCTGGAACCGTTAGTCGTAGACAAATAATTCAAAATACTTTTTGTTTATTTTTTAGCTGGTTTTAATTACCAGTCAAGTTATACTTTACTTTTATTGTTTTCGCTGTTTTAAAAATTGATTTTTTGACATTTAAAAGCCCAAATTTTGATCATTTTTACAGATGTGGTGTCAAATTATTTAGTACTCTGTCACTATAAACATAAAATTTAATCAAATGAGAGCCTTTTTTATTGGATTTTTCACGTTTTTTAAGGGTTTTTTTTAGGGGAACTATTATCAAAAATTCAAAAAAATGAAAAACGTCTAGATTTGATTATAAAGATTATATAAAATAATAATAATCACTGTAAAATACAATAAAAAAACAAAACAAATAAACCCACTTTTTAGTACAAAAAATATTTATTCAACTAATTTATATTTTGACGAAAACAATACTTTCTCCATATAACTATACACTATAAAGAAAGTAAACTAAAAATTTTTAAATTAAAATATGAATTCCATTTAAAATAAACACTATGACTTTTTTATTGATTTAACAAATAAAAATTAATTATAAAAAACATATTTTTAAGCATATATTGAAACCGATATAACAACCGAAAAAAAATTGATTGCATAAAAATGTGGATCAAAACCAACGACTTCAACACTAGCTGTAATGGTACACATCACATCATTGACTCACAACAAAAACAAGGGTGTAGTTATTAAATCCTCTAGATGTTAGTGAAATTTGTATTCATAAAAACAATCACCACAGAATCGGACAGATTTAACAATCAATATTTTGAATTCTGTACAGCTAAAAATGTATAAAATGGTATTTACAACTTTACAATAAAATATACAACTTCATTACTATGAAAACTGCAATGAAAAATTATGGTTAGCTAGGCACAATAGAGTGGTGACTAGACGATATAAGTACAATACTTAATTATAAATTGCTATAACTCATTAGGAGATTGACTAAATTATCTGATTTATCAACTAAAATACATATTCGCATCGTAAAATTGAAAATATCCAATTCAGAACATTATTGTACATTTTGTTGTATAAAGGATTTTGCAGAATTTTGAGTATGTTTCAGTTTTTTAAACAGATTTTTCTGGTATTTTAAAAAGATTTAACAAACAGAAACAACTTAATTAATTTGACTTTTATTGACAATTTAAAAAGTAACTATCAATGAAAAAGATTTCTGTTTCAGAAACATTAACCTTTTTTCAAAGAAGTACTATCATTCTTACATAACAAGTGGCATTTAAATATAAAAATTATAAAAAGAATAACTGTGAAAAAACACATTGAATCAAATAAACTTATGTTACATTTACAATAAACAGAGGGTTTAAAATAAAATAAATTACTAAGCGAAATTTGTAAAACACTTAAAACGTAAACATTTGCATAAACAATACATCAAAATTTAATAATACTTAACTGCTAAACAACCTGAATATACTAACGTTGCAAACGTGTATTCACTTAATACTTTGGCGGAACAACGGTTTGGCTCGTGGAGCATCTACAGAGTCTTTGGCAGCACTGGAGGCCGTGGGTCGCATGAAGCTGTTGGTAGCCCTGCGCGGACCAATGCTGCTGCCGCTACTGCTACTGCGACTGGCCGGCACACCTGTTGCGTTGTTCTCCTTGAAGCTAGTGCTGAGTCCGGATGTGACCTGGGACCGGCGAGGCGTTGGTCCGATACTGCTTCCGCTGCTGCTGCTCCGACTGGCCGGAACTGGCGTCTTACTTTTCAGCTGAACAGGCGCCAGCGGTTTCTTCAATGATGTCGATTTCCTCAAATCTGACGTCAACGTCTTTATGGCGTTTGTATAATTATTGAGTCCCGGAACAGGCCGAATGTTACGCACTGTGCTGACAGAGGTGGCGCTGTTCAGGGAGCTTCTAGAGCTACGCAGACTGCTTCGGGAATTTGAACGTTCCACTTTTTTCTTTAATGGAGAATTGGACATAATTTTAGAGCTGGATGTAAGCTTTGATGGTGTTCTCTCTATAGTCGGTCTTTTATATGAGCCAGATGGAGTTCTTTTGATTGTTGAATCAGTTTTTGATTCCGGAGGACGTGGAGCAACTTGGTTTAACGATTTTCGTGAATCAGAAATTCTAAGATTGCTCCTACTACCTTGTTTGGACAACGTTTGGGAGTTTGAAGGCTGTCTACTGATTGAGCCTCGAGTGAGGCTAGCTTGTGAATCTGTTTTCCTTAGACTGGAACTTCTCGGAATTATACTTCTCCTTTCAGGTAACCTCATCGAAGACGTTCGTGCCACTTTAGTTTTACTACCTCCCACATTTGTGTCACCACTCCCACTGCTATCAGCTCTTGTCAGTTTTGTACCTTTATGTTTTGTACTGTCTTTGTTATCGCCCTCGTAATTACAACCAGATGAAGTTCCTTGACTCGGTGTGTCTGAAACCAAACTCTGTGTCTCCTCAAACCCTTCATCATTCAATTCATGTTCGGTTCTGTGTTTAGAAGGTGTTGAGGCCTGAACCCTGATTTCTGGAATGAATTCACTCTTCAGCTGTGTTGAGCCTCTGTTATCTCTACTGTCATGTATGGGTTTTCTCACAGTGGGTATGTTAGTGCCATTGTCATTGGAGCCTCCCTTCTCTTTTGTTTTAATATCGCTAGGTAAATCTTGCTTATTGTTAGAATCTTTGTTCACCAAGAGTTGAGAGTTTGAAGGGTAAAGATCCTGTTGGAACCCGTACTTTCTAAATGCCTGGGTCACATCACCCGGTTCTATATTGCTGCGGTGTCGGATGGATCGTGGAAGAGTGCGGGAGCTACCTATATCATTGAGAGTTCTTTCTTTCGAACTATCTGGTGAGGGTGGAACATCATTGCTACCTTTGAATGAGTCTGACCTAGATATACTAGGCCTGTGCCTCATTGATCTAGGCAATGTCGATGACTTTCCTAAGTTCTGAAGCTCCTCTCCAGATTTTATTATATCCCCTATCGCTTCTTCCTCCATTTTAATTTCATTTCCCCTGTACTTAAGTCTATCTTGCCACTTCTTCAGCCGGGACTCAGTGTCTTGAGGAGCTTGTTTGGTAACAGGATAAGACTGAACTTGCAAAGTCGCCGGTCTGATCACTTGTTTGTCTGGAACTAATTCAGGCGAAACGACTTCTGTCCTCCTCAGAGGATCCTCCTCATTACTTTTCCTATACCTCCTCGTCCTACGAGTGGATGAAAACCTGTTGAATTGTCCATCTCCCATTTCCTCCTCTTCTGCTTTGGCATCTTCATTAGACTGGCTACGACTCAGGGTTCCGTCTGAGGGCACATCGCTTAACACCTGCCCTGATTTCAACCCGCCTAGTTTTCGAGTCGCAGGAGGAGTTTCTATGTTATCCGAATCGATTTCTACTCGATCGGTGACACCGACTGATTGATCTATTGAGCTTTTACGCAGTCTACGAGGTGCGAACGGAGGCAATGATTGTTCTTCATTTTCTGAAGGTGATGACGGAATCCTTCTCGCCAAGAGAGGACTAAACTTTTGACGTAGTTTGTTGGTTTCAGGTGAAGACGGTTCATTGGCTCCAGGCTGCCTAATGTACATTGTTAAAGTCATTTCATCTGGCATCTTACCAAGACTATTGATGATCCCTTTCCTCTTCTCTTCTTCCGTTATTGCCTGTAAAAAAAGTCAACAGTAAAAAAATGTAAACTCAAGAAAATCTAAAAATAAACACTACATACACTATGTAAATAAACACTATATGGTCTTTGCGGATAAACATGGTGTTCAATAGTGCAGACGTTAATCCACTCAAGAGAATATCACATCCACTGACCTTCGCTCCTAACTATCCACAATTCGTGACCTACAAGAAGCTGGATTACAGGACACGCCACCATCTCAGTCAAGCCCATTAAAGATGGGACAGCAGGAAAGCCAAGTTAGAGGTGAACTAACACGACTCAAAGCACTGTATTGATGAAAATTTATCGGAATTACTGGATTCTGAACTAGTAATATCGCTGCCTCAGTTTGAAAGACCAACTGAGCCATCAACTAACAACACTTACTACTATTTTACATTTGTTGTTGTAGAGTTTCTACCCACCTGGAGTGTGGAGGCAGGCATACCCTCCAGACTGGTGCGAGACCGCAGCCTCCGCAGTCTTCTCTGTTCCGTCTCCGACTCTTCTCCGGAGCTGGGCATGTTCAAGTTCGACTTCCTCCATGCCGATTTATCTTTCACTTTATTTTCAGCCCCTGTGGAATTACACCATGTTGACAAAAAGTTCAGATTGAAGTGAACACAGCAATAATTGCACTCAAAAATATGAGTAACACGAAAAAAATACTTATGATTTGATTTTTTATGAAAAAAACTATCATGAAAATCAAGTCAGTGGAGTTTGATACAAAAATTTGAAGTTGAGCCAGGCCCAAAAACCCTTTCTTCAATAAAAAATAAAAACTGAAGAAAATTACATTACTGCTTATGACTAAAAATTGTACCATTTATTTAAAAAAAATTAGTTATAAAACATACACTGAAGTTTACCACTAATAACTACAGTCTATAAACCAACTCCATGGTGTCGTTAATTTTAGTTTATAAACTAGATTTTATAGCTGCCTATAAAATAATTGTTCGTCAAAATATTTTTCACCAACCTGCGATGGCCTCCATGGTCCCGACGACGTCAGTTTTGTCAACTGTCGGCCGCCAGTCGGAATAGACCCGCTTGTATTGTTGAGTGCCAGATGCTAACTTACCTTCAGGCAATGTGTCGAGGGTAAGAGACCTTTCACTTTCTGCAACGGCAAATACATTATCAGTTTTATAAATGTTTGTATACAAATTTTTTGGTTTTGTCTTACAATTTAAAAATATCAAATTTTACTACAGTAGAACCTTCCATATCCGACCAAGAAGGGGCCGGACATGGTCGGAACGGCCAAAAAGTAAAATATTGGAAGGAGTAAATGACAATATTTATAGATAATTTTAGAATAAGTCTTTCACGTTTCAACAGGATCAGCAAGAACAGAAATGTGGAAATGACAGAGAAGGTTGGGCACTAGGTCGGATATCGGCAGGAGTCTGTTATCAGGAGGTTCTACTGTAATAGTAATAATAAATGTTTTATTAACTTTTCTGCCTTTTCCTGTTGGTAAAGACATTCCTAAAGTTTGGTCCCATGCGTATATCTGCCTTCATTTCTGACATTTTGCTCTAACTTTATTCAATAGCAATAGTGCTTTTTCACAAAATTTTTCCAGAATTTTTCAGTTTTGAATCAATAGTTTTAATGTGCCAAAGATAAAAAATCCTGTTTAATACAACTTAAAAAATATTGCAGTATTGGTAAGATCAGGTTTCAAGGTTCAAATGACTGAGTTGGGTTACATATAGAAGTCATTATTAAACTTTGCATAAACTCCCAAATAATGAGGAGGCCTTTAGGATGATACAATTATTTCTTTATATAAATTAGTTTTATACTTAGCTTAAATATTTATATTTTAGTATTTTTTCAACGTTTTATCTTATAACAATAAGCAAACCAGAGTATATCGTATCTATATTATTCATATTTTTCTCCCCATTACTTAAAGTCTAAATACTCAAAGCCATCAACTCAACACTTCTTCCTCACGCTGAGGAATCTTAACACAACTATAACTTAAAACACTCAAAATTTCTCATGCTTTCATTTATTTTCATCAGCTGACAGCTAAAATATAAATATATTACCGGAATCTCCTTCTAGCGAGCGTCTGTTCGACTGGAGCCTCCGAGCCCGCCTGTGCAAGTCTTCCGTTTGTTTTTCTTCTTTCTCGTTCTCTTGTAGCCAAGCTTCGATCTTCTGACGCCAGGCCCTGAGGTAAAGTCAAACTTACAATTATCTGAATGATTCATCCACCTAAGAATATAACTTTAATTACAGTTATACTTTATATACAGTAATACAGTCAAAAAATTCACATGTTGACCTTACGTTTCTAAAATGCAATATTCCACTGACAAAGACCCTTCACAAATCAGAGTAAATGCTGTACTTTAGGGAACAAATTGATAAAGCTAAATTTTTTGGTTAAGATAAATAATCTTTTGAAAAAAAGAGCAGTCACCCCGATCGACAGATTAGTTAAGTTGAATTAAGAGAGAAGCTTATAAATTTATATGCATAAATTTTGAAACTTCAGAACACAAACCTTGGTTTGGTTTCCTCCTCGTCCGTGGCCGGGAGGATGGTTTTGTTTTCAGTAGCAAGGGGCGAGGGGGAGCTTGGCCGCTCTCTGTCCCCAGAGAAGTCCGCACTGAGCAGCTCCGGTCTCTTCCGAGGACATCCACGCGCTCGTCGCGCCCATGACCGATCTGAGCCGAACACAAGTGTCAAAAGTGTTTGGAACTCAAAGTTACAATAATTGAATATTTGTTGTTTGGTTATAGCTTATAAAATATTTAATCTTGTTTGTACAAAGCTTTTGTGGTCTTATTTTTCACCCAACTAACAAATTATTTGAAAAAGAAACTAATACTATTAAATTTTAAGAAACTTTTTGAAACAACTAGCATTGTATCGATTGGACGAATTCTTTCTGGTATAGTTTCAGGTAGAAACTTTAAGTTGTATTATGTATATAATATATAAATAAAGATATTTTGAACTTGAATCTTAAATAACTGTCAATATGAAATATTGGCAGTATTTCCAAGATGAGTTCTTCTGCAATATACCTTCTTAGAAAAAATTACATATAGTTAGTTATGATACAAAATTATGTAAATGTAGTTTTACTACATGAGCAAAGTTATTGACTTTGAACAAACCAATTCTTCAAACAGTGAAATTACCTAAGCTCCCCCATGACTTCCTTTCCCTGTTGGCATTCTGTCCAGAGGCTTGTAGGAATTCCATCAAAGTCGACTCGTCTTCTTCAGAAGGCACTCTACTTCTTCTCCTTCTCAAACTGCCCGTTGGAGTTACATCTGTTAGCAAATAAATAATCAAATTTTCCATTTACTCAATTTTGAACTGCATGTTCTAATTTAGGAACAGCTTTCCATTACAATACAATATAAAATTCAAAAATGTTCAATTGAGAGTATTTTAGTAACTTAAGTTTGATGCTTGTTTTCTCATCATAAGGAACTTTCAAAATAAAACAAGTTTTGAAAAAATACGGATTTCACCAGTCAGTAATGTTCCCTAATAAATTTTAGTAGATCAAACTGAAAAGTAAAATATTTTCTTTAAATTGCTTTGATCACTCGCCATAAGTATTTAATTTTTATTTTTAAAATGAATCAAAAGCAAGTTTAAATCTGATATATACAGTAGAAACTCTCTTTTAGGACTATTTGCATATCTGTGATTACCATGCTCCTATCCTTACTGAGCCTGTCGTAACGTACATATATTTTATAAATATTGTCATTTTTCAGTTGTTATGCCTATATTTATTTTTCAATTAATGTGTTCTTTGTACACTGAAGTTTTATTACAGTACGGTACAGCTGTTTTTCTTCGAAGGAAATGCATGTGGTTTACTCCTCTTGATAACAGACATAGTGGAAGTTCCAACCATGGCCCTACCCATCATGGTCAGATGTACAAGGTTCTACTTTATACTTTTATGATAACATATATCATGTGATAACCATATATGATTAATTACTAGTTTACAGAAAAGCGCCAAGAATACCTGGAGAATAGTTGCCATCTTCTCTCATCGGATTGTCACCGGAGAACGAGCCAAACCTCCGACGAGTAAGCAGAGGTGAACCAGACACCGACACATCCTCCTCCGATGTCATGATCGCACTGCCAAATCTGCGGTTCTGTTCACAAATTATAAGATCACGATCAAGGCAGAAGTATTATTTAAAGATTAGGATATTGTTACTACATTATTACCTTTCTGAATTCGTGATTCCGTTCGTGATCGACACAGGTGGTTATATTAAGCCACAAATAAGAAATGAATGTAAAATGATAGTGGTGCGATCTTGTAGTCTTGACTAAGGTTGACATTTTTTCTAGACAGTACTTAATTAATTAGCCAACAGTCAATGGCATCCAAGGGACTTACACTATAATGTGGCATCCGAAGCAATTTTGCCTGTAAATTACGAATTGATTTAATGATGAGGACACTTATCGATGAACAAAGTATTCAAGTTTAGTTGAAAAGAAATTTTTATTTGGCAGAACCTATTTAACTTAAAATATGATTGTTTGATTTGAACTGAAAATTTGGAATCATGTTTAACCCAATTGCACACCAAGATGGATATTAGATAATTATCTTTTATTTGGGGCCGTACAGTGTAAATCGCCAGTCTACAGTCTACAAGATTGTGGGTTCAAATCCAACCTGGTATAAAACATTAGCACTAACACGGTGAAGAATGAGCTATGATGATCGCATGCCGTTCATTGTACTGAAATGTTCAACAAATGCTGTGGCTAGCAGTCAATTACTTTTAAGGAACGAATGTCACAGGATTTATTTATTACATTATCTTATCTTGTATTTCAATTAATGAGTTGAAGCCAAATTTATGTTAAAGTTTATGGAAGTATATAGTGTTTTAATTACCTTCAGATCCTTTTCTGAATCCTTCTTGACGGGGAAACCTGTCCGAATATCATAAAGCAGCGAGTCCACAATGTTGCTCTCTGATTCAGAACCGTTTGAACATAGTTGTCCACTGCTTACTGTAAAATATTCAAATTAGATTAGATTATGACACAATAAAATAAATTATTCTCTAATTCAGGATGGTTTTTCACTATTAAGAATTCTAGATAATTAAATAAAGGATTTCTATCCTATCCAACTGGATTTTCCAGCGTGTCTCCATTATAATACGATTAATGTCACAATATATTTTGTGACATCACAATAAATCAGTGACTTTCTAAGCTTTCAGTTGTTGTATTAGATGTCTCCAGTAATATGTTTGATTTGAACTGAAAATTTGGAATCATGTCTAAATATTGCACACCAAAATGGATATTAGATAATTATCTTTTATTTGGAGAGGCCGTACATTGTAAATCGCCAGTCTACAGTCTACAAGATTGTGGGTTCAAATCCCACCTGTGGCAAAAAAACTACAATCTCAAGTCCCTTGAGATTCACCCAGCTCCATGAGGAAATTGGGAAGCTACAACCACAGTAACACACTCTGGTATAGAACGCTAGCACTAACACGGTGAAGAATGAGCTATGCTGATCACATGCCGTTCATTGTACTGAAATGTTCAACAAATGCTGTGGCTAGCAGTCAATTACTTTTAAGGAACGAATGTCACAGGATTTATTTATTACATTATCTTATCTTTTATTTCCATTAATGAGTTGAAGCCAAATTTATGTTAAAGTTTATGGAAGTATATAGTGTTTTAATTACCTTCAGATCCTTCTCTGAATCCTTCTTGACGGGGAAACCTGTCCGAATATCATAAAGCAGCGAGTCCACGATGTTACTCTCTGATTCAGAACCGTTTGAACATAGTTGTCCACTGCTTACTGTAAAATATCCAAATTAGATTAGATTATGACACAATAAAATAAATTATTCTCTAATTCAGGATGGTTTTTCCCAACTGAATTTTCCAGCGTGTCTCCATTATAACACGATTAATGTCACAATATATTTTGTGACAATACATCACAATATATCAGTGACTTTCTAAACTTTCAGTTGTTGTATTAGATGTCTCCAGTAATAAATTTTAAAAAATCCATACAAATTCTGTTTTTGTTAGTGATATAACAGAAATTTAGTTGATCCTTTGTCAGTGACTTTGATTTTAAAATACGAAAGGTGAAAAATCGCAAAAAAATGGAATTAAACAACATAATTATTGAAATAGCACAATCGGTGACACCCGGTGGCATTGTCTGTGCTATGTGATTCTCAGGCTTCAACTGAATATTAGAGGTAGGTAGCCCCTAGGTGAGGTATAGTCACTCCTATGACTACCAACCGGCAACAACGCTTACTTTTTTACAAAAATAATAGCGCCCAGAGGTACAAGTAAACTCTGTGGTGTCACCGACGAAGGATTAATCACATGTAGTATGTAGATTTTATTTATTTAGTAAGAATTCCTAATTTATATTTTGAAAATACAATAAAAATCCTTACACTGCCTTCTCTTGGCTGCCAGCTGTTCCTCCCTCTGACGCCGTCTGGCCATCGCCTGCTCTTCCTGAAGTTTCCTTCTCTCATTTTCTGCAATCGCTTGTTTGAACTTAGAACAGAAGCCGTGGAATATCTTAAAGCATTCTTCAATTTTGAACGTATTCGGATCCTCGCAGAAGAACTCTGATAACATTTTTCTTACATTTTCCAGCTCTCCTAAATCTCTTTGTAGAGTTGTAACTTCTTGTTGGGCTGCCTGTAAATAAGTTTTTTAAACTCAAGATAAATAAAGATCTAATTAAACTTTAAATTTAACATCTTAAAAGTTTTATGTGGTCACATATTAGTAAATGTAACTTGATAATGATGTTGATATTTGAACAATATATTTTATATTTATTTATATTTTTTATTTATTTTTTCAATTCTATATTAACTCAATGACGTTTTAGACTTTACTGGCCTACATGGCTAATTAGAGCAAGGTTTTTATTTCTCTGAAACTAATAAATATAAGACCTGTAATTCATTATAAAGAAAAAAATTGTAAAACAATAGTATTAATGATAATTGTTGTATTAATGTTGTAAAAACCTTTTTACAAATATTTTTTAACATTACTGGGAGGCATTTGGAAACTTACTTGCAAGAATTCCAGCATTTGAGCTTTAATTTCCTTTTCCGTTGAAGGAAGGTCGATTTGTTTCCTTATTTTCTTTATTCTTGTGTCCAGAGTGTTAATCTCATTTTGCAACTGCTCGACAGTGGTTCTAGACATGACAAACATTTTGTTATACCATAGAATCACGTTTACCTTAGAAAATAAAATAGATTAGTATAAATACTATAATAAGGTATACAATGAAGAATGAAGTAGTTCTAACCAAAACTTAAACTTATTAAAAACCAAAGCTTTGTTATTATTCATTTTTGTTATGTTTTACGATGTATACACCTTAGTTTAGTGTGTAAAAGTGTATCTAAAAGTACGTTTTACTCAATAACCTGCAACTGTAGGCAATACAGAACTAATATAACAATAATACAAATACAACAATAATAATGTAATAACCTTCTAACTGTAGGTGATATATATGTTTCACATAAGAAAACCATCTCTAAACTTGTTGAGTTATGACACTTATTTTAAATTTTTATAAAATAAGGCATTTTTTATTTATAATATTTTATATATATAGAATATATTAAGCAAGCAACAACATGAATAAACTTCTTGAATCAACTGTAATAATTTATTGAATCGTATCATAAAATGACAACAGAGATAAAAGTTACTCTAACTATAACATGTGTTTGAAACATCATTTAGGCATAATGAGTTTCATCTATATAAATAAAATTAGAGTTTTGTCTGTACATTGCTCAGAATTATTCATTTTTTGTTTATTCTTACTTTTCGTGCTTTAGAGAACCCAAAACCGGTCTCATCTCAATTTTTGTCTTTTTGTCTGTGACGCTCCAGGAGGCATTTTACGCCGTCTTCTCCGAAAAAAAAACGGGAGAACTGATTACAATGAAACTTATTTCATGTATTCTCTACATTCCAGAGAAGGTTTATAAATGCTTGAAATCGCCCGCCGCCCCTTGAAAAGTAAATAACGAGCATTTAAAAACCCACTTTTACACGATATTACTCGCATTTTGATCCAGTTTTCAATGAAACTTGCTGCTAATAATCAGCTGTCTTTGTAGTTTAAACATTTAATAGAAATAAAAACAAACAGCTGTCAAATCAATATTAGTTAGTTTATATTGGTCATTGATTTTAAACCCATTTTGAAATCATACTATATTAAAAAGTTATTTTAACGTATAACTAATTATAATAATGGTATAAATGTTCTAATCTATTTAATTGTAAAGTAATGATAAATAATAAAGCTGAGTATTCATTTATTTTCTTTGTATCGATTTGTTTAGGATTTCAGGTTTACATTTTGGTATGATAATCTTTCTTCTTTAAACTGAATCCTACAACCCGTACAAAGGACGGGCTTACTGCTAGTATAGAATATATTTATACATTTTCTTTCCTTTGTATAGATTTGTGTAATTAATTTAGTAGTCACTGCATAATACTTACTTTGTGGCCTCTTCCAAAACTCCCATTTCATCGGGGAACTTCAACAGATCTTTTCTCTTCTTTTCAGCTTGCTAAGAATAAAAGTTAATGTTAAAAACCAATGAGTAAAATAATATTAATATTAACTATAGAACAGTTTTTTTATTAACACATTAAAAATATATACATATAAATTTTCTTTGAATATTATTATTATTAAAATAATTATTCCCTCAGCTCCAAGTCTATTGGTAATTCAATAATAGTGTAACACTTGCCATAAATTACATTCAATTGTTGGTTCAAACTCAGATAGAAAATCTAATTAGAGTATTCTCAATATTCAGGGGATGCTAGGTAAGTGAGAATTTCAAAAATATTTTCAGATCGAATCAAATCTGAGTTTTCCATATTTCCATATTTTTATGATGCAACAGCCATTAATTATTTCTCTGAAAATTAAAGTAATCAGCTGGCTTTTCCTTGCCGGTGTGGTATAGCCAAGCTGTGGTATTTGACATTCGTAGACCGGTATGTAATGTTACGTTGCCATTTGTCAGACTTAGTAAGGTTAGGGATAGTAATAATGTATTTCGTTTTAAACTATTTAATCATCTTCCTTGTACATCTCAGAACCTTGCAGAAAAGTGGGTTGACAAATTATTGTTATTGGCCAATCCTCTTTTAAAAATCCATGAGTCTTTTGCACTTTCAAAGTCATCTGTAAGTAATTTTTCCATTTAGTGTGACGAGAGTGTTTTCCCCTCTCTACTTGGTGTGTTGCAGGTTAGGTTAAGCTGCATTTTGAGGTATGTGCCTTGTGTTGATGCTTTTGTTTTCTGCATTAATTAATTAATCTATTACTATTGTTATTATAATTATTAGCTCTATGTAGGTTTTTAGTTAGGAACAACTTTTTTATCTGTTGATATAGCCCATTGCATGTATATATTCATTACATATTTAACAAGTGTAACGTACCAGGGCCACGTAGTGGATGAGGTTCATGCCTGGTTTGTTGGCTCGGATGTCCGTCACCTTCTGGAGAGAACTCAGTTTCACTCCCGCAGCGTTTCCAGCGTAGCCGCCCTGTGTGGACCACACAATATCGTATTATTATTGTTAAGTTGCTTTTGTTTACGCTTTTCTCTTGCAGTTTAGAACAAGTTTGAGATTGACATTTTTGTACTACAACCAAATAATTGGTTAACAGGTAAAACCAGATTGGATATAATTAGGAATAGAGTTGAGAAGATTATTATTTAAAGAAAGTTTAAGAGAACGAGTAGAAATTGAAGCAGTTTAGTCACATAAGAAGAATAGAAAATGATAGAATCTCTAAAAAATGAGTGAGCTTCAAATGACGAAAACTGAGGTGAGATTAGGATGTGGAAGCTAGAGGAATTATGGAGGAACAGAAGAAGATGGTGATGAAAACCCATAGACAAAACCTGAACAAGAGAATACATATGAATGTACTACAAGGAAACAAAAGAAATAAATATTACAAATTCATCAATTTTCTACCGGTTCATTTAACATAATTTACATAACCTTGACCAAAGAGAGTTATTTTAATGTTGCACTATAAATGAAATTTTCAATTATACTTTTTTAAACAATTATTAATTACTTAGATAAACATTTTTTTTAATTGACCTACATATACGAGATATATTTCACAAAAAATTAACCATACATTACTCGAATAATTACTAATTATCCTTTGATATAAAAACTAAAATATTCTGATTCAAGAAAAAAATAACTCACTAGTCATCAACTGGATATTGACCTCTTTCTGTACAGTTGCAGTGTTTGAAGAAATCTCAAATTTATCGAATAGAAAGCGAATTATTAATCTACTCACAGCATTCAAGAAGTTTCCAGCCACCAGAACCATGTAGAGCACTTCTTGTAAGGGTTTGTTCGTCATGAGGTCTAGAAATTGAAAATTAAGAATACTAATAAATTGTATTAAAAGCTTTTGACTTATTATAAAAATGAAATATATTATGTAAAAATTATTTTGATGAACACCATCACCTTCATCAGCTTTAAAAATTATATTAATATTTTACCCATAGACTTTATTTTAAAGGAGAAATGCTTTATGCTCAACGTTCATTATAATGTATTGTGACATGTATCACACACTAAAACTTTCTCTCACAACCAGAAACCATACTAGCCAGAGGTGCTTTAATTAGCATAGAATAAATTTATTAAAAACACAATAGTACAAAAAATATGTTTATGTATAAAAGAATGGTCTACCTTCGCCAGCGACAATCATGGCATTGATGCTTGGTTCGAGGTAGCTCATGTTAGCTGCAAACTCCTCCTTCAACAGCATGCTCTCGATACGCAACTTGTAACTGTAAAATGTCGTCTGTCGTCAATACCACACTCACAAAGTCTAATTTACCCGCTAAATAAGTTGGCGATCTTGTCACTAGTCCAATAGAAGAATTAAGTAGTTTTAATTCCAATCACCTAACACAGAGTTTCTCAAAGTGTGGTCTAGTGTGGAAAACATTCTAATCAAAAGCAAGCTCACAATTGCCTAAAAGCAGGAAAATATTCTACTGACGTAATCCGTAAAAACAACATCATCGTAAAAAAAGGAAAAAAATTGTTTTCCTGTGTTTTGTAAGGGGTTAACGGGAAGGTTAGGGGAGGTAATTTGAATTTTAAAGGGTACCCACGGCATACATTAATTAAATAATTGTGGATGTCTTTGAGTTCATTAAGTTTGAGAACCCCTTGGTCTAACGTATAAAACATATTACATTGTTTAAAAAACTTAAGTTTTGTATTTTTTCGGCTCTGATTAGATATGAAACTGTAATTGATATGTAAATGTCATCACAAACATTGTTTTTGGATTCTGCCAAAAACATGCCTTTTAAAATTTAAAATATTTGAAGTTTAAAAAGGCATAAGAAAAGTTTTTGTGTTAACTTCCCTTTGGGTAATAGGTTAGATCATGGATATGTCAAACGGAATAGTTTCAATTCATCTAAACAGCTGTTCTTATTCTTACATATTAAAAATGCAATACAATATCTCTGGTAGTTTTTATGGTTTCAAATTTTCATCTTACAAATTGCCAACACCCTCCCCAGAGATCTATCCATGTCAAAAAATACTATTTAAAATATAAGTTCATAAACAATTACATATTCTTAGTTGTAGGTAAAATGTTGGGTATTTATAAAACAATGTAAAGGTAGTTGACGGATAAAAAATGTATTCAATTCCGTTACAATTTTCGTATGATGCAAATTAACACTCCCATATAATGTGATCACCCCCACCACTCAAAGCTTAGACATATTGATTTTAAAATGTATATTACAAATAAATAGAAGAACTCGCACAGAAATCTATTGCTTCATGGATTGTGAATAGCTAATGATCCGGGAAAATAAATCAGCTGATCTTTGCAGTAACAAAGCTACTGCTATATCACACCCTCCCACGCTAATATTCATATTACGCTAATATGAATATTATGTGAAAGGTGTCTTACAAATGAGAATAAAAATATTAAATTCACCAGAGACCACTCTACGGATTCTTTGAAATTCATAATGGCGTTAATAATATTTCAATACATTTTACTGGCGTCAAAATAATTGTAAAGCATAATTTATATTATTACTAAACTTCCAGACACGTTGTGTAGTTAAAAACACAGACGAGTTGGAAAAGTCCAATAAAAGATATAGAACACTCTACTTCATTTACATTCCTCCAACATTTTGGAAGAGCCCATAAGCTTATGTGATTGGAACAATCTCGTTTACATAATTACTTTACTTTCTCTGAGATACTCAGGTAAGTATTTTAAGTCGAGTATGAATAGGAATTGAGTGTAAGAAGAGAGTGAGTCCATCTTGTAGTCTTATTACTAACTAAAGCTACCAAGTTTTTATTTTTAGTTATGTTATATTCCACTTACTTGGGTACTGCTATCAGCTGTAGAAGGAACTTTTCAGCATTGCCCAACTTGCTTTTGTCTCCGTCAAAGTTGCGGAGCATTTCCAATTCGTCGAGTTCGGGTAATATTTTCAGTAGCCCTCTCAACTTTTCCGCCCCTATTTCATCGTGCTCTCCGTCTCTTATGACTTGAATGATGTTTTCATTTGTACTGCAATAAAAATGTTTAAATTATTAGTTTCAATAAAAATTAGTGTGATTTGGGGAAATATATTTAAAGAATCAAACAACAGAGAATGAATATATGTAAGAATTAGTTACAATAGTTAAAATATTACTACGAAAGTAACTCATCTATCTAGTATAATTATCAAAATTATTGTTACTAAATCAATAATGTTTGAATAAATAACTTATAACAAAAAATATAGTAAAGATCTTTTATCATTTAGTTTTTTAGTTTGAATCAACGGCTAACACATAAATGGCTACATAATAAAACTCAGTTATACTGTATGATAAATATTTTTAAATATTCAAAATATTTCACTTACCTTCTAAACTGTTTCAAAAATATATTCACATTCAAACTCCTTTTCCCGTCAAGAAGTGAAATCTATAAAAAAACAATCAATAAAAATAAAAATAAAATATTATAGGGATATTCCATAGTTAAATTTAAAAAAATAATCTACATATTTACTTAAAATTATAACTCTTGACTTACTTACACAGATCCTGAGCTTCTATAAAAGAAATATTAAAGTTTATACTAGATCATTTTATGAAAGACAACTAGTTGGTGATCTTAAATTTAAATGTCAATCTGGTGTGGTTGTTAATAAACCAGACGAAGACAAAATTTGTGTATTATTTATCACAATTCAACCTGGAAAGAGGTTTGTTGAAATTTGTGTAAGATTATTTAATGCCTTGCCACTTAGATTTAGAGAGATGGATCTGATAAAATCTTAAAAGAAATAAAAAAACAACTTGATTTTACTGTTAACACTGTTGATGAGTTTATTGATAAAATCAAAGACTACAAATTAGTAACTGTGTATGTTCATTGATGGATGGCAGATCGCTACTGTAACATTGTTATTGCTGTCACGTCATACGTCCCTTTTGTCTATAGTCTATTCTATTTGTATAGTTTGTAGGTCAATATGTTATTGATGTTTTTTATTGACTAAATACTCTATGAACCTGACAATGGTACATAATTGTAAAACATTACAACTTCAATAAACGTTTTGATTTTGATCATCAGCCCCCGTAGAGCTAGTGAGCCTCAATCCCTTCTGTTTCATGACACTGAGTCCCCTTCCTGAGTGATGGTCCGCACCCATCCCATTTGTGTGGCAAGACAGTTCTTGTACCTTGGCAGACATGACACCTGCCTTAGGACACTTGCTTCAGGATACCTGTTACATGCTGGGGTCTCAGGATATGGATATCTGTTACACTTAGGAGTGTGTCCCAGTGTGCAGGAAATGTGGCCTCTTTTTAAGAATCATCCAATCATCTGCTCTTTTGTCTGTTGCAGTTCAGATTAGGTAAACTCGCTTTTGAGTCTTTTCGTGATAGGTGACTCTGTTGAGGATGTCACGGTGAAGAACACTGTCTTGGATAAGATAATTCTACAGTTTATTAGCTCTCTTTATATGATTCTGACTTATTTTTTCGTACTAATTTAGGCTGTCCAAAAACCCAGTGTAGTTCATGCGCCTCAAGAACGTGGTTGTCATACCTCGGAGGGTTCCTTGCGCTTCTTGTCGCCGCCGTCAGTACTGTCCCTGTTGCTGAGGTGGGGCGAGCTCTGGGCAGAGGCGGTGGTCGATGGCGGAGGCGGAGCCTGCTGACAAAACAGCCCCTCCATCTCGTCCCAGTCCAGGTCAGCCATCGGAGAGTGCTGGTGACTACGGGCCACTAGTGACCAGATGTTGTGCTTCCCGACCACCTAGCCAAAAATTACGTTAAACTTTTAATTTTTATTGATACTACAGATTGATAATATTCAATATCCATCACATTCAATTGGGCTCCTCAAGCCAAGCGAATCTGTCTGGAGTCTATCTTACTGACCAAAACCCTGAATATGAGGACTGCATTTAAAAAAAGGCTTTCTTTTGTTCAAACATCCAAAGTTTGCTATCAGTAGGACTTAACTAACCAATTATTCAAAATAAATAAATTTAAATCGATTTTTCAAGCATGATTAACAATTTAAAATTATAAAGAAACTCTGAATTCAATAATGCAAAATGAATAAAGAAGTATTAAACTGACAATCCTTTATATAAGAATTATTTATGTTTATAAGTACCAATTTAAAAAAACTCACTTTATTATTTGGTATCTTATTCCAGTTTATCGTTTTCATCTTTGCCCTGGGTGTCGGTGTCTCTTGTTGTGGCAAAACAATGTTCACATTTTCCGCTGTTTCCGGTGCAACGTTAGCGGGGGTTGGGGGGTTGAGTAGAGGTGGGGGAGGTGGGCCCCCCATCCTAGGAGGGGGTGCAGCAGGTGGCGGGGGTGCCAGTGGGGGCGGGGGAGGAGGTGGCGGAGGCCCGGGTGGGGCAGCAGGTGGAGGCGGGGGCGGTGGGCCTGGTACAGATGTGTTGAGCGACTGCTTGCGGCTGCCACACAACGGGTGCTTGTGCGACTGTAAGCTTGGAGATCGCAGGAGGCGGTTGGCGTCCTCGCGGCTCTCTAGAAGCGTCGCGCGGTGCACCAGGCGCTCAGCTGTGTCCCATATGATGTCACTCACCGCCTCACGAGGGTCTATCCGCAGCAAGTGCTGTAAGATACTCAGGAATGGGATTTCCTGGGGAGTATCCGCTACCTGTAACCAGTTTTACAACAATTTTGTTTCTAATTTTTAAAATTTATGACTTTTACTTAAATAGTTCTCAAAGTATGTGCTGTTCAATTAATTAGACAGCTAAAAAATTTAAACCTTTGAGTTCTGGATAACTGATATCGTTATCTAAAGGCTTGCATCATAGTATGCACAACATACCTCTGGCTATGCTTATTTCACTTCTCAGCTGTCTGATTAATATTGGTCTGATCACTTTTGGAATATTTTTTAATACAAACTAGATAAATGAGTTTTTTTTTAGAAAAGTACCCATCTCTTTCCAACACCTTAGATCAGCTGACATGACCATAACCGGAGATATGTTGCAAAACTGTACATGTTGTCTTCTTCAACTACACATGCTATGATCCTGTTTAAATTAAGATGGTAGTTGGATCTGTCAAATGGTGATTATTTTTATCTAAAACTAAAGAACGAAAGTAAGAATTCTTAGGTGTTGGAAGACAGAAGCAAGAGGAAATTCTAAGTCGAGGGTGTTGAGACAGAGCCATTCCAAACCCATGCAACTCCCAGGATCTCTAAAAGTATTGAGGGGGTCACTGTAAAGCAGAGGAATTCAGATTAGGCGATTGAGATAAAATGATAATACGCCTCAATGACACATCTGGAGGAACCTAAGGTGCAAAAAGAAGCTATTCACTATAGCCAGGAGTAGACTTCTGGTGTTGTTGTTTGGTAAGTACTGTAAGTACTTACAAGTACTTACTTACTTACAAGTACTTACTTATAAGTACTGTGTTTGTTGTTTGGTATACTGGTGACAGATTAATTTTGTTGAACCTAATGATGACGATCCGAACGGACTTACTTGTCTGAGAATGGCGTAGAAGACGTCCAGGTGGGAGTTAAGGTCGACGTCGTGTGGTGCGTGGAGGACCTGGGCTTCGTCACTCTCCCTCTGCTCATCAAACACATCGAGTTGGACCCCGAGCTCTGCGACGCCTCGTGCACTGCGCCTGGAACAGTTGCAACAGAATCTCTCAATCACATCCCCTATTACAACCCTCTAGGATTTCATAGTTTACTGGGTAGCACAAAAGGAAGGGGCTAACCTCGTAATCTAAAGGTCGTCAATTCAATTCTGGACCCAGTCGCCATTGGATTAACGTACACACTATTGAATACTACGTTCATCCATAGAACATCCTTATATTTAGACCAGTTCGTTATTCGGAGGTAAATGTGTTCAGATACTCGTTAAAGTAGTAGGGCCCTTAGATGTAATCGTCTGTTGGGCTATTAATTAACAGTACTAGCTCTAAGGACATGTCTTAGTCAGAAACAAGACTACAATCACACCACAATCATATTACACACATTTTTCATTCATACTTGGCTTAAAACACCTGTCTAGGTTGCCATTTGAAAAGGTAATTATGATTGGGCTATTAATTAATTACCTATCCACCAGAAGGTCAGATTTGGACAGATCTCTATCAAAACATAAAAAATGCAACTGACATAAAAATTGTTATGGGTGTTTCTAAGGAATTTAGTTATTTATTTTTGGGGTGTACAACCCTAAAAAATCCCTCCGAGTATTATAGCTATAGTTTTTTGAATATTGGTAATAAATTTCACAACAATTATTAGTTGTATACCAGACAAATGAGTTGATATCCTGTGAAATTATTTTTTTTATTTAGGGAGCCTTAAAACATACAGACTAGAAAGAAAAAAATAAATTTAACAACATTACTTCTATGGTCTCTTTCCTACCATACACACCTGTGCCTACCTAGAAGTCCAAAGTGGCACCGGCAGCCACCGGGCGACCAGACCAGCAAGGTCGGCGCCATGACCGCCACACAGAGCACGAGCACACCCTCTTGTGTAAGGGTAGTGCGCGATAAGCGATACGATAATGTGTCATTGCCGGATATCGCGATACTTAATCGTATCGACAATCGAAAAACATCCCTGTTGTTTATAGCGACAAGTGCATCGGCAAAGATCAAAACTATACAATGCAGTATTTATTTGTTTATTCTAGATTACCGGCCTACAGGCACAAATCAAAAATGAATTTTAGTGATACGATAGTTTTCGAAATATTGAATCGTTCCTTGCGTATTGTGACTTTTCGATACGACTCACGATATATCGGACAATAGTGTTGCAGAACGAACCTCTCCAGCGATAACGCTGTGATTATCGGGCGATATCCGGTGTTTGCTAGACCAATCGCTTCTCGCTGTTATCATCTCATTAAGATATATATAGGAACATAATTTAATTTTGATTGGCTGTATTTCATTACTCGTGAAACTGGACATTTATATATAACACTTCACACATCAAACAATAATCTGTATTTACACATATATAATCTACGTTTGTGTTCATTCTACAATTTAATGACTACCTCCGAAACTATAATTTTATCATGAGCTAAGAATGGTTGTTTCTATCCAGTAAGTTGACTGCTTTAAACAATTTTGATTTCAGGTCTAAACCTGCTTATGTGTATACAAAGGTTCCAGAACACCTGAGTACGGTCAGATTGCAGATACCGAAACGTCGTGAAACTTTGCTTTGCTAATCGTAACGGAAAATGTAGCAATAAAAATCAAAATTACAGAAACCCACCGTCATCCTGTTGTTGTACACTAGTTAATTAATATTTAAATAAAAATGGCGTCTAAGTCTGGATTTGAACCCGTGATTCATCACGTCGAACCAGTTGTGCTAAGCGGAGGCGTCGCTGTCTCAGCCGGAGCGAGAGAGCGCAGCAACCTTGGCGTCCTGGCCGCGCGCCAACAGCGCCGTCGCCGGCGAGACACGGAACTATTTTAACTTAACAGCTGAGGACGAGCAGGAAATGCAGCTCGTCATCGCCCACCGTGATTTATCGATTACACTTCGTCGATTCGAACCTCACCTCGAAAATACCGCATCATCGCTTCTTGTGGTGACGAAGAAAAGCATCAGGTACACGTCAACAGTCGTGTTGTGACGTAGGTAAGAGGTTTCAGGGATTCTTCGAGATTTGTTCACAGATTGACGAACTCATCGGGGATTTGTCATTACTTATGTTGTTTCTGATCTGATATAAAATTCGTAATCTATTGTAATGGTCATACTACATAAATTAAAGAAAGGTTTTCAAGATTTTTTCATAGGAAAGCATTTAAATACCGAAAGATGAAAGGAAATTTCAGGAGTTCTTCAAACCTTGTATACAGATAAATGAATAAACGGACGTTAAGTATCAGGGATTTGTCGAAATGATAAATGAACCGGAGTTTAAGGGATTCTTAAGAGATTCCAACTTCCGTTCATTAAGAACACAACTGATGACGATTTCCTGACACTTTCGGTAATCTATGAAAAGTCTCTTACATCATTAAGGACCATTAGGGGTTCTCAAAGACCAGTTCTAATAAGAGCGGAAGTATTCATCATAAATCAAATAAATATCATAGGGTATCTAAACACTAGACAGAATCAGAAATGCGTCAACACTCGTAAAATGGCTCAGTGGAAACAAGAATTATTAGCCATAGCTGAGCAAAGCCGTCACCAGAAAAAATATCAAAGATTCATGATGTTAATTTCCATTAAAAATAACACAATGTTGCCATTACGTATACAAAGTGGAAAAGTCCTCGCAAGAATACACGTCTGTGTGGGGAAATTAACTTACCAGTATCTCAGCTATGGTTTACATCTTTAAAGAAACTAAAAATTTATCTATTACAACATAATAATGAGACATACAAAAATAAACTGCTAACAAAATGAAAAAAATCTATAACAGGCTGTGCGAATGTGAATCACCATAGTAGAAGGAAGTTAAATTTAAGGAATAGAATTTTTGAAAAAGAGGTAATGTACCGAAGAAGTTTAAAATAAAATAATAATGATATATGTATTTTCCATTTTGATATGAAATGAAACAATAAACAAACATCTTAATCTTATAAAGAAGAGGGGGTTTTTAGATTTGTTTGTTGTGACAAGTAAACAAATACTGAACCGTCCGGTTTGAAATTTCACACAATTTTACACTCATACAACTCATAGGCATATCCATTTCCTTAAATTCCCCTCGGGCGACGAACGCCCCATGAACGTTCTAAGTTTCAAGGTATACATTTTCAAAGAATGAAAACATTACTTGAATGTTAACAGCAGTGATCAATAGAATTTTGACATTTCGGGAAGAAGAATAAACTGCTAGATCGAAATTGTTGATCGAATTATTAGTTCAAAATAGATTTTAATTTTTCTCCCGATGCCTGTCTCTATTACGTTAACACTGAAGACACTCGTGTTTTGTCATTTTGTAATCAATACAAAATTAACTAACAATAATTTTAATGTATAAATACTTCTCTGGGCCTATTTTGTCCGTGTGAAGAACGGGTACTTTGGCTAAATACAGATATTTTCATTATCATTTTGGAACTGTGTCCTTGGATTTTTGACGGGGTTAAGTCACAGACGCTGACGCGGTAATGACGGAGAACTCATTGTATGCTCTTTCTTATCTTTAGACGGTGACGCAAACTACATACGGTAGATATTTATACTTTATACTTTTAACTGAAATGACGACCTACCCAGGTAGGTATTTTAAGCCAAGGATGAATGAGGATGAATGTAGGATGATAGTGGCGCGATCTTGTAGTCTTGTTACTGAGTAAGGCTGACATGCTCCTTAGGCAGGACTGTTAATTAATAGCCCAACAGCCGATGGCAACTAATGGACCTACAGTTTAACGTGGAATCCGAACCACGGCCTCTGAATTATGAATTAGTCTAATTATGAGGATGAGGTCTAATTATGAATTATGAGGGTCTTTGTGGATTAACGTAGTATTTAATAGTGCGGACGTTAATTCACACAAGAGAACACTATATCCACCGACCATCTCTCACAACTATCCACAATTCGTGATTACCAAGTAGCTGGATTACAGGACGTCGCCACTGTCCCAGTATTTTATGGTGGATATATGTGAATGAATCGAACTCTCAGTCGATGAATGAAATGAATTTGTTGACATACAGCTTTGTTACTAATGAAGATCAGCTGATTCATTCGAAAGGAACATTGAAGAGAAGCAGATAGCCTAATACACAAGACAACTCGCTCGACTACAGAACAATCTGAAAATTAATTGTGTTAAGAATTTGCTCAGGGTCGAATTGGTGACCTTTCAGCATGTGAAGCGGGTCCTATAGATGTGCGTGGATGAGGAGTTGTGTGCGTAGGAGTGTTGTTGTGTTGGTTTTTGGGTGGGGGTAGGGAAGGGAGGACTGCAGGATTAGGCAGTAAGGGTGGTTCATTGAAGCTATGATCGCAAATATCAGAGGTTCGTTCGTAACAACTAACTATCATGTCTGCGCTGAACTTCGATGTAGAAAAAAGAACAATGTATGTAAACTGGGACCATTCACCACCGCCGTATGCCAGCTACTTATAGGTCACGAATTGTGGATAGTTATGAACGATGGTCAATGGATAGGATATATTCTCTGGTGTGGATTAACGTTCGCACTCAGCCTATCCGCAAATACCATCCTCATAATCAGACCAGTTCGTAATTCATAGCCAGTGGTTCGGACTCCACGTTGAACTGTAGGATCTTGGTTGGATATTAATTAACACTTCTGTCTAAGTAACATGTCAGGCTTAGTCAGTTAAAATGACTACAAGATCGCGCCACAATCATCTTTCACTCATTTCTCATTCATACTTGGCTTAAAATATCTAGACAGGTTGAAATTCCCGTAACTAACTAACTGATTAAGCGTAATGTTCAACTGATGGACGAGAAGTGCTGACTAATAAATATTACCTACGTAATCAACCAGATTGCTAACAGACTTACGATTATCCAAAGGTACAGGATGATATGGAGGTTAACTATTACTATAAAAATAAACAAAAACATTAATATTTATGTTTTAAATACTAGTTTAATTTTAATATCATTAATTTTTGTTATCACCTTATCCATCGAAATCTCATGTCATCATGAGATTCCTTCGTAGTGCCTTTAGTCAAAACATTTAAGATGACAGGATATTGTATTGAAAACAAATATTACAGTGCTGACAAATTTAAATTCGCAAAATAGTGCTTACAAATTCCCGACTCCTGGACCACAATAGTTAAACAATTTTAAGCAAGCTTCATTAAAAAGGGCCTATTGTTTCAGTTAGTTCTTTGTCTCAAGTTAGTTTCCGATCGGATGTTTTCAAGACTGAATTAGAAAATAGTATGTTATTGAGAAAAATAATCTGACTAGATTTATTTGTTGTAATAAAGAAAATAAATAAAACGTTAGCTAACCCAAACAGTGGACATCAAAGAGAAGAGTGATATGAAGTGGACTACCTGTCGAGCCTCCTGGAGCTGGAAACGGACTGGAATATCAGTTCTATGTTTATCCCAAGGGGCGGCACGCGCTTCGCATGAACGCGTTTACACACACGCACGTGCACGCGCGCACGCACGCGTACATGCACGCTTAACGATATATGCTCGTGTGTAGATTTAACAAAGTACCCCTCATTCGTTTGCGATATATGCACACTCGTATGTAGGCTTACCAAAGTTCGCGCATCCGCATATGCATGCTTGTGCGTAGACTTAAGCACACCTCTTCATGTTCGATTATGGTCCCACGAGAACAATGCTAATTTTGTGATAGCATTACTGACTACTCGAGTGTCGTAAAAAGATGGTTGAGGCGCCAAACTAAAGGTTAAGAGTCTGCATCAGTGGTAGCCATCTTGAATTTTAGTCCCGTAAGGGAAATGTTAAATTCTGGCGGAACATACCTTCACTTTGGCGTCTGTAGTGGCGTTAATTATCAAAGTATCAATGTAAAACTTTGGAAGTACATTGATGAGATGTGGCTCAAGGGCATGACCTTTTAATATGTTCAAAAATTTAACTTGATATAAAAACAAAAATCCAGGAATATTTTACAAAATAAATCATTATTATCTTTTTAATTGAGAGCGAAAATAAGAAGTGCTGTAAGGTGGTGCCCTGGAGGACTGTAATACCTTTAATTTGACACCTCTTCCGTTAATTTACGACAATAGGTCAAGGAGATATAGGCGCCAGAATTTAACATTGCTCTTACGGGACTAAAATCCAAGATGGCTACCACTGATGCAGACTCTTAAGCTATCTATGGAATTGTTCTTATGGGACTAAAACTAAAAATTTCGCCAGTAAGATATAGACTAAGCTGCAGTTTAGAGAATCTTGTAGTAGTATCTTCAGGGAGTTCTGACTCTTGCCAGCCTGTACATACTTGAGACCATGCTCTTTTGCAAATTCAAAAGTGCACCTCTTCAAGGTGCACAAGTTCATGACAATCCCACAAGGGGTAGAGAATTGTACAGGTTGGCACAAAACAGGTCTAGGTCTGCTTTGAATCTTCCTTCCCAAGCTGGCGTTTCCTGGACCACCTTCCTGAGGAGATACGGCGGGAGGGAGATTGGAACAAATTCAGAAGACTAACAAAACGCCTGCTCATTCGGTGAATTTTACACGGTGGGTGAGTTTATACCGGCAGTTCTCCTGGGGGCGTCCTTTAACGTCCTTTCCCACTAAAGAGATTAAATTAATATTTTAAATGTTAATTTTAGCTTTTAAATTGTTTTTATTTTTATGTGCTTCTATCTTAAATTATTGATGTTTGCTATGCAATGTTGTATTGTAATTTTTATGGCAATAAAGATATTACTATTATTACTATTGATGTCCATACGCTCGTATATACAGTTCCAACTATACTGCTCCAAGATTATTTAATATTTGAGAAGGTAATATTCTGTGGCATCTTACCTTAACTCGTTCAACACTGGCAACAGCTTCAGACCTGAAACATTATTTGGGTTTTAGCCTTTACACTGAATTAAAAGTTATAAAATAATAAAATAACTAATATGTGGATAGTTATGAGCGATGTATGTTCATCCGCAAAGGCCATCCTCATAAATATACCAGTTAGTAATTCAGAGGCAAAAGTGGTTCGGATCCCACGTTAAACTGTAGGTCCTTTAGATTTCATTGGATGCTGGGCTATAAATTAACGGTCCTGTATATAAGGATCATCAGTCAGTTACAAGTCTAGAATATAGCGCCATAATCATGTTACACTCATTTCTCTTCATACTGACATCAAATACCTACCTGGGTATGTCGCCATGTTAAAAGGTATTAGTCTAAGGAACATGACAGTCTAGTCAGTAAAAAGACTACAAGATCGCGCCACAATCATCTTACACTTATTTAAAAAAAAGATCATTATTATGGCTTCTAGTTTCAATCAAGTTAGAATACAATTAACAATATGTAAAATATTATTTAAACAACTAAACATCAATGATATTCAAAACTATACTTTTAAAAATAGGGTACAAAATTCTCAGGTATATATTATAAGTTAATGTCACCACCGAGGTCAGAAATTAAATTTGTAATTTTGATAGCTCTTCCAAGAAAGAATTTCTTGATTTCAAAATGACAAACGGACTGTATAATATAACATGGTCGAAATTAGCTTTATCACTCCCACAATCACGATGTTCTTAGTTTACACAGTTTATTCTAAACAGGCGAGATTTATTGAAGACACGACCAATTCGAATTCTGTTAATTAAGGCGGTGCGAGCGGCGTTAGGGACAACTGAAATCCGCTAGGTCGGCGCTAGTGTCGCTTATTCGTTACGCATATGTGATTGCTTCGTGCAAGGTTCCTGAGTGATCTGTTTAGATAACGATTCCGATTTTTTGTATATTGTTAAATTTTTTTCTTATTTCAAAACTTCACGTAGGTTACGTGAAAAAGGTCTATTATTCATCCACGTTCCAAAATTTTCAACTAAAAAACATAAGCAGTTTTCCCACACTCCTTGTACGAAAAACTCCAAATTTCCGAATTAATTACCCTGTAAACTTGAAAAAATATGCCAAAGCATGTTTATGATACAATCAAAAAATAAACGATAAAATTGTGAATTTTTAAGTCGATTTTTTCGCTAGCACCACCTTAAACAAATAAATCTTCTTTCAATTATATGATTTTCACATCGAGATGGAGTAAACCCAAAAACATTTAGGAGGTGTAATCTTTTAAATTTAAATTTTGATAAGTTGGCTCAATTTTCTAGCCACGAATTTTTCTTTAGCCGTTAGGAAGTGTTGGAACGTATATGTATTAAGTATTGTTTGCTTGCTTGGCCGCTATGTCCGCCATTACATTTCTCATTCATATTTGGCTTAAAACACCTGGTGCAGGCGGGAGGTCACAAGAGGTCGTGTTTGGTGCATGACGGCTCGTGTTATCGCCGGCCACACATCGGCCACTGTTTACAAACACGTCTGCGATCGTGCTTCCTGCACCACCCGGCCACTCCACCTGCCCGTATTCATATTCAATATTCATTATTCTCATTGAGATACCGACCCAACCTGGTGCGTTAGTACCGTAGCATTAGTATCCATTAGTACCGTCATATTGGAATTCAGCCCCGATAAATTTAATAAACGGTATCAGTGGACTAGCACATACTTTCTCCCTAAGTAAATCTAAAAACGACAATCTGTAATAAAACTATCATATTCTTTAAAGTTAATCTAAATATCATCTATATTAACCCCCCACTCTTCGGTAACACCAAGCTTTTTTGAGTGGGTTTTGTTGGGTGATTTTACTTCACGCTTCATACCAAGTTTCATGGAAAACGGATGGAAAAAGGAAGAAATTGATTTTTTTAATTTTCCACAAGAATAACATTGGGCACTCTCAGACAACGTACTGCGTTTATCATGTACAGTAAAATTAACTTTTCTCTGGAACCGTTAATCTTAGACAAATAATTCAAAATACTAATTTATTTAGTGTTTTTAAGCTGGTTTCAATGGTTATAGTCAAATTATACTTTAATTAAAAGCCCATAACTTTTGAACCGTCACTTTTACAGACATGCGGGTGGTGTCATATTATTTAGTACTCTGGGCACTATAAGCTATGAAATTTTAATCAAAATCGTTAGAGCCGTTTTTAAGAAATAAAAAATAGAAAATGAGAAAAAACACCTGGAGATTAGGTTAATATATATACATACATGCGAAATTTCATCTAAATTCGACCAACGGGGAAGGCTGTGACTCTGTACACATCCAGACACACACACGGACGGACAGACATCACGTCGAAACTCACTTTTTTGGATTCAGGGGACCCCAAAAAGGATATATCCACTCTCAACTCAAATTTTGTCAAAAACAATAGCCTACTTCCTCCATACACTATGTACAAGGGGAGAAAGTAAAAATTGTGTTCACCATTACTCGTCGTTCGAAATTCATAACAAATCTTTACAAGATTAGAGAATTGGCACACATGTCTCACTATTGGTGACGAGGTTGCTAATTATCTAGTTTTATTTATTTACCTATAAAACCACTATATAATTAGTTTTTTTATAAAAGTTTAATTAACCATGGCGTCTTAGTCTGAGTTCGAACCAGTGACTCTAGGATTGTGAGGTGAGGCACATTCAAAACACATATTTACATTTCAATACAACAATTTAAACTTTAAATCGACGTCTTTCCTTTTTTCTGATTGTTAAATTTAACTAAACTACTTGATGAGGTATACCACCAAATACTTAATCCGGATTTAGAACTGGTTTTATTCTTCCTAGAAATGCATAAAAAATCCTAAATAAATTATTCGCTTTGGAATAAAACGCAAATCTCCGATTCGGCTTGCATGTTACAAATGCATAAGATTTATGAGTAGCTACGCACTTAATGTCCGCTAAGAGCCCAGTTATGTCTTTGTGGTATCTGGAGTTGTATTTTTAACCCGGTGAATCCCTCCGGCTCCAGCTGGAGATCGCAGCTCTCCACTGCTCACTCACTCAGAAAACACATTTTCGCCATAATGCTTCAAAAACAGATGTTTAAGATGCATTTGTTAAAGGGAAAAGTTTTTCTTCTTCTACTTAGGACTAAACCCATTGTTTTGTTGATTTTTTTTAGTCCTAGGCCGCAAATCATTGTTGATGACACTTTTGATTCGAGGTCATTACTGCCATAACCTAAACCAATCAGGAATCAAGAAAGAACTGCTAAAACGTAAGGAACATAACAGCTGATTAGTCTAAAGCGACAAATAAAAATGGTCAACAACTAACTATTGATAATTGATACTAAATCAGGTGAAAATTTATGTTTTACGAGTTTGTTTCATATTATTTGCATTGTGACGAAAAATACAGTTCATCACACGGTGCAAAATTGGCTTTTAAGTTTTATACTCGCACATTTAACAGCATCAGCTGTTTAACTTGTGCTCGTATCAAAAACGCTCGTTTTTTGGTCCTAGTGGTAAACAGGCTACTCTATCACATGGACCGATCACAAAAAGTTTTATGATTTACATAATGCTTAAACTAAACACCTTGTATTCAATTATCTATAGAAAAATCGTTTGAGAAGTAAAAAATCCCTCATTAAGTTTTTTAGTACATTTATTTAAACAGCCTTAACATTTTATTGAACTCCGTAATAATTTTGAACTTAGTTTGCACTTTACATTTCGCAAATAAGAACGACGTGATTCCATCAAAATCCAGTACAATAATAATTATAAAAGTGAAGTATGTAAATTTCTATTACTTTTAAAATGCGATAAGGTGTTTAAGTCTTTTCGGACTGTATACTAGCCCAGCGGTACTAATGTAAACTCAAAGCGACACGTACACAACTATGAAAATAATTCCGTTATATTTTGTTAAATATGTATCCATTATTATGCTTATACATCCTGAAACAAAATATATTCTCTAACGTATTTACACTATTATATGAGCATTGTATCTTTGCGTTTGATTGTTGCGGCCGCTTACACGGCAACGGAAGGAATTTTTCAAAATCGAAGGAAAGAAGTTCATAGCCGAAACACAATTGTATCAACTCAAAACAAATTTTAGTTCAATAATCTAATCTAATATGTCTATTAGATTAGATTACTGAAATGGTGACTGTGCCACAATGTAGGTTTTTAGCCAAGTATGAATGAGATTGTGGCGCTATCTTGTAGTCGTGTTACTGACTAAGAATGACATGTTCCTTAGACACAACAGTCAGTGGCATATCTAGGGACCTACAGTTAAACGTGGAATCCGAACGAACTATCACTGAACTACGAACTGGACTAATTATGTGGATGGTATTTGCGGTATTTTAAACGACAGAAAATTTATCACATTTTAGGCGATGTCATTTGGAAGAATTATAATTGCTTTAAATTGTATAGCTCCTAAAAAAATATGGTCGTGACAATAAGCTAATATCACTGAAATCGGTTTCTTCTGAATTTCTAACTTTATTTGGCAAATTTTATACTTTCACATTTCTTAATTTTGTTACTGTAAAATATAGAATAAATGTTTCAAATTCTAATCTTTTCTGTTATAACCTTTTTACCACAATCTTTAATTTCTCTCCACCGACCACTGACATCCACCTTCAACCTCGTCCATGACCCGAGCCTTCGTACTCCAAAGGTTATATTTTATAATAGACCAGTGATTGATTACAGGGGTTGGCATCTATCACTAGGGAGCTCCTAGGAACCCTGGCGATAGTGGAAATAACAACAACAACAAGACAATAGACACTGCGGGGGGCTTCCTCAATAGGTGATGGTTAAACTCTACTTTGTCTGGTACTAATTAACTGGCAAACCAACGAGCTATGATCAAACTATTGTAATAACACCACTATTATACTGGGACGGTGGCATGTCCTGGAATCCAGCTACTTGGAGGTCACGAATTGTGGATAGTTGTGAGCGATGGTCGGTGTATGGGATTAACGTCCGCACTATTGAATATCAAGTTTATAAAAAACCATCCTCATAATTAGACCAGTTCGTACTCAGAGGCATATGAAATTAAACTATATCCCTTATGATATTAGGGTACTCTCACGTAAGTTATCCAACAAGTCAATAAAAAAATACAAAGCATAGAATCCTACGTTTCTCAACCAAAATGGTTGCTTCCTTGTTGGTCAAACTGAAACCAATCTAGTAATCAACTTAATACTACAAGGTGAATCCTAATAAATTAATCACAATTATGATTAAAATATAACATTTATAAACCAATTAATAATCAACATTAAGGCATCTTCAAAATAAAAGCGTCCCTTAGATACGCCATTGACTGTTCGGCTACTAAATAACAGTTCTGTCTAAGTAGCATGTCATTCTTAGACAGTAACAAGACTACAGAGAACGCGCCACAATCATCTTACACTCATTTCTCATTCATACTTGGCATAAAACACCTACCTGGGTAGGTCGCCATTTCAATAACTAACTAACGATAGTGAAAAATAGCTGAAATTGAATTTAAGTAAAAGGAAATAAAAATTATAAAACCGGTCTTGATCAAACTTGACGAGTGAAAAGGTACAGAGTTAATTGAAATTGGTAACTTCAGATATGTCACTACTTTAAGGGCGGGGGATGTAAATAAAGGGCCCAGCTATAGATATAATTTTACTATTAATTATTTATATCCGTATTATTAGCTTTACCTTACATTTTAACATGGATATGTCTGGATATGGGGGTGGATTGGAAATTCGTCAGGCCAAAATTTGAAACGAAAGTGACGTCATATGGTTATAGGGAAAGCAGTTACGAGGAACTGAAAACATTCCCTTTAGCCCTTTAGAAAATCCTTCGTTTAGCCGCTATCCACCATTTTGTATTTTATACAAAAACCATTATATTTCAAGAACTATTTAATCTAGTGTAATCAAAATCGGATCCATGATCTTAGCTACAACCTATTTAACTATTTAATCTAGTGTAATCAAAATTTGCATACATCTTTATTGGCTAACAAGTAAAACATTCTTAAAGTATCATTGAAATTGCTTTTATATATCAAAAATGGCGGTGGTTAAAGTTCTTTTAATTTAAATAACAACAAAACTATTGACTTTATAAAATTTTTACAAGATATAAAAAAATGTTGAAATTTTAATTTTAAATTGAACTATACTATGTTGAGCGGATAAGCGAGAAAATACAGTTTTAATGTTAGCTTACAGAGAGATTTTTGAAAAATGCATTAAAAGTGCAATTTCTCGATTATCCGTGGATGTATTTCGCTCAAAAAAGTCTCATTAGATTTGAAATTAAAACTACAACCTTTTTTATATATTGTAAAAATTTTATAAAATCAATATTTTTGTTGTTGTTTAAATTAAAATACCTTTAACCGCCGCCATATTGAAAATATAAAAGAAAACTAAATTATACTTTGGGAATATTGTTCACTTTGGCTGATAGAAATGTGTGCAAAGTTTTGTTTCTGTAGCTTAAATGGTTCTTGAGACATAACGATTTTTGTAACAAATACAAAATGGCGGCTACCGGCTAAACGAAGGATTTTTCGACATATTTGGATATATTTTTGTGAGTATTACCATTCCTCGAAGTTTGTCCCCAACTTTAATGTACCCTCGGTATATCTATATAAATAAAATTAGAGTTTTGTCTGTACATTGCTCAGAATTATTAATTTTTTAGTTATTCTGACTTTTCGTGCGTTAGAGAAGCCGAAACCGGTCTTATCTCAATTTTTGTCTGTGTCTGTTTGTCTGTGACGCTCCAGGTGACATTATAAGCAGTTTTCTCCGAAAAAAACTGGAGAACTGATTACCATGAAACTTATTTCATGTATTCTCTACATTCCAGAAAAGGTTTATAAATGCTTGAAATCGCCCACCGCCTCTTGAAAAGTAAATAACGAGCATAAACCCACTTTAACGCGATATTACTCACATTTTGAGCCAGTTTTCAATGAACTGCAATAATCAGCTGTCTTTGTAGTTTAAACATTTAATAGAAATAAAAAAAAAAACAGCTGTCAAATCAATATTAGTTAGTTTATATTGGTCATTGATTTTAAACCCATTTCGAAATCATACTATATTAAAAGTTTATTTTAACGTATAACTAATTATAATAACTGTATAAATGTTGTAATCTGTTTAATTGTAAAGTAATGCTAATTTATAAAGCTGGGTATTGATTTATTTTCTTTGTATTGATTTGTTTAGGATTTCAGGTTTACATTTTAGTATGACAATCTTTCTTCTTTAAACTGAATCCTACAACCCGTACAAAGGACGGGCTTACTACTAGTATTCTCATATAGTTATAAATAAAAATTAATATTTGGTAAAAGACGAGATGCATCATGTAACCTCCTTCAACACTCAACAGGCAACGGAGTCTGCATATTGTCGCTGTAGCTATATCACGTCAGGGGAAATGCAGGCGCTCTGCAAATAACACTGGACTATCGGACGGAGAAATTGCTTATTCTGTGGCCCCTACGGTGGTTTAATTTGTGCTGTTGAAACTTAAACAGACATAGTTTGAGAATGTTTATTAGTACCGCCATATTGGGGTTTTATATTCCTATAACAAAAATGCTAAATCGTGATTTACATTACTCTCCAATGTGTGGTCATATTTTTTAATTTGAATCAACTAATTGAAGTAAAAGTAAGAACAAGTTTAACTAAAATAAAAATGGTTATATAGGTAATAAACAATTATTTTGTTACTTTCTCTAAACAAAAAAATAGTTACCAAGTAATTATAGATAAGCTATATGATGAGTAATTCCCTTGGTTTGATAAAAAAATAATTAAAAACTAAACTTATATTAAACTGTATTAAATTATTAATATTATTATATTAAATTAAACTTTATATTTCCCTAGATAACCACATTAATGATCCCTTAACAACCATCATTTGGTCAGTAATCTATTACAAAACTAGGATTTTTCTTCAAGGACTGAACCTCTTGCCCCCCTAATACAATATATGTCTTATGAAATATGAGCCCCAAAATACAACGTAATGTGTTTAAATTTTTAATATCTCGGTAACCATTGGAGACAGAGAAAACTTTAAGGAACTAATTTGTGTCGTTTTTTAAGCTGATTCGAATGGCGAAAGATAAAATTTAAAAATTTTAACATCTATTTTTTGGAATCTGGGCACCTAAACACGAAAAATAACATGGTCTCGGGCTTAAGTCTTGTCACGAGACCTACGGTAATAGCTTCTTCCCTATGGGAAATTTGCTAAAAAAATTATGACATCAGGCTGAATTAATTAATTGCGGCAGTATTCAACAGTATTGACAGTAGTGAACAGTTTGGACTCACAGGCTTTGTGTGAGTAATTACAAACACAAAGCCTGTGAGTCCAAACTGTTCCAAAGAGATTTACGATATTTCATATTTTCACTCTAATACCTAAGAGAATAAACAGAAGTAATTTACATACTGTACATGAACAAGACTGTGAAAAGGTAAACAAATGGAAACTTACCGATGAACTCATTCCGGATCCGGATGCGATCTTTGAGATCCGGGGTGGAAATGATGAGACAGTTGAGAAAGGCCACCAGCGCCGTCTGGTAGTCGACGGCGGCAGCTGCCTGGAGCTCGTCCACCACCACCTTCAGCCGGTACCGGCCACATTTCAGCTTCTGTAACCGACAAAGATATCTCACAGCTGATATGCTAGTTGAGGTCGTAGAGGAAGTCCAACAGTGCCGTCTGATCGAGAGCATACCATACAAATTTGGATTATAAAAGACACGATCAATACCACCACCGTTTTGTAAATGGAATTCAAAAAACGAGTAACGAAAATTGTATTCAATTTATGCGTGATAATTTAGTTACTTATAATCTAATAAAACAGAATACTATTATCTATATGATATTCATGAGCGAGCTTTTGGATTAAAAAGTTAATAAACCTTTTTGGAATGCGTTCTTATTAAAATAAAAGGTATCAGTGGACTGACACGTACTTTCTCCCTTAAATAAATTTAAAAACGACACTCTGTCAATAAAAATATAATGTTCTTCAAAATTGATCATTTAATAATTTATTGTATAAAAAATAATCATCCCATTTCTAAAAATAAAAACAAGAGAGACGAAGTTAAATTAATTGTTCAAATTGTAATTTGGATTTGTCACGTTTTTAAGGGTTTTAAGGGGTGAGCTACCCTTAAAAATCAAAAGTAAAAAAAAATAAAAAAAGCACCTGGAAATATCGGGAATATATACAAACGTGCCAAATTTCATCTAAATCGGACCGACGGGGTAGGCTGTGACACACAGACAGACACACGGACGGACAGATATCACGTCCAAACCCACTTTTTTGGATTCAGGGGACCCAAAAAACGGATGTATCCACCCTCAACTCAAATTCGAAAATTTTGACGAAAACAATACTTTCTCCATATACTATGTATAAGGGAAGAAAGTAAAAATGGAAATTCTATACAAAAAGATCGCTATACATTAAATTTACCTTTAAAATTACACTAAATACAAGGTTTTCTGGTATAAAAAGTTATGAGCAGTAGAAAGTTAAGAACAGCAAACTTCACAACCTTACAACGTTTAATTTGTTTGTTATGGTCACTGGCAATGATTTACACAGGACCACGTCCCTTCGAGAGGGGTGTGGTACTTCCCGAACCCCCGTACATCTCCAGACAGTTCGGCCGCTAAGACGACGGCAGTTATGTCGGGCACGTCGCAGCAGCAGCCCTTTGTCGTTGGGTTACTGACCCACGGCCACTTGCCGGCGGAATCGTAAACATGTTGAGTAGTCCTTCATACGAGCTGAGATTATTAGTGGGTGTATACTTTACGATTCTCAAGTGTTAAAATGCAAAGGTCAAATCATAAATTTAGTTGTTTTAGTTATTACAGCCTAGAGTTTGGACACTTCAAGAATGTTAATAAAAATGACAATACAAACACAAATGAGGAGAAACTAAAATGAAACAAAACTCTTAAGAAGAAATAAGCATAAACAATAACTGCCGGTGGACTCTAAGACTTTCGGTAACAGATACTTTATGACAACGGTTACGAGCTACTGCAACTGCGCCAGGTGACAACGATGACCATTGCTGCACCCCAGAGGAAAAACATAAACATTAACACTGGTAGTGGACTCTTGAACCTGTCTTTCGGTAACAGATACTTTGACAACGGTTATGAGCTACTGCGACTGGATATTATTTTATTTCTTTCTATATGATGTTGAAGTAGTAAATTTCATTACAAGGGTCGAAATGGATGCTATCGTTCAAGCTCAAGGTAGTAATTTGAGTGAGTTACGAAAATCCACTTTACACCCATGTTACGAACTATACTTTTCGTCATACTGCTTATAATATTGACTTAAGAGTCTGCATCAGTGGTAGGCATCTTGAATTTCAGTCCCGTAAGAGCAATGTTAAATTCTGGTGGAACATACCTTCACTTTGGCGTCTGTAGTGGCGTTAATTATCAAAGTATCGATGTAAAACTTTGGAAGTACATTGATGAGATGTGGCTCAAGGGCATGACCTTTTCAATATGTTCAATATGTTCATAAATTTTATTTGATATAAAAACAAAAATCCAGGAATATTTTGTTTTACATTATTTTGATACTTTGATAATTAACGCCACTACACATGCCAAAGTGAAGGTATGTTCCGCCAGAATTTAACATTGCCCTTACGGGACTAAAATTCAAGATGCCTACCAGTGATGCAGACTCTTAACTACAGTAAAACCCACAGTTGTCTATACCATCGATTACTTTCCGTTGAAATTCAATTATTTGTAACAGCTGACTCCCTCTCTTGGATGAGAAAAGACTAATTTCGACTTGCAAAGCATATTAAAAACTGTCTTTTTCGCAGCAGTATGACGAAAAAGTTTCTTTTGTTTGAATCCGGGTGACGGGTGGTTTTAGACAACCGATATACACAAAGCTAGTAACTTGTAACGTTATACTGAACGGTAAGATATGCGTTACCTTGTAGTGTTCGAGGGCGTCGAGCGCGCGGTCGTAGCCGTCGCTGTTGTACACGCAGAGCGCCGACAACAGCTCGAACACCTGCTTCTTCACCGTCACATTGGTCGTGTCCAACGCTGCAACAACAACAACAACATCAGAGGGTTAATAAACAACAACTGTAGAGAGCAAAGTGGGCAATTGAGCTTTGCACTCAAGTTGCACATTATATTTTTGATTAGATAACCATTTGAAATGGCGACCTACCAAGGTAGGTATTTTAAGCTAAGTAAGAATGAGAAATGAGTGTAAGATGATTGTAGCACGATCTTGTAGTCTTGTTAAGCCTGACATGTTTCTTAGATAGAACTGTTAATTAATAGCCCAACAGTCAATAACATATCTAAGGGACCTAATTGTGAGGATGGTCTTAGCGGATTAACGTAGTATTCAATAGTGCAGACGGTAATCCACACAAGAGAACACTAGATCCACCGACCATCGCTTACAACTTTCCACAATTCGTGACCTCCAACTAGTTGGATTACAGGACGTCGCCACGGTCCTAGTGTTTTACCTACATTTATCATAAAACATGAAAGTCAAAAATTTGACTTTGACTCTTTACGTTTATGTCCTAAGGACGTATTTTTCAATAATGCTACACGTTTTTTTTATTTGATAATGCTTATGTTATTTTTATTTGAATAGTGTCCTTAAGTATTGAACAAACGTTTCAAAGAGAAGATTTTATAACTTTTAAAATTGCAGCAAAATATACTAAAAGCTCATTCACTAAATTCATTTACTAATTCATCATACTAAACTGAAATGTAAAAAAACAACCAATGTAAATGCTAATAAAATATCAAATCTTTAAAGATACACTCTGGTCTCGGCGGAAGCTCAGCAGAAGAAGCAGAACAACAGCTGTCCAGCTGATTTTCAGCCAGTGCTGCCAACTTATTTCGCACGCATGCGGCTTTATCTGCATGTTACGCGCTTACTACTCCCTGCCTTCACGTTGCAAATTTGGACCTCACAGGTGAGGCATTTGGTCAGCTTGTATCCTCAATTCAGTTATAATATGTAAAGAGTACATTGTTGGGTAACTGTACGTGATCCTTATTAACACCTATTACCCTTTTTATATAGAAACCGACCCGACCCTTGGCCAAACGGTGGCTTATCATTTTAAACCAAGTATGAATGAGAGATGATTCCAAGATCATAAGCCAAGAGATAAGCCAAGATGATTTTAAGATGATTGTGGCGCGATCTTGTAGTCTTGTTACCAACTAAAGTTAGGTTTAGACCACAATTTTTCGCTTGAATTACGAACTGGTCTAATTATGATAAACTGTTCATCCTTGTGTATCAAACATATCGTATCATAACAAAACACAAAAATATATTTTCCAGATGAAAATAATCTCCCCCAAACCCATCGGTATGTTTCGGCGCAGAATCTGAATGAAATTGACACTAAGCGACTATCGTTAAAGCATCCCGGTGTGTTATTTGTATTCTAAACCCTTTACATCATACAATCCAATAATTCCCCTTGAAATATAATTAAAGCTTTCCCTTTGAAGAGGAATTTCTTTTGGAAGAAGCAATTAATTATTGTTTGTAATAACAATATCTAGTTGAACCGAAGACGTTTGTTAAGAAGCGGTTTGACATCTGCTGATCTGGCTATTGTTTTGTTACTGATGGTAGTCTGATAATGGAGGTGTTCCAATGGCTTGATCAGCGGCGAGGTCGTGGACTCCCCGCGGACCCGTGCCCCGGGGCGTCGCCCCCTTGGCTCTCTAGCACGCGGACAGTCTGATATATAGGGTGCAGCGCAGTGGCTTTTATTTGTACGAACATAAACAGATCGGTTAACACGATATCGATCGGTACATCGCTATACAAGGGCAACTGCAACAGCTGTTTGCTTGATTACTTCTTCACCCGAGTTGGCCAATAAAAGGTAAACAATTATGTTATTTAGATTTTTATTGCGGACATTTTCCATCACGATTTCATGGAAAAAAATGTTTCCCGACGTTTCGGGATCTGATCCCGTCCTCAGGTGAATTAATATCTAAAACATAACACAATTGACATATAATTCGGACTGTATATCATAAAGCTGAAAACATAAAAGTTTAAGCAGTCAAAAAACTTTACAAACACACCATAACAAACACACATAAGAAACAAAACACGTCCACTCGTCACGGAGACTCAAAGACAACCACAGTAATCTTTGAGTGGGTAGTTTTAAACTTTTATGTTTTCAGCTTTATACCGGATTATGTGTCAATTGTGTTATGTTTTAGATATTAGTTCACCTGAGGATGGGATCAGATTCCAGAACCTGAACGGTCATGAAACTTTGTGTTACATAAAATCGTGATGGAAAATGTCTGCACTAAATCACGTAAATCCACCATGACCAATAATGAATTTCAAACAAAGAATAATCATTTGTAATGTAATGGAATATTTTTATGAGCTGTAACAATCATAAAATATAAATAAAATAATAAACAATAAAAAACTCGTAAGAACATAAAATAATTAAAATAAACGGTATCAGTGGACCGACACAAACTTTCTCCCAAAAATAAATCTAAGAACGACAACCTTCAATAAACCTAACAACAAGAGAAAACAAGGAAACAGACAAATAATTCAATTTACTAATTTGTTTGGGTTTCTAAGCTGGTTTTATGGTGGTAGTCAAATTATACTTAACCTTTACTACTTTCGCCGAAAACTTAAAGAAAATATTGACATGACATTTAAAAGACAATAATCTTTGAACCGTAATTTTTACAGAATGTGTAAAATGTTTAACAATCTACAACAAATCAGAATTTGTATCTTAAACAGGCCGCACAGGAAGATTGTAGGAAAGAATCACGCATGCGTAACGAATGAGCGACACTAGCGCCGACCTAGCGGATTTCCGTTGACTCTAAAATAAAGGTGCTCGCATCGTCTTTTAAACATTCTGTAGTTTGACGCAAAAGAGGGGTCTTCCTTAGCGAAGAATGCTTGGGAACCAGCACTTGAGCCTAGTTCTAACCAATGTAGGATCTAATAGTATACACAATAAACTTCGATTGACGTTTAGCCCCCCCACCCGTCCCCTCATCACTTTCCCGGCGATGTCGTCGTGAGCGTGCCCCTCGTTAGCCAAGCTCGGCCCCCGACCCTGCGCCCGTAATCATATACATTCGGCGCCCTCATAACCCGGTCTGTACAAGGCTCGTTTAGTTAATGTTTCAATCACGTTTAAACTGTGCTGGACCGACGTTCGAAATGAGATTCTACTATCTAAGGTTTCTCAAGCTTTTCACTGATAGAGAGAGGGAATTTACATGGGTTTTTTGAAAATTGTAAAAATAACACCACATCATTGTGAAGTATGAGATGCCACGGTGATCAAATTCAGCCAGTTATTTAAAACGATAACAATTAATTTAGATCGATTTTATCTGAACACTATAACAATGTCATTCTAGTGTGTGGTGTGTGTGTTTAGTATATATTTGCTAACATGAATCAAATTATTTATTTGTGGCCAATACTAATTTAATATGAATGATGATTTCTTAAAACGATTCATTTTACAAGGTTGAGTAAAGTATAGTATTGCAAAGACACACAATTCTAATAATCTAGGAGCTTCTATATCCCGTTCCTTTTCTCACTGACCATGAGTCAGCTGATCTTGGGTGCATCTGTTTCTTTTCGTAATGAATCAGCTGATATATGGAGCGTTTGTTCCTGCCACCTCCTTTACTACTAACTTGATCAGTTGATCCAAGGTGTATCTTTTCCTTTTTTTCCCTCATCACTACTTTAATCAACTTATCTGAGGTGCCACCCCAAAAAGTCACCACAACTTCTTCTTAGGTGTTTTTTTCTTTTTTCCTCTTTGTTTCACTATCTTTCAACTTAATCAGAATATTTCTTCAGTTCTTACAACTTCCCTCACTTAATCCAACCTTAATGTTAACCTTAATCAAATTTATCTGAGGTGAATCTTTTCAGTACCACTCCACTCTCTCCCAATAAGTTGGAATAAGCTGATTTAAGGCGCGCATGTTACTGTCACTTCCCTCACTGTCATCCTAATCAGCTGTTCTGAGGTGCATCTGCTTCCCGCCACTTTCCACACCACAGGCCCGGATCAGCTGATCTAGGCGCTCGCGACGGCGCCAACCACGATGTGACTGACGATGTCCCGCGGGGGATCTCATGGCATATTTGTCTTTCGATCTCACTTTCCCCACAACCGCGAACACTTGTGCCGCACGACGCTCGCGACCCTTGACCCGTGCTTTCACAATATTGATACTTGGCCGGCCAACAATGGTAACTCTGAAAATTGCCGATAAACTGGAAACTCACCGGAAAAAGGTTTACGTGAACGACCACTTGAGCTCCGCAAACAAGAGATTCTTACCCGACTATTCTGTTAGTTATGTGTCAACAACTGTACAAGTATATACAATTGTATGTATCCATCTTATAAGTATATTGAAATCTATTAAAAACTATTGAAGAATTCAAGGTGTTGATTATTAAATGGCCTTAGCCATGGTGATCTATTTTAAATTTTTAAGAATGTACCTTGCAGTAGGACATTTTAAACTAATACTTGTATTCCTGGGTAGGTCATTAAAATATTTATTAAACTGTTGAACAGAAATACAATATGTTACTTACAATTTATTATATAAAAAAAATTTATTGAAAACATTTATAGATAGATCTGATTCTATTGAAAAAAAATGGCATTCATAAAAAACTGATAACTCAGAATGTTGATTTCAAGTATGTACAGTATAATTTCGATAAATAGTTATAATTTACTAACTGTTAGTCTTTAGTAAGTGACAGGTATCCATCTTGGGAGATGCCTAAAGTCTTATCCAAAAATGAAAGTCCGCTTGTATGTTGTATACATTGGAGATTGTTTGTTGGAATTAATCCTCTTAGGGTGTTAGAATAACTGTCCTAAGACTTAATTGTCACACTGTAATGTATACACTGGAGTTCCTCAAAGTATAGTCCGTGGACCCGTAGGGGTTGTGAAAGACATTGTAATCAAATTTATTTTTAAATTCTCACATCAAACTCTCGTACAGCTGAGCCTGGGAGATTGTTTATAACGAATATAACTTGACAGGGTTTTGGCCACGAGCTCAAGTTGAAGTACCAAAACTTGCCAAAAAAGTTCTGACATATATTGTTCCTTATTGTACAGCTTGATTGTGTGAAATAACATTTTTTAAACTGTTCAATCTGAAGCGAGCAACAGCTTTTAGAGATTTTCAAACCCAAAGAACAATACCCTTGTTAGCACTAAAGTAACATCTCAAGAAGTTTTTGATTTCTGTAGGCCTATGAAAAAATAAAGTTATCAATACCAACAGATTATTTATTATTTTAACCTATACCTTATTACAAAAGTCATCTTTTGAAATGATAAATTTCAAATAAAATTTAAGGGGATATTGGGGGAAAGGGGTAATTGTATGGGGTCCCCATTACATAGTTATGGGGGTCCTTGAGTAGATGAAGTTTGAGAAACTCTAAAACGAACGAGTGGTCTTACTGGTACATCATTGCCATTTCACGAAGAATAAATGCACAGATCGAACAATGTAACAAAATAATTAAAAATATTCCCAGCCAATTTCACATTCACAACTTTCTCAAAAAATAGTTTATTGTTTATTATAATTGACGCGACCAATTACAACATTAAATTAATTCTAAAGGTTGAATAGGTTATTGCTGGAGAGAATCTCTCAGGACAACAGTGTTGGAGAGTCACACGCCGAGTGTTTGTAAATGCTAATCAGCTGTGAAAATGAAAGCTAATTTGGTGATGAGTGCGCTCTCCTTGTTAACGCATTTGGTCACTTCCTGACCCATTAGTTAGGAAGTGAATATCATTGACACCAGCCCTGCTCTACGTGATTAAAAACGAGTATCCAGTTTTTACAGAATCGACGTTTGAATTGAGATTAGATTAGATTACCAACTATATCATATTAGTAACTATAGACCTGTGTCCTTACTGTCCTTAATAGCAAAAATATTTGAGAAAATATTGACTGGGACGGTGGCGACTTCTGTAATCCAGCTACTTGGAGGTCACAAATTGTGGATGGTTGTGAAATATGGTCGGTGGATGTAGTGTTCTCTTGTGTGGATTAACGTCCGCACTATTGAATACAATTAATTGTACAACGTTAATCCGTAAAGACCATCCTCAAAATTAGACCGATTCGTAATTCAGAGCTCGTGGTTAGGATTCTACATTAAACTGTAGGTCCATTAGTTGCTATCGGCTGTTGGGCTATTAATTAACAGTCATGTGTAAGGAACATGTAAGCCTAAGTAACAAGACTACAAGATCGCGCCACAATCATCTTTCATACTTGGCTTAAAATACCTACATTGTAGTATAGTTGCCATTTCAATGATCTAATCTAATCTAGTCTACATAGATTGTATTGTAGTTAATTGATCGCAATTCACTGGAAAAGAGTATATAAAATTATTTATTGCTGATTAGATAGTATGGGATTTTTGAATATTCGACTTTAGAAGGATTCAATGTAGCACAACCTAAAATGAATTCCAATTAAAACACATATATTTAGCCTCAATCGAGGTCCCTGGTCGGACAGTGACCCCGTGGGCGCGGGCAGGACGCTCCAGCACCAGGACTGGGCGGCGGCGGCGAGGCTACAGACTTGCGAAATGCGACAGTTAAAGTCACATAAGCTGGAAGAATAGTCCATCAGCTGGGGCACTGAACTCTCCTATCCGGTTAACTTGCCGGTCTGCATACTTGTCCCCTCGGTTAACTGGCCGGTTAACTTTAAACGAGGTTTTCCTCAAGATTAGAATTTTAGTTCCTGCTGGACCGTGGGAAAGTGATGAACCGACGTTGAGCTTAAGTGTAAGAATTTATTTTACTTTTGAACGTCGCTTATTTGTTTTTGTGTTTACCAAAGTCATTGGCACTTTGCACGTTCTGATAGCGAACGGTCCAAACCTTGGTCTTTTCACTAATTACTAACTAACACTAACACCTAAGTCCTTATTTAGCTAGTTACTAAAATGGACATGTCCAGGATCAGGTATTTTAGGCCAAGTATGAATGACAGATGAGTGTGATACAAAAACAACGAAGATTCATCCAAAATGATGAGAGTAGTTGCCAATTCGTCCCAGGTCTCACCAGGCTCACCTCACACAATCTCTCGCAAGATCATCAAGAGTCGAAACCCTTTAAAACAGTACGCGACGTTTGAATTAAGATTAGATTAGATTAAAAATAATATCAGATTAGATTAGTAACTATAGACCTGTGTCCTTACTACCCTCAATGGCAAACATATTTGAGAAAATAGCTTACAGCAGATTTGAATTTTTTCTAGAAAATAATAACAAATTAGAAGCCATTCAGCATCTAATTTGTTAGTGCGGTCGTAAATTTCATAAATATCCACAGCTATCCACAATTCGTGACCTCCAAGTAGCTGGATTAAAGGACACGCCACGGTCCCAGTCTACCTAACTTCGCCCTGTTGAGATAGTTAATTAATTTTTAGCTTAAATACAAATGGCTACTGGGTCCGGAATCGAACCGGCGACTTTTGGATTACGAAATGAGTACGTTACCTCTAAGATAACCGGCTGGTGGGTGCTGGTTAGCTATTTGCATCGACCCACCGTTAAAGTCTCCGGTCAAACAAGTCAGTATCGTCTTTAAATTATGTGAAATAGGTAAATTGTATAGTTTCTTCAATTTAATGATAGCACAGTTTATTGTGTTGTAATACACCGTTCCACCTCCATACCATTATTATTTTATACTTCATGAATAGAGACTTTACATAAACAAACTTCGGTAACAAGACAGCGTTGTGTTTCTAATAATGCTGACAAGATCTCTAAACAATGATTACTTGAATAGGAATGGTTTTGATGTATTGTAAAATTCAACCTGTGCAATACAATTTTAAGAAACCTAACCTCTACTATGAGATCCACGTAGAGAATTGTTTTACACAATGTGAACTTTATAACGTTACTCGATATACCTAAAATTCTCACCGAGGTTAAATGACATTTTGTAGTGATTCAATAGCGACCTCGATAGTGCACATATTGTCAAAAGTGCACTTTGATAGTAAGTTTGATTTAGATCCAGATATTCTAGGGGTTTAGAGTAAACAATGATTGAATTTTGGGAACCTTTTCTTCCAATTACGTTGAACTTCAACTGTGAGAAGTTAAAGGTTTACTAAATGTAAAACTGTGAAGGTCGTAATTACCTCATAAAACATTGTGTCATGGTGCGTGATTTAGTTTGTATCTAATATAAATCTGGAGTTCTGATCTAATATAAAACTGGAAAAATTGAAATTATAATAAGATAGATACATAGGAAACAATACAATGACATACATACACAATAATGATTATGTCATTATAACCATTTTTCAAATTATACCAAAATACAAATTCCTGTTAAAAAACAAAGTCGCCTCGATTGTTTTAATTTAAAATTGTTTTTATGGGAAGTGAGTAAAAAAGCCGTGGTCACTGCAGGCTCCTGAAGTAAGCTCACACAAAATGTATTTTCATTTCAATTCAAAAGACGTAGCGTCACATAAAACACAAACTGTCAACTCGCAGCGATATTTCACCGCTTGGATGATCCGTTATTCCATGTCCCATTGAATTAGTCAACAGATAACTCCAACTACCTAATACCACTGACGAGGGAGAGTCTCTGTGACAGCCAAGACGTCTGAATGCGCAGAGCAATGACGGATGATATCGTACATCTTGCGATAACGATACGATATTTCGGTTGTTTTAACAACGATACGATATTAGTGTTCAAAACTATATCTTATTTTGATTTTGAAATATTGACCTAATCGGGTAGGTATTTTAAGGTATGAGATGTGAGTAAGATGATTGTAGTGCGATATTGTAGTCTTGTTACTGACTAAGCCTGACATGTTCCTTAGACAGGACTGTTAATTAGTAACCGAACTGACAATTACATCTTAGGGACCTACAGTTTAACGTGGAACCGCAATTTCGCCACTGAATTACGAACCGGTCTAATTAATAGGATGGTTTTTGCGAAACGTAGAATTCAGTGGTGCGGACGTTAATCCATACCAGGGATATCGCCTCCACAGGCCATCGCTCACAACTATCCACAGTTCGTAACCTCCAAGTAGCTGGATTACAGGACACGCCACCGTTCCAGTCTTAAAAAACTAGGCCTGAAGAATATTCTGAGGTGACTTAGAGTAGACTACTAAACTGACGATAGAAAAGATTGGTTGGTGGAACCACCAAGAAATTAGGCGTTTGGTGGTGACGGGCGAAATGAAGAGGACGTAAACATGCTTGTAATTCTTAGTTATGCAACTCCTCAAGGGGACAGAATTTCTCATGACTCGGAGATATTAAGTTACATCGACATTATAAGATTTAATTGTTTCGATACAGTTAAACTGAGATGAAATGATTTTCTAATTTAGGTTCAAATGTGAATTAATCTCAAGGAAAGGTCGAACACATAAAATGTTTGGATTATCCACGTTACACTTTGTTCATAAATTAATAATCAGGTTATTACTAGACTATTCAGAATGGGTTGGCTATGAATTTACTTGAGTGTTTATCTTATTGAATAGCTACTGTTGTGACATTTTGTTGAGAATATATCAACTTCTATAATATTTTTTAGTATTCTTTGTACGAAAAAAATGTTTAATGGTTAATTTAGGTTTTAACCTTGAAAGACGAATCTTTCAAGGTTTTTTAGGACTGAACTCATCTGTATTTTGTTTTGAAATGGAGAGGGGGGTATTGGAAATCCTTCAGACCAAAATTAGATACGGAAATAACATCATATGTAAACAAGAACAGCCGTTTAGAGGAACTGAAAACATTTCCTTTAGACATATCCATGATCTAAGATACGCGTATTTCCCAAAAGGAAGTTAATACATTATATTTTTTATCAACATTCTGATTCTAACTACACTTAACGTCCTGGTAATGGAATAACAGCTGATTACCACACCAATCATCTGATTGACTTTGATTCCGACTCCAATCACAACACGGTAGTTTACATTTGCAAATAACAGCAAGACGATACAGGTATTGCGATACGATACGATATTCAGCACCGATACATATCGCATCGCCGTGTCGCGATGACGGACGGTGGATGATGGAGTGGCCTTGACACGGCGCTAGGCGCGGCCGCTGCTCGGGCGCGGGCACTCCCTCCAAGCGCGGCCACTTGTCCGTCTCCCGACTAGCGTATGTGCGAGTAGTCGACTAACTACATTGGATCATTCGGTGTTAAAACACTGTCAGTGACGGTGGCGTGTCCTGTATGCAGCTACTTTGAGGACACGAATTGTGGATAGATGCGAACGATGTTCGGAGGTTGTGATTAACGCCCACACTATTGAATATTAATCCACAAAGACCATCCTCATGATTGTACTAGATCGTAATTTAGAGGCAAAATGAACTACGATTCGGCTCCAAGTCGAACTGTGGGTCCCTTATGTTGAGACTACGACGGTGGCGACGTCCTGTCATCTAGCTACTTGGAGGTCACGAGTTGTGGATAGTTGTGAGCGGTGGTCAATGGATGTAGTGTTCTCTTGTGTGGATTAACGTCCTCACTATTGAATACTACGTTAATCTACAAATACCATCCTCATAATTAGACCAATTCGTAATTCAGAAGCCACAGTTCAGATTCCCGTTAAACTATAGGTCCATTAGTTACCATCGTCTTTAGGGCTATTAATTAACAGTCCTGTGTAAGGAAAACCTTAATCAGTAACAAGAGTACAAGATCGCGCCACAATCATCTTACACTCAACCTTCATTCATACTTGGCTTAAAATACCTAAATTTTAGTATGGTTGCCATTTCAATAATCTAATCTAATCTAGTATCGTATACTTCAGTAGACTTTTGGTCAACAACAACATAAAATTGTAAAAAAAGACAGGATACCCCTCTGGAAGTTTTTTCTTATCTTTTACCGTTTTTTATTGGAAGGGGCGGACTTCTCCCAAGACACTTCAGCCGTAGCGGCTTTTTGCGCACTCCTGTGTGAGTTGCGGCATTATCACATAGCGGAAAGCCATTGGTGATTGGCGGGATTTGAACCCGGGACCTTGGGCACCAAAGCCCCGCGCTCTACTCCTAGACCAGCGCGCTCCCCAGTAAGATCTTTTACATTATATCCCCCGTGGTGAGCAGAGAACTCCTCCGTGTTAAAACCAGAGAAAGTAAACTACCGCTTCCAAAATTTCTTAAACAAAAATGAATTTTCCAAAATTGTTAAAACGTTCAGGGAGAATGCTGAGCAGCCTGATCCCATATGAGAGGGAAGCGTTAAGATGCCGCCGTCCTATGCTGCCCAACGCAGAACACATGCCTCTGTACAAGGTCACAGTAGAAGCGACAGTAAACTGTTGTTTCCAGTATGTAGAGGCAGGGCAGTGTCAGTAATTCGAGCTCCCTGAAAGTGTCTCTGCACGACTCTCGATTTTTTTGAAGTCTGAAATTCCTTTCGAATTCTCTTTCCGCACAACCGGATCCCGTAAGAGTATTGTGGGTAAATAAAGTAAATAAGATACCTGTTCCGATTAAATTTTAACGTTAAGGTACAACCACACTAACTGCGATAAATTGAAATCCAACACAGAATTACGTCATCGAATCATAGTGGACAATCGGCATCACTGGTAGCATCGTGTAGTATCGTCTCCGCATGTACAATCCGCCATTAACGGTAACCGCTTATATAACTACGCTTCCCGCGCCCGCTTAATCAGCTGATCGCAAGGTAAATCAGCTGATCCGTGTCGCAAGTCAGCTGTTCCCCCACGACGGAATGTATTGCAACAAACCGGCTAATTTACGAACAAGATGTAATGCGGATAATCACGATAGTTCACGTGTTCGGAAATTGTGGGAAAAGGATGTTGTCCGGGGGTGAAAGTTGTTCGTCAGTCAGGCTACTTTGTTATGGTTTATCCGTTGACCTTTACAACACCGGGGGAAGTCGCCGAAATTTAAATCCTTGAATACAACATGATTAGACGTTCGGTAGAACAGGGCATGTTAATTCCGAATTATGTGTTACCAAACTGGGCTGATTTAGACGAAAAGTTAATATGGTAGCTGTTTATGCGAGACTTATGTGCCCGCACCTGATTAGACTCCCTCAAGGCTACAGCTTAGAGCCTGGAAATTTCTCAAATGTAACTGATTGGACTGAGTTTATGAAACAAGTTATGTTTCGTAATGAGTTATATTATTTCGCTCACGACCTAATTATCAATATCTTACGGCTTTTAAATCGGTTCCTGCTTGATTATTCAAAGTGAAATTTGGAACTTTTAATTTAATTTTTGATTGGTTTATTTGCACATATTAATGAATCGCAGAATAATATGGTTTTGTGAGATAAATAGATGGTAGAGCCTAGGATTTTACATACTTTTTGAATGATCTCTATAATTTTCAAAATTCCCAACGTATAACCGGACTGATACCTTACATAACTAATTATCCTTAAACATATCGTTGCAAAATAAAGCTTTCACTCTAAATTTCATCCTTTTTTAACACCATGGATGTAATTATTTTACCATTAAGAATAAAACTATTATCTTCTTCTATGTTATAAACTAGGTGACGGGGCGAACTTCGCAAGGCGTATGTGTTAACTTTAAGATTAGCCATGTTCCGAAGTCAAATAGTATTACGGCTTTGTTGTGAAAGATTTAGATATTCTGGGTGCATATGTGCCCCCTTAGTCGCTCGACAAATGTCCAAACGTTAATCAATTAATTTCTCTCCAAACATTCGCTAACATTTCTTCGGTTATGGTTGTCATTGCTTCATTAATCCTGTTTTTGAAGTAGTTCAGGTCGCGAATTTTTCGTGAATAAACAATGTTTTTGATGTAACCCCACAAGAAAAAAATCACAAGGTGTCAGGTCTGGACTCCTTGGATGCCACATCATAGGTCCTTGCCAGCCTATCCATTGATCTCCAAATTTTTCGTTCAAAGCGTCCGTCACCAATGCACTGAAATGTGGGGAAGCACAATCTTGTTGGAAATTAAGTTGATGAATGTTTTCGAGTTCATCTAGCTAAGGTAAGCAATAATTGATTAACATGTCGAGATACACAACTCCATATCAATTGTTCTTTCAGCAAAGAAGAAAGGCCCTATTATGCGATTTTTCATCACACCACACCAAACATTAACTTTAGGCGAATCACGTTTTTTCTCAACAATTACGTGTGGGTATTCAGAGCCCCATATATTTGTGAATTGTGTCTATTAACACATCCATGACATGGAAAGTAGCTTCGTCTGTAAAAATTATGTAATCTAAAAATAATTTGTTTTCACTTATTCTGTCCAAAGTTCTAACAGCAAAATTGTAACGGTTTACACTATCATGCGTTTCAATTCCTGCAGTATCTGGATTTTATTAGGTTTTATAAGGCTTATAAACAAACTTTTGGGTTGGAGGCTTTCAGAGATACTAACATAACATTTCCCTAAATCCCCCTAAATTTCCCTACAATCTTTCTTTTCTTTCTTCTCAATCTAACCCTGTACAATGCTATGACATTTATTAACATATGACATTTAATTAGACACGAAATAAAAAATAGGTATATGAACCCCCAAAACTGCGAAGTATCAACATAGCAAGTGACTGTTCATTTTGTACAGTATTTATTTACTTAAAAGTTTTAATTTGACGATTGATACAGAAGGCGTTGAATAGCAGTTCACATTGCTAATCATCACATAAAATTATCTGATTTTTGTGTGAACAAGAAATATACTCATAAATTAAAGTAATAATCTATAATATATTGGGCCAGCTTGCGAACGTAAGGTTCATAAGGTTCAACACGCAATCTGCTCATCATTGAACGTTCTTGCTCACGAATTGTGGATAGTAATAAGCGATTACTGGTAGATTTGTTATTCTCTTGTGTGGATTAACGTCCGCACCATTGAATACCACGTTCATCCGCAAACACATCCTCATAATTAGACCAGTTCGTAATTCACAGGCAAAATTGTTGTTCGTTAAACTGTAGGTCCCTTAGATTTTATCGACTGTTGGGCTAATAAAATAGTCCTGGCTGAGGTGCATGTCAGCCTTAGTCAGTAACAAGATCGCAACAACAATCATTTTACCCTCATTTCTCATTCATACTTGGCTTCAAATGCCTACCTGGGTAGGCCGTCAATTCAGAGAGGTTAAGGTAAAGGACGATCTAGAAAAAGGTATTTGTAATACCACTTTATACATATGAATAGTTTTTAGACTTTTTAGACTTACTACATGTTTGATGGATGGTCTTCAGTTTCGAAATATTACATTTTAGTACCACATATTACATATTACTGACCACAAGTTGTTACTGACTAAGGCTGACATGTACCTGATGACAGCCCAACAGCCAATGGCATCTAAGGGACCTACAGTTTTACGTGGGATCTGAGCAACTTTTGCCTCTGAATTACGAAACGTTCTAATTATGAGGATGATCTTTGCTGATAAACAGACCATCGCTCATATCTATCAGTAGCTGGCATGTCCTGTAATGCCACCGTTTATTGGCATGATCGTTTACCGAGTGTCGATCCTTTTCCCTTAGCTCCTTCGTCCTCATTGTCATGCAGACTTACCGGCGGCGAGCTTGGCCGTGTACTCGGGGTTGTCGACAATGTAGTCGAGGCCGAAGCGGGACTCCATGGCGGCGCCGACACCTGCATCGGGCCCCTCCTGCAACACGACAGGTCAACAGCTGGATTAGACTATTGAAATTGTGACATAACCACAAACACAAGGTATTTGAAATGAGTGTAAGATGAATGTGGCGTAATCTTGTAGTTTTGTCACCAACCACCGCTGACAACTGCCCACAATTTTTGACCGCCATGTAGCTGGATTACAGGATACGCCACCGTCCCAGTCAAGAAGTAAAGTACAACAACTTACAGACTGGCTACAACAACAGGTAGTAAGTCCAGGTAAAGCTCAAACTGGCTAAAGGAACAAGTCAACCTACCTACTTTTATTCATCCTAAAGCGACAGGGTAAACTTATACTCTTAAACAAAAATGCCATGAAGCCTCTAGGCAACTCAAAAAAAAGTAACATCGTCTCATGGCCTAAGTCTTGCCTTGAGACCTACGGTAATATCCTTTTCCTATGGGAAATTCGCTAAAAGTGGCTAAAGAGAAAATCAAGCAATATAATGACAAGTATTCAAACTTAATTAAGTAATTTGTGTACCTTTAGAATGTTAAACTGGGCAAAGGAAAAACTTGATACATAATTTCATACATTCAGATAATTAGTTACAAATAAACAGATCAAATAAAAGACTGCAAACAATTTTGAATGACTCTAAGAACATTTAAACGTATCAGTTGGAAATACAATCCTGTAAACACAAAACAGACAAACTTAAAGACTGGAAAATACTCAAGATTGATCTGTAGACTGACAAACATACAAACTGGCTGTTTTAATAGATCAATAAAAATTCTGGAATTCAGCAATACAGAAGCAACTAAACGTACGCCATTAGAAATTTTTCGGCATTTAAATGCCATCTTCAGACTAGCTTGGCCGAACAATGTCGCTAACACTCATAAAGTAAAAACTCAATACATTAAAGTCACGAACATTTAACAAACAACATATTGCCGAGAACAATGCTGTAACAGCTCGAACAAACGAACTGTTAGACGAGGGAAAAACATTGCATATTTATTTTTACGCAACTCACGGGCTTGGAACGTGTATTTGAAGGAAGCCTCATATTTATATACACACTTAATTATTTTTTATAACATTTACTTATCGTTTTGCATAAAAAACAGATTGTAAATAAAACTGTAAAAAAATCTGATGCTGTGAAAGTTGGTTAGTGATTAGTGATGCTTCCCTCGTTCTCGCTTCGTTCTGGCTCTAGACGTGGAAGTTGAGTATTTCGTTCTCTTTCAGGATCTACTTCACGTGTTGTATAGAGATTACAGTTTCATCATTTGACAAGGTCTATTAAAATATAAGAACCTACTTAGGCTGTTAGGCCTAAACAATAAAAAACAAATCAATTAAACATATTTTTTTCGAAAATAAAACTGTATGCTTAGCCATGCTATTCATGTTGCTCTTTGGGTAAATCCCCGCAGTAAGATGTGGGTATTTTACGAAAAATTGGGTAATTTCACTATTTGCAGTTGGTAATTTGGAAGATTCGAATTAGCAACCCTGGATACCATAACGGCTTGCCACCTAGACTAGAGCACGTGCTATACCAGCAGGTGCATTTTAAGAGTCTGCATCAGTGGTAGCCATCTTGAATTTTAGTCTCGTAAGAGCAATGTTAAATTCTGGCGGAACGTACCTTCACTTTGGCGTCTGTAGTGGCTTTAATTATCAAAGTATCGATGTAAAACTTTGGAAGTACATCGATGATATGTGGCTCAAGGGCTTTTTCATGTTCAAAAATTTAACTTGATATAAAAACAAAAATCCAGGAATATTTTACAAAATAAATCTTTTTTTTTATTGAGAGCGAAAATAAGAAGTTCTGTAAGGTGGTGCCCTGGAGGACTGTAATACCTTTAATTTGACACCTCTTCCGTTAATTTATGACAATAGGTCAAGGAGATATAGGCGCTAGAATTTAACATTGCTTTTACGGGACTAAAATCCAAGATGGCTACCACTGATGCAGACTCTTCTTTACACAATTTTTATCAATTTTAATTGTCATTTCAACCCAAAACTAGGCACAGCACAGACAAAAGGTCTGAAGAGCTATATTTAAATTAATCGGTATCAACAATTTATCTAGATCCAACTATTGTGGAAAAATACCTATAGTTTCAACATATATATTTTTATATTTTTCAACACTAGCCTGTGGAGACCAGCACACCTGCGTCAACCTGCGCGAGGTGCGATCTCAAGACAAACAGCCGGCGAGGAATGGTGTCAGCAGCTTTCTCATTTCTTCCTTTTCGGGTAAAATATCTTAATCATGCATTCATTTCATTACCTTGAATCGGCAATGTCCATGTGTTACCTCACGGTTCAGGGTCGTCTCCAAGGACGACATAGAGCAAGCCGCAGCTGCTGCGCTAGCCTCGTATAATGGACGATATCGAGATTTATTACTCTGTGTCAACAATGCTGTCGCCAAGTCCTGAATAGGCGTGCGATAAGCTGTTATGTCACTTGTACGTTTCTACGTCGGTGTGCCGGTGATTCACCGAAATAAGACAAACTCTACTGTTGGAGTGTATTCAAAGAAGTTGACATTTGTGGCGTTGCTATTTGTTCAAGTAAACAAGATTCTATTTTTTCAACCCGATGAAGTTTAGTTTAAACACAAAATATTGAGTAGAACAATTACTTTTACTCATTATTCTATCCGGAAATTAAAAGTGTGTTGTGTGAAAACACTTGAATTAAAAAAAAGCTTACATAAACAATCAAAATACAAAAGTAACAAAGCTTATTATCCAACCTTGAGAGTTCACGTTTTACGATAACGAAAGCCATAAATCAGTTAAACAGCGTGTAGAGTTCACACATTTTTTTATAAAAGTGTTAACATAATCCTTTATCTCCATACTACGACGTATTGTTGTATAACCTTTTTTTGTGTTGTATTGTTGGTACCACCGGCACGGTAGCTCAGTGACAACACACTGGCCCAGTAAGTCTAAAGTTGCTGGATGGAAGCCAGCTAAACAGCCAGAAACCAACATTTAAAGAATATTTTTGTTGACGAATCAATCAGCAGAGGCAATCGACAAAGTAACGGGTATAATTATAGTAATCGCAGGGAAATAAACAGCGGCGCTTCACGGAGGAGACAGCCTGGTTCCGACGCCCTCCGTGCTGCTATCTGCCGTCACTCAGAGGTAATAAGGCAGCGGGCGAAGTTCGGGACAAAGACAACGGAACATTCGGTGGCAACAATACTGCAGTAGTCGTTGGTATGTTACTCGCAAGGCCTTGACCCACACACTACACTCGCCGAGTGAATGTTTCTACGTTTAATAATACCTTTACAACGTAGTGGACAGACGTTATGATCTAAACGTTTGCATAATTTGATGTGGGTTGTGATTACTGTCATTAATTTGTGAATAGTAATATATATAGCATTTTACTGACTAAAACACAGATCCACTGTTGTAATATCGATCCTATGTGCGTGTCTGTCGTGTCCCAGGAAAGGTCACGCCAGGTGCAAGATTGACGAAGATATAAAAGTCTTCTTCTCATAGATAGAAGATTACAGCGTTTTAGTCAGAATGATCAATTTGATTATATAACATGACTTAATTTAAAACCACAGGTACTTTTAATATTCCAATATTACCAGTTAACAGTTGGCAGTTTTAAATGTACTGCAGTACTAAAACATCGTCACATATGACTACGTAAATTTATTAAAAAAACTGACATCGTTCAAAGATTTTATCAAATTCAGTGTGTCCAAACAATAATTCAATTAATTATTAAGCTATTTTGTCATTTTTACAACACATAGCCTACTGCATTTTTGTTTTATCATAACAGAAAAATACCAGTAAAATTACGCTGTCATAAAAATGGATTGTATTTTTACTTTCCAGTGGTAAATAGGCTAGATCATGTATTAGTCTAAAGCGAATATTGTTTGTCTTAACAGCTGTTCTCACAAACAATATGTTTGTGACGTCAATATGTCACAACAATACTAAAACATGTCAGCTTTGCTAGCAACCCCCTCCACCAGATCTTAGACATATCCGTCAAAAGTCATCAGTGAGTAACAATCCAGTAATAGATAAATCAGTTTATACATCAAGCTAATAAAAAATGTTACCAAAGTTATTTCCTCAACTTGACAGAGCTTTTTCACCAACTTACGATAAAGAATCACGCTGGCCGCAATCTAAATATATAAAACAAAGTCGTGTTAGTTACACGCATTATAACTCGAGAACGGCTGGACAGATTTTAATAATCTTAAATTTTTTGGATTAGTCTCTGCTCCGGTCATGCTGTAGACACATTCAGTTTCCATAAATTCATTTAGTTTCCATTTTATAGCGTTTTAAATTTCTAATGTTAACCTTATGGGGACTAAGTTTGTTTACAAATGATCTAAAATCAAAACATTTGATTTCTTGAAACACCTGTTGGTTTACTCTCCGTTAGCAATATGCTTTACTATTCAATGCCACATGAATCATATAATGTAAAACTATGAAGTAAATATGTGCTGCACAAAATGAACAGCATTATTCGCCACGTTCATAGTTTACGGTTTTTGGGAATTATATACTGTATTTATTTATTTTTTATTTGCTGTATGATTAAAAGTAACGTGTTTATATATTTGCCAAATAAAATAATCACAATGTTTATACATATTAGGTTTATTGTAATAATCAGCTGTTGTATATTTAGAGCTTCTTTCACAACGAAGCCGCAATGCAATAATTGACTTCAGGACATGGCCAATCTTAAAGTTAGTTAACATGTATTTACTGTCAGGCGTTACGAAGTTCGCCGGGTCAGCTAGTCTGTAAATATAACGATGAAAATAAATGAAACAACTTATCCTTTAGCGTTTACGTTTGATTTTATTTCATATCTCTTTTTCCAAGGGAAGTAAATACAAAAATGTATTTACTTCCCTTAGACAAAGAGGGAATGTTTTCTAAACATTCCTCTAAACAGCTGTCCTTATGACGATGTGACGTCACTTCCGTTTAAAATTTTGGTTTGATGAATTGCCAATACCCCCTCCCAGAGCTATGACATGTCAAATTTCGCAAACATATGGAACGCTGTAGACATAAATGAATAAACTCGCTACTGCTAATGCAACCACTTCATTTCGCGCTCGTTCCTCTTTTTCTCTGTTTCTAACGACGGATCAACCTGCAAGATCCTGTTTTGCCGTTCCGCTGGGCGAGCGCCTGTCCGTCAGCTGTGCTGGTGCGCAGTTCGCCGACGCGTGGGTTGGCAAGAGGTCCCCCGTCTGGGTAACACAGCTGCCGACCGCCACACTCGCACAAGTAGACCTACACCACACGTACAAACTTAACATAACCTCCAAATATCTCTACTTCCACCTCGGCACCAGATAAACGGATAAACTTATCTCCCAACAATGTTTATTAAACTAGAAAACAACAATGAATAAATTTACATAATCCGAATAGGTCGAACACGATTGGCCTAAATGGGACCGATTAGTTATATTCGTAGGCGATCTTGTCGGACGTGTAACATCTTGTAGCATAAACAACGGCGAAGGTTACACCGAAACTACAAGACGGGAGGGGAGAAAGGATGTCCTGGAAAAGTGAACAAACGTCCAATCACTGCATAATGGTCTGGTTGCACAATCATCGGCGACAGGTTTGCCACCCACGTCTGCACGCCGGTCAATGCTGCCAACTGCAACGCTCGCGACCAACATATGATTTTCTTATAACAAAGGCTAATCAGCTGGTAATGAGGGTCAGCTGTTGCAATCCTGTCCGACCCCAGCGACCTAGCCCCTTGCTCCACTTGCACGTTGTCTTTGTTCTCATACTGGACTGGATTAATATTTTTCATGTAAGCTATTAAGAGAGTAATTAATTGTCTGATACACTAAATAGCTCCCTGTAGGTCACGAATTGTGGATGGTTATGAACGATGATCGGTGAATGTAATAATGTATTCCCTGTTGGGAAAACGTCCGCGAAATTCGCAAAGACCATCCTCATAATTAGCCCACCCAATACGTAATTCAGAGGCAAAATTGTGGTTCGGACTTCACGTTAAAGTGTAGGTCCCTTAATGCCATTGGTTGTTGGGCTATTAATTAACGCCCTTTCAATAGAATATGCCAGCCTTAGTCAGTAACAAGACTACAAGATCGTGCCACAATCATCTTACACTCTTTTCCTATTCTTAGCTTTAAATATCTACCTGGGAAGGTAAATATATATTTGATCGCCATTTCAAAAAAGTAAAAGTAATGATAATTTACTGCCGTTAATGAATAATGTAAAGCTAAGAAATTTTAGCACTAATATAATATTGAAATATTGCTAAGAGTAGTTTGACGAGCCGGGGCCCGGGCCGCGGAGGGTCGGAGATCCAATCTCTCCCTCAGGCGCTCTTGCGTCACAACACCGTCATTTGAATTAACCCAACCCTGGTCATTACACCTTTCCTAAATGTCAAATAAGTGTTTCGATATTATTCCATGGAATTGGGTGAAATCGTGTTTATTGTTTCGCAAATATTTCCTTTCTCGTCGATTAAGTGAATGCATTGTACACTGTTAGCCTTCTATAAATTATAACAAGACCATATATTTACATCGTGTGTTCATTTGATTTCAGATTTATATCTCATAGCAGAAAAACTTAATCTACAAGTCATTGAAATTTATAGCCTATTTACGTAGGAATGCCTGATTAAGTGTAGGCGATCTTAGGAAAGCACCATGTGTAGAGGATCCTAGGAAAGTAACAAGTGTAGAGGATCCTAGGAAAGTAACAAGTGTAAGGGATCCTAGGAGAGAACCGAGTGTAGAAGACATAGAGGATTACCAAGCGTAGAGGATCCTAGGAAGGTAACAAGTGTAAAGGATCCTAGGAAGGAAACAAGTGTAAAGGATCCTAGGAGAGAACCAAGTGTAGAAGACATAGAGGATTAGAGGATCCTAGGAAAGTAACAAGTGTAGAGGATCCTAGGAAAGTAACAAGTGTAGAGGATCCTAGGAAAGTAACAAGTGTAGAGGATCCTAGGAAAGTAACAAGTGTAGAGGATCCTAGGAAAGTAACAAGTGTAGAGGATTCTAGGAAAGTAACAAGTGTAGAGGATCCTAAAAGAGCACCAAGTGTAGAGGACATAGAGGATTACCAAGCGTAGAGGATCCTAGGAAAGTAACAAGTGTAAAGGATCCTAGGAAAGTAACAAGTGTAGAGGATCCTAGGAAAGTAACAAGTGTAGAGGATCCTAGGAAAGTAACAAGTGTAGAGGATTCTAGGAAAGTAACAAGTGTAGAGGATCCTAAAAGAGCACCAAGTGTAGAGGACATAGAGGATTACCAAGCGTAGAGGATCCTAGGAAAGTAACAAGTGTAAAGGATCCTAGGAGAGAACCGAGTGTAGAAGACATAGAGGATTACCAAGTGTAGAGGATCCTAGGAAAGTAACAAGTGTAGAGGATCCTAGGAAGGTAACAAGTGTAAAGGATCCTAGGAGAGAACCGAGTGTAGAAGACATAGAGGATTAGAGGATCCTAGGAAAGTAACAAGTGTAGAGGATCCTAGGAAAGTAACAAGTGTAGAGTATCCTAGGAAAGTAACAAATGTAGAGGTTCCTAGGAAAGTAACAAGTGTAGAGGATTCTAGGAAAGTAACAAGTGAAGAGGATCCTAGGAGAACACCAAGTGTAGAGGGCATCGGGGAGCATCAAGTATAGAGGATTATAGGAGGGCACATAGTGTACACTGTACAGGGTCCTAATGGAGCCTCCGGTGAGGAGAATCCCAGGAGGCCCCAGTTAAGGAGGAAGGTGAGGCGCATATTACACGGTATGCAGACCGCGGGTCAGCCGGAAGTTACGACTCCGTTTACTTTCCCACAGCTTCCGCCCACCTCTCCCATCGCTTTGCATCAGTTAATTTCAACTTTTAATTAAACAGCTATCTAAAACGCAATACTCCAAACATGAAGTAATTTGGGTTCAATTTATCTGTGGAAATTATCACTTAGTTTCTATTTCTGTTTTAATTCCGAAGCTCGTGGTTTGTTTACAGATTAAATATCTCTGATTGCCTTAGAGTAATCACTGATGTAACTTCCAGTTTGACTCTTTTTAGTTTTGTAAAATCAATTCAAAAGGATGATTTAATTTTAATACAAACAAGTCCGTGTCCGTGTCGCTCTGGTGTCTAGATCAGACGGACAATTAAGGTTTGATTGCAGAGGTCTAGATGTCCTCCCCGTAGTGATTTCCTCACTCTCCTTATACGACCGTACACTCCTCGCTCCTCACGTCACGTTCCCTCTACACGGATGAGTAATACGCGTTTCGCCCGTATTGTTGGCATTTCCGAAGTGTTTAAATAATCCCACGCACAGTGAGGTAGAGCAGACGACATGGGAGGATGGAAGCCCACACAGATTCCGATGGACCAAGTCACCCGACGCGAAGCTTGGCGATAGTGTGGCTGCTCTCGGGTTTAGCAAACTGGAAGTCCTCCAGTCGCGTCTTTCCCAACGGGTGGTCGCCAACAAGACGGTTCTCCGGTTACGTCCAACTAAAAGCTACGAAGTTGCTCGTTCATTATGTCTCTTTAGATTAAACAAAAAAGTCCTAAATTTACAGTTATTCGTGTTTTTTTTACTTTTTATAACAAATATGATTAAGAAATGGGTGTAAGATGATTATAACACCGTATTGTAGTCTTGTTTCTGACTAAGACTGACATTTGCCTTGAACAGAACTGTTATTAATAGCCTAACAGCGAATGTCATCAAAGGAACCTACATTTTAACGTAGGATCCTAATCATTATTTTTCCTCTGAATTACGGATAAACACCATGATTCTGTACGGTATCAAATCGAGACGTATGAAAATGCTAAGTAACTATAAACTATAGTTTATGCGGTACACGTTCATATAAATGTCTAACCTAAATTGTGTTTCATTCGGACACTTCTTCCCAGAACGAGACAATCATTTTCATATGTAATACGATAGAAAAATATAACTGGATAATTTGTTCAAGAAACGTTTTTAATACTGTAAAAGGTTTTAACAGGCATTCCTTACGACTACGAAACCAAGATTTGTCCGGCTACACCCTTGAAACAAATGTCACACAAAGTCACGCAACTTGTGTCATCTTCCCATCCGAGAGGTTCCAAGTTGACCTACGAAATGGGCACAAGTTCACCGCAATCACAACGAGAGTGTAGTAAAGTGAATCAGCTGTTGAAAGTGGTGCTGTCGTCAGCTGTTTGGATCACATGTGGCCAGCCCGCCAACCTTGTGCCGCCATATTAGGAGGTGCAGGCGCCGACCGCGAGGCGATCAACGCTCAAATCCTCCTCGCGCTATCGTCCACGATTATTGCCAGGGTCCGCGACGCAGGTGTCGGCATCTGTTCATCTGGCCAGTGACGTCACACGCCATCTCAGATAAGTCCTTATAATTCCACCGTGTAAGACCCGTAGGCGGAGTGGTCTATATTGGTCGACTACTTCACTGGATTGTTATAAAGGTTTAACACACGCTTTACTAGTATGATATTACACATATTATTATTACCTTTTGGAATGACGACATACCCAGGTAGGTATTTTGCCAAGTATTAATGGAAAATGACTGTGGCGCGATCTTGTAGTCTTGTTACTGACTAAGGCTGACATGTTCCTTAGACAGTACGGTTAATTAATAGCCCAACAGCCGATGGCAACTAAGGCACCTACAGTTTAACGTGGAATCCAAAACACTGCTCCGAAAACTAGTCTAATCATGAGGATGGTCTTTGCAGAATTGTATTCAATAGTGCGAACGTTAATCCACACAAGAGAACAGTACTCTCACCGAGCGTCGCTCATAACTATCCACAATTCGTGACCTCCGAGTGGCTGGATTACAGGATGATCCTAGTCAACTCAATTAACTTCCCTGATTTGAAGGACCTAGGCGAATAAGAAAATCCCTGATTTGTGAACCCCCAAAAGAAAACTCCTCGTATTGAGTATCCTAGGAAAAAGCCTGCTTAGAAACCTCCTACAAAAATCCTCATTTTGGAGATAGAATGATTCTTAATTTTGAGGACTCAAGAATTCTTGGCGAAGAAGGTCCTAAGCGAATTTATAATTTGTAGTATCGTTAAACGTTCTGTTTAACGTGGGATCCGAACCAAAATTCTCTCTCTGAATTACGAGCTCGTCTAATTATTTGGATGGCCTTTGTGAATGAATGTAGTATTCAATAGTGTGGACGTTAACCCACACTAAAAAATATCACATCCACCGGCCATCACTCTTCCACAATTCGTAACCTTCAAGTGGCTTGATTTGATACCTTTGACAGCTTGATACGGCATCGTCCCAGTCAGGAATAAAGGCTGTAATAAAGGCTGAACACACACTTAACTAGTATGATATTATACACAAAAACAAATTTAATACTATTAATGCAACACAAAACTGAGAGAATAAGCCTGCAGTAGCTTGAGGAATGGTTCTTCACCGGTAAGGAATTTCCATCACCACCAGAGACGCATTGTGCGTCCTCTTTGTGACCGTAGCCGTGATTGAGTTGAACATTTTGCGAGAACCACGACTGACCACTAGCAATTGTTCTTGGACCTGCAAGAAGCCATTTAAATTCTGCTCAAGCTTTTTGTGAACCACTAAAAATAATTATTTTTAACGAATTGCATTAACTTTCAAGAAAATCTAGTGAACACGGATTGCACAGTAAAATTGTACACCCTTAGGAAAATTAGAGATCCTTAACGATTCATTTCGATTTTATGGATGGATTACGAAGGCTTTGTACCCTCTAACGTAAACCCTTTCCCCAACCCCTAACTCCATAACTCCCGAGGGACAGTAAGAAAAATGATTATGAATCCAAACTGGATTCTAGAACAGCTGTTACGTAGAGGTAGGGAGGGGTGGTTTCTCCAAACCCTCAGTGGGATTGCCTTAGTCAGTCTAGATAACACAAGTATATTATCACAACAGGAGACAATCATATAGATGTATTTCAAGTGAACATAATTTGTTCCTCCCCAGGGTGGGTAGTTTTGGAGTCCCAAATTCAAGTGGTTTGAGCTCGAGGCTCCACTCAAGACACCCTAAAAGTTGTCAAGGTTCCGGAAGAGTGGGTGGCCTACCCCTTTGCCGACCGAACCCGTCCCTCATCTACCTAAAGCATCGATACCTTCTCACACCTACACCTACAGTAGTCATAAGATATACTGAAGACTGCAACACATCTAGGTTGACATGCATTTTTCAGGACATTTTCCTGATGGCTGGATTTAAGATACTTCCAACTCCCTTCATTGAGTTAAACCGGATGTTGAGGCTCTTCTGAAAGTAAGACGCTAAGGAAACAGGATGACACGGAAGCATAAGCAATGGGCATACAAAAAACATCGAGAGCCGTAACAACGTTTTTCCTTTTGTTAACCACTCAAGGATCTACTTACAATACACACTTAAACAAACACGGTAGCTCAGAAATAAAAATCTGGACCAGGTTGCTGGATCAAACCCTTTGGCTGTCATATTTTGAGCGGTAACTTCTGGTCAGCCGATTTAACTTACGTCACTACGATACGTCAGCTGTCTTTTAATTCACCACACAAACCCAAAGACCAGGTTGGATAGTTTTTTAACAAATGGCTAAATACTGTTTCAGGATTTCGTGGAATAATTCATTTTCGTAATTAACTTAACATCACACAGGAAACATTTGGTCTTCAAAAGACCATTTAAGAGCATTGAATTACTCGTTGCAGGACAATAACTATCGGGCAATCGCCGCTAAGTGAGTTACGAGTGGGGCCCGGTGGACCGGAAACTCCAACTACCGCCGCCGTTAACAGCTGATTAATCAGATAACAGCTGGTTGTCTTATCACCACCTTGTGACACGTGTTTCCCGCCTTCCTACAACTGCACGCCATGTCACTGCGTTGCTGGCGGCATAATACCATTAAATACGGTAGCAAAAATTAAAAAAAAACGCTGAAACACTAGCGTTACCCGTCGTAAGTTGCTGCGATGTACAAAACCGATTAATTAGTTTTAGATGCGCTGGAAAATATGAAGCATAATATAATCATTATTTCCTCTCTGAAATGGACGCCTATCCAGGTATTTTAAGACAAATTATGTATAAGAAAATTAGTGTATTCATGTGGACTAGAAACATTAAAAAAGGATTGAGACAGACACCAGGGTACCTTTGATCATTTTACAACCTGGTAAATATGCACTCAACAACAAACACTATTTAAACACTTTATATTTTAACACTATAAAATATTTCAAGCGGTTCTGGAGTCTATAGGTGTGTTCCGTTGGTTTGTCTGCCTAATATTGTTTATATAGGAAACAATTTTGAAGATACCTAACGGATCCACCCCACATATTGTCCTAAACACAACTTTATTGTTCTTCCATTTTCAGCCCAGTTAATAGCTTCTTTTCCATTACTTTGAAATTCATACTTGACTTGTCCTTGACAAATTTGTTACAAAATCAACAAATATGAGCAACCGAAGGTATTTCTCACATGTATGAACATTAATATGAGTATAGGGATACAGACCTAGTGAGTGAAAAAAACGCAAACATTGTTTTTAGAATTTATATTTTGTACTACATTTATTTATATGGAGGGTGTTGGATAAGATTTAAAAACTAAAAAGGTAGCGTAAGTCAGTCTTATATAATAGCATACAATACATATAATGCCTTAACCAGATTTGAATTAGTTAATTATAAATTACCAGACTGAATGAATGTTTAGAAATTTCATATATATGAAATAATACATGAAAAAATATAAATGATCTATGTAGGCTAACACGTAGGCAAAACCTAAATTGAAAATATTAGTATGGCCTCTTAGAAGTGTATTTGAGGTTCCATAATTAAATTTTGTGGTTCGGATCCCACATTAAAACTCCAGATCTCTTAGATGTTATAGGCTATTGGGCTATTAATTAAAAGTCCTCTATAAGATCGTGATACAATAATTTTACACCTGAATTGTCGCCATTTCAGAAAGAAAACATTAATAATATTTTAAATATAAACATTTAACAGTGTTATAGGTTGACGTAACAGGTTACCAGACCTGTAGAGTTGATTCTAATGCATTTTAAACTCCCATCCTGAACCAATTACCGCACGAGCTGGTCGGCTTCCCTGCGACGACGACAACGTAGTAACTCAGGGCAGACCTCGCAAGACCAGAATAACAAACACCCGCCATCCAGACCGTCCGCCAATCCAATTTCGAAGGTCACCTGGTTTTTTATCCGCTAGATTCTTTTTACTTCCCCGAGCTAAATCGAGCGCCGATGTGTAATGTGTAGTCGCTATATCAGGGTATAGGTGGCTTCGCCGTGCCTTAGACTTTACGACCCTTGGAGAAACCGAGTTTTTGTATTGTAGGAACGCGACCAGACAACAGTAGGGCATTAGTTAGCCTGGTAGTACAAGTATGGCGGTGCACGCCATCCGGGAAAAGCTGGTTTACTTGGACGGGGGTGAAAAAAGTCGAAATGTGGAGAGAATTGTGTGGAATATCGTATACAGTACGCTCATTATCAAGAGTCTGCCTTACTGGTGAAACATTTGGAAATATCTGGATAGTTGTGAGAGATGGTCGGTTGATGTAGTATTCTCTTGTGTGGATTAACGCACTATTGAATACTGCAAAGACTATCCTCATAATTAGACCAATTCGTAATTCAGAGGCCCTGGTTCGGATTCCACGTTAAACTGCAGGTACATTAGTTGTCATCGGCTGTTGGGCTATTAATTAACAGCGCTGTCTAAGGAACAAGTCAGCCTTAGTCAGTAACAAGACTACAAGATCACGCTACAATCATCCTACACTCAACCCTACATTCATACTTTGCAAATACCTACATTTTAGTATGGTTGAAATTTCAATGATCTAATCTAATGTAATCTAGTTTAATTTAGCCCCATAAGAACACTGTTAATTTTACGACAGTCGTTAAAAGGTAGCGAAAGTGTCAAATTAAAAGTAAAGTGATAAAGTAACCACCGTTTGGGCTTGGCGTGATAGATAGACCCTAGAGGGGGTAGCGCTACTATCCCCATGTTGCGTGCGCACTGCGCAGCCGTTCAGGAGCCTTCTAGCTGCACAATAGTAGGCATCGTACGATCGTGCATTCCTGAGTTATAACCTAAAAACATGAGCGCCAAATAGAAAATCCCGCCAATTGTGAAATGCGTTGTTATAAGTTTTTTGTGGTCAAAAAGTTACACAGCAATTGGAATTCATCGTGAATTAAGAGCAGTGTATGGCCCAAACAATATGAACAAATGTGTAGTCCGTCAATAGGTTCTCTTTTTAATTGGACAATGAACGTGCACAATGAACACGACAACAAACACACGTGTGTTGTGTTTGTCCATGACGACGCCCGGCCTCACACATCTCAAAGAACAACTGAACTTTTGAAAAAATTGAAATAGGACGTTTTTGGGACCACCCCCGCCCTACAGCCCGGATTTGTCTCCCAGTGATCTCCCTCATTTTCCGCACATGAAGACGATTTTTTTAAACACAAATTTTCAAAAACTGTTAGGATATATGATAAGTGCTGAAATTCTGTTGGTGGATAAGTAGAAAAGTAGAGGAAATCTGTAGTTTTAAGATGTGTACAGTAAAATTTTTGCGTCTCAACTGGTCTATTTTTTATTTCGATACGGAGTACTTTGTGGACAACCCTTATACAGCATCGTATTATAATGTAGTACAGAATGGTGGAATGAAAGATAGGGTTGCTATTATTAATTATTATTTACTCTGACATCGTGATGGATGAATTCTTCATTCAGTTGTTAATTTTGTGCTTGATTTCGTCGGATGTTGTTTATAAACAAATTCTGTTTCAGGAACATTAAAAAGTATCGTATTGAAAGGTCTCACGGTTTGGTAACAAATGTTTAACTAAATGCGGTTAGGTTAATTTACAATGTTTAACTATTGTTGAACTATTCGGTGGTATTTGCTTTCAACCACTACATTCTCATTCAGCTGTCTCTATGTTCTTTTTCATGTGTATAATTTTGTTCATATATTCGTGAGTTTAAATTAGGAACAGGATCACTTTTCAAAAGTCGAAAATTTAGGGGATGTAAATTTCCAAATTCGCGTATTTATTATGTACACAAATAACCTGTAACAGCCAATCAGCCGTCTTTAGAGTTGTATGTACAGTGACGTCATCTAAAGTGATAACCGATTATTAGTATTTATAGACAATCAGCTGATTGTCAACAATTGCAAACTCTTTTGATTCAAGCAGCTCTTTCGTCTGTAAATCGTTGTACAGTAGTTAACCCAATATTTAAGTAATCTTGTGCAACATGGGATTAAAGTGAAACTTTTTGTCCTCGAAGGAAACTGTTGTCACCCGAGGCGTAGCCGAGGGCTACAATTTCCTGAGGGACAAAAAGGACTAATCCTATGATGCACTCACAAGTTTTCCTCCACCTACACATACAAGTAACGCAAGCTACAAATTACCCATTAATAACCAACCTGAATCACTATAATTTTTCATGTTGGCTAACATAACCTCAAAGCAATCAATATAAACCATAAACTGACCGTACAAGAATTATTTACTACTGTCAGCCGATCATATTTTTGGTGGTTTATTACAGGGTTTTCCCATGTTATTCATTTGGTATTACTTTGTCTCCCTTGGGACTAAAAGTATTACTTTAGTACTCTACGGCTTTACAAAACAGAAGTAGGAAAATATATTTCATAACACGAGCCTAAAGTGTGTGAAAAGATTCACTTTAGACTCTTGTGATGAAATATATTATTACGTGACCAATAAATCGATTAATTAATACTGAGCACACCTTATCGAGTAAAATCGGTCGTAAATAGGTTTATAGTTATTTTTACCGGCGTACTCCATAAAATTAAATGTGATGTGTGAGTAGCGACTACAAGTAGTGAGTAGCCAGTGGCGCGCCGCGCTCACCTAGTAGTCTGAGGGTCACTGGTTCAATTAAGTACCGAGTGGTTTAATAATTGGGCTGTTAATTGGCTATCAGCGAAGTAGCAAAAATACCAGGGTTAGGCCGTCCCCAATCAAAACATAAAACATGCAAGCGGTGTTAAACAAAATCAAAACATGTTAAGGTGGTTTGCTATACGTTTTTATACGTTAAAAAACTCGTTAATATAGTATGATTTCGAAAAATAGGTTTAAAATCAATGACCAATACAAACAACTTAATAATGATTTCAATTGGACAGCTGTTTTCCTTTCTATTAAATCGTTAAACTACAAAGACAGCTGATTTTTTACCAGGTGATTTATTCAAAACGAAAAAAATATCCCGTAAAAAGTGGGCTTTTAAATGCTTGTTATTTACTTTTCAAGGGGCGGCGTATAAAAAAGTATAAATAAAAGTGTATAAAACGCCCTAAAGTCCTGAATAGTGTGCCGAAGGTTAAAGAAAAGATCGAGTAACAATGCTCCAATTATTACAAAAATGCATATAGAGGCCAACTTTTATGAAACAGTTGAAATACTGAACGTTTTTTAATAAATAACTCATAATAATTAGGGGTAAGGTTCACGTAAGTAAATTGTATACGTAGATGATGTAGTCTATTGGTTAAGGTTGAAGTTTTGGAGTTATGTTGTACCACACAATATACACAATAAATATAGATAACATTAGTGGTAAAGATCATTTACACAAATACTTAGCTGTTTGACTATATGATTTGTTAGGATATAATTCACTTATATATCACAATACATGCGCCTACATAATGTTCAGTCCTATAACTAGTTTGACCGCACGATATTGGTTTGATTTACCGCACGACCTCACGCACTGCGGTCGTGTGGTCGGCGCGTAACTAAACACAATATGGTTGTGCGCGCGGTCGGTCCTGCGTATTGTCGCCTGGCTCACGCTTTGGAACCATGATTTGTCTCATCAACATTCATATCAAATCAGTATTCACATCATATCACATCAACATTCACATCACATCAACATTCACATCAGGTCAACATTCACATCACATCAACATTCACATCAGGTCAACATTCACATCAGGTCAATATTCACATCACGCCAACATTCACATCAGGTCAACATTCACATCACATCAACATTCACATCAGGTCAACATTCACATCACATCAACATTCACATCAGGTCAACATTCACATCAGGTCAACATTCACATCAGGTCAATATTCACATCACGCCAACATTCACATCAGGTCAACATTCACATCACATCAACATTCACATCAGGTCAACATTCACATCAGGTCAACATTCACATCAGGTCAATATTCACATCACGCCAACATTCACATCAGGTCAACATTCACATCAGGTCAATATTCACATCACGCCAACATTTACATCAGGTCGACATTCACATCACATCAACTTTTAAATCACATAAATATCCACACCACATTAAGATTCACGGTACAACAACATTCACATCACACCACATCAACTTGTAAATCACATAAATATCCACATCACATTAACATTCACGGTACAACAACATTCACATCACACCACATCAACTTGTAAATCACATAAATATCCACACCACATTGACATTCACGGTACAAAAACATTCACATCACACCACATCAACTTGTAAATCACATAAATATCCACACCACATTAACATTCACGGTACATCAACATTCATATCACATCAACTTGTAAATCACATAAATATCCACATCACATTAACATTCACGGTACATCAACTATGTGCAGTCGACTCGAATGTCTGAACAGTCAGCTAGGTAATAAGTGCATCGTGAGATCATGTATAAATACATCTTTATATTATATTTTCTAGGTAATGATCGGTTCGAAACCCTGATTAATTAGCTAGATTTGTTATCTTCTTGTCCCTTCTAGTTGTGGTAAAGTTCCCCTCCACTGCTCGTTGCGGGGAGCAGTCCCGGAAATACGAAGTTTAGTAGGAGTAGGAGGAAAGTAATTTGAGGAGCTCGGAAAAGAGCTTTATCTTAGTTTAATTTGGAATAACAAACAGTTAAATTACAGAATGAAAAATATGTAATACGACGCAAGTCAAGAAGGCATTCCGCTACAGACAATGCGCGAGACCCCTTCTCTCAGCGATCAAATCACCCACGTCATACGTCATAAATAACTGGACGGGAGTGACGTGATTTCTGCGTATCCACAGTTGGAAAAGAAAAATTTACTCTAACTGCATGTTAAATTAAATGAACAAAATCATTTTGTTTTACTAGTCTCGAAGAGGGTAACTCGTTACATTTGTTCTGCGGCTTATCGTAAATTATTGACATGGATAAGTTTTAGTTCTGAGGCTGGTATTGGCAATTCGTCAGACGAAAACTTGAAACGGAAATGACGTCATATGTTTATAAGGACCGTTGTTTAGAGGAACTGAAAACATTCTTTTTAGACACACCTTTGATCCAAGCTATTTCCCAAGAGGAAGTAAAGGCAAATTTGTTTATACATTTCTAGATAGTTTTGTTTAGCCCACTTTGTGTTCAATTTTTGAAAAGAAGTAATGATCCAGATGAAATTATAATTAAACGTGAAAAACATGAAACGTGAAAATTAAACGTGAAAACGTGAAATTATAATAACTATACTGATTTGATTTAAACACTTTTCAAATATTTCTCATGAGGTAACATACGTTTTTGTAAGAATGGCCATTTTTAAGATTAGTATGTATAGTCAAGCATGAATTTAATAATGACATTTTGTTTATACTGTTGGTCTAAATATAAATGAAATGGCAGAAAATGCGATTTAAAACGTGTACCAGTTTATAAAAGGACAGGTAGTAACAAAATTAGACTGCGGGCTAATTAAATCAAAAACAACAAAAATCTACAATTGAGGAGTAATTTGATCGATTGTGTTGTGCTACAAGTCTTAATACTCACATAAACCTACTATCACATAATACAGTTAACCTGGTAGGATTTTTTTGTTTATTTACAACTAGCAGTAAGCCCGTCCTTTGCACGGGTTGTAGGATTCAGTTTAAAGAAGAAAGATTATCATACCAAAATGAAAACCTGAAATCCTAAAAAAATCAATACAAAGAAATTAATCAATACCCAGCTTTATTATTATTAGTTATACGTTAAAATAACTTTTTAATATAGTATGATTTCGAAATGGGTTTAAATCAATGGCCAATATAAACTAACTAATACTGATTCAACAGTTGTTTGTTTTTCTTTTTATTAAATCTTTAAACTACAAAGACAGCTGAGTATTACCAGTAGGTTATTCATTAAAGCTGAAGCAAAATGCGATGAATATCGCGTAGAAATTGGGTTTTTAAATGCTCGTAATTTACTAATCAAGGGTCGGCGGACAATTTTAAGCCTTTAAAGACCCTCTCTGGAATGTAGAGAATGTATGAAATAAGTTTCATTGTTATCAGTAAGACGGCGTAAAATACCTCCTGGAGCGTCACAGGCAAACAAACAGACAAAAATTGAGATAAGACCGGGTTGGGCTTCTCTAACGCACGAAAAGTAAAAATGACTAAAAAATTAATAATTCTGAGCAAAGTACAGACAAAACTCTAATTTTATTTGTATAGATTTTAAACTAATGTTTTGGAAACGGTGGAATATTCAGCGAAATACAGGCAATTAATGGTAATTGTGCGGAAATACGCCAGCTGTGTATGACGTAGACACCGCTCGATATCTACCACAACAACTGTTAAAACCACTGTATCGTCACTCGACTCTGATCTGGATTAACGCTTCAGAGCTTTGATACATTCCACGGACAATGAAGAGTCCAGGAGTTGTTCTAGTCCTACTACTCCTTGTGCCCGTTTCTCCCGGGATGTGTAACCCCTTCACATGGTTCATTCAATTAATATGTGGGAAGCCTGAGGTGAGGAATACACGTCTCTACCAAATTTGGTCTCGATCGGACCATTTTTACGAGAGTTATCGTGTTCACAGACACATATATATATACACTTATATATATATGTACATATATATATACTGTATATACAAATTTAACGACTATTGTTTTTGGTCTCTGGGCACCTAAAGCAGAAAAAATAACATGGTCTCGGGCTTAACTCTTGCCATGAGACCTACGGTAATAGCTTCTTCCCTATGGGAAATTCGCTAAATAGCGGCGAAAACCCGCTTTGATCACTTTTATAGCTTTGGTTTTGTTTAATGCCGTCGTTAATTATAAAGTGCATGGTACTGCAAGTAAGCCTGAAATACTTGAAACTCACACACAAACACCAAAGGAAATTGAAAGATTGAATTTTTAACGCCAAAACCACGATAAATAAGTCTTCTCACTGTATATATATTATATTTTTATTTCAATATAAAGGTTATTTTAATAAAATAATTCAAATTGTTTTATTTCAGGTAAACACGTCTAATGGTGAGTTTTCGTTTAATTATACTAACTTCGATTACTATTGTTAAGATTTTCTATATTTTTACACTCTTTTTACACTCTCAGTAGAATAGAATAAAATTGTTCAATAAAAATAATCAATCCCTCATGAAAGAGTTAAATATTAATCACGCATTTTCTACTACTAAAGCTGCAATTGCAGAATTCTAAAGAATTGTTTGTTTCGAGTTTTCTGCTCATGGTTGGACGTCCAAAGTTGATTGAACAATATATAAATAGGATACATAGAACATTAGGTATGAAACAAAATAATGTGAAATGCAAAAGAATCCAAGGCTATACGTAGGAGATTGAGTCAATTGTAAAAAATAAGTTATTAGAAAACCAAAATTTAAGGTAGGAGATATTGTGAGGATTTCATATTATAAAGTCATAAGTCATAAGACTTTATTCAGCCAAATTAAAGATGTATACTTTATACTTTTAACTGAAATGGCGACCTATCCAGGCAGGTATTTTAAGTCAAGTATGAATGAGGGTTGAGTGTAGGATTGTAGCGCGATCTTGTAGTCGTGTTACTGACTAAGACTGACATGTTCCTTAAACAGGGCTTTTAATTGCCGATGTCAACTAATGGACCTTCAGTTTAACATGGAATCCGAACCACGGCCTCTGAATTACGAATTGGTCTAATTATGAGGATGGTCTTTGTGGATTAACGCAGTATTCAATAGTGCAGACGTTAATCCACAAAAGAGAACACTACATCCATTCACCATCGCTCACAACTTTCCACAATTCGTGACTTCCAAGTAGCTGGATTACAGGACGACGCCACCGTCCCAGTCTTGTATACATTGCATTTATACATTTACATTTATACATTGCATTAGCTAAGTAAACAATGAAAATTAAACGCTAAGCAAGATCTTATAAAATAAGATTTTAATACAAGAAAATACCTTAACACCTTCGACGACTACCACTAAAAAAAAATCCCGGACGCTGTAGTTAGCTTCATTCAAGAGTAACCTTTTTAATCCTCCCTTAAATTTAACGAAATCTTGTTCGACTTTTAAAGATAATGGAAGGCTGTTGTAAAGCTTGATAGCGTTGTATTGGTACTGTTTTATTTTTAAAGATGTAGAATGCTTGGGAATGGAAATGTGTTTAGTAACATATTTAGTAAACATGTGTTTAGAATGGGCTATACAGCCAAATGGACGGGTGAGCTGTTTACAATATCAAAAGCAAAGAATACAAGACCTATTACATATATATTGAAAGATGATACAGGTAATATAATTAGAGATGGATTTTATTAATTATAGCTTATTAAACAGAATAGAAAGAAAAACAGACAGTTGTCAAATCAATATTAGTTAGTTTATACTGGTCATTGATTTTAAACCCGTTTCATAATCATACTATGATAAGAAGTTATTTCAACGTATAACTAATTATAATAATGGTATAAATGTTTTAATCTATTTAACTGTATTTAAGTCATGCTAAATAATAAAGCTGGGTATTGATTTATTTTCTTTGTACTGATTTGATTAGGATTTCAGGTTTAAATTTTGGTACGATAATCTTTCTCCTCTAAACTAAATCCTACAAACCGTACAAAGGACGGGCTTAGAGCATAAATAATGAAAAAGGAAAATTAAATTTTCGGCTAAACTATTCAGTATTATTTTTTTAATTTGGTAAGCTAAAAAATTGTATGATTTAAGACCTAACTGTAAACTAAAATAAATTGGGAATAATGCTTTCAATAAGGCATGTTCTTGGTGGAGTATTAACAACATATTAACTTTGGAGCACTGCGGTAATGCAGTCCAATGTCCAGTCGAAGTAATGGCTTCTATCCGACGCAACTTGTTAACTTGTTCTAATTTTAGTTCTAGTTGACCAGGCCTGAATTGTTGACGTTCTCGGATGATACGAGATTGTAATAACCCTTTAACACCTGAATCTTGTTGCAAGTGAAGAGAACTAACGATTAATCCTGCACCGTAAAAAATATATTTGAACTCAACTGTAATGAAATTTTTTACATTAAATTTAAAGCAAAGTATTTTTTTCTAGTCATTGATGTCGTGACAAGGCCAACGAATTTGGATGAGATGGTCGGATTACAAGGAACTGTTAAAGTCCAGTTCTGTACTGAAGACGGAGCATTCGAATTCTACAAGATGGTATGCTATGTACCTCCTGCGAACACGAATAAAGAGTACATTGTTCAAGAAGAAAAAAAACGAAAAACGGGTGAAAGCGAATGCTGTGGCTGTTATATGGCGGATTAAGAAGAAAAGCCAGTGCCCAAGCCCAGGCGTCCCGAACAATGACAAAAACCCACCACAAGCCTACCTACTGCTGGACAACTGTGAAACAATAACAGATGTAAATGTTAACAGTCCGGATGAAAACGGTCCCTTATATATGCAAGTAAAGCTGTCCAACGGAGAGTCGAAATACTGTTGGAATGGATTTAGTTGCGTAACAGAAGCAAATGGAGTAAAACACGTTCGAATTGATACGCCCTGGGTAAAGCACCCCTATCAATGGTTTTCAACCGAAAACCATTGATGAAATAACATAACTCGTTTGGCCTGATTTGAAAAAAAGGTTGGAGGTTATACTGGGTCCATTGTATAATAAAGTATTTGAAAAGTACAGATTTTAAATTGCCTATAACTTTCTCAAATCTGAATATTATTATTGACTTAGACATCTGCTTAGCATCAGTCACCGTCTCGGATAATGGTTCAAGATGAAGAAATGAAAGACGATGTTAATGTGGTTTATTACAGCAAGGGAAAAAATAAATAAATAAATGATTTTTATTTGTCATAACGACTGGCCACGTTATCATGTTGTGCGGTCAGTTACACTAAATAATATTTACATCTAAGAAAAACATTTTAACAATTAACCTAACAGTCTAGCATCATGTAAAAACAATTTATTTGCCTGCTGTAGCATCTGTCAAAAACTATCCGATAGATTTTTTGTTTGTTTAGAAAATATAAAAATATTATTATAATACGGAAAAAATAAAACGTATAAGGAACAAATAAAAGATATAGGAAAAAATAAGTATACTAATTAATACATTCAGTAGTTACATTAAGAAAGTTTTGAGATATCTTACATCCTGTTGAGAATAAATTTTGCTACAGGGAGGACGTTTTGTTGATGCCAATCAATAATTAATACATAAATAGAGTATCTTCGGTTTTTAACCTTAACTGTGACCAATTGTAGACTCGTAATTCAAGTTGAAATTAATCCTTAGAACAAGAATGTAAATTTGCAAAAGACACATAGAGTAATGAGGCATGTGAAGCCTCCTTCACATTATGTGTATAAGAAATATCAAATATCCGTTTCCCCGTCATATTACGTGGATCCTGAGGGGGGAACAAACGTCACATGACGAGCGTACTCAAATGAGCCCAAACGTCACATGACGAGCGTACTCAAATGAGCCCAAACGTCACATGACGAGCGTACTCAAATGAGCCCAAACGTCACATGACGAGCGTACTCAAATGAGCCCAAACGTCACATGACGAGCGTACTCAAATGAGCCCAAACGTCACATGACGAGCGTACTCAAATGAGCCCATTTGTCATTACTCCTCAACAGGTTAATACGATGCCTATTCCCATCATAAACGTATTACATTAGCGAGTTTACCTGTTTAGATTTAGCACTTATGCGGTGAAGGCAAGTAGTTGAAATGTAATGAATTTAAGTCTTCTGATTTGTGATTTATTTATGAACACAAACAAACCTCTATTGTTAGTTTTCTGTTTCTAATTTTAGTGCACTCATAATTAGTCTAAGCTAATTCACTTTTGGTCAGTCTTTACCTTGTTTTTTAGGGATATAGGCATTAAATCTACTACCATACGAGCATTATAATATTTGACTCCATGTCATTAGTTCGTTTAAATTTCTTTAATGAATACTATTTTTATGATTTTACTTTCTTTCATTTTTGCGATACGATTTTTGGTGATAGAAATAACGAAATATACTGGGATAAAGATATCAACTTGATATAATGTATAAAACATTATGACTCCACCTTAAATAAATTTGATTTAGAATACCAAAGACATTGGTAGTCTTTTTCAACTAAAATTTGATTTGCTTCATTTATGTGCACATTGGCTGTGGGAACTTCATCTACGAAATCAGTACATTTTGGTCGTTTCGTCCTAAACATTATTTTACAGTTGTTTTAATTACTTGATGAAAATAAATACTACAAAATGAAACTGATTTTTCTAGATGATTAATTTTCTCTATCACATTACTAAGTTTATCTCCAGCGCGCTACTCGCTTATTTCAATAGCTCTTAGAAAATCCCCCAATATTTGGTTCAAATATTCAACCAATTTCAATATTTGGTTTAACGATATGCAAATTACTTGCCTCGAAGATATCCTGTGGCGAGACGTCACTAGGGCCAACTGTCTCCACCTTCTCTCCAAAGGTCCTGCGCAATTGTACTGTATAGAGCCCGAATTAATGTTCTTCACATAAATCTCATCAGAGGTAACAAATTACCGCACGACTTACACAGTGACATGTTGTGAGTGTGTGTGTGTGTGTGTGTGTGTGTGCGTGTGTGTCTGCCACGTATATATTGTCGCCACAGGTTTTGCCCGGCGTTCACACCTCTTCACGTACCCATAAATCAATCCCAAGGCTGATCGATTGCTGCTGGACGCCATTAAACTCTTTGCGAGGTCAGGTAATTGACTCCCTCACTTGTTGGGTTGTGTAAATTTAAAAATATTTTTCTAATTAAAGTTGTTTGTATACGGTATTAATTTTGAAGATTCAATTATTTTGATATCCCACTTGCAACCTATACATTGGTGCTTTGACAGCCCATTCTCATGTTTTAATATTAACTCCCAAACTCAAACAATCTCTCTGAAAACATTGTACTCGTACATGGGGACATTTAAAAGACAATTTTTATGCATCTCTATATTATTACAATTTACATTTTATTATTTACTCAATAATTAGATTACGGTAGATTACCTTTTGAAATTAAGACATACCCAGGTAGGTATTTTGATTACACACTAAGGACGACATGTCCCTTAGACAGTACTGATAATAGACCAACAGCTAATGACATCTAAAGGACCTATTAACGTGGAATCCGAACCACTTTTGCCTCCAAATTACGAACTGGTCTAATTATGAGTATGGTTTTGCGGATGATTCGATAGTGCGGACGTTAGTCCACACCAGGGAATCACATCCACAAACCATCGCTTACAACTATCCACAACTCGTGACCTCCGAGTAGCTGAATACAGGACTTGTCACTACACAGTGTATGATTGCTGGAATGGTGTTTGAAGAGAGGATATTTCTGAGTAATTAACATCGCTCTAACCGGACTAAAAATCCAATATGGCGGAAGTACTGTACACTCTTAATGATTATTGTTTACGAAGACTCAATTATAACAAAATTAGATTCCATCCATATCATATATAAGGGATAATTAATCAGCTTTTCATTCTACAAGAAACATCTTTAAAGGTACAAAATCCCTTAAATGAAATTACCGTTCAGTTATCATTTTCCCCACATTGTGTTAATCATAGTAAATTTATGGTGAAAAAGAAAATTCATTTAAATAGCAAATTAATACACCGTTATGCTATTGTTATCTCTCGGAGGGATGACAATCCCTAAATATCCCTGAAAAGGGATAAAATTCCCTCAAACACGAGCGTCGGCTACCTGTGTGGCCAGCGCGCCTGGCTGTCACACGAGAAGCTGCGCCTGTTTTTACTCACCGTCACACTCTCCGGGGCCGCACCTCCCCCCTCCACCCCCGGACGATTTCGCCTTTTTTGTTACTGTAGGAGTGTCCCTTTAATATAATGAATACTGAAAGCGCAAAACTGTATTCCAAACGGTGTCTGATAGTTTATTTTTGATAGCTAGTGGCAAGGTGTGCTTAATGCGTTATCTGTCTATAGGGTCGTCAAGTGTGGGAAAAATGTCTTATACCATGGGAAGCTATAAGTTTTCCTTAGGTTACTAGGAAGAGAGTGGTCTGAAAGTTAGTAGGGTTGGGCAGTGTTCTATTCCAAAGAAGTTTCACTCTTATGGAACCTATAAAAGCTGTTTAGATCATGTGTCGTGATGGACATGTGAGTGTGTCGGTTTGAAGAATTATTTTTGTTCCGAACCGACTCTAGATTAAGGGGAAATAAAATTGATAGTGTTCTACCTATCCCAATTCTTCTTCCTGGTGATTGCATTGTTTTTAATTCCGATTAAACTTCCTATATTTCGCATTGGTGACTTCTTAATCCTAAAATCGAAAATGCCTTTCCTGAAAATCCATTTGCCAGTAAAATTCAGATTAGGAGGCCCGTCACTGTGGCCATTGTTGATCTTTCCAGCAACTGGAGAGAAACAATTTTTAGGGAATCAAATCAAATCAAAATCAACTTTATTCATCAATTTGTACAATTACAATTTCTCATAACAATGGAAAGTTTGTTTCAACTGAAGAGGGATGGAGAACTTGTCTTGTCAGTCAGGTGACCGGTTAGAAGTCTCAAATAAGTCACTAAGAAATTCAGAGGATGTCAAACAAGGGAGAAACATCCTAAGATGCTAGGAGGAAAACTGTTCACTTTGGATAGTTAAAGACAAGTTCTGTAACTACTCCATTGTATTGTACCCAATAACGACCACTGAAATGTTTTAAACAAGTCAGAAAGCCATCTAGGGCAGTTGTAGTGTGGAAAGACAATGTTTGCACACGAGGGTTCTTCGGAAATGACAGTGAAACTTCTTAAAGGATTGTTGATTCTTTCCAATCGTAGTCCTACTTTTACTTTCGCTCGGATCAATTGTAAAATTGTTCCCTTTCCAATCTTCTAAACAAATTCCTCAAACGTACTTGAACTAATTACACGTGAGTGCGTCAGTTTTACACACACCTATTTTTAACAGCTGACATCAAGCTTGTGATCAGCTGACCGCTGGTTTTGGAGGTGTAACCCCTACTTAGTGGCGGTGGGTTCGCCTCGCCGCGGGCCGAGGGCCGTCTGAGTCACCGACGTATAATTTAATCAGCTGTTTATAACCCGAGATATTGTAATGACAGGTGAGTCGCTACAGTTGCGGCAAACAGCTGAGTGTCTGTCTGACGTGTTTAATATTCAATGTCAGCTGGCCGAGGCCTTGACGCAGCTTCCTACCGTCCCGTCGTCTGCTCTCGTTCTGTTCTGATCTCGTTCGTTTTGGAGCACAATGATCGGCAATATGTTGGCAACAAATAATTACATTTTTAATTGTTGAAAAACAAATAATACTGCGTTCTATTTTTTGAAGAATATTTCGTTTCATTTTGTAATTTTTTAGTAATTGTATTTATAAAACCTTACTGCACCTTTTTATGCCCTCAGGGAGCCCTTTGGTCGTATTCGCACCAACTGTGAATCCAAACCATTCCCATACGCCCTTTAATACACACAAACATTTCATCAGAATCGGTCCAGTCAGTTCAATTACAAACACACAGAGTAGAAAGTACAGGATATTTGTAAGATGTAAACTACTCTCATAACAGAGCAGAGTTGTTATGCAATAACAGGTCCTTACTTAAGTCTAATTTTATTAAAGATACGCAAACCTATAGAGAGATGACAATTAAAAGCCTTGGACAGTCTACAACGAGAATAATCAACAGTAATTTTATTTACATCGTAGAGTTTACATATAGAACCTCTTTAAAGACACTTCTAATTTCAGTGTACTCGGTACTAATTTTCCTCGTTGGATTTAAAATCGCTTTAACAAGCGGTGCAAGCTGAAAGCGTTATCGACACGTGTATCAGCTGTTCGGCGGCGCGGCCTGGTGGCGGGCAGCGTGACCTCTGACCCGCGGTTTCAATTTGTCGCCCGGCGTGTCCAACCAGTGGTGAACGGTCGACCACAACACCTCGCCTCCAAGCCCATTGTTGCCAACCCTGCGCAAATGTTCGTTTGTTTTCCGACCAGATTGTTGAATGGCGATTATCAGTTTACTAGTAATTTTTGAAAAATTAGGTTAATTTAGTTTTGAAATGTGAAACGATTACTGCACGAATTATATCTTCCGTTTATGAATATCAATCGAATATATTTTAAGTTTTTTTTGTTCTTTTCCAACGGCAGAGGAATTTACACAGTCGCAATTACACTTACAGACACAGAGTGTTTACACACAGACGTTTTTTGGGAGATCAGTCGAACTCCAAAAATGTATCCCGGAATTTGAACCCGTGCGTGACCTCTTCCACCAACATCCAAGTTGCTAACCACTGACCTGGTGAGATGGTGAGACTTTATAGAAGACCTCATAAAGGAATCTACTGTGTCTTGATTAGAAGTAAATCTAATAAAATCTAGTTCAGCCCAATATAGCTCATTCCAACAGGAGAGTGCATGTTCAACTGTAGGATACAATACAATGCCCTATAGGTACAACTAACAATACAGGTTCACATGGACTTTTAGTCAAAAATCAAAAAAAGGACTCAATGGAGAGTCCCTATAGCACATCTGGTGTGTATTAACGTCTGCACTGTTGAATAATACGTAAATCCGCAAAAACCATCCTCATAATTAGACCAGTTCGTAATTCAGAGGCAAAAAGTGTGTTTCAGATTCCACGTTAAACTGTAGGTCCCTTAGATACTGTTGACTGTTGGACCCTTAATTAACAGTCCTGTCTAAGGAACATGTCAGCCTTAGTCAGTAACAAGACTACAAGATCTTTCTTTTACATTCTTAAAATACCTAGCTGGTAGGGTCACAGTTTCAGAAATGTAATAATAATAAAGGTAAAAATTTTGTTAAAGGAACTTTTTTTTAAATAAAATATTTTTTATAAAGAAAAATGTAAAGATAAAACAAAATTAATAAATGAACAAATACGTTTTGATTCTGCAAGAACGTATAAAAATCTATTTCCAGAACTCAGCCAGCCAATAAATGTTACCTATGACGCAATGACAGGTTCTTCCGGTAGCCATTGGTATTTAAGCAGTGACGCCATCTTGTTTCTTTTAGTCTCCATTTGGGCCTGATGACGTTCGGTGTAACTGGACGAAATCGATTGCCAATTTAACAACTTTTGTATATATTTACCGTTGTATATAATTACAATATAAGTGTAAATGCATTAAGAAGTGTTGGAAGACGTGAGTTTTTACTTCATCTTACATATAAAATACTGTTGGCGGTTTGAATTCAATCAGAATGTTTCCTCTATCCGCTTACGTGCCGGGAATGTTGGAAAGGCTTTATCTATTACTGAGGCATTAGAAACGCGTTATTGGCCATAAATAACCGAGGCGATCAACTCCCTTATCAATATTTAGCAACATGCTGTAAATTATATGAAACCCAACGCCTACCACCGGTGGTCCGACCCACGCCGGTGGAGCGCCGGCGCGTCGACCAGACTGCGATTGTCGCACATTCTGCCGGGAAACCTCTTCATCAGTTCACTCTTCCCTAGCCGTAACAATTTTTTTACTTGTACCTACGTCAGAATAATCTATAATATAAAGAAGAGGTGGACTCTGTATGTATATCTGTTTGTGCGTTTGTTGTGGCAAGTAAACGTGAAAAATACTGAACCTACTGGTTTGAATTATTACGCAAAGGTACATCTTAAACTTATTCAACACGTAGACATATTAATTATCTTAAAATCCCCTCTGGCTATGGCCTGTGAACGTCCTAGGTTTCAATGTTTAATGTTTTAAATGATTTTAATGTTTAATGATTTTATGTTTAAAATCACTTGAATGTCAACAGCTGTGAACACTAAAATTGGACAGTTCGGGAAGCAGGAAATACGGTTGCTGAAAATGTCCTAGGATTCAATGTTTACAGTTTCTAATTTCACCATCTGTTTACACTACTTTTACAGTCCAGGAAGAAGATTAGATTATATTAGATTATTGAAATGGCGACCATACTACAATATAGGTATTTTAAGCCAAATGTAAATGATGTTTGAGTGTAATTGTGTCGCGATATTGTAGTCAGTCTTGTTACTGACTAAGGCTGACATGTTCCTTAGACAGGACTGTTAATTAATAGCCCAACAGCCGATGGCAACTAATGAACCTACAGCTTAACTTGGATAAATTTCATTCAAGTTCATAAAGTTCAACTGGATCGAATTTAATATTGCCGAAATTAATATATTTTAAGTTTTCTCCCTATACCTGTCCCTATTACGTTATTCCTTATCCTTTTCCAAACTCACTTAACAGGATGTATTTTGTCATGATGCAAACACTGGTGTTTATAAATTTTTGAGACCGTGTTTATTATAAAATACTATTAGTAAACATCTCTTTTAATGTGAATAATATTTTACCTCAAAAGAAGCATTTTATATTAATCAAATTTTTACGTATTAGAATATTTATTTCATGCCAAAGAGGTAACCTCCCTCAAACCTTTCCCACCCTTGCGAAGGACGGGTACTTTAGCTAGTTTTTACTAACATTTTGGATATCAACCAAACGCTCCTGTAAGAGGTATTTACTTCCCTGTGGGAAATAGGTTAGATCGTGGATATGTCTTTAGGGAATGCTTTCAGTTCATCTAAACAGCTGTTCTTATAAACTAACCATGGTGTCACTAACCAAATGACGTCACTGTTTCAAATTTTGGTCGCGCAAATTGCCAACACCCCCAAAGCTAAGACATATCCATACCAAAACGGTCCAAATCCAATCGTAGTTGATTATTCCTTTCTGCAAACAATTTCAATAAATCACACGCCCAATTGAAATATTATAAAATGCGAAAGCTTAGGCCTAAATCACGTAAATTCGAGTTTTTGAAACTTCGTCGGTTTATTTTCAAAGAGAGTGTGTGCACCAGTTTAAAGTATTCAAAAAACCCTCTCTAGAATGTATAGAATAATGCAAAAACCTTTTAACATCATAGGTGCTCTAGTTTTCACGTAAAATACGAATTAAAAAGGTTTCTGCAAGAAATTTTTGTATAAATGTGTGGTATTTTATGACATTTTTAAATTACTGACTTAACAATTTTGCCAGGATCATCGATTATTAGGCAAATCAACAAAGGTGCAGAATCGAACCATTGGACAAGATAAAAGTCCATCCCATCTATTGTGTGACGACACAGACTGGACAAAGAGAAAGCGAGCCAAGTCCCTCCTTGAATATTTAATTTAAAAATTACCAAAAATGGCACGACTCCAAGCGATGGCCATTTAACAACGACATTGACAGTCCGCTCAAAACATGACGCCACTGTTGATATCCATCGTCAAAGTCTCCGCTCCTCTGCAATTTTTTAACAGACACAACCATGTGTCCATTGATTTTTAAAAAGTGTTGTAAACACATTTGTACACAACAAATACACTTTGTTAACATATTCATATTTGACGTTTTATCCGCAAATTTTAATTATTTTTAATTAGCCTACCATTTATACATTTTTAAAGAGATGACAACCCAAACATTAACTTGAGATATTTTTGATTTTTGATTATCATGGTAAAACACCCCTATAACTATAAAAAATCCTAAAACATCAATAATTTATAAAAATGGCTTTAACGATTTTAAAAATGTAATTTTATTATTTATTATGCTTTATTTCCCAAATAATATTCGTTTGATACCAACGGCATGTTAAAACAATGACTGTTCCAATGTTTTAAAGCCTAGCTCGTAACCTTTAAAAGGTCCAACATTTTAATATTTTTTCACCAAAAATCAATTTATCAAATAATTTAAAAGCTTCGTTACAACCAGAATAGAAATCTATTCAAATTAGTATTGTTTGTATTATTTTATTTACTTTTAAAGGTAGAAAATATGAGTCACTTCACTAATACCGTTTTCTTTTTATTAAAATAAAAATTTATTGTTCATCATGGTTTTATAAATTGACAAACATATTTACAACACGTTATGTTGATGATCAAGTCGCGTGGCCTTTTAACAACAGGAAACAACAAATTGGCTACCGCCTTGAGGTAAGAGCCTGTTTGCCGTTTGCTGAGGTCAGTACGTGGTCAAATGATTAGTGACGTAATATTGTTAGTAGGTAATCAAATGGTTAGCTACGTAATTGTTTGAGGTCGTAATAATTTTTAGTGACGAAATTATTACTGAAAATGGTTAGTGGTCATAAAAGTAATTAATCAGCCGATAATGTTGTAGCTTACTTCAAAAAGAATTTATTAGAAATTTTTGTGATTCGAGTAAATAAGTTACTCTTTGGACATAATAGCCTATCTATGGAGACCAAATCTTTTACACTTGCGTCAGATCCCCCCATCCCTTTGGACTTCGTGACTTCTAAACTTTTAGCCTTCAATATTTAAAGACGACTTTCTATATTTATATAACTTTCTATTTAATCCTAAATAACGTTTGGTAGAAACAACACCAAGGGTTGGACCGTTTCCTATAACACAAAATAAATGCCTATATATTTTTCTGGCTGAAAATTCTTCTAGAACCTTCGTGTACACCACTCACAGACTGTATGATTATAGGTATGATAGTGGTCGCGCGGAGCGACGGACGCTGCCTGTGTGCGAGATCTGTTCCCACCGGTATCATGGTGTCGCTTACACTAGACCTGCGGCACCGTTGGTACGAGCACACATCAACACAGAGCGTTACAGAGATCGCCGATCGGTTGCATCAGATTTATTCATATTATTTCCTCATGGATTAAAAAGAACGTCAAAAATACACGGTTACCATTACCTTACCCTTTGTGTAAGATGATTGTTACGTGATCTTGTAGTCTTGTTATTGACTAAGGCTGACTAAAGGGACCTACAGTTTAACGTGTGATCCGAACCACAATTTCGCATCTGAATAAAGAACTGGTCAAATTATGAGGATGGTTTTTACGGATGAACGTAGTATTCAACAGTGTGGACGTTAATCCACAGCAGGAAATATCGCCTCAATCATAGCTATCCACAATTCGTAACCTCCAAGTAATGGACAGGCCACCGTTCCATCTTCAAAAAAATTATCCCTGAATCTTTACTGAAGTCTGTTAATTTATATCCCAACAGTCTATGGCATGTAGGGGGTCTATAGTTTGACGTGAGACCCGTACCAAAATTTTGCCACTGGATGACTGGTCTAATTACGTAGATGAGCTTTACGGATAAACGTATTATTCAATAATGTGGACTTGAACTTTAATCCACACTTAAATCACATCTATCAAATTATGACCTCCAAGTAGCTGGATTGCAGGACACGCCACCGTATTCAGTAAACAAAGCTACATATTAGCAAACGTATCACTTCGGTAATCTTGCACACGTACCAGCTGTGTAGGAGACTCTTGCGTGCGGCATTGAACGCCTTCGCCACTACTTGATTCCACTTAAGATATAACTGTGTATATTGTTATCACCCCACATGACAATCATTACAACAATTTTACGTTGTCCAAACTTTAGAAGAGAAGTTTAAACACACCAGAAACAACGGCAACTCCAAAGTGATACAGTATTAACTTTGATAAAAATATTTCCTCACGGATTTTACGACACAGGTAAAACAAAAACAGAAAGATAATCGAAAACACGGATGTCGCAATAATGATGTTCTTATTGCGGCGTAAGTAAAAGACATTGCTGGGATAGTCGTGGTGTAATTCAGAAGTGTTTAAAATAAATGTAAGCTCCTTTGAATTACTACCATTCTTGGTTATTCAAGCTTTTCTGATATCACCGTTTCTACAAGGTTTTATGAACGTCGTCAAAGTTCATAGGAACAAACCCTTATCCCCATTTTCTTCCTCAGGAGCTAATACATCAGGACTAGTTTCTGGTCACAAACTTAATAAATAAGTCAAATATAGAGTCTCTATGTAGTCTTGTAGATTTGATTATTATCACCTAACAGGAAAAATTCCACTGAGCAAGATGATATCCCAAATACGATGAAGAAATGCATGAGATCTTTTAGCAAACATGTGCGATCCACGACAGTTAATTTTGCATTTTGGCGACTCTTCACATATCAAATAGCTGTTGCATTGGTGCAAATTATCGCATGATAAAACATTTTCTAAGACGAGTGTAAGACACCTTAGTGAGTTTCTAAGGTGATTTAAGAGGGTTCTAAAATCATCTACTTGATGAACCCAGCAGCACTTGACGTTTCTTAGTACTCTTTCAGACGTCAATGACTCATAAACATTAAAACTAGACCATATTAGTGGTTTGACAAGGCGACCTATACCTTTAAAAACATTTCAATTCGAAGAGTATATGACTCAGCAAGTTTATCGATTCCAGAACGAGTTCAATTTCCGTCACCCACGTCTCCGCACACGACACAACTCAAGACGTCGCGAACCTTAACATACGCGCGATGATTGCCACATTTTATCAATGAGCGTATAATCCGCGAGTTCGCAGGTGTGCGTATGCGTGTGCGTCGCCCACCTCTCGCCCACACGCAAGGCCAGCAGTCGTGCCAACCGCGCCACACTACCACTCCCTCCGAGACACTCATCACTTCCCCGCATCGCGCCAGTAGCAACTAGCGTCCTGGAAAAGTAGATCTGGTCACAATCGATCTAAATTCATAGATGTTTCATAAATAAATTAATGCTCGATTCTAAAAGTTAGGTGAAAAGTTAAGGAAATAAGCTAAATTACTATAGAAAACATAAATGAAGAATAATAAAAACCTCCGTGTCTTTTTCCAAGGAAATAGTTTTAGGTCAGAGTTAGACAGAGACGGTGGCGTGTTCTGTGATTCAACTGTTTGGAGGTCACGAAATGTGGATAGTTATGAGTGATGGTCAATGGGTGTAGAGATGTCTTATGTGCATTAACGTTCGCACTAATGAGTACTACGTTAACCCGCAAACATCATCCTCACAAATTGAACTGGTTTGTAATTCAGATTGTGGTTTGGATCGCAAGTCAAAATGTAGGTCCCTAATGGCATTGGCTGTCGGGCTATTAATTAACCTGTGTAAGGTACAGGTCAGCCTTAGTAACAAGACTACAAGATAATGAAAAATAATCTTACACTCATTTCCCATTCACGATTGTCTCAATACCTACCTGACTAAGTCACCATTTCAGGAAGGTAATACAGTATTGATAACCAGACTCGTGTACTCAAATCATGAATATTCATTATATTACTTTGAAGAAGATATTCCTCTAAGTCGACGGCCAGCCTTCGACTAATGTTCTTCATGCATTGTTTAAGTAAAAACAACTTGTATTTGTTTCCGTACTACTTTAAATTTCTACGTAATTCTTCAGTTAGTGGATCCATAACCAAGTTTGGTATTATCGTCTATAAAACAAAGTATTGGAAGTATAAGGTCGGACCGCCCTACGGCGGAATCCACCTCGACGCGGCGCTACGAAACAACGTTACTGAGATAAGGAAAACGAGCCTTGCCAATGTTCCGAAGAATCCGGTTTTAGGACGCAATAATTATGTTAGCAATGCATAGTAAACGGGGGTAAATAGAAAATATAAAATTTTATCACTGCTGTGACGTACTGTCTCAATTTAAGGTTTAATATGCCTACAAGTTAAAGTATGTAAAATAATACATTCTCAATTATAACCTAGAATTTTACGTATCGTTTATAATGCCGGAACGTAATTCAAGTGTGACTAAAATTTTCCATCCTCTACAAAAAATCCTGTTCACTACACTTTGCTAATGTAATTATTGCGTAGTCAATCAAGTTTCTTCAAAACCTCGTTTATGCGTCTGGGGAGACCAGCTTCTAAAGAAGACTTAGACACGTTAGTCCTGTTGGTGGAAATATTTTAAGGTGGTGAGAACGAAAAATTGACTAGATTAATTTAATAATTTTTCATACAAGGAGTTTGGGAAAACTATTTACATACGTAGTACCCACCTGAGCTGAAATTTTGGTAATGTGGATGTATAACAGACATTTTCCACGTAACATATGTGCAATTTTGAAATACGAAAAAAATTCGTACAAGTTAACTGTACTACAGAAAATGATTTTTAAAGCCACAGTTTTGATCTGATAATCTTATAAAATATGTCACTTTTGAGGTCTAGAAATGTTTATAAATGTACAAAAAACTGAATTGTTATCTTAAACAGGTCACTTAGGAAGCTTGTAAAAAACAAAAACATAAGGGAACCTATCGGATTTCTGTTGTCCCTGACGCTGCTTGCACTGCCTTAAAATAGCTGATTGCAATATAAAAGATTTTCATGATTATTGAGTGAATCAAACTAGATACTGTTGATCATTGAAGAATCAATTGATGGTCCTAACAGATGTGTCTGTTTGGCTTTGTTAGCCAAATGACGTCATCAGGTTCATCTCACTCATATCCGCCTGATGCTCGATACACTAACGCACCCTAGTGTGTATGTTGTACCCCTGTTTAATTCCCTGTGGAAAATAGGTTAGATCATGGATATGTCTAATGGGAATGTTTTCAGTTCATCTGAACAGCTGTTCTTATAATCAAACTATGACGTCACTAATCATATGACGCCACTAACCAAATTCTCCGTATCAACTATTGGTCGCGCAAATTGCTAACTCCCTCCTAGAACTAAGCCATTTTCATCTCAAAATACATATTTTTTATCGAGGGTGACAAGTAATCAGCTGTTAAGAGTCAAAACAACTGGATAAGACATTCGATCGAAAAAGGTAATCTTACCTCAATTCTGATTCATACTTTGCTTAAAAAACCTACGTTGTGGTAGGGTTGCCATTTCAATAATCTAATCTAATATAATCCGACCGGAAATTATTTTATTGCAAAACGACATAGTGGTTTTTTGGTTTAATACTGGTTCTGAAAATCATAATCGGTTTGAGAATCGCCTCTGTTGATACCTAATGCCTCCATCGGTGCACCAAGGTTTTTATAAGTCTTAGTTGAGGTTTCCTATAGTATGTTTTTCCTTCTCGGCAACCTATAAGTATGAAGATGTAAAACTATTTTTAAAGTCTAGAATCTATTGACCGTCCGTGTAAATAATTCAAACACTACAGACAAAATCGTAAGTGTCAGATAGTACATGATCAAGGACCAAAGACATAAACAGCTGACACGTATCAATGAGCCCTTGGAGAAATTATTGTGTGCCAGTCACCACAGAAACCCGGCTGGATTTGGCCATTGGGCTATAAACTAACGAGTCCGGCAAATGACTCAGCCGGCCTCTGTCAGTGACAAAGCTAAACATGGAACCTCATTCATTATTCAATCTTGATTCATTCTCGTCCGCACTTAAATTACACACTTGTAGGAAAATAAATCCTTAAAATCACGAGAGCAGACAATTTAATCTCACCCATAAGACCTAAAGTTTTTAAAAGATGGTCATGACATGGTAATCAAAATTTTCAATTATTTACTTTAAAGAATTAAATAGCTAGTCTTAATCTCAGATAAGAAGAAGGTTAAACGAGCTTGGCGGAATCAGCATTTTACCCAACAAATTAAATATTTAAGAATTTAATTTTCCTAAAAAAATTGGTTTTCATCTCGTACTGTAACATAAGTATTTTTGTTACTTTTTAGCGAAATTCCAATAGGGAAGAAGCTATTATTGTAGGTTTGATGGCAAGAATTAAGCCCGGGACCATGTTATTTTTTCGTTTTTAGGTGCACAGAGCCAAAAACAATAGTCGTTAAAATTTGTATATAGAGAGAATAGGCAAACTCCTTTATTTATGGACAGATGTTAATGAAACTTGGTATACATGGTAAAAATAGATATTTTTTTGCTAGAAATGCCTACTTTCAGTGTTCCTCACAGCAGCAAACCTGCATACTCTTTCCTATGTTAATCCTGAGGGAACAGGCAAACTCATTTATTTATGGACAGATATTGATAAAATTTGGTATATGGTCAAAATAAAAATGGGTCTGCTACGACAGGAGTAATATCATTTATTTTCTGGCTTGTGCTCTAAGTTGTTTTACTGAGAAAATATTTTTGTAAACAGCTGCAATTATTGTTAAATTTATAAGTTACTATTTTATCAATTTTTATGTGAAGATTGACGTATGACCGTAAATCGTTGTACGACTATATATTATTTCCTAAAATATTCAACAAAATTAGTTTCTTGTCAAACACAAATTCTATGCCAGTATTTCAAAAGCAAGACAAGATGTTAACGAGAATAATTAGCATAGTCGAGTGAACAAACCGCGCACAAATTGGTTATCTACTCATTTAAATATTTTGCTATCGTCTGCTTTAAATCTGGGATATACTTTTACAAAGAAATACAACATTTGCTCCAAGAATGCTAACTAAGATTGGTGAGGTCACAGAATGACAGTATCAAATAGTATTGTAATAGCATTAAATTTAATTTGTAGAAGCTTCGTGTCATCAAATCCTACACTCATTGTGAATCGGTTCCTCAAATATATAAGAACATAACTACAGTATAATTTGTAATCTTGGAGTAAACATCTTACTTTTCCAAGTGTATTCTTCTTATCTATTGACTCTTAGAATAAATTATGCGACTGTCCTAGAATATATTGGTTATAGATAACTATTTTTCCATCACGGTTTTAGTTTGCAGTAACGTTAAATCATTAAAATGCACATTTAGACTACATCTCAAAAGCTGAAGCTATTTCCCTGTGGGAAATAGCTTCATGAATGATCATGAATCACGTCTTGTGGGCTGCTTCTTGTAACCCTGTTATTTTTACAGCAAAAAAGATGACGATATAATTTACTATTACTTAACTATTTATCTACCTCTACGTAAAGAACATAAGTTTAGGTATTTGCTTACAAAGTTATGTATACTACCATAAACTAAACACAAATGCGATCATGATAATAACGTATCACTACCGTCACACTGTTGTGTCTCGCAAATTGCTAACATCAGGGTTTAGACGTAACTGCATCAAATTTATTTACCACAAATTATATTTATAGATTAGATTAGATCATTGAAATGTCAACCATACACAATGTAGGTATTTTAAGCCAAGTATGAATAAGGATTGAGTGTAAGATGATTGTGGTGCGATCTTGTAGTCTTGTTACTGACTAAGGATGGAATGTTCCTTAGACAGGACTTTTAATTAATAGCCCAACGGCCGATGGCTACTAAGGCACCTACAGTTTAACGTGGAATCCGAAACACGGCCTCTGAATTACGAATTGGTCTAATTATGAGGTTGGTATCAGCAGATTAACGTAGTATTCAATAGTGCGGACGTTAATCCACACAAGAGAACACTACACCCATCGACCATCGCTCACAACTATCCACAATTCGTGACCTCCAAGTAGCTGGATTACAGGACGTCGCTACCGTCCCAGTCAACGAATCATATAGTCACGCTAAAAATCCTATGCGGAATATCGTCAAATATCTGACCAGGTAAAAAACTTTAACACACTCAATTCGCAACGAAACTTTCTCCGATTTAAATTGCAACGCTCCGAATGCAATCTAGTTACTTAAAGGGGTTTCCCCTCCTAATTTACGATTCGCTACTTGAATTTCTGTGGAGGAGGGCGTTTCGCAAGGCCCCGGCTTGGCTGCCGCCCCGAGCCCACGCGAGTAGAAAGCGCGACAGGCGCAGGTGCGGCCGCGAGAAAACTCCGGGAAAACGCGTGTGGAGGACGAATAAACGAGTAAGTCTTAATCGGGGTTATGGTTGGTCTTAAGATCGGCTCTGATGGGGAATACTACGTTAATCCGCAAAGACCATCCTCATAGTTAGACCAATTTGTAATTCAGAGGCAGTGGTTCGGACTCCACGTTGAACTGTAGGTCCCTTAGATATGCCATTGAATGTTGGTCTATTAATTAACAGTTCTGTCTAAGGAACACGTCAGCCTTAGTCAGTAACAAGACAAGATCGCGCTACAATCATCTTACACTTAAGACATTCCAACGAATGTGTTTGATCTTTTCCGAAAGATTTGAAGCGAATTTGCTTCTTTTCCGGTTTTGATCTTTCACAAACGAAGATTTATTCTTCAACCACTCCTGTCCTGAGGGTCTTGTCTTGTATCTTACACTTGTCTTTTCAGTAACTAACAGTGTGGAATGACGTCCGTACTACATTGAATACTAGGTCCTTCTGCAAATATTCAAGTTCGTAATTTAGAGGAAAAATTGTGGTTTGGAACCCACGCTAAACTATAGGTCTTCTAGATGTTTTGGCTGTTTGGCTATTTCATTCCTATCCAAGAAACACGTCAGCACACGTTAGCCTTAGTAACTTGAACTGAAATTTGGGTACATAAAAAATGGTTAAGTATTTTGGCTACCAAGTGTGGTACTATCAACTATGTATCAGTGGAGGGCTACTCTGAAGAACGTATCTTACTTGACACGCTCGCGGGGTTTTAGGCCTACTCTATTTCCTTGTCTGGGAGGGTTAGAGTAAATTAATTGTTAGACCTTTTTGATGGAGTATAACCCACCCCCCATTATACCAAAATATTTGAGTGAATTTCGTTGGATGATGTGACCTTGCATTGCACACAAAGTTCTTGGAAAAAGGTCGGGGGAAAAGGAGGAAATTGGTTTTTTAATATTCTCCTTAAGAATAAAATTGGACGCTCTCAGACAACACACTATGTTTACTATGGACAGTAAATTTATTTGTTTCTGGAACCGTTAGTCGTAGACAAATGATTTCAAGTACTGATTTGTTTAGATTTTAAGCTTGTTTTAATGGTTTTAGTCAAATTATACTTTACCTTTAATGTTCTAGCGGAAAACTTAAAAAATAATTTCTTTCGCATTTAAAAGCCCATAACTTTTAACAGTCATTTGTACAGACATGCGGGTGGTCAAAATCTTTAGAGCCATTTTCCAGAAATTAGGATTTTCCCGTTTTTAATGGGTTTTAGGGGTTAACCACCATTAAAAATTAAAAATTTTGTCAAAATCTGACTACTGAAAATCTGACTGGTAGGCTGTGGCTTTATACACATCCATACACACACACAGATAGACAGACATTACATAGAAGTCCACTTTTTTTAATTCAAGAAACCCCAAAACGGATATATCCTTTATCATCTCAAATTCTAACATAATGACGAAAACAATACTCTCTCCATATAGATAGACCCTACTATCGTATGTATAAGTGGGCGAAAGTAATGTTTTTTCACAACAGTACGACGAAAAGAGCTTTCACGCACTCGATCACCCACGTAACCGAAACAAGATCCAACTTCCGGTTTAATTTCGCTAAATTGAAGCTCATTTGGTTCATCATGTTTTCTTTAAACGAATACAATTTAATACTCCAGGGAGTTCTAGAGCGCGGAGATTGAATCTCCATTAACCTCTTTCCTAGAATATTTACCTTGTACAATTTCCATTAATTCTTGACGCACGCTTTGATCCGGGATCGAATTTCATATTCATTCTCGGTACGTAAATTAGACCGCCCTGATTATCTGACGTCAATTTACCGAACAAGCCTTTTCAGTATTATGTTGGTGGTCTCATTATTATGGAAAACACATGATATTTTGAAGAATTTGGTGTAATTCTAGTAAACTAATTTATATTACGATTTATTGCCCATTTTCAGTGTAAACATAAAAATATTTTAACACACAGCAACATAAACCATTTTCTAAACAACGTTCTGTGTAAACATCTTCTAATGATAAGTATTAAAACGAGTATCACCACCCACTGCCGCATCCTTATACGAGGTCCTCTTAACAAAGTATGCCAACTAATAAATTGACATATTGCATATACACACTTTTATATTATTCGATTTTCGCACAGTGATAGGTAGAACTATTCAAACGGTGAAATAAAATAAAATAAAGATTTTAATAAAATACAATGTTTTGTTTCAATTTCCATAAAAATTAATAGGTGAGATGAGAATTGGACAGTTTTAAAACTTAACCTATCGACCATTTAAACCTTCAAAATTTATTTTTATTACATAGAAAGATGATATCGACACTTTCTTCCATATTTTGAGGCATCAAATGTTTTTATAATGGTTAATATTTTGATTCATTAAGAAATTTTATCCTGCAACGATTAGTTTTCACTACTAATTAATTGTGACTGAACTTTAACAATTAGGATGACAATTGTAACAAATTTGGATTTAAAAGCTACTATAGGTTTGATGGTTTATTCTTTCAATTTTAAAATGTTGTCTCATACCAACAAAAATATTATAAAATCGCCAAATCGAACACATATCTATAGTAGAATCCAGTTCAAAATATTTACTTAAGAAACTCACTCCGAAGGTTTAAAATTGATCTAATTGAAAAAATCAGTTTGATTCCATTACGAACTAAATTGCTCAACTGGGTTTCGACAATATTGCCTGCGTCTCGTAGTTCCAACTTTCGCGACATCTGTATAGTACGTTCATCTCACTTTACATAAACAAGCACTTGACCCTTTAACGTTAACATTTTGACATAGCTCTGGGGGGTGTTGGCAATTTGCGAGACCGAAATTTGAAACGGTGAAATCATATGCTTAGACACGTCATATGGCTATAACGACAGCTGTTTAGAGGTACTGGAAACACTCCCTTTAGACATATCCATGATCTAACCTATTTCCCACAGGGAAGTAGTACAATATTTTTTTCTGTGTTTGTCCCTGAATATACATTGAATACATACATGGTTTTAAACTAATACTTTTTCAATTTGAATAATATTATCCATTACACATCGTCATTTAAGTTAAGTGTTACTTTTTGACACTTCAGTTCGCAGCACTTGTGCAACATTTCTACACCCTTAGGTTAATATGGAAGACAAACGAAACTACAGAACTTAAATAAAGCTATTTAAAAATTAATTTTGTTTACCCCTTTGCTTAAGCTTTTTAACGAAATCAAAGCAAAGCGTTAAATTTAATCGTTAGATCCGATCAAATCAGTTTGCGTCCCTCAACTCTAATCACACAAACTCAAGTAAATCACAGTCCAATCGCATCAAATATGATGTGGCTTATTTTCCTTGATATCGGAGGCTGAGGTTGCTGGGTAGCAGATGGCGAGAAAGCAACCAACCTTCTAGTGCCTTAAATAGCGAAGAGATACAAGCGGCAGTGGCGCAAGGCCCCTGGACGACCTCCAGGCGACCTTGGGCAGAGGCCCGCCACCTGGGAAGTGCCGGCTCCGAGGGGGTGTCTCGGGAACTGGGGGTGGGGCCGTATAGGGACCTTGGGTAGAGACTGTGTTGGGACCTGGAAGGGACCTGTAGAAGGACTTGTATAGGGACCAACTGGAAAGTTCCAGTAGCGAGGGATGTCTCAGGAACTGATATGGGGCCGTAGAGAGATATTGGGAAGAGGACCGCCACATGGGAAATACCCGGAATTAAGAGGAAATTTCAGGAACTGAGGGAATGAACTTTTCAGAGTCTTGCAACCTGGGGAGTTCTATGTCTAAGGCACAGGGTTGGGACTGCTAGTAAACCTTTAGTAGAGACAGGAAGTGCCAGATCTGAGGGGGCGTCCCAGGAATTGAGAGTAAGACTGCCAGGGGACCATTGACAGAGACTTGCCACCTCGGAGTTAGCAGCATTAAGAGAATGCATCAGTGGTAGCCATCTTTAATTTTAGTCCCCTAAGGGCAATGTTAAATTCTGGCGGAACATACCTTCACTTTGGCGTCTTTAGTGGCGTTAATTATCAAAGTATCAATGTAAAACTTTGGAAGTACATTGATGAGATGTGGCTCAAGGGCATGACCTTTTCAATATGTTCAATGTCTTCAAAAATTTAACTTGATATAAAAACAAAAATTCAGGAATATTTTACAAACTAAATCATTATTATTTTTTTATTGAGAGCGAAAATAAGAAGTTCTGTAAGGTGGTGCCCTGGAGGACTGTAATACCTTTAATTTGACACCGTTAATTTATGACAATAGGTCAAGGAGATAAGAGTCTCAGATGTTCCTGACCCCCCCTTTTGGTTGGCTGAGACTGCCGAGGGTACTGTGGTGTGAACTACAGTAGGACTGCCACTTCACATTTAAAACTACCCATAATAACAATGAAGGAGACAAATACTTTCTTCAGGAAAAACTATTTAGGATAAATAACTCTTCGCTTATTTCCAAACATTACTAATACACACATATTTGCGACGGCGTAAACTCGCAGAGTTGTTTAGTAAAAGGTTTATTTTTGTGACAGTTAAGAAATCATCTATAAGTAAACACTGACAATGGGTTACACTATCAGCTGTTACCAAAACGAATGACCTATTTACCTCATACGTCTACCAGGCGTGGTGATTGCTTATCCACAGCCACGATAACACGGAGGAGCCAGCCTAGCTCGTTGAACCCGCCTCCTCACAGAGAACTTCTTGGATATATCTAAGCTCTGGGAGGCCTTAGCAGATTTGTGTAACGCAAAAGTTTTATAACGTAAAAGTGCAACGGAAATTAGTAGTTTTTTTAATACAGTATAATTCAAATCCAAATACAATAGCTCCAGAGCTATTGTATTGGATTTTTGGTTATAAAAACAGCTGTTAAGATGAACTGAAAACATTCCCTTTAGACATATCCATGATCTAACCAATTTCCCACAGGGAAGTAAACACAAACATTTTTTTAGATAACACTTACCAACCACAGTTAACAGGTTAAAATCGATTGAACAACAAAAACAATAATATACTATTAGTTTGAAAGTTTCTACCAAAATATTATTTCAGATCTCTAACTACTGTCACCAAAAGGATTATTTGTGGATGTTTATTTGACTTGGTGGTGAGGCGGTTCTCTCTCTCTCTCTCTACCCGGAAGGTGTGAAGTCACCGGAAGTGTGGTCGTGAATGATAACAGATCCGTCACTTGGGAGAAGCGGAAACAATGGTCTTTACACAGAACCACGTCACACAGTCCCTAACTGATTCATAATTCATCTTCGACACCAACAATGTTAAATTAAAGAAACTGTAAACGAGATCATTTATTTGCTAGGATTATTAATGTGCAGCCCAATATACAAATTTGTTGTACAAATTGTGGATAGTTGTGAGTTGGTAGGTGTAGTGTACTGTTGTGTGGATTAACGTCCGCACTATTGAATAATACGTTAATCCGCAAAGACCATCCTCATAATTAGACCAGTTCGTAATTCAGAGTCAGTGGTTTGGACTCCACATTAAATTCAAGGTCCCTTAGATTGGCGATCGGCTGTTGTGCTAATAATTAACAGTTCTGTCTAAGGAACATGTCAGCCTTAGTCAGTAACAAGCCTACAAGATCGCGCCACAATAATATTACTCTCATTTCTCATTCATACTTAGCTTAAAATACCTACCGGGAGAGGTTGCCATATCAGTTAAAACTATAAAAGCAAAGTATTAGTCAGTATTTTGTTCAAAAAATGCGGACCAAATATGTAAAATTATAAATTAGCATATTTATCACCCAGCGAAGCTTCGAAGCCGATCCTACAGCTGATCGCTCGTTCATGTCCAACTTGCGTTACAAAACCTGTTGAATTTTAATAAACTGAAACCGGATATGTAAATAGTTCTGGCACGTTCGTAGAGCACTTTTACTGAACACGTTACAAAATCAATAACAAAAATCTTCGATTTCCCTGCTTATAATTTTGACACAGCCTGGCGGCCGCGATGACTCGAGAGATAAGCCCGCGACCTGGTCGACTACACCCAAGTGTCTTATCAGGATATTTAATTATGATTTAGTTGTACACGGTGTAAAATTCGATTAGGCAGTTTCGATGTAAACACACGTTTTATGAACTGGGTGTTTCGTTGGTTATCAAAGTCCTACATGTCTCAAGCATTAAACAAAACAAATACATCAAGATGATTTATGTTCAAAAGTAGAATTTTCCATTTAAAATATTAAAAACACTTAAAACATCTTCCTCATAATTAGACCAATTCGTAATTCAGAGACTGTTGTTCGGATTCCACGTTAAACTGTAGGTCCCTCAGATACGCCGTTGACTGTTGGGCTATTAATTAACAGTCCTGCCTATGGAACATGTCAGCCTTAGTCAATAACAAGACTACAAGATCGCGCCACAATCATCTTTCACTCATTTCTCATTCATACTTGGCTTAAAATACCTACCTGCGAAGGTCACCATTTCAACGACCTAATCTAAACTAGTAAAATATTTAACAGTTTGGCTGTTTTAAAGATATTTTTTCTCCTAGACAATTTATTAGCCCTGCTCTTTTCAAGATGAATAAAATATAAAAGTTAAGTAGCTAAGTAGTTTAGCAGAGGGTGAATTATTATTATTTTTCCGGAAATATTTTAATTTCGACGCAATTATACCCAATAACTCAGAGTAGGCCTAACTATATTTTTATTATGAAAGAAAATTGGAATATTTAATTCCCTTGTCGACCATTATTTTGACTATAGAGAGGTCAGTAACTGTCACAAAATTATTATTGCTCTTAATGAAACTAAACTCCAATATCGTGGGACTCTTGGCTAAATTTTATGTTAGTACTTTATAAGAGAGAATTGATTAATAAGACTGATTTAATTTACTTTTAGACTTCTAGTTTGATGAAATTTGAGATTTAGTAAGTGCTAAAAAATGTACAAAAACCGGACAAATCTTACTTGGCGTCACTCCTTGTGGATTTTATTTATAATCTTGAACCAAGATTTAATTTTATTACTGAAATAGCTAATGGGAAGAAACAATAACGAAATTTGAAAAGCAACTCTTAAAACAATTTATTCACTTTGTTCATAATCTTCAAAAACTTTCTCTCTAATATTTTCACTCGGTCTCAATCATTATCGCCCTCATTGTTGACTATCCAATTCCACACGTTCCTACAGTCAACGACAGTCGGAACGGGTGAACGAAGCGCATCACACAGAGTACACAGTGTCATGTGCGGAAGGCGTTAGCACTATCCGAACACTATAGGCGCACTCTGGCGATCACGTGTTGACATAATGACCGCGCGTCTTCCCACGCGACCACGGACTCGACGGAATGCGGTAAGCTAATTTTTCACAACTTTTAAGTCTACAGTACTTCCGCCATAATGGATTTTTACTCCTGTTCTATGTTTTTATTTCCTCATTTATTTACGTTTATTATCGCCTGTGTAATCTTTTACGTTTTCATGGGGAACGGTCCAAACCATAGTGTTACTACCTAACGTCGTCCTGTTGCTAGATTAGTTAGATTAGATTAGATCATTGAAATGGCAACCATACTACAATGTAGGTATTTTAAGCCAAGTATGAATGAGGATTGAGTGTAGGATGATTGTGTCGCGATCTTGTAGTCTTGTTACTGACTAAGGCTGACATGTTCCTTAGACAGGACTTTTAATTAACAGCCCAACAGCCGATGACAACAGTTTAACGTGGAATCAGAACCACGGCCTCAGAATTACGAATTGGTCAAATTATGATGATGGCCTTTGTGGATTAACATAGTATTCAATAGTACGGACATTAATCCACACAAGAGAACACCACAACTACCGACCATCGCTAAAAACTGTCCACAATTCGTGACCTCCAAGTAGCTGGATTACATGACGTCGCCACCGTCCCAGTCATAATTAATTAACATAGGTAATTAATTAATAACCCAAATTAAAAATCACCTCAAGAACGTTGTACCTCACAGCTACAGCTGTTAAAACACTGAATCATGATTTTTTTCTCGTCAAACATAGTTTTTTTCACATTTAAACACATCAGATTTGATTAAAACCAGAATCTTAAACACATTCATTAGCGAGCTATTTTATTAAAATATTAATAAATCATTTTTAATAGGCCTATATTATGCCAAAAATATTTTTGGTAGTAGTGTTGGCAATCGGTCAAAACAAAATTTGAAACGTTGACGTCATATGGTTATAAGAACAGCTGTTTATAGGAACTAAAATCATTCCCCTTAGACATATCCATGATCTAACCTATTTCCCACAGGGAAGTAAATACAATAATTTCTGTAGGACTGATTTCTGAGCTATAGTTAACGCAATTATGTATTTCCTGCATTTGAATTTCTCTTTATATTTTTAAAATTTTGCTCATATTCCGTATATGGATGGATGGTGGTATATGGCCTGTTTTGTTGAAATTGTTTTATGTTTGAACGTGCGTTATACTTTCGGCAACCCGTTTCAACTCAATTTCCTAGCCTTATTAGTCTGCGGCAATTAACCTAGAGAGGTAACTGTGACGTAAGCAAAAGTGATGACGACATTGGGGTCAAGAATGTTTATGTTTACTGTATTAAATTTTTGATGGCCCATCTCTCACACTACTACTTTGGTCTGTAGTAGGCCTAACTGCACTTTTCACAAATTTTTCATAAGAAAAATATTAAAAGTCCAAACAATCGTCAAACTGGATGTACGAACACTGTAATCTTGCCATGTGATGTCAATTAGAATTAATTGACATCATATAACACATATCATATTGACACAATGTCTTATATGAATATATAGTGGTAATTTTTATTGTGGAAAAATATAGTAGTGGGAGCGTGGGGTAACCCTGGTAAGGAGATAATATGGAGTCTGGTTGATTGTCATTTAAAATGTTTTGGTTAGCGCTTGCGCAATTGGCAGTGGATAGAGGAACCAAGTTATATGATTCGATTAGACTATTGAAATGGTGGCCATACTAAAATGTGGGTATTTTAAGCTAAGTATAAATGAGAAATGAGTGTAAGATGATTGTGGCGCGATCTTGTGTGGTCTTGTTACTGACTAAGGCTGACATGTTCCTTAGACAGGACTGTTAATTAATAGCCCAACAGCCGATGGCAACTAAAGGACCTACAGTTTAACGTGGAATCCGAACCACTGAATCTGAATTACGAACTGGTCTAATAATGAGGATGGTATTTGCGGATTAACGTAGTATACAAGAGAACATTCCATCCACCGATCATCGCTTACAACTGTGCACAATTCGTAACCTCCAAGTAGCTGGATTACAGGACGTAGCCACCGTCATGTCAGTCTACAATTACACATCATTCTGCAAATATGATTCACGTATTCCAGTGGGTTTTTATCTAATTTTGGAGAATATTGATGATAACGTAAGTACTCAATATAATTATGTTTAATGTCTTAATTTAGTAGTGTACATATTTGGCTTTAATTTGACGTGTAGTATCAGAATTTTGAGTGGTTCTATCTAACGAGAACGGCGTCAAGTATTTTGGATAGGCCGGTTAGTCTCTTTGAGGTATTGCGGCAGAGTGCCGGCGCTCCCCAACACAATGTCTAATGTCAATTTTCTCCAATTGTATTTGCATAGTTAGAAAATGACTAGGTAATGACTAAAATATAATCTAGAGAACAAGTTTCACTGTTATGTTGTCACGAAAACGTAAATGCTGATAAAACCCAAAATAGACAATTTTTAAAGCACCAAAACATTCCTAAAAATCTTATACTTTTGTACCACTTATGGCTAAAAATAAACGAATACACAATTATTAAAATAAAGGTAAACAAGAGATAATTTATTATTTTCATACAGTAAAAACTATTTAACACTAAAACTGATCATACAAATTTAACCAGAATCTTATATTACTGAAATTGAAAATTTGCTAACATAGAGGACTCAAAATGACACACTAAAATAAAATACTTTTTATTTACAAAATAGTAATTTTAATCGTAACTTTTAACTTACAATTACTTCTTAATTTTAACAGTTTTAGAAGTACGTTGAATAAATCTTTAACGATGTGTTAACGATCAAGTTTACTCATATTCATTAAAAAACAATATAATGCAATATCACGATGGATCAGGTCTAAACGACACGTTTAATGTAAGAGATTAATCGAAGAAAATGAAATAATAAAAATCGTAAACTTTCCGATTGTAGTAAATGTGAGTTATAACTAATTAATTCTTCTCACATATTTTGGTCATCTACCAAGCAACATCAGCTGATCGTGTTTATAAATCAATCATAAACATTTCTAGTTATTATTTTTTATGAACATAACTTAATAAAGTCCAATTTTTCGTGAAAAAAAATTTTTGGTCCTTCGAGCCGGATTTGAAGACTTTTTACATCGTAACGGCTTAATGTTTTTTTTAATTCTAAAAAAATAAAATCTAGTGTTAGTAGACAAAAAAACTGAACATAAATTATATAAATATCCTATCTACTAGAAAAAATTAAAGAATTTTAAATATTAATATCTTAAACAAAACTACTCTTAGCTCTAGTCGTTAAACGTTAGTTACAACTCACTCTCACGTTGTTGGCGATCGCTAATCCCTGAACACACACACAGGCCGCACTCGCGCACCGGGCAGCGGGCAGGTCGACGGAAGACTGGCGCGGTGCGGGGCCGCTCCCACCTCCTCCGCGGCCGACCCCCGGGGCAGCCCGGCCTAGGGCAGAGCCCTGCGGGGCGTTATGGCGAACGTTACGTTACTGATCCGGAGAGTGCGCAATACCTAGACCATGGTGCGGTCAGGTTCAAAACAAGACGCCCAGTAGATCAGTGACGTCACTGTTGCCAAAGATGGATATATTAGATTACTATTTAAAACTTTTTCCACAACGTAATACCTAAGTTGAGTGGATAATGAATCACATACCTACTAACAGGAAGTCCTTTGTCATTGTGATGGTGGTAGTGATGTTATTTAGGTTTTTTACGGATATTTTCCATTACGATTGGTGTAACAAGACGTTTCAGTATTTCAAATCTGAATCCTTATGTGAGTTGTAATCTAAAACATGACAATATTAGTACATAGTCCAGACTAAAAATACACCTCAAAAACAAGTGTGTTGTTTATGAATAGAATACTTTTCTTGTCGGTAAAAACATGTAACATATATAGGTACATCTTTGATCAGCATTCTTGAAGCAAATACAGTATCGTTAAATGGCAAAATTTGAATTACTCAAGGTATTTTAAACTTGGTTAAAATTGACTTAAATCTAGACAATGGTTCAATAATCCTTAATGCTAATGGTAACATTAAACAGCCTTAGACCTAAGACTCTGTAGTTATTTGACATTTTACGAAGTCTACAAAAACTGGAACATCGATCTTAATTTGATTTCTGGTGTTATGTGCATGTACATCTGACCTAAATGTTAAACTAGGAACATCTTTCATTAACTTCTAATAAAAATAAAGGACATAAAGACAATAAACAGTTAAAACATTACTTGAAATAAATATGGTCTACAGTGTTCCCTAAAACTGCTCAGCAAGATTTATGATTGCTATTTTTTAATCATCAAAACAACGTAATCACCCCACTAGAGCTCAACCATAGGCAAATTATATAATAGGATACTCACAAGAAGCTTAATATAAGCAATTTAAGTGATTGTACGATTTTATTTATTTAACGGTAAACAACTCGAAAGTTTGTACAAATAAAATTAGTATGTCTTTGCCAGGTAAGTTTCTTATCTTAGTTACCTTATCTAAGAAGGATATAACATTTATATACATAATAATTTAAAAAATAAAATAAACACCAAAAAAATATTTATAACAAACATATCATTTTATGATAACTATAATTGATGTAATACGTATCAGTTACAAATTACATAAAGTATTTAAAACGTTTAAGATTAAGTGGCACATTTTTTTTATTTTTTATACTACACTAAACATAAAGCCTTAATACAAATATGTGACATAATATCAAGAGATAGGTAAAACTTTATATAGAAACATTGTAGTTTATCGTGTCCCGGTAGTATTCATGCTTTTAACTATCCATGTAGAAAACGCATAGTAAACGTGAGTTTCCAAGATACGTCCCAGTCCCATTGACCGAAACTGGAATAGGGCTCTTAGAGGAACCACGGACACCCTGTAGGAGGGGGATGTTCACGTAGACACTCCAATCAACATCAAAACAATTCTGAGTAAGCGAAAATATTGAAGCCTTCCCAGGGTTTTAGCTCTGCGTAATTATTGTCAAATAATGTTTTTACTTCTACAAGTAATAGACATGTGCTGTAGATATTTTATCGGCTATAATTTAGTGTGTTCAACGTATATTCAAAAACGAATTTTCGTCTGCAATATCATTTCACACAAATTACAGTCTTCGTGATTTATTGAATCACTCGTACATAGAAAAATAATCACCAATTTAAGTTTCTCTAGACTTTTAAGTTACGGATTAACTTTTTATTCTAAGGGTACAACGAAGTATTCGTGTCATTGATTAAATATGAAACGTTGCTGGGCAACTTACTTTCCTTCACAGAAATATATCACGCGAAATACTTTTATAGAACTGTCTTAAACATGGACTTTTAAAAAAGGTTTTGAAAGTATTTCAAATATTAAAACATTCCGACACTGCTTTCAGAGCTAATTAGAAAAACATATTTACAATAAAAGGTTTAAAAATGTAAGGAGTTGGATTGCACTTTGCAAACTTCAATTTTCACATAAATATACAAATACTGGGTAGGTTAAGCAAAACTAAATTATCTTATATTCCAATAAACATTATCAGTTCCCCGCCATAAACGCGTATTTCGTATATTCCTCATAAGGTATTTCGAAGATACTAGAGTAATTAACTAATAATAATTAATTACATTTATGTTTTGTACGTTACGTTTATTTTTATGTTACGTATGTTTTGAGGCAATAATAGCTTCAACTATAGATTTTTTTAAATCCATAGTCGGGATAGTCGTTGCCACTAGGAAGTGGAACTACACGGTTAAAACTGGACTGGGCCTTTCGAAATTTTGTTGGCGACAACATTTAACCTTGATTTATACGTCTATTAAAATAATCCATAGACAAAGATAATAGCCACCTGGATTATATATGTTTTAAAATACCTTAATGTTGGCAATCCTGAATTTTTCAAAAATATTACTTGTTACGAAGCTACATTTCCTCATTATCACATGTTCTTTTTTAATCTCATTCCTCAAACATTTTGATTTTATTAATTAATATAAAATAATTATGATGTCACAATTAATTGACTACCGGTAATACAATTTTCAACGAACGAATTTTGACCTGTTTCAGAACATTTAAGAAACTAAACCTCAAAACTGAATATATTTAGAAAATTTATCAGGATTTAATAAGGCGTAAGGTATTTATTTCGTTTATACTCTATGGCACCGTAGTCGGGTCAGCAACAGTGATAGTGACAGGTCGGATAAGCGAGAGGACGGTCGCGGCGAAGTGATGCGGCCAGTCGGCCAGTGTCGAGGTTAACAGACACGGACACGACATTGCACAAGAAAAGCAGCGGGTCAGCCCTGGATCAGCTGACGGCGACCGGGGGAGGATCAGCTGATCTAGCACGCGTCTGCGGCCAGTCCGCGGGGGAAACTTCCGGTCACATCCCCCGGACACGCGATCAGCTGGGGAAACTCGACCAGGTGCGCGCAAGGCCGCGCCAAATGGGTCATTGGCTGAATCACCCGCCTAACCTTACCCTTTTATTCTCTTCCTCAGGCCTTTGTGCACGCTTTACTTAAAGCTGGCGCCGTGCGAGTTACTCATTTGAATTTTCCCTTGATAAACAGCTGTTTGGCACACTGCGCTGTTTACTTCTATCTTTGGAAATGTCGTATGCGAGAGCTAGAGAAGGGTGTGCTCAAACTGTAGAACGGGTAAAACAAGCAACTTCATCCTCGGAGGTCGTGTCAAAGGGTCATTTTTACTATTAGTCTACATTGCCTTCGCCATCTTGTATTTTAGTCCCCCAAGGACAATCTTAATTTTGTGACAGCATTACCAACACTTGGTGGTCTTACAAGGATAGTTGAGGTGTCAAATTAAAGGTGAAGTAGTTATCTAAAAAATTACATTTTTCATTTTTGAATTTTTCCATCATAAAAAAGATAATTACTTGTTAATTATCAGATAAAATTCCAAGATAATTATATTTTTCCGAAAAATCGTGTAACTCACTAGATGATCACTCAACCATCTGTTGTGTAACCAGTATGTTGTCACAAATTTACATTGTTCCTATGGCACAAAACATTTTTTACCAGTAAGAAAGGCTCTTAAATGAATTTACTAGTTTTTGAGCGACCTAACTCGAAGTATTCCTATCTGTTAACTTTTTTATTTAGTTTTTCAAGAAGATTATTTGAATACACTAGCTATCGACCCATTTACAGCGAGAAAATAATCAAAATATGATATAAACTAATACATCGTAGTTATCCTTAGTGTGACATTAAATTTAATCGAAGCGTTACAGATATTGTGGCAGAAAAATATCATCTTCCAATCATTTTCCATTAGCACTTGGATAAGCAAAAGTGCACTCTGCTACAATTATTGTAGTTTCCTATAAAATTCATAGTTAAAAAGGAAATTAGCTACTGTATTTTATGAATCACCTACTAAAAAGGATACATGAAAATATAGTTATGCAGCCCAAGATCAAAATCCGTTCAATGCCATCCTAGTCTCCAGTTTTGGTTGCCCAGGGTCCTTCGCTGTGTCCAGCTGTTCTCCACATAAATCAGGGTCACTTCTCTAATTATTTTGATTAAGAATCTCCAGTACCTCCGCCATCTTGGATATTAATATGATCCTATTCACATAAAATGATTAAATTGTGGGTACATTTGTTTGAGTGTTTTGTTACTTTATCAAATCATCGTACAAAAACCAAATTGTATTCATATTTATTTTTAGAGTTTGGAATGCTTATTCCAAGCTACTTTGTAAATCATTGAACATTAAGCCATTAATATGTAACTGAGAAATATATTAATATAGCAGAAAAATAAATTCTGTTGAATTCTTTGTCTGACTAGCACTTTTAACCCATGAATGGTCGAGGGGTGAGTGCAGCGCTTACTTTTCATTTTAAGTTTCTGTTGTTTGGGGTGTCAGTAGACGGAAGGATACGGTAGAGGAGGTTAAATGGCATTCAGTCTGTCTCGCACATTTGTTCCTTGACAAGTTACAGTGCAGTAAGCACAACTAAAAAGGCCTCATAATATATTAATAAATTAATTATGAGTTATTCATTACATACTTATTTATATATTATACATATTTACATTTATTTATTTTTTTATAATACACTGAGTATTAGATAAATTAGTTAAAAAAAGTTAAACTGATTTATTAAAAAGTTTACAGTTGGTTTTGTATGTAATTAAAGATTAGAGAAATAGCTAAACAAAAATTTGTATGTATGTGTATATGATGTAATTTGTTCAAAATACGTTAGGTATAAATAGTTAAAAAGGCATAAAAAAGTGAGCAGTTCTCACCTCTCGACCATTCATGTAACTCATGAGGTACCTCGATTAACGGTGGCTTTACATTTTTAATATTATCTTCTGACTTTTGATACAAACTTCAAATACTTCCCTATGAATAAAGAAATTGATTTTTTATACCCTCCTCTCCTCAGAATTATAAAATGCAAAAATATCATATAAACATTATTAGTAGACATCTATTCAATGTGTAATGCCTTAACCCTAGAGTAAACTTAATATAAACTACATTAAGCCATCTCCTGTTAAACATTTCACAAATTTAAGTGCATAAAATTTGTTTTAAATCAATTGAAATAAATGACATAGTAAGTTGAATGTGACAGTTAAAAGGTGTGAGTATTAAGACTAAAATAATTGACTAATTAAATAACTTATAAACAAGTCAAGAATAGATAAGCTTATAGTTTTTGAAACCAAGAAAAATTAAATCAATATATGGCATATCCCATTTTATTCTAATAGTGAATATTTTTCTAAATGTATCCCTAATAGTGAGGATGAACTAGAATAGGGAGGTACATTTTTTTGACAGGAAAGATTCTCAATAAAAATGAAATAGCAATGACCCAATGAAATCATGTCAGTATTCATTGTGTAATCTGATTATGTAATTATAAATTTATAAAAATATTGGACGAGGATTAAAAACAAAATGTATGGATTAGTGAATAATTAATTAATAAATAAATCCAATTTAACTAATAGTTAATTATATTTCTATTTTTACTATACTTCTGTTCTGTTATTAATTATTTTAAAATCAAATCATATCAAAAATTTTTCTGGTTTCAAAAATCAACACCGTCTCTTCCATCCCTTCTTATTTATAAATAATAAAACATATTGAATGACAATATTTACATATGATGATTATTTGATTACAATACAGAAGTTATGACAGACACAGATTGAATAATATTTGTGAATAAAATTGTAAAAAAACTTGATCAATTCCCTTGAATAAAGCAGATTCAAAAAGTCAAAAACAATTAATTATGTATGATTATTTTGTATATTTATTATTAACTCCAATTATAAACAACTGTATATCTCAAGTCACAGACATACCTGAAGATTATAGAACAATTTAATCCAATTCCACTAATATACACAATTATATTACATTTAATATAAATTTGTACTGATCTCCTAAAATAATTTGTAACTAAAATAAGTATTCTCAAAATCGTATATATGTGTATCATTACATCATCGGCCTCTTATTTCACTTTTCTTAGGATATTTTTCTTCTTCTATTCGACGAACCAGAGTTCATCTGAAGGTATCTTTACCTGTGAAGCTTACAGATGCGTTTGGAAGTAGGTAGCAGCACTGTTCTCCCATCCTTGTTTTCATACTTTTTTTGTTTACATATAAAAAATACAACAGTAAAACCTCACTAACCTTTGTGGACCCAGAGGTTGTCGAGTTATCCAGAACATTGCAATTTTCAATGGGTTTAATTAATTAATACATAATCATGGGTGGAGTTAAGGAGGGCATGGGGGCAATGACCCCCATTCGCTCCTCTCCCATAACTCCCCCTTCTTATGAATTTTTATTATATATTTTTTATCTATGATTTATTTATACTATACAGTTCTATTATATATTTAGTTTTTGATTTGTTTAATTTTAGTTTTTATTTTATTTTTATTTTTATGACATTTGAAACTTTTAACTCCTTTACCTGTAACTCTTGTACATAAAGTAATTTCACATTAAATTTTATTACATTAATTTTATAATTTTAACTACTTTATAACTTTGAAGAAATTCAAAATCTTAAACAATTATATTTATATTTGATACAGATATGATGAGTATCGTTTTTAATATTAGTTTTAATAATCTACTTTTATGCTACATTGTGCCAAAAACTAGGAGATTAACTCCGTTGCCCCTCCAACGTAACCTCTAACTCTGCCCATGTACATAAGTAATACACTCGAGTTTCACATTTAAATTTACTACAGTTCAGTACATGAGTATTGTTACCAGTATATAGCCTACTGAGTAAACAGCCTTTGAAGAAATGTCAAAGATTCAATAATTAATAATGTATGTATTAAAAAAAAACTGTGGTTGATAATCATTTTTCTATCAATAATTCAATGTTCTTCTGCGAATAACTAAACAATAGCGAGCTTCCCCAACCCCAACAATGTCTGGGTCCTTCACCTTCAAACAGTCTAAAGGTGCACAAAAGATCGACTGTCCATCTCAGCTCGTTTTAGCCATTCTGCTACCTTAAAAAGTCTAACGTACTAGTACTGCAAGATGTGTTATGTCAAATGTTGACTGTCGAGTTATCAGGTGTCAAGTTAGTTAGGTTTTACTGAATTTCATTTCTTATAAATAGTATATTTCACATGAAAGTCAGTACTTAATCTACTTTTTGACATAATTTTCACAATTCCACCACTCATTTTATTGTTCCGTCAGCTTTTGCATCCATTGCTTGACAGAACAACTTCAGTGATACTGGTCTGATCTTACCGTTTATGTTTTAGGACGAAAAAGGAGCTGCATTAAGATTTGTACAACTTTGACAGCACAATCTGGTACTATATCCTGAATATGTAAAGTAGGCTTGAAATATAGGATAGGGTAGAAATTTTTAAGAAGGAAAATACACATCTTTGAGAGGCTGATCTAACCAATCCTGGAGGAAAAACTGGAATAGCCTTCCCATTATTTTCCCGAATTGCACCTAGTGATGAACTCTATTTAGGAGTCTGCAATTCCTCCATGATTTTAGAGTTTAGTCCCATAAGAACAATGTTTACTTTGTGACACCATTACTGATCACTTGATGGTCGTAAAAAGATGGTTAACCTGCGAATATTGGGCACTTTTTATTTTAAGTTTCTACAAAACATGGAGTTTGTAATATATCGGCCTGAAACTCGGAATCACTGTTGTTTGGGGTATCAATAGTGGGGTTAGAAAGAGGCCTTTTATGTATTAATAAATTATATGTGTTATTATAACAACAACACAAATGTTGTTGTTATAATACAATGGATATTAGAAAATATATTTTTAATAGCGTCCTGTGTTCTAGATAATTGATTGAAAAAAGTTAAATTAATTTATAACAAAGTTTATAGTTTGAGAGTTTTAACTTTCTTTAATAGTGAAATTAGTGATTTTTAGTTTTGCATACAATTAAAAGTTAGAAAAATAGTTAAACAAAAGTGGTATGATTTAATTTGTTCGAAATTCGTGAAATATAAAACGTTAACACATTCAGTGCGATAGACATCGAACGTTGTCCAAGTGGTGTACGGTTGCGCACGCAGCGGATGGCGATCGTCGTCTCGCGACATTACATTTGGTGCTAAAATATCAGCTGATTATTCTTTTAATGTGTTTTCCCGCTACAGTGTATTAATTGCTGTTGATGAGTTTGGTTATATTTCGGTGGTGTTCGTAGTTTTGCGTGTGTTCGTAATACTTAATTTTAAATGCCTTTGAAAAAAATAATGCAGCTCCTGGGGAAAGGATTGTGAATTCTTTCATAGCAGTGAACGTGCTAACAAGGGGTTTAAAAAGATGTTAAAAAGATAACGCTCTACCCTCGACCATCCGCGCAACACAAGTGACCTCAACCAACAGAGAGTTAAAAAAAATTAATAATATAATTCCTTTAATAACCACTTAACCTTCATGTTTACGACTATTGTGAAATAATATACAGGTAATGCTGTCACAAAATTAACATTGTCGTTATGGGTCTAGAACGAAATATTTCCCCACTTCTGCATACTCTTAATGTAAATGGCGAGGGACCAACACTTTCTAAACCATGAGCGGCAGTAAAAAACCTTGGCAATGAATGGAAATTATGTCAAAAGCAGGATCAAAGTACTAGCTTTTATGGGAAGATACAGAATTGCTAAGATGATACAGCATTTTTATGTAATACCTATATGTCTAAATGTATGTATTTATTTTATGTACTAAAAATGAATGTATTTGAGAAATAGCTTAGATCATGGATATATCTAAAAATAATGTTTCCAGTTCCTCTTGTATTATATTACCATTTGAAATGGTGACCTACCAAAGTAGGTATTTTAAACCAAGAATGAATGAGATTTTAGTGTAAGATGATTGTGGCACAATCTTGCAGTCTTAATAACCATATGAGGTCACTGTTTTAATTTTGGTCTAATGGATTGCTAATACCCTCCCCCCCAGAGCTAAGACATATCCATGTAAAAAAAAACTACACAGTGAAATTGTTTTAGAATCAGAACAGTTGTACAGAGTTAAAAAATAATCTCCAGACTAAAAAAGAGCTAGGAGTTTATAACGAATGAACAGATATTTATTCTCAGATAATAATAATTTTCATCACAAGGGGCAAAAGTGTTCATTCTTGGTGCGCAATCTGGTTCATAAATATGATTGGGCACAATAGAAACACTTTTCCTCCACGTAATGAACTATTTTATAATACTGTAGACAATATTCAGGTTAACATACAAAATAAAAGCTTAACCCTACAAGTGGCTAAGTCGTAATTCACGACATGTCTACAAATCCAATAAGAAGTGGCAGGTTGAGGCATCTGTTGTCAATTTAGTGAATTTGTTAGACATAATCATCTTCGTGACCGTGTTGGCCCTCTGGGAGCTGATACAGGAACTCATGCAGTTCACTTTACTGCCTTTAGAGTATGCTTTATGGCAAGTAAGCGCTTTCTCCAACTATGCACGATGGCCGAGGTGGTTATGGCGATACGCTGACGAGTGAAACGATGGAAGTCATACGGAAGAGCTAGGGTTCGAAATCCGACCATGAGCAATCCCAATTTGGCCTGCAAGTGTGTAGTATTGGAGGGAGGGCCCAGCTTAAATAAACGGAGATTGGCTTTGGTGAAGTTGACGACATTTTTAGGCTTAATTGGGATTACAGTAGACACCTGTTTTGATTTTTTTGGTATGGTTAAGGGGGGTTCATGTTTTGTGTTTGTTTATACTAAAATATTTTTAGAAGAGATACATGATTATTTTTATGTAAGAGTTAAAGGGAAAACGCTTGCCACTTCTAGGGCTTAACTTCATAGTCTACTGAAGTAAAATAGTTGGTTTTCAAATTAATTTTACCATTATAAATTAAATGCTAGTACAAGTGTATTGAAATCTTACACTTCAAATTATAAAAAGTTGTTTAGTTTTGAACAATAGCAATAAACATACAAAAACTAAGAACAAGAATATTTTGAGGTTGGCACATTGAAAAAGTGAACAGAAGTTGTTTCCTTATTTTACCGAGGAAAATTTCCACTTTAAAGATTAGTCACAGAATCTAAAACAGATGTTTAATGTGTAGAACATTAAAAATTAAATTGTCATTTTTAACTCAATATAAAAGCAAGAAACAAATTAATAATAACCCATACATGCATACTCATACCCATACAATAAATTCATAGATCAAATATAAAGGAAATAATAATACAAACGGCTCTCAAAGAAAATATGTATATGTTTTAATAAAACTATAAATTCCTTACAATATCTGACAAGTTTACAAAATCACACTGTAAAAATACTGTGAACAAAAGCTCCTTGGTCAAACAACCTCAATTACAAATTCATAGAAATTAAGCAATATTTATAAATAAACAGTTATATATTCAAAAATATATATTCTAAAACAATACACTTTTGATGTTTCTTTCTCAAAACTATATTGTTTCATAAACAAATAATCTAATCTGTACAAAACAAGGTATAATACATATAAACAGCTTAATAAAATAAATCTATAAAGCCAGAAAACTCCAACAATAACAATTTCTGAAGGATAAACACATTATCTTAAAAATGAAGTCATCTTATTTAAATATATCTACAACAAAACCATAACAATACAACTATGATAAATCAACTCAAAAGAGGTAATTTACAAAGGTACACAAGAAAAATATACAGAGTAAGGTAATTATCTATAGAATTGCATATGAAGGGCAACTCCTTTTGGAATGGATCCAAAAAATATGATAAAAATGCTTCATTTCTTAATAAATTCATCCTATACAATTTATCAGCCTTAATTTTATTATTTGGCAAACATAAATAAACTACATCCTAAACAAACCATAACCTGGCACATAATAAAATAAAATATATTTTTTATAAATTGGAAAATTTGGAAATTCCAAAAAGAATTTCTAAAAATTCAATAAATATTACTGTAAGAAGTACAGTTTACCTACTATAGATTAGTCGCCTTCTTCTTACGGAACAGTGAGGACAATACGTTTTGTCGCTTGTCCTTGCGGGGGCCGGCTGATTGCTGCTCGTTTTCACTCGAACTTTCACTCGGCCGACGTGAGTCTACGGTAACGAACGTTGCCGGTGGCGGGGCAACATAGGGCGGCAACGTGGAAGATCGGTTCACATTCACGTTCATGTTAGTCTGTGAAAAAAATTGTAAAATTATATAACGAACCAAACAAACTTGCAGGGACTTATTATTTCAAAAATAATGATACAGAGCTTAAGTAGTTTATATTTCAATATCAATATACTAAAAAAAACACAATACCTGGTTGTTGTTGTTTTGCTGCCCCACTCCGATATTTCCATAAACTGAAACAAAATTAAAATCATTTTAAAATTATCAGTATACATGTTTGTTTTGATACATGGGTATAAACTATAATGAACTAAAAATTAAAAAAAACCTTATAAATACAAATAAATGTATAAAAATAATATAAAATTAATAATATAAAAATTATTAAAGAACAAAGTGGAGTAAGGTGCTTATTAATCAACCCTCTTAATCACTACATTTTAACTAAAAATTAAAATAAATTTGATAAAAAATACCATTCACTACTTACCTGAGCTTGAAGAAGCTAAAATTTAATGAGAAGAATCAGATTATTATTATATATACTTTAAATGTATGTTACTTTGCCACAGAGAATTTCATATTTCTTAACCTCATCAACTACAATAGAAATAAATATAAAGATAAACATTTTTAATAGTTTATTACACTGGATGGATTAAATAAGGAAAGACCTTCTCAAACTTTATTGGAAACTTCTTAGGAGACTCACCAGTGCCGTGACGATAACTGGAGTCCGCAGGCCAAGGGTTCCTCTGAGGCATGGTTGGGACGGGGCCTCCCCTCAGCGGAGGGGCGGAGGTGGGCAGCGGGGGCGGCATCTCTGCGGGGCAAAACATCCCATTAATACAACAATGAAGTACACAGCTATATTTCAGGTTTACTATACAAAGTTTGTTATTAGTGTGTGATTTTGTAAGTGTTAAGTTCTTAAGCATATTTGAGTAATAAATAGTAGCAAAGAGAGGAATAGGAGAAGTAATGGGGAGAGAAGTGTGGGAGTACTAAGGGGATGGTTTCTGTTAAGTGGAATTTTAAGTCTGTTTAAATTCATTAAATTAATTTTGTGGCATATATCTCAAAAGCAAAATCGTAGTAAAAAAATGCATAGTAAAGATCATTTTTTGAATCAAACATTGTTTAGAGAGCACTCGTAACAGATTAATACAACAGCTGAGTTAGCAAAAGTCAACACTTACTCAAGTAAATAAGATCCAGTGGCATTAATGTCAAAAGTAACATTGCTAAACAAAATAAACAATATGGAAGAACAGAATATTCTGAACACAACAGTAACAAATAATATATAAATTCTATAAATAAATTTATAAATCGTGACAAATTAAGCAACATTTAGAGCCAAGTGCTAGGCCCCAGAAGTATATATGCACTTGCCGTTGGCATTCAAGAGGATTCCAAGAGAAAAGTTTAGGAAAAAACTGAGTAAAACCGTATCACACTTAAATAGAGCAGTAGGTGACGGTCGCTAACCTTGCTGAGGGTGAGTGTTGTGCCACCACTCCGAGTCTCCGTTGTGTTGGTTGTGGGAGTTGCTCAGACGAGAGTTGCTCTGAGGGTGGTACGACTGAGGTCTCTGAGCTGGCTCTGCATCTGAAATCATCCAAGGTGTTTGAATTGACAGTTTTTAATGAACAAAACCGTGTATGTTAACCCTTTTGTGAGTGTTTTGGAACGATGTATCGTCTTTAGTTCCTATCCTAAAAAATCAAATGGCAAGTAGTCGACGATTGACGATTTAGTGAAAGTAAATCTCTAGTGGAGGAGGCGCCATGCCGGCCGAACTGCCATCTATGAGCTGATACTGAAACTAACTCATGGAGTTCGCTGTTTTGCTGCTAGAGTATGCTGCTTTATAGCCCTTTAAGTGCTTAGTCTGACTCGCTGATGAGTGATGCATTGGAAGCCATTCGGAACTGCTCGGGTTCCAATCCCGACCATGAGCAATCCTAATTTGGCTTGCAAATATTTGGTACAGTGGTGGGAGGGCCCAACTTAAATGAATGGCGGCTAGCTTAGAAGTTGATACCATTTGTGGGCCTAGTTGTGAGTGCAGTAAACACCAGTTTTGCTTCCCTTACGATTTCGTTATGGTTAAGGAGGGGGGATGCAATTTTGTTTACTTTGTGATCGTTTGGAGTTATGTAATTGTTTCATTACATGAATAACATGAAAAACTCAAAGCACTAAAAGGGTGAACATCTTAAAATAATGGAATTTCTCTGAATTCAAGGCTAAACACTAAACAATATAATAACAATATAACAATAAAAGATAAGACAAGAAATAAAAAATACCTGGCCTTTGGCGTAATGTCGGTGGTAATTGGGAGGGGACTGACTCTGTGGACGATGTCCGCACAGGTATAGGTGGGGGAGCGGTGCGTGGCGGCACAACTGGCGCAGGTACACGGGTCGCTGAGCTGCGCCGACGTGACACCTCCGGCGTGGACCCACGGCTAGAGTCCGAGCTGACATCGGCTGGTGCAGACAGAGGCAGTTGATGGTCCTGACTTGGGGACCCCTGAAGATAAAGATTACTACATGAGTTTAAAAATTTAATATGCGAGTTTGTTTTGTGAATAGGTGTAAATGTCTATCCTTGATACTAGTTTTGGAAGAAATTGTTCTAAATCAAAACAAAACAAATAAATGAATAATGACTATCTATTTATATTTTATACATTTTTCATAAGGTCACAATTTTTATAAATTTTTCCTATACCAGATCTAAACATGGTGAAAGCGTAACTGCTCAGGTATAAAAACTGCTCATTTAGAGCGGTAACTAGTTATGGTATTCAAACTCATATCATACTGAAGTCACTTTATAAAACCAAAAATTCCACTTACTAAGACCACGCAAAATTCCAAATACCTTGTGTGTCTCATCGTAGCTCAGCAGCTGCAGGCTCGGAGGCAGTTTGGCATGGAAGCTCACTTTGTTGACCCAGTCTTCCATCTCCGCCTCACTAGCTGCTGCGAACAGGAACTCCGATCCGTCTGTGCAGCACAACCTACGACAAGGAGTCGTCCATAAAGGGCCAAGCAAAAACTGTTCTAATTGTTGTATCATATAATAAAGAGAGAAAATAATGGTCCAACTACGTAGGGTACGTAGACACATTTATCATTGTATCTTTCCATAACGAAAAACCCTTGAAGAAGAAGTCCTCATGGGTTTCAAGGGAAAGATAGTTATGTTACCTTTTTCTGTGACATGGATAGGGTTTCTTAAAAAGTAAATTAGAACTAAATTTTGGGGATCTAAAGCATACCTGAAGACATGCTTCCTCTTGACATAATCGTCGGCCTTCTCACACTTGGCTTTGAAGATGATGACGGGCGAAGTGGCTGCTTTGCTGGCGATAAAGTCCTCCTTGTCCTTGAAAAAGCACAGCAGCTGACCGCACAGCACTGAAACATAACCGAGCTCCTCAATAATATGTCCATTTATGATTAATGGATTTTAATAATTCATTTATATAATACTCAATTCATCCAGGATATTTCACAATGGTATATCAATTGTGGCTTGCCCGTTTTGGTCCTGATAAAGGTTATACAATTTTTACAATTAAAAAACCTACGTTCCCACCAAGAAAGACTGACTGTATAACGGAAAACCAGCTAGTCGATTTGCGGAAGTTATTTTTCAGCATCTCAGGTCACAGTGAGGTCAACCGATCCTTAGCAACATACCTAACTTATGTAACTCAGTGTTCAAGCATAGGGAAGGATTCATAAGACACCAAACAAGCTATTGGGTAATTTATAGATAACTAAATGGAAACATTTGGTCCTTGGTCTAGGTTTTTCATAACACTTGCGGTGACAACTTATTTTCAACAGAAAATTTGTAATAATTACTCACCAGTGTAGAACGTCTTCCAAGACCGAACAGCAGCCTTCTTTCCTCCGCTCTGCAACTCGTGCTTGCGTTCCAGCACACCCTGTATCTCCACCGGGGGTAACGCCTCTATCTGTTCCAGTCCACCCTTCTGCAGCTTGCGGAAGCTCTGGGTACGTCTTCGTGTCGTGAAGCTCGGCGTTCTCTTCGGCTTCTTCAAATCAGCCTTCATGCTCTCCGCTCTCTTCACATCTGAAAGATAGAAACAATAAAGTGTATAAAGCAGAGTTTATATAATACTGGCAGATTACTTAGATGCAGAATAGTTCAGATAAATTCCAGAAATGGCTGAAAATCATTCAAGGTGTAGATTAGTGCAGTGAGCTTCACAACTTCACTTGGTGTTGATTGATATATTTTTAAGGGAAAAGAAGGTCCCATGAAAATTAACTATCTATGTTTTCTGGACTGGAGTATAACTTAAGGTGGAAAGGGATGGGCGGTCATCCTTAATTTTAAATTAAGAGTTGAAAACCCTCATACTAATCAAGGTTCCAACTTTGTACAACTCTGATCCTAAGGAGGATCTTCCCCTGTGGTTAAGATAAAATTCTCAAGATAATTATTACAAATAACAATTAAATTATCGAAAAACAATGGTGGGTCTTCCATCACTTGAACGTCGAACTTACCTTTCCTGCCAAGACGGTCACCCAACAAGGAAGAGATGCTGCTGGATTTCTGCAGATTCGAGACGGTGTCGTTGTCTTGTGAGAACCTGCGGGAATTAAAAGAATATATAAACAAATAAATTACACTATACCAGACATAGATTATCTAAAAATATAGGAATGTTCTTTGTACTATACTCACAACCTTAGATATAAGAATACAGCCACTATGAATTATAAAACTACATTGTTGTTTCTAAGTAGCAATTTAAGGTTTCAGTTAAAATTCCTCAACACTACAAAAACTAAAATGAAATTGTCATAGCTGTCGAACACAACTACTATGTTTCTAAGAAGTATTGCACTCAATATTTGCAACAAATTAAGAAAATCTTGTCTAGTTCAAATCACATTTGCCCGCTGAATTGACAAAAGAATTAGTAATGAATGCAAGCTTAACCCTCCTGTTCTACTAGATGTTTTATATCTCTAAAGTTAAGAGTAAAATATAATGTAATATGAATAATCAAATCTAAGGAGACAGTTTAAAAATACTAATTGTAATTTTGTCCAATTTTAGAGTATATGGGAAAATTTAACCTTTGAGAAAGCACACCTGATTACTTCCAGGTCAATAAAAAAATTTTATGAGGTAAAATTTGAATTTATGTGCGCAAGAATTAAGCAATTTTTAGATATAAAACAACAAAAATGTGTTAACTGAATATAATAGTTTTGACCAAGCTATATAACATCATGAATCCCTAATTATAAAATTTTATTTTTTAAGAATATATACAAAAAGTTAGTTTAAACTGTATTGCAATGTCCTGCAATAGGAGTTTGGATGATAAACTCACAACACAAGCCAACCAATATTATTTGGGACACATTTATTATTGGAAGTAGTGCACACGGAAGTCAAAGCTACTTTCAGCCCCAGACGAAACGAACTAAACTAACAAATAGAAAGTAGTAGGGGTCAGTTTTGACCTTTACTCGCTGAATCACCAAAAATGGTAAAATGGCTGAAAATAAAAACACCCTGAAGGTTATTTACTTGATGCGACCTCTGAAAGGTTAAATCAAGAAGATTTTCAATAACAAGTTTGATAAATCATCCCAATAGTATTGTATCTCTAGTTTTCAGTATTGGTACTCATTTATGGTTGATTTAATTTTGGAAATTAAACAGCAAACTCTGGAGAATCTGTAAACATTATAAGTCACTTCAATGAGTGTTCAAACCCGAAACTACACTACCAATGTGCTGCTTGTCACTGTGATCCAAGGTCTTGTACCTGATATAGTGTCTAGCGATCGCAGCATCTGTGATGGAGAACCAAAACCGTAAAAGATCAAACCTTGACCATTCAAATACAATAGTTTTTTGTAAAAAAAAAACTATAACTAAAAACTATCCAAATAATGATTCCCAATATGTCACTTAATGTTTTCAAGTATTAATAATACTGTTCATAGTTCTTTAATTCAGCAATTTGTGGAATTATGTTGTTCTTAGATATGTTAGATATGTATTACATTATAATTACAAGGGCACAAAACCTTTTAAAAGTATTTTTAAATGGTGTTGTGCCCTTACAAACATATTCTGTGTATGTGTTTAAGTATATCCGTGAATGTTAAAATTTTTTTAGTGTATACATAAATATTTTTTTATTGATTTTAATGACATTTGACAATTAATTAATTTTCTTTTTTTTATTGTAACACGAGGAGGGCTGTCCAGAAAGTAGATTATGTTTTCGTCTGTGTCCACAAGCCTTGCGGAAAAGAAGTAATCTACATTCTGAATAGCCCTTGTATAATAAATAAGATTATATTTCGCGGTGGTCCCACAGATATATGATTCTGTATTTCCACCAGGTGATGGACTAAATGCGTATGTGGTTCTCCTCACCGAATGCCACGACCGCAAGACCCTGATGAGTACCTGAGAGCCGCCATGTCGGCGACGGCGGACCTTGAGCGAGCCAGACCGTAGGAGCCGGGCAGTGGAATGTCCAGAGGCACTGGAGGCTCCAGCAGGAGTGGGAGCTCTTGGCTATCATGCAGACTACAGGTTAATGTTCATGCAAACATGCAACTATATACTACTCCAGTGAGGGGTGATATCTACAATTAATCATGAAAGGAGGGATAAGGTTGGGTAGGTACTTGACTGTATTCCAGAATAAAAACTCATTCCAACAGTATTAAATTGTGCCTTCTTGAATGTTTTTGGATATTTCCATGCCCAGAAGTGCTATAGGAGTTGAAGGGCTTAAATGTATTGATTAAAACGTTTTTATCTAAAAGAATCAGTACTCAGTCAGGTCCACAATTGATTGAAAAAATTTCTTATTTGCTATGTCACGTTCAAATATTTTTTAGGACGTATAACCCAATATTATATCATATAAGAGACTCAAAAAATTTATCCGAGTGATCTTTTTCTTAGCTTGACATGCATGATCTATGGTTTCAAAATATCAATTTTCAAAAGAAGTGAAATCAAGCAGTGCAAAATCTGATGGGAATTAAAACAGGCTTTAATTTAAAGACATCTGATCCCACCACCTCTTCAATTTATATGTGACGAGCGAACTTTCACATTCATAATTTTTTCGGTAATTATTGTTTACTGATATAGAAAAAATAAAGGTATCTTAAAGGGAACAATTTTGACATATTCGAAATTATAAAACTTTACTGGTGGTAAAGCTGGTGGCTTAATTGGAATTGCAGTGTACACCTGTTTTGCTCATTTTACCATTCTATAGTTAAGTTTTGTGTTTTTTGTTTATACTGAATATTTTAAGAAAAGCTTTATAGTAAAAATATAATTTAGTTAAGGGGAAAATACATTGCAGGACTAGGGAAAAAATGCCTTTAATGAAAAAATGTGCTTTATATTGGAGTCAGTGGTTTTGAGAATACCAAAACATCTTACAAAATGCAAAAACATAAAACCATGCAAACCAGTGCAAAGTAAAGTCATTACTAAATCTTTGTCACTCTCATTCTGTTAACTTGAGTGTATCGTAGTGGAGTGGGATACTAAATTCTAATAAAAATTAACAATTGTAAAGAGCAAATGCACAAGTGCCAAACGCTACTGCAGGGGGCATGAACAAGTTATTTGGACTGCTCCGGTCTCTCTGGAGAAATAATAAATAAAAACAATATGAACAAATGAAAAAATGAAAAGCTAAAAAAGTAGGTGTACAGTAATTTACAGGATTTTCAATAGTTAAAACTTCTATTGCAAGAGAAGTGTTCCATCTCAACACACTTCAGATAATGATGAATAGTTTCATTACATATAACATCAAAATACTGTACACATGTTGAAAAATATCAGCAAAAAATAATTAAAATAAAAGTAAAACTACCCACATAACTTTGAAAATGATGGTCAGTTTATGAATTTCCTGATATCATCTAACTATACTATTACTGGAACACTGTCATCTTTGTAAAAATGACTAAAAAAATGAGATATAGAATTAGGAATACATCTGACTTCAGACAAAGAGTTTTGTTTATGTAATGTTCCGAGTCAAAATTGATTGTTGAAAAATAAATCACAGGTAGCCCATTCCTGTCTGACAGACTGTCCGACACCTGAGGCCTTAACACCTGAACTAAAATCGAGCGTTCTTCATCACTAGGCTTAGAAAGAAGTAAGTACTGTTATTTCATCAAGAATTATTTTGTTTTCAAATGGTTCCTTTATTTCACTTGGCACATCTACTTCTAATTACCTGCAGTAATAAATAATTAATGATAAATATTTAAAAAAAATCATTATTACTGTATTCTCATCAATAAATACAATCGCTGGATAAATAGTGCGAACGGGGAAAAAACTACGTCAAAATTTAAGCAGGCAACGCACGTTTGCTCATAACCACCCTGCAGATGCACAGCGCACGTCCTTTAGTCATCTGTCTAGCAAAATACGTGGACGTGCAAAGTGCATCCATAGACGGGAATGGGTTAATGTGGATTGTATTCCAGCGTTATTATTTTTTATGCCTTTACAGTACCTTTAATGTCAGTAGGTTTGATAGGGTATTTCAGCCAATGTGTTATATTTTAAGTTGCAAATACTACATAATTAGACATTTTTTACCGTCCTCACGTGGTTAATCATTAAGGACTCTTTTGAAAAGAACACAATGTGAATACTTTTACCTTCAATAAAATACTCATGCAGTATTATAATCCAAACTAGTTACCAGTGAAATATATTCCATACCAAACCATTATTAAATTTGTTAAACCAACTTTTAAAATTAATTCTTAAATCAAATTTCATACTGATACAAGCACAACAAGAAGCCGTTGGTAAACCAGAATCTTGACAGCACTAAAAGCAAAACAGCAAGTTATCAGGACATAAGTGATTCTGGTACCTCGAGTCGGCAAGTTCGGGACCGCCGTTGTGTTCCGGGGATCGGACCTGGTTACCCTGCCTCCGTTCTCCCTCCTTTCTTCTCTCCTGAACATTAGGGCACAAATACATTAGGCATACAGGTTTTAAAAGGATAGGCCACGCGTTTCAACAAAGTCATGTTGTCGTGCAAAAACATAAACTAGTAATAACCAATGTTGAAATTGTCAGAGTTTAATGTGCACATAAACATTTATTATACTTTTGAACACAATTTTAAAAACAGATATCAAAGGCGCCTTCTTTACGCTATCAACTGTTGTTTTAAATGAGCTTCAAAAGTGTAATAAATGTTTATGTGCGTGTTTTTTAAACTTTGCCAAGAACAACATCGGTCATTACTTGCTCCTATAGGTTTCTGTAAGCCTGAAGATGATGGACTTGACTTTGTCAAAACATATAGGCATAAAATGTGACTTCAGAATTACGAGGCAGATCTTAGGTAAAACCTCAATAACTTGACAATTTGTGGACCCAGAACTTGTCCAGTTATGGGGTTGTCTGGCTATCCAGAACATTACAATTTCCCATGGGTTTTATAATTAATACATAACAGACTTGAGATCCACACATAAATTTATTACAGTGTAGTATATACTGAGTAAACATTTTGGAAGAAATATCAAGTACTCAAACAGTTGGAAGTACTTGTTCCGAAAAAATGCTAAATTAATTGATAATTGTCTTCCTTTCAGTGATTCTTCCGCGAATAAGTAAACAATACCGAGAAAACCCATCCCAACTATGTCCATGTCTTTGACTTTGAAAGAGTCTAAAGGTGCGCAATAGATTGACTGTCTGCCATTCCGTGACCTTGAAAAGTCGAACATACAAACACTGTAAGTAAAGGCATTCTGTCAGCTGTTGACTGTCAAGTTACTGTGTTAACGTAATAAGTTAAACAAAAGAAAACAAAAATCAAAAATAAATCAACTAAAAGTGACAATTCATTATCGAAATGTTGAACAATTTCATTTGCAATGAAAATACACTAAGTAGAGGATATGACCACACCACACGTACGTCTGTTATCCTCTGGACCTCTTTCCGCTTGCGTGCCTCTAACCTCTCCTTCTCCACCCTCTCTCTCTCCGCTTGCCTCTCCGCCATCTCCGCCTCCAGCTGCCTCTGGAACGCCTTCTCCAGCTACAGACAGACAAAACATATCGTAAAACAAACAGCAACAGGGTCGAGCAATGTGAAACTCGTTATGAAACTATAGTGCTTCTTGGTAACATATTTTCAGTATATCAAATGAGTACACCACATAATTATTTATTTTTAAGGATGGAAGAAGGTCCTAAAACAGATCACCGTATAGTTAATCTAAATGCAACTCTTATAAAATTATTTTTCATAAATGCACCGATTGAAATACACAAAGATTGTATAGGAATTGGTTTATTATTTAAAGATCTATGGTACGGTAGTTTAAAGGTCTGCTCATTAGAGTTATTTAGCATGACAGTACTGTGCTAGTGGAGGGGGGGAGGGGATTGAAAGCTTCATATAGGAGACCTCTGCCCTTTTTTTTAATTAAATACAGCGATGTATTGTAGCAGTATGAGCCACATATGTAGAAGTATCCAGGCTCATGATCTGACAGAAGTCGCACCCCACTGGTTTCAATCCAGCAACGTTTGACTTAACTTGGCTGGCACATTATCCCTGGGCTACTATGTTTATGTTTAGTACATTCTATGGATTGTTAGGTTACATCCTTCATAACCTGACAACCCAAGCACACACCAGAGTGATTCTCCGTAACGCCTGGAATTTGTCCTCTTGAGCCTGAATGGTTTTCTCAAAGTCCTCGTGCTTCCTCAGTAAATCCTCCACCTGGGGGATGGACTCCCCGAGCTTGCCGTCATGGAGGATCGGCTCTCGAGACACGATCCAGTTCTCCAGCAGGTCCGCCTCTCGCTTGAACATCTACGGAAACCAGAATGATAAACGAACTGTGCCTATTCGATACATACTCGCTACAGAATGGCAACTATAGTTAATGCAAATATCACTTGTTGATCAACTGCTAAAATTTATTAGCTTTTGTTTAAAGCATTGCTTACACTGCAAAAATTTGGTAGTTGTAAAAATATTTTACAAGGGAATTTTAAACCGAAACCTATAATGGCTCCTGCATGACTATGTGGTGCACATACACACACATGTACACGTTTAATATGTTTTCCTTCTGAATTTTTATAATTTGTTTCAGGGATAATAATAATGACAACAGGTATGTGAAAAAAATACTTGATTGGTGTGGTAAATGTTTAGAAACATTTTTTACACAAATAGCTTACCTGAGACTGTTTACATTATTCAGAATGGAAACACTGGTTGTCTTCATGAAAAATATATAAAAAATATTTGTGAACATTAATACTTTCAAAATTTATTCTTAGATCACGGCGTATACTTGAACTAATCAAACTATGATGACCTAAAGTGTAACCACATCTAAATGTGGTTACACTGCAATGTGGTTATGTGGTGTGTGTGGTGCTATGTGGTTAAATGTGGTTACAATGTGGATCAAGCTCTAAAGCTTGATCCACTTCAATTTTTAATAAAGAAGTAATTTAAATAATAATTTGTTCACCTGAGTGTCCAAGTTTTGTTCATAGATGACTTTACGCTTCTCCCATGTATCATCTAATACATTCTTCCTCTGCTCCAAAACTCTAATTTTTTCTTTTATCTCATTGCTCAAAAAGTGATCCTGAAACAAATTGAAACATTCTTTAGCGATTGATCAGTTATATTCACATTTAAATAGAAATTTTAAACAAGAAATACAACTGTTAAGATTTTTATATGATTTGGAGTAGTTCTTACCTCATCCACATCATGTATCTGTAATCCATGTTCAGACATGCAAAATGAACAGTTTGTTAGTAAATATACACAATTGGCAAAAATAATTCATCAGTGTTTTAACCCTCTCCTGGTCACATTAGCGTGTACCACCAATACACTTGAGCGAGATAGCGTCTGTAGCTTGTACACATTGATGTTTGTATTAAATTGTTTTCTACCTATTTCACTTAATAAAAATCATAATTATTCATGATCAGCTACTTGTAAGTAAATACAAATAATCTAAACAACGTACTGTGACCAGAAAAAAGCTATTAACCCTTCCCAAGCGTTTGCAGTACCAGCCGGCTGAGTCATCCTCGCATTATTGTTTAGCGAGCTCTGACAGTATTTTATTACATCTAGTGAGATAAAGGTTAGTGAAATATATTCAGTGGGTTTAGTCTGTTATGTGATTTTAGTGGAAATTAGCTTTAGGTTGAATGATCCGAAGTTTCGAGAAGACGTAATAGAACTGCTGGTTCTTAATGTGGTCAAAAATCAATTAAAAAATTATTTTTATGAAAAAAGTTTGTATAATCAACTTCAACCATTAGATCGATCTGAGTCGTTTGCCCGAGAGAGGGTTAAGCAATCAAAGGTAAACCAATCAAATATTGTACATAAATTAAAGCGTGATAAGTTATTTTTCAAGCATAATATAACAAAGTTGTCCTTATTTCACGCTAATTTCATTATTACACCAGTGATTGTTTATTGTAAGCACAGACCTGGTTGATAAGCTGTCGCCCGGTAGCGTAGAACGCGGTAAAGGCATCACTGCGGCTATCGATCTCAGCACGAGACTCCTGGTGCCGGGAAATAAGCGCCTCTGCGCCGGCCACATCCTGCGCCAAGTCTGGCGCAGTGACCTTCGCTATCATCTCGTTGATCCATGCTCTGCACATAATAATAAGCTTTGTTAGAAAGTTAATCTGTTTATGTAATATCTTTAGGATTTACTATTTAAATACTTCATTACATATGTAATTAACAACAAATTATAAATAAGTTTCTCTGATAGTAACAGCTGGACCATTTAAAGATAAAATAAAGTATAATTTCTAGACAACAATCAATTTTAGAATCGAGATTTTTATTTGCCGTTGAATAAACAAAGATACAATAAGATTTGTGAAAAGTTATAAAGTAGTTAAAATATTCATCTACAGTCTAGATAGATGGCTGTATATAATCTGTGATCTCAATACAAGATAGAGAAACCCAGATTGGATTAAAATATCATATGAAGCCTTATTTGCTCTATCTTGTATTGAGATTATGGACTAGGCTTTTGATTACTGAAATCAGAATTATCTTTGACAAAAACAAGTTTACTTTAGATATATGTACTTTAAAGTGTTATTGTATTGTAGTGTGAAATAATATATCTGAGACATTAGTCTGTTTGCGTGATTCCCAGATAGTGATTTTGTGTTGGTGTTTTCGTATTTGTCATGACAAGTCACACTGACATGAGCTCCCTGTACTGGTCGAAGTACGTCTGCAGCTGCTCGGCTTGTCGCAGCTTGTCGTGTCGCTGCTCGGCCTTCTCCAGCAGCTGTGTCCACGCCTCCAGCGTCTCCTCGTGCTTCACCTCTATGTGGTCGCGAGCGTCGGGGAACAGTCCTGCCAACCGTCCTGCTTCCTCCACCACTGACTCCACCTGCACCATTTTCATGTCTACCGTTAAATTTTACTGGTTAAATTAGCATTTATTTCTTTTGTGAATTTCATGTACTTTTTACGTGACTTTGTCTTTTCTGTGAAGAAAAGGACAGTAAAATCTTTCTCATTCTCCAGAAAATTTCAGGAAAAATGCATCGTTTTGCAAAAAAAGTTTAAAACATACAAATTCTTTATTTCTCAATTCAATTTTCTTGACGTGGCAACCTCTTATTTCTGTACTCTGCCCACTTTCATAGTCCACAGATCCGAGTGTGAGAGGTGTTAAGCAACGAGCACAGATTTAAAGAAGATGAACAGTACTGATAAATAACTGACTGAGGTTCAGAATATGTCATGATACCAACTAAACTAAAGTAACTTCATTGACATAAAAACTTTTTTGTGTGTGACACTCTAAAAAATATTAACCCTCAAACTGATTCACCGCTTGTGAAGTGATAGCGTTGCAATTTACGACTGTCATTTTTTGAACGCTATAGCGCTGTACCAGTTGAACTAATATCAAAATAAATTATACCAATTGATTCCTCAGTTAATTCTGCGTACAAAAATACTAATGATTTGTTGTATAGTTTACTGGTAGAAAAAATACAAACGCAGCTGGTAACACTCTTGAGTCTGACCTGTTCCTTGACGGCGGCCAAGTCTGTCTGGAAGCCGTCGTGTTTGCGCACTAGAGCCTGTATAGTCTCCAGATCCTGGCCGTACCCCTCGGCAGACAGTGAAGCGTCCTTCTCCTGTATCCACGTGATTGTCTCGTCTGCCGTCCTGTCGAACACATGAACCTGCTTTGCTCCCGCTAGAGCCTGCGAACATCACATTAACTTTGCAATCTTTAATTTATTCATCCACTACTTTCAGAAATTCGACTGGGCTGAATTTTTTAAAAAGAAAGTTATTTAACCTTGGTTAACTGATCGATTAGATTAATATATTTAATGAATAATTTTCAAAGGTATTCTTTAAGAGCGTAGCCTGTACGTAGATATACCTCTTGCCTGGCGTTGGCCAACTCCTTGAGATCCTCCCACAGCTGTTTGGTCTCAGCCAGCTTCAGCTGTATCAGCTGGGACTGTGGGCTGCCCTCAGACACAAGCGACTGGCCAGACTGCAAGCAAGACAACACCCGGCCCTCGTTGCCACTGAGGCTGCTCAGGAACGTGTCAAAGGCCTGCAACACAACCGAGTATTACAGTCTATAAAACACTTCAATTCACCTCTGTGCTGTATAACTTAAAATACAACTCTAAAAGTACAGTCTGACCAATGACTCAAATGACCTTTTACTGGTTAACTTGGATAAATATTGAAACATCTTCACTGTCACAAAAAATTCCAAATTTCCACCACAGATGGTGAAACAGGTGACATTGTCCCTTGTAAAATAAGCTATAAAAATAAAACTATTTCCTTGACAAAATAAAAATAAAAATTGTGATAAAAATATAATAGACTGTAATTTATTTAGATTATTTAGTTAATCTGATACTGAATAGTTATTTTTATGTAAAAGATAGATTTTATATAATTTTTAAATTTGGAAATTGTATGAACTTCTTTTATATTAGCTGGCAGATTATTTGTTAAGCCGAAGAATCCCATAAAATGGAGACTTTTCATAAAGGCTTAGGTGATGCATTGGCTACTGAAGGTTACCGCGTTTAAACACTTATACCTTTATCATTAAAATAACTACACTTTAAATAGGACAGCAAATTCATTAAATGTAGTTCAGTTGAAAATGTTAAATACAACCTTGTTAGGCAACATAAATTTTTTAGGGTAAAATTACATAGTATATAGTAGAGTGTGACACTATAAACATTCATTGGCTTCTATTTTCTTGCTTCCTAAATACTTCTCACGAATAGGTTGTGTCATATTTTTATATTCTCTGACAGTTTTACCTGGGTGTTCTTCATAGCTGGCTGATCAAATTTTGTTTAAGTGTTCCAGTGTTTAGTCATTACTTATGATAGACCAATCTCAAAAAGTAAAAAGACCATTTTAAGGAAAACCCATTCTAATAATTAAGAGAAATATATGAACTTAGCTGCACAGAATGTGTTCGCATATACCTGTATAAGCAGCTCTACGTGCTCTACATCCCGGCCGTAGTCTTCCGACGCTGCCACGGCTGTCTGGTCTCCGATCCATTCTGCAACCTCTTCCGCTTCCCGGATGAACCGGAACACTTTGAGTGACTCCTTGAGCCTAGCTTCTCGCACCTTGGCCAGCGCCTGCAGTGAGCTCAGCTCAGTCTCTATCTGTGCCTGAACAAACACATTTTCATTAGTAGAAATTTCCTCCTTACATTTCTCAGAAGCCTTTGTGGTAGAAGCAAGTGATAGAGCTCAATTCATCAGTATGACAATCGGCAATCAGGATATGTTAGCTTTGTAAGTTTTCAAGAGTCTTTACTGCAGTGAAATGACTAGACTACCTGTTTCTCGCCGATCCTCTGACTATCAAAGTGTCCCCTGTCTACAAGGCCATGGCTCAGCTTGGCGAGACGACCGACATTGTTCTGGAAGGTGCTTAACTCCCTCTCGATGCCCTCTAGCTTCTTCAGCAGAGACTGCACAGAGTCCTCGTCCTTGCCCAGGTCCGAAGACGTCAGGAGTGGTCGCTTCTCTCTCAACCACGTCTCTGCCTCAATCGCTTCAGCGTAAAACTGGAAACAACAATTACATTAAAAGTTTATTTTTAAAATTATCTAAAATATTTCATGACATATAGTTATACGTCCTTGTTATTTTGATTTTTACTACGGACATTTTCTATTTTTCATCAGATCTCGAAACGTTATGAAACTTTGTTTTTACTTAAAACCATGATGGAAAATGTCTGAAGTAAAAAGCTAAATAACATAAATACGCCCTCACCAATAATGATTTTTAAACAAAGAATATGTCCTTCTTTAAAAATAACAAACAAGTATTTAGGATTAATAAGACAAACACACTCATAGCTCACAATTATTATTTAACTCACTGACATGATCGAGTTAAAATAAGCGTTAGGAAAACATTAATTTAACATAAAATGTGTTGTCCTAGATTTAAGGCTATAAATCTAACGAGCCATTCCTTACCATCTGAGACTCCACAGCGTCTAGCAGCCTCAGCCGCCTAACGCTTGCCAGGTCTCGGATGTGCACCAGCCGCTCCTGCAGCTCGTTGATGCAAGCCTCGATACGCGGCGACGCAAAATGTCCGCTCCGCACCATCTGCTGTGCCCTGCTGGCCAACGCTGCAACCACAGGCTCCCGGGACGCTATCTCTGCCTCCAACACCTGAGGATAGATAATCAATGTAATCAGTAATCCAATCTCTTCTTGGGATTGTGCTCGGAGATTGAGGATTAGCGCTCAATCTCTGAGCTTGACAAGACGTAAAATTTACAACTAATAACTGTATGGTTATAGTATGTGAGAATTTTAGGAAGCACCAGTCACAACATTTAGAGTTGGACATCCATTCATAACAAAAAAAAACAATCATCCAGATGATGATGATGATTATGATCATAATAGTAGAACATAAACTGGCAAGACTCTGAAGGGAAAGTCTATATAAAATATGCGGAATGAGTGTGACAGTTAAGTTTTTCACTTTAGATGTTAGTGATATGTAAACTACCTGATGTTTCTTCTGCAGACTCTGTACAGCATTGAGGCTGTTGCCAAGATCGGTAGAAGCAGCGAGAGGCTCCTTCTCCCCAAGCCAGGCCAATTCATCATCTGCGTCTCGCAGGAACTGGTGCAACAATAGGGCATCTTCTAGGTTGTCTCGACGGATCTGCATCGGCTCCTGTAGCGAATGGTATCTGCCGAAACATATGTCAAAGTAAGATTTTGTCATTGTAATTCATACACTTGTAAGATATGGAAGGGAATTTCATTACATTTGCTAATGAAAAGAATCACTTGTTATATTTATATCCTGTACATCATGTCTTTCTCATGTCAAAGACAAACCAATTTTAGAAGAATTTTACTTTAAAAATTGCTCTTGTCAGATGATCAAGAAATGGAAAATCAAAAATTGAGGGAGTGTGGTAAGTTAACTGATAAAGAACCTTTTATTGTCTTTGAACTATAGATAAATTCCATAGAGGAATAACCAGAAGTAACTTTCTTACAGAGGTACTATACGATTAAAGTGCTCAACACATGGGTCCTTTTCAATCCGAATAAATACAATGTTCACAGCCTTATACAGGTAATTATTTCTTTGTGGTCAATCAATGTAGATATAAGTAATGTATAAAAATGTAATAATAAAAGTAGTATCCTGATCGAACCTAATTCCTTAAGTTACCAGATGACACACAATCTATGAACATTTAAAGTTACTTATATCTATTTAATTCTCTATGTTAGTGCATAGTTTTGATGACTTTATAATCCACTAGAACAGTTACAAATTGCGAAAACATCCAATAAAACAAAGATACAGACCGTTTGATGACGGCCTGCGCCCGCTCCTGTATCTCCTCCTTCATGAAGTGGTTAGACCTTTGGAAGGCAGCGGCGGTGTCCTGCAGCTGGGTACACTGCTCACCGTGGCTGGTCACGTCGTTCTCCAGCAGCGTGTGCCGCTTGAGCAGGTTCATGGTGCTGGCCAGATCCTTGCCGTGGTCCTCCGACTGCAGCTGACTCTCCACCTCGTCCGTCCAGCTCTCGAGCTCCTCCAACGTCCTTGTGAACAGCAACGCCTGAGGGACAATATCCATCGGTAACAGTTACAGTAATTCCAGTTCCACACTCGTAACTAGTTCCCAGATCTGGTTCTTTCTTACTTAGAGAATGTTCTGTGTTCCCACACCTGGTCCAATGATACTAAGTTAACATAGTGTAACTAGTTCCTACACCTAGTTCTTTGTCACTGAGGGAATGCATTAAGTAACTAGTCCCTTGATCTGATACTTTTGCCACTGAGAGGATGTAATGAGTAACCAGATTCTGAATCTGACCCTTTGTCACTGAGGGAATGAATTTAATCTATTAAAAAAATCCAGGAGTACAGCAGATACAGAAACTAGTCATCACTGATTGATAGAGCTCTAGAATACCTAAATAAAGGATTATATGTCCAAACAACCAACAATTTATGCAATTGTCAAAAGCGCTGGAAGAATACTGGGTAGTTTTCAATATTAAAAAGTGTAGCAACATACCTGGTAGGCATCGTTAAGCCGCTCTCGCTTAAGCAGGCTAGCCTCCTGCAGGGCGCGCCACTCGGCCTCAAGGTCGTCCAGTCTGGCTTGTATCTCGAGGCCCGCAAAGTGGCCGCCTCCGATTAGCGCCTCGCCCTCACTCGTCACCGCCCCCACTCGCCCCCTGTTGGCCGCCAGCTCCGACTCAAATGCCGCATGCTTCTGCATCTTACTCTGCAGATTCGTCGGATCCCTGTAGTTCTCGTCGTTCGCTATCTGTTGCTTTTGCACTAACCACGCCTCCACCTGAAATTTACAACATAACTGATATTTTTACTTCTAAACTCTTACTAATTGAGGTCTAACTATTTGTTCATTTTATTTTCTATCCACTGCCAAATTATTTTATAAGGTCAATACAATCATTAAATTAACTATTAGTTGGACTTTTCCAACGCGTCTTGTGTTTTAAAATCTACACGTTTCGAGAGTTGGATAAACTACTCCCGTTTTAAAGTGCCTACCGATATTTACATTTATACAAACAAAAGGTTATTTCTGGTTATTTGTTTGTATAAATGTAAATATTGTTAGGCACTTGAAAACGGGAGTAGTTTATCCAACTCTTGAAACGTTGTGTAGATTTTAAACACAAGAGGCGTTGGAAAAGTCCAACTAATTGTTAATTTAATAATTAATAACCAACGCCATTATGAATTTTCAATACAATCATTGTTTCAATCAACCATGTTGGTACATATATACCTGAATTATACAGAAATCTTGCTGGTGCAATTGATGAATTATTAACTGAGTCAACTTAAAAATCAATATTTTAACATTTTTACGAATATAAGTCCAATTACACCCAGGTCAATGTTAGGTGATGGATTTTCATGTTCATTGGACTAACTCCTAAGTTCAGAACTCTTTACACGTATTATATTAGATTATCTCTAAGGTTATCAGTTTAAAGGTTACAGATTTTCTTTCAACTAATAGACACCGACCTCGTACATGTTGCGTAGGAACTGGTGCAGTTGGCGAGACTGATGTAGTTTGTTGCGGCGAGCAGCAGCAGACTCTTTCAATCTATCTCGACGTGATGTCACAGCCTTCAAACACACAAGCACGGTGTTAGTAGACATTAAACATCTGTTCTGTCTGCTATTGCAGTTAATGACCATTGATTATCCCAAGGTACAAATACTGCAAGGCATTATTTGCATAATTCAATTTTGTTCATTAAATTAACAGACAGCTGGGGTTTTTATAGCTTAAAAATATTTTAACTTTGAACAAAGGAATAACAGATTTAAATTCCACTTCCTAGAGAAATCCATCTACAATAGTTAAGCATAAAACTTGGCACAAACTGGTGTCAATTGTCACATAGTTAATCTTAATTTACTAACTTGCTATTTCCTCAACTCAATAAAAGTTTGGTCAGTTATATTTTTACTACTATATTTTCAAGAAGTTTTTTTGTCTATATGGATGTTGCGTAAAAATCTCAGTGGAAGAGACGTAGAATTGAAAATTTTCATTACTATGTTAAACAATGGGTTTATTTTATTTAAACTGTCCATCACCATAGGCCTAGGGCCTGTGCGTTGAATTCAAGACAGCAAGGTACCGTAGAAGCGTGGTCACATAGGCTAGCCAGAGGCGACCACTCATGATCTGACAGGAGTCGCCGTCGGCCACTGGTTTCGTTCCAACTTTTGACTTACTGGGTGATCGTGATACCCAGGAGCTACACCTTGCTCCTTGCACCTTGTCTTAATGATAAGCACACAAACAGATGTTTGCTTATCATTAAGACTTATTTACTAAGGTCATATCATTTTAATCGGTCATTTAAAGGAATTTTTTACACAGACACAATGAGTCCAAGCTTTGAGACAGCTGTTACCTGCAGCCGTTGCGTGATGGCCGAACTGTCGTAGTGATGAGCCGCGAGCAACTCCGTCCCGAACTTCTCCAACTCCTCGATCTTCCCCATCTGGGCCAACACCGTCTTCTCAAAGGCCTCATGCTTCCTCAGGAGCACCTCCACTCCGGACAGTGACTCCTGGAAGTGAAAAATATTAATTTTTTTATTGGTACTGTAATGTTTAATGAACAAATGTAAATTAAAATTTTTAACCATCAACTCTATAAGTAAAACTTGAATATTTCTAATTTAGATCTGATCTAATCCGTTCAGATCTGGATAATGTAAAGTCCCACGTCAATTTTTCATTCAAGGATCATGTTAAGTAAAACCCTTCCCCAAGTTGTTGGCTCTCAGTCTGAACAGTGATCGAAGATTTCAAAATAAACTGTTGATGCTTGAGTTTTTTTAATTGAACGAATAAAGTTCACAAAATAAATATAGAAATAGTCAAATTACCCCAAGATCGTCATTGTTGAGGAAGGCCTCCTTGGCCGCGAGCCAGCTATCAGCCTGGTCAGCTTGTTCTCGGAACTGCTGAAGCTGCAGAGCCTGCGTCAGTCGGCTGCGTCGTTCATCCCAAGCGCCAGCTAGGCGGCGCCGCAGCTCCTCCAGCCGGCCCAACTCCTCTTCTGGCGCAGGTGTCAGCCTAAGTCCAGCCTCCTTCAACGCTTTGAATATCTCCTGTCGTCCGTCAATCTCCGCCTGGACACAATAATTTTTATTACTTTATGATTTTTAATTAATTTGTAAAATTACATTATACAGTCATATGTTACCTCACACCTCACATTTTTTGGTGTTACTATATTGTATAGTTAAGCTCAAGAAAAATTAAAACATTGTCAGGTAAAGTAGAAAGAAATCAAAGTAATATTGGTCTTTATAACCAAGAATGTTTACTTATTTATTTTATAATTGGCTTGTATAATTGGCTTTACTATATCAGGATTATTCATTGCTATAGAAAGTGGACTTTTATCTTAGTAGCCCCCGTGAAAAGTCCCCCATATTTGCCTTTTGTAATTGATATAATTGTCCATGACAGTGATATATTACATGTTTTCTTATTGAACTTATTTCTTATTGTATAGTAGTAGGAGGGCCCCACATAAATAACCAGAGACTGGCTTGGAAGGAAGTTGACGGCATTTGTAGGGTCAATTGGGATTTGGGATTGGGTCAGTGGACACCTGTGTTGCTTCTTTTACTATTGTATGGTTAAGGGGGAATGTTTTTTTGTTCACGATGATTACTTTAAGAACTATATGATAAAATATGTAGCGCTTCTATGAAAGTGTAATTAAGTGGGTCTGACCTTTCTCTCGTTGTGGACCTCCAGCAGTGCCTCTGCCTCAGCCACGTTGTTCGGCAGCTCAGACGACGTCATCTTCTTGATGGTGTCAGCCACCCACAGGTCCAGCTCGTGCAGGTCCGCCAGGAACTTGTGCCTGGTGTACGCCGACGTTAGCTGGTTGCGCCGGCTGCTGCACAGCGTCTGCAGCTGCCGCCAGTTGTCCTGCAGCTCTGTCAGCTTGCTGCGTATCGGTGTTGACATGTCTGGGTACTTCTGCACCAGTCGGCGACATTCTACTTCGTGCTCCTGAGGATAAAAGAAATGTCGGTCAGGAAATTACCACTGGATTCAGTTGCCAATATCTGTACAATAAATACCTTGTTTTCATTTCTTATATTGATTTCTTTGATTAAGGTAACTTTATTTCATTTTATTTCCAACCAATCGCTAACTATATTAATTAAGGTGTTTTTAGAATGAAATGATGAATAATTTATCAAATACATTACAATGAGCATTAATTTATATCTGACATAATGAAGACAGACACATCAAGCTCAATAATCTTGCATAAAAAACATAATTAAAAATTTAAAATCCTCAAATTATTACTTGGAAAAAGTCTAAAACACAAAAATCACAAGATTTGTACACATTTTGTTTTCCTTGGTCCCTGAACTCCGCATACCTTGATCTTGCCTTCGATGGCGGTCATGTCACGTTCTATGCCGTCCTGTTTGCGCAGCAGGTGTTGGCAGGCCTGCAGGTCACGTCCAGTGTCCTCCGTCGCCATCGCCACCGCCTTCTCTGACACTCGCTGACTGGTGTCGTCCACATCCCGGTTGAAAGCGTGAATCTCCAGAGCACCAGCCAGGTGTTCCCTGTACTCTCCCAGGGCTCCCTGTAGTCCTCTCCACCTACACATAGCGGTTGTGTTATGTTAAACAATCATGAAGATAATGTTGATAAGTTAAAGATTGAATTTAATTTATTTCTTTATTGTTGATTGCATGTATTTAACCAAATTAAATCACAAGTATTTAAATCTTTGATTAGTAAAAAAATTAAGTACAACTTCTCATTTGTATTTATTGATTAACCTGAAATTCCCTTGAGTCAGTGAGTAGGAGGCTCTGTTGATAGCATGACAGACTCTGATCCTGAAGCAACTGTGAACGAGGAGGCTATTATTGGGTGGTTACGATTTCTTTTTGGAAATAAGAAATTAGGGTAAGACCTGGTAAAGAAAAAGTATTGTCGTTACAAAGAGAGAAAGAATAAAAGAGAATATGAAGTGTGAATAGACTGAAGTTGTTTGTTAACGATAACCTGTTTTACTTTATGTTAAATAGGTCACAAAGAAGGGAAGTCTGTGAGAATTCGGGTTCAATATTAAAGATTGTTAAGCCAGCTTGTGAGTTATGTCCCTGTAATAAGTGTGTAATGAGCTCTGACTGTCTTGCCAGCAGATAGAATTTTGCACTTTAAAAATTTGACATAGTATAACTTCCCAATTGCACTACATTCATGCCAAACAAACTGCAAGGAAAACCTGATTGTATGAAATCCAAAATCAGAATATTTAATGTCATCAAAAATTCATTATAAATTGCATGGTCAATGGTCAAAAGTAAGAAAAACTGCTAAAGAAGAACATAAATCGAACAAAGTAACAGTCAACAAAAACTACATAGGCTACTGCATTGTTACACATTAAAAATATATTAATTAAAACCTTTACACAAAATATTGATCAGTCTATAGGTAACTAGAAAAGTCATTTGAGAAGTAATCGTCTAATTCATATAAGCTTTCAAATTTCAAAATATGTTTTATTTTATTCTTCAAGCGATTAAATACAGTACTCTAATCAGCCAGGGTAGTTTATTATACAGTTTAGCTAACATTAAATGCAATGATTGCACTCTCAAGTTCCTGTTTCTTGTGAAAAGGTTAGGGAAATAATTGTTGATTTCATAGCGATTATTATGACTAGTTAATAATTTTTCAGACTCACTTGCTGTTGAAATGCTCGCGGCGTTGCTGCACCGAGGCCGTGTCGCTACGTCCCTGCCTGATCAGCTTGTCTGCCAGGCTGTTGATGGCTCGGATCCTGGAGTCGTCCACGCGCATGTCGCTGTCCACATCGTCCAGCTTGCGCTGCAGCGCCAGACAGTGCTCATAGTCTCGACCCATGTCTCCAGCTTGCACCATCATCTCCTGCACAACCGTCATGATCACATCACCACATACACGCCATACTCACAAACTACAATATATCTCGTTTTTCGGTCTAGAATAGGGTTTTAATGTAAGACTTCCTTATATAAATTCCGACAAACGTGTTTCGGTGTTTCAAGACCATCGTTAGCATTAGGTACTAGTAAAGTCGAAGAAATCATCATAAATATTTTTTTAAATTAGAAAAACTATCAAAACAAAATGACCCAATCTGACAGATCCGTCTCATGCTACCCATTGTGATGTTTTTTTGTTAACAGGCCTTTAGTGAAGTTTAAATGTTCTTTAACGTTTTTCTGCATTTAAAAAAATTAATTATGACAATGTCTCCAACTAAACCACCTCACAAGTACCTGAAGGTGTTTTAACATCAAAAAATGTTATAAATATAGAATTCAGTTTGAGCTGTTTGATGTAATTTATGTAAGTAAAGTGGTTTTATATAATTTCCAGCAGCTCAGGAGCTAATAACATGGATTTTATAAGAATATGGTTATTGATTAGGGAAATTTGGAGACCTTACACCAAGCCACAGGAAAATTTCCTGCGTTTATACCTCAACTGAGGTTTATTGTGCTTGCCACTGGAAAGTGAGCATCCCCATTAACCCCAAGCCTCCAGTACGTGACACTAAATAGAAATGAGATAGTAAGAAAAATTATGGATTAGGTGATGGGATGGGATTGCAAATGTGATGCAATGAGTGTGAGAACCGACCTTATCTCTAATCCAGGCCTCGATCTTGTCCACCTGGTTGTTGAACTCCAGTATGTCCTGGGCCTCCTCCAGTCCACGGCCACGGTTGTTGCTCTCCTGGAGTAAAGAGCGCCAAGAGCTCAACAGCTGCTCTAGCTGCTGACGGATCTCCCGCGACGTCTTGTGCTTCTTGCTCAGCAGCATCTCGCCTGCAAATAATGATTTCTGGGCGTGAAAAAATAATTCACTATGTCTATGGTCTCCTATGGTGGAATTTAAGATTATAAAACCACAAATCTCCCTCAGTGTTGCCAACCTAACTTGCCAACCCTAAATTCAGTAAAAGTGCCAAATTAAAGTTAGATCAAAGCTAACTACTTAATTTCTGTCTGTTTTGTCAACCTAACCTGCTAGCTGCTAACCTATTTTCTTTAGTTAGTCCTGCCAAAATAATATTATCGTGGGTTCCTGTCCAATAGTCCTCACATTCATTTAGTTAAAGTTTTGTTACACTAATTATTTTAAACTGTAAGCCTTATTCTAATAAACTTCATGTTACCAGCAAAAATTGGAATTAATAACAGGAAAACTTATGGTGAATGGGCAAAAAATAAAGCATAAAGAAATAAGAACTTGCCATTGTCTTTGATGGTGGTGATCCTCGGTTGGTTGGCAGCCAATTCTGCTTGGAAGGCTTGGTGTTTCTGCAACTTCTTGATCTTGTCCTCCAAACTGCTCACTTCACCTTTGTTGACTTCAACCTCCAATTTCTTTTGTTTCTCTCCAATCCATGACTCAGCCTGTTTTATATAAAAAATAATAATTTATTTGTTTGTTTTCACCAGTATTAAAAAATAAGCACAAGATTTAACCCTTCCCGGACGGGTGACAGATAAATCCGCCAAAGTGTTTGGCAATAAATTACAGGTGGTGGATGTATCCGCTTATGGTTTTTGATGTTCCAGACAGAAAGCATATCCGCTTTCTCTTCAGGCAGACTGGCATGTGATTGAGCAGTAACCAGATGTTTCATGCTGCCAATGCGCTACTTTCTCAAATACTCTGGTTTGATATTGTTCCATATAAAATTTCATTTCGGCTACGAAAAAACTTGAATTGTTGATTTAATGTTACTGGTAACAAACCATCATAATAGCTTGTTTTGCGACGGGGTTTCCGGCAAAAATAATACTACTTCATTCTGATCGTCTACGTAGACGATCAATTGTTTAGTTATCGCATTCTCAACTACTCCGGGTTTGAGCAATACGATAAAGTGTTGCCAAATTTATATTTGGCCTATTTCGTCGTTCAGTGTTCACATAACCAACAAATTTTCCACTTGTTTTCAATCAACATTTTATCTTTGTTAAATGAATTTAAGCGTTATTAGTTTTACTTTTTTAGATAATTTTAAGATGAATAACTAACTAGATTACGACGAGGTACCATAATTTCACGGGTTTCAATATTGTTACACAGCCAATCGGGGTATTTTATTTGCCAAATATTCCAACTCTGCGCCTGCGCACAGGCCTTTGTTTGATAGCACTGATAGCAGCTGCACTGTCGACTGTCGATACGCAGATAGCCGATGGCATCGAGCCAACGGCGTCTGTCAAATCTTAATTCTTTGTTAATGGTGATTTGTTTTTATCATTGTAATAAATAAAATAATTGAACCGTAAAATAAAATTGAAAATTAGTTGATTATTAGTAGAATGAATTGATGAATTAGTAGAAAGTTGATGTCATTTAATGGCGAATTACAAGGTTTCTGTTGATTTAATTTGTTAATTACGCCATATTAAAATTTGTTACTGGTAATTGTTATTTTGTAAATTTGTATTTATTGATGGAATAAACTTATTATTATTATTAATTTTAAATGCAGTGAAGTAAAAATTTTAGTTTTGTTGTTCATCCTATGAAGAATTTATGATTTTTTAATGATTTTTTCAAAGTCTACAAAATCAAAGTTTATCATTTAATAATCTTGATAACATTTTATTGATTTTTTCCTAATTTATTCTTAGTTAAGTCTGATTTCACTTTTTTATTGCGAGTATCTGAATCCGAAAACTATCCGATCCGAACCCAAACCATCCGATCCGGATCCGATCTGAATCTGAGCTGTCCGATCCGAATCCGATCCGAAAAAATAATTCACTATCCGCACACCTCTAGTATTTTTACTTCAAAATTAATTTGCATAGTTGGAGTGAAGGTGAGTAAGCAAGAATTAAACCCAAGCCCATATAAAAATATTTCTTGACAGTCTCAAAAAGAAAACAACAAATTTTCACCTCTCCAACGTCCCTGACGAACTGAGCATACAGTAAAGCATCGTCCAGGCGTTGTCGGCGCAGCGCACACAGCTCCTTGACACGCTGGCGCCGCGCCACCACCTCTGCCAGACGCCGGCCGATCAACTCGCTCTCAAAGTGCTTCTGGGCCAACAGCTTGTCGCCGTGCTCTTGCAAAGCCACCACCTTCTCCTCCTGCGTCGCCAGCAGCTTCTCAAATGCATCGTGTTTCTTGACATAAGCAGACACCTCGTCTACCGTCTCTCCTGAAGATAGCAACGATTATTATTACTGATATGGAATATTGCTAGACTAATTTTAAAACCTAGTTTTATTTTTCCTACTTATATCAAAATCCATCTGTCTTGGTTTGAGGTTCATTTACAACAATCAAATATCCTAAACCATATTACAGGAATTTATAATACAAATTTTTATTAGAATATTCAATAGGTTATTAAAATTCATAAGACACTAATTTTTATAAACGCTAAACCATTACGATGTAAACATGGACTCGCACAAATCAAACCCCGCCCATACACAGTAACATTACAGTTATCATATTTTTTAATAAAAAAACCTTAACTGCCCATCGCCATATGCCTTGGCTCAGTGAAATGCATTAAAGATAGTGAGGTACAGTTGCGTGTGAGATACTTTGGCTAGCCAGAGGTCACTGGTTTCAATCAAGAAACCTATGATATACTGGACCAGCAGGTTAACTCTAAACTGAACCAAACAGGTTGAATGGCTTCTGTTTAATTGTCCTTCAATGACAAACAGCTGTGCACGTACCAAAGTCAACGCCAGAGAGTGCGGCCTCCTGAGTACCGCACAGAGTGTCTATCTGCTTGGCGTCCCGCAGGAAGAAGTGCAAGTCTATCAGCTGGTCCAGGTGCACCTTCTTATGCTGCCAGGCGCTATGCAGGCGCTGTCGCTCCTCCAACAACTGGCTAAACTTCTCCTGGATCTCCTGCAACAACAATGAATTAAGCGGTGAAACATTGGGAAAAAAACTGTAGTAAACGCCCTTAAAATGTTACTTAATCTCAAATACAGCACAATGTAGACGTAAATTTAACCCTTTCCACTCCTGTGTCGGCCATTGGCCGCCATAGAATAATGGCCGCTCCTATCCTCGGTTGGCTTAGGGTCGACATTGAGTAACCCGTCGTTTAATAAAGATTTTCAATTGACAAAAAAATAGTAATACCTATGAAACACAATGAATGGTCTTCGCCATCCGTAGTTTAACCCATTCCTGTCTGTATTTCTGCAAGACGTCTGAGGCCCTCCTGTCTGGAATAAAATGGAGCCCTGTTCACTGTGACTGAGCTGGAGCAGAGGTAACTAGTGAAAAATTATAAATACAATGAATTAAAAAAGACGCCAACACTATCTATCGGATGAGAAATGAACTAGCACACCGAACAGGGGAAAAAATAACTACGTTGAAATATAAGCAGGCGACGCACATTGTTTGCTCTGAGCCAATCAGGACAAACAATGCACGTCTTTAGTCATTTGTCAAGCGAAATGTGAGGTCTTACATCCATAAGACAGGAATGGGTTGAAGACTCACATACATTAGGGACATGGGCAGTATTCTTGAACCTTTAAATGATTTTTGATGAGATCACAAATCTTTTCAAGTTTTTAGAAGCTAATAACAAGATAGCAGCAAATTTCTTTAAGTTATCAGTAATAAACTATGATATGTATGCAAGTTATGCACAGTCTCTAGCCCAGTGGTAAGAATAAAAAACTAAGTATGTCAGCTGACCTGTGCTGCGTAGTGATCGCCCTGCACCATGGCCTCGCCCAGCTCCATGACCTGGCGGAAGCTCTCCTCCCGCGCCTCTATCTCCGCCTTCACCGCCTCGTGCTCCGCCTTGAGTGTCTGGGCGGCGGCTGCATCTCGTACCTTCTCCTCCGTCAACATAGCTGCACGTAGACCACTCGCCCAGTTCATCAGATCTCTCACCTGAATTCACATTTTTACCATGTAATGTATCTACTATTTGCAGTACATTTTTTTTAATCCGTAGAACTAACCATGCCTCATAGAGGCGATAGTCATTCAATCTATAAAAATAATAATCCAGAAGAAAATCAAAGGCTTTTTGTTTTAGTTTCTTTAATTGTTTTATTCTTAACGAAACTCATAATTAATTTTTCAGCAAATGTAGATGTGGAGCATTCAAAAAAAAGTTTTGCGAAGTAGGTCCTGAAGTAAAGAAGATTAAGTTCTCTTAAAATAATCAATTGGACGGATAGAAAACACTGGAAAATAATCATAATAAGAGAAATCTTTAATCATTGAAAATGTTATTTTCAGTAATCTAACACCAAACCACTCTAATGGGTTAACAAGATTAGGATGAGTGAAGGGTGGAGTGTAATGGATTTGGTGATATATATGTAGCTTTGTTGTTGACAAAGACTAGCTGATTCAATTGCCTGGACCATCAATTATAATATTAGCCCAATGAACAGGCCAGGGCAATTAGCCATTTCACTTACCTTATTTTAAAATTTGTTAGGGCAAAATAAACTATTTTTTCAGGGAATTAAAAAAAGTCAATTTCTTGAGATAACTGCATATACACAGTAATTATGTGGAATATATTGTTATTATATTATTCAGAATGAACTGTAGGATCAATCTGTACACCAGTACTAATTACATACACCACTATAAAACATTCAATCAGACCACTAAGAACAGGAAAAATTTTCAATTTCCACAAACCCAATTTCATGATCATTATAACTTCTTCTCACACTCATCAACAAAAATAAGTTATTTCCACTCATTTTACAACTAATTTACGATAAAAAATAACCTGCATAAACATTACTCTTTGAGAAACATTGTTTACAAACAACGTAAACACAATAAAGCAGACAATGTCAGCTGATGGAACGTTTTCAATAGTGCTATCCAAAGAGAATGAAATTAAAACCAAAATAAAGCCTGAGGCTTACAGGCTATGTGATCTATGAGATTTCTAAAGAATTAACTTGGCGTGATCTATTTACATTAACGGACGGCGATTCGCCGTCCCTTCACATAATGGCGGGCAGGACTGTGTGGCGGAACGCTGACATTGTATGGTTTAAGTTCAGTGTTGAACCATCACAAAAATGTGTCATGACTTTTCTCAGAATCAAACAATTGACCTTTTGATTAAGAAGCAGGTACCAACCGACTAAACCACCCACTAACAACAAACCTGAGCGAGGAAGCGATGAAGGTCGCAGCTGGCTTGCAACATCTCACGGCGAGCGGCTGAGCGCTCCTGCAGTGCCGACCAGCTCGTCACCACGACGGACTGCTGCTGGGCGATGTGATTGGCATTGGTGCCTGGGTACTGCGCCTGCAGCCGCACCGCGTCCTCCACCAGCACCTGCACACAATTACTGTAGAGTGGTGGCCGCTTTGTGTTGGGAGATAAGGTTGGCTGGTTATTCCAAACCGTACTTCTGCTTTTTTAATCGCTTAAAGCTGGATACTAAGAAATAAAAGCCAATAAATTACCATTACCAAATCCTTGATCGTGGTCTAGTTGACCGATCACGTCAATACACATAAAAATGACAAACTTAACAGCACTAAAACATCATACTTAAATCTAAAAACTAAAATTGTTTAACCGCAATGGTCTCTCAAATATTTGGAGACATCTTGACAAAGTACTCATTAATAGAATACAAACTATCTTGCTTGAGCCAAGTTCCCACTCGTAATTTTAACTGACCGCGACGCTACTAACCTGTGGAGGCAATTTATAGATCATTTTTATGGTAAGAACCATATTCGTGTCCACTGTTAAGCTCAGGCAACATCAAGGAATACGGAGGTCTTCACTGCTCCTTATGTTAAAAATGGTGAAGCTGGTTATATGTTGTGCGAGTGTCAAGGTCCTTCTTGACTAGCAGGAGAGAGTCAAGGACAGATTGACCATAAACTGTCAGCACACCGAGATCAGCGAATTAAGGCCTACAGTGATCCCTAAAGCCACTGGGGCCACCTTCCTACACTAACACTGATACATGTAACTACTGCACCAAAACTGGTTGCTATTGGTAAGTGGCAAATGAATGAGAAAATCATTCAGTCTTACATTGTCCTGGCAGAAAATAGAACTTTGGGCAACAGAGATAAGGTTTATATCCTGCAGTTGCCCAATCAGAACAGCTTTATTAATATTACATAGTGATGTAATATTGTGTAAGTATTATGTAGTGATGTAAATAGTGATTTAGCAGAATTTAACTCAACCCTTATGGTAAATTCATTTTAACCATTTCAAGACAGATATCACCAGTCTCATTCAACTTCTGTCACTTCCACTGTACCCTGTAATTGGTATCTAAATTTATAGGCACAAATTACAGTTCTACTAGAGTATAATTTATGGACATTAACTCTTATAGCCAAAATATTGTATATTCTGAATAACATTTTTTTAACCCATATTATCTAAAAATTTGTTTGTACAAACCAGAGCAGATACAGACCTAAGATTGAAGTATAAATTTGTAGGGTAAATGAAGGACTGAAATTTCTTTAAATCCTTAGTTGGATACAAGTAGAACCAATGACTGATGTAAATATATTTATTACAGGATAACCTCTAAAGGCGTTTTGTTCATAAACCGTCTTAAATTTGCTTACAGTAAAAAAACCTTGATGTAAAATGGTAGGAAAATTAATAAAATACCTGTAGCTGAGCTTCCAAGGCGACAAGGTCGTTCTCAAAGCCCTCGTGTTTCCGGATGAGGGCAAGGACGGAGTTGAGGTCACGACCAAGGTCGTCTGAGATGGCCGCGTCCTTGTCATGTATGCGGCTCAACGCCTCGGCGACGTCACGATGGAAGCGGTGAATCTCACCAGCCGCAGCTAGACGCTGCTCTCTGTTGTCCAACACCAACAACAACTGCTGCCATGACTCCCTGCGAAACAATAACGTCAGCATCTGCCCAGACGATTCGTAACACTTAGGAAATTACTTACTGCCTACTGTATGAATAACTGTCTAAAAAGCCAATATGAGTTTGAATAGAAGACAATTTTATTCTTTATTTTAAAAGTTGGCTTGTCAAAAATATGAACGATTGTAATAAAATATAGCTTTAAGTTACTCTTGGTAATTAAAAAATAAAGTTTTTATTATAGCATTACATTAATAATAATTCAAAATAAACCCCTTTTAAAACTAAAGCTATATTTAATTTCATGTTGTTATAATCTTATAATCTTAGCTTTATTTAAGTACTTAAAAGGATGATTAACCATTTGTATTTTCAAACTTTTTGTATGATTAACTACCAGAATGACTAATAACAATTATATAAATCAATTTTCTAATATAAAATAGAACTATTGTAGATCAAACATAACGTTATAGTTGTTAAAATGACAGCATTATTAAACTGCTCAGGGTGCTGAGTGGTTACAGATGATCATAGAATCGAATCCTGCAAGGATTGCATCCGGACCCAGTATCCATTTTGTCTTTAGGCTATTAAATTAATGATGCTTCCTGACAACACATCAATGTTAGATAATAACAAAACGAAGGTTCGAACTGTTCCCCATCAAAACATTTAAAAAATGCCAACAGGTTTAGAAAAACAGAAAATAACAACAATAAAACTATAGTATAATCTAACTTGACTTAAGAATAAATTGCCAAAGCAACAATCCCAAAAGCCCAACTATTCCGACAACTCTTTCATTAATGAATTCCAAAAACTCAAATACTGAATTTTAGAAATTTACTCACACCTTGAGAAGATGAAATATTTTTAATTCATTTAACCAGTGAATTAAACGCGCAACTGTGATTTTCACTCTGTCACTTTGATAGGTGTGATGAAATAATACTCCTAATAATTTTCATGTTTCTTCCATTGTAGCATCGTTTTAACAAGTTTTATATATTTTTTCCCAATCAAGTGAAACTTCAATCATATTTTTTTCAAGTAAAAAAATAAATGACACTTGGTTACTGCGGAAAATTTTACAATAGCAGGAGCACTGCAACAAATACTGTACAGTTTTTAATTACTTTCTGAAAGTTTTTTAAACAGTAAGAGTTAACTTGAATAAATACCTCAATTGATTTAAGAGTGTTATTCAGAAATTAGTTTTAATTCTGCAGGTATATGCTTAAGCATATACCTGCAATATGTTACTACTATTTTAGTTATTGTAATTCTTTTCATTACGTTTACGTTATTTTAGTTAATGTTGGTGTTTACAATTTTAATTATTCTCAGTAACCATTACAGTAGAACCTCGATTAACCGTCACCCTCGGGACCGAGACCATGACGGATAACCGAATAGACGGATAACAGAAATAATAATAGCGCCGATACAACTTAGCACCTAGACAGTGTTTGGCGTGGCAACTTCGCAATTCACTGCCTTGCTTGTTATAACGGCGCCATTATAAGTCATAATTAATTTTGATGATTGACTTAATGTGAATTTATTTTAAATGAGAAAAAAACAAACTATGCCAGTTCAAGTGAAAAATAATTTATTAAAATATTTTATTAAGAAAACAATGAAATATGAACTGTACATGTACGTATTTTTACTCTCAAAACTTTATGTTGCCGGTATTTAGTTATTAAAATAATCCGTCATTTTCTTTTGTTTCTTTCCCCGTCGAGCTTTTCAGGCGGTCATGTTTCTATTTTTTCTGAGAAGAAGCATCAGGGTTTAATAATTTATTGTTTATTGTCGAGTCCCAAAACTACACGTTACCCAGCCATAACAGATGAGCATTACACACTACGTATAAACAGAACTGTTAACAATAAACAGTAAAGCACGTAAACACTAGTTGGCATTGCACTCGAAATCGACAATAACTTCAGTTCACTGTAGCCACGCACAATACTGAACTGAAATAAAACGGTAGCAGTGGAATGCACAAGACAGTATAAGGGATTAACCAGCTGGGTCACTACCCTTGCCGCCAATGATTCACGCACATTGCAGGTGTGCAGTATAGTCGTCACTACTCATCATAGAGCCTCAACTCAAGATCCGACTCGGCGCTGACGCGGAAACATAATTATTTTTGCGCTAGAGGGGTGATGGTTAATAGAGACTGACGGTTAAAAGAGTGACGGTTAATCGAGGTTCTACTGTACTCTATAAATGACATTTGTACTTTTATTCAACCAATTAGTGAGAGTTTAGGGAAAACTGACCACAGTTACTGGATAAAGTGGCCAGTTTATTACCAAGTGGGAAGAATGTGTTTCATTTACGTTTGTACATGTGGTTCATATTTAATCGTGGTTGGTTATTATTGTAAAGTTGCCTCACCTGACCTTCTGGTGTCGCACCTGCACCTCCGTCACCGCTTCATTCTCAGCTGCCTCGCTAGCACACCACAACCATAAGCAATTGACTACACATTTCTCAACCCATGCATAAGATCCGACAGAAAATGATATATCATAATCGCCAAAAGTACTGGTATATAGTTTTAGCAACTTGCAAATGCAGCTGTGTTTATTTTCCGGCATAAATTGGAGAACCCAATTGCAAATATTTTACATATAAGTAATTTGCATAGTTATAATTTGATAACTGTGTAAATTAAATTAACGGTTTCAATTTGGTACACATATGAAAAATGTATGACATTCATTGCGCCCAACATACTGTCTTGGATTCCTAATCGAGTTGAGAAATATGTAGACACTAACAGCATGCCAAACTCTGTCAAAAGCATGCAAAAAACATGAGATCAACCAGTACAACCAAGACAACTAGGCTTAAATTAATTATACTTATAATACTAAGTTATAGTTTTTAAATTTTTTATTAGTTAAAAAAAAGTGTATGAAGTAAATTTGTTTCAACGTTTTAATTGTTAGCAAAATTAAATTAACAAATTAATTGTTTCATCACAAAAATTTACCCAACAAATGTAAAAGTTTGACAATATGTTTTATTTTGAAAATTTGTTAATACAATAGAGCGTTGAAAATCCGCACGTCAAAAATCCGAACTACTCCACAGCACTATATTTTAAAATTTTGCGAGAGAAACTGCCAGCGCGATGCCAGGGTGATGAGGTGCGCGGGGCGGGGGAGAAGGGGCGCGCCAAGCAAGAGAATGACCTTCAGCGTGGCTATTTTTAACTCGGCGACCCCCATCCCCTGCCCCCAATATTATTATTCTGTCATCTGTCACTGCCAGTTGCATTCAGTTATCAGTGCGGTTAATAGCGTTCAGTTACGTCTTGTAGTTCTATTAGTTTACTGTGCGTTTGTTTACATTACGGCCTCCTCATCGGGTACACTGAAAATGAAATGTATATTTCTTCATATTCAAACTAAAATTGAAATTTTGAATAAGCAGCAAAAAGTTGAAAGCGGTTTGTCTCTTGCAAAAGAGTATGGAGTGGGTAAGACCACCATTTCAGACAGTATTTGTAGGTTATGTTCGAAAATCCGGACAAATCGATAATCCGAACTACTTACAGTCCCAATTAGTTTGGATTTTCGACACTCTACTGCATTGAAAAATTGTTTCCTTTAATAATGGAAAGTAAGTGTTCTATAAGAGTTCTTTAAAAGGAAAAAAATTAATAATTTTATTACGTTTTGAACCAAAAAAATTATTTAATCAGATTTTACTTATGTTATTTTCAATACTATGAAATGTGTGTTACGTTTGGTTGAGTTTACAAGTCTTTAAAACTAGTGTTTCCTAATGTTTATTTTAATTTTGTACAATAATTACTTGTAACTGAAAATTATATCTTTAATTATTTGGACTACTAACAGTTATATAATACTACTCTAAATTCCATGCACTAACTTGATTTTAACCTGTTTGGAGAATAGCTCACTTGGTCATGCAAATATATACATAGCCAAAACCGAATAGATGCAATTAACTATGTTCATCAAATTTGCAATAAGTTGTAAGATGTAGCTTAAGCTAATGACAACCATTTTTGCAACAGAAACATGGCAATTGGCTTTTTGAAAGCATAATACCTTAGAATGTATGCTCTTTTAAAAGGCAAACTGTAAATAATTATAAAAAACCGCCACCACCCAATAATTTTTTTAAACAACATATTTTTTAATATTAGTATCAAATTTCTACAATGAAAAAAGTCAGAAAATATTTCTAAGAACCATGAATAGCTTAACAATTGAACACACTTATTTTGCAAAACCACCACAAAATAATAATTTTAAAAATCATCATTTATTTTATATAAGTTATATGATTATTGGAAAATAATGAAAAAATGTGTTGCTTCAGTATCAAAAAATTACTCAACTGAATACAGTTACTTAATCATAAACTAAAATCACTATGGCAGGAACCTATTCTCAGTTACCTGAGTTGATCCTGACGCTTCTCTATGTCCGCTGTGTACGGACTGTCGTTGGAAATGAGTTTCTTTGCCAAGTCTTCACACTGGTTGAACCTTTCCGCGCCTGCTTCCACTCTGTGTTTCAAATCGTCAAACTTATTTTGAAGGATCTGAAAAGAAGTCAGCATTAAAACCTTATGACAAACCACTTTTTTAAATCTTATACTTCATAAAATGAATACAAAAATGAAAAAAGATTAGAGAACATTAAAAGGATGATAAATAACGAAATAAATTAATTTGTAGAAAAGTTTGTCTGGAGAAGTCGACAGCGACTTCCACATACAATATATTGCACATGTCACATCTGAAATAGAATAATGGAATAATGGAGTTAGGAAAGTCACTCTTATAAGTTTTGAATCATTTGTATGTAATTTCCTTTTGTCTTTGATATGTAACTGAGTATTTTTAAGCAACAGGTCAGCATATTTTACAATCTGTAATTAATTTTTTATGAATAAATTCACCAGCAGAAGAAAAATTAGTTTAAGTTTACCATGATAAGTTTAATTCATAGAAAATTAATAAAACTTTCACTTATTTATCAATAATTAGAACGCATCATTTTTTAACATTCAAAAATCAGAAACCTTAAAACTTGGGCACTAACCAACAAATGCTCATAATCCTGGCCGTAGTCCTCGGAGGCCGCAGACGTTAACTGTTCTCGTATCCATGTTTCCAACTCGGCACTCTCACTGAGATATTCGTGACGGCACATGCTCTCGACCAGCCTCTGTTGCCGAGCGCTGGCTAGCTTCTGCAGTGTCCTCATCTGCTGAGCGATGGCCGTCTGCTTGCTAGCGATGGCTTTGGCATCCGGGTGCTTGGCGTTGATCATCACGTTGGCTGCATTACCCATTTCCGTCACAATACCAGAGTATGTGTCCAACTCTAGTTCCAGGGCCTGTGTACAACATTGAAGGTTATGTTTTGCTCCAAACTTAATGAACACTTTTAAATATATTAATTCATTATGATCCTAATCACAAGTTGAATATTTCCATGCAAAATCATCTAACCCAACGAAATTTATTGACGTTAATTGTTACTATCACAGAATATATACAGAATAAAAATAAATTATAACTTTCCATCACTATGACCCTACTTGATGGTGTAGCGAGATATAACATAGAGGAGACAGCCAGCAGTAGATTTGATTTAGCATGTCTGATATAAACAGCACTTAGGTCAATGAATTGCCCCCCAGCTATTGCATCAATTAAACATAGTAGAAACGAGTTAATTAACCTCACAAATATTTCTGAAAGTGCAATAGGTATGGAGAGCTCATTCAATACTCATTCAAACCTTAATAAACTTAAAATGTACATCAAATGGATGGTCATGAGTTATAAAGAAACATTAACAACAGTGTTTGTAGTAACTAATAATACGAGTACTACCTTGTGTTTGGTGAGCAGTTTGGATGCAGCGTCACGGTCCCTGCCGTAGTCTGTGGAGGAGAGGACATCATTGCGCTCCGACAGCCAGCTCTCTACCTCGCTGGCTTCGAAGAAGAATTGCTGCGCCTTGAGCGACAACTCTAGTTTGCGGCTTCTCTCGAAAGCTTTCTGCTTGAGGTCCTGCCAGGCGTCTTGGAGACCGACACAAAGCGACTCCACCTACAAATGAACCCATGTCAACCTTTGACAACACTAGACCTCAGACCGATTCAAAAAAAAAAATATGAATTGTGTAATTTTGTCATCTGCTTCAACATTTTCATTCGATCAAAGATGTTCTGTATCACCGATTAATCTCAAACGAAAAGTTTTGCTTTCATCTTTCTGTTTTAATGCTCATTTTTTACGGTCTATTTGAAAGTTTGGATATTTATAGGACTTTACCAGATAGTTGTTTTGCATTTGAATCAGAGACGGATATCCAATCCGAAACCGATCCGACTTTTTGGATATCCGCGCCTCTAATTATTTCCAACCAAGGAAACACTCAAACAATTCACTGGAAGAGAGATGTTCACATATCTCTCTACCTTTTACATGCAACAGAGGTTGAATGAGGACATGTTTTCCACGATTGAACTTCTGGACCACTTATATAAATTAAAAAGAAAATTTAAATTACCTGAATCAGCCAGCAAAAAAACATAGCCGGCTAAAACTCAAAACTGTGGTATCCATCCACTACTCAGACCACTTGGCTGGTTCCCTTAATTTAAACCTTATCAATTCGTGTACTTCACCGCTCTAGTTTTATAAAGTAATTTTATATCAAAATGTTATAATTCATCGATGTTTGTGGTCCGGGCGTACCTGCTTAGTCTCAGGGTGACTCTGGTGCACCAGCGCCTCGCCGGACGCCAAGGTACGATCTATCATCGGCTGGTGGCCCTGGATCTCCGCCTCCAGCTTCTTGTGTTTTTTGTACAGCGACTGTGCCTGGTACAGGTTCTGTCCCAGAGTCTCTGACGAGGCCAGCGGGAGGTGCTCCCTGATCCAACCGAGCTCTGCCTCCAACTCGAAACCGAACTTGTGGAAACGCAACGACTCCTCCAACGCCTCCCTCCGTTTGCGAGCTGGTCCTTGCAGCGCGCTAAATCTGGACAAAGTAATTCAGGCTTTTAAAAAAGTTTCCTTATAAGTTATTTTGTATATGTAATTTGGTTCATCAATTAAAACTAACAACAAATTATTATAGCACTAAAAAAACTTTAGACTAGGCCCTACTAAAAATTCTTCTAATATAATATTTACGGCAAAAAAAACTTATTTGCACTCCATGATATTAATATTAAAATGAACAAAATATATAGGAAGTCTCTTCAATTTAAAAAAATGTTATTTCCACACTTGACAATTATGTTATTACACTTAATTCTTGGTGATTATACATTAAAATCCTTATTTTCAACAGAACTACACTTTTTTAAATACGCATCTGTGATTATTTTCTTACATTGGATATTTTACTTTTTCTACTACAGTAAAACCTTGCTATCTTGACACCTGATAATTCGACAGTCTGTGTAAATCAACAGTCAAAAGCTCACAGAACACTCTTGATCTTACAGTACCACTTCAACTGAAGCGCAAAGCATGTAGTAATAAAACTCATGACAAATTTAAACATTTTGCCTATCCGGATTGAATAATAACTAGATTAGGTTATAATATCTGATACTGTGGATTGAAGACAGCAGGTATTATAACCTAATCTAGTCATGACAAATGTCAATTTTTTGGATAACTCGACAACCTCACAAGTCTCGAGTTAGTGAGGTTTTACTGTATATATTTTGAAAGTGCTCTTTCCTCGAGTTTCTGGGATCAGTATCTTTAATTTAAACCCCCTCCCACCATTCCTAACATTTACATTATCACTTCTCACCTCTCCTGACACTCCTTGCTAGCCTTGAGGATGTTGTCAGCATCAAAGTGCCCCTCGTGAGCCATCTCTTGTCCCAGCGCCACCAGATCTCCTATCCGCTCCTCCCACTGAATTATTTCTGTTTCAATTACCTAAAGCATAAGAAAATATTAATTAATATCTATCACGATGGAAGTTAAATTTAAGCCCCAAACAACTTAGCTGGTAGAATTATTGCTAAATGTTTTGTTAATCGTTTTTAAAATTGTCTTTAGACAAAACGTTTAATTATGATGGGCACGAAAAGGATGGATAAAGGAGAAAGTGAGCAGTGAGAGAAGGAACAGTGACTTAATTTTTCTTTGATTGACATTAAATGGGTGAAAGAAGTCATGAAATGAAACTAATACAGGTAAATTATAATACATTCTATATACTTGCAATAGTTTAATACTTTGACACCTTGAAGACCATGAAGTGTGAGATTACCTATGTTCTACTGTACCTTGGTTTATATGCACTAATCTGGAAATGTACGTTTTGGATGACAAAAGATCTGTACAGTCAGAAGTTATTTAAATGTAATATAAACAATGTGTCCCAATCAATATCAGAAAAACTCCTTTGATCTTATGACTTCATGTACAGGAAAGTGACTGTGATGGTAGACGGTCAACAATGCTTAAATGTTATCCAATACCTGGAGCTCCTTGAGCAGCTTCTTGACGTTACGCAGATCAGAGCCAACCTGCCGAGACTCCAAGTTGGACCCGAGCTCCTCCAGCTTGGTGCGAGCGTCGTCCATCGTGCGGTTGTAGCTGAGGAAATCATTCAAGGCCATGAAAACTGATCATCTTATCTACAGTAAAATACGCTATTGATAAAAGGAATGAAAATGTTTTAACCCATTAAAAAGTTTGCTGAGGTTTACGTATATAAAAAGACACTCCGTTTGGATCAGTATATGATTATAAATTTCTGTTTCCTAATTTTGAATATATTAATTTAGCCATGAGTTTCTACATGTGCAAAATTTCATCAGCTGAGAGTGCGCCAGAGATAGGTTGTTGTTTACACATAGCCATTTTGTATTTTGCGTTGCCCTTTATCTACGTCACTGAATTTTTTGTGCTTTTCTATAGTGTTAACTACCTAAATTGTAAAATATCTTATGGCGTAAATATTAATTTTGTATGTTTTCTTTATTGTTTGAAAATGTAAATTATATGTGGTGAGAAAGTTTTTATGGAAGTAAAACTTTATGAGGGATATTGAAAATAAATTATAATTTAGGTTTTAACATTATTTTTTTATGAAGATGAACTATGAAATAATTGTTAATACATTCTTATATCAATAAGTTAATACTGACTTTAAAGACTCAGTGGAAACTATGTCTGATTTAAAACTTGTGTTTTACAGGTATGAAACATAGAAAGTTATTTTGTGTAGATACATTTCTGTACATCAAAGTTATTGTTTGCTTCAAGAATTTCACACAAACTTTATCTTATGGAGTTCACTGTACACCAAGATTTTTAATGTTTTTCTGAGCTTTGATTAAGTAAAAATTTTACAAGTTGGTTGATATAACTTCTTTCCAGTCGGTTTTAGTGAGGAAACATTACAGGATGAAAACTACGCTATTGATAAAAGGAATGAAAATGTTTTAAACCCATAGTAAAAAAAGTTATGGCTGGAATGCCCATAAAGGCTTCAGCTCTTTGAGTCGTCCATATTGAGGGCAGAAAAGTTCCTGGTGGAAAGGAGCTATGCGTTCAAGTTTTAGTCTTTATATAAAATACTTTCTGTCAAAATTTTAGGCTTTTTTGTACTAATATAGTAAAAACCAGACATTTGACTTAAAACAGAGCAAAATCATAACATTCCTCTGATGGCTAGTGGAAGAGTTTCACGAACCTGTGCTGTGCGGAAGCCTGGCGCAGCCGGCGTCCCTTGTCCAGAGAGACGGACACCAGCGTCTCCCATCTTGCGTTGAGCTGCTTCAGCATCGTAGACACCTCCGGCGCTCGGTAGTTTTTGTCCGACACTAGCGCTTGACCCGTCTACAACACCATCAATTATTATTATTTATGGATTGTTTCATTTCTATAAAATAAAAAAATACAGCCCTTTGAACCTACAGTACAAACTCATCCCTATATCGGCGAGCCAATGAATTCACAAGTCCCATTTGTCGAGACTTGCATACTTGTTAGATTTATGTTTGATTAGGTTTATCGAATAGCTAAATTATCATGTAGTTTATCGTTTATTGAAGAGAGTGATGAATAGTAAATGGTTTTAATAACCACAAACCTTGTTCTGACTAAATACCTATAATGGATTACATTTAGCACTATTAAAATATGTTAACTAGTTTTGAATGGTTACCTTATTGACCGCCCTGAGCTGGCCTTCGTTAGCGCGCAGTTCCCGTTCAAAGGCCTCATGTTTCTGCAACTTGCGCTCGATGTTAGTGAGGTCTCGGTAGCTCTCATCCCCTGCGGTCTTCATCTTGTCGTTGAGCCAAGCATCAAGGTCATCAACGTCCGCAGCAAACTCCTGGTAGTTTTTGGCAGCAAGTAATGCAGCTCTGCGTTCTGCTGCCAACGCTTTAAGCGCTTGTCGCCGCGACAGCACTTGGTGTCTCCGTTCATCAACACTGTAGGACAAGAGTTTTTTAATGTTAAATCTAAGTTGTTTAAAAAGCTAGTCTTTACTTAGCGGATGCGTAAAACGCCAAATGGCTGATGTTCCTTAGTACAAACATTCCCTATGGTGTAATTAAACAATGTTACCTTTACATCATTTGTAACATCTAAAGCCGCTTTCAAAATATAATAACATATCTGGTCTGGCCCCCACTATAACAGCAGTCATTCTCCAAAACTTAGTAACCCATGAAAAATCATACAAGGAAAAATGCAGTGTATTTCCAATTCTGCAAATAACATTCCATAATTTATTACATCAGAATATTTATGTTTCACACAATCATTATTGTTACTTACTACTTTTTGTCGTAGTGGTCGGCTGCTATGAGTTTGTCGGCCATTTCATTGAATACCTTGATCCTCTCATCTTGTACTGTCAAAGTGTTTTCGAAATCCTCGTGTCGCTTAAGTAAAGCTTCCACGTCATCCAGGGTTCCCTAGAGACATAAAATTATCATTTTCTAAGCAATAAACTAAAAACAATACAAGAATAGACAATATTGAAATGTTAAATTTTTATAGTCGATTTTAGTAATTTTTATTTTTTAAAGTTCCTAAAATAACTCACCCCCAGGTCTGTGAACTCCAGGAACGCCTCGTGACTAGAAGTGGTCGTGTCAATGTGGTCGGCTTCCTTGTTGAACTGCTGTAGGTCGAGACATTGCCGCAGCCAGTCACCCTTCTGGTCGTAGCCTCGTCGCACAGCGGCATACTCCGTGTCGAGCCATGCCAGTCGCTCCTTCACCTCTCCCAGCGCAGGGTTGCGTGACAGCAACTGTTGACCCAACGAGCTCACCTCCACCAGTCTGCAAGGAAATCGGAAGATCAGTTCACTTTCCAAGTGACATATAAGTATTTTTGTGGTAGAACCAGTCTCAACGAACTTCAGTTTTCGTTCAGACAGTTTTTGTCATCACAATCTATAAACACACACATGATACACACGTAAAAATAGCAAGATAAAATGAATACAAAAACTATACTTTATATTTTTTAATCTAAATTTAAAAAGTCCTATTGACACATGCGTGTTTACGTTTGAGGACAGACTGACCCAAACAACTCTTTTGCTAGATTTTACGATATAGATACAGTAAAACCTCATTAACTGGACACTTTGTGGACCCAGAGGTTGTAGAGTTTTCAAGAACATTGCAATTTTTCATGGATTTTAATTAATTAATACATAACATGCTCGAGATTCACATATAAATTTATTACAATAAAATCCTTATACGAGTATCGTTATAAACTGAGGAACAACTGTGATAAACTCACAAACTCGTGATAAACTTAGCCTGTGAAAAAATGCTAAATATTTAAGATTTAAAAATACATTTTATGAAAAATGCTTCATTGATAATGGGTTTTCTTCCAATGGTACAATGTTCTTCCGCGAATAAGTAAACAATAGCGAATTACCCCACTCCCAACTACGCCCGGGTCTTTGAAACAGTCTAAAGTTGTGCAATAAACTGTCATAGTCATAGTTATCTCAGTAAGAATTTCCTTACTCATCATGATGAGCCCGAATGTCATCACCGAGGTCCTGGTGGTTCTTGAGCAGGAGTTCTGCCGTGGCCACGTCTCTGGCATTCTCCTCTGCATTGAGGGCCTCCTTCACCGTTGATATCCAATTCAGCTGGAAAAAACACACAAAAATACAATAAACCACAAATAAAGACATTGTACTTACATCAAAGAAAAATTCTTTTATCTTTACATAAACTTTTATTAATTTCTCAAGCTTTTCAATACAACACGACCAATCACCACTTACCAAATTCTTTGAACTGTTCATGAAGATCTGTTGTCCAACAGCATTTTCCAATCTTGATCTTCTTTCCACTGCTTTAGCCTGCAATTAAAAAATATTGAATAGAACATATTCTGGAAGTTTTTAAAACAAAGTTTGAACATTTAAGTAAGATAAAATTATGGCTTACCGATTTTAAATTCTTGAAAATTATGTTTCAAACCCTAACTTTGAGACCCTAATTGAGACTTTCTAGGATTCAGTTTATTTTTAACATTTAAAAATACTTTTAATTAATTAATGGTACTTTACGTAAGTAAAACCAGAAACAAATTAAGAAATTATGTGAACTTCTTGTGTTCTACTTTATAGTAACTTTAAAAAATCAATATGGCTTAGTATATTTTTGTGTCTCTTGAAAATAATAATAAAAAATGTTCCGCCAGCAATTATTTTTGCTTGGAAATGTTTTATATTATAAATAATTATTCAATTATTCCCTATTTTCCACAATCTGAACAAGCAATAAAATGATTACCTTTACTTTCTCCCACATCTCTTGGACTTCCTTCTGCCGCACCTTCACATTTGGCTTTTCATTTGGATAAGAAGACATGACCCTACATTTACAACATGTATATTAATGAAAATAAAATAAATACATTTTGTAATATAATGTTTGAATAAAAATTTAAAATAATTATAATTGGAAAATGAATATTCCTTGAGGGCATAGCAAATCTTTTGTTATACTTTGCTATTAGCAACCGTAATTATAATGGGCTGAAAGAAGGATTACGAAGGGTTTGGTTCAGGGAGTTTTTCAAAACTAATCGATTTCTTCATATAAAAAAGACGAGAAGTTAACAGCCAAAAGTATATAAGTAGATAATGTGCAATCGAAAGTATATCAGAAAGTATACCAGTTGAGTATGGGCAATCTAATTGGAACTTTTTGTCATGTACAAAAAGTTCCATTAATTAACTATAAACACGTTCGATGCTCAAACATGTTTGCTATCGAGCATCACATTCTTAGAGCCCAATATGCAGTTACAAATACGATCAAATAGACGGACTGGCAGTGAATGCGTATTTAATAACGACAGGCTCAAATCACAAATATATGACTTTGGGCTGTGGTTAGAGCTTCACAAGTCACACATACATGACACAGATCTATCGCGGAAACCGGAGCGTCGCAAATACATCCAAATTTAGAGACTGTCTATATAGATGGTGGTCTGTATCGAAAGTCCAAATTTAGGGTCGGTAGTGAACATGTTCCTTAACAGTAATCATTACAGTGTGAAACAGCATTTCTTGAAAAAAAACCAAATGATACTCACGAATTGGCCAGTAGGTTGACCCTGTTGACTTTCTCCTGGACAGGCGCTAATTCCCGTTCTAGCTGATGGTGGCGCCGCTGCAGCGCCTGCACTGTCTTGAGGTCTGGCCCCACTTCAGCTGAGTCCAGCTGCGTCATCTTCTCCAGCATCCAGTCCCGAGCCTCGTCACACGTGCGGTGGAACAGCTCCACACTGTAACATTATAACGGTGAGACATATTGAGTCACTATAGGACGAGGGCCTGTACGATGAATTAAAGACTGCAAAGTACCGTAACGGTATTAGACGCATAGACAAGCCAGAGGTGACTGCTCATGATCTGACGAGAGTCGCCGGCCGCTGCTTTTGATCCAGCAATGGTTGGCTTACTGGTCCAGCATATTATCCCTGACCTACCGTGCCTGTACTTTACAGTTACCTTGTAATTTATTTTGTATATATTGATTTAATTAATGAAATTCTTAAATGTTCTCTTTAGATGTTATTATTCACACTATACTAAATTACATGATTCAGTTACAAGTCATAAAACATATCCATTACCGTACTGTATTATTACAAAGTTAATAACTTTCCAAATAGAGAGGGCAAAAATTTTTTTTCATTTTCCTACATAGCTAACCATAATTCCTAGCTGATTAAAAATATCGAACAGGTATAATAAGACAACATTGAACAGTTCCTACTTACGATGATAAAAAGTTAATAGTACTGAAAAAACTAAACGATAACATGCTAGGAAATGAACGATTGTCACAGCTGACCTGGAAGCGCCCTCTAGGCTCTTCTCCTTCTGCGCCTTGAGCCAGTTGAGGTGGTTCCACATTTGATGGATCTGCTTCTGTCTGGCCTTCACCTTGTCCAGCTGACTGTGGCCTTGCCTCACAAACTCTTCCACGGCCGCGTCAAGCGCCTCGATACGCTTCCCACTCGCCGATAAATCCGTCAGGAATTTCTGTTAATCATTGTTAACTGTTATTTTTTTACGACAATGAAAACCTGTGATAAATTTTAATCCTAATAAAATTATAAATTCTATTTTACACATTACATAATCCTTGATCAGGTCAGGTAGGCCTAAACATAGATAGGATAAATAAAAGATTTTAGAACGTCATGATAAATATATATCATTAAATTTGTAAATAAACCGAAACCTAAATTATTTTTATTGAAAACTAACTCCACTTTGACCTATGTGATTTGTATCTTGAAGGACAACGTGAACAACAAATTTGAATTAAATAAAATGTATACTATTCACACGAGCATAAAATACTGTTAACAAAAATAGACTGTCGTGAGAAGTCTAGTGATTTACTTTTCCGTATACGAGCCAAAAATACCTCTGATATTTGATTAGTGTATGTTTGATATACATAAACATATATAGTGGTAGTCAGTAACGAGACTACAAGATCGTGCCACAATCATCCTACACTCGTTTCTCATTCATGCTTGGCTTAAAATACCTACCTTATGGTACGGTCACCATTTCAATAATCTAATCTAATCTAACATTGAGGATATCATATGTTATAGTTATAGTCATAGTAAAACTTCTTTATTCACATTTCATGTACATGGGTGGTACAGTGAATAGTGTCATAAATGTACAGAAAAAGGTACTACAGTTAAAACTTAAACAAAAAACTTATAAATTAAAAGTAAGAAGTTAATGAAATGAAGAAGATAGTTGTTTAATTAAGAAGTTAGTTAGTTTAATTAATGATATATGAAAAATAAATGAGAAAACTATATTTTTCATGATAATACAAACAATTACCTCATATTTTCTCTTGGCAGTCTCCACACTGTCTGCCCTATCCTCCGTTCGGAGCATTTTCTCTTTGTCTTTGATCCACTTTTCAAAATCATCACATTCCCGGTAGAAACCAAACAATCTTATGGAATCCTCTAGAAGCGCTCTCCTTTTCTGTAGAATAAAAATAAATAAACAGAATAAATCATTTTTATCAAATAAATTTCATTGAAATGTTAAAAAAAATATATTATATCTAGTGTTTTTAGTGTAAAACTTCAACATAGGGTTAAATTTTTAAACTGATGTGTATTCTCTTCTAAAAATATTTTTTAAACATTAATCACTAATTGAACAAACCTCTGCTAGCTCCAGAAGATTGGTATATGTATCGTTGATTTTCTTCAGTCGTTTCTCTACATTTTGATTGTCATCATCAATGGATTTGCTTTTGGTTGGTTTTCCTGCAACAGAAAATGATGATCCTAAGTTAAATTATCAACTAAAAGCTCCATTACATTTTAACACAAAATTTTAAAAACTTGTAAGAAATAATTTATGGAATAATTTTCCACATACAAATTCTGTAAAAGAAATGGTCTGGATGTATAGCCAAAGTGAATTATTGTATCCTTGTACCTAATTTCATAAAAATCGGACAATCTGTGTAGTCTCAGGGTATGTACACAGACAAACAGACATCAGTTTGAGACCCTCTTTGTTAGATTTAGAAAGCCTTGAAACAGATAAATCCAATCTCAACTCAAATTCAAAAATTTTGAACAATATTTTCACCATAAGGGGAGAAAGGAAACGTAAAATTCTTACTGTTACACCCACCAGTGGTTTTGGTCTGTATGATCTTCTTGACAGGCACCATCTGTTTGACCATCTTGGTCTTCTGGACCCTCTGCACACCCCGGACCTTCTCCGCCTTCCTCACCGGGATCTGCATCACCTTGGGTTCCACTTCCCGCACGTAGTTGGCCGGCACGAACCCGTCCTGACCGTTGGCCTTGCGTACGCTCCACCAGTCTGGGTTCGTCTTGCTCAGCAGGAACATGACCTGCCGATAACGAGCGTGGTTATTGGTGGGTAGGGAAACCTCACCATGTCTTTCTTAATTTTTAAACACCCATATAGGATAGGATATTTCCAATGATAAAACCTATTTCTAACTCTTTCTTCAAAAAAAATTATGAAATATAACTCATATAAAGCATTCACATTTAACTGTTTAAATAATACAGAAACTGAATTTTGTTCAAAGTAAATGCAGACAGACCATCCACATTGTAAGAACCAATAACAATATCTTGTTCCTCCATTCGACCAGTGTGGACAAAATATCACAAACCAATTGATTTTACTATAGTTTATCTCTGGTAATATGTACTTCCAAACTGATGGAGTTTGTATAGTAATGGTACAATATAAAAGACTTCCCTGAGGTATAACATCTTTATAGTAGAGGTACAAACAACTGATTCATTCTTTACATCACCATTGGCTGCCTACATCCACTATAGTTGGTTTATGGCACTACAAATACTTTTATCATTTTCGTCCTTCTTCTGTGTGTTAACAAAGGACTGAAGAACCATCACCGATATTTTAACAAACTAGTAGATTTCTCATGAGCCAGCATTACCTCGCCCTTAGCCATGACCATGCCCTGGCCGCTGAAGGGGTACAAGCTCTTGACCTGCGGAATGGCCTTCTCCTCCATGACCGAGCGGTACTCCAACCTTTCGACCGGCTCCTCCTCCCACACCTCCTGCGGCACCAGTCGCGCCTCCTTCACCCACTCCTCCCTCGTCTCAAACTCCTCGACCACCTCTGGCTCTTGTTGCAGCTGTAATTAAAATTGTGGTTAACAAAGGCTTGAGAGTAGCAACTAGCTGGATGGTTCAGCGATTATAGAACCCATTTCATATAAATCAAGCAAATTAATTAGCTGGTGTTTGAAAGTAATAAAAGTTAAATGTCATTAAATCCATTACACTCATCACAGTATATTTCACTCACCTGATAATAATAATTCAATTCAACTAACTGACATTTGTCTAAGTGAGCTTGATTAATTAGGAATTAAGTAAATTGGGATATATAAATGTTAATGAATAGGTTACTAATACTTTGATACTTTTTAGCAGCCCACCCAGGTACTGTTACTTTTCAATGAAACCAAAAACTACCCAAGTAGGTTTTTTAAGCAATGCCAAACTTTAACTATTCATTTTGTACTGTATTACTTAATATTTAAAAGTTTTAATAGTTTATCAGCAGTAGAATTTTTAATTAGTAATTAACTCGTAACAAAATTATGCTGTATTATTGGCTGTGTTGGAAATTCCTCATTATTAAATTTATAACTGATATTTTACCTGCAATCACCCACCAGCCCCATTATTCTCCAACATACTCCAAATAATTGTCGTCACTATGATTTAAGCACTATGTTCTGAGGGGTATTTACGTTGAATATTAGGTTAAAAATGAGTGATATGTGTTGAATAGATAAAAATATTATTTAGCCTTATCTCCCAATTCAATATTCCAACCGAAAAAACTGAAACCAACTTCATCAGAATCTAGTTATTCACCATAGTGCAATATTTCACAGGATTTTTAAACAAAAGATCCTCACTTAATTGTTTCCGTTACTTTCTTCAACACCTCTCTCGTTTATTATAAAGATTTATTGATGTCACAATAAGCCTACCTTGAGAGTAGATATACCGGCAGTGACGAGTCGCTCGGCCTGTGTGTTCAGACTCTGTATGTCTCCGCTGTACGCCCCCAGCTCGCCCTGCAGGTCACGGTGTCGCTGCAGCAGTGACTGCGCACTAGGCTCGTCCTCTCCGCAGTCACCCGATGTCACCAACGTCATTTGCTCGTTCAGCCACGACTCTGCTTCATTGGCATCGGCGTAGAACTGAGGATAAAAACTCCATTAGATAACATTCTAGAGGATTCAGGACATAGCTGGGTTGTAATTTGAACAATTTATATCCCCCCATAGTTTTTCTGTAATCTAAAATTTTCCATCATATTACCCTCATAACCATCCTCGGTATTACCAGTCCCAGCATTATTCAGTACTTCTTAGGAGTAGGTATCAAAGTTTTTTTACACAACATTCAGACATAATCATTAAATTTACTGGAAAAATAATTTGTTTTAACACCAAATGAACGATGTTAGTTTTGTGGCTAGTTACACAATAATCGTATAACGATGACTGATGTGACAAATTAAAGGGGAAATGGTTATTTAATTAATTACATAAATCATCAGTAAATTTTTTATTAATTTCCAAAATTAACATTTTTAAGATGAAAAAATAAAAATATAATTATGTTATTCCCTAGATAATGCCTTTACCCTTAATTTGACACCTGAACCATCTTTTTACAGTACTATTGTGTAGTCAGTTATGCTGTCACAAAATTAACATTTTTCTCGTGTAACTAAAATCCAAGGAGGTACAGCCGACTCCTAAGTATGGACTTAAGCCTTTATTTACAGTTCTCATTAAAACCTAGAAAAAAATACAACCTAAATCGTACAAAATTAATCAATTCTGCAAATTGCTTTGTCCTATTACATCGTGATCCAGATGAAGCTAGACCAAAGTTTGATTATTTTTGTGAACATAAATAAGATAGACTCTTATAAACAAAAATTTTACATAAGTTGTCAACGAATTCCCGAATAAAATTAATATTTTACAAAAACGTTTTTCCTGAAAAGAAAAATATAGCCACCTGGAAAGCTTGAGCAGCTTCGTCGAGCTGCTTCTTGCGAGAGGCAGCAAGGTCGTCTAGTGTCCGCCAGTGCTCCTGCAGACTCACTATCCGGGCCTGGATGTCGTTCGACTTGGGATGCTTCTCTGTCACCAGAGTGTTCCCTGACTCGCACAGCTTGTCACACTTGGGTCTCCTCATCTTCATTTCGTCCATCAAAACCTGCACGGACAAAAATATTTTTTTTGGGAAAAAATCCTAAAAAAGTGATACTAGATACTTCAATGCTATTTAGGTTTATTTACCTAAATAAACTGTTCCTGTTTTTCAGGAACTACTAATTTTTTATAAGAAATTATGTTTAATGTAATGTATGAATGATATGTCTAAGATTAAATGTTATTAAATGGTCGTCATTTCTGTATCACCAGTAGTATAATTGAAAAAAAATTTAATTACAGCCAATTTTCAGCACCTTAATTTAATTTTCGTTCTGTACAGGTTCCGTGCGATGCAAATGTAAAAGTGATGTAAAATGTGAAAAATAAATAAAGTCTATGCACTGAGACTGTTAGCGTTTTTGAAAAGTTTTTTTAAGAAAGGAGATATTTTTCATTATTTTAAGCTATGAATAGGTCTTTTTAAGCCAAAGCCCAGAAGACGTTAGTTACCTCATGAGCTTTACTGCCATCAATAGACTTAATGACAATCTGCTTCACTGGGAGCCACGACCAAAAGAGACGAGAAGAAACTTTCGTTCTTAATTGGTGCAATCAACTTTTGTCATTACCTTGTGTTTCTGCTGCAGACTGACTACAGCGCGCAGATCCTTGGCCGACAAGCCCGCCTTGCAGATCCTCTGCTTCTCCACCAACCAGCCCTCCTCGTCTTCATGATCCTGTATAAACTGGAAACACTTCCTTGCCTCCTCCAGTCTTGTACGTCGCTCTTTGCTGCTCTCAACCAACCTGTCATCAACGAGAACTTAGTACTTGCATCCATATATTAGAGGTCTGTGGGTAGTGATGAAAATTCAGGTCAGGTCGGGTCCAGGTATAAAAATAAAAAAAATTTTGGATCGGGTATTACAAGTTAAAAAATTCGAGTCGGGTTTGGGTATTGTAAGCCTAAAATTCAGATTGGCTTTTTGTTTTATTAGTAAGCAAAATGTTGATTTAAATAAGTTTTGATTGGCCTACTTAGCAGTATTGATATGAGTCAAAAACCCATCATGGCATTTACCAAATTATTTATTTCACATATAGCACCTGAAGTTATTAAACAAATATACGTACTGTACTCTGTTTGGTACATTAACACCAACAATTTTATACATTTAACTAATTATATATCATTACAAATTAATGTTGAAAAAAATTAATAAGGGGAAATATTCTCAAGTCTATATAAAACCAAGGATGAACAAACAAAATAAAAAAAACTCTAATGGATATCATTGTTTAACAAAAAATACAGAAAATGTATTGAGCCTATACCCTTAGCCAAGGACTCATTAGACCTATTTTACATATTGTTCTTTTTTATTATTTTTAATTCAACCAATCACCGCTCACAATCATTGTTGAAATTAAATCAAACACTTTCATAAAATGCCCCTTATAATAAAATAGATATTTTAGTATAAAGTGGTCAATATTTTAATGTTGCAGTGGAACTCCTTAAATCGGAACATGTTCTCGGGAAATAAAAAAGGAAATTTAAAAAAATAATTTAATCACACAAATTTATTTTTCAAGGTTTACCAAACAAAAAAATATGAGATTGAACAATCTCAGGTTTTTCGCTTCAAATGTTGAAGGAAATAAAATCTTCACGTAGACGTAATTCCAAGCCACATCAGTCGGCTGTTAGCGGTAAACACTTATCATCAGGCACGCTCACTACGTGAGTGATTTATTTTTAGTACAGGCTCGACTAGCAACAATGGCATGTCACGGGACGTACATCCACCCTCCAAGGACATTGCCCTTATGAACCTTGGTTCAGACAGAGCCTGTATAACCCCAATCATCGCGTCTCCCATCGCTTACCTATATGAAAGAATAATTTACATCAGTATCTACTGCAAATCCTAATAATGTTCTCATACTATCTTCTAAATCTGAATGAGATATGAGACAGAGTTACTGACTTGGAGTAGGCCGTGTTGAGCTGGTCCAGCCTCGCCTGCAGTAGTGGAGCTTCGCGATGGCCGGCCGTCACATACTGCTGCCCCTGTCTGCCCAGCCGTCGCACCGTCTCACCCATCGCAACAGTCACCTGTAGCTCCACTAGGCTGTGCTTCTGCAGCAACTCCTCCACGCCCATCAGGTGCCCGCCCACATCACCTGACTGGAAGTTCACCTAGCAACCAACACAAGTTCAAGGTTACATCAAATTTTAAATTTCTTCTTGCTACTGTAGCTTTGTAAAATAAATCACAATTTAGATGCATATTTTGTTCAGTAAATATTCCTGAGCACTTAAAAATGAGAAGATTTTCTTACACTAAGAATTGTAGTTTTTGTCTGAATGAAAATAAACATTTCATATTTCACCTCGAGATCCTTGATGGTGGTCATAACGGTGTCGATCTCGCGCAGCAGTGACATGAGCGTGCACAGCATGCTGAGGTTGACGCGGTGCTTGTCCAACAGCTTCAGCAGGTCCTGCCACCGCTGCATCACCTCCTTCTCCTTGGCCTGGACCCGCTCACACCCATGGTACCTCTCCCGCACCAGCTCCTCACACATGTTGGTCAGGTCGTGGAAACGCTCCTCCTGTGAACAGATGTGAACAATGTAGTAACGTTTATTACATAATAAAACCTTTCATGAACTTACATATATTTTCTACCTTTAAAAAAATGTTAAAAATACATACCTTCATAAAAACAACCACATAATTAAATTCATATTAAAAATAGCTAACAACAATAAAATATTTATAGTCTCTAACTATAAGTTGAACATTTTTGGGAGTTATCTTACTAAAGAGGAAATACGATCTGATTGCGTAGGTTTTTAATGTGGCTTTATGCTGCATTCAAGGTTTCATGGTAAATGGTTATGAAATAAGGAAAATATTGATTTATTAGTGTTTTCCATAGGAAAAATTGGTATTTTGACATTTATTTAATCACATAACTTTTGAACCGTGATTCTTAAAAACGTACAGGTGGCACCTTATAATAACCGCGGTATGGATCCAAAAAGCTACAAACCATGAAAAGTTTTTCTTAGTTATAATGGTTTTTAGGGGTATCCACGCCCAACTTTAAAATTCCTGGTCCATTTTTATAATTGATTTAATCTATTCTTGTTTGAAACCACAGCATTAGGAACTATTTATTTATTTATTTATTTGACGGAAAACCCTTTTTTTACAAAGACATAGCCAATTATGAATAAAAATAAAAATATAAGAATATAAACATAAGAATTAATAAATATGAACATTAGATTAGAATAGATATATAAATATAAAAATTTGATATTTGAAATTTGAACTAGTGCTATACAAAATTCTCATATTTCTGTGTCTCACCCTGGCAATAATGTCTGCGCTGATAGCCTCGTGTTTCTTGACCGTGGCGTCTACTTGTGCCAAGCTGCTGCCGTACCTCGGGTCTGACAAAACTTGTATCATCTCCTTCAGGTAGCCCTCTCGTAGCACACTCTGTTGTTACAAAGAAACATTACTTAAAATAAGAATTTAATTTCCAGAGACATTTTGAATAGGAGTTTATAACTTTGAAAAACAAAACCCAAGCAGGTAAGTAGAACATGCTCTATCTTCCACATTCTTTGCAGGGTATGGACTTTTAGGAACCGTTCCAGAATTTGCCTAAATGGGATAAGAAACTATACAAACACATTTCAGAACGTCTAGCCTGGGTTGAATTTGGATATGATTGGTTTGGATCAAAGTAAAAACAACTGAATTACAAGAATCAAGAATTAACTCTTGACAGAATTAAATTCTGTCTTTATACTACCAGAAAAGTGACAATTTCAAATGAAATATACGTAACAAACAACAATGAACATTTAACAACATTTACAGTGACTGGGCCAATGAAATAAATATTAACAACTCTTCAAGTTTTTGACATGGATATGTCTTAGCTCTGGGGGTATTGGAAATCCATCAGACCAAAATTTGTAACGGTGATGTGTACTTAGTACATCATATAGCTGTAAGGACAGCTGTTTAGAGGAACTGAAAACATTTCCTTAAGAAATATCCATGATCTAACCTATGTCCCATAGGGAAGCATATACAATATGTTTTCAAGGATTATCTAGAAATAATTGAACCTATTCCTGTACATACACATGATGAATACTTTTGCAAAATGGGCTGGGCCAACAAGCTAATGAATGCAATTTAAATAAATTAAGAAAACACTCCATCCTTTCTTTCTGATTTTTTTTCTACCTTTATATTGTATGGTGTACACTTAAAAAACAAATCCAGAGCTAAAAAATCCCATAACAGCTGCTGTTTTTTTAAGTTTTGAGTTCCGCTTGCTAGTATTTGTGCTTAGTGTAATCTTGGAGAAAATATACCAATATTTCCTCCAAGATTACCCTTATACCCTTCTAGTACAAAAAAACTCCTTATTTTGAAAGGTGAAAGCAAGAAGTAGCTTTATCAGTATTAGAAAGTTTACGAGCATAATAGTTTTCAGTCCTGTATTAATGTATAATATCAGGCTAGGAGTAAGCCCTGCAGTTCCCTACAAGCGCTGTCCCTACCTTTCTTTCAAACTTGTAATTTAGCTGCTCGAGCCTCTCCTGGCGCAGTAGTTCCTGGCGCAACGCCACTTCGCGCCGATGCTCTGCCCGCTCCAGCTCCTGCCAGACCCGCTCCAGGTCATGAATCAGCTGGCCGTCCTGTGGCAGGAACGCCGGCTGGTTCAGTGACTTGAGCTGTGTGTTTATGTGGAAGTAGAGTGCCTCTATCTCACTCCGCTCTTTGTACCTGTTAACATTATAAAAAATACATATTATACGGCTAAATTTGCTTTCACATTACAAACACAATCAATGAACCCTATTCAGTATCGAAAACCATCTGCACCAAATAGCGAATTTTAAAACAGAAAAATAATAGCCTATAAAATACATACTGATTGTGTTGATTGGTTAATATCTTTTTTAATGTAATTCAAAAGCATAGTTCTTGGTAAAATAATCTTATGTCCCTAATCACCATCATAGGCAAGAGGTTTTCAATATCTCTATTAAAAATTAAACTCACAGAACATAATCCAGCACACAACACTATAACACCTGGAGATTAAAATGATAAATTAATTAATTGCTCTTTTAGTACTTCCATGTTACTCACTTTGGTGGCTTTTCTATGGTACGATACTCTTTGAATTTGAGAAGTTCTTTTTGGATCCCTTCCAATGAATTTGGAAAATTTCTGTCTTCTAGTTCTAAAATTTTAGCTCGTATCCAGTCGAGCAGTCGGGTGGTGAGTCGGTCGTAATGGACCTTCATCTTGTCAGCGTCCATCATCTGACCAACAATCTGTGGAAAAATTATGAAAACGCTGTAGTAAAATTATTATGAAAACTTGCTACTGTTATAACTTAATATGTTATAACAAAAGTTAACTACACAATAAAACGTATTTTTAACCAACAATAGGAATGTCAGTGAAAGTATCGGTTATTTTATCTTTTCATTCTCTTTCACCTGTACTTTCTCTACTCACATAGACTATAGATCTACAAGATGGGTATATAGAGATTTTATAGATGTAAGTCCACTCAATACTGGACGAACATTATTATTGACGACTTCGGGAGCCGAACCATTACCATTGCTGATTAGGTTTGGAGCCATCTACTCATCTGTTTCACATTAATTGCAATTTTAGGCTTCAATGGCTCTTAACCCATTGAGGTAGTGGCCATATAGTTTCATGGGCAGGCACTGGAGTAGCAATTAAAATGACCTATTTATTTTCATTTTGGACAATTAGATAATTTTTTATTTGCTGGTAGTATATGAAGGCATGATAATATTTATTTTTATTTTCATATTAAATTTTAAAATGTACAAAATTTATAAAAAATCTTATCTAATTTTTCAAAGTAGGGTTAGTATTTTTATTGGAATATATTTATAAATCACCTGAATCATGGATTTTCTTTAACTTCATGGTATTGTTTTACATAGAAATTAAAAACCATACATTTATAATAAAAATTATTAGAAAAACAAACTAAAAATTCAATGCAAGCGACACAAACTCATCAACCAGCAAACTACCGCTGTGACTATCAGCTGACAAAACAAAACATCGCAAGATGACAACTCAAGAGGTTGTCCAAATGAGCAAAAGAATATTTATAAGAGTTTCTGAAGGACATAGTAACACTATTTGTTGGAAAAATTGGAATTACGTGGAGAAATACTGCATATTTTCTGACCACGAGTCTGTTTTGTGACTCGGCATATGTTACGAATCAGGCTCGGATGTCTACTCCAATCGTTTTATCTGGTCTTATTGAAGAATTCACTTTAGAAAATGTATTGAAACTATGATGATACGCACATTAGCAATCCTTCGCCCGCTCTTCATCTCGTTCTTCATGCGGGCGAACGTGTGATAGTAGGAGGCCACGTACGTGATGATGGACTTCTCATCCGGTCTGTTCGTGTCCACATCTGCCGACAAACACAAACATGGATAAACACGAGATCTAAGTATAGTGGACGCCAGATTATCCGAGGTAATCGGGACCGAGGTCACCTCAGATAATAGGGAGATTATATATAAAAATGTAAAAAATGAATAATATACTTTTTTTCTGAAATGCTTACTTATTACAAACAAAAACGTTATATTGACAATTTGACTTGTCTGCAAACATATAACGTAGAACAAGTCGTAAAAATATATAGATCAGACTGGACCTGTAGCTGTGGGCTCTTCACTATCTAAATATATAAAACAAAGTCGTGTTAGTTACACGCATTATAACTCGAGATCGGCTGAACCGATTTTAATGATGTTTGATTTTTTTTATTCGTCTCTGCTCCGGTCATGCTTTAGGCATATTCAGATTCCATAAATTCAATTAGTTTCCATTTTATAGCGTTTTAAATTTCTAATGTTAACCTTATGGGGAATAAGTTTGTTTACAAATTTTCTAAAATCAAAACCTTTGATTTCTTAAAACATCTGTTGGTTTACTCTCCGTTAGCAATATGCTTTACTATCCAATACCATATGAATCATTCATTAAAGTAAAACTATGAAGTAAATATGTGCTGTACAAAATGAAGGGCATTATTCGCCACGTTAATGGTTTACGGTTTTTGGGAATTATGTACTGTTTTTATATTTCTTTTATTTTCTGTATGATTAAAAGTAACGTGTTTATGTGTTTGCCAAATAAAATAATTGCAATGTTTATTCATATTAGGTTTATTATAATAATCAGCTGTTGAATATTTAGAGCTTTCACAAAGAATGCTATTTGACTTCAGAAAATGGCCAATCTTAAAGTTAACATGTATTTTCTGTTAGGCGTTACGAAGTTTGCCGGGTCAGCTAGTTGGTAATAAAAGTTAAGGTTAAGCTCCCAGAAAAAATCTTGGGAGTCGACTACATGGGATGATGGTGATGGCTGATCGAAAGGGTATTTGCAAAAGAGATCTAACCTAATTTTTTTTTATTTCATGAAAGAAATTTTAAGTAGGCAATAAAAAAGAAGTGACACCATTCAATGAACTCTGGTAATACTTAATAATTAATAATAATAATTACAAGGAAAATTTATAAACTTTACTTATATCCTTCCAATGTATTTTAGTAAATTATAAATAATATATTTTTCCGTTAAATTATTGCTTTCAGAAAAAACTATGTAACTATTCAATGAATTGGTTACAATCAATAACAGTTGTATACGTTTTATTTATTTCCTACCAATGACTGATGTCATGGAACGAAATACCAGTGATACTATGTTGTTTCCTTATCACCGAGATAAGCATTTCTGCTCATTAAATTGAAGGTCTTTCTAAGGAGATAATTTTTATGGTAGCAGTTAAAATGGTGGAATAAAATTCGAAAAAAACACACAGTAAAAACTTTTTCAAACAATGTAGTTCTGAGAAAAGGCAATACATGCTCTATATTGTACGAGTTAAAATTCAACACAAAATGTGAAACCCATTGTCGATTCCGCTCATTGAAAAGATATTCAACAAGTCATTTAAGCTTAAATATTTTACTACCTGAATAATCAAACTTAGGTTAAGATTATATTTTTGATTTATTTTTGTGAAAACAAATTAAGCATCCTTTTGGGATATTTATTGATTGTTTATGTATTTTTCCACTAGAATGTAGCATCATTTTCAACAGTATTCACCTCGAAAAGCTTTGTAAACAGTAAAGATTTTTGGTTCAAGCCAAGACAGTAAATAATTAATATTTAAGAAAATCAATGAAAGTAAAGTTAATTTTGTTTGAATATTCGTAGTGTGATTGTGCATTTTTAAATTTGCAGGCTTAAATAATCTACAAATTAAAAATATTGTCACAATACAATTCACACTAACCATTCATGAACTTTCTCTCAAAGATACAAACAAATAAAATAAATTCAGTTTCACTGGGTTCCATTACATAAATTGAGCATATTTTTTATATATTTTTCGAGAAGTTTTTGAGGTAAATTAATATAGTACCAACAGAGATCACCATATATTTAAAACAGCAGTACTGTTGAAGGTTTGTCGACATAATACATACATATATTACATGAGCTCTAGAACGTATGGTTTATATTATACCTATTATTGTTATATTAACATGATAGCGTGGGTCCATAATGTCAAACGTTACTGGTTTGATTGGTCAGATCACAAACAATAATTTCTGGCTAGCTGATGTGACTCACACCGCTTTCCACAACAATATCTCTTTAAAAGTTCGCTGTGGACCACTCGGATCCAAGTGTTGACATTTAGGTTAAAATGAAGATGGTGGATCGGGGGATGTAGATTGTTGGGCGGTTGTCACCTGTTGGGCTTTGTTATAACGCAGTATTTATTTCTGTATGGGTCACTTAGAATTTTCCTATTGATTGATTTTAAACTACACTGGCCGCTCCGTGCGAGGAACGGAGGCTTTGGGCGCCGCAGCGAATGTGTTAAAGGCGAAGGTGTTATGGTACACTAGCGTGTCATGCAAATAGTCTTTAGAGTTTGGCTGTGCACCTAGTCATTGCCACCAGTTTAGTTTAGTGGCCAAAAAATAGCACACAATGGAATGGGGTCCCAACCAGACTAGCGACCATCAACAGTGGTTAAGAAATCGAAGAGTATACAGTAATTTTTTTGATTTAGTGATTACTTTTTAAACGTCATAAAATGTTCTGCCCTGATGTCATTTTCATGATGTGTGCAACTAATCAAAGCTTTATGTCGATAATCATGTGTATTTAAAATACTTATCTTCATACTACCACAGTTCTTGATAAAAAGTTTTAAATTGCTCTTTCGTACGATACAGTTAACATTGGACACACCCCGTATTGTTTTTATTCCACTTTAAGTACCTACGACACAAAAGCACAATAACAGCTAACTCTTCGACTTCCATAATGAAAATGGAAGATATTTAGGTAGCCGCTGGTCTGATCGAAAGGGGTGCGACAGTGACAAGTGGGTGGTAGTTGAGGTTGTGGCCACTGCTGCGCTAGTGCACCTGCAATTGAGGCTTTAAAACAAAAAATACATCAAAATAGTTTTTAATTTTAAAAATGATTTTACCTTCGGCATCCAGCAGCCGGGGAATACCAAGCTCATTATTGGCGATGTCGAAGGCGTTGTTGAGGTTATCGATGTGCCGGCTCGGCTGCAGCTCACCGAAGTCGATGAGGTCGGGTCGATGGGCGTGGATGAGGGCGTTGAAGCCCAGACCGCTTCTCCATGATGCTGTCGGGCACGACACATTAGTCTCAAGCTTCGATTGACACAGTGAAAATCTCAAACTACACGCAATGTTACAATATACTGTAATACACAAATCTTAATTTACATTCATGTACATCTGTACAATGAATATTGTTAAAATATTTACCAAGTACTAGTATAATCTTTTCAGTGCCAACATCCGTATACACAGACATTGACAAAACATGCAAGAAGAGCCAGCGTCAGACAATATGAACTTTATAAATAAATTTTTAAATTTTTTTATATTTGTGTTTAGGATATAAAGAAACAAATGAAATATAATTATTGAAGTTAAAATGTTATTCTTCATCCGCATCAACGTCTGTTGTTTGTTTATTTGTTTAGTTAGCAGATAGCCCCAAGCAATTTGAGGTTATTATTATTGTTTGTTTAGTTTCTTCTACCATAGAACATCAAATAATTGGGTAATGCTGAAACAAGAACACCAAGTAATTGCAAGTGCTAAGTACTAAGTTTTCTTTGTTTGAAATTCATTATTGGTGATGGTGGATTTATGTTATTAAGATTGTGTGTGATTAGATTGTGGATTTATGTTGTGTCCGCAATAAATATATTGCGGACATTTTCCATCACGATTTTATGTAAAACAATGTTTCACAACATTTCAGTAAACATTTCACAACATTTCATCAACATTTCCCGTAAAACATTATGGGATCAGATTCCAGATCCCAAAATGTCGTGAAACATTGTTTTACATAAAGTACTAAGTTTTAATAGGAACGGTACTTGTAAAGAACAGGTAAACAGGATAAACATCAGGTAAAAAGGTGAAGATTGGAATTTTAGTATTATGCACTAGAACTGGTTTGTATAGGTGGTCATAAAAGTCTCGATTAGTAAAAAACTTACTTGTGAAATCCTGTATGGCGACGCCAGGGTAACCTGTTGTCTTCCGCTGGCACCACAGCAGCAGGGCGTCTTTGGCGGACTTCTTTTCACTGCTCTCATTTTCTTCATCCTATAAAACAAAGTAAACTTAAAGTCCTGGGTCCGGTCTCACAGACCACTTGAGTTATTTATTTATAAGACAAGGGTTATAATTTTTGGAAGTCAAATAGCCTCAAAACTTTTAATTTGACTGCAATTGTCAAGAAAGTTGATCATGGCCAAACCATAAAAATCTTATTTAAGGTAGATAATAAGCTGAGATAGACTAAGAGATAAGACACTTTAATGCACATGACTTGAATCCTTAATCCATTTTATCCTCAAGGCTCGGATCGGGAAATAAATTCAAAATAACAAGTAGAATTAAAAATGTATCCTCATATAAGTCGAAAACTGTATTACGACTTATAAACTTCACGACTTAATATAATTCTGTTAAAAATATCTCAATTTATAAAGGATTAAAGGAGCAATTTATTAAGCTATAGAGCTATTATTATTTAGTACATTTTACTGAGGGTAGCCTATATATGACTAATAGCACTTAAAAACGTTTAAAGTATTTTGTGCGTCAAATTATCTACTAAATTTAAATAAACTGAAAATAGTTTGAAAAACAAAATACTACAAACCTCTTGTTAAATAGTGTTGTTGTAAGTTAAAGCTTTGGTCATACAGACATTGATTTTTATTAAATGGAAGCAAAACAGGAAATAAATCCTATCATAATCAAGCAAAATATCTCTAAACACCAAAACCTATTGACTACTTAATAATTGTTATTTAGCTTAACTATAAACAGTAAGTCTGCCTGTTCCTAACGTACCACATCAATTTCGATCTCCTGGATCTGGAAGCGCAGGATGATGGTCCATATGAGACCCAGGATCAGCCGAGGATTGCCATCAACTATGTCCTGGGCTCCAATGCTCTCAAGCCTAACCTGGAAGATGCCAAGATAATCAGTTATTATATCTTAGAGGAAACCTAAATTTAATTTAATGAGACACTTAAGGTGGACTGGTAACTTGGGTTCAAAGAGTTTTAAGTCTTTCTCATACTTCAAAAGGTCATGTGGATTTTTTAGAAAGATATCACTATACGAAACTTTTGTGTATCATAAAATTCAAGGATATCTTTCTTTTATGCTCAATGTTAAGCAATGAATGATCTTGAGAACTCTTATCTATAGACTCATTGGGACACTGTACAGAAAGAGTGATTAATAAATTTATTTTTAAATTATCAAACAGTCAAGTTTAAAATGTCTTGTCTATAATAAAAATCCAATCTAATGATAAAATCGTCCTAATACATTTTTTAAATATATCCTATTTCCTGTTATGATTATTTGTCAGAAAACATTATTGTATAAGTGATCCCGGGGCTATTCGTTCAGTTAATAGTAATAATGTAGGTATTAATCCGTCAAAGACTATACTCATGATTAGGCTATTTCTTAATTCAGAGGCAGTTGTTCGGATTCCACGTTAAACTGTAGGTTCCTTAGTTACCATCAGCTGTTGGGCTATTAAATTAACAGTCCTGTGTTAATTATCAGCCATATCCATATCATATCAGCCTTAGTCAGTAACACGACTACAAGATCGCGCCACAATCATCTTACACTCAATCCTCATTCATACTTGACTTAAAATAACTACCTTGTAGTATAGCCTCCATTTAATAATCTAATCTAATCGGATATCATAACTAATAAACACACACTTTTCTCGATCTTGACACGAACCAAGCAAACAAGAAAGAAAAGAAAGAATAAATGTAATAAAAACTGAGGATTTTTTAGGTTGCAGTTATTATTTAAATTTATACCGGTATATTCTTGAAAAGGGAGGATTTCTCTATAATTCAGGGACTATTTTAGAAATCAGTGTCTACTCCACAGTACTGATAAAAATTTCTAATTGATATTGCTTTTCAAAGCTTCACTTAAACGTTAACTCCTTTGTCCCTCGTCATAAAACTGCCGAGTATGTAGAACAGGTGACTTGTACTCTGGTCAAATGAGCTTGGCCATATGGAATGACAGACGACACTGTTGAGTGATGACGCTCTCCTGTCATGCGCACCTGCCCAGAACAGATGGCAAGGCAATGAACATGTGATGGCAAATACTGGGAGAAAGGACAGGGAAAGCGGAGGTGGGAACAGAATACAAAAGCAGGGAAACTTAGAGGCTTTCTCAGGCTCATTCACTTTCATCGCCTTCTTGAGTGCACATTCCCAGAATGCCAAACTCTTGCGACAGCCACTACACGGAATCACTCTTGCTTTCGTATTTACTTGGTCACCGTTCCACGTTTTGTGGCATAAGACATAAGATGTTCAATTATCTGACTTTACATGGTTACATGGCATAGTCTATCTGTATCTTACAGACCAGAGTACTACATTTTGTCATCACAATATGTACGGTATCTCAATTAACAGTGCCTATAAATAAGTAATTATAAAATAGGAAGTTAATCTATTTACATGCAGTCATGGGCGGAGTTAAGGGGGCATGGGGGGGCAATTCTCCCCCAGACTCTTGAAAGTTTTTGAATTTTATTACCAATCTTACCAGTTTTGTTATAATTTTTATTTGGCACAGATATGTTGATGTTTTTTTCTTGTGGTTTTATATTAGTTTTAAGTCTTTTTCTCCATTTTTAGGGTATATTGTGACAAAAACTAGGACACCAACTCTGTGCCCTCCCAACTTGTAACCTCTAACTCCGCCCATGCATGCAGTCTATGATTAGATTTATCAGTGATTAAATTTATAGAGAGCAATAAAAAAATGGTGGAAAAATAAATAGCCTATCAGAGAAATAAATAAATACCAAAATACATGATTAATTTAATTACATGCAGCTAAATAAGATGGCATGACTAGAGTAACAAATACTTAAACGTGCATCATAGCTAAATAAATAAAAAATCATTTATTTAAAAGGTATGAAATTGAGAATTTCCTAATTGGTTTGAGCGAGATGAACAGAAGATTGATAAATGAGGGGACTCACAACAGTATGTGAGAGTAGACAAGAAAAATCTACTTTGTTACATCCAAGTTTATTATATAAAGTTTATATACATTAACAGTAAAGTATTTAAATTTAGAAATGTTCAAGGAAAAAAATATTTACAGAAATAATTCAACAAAAAATATTCAATTCTTCTTTTAACAAAGAAGAATTTATTTAGTAAATTGTTATATTTTGCCCCAATTCTTAAACATTCTATTTCTTCCTCAACTGCAAATATTTTAATTTACTGTGGGAAAAATCAATAAGATAAATTTTTTAAAACCTAGGCTAAATTATTTAATGTTTTATACTGCTACAATAGGAATAGAAGGTTTTAGTTTATGTAATTTTTGACGACTTAAGGTAAAAGCTTTATTAAACGGAATGTTAGACAAAAAAATTAATAAAATTGCAAATTACTTTTTTTTGGTAAAATGTTATTGTTGATGTTTAAATGTTAAATGTTGATAAATTTAATGACAAAATTAAATAGGGTACCATTGTAAAAATGTTTTTTAGAGAGAATATGTTAAATTTCTTAGTTTTGTTCTGAATGTGTTTTTTTATATTAATAGTAGCCTACCGGTATGTAGAAATTAAAAAACATAAAAATTAGCATCATTTCCAAATGAATATGCAAAATTTGATTAATTATTACTATATTATTACAAACCATTAATCATATATCAAACGTTAGCTTAAGGTTTATAAAAAATGTAAATTATTTGATTGAATTATAACTTGAATTAATACTCCAGCGTATCAAAATACATTACATATTAACTTAAGCCTACAAAATTAAAAAACGAAACTATATCATTTAGTTGGGAATTGCAACGTAATACTTAGTGTTTCTCTTCAGGCTTAATAATATCTAATTTATAATGATAATCTAAAATAATTGAAACAATTAAAAACGTTTTAAACACGATAATTCCATAATGAATATTGCTTTTAAAAATTTAAGCAGAACATAACCACACACAATTTTATATAACTCTATTTTTGTCATAATTATCCTTACTATAAATAACAACTAAATCAAGTCTTTAAAGTAAAATTTGTAAACCAGTAAACTCAAACAGACACGTGGTATCACACGAAGAATAATCGATCACACATGAACTCTGATTAGACAAATCTAATAGTCGTGACTGTCATCCTGAGTGCGGTGTTGATGAAAAATCAGCTGTTTTGGAACGGCTGTGATTATCCGGTAACAACGTCACTTCCACTAACCTAACTGTACAATAAACGATTACTGATAAAGTATACGTCTTATAATTATCATAAAACTTCATTATGAACCAAATAACGGATGAAATTTCTGATTAAATATTGAAATAAACATAGGTTAACTTATTTTCACGAAGTAGCTTCCATTATTTTTTTAAATTTATATTATCTAACAGAAACACAATCATTTCACTATTTTATGAAGAGTTTCAAACTGTATTTTAGTTTTCGTTAAAAATTCATAATTATGAAAAACTCATTGTTAAATTTCCAAATACTAAATAACATAATCATTTAACCAAAATACGTATTACAAAAAATAAATCAATTAATTTATGAATTCACTTTCTTAAGAGCAATTATTACCCGTATTTCACAGCTGAACTAGACAAATATCACGCGTCTACGAGAGAACATTTCGAAACAATAAAACATAAATAATTTTTTGACAGTTAAAAGCACACTACAAAATTCCAATACACTCTCACAATCTTACTGCACAGCTAAACTGAACTCTTGTTACAACAGGATAATTTGCTTTTCTTGATTCCGATTGGTTCACGTCTTTTGTTGTCCTAAATTACAGCTGATCCTACATTACATGCACAACAGCTGTAGTAAACGTCGTGTCTATTATAAGAAATGGATATTGCATAACAACAAATCAAAATTTTATTGTTAGTTATGTGTAACGTACTACTAAATATAACTGCTTTTTGAAAAATTATTATTGACCTGTCTATATAATATATTCCTATTATCTAAATATATAAAACAAAGTCGTGTTAGTTACACGCATTATAACTCGAGAACGGCTGAACCGATTTTAATGATCTTTGATTTTTTGGATTCGTCTCTGCTCCGGTCATGCTTTAGGCATATTCAGTTTCCATAAATTCAATTAGTTTCCATTATATAGCGTTTTAAATTTCTAATGTTAACCTTATGGGGAATAAGTTTGTTTACAAATTTTCTAAAATCAAAACATTTTATTTCTTAAAACAGCTGTTGGTTTACTCTTCGTTAGTAATATGCTTTACTATCCAATGCCATCTGAATCATTCATTAATGTAAAACTATGAAGTAAATGTGCACTGTACAAAATGAACAGATTTATTCACCACGATAATAGTTAACGGTTTTTTGGGGATTATTTATTTACATTTTTTATTTTTTGTCTGATTAAAAGTCACGTGTTTTTTTAAATTATGTCGGCCAAAAAAAATAATTGCGGTGTTTATACAAATATTACGTTTGTTATAATAATCAGCTGTTGTATATATTTCCTATAAAAGCTATATTACAGTTAGGTTTTGTTTGGTTTTATGTTGGATTAGACATATTTTTAATTAATCCACTCAGATTCATTTGTGTTGTGGGAATGATATTAATATGTCTTATCGTTTCAGTATTGTTATTAACTATGCCGCAACCCAGAATATCTAATTTTTCACAACGAACCCGTAATGCTATTCGACTTCACAACATGGCCAATCTGAAAGTTAACACGTATTTACTGTTAGGCGTTACGAAGTTCGCCGGGTCAGCTAGTCTCTAAATATAACTGCTTGTTGAAAAATTAATATTGACGATTAATTTGTTTTCAAACGTAATATTAGACACAAATAAACTATTATTGTTAAGATTAGTACTAGATAAAAAAGGTTTGCACACGAAATCTAAAATAAACACAATCGTGATAAATAATATCGTTTTAAAGAAACTAGTAATTACAGTTTATTTTACGTTCTAAGTTCCAGTTATGAGTAGCAATAAAACGTCAATTAAATATGTTTTTTAGGTTCAATAAGATTTATGTACCTCTCATTATTAGGTCCATTCTATTAGTGCCTCGAATGTATATTTTTTCTACGGTGATACACATTTTTATAGATAAACTTAAGTGCTTAAAAAAAGTGTCAAATCTCAACTAAGAGACGAAATAGAGTATATCTCATTAGGCCTACATATCTATTGCTTAAACTTCCCTGATAGTTCTAAAAATATATTAAAGAGTAGACAAGTGTTAGTAGGAATTATTTCAGGGCATTGGTTGAACATTCATAGTATAAATCATGACATTCACGTAGATTTTGGGGTTTCAAACTGAAAAATTGTAAACTTATGTAAAATGGTATTTACCAATATTATATTTTCTTAATTTTTAATTTACTAGGAACTTTGTAATACAATTGTATGACATGTTGGCCATAGGCATAGCGCATGCAACTAACAGTACCGCGCAGGTCAACGAACTATACACCTTCATTCAATTTATTCCACACACTTTCTATTCGGCGCTACAGTGGCGCGCCGAGCGTCGTCTCCTTGCACTGACCCCGGTCTGGGTCCCACGAAAACCACCAGTCGGCCAGTCGTGCAGATGTCCAACTTCCTGGTAAAACTGACCCGGTTAAGGAATGTGTACATATTACTTTGTCACTGAAAAATTAAATTTAAACACTCAGATCGCGCTAGTGCAATACAAAAGCTCATCACAATTTTGATTATGTGTTGTATATTATACGCTATCAACGACAGTGGATTTTTTTACATTTTGATAAGGAAAGGTCTAACCCCTGGCCGTAATACTACCGTACGTCAACCTGTTACGAAATAGGTAATTCAAAAATACAAACACATTATCCTAACCCGAATATCAGTATGCACATTTGAACGTGCGAATAGACAATATGAATGAGGAATGATTGTGGCACGATCTTGTAGTCTTGTTAATAACTAAGGCTGACACGTTCCTTGGACAGAACTGTTAATTAATAGCCTAACAGTCAATGGCATACCTAAGGGAACTACAGTTTAACGTAAACTCCGAACCACTGCCTCTGAATTACGAACTGGTCTAATTATGAGGATGGTATTCGTGGATGAACGTAGTATTCAATAGTGCGGATATTAATCCACACCGGGTAACATCAAATCCACCGATCACTGCTCACAACTATCCACAATTCACAACCTCTAAGTAGCTCCAACGTTATAAATAGCCCAATTACAAATGGCGACAGGGTCCGGAATCGAACCCGCGACCCTCGGTTCACGATGTGAGCATTTTACTCTGAACTACCCAGCTTTTATCAGCTATTGAACTCCAACACAAAAAATGAAAATTATCATCATAGTCCCTACAAGTAACCACTTTCTCTAAAATGACACTCCTCCCTTAGCGTTAGTTTTGAAACTTTCGACGATCACATACTTAAAAGCAGGATGCAATCATAACTCAACTATATTTAAAACCAATTAGTCTCTTAACTTTCACACTCGTTGTACCGTTATTTACGGAAATGTTCTAAAATTCGCCTGGAATGTTGAATTTGAAATTATCTAGTTACTTTACTAACACATAGTTCAAAATAAAAATTTAAAATCCTACCCTTAAAAGCTATTAAGCTCAATGATTATAAAGAGAATTAACAAATTTTGGACAAAATATTTACAAAATCTATTTATGACATTTTTAGATTTCACATTTGGTCGTAAAAATGGACTCCGACAACTATGTTACTGGATACTGAGGATGTCATATTCTCTGGTGTGGTTTATATACGTTCATCAGCAAAGATAATCCTCATAATTAGTCCAGATCGTAATTCAAAGATAAAATTTGGGTTCAAATCTCACTATGTAGGTTCCTGAAGCCATTGGCTGAAGGGCTATCAATAATAATTAGTAATAACCAATGTTAGTTATCTGTAATATTTAACACTAATTTCTCACTCATACTTGTCTTCAAATACCTATCTGTATAATAGTTCGCGATTTCAGAAAACTATTACGATAGTAAAAAGTAAACATTTTCTTTAAAATAAAGAAACTGCTCCGAAACTGCTCCTTCCCTGTATTATAGAGTTTCCTCAATAGAATTAAACTCGTTTTAAATTCTAGCCGGAGAGATTCTTCCGTAAAAGTTCCGTTTCCTAGTTAGGATCCGAGGACCGAGGCCCAGAGGCGGTGGCATGTAGGTCAGGACCGTATAGGTATGGAAATGAACCGGCAGTGGGCCACGATGGCACAGACGCAAGCACAGGTTCATCAGCCACCTCGCCTCGCCGCGGTCAAACACAACAATCAAACAGCTGTTTCAACGCTTCGTCACATCAGCTGACTTCTACAAACTACTTGCAGTTTCTTTAAAAATCCAAATGGCGAACCAGTCAGTTAGGCATTTTAAGCAAAGTATGAAAAAGAATGCAATGTAAGAAGTTTGTTATAGTTAAAAGCAATTAAATTTTAAATTTATTTAAAACTAGCGTCACCCGTCGCGTGAAGCTGTGATGTACAAAAAATATTAATTAGGTTTAAGCTGTTGATTTTATATACAATAAATTTATAAAACCTGTTACTGCACCCTTTTAGCCCTCTGGATTCCGACCCTGAGGGCATAAAAGGGTGCAAGAAAAAAGGGTGCATAAAAGGGTGAAAAAATTCAAGACCGGTTCCGGAGTCTACAGGCAACATACATGCTCCCTCTTTTATATATCTTGAAATATACGTTTAATCGACGTAGCAGTTTATGTTGGTTCTCCTGTAGAACATAATCAGGCGAGGGTAACTTCTATGAATAACAATTACGAATTACTAGTATTGTATTATATTACACAGTTCACAAACACGTCAGTGTTTTACACAACGTATCTGAAAGTGTCGAAAACACTTTCGATTACCTAAGAATTTAAATGTTAATTAAAAGTTTTTTAGCTATAGATATTCTATTCCTAAGATTGTATTATTGAAATGGCGATCATACCACAAGGTAAGAGTGTAAGATGATTGTGGCGCGATCTTGTAAACTTGTTACTGACTAAGGCTGACATGTTCCTTAGACAGGACAGTTAATTAATTAATTAACTAGGGCAACTAGGGGACCTACAGTTTAACGGGGAATCCGAACCACGGCTTCTTAATTTACGAATTGGTCTAATTATGAGGATGGTCTTTTGCGGAAACGCAGTATTCAATAATGTGGACGTTAATCCACACAAGAGAACACCACACCCACCGACCATCGCACACTACTATCCACAATTCGTGACACAATAAGTTCAAGTTGGTCAGTATCGTGTAAATTATGAATACACCCAAACTACCACGCATTTATGACGCGGACGTCACAGCAAAGTAGTTACTAAACACGTCTTCGTGTATTCTGTGGTGCTTTACAAATAAAAGTGCAGCAGGTCGTCCAGCTGGGAGTGGAATGCGACTCACCTTGGTGTGCAGGAAGGCCAGACTCTTGTTGACGTTCTCCACCTTGTGCACCCGCATCTTGCCGTTGTTGGGCTTGCCCAACTTCTCGCCGCTGATGATCTCCAGAAGCTTGAGCAGCTTCCGTCCGTCGGCCAGGTCCGTGAACAGGTCGTCCACCTCCATCCTGGGCTGCAACAACAACAACGTTGGGATAACAATAAGGAGGTCATAGTTCATCTTAAGAACAGCCATCTGATAGTAAGGTTCAGATAAGGCAGAAGAGGATAGTCTGGGTCACAGGGGAGAAGGGGTAGAGACTCCTGGTCCGTCCAGCTTCCAGGATCGATGTCATAACTGAAAAAGCATCAACATACACCAATCCATCACAGGTTCCAAGTTCAAAGCGTGATATAGCGTGACAAGGAGGACATAGAGGTGCAACTTTTGATAGCCAAAAGACGAAGCAATATTGTGACAGCTTCTGAGACTGAAATGGCGATCTACCCAGGTCGCTAAGCATTTTGAAATGAGTGTAAGATGATTGTGGTGCGATATTGTAGTCTTGTTACTGACTAAGGTTGACATGTTCCTTAGACAGGACTGTTAATTAATAGCCCAACAGTCGATGGCAACTAAGGGACCTACAGTTTAACGAATAATCCGAACCACTTTCGCCTCTGGATTACGAGTTGGTCTAATTATAAGGAGGATATTTGCGGATTAACGTAGTATTCAATAGAGCAGACGTTCATGCATACAAGAAAACCTACATCCACCGACCATCGCTAACAACTATCCACAATTCGAATGAATGAGAAATGATTGTGGCACGATCTTGTAGTCTTGTCTCTGACTAAGGTTGACATGTTCCTTAGACAGAACTGTAATTAATAGCCCAACAGCAAATGGCATCTGAGGGACCTACAGTTTGACGAGGGATCCGAACCACTTTTGCTTCTGAATTACGAACTGGTCTTATAATGAGAATGGTATTTGCAGATGGACAAAACAGTTAGAAAGTAATTCAGGGATAGCACAACACCTCACACCCCACCTAGCATATCGACCTGATCCCATTTTGTCTTTGACTTTGGCCAGGTTGATTGAGCACAATAAGTAGAGTATTGGGGTGTCTACGAGTCCAGTTTCCTTCGCATCTTAGGTTCGTCCAGTCTCTTTATGGCACAACACCATTGAACTTCCGACACCCTGAATCAAATCTTGTATGGATCTAATATGAGTTTGTACTAAGATATCATATGACTTAACGTCATCGATACCAAAGAAGCTGCTTGCCTGAACTCTGGCAATACTGGAACGATAAGTAGCGTGTCTTGTTATCCAGTTACTTGGAGGTCAAGAATTGAGGATTACGTTCCTCCGCTAAGACAATCCTCATAATAGGACCAGTTCGTACGTCAGGTGCAAAATTGTAGTTCTCATATACAACTGTAGGTCTCTTGGATCTCATTGTCTGTACAGTCCTGTCTAAGAAGCATTCTAGTCTTGGTCTAATTCACACTGGTTAGGTTGAGATTTCAGAAGGATAATAATCAATTTAACATACGTGAAAATAGAATCCAGTTCCAAAAATACAAAAAACTTGATTCCCAAATTCGACAAAACCTGAAAGCTCGACATCGGTATGTTGTTAATGGGATTAGCAAGCAAGATGTGACGGTCTGATAAGAAAGTAAACAGAGGCGGTGGAGCGGCTCGCATGTTGATGAGGTGCGAGAGGCGAGTGGCGAGTGACGACCGGCGGATGCAGTGCTGACCTAATTACCTCACGCGGGACTCCCTGTGTTCACTGACCGCGCCGCGCGCTTCCGGTCTGATTCACCGATCACCGGCAATATGTGAATTCGAGGGTAATTACCCACGAAGAGGGTAATTTCGCGTATTGCGGGTAATTTCACTTCAGGGCGAATCAAAAAGTTTGATCCAAGTGGAGGTTATGAATTAATTGTGACTAGATTTGAGTACGATGAATGTGATATTCGCACTATTGTTCATCCGCAAAGACCATCCTCATAATTAGACCAGTTTTTAATTTCGAGGAAATAGAGTGGTTCGGATCCCACGTTAAACAAAAGCCAACATCGCTCTTCCCTGATTTCAAATAACCTTTCACAAATGTAAAAGTTTTCAAATCTTCATCCGTTCATTAAGCTCCAGAGAAATGTTTGAGCGTATAGCAGACGTCATCTTCCGGAAGGGATTCGAAACTAACCGCGGACACGACTTGACATATGGTTGCTATTTTTTGCCACAGAGACCGTCCCTGTACATCTGTACCTTCTCCGACCCAGGGTGTGGCGGACAGACGCAGGATATATGCCGGAAGGAGTTTCTCCGCAGGACAATTAATCTCGACGAGCGACGGCGCATGTCCTGCCTCGCCATTGTCTCCGGAGGCGACGTCCTCGGCTTCGCAGTTTACAGTACGTTGATCCTCCGCCGTACTTCCTTTCAACGCGTTGGACATAAACTGAGAGTGGAGAAAGATCCGTCCATTTTCCTCGTGTAGGAGTGTATACAACCCGCATGTTATAACTAACGATCGGTTAACGGGTTTACAACACCTCGGAGCTAAAGACAATGCAACCCGTGGACCCCCGAGGGGCCATCAGTAAGGACAGCGCTGTGCCCAAGGCGAGAGAAAGGGGCAGAGAACCATTAAATTATGGGTCGTAGGGGTGGAGGCACATAATTCCAGGGTCGGATTTTCCAACCTAACCTACAGGTTCAGTTTTACACCCCAGCACACTAGGAAGGTACCCTCACGTTCTCTCCTTCTCTTTATCCGCCTTTGGATTTACAAAACCCCAGAACGACCTGAAGTCATAAATCACTGGTTATCATGGAGTGGTATCATAGAAAGGTAATTAATGAGAGGGCAAGTGTTGATATTTTCCACCTAACCCATCTTCATGTGTGACATTTTCCTCAACAGCTCTCTGACTTTTTTCTAGTTCAGATATCGAAATTTTTCCCTTGAAAGAAGTTGAAATTTTTCCAGTGTGATGAGCTTCCCTATCTCCTTAGTTCCTTCTTGTCAAACATAGGGGCTTGATTGACTCCTAGCTGAACACCCAGTCTAACCAGACTTCTCGGGAAAAAGTGCATCTCCTGGAGGAAGGATACTTTCTTCACGTGTTCTCAAGCATCAAATGAAAAGTCGAGGGCCTCCATAGAATAGAGTCTTTCCTTTTCTAGGGGTCTTTAAGTTGATGAGTTGGAGTATGAATCCTCTTTGGGGTTGGGTTACGTGGTCCAAAATCCAGATCTGGATTGGTCTGTAGATCCTTTTTTTTCTCCGAAAATTAGGTAGATTATCTATATCCAACCTTTCTTATATTTTTGTTGTTTCAATATTACGCAAACAGGTTTAGGTTTAGCTGGGGCCTAATAATCCTCTAAAATTTATTGGAAACATTATTATCAAGCTAAAGCAATCAAAAGATAATTGGGGAGGAGATATCCTTGTCGTTCAAAAGCCCAAATTCTTGGGATGTATTGCCATTGCAATGTAAACCGTTGCTGGAACACTTCCACATCATCGCTGCGTTAGCGAACCGTGTGAACCATTTCTTCCAGTCATAAAACGCCGTTATCAGTTCTCGCGTGCAAAGGTCGTTAATTTTAAAAACTCCGTACGCGGTCGATTCTCACCGCGCGCTTTCTCCCATAGACACGCCTCGTCTGGCTGGCGTGCAATAATTAGACAATGCTGTGGAGAACGACATTTCGGTGAAAGAGTCGAACAGATATCGATGCACCGCTACAACACGACACTGTGACAATGGAGATCCCATGTCAGACATTGTGCTGGAATCCTGGATGTTTGTTACTCTAAACAGCTGTTCTCACAACCATGTGACATCACTTCCATCACTCTTTTGCGTCACCCTTTCTTAACATTGTAATAGTTGAAGAGTCCTTTTGCGGATATAGTTTATTGTTTGTTATTAAGTTGTAAACATCCAAACACGACATCTACTGACTGCTAAATTAGACGTAATGGTCTTGACAGAACTTACTTCTTGAATGTGTTAACCGGAGACAAAAAATAGTTTGAGAGAAACACACCCAAACATGGTCTAATTTACTAGCCTTCTAGTGTTGACACAAGAGTTTTTCTATAATTACCTACCTTAAGGATATTTTAGGTATGATTATTAGTCGTAAACTGGCAAAAAAAATACCGAGAACGGTAACATTCTGGTCCGACCGAAGAGTCTAGATTATAATTGCGTAGACTTTTCTCCCTAAGGTCTTATCTAATTTAAAGTGGTTAAAGTGGTGGTGGCAATGATCAACTTTCTATCCAAATATACAAAGTTTGGGAACCCCACCAAAGTTAATTATTATTCAGAACAGTTACAAACCATGTAACATCTCTCCGATCTTTTCAAAGTCAGGAAACTGCGTCCCGGATAAAATTTCATACCATTTCCAAAACCTAGAATCTCTATCCACCCTCACCAAAGATAGTAAGTATGCAAGTCATTTCAAAACCCTGATTGGAGCTCTGTTCGCCCTCACCCAGATAAGTAAGAAAGTAAAAAAGAAGTAAGTAGTCAGATCATTTCTGAATCCGAGAGGTTCTGTCCGGATCACCAATCAAATAATCAGAACTAAGACGGTTTTACACGCTACGATAAATTGAACAAAAAATCGTAACGATTTGTCGAATATCCATTTACATACCAACTTTCCGTTTGTCAGTCGGTATTTTCTCTTCCGTGGGAGGTGAATAGTGAAGTGCTTTCCAGCAATGGAGGAATTACTGCCATCGTATATGTACACAAAGTGCCTTTCAACAAGTGTGAAGAGAAATAGAAAACCAAGAAATAAGTGGAGTCGACATTGGCTACTAAAGAAGAGGTTATCCCATATAAAATAATTAAGCAATGAATCTGCTTATTTGAGGAACTACTTGAGAATTATTGTGTTTGGTTTCTCCTTTGATTGAAAGACAAAGCACGTAATGAGAAATCCTATATCTTCACACGAAAGACTTGTTGACGCAGTTTACAAGTTCCGTCTTGTCATTGCAAACCGGAGAAGTTTGTGGAAATTTGCAAAAACCTTCCAACCTGGCTCCAACTCAGACAAGTCGTAACATCTTGCTTTTTACACACACCGACTTGCATGCGACGTCTTATCGTAACGTGTAAACACGCATAAGACGAATAGGAAAGTCTACGACCCTGAAAATTGTTGAACATTTTTCCGACCACAAAACACCTCGCATTATCAGTGAGAATGCCAAAACGCCTCCCAGGTATCCAAAAATGGAACCAAAGTCCGGTAATGTCCGAAGGTGTGAGGGGGCGGGGCGGTGACGTCACCCACGGTCTACAAGGCGCCGCCACTCCCACTCTGTGCTATTGGCTCTTCCCGATGTTCATATGTGGAACCCATCATTCCGTCGGTTTTGAATTAGGGTTTACAATCGCATATGGAAAATAGCTTAGATCAAGTATATCCAAAGGGAATGTTTCCAGTTCATCTAAACAGCTGTGTCTCTATCACTTCCGTTTCAAGTTTTGGCATGACGGATTCCCAATACCCCATCCAGAGCTAACATATATCCATGTCAACTAGATCGCACGCAAAACACTCTGGAGCGAGGGAATCTCTATTGAATTGTCTTAGAAATTGGTTTGCACAGTATGAACCTCATTGTACTCGGACTTATTTAGAGATAGAACCTGGGTGCATTGAAAAGCTGCTCAATTTACTTGTAAATCGTTTGCCAAGAGATTCCCTATCGTCTTGATTCCTCCTTGTCTCTACTGGAGATTTGATTGATTTCCGACTGAGCTTGAACATCCAGTCCAACCGGAATTCTCATCAGTAGTGTATCTCCTCACTGTTCATCTGTGAGGAAGAGTTCTTATCTAACGTGCTCTCTTGGTTTTCCAGGCAAAGGGTACTTCCAAATCAAAGGTTAAAGTTACCCTGCAGGGACATGGTAGTTATAAAGTTGGAGAGACCCTTATTCTTTTAGGGGGTTGCGTGGCCAAGTCCGGATCTGAAGATTTGGTTTCCCTTTTTCTTTTTACATCTGTTAGGATCGGGTAGACTATCCATCACGAATTGTGGATGGCAATAAGCGATGACTTGTGGATGGGATATTCTCTTGTGTGGATCAACGTCCGCACTATTGAATACTACGTTAATCCGTATTCATACTTGGCTTAAATTGCCATTGCAAATAGTAATCTAATCAACGTCGTTTGATGGAGGATTCAAACTTTGCAATTATGCTCATACGTCACGTTTTGACAATAACTTTAGCTAGACAGATAATCAGGTTTTTGTCAATCACTACCCAGTCATTCAACTGTGTCCTCCCAACAGAAAATAATATACCAAAACCAGCTTTGGAAACACAATTAGTGCATTATAAAACGAGATTTTTTATGCCATCACCGTCCGTTGACTAATTCACTTATCTTTGATATTATTAGATCGGAATCTCATGATCAAAATTGAATAAAATCTCTTTCAGAAAATGAGTGAATAGTTCTTAGTTTGGAGACAATTTTGGGAGTAAAAAACATTTTAACTGCTTCTAAAGTTACAAACTGATTATGGATTTTTTTGACACGTTCTCTTACCTAAGGTACATGTTAGATTCACAAAATTGACCTAGCGTAACGCATTATGTATTGAATTGAGATAAACCATATGTATAATACGACTATAACAATACTATTGAAGAACTAAACTAATACTATCACTTTTCCACTGCGTTTACAAATGTGTACGTTAAGTTACATGCACGGAAACTTTGAAAACAACGTTTTTCGGCGCCAATTTCACAAACATCACAGACAATCGGAAGAACCAGCACAAAGCGAGTTCTCAGTTGGGTTATTGGGTGGTTGTGCCGCGGCACACTGTCGAGCCTCTATCAAGGTAATAACAGGGTAGCCTCGCGGAGGGTCTCTCTCAATATGATTTATCCCTCCATCGGTCCATTTCTGGGAAACCATACGTGAACCCGAGACACCGGTGGGAATGGGAACGTAAAATCTCGTTTTGGCGGTGAATATGGGAATAGATTAACTGCCGCCAAACGATATTGAATATGAAAGCTGTTTTAGTCGACGTTACGACCTACCCACCGGGTAGGTTTATAAATCCTAGCATGAATAGGATATTAGTGTAAGTTGATTGTGGTGCGATCTTGTAGTTTTGTTACTAAGACTAAGAACTTAATACTCCAAGTGCTAACATCTCACTGTGAGATGTCAGCGAGGTGCAATAGTATAGTCAACAATTACCATCCATGCCGCCATCTGCGAGCTAATACATGCAACTACTCGTGTAGTTCCCTGTTCTGGCACTTGAGTTCGTTAGTTTGCCACTAAAGTTGCCTTTGCTTTTACAGCCAAATAAGTGTTTTCTCACACGGCTGACCTTTAGAGTGTAGTGGTTAGACCTTTGTGCTGATGAGTACACGGTTGAAGCCATTAGGAGGGTTCAAATCCCGACCATGAGCAATCTCAATTTGGCTTGCAAATGTGTGGTATAGTGGAGTGGAGGGCCCACCTCAAATAAACGGTGACCGATGGAAGTTGACGGCATTGTATACTTAATTGGGATTGCAGTGGACACCTGTTTTGCTTAGTGAATAGTGGTTATAAGGGAGGGCATGTTTTGTGTTTTTTGTGTATTCTTTGAATTTTAAGAAGAGTTGCATAAAAAACAAATCTAAAATAGTCATAGCACTTGGAGGATTCCTTAGACAAACATTTTTATGATTAGCACAACTAGTTACCTACAGTTTAGCGTCAGGTGTGAATCACAATTTCACCTCTCAATTACGAACTGGTCTAATTATGAGTGTGGAGATGAGCTTTGCCGATAAATAGTTCAGACGTTAATCCACACTAAGGATTATCGCATCCACCACCGATCGCTTATCCACAATTTGTGACCTCCAAATAGCTTGATTACAGACACGCCACCGCCCCAGTCTGGATGGCTACAGTATCCAGGCAGTTACATTTTTTCTTAACTGATAACCTATCAGTTAAGAACTATCTATCATGTAACTATTTTTAAAATACAGTAACACGATAATCTACGAAATTTTTTAAAATATTTTAAATAAAAGATTATTTAAGTTTTTTTCGATGTCTCCAAAAAATGTAAAAAGGTTATGGTCTAAAATTTCCCGAGGTCGAGTTGTGAAATACGCGCGACCAGGCGCGGAGTACCGTTCGGCGAACGCTTGCACAGCTGTTTTCTGAAGTGAAGAGTCAGCTGTCATTGATTAGATAGCTGTGTTGGCACATGATAAGATATCGCTCATCCGCTGTTAACTATTGAACCGGTGAACCTACTGAAATTTGGAGTTGATTTACAGCTCTTAATGGATAAACACACATCAGGGACTTCAAAGCCACTGAGTTAAATTTACAAGTTTGTATTCTTACGAGATTTTTACCTCAATAACACTCACCTTTTGTAAAAACGAGTTCATCCATTTGGTAAAAGTCTTCTTCTGTATGTGAAGACGCTCTTCTTGGAGCGCCTTGATACGCCCTTGCTCGAATTTGAGGACATCTTCGCGCTGGGTCATGTCGTCACCACCGGCAGAGCCGCGCAGCTCATACTGTGTCTCTGAAACAGAAACTGACGTCAACAACAATCTACAATCAACAACAACAACAACAAGGTACGTCTCAATGACGTGTTTTAAAGCCGTAGGGAGATGGACTTCGAAGAATTGGCAGTGCTGTACAGTCCACTTCAAACATCAGATTGATTATGAGGGAATATGAGGCCTCAACTATGCTGGGGTCATAGAACTGAAGTAACATCGGCACGCGCTTTCAAACCAAAAATTAATCCAGTCGCGGGAGACGCCAACTAGCTGTCACGTCAGTAGCTGGAAGCGCCAGTAGAAGATTTTTGTTTTTGTGGCGGAGCAATTACCCCAACATCTCATACTGAAACTGGCGCCAGTTGACTGGCATTGTGTAGACACAGTCCTATGTCAGTCCAGTCGCTGTACTGTGGACGTTGCATTTGATTTGAAGTTGACGTTATATCGCAGGTTTAGAAATGCGGAACATGGTTGACAAGATTCTTGACTCTGTGGCGCTGAAGCCATTCTTTTTCCTTAACTATATATATAAATGTTCATGAAAGGAGTTTGTCTCAACAAAGGAGTCTGGTAAAGTGCCAGTTCACTATTCACGGCCATTCCTATCACCGCCTGCCAATGTCTTTCCACTTCTCGAATGACATGCCAGCCATTGACAGAGTGTAAACGGCATTCACACTTTCACGTTGAAAACAATGAATTCACCAATTACGTTCTATTAATTGGTCAATATAGCTATTAGTGGACCCGTACATCTACATAAGGGATTATGAACACTTTGAAAATGTGGATTAACTGTGTAATAACTCCAATAATTACTTCGTAATGATTTGTTAGTCGCATAAAAATTATCTGGAAATGAATCGTCTGGTAATAATAAAGCCCCATCTTCATCAACGAATCATCTCTACAGGTTCTAGTATGTTCAAACCATTTTCTGCACACAGTACCAGGTGACCCTAGATAGACCTCTCCATCTTCTGTCCTTAGTCTTTCGAGTCAATATCTCACTAAAGGACCTATACTTTCCTCCTTCGGGCACCAAATCGAATAACCAGGCTCACCCGATAGTCAACTTAGACGAGAGGGAATAAAAGGTTAGATGGAAGCTAGTCAAACCGGGTAACATGATCTTTTGTACAACCACCGAGAAGAGAGGAATTGGGAAGATCGGAAAGACAGAACAGCTAGGGTCACCTGAGGAGGGGGGCTCAAGCTCAGTTCTCAGGACTCGATGTCATGCCCGAGTGTTGGGTAACCCGGACAAACATCAAGCAAACACCAATCCCATCCAGAGCTAACCTAACCTACCAGTACGGAGATTCAGACTAGGTAAAAGACAGAAGGAGGAACTTTCAAATACTGTATTGTGTTAGTTTCATTTTATTCTACCCATGGCCTCTACTTATAGCCTCTGAAGCACAATAAACCAGAGTCATTTAGATTCAAGGGCGAAGCTTTAACCAGCGTAAACTCATTGGTCAATTGTTCTCACCATACATTGACTGATGATTAGATTAGATTATTGAAATGGCAACCTACTTAGGTAGGTATTTTAGCCAAGTATGAATGAGAAATGAGTGTAGGATGAATGTGGCGCGATCTAGTAGTCTTGTTACTGACTAAGGCTGACATGTTCCTTAGACGGGACTGTTAATTAGTCCAACAGCCGATGGCAACTAAGGGGCCTACAGTTTAACGTGGAATCCAAACAACAGCCTCTGAATTACGAATTGGTCTAATTATAAGGAGGGTCTTTGAGGATTGTGAATTAACGTAGCATTCAATAGTGCGGACGTTAATCCACACAATAGAACACTACACCCACCGACCATCGCTCACAACTATCCACAATTCGTGACCTCCAATTAGCTGGATTACAGGACGGCGCCGGTGGTTTCACACGCGTAATTTATTGTCAAGTATCGTTGTTTTGACATATTACCACAACTGTCATTCTGATTGGAGAAGTTGGCTGCACATGCAATACTCGAGGAAATGCCATTGTTAGCGATGATCTCATTCTGAGTGATAAAAAAATCTTTAACCAAACAATAAACGAGTTGATAGGTGATAACGGTGAGTACTTGTGTTGTTATCAGTGGGAGGTCGTGATCATGACGCTACGCTGCGCCACTAGTCACATCGGTGTCACGTCAAATGCTTGGAAATTACAAAATCCTGAGAATGAATCAGCTGTTCTAGCTCATAAAGCTACAACTTGTCGTGTTTAGCAAGACCAATATGTTGAATTAAAGGACGAATAATCCGAACGTATCTCTATTCAATCCCTAAATCAAATCCATACCCTCCAAAGAATCTGAATATCCTGAAACTACTAGTCATCTAAACCTGGCAAGCTGTATATGTCATAAAACCTAATCACCCACACTGGTTAAACAGGTTTACTGGGCAGACATTTTGTATAAAATATGATTACCTACAAAAGTCAAAATATGATGATCATATACTTCTTCCAGTAACACCTTTACACTTTTTAAAATATCCCGAAATATATTTGTTTCGCTACAAGAAATAATCATCACCACCTCGAATGATCCGTCAGAGTAGACCTTTGCTACTTGAGTTACGAAACAATTTAAATCCGTCAGTCTATCAAAACCTGACAACTATCTATCACAACACCGATGTGAAAACTGTGTCAAGTGGTATTTGACAAAAAGGTAAACAATGATAATTTTCAACTTAGAACCGGCCAGGAAAACATTGTTCTCTAGAGGTTTGCCCTGGAATTAAATTGACGAATTTTGTCTATTTAGTAAACTCAATAAACGCCCCTTAGAATTAGGCAGCTAAAGCTCCAAGTCAGAAAATTACCCTCGTCAACTTGTCGTGGATGTCCTACGGCTGCTTTGAGTGCCACAATGTAAGAACAACCCGAGAATAACCACAGCACTGTTAGGCATGTATGAAACCTTTTAGGCACTTTAACGCCAGAATGAGCAATTAAAACTAATCAAGTTTTACCTCTTAAGAACAGCCACAACGTAATAAAAATCCGAGTATAGCCAAAACTCTATTATACCTGTATAACAACTTGTTAGAGTCCAAAGGGCCAAAACCAGAGACTATGAAACAACACCAAAACATAATAACCCGAATAAAAAACTTTCATGGGATGAGCGACAGCCACTACCTAAGAACAACCCGAATATATCAACAACACATGTATAAAACCTTTTAGATTGAGTACTATGTTAAAAATAAACGACTAGGAAGTGTAAGTAGCGGCCACGAAATTAAACGTACGGTACAATGTAAATAAATAGGATGTAAATTATGTAAATAAAACATATTTGGAGACAAATATGCTTTAAAAACCAGAGGTATTGGCAATCAGGTAATCAAACACAGGGGGGGGGGTGTAAGCAATCAGGTATTAGTGGGAAAATTGTCAAGTTTTTCAACCCATAGTTGAAAACTATGCGATATCACTCACCCACCCACCCCCCTTAGCTACTTTAAGAGTTGCCAGTACAGAATATCCTGAACCAAAATTTTAAGAAATGAGGCTCTGCATTTACATCAAGGAGGAGCGGCAACCACAACGTAAGAACAACCTGCGTATAGCCAAAACACTAATGTACGAAAACCTTTTTAAAGGAGTTAGAGTATAATATCCTGAATCCAAATATTATAAAAGGAGGCTCTGATCTTACATTGAGGAGCGACAACCACAAAGTAAGATCAACCCGCGTATAGCCACACCAATGTCTTAGGCCTGAATAAGCATTCAAGAAGTAACATGGGTAGATACGTAAATGGAATATGATGCTTCAAAAACGTTTAAAATGAGTTCCTGAGTCTAGAGCAGAATGAGCAACAACCACCACGTAAGAAGAACACGAGTATAGCGGCACGGGCAGGGCACGCGCTGTCTACTGTCATCATCGCTCATTCTCTCATCGCATCTGGTATTCACCGCTAGACAGAGGACGTTTTTTGCCGACGAGTCTTTGAAGGGCTCGAGTCCGTGAGGAGAAAAAAGAAATCTCCTTTTGAACACGACGCGCTCGCCCTTTAGCTTGGAATGCGCGTCAAGTTGAACCTGTTTTTAGAAACTATGTAGATTAAAACACGACACACATTTATGTAGCGTATTGTTGATGCTTAGCTAGCTGGTGACCTTGCACGTAGGTCAGGGCCTTCAAGTCGTTATGCAGCCAGTAACAAGCCAAGCCTCTGCCAGCTGTGAGCTCGCTTACATCAGCTGTTAAAACGATATCGAGATTGTAGAGTGCGCTGGCAATCGTTCACTTCATGTAAGACGAGTATTCTGATAAGAATCTACAGGAGTGGTGAAATGTTACGTTTTAGCCCCTTAAGAACAAAGTTAACCTTGTGACAGTACAACTGTCACTACACTAAACTCGTAAAAAAGATGGTCCGGGTGTCAAAATCAACGTAAAGTGATTTTCTAGAGAATCACATTTTATTTTACTTCCGAGAAAAATATAATTACTACGCAATTAGGCGATATACGATAGTTAACAAATAATTATATTTTTTTATGATAGAAACCGCTGTCACTTGTCATAGGTATAAGTATCACAGGTATAAAGGTGGCGACTGATACAGTAGAGTCAAATAACATTAAAAAAATCACAAATCATTGTAACTAGAAACTAAATTTTAAAAACAAGTATTAAACTAGCCGAGCAGATAGTTATGGACCGGTTTATTTAATCTATGATATTTATTCAGAATACACAAACAAATCTTAGTGTTTATTACACTAAGTGTGACATTATTATTGAAACGTGAGTGTAATTGATGACATATTTAGCTCAGCTACTAAGACCAACAAATTAATTTAAAAGGTTTAGGCTATTAATTAACAGTCCAACGAAATGCACCTAATACCAGATGAAAATATAAGACTGTAAAAACCCCTTTTGAGTTTCATCAGTGACGTCATATTTGCTAATAGCTCCTTAAGAGCATAACAATTAATTTTCCCCATTAATGTTGTCAATGATCCATTATTGTTAATTTATTAATACCATTTCAAGTCACCAGACAGTCGTAAAAGATAGTTGAAATGTTGAATTAAACTTATTAAGTGGTTATCGAAGCAAATAATATAGGTAATTAAGCGATTTTGTAATTATTGTTATTACAATAACAACATCAACAATAACAACGTAATTATGTTGTCAATTACTTTATTCTCAAAAGAAAATAACATGTGTTCTTTTAATACTCGAGTGATGTTTTTAACACCACAAGTAACTTTATATGACTGTGGGGTGATATATATCTTATGGTTACTATTAGGAAACCAATTTCCAATACGGCGGCAATGACTCTTTCAATCCTTATTTCAAAAATACCCTGAGGACAGTAAATAAATAATAATGTAAATAAATTGTGTATGTATTAACATTACAATTTTACGTTTTTGGCTCTAGCGATTAAAAACAGACGCCTAGTTAAAACGTGTTTAGATACAACAATTTATTAACTTTTGTACATTTGACTACGGATTTTAAAGCTATAGTACTCTCAATTTTTCTGTAATTTTGTACACATTTTTTACCCAAAGATTTTGACTTTAAGAGAAAAGTAGAGAATAAGTTATATGTTTCTCATTCGATCGACAACAATAAACAGTACATTTACAGTAGAAATAAAAGTTATTTTTAGCAAGTAGCTAAGATAAACGTTAAGAGAAATAACACTACATAAAAATGTGAACAAAAATAAACTAAAAATAAAACAATGCAACAAAACCAATAATAATAATATATCTTAAAGTAACGTATTAACTGGGAGGGGTCAATTATCCATTCAAAAATCGTTGAAGTAAAGCGTACGTACGACTGAATGAAGTTATCGACTAAACTATAACGGTTACAAAGGGTTTTATTATTTATGTAGTTACACAGGTAATAAATATAGGTATAAAGTTTAAGATTTGTTACTCGTATGCTGTAACAAAATCAATTATGATTTACACTAACTTACTTATGGATCTAATGGGAGTGTTTCAGTTCCTCTAAACTGCTGTCTTTGTGAACATATGACGTCACCGTTAAATTTTGGTCTGACGGATTAATACTCCCCAGAGCTAATCACATGTTTCTTCAGAGTATCCAACGCATGTTTACCCATCTAAAGTGCTTGCCGTTGGCAACTGGGTGTAGTGTTGTGTTTAGACTGCCGCGATCAGCTGACATCAGCGGTCCTACACAGCTGATTTGTCGTCCAAACACCAGCTGATTCGTCACGGCCATGGCGGCCTGCGAGGCCAGTGCAATAATGCGCGGCACTTAGGTTTATGGTGGGCCTATACAAGATCGGCGGAGCTTATTCCTGGGAGAACAAAATTAAAACAATTTGAAAAAGAAGAGTACTTAGCTATATAAATAATAAAGTCACAGTAATTTAGATTTACTAAACCAACCCGACCATTAAAATATCACCAATCATTAATACCATCATAGAGTACCCATACTTTGATACTTTTCAATGAAATGACAACACACTTAGGTATTTTAAGCCAAGTATGAATGAGATTAGAGTAAGAATTTGATTGTGACGTCAATCTTGTAGTCTTGTTACTGACTAAAACTGACATGTTCCATAGACAGGACTGTTAATTAATAGCCCAACACCTAAAGGCAGCTAAGGGACCTACAGTTTAACGTGGAATCCGAACCACGGCCTCTGAATTACGAATTGGTCTAATTATGATGATGGTCTTTGCGTATTAACGTAGTATTCAATAGTGCGGACGTTAATCCACATCGGAATATCGTATTGAATAACTGAATACGATTAATTAAACATTAACTAGGTCTTTATGAACGTAATGTCATAGACAACCGGATAAATAATGAATCTCTGATGTTATATAACTATAACCTAGAGTAACTCTGGTGTCAGTGCCGATACTCGGTACGATGCAATATGAAAGACAGTCCGAGTCGCATAAAACGTCCACTCCGGTCGAATGAAGATGAATTGAACAAATTTGAGTCGTATAAGACGAAAGGATGTATATACGTACTATGGTTGTTAGTCAATTCTTCGTTCTCAAAAGTAACGAAAGATGAAAGTTAAATGAGTTTAGCTCTAATCTAAATATACCAGCTTACTTACAGGAGTCAACTGATTGGTTGTGTAATAATAAGCATAACACTAGGTCATAAATAAGGTTCCACACACTGTTTCGGTAATCTCACATCTTGTAGGTTAGTTATCGACCACAAAAGCGTGACGTCACAAAACACAGCGCCTGGTCACGGAATGGCTAAGACAAGGGTCACGTGACGTCTTCAACGACGAACTCAATACTTGTAAACAATGTGTCGGAATGTGCATTATAAAATGACAACTGCAGTGAAATTACTATGACTTAAACCTTTTTAAACGACGACCTTTTAAAGTAGGTAAGCCAAGTATAAATGAAAATGCGATCTAGTAGTCTTCTTACTGACTAAGGCTGACATGTTTCTTAGACAGGACTGTTAATTGATAGCCCAACAGTCAATGGCATCTAAGGTTGTTACAGTTTAACGTGGGATCCGAACCACTATTACCTCCAAATTACGAGCTAGTTTAATTATGAGAATAGTTTTAACGGATGAACGTAGAATTCAATAGGGAATCACCGCTCATAACTGTCCACAATTCATGACCTCCAAGTAGCTGGATTACAGTACATGCTTCCGTTCCAAACGTCTTATCTTAGAAGATCTGAATTAGGAGCTCGACGAAGTTTGTAAGAAAAAAAAGAACTGCTGTGATGAATGAGTGCGACTGCAGAGCGATCTACCGGATTTAATTCACCCTGGAGTTCGTCTACCTCGACAACAATAAAACTGCAATTATTGCGGAAAAGCTATTTCTTGAACGGAATTATGAAGCGGAGAGAAACTGTTTGGCGGAAATTAAATTTTAATCTCTATTTAAGAAACTAATACTGTACTCATATTTACGAAGACACAAGTCGAGATCGGAGTTTTTGTTTACCCGAAAAGCGAAAATTTCTTTACCCATTCCTTCATCTAATTTGAAACTAACACCCATGCTTGAAAAATTAACACGAATAAGGAAACTATTCCTGCTAGCTAACTCACAGTTATGTAAACAACCTTAGCCATCCTTAGGTAGAGAACTAACACGCTAGATAGAGATGGTGAAGTGGAACTATACACAGAACTTTCAAATGTGGTTTCAAGAAATCAACTTTATTCAGAGATACCCTGTCCCAAGTGATTTTTACTTAGGTATGAAAGAAGTAGAAGCCTAAAGAATAGCTTCACTTTACAACGTCTCTTCCTTAGGAATTATACTAACTATTCTTATCATTATTATTAAAAACCCGACAAGTAAAAGGGTTGAGCCTGAAGAATTTAATGGATTTTTTTAATATGAAGCTTTGTTGCTGACAAAGATGAGCAGATTCATTTGCAAGGGTCATTAATCAAAACTTTGATTAATGGGTTTGATTGATTATGATGAGGATGGTCTTTGCGAATTAATGTCGTAGCATTCAACAGTGCGGACGTTAATATAGTAATATTGTTAATTGATGGGACTCCACCCTACTAGTAAACATATGTTTTTTTGTGTTCCCTATCTGAACAGCCGGCCTAGCATCTGTCGGAAGAGGAAGTCGTAGAGGGTTGACATAACCACCGAGCACGCACTGACCGTAACAATATCCCTGGGCAGGAGGCGTCCAGATGTCCATGGAGTAATACACATTGTTGACATACATCGCTGTGGCACTATAACACCTCACACCACGTGTAGAATACACCTCCGCGTACAATCTCGCGAACTAGACTGACTCTTGAGACTCGCCGGGACGGAAGCGGAAACCCCGACGGAATTAGCCACCCCACGTGGTCGGTATAAATACAGCTGATCTGTCAAACCGCGCTGCCCGCCAGACGCTGTGAACTTTGCAACCGTCATGAACCTGAAATAATCTATGAATCATTTAAATGTAATCGAATGAAGTCTCAGATTCAAATAGCGTTGATAAATTCCTGATAACCTTTCTTTCTCTGTAGTCTAATGTTAAATTTCAAAAGATTTCTTTGAGAGTCAAAAGTATCACTTTATACATGCGAAATATCTTTGAAGCTATAAGAGCCTTCGACAGTGCTATCTTTAATTTTACTTCCATAGGAATAATGTTTTTGTGACAGCATTACTTGCCACACAATTATCGGAAAAGTCGATGTGTAAAATTAAATTAATAGTAGTGATGTATAAAAATAAATAATCGAAGTTCTTTCCGAAACAATATAATTAACAATCACTATTTTTATACGATAAACAAATGTAATTTTGCAATTCACTAGGTAACCACTTTATAATTCAACAACCTTTTTTACGCCAAGGTAACAAGGTTTCGAATAATGCTGCTATTATTCTTTGTATAGAGATTTAAAGAATATATTTCATCTAATAGGAACAACATTTAGTTATATTGTTTTATATCTTCTTACGATCATATTGACATGGATATGTCTTAGCTCTCGGGGGGGGAGTTGGCAATTTGTAAGATGGAAAACATGTAACAGGTTTCCATAGAAACTACCAGAGCTACTGTATTGAATTTTTAATACAAGAGAATAATAACAGCTGTTTAGATGAACTGAAAACATTCCCTTTAGACATATCCATGATCTAACCTTGTTTTCCACAGGGAAGTACATACAAACATTTTTCAACAATTAATCATCTACGGAGTAAATCAAAGGTTTTCTGGTAGTAGACAACTCTAGACGATTTTTTGGAAATTAACATAATTTTTTGTAGTAATTTTGTTATAAAAAACAACATCAAGACCCAGCCTCCCAAACCTTAACACGACGGAGAACATAATTTTAACATTGTTCTTATACAACTAAAATCCAATAAGGATGAAAAATTACCATTGTGCTCAATATTATATTATTGTGCTCAATTACAATATTATGCTCGGGGCCATGTTACGTTGGTTTGCGTTTTTCATATGTAATTAAAAATATTATCTTTTCCCATTTTTCCTAAACCCAGTACATTGTACTTAAGGGCTACAATGTTACCTTCACAATCACTATTCGAACTACAATAATAGGGAAAACGACTACAGTTGCTGAGGAAAATAAGGAGATTGAGGTTATGTTTGAGTTTAAGTGAGGGCGAAAGTTTTATAGGTCGGTTTATCTGTCGTTTCGCAGCAAACAGTCGCACAGTCACAGGTGTTGGTGAACACAACAGGAGGGACCTTGTGACGATGACGTCAGCCGTTGTGAACTGTGCAGCCATGGTAGGCCTACATTAGTCGTAGGCCAACGCGACATAGGTACACAAACCACATGACATGCTGTGTAGGATTATGTAATAATCATTATAATATTACTGTGATCTGCGAAACCGGTCCAAATTTTAGTGTAGAGCACTCCACGTCCCATTTAATGTTAATGTTAACTTTATGTCACGTATCTCTGGAACCATACTGAGAAAATTAAAAAAGTTTGAAAAATAAAAATATTAATGTTTTTAGCGAACTTCCCATAGGCAAGACTTATGCCCGGGGCCATGTTACGTTGTTTTGCGTTTTTCATATGTAATTAAAAAAATTATCTTTTCCCATTTCTCTAAACACAGTACATTGTATTTTGGGGCTCCAATGTTAATCTTATGTGGGATAAAGAAAAATTAATATTTCACTTATTAACCTATATTTTTTATGAAACTTGACAGTCAGCTTTATGTGGTTGAGATCTATGTATTTATGCTTAAAAATAATAGTATTTATCATGGCAGCTTACCTGCATACTCTTTTCCCATGTTAATCAAATAGGGAATAGGTAAACTCCTTTATTTATGGACAGATGTTGATGAAACTTGGCATAATTGGTCAAAATAAAAATTGTTTATGCTAGTTATTCATACTTTCAGTGTTCCTCACAGCAGCTAACCTACATATTCTTTTCCCATGTTAATCACATGGAAAATAGGAAAACTCCTTTATTTATGGCAGATGTTGATGAAAATTTGTACAAATTGTCAAAATAAAAATTGTTTATGCTAGAAATTCCTACTTTCAGTGTTCCTCACAGCGGCAAACCTACATACTCTTTCCCACATTAATCTTATGAAGAATAGGCAAATATAATATATTTATCGACTGATATTGATAAAACTTGCCATATAATAATATTATTACATTATTGATTTGGAAATTCGCTGAGTACGCAGGTTTGCTGCGACGGGGGTATTAGTATTATGTGCTACGTACCATTGGAAAGAGGAAATTCCTAAGAACAAATAAAAAGTCAAAGCTTAAATAACCCCATATTCTTTATAATATTAACTAGGATTAGATTTTACCATAAAAAATATCTACACAGATTTTTTGGTATAAAAAACAATCTATAATAAAAACATCGTTTTCCACAATCATCTAAATAACATAATAATTTATTGTCAAAATAGCATCCCATATTCAGAGAGACAAAGTTAAATTAATTGTTTTGAATTTAGAAAACATGGGGTGTAAATACAAGCTTTTTAGTTGGTTCTTTGTATTTGACCAAATCATACCAAGTTTTCATGTAAAATGAATAAAAAATAAGGAATATTGATTTTTTATAATATTTCTCCATAAGAATAACATTAGTTCAGACAACGTACTGAAGTTTATCATGGACAGTAAAATTTAACTTCTCTGGAACCGTATATCGTAGACAAAAATTCAAAATACTAATTTGTTTAGTTTTTTAAGCTGTTCAATGGCAGCAAGTTATACTACTTTTATTTTCGCTGAAATAAAAATTTGATTTTTTATTTAAAAGCCCATAACTTTTGAACCGTCATTTTTACAGATATTCGGGTGGTGTCAAATTAATAGTACTCTGTACACTTAAACTGTAAATTTTAATAAAAATCGTTAGACCGTTTTTGAGAAATTTGATTTTCACGTTTTTAATTTTAGGGGAAACTACCCTTAAAAATCAAAAATTCAAAAAAATGAAAAAACGCCTGAAAGAAATATATACATACATCCAAATTTATCTAAATCTCCAACGGGGTAGTTGTAATGACACAAAAGAAACACACACACACTAAAAATAAATAAAGACATCACGTAAAAACCCACTTATATTGGATTCAAAAAAACGGATATATCCACCCAAACAAATTGCTAAAAATTTCAAACATACTTATTAAAAATTACTATAATAAAAAATTGTAATTTTGACCATATACCACGTATGTTTTCATCAATATCCGTCCATAAATAAGGGACAATCTATTCCACAGAATAGGTGGCCTATTCTACACAAGGTTGGCTTGATTGATGGAAATTTTTTGCAGTTCGCAACTTTTACAAGATGGCCGACCTTCGAGAGTGTTGTCGGCGAACTTCTAGAGATCCGCCGCAGGTCATCGGGCTCGGGTCAAGCTAAATTACAATAGCTTCTGTTTAGACAAATTAATTTGGGTCAACAAACGATTGAGTTAGTATTGTAAGTGCCTTATCAATCCAGTTACGTCAGCAAATGTCATCCTCATAATTAGACCAGTCCGTAATTCAGAGGCAGTGGTTCGGATTCCACGTTAAACTGTAGGTCCATTAGTTGTCATCGGCTGTTGGGCTTATAATTAACAATCCTGTCTAAGGAACATGTTAGTAAAAATACTACAAGATCGCGCCACAATCATCTTACACTCAATTCTCATTCATACTTGGCATAAAATACCTACATTGTAGTATGGTTGCCATTTCAATGACCTAATAGAATCTAAAGAATAATAAAAATCAATTTTATCACTCTGGTTGACCTCATTTTTACAGCGAAACGTTGCAAAAACACTCGGACAGATCAATAATTTAGATAAGATCCATTTTGACTTTAAATATTATTCTAAGCAATATATAGACAAAACTCTTTATTTCCCAAAAAAGATAACAAATCTTAGTTACAGTTGATTTTGATTACGACACAGTGCTATCAATAAACTTTAATCGCTTTTTAATTCATTCGTTCTACATAATATAGAGATTCCTTTCAGTTTCAAGAACACGTTTTCGCTTGAACCATAATCAGCCACGCATGACGTAAAAACCGATTTTACGAAACCAACAAAGATAAAGACTTTTCACGGAACTGAATTTTTCCGATCACAAACACGCAAATATATACTATAGTTCTCGTTAAAATATCTGTGACTAGATTCCTTATCTGCAAGAATGTCAAGCATGAATACAATCTGTAGAAGTACTTGTAGAACCAGTTTCATGAATGCGAAAGAAATAATATCCGACATAACTGTTCATTCAAATCAGCTGTACAGTTACAACAAATACCATTGAGTCTTGTTAAAATCAGCACATCGTGCTTGATGGAAAGGACAAACGGATCTGTTTAAATGCACGAAGCGAGAGGAATGGAAACCACGCCCTGTAACGGTGTTTGACTGATTGCTGAAGGATTGTTCTTTTCATGAGGTCGACCTTTGTGAGGTGATTGTAATGCTGGTGAGGCAGAAATGCTCGACTCCACAAAAAACACAAGTGGAATAAAGTAAACTTGGGAAATTTTAATGGAGACCTGTTTGTGTTTTTCTTCGATACATTGAAACTAATACTTGATGCTTCTCATGCGAGCTCAATGTTGTGGGACGGTGGCGTGTCCTGTAATCCAGCTACTTGGAGGTCACGAATTGTGGGTGTAGTGTTCTCTTGTGTAGATTAACGTCTACACTATTGAATACTAAGTCCATCCGCAAATATCATCTTCATATTTTGACCAGTTCGTAATTCAGAGGTCCATTGACAGTTCTGTCTAAGGAACATGTCAGCCTTAGTCAGTAACAAGAGTACAAGATCGCGCTACAATCATCTTACACACATTTCTTAATCATACTTGGCTTAAAATACCTACTTGGGTAGTTCGTTATTTTAGTAACTAACTAATTTGAGTGAGTAATTAAAAGACATTTTAAATCCGTGTTATGAACTATTATTTCGTAGGACTGGACTAACTACTCCAAAAACCCAAGATTTTTCCAGACTTCCATCATGTTCGTGCAATTATTGTAAACAATCAACTGGGTGTCTGTCAACTATCGCTTTCGATCCTATTGATAACTTACCAATGACCATGTAGTATTTTTTAGAAGGGTGCTGCTGGGGGAGACTTTTTGTCTATACCAAAACTATATACGATCAAGTATTACCATGCCGCCTCAAATACATTTGTCTACGTCATTCGGTGTGATGTAACACTCAGTGTAATTTTGTAATTTATCTTTTGTGAAAATGTGAATGTAGTTTCACAGAAGGTGTGAAACTACATCCTCTGAATGTGAAACCACACCAAATGATAATTGAGGTGGTATGATAATGCTTGATCGTATATAGTTAGTTAGTTAAAGAAATCGCGACCCACCAAGGTAGGTATGAATGAGAAATGAGAGTAGGATGATTGTGGCGCGATCTTGTAGTCTTGTTACTGACTAAGGCTGACATGTTCCTTAGACAGGACTGTTAATTAATAGCCCAACAATAAATTGAATATCTAAGGTATTGAAAGGGCATACAAAAGGAAAATAAGGTACTGTACAAAAAAAACTTGGGGTGACGAAACTAATTGTAAAATTTCGAATAGTTTCAAAAAGGGGAAAAAGTTAAGGAATTTGAATTCAAAACAAAAAAATCACAATACAGTACAATATAACCTACTTTAAAATAAAAACTAATCTTTCACCTATAGTAAAATAGCTAACATTCTTTCTACAAAATCGCTTCTCCTACTACTCTCAAACCGTGTTCATATAAAATAAAATATTCAAACGTTAGGTTTGCAAATACGATGAACAAAACAGTTTTATAGTCTGGCTATGAGTCATAGGCGACAGTCGCCAACTGCGATCCACCTGCCAAACACAACACGTCCGTGGCATAGCTGCGGTATCGGCTCCGTCAGTAGAGACACTACAAGCGGAGGAATTTGTAAACAAGGAACACCGGGTTTGGCATGTCAACAACGATATCAAACAATTCATTAACTATTATATTGTAACCAGTACTACGTTTAAAGTTATCAAAGGTAACTTACTGATAATCTTCTGTGGTGGATACTGATTCATTGGGTTATTACTTCATGATCCTGGCGAATAAATCAGTTTTTTCGTCTAACATAACGATAATAATAATAATGCCACTCTAATGACTTGGTGGTACATCCAGGAAAAACAAGTCAACGGGCTTATGTGAGAATATGTACCAACAATACCTGATGCAGAAAGATATATCCATACCTAGTATCTAGAATTCTTTGTAGACGGTCTTACCTGGTCACAGCATATAGATAACCTCCTTCCTAAACTCAATTTATCACTTTATGTGATTAAACGTACAATATCCATTAGCAACACTTCTGCAAAAATAGCCTACCGTTTTTTGTTTGATATACATCTCAGGTACGGCCTCATTGTTTGGAGAGGAACTTCGGCAAGAAATTTTCAGAGAGTTTATAAACTAGAAAAGAGGGCTGTAAGAGCCTTAGCTGAGCTTAATTTCAGAGAAAATTGTAGAAAAGCTTTCAAGACTCTGAAGATTATGACATTAGTAAATCTCTATAAAGTCTCTATAAATCTGTTCACAAAATATCCATTTCCATGATTACAACACTCGACATGGTACAAGATACTGTTTACCATCTCACCCAATATGAAAAGAAACCCTCCTACATGGGCATGAAGCTGCTTAACCTACAGCCAGAACAACAGAGATTTCACACCAGGAGAAGAATGAAGACTACTCTAACAGAATGGCTGATTAACGATCCATTCTATACATCGACCGAGTTCATGGAAAGAGGAAAATAAAAATTTTTAAACCACCCAGCAGACGCCATTTCAAAACTTGATGTATTTTGAAAATAAAGAATATTTTTGTATTTGTATCTGTAACGCAGCTCATAATTTTATCAAATTCATGAAGTCTATTAAATTCACCTTACAAAAATAAACTTAACCTCCCTCTTTCTTACAGGACAACTAGTGGTTGTCCCGGTGTCTCATAAATAATGGGATCCAAGTTGCCTGCCAGGGTAGGCCAGGCCACCTGTGACCTACCTCTTAATTTTTTTACCGGCTGATTCAGTAGATAGTACCCGCTTCACAATCGGAATTAATTAATTAGTTAATTCTAGTTTCTGAAATGGCATCCTACTCAGGTAGGTATTTTAAGACAAGTATGAATGAGAAATGGGTGTAGGATGATATTGGGACGATCTTGTAGTCGTGTTACTGACTAAGGCTGACATGTTCCTTAGATAGAACTGATAATTAATAGCCCAACAGTCAATGCATATTCAAGGGACCTTCAGTTTAACGTGGAGTCCGAACCACTGTCTCTGAATTACGAACTGGTATAATTTTGAGGATGATCTTTGCGGATGATTCACACAAGAGGATATCACATCCACCGAACATCTCGGTGGCTGGATTACAGGACACGCCATCGTTCTTTGCTTCCCCTTGGAAATGTTTCCGTGGTCTTGGAGAATATTCCAGCCACCAAATGCCCCAAGCAACAACGTATTGGCTTTCATATCCCAGTTGACATCAACAGATTCAAGGACGTGTCACTGTGTCACCGCGATAGACAGTTCTTTTATGTTCCACGTCTAACAACCAAACAAACAGCGCTTACGCAACTCTGCGTCCGGTTCCCGTGATTCCGCGCTAGTAAAAATACTTCTTAGCTCACCAAAGGAAAAACACTTTCCCACCTCTGCCTTCTTACATTATGCATGTTTTCCTTGTAATCGCCCTCGTGTTAGAGGCAATATTGTAATCGATTCATAATGTATGGGTTCTATAATGTAAATTGAACATTTTAGTTTTAGATTACATTAACTTCAACAAAAGTCGAATCGAGAATTCACAAACTCTACTTATTTATGTCAATATAAGTAATTAATTGAGTTATAAATTTTTCCTAAAACCGCGCGATAACAGGCACATTTCACACTGTTGGCAGAACGTATCATATCCGCACTAGGGTGGATATGATCTAATATCCACCCTAGGACGGATAAGTAACCGACCAATCACACGCGCGGAACGCTCCAAATCTATATGAAACCAACCAATAGCATGCGCCATAGAAGCGCTAAGTCAGCTGACACACAGTAGTCATTCCTACAACACTAACTTCCGGTTTTGAGGTTATCGGAAACCTAAAAGCTATGTTTTCAACGAGAAAATCAAACATAACCTAAATGACTTTTTTATTGTAGGAAAAATATTGTGTGTAATACGTGTGCAAACTGTCATGGCCGCCCTCGAAGTTCTGGCAACACTCAGCTGATGCTTCGTGCTACCATATGAACCTCTCATGAATTTAGATCTCGCAAAATCGCAAAGTTGTGGACAATTTATTAAGAAATAAATGGAATTTCGTTAAACAATTTTTAATTTCTGGAAAGTAATTGAAAACGTTCCCTCAAGAAAGTCTTCATGATTAGCGTTTTGGATTTAGTCCTTAGGAACAATGTTAATTCTTTACATCATTGCTGACAGCCGACAAAGATGATTGGCATACTTGTACTAAACTTGTCTCGAAAGTGGTAAATTCTGAGACAAAATCCTACTTTAGAAAATAAGGTCTACCAAACTCCAGTACGCATGCGCTGTATTATTTGTAAGAACACGAAATAGTTCCATTCTTTGTTTGAAATCCATAGTTGGTAATAGTGGGTTTATGCTATCTAGATAAAATATTTCCGACACTTTCCATCACGATTAGTAAAACGTTTCACGACGTTTCGGAATCTTGAGTCTGATCCCGTTCTCAATTGAGATGGATCCTATAAAGGTGAAAACAAATTTGAAGCAGTCAAAAAACTTGAACACCTAACAAAAAATACCGAGCAACTAAAGTGATAAAAAAATACGTCCACATGTCTCAACGGCTCAAGAAGCGCTAATAATTTTGTATTTATCTTTATACCGGCTTAGTGCGCGTTATGTACTAACCTTGTCATGATATAGGCTGCAATAACAATCTAACATTAATTTCCATGATAAAAATTGTTCGTAAAAGGCTATTTTCAGTACTACTTATGACAATAAAATAAAAAATACGTCTAGAACCGTAGGAAAAACGGGAAATTGTAATTTTCGAGATTTTTTTATTCCTGAGCGGCCAATTTTTGTACAGAATTATGAAATTATGTCTTCTGTGGGTTTTGGTTATCTTTTGTTATACACGACTATGTTCAAATCCTCTATTTTCATCTCTTAGGCCTTGGTAGTAGACGTGCAACACAGAATTTGTTTACTAATTATATTTATCTACTTCTTCAACCGATTAGATAAGATTTTCTTTCCGTTGACCCAAGTTTTACTATTTCTAAGTACATTGAGTAATCTATTTGAATTATCTAGTTACAAAAGAGCATTCACGGTTGTAGGCCTAATGACGGGCGAATAATAGATTAATAATAGATTATAATAGATTTCCATCACTAGTGTTGGATATGGTTAACATTGCAGTTTAGAGTTAATTGCAACACAATTCTTGCTCAATGCATGATTACGAGAGTCCGGAATGTGGCGCTATAAAACTAGATAATATGAGGAATCCGCGGCATGATAATGGCATGATGTAGGCTACCCTGGCATGATAACGCTCCGGTACACCGATGGCGACATGAACACTCTGACACACAAAGTGGCGACAAGGACCACTTTGGTACGACAATGCATTCAAATGCATAAATGGCTGCACGGAACATTCCAGTACACCGATGACGACATAAGACACTCTGATCTATCGATGGCGACAAGGAACACTCTCACAGACCAATGGGGACAAGGAACACTCTGGTCTATCGATGGCGACAAGGAACACTCTGACAAACCAATGGGGACAAGGAACACTCTGGTCTAACGATCGCGACAAGGAACACTCTGACAGACCAATGGGGACAAGGAACACTCTGGTCTATCGATGGCGACAAGGAACACTCTGACAGACCAATGGGGACAAGGAACACTCTGGTCTAACGATCGCGACAAGGAACACTCTGACAGACCAATGGGGACAAGGAACACTCTGGTCTAACGATCGCGACAAGGAACACTCTGACAGATCAATGGAGACAAGGAACACTCTGGTCTAACGATCGCGACAAGGAACACTCTGACAGACCAATGGGGACAAGGAACACTCTGGTCTATCGATGGCGACAAGGAACACTCTGACAGACCAATGGGGATAAGGAACACTCTGGTCTAACGATCGCGACAAGGAACACTCTGACAGACCAATGGGGATAAGGAACACTCAAGTACATAGATTGCTGCATGGAACATTCCAGTACATGATGGCGACATGGAACACTAACACACAAATGCTAACAAGGAACACACTGATATATCAATGGCGACAAGGAACACTCTGGTACACCGATGGCGACAAGGAACACTCTGGTACACCGATAGCGACAAGGAACACCCCCACTTGAATGCGGTATTTAATATAATTAGCTATCGACATTACAGCGTTTTCGTAGCACATATAATTAATTACCTGAGTGCAAACTGTTGTAAAATCACTACTATTGCTCCCATACATTATTCCTTCTAAATCAATTTTAACGTAGACCTTTATAACAATCATCGAGTTTAACTACAATTTATTAATTACTTTTGAATACCACAGACAATTAAAATAAATATTAAAAATAAATCCCTTACCACTTTCATAAATATTTAATTTTACAGCTCAGATGCAAAGTGCACATCCTTAATTTATTCTACAAAATTTAATCCTTCATAGCCTACTCATACCGTTAATTATCAGAAGTGATAAAAATTAGTTAACTACCCAAGTAGTTAAAGATGCTTCCACTTTTATTGAGACGTTACACAATAAGGAAGTCCTAACTCCAACTCTTATCATGACCTAGTGAATGTAATAAACAATAAAGTGGTCCAGCTGCAGCAGACTCACCGAGGTTGTGCACGCCATGGTCGTCGATGGCGCTGTACCGGCGGTAGTCTATGATGACGGGACGTCTGTACATCGCGGGGCCCGCCACTGCACTGTGTGACTGTGTGCCGCTATCAGTCGCTATCAGAGGCCCGCGGGGGGCTCAAGGTCGCACACCTTGCATCACCACATCTACCTCCACACTATTATACAATACGCTCGTATCCTGCGGTTTGCAGTAATTTCCAGGACATGAGCTAATTTTTTAAGTTTTGCTAATTTCGTTTTGGATGTGTTGTACTAATGCGTCTTGTATTTCTAGTATGATAACGATTCACTCTGGTCATTTATCTGAATGATTTACTCCAGTCACAGTTCTGAATGTTTTGCTCCAGTAACTGATCTGAATGTTTTGCTCAAGTCACCAGTCACTGATCTGAATGTTTGGCTCCAGTCACTGATCTGAATGATTTACTCCAGTCACAGTTCTGAATGTTTTGCTCCAGTCACTGATCTGAATGTTTTGCTCCAGTCACCAGTCACTGATCTGAATGTTTTGCTCCAGTCACCGGTCACGTATATGAATGTTTTGCTCCAATCACTGATCTGAATGTTTTGCTCCAGTCACCAGTCACTGATCTGAATGTTTTGCTCCAGTCACCAGTCACTGATCTGAATGTTTTGCTCCAGTCACCGGTCACGTATATGAATGTTTTGCTCCAATCACAGATCTGAATGTTTTGCAGTCACTGGTAACTTTATCTGAATGTTTTGCTCCAGTCACTGTTCTTATCTGAATGTTTTGCTCCAGTCACTGTTCTTATCTGAATGTTTTGCTCCAGTCACTGGTAACTTATCTGAATGTTTTGCTCCAGTCACTGGTAACTTATCTGAATGTTTTGCTCCAGTCACTGGTAACTTATCTGAATGTTTTGCTCCAGTCACTGGTAACTTATCTGAATGTTTTGCTCCAGTCACTGGTAACTTATCTGAATGTTTTGCTCCAGTCACTGGTAACTTATCTGAATGTTTTGCTCCAGTCACTGGTAACTTATCTGAATGTTTTGCTCCAGTCACTGGTAACTTATCTGAATGTTTTGCTCCAGTCACTGGTAAACTCTGAATTTTGCTCCAGTCACTGGTAACTTATCTGAATGTTTGCTCCATCACTGTAACTTATCTGAATGTTTTGCTCCAGTAACTGATCTGAATTTTTGCTCCAGTCATTTATCTGAATGTTTTCCTCCAGTCACCACTGATCTGAATGTTTCTCCAGTCACTAATTTCGTTTTGCATGTGTTGTGCCCATGTTTATTTTGTATCTAGTCCGATAATGATTAACTGTGGTCAATTTTGCCTCACTTCAAAAAAAGCTTCACTTTCCAACGTTCCTTCTCTGAGGTTGAGTTTAAACCTTTCGATGGAAGTATTTTCCCCTGCCAGAGATATCCCATGGCAAATGTTGACGTGGCTGTCGGCCAACGGTACCAGCGTGTGTCGCCGGCTCACTATTGACAATGGCGCGGTTGTCGAACCCTTCTGATTGGACATGGCACGCTCCCTGGGGAATTCCTTCGCGAACTCCTCGGCCCTGCCCTGGCCGGCAGCCCGCCGCGCCCCAAACCATTGTACCACCGATAACGGCCATTTTTATGTAGATTTTAGATCGTGACCAAGCATAAGCCGTCGAAATACTAAAATACAGCGAAACTAAATACAATCCGCAAAAAACTATCCTCATAATTAGACCAGTTCGTAATTCAGAAGCAGTGGTTCGGACTCCACGTTATACTGTAGGTCCCTTCGATATGCCATTGACAGTTCTGTCAAAGGAACATCTCAGCCTTAGTCAGTAACAATACTACAAGATCGCGCTACTATCTTACACCCATTTCTCATTCATTCTTGGCTTAAAATATCCGCCTGGGTCAACTCGAAAAGGTAAAAGATGATTCCCTACATCCCATTGTCCCCAATAACGCAGTTCCAGTAAATTTTCGTTAGGCAAGTATACTATTTTGATATGGATAATATGTCTGAGCTCGGGGTTTTATCAATCCGCATCACGAGAAAATTGTAACGGAAGAATAGTTATTTAGTGGAAGTGAAACCATTTCCTTTAGACATATCATTGATCTAAGCTATTTTCCAAAGGGAAGTAATATTTTAAGGGAAAGTAATTTTGATGGGGTGATTTAACTTAACTACAATATTGTTAGGCTGTGTAGACAAAGTTAAAAATCCTATTTTAGACTGTATTATACTGCAGTTCTGTATTAGCTGTAGTGGCTGAAGAGGACATACCTATAACGATACGTTAGCAGAGGGCCGCAGTGGGCCCTAAGCCCACTGAAACTTCACATCCTCTCCTGTATTCACGGTAAATATGATTTTGATAGAAGATACAAAATTGTACGCCTTCTGGTGTTACTAGATTTCAGGAGACACAAATTAATTATTTATTTTAACTTGTAGGCCTAACTCAAATTATTTATTGAAACGGGGCTTAACAGCAGAAGTACATTTTCTGAAAATCAAATCTCCGTTTATCGTGCATTTCTAACATAATTAATTCTTTCAAAAGCAGGATTCTTCTTCTACCTCTTCAACGCTCATTCTTTCCTATCCAAGCAATGTTGTTTTGAAGAGCATTTCGCTGTAGGACAGACCAGGGCAAAGCCTACACTACCTCAACCCTCCAAAGAAATCATTCAACTATTGAAAATAAATTTTATAATACACCCATTAAATTGTTCGCACTCATCTGTTCTCTCTTATTAAAACACAATTGATTGCGATGCAAGAGGACACGGGTTCTAATCCAGAGTAATTTACTACTATTCCATCCTCAGTCTATCTATTAATTATTACTAGCCATATACAATAAAAATCCATTTCGAAAAAGTATATTGACTAAATTAGACTCTGAATAGAACAGCTGTCAATGAATTCCCCACCTTCGGTTCAACCCCTCGTTTAAACTATTTTTAACTCTTCAATTAAAACAACAACTGTTTCCAGGCTTCTAATAGACCTTACAGAGGGCGCAGCGGAAGTTTAATTTCGTTCGTGTCAAACAAAAATGAAACCCCCTTTCTAGTTAAACCTACAACACAAAGGAAGTTACTAAATGTGAATCTCTGTTTTTGTTTACATGTTGTGTTTAAATTAAATTCTAGTTATACTAATAACTCGTAAGGATTTATTATTCAACTTTTTTTATTTTATTTTTTAAATAAATATTCTAGATAGATAAAAGACTTGCCAATGTTTTGACTTCATTTCGCTGTATCCAATGATGGGCTCTGAAATGTAACAAAACAGTCAAAAATTTAAAGGCCACATTAAGGAAGCTCTTCGGTAAGTCCTTGGTCATTGTCTCTCCTGGAGTATCAACTCCTGGCTGAGTGTGAACACCCTGTCTAACCAGGAATCTAAAGGACTCTTTGACTCCTTACTGTCCACGTGACAGAGGTTCTCTAAAAGAGTTGTTAACTTGGCTTGCTCTCAGGGGTTTCTGGACAAGGGATATGTAAAGTTGTCCTCATCTGTAAAGTAGCTCTCTGAGGTAGACCTTTCCTTTTTCAGTGTACTGAGCTTGAATTCTCCTTGGGAGTTTTATGGACAGATCCTGGATATGAATTTTTTTTACTCAACTGCCATAGACCTAGGGCTTATGCGGCGAAACCCCTTGCGGCGTGAGTCGCATAGGCAAATCAGAATTTAGTTATTTAGTTACTGACATGTCAACCTGTCCAAGTATTGTATTTTAAGCCAAGTATGAATGAGAAATTAATGTAAGATGATTGTGGCGCGATCTTGTAGTCTTGCTACTGACTAAGGCTTCTACCTTAGACATAACTGTTAATTAATAACCCATCAGTCAATAACATACCTATGGGACCTACAGTTTAACGTCGAGTTCGAACCACTGCCTCAGAATTACGAACTGTAGTATTCAATAGTGCGGACGTGAATCCCATCTATCGACCAACGCTCACAACAATCCACAATTCGTGACCTCCAAGTACCTGGATTACAGGACACGCCACCGAAGTCACAGGACACGTTCATGATCTGAAAAGAGTCTCCGTTCATGGTTTCAATCCAGCTGGGTTGGTTTAGAGGGAGTTTAGTCCTCTGATGATTGGAACTAAATGTCCATGAATCCTTTTCCTTATGATTCCTTTTTTCGGGATTCATACAATATTCCGCAGAAGACCGTGTTTAACCGGCTTTTCTGGGGTCTCCAAATCATTCAGTATTCCTTGTTGAACGGCAGCTCTACGCCCGCGCCCGGGTGCCGGGTTGCTAGCACAGCGACGGAACCAGTTTCCAGCGATACCCGACGCGGCGCGGGCGGCAGCGACGGTCTTATGTAATGATACTCGTGGCGTATAGTCTTTCATCAACACGATGACTAACTCCACACTTGTTTTGTCCGAGTGTCCGATAGATTCTGAATACGTTTCTGCTTTCAGACAGGTATTTCAGGATTTGATAAAAACAGAAAAATTATTCTACTTTGTTGGATTAGTTTTTTAACAGTATGAAGAGGTAACAGTATGTAGAGTGTTATAAGGTGGGGAAATCCACCCTCGGAAAATCTTACCACTTCCCTTTGCCAATAGCATAAATTCCTATACTCTAACCTAAAAAAATATGTACAAGGGTGTAGACGGTCTACTCACGGTAAAGTCAGTATTAAAGTTACGATAATGTCCTGTTTACAGTATTTTGCTAATAGAATTCTTCGAACTCGTGAGCACGATTGAGTTACTGACATCAAAGAAGCAGTCCTAAGTTCTTAGTCCTAAGAAAACCTCTATGAAAAACCACCCGGGAAAGGGCTTAAGCAATGTATATGGAAATAAAAAGAACCATGATTATACATAATATGAATGAGAAATAAGTTTAGGATGACTATGGCGTGATCTTGTTACTGACTATAATTTCGACTGGGACCGTGGCGGTCCTGTAATCCAGCTACTTTAAGGTCACGAATTGTGGATAGTTGTGAGCGATGGTCGGTGGATGTAGAGTTCTCTTATGTGGATTAACATTCCTACTATTGAATACTACGTTGTCCACAAATACCATCCTCATAACTAGACCAATTCGTAATTTAGAGGCCGTGGTTCGGATTCCACGTTAAACTGCAGGCCCCTTAGTTGCAATAACACTGTTGGGCTATAAATTAACAGTCCTGTCTAAGGAACATGTCAGCCTTAGTCAGTAACAAGACTACAAAATCGTGCCATAATCATCTTACACTCATTTCTCATTCATACTTAGCTTAAAATACCTACATTGTAGTATGGTTGCCATTTCAAATAATCTAATCTAATCTAGTGACAAAGGCTGACTTGTTCTTTTTACATGACTGTTTTTTACTAGCACAACAGTCCTACAGAGGGACCTAAAGTTTAACAAATGATCCAAATCACAACTTCAAATTTTTTTAATTTTTTAATAGTAGTCATGTAATTACCAAGACATTATCTCCTTTAGTATACCAATGAATTTAAAAAAATCATCTCCCTCAATAACCACAAGTAAGAGTAATGCTCAACCCAATACACAGAATGCTTTGATAAATGATCACATCAACATAGTTTGAGCCATATTGGCACTTGGTTATCTCAGATGGAGCAGAGAGCAAGTGTCAGGGGTGGGAGGTCGATGGCTCTAGTATAGTGGCAGTTGACCCGATGTCCTGTGATGACTGATGACGGAGGCGGGCCACACCGCACGCAGCACATACGCGAGACACAGGAAGCGACGTGGGCTTCTGGTAACTGGACACCCACACCTGTCAACGGTCCAAGAGGATGCGACACGTCACAAGTTACCGCTCATACGAAAATTTCACCAGCTTACTGAACATAGTTTAGTCATAACTAGCCAAAGTACCCGTTCTTCGCACGGATAAAAAAAGGCTGAGAGGTGTAGGCTCTACTCATACATTTAAGTTATTGTTAATTAATTCTTCATTGTTTACAAAATGACAAAACACGAGTGTCTACAACAATTCATAGTAACATCTGTCAAATATTGGGAGAGGATAAGGATTAATGTAATAGAGACAGTCGTCGGAAAAAACTTAAAATCTACCATTCCACTATTTCAAATAATTCACTAATTTCGATCCAGTAGTTTATCTGAAAAATCAACTTTATTTCTTCTTCTTCCCGAACTGTCAAAATATAGTGCAAACGGATGTTGTCATTAGAAAAAGTAAACATTTAAACCTACGACGGTCACGGCAGCTCTTTCTTCTTCTTCTCCTTCTTCTCGAACTGTCAAATTTTAGTATTCACAGCTGTTGACATTCAAGTAATTTTATGTTTTCATTCTCTAAAAATGTAAACATTGAAACTTAGGACGTTCACAGGGTGTAGCCCGAGAGGATTTTAAGGAAATGAGTATGCCTATGTGTTGCATGAGTTTAAGATCTACCTTTGTGTAAAATTTCAAACCGGTCGGTTCAGTATTTTTTGCGTTTACTTGCCACAACAAACCCACAAACAAACATACAGAAACCACCTCTTCTTTATAATATTATAGATTAAACATTTTACGAACAAAGTTTTTGTGATAACATTATTGGCCACGTGAAAATCGTAAAAGGATGGTCGAAGTGTCAAATTGAGGGTGACGTAGTCATCTAGTGATTTACAAAAAATTGCATTCTTTATTATTTATTTTTCTAAAAATACTGAGACGGTGGCGTGTCCTGTAATTCAACTACTTGGAGGATACGAATTGTGGACGTAGTTATAAGCGATGGTTGGTGGATTTGATATTATCTGGTGTGGATTAACGTCCGCACTATTGAATACTATATTCATCCGCAAAGAAAATCCTCATAACAAGACCAGTTCGTAATTTAGAGGTAAAAGTGGTTCGCACACCACGTTAAACTGTAGTTTCGATGTCATTGGCTGTTGGGCTATTAATTAAGAGTCTGCATCAGTGGTAGCCATCTTGAATTTTAGTCCTTTAAGAGCAGTGTTAAATTCTGGCGCCTATATCTCCTTGACCTATTGTCATAAATTTTTGAACATATTAAAAGGCCATGCCCTTGAGCCACATCTCATCGATGTACTTCCAAAGTTTCACAATGATACTTTGATAATTAACGCCACTACAGACGCCAAAGTGAAGGTATGATCCGCCAGAATTTAACATTGCTCTTATGGGACTAAAATCCAAGATGGCTACCACTAATGCAGACTCTTTAACAGTCTGTCTAAGAAACATGCCAGCCTTAGTCAGTAACAAGACTACAAACTACAAGATCATGCCACAATAATCTTACACTCATTTCTCATTCATACATGGCTTAAAATACGTGCCTGGGTATATCGCAATTTCAAAAAGCAATCTAATCTAATCTATTATCGAGTTTTACTATGATTTATCTCATCATCATACCTTATTGTAAAATGGGAGATCTACGTCCACTACCGTAAGTTAGTCTATAATATTATGAAAAAGTAAAACATTTCATTACTACTAATAATTGTTCAAAGCCAGCTGCGCCCTGTCTGAGAATGAAGTAGAACCAAGAACACGACGGAATAAAACGTTCGTATTTACTACCTACTGTAGGTATTTTAAACCAAGTATGAATAAGAAATGAGTGTAAAATTACAGTGGCACGATCTTGTAGTCTTGTTACTGACTAAGGCTGTCATGTTCCTTAGACAGGACCTGTTACTTAATAGTTTAACACAGACACTTAAGTTTATGACCGACACCAAGACCTCGTGGGAAAACTAGACTCTAGTCAGGGATATTCAGGTCCGTGGTGGTGGCGGCGGTCGAGATGCGTGAGGGAACGCCCCGCCCACCGGTCACGTGGTGCTGTTTGTTTTTGTTTTCGGGTCGAAGTTGAGGTTAGGACAAGACATTGACGCTGTGCCGCGGCCAAGTTTCCCGCCTCCGTCCACCACGCCAGCGCAAGATCCACCTCAAGGTCGAGCCGTCCATTCTCATAGACAATGGGTTCATTCATCACTGAACCTTACGCCACAGTCTGCAATGTTCGCGAACAATAAACTGTTTTGTTTGGGCCGTCATGCTAAACACTGACACTGTACTGAAATATGTAACAAACTCCCTTTCACAACAAATCTTCTGCAGACCGACCAAGAAAGATTCTTTTCAGTGGAAAACGGTCGACAAATATGTTCTAAAAAGTAATTTGTCGGCGATCCAATGATCGTTACGTTCTCGTTCAGAGAAGTACGGTAATAACAACACAATATGTATGATCATAACAGTAACTGCGCCGTGAAATAAACTAGTTTCTCTATAAATAACAACTAGTTATTGTCCAATCGAGTCTGCATCACATAATGCTACATAACACACGTTGTTCCAACACTTTATGGCACATTAGAAATTAAATTAACAAATTGATTTTTTATTTCCCTCCATAACTACGTAAACAATTGCTACATAAATTTAACTACTGTTTCAGACTATTTCATGAGGAAAACAACGTACAATCGAAACATTTTAAGGGAATGCATTCATACATCTAACTGAATGATGATCAACCAAGTTAAGTATTTAACCCAGTTGGGAGGGAGTGTAAAGGCAGGTTTACACCGGAGTTAATAATACGAGTTTTTTTTAACAAAAAGTTATTAACCTCGCCCAAAAATTTCTCTTAACAAAATAACTCATGTTTTAACAGAAAATTCCTTGTTATTAACCAAATTATGTTATCCTCCTATAGTCGGTAAAGATCAAAGGAAATGTGTTATGTTTTTAATAAATGTTAATAACAAAAGTTAATGGTCTCTTTTAGCGCGCTAACTTTTGTTAATAACAGGTCCCTCTCTTCCCAGCAACCCCCGCGCCCAGCATCCTACAGGGAGCTCTGCACGTGGACTCAGAATGAGGTTAATTTGTGTATTGTGCTCCGATTTTTTAGTTTATTGTTGAAGTGACGTGCTTTGTTTATTTTAATGATGGAAAGTGACGGGAATCAGGAGCAAGTGATCCATTTCATTTGATAGTTCTAAATTGTTTTTCGTGTTATTTTTTTACGCCCTACACCGATAGAAGTGATAAATTTGTTCGCCTATAAAGTCCATTAATGATATTATAATAACCAAAACTATAAAGGAACTTTAATTAATCACACGGTTACGCAAAAATTGTTGTTGCAAATTTATCGCTTCAATAATCGAATTTAAAGTATCTATACGATCGCCGTTGAAATGTCAACAGTAGTTTTCTCGTGCGGGTACCTGTTAACTACTGCGAGTTTTGAGTTTCGAGCTTAACAAAAACTTTGAGTTGGTTATTATGTGCCATTGTGTTGTGTTACGCTCACTTCTAGAGCGGACTGTACTCAGCCCCTCACTCGGGGTCATGAATTTTCGATATGTATAGGAATTTAACCATACTCGGGGTTCTAAAACGCTCCCCTAAAAAACTATACTTAAACGGAAATTGCCCAAGGTCTACGAATGGTGAAAGTTGACGCTAAGAACAAGTTGACAAAAAGAACACAACTAAAGAAAAAATAAAAATATTGGATCTGGAGCCGAGGCAAAAGGAGTGTTTAACAGTGTGTAAGGAGTGTTAAGGAGTGTAAAAGGAGTGTTTAACAGTGTGTAAGGGAGTGTTAAGGAGTGTATGTGAGTAACTTTCTGTCATTAACTCCGGTGTAACTCCCTAAGATGATTGTGACGCGATCTTGTTGTCTTATTACTAACTAAGGCTGACATGTTCCTTAAACAGGACTTTTAATAATTAAATAATAGCCCAACAGACGACAATTTCATCTGTAAGGGACCTACACTTTAACGTGGGATCCAAACCACAATTTTATGAGGGTGGTCTTTGCGAACAAGTATTCAATAGTGCGGACGTCAATCCACATCAAGGAAAATCACTCATAACTATCCTCAATTCATGACCTCCAAGTAGCTGGATTGCAGGAAACGCCAATGACCGTGCCGTAGAATAAATCCCAAAATGGGGCACTGCCGAAGACGTGGTAAAGGAGACAAATGAAATTTCCGTTTCAAAGATCCTTCAATAGTCTAATGTTAAGAGTCTGGGTCAGTGGTAGCCATCTTGGATTTTAGTCCCATAAGAGCAATGTTCAATTCTGGCGCCTATATCTCCTTGACCTATTGTCATAAATTAACGGAAGAGGTGTCAAATTAAAGGTATTACAGTCCTCCAGGGCACCACCTTACAGAACTTCTTATTTTCGCTCTCAATAAAAAAATAATAATGATTTATTTTGGAAAATATTCCTGTTTTTTCCTGTATTTTTGTTTTTGTATCAAGTTAAATTTTTGAACATATTAAAAGGTCATGCCCTTGAGCCACATCTCATCAATGTACTTCCAAAGTTTTACATTGATACTTTGATAATTAACGCCACTACACACGCCAAAGTGAAGGTATGTTCCGCCAGAATTTAACATTGCTCTTACGGGACTAAAATTCAAGATGGCTACCACTGATGCAGACTCTTAATCTGGCCAGTGAACTGATAGAGTAGAAACAAGATAGACATACCAGATTTCATGAGCATCTACATGAGTTTGACGTGAAAGAACTCCTCAGTTCCTCAATTCCTCATCAGTCCGCTGGGCTGGGTATGTAAATTTGGAACGTGAGCCGCGGAGAAGCCGCAGCTATCCCAAGGTCAACGGGCGGAATGCCGAGTGACCCGCGAGTAATTGGACCATCAGATGGAGTACAAGGAGGCGGCCGGCACTCGGGCACACTCCCGCGCGCGTCTCTCCACATTGAAATGTGTAGCTTTCATTTGCAATTTGCGCCTGGGCTTATGTGTAGCTGAAATGAGTAGTCGTTCTCAACTCCCGTTCTTAGTGCACGCTATCTTGTGGTTATTTGTTTATACTTTATACTTTTAACTGAAAGGGCGACCTACCCAGGTAGGTATTTTAAGCCAAGTATCAGCTAAATCCCTAATAAACTGGTTGTCAGCCAACAATCTTCAGTTGAATTCAGATAAGTCTAAGTTCATGCAGTTTTTAACACCAAACAAGAGACCTGAAACTATTTCTTTGGACGACTTTCTAATTGGGGAATGCACCTCGGTGAAATTTTTAGGTTTGGCTGTGGATGGTGGTTTGACGTGGACTTGTCATATTTCCCGACTATGTAGCCGGTTGAGCCGTATTTGCTACGCTCTCAGGGCACTGCAACCTCTTCTGGATCCCAGTGTGTTGCTCATGGTTTATTATGGTTGCTTCTTTTCCACCATGACATATGGAATTGAGGTTTGGGGTGGTTCTCCAAATGCACATAAAGTCTTCCTGGCGCAAAGGAGAGCTATTAGAATCATCTGTAGTCTACCTCCTTTAAAGTCATGTAGAGGGATTTTCCGGACCCTTAATCTCCTCACCTTGCCTTCTGTATTTATATACCGAGCAATCATGTCTTCTATATCGAATTTGAAGTCCATTCCAACTGTGGCGCGATCTTGTAGTCTTGTTACTGACCAAGGCAATAGCCCAGCAGCCGATGGCAACTAATGGACCTACAGTTTAACGTGGAATCCGAACCACAGCCTCTGAATTACGAAATTGGTCTAATTATGAGGATGGTCTTTGCGGATTAACGTAGTATTCAATAGTGCGGACGGTGATCCACACAAGAGAACACCACATCCACTGACCATTTCTCACAACTATCCACAATTCGTGACCTCCAAGTAGCTGGATTACCGGACGTCGCCACCGTCCCAGTCAATTGTTGCGTTATCAATATAGTTTTGTGTTGTGTATGATAGATAAGTAGTAATATTGACAACATGATATGTATAAATAAAATTCGAGGTTAGTCTGTAAATTGCTCAGAGTTATTCACTTTTTAGTTTTACGTTTCATGCGTTAGAGAAGACGAAAAAAGTCTGTCTGTGACGCTCCAGGAGGCATTTTACGCCGTCTTCTTCCTTAAAAACGGGAGAACTGATTACAATGAAACTTATTTCATGCATTCTCTACATTCCAGTGAAGGTTTTTAAATACTTAAAATTGTCCGCAGCCCCTTAAAAAGTAAATCACGAGCATTTAAAACCCCACTTTTACGCGATATTAGTAGCATTTTGCTTTCAATAATCAATAAACCACCTACTGGTAACAATCAGCTGTCTTTGTAGTTTAAAGATTTAATAGAAAGAAAAACCAACAGCTGTCAAATCAATATTAGTTAGTTTATATTGGTCATTGATTTTAAACCCATTTCGAAATCATACTATATTAAAACTAACTAATTATAATAATGGTATAAATGTTCTAAACTATTTAATTGTAAAGTAATGCTACATAGCAGTATTTAACACCAAACAAGAGACCTGAAACTATTTCTTTGGACGACTTTCTAATTGGGGAATGCACCTCGGTGAAATTTTTAGGTTTGGCTGTGGATGGTGGTTTGACGTGGACTTGTCATATTTCCCGACTATGTAGCCGGTTGAGCCGCATTTGCTACGCTCTCAGGGCACTGCAACCTCTTCTGGATCCCAGTGTGTTGCTCATGGTTTATTATGGTTGCTTCTTTTCCACCATGACATATGGAATTGAGGTTTGGGGTGGTTCTCCAAATGCACATAAAGTCTTCCTGGTGCAAAGGAGAGCTATTGGAATCATCTGTAGTCTACCTCCTTTAAAGTCATGTAGAGGGATTTTCCGGACCCTTAATCTCCACACCTTGCCTTCTGTATTTATATACCGAGCAATCATGTCTTCTATATCGAATTTGAAGTCCATTCCAACTGTGGCGCGATCTTGTAGTCTTGTTACTGACCAAGGCAATAGCCCAGCAGCCGATGGCAACTAATGGACCTACAGTTTAACGTGGAATCCGAACCACAGCCTCTGAATTACGAATTGGTCTAATTATGAGGATGGTCTTTGCGGATTAACGTAGTATTCAATAGTGCGGACGGTGATCCACACAAGAGAACACCACATCCACTGACCATTTCTCACAACTATCCACAATTCGTGACCTCCAAGTAGCTGGATTACCGGACGTCGCCACCGTCCCAGTCAATTGTTGCGTTATCAATATAGTTTTGTGTTGTGTATGATAGATAAGTATAGTAATATTGACAACATGATATGTATATAAATAAAATTCGAGGTTAGTCTGTAAATTGCTCAGAGTTATTCACTTTTTAGTTTTACGTTTCATGCGTTAGAGAAGACGAAAAAAGTCTGTCTGTGACGCTCCAGGAGGCATTTTACGCCGTCTTCTTCCTTAAAAACGGGAGAACTGATTACAATGAAACTTATTTCATGCATTCTCTACATTCCAGTGAAGGTTTTTAAATACTTAAAATTGTCCGCAGCCCCTTAAAAAGTAAATCACGAGCATTTAAAACCCCACTTTTACGCGATATTAGTAGCATTTTGCTTTCAATAATCAATAAACCACCTACTGGTAACAATCAGCTGTCTTTGTAGTTTAAAGATTTAATAGAAAGAAAAACCAACAGCTGTCAAATCAATATTAGTTAGTTTATATTGGTCATTGATTTTAAACCCATTTCGAAATCATACTATATTAAAACTAATTATAATAATGGTATAAATGTTCTAAACTATTTAATTGTAAAGTAATGCTACATAATAAAGCTGGGTATTGATTTATTTTCATTATACCGATTTATTTAGGATTTCAAGTTTACATTTTAGTATGATAATTTTTCTTCTTTAGACTAAATCTACTAAATCTTACAACCCATACAAAGGAAGGGCTTACTGCTAGTAATTAATATCTGTAACTTTAAAAAATTAATGTAAATTATTAGGTAATCAGTTGAAAACGGGAGGAGTTTCTCCACATCCAGAAACGTCAGTTAAAAACACAGGCGTGTTAGTAAAGTCTAATAAAATATATTGAATAACATTGAAATGGTGACTTAAATGGGAGAAAGCAGTTGTTACGATAAAATTGTGTTCATTAAGAGAAATATGTTAACAATTATGAAACATGCCACTTATAAAAAATTAATTCTTCGTCATACTGCTTTGAAAACATTTTTGACATAGATATTTCTTAGCATACTCGCATAAGTTAATAGTTCTATGAGTCTAAACCCCAAGCAAAACGTTACAGCGGCCTCTAAAACCCCTATTATCTATTAAATTATATTAGCTCTGTGCAATAAACGGCTTATTGTAGAAGGCAGAAAGTTGAACACATGAGTTTTCAATACAACATCTATGTCAACTAGTGAAAACACTAACCTCAATTTCAACCAAGTATTTCAAAATTTGGCCTATAATATCGCAGAGTAACATACCAGCATGATACAATTATCTATTCTATCAAATACAGTTTACTGCACATTGCTAACACAATGAATGCGATCTAGAGAATTGATTAGGCCTATTTGAACCCTTGAATTACTCGAAGGTCACTAATTGTTGATTCATCCGCTTTGTTGAATACTGTACTGACAGCATAGTGGACATGCTTTGCCTCTCTTTGCCTCCGGATGAGGAGGTTACGGGACACGCTGTACATGTGTTACATGCCGACGGTGAGCTGTCATAATCTCGTTAGCGAGGTTGGGAGGCTTCCCTTCTGTCTGCACAACTGACCAACGGACACCCTCGTCGGCACGCTACGACCTGGTAGGGTGAAAGGTTTGGTAACCAAGTCTAAAATAATAGTTACGGAATCACCTTGGTTTACCAAAGCCTTAATACTTCAATACTTTTAACTGATATGGCAACCTCCCCAGGTAGGTATTTTAAGTATGAATTAGAAATGAGTGTAGGATTGTGGTACGATATTTAAATCTTGTTACTGACTAAGGCTGACCTACCCCTTAGACAGAACTATAATTAATTGTATTCCGTCCACACCGCGTAGAGGTACAACCTACGTCATCATTGCTTATATTTGGCCCATATTACACTCAGCATCTACTGAAAAATGACATAGTTACTAATATAAAACCAATGCGTTATAAAATAGGCCTGCTAGTCACCTTATGAGTCAAAGTCCCTCATTACCAACTCTCTAAAATGGCGACCTACGAATGTTGGAATTTTAAGCCATGTAGATTAGATTAGATCATTGAAATGGTAACCATACTACAATATAGGTATTTTAAGCCAAGTATGAACGAGAATTGAGTGTAGGATGATTGTGGCGCGATATAGTAGTCTTGTTACTGACTAAGGCTGACACGTTTCTTCGACAGGACTCTTAATTAATAGCCCAACAGCCGATGGCATATCTAAGGGACCTACAGTTTAACATGGGGTCCGAACCACTGCCTCTGAATTACGAACTGGTATAATAATGAGGATGGTCTTTGAGGATTGACGTAGTATTCATTAGTGCGGACGTTAATCCACACAAGAGAACACTACACCCACCGACCATCGCTCAAAACTATACACAATTCGTGACCTCCAAGTAGCTGGATTACAGGACGTCGCGACCGTCCCAGTCATGAGAATTGAATGTAAGATGATTATGGCGCGATCTTGAAGTCTTGTTACTGACTAAGGCTGACATTCCCTAGACAGGATTGTTAATTAATAACCCAACAACCAATTGCATCTATGAGACCTACAATTTTGCCTCTGAATTACGAACTAGTCAATTATGAGGATGTCTTCTATGAAGATCATATACACCGACCATCGCACATATATCCACGATCCGTGACCTCCAGGCGTGTCCTATAGGTGCTGTGGTATACCAACCCCTGCAATTTCACGCCCTCAAAACCCCGACTGATGCTTGTTTTCCGAAAATCCAAATCTGTGTTCGGCCTCCGCGAGGCTCTGCGGCGGCGTAGCGGGAGCGGTCCGAGGAATGCAGCCCGGTGGCCGCGCGGCCCAGCCCACGGGGGGAGGGGGCGACCTTGGGTCTAGCGCTGAAACCGAGCGACGCGCCACCGCGCCGACACTGCGGTATATAGAACAAAACACAACGCGCCGCGCCGCGCAAAACACCCACAAGCCGAATCACCCTTCCGGAAGCGGATGTAAATACCGCTCTTGAAAGGTTTCGAGCGAAAATACCCCCGTCGCAGCAGACCTGCGTACTCAGCGAATTTCCAAATCAATAATACGACAATAATAGTACAAGTATGTGACAAGATTGATCAATCAATACCTGTTGATAAATTAGCGTACAGTATTTGTCTATTCTCCCTAACATGGGAAAGATCTTACACGGTTTAATAAATGAGGTTTGACATAACTTTTTCAAGTTATTTTGTGAAAACTTTTGGAGTTACAGAGTGATTATTTCGGGAATTTGGTGTCTTTGATGCAAGGAATTTGGGGAAACTAAACTGTACTTGTGCTGTTGAGCTGAAATTTTGGGAAAATTTATGACTAACATATCAAGTAACCTATGAGAAATTTTTAATGATAAAAACAATTTTGAATTCTACAGAAAATGATGTTAGGGCCACATTTTGTATCCGATAATCTTTTAAAATATGATATTTTTGAGGTCTAAACGTGTTTAAAAATGAACAAAAAAAAGAATTTTCGCCTTAAACAGGTCACTGAGGAGGCTTGTATGAAGTTTAACGTTAAGTCCGAACCACCGCCTCTAAATTACGCACTGGTCTAATTATGAGGATGGTATTTGCACAAAAACGTAGTATTCAATAGTGCGGATGTTAATCCACACAAAAGAACACCACACCCACCGACCATCGCTCACAACTATCCACAATTCGTGACCTCCAAGTAGCTGGATTACAGGACACGCCACGATCACAATCTAACATTCAAGTCCCATGTTAACATTTCAAGTAAGATATGTCAAATAAAATTGATTTATGTTTACTAAATATAATCCAAAAGGTTTTAATATCATTTTTGAACTAAATTATAATAATAACTTTGTAAGGTCCCCAATTATTATTACGTAGTCTATTCATTTCGAGCAAATGAAATATCCCATTTAATGTATTTATTTCTTACCATATTAAAAAAATTATCTAAAAACTTAAATTTAAAATGTTAATTTAGGATTTACGTATACAGTATCGTTTTTAAATACTCACTCAATTTTAAAACTTTAATCATGCCATAAAAAAAACAGATAATTCAGACGTAAAGTATTTTCAATTATCACGTTAATACTTATCTAAAAATGAGTTTAGTTTAATAATGGGACAATTGTGTTTTATTTTCAGTTAAATAGCTCTATTTCGTAGAGTTATTACGGATAAACAGCTTTCAAATTATGTATAAAGAACAATTAATGTAACTCTTACAAATGGCCGTGCATAAATGTGTACAAGTTTCAATTCGACGATTTTATACATTACCGTAGGGAAAGTCATTTAGGTACAGTATTAAATTTTGGTCCATTTACTTTTCTTACGTCCTAAGGGCAGGTTTATTTATATTTCTCTTTATTTTCAACTTAACTATTGCTGTAACTGACTTTGAAAGGATAAGTCCCAGCTTATCGCGTGGTGTCCTGTGGCAAAATAACAACCACAGCAACTCTTGAAAAATAAATACGTTCTAATGGATTATTAACAATTCAAAGAGAACTGTAGGGGACAGAACAACGAGGGTTGCATACATGGAAGCCGTTAAGGAGAGAGTGAAGGCAGATTTAAATGTATAATGTACATGTGTTAGTTTAAAAAATAACTTTATCCAAACTATTTTTAATTTATTTGATTCTTTGATTAAAGAGTTTTCCAAAACGTCATTTTGTACAAACATTTTTAACATCTTCCCCTCTTTGTATATACTGTATTACATGTTTGAATATTTTGTATTCAGTGAATTAGCTTATTTTCAAATTTAGGAGTTAAAACATGTATTACAATAAAAAATGAAATGTATTATTGGAAATCAATTAAATTGATTTCCAATTTAAAATCTAAGTTGTTTAAACTGTTATTACCTATTGCTTTGACGTCATCCATATCAAGGTTAAAAGTGTTATAAATTTATTGTTTATACAAATTGAAATACTGTATTTAAAACGCAACTGATTTAATAAATATCAATTATTTGTGAGTCTGAAATGAACCCCAATCTAAAATAAGGTTGAATGGGATAACTATAAAATTCAAAACTTTAATTGTTTTATTACATCGAAAGTTTAAATTAATAAGTTAAATATGTTTACAGATACGGAAGTATACAATTATTCGATCGTGTTATGTTCAAAATCCAGCCAAATCGTTCGACCCAAAGAGGGATTTAGGGGAGGTGTTTATTTATATCCTTAAACGTATTCAATTAAAATAATTTATTACCGACATTGAAATCACAGGTAAAGAAACTGGTAAACACACTACATAGGTAGTCTTTTTAGGCTCCAATTTGAGTACGAAAGACTGCTGCTGGGGATGTATTTTCAATGTTTATAGCATGTTGACAATGCATTTTAATTTCTATGTCCGAAAAGCGACTGAACCTTAAAAAGTAACCAATAAACACTATGTAAAAACTAAAAAATGACATTTTGAAGGAGGTGTCTACTAAATACAGTTGCTGTTAACACAAGATAATTGTTTTTCTTATCTCGTTTGTATTTACTTCGCTGTGGGAAATTGGTTAGATCTTGCACATGTTTAGAGGAATTTTTTTCAGTTCATCTGAACAGCTGTTCTCATAACCAAACTATGGCGTCACTGTTTCAAATTTTTGTCGCGCAAATTGCCAACCCCCCTCAGAGCTAAGACATGTCAAAAATCCCCAGAGGAGGGGGAGGTTCGAGGAATTAGAATCCCTCTAAGCTAAACATGGGAGTGGTAGGAGCCTAGGAGGTAGTGTCAAGCATGACTTGTAGGAGTAAATGGTAAATGTGGTTATCAGACGTCAATAACATGTGATACAAGTGACGGATGACCGGAGATTACACGACTCGACGAATGTCACCGAAACTAACTCACTCCCTCGGGTTGACGACCTTTCCTGCAGGAATGCCACCGGTATTAAAAAGGGTTAAATACTTGTTTACTCAACCGTGCACGGTGCAAACAGCATTCGTCAGTCTTGCAATCGACATATCTGGACTACTGATTGGATTTCGCACATTCCTAAATGTCTTCATTTTCACTAGTACATCCAACGTTAAGTAAGCAAGAGAAATAAAAACATATTTTCATCTCCTTCAAGACATTTTTCTTTCTATTTTGTTTACCATACGAGTACATTCATTTTCACAATATTATGTATGACAGTCCCAAAAATATTATTATTAAATAAAAACTAGACAGAATTATATCAGAAACAAGTACACAAATGGGGAAAAACAAAAAATTAGTATACCACGTATACCACCCCTTGTTAAAGTTATAGATGTATTACTAAACTGATCATAAATAATACAGTATTCACGTACCGTTAGTTCTACACACCTATCTAAATTAACGTATACAGCATCCTTGAAAAACTTTTGCAGGTGCTAATTCAGATACAACTATTTCAGTCAGCTTAAATTCAATTGCATTTCTTTAAATGTTCATCCTTTATACATTTTCCGCATGATACCATGCGGAATATTAACGAAACAATCTCAAAAACAGCATAAACCGCAAGCCGATACAGAAATAGGTTTGGTGAATACGAAGTAAAGTTTAAATTTCTTACCTTTACCAATTGGGAATAATCCTTTGCCGCGCGCTGACAGGGCACAAATTCCACAAACACAATCACGAAACAACACACGACACGATCTGGTAATGAATCAAATCACGAAAACGATAAAGTTCGCGAGAAGTTGTCCAATCAACAAGTAGTAGGACCTCGATATGCTGTCGTGTCCTACCTACTGAATGTACATAACTGTACTGCCGCCATTTTGCTAACAGGATCTCGTCGGACTTGTGGCGCGATCTAGAAGACGATGTCAGAACTACGTCCTCCCATTAATGGCGGCACAAGCTGAACCGGTTTTGAATTTTTAGAATTACCACCGCTGCAGTTCTTGAACAAAAACAAATACATAAACATTGTAAATGCAGTACTACCGAGATAAGGATGAAATTATTAAAGTAAAGTTTTTAATTTTTTTAACAGTTTGGAAATCTTATTGCTTTTCTTAATACAGGTCATACAGTCTTAGCCAGCATTATTTTAGGTACACCATAATGAATCTGTTAAAATACGTTAATACAATACATGAAAATAGGAAATTAAGTAAATAACAATACTCAAGAGATGGATAATCTTGAAACGGGTGCCTCAATTAAACTAATAACTCATAATAAAAGTTATATCACCGACTTTGGGTGGCGATTATTTCATTCCAAAATTCTTTGCTGAAATATTATTCTCTTCTGGTGCAAACAAATAGTGAATAATTGTCTCAAAGCCATCGTAGGTTCTGTTTTAATGTTTAAATGACATCTTAGAACACTAATGCAATATCAAATTGAATAAATAGTCGAGCATTCAACGCTCGCCGTCATTATGACATGGATATGTCTTAGCTCTGGATTTTAATTGTTCTTGAAGAACTACTTCCGTTTGTAACAATAATATTCTTAAGGATGTCGAACATTAGACTAAACAATGAAGTACTTTGGTTTTTGGAATAGCCTGAGAACTTAAATTTCACTAAAACATATATAATGTAAGCAACATACCTGTATTTAAGTGATAGTATGCAGTACAATACGCACTGTTATGAATGTGGTATTATTGGTAATTTTACCATTACTATAATTATGGGTCAATTTTACATTTTTGAGGAGTGAAAAATTCATCGAGAAAGCTTTACAGTTGTGGTTATTACAACAGGTTCCGGAAATTATTACATTTAAAATATGCACTATACAAACTACATTTACAAATACTTAACATAAAAATGTTTCTATTTACCTACCTGTGGGAAATAAGTTGGATCATGGATGTGTCTAAAGCGAATGATTTCAGTTCATATAAACAGCTATTCTTATAACCAAACTACGACGCCACTAAACAAATAAGGTCACTGTTTCAAGTTTTGGTCTCGCAAATTGCCAACACACCCAGACCCAAGACATAGCCCTGTCATTATAAGAAATATTTAAATAGAAATGAAATTAAAATACTTTTGGAGACCACAAGTTAGTTAATTTTGTTGATAATTTTATTATTCTGCGTATTTACCGATCACGTGTTGGACCATTATTGTTTATAAATAGAAGTTCTTCTATCATCTATGGTTGGACTCGCTTCAGTACGCGCTCGGCGCCATGAGTCCGACTCGTGTAACTACCCCCGATGGGTTACTGGAAAAATTAATTTATTAATTAGAAGCCTAATTAGGCCACCCTTTGATTTAATGGCCGGCATTTTGGGCCAAAACTAAACACAAATAGAAGCTTCTGCATCGCACTTGACTAGATAAGATGGATTTAATATTAAGCCGAACTGATAAAAATACTTTTAATCTCTGTTCATCGTAAGGTCGTTTGACACAAGGCTTTTATATCATTTATGTTAACATAAAATTAAAATTTGTAATTTATAATGTAAGATTGACATGTTCCTTAGACAGAACTGTCAATGGACCTCTGAATTACGAAATGGTCTAATTATAAGGATGGTCTTTTACGGATTAACGTAATATTCAATAGTGCGGACGTTATTCCACACAAGAGAACATTATACCTACCAACCATCGCTCACAACTAACCACAATTCGTGTCCTCCAATTAGCTGGATTACAGGACAACGCCACCGACAATCTGAGCGAACGCATATTTGATTGGGCTGCATTGTAATTATGTATTTTTTTCGAAATTATGTTGGTACTTTAGTTTTACATTATGTACAGCAACTCAGGAGGAAAAAAGTTTTTAAATATATGTTTATCCAATCTTTGGCTTATATCAACGAAACATAATATGACAACCAAAGACCATGGATATGAACATATAAAAATTACATAGTCACATCAAAGAACATGGAAAGTACAGAACGGTATATATCCATGTTCTTTGGTCACATCACGAAATCTGTTAACCATCAGTGAGAGTAACCACAGAAACAGTATCCTCGTGGATGACAGAGTTTCATGAAAAAATACCAAACTGTCCCTTTGTGAAAAAGAAGAAGAATGGGAAAACAGAAGTGCAGTTTGTAGTCTGTCAAAAATCTAGTTAGTAAGGAAGAGTAGAGTGTTTGTAAACCAATTAATTAAGCTTAATTCATAAATCTTACATAAAGGATAAATAGATAGCATCAAGATGATGATGATGAATCCAAATCCGTTACCCGCTGTTCCAGCAGGTATTCAGAGTACTGCTGGTGCTGTTCCAGTTAAAAATGAGAAAGGTACGTTGCATACATTCACTTGGCCTAGCCAAACTGTAAGTTGTGATTTATGATCTATACTTAACTAACTTAAAGAAGCAATTCTTATTTTTCTCTGATACCAAAAATTAGCTGTATATTACTACTCAGATATATTTAATAGGCTTCATATGTGAAATTTTAGTCATTGACTAAATGAGTATCCTAGAGTATTATAGGGGAGTTGAGGCTGATAAGTGCCATTTTTAATCATGAACTAAGTTTAAAATTGTAGGCCTCAAATTTCGTCCCAGGGACCCGAGAGCAATAATTTTGAAAATAGAATTTGTACAAACTTCTCGTTTACACTGCTGTCATGGTCGCGCTGAAGGGGACCTTCGTGGCACCAGAAAGTGTTGAATGCAAGAAGCAGAACTAATTTAAAAATGCACAGGTCACGACTTAAGGGTTAATTTGTCGTTGGATCCTAATGTAATTGAACAATAAAACAAAATATCCTAGTCAGGAGAATAAAATTGAGTTTCGGATAGCCTGAAATTGTCTTTCAAGTGTAGAAAGTAGGCCTAAACATGAATCAAATTTATTTTTTTGTTTAGGTGAGTTGTCTATGCAAAAAGTGAAGGTACACCGGTACGTATCGGGGAAAAGACCAGAATACGCTCCAGTTTCAAGTAGTGAGGAAGAATCAGAGGAAGAAGACTTTGTTGAAAAAAAACAAATTGCCACATCATCTGGTCCTGTCATAAGAGAAGGGCGAGGAAGGCCTCCTAGTGATGATGATGATGATGAGGATCAGATCGATGACCCTAGGATTCGGCGGCTTAAAGGAAGAAGAGCTGAAGACAGCAGAGATGACAGTGACGATGATGCAAAAATTGAAAGACACAGGTCAGTGCTTAACCTCTGAACTTTTAAGATTTTTTCATTGAAATAGGACTGGCTTTTAACACTTTAGGGCCAGGACCCGGTCGGGCTAACTTGTTTGTCCCATTGGCATACATCCGATCCTAAATAGGCGGCCGTTCTTAATTCCATAGCAACTAATTTTCAGCGTACATTCGGGTTTTAATACTTATAACATATTCTTTAGTCATTAATCTTTAAAAGTCTGGTTTTCTCTTAGTCTGCCCCATATTTACAATAAATAAATATTATTCGAACAATGATTCACTCGCTCGCTCGGAGCAAACAGCTGTTGCTACTAGCCGTATTGTGTTCAAATTGTTTTTGTTTACGATACGTGCGAGCTGTATTATTACACCACTATCATTTAGTTTGGTTTTATGGTTAGTTATTACAGTTTTTCGTCTTAAGTGATTTATTCAATATGGTGACGATCCTTTGAAAAGTGATACGATTTGAGACAATACTAGCGTACCTGGCGCAGTCAAGGAGACAATCTGTCCACCAATGTGTGTAGGCACACAATCTTAAGTGTTGCTATTTAAAAAAAATCAAGTCAATTTAATTATGATAAAAATTATTTTATTAATAAAACTTATAAAATTTCTCTATAAACAATATTCCGAGTATAAATACGGTTGTCTCGACGAAGTCGGCCTTGGTGTTTTCCATCTTTTATATAGACTTTGAGTCCATCAAATGATCGGGCTCTACTTGCTGCGACATATAGTTGGCTGTGACCAAACACCGATTCTGGAAGAACTACTCCAACCTTACCCAAATATTGGCCCTGAGATTTGTTAATGGTCACAGCAAATGCCACAATAATCGGGAACTGTGTGTGCTGGAGACTGACCGGTAACAGGGTATCGCCTTCCAGTCTCCATTATGTCGAACGTTTAGCTTTTTTTTCATAGGTCACCAATGTGTGTTCTTTGAAAAACTGTTACTTCCGTTGTGTCGAGCTGTAAACATCAACAATCTTTGTCTCCGAGTGTTTCTATTTACTCATCAACTGCACAATATAGGCTATAACTACATTATAATAACTATACTTAGAAACCAAGTTTAGATTTTCCCAACAGATTTTCATTTTGGTTATGTGTAAATAAAAACTGGTGTTTTATTGCCAGCTGTACGATGATGTCTCCATTAAACGAAAAAAGAAAGAACCATGTTTAACTGTCAGATTTAATTTGTATTTTTAACCACTTCCTTAAATAAACATCTGATTTCTCGATCGTCGGTGTTTACTTGTATATTAAGTTTATGGAGAAAATCGCGACTTTGACCCCATTATTTTCCATGTCCATGGTGAATTTTCAAAATCTTTTTAATTGATGGCAAAACTACATGCTAAGACCTTTATAACGACACCTTGGACATGGTGATAGGTAGCACCACCGCTCCAAAACAATTATCACAAAAATAGGCCTAGTGTATTAAATATATAAGAAGATGTCTCAAATCGTATCACTCTCATCAAGCAATATGCTTGATGAGAGTATCAATAGTTATGACAACGATACTTAGCCTAAAGACCAATTACTGCATATATGAACCTCTGTTGCTATTTTTGTTTTCATAATTTTTCCCTGATTTTTATATATATGTCAAAATTACAAATTTTTTACAAATAAAAAGTATTTCATGTTTCTTACAGTTCTTTCCGTTGCAGTATGTGTCCTTGAATGTTATTAGATATATCATACGAAGGCTCACTGTACATATGAACCCTAGTAGCTATTTTTATATTCATAAATGTTTCCCTAATTTTTATATATATGTAAAGATTACAAATGACAAGTATTTTATGTTTCTGTCAACGGGGTTTATTTCTGTTTCCAAAAATATATGTAATATGTATAGGTTAAGTATATTTAAAATTTTTCTAACAATAGTTTTTATTTTACTAACACCTAACACCTTGCCACTAACACTGGTTTAATACCGAGGCCTGGGGGTTTTAGGGTAATAAATAGAGAGTCGATTATCTGAAACAATAGAGCATTATGTGTGTTCGGATTACTGAATTTTTGGATAATCGGTCACATGTCGGGAAAATGGTGTTCAATGCACATAATGAAGAACTAAACAAATTTTTTAGCAACTTTTTATAATGATACTCGCAAAAGATACAAAGAACTCTTTATAAAGCATAAAAAACATTCTGAGCTTAAAAAATCTAAAAGAAAAAGCTTTAAAAAAAGTTTGTTGAACATCAATTTGTCGCGCAAATGCAAGTTTAGTAGCGTAGGCAGCACTACTGCCGCCGATGCATTTTTTTCCAATTTTTGCACCTCCAATTCGGGGCACGGTTTCTTTTTTGATGTTTGGCAGTGTTTTAGTTAACCGGACTTCGGATAATCGGACTTGGGATAATCAACGCTCTACTGTATTACCCTAAAACCCCCAGGCCTCAGTATTAAACCAGAGTTAGTGATTCCAGGCTCCAAAGTGTTAAATGCTACGACATGAAATTATTTGGAAAAAATACCAGCCTTTATTGCCAAACTAGTTATTACTTATATTATGTTTTTACTGTATCATGAGGACCAAAGTACAGTGGAGCCCTGCCAATCCGAAATAATTGGGACTGGGCCCATTTCGGATCAAAGGGACTGTTATTAAGTTAACGATAAACTATTGACTACAACATGTAACTACATAACTACGTCGATACAGTACAAGAAACACTCCACTTCATTATGTACGGCAATGCTCTGCAAGGCTAAATTTGTACCGATCAGCAAGTTGTATCAGAAATCCGTACAACACACCCCAGGAGAGTCATGTTGAGGCAGACGACGACAGCGAGCAGAGTTTCCTATTCAGACGCCGCGGCCGACTTTTATCTAGCACTATGCCGCGTAGAACAGTCTGTCGCGACACCAGCCGACACTATGTTCCTCCTGTGATGTTGGCAAAATTACGCTTCAAAAGAGAGGTGATCTTCTCTGAGACAAAAAAATTATACAGACTTTTTAAAACCAATATAGTTTTGTTCTGTGACACTGCTTTATTTTGTTTATTACATTTTCCAAAGTAAAAACTTACTGTAATATTCAAAAATAAACTTTATCGTATTTTTTCTAGATTTTTTTAAAATTTTTATTTATTCTGATTTTGTTTTTGGATTACCAGCGGATTTTCGGATTAGCAGATTTCGGATTGATGGGGCTCCAATATATAAGGCATGGAAGACCATTAGGCCCATTAATAATGAGTAGGCCTAATAATTGTTCCACATTTAGATATTATAGGTCTACTTAAGAGTCTGCATCAGTGGTAGGCATCTTGAATTTTAGTCCCATAAGGGCAATGTTAAATTCTGGCGGAACATACCTTCACTTTAGCGTGTGTAGTGGCGTTAATTATCAAAGTATCAATGTAAAACTTTTGAAGTGCATTGATGAAATGTGGCTCCAGGGCATGACCTTTTCAATATGTTCAAAAATTTTACTTGATATAAAAACAAACAAACAAAATATTCACGGATTTTTGTTTTTATATCAAGTTAAATTTTTAAACATATTGAACGTATTGAAAAGGTCATGCCCTTCAGCCACATCTCATCAATGTACTTCCAAAGTTTTACATCGATACTTTTATAATTAACGCCACTACAGACGCCAAAGTGAAGGTATGTTCCGCCAGAATTTAACATTGCTCTTACTAAAATCCAAGATGGCTACCACTGATGCAGACTCTTAAGAGGCTAAAGACTTAAGATCCAACCCATGAGATTTAGTAAGAGATTATTTAATAACTTGTTGATTAGCAATATACATGTTGGTTTTACTACAGGATTAAGTAAAAACTCACATCTGAATGTATTTTCACTTAAATTGTAATTATATACTAACGGTAAATATATACAAAAGGTGTTAAATTGGCGATAGTCACACTAGACATCATCAGGCCCAAAGGGAGAAACAAAATGGCATCCCTGCTTAAATACCATTGGCTGTGCCGGAAGTTCCTGTCATGGCATCGGATGTGGTGTTTATTGGCTGGCTGAGTTCCGGAAACAGATTTCTGTATGTTCTTGCAGAATCAAAGTGTGTTTGTTCATTTATGAATTTTTTATCTTTACATTTTTCTTTATAACTCTTCCCATGCATTCATCCTATTTCCTTTTTTACAAGATTTGATGATCTTGAGGTCTTCAACGATTGTTGATAGGTTAGGTCCTTTATCCAACTAGTGTTTGATGAGCAGATGTCATCATGAGTGATGTATTATAATAAAATTCCTTTTATTTGTAGGCACATTCATGAACCCGAAGTGTTGGATGACGATGATGACTCGGATGATGAAAGAGCAAGAAGAAGGCGAGGGGAGAGCAGTGAGGAAGAAGAAGAGGAAGATGAGCTGAGTGATGAAGAAATCGAAAGGAGAAGACAGATGTTAAGACAAAAGGTTTTAGAAAAAAAGGACGAACAAGTAAGTATCTCATCAAATAGAATTTCAATATCTAACCACTAAAACACTTTGTAAAAATTAATTGAAATTTAAATTTTGAATCACTATACTGATAGGGTTTTGCAGTTTATTCCACATTGGTACTACAAATTTTTAATTTACATACTAATTGAAACACTGTGTTACCTAAGGCTTTTTATTCAAGTTTTTAATCGTGTAAGAATGAAGTAATACTCATAATTATTGTTCAGTTGATAATATATCAACATTATTGTTGTCCATAATAGTTAATATATTTTTTTTATAAGGAAATGGAAATATTGGATAAAGAAGAGGAAGGTCGCTCGGCCGAAGAGAGTGCAGAGGAGTCGTCGGAATACGAGGAGTATTCAGGTAGGTTAGAGTGACAAAAATGGGTGAAAATATATTCTTATATAATATTGGAACATTTTTATACGAGAACTGTAACTGTACATATAACAATAAATGATTAAAGGGAATTCACGAGGATTGCCCAGTTTTTTTTCCAAAACGGCCCATGCTAGAGGTCTTATTTTTTCATGGCATGTTGACCTTTGTGTATCTAAAAGCCCCTTACAGATTTATATCTTCATCTTTTTAATTTAGGTAGCAATAACTTTTGTAATTATTCAAAAATTTTTGTTACAAATCGGTCATTAAAAACATTTTTTCTCAGATTAATAATTCTGTTACAGTGTAAAGATACTTATGTCAAGAGTATGTGATAAACTTTTCAAGGAGACAGTTGTTATAGTTTCTCAGAAAATTGGTCAAACATTAAAAAAGTTTAGTTTCGGGAAATCACAATCAAAGCGGTACTACACTGCCGTTGTAAAAGGAGGAAAATGTGGTTATGACATAAATAAAAAAGAAAACCATACCATCAAGGATTATTATTTATTAACAAAGAACCAAAGTCTTTTTTTTATTTTTTCAACAATTGAATCCCCTTAATCTTTATCCACTCACGTGGCACGAGCCACATGATTGGCACGAGGTATGAGTTGTGTGGTAGCAATTTGCTGTCTATTGCATTTTGTAAGCTTTTTCTAATCAATTATATTTTTATTAAAGGTTAGTACTTGAACATAAGACATTAAAAATAATGTTTCGAAGATTTTTTTCAAACTATAAAATTTTACTATCATAACTTACAAGAGATTAGGATATCAAAGCAAAATAAATTATCTTAAGAAATACATTTTTTTATTTACAGATTGTTTTTGGGTGTAAGTCCACTTTATACCAACATTTTCGTCTAATTTTTCGTAATAGATGTTACATGTAACACTGCAGTGACCTTTGCAAACATATTTTCCTGCTCGAGTATAGCCGCAATTCAGGACACAGGAAACTAATCCATTAGTGTCCTGAATTGCGGCTGAGAACAAAATAGCAACGATAAAAAGAATAAAATACTACCCCCTTGTCATAGTGGTAGTGGGTGAGGAATACATCCGGGGCTGAAGCTTTTGATGACCTTGGAGACTAATACATACTAAAACCTAAAAAGGTGGCAATCTCTTGCCTACCCGAGCAGATGAAGGTTAAAAGAGAGATGCCCTAAACACACTTCATAACAAAAATATCAAATTATCCTTGAAAACGAAATAGAGATTGGGACGGGTGGTTGCAAGGGTAGAGAGAACAGCACGAATGAAGTATTAGTCGAACAAGAAAAAGAAAAGTACTTAAATCATTAAAGTGACTTAAGTGGTTCAATGTTGGCCTGGCCATAAAAGTGTAACCTATAATATTATAAAGAAGAGGAAGATGTTTATTTGTGGGTTTGTTGTGGCAAGTAAATGCGAAAAATACTGAACCGACCGGTTTGAAATTTTACAGAAAGGTAGATCTTAAACTCATGCAACACATAGGCATATTAGTTTCCTTAAAATCCCCTCGGGCTACACCCCATGAAGGTCCTAAATTTCAATGTTTACATTTTCAAAGAATGGAAACATAAAATTACTTGAGCAGTGGCGTAGATACACTTTTGTCATGGGAGGGGATATAAATACCCCCCCCCCCCCGAGTGAAGCCCTATTCTAGAGGATGTACTGTAGGGTATATAAGGGACATTTCGGTGAGTTGAATACTATATAAAGATCATGCAATACCTCCGTTGCCATCTTGGACTCCCGTCTCATATGAACAATGTTAATTTTTTGACAGCAGTTCAGATTAATTGATTGTCTTAAAAAATGGCTGAGGTGTCAGGTGATTATCTAAGGAATTATATTTTATTACTTTTTATCGTCAAAAAGATTTACAGATTGTTATTTTACACTCATTATTTTTATAACTAGATGTGACTTTTCAATTGATTATCGATTGAAATTGCAAGGTAATTATATAAAAACGTTTTTCAATAATAGTTTAATTCCCTAGATAACCACTTTATCTTAAATCTGACACCTGAACCATCTGTTTACGACTATCGTGTAGCTAGTAGTGCTGTCACAAAATAAACATAGTTCTTATGGACCTAAGACGAAACATTATGTCAGTTAGATCACTCAAAATGCTATTCGTCCTGCAGGCTAATGGGGCGTGATTTCTTGAAATACTACGTACACCGCCAGCAGGAAAATGAATTCTATTTTATTGTTTTACGTTTATTCATAAATATGAATAATGATTGAGTGATTATATTTATATTTTGTTTCACAACATATACTGTAAGGTATTTATGTTATGCTATTTTCTTGTATTCTACGCTTGTTTTACTCTAGTGCAGTTTCCTACACTGCAACGTAGGGCGTTTTTTCAAAATTGATGGAATTTTTTCAGGCTAAACAGAAAATGATAGGCCCCATCTTTTTCAAAGTTTGTTTAGTAGCGCAATGGTATAAGGTATAAGATTTTGCGGCAGAGCGATTTGATGGCGGGAGGGATGACCAGTCGGGGAAGATCTCTTAGTTAAAATACTCTCTTATACAGTATTTCGACTTTCGACATGCAACATACAGTAACAGCAACGCACTGCTTTTTTATATTTTTTGTTATTGTGTAGCGGTATTTCAGGATATTTTTGTTTTGAAATTATTGGTAGAGGTGACCGTTACAGTCTTACAGCCTCCAGCTGTAAGCTGTTTTCATTAGATACTACTGTGACCTTTTAGGGGTGTTCCTTTTTTTCTTTTCGTATAGAGTGAAAATTTATATTTAATTTAATATCCATACAGTAAATTTGAATCAAGCATGTCAAGTAACATTTAGTAAACATTTCTTATACAGTATTTCGACTTTCGACATGCAACATACAGTAACAGCAACGCACTGCTTTTTTATATTTTTTGTTATTGTGTAGCGGTATTTCAGGATATTTTTGTTTTGAAATTATTGGTAAAGGTGATCGTTATGGGGGGGGATATATCCCCCTTATCCCCCCCCGTATCTACGCCACTGTACTTGAGTGTCAACAGCTGTGAACACTAAAATTTGACAGTTCGGGAAGAAGAAGAAAGAGCTGCCGTGACCGTCCTAGGTTTCAATGTTTACATTTTCTAATGACAACATCCGTTTGCACTATATTTTGACAGTTCGGGAAGAAGAAGAAATAAAGTTGATTTTTCAGATAAACTGCTGGATCGAAATTAGTGAATTATTTGAAATAGTGGAATGGTAGAATTTAAGTTTTTTCCGACGACTGTCTCTATTACATTAATCCTTATCCTCTCCCAATATTTGACAGATGTTATTTTGAAATGTTGTAGACACTCGTGTTTTGTCATTTTGTAAACAATGAAGAATTAATTAACAATAACTTAATTAACAACTTAATATTAATTAACAATAAATGTATCAGTAGGGCCTACACCTTTCAGCCTTTTTAACCCGTGGAAGAACGGGTACTTTGGCTAGTATAATAATAATTGTAATATCTTGTGATCATATTTTGACTAAATATATTTTGTTAACGAAAACAATTTTCAGTTCATATGAAACTTTCATAAATTTTTTAATAGAGAGGAAACTAAAGCATTTTAATAGAGGGAAAAGAGAACTTGGAATAGGAACATTAAGTCATGAGAATTCATCATGAAGTCTCCCATCAAATCTGATTAAATTGAGGTATGAATTTGTTTAATAATTAAAATATGTAAAGTTGGGAAATCTTTGGTTTTTAGATTCTGAAGAAGAAACTGGACCTAGGTTAAAACCTGTGTTTGTACGGAAAAGAGATCGAGTCACAGTAATTGAAAAAGAGAAGGAAAAAGAAAAACAGAAATTGGCAGAAGTCGAGGCAAAGAAAATGGCAGAGGAGAGGCGTCGCTACACACTTAAGGTTTGTTGTGAATTTTCTTTATGCCATTGATAGGTTTTGGTGTTATTAAATTTGTTTATGTATTGATAACCCAGCCAGCCATTCTATGTATATTGCAGAAATTCTTTTACAAGTAGGTTAAAAATCAAGAATAAACTGTGTTTTTTTTCAGATGGTTGAAGAAGAAATTCGCAAGGACACTGTAAAAATCAAAGGAGTTAATGACGAACCAGCCTTGAACGATGTTAATACAGATGATGAAAATGATGAGGTCGAGTATGAAGCTTGGAAACTGAGGGAATTGAAGAGAATCAAGAGAGACAGAGAAGAGAGGGAAAAGTAAGTAATCAATTTTTTTCTAGCGAGAGTAATATTTTGCTAATTAAACTGTGATTGTAATATTCTACAGAATATCTATGTCAGTCTCATTGGATAGTCAGATAAAATATGTGAAAAATAATCTGGTACTGGTAGAAGCATTTAGTTACGTTTGGAGGAATGTAGATTTCAGAAAATCAGAGATCTTTTTTGTGTAAAAAACTTTTAGTAACAATTTTGCTTTTAAACACAAAAGATAATCAGTTTTATCGTCCCAGAAGTTTGATTTTTTTTAGAAGTATCAAGTGCTTTAGGGTGATAATTATATTACTGTTGCTTTTCTGCCAAGTTATGACAAACACCTGGAAATCTTTTTCCTTAATTTTTGATTACCATTTGAAACATTAATCTAGACTTTCAAGGGTGTACTCTAGTATGCCAAGTAAGTGATAATAAAGTAAATGTTTGTAATAATGTTTCTTCAACAGTAACTAGTCTTCTGCAGTATAGTGTGTAATTTATAATTTTACATATAAGCCATTGTTGGCTTAAAAAGGTATTCAAATCCATTACAAAAACAGTAGACTTGATTTTATTAATTAAAAGTTTTTTGTAGTAAAGACACGCCTGACTAATCGGTTTGAAATTGTAATCTATAGCTTAGAACAAGAGAGAATGGAGATAGAGCGGTTGAGGAATATGACGGAGGAGGACCGACGCCAGGAACTGCGGAACAACCCCAAGCTAGTCACCAACAAGGCTGTCAAGGGGAAGTACAAGTTCATGCAGAAGTACTACCACCGAGGAGCATTTTACATGGTTAGTAGGCTTGCAGATACACACAACAACTGAATCAAGAAGTTTATTGCCATTAAGTACAACAATAACGTACAATAGGCTAAGTCAATAGGTTACAGTTTACTACAACTACATTAGCGACATATAGTGGAATTATACAAAGGACTATGTCCACTAATTTCAATTAAAAACAAAATTGATGGAAAATTTGATGGCCTCTTTCATACTAAGACCATAGTGTTATATCATGATTGAGGTACTCCTCGACACTATAAAACGCTTGTTTCTTAAGCCAGTTTGATGTTTTTACTTTAAACATTGTTGTCGGCAAGTTTCTTACATATAATGGTAATTTGTTGTAAATAATGTGTTGTTGATATCTAGTGTTGTGTAGGAAGGACAACCTACTTCCAAAAATTTGTATTTTATAACAAACTTGTCATTAAATATTACGGTTAGTTCAACCATTTAAATTTTATGTTTTACAACACTAATTCTTTATACTGTCATAGTTATGATAACTTACTATATTCTGTCATATGACAGAACAAACATTCTTCCAGCAATGCTCTTCTTTCTAATTTGTTGAATTAATTTTCCAAACATGTGTTTTATTGTCAGAGCAACTTGAAAGCCTAATCCTGACATGGATTCAGTTATGGAAATATGATTTTATTCTTTTACTTTAATGGTCATGTTACATTCAGTAAAATGTATCGATTTATAATTTCTCCCCATGAATATGATTTTATTTTTCTTTCAGGATAACGATTCTGATCTGTATAAGAGAGATTTCTCGGCAGCCACTTTGGAGGATCACTTTGACAAAACAATCCTGCCTAAAGTCATGCAGGTATGTTAAATTGGTTGAATTCCATATTTTATTTAGTAATACATCACATTGTATAGGTTATGGTTATAACCCATACAGTTAGGTTATGTAAATGTGGCGATAAAAGATGGTTGAACATGTTGATACGCTAGCAGTATACAAATCCTGACATGCTATGTTCATGTATTTTATTTTAAAAATGATTTTGGAGAAGTCTAAACTTAGCATTAAACGTGCTGGATGTGGTTTCGCTCCGTTGCCAGCTATCATCATACCCAGAGGGAATCTATACTGTGATGTAAATGTAGCCTATAATAAGCTCTCTGGAAATGTGATCTTACCCCTTAAGATTTTAAAAAGGTACCGTACTTAATGACTACTGGGTGAATAGAATGCTGTATTTCCTGGTAATAAAGCGCTGAGTGGTGCTTTACCAAACCCAATCACTGCCCTACAGCACTCCTATCAATAATAAACTTAAACATAAATTAAAAACGTAACATCGGTTGTCCTCAGGTGAAGAACTTCGGACGAAGCGGCCGCACCAAGTACACACATCTTGTGGACCAAGACACAACACAGTTTGACTCCCCCTGGGTCTCGGAGACGGCTCAGAACCTTAAGTTCCACAACAACCAAGCAGCTGGCATGAAGCAAGTCTTCGACAAACCCAGCCTGAGCAAGCGGAAACTAAACTCATAATTGAGACTTTTTAATATTGTACATATTAGTTACGTAAAATATAATGTAAATTTTTTAAATTGATTTTTTCCTTCCATGTTTTTTTGGGTACTGTACAAGTTAAATCTCTTATCTTTCCATGGGAGAGTTCCCCACATTGTTCCAGGCAGAAGTGGTAGCACTCATGAAATGTGCTCTGTTCAACCTCAGCAGAGGTGTCATGAACAGGAACATTAACATTTCCCCTGTACCTTCAACTCTAATATCTTGTGGGACTGCCTTAACACTGTGTCTTCTCTTGGTAGTTAAAGTAAATTTACTCTAAGCTGGGTTCCAGACAATTCAGGTATTATGGGTAGTGAAATAGCGGATCGTCTGGCAAATGATGGCACTTCTACCCCAAACTCTCTTGCAGTGTCTCCAGGGCACATGTGGATCGAGAGATCAACACGTGGGTATGCGAGTGTCACCAATCTTCCCCAGGAGGAGCTGGTTGGGAGATTATGGCTGTTTGCCAGGCTTCTAAGTCTAGAAGAACCATGAGACTCAACAACAGAGGCTGTAGCAAAAAGCCACAAGGCAGATGTGCTGAAGGAACCTAGTTCCGCCCCTTTGTGTAATCAAGTAATGAGTTTGAAATTGTTTTGAGAAAGTTTTCAAAGCAACGAAAATCTTGATTGTTTTATGCAAAATTGGGAAGGACATAAATACCAACAGAATATATGCCCCTTCTTGTTTTAACGTATATGTATTTTCTGTTTTAATGAAGTTTGGATCTAGAAGAAGGCAAATATTTTTAGGTAACAGGTATTTCGCTTCAGCTTGTAACAGGAAGAAGAGAATAAATATATACACAACTGAGTTTTATTTTCAGTTGATAATTAGGTAAAACCACCACCAAGGAATAGGGGTATACACAGAAAAAATCCATGCCAACACTGAAATTGGTCTATATTACAGTTTCCTGTTCCTCCACTCGGCCTGTGAGCAAGTAAAATGACCCTGAGACTGTCTGTAATGTTGTATCTTTGCTAATGAATCATCATGTAGGCTGGAGATACACATTAACCCATTGGCCTACCTATTTTACAGTTGACACCTGGTAATTCCTACTATTTTAGCACCTCGAGATTTGAACTAAAACTGCTAAAAATTTCTTATTTATCATTAGACGGACTTGAAATTTTCAGAGATACATTATTATAATGTGTACTTGCTAAAATAACATTTAAATACAAAAACTATTCATAAAAAATATAGAACAATTTTAATTTTTAACTTTTACTGTTTAGCATTTCAACCATTGACTGATATTGTTACGACATTATATATAAAGGTAATCTGCAATATTACTTCCAATTAAAAAATAATATTCAGATAAATTATAAAAATTTATACGCGACTATCACATCACAAACATAACCTACTCACCTGTTCTTGACTGATATTTAGGTTTTATTTACCAGATTAGCCAACGTAGGAAACCAAAACTACAGATTAAAAATACTGCTGTGTCAAAAAGGAACAAATTATCGATCCAGAAAGAATGCATGAAAATAAAAAAGTAAGAAAGAAAATATGGTAGAATTCAGTTGATTTAAATTTTTGGTTCAACATTTTCTGACGGTCCTTTAAATTTAATGTAAATTAACCTAAGCTAAGTTTAAAACTATTATTTTTAGAAAAAAAAATATTCTTAACCCTTCATCAGGCGCATAAGGAGATTACCTCCACAATTGAAAAAGTAAAAGAAAATACTGGTAAAAACATTGTTTACTATTACAACCATAGTTTTATACCATGAATGTAACCTTTATTTTTACTCATATAAAAACTATTTTCACCTTGAATTATTGTAAGAAATAGCATTATAATGATGAAAAGAAAACTAAAAATTAAATCTTGAGGTTGAAATGATTTAAAATGGATTAAATTAGATCTTGTGAACAAAACATAAAGAAGAATAAAACATAAATTTAACATCAGTTAACCATATTTCACAAATTCAGGCTCACTTTTGTCTTCTCTATCATTATCAGTAAAAAACAGTTACAGACTAAAAAGCTAATAAAATCGTAAACACATTACAGAATTCTTATTAACCAAATGAATTTACTTAAGCATTTATTTATAAAATATGATCAAGCGGATTCGAGCTAAAAGATAAAAGATGGCTCCGCATTGACAGCCTTGTTATCGGGCGGACACGGAGATTACCTCCACACATTGACGAAACTCAACCTCACACCAATGTAGATAGTTTAAGCTGGTCAATCTAGACATTTTTTAGTTCCTGGAATGAGGTGCATGAGGTCCGATAAACTGCGGACATCATAACAAACGTTTTCCAAATTTTTAAGCAAACCATTAGCAAGTATAGAGGTATCCTCCGCTATGCATCCGATGAAGGGTTAAAAAATAGTTTGAACTAGATAATGTAATGGTAAGATTTGATAAAAAACAAAACTATCAATCGTTAATTTAAAAAAAGCACACTGTATTAAAGTGCCACTGGAATGTTGAGTTTATGAACAAAGGGGGCCGTCAGAAGGGTGTTCAGAATTTATAAATCCATACAAAATTTCTAGAAAACAGCAGGTAAAATTGGTAGATATTGTCATGGTATTGAATATTGTACTTAAGCCACCTTATATCTGGCCTCGGTTTTCCTAGCCCTCGGAATATCCGGCCACTGGAAGAGATATCAAAATATACCACAAACAAAAATGTTTGTATTTACTTCCCAGTGGGAAATATGTTAGATCATGGAAATGTCTAAAGGGAAATGTCTTCAGTTCATCTAAACAGCTGTTCTTATTACCAAAAGTACAATACAATAGCTCTGGTAGTTTCTGTGGAAACAGAATCTAAACACTTCCGCTGCACTTTTTGTTTTATACAAATCTGCTAACATCTTACATAGCTTAGACATATCCATCTCAAAAAAAATCAAGTATTCACAAATATAAAGATGGTAAACTACTATTGAAATGTTAAAAGTTTGAAAAATCCACTGAAAATTCAAAAAGGAAACATGTTAAAATGATGAACCGATGTCAAGGTATTAAGCATGAACAAATCCATGGAAAATGTAAGTCTTTATTCAGTCTTAATAGATAGAATAATAAATTCACTTTAGTAGACAAACTACACTTCAATAAACATAGAACCTACATAACATCAGTCTTAGAGACTAATTAAACATGCTTTATAACACACATGCTTTATACTAGTTTCATTGGTACACATGCTTTATCTTTATACTTTAATTAGAATCTGGAACTTATTTTTAACATTACCGATATCTAAGAAATAAGTTCAATTAGTAAAAATATATAATGGTTATCCAGAAAGTAGCGAAGGGTGCACAACTGATGACACATCTTGTGGACACCTTGATAACGGACGGGGTATCTTTATCTGTTTGCCTAGACTAGAGTTTCTCCTTGCGTATAATGAAACACAATCATCAGTGGCAGCTGGTAAAGTACTATTCAAATGTCAAACGTAAAGTGTTGAAACGAAAAAACACGCTGAAAATCAAAAAAGGAAACATGTTAAAACTATAAACCGATGATATGGTATTAAGCATGAACAAATCCATGGAAAATGTAAGTCTATATTCAGTCTTAATATATAGAATAATAAATTCACTTTAACAGTTTTGTGCAGCTGACGAGAAAACACTCTCATCAGATATTTTCTCGTCAGCTGCCACTGATGGTGGAACCGCAAGTATACAATCAGCTACAAATTTATTCAAATCATCAGTTTTTTCTTTTTGCACAACTTGAAGATTTTAAACAGCTTGGGCACAAGCTGAACAACTAGCAGGAGTTTGAAGTTTTGCTATTAACCACATGGATCTTTGAGGGGTCGCAGCTGACTTTTCAACTATTGCCTGAAGAGTAAATGGATTGCTGGAGAGAACCCCTAAAAGCTTGTTAAAGAACAGCTGGACTGAGCCAAAACAAACACAGCTGATAATCCACTTGATAATCCGACACTTGACAGTCCGACACACTCGGTAGTCCGACGCCGCGCCAAATGAGTCATCGCCGCGAGGGGCGTTGGTACAGTACAGAAAATTCATTTGTGTTGTGACAGGAGTCTTGCGTCTTCCGTTCCGTTAGTTCCTTACCTTGTTCAGTATAAAATAGTGCGTAGTAAAGAGCGTTGCTTTCTTTGTTACTGACAGTATTCAATTCAAAATTTAAGTGCAAAGTGTTAGTTCAGGTTGGCCTTATTGAATTTAGAATGTAGGTTATGTTTCACTTTATGCATATACGTTATAACTGTTTTATAGTTATGTTATGTGTGTGTTGTGTATTAGTTATGTTTATAGATAAATGTCATACAGTATTTTGCATTCATTAAGTAGTTTTCTGTAAAAAAAGACTTTGTAAATTGTTTATTTGAACCATTAATAGAATTAAGGTACTTAATAATGAACATCAGTACACTTTTCTTAATTCTACAGTTAGGGTTGTGCGAGAAATATAAGCTTTTAGTAATCCGACGTTTCCGGTAATCCGACACACTCCCAGTCCCATAAGTGTCGGATTATCAAGTGCCAACTGTAGTTGAAGAATTTCTGTCAGCTACGACCCCACGAAGGTCCATGAGGTAAATAGTAAAACTTCAAACTCCTGCTAGTTGCTCAGCTTGTGAATCAGCAAGCTTTTTGAAATCTTCAAGTTGTGCAAAAATAAAGCTTCAGTAATTTCTCTAATATTTACTATTGCACTATAAGACAGTATAGATGGGTAAATGTGTCATCAGCCAAGGCTCTTAAAATGCTCCATGCACTGACAGCGCACTTATGCATCACCTTTTTTTACATTATATTACAATTTAATAACGTGTACAACAAATTATTTTAAAACATATTCCAGCATATAACTTCAAATATAAAAATCGATCAGTATTAAAGGTGTTTAAAACCCCTACTGATTTCATTACATTTCTTAAGTGCAACAGTTACTTTCTGGAAAACCTTTAAAAACTTTAAGAACAAATGTGTATACCACAAAAAAACCTTAAGGTAGGATTAGTAAATAAAAACTATATTCGCAACATGCAAAAGGAAAGATAGTAAAACATACATACAATTAACATACAAATTTGAATTTACTCGATTTCCAACATGACATTTTTAATGTCATGATAGAACGCAAAATTTGTGTCGATGTGTTAGCATGCATATTGCTAACATTTCGTAACTTCAATAACTCAGTATAAAAAGTTGATTTCAGCAAAAATACATATTGAATCTAACAAAAGTCTTCCCTAAACAAGATATATATTAGTATGTATATTATTTTACTTCCAATTCATCATTTGGAAAGAAACATTTCACCGTTGCACAAGCTCGTCTTAGATAACATGCAACATCTAAGGCACTAGTCGCGCGGGTCGTCTACTTGACTAAGGAGCCGCGGATTATCCGCAACGCGTGTTTGGCCGCGGCTCGCTTAGCTTGGTGTTTGCTGTCACCAAAACCGTTACACGTTATTGTTTCCCCTTTATGCGTCACCTCGACCTTCACCATCACAACTCCGTTGTCCTGAATCGAAGAACTGCAAAACAAATCACGGTGAACAATTTAGCAACACATAGGACACCATAGTGTCTGATCCTGTTCTATTATGATACTAAAATGTAAAATATCCCTCTCAAACACTAGTTCAACATGAATGCTAGTCGTTAATGCAAAGCATCTAATGGACAGATTTATTTATAAACTAGCAGTTAGCCAGTTATTTGTTCTGTTAAAGATATTTATGACTACTATTTTACCTAAAATCTAAATGGGTAAAAAACATAATATATTAGACATAAATTTAAAAAAATCCATTTTAAATTAGATCAAATTAGAAAATCTGCAGTTATAAATATTCAGTTTACTTTAAGATAACATTTTAATATAGTATAATTTTAGTTAATAGTTACTGTGCTTGGAAACTAATATTGATTTTAATTCGACATATGGTATTTCTTTTTGTTAACTCACTTTAACAGATAACATTCTTTTGTAAAACTTAAAAAACTGCAAATATCGCTCAAAACGAGTTATTGTTACATAATTACTTTATTATTATTATGTAACAAAAACTAGTTTTGAGCGATATTACTTTATTTTAATAAAAGTAAATAGAAACCTTCTCCAAAAATGTATAGAAAAATAAAATAGATGAAATTTTTTTTAGCATTGGTAATTTTTTTACATACAAGTGAGTTTACGGTACAATTTCAATAACAACAGTGTACTAATTTGAACACTATATTTAGCATAAATTACCATGTATGAAGCTTATTATACACCAATAATTACCTTCGGTTCGGAAGTTTGGAATATAACAGAGAGAGAATCGAGGCGGGGGAAATAAAATCTATAAGAGGTACAAACCTAGTTTGGGTGAAACGAGAGGATTAGGGATGAAGAGTTGAGAAAAGGAGTAAAGTATAGAAATCCAGATTGAGATGGTTCGGCCAATTCAGAAGAATAGAAAAAAATGAATGGATTAATGAGCTTCGAATGGAAGAAGATCAAGAAAATAAACGGTACCAGTGGACTGACACATACTTTCTCCCTTAAGTAAATGCAAAAAAAATCTGTAATAAAACTATCATGTTCTACAAAGTTATTCTAAATATCATTTAATAATTTATTGTTCAAATTGCATGGGGGAACCCCCCCCTCCCCGGTAATACAAAGCTTTTTTGAGCTGGTTTTGTTCAGTGATTTGACCTTACTCTTCATTCCAAGTTTCATGGAAAACGGTTGGAAAGTAAGGAAGAAATTGATTTTTTATATTCTCCATAAGAATAACATTGGGCGCTTTCAGACAACATACTGCGTTTATCGTAGACAAATAATTCAAAATACTAATTTGTTTAGTTTTTTAAGCTGGTTTCAATGGTACCAGACAAGTTATACTTTACTTTTATTGTTTTTGCTGAAAATTTAAAAATTTGATTTTTTTGACATTTAAAAGCCCATAACTTTTGAACCGTCATTTTTACAGACATGCGGGTGGTGTCAAATTATTTATTACTCTGTGCACTATAAGATATCAAGATATCGTTAGAGCCGTTTTTGAGAAAATTGGATTTTTCACATTTTTTAAGGGTTTTTATGGGTGAACTACCCTTAAAAATAAAAAATTCAAAAAATGAAAAAAACGCCTGGAGTTACGGTGACTATATATATACATGCCAAATTTCATCTAAATCGGACCAACGGGGTAGGCTGTGGCACTGTACACATCCAGACACACACACACACACACAGACACACGGACGGACAGACATCACGTCAAAACCCACTTTTTTGGATTCAGGGGACCCCAAAACGGATATATCCACCCTCAACTCAAATTCGAAAATTTTGACGAAAACAATACTTTCTCCATATACTATGTATAAGGGGAGAAAGTAAAAGTGGATTGACGAGGATGAGTTGTTGAAGCAATAACAATGGTAGTATGTGGAGGTATAGAAGAATATAGAGATTACTAGATTATTGAAATGGCGACTCTACCACAAGGGAGGTGTTTTAAGCCAAGTATGAATGGGGATTGAGTGTAAGATGACTATGGCACCATCTTGTAGTCTTACTACTGGCATGTTCCTTAGACAGAACGGTTAATTAACAGCACAACAGCCGATGGCAACTAAGAGACCTCCAGTTTAACGTGAAGTCCAAAACCACTGCCTCTGAATTACGAACATGTTTAATTATGAGGATGGTTTTTGCGGATTAATGTAGTCTTCAATAGTGCGGATGTTAATCCACTCAAGAGAACACTACACCCAGCGACAATCGCTCACAACTATACACAATTCAAGACCTCCAAGAAGCTAAATTACAGGACACATCATGGTCCCAGTCTAGTGAGAAGCCCAGTGAACACCTGGAACTGGAGATAAATGAAACAGGAAAGATTACGTATGTATCCATAAAACTACTTTTTTAAGTTTACCACTTGAAAAAAAATTAAGTGTGGCACACTTTGGGAAGATTAACCAATTCATCTATAATCTATTACTTACTACCTGAACTGACTTTGAGTGACAACAGAACACACCAGAGTCATATGTTTCAACATATGAGAAGTGCCCTGATACATGATACATGCTGTGAGTACATTTGGAAGCCTTGTGAAATGCATTAATATTCACTTCCAAGCAGGTGGCAGATGGAATGGGTGCCAGTGCCTGTGTTACACAGACTGGCTAAGAAGAAGTTCTCTGTCGTCAAAAACTAAATCATGAGTTCAAACAATGATACATGAAACATCATAATAATATCTATACTAACCTGAAATTCGGACAGCACAAAGATTCATGTAGCATTCTGACATGATTTTTCGGAACATTGGAATGGAAAGTTTCTGAAACACGTAAATAAGTCTAGAATTAGCGTCGACACCAAGGACTCAATTGAACCGTTAAATAATCATTACTTCTAGTTCCATTGAAACGTTGGTAGTTCCTACCAAGACAACGAGCAAGCTAATGCAGATGTTTTTGTACGGAGCAAATAAAAATGCTCAACATTTTTATTGTGTTTTGATTTTAATTAACACGTTTTGAATTTCTCCAGTAGGCTTCCTACTGCCTTTGTTTGGTTGGATAAGATTTTTCATTCTTTTCAATGAAGCGATAGTAATTTTTAGCCAATTAATTATGAATGAGAAATGAGAGTGAGAAGATTATGGCACCATATTGTAGGCTTGTTACTGACTAAGGCTGATATTTTCCTTATACAGGACTGTTAATTAATAGACCATCAGCCAATGGGATCTAAAGGTTTAACATTCGATACAAATCACAATTTTGACTCAAGAACTGGTCTAACTATGAGGAATGCACGTAGTATTCAATAGTGGGAACGTTAATTCTCACAAGGGTTAGTAAGATTAACCAATTCATCTATGTGCTACTACCTCAACTGACTTTGAGTGACAACAGAACACTCCCGAGTCATGAGTTCCATCCACCGACCGTTTCACGATTACAGAACACATCACGAGTGCAAGAGTGTTATAGGTCAGAATTAACCATGCTGTCGAAAAAAACTTCATATAGAAATACAAAAAATAAAAATTAACATAGTGCAGATAACTTACCAATTTCGTTTTTCATAAGATTGTAAATTACTTTCCAAGCCACTTTTAGATCCTTTCCAGAATCGAGGTATATAGCACCAACAAGAGCTTCAAACAGATCTCCCAGCGCCTTGGGCACTTCGACGGCATCCGCCATGAGCGTCTCACGCTCTTCACACAGGAACAGAATCTAAAAATTTCATAATTTATTGGTAAAATCACAATAAATTTCTAAAAGAAAACTTTAAAAAATTTGCAGGATATATGCGCAGCATCTAGAATTACTCACTGCAAATAAAAACTAGAAGCTACTAGAAAACTAGAAACTACATCTACCTAGATATCTCCAAAATATAAATTCAAAATCCTCCCCATATTCCTGATTATCACATATAGTTTTCAAATCAAAATCTGATCAAAGACATTGATAAAACTGTCAAATGCCATAGTAGAACCAAAGAACATAGAAGATAAAGAAGGGTAGCACCTTATATCACAGTGTCAGAGATTTATTCAGGCCACCAGATCTAGTCGGGTAGCCCATAGGTCGAGTGCGCCACTGTCGTTGTCAGTAATGGCAGCGCTGAACGGGCTTAGTTTAAACAAATTTCCAACAGAGGGCAGGAACTATGAGACCTCAACAAAACAGACCATTTTTTGATCTTTTTTAGTCACCGCAAAAAAAGGAGATTAGTAGGTAAGGGTAAACCAGACTGAGACAATCTGTTAAATTGGTGGGACAAAAATTAATGCACCTCATCCATCTCAAGAACAAATTTAGCACATCTAAAGTAGAACACAGATAACACAGATATAGGGAAGGAATTAAAATATTCGATAGCTCAAGGGTGACGAGCAGGTCCAATAAGTCAAAGGTACAACAGTGGCCAGCAACTCCTGTCAGATCAATAGTGATCCCCACAGGCTAGCCCATGTGTCTTATACTACAACAGTGCCTTACCCACTTTAACTCACTAAAAGAGGCCTTAGGACCATAGTGATGGGCAGTTGAGGTTTTTTTTAATTTATAAGGCTTTTTTGTTTATCCACGCCAATGGAATTTTTTAACATTTTTTTATAGGCAACGGTCCAAACCATCGTCTTGTTATTACGAAATGTTGACCTGTTGTTAGAAAAATAATTTATTAATAGCACATTTCAAAGTTAAAAGCTCAAGGTTTTGAAAAAGGTCAAGTTCAAGAGAAGCCGTACTCTTTACAAAGTCTAAGTACTTACCATTACTATGCAACCTCTAAACTTTGATTGACCATTTATCGATTTGACTCACGTCGTTGTCGATCTGGTGGTCCCGTTCTTCCTGATGCTTGATAAAGCGTGCCATGATGTCGTGGAGTGTGCTCGAGTGATGCAGCAGGAAACGGTGGAGGCCATGGCGCACCGTGATGCAGCCCAGCGTAATGTTGTTCACCAGGGCCGAGCGTAAGTCAGTCAAGTCCCCGGGATGAAGCTCCACGCACCGTTCGTAAATGTGGACAGTTATGAGAAAGTCTGGCAAAAATAAACTTTTTTTAAAATTCTAAGTAAAATGACAATTGAAAATTATATTCACAGTAAATAAGCAAAACAGATTAGCACAGGCACAGTATGTCAAAGGTTACTCGAAACCAATGGCGACTCCTGTCAGATCATGAGCGGTGACCGCAATCAACGATCATATGTGACTCATGCTAAATAGTACCTCGCTATCTTTAATCCATTACACAGGTCCTATATCCATACTATACCTATCCCATAAGTGTTGGCAGTTTAGAAAAAATACCTATTTTTATACCTAGTATTTTCAAAAAAAGTCTAACTTTAAATCCATAAAATACCTACTTTCTTATCTTCACTACCAATAAAATTTACAAATGAATGTTCAGAATTTTCAGAACTGATGTTCTAGTTCTACAAACATTACAGGTATATTACAATCACGAAATATTACCTGACAAATATCATCTGATATAATAAGAATATCCTACCTAAACTAACTATGACTGGGAGTTAAAAAAAAATACACTCACACAAAGCCAAAAAAATTCCAATTACATACCGAGGTTTCACAGAATCAAAACATAAAAAACATAGTGCTTCAGGATCATTAGAACCATTAGATCGTAATTTTATGTTGTGTCAGTAATTTTTTTAACGAGTTCCAGACATAGTTTGGTGAGTTATGTCTATTATGGCAGAAAAACACGTCCTTCAAAAATAAAATAAAAGTATCTAATTCTATTTTTAAAAACAATTTTTGCACCGTCACACTCACCAACGATGGCGTCTCCGAGGAACTCGAGCCGCTGGTAGCACTGCGTTATGTTGTTCCTCTGGTACGAGGGGTGCGTCACCGCCTGCAGCAGGTACGTCTTATCTCGGAACCGGTACCCAAGAGTCTCCTCTAGCTCTTTCGGCAACACCAGGTGTTCGCTGGGTGACCCTTTGGTATTCTTCCTCGGACTGGTCATCTGGTTGGTGAACACCTCCTCTTTGGCTAAATTCTGATCCATCACTCCAAACCAGTTCATAACTCGCAACGCTCCGAAAATTCCACTGTTCTGCAGTGTTCAAAGTAATGTTTGTCAAATTTATTGGATATTAGAGAAAATTTGTAAATTTTGTATAGATGTAGGCCCAGATGATGTAGTTACTACTTATGAGGTAAAAAATCTGATTAATAAAAATAAACCCTCATAGTAAACCTGGCATGGACAGAATCAGTACGCTGGACCTGATTACATGTATTACATGGAGGTAGGGGACTTTCCCAATAATAAATCTGACGCCCAAGATAGAATCCTTACTACAGTGAAACTTGGTTATTGCGGCCTCGGCCATAACGTCAACTCGGATATAACGTAATTTATTTTTATGTCCCGCCAAACTATAGGTATTTACATAGGTAAAACCTCGTATGTATCGTAAGTAAATTCTAAAACCTCGTATATAACATCAAGAAAATCGGGCCGAAATGAAGGCAACGTGAGCTAAAGCTAAAGAGAGAAATTTCGGTCGGTGGTGCAACGTGAGGGCCTTACTATTGTTTAGCTAGCTAGATACCCCATTCTATTTTTAGAAACTGCATTTTATTAATTGCTGTCTTACTGCTAATATTTTTCTACTCAGGAAGACATACCTATCTAAGAAAGAAGTTTCAAAATCCTCCAAATCTATTAATCAAAGTACAGTAGAGTCTCGGTCATCCGACCTTCGATTATCCGACCTCTACTTCTGAGAAAACTTGCTTGATTTGGGGACCAGAAAACGGCAATCAAAAGACAACCACAAACTTTTTCACACAAGCCTAAGTTTTGTTTTATCCGACCTTTTCGCTTATCTGATCTTGCCGCGGCCAGTTTAGGTTGGATATTCAAGACTCTACTGTGTCAGTATAGAGTGTAAGAGAGAATCTATAGGATTAGCTACTGAAATATACTTCATTATCTTCCAGACTTAATCCTAGAGAATGTCAAACACTTTTAGTCACATTCTGACCTATTTTACAACTAGCATATTGCTTTGTGTAGCAACCTCCAAGTGTGGCCATTCTTGAATAGCCGACAAGATATTGATGTGCTCTTCATCCAGGCAATAAATGCAACCAAGTACTTACTACCACAAGTAACCAAAGCAATATTTACATAATAGAAGCTCTCCTCTCTTCAGGTCCATATACAGTTGTGGGTTCATAATTTATAGACATTTGATCATGTAGACTGAAAATAATTTGTTAAAAACTCGTATAGTGTAGACAGTTTCATCACCTCAAGGTAAACACCAATAATCGCCTCAACAGCGTCAGCGATGTTCTTGTCCGTGAGGCCGAGCTGGTTCGTAAAGGAGCAGGTGTGCACTTGTTTAAGTTCGTCTGCTTTAAGTAGGAAGTCTGGAACATAACGAAATTTGTTGTTGTTGTTGGGGGAGTTCAAAGCCGGTAACTTATCTCACAAATAGATTTCCTACGGTAGCAAGTCAACTGTCAACCGATACCTACTTACTTATTGAGCTAACGATCGGAAGGAGCGTGAGCACTCTCGTTATCGCCGTATCTCCAGAGCATGTAATGTATTAGGAGTGTTGGTGAGGATAGGATTAGGTGGATAAACATATGACGTCATGACGTAGGACCCTGCTCTGCCTGGTTTTTAGTGTCCTTGACTTATAGAGAATCTGAAATCTAAAATCCAGCTTCTAGCCTATTATGTTTTTTTTTCTAAATTATGTTTTTTTTATTTAACATCCGGATGCTTTATTCCCTTCTCATATCTGGATTTTTTCCTATCCGGATCGGCCATTGCCACATTATTCCAGATATGAGATACCCAGATACTGTAATTATATTAGAACTCATCAAAGGAATACAACGCTTTGTTGATGAGAAAGGTCTTTACTTTTTTCCTAAATACGGATCGACTGTTGGAGAATTTAACGATACTACATTTGTTCCTTGAAAATTAAAAAGTTTGAAAAAATAAACATATTTGTTTTTTAGCGAATTTCCCATAGGCAAAACTTATACTCGGGGCCATGTTAGGTTTTTTTCCGTTTTTCATATGTAATTAAAAAAATATCTTTTCCCATTTCCCCCAACACAGTACGTTGTATTTTGGGGCTCCAATGTTAATCTTACGGAGGATAAAGAAAAATTAATATTTCACTTATCAATCTATATTTTTGGATGAAACTTGATATTTAGCTTCATGTGGTTGAGATCCATACATTTATGCTTAAAAATCATAGTTAATGTGTTTATCATCGCAGCTAACCTGCACACTCTTTTCCCAGTTAATCATATAGGGAATAGGCAAAATCCTTTATTTATGGACAGATGTTGATGAAATTCATTGTTTATGGTAGGAATGCATACTTTTATTGTTCCTCACAACAGCAAACCTGCACACTCCTTCCCACAATCTTATGGAGAATAGGCAAATAATTCTCATACTTATTGACAAATATTAATAAAACTTGTCATTAATTATTATTATATTATTGCTTTGAAAATTCGCTGAGTACAGGTTTGCTGCGACGGGGGTATTTTAACTTACAGAAATACTTAGTTACGTAATACTTTTTTTGTTTTAGTTTGTTATTTATCATTACTTCATTACCTATTGTATTTGTGGCTGTAATATTACCGGAATGAACTTATTAATTCATTCACAATAATTTAAATTCAATACTCATAAAGAGGTCATGTTATCATAAAAAGGCCCAGAATCGGAAAAAATTAAATTATCTTTAAAAATTTTCCATGGTGGTTTATAGTAAATTTATGGATTTTCTGTAATTTACAATAACAAAATGTAACAACTAAAATTAAACAAAAATTCTTGGGCAATCCTTCATTCATCTATTAGATTATTAGAGCTTGTCATATTTAAAAAAAATTTAAACAAACCAACTATTGGAACGTACGTGTAAATTTATCTTTGGTTGCGCTCGATAACTGCCCCAGGATGACTTCTTCTTCTGGTATAATTACGTTGAATAAACAACCTGTAAAGAAATACACATGTTACATCACCTGGAGAATATCCAATTTATTAATCCACCTATTAGATTACTTCAGTAATATTGAATTGATTCACTAGAATTCATAACTTCACAACAATTACAGTAGCTCAAGTAAATTAAATTTTTACTTAAATTTTGGCGTCAAGTTAAGTAGTTTATTCAAAACACTATGAAATAATTTACATTCAGCAGAGGGCTACTGTATGCTTGTATGCAATTTGTATTGCGACCAATACATGCTATATTTTTAAGACCATTCATCCAAAGAACTAAGAAGGAAGAAAGCATCTGCTGAACCAGAAAATACATATGGATATAGTTCATAAATCACAAAACATTCCATAAAAGCCATTCTTATCTCTTTTTCGCACCACTTATGTCCTCTTGAATTGTTGCTGAACTTTAAATTCTCAGAATTGGAGTCTTTATTGTCACATATCGTTTATACAGATTAGCATTGCTAAAAACAGGTAACATTACATGGACATGGGTATTGACTTTAGGGAACAAGCTTTACTTTACATAACATATATTGTATGATTTGAACACTTACTGGGGTCGGTCAGAGTTTCTTTGAGAATTTGAACAATTTTGTATTCCAGGCAAAACTGCGGTGGAATCCATTCCTCACGTGGAGAAAAGTCCTTCACCTAAAAACACATAACAAACTTAATTGCTAGTACAGTTGGCACTTGATAATCCGACACTTGATAGTGCGATGGCACGCCAAATGAGTCATCGCCGCGACGGGCGTCTGTACAGTACAGATATTTTATTCGTGTTGAGACAGGAGTCTTGCGTCTTCCGGTCCGTTAGTTCCTTACCTTGTTCAGTATAAATTAGTGCATAGTAAAGAGCGTTGCTTACTTTGTTACTGACAGTATTCAATTCAGAATTCAAGTGCAAAGTGTTAGTTCAGGTAGGCCTTATTGAATTTAGAATGTAGGTTATGTTTCAAGTTATGCCTATACGTTATAACTGTTATATAGTTATGTTATGTGTGCGTTTTGTATTAGTTATGTTTATAGATAAATGGCATACAGTATTTTGTATTCATAAAGTAGTTTTTGTAAAAAAAGACTTTGTAAATTGTTTATTTGAATCATTAATAGAATTAAGGTACTTAATAATAAACATCAGTACACTTTTCTTAATTCTACAGTTAGGGTTGTGCAAGAAATATAAGTTTTTAGTAATCCGACGTTTCCGGTAATCCGACACACTCCCGGTCCCATAAGTGTCGGATTATCAAGTGCCAACTGTACTTATTTAACTCCCATTTGGAGTCCCACACTTGGCGGTTTGTAAAATTTACACCTCAAGGCACCTGGGGTTGACCCAGTCCCGTGAGGCAATCGGGTAGCTACGACTAGAGTGGCATATCCTGGTCTAGAAAGCTAGCTCTAACACGGTGAAAAACGCGCTATGCTGACCACATGTCGTTCGTTGAACTAGAACGTACAGCAAAAGCCGTGGCTAGCAGGCAAAATCCCTTCATGAGGGTTGTAAAAGCCACAGGATTATTAGCTGTCAAAACTTTGAAATACCTAGTGACAGATCTCGGAAGAAAGATCAAAATCTGCTGTTTGCACTGATACCAATTTCAATCTAATTACACTAAAATTCGAGCAAACGGGAGCGAAATGTGTAGCTCCCGCTTGTGTAGCGTTTGTTTCTCCACCAAACAAAATAAAATAGTTTTGGTTCCAAAGATTAAAGTTGGTAATAATTTAACAAATAAAGCAAATCAGACAAAATTTTTAAGACGTTTTATCAATCAACATCTATCTTGGGATGAACATGTTAATAATGTAGTGAAAAAGTGTGATCAGGAATATATGCACTGTGGCAAATGTAAAAAATGTCAGACCTTACAGTGTTGAAAACAGTATATTATTCTTTAATACATTCATATCTGGCATATGGAATTTGCATATATGGAGCAACCTCAAAACATAATTTGGACAAAATTCTGATAAAACAAAAATACCCTCGTCGCAGCAGACCTGCGTACTCAGCGAATTTCCAAATCAATAACATAATAATAATAATATAATATACAAGTTTTATCATTATCTGTCAATAATTATGAGTATAATTTCCCTACTCTGCATAAGATTAATATGGGAAAAGAGTATGCAGGTTAGCAGCCATGATAAAAACATAAACTATGAATTTTAAGCATAAATGTATATATGTCAACCACATGTAGCTAAATATCAAGTTTCATCCAAAAATATTAGATAATTAGTGAAACATTAATTTTTCCTTATCCTCCATAAGATTAACATTGGAGCCCCAAAATACAACGTACTGTGTTTATATTTTTTAATATCTCGGTAACCGTTAGAGATAGAGAAAAACTTTAAGGAACAAAATTGTGTAGTTTTTTAAGGTGATTCTAACAGTAAAAGATAAAATTTTAAAAATTACATGGGAAAAATGCAAAAATCCATTTTTGGGGTAAAAATCCCCCCCAAACTACCCGTTCTGATATGTGTGGTTTACGAACTCGTCCAAGCAAATGCAGGAATACACGTCTCTACTAAATTTGGTCTCAACTTAGTACCCTTTTTTTGTGTGAGAAATTATTTTATTTAAAAAATTCACAACATGTTTCAGAACTCAGTCCATTATCAGGTGGTGTATTAATAAAAACATAACATTGATGTAAATAAAATTTATCAATGTCATATGGTTAATTTTAAAAAGTAAAGAAGAAAGGAGATGGATGTTGTATGTATATGTGTTTATGTTTTTTGTTTCTTATTTTTTCTATTTGATTGTAGATTGGGTGAATTTGTGGTGGTAACATTGAATTTAAAATATTTGTTGGATCTTTTTTCTGATGTATGTAGATGTTCAATTCTTCTTTAACATTTAATTTTTCACGTTGTTTTTCGAACTCCAGTACTGATAAATTTCTGTCATGTTTTTGTAGCTGTGTCCTGATGTTATTAAATGTTCTGCGAAGTTGGATTTACATGTAGTTTTGTTGTTGGATTTAAGTGCTTGAATGTGTCCTTTAAATCTTGTTTTGAAAGTTCGATGAGTTTGTCCAATGTAATATCTGTCACAATCAATGATTTTGATCTTGTAAATACCACGTTTGTTGAAATTATCATTGTCTATTTTTTTCGGGGCTTGTTTTTTTGTTTATGTAATGAAAAATGTTATTTTTTGTTTTGTAGCTTAATTTAAGATTTGTATTTTTGTATTTTTTTTATATGGCTTTGTCCATGTAATTGTTGTATGGTACACACATATATTTATCTTTTACTTCATTTGATTTTGTGTTGTGGGTTAGTTCTTCTTTTTTAGTTTTTTCTTTATCATGTTGTCTATCATTTTTGTTCTGTATCCATTTCGTTCTGCTATATATTTTATGGTGTTTGATTCTTTAATGAAATTTTCTATTGAGAGTGGAATATTTACGAGTCTGTGAATAAGTGAGTGAAATGTTGCTATTTTGTGATTCCATGGGTGGTTAGAATTATAGGGTATGATGGCGTTTGTTGTGGTAGAGGTTTTCTGTATATGTCAAATGAGTGTTTTGTTCAACTTTTATAATTGTAATGTCAAGGAAGTTTAAATCTTTTTCCTGGATTTCTCCTGTAAATTTTATTGTTGGTGATAATGTATTAATGTGTTTCAAAAATATATATATATATAAATTTTAACGTCTATTGTTTTTGGTCTCTAGGCCCCTAAAGAAGAAAAAATAACATGGTCCCAGGTAACATGGTTAAGTCTTACCATGAGACCTACGGTAATAGCTTCTTCCCTATGGGAAATTCGCTAAAAAGCAATACGAATCATGTTAGGTTTAAAAAGCACAGAGAGTGTCAAAAACTTTTTTAAAGATCTCAAAATGTTGACAGTTTACAGTCTTTATGTCGTAGAAACAATAAAGTATGTCAAAGAGCATGAAAGAAATATATTCTTTGAATCCAAGCATCACTATAATAACCGTAATAAAATTATTTTTGATAAACATAATCTACATTTTTATAAAAACAAAACCAAATACCAAAATCTTTTACTCAGTTACCAAATTCTATTAAAAATGAGAAAAATTACAATAAATTTAAAAATTTGCTTAAATTATTAAGCTTCATTTCATTGATAAACCTCTCTATTATTTTTCCGAGTTTCCTTAGGTGAGAACTTCACTACTAATTTCCTGAGTTTAAATATAGTTTTAAATATAGCAGCAGATAATAATGATAATTTGATCGGCAGTCGCGGCGGTGGACGCTTTGACTCGGCCGAGTCGATTGGCAGTCAGAGGGTTAGGTTATTGATGAGCTTTACATAAATATGCATACAAAATTCTGTTTCTGCTGTAGGTTAATTTTATGCAGAGCCTATCTTTCTGCAAAAATGACACACTGTGACCACGCTTATACTTCTACAGCTTTGTATCACCTCTAGTAACTTGCCGATCGCCCTCTCTCTCCCGCAGAAGTACAAATTCTTGTTGCCGACGATCCTGCCCTTCAAGTTGGTGAGTGCACCTTCGCTCTGGTCTTCCTGGGACTCAAACAGCACCAGGGAGACGGCAAACTTGAGGAAAGAGTCTCCGAGGGTCTCCAGCCGCTCACAATTAATCAGATCGTTGGCTACAGCTGCAGTTATAGCCTGAAAGATACATTTTCGGTCATTTTAACCCTCCCAGTAGCGGAAGTTTTGAACTTACTTTGAATTATTAGTATTTTTTTTGAACTGCTGTTTTTTTTTTTACAACTGATGCCGTATGCTAGATTCAGACTTGCAACCACTGGGCTTTGACTCTTAATGAGCCACAATACCTGGTGGAAAAACTTTTTTTTTCGTGGGCAGGTGTCGCAGCGCAGTACCCGACAGGACGTCTGCTTCATTTTTCTAAAGTGAGACAAGAAGTAAGGAGGAAGGGTTTTGGTACTTTGGGCCAACGTTGTACAATGACCTCCCCTTGGCCCTGAAGCTGTTGAGTGTCTCAGCTTTTAAAATTAAATTAAAAATCACATAAGACCTGATATATATGAGTTTATTTTTTAAGTATTAATTTTTGTTGTTGTTTGTAAAGTTTTATTATTGTATATATTAATTTACTATTACTATATATGTGTTATTTATTTATTCATCTATTGTGACCAGAGTTACTCTGAAAATCAGTATTGTAATGAGAGGCGCTTAGAAATAAAGGCACTTTTATTTGACTGATTGAACTATGCGAATATTCTTAAAATACTCAATATAAACAAAAAACACACTTGCTCCATCTACCATGGGTCAGAACGGAACTGGGAAAGAAGGCCTTTTCTAACTTTGGACCCCTGACCGAAAATTTCTTCCTGCTGATCTGAAGGCAGCAAATTTGTCAATGTTTCAAAATAGGATGAGAGCGCTTTGTTTCATATTAATGATAAGTAGCCATATTGGCAATGTACAGCAAATTTATGTATTTAAATAATCAATCTAAATTTTAAAAAGTGTTAATAACAATAACTATGTATAATCCACAAAGATTAAGACTTAAGTATTCCTTCAATAAACAAAATAGTGTGAAATTGTATCAACATAGACGTTTCTTGAAGGGTTTAGGGCAAAAGGGTTTTTGGAAATGTCACCCTGTTTTTAACAGTGCCATTATTTGGTAAAGTTGTTATTTTGTTACTTTTCTGGGGTTCCAATTATTAATTAATAAAATTAATTAATTTACCTGTAGCTTCCTTATTATAATATTCTAGTTTGCCTCAGCGTAGCTGGTATCCTAGGACACTTCAGTTAAGAACTAAAACTTGATACTTTTGGTTTTGATTACCTGCAGCATATGAACTTGCGCGGGACCAGACCCTTCGACACTTTGTTGCAACATATTCAAAGGCGGAGGCGTCACAAACTTAGCCTTCGCTTTCTTAATCTTCTCGGTGAAAATGTTCTTTGTCTAAAATTATAAAAACATAAAGGTTTTAGTTTTAACACATTGTATGATTCATACAGAAGAGTAAGAAGTATTCAAATTTAAGTTATTATTAAGTAATTTAAGTAAGCATTACTAGATTTCAAGTCATTGCCTCAAGCAGTTGCTGCAACTCAAACTAGAGTTGTAACTCGCAGCCACTCAAACTCGAAACTTAGGTTCTGGTAAGCGCCATTTATTATGCCCATTTCAAACTTTATTATAATTTCTTTTCCCATATAAGTGGTTGATTGTTCAGTTGTTTACCTCCAGAGGGCAACACGTTCACGAAGGCAATGGTGTCTAACAAGTTCACTGAATTGACGACAGATGCCTCCACCTGCCACTTCTAATTGATTTTGTAAATGGTCGTGAATTACGACTTTACCAGTTCTAGGGTTAATATTTTGGTTTGGTTTGGATTTCAGGTCTATATTTTGTCAAGATAATAACTACCTTGATTTTTAATCCTGAATCCTATAGCCTATACAAAATGACACCCTTACTGCTACTATTCCAATATTTTGAGATCAAATTAGTATGATATTATTAATGGTTGGGTTATCTCACGGAGTAAATGCCATGAACTGTTGGTGCAAATGAAGTATATAGATCAGATTAATTGTTATTTTAATACAAAAATATAAAATATTTAGAAAACCACAATTATAAAATTGATTTTAAAATAAATAATAGGAAATTGATGAACCAAAATGGTAGTGTTACATCTGTATTGGATTAGTTAATGGCATTTAAGCTAATGCAGCTTTTTAGAACAGCTACAGGCTCCATAACACAGTAGACATCTTGTATCAACATTTGGTAGTTTAATTTTTAATTCCTCTAATTCCTTCCTTCACCATATTTCCTTCTTTTTTAGTTTTTCAAAACTTTCGCTAACCGTTTTCTGAATTTTTTCCGACCTAACAATAAAAAGTAGTCTTTTTTCAAAGTTAATTCATCGAGAACGATCTTCTTGAAAGTGAGAAAATTTCTTCATAGCATATAGAAAATTGTGACTCAAAATTTCCTCCACTGTTTCTCGCAAGATTCCTACTTAAAACTCATTATCCCTTCAAACCTGTTCCTGAAGTTACAAAGAGTATTGAAATCTAGTTTGTCAAATAATTAAGCCATTTTATTGTCTGCGCCGTCTTTTAACCAGGTAAACCAACTGCATTCTCTCTCTCGCTCTCTCATACAAAATCAAATTAGTAATTATTATAGGGTTATCTACTCTTTTCTCTCTCTCTCTTTCTTGAGGCCCTAGATATTGAAATCCTTTACTGATAGTACCCAGCACCAGTATCAGCAATTTTAAATGATTGAGAATGTTTAATAAGTGTTCTAAGACGAAAACCATTCCCAGTAGGCGACCGCTTCAAAGTCGGATAGGTTCAAGATTGAGTTGGACCTTTAGGAACTGTGTCCTGCAGAATGAGCAGTCCATTAATAAAATAAAAACTCCACAGTTTTCGTCCCACATGAATCCACAGGTTAAGTCACTTCATTTGCATTGTTCTGTCTACCTTTCTAGCAGTTTTTTCAGGACATTTTTTTCTTTTCCGGCTCTGTCCAGGGTTAGAGGAAGTCGATGCTTCAGAATCTGGGACCACATCCATAGCAGCACCAGATTCTATATCAGAATCTTCATCGTTGGATTCATCCTATGGTTCACAAATGTTTAAGAAAAAAGACTTGAACTAAAAAATTTTGATGGTCAGAAACTAAAATAGTCTCAAAACATCAACAAATACGAGGGCTGTTTTTCCTTCAACCTCCGATCGTCAATCTAAATAAGTAAGAGGCAGAGAGGGGGATGTGCACGTCATGCGATTGTGCAGCTCCCCCACCACCACACTCTGCCGTTGTAGCACCAGTGAGTCAGTCGTAGCTGAACTGTGAACACGGTCCTTGAGCTCCATGCTCCTTTCTGCAAGCAGAAGGATGTAGTGCTGTGGAAATCCATCAACATGTATGGTAACAACGTTATGAGTAATGATTGTGTTTGGAAATGGTGTCGAAAATTTAAATAAAGAAAAACAGACGTCCATGATGAAGGTGGACAAGGTTGCAAGTCTGTTGCCTCTGGAGGCCTAGTTGAGCTTTTTGTTTAGGCGGTGAGATGCAAACGAAGGTTTACAATTCGCAAACTGTCTGATGAACTTCCAGACATTTCAAGGTCTGCTTTGTACACAATTGTGACTCAAGACCTAGGCTAACACACAAGACAAACATGGAAGAATGCTTTTGATCCATGACAACTCAGAGCAAACATGACAAAAGACCTCCTCAATTAGTTTAAATGGGAAGTTTTTGAACATCCACCGTATAGACTGAACTGCCCTGGTTAGGTGGGCGGCACTTCGTTACTAAAGGAGAACTTCAGATGCCGACAAGACTTACCTGTCCTCATGGAGGCAACATTCATTGAGGAAGGCATCGAAAAGTTTGTGTCACAGTATGACAAGTGACTCTACAAATCCCCAAAGTGATTATGTAGAAAGATAAGCTAAGACTCTACTGTACTTTTAGTAATAAAATTATTATTTTCTATAAATTTTTATTTTATTTAAAGCCAATCAGAGGTTGAAAAAACAGCCCTCCTTTATAACATATAAGAAGCGGATTATGTTAAGTTAACATATTACAATTACGCATGGTTACAATTATGCATGTTTCAGTTCAATAAATTATTAAACTTTCTATACTCACCTAGAATATAAAGGGATACTTCGGCACGTTTCACAACAAAATTTATTTCAAACTTGGAATAGTTAACTATTGATCCTAATTAATTTTATAAGCAACTATACATGTTTTATTCAGCATTTAAAATCTTAAAGTCAGTTCAAAGTAAACAGTTTAAAATTCAAATGACTTTTTGTTTACAAAAATATTTACGTTAAGCTTAATAGAGTGATATCATATCGTAATACACACATAATATAAGACCACAACACAAATGTGACTCCATATGTCCAGTGGTTAACGGATATATTATAGGTGTACAACGACAAGGTTTACGTATTACCCAATCGTTTTTCTAAAATAGGGTCCTACCCAGGTAGGTATTTTAAACCAAGTATGAATGAGCAATGAGTGTAAAGTGATTGTGGACCGATAATGTTGTTTTGCTACTGACTAAGGCTGACATGTTGCTTAGTCAGGAGTGTTAATTAATTAATATCCCAAAAGCCGATTGCATCTAAGGGACCTACACATCCCATTAACGTGGGGTCCGAACCACGATTTTGCCTCTAAATCATGAACTGGTCTAGTTATGAGAATGGTTTTTACGGATGAACGTAGTATTCAATACAGCGAACGTCAATCCACACCAGAGAATATCACATTCACCGACCATCGTTCACAACCATCCACATTTCATGACCTCCAAGCAGCTGGACTACAGTCCATGCTCCATCCCAATCAATATAGTTTAAACCCCACAACTTATTCCTCTACTAATTAAAGTTTTCAGATATGCTAAAATTACCACTACCGAAAACTGAACAACATAAATCAAAGAAAAACAACAAGTTATGTGTAACAAACTTTACACTAACCTGTCCAGCGCTAACTAATGGTGCATTGACAAAGTTCTCGTAGTACAAAACATCAAACAGACTGACGTCCATGTCACGATCAATGTCCCGTGGTTCTTCTTCTTCTTCCCACACTTTCGTTTTCGCTTTGCTTACTGTACACTTCTTTTCCATTTTTATTGACAGAGGCGTTATTAGTTGGGTCACTTCAATTGGAATCTTTTTCGCCAAGCTTGCGTCTGCTTTAAGCTTCTTCAGGGGTTTATCTAAAAATATATTATACTTGCAATCATATTGTTTTTACAGAGGGTTAATGCTACAAAAAACTTGAGAGTTAATATAACACACCAAAAATTTACCTTACCCTCATCCTGAGTCAAATTGGACTCATAACTGCTTCTGGATTGCTTCAAGTGATTTAGAAATGAACTCGCTTCACGAAGTAATGATTTATCAGAACTCTTATTCCAGACATTCTCTCTGCATAGACCCTTGGACTATTATCAATTAAAACAAAATTTAGTCATGAACAAATGTTTGATGAAAAAATTACAAATTACTTAATACATATATATATAATATTTCCTAAACTACCGTTAGCTAAAAGATGTTTTCAATTTGTAATAAATGTACTATTTATGATTAAACCTTTGAACGCCATATTTTCAAAAAATGTTGTCCCTTCTTTTTAATGGGGGATATTCTGTACCCCTGGTTGTTTACCCTCTAAAAACAATCGCAATCCCCGAGGTAACATGAGCACCTCACCTGGAGAGTGTTTCGCTAGTCCGATGTTAATATCGCTGACGAGTCGCATCCTCAACTCCTCTGCCGAGCACAGCTGCGTGACACGGTACAACACTGACGGCAGCAGCTGGCCCTTCACCCAGTGGCAGCCCGGCACCGGGTACACATAGCAGAACTCCGGCACCAACCACACCTCAAACTCTTCGTTTTCATCTTTGTTTTTACGCCTCAACGCTTTTGTCAAAGACCTACAACACCAGTTAAGTGTAAGAGACTCAATATATACAATAAAAACCTTTACAACGAATGACAGAATAAAAAAGTTAAGTCTTGTGATATCATTCTTCTGGAGCTGGTAACATCAATGAATGAGTCGGGCTCTAAAATAAATCAGCTCTGTGAGGAACGAAGGATTAAAATATAATTGAACCCCAATGAGTTGACTGCGGCAAACTAAAAAAGTTAAAAGTAAAACTCACATCGGCTTCAGATTGTTCAGCCTGCTGGACAACGCTCTCACTTCCAACAAAGGTTGCGTCTTCAACGGGGTGATCTTGTACTTGTCCTCAAAGTATTCCTTGTACGTCGCGTACACATCGGACGGGAAGTTAGAGTGCTCGTTCATATCGTAGCACACCTTAGTGACGATGTATTTCTATAATAAAAACAAGAACGTCAGATGATTGCATTGACATAAAGGTACCTAAAGTAAAGTAACACTTTTACTGAAATGGTGACACACGCAGGTAATTTAAGTCAATCATAAAAGTTAGATGATTGTGGCACAATCTTGTTGTCTTGTTACTGACTAAGATTCAAGATTCAAGATGTTTATTTCCATAATAAAATATACAAATTTTGTCATAACAAACGCATTATTATTACTGGAAAATCCTCACAAGACTATGCGTCTGAGTGTGAGGATGATCCGAACAGTCTCTCAGTTCATGTTTAATGAAAATAAACAACATACATCTATAATATTATAGCGTCTAGAGGGGAAAACAAATATAATCCTATTGATGCTATTAATGTGAAGAAATAAAGAAAAAAAATACAACAGCATAAAAGTGTGTCACCAGAACAAAAGGTAGTCAAATTGCAAAGGTGAAATATGAAAAGAAGAAATTGTTGAGTAGGACCTGACAAGATAAATTTATGTAAGTTAACGAAATTTAAAAAAGTATGAAAATTATTCGAGTCACTAGATTTGGATATAGTCTACCACTTTACACATAAGGAGAAACAATAAGTTGTTCTGCAGCCACTCCTCCACGTTTCGCTTAAAAATAGCGAGACTGTCTCCCTCGGCCAATAAAATCTTGCAGGGAAGATTACGGTAAAGTTGATGTGCTAGATAAAAAGAATTGAATAAATTTGCTCTGTGGATTAGTTTAGGAATTCGAAAGCCAACAATTTCCTTCCTTCTGGTTTCATAGTGATGCGTAGTTAAGGTAAAAATAGAATTTTTGTTTTCTTTTATGTAAATTAGTAAAGTCTTCAAAAAGAGTTGTCTAATATTAAGAACGGGAAATTCAAGAGGCTGACGGCACTAAGGCTGACATGTTTCTAAGATTGGACTTTTAATTAAGAGCCCAACAGCCAATGGCATCTAAGGAACCTACACTTTAATGTGGGGCCAACCTACAATTTTGCCTAGAATTACAAACTCATCTTCAGTTCTCAGAGAATATTGTGCCCACATACCATTGCTTAAAACTGTCCACAATTTGTGATGACCAAGTAGCTGGCTTACAGGACACACTGCTGTCTCAGTTGAAACCCTTCAAATATACATTTTGTATGTATGTTTGAATAAAGATAGATTTGATTGGTTTGATATAGATGAAATTTGGTATGGATGAATATATTCACCTTATATCCAGGCTTTTTTTTCTAATTTTTGATATTTAAGGGTAGTTCATCCCTAAAAAACTTAAATGACGGTTCAAAAGAAATGGGCTTTTAAATGTCAAAAAATCCATTGTATTATGACGTTCTCTTTAGAGAGCTTAGGCAGCTCCTTCAACTCCTTCCTGTATGGTTCAATCAGCAATTTTGACTGTCGAAGACTTCAGCAAAGCACTTCATATCGTTAATTATTTCAAGTATATTATTATTATCTACTGTAGTTTAATTTTACAAAGGAATACAATATGGAGTTCCGAAAAATTATCATGCTGATCAGGTTTTTTATCAATTTAATTTCCAGAAATTCTAAAAGTTCACTTGTCCATACCAGGCCGCCGGATCAGCTGTTCGCTCACCTGATTTGTTACAGTCCTGTACCACGGCGACACAATCTTCCCCAGGTAGTTATCATCGTTCACATTAAGGCTCAGTCTTGTCTTTTCTGTTGGCTTCAAATCCAAGTTGGGAAATGGATTTTTTGCCATTTCCATAACCTCCCAATCGATTTCTATTTTCTTACCTCCTGTAAATAAATAATACATGATTATCGGAATGGTATGAACTGAGTATAAGTGATAGTACCTGGAGACTGAGATTTGCTCGGATAGAATAAGATAATTTTAAGAAATAAATAAATATAATATTAATAACACAAATAGTTTAATAGTTATTGTTTTAATTATGTTGGCGACAGAATGTGATGTTGTTAACTTAGTTGCTTTCTTCAATAATTGACGCAAACATTTGTTTACTAACCTACATAAACTCTAAACAAAAATACATCCGCCACGGTCGGGGATATATATCCAATATATCCAAATATATGTATGTGTATATATATATATATTATGGAAATCTAATTTTGCAGAACACCTCCTAACACAAAATCATAATTACAAGAACAAATTACAAGAAGAAAATCTTGAAATAATTGAATTCACAACCAAAGGACATATCATGGATACAAAAGAAGAATATTACATTTATTCAGGGCAGGAAACTGACCCTCAAAACATTTTGAACAGCCACATAACAAAAAACAATCCAATTTTTGAAAAAATCAGAAAGCTCAAACAAAACATATAATCACATTTTACATTTATATAGATACAACAATTTTTTAACTAACTTCTTCAAGAACACATGTACATCTATTTAATTGAAATTATTTAATTTAAACATATGTGATTTAATATTGTTTATATTAGATTATCATTTTGAATTAACTTGAAAATGGCCTTTAAAGGTTGAAACATGTTGAGATAAAAAATGTTTGTCAGGGATACGCAGTTAATTTTTTTTAACTTTACTTAATATAACAGTAATCCTTAAAAGTGAACTATATAGATCAAATATATATATATATACAGGGTGTTCATTAAAGTCGGGGACAAACTTTGAGAGGTGATAGTACCCATCAAAATAAACAAAAAATCACCTATAACCAATTGTCGAAAAATCCTTCGTTTAGCCGTTAGCCGCCATTTTGTATTTTTTACAAAAATTGTTATATATCAAGAACTATTTAAGATACTGAAACCAATCTTTGCACACATATTTATTGGTTTAAGAGAAAAATATTTTCAAAGTATCATTTAATTTTCTTTTATATTTTCAAAATGGTGGCGATTAAAAATATTTTAATTAAAATAACAAAAAACCATTAACTTTATAAAATTTTTACAAGATACAAAAAAGATTGCAATTTTAATTTCAAATCGAACGGTACTTTGGTGAACGAAATCCGTCCACGGATAACCGAGAAAATGCACTTTTAATGTTAGAATACAGGACCCGTGCGCCACCGCAGCGCGGCCGTGGCAAAGAAGCCGCGTTGTGCCAGCTGAACTCCGCTGCTTGGACACGGACGCGCCGTGGTGGTGCGTGGGCCCTGTATTCTAACATTAAAAGTGCATTTTCTCGGTTATTCGTGGACGGATTTCGTTCACCAAAGTACCGTTCGATTTGAAATTAAAATTGCAATCTTTTTTGTATCTTGTAAAAATTTTATAAAGTTAATGGTTTTTTTGTTATTTTAATTAAAATATTTTTAACCGCCGCCATTTTGAAAATATAAGAGAAAATTAAATGATACTTTGTAAATATTTTTCTCTTTAACCAATAAATATGTGTGCAAAGATTAGTTTCGGTATCTTAAATAGTTCTTGATATAGAACGTTTTTTGTAAAAAATACAAAATGGCGGCTAGTGGCTAAACGAAGGATTTTTCGACAAATGGTTATAGGTGATTTTTTTTGATCACCCCTCGAAGTTTGTCCCCGACTTTAATGAACACCCTGTATATACACATACATACAAACCTTGCTCGTATTATAATATTGGATATTGCAATAACGTTCTTTAAAGCTTTAGAAAAGACCAGAAAATTGTGGCTGTAATATGAAGTAGGAGAATTAAGTGGTTTGGTCACGCTAGAAGAAGAGTGAAGGAGGAAACAATAAAAGAGCGAGGAGAGATTAACCGTGATGTGGTTACAATGTGGTATTGTAACTGACACTTACCCTCCCAAAACAAGGTAGGAGTTTTATTTGCTACACATTTCCCAGCGCCATCATGATAAAAATGCTCAATCTCATTGAAGAGAATCTATGGAAATTGAGAAAAGATTTTCATATTTGGTATTGAGGATTAAAAAATTGCGGTAGAAAAACATCTATTCGAAAACTTACCGACAATGACAGGAGCTATCAAATACGAGTTTTCCCTGTTGGTGTAGTCTCTGATCAGGAAGGTGTTGACAACACCCAGGACTTTACTGAACATTATCCCATGGAAAGTGGAGATTTCCGTGAGCTGGTCCTCGGTGAATGTTTGGAGCTGACCAGGCATGATGTTGACTTCTACCTCGCCCGTGCTCAAGAAGAGCGGAAACGGTGCAAGCTGTTGACATATTTCACAATACGGTAGACTCTCGATTATGCACGAGCGAATTAACCCTTCAAGGCAGTAATTTTTTTAAGATCGCCAAACCCTGCTACGGTTGTTTTTTACAGAGCATGGGTGAAGTCCACCCACTCTCATTTGATAATAACCCTAAAGCCTCTAGGTCCAACCAATGATCTATTTCACTAGAACTAGACATCATAAAAACTACTGAAATCAAAAATAAGTCTAAAAACTAGCCACCCAATTTCCAGTTAGAATAAACCGGATCACTTATGTTACACTTCAACGCATAAGCGTCTCTTACAAACATATCACTAATTTACATTTCCAAACAAAAAGGAAGACTCAAATTATCTAATTATCCCCTAGTTATCCAGGCAACAGCTTAGAATATAATTTGACATAGTACAGTTTACATAGTAAATTTTATAAATATACGCAAACTACAGTAAACATGATGTATGAACACCAAGACTGCTCCTTGTAAACAACATATCTCTATCTCTCTCGCACTCACAGATGATCAAAATTCGTTGTAAAATTTAGAGAAACTCATGAGCAATATTCTTCACACAGAAGTTCAAAAAAGTTCACTAGGACATCGCTAGAATGCGCTAGCTGACGGTTTGTGTGATGACCTGAAACTCACGTCAAACCGCCTTAAAGGGTTAAACACATTTCAGCTTATCCATGGCAGGCAAAATAAAGAACTGCGGCAAGCAAAGTTTAGTGCATGAACGTCCACCTCGCGCCTGCACGTTACAGCTACTGCCCGCAACACACGTGGCCTTGGGTGAGCGATTTTACGTAACTGTTGGCCTTAATGCAGCAAAGAGCCTATTGGACTTCTTGGAAGGGGAACATGACGCTTCTTCGTATGATACATTTTTTCACGTTATTGTATTTTCTTATGGTACTGAGAAAAATTCACCAATTGCTAAAAGAGAAGAAAATGCCTAGAAACAAAGATCAATTATGGACTTTTCCAACAAAGCCAATAAAGACGGTAGGCTAGGTAGCCTACTGGCTACAGTAGTTGAAGTGATGCAAGTGTCTCACATATTGGACTATTCTTTGTTTGAAATTCATTATTGGTGATGGTGGATTTATGTTATTTAGATTTTTATCGCGGACATTTTCCATGACGATTTATGTAAAACAAAGTTTTACGTTTCCTGATCTTGAATCTGATACTATCCTCAGATGAACAAATGACAAATATCTTAAATATAACACAAAATCTGGACTAAGCCGGTATAAAGCTGAAAACAAAAAAGTTTAAAGCAGTCAAAAAACTTACAAACAAACCATTCACTAACCATTACAGACATAAGAAACATAACACACTCACTCGTCACGGAGACTAAAAGACAACTCTAGTTATCAGTTGTCTCCATGTCTCTCAGTTGTTTGAGAGACGAAACTCTAACTTTTTATGGCATTTAGGATGTCACTAGAATTACAATACAAGACATAGAGTCGCTTTGGGATATGATAACCACAACTTAAGATTGTCTTACGCAGGAATAAGATTTTTTAATTCATAAAAAAAGCTAAAATATATCTGAAAAGATTACAATAGAACTTTGCCACCAGAATGCCACCTAAATAATTCAGATTATATGTTTAAATTCATTATACAATATACTGTAAATGATTTGACGCCATTCTGTACTCTCTGTAATAAAATATAAGTGTATTTCGATTTGATAATCAATGGTACTGACCTGGGGTAGCGGTTTACTCGAGACGATGGCGTAAGTGACGGGCGAGGACAATGTCTCATGGAAGTAAACGAGCCTGTGGTTGTCAGAAGGCGGATCGTACATCATCTTCAGTTGTATCACGTGAAGATACATCGGTTTCGACGGTTGCGGCATACACCTCGTCAGACATTCTGGCCACTGTAACGACCAGTTACTGATGTTATTGGGAAAAATGATTATGATTTCCACAATCTCAAGTTGAATTATTATTTAACAAAAATAGTAGAACCTCCCTTATCCGACTCTCTATTTGATTCCCACACTTCCATTGGTGCTGAGCCTGTTCAAACGTTAAAGGCTTATTCTACAATTTCCTATAAATATTGCCATTTTTCAATTAAAAATCGTACCTTGATGTTTAAATTAATTTGTTAGAGGTACAATAAAGTTTTTTCTTCCACGAAAAAAGCTTAGAAAACCTTCTAATTTTACAGTTTAGAACCCACTTTTTTCTCCCAGCCCCGTTTGTTCCGCTTGGTCCCGATCTTGAAGTTCTCCGAGTCGTCCCAATTAGGCAGCATGCTCAGACTGTTGACCATCCGTTTCTCTATGGTTACCGGCAGCAGGTGGTCGTTGTCCAGTTCGCCCAACTGGTGCAGCCTCTTGCACGCCTCCAGCGCCACCGACCGCTTCGCATTCTCCTTGTTCATCTGCCAAGTACCCTTTGCAACAAGTTCACAATGTATTATTTATTCATATAAATGAATTATACAGGGCTTGTAACAGAAATTTATGTTTAAAAAATAACTTTGAAGAAACCATAACACGCAAAAAATTCAAAATATCTGCATTTTATAGGGATATTAACACAAATAATGAGAGAGAGTTGCAATATGTTATAATAATGACTTAATTCTTCCGAGTTGGCTAACTGACCAGAAAAGCTACTGAATTTATTCATCAATGGTTGAAACCGGTTAGTTTAAACTTAACTAGAATCTGTAATAAACAGAAATCAGAACACCACTTCTGGATGACACCGCTAGCGGAAAATTCCCCATCAGCTCAGGGTGACAAATAAAATAAGCCAAAGAAAAAAAAATCTACGAATAAATGTAAACAATTTTTCAAATTAAAAGATCATAATAAAAGGTATCAATTAAACATGTAAAAATGTGTATTTAGTCACTGCTCATAAATACATAAGATATCAAGAGATATACATGAATCTAGGATCATTTTGGTATATGTCTTAGCACTCTTCATTGAGGACATTTTAGGTATAAAGTTTTTATGAGTTCTACAAAAATCGGTCAAATAAAAATCTAATTCCCTAAAAATAAACAAAAAACCATAATCTCTATAAAAAAACAATTAAAAAAAATAAAAACCTGTTACAAGCTCTGATTATAGTAACATGAATAGTGTCGTAAGTACATTATTCCTTTATACTAGGATTAAAATCAATGGAAGCTTCAAAGTCATATTTAAAAGAAGTCATATGGTTATTATAAACACATGTCATTGATTTATGACTATTGTTTATTTTCCAACCATATGTTATAAAGTTTAACTGCATTACTAAGTGACCTTCAAGCTTCTATTGATTTTGCTAGCAGTATAGTAACCTCCTGGTATCTGACCGTCATCTGAAATTACTGTTGTTACTGAAGTTGTCAAAACATAAAAATATTACAATCGTATAGACAAAGAATTACATTTTTCAGTTTTAATTTTATTTTGATGTTTCAATAAACGAACTATAGTCATTTTGACAATTTTGGCCAAAATGTAAGGTTTCAGGTATTTTTAAATGAGTATTAAATAGTTAATTAACTATGTTATATTCATTGTCGAACATACAGTGGTGACAAAATTTCATAAAAAACATGTACGAAGCAGTCAGCTTTAGTTTAGCTCCTGATCAATACATCTTTCCTGTTCATTTGTATCCAAATATAATAGAAAGATTGCCAGAAGTAAATCCAACTGGACGCTGAAAAATATATTAAACAGACACAAAAACTGATGCCCCAATGGTAACTTCCACGATGCGGCGGACAGAGGGTTAAAATAAAATTAATTACTCGTTTAATTTATTATAAAATTAAATTTACCTCAATTATTCCTCTGACTCTACTCTCCATGGGAAGATGTAAGTAGCATTTGGACCTTTGATTAGAGGACTCCATGAACCAAAATGGGGTTATTTTTGTAAACTTATCAGTCTTGAGACTTAAAAAGTATCTGAAATGGAAAATGAAATTTTAAAATATAAACCAGTAAACTAAGACACTGTCAGCCTTAGTCAGGGACATGATTACAAGATCGTGGCACAACCATCCTACAATTATTTCTCATTCATACTTTGCTTAAAATACCTACCTGGTTTAGTCCCCATTACTAAAGTTACTCTAACCTAATCTCAAGTTATATACGTAACAAGAAAGTATGTACTTGTTACGTATAATAACTAATATAACATAACTAATAATATTTAACTGTGTGTTTAGGTGATGTTGACAATGTATGTATGTTAATGATGTTCAGTCAGGTCTTTACAATATAAAACGCTTATTGTAGATATCTAGATAAATTACATGAAATGTTCAAAATTAACATTAGGTTTCTAAACCGTTGCATGAAAATGTCTCAAAACCACCTACAATTGGTCTCTTTATATATCAGGTGATCTACATAATAATAGAAATATGACAGCTGGTGTGGCGGTGAGCTTTACGCAGCTGACTCAGAATTTTAAGCTGAAGGGATACCAAACATTAACATTTTCATCTATGGGATGTGTGAGGGACAACATACTTCCAGAGCATTTTATGAAAAATATAGTGGAATTTCAGCGACAAACAGAAGCCAATGTGAGGATTGTCTCCTACGATCAGCGGTCATAAAGAACTTTATGGAGGGGCCTCACCCACCAAGAATTTTTGAATAAAATTAAAAATCTCAATGAACTTGTTGGACAGATGTCTTTTGTAAATTCTTCTGTCCTAAGTCAACCTCAATCTAGTTATGTTAAGTTACCTTTTTTAGAAAATTAAGTGATAAATCTGTTGGCAAATCTTAAGAATACTACAGTTTAATATGCAGTGTATTCGAAATAAGCTATTAGAACTAGAACAATTTTGTATTACTGAAAAAATTGATATTATTTGTATAGCAGAGCATTGGTTACTGGCTGGGGAAGTTGATTTGTATGTTCCTCAAGGTTTCTTACCAGGTAGTTTTTTTTTTAGGAAAGTAAAAAAGAATTGTGGAGCTGGAATATTTATTAAACAGGGTCTTGACTATAAGGAAATTTAAATTGTATTAGACAATTTCTGTGATGAATTATATTCCGAATTTTCCTGTATAAAATTAGTCAAAGAGAATGTGGTAATAATGGGTTTATATCGATCACCTCAGGGTAATATGGAAACCTTTTTTAAACATTTTGAATTGGCAGTTAAGAAACTTACGAATAGTAGCACCTTAATAACCGTCTGTGGAGATTTTAATATTGAATTGGCTAGTATTCAAAATCAAAGTTCAAAAAGTTTCTCTAATTTACTTTAGACATTAGACATTTTTATTGGCACAAAACGTACAAACAAGGTTTATACAATGTACAGGTGCTTCGTCAAGATATCTATAACTACATATACAGCTTATCAAGAGTTAAAATATGTTGTCTCATACAAATTTCCTAATAAGATTAACAATGATAAACTATGTCATAAAAAAAAAACAAGAAAACTTAACAATAAATAAATTATATTACAATGTAACAGAGAGAATGACTAATAAAAACAAGTAACAATAAAAGATCACCTTAAATATTACTATCATTCAAAAACTCATTAATTCTGTAGTAGGCCTTTCCGATCAACATTTGTTTAATTCCATCTCTAAACTGTGTTTGACTCAATGAAGTACTTTTCATGTTATTGGGCAGTTTGTTGTAAAGTTTGATCCCCATGTAATAAATTCCTTTCTCTATAGCAGAGGTCGAATGTTGGGGATATATGAGGAGAGCTTTGTTTCGTGTATTATATTTATGGTCAGTTTTCTCTTTAGAGTACCAGTTTAGATTATCTCTCACCTGACAAAGCACTTCGTAGATATATAAGCTAGGTGCTGTAAGTATTTCTAACTTTTTGAAAATTTCTTTGCATGAGTGTCTAGGTGGTTTCATTGTCATTATTCTCAGTATTTTCTTTTGGGTTGTTAATACTTCTTTTATAAGTTCAGTAGCACCCCATAAGGTAATTCCATATTTCAATAATGAGTAGAAGTAGCCATAATATACAGTTATTTTGGTTTCTATGCTTGTACAATGCGTTATGCAGCTCATGTTAAAGCATATGCTATTTAACCTCTTACATAGCCATGATATATGCTCGCCCCATTTTAATTTTTTATCACATATCAAACCTAAAAGTTTAACTGATTTCTGGCATTCCACAGCTTTATTACCAATTTCTATCTTCAGCTCCTCCTCTCCATATCGTCTGTTTTTAAAATGTACCAAATTTGTTTTTTCAGCATTTAATAATAGCCCGTTTATTTCAAACCAATATTCTAATTCCTTCATTGTTGTTTCTGTTGTGGATTTCAATTCTTCTAGTGTATTTTCCTTAATAATTGCTGTGGTATCATCTGCAAACATGATAATTTTTGTATTTATATTATTTGGGAGATCGTTTGAATACATCGTGAACAAGACTGGGCTGAGACTTACTGAGATCTCTTAACTTATTCAGTACTATTCAAACCCCTACTCGCCTAAATTCATACATTGATAACATTCTGGTAAATTTTTCTCGTAACGTATTTGAGGTCACCTCTTTTGAAGGGTATTTTACCAACCATAATTCACATGTCGTGTACAGACAGTGCTAATGTAATGTCTAATACTAATAGTCAAAGTAACAAGTTATATCAAAGAAAATACCCCCGTCGCAGCAGATCTGCGTACTCAGCGAATTTCTAAATCAATAATACTATTATTAACTATTATTAACTATTATTTTTAAGCATAAATGGATGAACCTCAACCACATGAAGCTAAATATCAAGTTTTATCCAAAAATATTGATATTGAAAATATTGAATATGGGAAATATTAATTTTTCCCTTTCCTCCATAAGATTAATATTGGAGCCCCACAATACAACGAACTGTGTTTAGATTTTTTAATATCTCTGTAACCGTTGGAGATAGAGAAAATCTTTAAGGAACTTAATTGTGTAGTTTTTTAAGCTGATTCCAATGGTGAAAGATAAAATTATAAATATTTAAAGATTACATGTGAAAAAAGCAAAAAACCCCATTTTGGGGTACAAAACCCCCCCCAAACTACCCGTTTCCATTGACCGATAAATAATAAAATACAAAATACAAATATGCTTTATTTTCAAAATACATCAAGTATTGAAATGGCGTCAGTCAGATATGTCTGGTTTACGAACTCTACGTCCGAGCATTTGTAGGATTACACGTCTCTACCAAATTTGGTCTTGATCGGACAATTTTTACGCGAGTTATCGTGTTAACAGACACACATATATATATATATATATATAAAAATTTTAACGACTATTGTTTTTGGTCTCTGGGCACCTAAAGAAGAAAAAATAACATAGTCCCGGGCTTAACTCTTGCCATGAGACCTACGGTAATAGCTACTTCCCTATGGGAAATTCGCTAACAGACTGATAATGAAATAAAACTATTTACTGACATGTTAAATAACACAAACTGGGAAATAATTAATGAGTATGATTCTGGAAATTTGAGTGTTGAGCAATTATTTGATAGATTCTTTAAATACTATATTGATCTTTGGCATTATTGTTCACCTGTAGTAAGTAAGGGAAACAAATTAAATAAGAAAGCTAGAAAGGTAAAGGTTAGCGGTAAGACAGCAATAAAATGCCGTTTCTAAAAATAGAATGTAGCTAAACAATGGCCGCAGCCCTCACGTTGCAGCACCGACCGAACTTTCTCTATTTAGCTATATGTTGCCTTCATCTCGGCCCGATTTTCTTGACGTTATATACGAGGTTTGAGAATTTACTGACGATATATCCGAGGTTTTTTCCTATTTAAATACATATAGTTTGGCGGGATCTAAAAATAAATGACGTTATATCCGAGTTGACGTTATGGCTGAGGCCGCAATAACCGAGTTGCACTGTAGTAAAGAAAACAATTGATGTCATTAAAGAGCCTCTCTCTCTTACATCCTAAATAGATGCTTTGAAGCTGGGTGATTCTCTGACCTGCTTAAATTATCAAAAGTAATTAATTCCAATATATAAACAAGGAGACAAGCTACTCCTCCAAAATTATGTACCAGTTTCAATAGTCCCTATTTATTCTAATAATTTTGAATCCTTAATGTATGTAGGCAGCTTTCTTTTTACTTTCAACATTCAAATCTTATAACTAATTCAAAGTTTGGTTTTAGAGTTGGTCGTTCAACAACAACTGAACTGCTGTAATGGAGATAGTAAACAGCTCTCTTGATGCACTTGATAAAAGAGAATCTATTGCTTTATCATTGATGGATCTCAGCAAAACCTTTGATTGTGTGCTCTTTAATATTAATTTAGAAAAACTAAAATTTTACAGAGTTTCTGAACGTGCATGCCAGCTTATTTAGTCTTACTTGACAAATAGGAGGCAGTTTGTCACGGTTAAGGGTGTAAGGGTTAAGAGTTGGATCTGTCATCTATGCAAATCATAAAACTCTTTTTACCAGTGAGTCAAATTGAATGAATCTTCAACAGACTATAGAATCAGCGCAGAACTGAATACATTGAATTGGTTTTTCTCAAATAAATTGTAAGTAACCAACAAAAACTCAAAAAATAGTGATCAGTTTATCTCATCATTTCAAAAATTTTGAAACAGTAAAATTATTAGGTATAAACATAGACTCAAAACTGAATTGGACCGCTCACATTATTAGCCTATGCAGTAAATTGTCTTGAATGAGCTATCTTTTGTGGAAATTAAAAAATCTGTTATCTGTTGAATATTTGAGAGTGGCTTACTTGGGCTATTTCAATCTCATATTTCATATGGGCTTATTCTCTGGGGTCATTCATCGGCGGTACGTGACATTTTGATAATTAATTCAAAAGAAAGTCATCAGAACTCTGTGTGGAGCTGGCTTTTTGGACCATTGCAGACCACTCTTTGTGCAAACAAAAGTTTTAACAATAATACATTTATACATATTTCATATTTTAATCCATACAAAAACACATTTAAATTTATTTATTACTAGAGAAGAAATTCACAGCCATAATACACGAAATAAATCTAAAATAATATACCACAACACAGGCTGACTAAATTTGGATCTTCTCACAGAGCCAACTGTATTAAATTGTATAACAAACTAGATGAGTCTGCTCGAATTGCATCTTTTGATATTTTTAGGAAAAAAATTTTGCAGTGGCTATCAGTCAATCCCTTTTATTCAACTGACAAATTCTTAAATTGTGAGGTTGACTTAGTTTTTAATTTAGTTTTCTTTTTGTATAAAATATTTTGTCTAATTAGTTTTATAGAATACTGTACTAATTTAAGATTTTTAATAGCAAATTTCTTTACAACTGAATTGTGACTATGCGTATTTCACTGTACTGCGGTCAACGGCAATAAAGCATTTGTATTTGTTTTTAAATTATACTCGAAATACTCGAAATACTATAGGATACTTTAAATTAATTTAAAGTATTATTAATATAATTTCATACCTAATCTAACCTTTTCAAACAAATTATGTTCCCATAATGAAATAAAAAATGATTTAAATTCACATGGTGAACTGCCAAGTCTCCTTTCTAATCAACATCTAACTAAAAAGAAAGAAACTACAATTTTAAAACAAATTAATAGCACAGAGTCAGGTCGTAGTATTAGTGTTCTGTGATAATATTGCATCGCTCATGTAAATTAGAAAAAAGAAGTCATCCAAGGACAGAACCCTGTGGCACACCATCACAGGTTTCCTCTTCAACTCTGACACACCGCTACAAGCAAACATATGGACCCCGATCAACACATCAATCTGTAGACTGCTTTACGCAACATGAAATAAAATTTACAATAGTGTCGGTAATAGATAACGCCACCTGTTAACATGAGATATAGCAGAGAGCGCAGTGATAGAAGGCCCATTGGGTCCGCTGGGCATGTACGGCTCCAGACCACTGATGTTGGCGAACAGTGTTGCGTCCACCTCGTCCTGTGACGGCTCCTCTCTCATCTTATACAGCCCTCCGCAAATCAGCTGTGCACAATCTGTCGTTACTAATGCTACGTGTTGACACAATATATAGCTAATCACCCTGTGGCTAAAAAATTTTTATAGAATAAAAAAATTCACATTTTGATGGATATAGAGAGACAGTAATAAATGTGATCACATGAGCGTATATCTTGAAATGACTGCTTTAAAATTATATGAGCATATAATACTAATCACAGTGTGTGTATCAAATGTTATCTAACAAAATTACATCAATGATAGACAGTTCTTTTACATACAGATCTTGAGAGGGTCTTTACATTTATAGTTAAATACGAAGATAAGAAAAATCACTTATATATAAAAATTGATGTTTCAGGTACTTTGTGTATTATAAAAAAAATTGTTTAAAATGTCAAGAGTCTATCACTACGGAATTCAGCTGTGCGGTGTAATTTGAAAAAAAAACATTCAGATACCATGGAGCCAGTAGCTGTTTAGGCTAGGCCAAAGGCTTGAGATCTGTTAAATCGCTTACCCTTACCACTGGATTCGTACCAGACAAAGTTGACTTTCTGAGCCTGCTTGTTACCACTCAAATTTCATTTAACTTAATACATTCCCGTCTGAATTTCCGTGAGATGCCTGGGGCCTTCCAGTCTGAATTAAATAAAATCAAGCTTTTTCACTGTGACCGCGATAGCTTGATATATGCAACAGTAACTTTATAAATATTGATGTATCGATTTCTTTATACTATGTATATATTTACTATCAGCTAAAAAATAATTATTACAATACTTTTATTTCACTTGGCACACTGAAAGTACTACAAACTATTTTTATTTTGACCTTACACCAGGTTTTATCATTATCTAGACATATGTAAAGGAGTTTGTCTATTCTCCATAAGATTAACATGGGAAAGAGTACGCAGGTTTGCTGCTGTGAGGAACAAGTAAACAATGATTTGTTAGCATAAACGAATGATTCCAACCACATGAAGCTAAGTATCAAGATTCATCCAAAACTATTGGTTGATAAGGGAAATATTAATTTTTCCTTATCCTCCATAAGATTATCATTGGAGCACCTATACAATGTACAATACAATACAATGTACTGTGTTTAGATTTTTTAATATCTCGGTAACTGTTGGGAGATAGAGCAAAACTTTAAGAAACTAAATTATGTAGTTTTTTGAGCTGATTCTAATGGTGAAAGATAAAATTTGAAATTTTTAAAAATAACATGGGAAAAATGCAAAAAACACATTTTGGGGTACAAACCCCCCCCAAACTACCCCTTCCGATTGACCGATATGTCTGGATTAAGAACTCGTCCGAGCAAATGTAGGAATAGACGTTTCTACCAAATTTGGTCTCAATCGGACGATTTTTAAGATAGTTATAACGTTCAAATACACATATTTATAGGCTATATAAATTTCAACGACTATTGTTTTTGGCCTCTGGATACCTAAAGACGAAAGAATAACATGGTCCCGGGCTTAAGTCTTGCCATGAGACCTACGGTAATAGCTTCTTCCTTATGGGAAATTTGCTTAAAAAGACGATTTAAAGAGGAAGCCAACACTATCTATCGGTGAAGAAATGAACAAGCACAACTTACGAGGAAAAAACTATGTTAAAATAAAAACAGGCAAAGCAAAATGTTTGTTCAGGACTTATACTGTACGTCATCAGTCATTTGGCTACTAGTGGCAAAGGACTTACATGTCTTTCGCCAGAAATAAGTTAAAATTAAACTGGAATTGCATAAAGTTCTAATTTATCTAATACAGGTGTTTTTATAACGGGAAAGTAGTATCCTTTTTTTCAGGAAAGTTCTAATGAAACTCTTCAACTACCAGAATTCTAGACATGGATCATAAATAATTTAATAAACCACAACAACTTAACGTACAACCACACTACTTATAATAGGAAAAGCTGGTACTTAACAAATACAGTTTTAGTGCAAATCCAACTTCACAAAAAAATCCATAAAATTGAACAAAATTTTCAACTCACCTCTCTCAGTTTATTCTCCACTCTCTTGAAATTGTCATACTTATATATATACTTTTCGTCGCCAGTCATAATGATGTATCTGCTGTCGTTGTGGCGCGCGCGTCCCTTGCTCTGTGTGTACGAGCGGAAGTCCATGGGCGCGTCGAACATGATCACCATGTTACAGGTTTTTATATCCATTCCCTCTTCAACCACGTTGCTACCGAACAGGACGTTCAACAACCCACAGTTGAATCTGAACAAATCAATCAATCAATAATTTATAGTCATGAACTCATTATAGTGTGAGAAGCGAAAATAAGATGGGTATAATTTAATTTGAATGTTCGCGCCGCGCCGGCTGAGGCCGAACAGCTGACCCTGTAGTGTACAAAGCCACCACCGGCTTTGGTGAGGAAAGGAGTTGGGAGCCCTGGAGACGGATGACGACCGAGGGCACAGACCAAACCACATTCGCTCGCCGGCTCTTGGACCCACAGGTTGTAGGTAACCTGCTGGTAAGTCTGGGATATTCCTTTGTTCGCCTATGCTAGCTTGTTTCGATTAATAGAAGAATTATTAATCAGTTTACTAAAGAGTACCTGCTGACCGAGCTTTGCTCATATAGAATAAGACATGTATTATAAATATTTATGAAAAACCTCTATTCACATATTATTCCCCGCCGTCTTAAATCAAGAACTGTCAAACGGTTATAAACAGATGTTTTGGTTTGTATTGTTTACATTTGATTCTCCATATGCGTAAAGTTATATTTTTAGATTTTAAACTTAATATTACAAGAAAACATGAATTTTCCTGGACATTAGACCTATCTAGAACTTATTTTCTACTCGGAAATTAGTTATTTCTAAAATTTAAAGAAATCCCTTAGTGCCGTTTTCGAGATCCGTGTGCAAATATATATATATATACATACAAACCTTGCTCGTACTATAGTATTGGATATTTTAGTTTTTCTGAGAGAGGAATTTTTTATTTAATTATTATAGTTGAGTTGATTCCGTTAGTAGACAATTTGAGTAAGCACCTAGGTCATGCATCACTTCAGCTAGCATTCAAGGCTGAAATAAGCATGGTGTTTTTAAAATAATAAATACCGATAGTATAAGGCTGAAATAAGCCTGAGGAGAGAATAAAAGTAATTCAATTAATAATAAAAGAATAAAACCTTTTCCAAATTTGTTTAGGGGTTCGTGGGGATGATGCACACCCTCTGATGACTGTGAATTAAATGGTAAAGGATTTCTGAGCCCTCACGACATAGAGATCATTCTCCCGGCCCTTTGTAGTATTTTTAGAGCGAGCTTGGCTCTGGGACATGTTCCTGCTGCATGGAGGACTTCCAGGATAGCGTTCATCCCAAAACCGGGTAAGAATAGTTACACGGACCCGAAATCCTTTCGGCCGATTTCATTGTCTTCTTTCTTGTTGAAGACTCTGGAGAAGTTGGTGGTAAGGTATATCTGGGACTCTTCGCTGAAGTCTGCCCCTTTACACCCAAACCAGCATGCCTACATTCGGGGTAGGTCTTGCGAGTCCGCCCTGCACCAGTTGGTGTGCAGAATTGAAGGAGCTATTGACCATAAAGAGGTGGCACTTGGAGCGTTCCTGGACATTCAGGGAGCCTTTGACAACACGGCCTTGGATGCCATGTTGAACGCCGCTAGATCTAGAGGATTCAGCGATGTCATCTGCCGATGGATTGAGGCACTGCTACGCAATAGGTATGTGAAACTTTCTCTGCAGGGAGTAGAGGTAGTAGCCAGGTCAACAAGGGGCTGTCCACAGGGAGGCGTTCTCTCTCACCCCTTTTATGGAACCTGGTGGTAGACAGCCTTATTAGAAGGCTTAATGACAGTGGTGTCTTTGCTCAAGGATACGCTGACGATATTGCCATCCTTGTGATAGGTAAGTTTAACAATACAGTTACTGACCTCATGAACTCTGCACTAAGGCTTGTGGATGGTTGGTGCAATGAGGTCGGTCTATCTGTGAATCCCTCTAAAGTGGTTGCTGTACCATTTACCAAGAGGAAAAAGCTGACCGGGGTTGGCCCGCTCAAACTGCAGGGGAGTTTGATCAACCTGCAAAACCAGGTGAAGTATCTTGGGATCATTCTGGATCGGACGCTTTGCTGGGAATCTCACTTACAACGGGTTATTGACCGGGGTAAGTGGTCTCTGTTTGCATGCAGGCGTATGGTCCGCGCAGCATGGGGACTGAAACCGGAGCTAATGTATTGGCTCTATGTTTCAGTAGTCAGACCAACTATGACGTATGCGTCTTTGGTTTGGTGGACCAAGATGGACTCAGGTGTTGCTGTGAAAAGGCTGGCAGCCGTTCAGCGGCTGGCATGTCTCATGATCACAGGGGCGATCAGCAGCGCTCCTGGGGCCACTCTTGACTGTTTGCTTGATCTTTTGCCCATAGACATTCACATCAGGATGACTGCCAGAATGGGTGCATACCGCCTCTGTGGAGAGGGCCTCTGGAATAGGCCAGGTGAATTACGTGGTCATACCAGAATTTCGGGGATAGTTCGGAGCGACATTTTAGGTATGCCCTCTGATTATCTTCCGAGAACCTTTTCTTTTGGCAGGTCTTTCCGAGTTCTTTTTCCGCAACGGGACGAATGGAAGGATGGAGCCTGCCCACTACCACCCTGTGATCAGGAGTGGTACACTGATGGGTCCAAGAGCAGTCGGGGCACAGGAGCAGGCATCTACGGGGTGCAGGACAACGTACGGTCAGGTATTTCCATGGGGACCTTCCCCACTGTTTTCCAGGCCGAGATCACTGCCATTATGGAATGTGCCAGAGACATCTTGATGCTGGGTCATGAGGGCCTTTCTATCAATATTTTCTCTGACAGTCAGGCGGCCCTTAAAGCTTTGGACTCGGTAGAGTTCAACTCTAGGGTTGTGTGGGACTGTTTTAGGCTTGTGTCCTGTGTAGGTAGACACAATGTAGTCACCCTTTGTTGGGTTCCAGGGCACTCAGGGGTGGATGGTAACGAAGTGGCAGACGGGCTGGCCAATAGGGCTGCATCATCCCCCCTTTGTGGTCCTCAACCCTTCTGTGGTGTTTCCCGCGCTGCGGCTTTTCAGACTATCAATTCCTGGGCCAGGGATTGTCATAAGAAAAGATGGGCTGAACTTTCCCTGCATAGAGTTAGCAAGCTCAATCTTTGTTCTCCCTCTCGTCAAGTTGCAAAGAGGTTCCTGAAACTTGGCAGGAAGGATGCCAAACTTGTCACAGGTATCGTTACTGGTCACGGTAATCTGAGGAAGCACCAACTGCGCATGGGGGTCTTCAACGGCGACCCCCTGTGTAGGAAATGTTATCTGCAGGAGGAAACTGCAGATCATCTACTCTTTGATTGCGCGGAGCTGGCAGAGGTAAGGTCCTCCACTCTGGGCAACTTGGTAAGGGGTAGTTTTCTGCCTCCTGACGAGCTCGTTGACAGGATGCTGCAGTTTTGCAGATCTCTTCATCTAGAAGATTCCTGATTCTCCAGGAAAGAGAATTTTAGGGGTGCGCAAAAAGCTGCAACGGCTGAAGCGCCTTGGGAAATCCGCCCCTTCGAATGAATGAATGATGATGAGCCCTCACGACCATACCAAATAAATTTATTAGTTTTTCTCAAAATTAACACTTATAAGGAAACATAATTTTTAAAACGCTAAGAGAAACATAAGGTCAATTTGACCGTCACTGTGTTTTATTGGTGTTCAACGTGTTTATTATTGTTTTTATGTATCACTTGGAAATCACATGAGTAACATGTTTTACAACATTTTATGACAAATCATATTTACTACGCAAAGATCATGTGACAGAAAAAAATGAAACTCTAAACTCCACGCTCCAAGACGACCAGCTCTGGCCTCGGGAAAAAATCTGTATAGGATTGTTGTCCAAGGCCAGAACTGGTGGCCTCATAGCGGGTAATATAGCTGTTATTTTATTTCTAGCAGGTGTTCTTTTGTTTGTTGCGTTTTACCATAGCCTTTTAGCGATTATACAGGTATAATACAAGGTATATTTGACCGACAATTGCCAGCCGGTAAGCGAAACACACGGTTAATCTGACCGACCGTATTTACAAAATTCGTCTAATACATACGAACATGTCCCGCCAACTAGTTGGGAATGACCAAATATTACGGAGAGGGGTTTGGGGGGGGGGAGGTACTGATGGTGACAGCCGTCAAGGTCAAGTAGTTTAGCCACTATTACATTGTAAAATTACTGATCGGTCAATTTGACCGATGTTTCGTTTTAAGTGTTAAGATAATTGAACCCTGGTCAACTCAGTGTCCCTGAGGCTGTTTGTGGCAAATATCGTTGTAATTGGATCCTAGTAGCATTTTATCCATTACAGTAGACGAAAGTTAAAGTGGATATAAACAGTCCTAAATACATCTAAAAATAAATCAATATATCTGTATAATGTTACAATTCTATATTATTGTAAGTATTATTGAGTTCAACTTGTTTGATATAGTTTCATGTCTAAAATTATGAGAATATTTTGAGTTTTTGATATACTGCATTAAGGAATATTGATTTTCAGCTGGTTTCTGGTGGAGTATGAATAAATGTTTTCTCAAAGGTCGAGAAATAAGGGTCTGCAGTGTGAATCTCTTAGGGAATTTGTTACAATTAATTTTAATGATTCTCATTTTTCATTATGAGTATGTCTTTTGCTTTATTTGCGTGTCAATAGAAAACTAAACCATATCTTATAACTTGACTGCAAAAGGGGAATAAATTACAAAAAAAGTCAGGAAAAGTATGGGGAAATTAAATGACATAAAATAAATGCCTAATAAGTATTAGGCACAAGACTGCCATTCGGTTATCTGTGAGTATAAAAATCTGTTAAGACATACTTCCCCTGGGTTTCAGGTTTTTGGTCACGGTCATTTTGTTTCTGGTTCAGGGGACACGCCCACTCCTGCTCATTTGTCTTTGAGGCTTTATGACGAGTTGACTTGTTTAGTTTCTTGAGTGTGCAATTGTTAGTGAATGGTATTGTTTTAAATTTTTTTTACTGCTTCAAACTTTTTTTCAGCTTTACAACGGCTTAGTCCGGATTATGTACTAACTAATTTAAACTAACAGATTCCAAACGTAAACAACGTGAAATTTTCTTTAACTCAAAATTGTGATGGATAATGTCCGTAATAGAAAATTAAACTACATAAATCCACCATCACCAATAATGGAATTCAAACAAAGAACAAAATATTAAGTTTAACTTACTGACTGACAATAGAAATATGACCAATATATTGTAATGTAAAAACTTTTTTCACTACCCTAGTATCATTGCAGCAAAATTTTATGTATTACAGTCAACTCCCTCTATTCCGGACTACTTCTTGGAAATGAGTCATAAGTGCGCAGTCATATTTTTCATAGCAGAGATCGACAGGACTGAACATGTTTGTTAATTTCCGCCCTAAATACAGTGCAACTCGGTTATTGCGGCCTCGGCCATAAAGTCAACTCGGATATAACGTCATTTATTTTTAAGTCCCGCCAAACTATATGTATTTACATAGGAAAAAACCTCGGATATATCGTCAGTAAATTCTCAAACCTCGTATATAACGTCAAGAAAATCGGGCCGAGATGAAGGCAACATATAGCTAAATAGAGAAAGTTCGGTTGGCGGTGCAACGTGAGGGCTGCGGCTATTGTTTAGCTACATTCTATTTTTAGAAACGGCATTTTATTGCTGTTTTACCGCTAACTCGTGCGGATGGGAGATCAGCATTGGAACTGGCAACAACCTATGTCGAGCAACATCATCTGTGGATGATGTGATGTGATGGCGCATCATCTGTGGATGTAATGTTATGAAGAAATGGCGTGATTATGCGTTCAAGAAATAGTTTAAGCGAAAAAGCAGGAGAAAATAACAGATTTTACAAGATTTTAATTCATCTTACGTTGTAGTAAATACTTAAGATATACTCGAGAGATACTTGATACATTTGAGTTAATCTTATTAATATAAAGTTAAAGAGTTCTGTTTTTTCATGATGTAAAATAAATTTGTAAAGGTTCAATTTGCAGTACTTCATAATTTCATGTTCATTCTTATTTATAGTTACACATTTAATTTACCAATGACACAAAAAATACTACAATCCAGTGAGTTGGAAAGAAAAACCTGTATGTTTAGGAAAGTGTGTTTTAAAATCATCTAAAATTGTGATTTATACAATACTGTTTGCTATTACAGGTTATAATTAATATAGATACTGCATGTTATTACAGGTTACAATCTATACATATAAGCGCCGGATTGTCAGGAATTTTTTTAGTCCGAACAGTCCGGTCCCAAGGTGTTCGAAGATTAGAGGGTACTGTACGACTGTACTTGGAAACAATACGCTGCTGATCCAAAATCAGTTAAGAGAGATTCCGCTGTATCATGTTTGGGAAAAATTACACACAAATACAATTAAATAATAGCCTAAAAGTAAAATGGGTGACGGGATAAAAAATTAGTACCTTGTTAGAAAAGAAATATTCTTTATACAAAATTGTAAAAATACAATAGACTCCCGGTTAACCTCAATAAACTTTACTGAAAATTAGGTTTGATCAAGTGAAATCTTCAAAAACAAAATTTCCATATCATAAACACACAATTTGTGTAGACATTATTTTCACATCGGCAAAAAACAGGCCAATACATAAGACAAGTGCAATGTTTTACAGGCCAAACTTGATGTTGCTGTCTTAATTGGCTTTGAGGGACAAATTCCATTATTGATTTGTTTCAAAACATTCCTTCCTTATAACAATGCTTCCTTTATAACTAATTTATGACCAATTTTTCTAAATACGCTTGCCCAAGGCCAAGTGTATTGCGGGCGATAGCTACAATTTGCAGGCACAAGGATGGAAATTTAAGCGTTAAACTTTGCTTACCGCGATCAGTTTGCGGATAATCAGAAAGCTACTGTACTATTGAACACACATAACCTTACTAGGCACTCCTGAACACAAAAACAGACACTGGATAATGGGCTATAAAAAACATATCTCAGGCGATTAACTTACTTTTCAAGGACTCTGTCGTTGTAAACCCTTTGCAGTAGATTTTCTCTTGTGTCTTTAAAGGGATTGGTAACATTGTATCCCACTACAAAGTCACATTTGATGTGGTTTAATTTAGGATCCGCTTTTGCTGCTTTCTAAAAAAAATATTAAAATGAATTAAAAAACTTACAAACTCTATCAGTGTGGTAAATAATTTATTTCACATAATCTATATGAAACCATAACCACAACAAAGCCTGGGTCTTTGACCTTGAAACAGTCTAGGGCATGCAAAAGATCGTCTGTCCATCTCGGCTCGTTTAAGCCACTACGCAACCTTGAAAAGTCAAACGCACTGCGGTATGTCAAATGTTGACTGATGAGTTTCACAGACCGCCAAGTTATCGGGTGTCGAGTCAGTGAGGTTTTACTGTATCATAATTCCAAAAAATGTACTAATAAAAGTCTAATTTCTCTTCTAACATTAGTAGTGAGTACTAACCGACACAATGTTGTGCATTATCTTTGCAGTGAACCTTCTTTTCACAAACACAATCGCAGAATCCGACTCTTTCATTTTCTTCAGTATCGAAAGAAATTTATTTAGCTTGTCTGTAGAGTAAAGGGTTATCTTCTCTCCTTCGCTCTTATTGCCCATCTCGTTCTCAATATGTTTTCTAGAATGGAACAAATGATACAGGTAAATAATGTAGAACCTCGCTAATTTAAACCTCAATAATTCTCAAAACTACAATTAGTATGTTTTTTCTGTTCTCTTAAGTAAACCTCTAATATTTGAAAAAATATATTTTGATGATTCAAAGTATTTTTGATGCAGTTTTACATTTTTGAAAGTAGTTTCAATAAATGAAACACTATTTGTTCAGATGAAATATGACGTTTTGAACACATAAAATGTGTATTTCGCATTAATAGTATTAATGTTGTAACCACTCACACTATTAACCCATTTTTATTTTATTTTTTTACTCCTTAAGGCACTTTTTGTGTAATATGTACTTTTTATGTATTATTGGGGGTATGGCCATCTGTGACGTACCGGTACGTCATTATTCCCTAAAGGGTTAAAGCAAAATTAGCAAATTAAACTTTTTTTAATAGTGGTACTTTGGTATAAGTATTGGATTAAACTAACAAGTGAAGAAACGTTAGAAGCCAAACAGAAGTAGACGGGTTTCGAATCCCCACCAAGAGTAATCTTAATTTGGCTTGCAAACGTGTAATTCAGTGGTGGGAGGGCCCATCTAAAATAGACGGAACTGGCTTGGGTGGAAGTTGACAGCATTTGAAGGCTTAATTAGGATTGTAGAGGACACCTGATTTACTTCTTTTACTTCTTTACTTATTGTATCGTTTTACAATAAATTATTAAAAGAAGAGCTGTATAATAATTTTATCGATCAATTAAGGCTAAAACACCAACCAGTTCTAGGATTAAAACTGAAAAATCAGTACATTAATCATGACGCACCTGAGAAACACTAGGTCAGTGTATAAGACACTGAAAGCAGTCTTTGATGTCTCGGATTGACTGGTGCAAATCAACTTTTGCAATTGTATAAGACGAGCCAAAATAGCTGTATTACCACCGTACAGGCCAAGGTCATCCATGTTCGTCTGCAAAAAAATGTATTATTTGTTTATATAAACTGAAGCAAATATATTTAATGAAAATAGATGCTGGAAATTTTCAGAAAGTGTTAAAAGGCAACATTTATCTAGAAGAACAAAAGAGCAAATCTATGACATAGTAACATGGACAATGACGGAAAAACTACTAATAACATTTTTTAAATAAAATTTTAAGAACAATATATGGACCGATAATACAAGAAGAACAACAGTGGACAAAAGGAAAAATATAGAAATACGATGACTATTTAAAGAGGCAGATATAACAGGTGTAGTCAAGTCAATAAGGCTGATTTGGGCAGAACATGTGATTAGGAAAGAAAAGGACTCACTGTTAAAAATGGTATTAGAAGGAAGATGAGCATGAAGAAGACCAAAGGGGACGGTCGAGACTCAGATGGAGAGGGGCTTGTGGAAGCTAGGGGCGGAAGATCAGATGAAGGACAAAAGGAGGAGGAGAATTGTTGGCGATGTTGAAAACCGTTTTTCACCAGTTTGAGTGGCCATCTAAGTAAGTAAGAATCGAACACAACAACTGGTTTTGTACCTACTTACAGAAAATTATACCAAAAAACTTACGAGTAATAAAAATCACTAAATATGAATTTTGAAGCAGCTATATAGTTTTTATTTTTACAATTTTATAAGTAACTTGGAAACGCCCTTTTTAAGCAATTTTAACAACCAAGTAACATTAAATGTAATATGAATCTGGAGTGGTTAGACAACTTACAGAAATGTCTGTAAGTACATTTTTAAGTTCTTTGTTGGTCTTCTTCGATCTGTCTTCAATTTGACACGTACCATAAGGCCTGATCGACTTATCTGGTTTCTCTTCATCATCAATTTGGATGCTCCCAATATAAGAGGTCAACGTGTCAAAGAGTCTATCTCTGACAGCAAACGACCTTTGCTTAATGTTATACTCACAAAACATCACTTTGGACTCTCTTGGATTTGTCGAGTATCTGAAACAAATTAGAAATAAAAATATTCACATTTTAAGTATTTACTGCTTCAGTGCCCTGGAGGAGGGATGTTGTTGGGGTTTGCCAGTCAGAGTATGTTCAGTCCTAGGTTGTACATCTTCACATCTTTTTCTTGATGCCAATGGGAAAACATTTACACAAAATAGACAGTTCCATGGATACAATACTCGACATGGTACAAGATACTGTCTCCCAGCTCACCATCTCACCCAATATGAAAAGAAACCATCCTACATGGGCATGAAGCTGCACAACCTACTTCCCAGAAGAACTGAGATGCCACACCGGGAGAAGAATGAAGACTGCTCTAACAGAATGGCTGATCAACAATCCATTCTATACATTGACTGAGTTCATGGAAATGAGACGATAAACATTTTTTTTTTAACCATCCAGCTGACGCCACTTCAATACTTGATGTATTTTGAAAATAAAGCATATTTGTATTGTATTGTATTGTCTTTACATGAGGAGTTGATGACTCAAAATAGGATCCCAGCTGTATTTTAATACCAATTCTGAGATACCAGATCCCAGGGGCCCACTACTAAACTTAGTATGGTTAGCCGACCAAACTCATCCTAACCCAGTGACCGAACCCATCCTCACCCACCGACAGAACCCATCCTCACCCAGTGACCGAAACCATGCTCACCCACCGAACGAACTCATCCTCACCCACTGACAGAATCCATCCTCACCCAGTGACCGAAACCATCCTCACCCACCGAACGAACTCATCCTCACCCAGTGACCGAAACCATCCTCACCCACCGAACGAACTCATCCTCACCCACTGACAGAATCCATCCTCACCCACCGAAAGAATCCATCCTCACCCACCTAACCCATCATTTTCTTCCTATCTCACTCCTATCTAATAAAACCAAATAAAGATTAAAATCCTAGTGGAATTGTACATGACAGACTTTAGCTGACTACGCCTCACTTAGTTGGGTGGTTTTACACTAGTTATGTTGCGGTTTTGGATTGTATTAATGATTCAAAAAGGCAATGGTTTTAAACTCTTGATCTCACATAGCTAATACATTTTCATCATTTCTCAATAGTTAATTTAGCTTTATACAGTTTTAAATATCTCATATAATGTAAAATTCACGACTTTTTAATTCAAGCTTACATACATAAGGACTTTGCAACTACCTGAATCATGTTAGATCAGAATATAACTTTGAGTACGGTACAATTGTCTCCTAGCACTATTTACATTTGGAGATGGCTTTCAGAATACTGACATGAATACAAACATGACTATTTATTTATTTCACTTATTAGTTTTAATGTTCACTGTTACAACAGGTTGTCTGGAATTCATTAAGCAACATTGGAAGTATGCTAAAATTAACCTGTTTTTGTGACAATACAATAAGATAACTAATTTTAAATATTTTATATTCTTTAAGAAAAAAATAAAAAATCTTCACATAGTACTTACACTTTGACCATGTTCTCGTCATCAGCTGTAGCTATCCTGGCCAAAAATGTAGTTTCAAGAGTTCTTATCTCTTTCTCGACTTTATCAACAGGTACATTTTTGTTCAAGAGAGTGGCTGTCAGACCAAGAACACGAGGATGGTACTCGGGCGAAATGTTCTTGAACTGCTGCATGATCTGCAATTGTAAATATAACACTAACAGTTTTTAAAATGGTCGTATACAAACGGTTTGTACTACATTAATTTTTTGTAAATATTATTTCCAGTTATTACTCTAAAAATCAAATATTGGTGGACCTTGATGGTTATAGGCCTATTAGCCAGTTTTCATTCTGTTCTAATACAATAAAATAGTACATGAGAGTATAGTGTGCTCTTCACCATATTAGTGCCAGCTTTTTGTTTAGGATAAACCACCAAAGCTCATCCATATTAACTGACCAAATATTTAATTTGATTTTCTATTATCCTGGTTACGTCCTCAGCGACATAAAATTTTTATATTCAGATGAACCTCACTAATTTGAAATTCAAGCTAAAGCCAAATTATTTCTACTTATTTACTAAAGGAAGTTGGAATTATTGATGGTAGAGGTTAGCATTACTAAAATTAAAATTTTTAAGGTTCAATTCGAAAGATTGCATAGTGCAAGTTAGCAAGAATAAAGCACTAACAGACAACCTTAATTCCCAGTAACCAACAATAACTGCATGAGATTTTAGTTTTATTTTAAAAGGGGAAGATTAAAATTCAAATAAATTTATGTGAGAAAACAGTAACGGAGTAAGAATCTGTGAAAGTAGAAAATTTGAGGTAAGTTCAGGAGGAATACTGTTCGCCCAATTCCAGTAATATTTTTTCTGTTTCTAAAAATTAGCTTATAATCATAGCCTCTTTTCACATCTCTAGCTTCTAGTTCTTACTTCTTACTCTAACTTCTAGCTCTCTACTTTTTCACAAATTTAAATCCATAAAAAATAATTACTCTAAAAAATTTTAACTATTATTTTTCATGTTTATGATGTTATTTCCACTGGGTTTGAATGAACTATAAAATGAAATTTGTTTAAAGTCTATATAATTTTCCGTATGAACTTTGAACTTCACCTTAAAATTTTTAAAAACACCTTGTGTTGGTAGGCACCAATCCACACTAACAAAACCACAGAATACTAAGGACATAACTTATATTTAAATTTATTAGAGAACGTAATTTTATAAATGAATATGAATTTATATTTTCTTCCAAACAGCATGCGTGGCGAGTTGAGCAACTACTTAAACTCTTTGTTTGAAATTCATTATCGGTGATGGTGGATTTATTTTATTTATATATTTATCACCAACATATTCCATCACTATTTTAAGTAAAACAAAGTTTCACAGCGTTTCGGGATCTGAAATTTAATCTAATCCCGTCCTCAGATGAGCTAGTACTTAAAACATAACACAGAACACATATCCTACCAAGAACACATATTCACAGATCTTTATTGTTGTTATCTTATGTTTACATATTTATTCATGTTATCGCCTTATGCTGTCTATGAATTTGTTATTGTTTACATATTTTACTTGTTTTTGTTGAAGTTTTGTTTTATTTATTGTTCTCTTCATTATCTTATTTTTTATAATAGTCTTTATGATCCTTACACATTACAGCTGTATTTATTAAATTGATGATAGTATAAGAACTAATTTAAGGTATAATATCTTAGGCTACCATCTTGTAAGCAACTCATTTTGTAAAGTTGTTTTAACCGTGGGAAATACATAAATAACACAATTATTACATAATCTGGACTAGGCCTGTAGCTGAAAGAAAAGTTTGATGCAGTCAAAAAACTTAAAACAATACCATTCACAAACGATTACACACACAAGAAACTAAACACATCCACTCGTCACAAAGAAACTGAATAGTAGTGGTCGTGTCCGCCGGAACAGAAACAAAATGGCCGTGGAAAAAACCTGAAATCCAGGCAAAGTGTGACTTACACATTTTTATACTAATAGATAACCTAATACCTCTTACGAGTTAGCATACTAGATTAGATTAAATTAGATTATTGAAATGGTGACCGTACCACAAGATAGAAATTTTAAGCAAAGTATGAGTGAGAAACTAATGAAGGATAATTGTGACGGTATCTTGTAGTTTTGTTACTTTAGACAGAACTGTTGATTAATAGCCTAACAGTCAATGGCATATCTAAGGGATCTACTGTTTAACGTGGAATTCGAACCACTACCTCTGAGTTACAAACTGGTCTAATTATGAGGATGGTTTTGGCAAATGAATAATATTAATTAATAATTAAATAGAGTGGACGTTAATCTAAACAAAAGAACACTACACCCACCAACAATTGCTCATATCCACAATTCGTGACCTCCAAGTAACTGGATTACAGGACATGCCACGGTTCCAGTCTACGATGAGAATTTTGTTTCGGGTTTATATTATTACTATTCACAGATACTTTGTTACCCTATACCTAAGCTCTTTGTTAAGAATTGGCAGCCACAATGGCTGATCTCTACTGAAGATTGACTAAACTAAATGTTGTGAAACTTTGTTTTACTTAAAATCCTGATGGAAAATGTCCATAGTAAAAATCAAAATTACTAAAATTCCTTAGCCCTTTAAAAGTCCCTTTGATTAGATGACATTTGGGAACCTCAAAATTAAGAATAACAATTTTCCCGTGTCTAGGTATACCATGGTGGGCACTCACCTGTCTCATAGGGTGGTCAACAACAGCGTGGTGGCACTCATCAAACACTGCCACCGCCACGTCTTTAAGTGAGATCACATGCTCTAAGAGTAAGTTCAGAAATATCTGTGCCGTCATCACGAGAATCTAAAACATTATAGGCTAATGTTGATTTGCAAATGGTTTTTAAAAATAAAAGGTGCTTTAGTCTAAGATGATTGATGATGTCTATTCTTTGGGAACATGATGTATGATGCACTGTTATAGGTGTTTTAGCGAAGAAGAAACTTTCTTGGCCATCTCAGACTACGGCTGTTTACCAGCTAGAGAACAAGCTTGTACCTTGGAGTCAACTTATTACATGTTTTTATTTTAATATTATCTTGTTATTACTTTATTACACCCTGTACTACTTAATACAAGCTACTGAAATCCAAAAAGAACATTGGGAAAATGTTTTGATTTTTTTACACTAAACAAGCAGGGAGTGTGATTTTCAGTAGTGCTTTAAGGGTTAATTTAAATTTGCTGTAGTAACTGCACTAAATTTTCATTATTTAATTTGTGTGAAACACGATATTTTTCCTTTTGAGTGATTTTAGATTATTCAAAGGTGATGAAGTGTAGACCCTATACTGATGAACTATAAAAAACCTTTGGCATTTTTTACACTGTTTTTCCATCAAAAAAAGTCAAGACAAAGAAACTTCAACTTCAGAGTTAGGCTCCAACAATTTAGGTCCTGTCATATCCTAGACTACTTTTGAGACGTCTCCTAAATTTGATAAAAGCTGATTCCCTAATTTTACTCACTGAATAGTCTGCAAGTTCATTCAGCCACACTTCCTTGCACCAGTTGTCTACACCCATGTCTCCGCTGTAACCTTTCACTTCGAACGGAGCTCTGTTTTGTATCTGTTTCACTTGCTGTTGGACCAACGCGACAGTATTCACTAAAAAGAAACCCCTTTTTCCACCTTCTCCGATTTTCCTTAAAAAAAATTTTAATGCGAATAAAATAATAACTAATGTGTTTCCTAGTTAAGAAGGGTTTGGAAAGGGTGTACGGAGTTTTAAGGGGGGGGGGGATAAAAAAAAGAACTAATCAATTATTTATATACTCTACTGTCAAATTGATAGTTTTAAATGTGCGTTAATTTTGCCTTAAAGTTTTGTTTTTTAACTTTTGAATTTAGCTTTAAAGAGCAATCATCATTTTACCAAATTTCCAAAGATAATTTTAATAAATTCCTTTTTTCATTCTTCAAATCATTAGTCTGATTTCATTTACACTTTTTCAGATACTGTAATTTTGAGAGATGATGACTCAAAGTAAAATTAAAACATATAAAACTCGTAATATTTTTCATGAACTATAAAACACATGCCTCTGGTTGGCAAGTAAACATTCTCCCATATTTCTTTGTCTAAGAAATTATCAAATATATTTTTGATTGAATTTTATTAATGGTAGGGGGATGGGATGGTAAAAGAATGGAGTTAAAAAAGGGGGAAATATTATCAAGGGGTATAAACAAATTACCAATAACAGAGGGAATAATTAATGTACTGATCTTTGAGAGCAGGAATTATTATTACCATCTACAATTTCAAGATGTTTGTTTGACTGAGTTCTTCCAAAACCTGTACTTTATGTACTCCCTCAACTTCATTGTTATTGTGTATTAGGCATGGATACGTTCAGGGGCATCTTAAGAAATTGTGGGAGTTTTAGTTTTGTTCCATTAGTCTGCATCACTGCTAATTTGTGACATTCTTATTCAGCTCCCAGCTGTAATTTTACTGTGTGCTTGTGTTGTTTGTGTTTATGCAAACAATGTGCGATGGCTTCACGATCTAACTAGCTTTTTGTCTCGAGATGATTTTAGTGATTTATCTGATAATAAGAGTGATAGTGAAGGGCGACTTTTTTATTTGTATCCACGACCTACTGCGACAAGAATTCCTGGACCTGCCGGAGATGCATCGAGTTCAACTAACCTCTACAGAGATCCTGTTCCAGGCCCAAGTGGCATTGACACTAGTGATATAAATAGTAAACATATATTTATTTATTTATTTATATTTGGAATATAATTAAATAGTAAAATATTATCTTTATGACAGCTTTTAATAACTTTTCATTGCTTTATCAAAATCACAATAAAATTGTGTAAAAGCTACCTTTTTTGTATTTTGCACTTTTCCGAATTCTTGAACATAGCACCTACATTATGTAATTTATTTGATATCATATACATTTATATGTAGAGAATAAAATTCTCTCAAAATGTATATAATAAGTTTTCTATAAAAAAATAGTTTGTAATTATACAGAACTTTTACTTTTGAAATTTACACTCACAATTTTGTTTTTTGTATTTTACTCTAAACAAATAAAAAAATAGTACCGGTAATTATTTTGCAATATTTATATTCTTCTATTCATTACAAACTAAATGATTATACATAATATTAATAAGTTTACTCTATTTACTGATTTTATATCATATTTTAACACTACAATTTCACCAAAAAACCCAGACTGCAGTGAATACATTGCAAAACATGATCTTCAATAGGTCAAACATCACATCCCATCAACATCAGATCTTAGTCATAAACTTGTAATTGGATAAATTTATAGAAATAAACCAGCTCAAATATGTTTTAGCCTACAGTGATAAAGTTTACCTTTAGTTTTATCCAATTTTATTGCATAATTTAATATAAACATATACATATTAAATACACACAAACAACCCTCTTAAGAAAACTACTCCTTACTTGGTTGAGCAGTCATTTTTCTGTAAAAAATGAATGAGGACCATTGTGGAGATAAATGTTTTTCCGCTGCCAGTAGGAAGAAAGATTATTTTATTTTCTTTAAACGCCATTTCGGCAAGTTGCACTTGATAATCTCTAGCTTCAAAGTCATCTTTTTTGACGTTATCCTCCTCCGGATCAACCATTTTTCAGCAGTTGTTGATTGCTGAAAATTCCATAGTATTAATGAAACTTAATGAACTGTACGATTAGCAGGAGGTGATTTACAAAATAAAACCTAAACCTTAATTCCTAAAATAGGACTTTACTTAAAATATATTGATACAAGCAATTAAACATTAAAATAATTTCTTATGAAGCTTTCTTTAAACAATGGAGTCCCATTTAACCGACTTCAAATGTGATACAACTTCTATTTCATGATGAATATTTGATGTTTTGTGCCAGAGTAGGCACATAACCTCGGTCAACCAATACTTGGTTAAACAGGATTCTACTGTTCTAAGAATCAATTAATTCTAAGGGCAATATTTTTTAAATTAACTTACACAATTCTAATTAAATTCAATTTAAATTTAACTTACACATCAAAGTCATGAATCTGAACGTCTCTTCACTCTAAACGCAGCCAAATTTGACATCAATCACAGCTTCCCATGAAACAATATTACCAATCTCATATAGCCTACTCTGTTCTGCTGTGGGGGGCAGGAAAATGCCACCTTCAAAAAATCTTTGTATGGCAAAAATACGTCATTCGTGCCATACTTCAACTACCTCCCGATGCTAGCTGTAGAAAGGAATTTTCATTTTCAACTTTCAAAAAATCTCTTCATATAAATTGGAATTTTCACTGACCCTTCTATTTACATCTTCAAAGCAGTAATCTATAATATTATAAAGAAGAGGTGGTTTCTGTATGTTTGTTTTATACTGAGTTTATATTATATTAAAATTTATTTTTATTAAAATTTATTTTTACTAAATTTATTTAATAATTTATTTTTATTAAAAGTCTTTATACATATGCATATGTCTAAGCTATGTTATTTAGTTTTGTTTTGTTTTTGCAACTGGCAGGACTAAGCTATATTATTTTTTTGGTTTGTGGAACTGCTAGGATGGGAGATGAGATGTTATATAGTTTTCGTTTTGTGGAATAAAGAGTGGAGATGATCTGGCGATGTTGGATTTTTATTTCATCATGGGCGATATACCTATGAGACCTTTTCTCTAGAATTTGGTTATACATCAGTAAATCCATCAGTAAATAAATTATATATCCAAATGTGCTCTGGGTGTATATATTTTTGCGCGACTCTGCTGACTGGTTTTAGACATAGAACATATTTGACATTGTTTCACCTTTACTTTGACAATTTTATCCAACTCAGGATTATAAAAATATTCGTTTATTTTACCCTGAGTTCGGGTAATACCGAGGTGTCCTCCAAAAATAGTATTGTGGTAAAAGGTAAACACTAAATTTATTAATCTATCTGGCAAATATATACAGATCTTACCCTTACTCTTTTTGTACATCAAAACATCATTTTTGAGGAAATAGCACAACTGATTTGTGTCATTCTTAATACTTTCTATGATACCTTGACATTTAACATCTTCTGCTTGATATGTCTTGATATCAGAAAATGCAAGTGGAATTTCGTTTATTAAATTAAACCATTCCTTTCTTTCATTTTGAAAACTTAACCTATTATTTACAATATTTACAGTGGACATATTCGGATTCGATTTCCCAGATTTGACCCTATCCGAAATATTTGTCTTAGTGTTCAAAGTAATATAGTCAGATTCGAGTGTTTTAATTTCCTCTTCACCGTTATTTTCATCAAATAGTCGAGATAAAGTGTCAGCCAAAATATTCTCACTTCCGCGTCTATGTTGTACTGTAAATGGTAAATTGAGTAGTCTTTCAACCCATCTTGATAATCTCCCGAGTTTCCTCTTGGTATTTAAAACATAGCTTAAGGCTTGATTGTCAGTTACGAGTGTAAAAGGTTGCACTTCAAGGTATTCATGCCATTTTTCTATACACAATATAGCACTATAGGCTTCCTTCTCATATATGCTATATTTTAATTCAGCGTCATTGAACTTCTTAGAATAATAGGCGATAGGCATGAGATCTTGATTGACATTATATTGCAACAATACTCCTCCCGCTCCTATCGATGAGGCATCAGTTTGGACTATAAATGGCTTTGTAAAATCAGCTAAATGAAGAATAGGTGGGTTTGAAATTACTTCCTTCAATTTTTCAAAGGACTTTTGACATTGTTCGGACCACTTAAATTTTTCCCCTTTACGCTTGAGTTGATGTAATGGAGCACAAATCTCCGCATAGTTTTGTATATATCTCAGCCAATAAGAACACATACCAGTAAATCGCCTCACCTGTTTGATGGTTTTAGGTATAGGGAAGTTTTTGATACTGGTTGTACGCTCAGGATCTATTGTTATGGTATTGTCCTTTATTAAATGACCTAGAAAGCTTATTTCTGTGCAAAAAAATCGGGCTTTGTCAATATTAGCTGTTAATTTATAGTAATTTAACAACTGAACCACATGTTTAACATGTTCTAGATGAGATATCTTATCAGGGCTGTAAATAACAATATCATCACAAAAGTTAATAAGATATTTGAATTTTATCTCTTTAAATATTCGGTCCAAATAACTCGATAATACTGAGCTACCCACCTGAAGTCCAAAACAAACCCTTTTCATGCGGTATTTACCAAATATGGTACTGAAAGAAGTCATGTCCCTAGAGTTTTCAGACAGGGGACATTGTAGGAAAGCTTTATTTAAGTCAATAACAGTGAAATATTTTGCCCCTTGAAGATGCTGATACATGTTTTGTATATCCCCTAGAGGATAATTCATCTTAACTATTTTTTTTATTTAGTTCAGAATAATTAACCACTAGTCTATCCTTAGGAGTTAAAAAGGCAGGTGAACTATACTCACTGGTCGATGGTTCAATAATGTCCTGTTCTAACCATAAGTCAATTATTTTCTTCATTTTCTGCACAGCTGGCGGACTTAAACAATAAGGTCTTATGTTAACAGGGTTATCATCTGTTAACTTTAATTCGACTTCTAAATCTAGGGCTTCTCCTATTTTATCAGTAAATACATCAGGATAAGTGTTGATTAATTTTTCAATTTCTTCTGCCATATCTGGAGTTCCTATTTTCAAATTATTTACTGTATCTGTCCTCTTCAAGTTTGAGGTTAACCTAATTTTCACCAGTGGATTAAATTTGAAGTAACAATTATTTTGCGATAGATCAATCACTAAACCTGTTTTCCTCATAAAGGGAGATCCTAAAATCATGCTATAACTGTCTTGTTTCATCACTAAAAACTTTTCATACCATGAATATTTACCAATTTTTATTTTCATCCTGCATTCACATACAACATTAATTTGAGAGTCATTGGCCGCTACAATTGTACCAGACCATTTTTTACCTGGTTTAATTGCCTTAGAATTTACCATCTCATTATATAGCTCTTCACAAATAAAGTTTTTGCTGGCACCTGTATCTAACAATGCATCTATAACTGTATTTTTACACGTTTGAACTGATATGCATGGTAGTGTTTCTATTAATTTTGCCTTTACCTTTGTTAATTGAGGTTGTTTGAACTTGTTCCATTTCTTTACTATTTGTCTTAGTTCTGTTTTAAAATTATTAGAATGTTCAGTGTGTTTATTCCCTATCGGCTCGCTCTGGTCGGGAGTATGAAGATTTATATCACAGCTTAGCCTATTCATATCTCCCGACTTAATTAGTTTTTTTGATTTCTGTAGCAATTCCGGGCAATGTGACCTCTTTTATTGCAGTTATAGCAAATTTTCTCAGCCCTGTTCTGTTGAGGTGAATTTCTGGAATCGGGCGAACGTCTGTGGTTTGTAAATGAATATGTAGGTTTGGGGTAAGCAGGATACGTAGATCTTCCTCCTTCTGCTCTCCCAAAAGGTTGAGGTCGTTGTGGATTATAATCACGTAGATAATCGTTGTATTGAACGTTGTTTACTTCAATGCATAACTGCTCCAAATCTTTAAAGGTTCGAGGGATGTTTTCAAAGATTAATTTATTTCTAACTTCAGGACAAATATTTTGCTTGATAGATGATACCAATCTCTGTTCATCGATACCCGTTCTTAATATCTCATGATTGATCTTAATTTCTTCAATGTAAATAGACAGGGGCTCATGGTGGTTTTGTGGTCTATAAACCAAATCCCGTTTTAATTGTTCTTGAAGTGGGATAGGGATAAAAGTATCCAATACCTCTGCATGAAACTCATCTAAACTTTTGCACGTTTTTTTATATTCTACCACTTTTTTCAATAGAGGTGTAGTGGTTCGGCTCAATAAGATTTCATAGATTTGTTTTAAATTTAAAGAAGTTTCATCTCTTAGTTTGATCATGTTTCTTAAAAATGACAATAAGTTTCCGATTTCTAGACCGTTTTTTTTGGAAGGTTTTTGTAATTTTGTTTTATGTCATGTAAACAAAAAATTTTTAATTTTTTTGGAAGCCAGGGGAAATTTATACTGAGTTTATATTTTATTAAAATTTATTTATATTTTATTTAAATTTATTCAATAATTTATTTTTATTAAAAGTCTTTATACATATGCATATGTCTAAGCTATGTTATTTAGTTTTGTTTTGTTTTTGCAACTGGCAGGACTAAGCTATATTATTTTTTTTGGTTTGTGGAACTGCTAGGACTAGAGATGAGATGTTTCATAGTTTTTCGTTTGGTGGAATAAAGAGTGGAGATGATCTGGCGATGTTGGATTTTTATTTCATCATGGGCGATATACCTATGAGACCTTTTCTCTAGAATTTGGTTATACATCAGTAAATCCATCAGTAAATAAATTATACATCCAAATGTGCTCTGGGTGGGTTTGTTGTGGCAAGTGAATGCAAAAAATACTGAACCAAACAGTTTGAAATTTTACACAAAGACAGATCTTAAACTCATGCAACACATAGGCATACTCATTTCCTTAAAATCCTCTCGGGCTACGCCCTGTGAACGTCCTAAGTTTCAATGTTTACATTTTTAGAGAATGAAAACATAAAATTACTTTAATGTTAACAGCTGTGAATACTAAAATTTGACAGTTCGAGAAGAAGGTGAAGAAGAAGAAAGAGCTGCCGTGACCGTCCTAGGTTTCAATGTTTACATTGTCTAATGACAACATCCGTTTGCACTATATTTTGACAGTTCAGGAAGAAGAAGAAATAAAGTTGATTTTTCAGATAAACTGCTGGATCGAAATTAGTGAATTATTTGAAATAGCGGAATGGTAGATTTTAAGTTTTTTCCGACGACTGTCTCTATTACATTAATCCTTATCCTCTCCCAATATTTGACATATGTTACTTTGAAATGTTGTAGACACTCCTGTTTTGTCATTTTGTAAACAATGAGGAATTAATTAACAATACCTTAAATGTATCAGTAGAGCCTACATCTTTCAGCCTTTTTAGCCCGTGCGAAGAACGGGTACTTTGGCTAGTTTATACTAAAAAAAACACAACTTTTAACCCTCCAACGGTTTTACCGTCGATTCATCGACGCCACCGCCAGTCGTCGAAGGTTCACCGTCCATCAATCGACGGTAGGTGAGCTTTTACAAAAAGCAATGGTGTGAATACATTTTCGGTTAAAACTACATTGAATATAGTAACGTTGTTTTCTACAGATCATACGCTTTCCGCCGAGGTATGTTTCGTTTTGCTTACTCTATGCGTCAGAATTCTATGTCAGTTAAAACATCGGTCTTCAGTTGCGTGGTTATGTCGCTTTGTTTACAATGGTGGCGTTACACGTTCTCGTCGCGTTTGTTTGGTGTTCTGATGTCAATTTCACCATTTTAAAATTGATAGCAGTGACTTGAGTGTATAAAACTATATATTTTTATTTTACTTATTAAATTTTGAAAAACTTGGCTATCTTCAATTTTTGACTGGTATTTATTTGCTGTGTTTTGTGGGGGAACAAACTTTGAAAAATCTTTTTATCAATTTCAATTGGATACACCCATCAAAACCAAGATAAAAATAAAACATGTTACTATTATCTTATAGATAATTTAATGTAGATTAAAATGGTGTATAATATGTTATAGTTACTATATTTTTACTATTTTATGTGGAATTTTTAGTAAAAGCCTGCAAAAGCGCCAAAATGAGGTGAACCTCAAGGGGTCAAATAGTGAACCGTTGGAGGGTTAAACTGTCACTCATTGCCATAGTTACAACACAGATTCAACAACCGGTCCTCATAACAGACAAATTAACACTTTTTGAAAGAAAACCAAATTACAGTGGAATGGAACCATTTCAGGCCTTGCCGCAACATATTAGAAACATTGCACATTTCTCCAAATTAAAAAAAAGCATTGAACTTATTCTTAAAATATATGTGTTTCTATAGCTTGGATGATTATTTAAATTTCCCGTATCCAAATAACTCACAATGACATAGCTTAGCCTAGTCTTGCTATACCCTAAGCCTAAACCTGACCCATTTATTTTGGCCTCGCCCAACCTTCCCTAAGTAGACCCGACGCATATTATGACGGGAAACTACCGATGATTCCATCACCTTTTCTTTAAGGACATGGAGAAGAAGATATGAATGTATGTATGTCATAAAAGTGCATTTCAAGGCAAAAGATTGAAGTCATCTATATTGAATCATTAAACTAGGCCTATTGCACAATTAATCATAAGAAATAGAGAATTTTTTCTGATATTTAGTAAATACATACGAATTAATCATGAAGTCAACGGGATACGCAACTTTTTACTTCCTGGTGATTTCTGCAATTATAAATGACAAATTTGACCATTAAGTTATGTATAAACATGAATGAGTTCCTAGGTTTTGCATTACCGTCATGAAGTTTCCTGAAATCAATAACATAATATACCATATTAATTTACTATGATAAAATAAGAATAAATTTATTTTTGGTTAATAAAACCAAATAAAAAACTTAATTCCAAAGAGCTGAAAAATAAACTTACAAAATAGGCCTACGGTGTACGCCGGTGATGCAGAGGTTCGAGGGGTTATGTTACTTAGTTAAGTGTTAACAATTAGGCGAACAACAATTAAATTCAACTGGAACAGAATCCGCGGTTTCGGTGCATTATAACACAGAAATATTACACCAAAATTAACAAAACGCCGACTGTCTGGCGTGTAATTCCTGATTATCTGTGTGGGTGACTCATTACTAGTGAACGTCAACAAAGGATGGAAGCCAGAACCAAGAACCAGAGACCAGAGAGGAACAGAACAACAGATAGTAAGTTCAAAATCATCTATGGTTCAAGTTCATCTCTGCTAGAACCAACACTATACAGGAGAACCAGCTGTTATGGTATGTTACAATAGTGTTGCCACTTAACATAGTAAGGTATTAGCATAGTATATTTTTTTTTTATTTTGTGTATTTCTACGCCAGTGGCATTTTTAAAGTTTTGATGGGGAACGGTCCAAACCCCCAGCATACTTTACTATATACTTTAGTATACTTTACATACATACTGCGTTACGTAGTATATATAGTCAATGTTTTAAGTAGGTATTGTAACCATCATGCAAACATAAACCTTTTAAATTGTTACTATCTATATTTATTTTGCAATCTGTTTAATCCATAACTATAAGTAAAAATGCTAAAAATCAATTGGCGTGGACAAGAATATTGGCAATAAATAAACTTTACATAGAAAAACTTAAAATTTTGACACTTTTACATAAATTTGTAGTTGAGTTCAAAATATGATCAACACTCTAGCCTGTTATTGTATCTGAAGATAATCTACATATCCGATTTGATAAAAAAAATTAATAAAAAAATTAATTAATAAATTTAATGAAAAAGAAAATATATATTATTTACGGCTTTAAATTTGATGTACCCCTAATTTACATCCTGTGAAAATTAACCAAAGAAGGTATAAAAGGAGGATGTCAAATTTTAATGCTGGGTGTAATGAAGAAATTTGAAGCGAATATAGGTAAACATGCCATGCTATTGGCAGCACTGCAAGAAACAAATATATATACATAGATATAGGTTATAGAAATTATGTTTTATTTTAACTTCAAACAATTTTTAATTGGAAAGTAATTCCAAAATCTTTCATCAATTCGTGAGTTTCATTTTTACAAATAGGCAACGATGTAAAAAAATTTAAGTTTATAAAATATGATCATTTCAGTTTTAGAATTTTCAATAAATTTTATTCAATTAATCATGATGTGATTAAGTTTATAAATAATTGTAACATAATTTAATTACTGCTAATAATTTCAGTAATAGTACAATTATTGTAGTATTTAGTGTCTGATTTATGACTAGATAGACAATTAATCTATGTTTGTCATTTCTGAGACAGGGTGAAAGACAGTTTTGGGACTTCTCACTGCTAAAATTCTTTCCAGATGTTCATTTTTAATAGTCAGTTGAACACCTATGGTTTGCATTGTCTAAAATTTTAATTTAAGATTAATGATCTCTGCACTGTTAATTCATTGTATCTCAATAAATTGAGTTAGCCATGGTTTACGCCCTTGTTCCTTTATTAGATATGTTGCGTGGATTAGGCGAGTTGGTAATGAATTTTAAAGTGACTAACGTAACAAAAAATAAACTAATATTTAACTAACTATATAACTATATATATAACTATATAACTATAGTTATAACTATATAACTAATATATTATAATATTTGAAGGATGGACTGATTTTCCATCTTTTATTTTATCGCAAAATGTACTTTTACAGATTCACCGAAAAGGCCTAGTTTATTGTTTGACCTAACTCAATTTAACTTTGCTTAGTCTAGAACTAAACAAAATCAATTAAAAACTGGTAGGGCGTACAAAAGTAAGCAATTAGTCACAAATCACATGTAATTTACAGACTAAATATCATTTAATCAAAAATAAACGTTACCGTAATTTAAACTAGAAAATTATGATGTAGCCTGAATTGAAATGTGTTGAAAAACAACCACACTAGAAAATTCAAACACTCAGGTGCAAGTAAAAAATTTCTCAGATTGTTTAGTTAAGATTCATGATTTTCATTTTAAATCATATGGACCAGTTTGTTATTTAAAATTAGTGACTTTTCTGTAATTTTAGCTTTTACTTGGAAAGGCTAACTGCAGCCGTAATGATATGTAATGAGAATTGCTTATTAAAAATTTAATTTTAAGAGAAACATTTTTATTATTGAATTTTTCCCTTGTACTTTTTAATGTTTAATGCCGTTGGTTGAGGTCACATGAGTTACACGGATGGTTGAGGGGTGAGCGTCATGCTCAACTTTTTAAACACCGATTTATTGTATATTTTTTTATGTAGGAGGAACTCATGTTTTCAGATATTACCCAAAAACGACAGCACAATGCCTGGTGGTCGAAGAAACTTGAGCCGTTCTGGTTCAGGGCGACCACCTCAACCAATATTCTCTACAACAGATGATCTCTCAAAGTCAAAGTAAGTTGTTCTTAATGTTTCAGTACTAAAATATCCAATACTATAATACGAGCAAGGTTTGTATATATATATATTTGCACACGGATCTCGAAAACGGCACTGAGGATTTTCTTTAAATTTTGGAAATAAATAATTTCCGAGTAGAAAATAAGTTCTAGATAGGTCTAATGTCCAGGAAAATTCGTGTTTTACTGTAATATTAAGTTTAAAATCTAAAAATTTAACATTACGCTTATGGAGAATAAAATGTAAACAATACAAACCAAAATAGCTGCTTATAACCGTTTGACAGTTCTTGATTGAAGACGGCGGGGAACAATATGTGAATAGAGGTTTTTCATAAATATTTATTTTATGTATGTAATAAATGTAAAATTATCAGGTTACTAAACAATTTGTAAAAACTTAAGGGTAACATAACTTTGCGAAATAAAAGCAGGAAAGAGTATTTCCAAAATCTTCTGTGTTTTGATAGAAAACGTATTCGTTGTATTGCTTAAAGCCACTGTAACAAACCAATTAATTGGTGTAAATTAAATTTCTCTTTTGCTTTTCAATCCTCATTCAGTTTCTAACAAAATCAGTTGATCACAGTAATAACTGTATGGATAACTAAACAGTAAATGATCGGCTAAAACAATTGAGGTTGGCTAAAACATCTTAAACGGCATCGCCCATTTCGCAGACGCCGTGGTCTAGTGGTAACACGCTGGCTTCGTAATCCAAAGGTTGCGAGTTCCATCCCCATCATAGGCAATACTTTTTGTTCAGTGCTATATTAGTTATGGTGTATTAAATCGGTTTTATTTAAACCACATAAATGTTTTCATTGAGCATTAAATGTGTTTTAATTTTTCTAATTAATATTTATAATACATGTCTTATTCTATACGAGCAAAGCTCGGTCACCAGGTACTCTTTAGTAAACTGATTAATAATTCTTCTATTAATCGAAACAAGCTAGCAAAGGCGAACAAAGGAATATCCCAGACTTACTGTACCGCGGACCACGTTGCCTAACGCTTGGTCTCCTATACTGTCACGGAAGCAGGTTACCTACAACCTGTGGGTCCAAGAGCCGGCGAGCGAATGTGGTTTGGTCGAAGGGTAAAATAACTGTGCGAAATAAAAGCAGGAAAGATTATTTCCAAAATCTTCTGTGTTTTGATAGAAAACGTATTCGTTGTATTGCTTGAAGCCACTGTAACAAACCAATTATTATTGGAGTAAATTAAATTTCTCTTTTGCTTTTCAATCCTCATTCCGTTTCTAACAAAATCAGTTGATCACAGGATAATAATAACAAACTGTATGGACATTTTAATCAGTATAAGATTAGCTAAAACAATTGAGATTGGCCAAAAACTCTTAAACGACGACGCAAAATTGGCCGAGGCTGTAGCTCAGTTAGTAGCCCTTTGTACTCACGTGCGCAAGGTCGCGTGATCGATCCCCACCCGGGGTCTATATTTTTATTCAGTGTTTATGCCATATATTAATTAAGGTCTATGAAAACGGTTTTATTTAAACCACATAAATGTTTTCATTGAGCAGTAAATTTGTTTTAATTTTGCTAATTAACTTGTAAAATACATGTCTCATTCTATCCGAGCAAAGCTCATTCACCAGATACTATTTCTTAATTAATTTAAGAAAGACTAACCTAGATTATTTTATGAGAAGTAAATCTTTTACACATTTATGAACAATACAATTTAAGAAAACTGATATTGTTATGGGAGGTCTTAGAAATGATTTTTAACGAATTTCCCATAGGGAAGAAGCTATTACCGTAGGTCTCATGGCGAGACTTAAGCCCGGGACCATGTTATTTTTTCTTCTTTCGGTGCCCAGAGACCAAAAACAATAGTCTTTAATATATATACACAACAGCAAACCTGCACACTCTTTCCCATGTTCATCTTATGGAGAATAGGCAAATAAATAATGTTTATGGACAGATTTTTATATAACTTGTCATATATTATTATTATTGTATTATTGATTTAGAAATTCGCTGAGTACGCAGGTCTGCTGCGACGGCGGTATTTTTAGAGTAGCGATCAAGGTTTATATCTGTTGTATGTTAACAGTTTCTCCTTGTAACATTGTTGGCATGCACCTTACTAACGGGTGTTTCAAAAAGGACGCACATGGAAGTTTGAGAATGTAAATTTATTACATTAAGTTATTAAAGTAATTATAAGTTATGCTGTATGAAATTATTACCTTTATTATATTCAAATTACCTTTAAAACTTCACAATAAATGTTCAAAATGGCTTCCTCCACTAGTAATGCAGGTTCGAACACGTTTCATAACATTTGCAGCCACTTTCCGTAGTGTTTGCTCAGAAATGATTTTAACCTCACTTTCAATATTAGCCTTCAATTCATCAAGTGTATGAGGATTGTTATTAAAAACCTTACTTTTTAAATTCCCCCAAAGAAAAAGTCAGCTGGAGTAAGATCCGGGGATCGTGGCAGCCTCAATCCTTTTGATATCACACGATGGTCAAAAAATTCTCGTAACATATTCATCGTTTCAGCAGAAGTATGGCATGTTGCATTATCCTGCTGAAACCAACAATATCGATCATCTAATTCTAACATCGCTATAAATTGTTCAATAAGGTTACGATACACAACACCATCTACAGATTTGTAAAAAAAAATAAAGGCCCTACAATACGACGCTGGGAGATCGCACACCAAAAACCAATTTTACGTGCATGTAATGGTCGTTCTTGAAATGCGTGAGGATTTTCAGTGCTCCATATTCGGCAGTTTTGGCTGTTGACGTAACCATCTAAGTGAAACCACGCTTCGTCACTGAAATAAACACGATCCAATATTTCAATACCGTTGTCATTAACAAGAGAACGTATCCAACGACAATACTGTATATGTTTCCCATGGTCAACATCCTTCAGTTCATGAACGACTCCAATGCGGTAAGGACGCAGATTCAATTTTTTAGTAGCCCTGAAAGCGGAAGATAGTGACAATCCAGCCTGTACAGATAACTTTCTAAGTCAGTTCCTGGGTGAGGTAGTCAAACGTTGTTTCACATTGTCCAGAACTTGTTCTGTTAACACTGACGGTCGACCTGTGCTTTTCCGATCCTGTACACTTCCAGTCTCACAAAATTTATCGACCAGACGCGTTATTGTGACGTTATTAGGTACTGCAGAATTTGGAAATTTCAACCTGAATTCGTCTTTCACTCGTTCGTAAGATTTATATGCGAAATAACTTTCAATAATAAACACACGTCCATCCTTTGAAAAAACCATAGTTGAACATACACAGACACTACAGATTACAAATGAATACTAACAAGCACTAGTAAATGTAAAATGGTGCATGCCAGTTCAACAATGAGTGCGGTAGTGCCAACTGTTATTTGGGGGAACAAAATATTCCCTATACAGAAAATATATTCCCTGTGTATAATAATTCGATGTGTGTCCTTTTTGAAACACCTGGTATGTTTTATCAAGATTAGTATTCCCATAGTATTCCTACCTAAAATACCTAATATGAACTAACCTAATAATACCGGAACTGAAAAATTTCCTTATTGCTCATCTCATACGGTAAAACAAAAACAGCACACTGTACAACACAATTTTAACCAATACTGTAACATGACATTAGAGCAAAGTTATTACCAAATAACCCTGGCCTCTCAGTTTATCATATTTACAAGTCCAATTGATAAACTTAAGTTGCCTTAACAATTTTCTTACTAAATGATAGTAACATGCAGTGTCATAGGCTCTATACATCTATATTTTTAATTATTGTAAATTAGTAACTAATTTACTGTAGTACTAATTTACAACTGCACTGTGTACTCGTGGTGTTGTTTTGTCACAAAACTACATTTAATAATTTTGATTCCACTAAATATCATTTCTCTGAGCTCTACTTACCTGTGGAGGGAACTGGCACCCACATGATACTAGATATAAACCATAAATTTGTCTAAGGTGCCTGCTACAACAACAGAAAATCCTTCACACTCATATTTTACATTTATATTTAAATAAATTTAAATAATGTGTACAATTATTTTTATTTATTCCTTCACATAATCTTTGGTTTTACACCAAAAAATGTTCAAGGTGTTCAATAATTTTAATTTACAAATAATTGAGGCTTAACGATTATCGATAAAGATTTCCAATTCCAATTTATACAGGTTTTAAGCTTGCCAACAGGTTGGGGTTGCAATGTGAAGGGGTTTCCTCTAAAGTAGTGCCGCCGAGACATATACCTCTCCCAGTGTTGCCACAGGACAGCGGTCTGATGTTCGAGATCATCATGTTCTCGTACACTGCGATGGCTACGTTCCTACAGTTTCTTCACCTCTACCGCTCAGTTTGGTGGTTGCCACAATCATACACTAGATATTCCATGGTAATCATTCCAAACATAACTTTTTGCTTGGTCAGTAGCTATTAACCCTCGAGAGGGCGCATTGGTCTTTTTGACCGAGTTAAGTGAGAAAAAAAACAGAAAACTGATGGAAAACAAGGAAAAGAAGTACAAAACATGATATATGAGTCATTTTACTGATTTATTTTACATTATAAAAATACAAGTTGGATGAGGTAAAAAATAATAAATCAATAAATCTTGTACTTATTACTTGTACTGTATTAGGGGCGCTTCGGTGGATTTGACTAACCTTGGCTTGTTGTTATCACTGTGGTAGCCATTTTGGAACTAACCCGCCCCCTCCTGCATTCGTTGGTCCACCCCCTCCATGAGGAGTATCTGGGGGGGGGGGAACTTCCAACTACTTCATCCGACTAGCATTAACCAAAATGGTGCAGTTTGGTCTTTTCAACCGACGTGTGCCCTTTGGAGTGTTGCTGTTAACAATTGCCAAACATTACATATGGGATTTATCATTATTTTATTTAAGTCAGCTATCATTGTGATACAACAGTTAGCTAATAGATCAAGCTAGTGTATATAATATTTCATTCCCTTCTTGATAGGAAATAAATAAACTTTAACTAAATCAAATTTTGAGAAAGCGTCAATAATTTTCAAAAGGTAACTGCTCCTTAATATTTGAGAGTGACAAAAAGTTGTTACAAACCTAAACTGAAAGCCTAGAAAACAAAAAATAGCAATTGTGAACCCTAAAGTTAATCACTCCCAACTCGACAACATTTAGACAAACAACTGCCAAATCCTGGTATTATTATACCCAAGAAATCTTGTAAGAACGTCAAGGTCATAGAATTCACTTGTGTTATATGCAGTAAAACCTTGCTTGATATAACAAATGTGAATGGACTGAATCAAAAACGTGTTATATCAAGGAGTATGTTATATCGAGGTTCAACAAATTTAGGTTAGGTCAGCTAAAATTTCGTCTTATAGAGGTTCATAGAGCAACTTATTAACTTCTTGATTATGAATCAATGTGAATTTAACCATTATAAAACGCAAAATATCATAGCGATATAAAGGAAACAAAATAAAACTTGTTATAGAGTAACTGAAATAGTTACTCAGCTTGATTTAAAATTGTTAATTTGAAAAACTAAATAATGAACAAATAAAAAAAGTAAAGAACAATGAAGTGAATAACTCGATTCCAAAAGGAGGCCTTTTATCAGGTAAATGAAAAAGTACAGTAAATATTTGTTATGATTTCTCAACGGTAACTGAAGCAACGATAACCAATGTTAACTGAGGCCATGATAACCAACAGTATCTTAAGCAACAGGACGAAGACTGTTCAGACAGATGATTCAGGTAGGGGCACGTGCTTTTGTTACATACATTATATCGAGGTTGAGTCATAGACCATACTCAGAGGAATACACACATATATTGAGATGAAATACATTATATAGCTCTGACAATTTAAAATTCTTTATGTAGATAATTTATGTTTTTCAGAAGATAAAAAAAAATTGTAATATCACAGTACAAGGGGATTTTTAGATATATTCGTTAAATCAAGGGATTCGTTAGATCGAGATTCATTCCATCAAGGTTTGACTGTAATGGATTTAGAAAGCCTTAAACAAAGTCAAGTCTCTTGGTGTATTCACAAGTCATTGCTGTGGCATGTCTGGTTGCAGAACTTCTACTTGATCGACCCATATCTTGTTGGCTTCATAGGGACCATCCTGGGACGGCGACTGCTCTACAGCCTGGTCAGCAAAGCTGTCATGTCGTGGGCTCCGCCCTCCATCTGGACTGTCCTGCAACAACTTGTCAGGTAAGAACCTTTATATTTGTGTGACATTTTGAACTGTAAACTTGTGTGAAATTTCTATCATCATTTTTTAAGTGCCTGGTGTATACAGTAGACTCCCGATTATCTGCGGTAATGAATGGCTGAGAGATCGCATATAACCAAGATCGCGGATAAAAAACCAACCTAAACTAAAATACATAGGAAATAGTTAAAACGATCGTGAGAGCTAAATAAGTCCTTATTAACCTTTACTGATGGTTAGGTTTCTTAATATGAAGTAAAAGATTACCTTTTTGTAAACACACAATTTCGTAGTCGTAACCGATTTTTCACATTAGTGAAAAAACAGTCCAATGTGTGAGACAAGTGCAATATAATACGGACCTACATTTGGTGTTGCTGTCTTAATTGGGTTTGAGGGGAAAAGTCCATTATAGAGTTTTGTTTCAAGACATTAGCTTCCTTTATAATAATGGTTGACTGAATTTTCTAAGAATCATCAGATTGCACAGCAAAGTGTCATCTTCCCCTTCCAAGATCAATAAGTCCCTTTGCATAATGGTGGGCAGTTACGTACAATTGCTTGTCCAATGTCAAGCGTGTTGCGAGCGGTAGCTATAATTTTGCAAGCTCGAGGATTTTGTGTGTGAAACTTCGATCGCGGATAGCCGGGAGTCTACTAAGTTCTAACCTCTTAAGTTCAACATTCTATTCAAAGCCTTTGCTATTTCCAAAGGTATTGTGATTTTTTAGAAATTAATACCTTAAAAATGTAAGTTTTTATATGCTTTTTAACTTCAACAATAGTACTGTCAAAATGTTCAAGAACAAATGTTCAGTGCAGTGTGCAAGCAAAGAACTTTCACGTTTTATTCAGAAACAATCAAGATATTCAACTTGGGCTTTGTTTAACTATCCAACTACTGACTGGTATGCTTCTTTCAATACATTACTCTGTTAATATTGAAATAGTGTTCAACAAACGCTACCGAATGTAAGCAATGTATTCAGTTTATACTGCCGAAAGCAACTATTTGTCAAGTGTATTATTTGTTGCACAGGCTGTTACTGCTTACGTTAGTGATGGCATCGCTTGTGTGGTGCACATACAACATAATGCAGAACCATCCCATAGTCAACATATTCTACCTGTGCTATCCGTAAGTGGTTTTACACCCGCATAAAAATTGTAAAAACCAATCCATCATAAATTTTCATGAAATGCTCTTCATACCGGGTGTTTTTCAGTTTGCAATGTAATTTAGGTGAAGACTTCACTTTACCCAGTGAGTTAAGACTTATTAAATTAACTTATCTTAGTGAAAAACATTACACACTTGTTTTTTTTTTAGTAAATTTAGTTTCATACCACTGATTAATTTACCATATTTTGACCTATACAAAATCTAGTACAAATTAAATTGTACTCTGTTCAAATTATAAACTATTATACTTTAACACTTTGGAGCCGAAGCTCGACCCTGGGTCGGGCTAGTTTGTTTGTCCCATCGGCCGATGCCTGAACCTAAATCGAGCTGCCTTCTTGAATTCCCTAGCAACAAGATTTTTGCATATATTCAGGTTTTGGTAAATACTTATAACATATTCTCTAGTCATTAATCTGTATACTTATTCGGTTTTCTTTTAGTTTGCCGCTTTACTAAAAAAGAAATTTTCGAACAATGTTCACTCCCTCACTCAGAGCAGGTGGCTGTTGCTACTAGCCGTGTTGTGTTTCAGTGGTTTTTGTTTATGATACGTACAAGTTAGTCTGTTTTATAGTTATATTGTTTCTCCACTTTTGTTTTATTTAGTTTTATAAATAGTTATTTTAGTTTTTTCTTAGAAGACCAATTACTGTAGGCGTACATATGAACCTCCGTAGCTATTTTTGTTTTCATAAATTTATCCCTAATTTTTATATAAATGTCAAAATTATAATTTTTTACATATAACAATTATTTTATGTTACTATCAAGGGGGTTTCTTTCTGTTTCCTAAAATGTAAATGTATAGATTGTTATTATGAAATTAAATCAACTTGAGCACCCATAAAACATTTTACATTTCATAGAATAGACAACATGCGTTTCAAAATTAAGTTCATTTTCACAGTAATACTTATTACCTAAAACATCGAACCTGTGATTTTTTGAAACATGTGTAAGTAAAAATTTGAGTTTAAAGTTAGTTTTTTTCATTTAATGGTACATTAATTCTTTCTAATACTTGTTATCATATTAAAAATAGGGGTTTTGTTTTTCTAAGTGTGTTATATTTAGCATATATCAATTTTTTATTTATATACATACATGCATTTATATGTATGTATATATGCATATATATGTATAATTCTTCTTTGGTGTCCATCTTTTTTCCTTTCTTTTCATAGTTTAGAATTTTTAAATTGAACTCAGTTTATAATATGTTCTGCGAAGGATGATTTGTGACTTGTTAAAATATTGGATTTTCTATCTTGAATATGTTCATTGTTTCTTAATTTAAATTTCTTCCAGTGTGGCCAATATAGTCTTTGTTACATTCACTGAAATTTATTATATATATTCCTGATCGTTCATAATTAATTATCAGTTTGGTGCTTTTTGGAATTTGTTAATTCATCCATCATATTAAATGTGTTTTTTTATTGTTTTAAATCTTATTTTATAAGTTGTGTCATAGAATGTTTTTTTATAGCTTTATTGATTGTGGAACTATATGGTAAACATATAAATTCTGCTTATAAAATATTTAAAGTGTGTTCAAGTTTATTTAATTTCATAATAACACTATTATTACCAATCAAATCAATATGTATAGGTTATATTCAATTTGTTCTAATAATTTTTCTTTTATTACCCTAAAACCCCAAGGTCCCTCTATTAAACCAGTGTTAGTGGCTCCAGGCTCCGTGTTAATGTGTTTGAACAGAATTTGATTGAACTTAAACTATATTTATTTCAGGATTTCCGTTTATTTTATTCTCTTCGGCCTGAGTGTGAGCCCTTTCTTTGATGTTATGTCGCTTCCTCCTCTCTCAACAGAAGACCCAAAGGCAGCAGCTCGAATTTTGGGTACGTGAAAATGAAAAAATAAAATTTTAATATTCTTGGAAGTTGTGCATTCAGTTATAGTTAAGTTATTTTTTAGAATAAATATCTTTTGTAATAATAAATCTTTAAAGTATTTTGTTTTGTAAAAAAACTCAAGTTGAAATGAAATTTTTATTGTCAAATATCTATTATTTTACTCACAACTCCCATGGACATATGGATTCTCCTAATTTTGCAATAACAAAAAATTCTATCACCACAATAATTTTATTACATTACCTTACCATACCTATGTTACAACTCAAATCCAAATGATTACCTTAATTTACAATCCATAAATAAATTCATTAAATCTGGATTGTAAGAGTGTTCCCACAAATACTGATATAGTATAACCCATATAATCCGGCCCCTGAAAATCCGGACCATCCAGTAATTCGGCCGACCATAACGCTCATTACACATTGGGCAGTTTCTGCCGCTGCGGTAATTCCGCCGTCGCCGCCGTTCGAGCAGTCGCCTGAATCATTAAAGATTAATGGAAGTTTACACACTGGGCAGCTGAAATGCCGCGTGGTCGTATTGCCGTTGGAAATTTTCATACCGCCTTTCGGCACGCTGTGGCTTATGTGACCAAATGCAAGTCTACACATTTAGCGGTTTTGTTGCCGTCGCCGCCAGTTGCCGTGGCGAAAATACTGCCGAGGCAGAAGCTGCCCAATGTAACAAGCGTATTTATTCAAATTTATCACGTTTTAAACTCTCGTTAATCCGGCTTTTTTGTAAATCCGGCCGCCCGTTCAGGCCTGATTATCGAGGTTATACTGTAGTTTGAATTTTATTACATACACACCGGATGTTTGTCATGTTACACCAGATTAATGATACGATTGTCAACTATACTTGCCTTTTAAGTCGACAATCAACCAATCACCTGGATGTTGTACAGGTAAACCTCTGCACAGTTGTTCCATGTCACCACAGACCATCCGGGAGGAGGTGGAGTTCCTCAAAGCAGACTTCAACATCCGGATGAAGCAAGTCTTGTTCAGTTCTGTCCTCAACGCATACTACGCCGGGTTTGTGCCATGCTGTTTTGCACAGGTAAAATTCACATTTGTGAATCGCAGTGAAACGTGATTATTAACATCTATTTATTGTGATGATATTCGACAATGCTTAGTTGTAGGCTTAATTGGGATTGCACTTTTGCTTTTTTATGACTGTACAGTTGAGGAGGGCATTTTGTGTTTTTTTGTTGTTTATACTTAGTATTTTAAGAAGAGTTGCAAAGTCAAAGTAAAAAATACAAATAAAGTTCAAAAGCTCTGCCACTTGGAGGGTTCAAGGATATGAATAGTTGTGAGCGATGGTCGGTGGATGTAGTGTTCCCTGTGTGGATTAACATTTGCACTATTGAATACTACGTTATTCCGCAAAAACCATCCTCATAATTAGTCTAGTTGGTAATTCAGAGGCAGTGATTCGGACACCATGTTAAACTGTCGGTCCCTTAGATATGCAATTGACTGTTGGGCTATTAATTAACAGTTCTGTGTAAGGAACATGTCAGTCTTAGTCTGTAACAAGACTACAAGATCGTGCCACAATTATCTTACACTTATTTCTCATTCTTAATTGGCTTAAAACACCTGTCTAGGTAGGTCGCCACTTCAGTAGCTAACTAAATAACAATATTATCTTCTAGTTGATGAAAATTCTGTGTCTTCCTACCTATCCTAAACCTAATTTTATATTACAAAATTAAATTAGGCAGAACGTAAGAGTACATAAACAAATCTTTCGTATATTTGAACAAGTTGCATTTATGCATCAAAGTTCCTGTGTCGATGTGTTGTACAATTTTTTTTTTGTTGTAGAATTTCCTCTACTACGACATATACTGGGCCACACAGCACTTGACCTTTGTGTGGCTTGGATGTTTCACCATGTATCTTGTGCATTGTTACCCAGTTAAGTAAGTATAATTCGCTATCTGAAAGTTTATTACTCAAAGAGGGATTTAGATTAATTTTTGGTTTTTGTTTTCAATTTTTATCTGAATATTCTTTCTTGTTATTTATTTGTTTAACCATAAAGCTCTTTCATTGTTGCACATTAACCCTTTAAAGAGTAAAACGTCATTATTTCAGAGCTGATAAGGAGTAAGGAGAAAAAATCAAGTTACACCTCAAAGAAGGAAAATTTTTTTCACAAAATTTTGTTGCAGCCTTACTGTAAATATAGCAGAAAATGTGTATTAAGTTCAAAATACCCTGAAATGAACGTTTTAAAACTTTTTGTATGCAAGTCCTTAAAACATGGACGCACGCATAATGTCATATTACACTTTTTGCGCTAAAAGGTTATGTGTTTACCCTTTTTTTCTCTTTGTAAAGTATGCTCACACACATCAACACAGAGAAAAAGCTATTCACACGCTTTTATTTCCCACCGAAACTTAATGACGCAGCCTTGAACGAAGACTGTTCAAAAGATCAACATGGTTCTAGTACATGACCAGCTTTTCTGGAGCCTTCAATTCCTATTGTCACCAGTTGTGTTGTTTCCAGGTACTGCGACACACTACATCGAGCTGCGTTACACCTGGGACGCTGGGCCAGAGTAGAAGGCCGGACCATGCACCTCCCTTCCCACATGTTCGTACAAAGTTTATCCTTTTCACCTATCGTTTAGTTTTTCCCTTTTGCAAAATACTGTCAAACTTCCGAATTTTACTACACAACTCGTATATCGACTCATGAAGATCGTAAAATTATATCTCATCAACCCATCACACACTCGATTTTACGTGAGTAAAACACATATAAGTCATAAGTTCTTGTATGCATTCAGTACTGTAAAGTATAATGTATCCTAATACAAATAGTATAAATATCCAGCTACCAAATCACAGGAGCACTATGTGTGAAAAAAAGTTACGTTATAATACACAAAACACTGAATAACCCCCGAGGTAACGACTACGGGCAATTCTGGAGAGCAGTTAAACACCTGCTTAAAATACCACAGTAAGAGATTTTTAAAGATTTATTCGTAGTTTCTTAACGGTTTTTGTTTCATATTTTATTGACCCTTCTAATTTATTTTATTCAAATCGTAACCATCAGTTTTTCTATCCTCATCTTAATTAATTTTTTCCTCTAAAACGTCCGATCAGAAAGATCTTAACGTGAAGTTCTCTTTGTTGCAGTTGGGCGGACTCGACCCTTTGGCACCAGGGCGCGCTGGTGAAGCATTGCAAGGAGTTGTACAAGGCGGAAGGTATCTCCAACGCTGCCGAGCCTGGCAACCCGTCACACACTCGATTTTACGTGAGTGAAACACATATAAGTCATAAGTTCTTTATTGTCATTAAACATTACAAAACTGTGATAGACATGGTCAATTTGTAGCAATAAGTTAGGCTATTACAACATTTAAATACGAGAAACGTAAGCCCAAAATAATATATACAAGCCCAAAAATAATATATAACAAGTAGGCCTAGTGAAATTCTAATACTGTAAAACATAAAAAATCTTTTATATCATAAAAAGGGTTAGCAATTAACCATTTATGAAATCTAACCTTAAATAGACTAAGAGGTAAGGACCTGAATTCAATATGTAGCTTATTGTACAACTTAAGGCCAACAACATCTAACATTTCAGCAAGGGTTTTTTAAATTATACTTTTAGTAAAACTATCAGGCCTAATGTTAAATTCTTTGTATTATACATTGATGAAAAGTACAAAAAAGTTTATTGAGTCGTCATTTAAAAAAGTGTCATCAACCTCCTCTGATTTCTAGGAAGCTTGTCATATTAGGTGCATTTGAGAAGAATAGAAAAACTTTGTGATGTGAGCTATCTGATTCCATACAAGTTGCAGGATTAAAATGGTTGGAATAATTTTATTTTTTCTTCTGCTAACAGTGCTGCCAGGTTAAGGTTGTATTTTCGTTTCAATGTATTTCTGTTGCAGTCTTTCTTCAACAACCCAGCGCTGCCGCTGTGTATGGTGGTGGGATTGCAGTTGGCCCTAGTCACACTTCAGGTATTTCTTTGACTTATTTGTAATTTTTTATTGTCAACTGCTGAGTGTGTGAGAGTTAAATTCACCTTAATCACCATTGACTTTCGCTATGTACCAATAACGCAACCTATTAGGGATCTCGTAGAAATAAATAAATAATGTCTTTTTACTCCTGGGGCATTCCAAGTTCACACTCTTACGAATACACATTCGTTACATTCTGTGATGTTAGTAACCAGGTCCTTCACCGTTCTGCAAACGAATGTTAGGGTCCACAGGAGGTGCACACCTCGAATCAGTTTCTCTTATTTTTGATGTAAATTATTATACTAAATAGAATGTATTAAATGTGGTGTTCCCCAAGAATCAGTATTGGATCCTTTATTAATTTTATGTTATATTAATGATGCAGACAGTTAACATGTTTATCTCAAAATAATCTCTGTTATTATTTAGATGAGTCAAATCTTAAAGTATCAGCTAATACAGTTCAGCATAAAAAAATTTTAAATTTTATTGAACTTCAAAAATTTGAGATTTCTTGGAATATAACAAATTAAAGCTCAACGCACAAAAGACCAATTTCATAGTATTTAAATTTCACCAAATTAAACAGATCTCAGAACCAAATATAATTAAATAATTACCAAAATTATCCTTCTTCCTTGACCCGGGGATGGCGGTAGTTATGGTCTCCGAATTAGGGAGAGATGTCTCTCGTCTCCTAGCCGCCCTCAGGTGGATAGCTGTTGCCATTACCGGTGATGCTAAAGTGGTCTTCAGTGGTCGGGTGGTATTGACAGCCACCACAAGTCGGTACTAGATACGATCCAGCAGATGTAGTCGCTAGCAGTCATCCGCAGAAGGTGGGGACACAAACTCCCTGTCCGTCAAAGTGGTGCCTATCCAAGGGCGTACAGAATAGGCCTCAGGCCTCTTACGAAATCTACGATTCACAAGGGATGTCCTAGGATGAGAAGATGTGGCATTGAAAAAAGTTAACAACAATACTTTGTGGTTTGCCTAAATTACAGTTAACTGTTTTAACCCTTCAAGGCGGTAGTTTTTTAAAGGATTCCGGACCCTGCTACGGTAGTTTTTTTTCAGTTTGCTAGAATTTTTGTAATGTTTTACTAAAACTTGATTTTCTCGGAAAGTATATGTTATATCAACCTAAACCTTTTGTAAAATTGTTTATAATTAAATACACTACAGAAAAACATAAAAAATCTATGGTGTAAACATGTATTTATAATTTAACATACCAGTCAGAAGTTAAGTTTTGTGTGAAAATTCTTGAAGCAACCTTCAAGGCAGAGTGCTGCTTTGCAGTCAGGACACCAGAAGGAGGTTTCTCTTCTAGAACCAGCTTTGTAGCATACTACACACCTCCTTGCAGGTTTTTGTTTTTTTTCTGTTGGAGGAAGGTGCTCAATAAAATGTCTTTCGGTGAGTCTTGCAGGCTTCGGTGTGATGCTTGGCCTCCCATACACAGGTCTCTCCACCACTAACTGGTAAGTGTGAATAAGGTCCATGATCAGCTGAAGTCTGAACTGTATATGGTCACACTTAGGGTTGCTATGCTTCCAAATAATGTAGGAGTTCAAAATAGAAATGTTCATAAGCCGCTTGAATAGCTTAATGTACCATTTTACTCCGCGTTTTCTTTCTAAAAGAAAATTATGGAGCATCTGGTCTCTTAGGTCAACTCCACCCATTTGCTTGTTGTAGGCATATACAAGAACAGGCTTCATGTGATCCTTTCCTGATTTGTTTCTCCTTTGCTCTATTTCATGATTGTGAAAGGTAGAGATGAGAGTGACAAGTCGTTTGTCCTTCCACTTCATAACCATCACATTCTCGCTGTGGAGCGCACAAATTTCTCCTTTGTCGAGCCTCACAGCTTTTAATTCCAAAGGAACATTTTTCCTCGACAGTTTTAAAGTTCCACATGTATCAGTCTTTTTTGATTTCAAAAAAGCTGACAGGTCTGGGGAATTATACCAGTTATCCATCCAGACGGTGTGTCCTTTATTCAATAAAGGTTCCAAAAGCTTGATTACAATTGTCGTAGACTTGTTACTATCAGGTTGAACTATGGGGCAGTCAATTGTAGAATTCTTCCCAGTGTAAATTAGAAGGTTCCATGTAAAACCAGAAGAGGATTCACATACTTCGAAAGACTTTATTCCAAACTGTGCTGATTTTAGAGGTAGGTATTGTCTGAATGAAAGCCGCCCTTTCCACAAAGTTAGCGACTCATCAATTGAAATATTTTGGGATAACGCGTAAGACTGCATAAACTTCTTATTTAAGTGTTCAATAATGGGGAAAATTTTAAAAAGCTTCTTTGGGCCTTGGAATTCAGATAGTTGCATTGAAGGGCTAAAATGTAAATATTTACTAATCATTTGAAAACGTTCCAAAGGCATGGTACTAGGAAAGATTGGGGTTTCGAGCAGAGGGTTTTTACAGTAGTATGCTCTTAGACTAGGTTTTTGGTCAATACCCATAAGCATCACAATAGCAAAATATAGGTAAAGCTCATTTTTTGAGACAGGTTGCCAAACCCAGTCCCTGGATCGTCGTGCAAAACCCATCCCTTTCTTAGCCCTTTGTTGTTCAGCATAGGCATTTGTACTTGTTAGGATAGCATCCATTATTTCATTGTCAAAGTAAAATTGAAATATGCTTAGGGGACTATCAGCTTGGATTTTAGGTCCAGATGCACTGCAAAAAGTTTCCCTAACAGGTTCGTACCCTTCCATGGTCTCCCAAACCATTGGGGGCTTGTCTTGAAATATTGGTCTGGGTATGTGGCAGTCACCAGCCCCTAACACAACACTTTCAATAACATTGTCTATGTTTCTATTCACCTGTAAAACAGGTTCAACGTCGCTAGATTCAGATTCATCAAGGTTGCCCTCTAGGCCTAGCTCCTGTTGGGCAAAGTCCACTTCATCCTCCTCACTCTCATTTGATAATAAGGCTAAATCGTCGTCTAACCAACGGTCTATTTCACTAGATCTAGCCATCATAAAATTACTGAAATAAAAAAATAATAGTCTAAAACCTAATCACCTAATTATAGGTTACAATAAACCGGCTCAGTAACACCGTTTTACTTCAACATAAAAATGTTTCTCACAAACACATCACTAATTTACATTTTCAAACAAAAAGAAAGACATAATAAACACTTAATTATTTACGTAATAGTTTAGAATATAATTTAACATCAGTTTAGATAGTTAACACTATAAATAAAAGCACAAAACTGCAGTAAACAGCACGTATGCACACCAAAGCGACGCAACCAACAAAATACAAAATGGCTATGATTGTAAACAACATATATCTGTCTCTGTCGCACTCCCAGCTGATCGAAATTGGTTGCACAATGTAGAGAAACTCATTGGCTATAATCTCCACACAGTCCAAGTTCAACAAGGTTAGCGAGAATGACGCAATGCGCATTTAGCTGAACGGCTGCATGATGACGTGAGCCTTACGTCAAACCGCAGCAGTGTCTTTTTATGCGTGACGTGAAACTCACGTCAAACCGCTTTGAAGGGTTAAAATGGTTACAACAGAATTCCCCTGCACCAGGGCTAAATTGCTAATTTTGTATAATGCTTGCAAAATCATTTACGTCAAAGGTAGGTATTAGTTCCGTTGTGTTGGCAGGTGGTGATTCTGATCAGAGTCAAAATCATTTACGTCAAAGGTAGGTATTAGTTCCGTTGTGTTGGCAGGTGGTGATTCTGATCAGAGTCTCCGAGTGGTACCAGGTAGTCTCGCTCGCGCTGCTTCTCTTCGCCAACTACTACACGCTGTTCAAGCTCTCTAGAGATTACCTCGTCTGCTGGAAGGTTTACAAGGCGGAAGCGATGATCCAGGACAAAATCACCGGAGGATAAGCCGTGAGGACACGAGACTCTTTCATAATTTTACTCTGCTTCCCGATTCGACATGTGGAAGCTTTGATATTTGTTGTCGGCGTCGTGTTACTTACACTTGTGATTCCCAGATCTCATGACGGGATGGAGTCTTCCTCCTGTTGTATTATATTATAAGGAAACTTTTTTTTATTTAAACCTTGGCTTTTTTGTCATTCCCTGAAACCCCTTTTATGCTAAGAATGTTAGGTTAGCTGTGTCGAATAAATGTGCTAATAATTTATACCGTATACATACAACAAAAAGTATACCTAAATGAAGGAACGATAAGAGGTATTTGGTTACAAAATTAATCAAAAGGAGTTTAGCATCAATACAGTTTAATACATAAAGATTTTATAAAACTTCATTTGTGCTATGGTAAGAAACATATTTTCCTTCAAAAAATCAACAAATAGTGGTAGAGAATAGATCTACAAAGAATAAAATACTTAAGAAATCTTGTACATAAGACAAAAACTTAAATTATGAGGGCCTAAAACATAAAACACACTGGCAAGAAAAATATAATCACTCTAAAATAAATTAAAGATGATTCCAGAAAATTAAAAAGCAGTAGACTCTCAGTAATCTAACTTGAAGATCTAAAATAATTACATAATCTACTTTTTATTACACATTATAATAATACTTTTTGCTTCAATATCTAAAAATTCTAACATAAAGTTACATGTTAATGTTGGCCTCCATCTGGTAACTCAAGTAAGGTTCACAAATCAGTCTCCACCTTCCTGGTTTAAGGGAATTCAGGACAGAAGGGGAAGAATTTAACAAGGAATACGGAACATGGGAAACTATGAAACTATGCTAGTAAATTTATAAAAATAAATTACACTTTTACTGTTGAATCGTTTTACCGAAATCACCCTATTAACTAGAAACAAATAGGAAAATCTTTTTTTCTTGATGTACCCTATTGAGGGTAAAATATTTTTCCTATTTTATTTGAACACGATTGGGGGTCTAATATCCAGGATACATAAACATCTATTATGTAACCAAATTGATTTATTCAGCACACCGTAACCAAAAACATACAGTTTACCATTATTCTACAGCATTATATTAGCGCTTGGAGCATTAGAAAAAACTTAACCTCTATGATTATCAGGCTTGGTTTTTAAACAAGACCCCAAAGCTGAGAGTCTACTGAATCACAACGAGAAATGTAACATTAATTACCCTACCTGAAAAATAACTGAAAACAATTGTAATTTGAATGCATAACGTGACTAATCTCTTGAGCGAAACTTAAAATAATGAAGATAATTTTACCTGAAAATGAATTAAACTATAAATTTGCAACACAATCAAATCTTTCCAGGTCTGTGGATGTTTTGACGACTAGAACGTAGCACCTTGAAAGGGACTAAGGATATATCACTTCTTAGTCCTTAGGGTACATACTCTGCAGCCATCGTAGAGGGATGTATTGAGATCCATCATAAGCCGAAAAGTAATGGTGTAGAAACTGGTTGGTTATCTGAAAGTGAAGAGTCGAAATTATTGAATATAGATAAGTCTGGTTTATCCGGATCAGGTTAACAAATCTAATAACAGTTACAATGCGAGTTTCATCTCGAGCACCTTCTAAATTTCAGATGTTAGCAAGTATCGCTAATGACCATTGCGTAACATAATGAACGAACATCTCAAATAAATTTGGTTTTTAAATTGGAGTATTTTTTTTACATAAAAGTATAAAACTAATAATGATTTGTTTTCCAGGCTTTATTAGAAATTTTATGTTTTAGTTTTTTAGTTAACAAAATTTAATTTATAAACAAATTTAATATTAATTATTCAATGCATGAACAGAACAGAGAAAATGAGGTTAACTGCTGTACACACACCTACACAAGTTGTACACAGTTAAGAGATGTTCTATACATAATTCTTCTGCCGATCAAAAATTATTTCTACAGGACTCTGAGGAATGTTTTATACTTTTTTGTCATACTGAAAACACTGACCTCTCCAATGAGTTACTTACCTTTGTATTCTTCAGCAAGTACAGCTGATCCTGCTCTACATCAATAACACCTGCAATCTGGTCTTCCCCAACTGAAGCTTCATCCAGAAGAATTCTGTACGAAGGCATTGATATTTCCTAAATTGTAAACATACTTATGTAAGATGTTCTTCCTCATTCCACAGAGTACATTAGTGTTATTAATGAGAACTAATCACTAAAATACATGAAGTAATATTCAGTTTTATATAAAAATATAGAAAGACATGTCCACACATGAGTGCAAAAATGTAGGGTGACCATTGCATTGCAGGGTAGGTACAGACGGATAAGATGCTTACACATCTTATCACAAAGCAACATGACGCATGTACGATGAGAAACTGGAACGCACTCACCATGACTAATAAACTAATGATTTTACTGTCAATTTGAGGGTGGTCTGTTGCGTATGATTGCCAGCTCAATATTCCTAATAAGGTAGATGAAAGTTAACTTCTTTGAACTTTTGAAAATTTGCCAAATTAACAAAAAAATATGCAAGTCAGATGATTTACTAACCATCTCGATGATTGATATAACTCATTTTCTATTTGAGTTCCCGTTTCATAGTTCAATATACTCACCCACCAGATGTATAAGAAATTTATCTCTACTAGGATCATGATAAATGATAGGGCTACTTAAGTGGGAAGTTATACTCCCCTCATAAATAACAACAAATAAATGGGACGCTAGCTTCTGCATGCTTGCACCACAAGTGTGAAACGGAGGATGTAAAGAGGTACAAAACACCTAAAATGGACAAAACAGCTAATGGAAAATGGTAGCGAGTTACTAGAGCTACTTGGATGGGAATCACTATCTTTAAACACCTTCAACAGCTTCACCATTCATATTATTAACCTGTACCCCATACACTTTCACAAGTGTTACATTTTTACAAATACATATCTTAACATTTATTGTTAATTGGGCTATGAGTAGGAATCTCAATCCCGGACCTAAATTTTAATCCCGAATTTTTTTATTCAAGTTATGCATTGTCAACAGTTTCATCTTATGAAATCATAAAATATGTAAGCTTTAGGAATTTTAAACAGATCACGAATGGTCATTATTAAAATTTAAAAAAATAAAGGCACATACTACTCACTCTCGCTACACAAATCTCTCCCGACTTGCACAGCTGTTTGCTAAACGAAAGCCTGACAGCAACTAAAAATGTTAATTATTAGTTGAACACCATGAAGCAAAAATATGTAAAAATAAAGCCACCTGTGCGGCCGTGGGATACCTCGATTCATGGGAATTATCTGCAACGGAAGGAAGTTCGGAGCGATAAGAAAACTACTCAGTGCTGCATCATTATCCAAAAATAAGTTGTCATTGTTGGATTGCGCTTCGATTTTAAGGAAAAATTTAGCTTTGAGAAAGGTAGATTGGTAAATAACAGTTTAAAGGGACATAATAAAACAAATAAAAACAAAAACTATTATTTATATTATATTATTATTATTTGATGTTATTATATTCAAATAATAATGACGACATTTAAAATGTTTGGAAAAATGTGTTTGTAAAGACAACTTTTGGGGTAGTTAAAACCTTCAAATCACGAAAAAATTGTAAAATAATGATTTTTTTCAATCCCGGGTTTAGAGGATCTTAATTCTGGGATCCATAGGTACCCAAACGCGACCGGGATTCCGGGATTGAGAACCCCTTTTTTTTTCTTTTTTTTTACTGAAAGGGGCGGATTTCTCCCAAGGCACTTCAGCCGTAGCGGCTTTTTGCGCACCCCTGTGTGGGTTGCGGCATTATCACATAGCGAAAAGCCATTGGTGATTGGCGGGATTTGAACCCGGGACCTTGGGCACCAAAGCCCCACGCTCTACCCCTAGACCAGCGCGCTCCCCTTGAGAACCCTAGCTATGAGTCAATAATTCTGTCAAAATAGTTAATCTGGCATTTATCAAAAAAATAGATATGAAATAAAATCTACTGCACTCAACCACCACCATTATTCACCTTAAAATGAGTTCACCATGTTGAACAAATAACTAGTAACTTATTCTACATATAAATCGAGAAAAATTTGTAAATTCATCTTCACCTTTGCCTCGTCATACTCCCACTCCACAATGACCCCTCTATAACTCCCATACGTGTGTTCCACCACTTGCCCCACACGGAACCATACTTCCGGTGGTCGGTTCTTCCTCATTTTTACGGACTTCACTACTAGACCGTATTTTTTCCTGAATTTGAAAACCTCTACTGCGGGTGATTCATCAGTAGTCTCATTTCTAACTCCTAAGACGTCTGTAACACAGGATGTATTTCAGGAGCTTAGCCGTTTCAGAAACATGTAGCATATAAAAAATATACCTATGATTGTTTAGAACTGTTGACTGAAAGGTACATAACATAAACAGTCTAATCAACCATCTCGTCTCCATCAATTGGGTAATGAATTTTTTTTTAATTTTTAACATAAAGAGCATTCCAGTGTTAGTACACATTGAACAGAGCTGGAAAAGGAGTTGAGCTGTGACAAATGGAGGTTTACTGATACCATTATCATTATGACCAGGCCCGGATTAGCAACTATTTACGCCCTAGGCCAGAGTTCTACATTACGCCCCCTCCCGGCAGACGTTCGGGGAGGCTGGCATTTTCGGCATATTAAATGGTGCACCTTACCTTTCCGGCAAAACTAAAAAAAATGTGTGGGAGATTACAAATATCTTGGTTATTATTTATTATCAGTGATCTTACACATTCATTCACAAGAAAATAATTGCGAAATTCCAAAATGTGTGAGAAGAAAATACTTACAGAAGAGGTTATGTTAAAAAATAAAACACACTACTTAATTAACACAAATAACACTGTATAATTAAGTAAGTACATTTATTAATACAAAACTGTATTTACTAACGAAATAACTTTTAAATCATTATTTTAAAACTTGCGGTACAAGCGGCGTTAGGGACAACTGAATCCGCTAGGTCGGCGCTAGTGTCGCTTATTCGTTACGCATATGTGGTTAATTTGTGCAAGACTCCTTAGTTACTCGTTTAAGATAACAATTCTGTTTTTGTATATTTTTAAACATTTTTAGATATTCAAAATGACATATTTTGTATATTACTATACTATCGGATCAGAAATGTGGCCTTAAAAATCATTTCCTGAAGGAAACAAATTATTTTCTTATTTTAAAATTTCACATAGGTTACGAGAAAAAGGTCTGTTATTCATCCACATTCCCAAAATTTCAGCTCAAAAACATAAGCTGTATTCCCACAGTTATTGTACGAAAAACGCCAAATTTCCGAATTAATTACCCTGTAACTAAAAAATTGTATATTAAAAACATGGAAAAATTATGCCAAAGTATAGTTATGATACAATCTATATAAATAAAATTAGGGGTTTGTCTGTACATTGCTCAGAATTATTCATTTTTACTTTCCGTGCGTTAGAGAAGCCAAAACCAGTCTTATCTCAATTTTTGTCTGTCGTTTTGTCTGTGACGCTCCAGGAGGCATTTTACACCGTATTCTACGGAAAACGGGAGAACTGATTACAATGAAACTTATTTCATCTATTCTCTACATCCCAGAGAAGGTTTGTAAATGCTTGAAATCGTCCGCCGCTCCTTTAAAAGTAAATAACGAGGGTATAAAAACCCACTTTTACGCGGTATTACTCGCATTTTAATTGAGTTTTCAATGAATAACCAACTGATAATAATCAGCTATAAGTACAGTATATGCTGAAGTTTGGTAAAATCAAAAATAAAATATTAAGATTAAGTTAAACTATTCAACTTTCTAGAACCTTCTTGATCTACTTACTAATAACAAACCAAGACAGAAAATTGGTCCACATTATTTTCCAGGGTTTTAGTGTAAACCATGTTTCCTTAAAGTGGCTCAAGTCATTTATGAGTCCTAGAATTTCTTTGCTAGAATCCTCAGAAGTGGTTTTATGGCTTGATAAGTATAACTGCAAAGGCACACAACATATCAAAAGGCCAAGCTGAATATAATCTCTATAATTCCACGGCATTTTAAAATGTTTGACTGCATAACCAAATTTACAACCAACAACTTTTAAACGGGATATTTGAGCTTAATTCGTCCAATCATTTTAAACCACATCTTATTTAAACTTTGTTTACATTATGACTCAAGCTCAAAAGTGAGGTTAACTTAATGACAGATTGTCAAGGACGTAAAGTGTTGACAAGCAAAGAGTAGTTTACAATCTGTTATACATAAAATAATTCATTGTTTAACATAGAAACAATTAAGTAACTCTACATTTGAGTAGACGATCAAATCATTTTTCAATTTTGTTATTTCAATATTTATTTATATATATTTAATTTATTTATTACATTGGATGGCACAATGAGATCTCTGGTTTACAATGGGCTCTGATGCAATAACAATACCATATGGCATGGGTGTTATACCAAAGTTAGTATATATAAATTATGAAAACTTTCTAAAAAAGTACGGCACTTTTATCTTATATAATGTTCCAGACGCATATTATACTGTAACATTATGGACGGTAATGTCCCAAGGATAAAACCATTAGGTCTGCCTTATTATAAAGAAAAGGTAACACATCAGCTGTAGCTGTAATAATAAACAACCACTGGACTACTGTCAGATCTGTCATGATTGCAGTTGCAGACGGCAGTCCTACTCCCAGCTATTAAACATTGTTTTTCTGTGATGTGCGAGTTTAATTAACCTTTCAACACTGCTCAAATCAGTCTTATTACTATATTTTATTACAGTAGTTTACAGTCATTAAAAAATGAGTTCAAATAATACAATAAGCATATCACTTGTTCGACCTAAAACGAGTGTTCTAGACAGGTCAATAAGTAAAGGTAGAGGAGAGGTTAATCTTAGTTGTTTTGCCTTACTATTTTCGGAAGTTGTTCAATACTGTCAAAACAGGGTCTACACAGTGCCAGAACTTCAAAACAAGTAAGTATTTTTTCCATTTAATTTTTCATGATACCAATTAATAGTCAACCCCCTGGCCTACTCCTGTCAAATCATGAACAACAGCCCTCTAGTTAGCCTAAGTAATTGACACTGCTACAGTATGTCACTACTTTTCTCTGAAACCGTTAGGATAAATGTTTCAAATACGGTATCCGACTATTTTTTCAAATCGATCTTATACTACCTTTTTCACTTTCTAGCAAACTAATTAAGGAGATCCACCTCTTATGTTTTGAACCAATAGTTCGCTAGACAAACGAGTGGTTTCATATTACTTGGAACCTCAAAATCGTTAAAAAAACTTGTGTTTTTCACATTTGTTAGGGCTTTTATAGGTAAATACCCTTATCTATCAGTGTGGTCATGGGGTTTGTACACAAACAGACAGACATCAGTCTGAAACCACTTTTTGGATTCATGGAGCCTCAAAACGGATTTATCCACTCTCAAATCAAATACTTTCTGATTATGATTACTATGTAGGCTATAAGGGGGGAAAGTAAAATATACTGCTATACAATTAAAAAAAACTAACTTTAAGTGGTAGCATCTATGTGATTGATGATGTTTTTCAATATTTGAATCCATTTATCATTGATTTTAAATTGGATTTTAACTGAATTATAAATAAATAGAGTAATGAAGAAATAAAAGGTTAAAAATGTGAACAAGAGTACATATATTCTAACAGGACAAATAAGACAATTGAAAACACAAAACTCTTCTTTCCTGCAATCTTGTTTTTTTACTGTACAAGGCTAACATTTTCCTTTGACAAAACTGTTAATTAATAGCTCAACAACAGTCAATGGCATCTAAGGACCCTACAGTTTAACGTAGGATCCAATCCGCATTCGTCTCTGAATTACTTATGGTCTATTAGAGAAACTGCATCCATTGACTCTTCGTGTGAATGGTCACGCTAATTGCAAAGGAAGAGGATTGTGATGCATGACAAATCATACAGAAACTGTTATTTTGCTAAAGGTTAAAAATGCTAATCACAGTGAAGGTAAATGTTGGTGGCAATTTAAAAACAAATCATCATGAAAAAATCATTTGAAATCCAATAAAATTTTTGAATCTGGAAATTTCTTCAATATTCACCGATTCAGTTTGGTTACAAATGTATTGCATTTTTAGAATTTCACTATAACTAAGTTAATTTTGTCCTTGATTTTGTTTTAGGTTGGCTAAAATGGGACAAGATGTGGGAGTGAAGTTAATTGACCTATATTTTGTAAGAGAAAGAAATTGTAAACGTGAAACTAAGTTGTTGAATATGTTGCTGTTTATAAAAACAACGTTGTGGAAAGTAAGGATGTAAAATTTTCATTAGCACTTTTTATATCTCTATATAAAAAATTAATGTAGCCTATGTATGTCCTTAAGTGTTGCCAAACTCATACGATTGCCATGAAATTTTAGGAAGTTGCTCTATGTGTGCAGAAAGATTTTAGTGAAATTTTTTTGGTTTTGGAAACTATAACTTTTTAATTTATTGTCTTTTAAATTTCTAATGTTAACCTTATGCGGAATAAGATTCTTCCAAATTTTCAACAATCAAAACATTTGGTTTCTTAAGCTACAGCTGTTGGTTTACTTCCATTAGCGATATGCTTCACTAACCAATGCCATCTGAATCATTCATTAATGTAAAACTATAAAGTGAATATGCTATACAAAAAGAACAGCTTTATTCGCCACGTTAATAGTTTACGGTTTTGGGGGATTATGTATTTTTATACGGTTTATTTTCTGTTGACCAAATAAAAAATAGTTAAAATGATTACAGTATACATAGCCTATTATGTTTATTATAATAATTAGCTGTTGTATACCTAAATATATTAAACAAAGTCGCGTTAGTTACAATATTTATAACTTGAGAATGGCTGGACCAACTTTTAATGATCTTTGATTTTTTGGATTTGTCTCTGCTTCGAGCAGGTTATAGACATATTCTGTTTTGTATTTAGCCTTAGTGTTAAGCCCCAATCGATTGTAAAGTTTGTATATGTTAAGATTATGAGGAAAAGACGTTATGCATTTTGATCACATGCATACATCAGTAATGTGAATATTTTATCAACAGCTGATTTTGTGTTGCTTTATTTTCACCAGTCGACAGCTAACATCATTGTGCATTATTTACAGTGAATGTTGAAAAAAGTTAATAGATTACTGTTTGGTTTGTATGTCCGAGTGTATTAGTTGTTTTGTGCAAGTGGAATTATTGATTGTTAGATTACATAAGTATTATTATAAAAAAATCCACGATTCAGAAAATTGAATCTTTCCCATAATACCCGTACTACAGTTAGACTTGGTTTGGGTTTAGGTTGGATTAGAAAATTGTGAATAAATCCACTCAGATTTATTTGTTTTGTGGAAATGTTATTACAGTAATACATTTTATCGTTTCAGTATTGTTATTAACTATGCTGCGATCAAGAATATCTAATCTTTCACATTAAAGCCGTAATGCTCTTCAACTTCAGAACATGGCCTATCTTAAAGTTAACATGTAGGCCTATTTACTATTAGGCGTTACGAAGTTCGCCGGATCAGCTAGTAACATATCAGCCGTAATCAATATTTAGCTTATTATTTAATTTTGCAGAAATTGAATGAATCAATTTTTTATTATTAGCAAGTTTTAAGCAAAGTTATCAGTTGTGACTGACAACTTTGTTTTTCTAATGACATGAGAATAGTTACTCAGTAATGGGAATTGTAAAATATTTCTTATTTAAGAATAAAATCTTGAAATACTGAAAAAATGGAAAATGTTCAAGTACTTTTAAATTTATCATATTTTAAAATATCAGCATTTAGGCTAGTACATGGCAACACTTATTTTATAAAAATATGAGCTAAACACCTTTGAAATAAAATAACGATCGGTGAAATATTTTTGCACAATATTTAGTTTACAAATGTCCATTTTAAAGTAAAGCTAGATTACCTTAAATCAGCTTTAGTGCGCAATGGCTATCCAGTCAATCAATTAAATAAGGAATTGTTTTCCACGTTCAACTAATTTTCGAAGGAGATGTGAAAAATTCATGATTTTATACCTGTATTCTAGGGATTATTTGGAAGAGAAGCTGACAAATTGGAACACGCTAACGACGATGAACGCATTTACTACATCATCGAGAAAGAGCCGCTGGTCAACAAATTCATTTCCGTACCCAAGGACAAAGGCAGTTTGAACTGTGCTATATTCATAGCGGGAATAATCGAAGCTGTGCTGAATACATGTGGATTTGTAAGTATAATTTTTCAGTAACTCCCTTATAAGGGAAATTAAGCTTGTTTGGTAGGCCCTACCTAATAAGGTCTGCTACAATGGGGATATTGTCTCCACATTGTTCTGTGTTGCTGTACGTTCAAAACTTGTTTCCTAATTTGTTGTATCTTTCTATTTTATTGCTTTAAATTCTCCATTCATTGAAATATAAGTAGTCGAATGAAGTGTTTGAAAATTATACCAGCTGCCTGTTAGGTCTGTGAAACCCATTTTTTTTTACAAAACCCCAATTTAACTCATAATCTATTAACATTAAGAGATAACATACTCAATTCCATGCAAAACTAATTCAGATAATGGAATAACATTAGAAGCATAGAGGTTTTTTTAACTTCAATAAATCTTTTAGAGGGAATAAATAAAAATCATAGATTTTTAATTCCAAATTCTTTTTGTTGTCCTGAAGAAGATACAACCGGAAGATGTTTGGCAGCAGTAAATTTTGATCTTTTGTAAGTATGGGGTGGGACTAAGTTTGGTGTAAGTTCGAGAGGGGTTACAAGGGAAAACCGATAAGGTTAACGGAAGAAAAAAAAGCACAATGTAAACTCTTTTAACCGTTACCCTCGGGGCTGAGACTATTATGGTTAAGCAAATAGGCGGGTAACAGAAATATTGATATAAAACTCTAGAGTATGTAGATTTAAAAAGGTTTCGTTAAACTCGAATAAACGATATGCAATAATGTATATTTATATTTTAATAACACACCAGTACTTACATAAAATATAACGGTAACCCAGATGTTAAAGTCAAGACAAATGATCGTACATAGTGAAACACTGTAATAAACTCACATCTGAAACTAGTCATCTTCTTCTACCTTTTTGATGTTCAAGCATTTTGGGTGGCAATGGTTTCATTCAGCCGCACAAGCCAGTGGCATTGATCAGTAAAAGTGGTTAAATAGGAACTCATCTAGTCTTCGACAGTTTTGTAACGGTTGGTACCTTGTCTCACTGTAAAAATGTTTGGTAAGACTGGTAACCGAACCTGAAATTTATTGTTGTGTATTACAGAAGAAACCTTGAAATGTGAGGTAATTTTTCAGTTATCAACTATATATTGCTGTTTAAATCAACGTGGTAGAAGTACAATAAAGTTTTATTACAATTATTTATAGCTCTTTTTTTACCTAGGAAACACATTTTATTTGCTCCTCCCAATATCCGACTTATTGGTCTGGGGAAATATATATATTTATATATAATATATGTGTCTGGGGTGGCTGCGCGAATCACAGACTTGAGAGGGTCTTTCGATTGCAGAAAAAGGCAGTAAGAATCATTTCAAAATTGAAACCAAGGGAATCATGTAGAGACGCTTTTAGGGAGCTTGGAATACTAACGCTGCCCTACCTCTACGTTTTCGAAGTGGCTGTCTACTGTAAATACAAATGCTCGCTTGTCCAAAACAGTGACATCCACTCTCACTATACGAGGGGCAGGGCCAATCTCAGAGTGCAACAACATAGAACTGCGGCATTTGAGCGTTTGCCTTCTCAGTTTGGCATCAAAATTCTTAACAAGCTCCCGGAAGGCGTCAAACATGCGCGAAATCAAAATCTATTCAAAACCCGTTTGAAGAACCTTCTAGTGTCAAACGTTCTGTACTCGGTTGAGGAGTTCATGATGAGTCGCTGGGATAACTAAAATTTTAGGAGTTACCGCGAATGGAAATTCGGTACAGATGGGGTGTTAAAGGTGCAGTGCAAAGGTGTTTCTGGTACGATTGGGAGGTGAAACGCAACGACTGACTGAATGAATGAATGAATGAATGAAATGTTGGACTGATAATTCACTGATTATATTATTAATTGTATAATTACTTGACGATTGCAATGCAATTTTTTTATTGTCATTTTGCAAATAAAGATTATTATTATTATTATTGGCCATTCCTAAACATGGCCCGGTCCCGTCATGGTCGGTTCTACTGTATGTAGATCCCATTTAACCTTATGTTACTGATTTGATCCACCAGTGAGAGCTACTGAATAACGCCATTATTACATACTTTTCTGAGAAGAAGTATATGAAATGTAGAAGTATTTGCAAGTAAGTAGAAGTGTAAGTGGCGTTTGCTTCGTGCTTCTCAAACTAGACAAGCATTAACTCGGCATTTTTTCGCAATCACAGTGTTGCATCTTTTCTAAGTTGCGCTCAACAATGGCACACAACAATGGGGAAAAATAGTGACAGTTGAAAGGGTAAAGGGTGACGGTTAATCGAGTTTACACTCTATTTGGGTAGGATATACTTCAGAGAAAGTTGAAAAAGATGTAAAAATAATAACATACAATAAATTCAACAGTTATATTTTAATTTCAATTATTTATTTACACTATTTTATGCACGGAAGGTTTAACGGTTGGTTTTAATGTTGTAGACAGCAAAGGTGACAGCTCATTGGCACAAAGGAACGACTTATATGGTGCAGTTTGACGAATCAGTCATCGCTAGGGACAAGCAAATGGAGGAGCGGTAGACTTGATCATAAAAGTGAACTTCAAGTGTACATTTGACTCTATGGACAAGTCTTTTTGTTTTGAAAATAGCCTAAGTATAATCACAGTTTAATATTCAGTTATGTTAATTTAAGTTTGATTGCATAGAACTGTATTATGTTGCAATTTTAAACAAATCGTTTGATATTTGTATAGCCTAATTCAAACGTTAAATCTGTATGATAAAAAATATGACTATGTTAACAGGTATGAGTATGATGAAATAATGGAAGAAAATATTTGTGTTCAAGCAAGCGTTTTGCTACTTTTTTGTATCCAACTTATCATTTGTAAATAAAGAATATACATCAACATAATAAACTTGAATAATATAGTTAGCCTTAATTTCATTCTCCTTATTTAAAAATTGCATGTTTTGTAATAGAATTTGTTTATATCAAACCATCTCCTCTGTACACACGGAATTGGCATCTCAAAGCGAACGGTGAATATAATTAATCGTTCAGCGTCTAATACTAATAAATGCTCAGTTAACACAGTGATATATTTTTATATGGTTTCACCAAAGATTATGTCTAATTTAAATCTATGAATTACCAGGTTACATTGAAAGAAGCATGTGTAATAAAACTGTAACAAACATAAAACCACCCCATGACTTATTGAAAAATACATAATAACCACTCACAAAATAAATTTGTTCAAATGATTCATAAAAGAATAACATCCTCACTGATGGTGAAAACATGGGACAACATGAAATGTTGCATTTGAGTGACTGGTTTTTAAAGGTAAATATGTTAGAAATTCTAAAAAAATTGTAAAATAACAACGAAAACAGATTAACTTTCTTTTAACAATAAAATTACAAACAATCTTATAACCACTTTATTAGTCATAACAGTAAAGGGGCGATAAAAGATGCTAAAATAAAAAAATTTACTACTGATGATTTATAAGACAAAAATTTCAAGGATTAACTATACAGTGATATGGTACAAAACATTTAAACCCAAAATTACTTTATTAGGACTCTTTACAGAACTGGAATGTGTAAAGAAACACAATGACCTATAAATATTGGCGCGTAACTTAACAATATTAGTCGTGTCAATAATTAAAAAAATTAGCACACAACCTCCTTGAAACACCACGTCACGCAACGTGAAGTATGCCATAGTATGGGAGTAAGGTATATTGAAAGGGAACTTGTTTCCAATACTAAAGTTGGAAGAGTGGTAACAAAGATTGACAGGGTCAATAGACCTTCGATATTCTTAAAAGATCACAATAATAGTTTACCTGTTATGTACAGTCTTCTAAAACCTTATGCGGCTGTAATAAAAAGTAAAATTTTGGAGATAAAATTAGATTTTTTTACTCATGTTTACAGACAAATTTGGTAAAATAAATTCTCAATGACCAATATAATAAATTAATATATTTATTTTTGTTAAATTACAACTACTCATACTGAAAATATCAACATAAACGTTAATGTTTTAGTTCTCCTCAGCGTACAAGAAAACTACAAAATGAGTGGTGTAAAGTTCTGTTTTGTAGTCCTTGCTGTAGGAAGATGCCTTGATGGTTACCCTGGAATGAAAAGTTTATTAATATTACAGCTTTTACAAATAAATTATTACCCTCGACACTAAATTAATGATAAAACAAAAGTAAAAAACTCTGATTAAAAATACATATTGTGCAATAACTTTAATAAAACAATAGATTATGAATGGTAAAATTATTATTAAATTTATTTAAGTAGCTTATGAGGAATACGATAAGAGAGAGTTACAAAAGCTATGACTAAATTTTCAGGCCTACAGAATCGTAGGGAAAAATTCAGATACAAATGTTTTCAAATCTTAAATTTTGTATAACAATTCATTACGTAATAATGAATCAGCAGTAAAATTCTAATAGCTTATGCTTTACTAATGTACTTACCTGTAAATGCCGTTTATTTCAAAATATTTCATCGCGTAAAGTATTCCTTCGCCTTTTTCTATCCTAATGCGCAAAGGCACATCTGAAAATCAAAAGAGTAAAGTTAAAAACTTTTTAGATCTCATGATAAATTGTAAACCTTGTTTTAAGCCAGCTTATACTAAAGAGAGGCTTTGCAATGAAATTCATTTTTACTTCGTTCAGCCTTTGACCAGGTAGACCCAAAACAAATTGTTTAAACCCAGTATTTGAGTAAACCTATTTTTTAATTTGGCAGGGTACATGTTTTACCATAGTAATAAAAATAACAATAAAGTTAAAGATGGTGACTATAGTGAGAAGCAATAATACTGAATAAAAACTACCAAGAGGAAAGACATGACGATATGGAGGAACAAAGGAAGATTTGGAGATGATAAGAGTGTCTGAAGAAGAAGCATAGGACTGGAGAACTGGAGGGACATGCGCACACCATGGGAGTTTTTATGAGGAAAGAAATTAAATTGCTCCATATTGAGCTGCTAGTTATTTCACCGACAACAAAAGGTTTTTCATCTACATAAAGTTCTGTCACCTTGCTCATTGGAAGTTATGTAGAAGACGTTACGTGTCAGCTGCTCGTCATGCAGACCTAGTGGTCGCAATGTTGCTAACTCCTGGTACGGCTGCAGTGTCGTACTGGCCAGCGTCAGAGGCAGGTGTCGCACAAACTCTGCGACCAACGCGTCTCCGGCACACCCGTCTCTCCACTCCTCACACACCCTGATGCATGACCTGTCCAACAACGGCTTTCATACATCAACTTCACTTGCAATACATTTTAAGCAAAATTACTGAACATCAGGGGTGTTTTTCTACAATTGCAACAGTATGTTGCACAGTATCCTCCATGATTAAGTTATAGTCGCACAACAATGACAAACTACTGGTTGCATTAAGATCAAATAAGAGCATCTACCCGCACATCCGCAGTTAGCGGCTAGTTGTGCATTTGTATGATTTAAATGCAACCAGCGTAGAGTTAACTTAATCACAGAGCTCCCTGCGCAAAATACCACTCAAGTAGGAACAGGCCCCTTAACCAGTTGTTTTGTAGGTAGAGATACTTTTAGAGGAACCATAAATAAATAAAAAATTACCTGCTGAAGGCGTCCCAATTAGAGTCAACACAAGTAGTTCTGAGACAATGGAAGCTTCCATGTGTGTTCATGCAAGTTTCCTCTTCTCCACATACTTCTACATTGCTGCATTCATCTATGTCTGAAAATAATTTTAAATATTATATCTTATTTTAAGACACCGACCTACCATGGAGATATTTTAAGGTGAATACAGTAGGAGTATCGATTACACAAACGATTAAATAGCCTAAAAAAATTGGTGCAAAATTAGTGACTAATTGTTCGCATTAAGAGAACAGAGGTATAATACAAATTAAAATATGTTTTGTTATATTTTAGCATACAACATAATATTTAAGAAACTGTACCACTAATGTTGTAATGCCAATGTTAAATAGGGAGTCATGAATTTTATTACATTATTTTTTTTTCAATAAAGAAATTTTTATGTTATTACTTTTATGACTCTTCTGAAATGGTCCGTAAAGTCCGGTATGAGTGTGAAATGGGCGTAAGATGATTGTGGCGCAATCTTGTAGTCTTGTTACTGACTTAGGTTGACATGTTCCTTAGACGGAACTGTTAAGCCTATTATACTTTATACTTTTAACTGAAATGGCGACCTACCCAGGTAGGTATTTTAAGCCAAGTATGAATGAAGAATGGAATGTAGGATGATTGTGGCGCGATCGTGTAGTCTTGTTACTGACTAAGTCTGACATGTTCCTAAGACAGGACTGTTAATTAATAGCCCAACAGCCGATGGCAACTAATGGACCTACAGTTTAACGTGGAATCCGAACCACGGCCTCTGAATTACGAATTGGTCTGATTATGATATTAGGCTGCACATGGGATAAAAACCTTAATTTTATCTCTGAATTATGAACTGGTTTAATTATGAGGATATTAGTGAATGAACCTACGTTCATTGGCATTGCAATGTTAATCTAAACCAGAGAAAATCACATACACTATCGTTTATAACTTACATATTCTCCAAGTGGCTAAATTACAGGACATGCCATCATTCCAGTCAATTCTAGATAGGATATTTATTTAAACCCTACATCATTAGGTTTTCTAGGAACAGTCGATTAGCGATTTTTAATAGTAAACAATTTTGTAAATTTCATTATTCTAACAATTTGAGTATCAGAACTACCTCCAATCCTGACTAGTTCGGATATTCGATTCTCTACTGTATGAGTAAAAAGTTAATGTGATACATTTATAGTTCGCTCAACTAACAACTTACAGTTTAAGATTTACTTTTTAAATTAGTTTTCTTGCAAAATAACTTTCAATTCAAAGAGCAAAATAACTTTCAATTCAAAGAGCAAAATAACTTTCAATTCAAAGAGTTACTTTTAATGTTATTTTAAGTTTTACCTAAAAGATACTTAACGCAAGTGAATTACCAATACAGTCGTTATTCCTCCAGACCAGGCCAGGTTTACAACCGATGGCAGACTCCTCCGGTGCCTCCAAAAACTGATAGTTGCTGTCCAAGTCTTCCTCGACATACTCATCATCGACTGGCTCTTCCATATCTAGTTCACCCCACGCTGAAATCAAAACTGTTGTAAAATACTCAAAATATTTCTACAATGATAACTATTCTACAATGGAACCCCTCAAATCCAAACCCCGGAAATCCGAAACCCAGCAAATCCGGACACGTTATCACGGAAAAAATGAAATAGCTTAAAAAATTGATTTAAGCACACAAATTTATTTTTCAAGGTTTAACAAAAAATACAACAAGATTGAAAATAAACATAAGTTTTTCACTTAAAGTAACAGACTTTTCCAAGCAATTCCAAGCCAGCGTCGCTTGAACAACACATCGTTCAGTTGTTAGTGATACGTACTAACCAGCAGGTAAACACTCACTAGACAGTAGACAGGCACGATCCGTAACACAGTTGGGGTTAGTTAGCACACGCTCGCCTAGAAACAATGACATGACGTGGGACTTACATCCACCCGCCAAGGTCACTGCCCTTTCCAACCTGTATAATCCAAATCGCTACGTCTCCCTCGCTTACCGCGAATATAGTGACAAAATAAGTGTGTAATATTATTTCTCTGGAAATCGGAACATTTTTCCCAAAAAAAATTTTTTCCAGGGCAAATTTTTCCTTAAGACGAAATTGAAGCTTTTGCTGGCATAATTATAACAGTTTGTAATTTTAACTGAATAATTTTAACAAATATACATTTTGTTTCCGGCGCTTGTATCAAGTTCTACGGACACTCACTGGCAATATCTAAATCTGTTAGTTCTTCTTGAGCCTTTAACATGCGATTTACGTCCTTTATTGGTGTTTGGTATTTTTTTTCTACTTTAAACGTTTTCAGCTTTATACCGGCTTAATCTGGATTTAGGTTCTAGCTCAACTGAGGACAGGATCAGATTCTAGATCCCGAAATAGTGAAACTCAAGTTTTACTTATCGAGACGAAAAACGTCAGAAAGAATCTAAATAACATAAAACAATCATTACCAATAATGAATTTCAAATAAAGAATAGGGATGGAAGATTAGATGCAGAAAAGAAGAATTGGTAGCGAGGCCTAAAACCTGTGACTGTGCAGTCTACTATTGGCGTAGTTTCCTTTTAATTGTTGAGTAAAATATAAATTTAGATTAAAAGCTAATTTATAAGTTAAAAGATTGACTTTGGTGTCTACAAGGGGACTATAGGAGCTTAAATAATCCTATGTTTGTTTCATGTTGTTAGTTTCCGAATCACACAGTTATAATAAATGAATAGTTTAAATATCTCAACTGTCAATGTGATCCTTAAGCGGTGGTTTTTTCAACTCGCTACTACAGTTTCGACACCACGTGGGGTCTTCATCTGGTGAACTTGAGGGCATCAATTTTGTCCAGAGGTTCAACAGTTCACCAGATGAAAACCCCACGTGGTGTCGAAACTGCAGTAGTGAGTTGAAAAAACCACCGCTTAAGGATCACATTGACAGTTGAGGTATTTCAACCATTCATTTACTATTAGGTAATAACACAAACATAGGTATGTTTGTGTTTGTATTTACCAGCACTCCAGTATAATTAGCAAGTTTTTAGATTATAGTATACATTAGACTACCTTGTTCTCCCCATTACCTTTACACGTGAGCCCCGAGTGACTGAGGGCCAACTGAGGAGGACACGAGCAGTAGAAGCTGCCTCTGGTATTGTGACAACTGTGTGAGCATGGCTTCTCTTCTACACATTCGTTAATATCTGCAACGTAACATCTTTTCAACAATTCTCTTCTGTTGTGGGGAAAGTAGATCATAATAATTTTATACAGTTATGCTACCACCAAGAAAACTTTATGTGGAATATATCATGTGCCGCAAAAGACAGTGTACCACTGTAGGTTGACGCAGTCATTCTTTGAATGATCACTTTGATGAATGGATTGGAAGAAGAGAAACTGTCGATTGACCTGATTGGTCCCCAGACCAAACTCCATGTGATTTTAGTATGTGAGGCTAGTTAAAACAATTTGTGTTTTTGGAGAAACCCCAAAGCTAGGCACATTTAAAAGAATTAATTACAAAACATTTTCATGTTTTATTCACACTACAACTATGCAACAAAATCTGTAAATCAATGTTGAAAAGGTGTATAGACAAAGATGGCAGTCACTTTTAACAGCTTCTCTAACAGGTAAAATAAAATAATACAGTTATAGTTATGCTTAATAGTAGCTACACAGATAAAATGAGTTTTCAGTACACTGACTTTTGCCACCCGGTATATCACACAAAATTATTCGTAAACTGTAATCATTGAATTACTGGTGATTGCATACACGTTTCCTATGTTGAAAAACAATTTAAATAAAACGCCAGAAGAAGAATTTACAAGTAAAGATAACATTTTTACAAACTTAAAAATCAAAGATACAAATAGTATTTTTCAATTAATAAAAGCTTACCAATGCATTTAACTCCATTGGCTGATAGCCTAAAGCCAGACTGACACTGGCAACGGTATGAGCCAAACTGGTTTTCACATACTTGGCTGGGCTGGCAGGGCTTTTTTATTTCCTTACACTCATCGATATCTGAATCAAAGAACACAGAATGCTGCTAAGTTTTGATCCAAAGGTCTAAATTTATAGATAAGATTAGATTAGATTATTGAAATAGCAACCATACTACAAGGTAGGTATTTTAAGACAAGTATGAATGAAGATTGAGTGTTAGATTATTGTGACACGATCTTGTAGTCTTGTTACTGACTAAGGCTGACATGTTCCATAAACAAGACTGTTTATTAATAGCCCAACAGCCGATGAAAACTAAGAGACCTACAGTTTAACATGGAACCGAACCACGGCCTCTGAATTACAAATTGGTCTAATTATGAGGATGGTCTTTGCGGGTTAACGTAGCATTCAATAGTGTGGATATTAATCCACACAAGAATACACTACACCCATCGACCATCGCTTACAACTATCCACAATTCGTGACTCCAAGTAGCTAGATTACAGGACGATGCAACCGTCCCAGTCTAAATATTTACCAGTTTCACTTTTTTTTACATTGTGCAACTGAATAAGACCTTAGCAACAAAATTTGTTAGAGATCATCAATGAATAAAATTCATGAGATCAATAATTTTTATCCTCACAGAATTTCCACTGAAATTACTGATGTCTGGTGTGCTGTCATGTATTGCTGTACAAAAAACAAGCAGTCACATTCCAACCTGGAGTGGATCCATCAGATACTGTAATTCAGAACTTGGGAGTCCAAGTTCAATGGGCGGCTAAAGGAACATGGAGGAACCTAAGGTGTGAAGAAAGCTGTTTATTGTGCATGTCCAAAAGACTGACCAAAAGTTTGACAACTTCTATTGTACTGAATAACCTGTGAAATGTAATAAATAGTCAAACAGTGTCTAGGACGAGTCTCATGTCAACGATAAAATTGCGAAATTACTTACCGGAGCAGTGATGATACTGCGGGTCCAACCTGAAGCCAATGGGGCATTTGTTATTGTGATATTTTTTAGATATTTTAGATGAAACCTCAAAGTCAAACTGGTCATTCTCTGGGTTGTACTTGCTTGCCACCTCGTCTGTGGACAGCCGCTCCACCAGGTGGCTGGAAATTAGAAAAAACACTAGCACTACAGGAACAGAATGATTGGGAAGAAAATTAAAAATGTTGCAGAACAGTCCTTCGGGTCCTACTAGCCTTGGTTGCATAATCAGATATGTTTTTATGATTGGATATTTGTTATTCATAAACCGAAAGTATTAATAATGAAAAAAATTGTGCACAATACACATTTTATTGCAAAAATAATAATGGCAAAGACACCACAACGGCATGTTGTGTGAAATCTTTGAATGTTTCCACCACCGAATTGTCATATTGGGTCAAACACATCTTTATATTTTCTTCCATTCACACTCCTGAAAACTGATACAGATAATTGCATTCATATAATCAGAATACTACTCTACCACTAACAATAGCGAATCTCAAGCACAAAAATCCCTACAATCATTTCATAACGAAGGTCTGCATATAATCTTTTGATCAGAGAGTTTTGACTTGAAAAAAGACTGGACACGTGGATAAAAAAGTTGATCACTCACGGAACAGTATCTCTGGAATCGTCAAAGATGACAGTTCTGTTCCACTGGAAAGGAACTCTCTCGCCGTCAACCTCGAGAGCACTTCGGGATGACGTGTACATCGTGTTTGGACTCGTCTTGACGTAATCCTCTGGAAATACATATTGCATTAAGTGTGATCTGTAAGGATGTCGTTAACGGATGATAAACATAACAAGCTACAAGCCAATTAAAATAATAATAATCACAGCTACACCTATGCAATATAAAGATTACAATTCATGTACGTAAAAATCCAGGCTGACCTTCACTATTATGGTTTAAATTCACATGCTGTGGCAATATTTCTTGATGAGATATTTCCTCCAAGACAGCCTGAGTGGAGGCAAACACATTTTTTTTAAGTTTCCATTGGTGACAGAAACCAAAACTTTATTCTTTTTTGATTAGAATAAAAAACCAATTCTAATTAAATATTTCTTTACAAAATAATTTGTTTTTAATTTGGTAAAAGCACAATATTTTTTGTACTGACAGCCTTTAAGAAGGCTCCAAACATAGCTGTAACAATATTTTTGGAATCGCTTTTTCAAGCTTTTGTGAGTCTTGCTAGCCTAGTGATCAGCTAGTGTCTTGGATTTTAGTGCAAGAGGTCACAGGTTCAAATCTTGGGATGCCCGTTCGGGTTTGGACCGCTATTTTGAAAAGTGTTTGTCTACGATCTCTCTCTGACTCTTTACCAAAATGCCTCTAGTGCAGAAAGAACCAAATAAAAAAAGGAATAGCCATCACCTACCTGAGTATGGGTCCACGATGACCTCAGAAGTGGGTTGCACTAGAGGCACCTCTCCTACCACCTCAATGTCAACCTTCAGAGCCCCCTTCTGGTCAACTCCCTTGCCCACGTGTTTCACTAACAGTTCCTCACCTGTCGAAAAAAACCCATAAAGACATTCTTGAAATAATCTGTAAAACTTTTCAGTTACGACCGTTTTAAGGAGAAGCCATCAGTTGTAAGATCATGAAACATATGGGAATAATAGGGGGCACAGCTTAGCTGATGAGCTAACTTTGTAATCCAAGGTAATATAAGCCAGTCTGCTGGGAGTACGCCTTTTTGGGACATACCGGTACGTCATTACTCCTTAAAGGGTTAATTATTCTAACATGTGTTAGAATAAATGTAGAATAGATAAATGCTGGTCTTTGTAAGTAACAAAGCATTCGTCATACTTCACAAATAGTCACATTGGTTTTGCCAGAAAGATTGGTGTTCTGTCTTAAGGAGTGATATCTTTGACATAAGATACCCCTAATCATATCAATATGTCATCTCAAGTAGAATTAAATTTTGCTAAAAATATGCTGTTTTTATTAAGAACCAATTTTTTTATATTCAAATAAAAACATCTTTTTAACCCGTTAAAAAAATTTTATGTGCAACAATCTACAGCCTGATTATCCGAGGCTCAGTTAACCAAGCCTCCGGCTTAACCAAGCTGGTCCTCAAAAAATAAAAATAAAGATAAAACTTAAGAAAATTAAGACAACTCAACTCAACTCAAATATCTTTATTTAAGACAGTTACAAACTGCATAATAGTGTCATTACAAAAGTGTGCCTTACAGGAATAATTATTAAAATTAAGATTATATAATAAAAAAATGTTCAACAGAGATAGTCTAAATTAGGCTAAAAAGTCTTTAATGCTGTAGTAACAGCGTGATAAAAGAAGATTCTTAACCCCTTTGCCAAATTTGTCCACGTCTGTTTCAACTTTTAAGGTGGCTGGCAGTGCATTGAACAGCTTTATGCCATTATAAAAGAGGTGGTTTTCAAAAAAAGAAGTTTTGTGCTTCGGGATATCTATATCAAGCCGTCTTCTCAAACCGTAGCAGAGGGGGCGGGTTGAATTTTGAAAAAGGTCAAAATGTTTCCTGACAAATACTACACAGTTCAAGATATATAAAGATGGGAAAGTGAGAATTTTATTGTTGACAAAAAGCGGTTTACAAGAAAATGCGCGGCGTTTCTTAAAAATTATTCGAATGGCTCTCTTTTGTAACTTAAAAACGCGTTTTGAATTTTCACATTCAAAACCCCAGATTGCAACAGCGTATGAAAGATAAGGGAAAAGCTATCCATAGTAAGCCACTAAAAGAACTTCTGAATCCAAAAAGGTGGCTAAGTTTCGCAATAAAAAAATGCCAGAACTTAGCTTTTTGCAAACGGAATCAACATGAGAAGTGAATTTTAACTGGTTGTCAATCCGCACGCCCAAAAACTTGGTTTCTAAGCAAGACGGTATGGTATTATTGTTTATGGAAATTGAAAGGGGTGGCAAGAAGTAGATTTTATTCATAGCCTGTGTAATATTTTAAATTGATCACTGTTAGCAAGTAGAGTAATTTTCCTCTACTGCTTGTACGGTCGAGTAGTTTATTTCTGGGAATATTATTTTGGCTAAATCTAAGAATCGTTCGCCTGCGCATCTTAACTTGTGTAGATCAGTTACTTTTTTAAAGTATTACACAATTACGATATGTCGAAACAATCAAAATGTTCCTTACCGAGAGGTTACATTCATTGATTGTTTCGATTGCTAAGTGTCAGGTTGTTACAATGTTAAATGTTCTTCTCGATGTCTGCAATTGATAAAAATGGATCTATTATAACTGCACCTTGCGCAAGATCAACTTTGAAGCTTGTACTACATTGTCATTGGCTCACAGAAATTAATATCAGTACTGTATCGTCATATTTACAAAAAAATGTATGAATGTGACCCCCAGCCGCAAAGTCAAACTACTCAAACCTTAGTTAACCAACACTCTAGGTCAAGTTTGGCCTAAATCTTTTTATAGCTTGTTCTTTTATGTATTTTCTTGCTGTCATGTGAAATTGAGGATTTAAATTTTTTCTTAGTAATAAATAAGTTAACTCCACATAAAATGTGTATTTTCTCCATTTTTTAAACTACAGTATATAACCTCCAAACAAGTTTTCGCGTATCCAAGATGACTTCAGTCCCAATTACCTCGGATAATCGGGAGTCTACTTCATGTGGAACCTAAAACTGCAAATGTATGCTTCTTTTATCCAAATAAACTTGCGAAAATTTATAAAATTGTTTACCCTACCACGCCAAATTATACCTGTTGCGAATTGGAATCTGGATTCTTCAGTGAAGTTGCCGCTGTTCCGGGGATATCCAACATTATACTTTTCTTTCCTTGCAGATGGATTCCACGGCATAGGAGGCATCAGGAATGTCAAGTAGGGAAACCAGCTTGCCTGAAATATGCTCCAGTTTCATTTTAAAAACTTAAATTGATTGTCGCTTAAATAATTAACTAATCTCTTTATTTTAAAATTTGTTGTACAGTGATATCTCGATGACAAGAGTCTTGTGGAAATCTCTAAAATAATAAAGGGTCTTGTTTGAGGATCATGCCAAAACAAGATAAAATGTTTACTTACACTATGTAAGTAATGTTTCGCTATGTAATTGTATTGCACAACAACATTTGATCGAGGTAATAATTATTAATGAAGAAGTTCTCTTATTTGAAACAACTCGTGATGGTAGATGGTAGAATCGGTTCTCAGGAAAATGTACCAATATTGAGAACCGATATTAAAATATCTGGGTAAAACAGAAGGAGTAAGTATGATGCAAATGTATACGATGTAGCATTTTAAAATTTTGATGAAAATTGTTTGATTAGAATAGATTAGAGATTATTGAATGGCAACCATACTACAAGGTAGGTATTTTAAGCCAAGTATGAATGCGGATTGAGTGTAAGATGATTGTGGAGCAAACTTGTAGTCTTGTTACTGGCTAAGGCTGACATGTTCCTTAAACAGGACTGTTAATTAATAGCCCAACAGCCGATGGCAATTAATGGACCTACAGTTTAACGTGGAATCCGAACCACGGTCTGAATTACGAATTGGTCTAAACATGAAGATGGCCTTTGCGGATTAACACAGTATTCAATAGGACGTTAATCCACACAAGAGAACACTACATCCACCTACCATCGCTCATAACTATCCACAATTCTTGACCTCCAAGTAGCTGGATGAAGTTAATATGTTATATAATTTTGAAAGTAAGTTCATTTTATGTTCCTTGGAACAAAAAAACTCAAGTTCATAAAAAAATATAAATTAACAATCGATACAACAGTAATTGGTCTTTGTACACTTGAACCTTCCATATCCGACCATGACAGAGCTGGACTATGGCCGTCCAAAAAGTCTGTAATTGGGAGGAGCAGATGAATAACAGCTGTACAGTATTGTAGCTTTATTGCACATTAGACATCAAGAATCATGATCAAACTGACAACAAAACAAAAAAAAACTGTGGTCAAACTGACAAAAAACAAAAAAAACCTGTAGTGTGTAGAATAGTCTTTCACATTTCTAGAGGGTCAGCAACAATAGAAGTGCAGGAAACAAGAGATAGATTTATCGATGGTCGGACACTAGGTCGGATATGGGAAGTTCTACTGTACTGAGAACCATTTATATGAAATGGAACAAACTGTGAAGTTTGGTATCAAAACATCAATAAAAACAACATACATTGAGTAGTTGAGTTTTCCCCTTTGCTTGACGTAACTGGAACTCTTTTACCTGAGTTCGCTGTAGTATAGTGACAGCTGGAATCTGCTGTCTATCTATACCTGATGAGACAGTAGATTAAAGCTATCACCATAATACAGCGAACTCAGTGAGAAGAATTAAAGTTACGACAAGCGTAGGAATAAGAAAAACTGAACTTCGAAGTATTCCTTGTCAATAACATCGATGTGACTTTTACTAGTCCATTTCTCCCTGATACCTTGAGTGTAATGGTAACGCAATGAACCAACTCAGAATCATAGTAAAGGTTGTCGTTATCAGCACCTGGGCCTTGAGGATGTCCCTGAGCGTGGCCGTGACCCGTCGTCTGGGTCCGTCCTGCTGTATGTGGGCGTCCAGGTACATGTCGTCCACGCGGCGGCCATTCACCTGGCCACGTATGCGGAGGGACGCAGCCTCGGGGGCGGCTCTGGTGGTCGTGGCCGCTGGTGCCTCACACTCTGCCATGAGACACTTCTCAATCTGCGATTAGATTTGAACTGTTGAATAATGTAACAGACCTGATTTGTACACAATGAAAACTATCATAGAGAATGTAATGTGAAACTAATAATACTAGTAAATTTAATGTACTAGTAAATGTAACTAGTAATGTAGCCCGGAAATCTGAAATTCTGGCAAATCCATATGCGTACTGCAGGAGAAAAAATTAAATAGCTGTAAATTTTTAATAAACTTCTTTTCATCTCACAAATCGATTTTGTAAGGTTAAACACAATAAAAAACCTAAACAAACACAAGTTTTTCACTTAAAGTCTGTTAAAGTGAACTGTCAAACTAGTGTTAAACTGTCAAAGTGAAGAAAATCATGCGGACACGATTCTAGGCCAGCGTCGCATAACATCACGCCATTCAGCTGTTAGCGATAAGCACTAATCAGCCGGGAAACGATCACCAGATAGTAGACAGGCGCGCATCCAAGTAAGGGTGGTGGTAAGGGGAGAGTGATTTATTTTTAGCACAGGCTTGCCTAGCAACAATGACATGTCACAGGACTTACATCCACCCACCAAGGTCACTGCCCTTTCAAACACTGAGTCACCCAGCCTGTATCACCCCGTCTCCCATCGCTTACTGCGAATACAGTAACGGAATAAGCAAGTAATATTATTTCCCAGAAAATCCTAACACTCCTAAATCTAAACAGGCTTCAACTCCAATCAGTTTAGATTTGAGGGGTTCCACTGTACATGCCTCAGAGGCACCTCAGGGTAAAAGTAACCTCAGTTAAAAGTATCTGGTTCAAAACAAGTTGTGTGCAACTCTTGTCAGATCATGAGAGGTTATGAATTTAGTTAGCTTATGTGAATAAGAGCGCTATGGCACCTTGCTCTCTTTAATTCACCGCACAGCGTCTGGTCCATGGTGAAGGGAAGTTGAGGTTAAAAAATAATTAAGAGCTAGTAAGAGTAAAACAAGTTGAGATAGTTAGGAGTGAAGAGATTGTATTGTTGTTGGGCTTAAGAAGGGAGAATTCCAAGGAATGTGGATTTAGCACAATGGAGAACAAAAGGAAGATGTGGGATAAGCTGGATCGAGGAGGTTACGAGAGATGTGGATGTGTTAGTATGAAAATATTTACTTATCAAAGAATAATAGTATTAACTGGCTAAGTTCCTGCCTTCAAATCTGAAGGTCGCAAACCCTGTTGCGATTTTGTCATTGGGCTATAAATTAATGGTGCTTCCTAACAACAAGTTGATAGTAAAATGGTAAAAAGACTGGGGTTTGGTTGGATATTTCCTCATCAAAACCTAATAAAAATGCCAAATAAGAATGTTTTACATAGTTTTAAAAATTATACAAATTTTTCCCGATACTATGTTTTAAAAAACCGATAAACACCTAATTAATTTGCCGAAGAAAAAGTCGGCTTAAATGCTCAGCTTTAGTTTTAAAGTACAACTGTACAAGTTAGTCAAACGAGCCGTAAACTTTTGTCAAGCCGATCATTTACTGCATTATCAGTTATTATTAGTGTGACAACTGAATTTTCTGTTATAAGGTTTATGAATTAAGCATAGAGAAATATTTTAAATAAGATTACTGTGGTAAGCAACAGAATAGTTTCTATAAAACAGAAGATGGAAATGCTTTTTTTTTTTATTTAGAAGCTAAAGTAAACACAAGGAAGTTGATGATTATTGCATTTAGAACAAAAATAAAAATGACCTCAAAGGAGCCATCAAGACTGAAAGGTATGATTTTTGTTTGTATAATATTTTATCAAAGAATTTAATAAAAATTTTAGATTTTAAAATCTTTTCAAGAAATAATTTTGCATTGGCTATAAATTATTTCTACCAAAAGTTATATAAAATTTAAAAAGACTGGGGTTTGGTTGGATATTTCCTCATCAAAACCTAATAAAAATGCCAAAATGCATGTAATAAACACAAAATTACACTCAAGTAAGAAGTATTTTATACTAGTTTTAAAATATCCACCTCGATATTATCCCCGAAGCAAGGTTTGCCGCCGTAAAGTCGTCTAGAGCAGATTCTATGTCGTTGCCTCAGTCCTCGTCCACAACTCACCGAACATGACGACCACGGACCCCACATTGTCCACTTACCGTCCACTGCGGCACAACAATGAAATGTTACAAACCTCGGCTAATACAAGTATTGTGCAAGCACCAGGAAGAGTTTAAGATAAGGCATGAATGGGAAAAGCCGGATGGAGTACAGTTTGGTCAGCAGTGTCAGAGACAGAGACAGCTGATTTTAAAGACCATTGTATCCTCCAAACAGAAAATTGATAGTATATCCAAAAATATCCTCAGCAAGAGGTGATAGCCCTTAGTCAGACATTCTGTCTGCAGCTTTTTCCAGGGTTGAGGAAATACATCTAATGACACCTAGGTACTTAAAAATACTTAACAACCCATCTAGGAGGTACTTTTATTTATTTTTTATTGAAAGGGGCGGATTACTCCCAAGGCACTTCAGCTGTAGCGGCTTTTTGCGCACCCTTTTGTGGGTTGCCGCATTATCACATGGCGAAAAGCCATTGGTGATTGGCTGGATTTGAACCCGGGACCTTGGGCACCAAAGCCCGGCGCTCTACCCCTAGACCAGCGCGCTCCCCTAGGAGGTATTTAACGTCTATTGATATTTGTATTGTACAATTTTAGATAGGGCTATTGCGCATAAATTTTAATCTAGTCTAGAAATTATTCTTCTAATTGCTTTTAGAATAACCACTAGCTTTCAAGAAAATCAATTAACCCAAAATTACAGCCTTAAACAATTATGGATTCAAAAATTAGAAGGTAACAATCTGTTGTAAATAATTACAACAGATTGATTGTGTTTTACAACACGCACTACTTTGAGTGATTAGATTATGAGTTAATATTTTTATCGAAGTCACTCACCAGGACATTTGCGATTGGAACATTTGTTAACTTGTTGATTAGGCCCGTCGCAGTCATCGGCCACCTCGTCGCCGCGTACGCACTGGCGGGCTCGGAATTTGGTCCCCACACCACACTTGGCCGTGCAAGCGCTCCATGCGGTCCACTCACTCCTGCCGTGTTATCAAGTTGTTGTGTTAATAGTCCTTGTTGGCTAAAAACAGCTAAATGACTTGACAGCTAGATGTAACTAGACTAGGATGGTAGCGTGTCCTATAATCTTTAGAGTTCACAAACTGGATGGTTATGGACGATTCAATGGTTTTAAGTTACCTTATCGTCAGCAGCTAAAATGGTCACTTTTTGCCATAACCAGTTTCGTCACATGATTCTTGTGATCTCGTGTAGTCAGCATGGATTTGCTTACATGTTGGTCGGAACGACGTCGTCAAGGTTTTTGGACATTAAATCATGTAAATAACACTTAACACAATAAAAACAGATTTGACATTTAGGTTGAACGTTAAAATACTATTAAAAGCGTGCGGCCCCATCCAATTGTTGGCAGGACACTTACTCAAAGTGGATGTCCTGCCAACAAGTTAAGTGTTATTCTCATGTTTTAATGTCCAAAAACTTTGACGACGTCTAATTATAAAAGTGGTCATTAGTTTATAGAGTGGGGTGAGGAGTGTACCTTTACGATGTTTGGTAGTCCCAGTCTAGAACTCCAGGATTTGAAACTGTATATGTTTTACCTTGCTCATTCCTAAGAATTCCTTCTTTTCTGTTTTTATACAATAGGCCTCTCGATATTAAAAAAACTGATAATCTGCTTTTATTAGATTAGATTAGATTATTGAAATAGCAACCTACCCAGGTAGGTATTTTAAGCCAAGTATGAATGAGAAATGAGTGTAGGATGATTGTAGCGCGATCTTTAGGTCTTGTTACTGACTAAGGGTGACATGTTCCTTAGACAGGACTGTTAATTAATAGTCCAACAGCCGATGCAACTAAGGGACCTACAGTTTAATGTGGAATCCGAAACACGGCCTCTGAAATACGAATTGGTCTAATTATGAGGATGGTCTATGTGGATTAACGTAGTATTCAATAGTGCGGACATTAATCCACACAAGAGAACACCACACCCACCGACCGTCGCTTACAACTATATACAATTCGTGACCTCCAAGTAGCTGGATTACAGGACGTCACCGCCGTCCCAGTCAGTGGTTAAAAAAATTATTTAAATTACAAACAATTTTGTTTATATCCAACATGTCCTGTGGGTAACACATGCATGTAGTATCTCCAAAAAAGGTTACTATCGGTTAAATCAATGAAAATGTCCAGGCCAGTACTGAAATTAGATTACGTAAGCTTCGCAATACAATGAAAACACACCTGGAAAAACTGATACCGACAATTGTTTTGTATATTACGTTTAATGACAACGGTACATTACAACTAATTGAGATTTGTTTTTCTACATTACCACTGAGACTGTAGGGGACAAGGCTGTATGATGCAAGGCTCCTGCTGTCCATCTGAGCCGAGGCAAGGATCGCCTCCGAGGGCGGGGGCTGGAGAGTCACAGCGACGGTAGCGACGCCTCGTCCCATGGCCACACGACTCGGAGCATGAGGTCCAAGCCGTCCACTCACTCCACGAGCCGTGAATCTGTGCACAATCAGAGATTAAGAGAAAATAGCCTAATTGCCACAAGAACTACCTAAGAATAGGATAGCAGAAAAAATTTATGGATGCACTTAAAAATTCCAGTTGAATTTTACTAAAAAAAAGGAGAGTATCTAGAAAACATAGAATAGAAAAATGGCGCTCATTTTGTTTATTATATGCATTATATTATAATGAATTGGATTAGATTATTAAACGTACCTGACAAGGTAACACATTGCACGGTCTGCTCTGCACTTGTTCGCCAACGCAGTCGGAAGTGTCAAACTCTACGAAGGCAGAGCTCGTGTTGGTCTTGTGGCCACACTGTCTCTCCCTAGACTCCATCCCCCCTCCACAACTCTTGCTGCAAGACGTCCACTTCGTCCACTCAGACCACTGAAGAGGCACTGTAAACACACAAGGAGAACGCACCCTTCAGACGATCTGACATACATCTCCGTTAAGATTGAAAATCTATCCAGCACCAGGGGGAGTACTACTAGAGACTTTTGAGAAATTGTATATTTAGATTTAAGTGTTATGGTCTAGGAGGTCAGTACTGTGTGAAAGGTGAGTTCTTACGAATGGGACAACCCTAGTGAGAATTGTATTTCACAGAATATTTATTTAAGTTTTTATAAATGTAGTAGTTTTATTCATATTTATAGCTCATTAATTTATTATGTGTTTATTTGTTGCTATGTAAGAAATTGTTTTTTTTTTCAAAATATGTCTTATTTTTATTTGAATTTATCCATGTACTATTAACTACAAAAAATCAGCTTGTTTCTGATTCCTCCAATGACAATTTCTTAATGCACACAAACATAGCTCGGTCCACGGTTGAACCATTAAAAATTATTTTTGAAATTCAAATGGTTGTGTGATTTTCAGAGCTGAGGGCCTATGGCTACACGAAAGGAACAGAGACCTTCAGATTATGAATCGGGTACTATAACCAGTGATCCACTGGAATACACGAAAGGAATATTTATTTTTATTTAAATCCAATAAAATTATAGAAACATATTGAGTTGAAGAGGTCTCACCAACAACAGTCAATGGCAGGAAAAGCTGTGTCGAGCCCGCTTGGTTCTCCGCCCTGCAGCTGTAGTTGCCGCCGTGTCTGATGACGACACTCATGATGTGAAGGAGCCGCCCCTCCATGCTAGTCTGATGGTCCGACAACACCTCCCCATCCTGATACGTTACAACAGAACTCAGAAATAACACAGATTACACTTGGGCAGAGTCTCGTTAAAACCAAACCAAAAAATGGCACTCAGGAATCAAAAACCTGTATCTACAGAATAAACTACAATAATTGTTCTAGGCCGTACTATGGCGAGAAAAAAATACCATTAAACATTAGAATCAAGGAACACAGGGAAAATACGAGAAAGGGCTTAGTTAAAAAGTCAATTGCCCACCATTGCTGGTCTGAAAATCACCAAATGAATTTTGAAGCTAAGCTAATACACCGGGAACCCCATTTTTCCCAAAAGAAAACTAATTGAAGCTTCCTACAAGAAACTAGCAGACCAACCAATTAATCAATCTTCAGTTGATATCCAGCCATTGTGGCTGCCAATTCTTAGCAAAGAACTTAGGGGTAGGGAAAATAAAGTATCTATAAATGATATTCATATAAATCCGAAAAAACTCTCATGATATGCTAACTCATAGTAAAGTTTGTAAGGGGCATTAGTTTTTTTTAAGTATAAAAATACAAAAAAATTATTTATTTTTTGTACTATAATATTTTATGTATATAAGAAACAATATGTATTTGAATTTAAAAAATCTGTTAGACATATTAAACCTGGATTTCAGGCTTTTACGCGGCCATTTTGTTTCCGGTTTGGAGGACACACCCCCTCCTATACAGTTGTCTTAGAGCCTTCGTGAAGAATGGACGTATTATGTTTCTTATGTGTGTTTTGTTTAGTGAATGGTTTGTTTGTAAGATTTATTGACTGCTTTAAACTTTTTTGTTTTCAGCTTTATTGTTAGCAGTTTATATAAGCCGTACCGTAAATAAACTAACAACGTGCCAAATAAACTGTACACGGACACAACATTAATGAACAACACCTGTCGTGAGATGTCAAAAAACAACTACGCAGCTGATTCGCGTTCTAGTCCTCTACAACATTGCTTACGAACACAAAGACGTAAAGAAACAGTTCAAAAGTAAATGTTGATGCATTCTAGAGGGGAACTAACAAATTACAACGGAATAATGCAGAAAATATCAATATTGATTATCGTTTTACCGCAAACCGCAACATTACGTCAGTGGCCCTTTTTTAGCACTTTTGTGACGACATAATATTACAGCAAAAACCGTTAAGAGGTTAATCTAGTATTCTATAGTCTTCTTAAATACGAAAGATATAAACACAAGTACATGAATCCTTGACCATTTTGGTTTATGTCTATCCGCTCTTCATTGACCTAATTCTCCTAAAAAATCAAATTCAACCAAAATCAAAATATAAATAAATAAGTGACTTGGTACAAGCCCTGCATTGCAACATTCAATATACGGAACAAGCTGGATTCATTCTCGTACCTTGTACCAGGTGATGTTGGGTTGGGGGGTCCCGGCCACTGGACACTCAAGAACCACCTTGCGATGCAGCACAGCCCGCAGAGGAGTGGGCGGAGCAGACGTGTTGCCCGCCGCCTCATCGCCCATCAGGCTGGGCGGCTCTGAACATACAACCATATAGGATATCTTACTTTCAACTATCTTGTCATGAGTAAGCCTGATGTATTAGAGCCCGGAAATGCAGGTTAGGTACAGCGAGTAATGATATGAAATGGACAGTCTGCTTTGCTCCACAGAAATACTTCGGATTTGAGGGTTTCCACTGTATTTGATTTTTTGTTTTCCGAGATCACGTTCAGATGTACCGAGATTTCGGATTTCCGGGGATCGGATTTAAAGGGTTTCACTGTAATTTTATTCCACGATAGAAAACAAAACTTCTCACCTAGAACATTGACATCGAAGGTCTTCTCAGCTGCACCTGCGATGTTGGAGGCAATGCATGAATACTGGCCTGATTGTTCCAGTCCCACACTCTCTATTGTCTAAAACAACACACTATATTAGTTCATGATTGTATTGAAAACGTCAATATATTTTTCAAAAATACGGAGTAAGCTTAAAAAATAAATAGGCAGAGTAGCTAACCAAAGTTTGGTTGTTGCTGGAGAGGAAAGCGAGGGAGAGGTTGACGGGGTCAGAGCCTCGCAGCCACACGATGGAGGGCGGGGGCTGGGCGGAGACGGAACAGTCCAACCGCAGCCGAGACTTGCTCACCACCTCTATCTGCTGAACAGGCTCCATGCCCTGGAACTGCGGGGCACCTGCAACACAATACTGCTGTCATCAAGTGGTAAAATAGTAGAATTGTTTTTAACCTTAACCGCCCATCACCACGACCCTTGTTTCTGTGAGGTGAATTCAAAACAGTGTGGTGCTTTATCAATGTTGGTTGCATAGGCTAGCCAGAGGTGACCACTCATGAATTGACTGTCACCCGACACTTGTGTTTCCTGTAATGTTTAACTTGCTGGGTCAGTGTGTTACGCTAGAGCTTCTGCTTCGATAAACTACACTAAACTAGAATTTCACTTAATTTTCTATTGTTAAGTCAATACTAATACACAAAAACTATAACTACGTTCCATGTTACAGACCGTGTCATTAATCTGTATGTGCGGCTCTGAGGCTACTGGCCATTCTAAAAAAGTTGGGCTTGCTCACTCCATTATGCTCATTTACAAGATTTTCAGCTGAAATAAACAAATTGAGTCACCTGACTGAAAAAATAAATACTTATATTCCTTAAAAGTTATAAAGTTAAAAGTTATGAAAATCCATGAGCACAGACTAATGGCACTATTTGTCCTTCCAAAAACAACAAAGTTATCAACGTATAAGGATGACAATCGGTATTCAATCATTATAACCTGTTAATTTTGCTAATGACTGAAAAATCCCACATGAACAAAAGTAAAATTAGCTATATTGCATACGAAATATTGGTTGAAGACTGAAATACTATAACATTTTCATAAAACAACAATAACATACAAAATCTCAAAACTAAATCTTCACTAAGTGCTGGAAACTGTTGTAGCTTGAAATGACACTTACTGTGCACAACAACCATGAATGTCTTGGACACATTGCCGACGTGGTTGGTGGCAATGCAGGTGTAGTTTCCTGCATCGTCACGGGTGGCAGCACCGACCGTGAGCAGCTCACCCTCCACTTCCTGATCCGCCCCATCCTTGACCCACGCGATGGCGGGGGGCGGAGTCCCCGTGACAGGGCAACGCAGCGTCAACGGCAGTCCCTCCAACACTGACAACTGTGGGTCAGCGGAGAAGTGTTGGGTATCCGATAACCTCGGGGCGACTGTGGAAAAATGCTCTGTTACACAATCCAAATTTAAGTTGGTGAACTTTATTTAAAAATTATTTTAACTCTATCCCAGTAAAATACTATTTTAGAAACTACTACGACCAGTGCTGCATTCTAGCAGATTTATTGGTAACTAAATCAACTCGTAGTCATCACAGTATATCATATTGCTTATTTTATTACATATTTATGTTGACAAGTAGTTGCGGCGGAAATTGCGGGGTAGCGATTGTTCGTGAAATCGATGACAATAACTAAAGTGACAGTGATTTATCTGTACCAGATACTGTGGATACTGTACCAGATAAATAATAAAAAATTAAATAAAAACAGCATTTTACACGAGCAGCAGCCGATACCAGCAGCGAGTGTGAATTCTAGAACGACGCTTATATAATAGGTATGGAACTGCCGTGACCGAGCCGCATTAATGTGACCAGGAGAGGGTTAAACTATTAATTTTAAAATTGCAAAAATTCTCCAAATTATCAATTTTACTGTAGAGTAATTAGTTTATCAAATGTTCATAAAACCTTCTCTCTTCCCAAATATATTATTAAATCGATTATGTATTAAATAAATATTATATAATGACAATAAATTTTGATAATTTTTCTTTTAAAACAAGAGATAACATATATTAGAATAAAACAACAATTACAGTCTGAGAATCCATTGCCCTATTCTAATTAATTCGCTATTGATAACCCAAAACCAAACCAGTTTTTAGAACACAAATCATTTGACACTGGACCAGTTATTTTTTTGTAACACAATATTAAAAAAAGTTTTAAATTTCCAAAATGTAATACTGATTACATCATTTTCTGAAAATTGTTAAAGGAGCTATTATCTAATCAAAATTAAATTTTCTAGTTTGCAAAATGAATTACTGTAATAGATCAGTATTCTATACATGATAGTATAGATATTTTTTGTGAGATACAGGGTATTTTTTTAATGAATAAAAATAGCATAAAATTGAAAAAATAAAAAAATTGATTTACCAAGAACTTTAACCTTAAATGTCTTTTCGGCGACACCCGCCTTGTTGGAGGCAACACAAGCGTACTTTCCTCCGCTGCGGGGGGTGATAGGACCGAGTATCAGGCGGGGGCCGGGGCTATCGGTCAACACGTGGCCGTTGTGCAGCCAGGTAACGGTGGGCGTGGGCCGGCCGTGGACATCACACGTCAACACTGCGTCGCCTCCAAGCTTCACTCGAATCTCCTCCACCAACTCTGACCTCTCTATCACTGGTGGCTCTGGGACAAAGGTCAATGGTCAGTGTTCATTAGTCATTAAGAGATAGGATAGAGTAGGAGTAGTAAAAGAATATTTTAAAGAATGTTGATGACTATCTGTCAGAAAGGACCGAATGATCTCCCAAGGCACTTAAGTCACAAGCAGCTTTTTGCACGACCCTAGTTCTTCCTTACTGACTCAGGTATCCTTCAAGTGAAAATATCAAGTATCAGTATTCTCAAGTATCCTAACACTTCACTTGAAAAAAAAACCTGGAAAACTGTAACATCCCGTCGACAAGCTAAAAAGTTGATAATTTTTTAACATACATATGTTATAATGTCTATTCTAAATTCAATTTATATAGTAAAACAAAACAATAAGCACTAAAATAAAAATACTAAAATAGGTAGGCAATAGGTACCCTATCCAGTCCCATTTTTGACCAACGAAATCTATTGTAATATAATCATAGCCTTTCCAAAAAACTATTTAAACCCTTTGTAGCGCACTAGGGCCTATAAAGAATATTTATACTAAGTGTCAAGGTTCAAATCACTAAAATTTTTCAGAAACTTTGATCTGTCAATTCAAGGGTGTATGCTAAGACCATAATTATGAAGAGCTCAGAAATACGTACAAAAATAGATAATGTGGTTGTATTAGAACATGAGATTAAATTAGGGTACAAGTAAAACGTATGTAAAAACAAGTGATTTAAAGTGTGAGAAGACTTAAAAGAAAAATTCACATGTCTAAGAACAAAATATTTTGTACTTTAAGGTTACAAGACAAAATAAACTAGGATTTGAGTACCCCTATGCGTAATAAAACAAATGAAATGGGTGTAAATACAACCAAAGACGTATTGTTTTGCAGTTAAAATTTAAAAACTAGGAAACTACACAGGTTTATTTGAGTAGAATAGGTATAAAAACCATACCGGAAACAGTGACGTTGAACAGTTTAGAGACAGAGCCGAGCGGATTGGCCGCAGTGCACCGGTACAACCCCGGCCGAGCCGAACGCTCCAACACACGCGAGTCCTCACCCTCACTCTTGGTCTTGTGAAAGTCACTGGAACAACACACAAAACGTCTTTTAGTAAAAAAAAGCTAGGCAAAAAAGCTTGGTATTACCAGAGTGGGGGATTTCCCCCCATACAATTCGAACAGTTAATTTAACTTTGTCTCTCTTGTTTTTATTTTCAGAAATGGGATGATTATTTTTGAAACAATAAATTATTAAATGATATTTAGATAAACTTTGAAGAACATGATAGTTTTATTACAGATTGTCTTTTTTAAATTTACTTAAGGGAGAAAGTATGTGTCAGTCCACTGATACCGTTTATTTATTCAGTACACTCAGAATAGTTATAAAGTTATAGGTTCACTTTACATTAACAGAAAATCACCAACAAATAATTTGAAACCATTAACTGAATATATTAATTCAGCTGTTGCCTACGGTTAGTGTACCTGGTGTCTCTCTCGCTATACTCCCAAGTGATGGTGGGGACAGGTGTTCCCCACACCCTACACTGCAGCGCTAGTCTCTCCTCCCCTATGGCATCTATCGTCTCCTCCCTCGCACCGTCCAACTCTGGCGGCGCTGTAACCAAGACTTTTTTTGGTGTAAAATGCTAACCATGCACCATCAGAGAGGAAAACGGGTACACTCTTCTGGACTTCAGAGTGGGGGACTACCATTTCTACTTAAATGAGAACAAGTCATCAATATATTTAGGCCAAACTTGACCTGGAGCGGCAGCTGCAGGCTCTACACGATCAGTCCACTTCCACTCCAGTTTTTGAGAGTTGAAATTATCAAGTGTTCAACCTAACAACCAGTAGAGACATATTAATTGAGCTATCAACCACAATCACTTTAAAATATTGCACATACTATGAATAAATCCCACTTCTTGCCTTAATTTTTTGTAATTTTAAAAATTTTATTTTCATTTATTTTTCAGGGACTAGCTCGGTTAACTACACCTCGTGTATAATCGGGCATCTACTGTATATATAAATTTTGAATTTTGACAGGACAAGAAATATTTTTTTAATTAAATGTTTTCAGTGTTTTATATATTTTTTATATTCATATTTGGAAAAGAAATCTTAACTTTGAAACTAGTGATTTAACGAAATCATCCTGGATTGAGTCACAACACGTCTTCAAATATCAATTTTGAACGTACCAGTGACCCGGAGGGTGAAAGTTCTAGTGGCTCGTCCCAACCGGTTGGTGGCCGTACACTGGTAGGTGCCGGCGTGGTGTGGCCGGACGGAAGGGATGACCAGCCGCCACCTGTGGGGCAGCTCAAGCATCACGCCGGGGCTGGTGTGCTGACTGACAGGCAGGTTCTGCTCCACCCGTTTCCAGCTGACCTACGCAAAACTTCTGTCACTTTATTGTTATTCATATTAATTTAATCATATTTATGAGATGCCGACCCAACCACAAGGTAAGTATTTACAAAATAATATTACATTACCTTTCTGACAACCAATCCTGTTATCTTAAGCAAAGTGTGAATGAGAAATGAGTATAAAATGATTGTAGTTTAATCTTGTAGTCTTGTTACTGACTAAGGTCAGCCATGGCACAGTGTTTTGCTTTAAGGCACCTCATGCGGTGTGGTTGTAGTTCTATAAAAGTGCCGCCCACAGCATCGGCATCACGGCAATATTTTACAAGTGAAAGGGAACTTCTTTGTTTGAAATTCATTATTGGTGATGGTGGATTGATGTTATTTAGATTTTTATTGCGGACATTTTCCATTACGATTTTATGTAAAACAAATTTTCACGGCTTTTCGGGATGTGGAATCTGATCCGTCCTCAGGTGAACTAATATCTAAAACATAGCACAATTAACATATAATCCGGACCAAACCGGTATAAAGCTGAAAGCATAAAAGTTTAAAGCAGGCGAAAAACTTACAAACAAAAAAACATTACACACAAAAGAAACCAAACACGTCTGCTCGTCACGGAGACTCAAAGACAACTGAGTTGTATTTAAAAACATTAAAACAATAAAGTGAAAACACACAAAAATACTATTCCAAAAACTTGAAACAGTGAGTTCACAAGTCACTGGAAGCTAATATTAAGTTCTACAGGATTTCCATTCAGAAAAGCACAAAAACTAGTCCATGTCTACATCTTGTGAATAACCCAAGATAATTTTTTAACGAAATGAGTTGCAGTTATCTTTTCTGAAATTCACTTATTCCCTTCTTTCCTACAACTGTATTAGCCATCTTATTCACAGTCATTCCACATATTCCATAAGTATAACTTAAGTTATACTTACATACATATTCCATAAGTATATAATTTAGTATGAATTTCCACAATAACTACCTTAGGCTCGGGATTTCCCTCGACGGAGCAATCGAATTCCACCCGTTCACCCTCCGCTTTGTCAAACTCTGTCTGTGGAAAATCATCGAAGAAGAGCGGATGCTCGAGGACGTTCACGTCAAACTCCGCTTGGCTTCTCCCTAGCGTGTGACATGTTAAATTATTTTGAAACAAAAATATATATCTGCAAATATAAAATATACCAAAATAAATATTGAATCCTAGGATTATTTCTTCATTATTTGTCCCAGTAGATTTCTGAACTCTTCTGGTAAGGGAAGGTATAGTTTCTACGTATCTATAAGTTTGGTTTTCTATTAAAAAGAGGGTGTCGGGCAAAGATAAGGGTTAAGTACTAAAGAGTCCATATAATCCGAACTTCAGTAATCTGAGAGTCTTCATTATTCGAAACTGAAATAGAGGAAATAGTGAAAAAAAGAAAATTGATTTAAATAATTTGATATATTTTAAATAACTTAGTATGCATTGCAAAGTTATAAACAGTGTAATAATCAAATTAATTTGTAATTATACTAAACTTGTTTGAAAAATTCTGTGACAGTTTTTTGTCGAAGTGAAGTTTGAGCTATGTTCAATCAAATAAGACTAAAACACAAAACAAAAAAATATGTCACTAGTTGTCCAGTTGAACGTTGTTCTACCTACGGCGCTACGGCAAAGGCAGCTTGTAGTCTCTGGATGCGACACTCTGCTTGTCACTGACATCACAATCTCCTTCAATCTTGTTTAATATATTTCTTGGTTCATTCATCATGGTTTGGCTGATCTGTTAGTTGTTTAAAATTTCATGATCGTTTTTGCTATCGTATGGTAATTTGATGAACTATTTTGACTGCAATAGGTACTACATTATCGACTTGACCAAAAACTACTCCTATTGGTAAACAATCGTGCCATTTAGAATCTAAGAGATGGCGGCCTCAGTAATTTTGCTAAGCCTGCATTGTAACAAAACAAAAAATGATCATAACACTAAGGTTTCTGAGACCACTACCACTATATTTTAATATAGGTAATTGATATTGATAAGAGATTGCTGAATAAATATACTTATTTAAACATAAATTTTCTCTTTCATTTAGGTGTCCGAAATTCCAGGTAAACCTAAATATGCCTTGTCCCGCCCATTTCTGATTATCGAAACTCCATTTTATTGATAAAAACTGATTGACATAGTGATCTGAACCTATGACATCTCTGATTAAGGTTTGAGCACCGTCTAACAAAGAGGTAGATAGCACAAAGTTTACAAGAATTATATTACATATGGTGATAAACACTGACCTGCGAGGTTGGTAGCTATACACGTATATAACCCGCTGTCTTCTGGTCTAGCTTCAACTATTTTCAAGGTGCGGCTTCCGTCTTTCAAGATGTAGTGTGTATCATCTGCTCTCTCGTTAACATCAAAACTTATTGGAACACCATCCTATGAACATATATAAACCAACAATAGAGTAATTAAATAAGCTAACTGATTCAATTTCCCATTACTTATCACCCTCAGACATCCAATATAAAGAGTTTTTTACTATTAATTTCACGACAAACATGTAATTGCATCAGGAAATTTCCTATCGCAATTAGTAAACAAAGTTTGAGACATTTCGGAATTTAGAATCTGATTCCACCCTCAGTTGAACTGGAATCCATTACATAACAAGATTACTACATAATAGACTACGGCGGAAAACTAAAGTGTTTATAGAAGACAAATAAAATTAACAACAATACCAAGCAACAAAAATAACACACAACAGAGTACTAAACGTGGCACAACCTCATGTCACGGGCAAGTGACACAGGTCACTGGCGGGATTGCTGGTTGGCGTGACACAAGCTTTCGGCAACACTAGCGCCCTAGATTAAACACTAGATTAGACAATAAAGCATAGTTAAATCGCACCCATTGGAAGACCAAAACTTACTTTCAGAGTAATTTTAACTACCGTTACTTAATACAGCCTTCAATTAATTTAATTTGATTAGATTATATTATTTTATATTATTATAGATTATATTACAAGGAACCTGACGTAGTAGCTGAGGTTAAGAGTAGGAGACTTCGATGGACGGGTCATATCATTAGAAGAGAGAAACACAATAAAACAAGTGTGGACATGCAATCCGACGGGGAGGAGACCACGAGGCAGGCCAAAGAAACGCTGGAAGGATGAAGTTAAAAAAGACATGGCCAGGATGGAAGTGGATGAAGACACCGCAAGAGACAGGACAAGATGGAGGCAGTGCGTTGGTGAGGCCAAGTACCACTTGGGGTACAAATGGCCATGGGAGTAAGAGAGAGTAAGAGTAAGATTATATTATTGAAATGGTCACCATACCACAAGGTAGGTATTTTAAGCTAAGTATGAATGAGGATTGAGTGTAAGATGATTGTGGTGTGATCTTGTAGTCTTGTTACTAACTAAGGCTGACATGTTCCTTAGACCGGACTGTTAATTAATAGCCCAACAGCTGATGGCAACTAATGGACCTACAGTTTAACGTGGAATCCAAACCACGGCCTCTGAATTACGAATTGGTTTAATTATGAGGATGATCTTTGCGGATTAACGTAGTATTCAATTGTACAGACATTAATCCACCCAAGATAATACTACACCCACCGACCATCGCTCACAACCATCCACAATTCGTGACCTCCAAGTAGCTGGATTACAGGACGTCGCCACCGTCCCAGTCATAAAGTTTACCTCAACGATAAAACTCAATCTATGCCATGTTCACAGCAAAAGAATTTTTACTGAAAAAAGAAAAAGATTTCATGTTTTGCATTTATGTCAGAAGAGATTTTTCTTCAATTAATTTATAAACTGTATTCACAATTCGACACTAATGACTCATATTCCTTCCGTAAGTTAAATTTAGTTTCCCAAACTTCAATATTTTGTAGGTTAAATTTTTGGTTATAACAAGCCCTGCTCAACTTTTAGTAAGATAAAAACCTAGTCCTATCACACTTCAAATGTATTATATTGTAACTTTTACCTTGAAAAATTCAGTACTGAGGACAGAAGCATTTTGGTAGGTGATTGTGCGTTTTTGTCAATTTTTTTTATAAATGTGTATTTGATATGGTTTGATGTAAGTCAACTGAATTAGAAGTACCTTGAGCCACTGGATAGTGGGATCAGAGGAGCCTGGCGTGACCGGACAACTGAGAAGTCCATCGTTGGAATCCACCACCTCCACACGAGTCACCGAACTGTTCATCGTCGAGGGAGGAACTGCGTAAACCATTTTCAGACTCAATCGATTACCACAAACATCTGTGTCGTACTTACACTAACTAATTAAAAAAAATATTGTATACCTACTGTAAATATTGAGTTTTGTCACAAAACATTTGTTTAATGTATAAATACTATATAAAATTAATTATTGCATTTTTTATATAATTTTAATAATATATTTTTATATTATATATAAGTAAGCAAAATATACCTCATACGGATAGTGAGTAGCTCATTTAGCGAGCCGAAACTAGTTGCTATTACTAGCAAGGATCATCTGCTTTAACAAATTTTTATAATAAATTGATAGTGTAGAATTGAACATTGTCGGTGATTACCTACGACACGGACGGAGTAGTTCCTGTGCGCCTGCCCGGCAGCACTGTGAGCATGGCACTGATACACTCCCTCGCTGGCCACCGTCACCTGCGTCAGCACCAGTAAGTTGTCCTTCATCACCACCAGCTCGTCTGTTGACAACATTGTATCACAAGCTAGTACTGTTATCGTTATTAATTGGGAAGGGGGAGTGGAAAAAATTAAACCACCCTTATTAAATTAATTTTACACACAAACATATCCTCTCCGGGTCTGGGTGTTCACTAGGCCTCTCCACCTTCTGTCCCCCCACATACTGCCATAGCACTCCTCTTGCTTCCACAGCTTGTCAATCCGCCTTCTTCTCAGTCTTCCTCTTAGGTTTTCCGTTCTTCTTAAATGGCCGAAACATCACAATCTAGATTTCTCTATTCATTCTATCAAATAGTATTCAACTATTAATTTTCTTGACTCTTCGAATTGATCTTATTGTTATTGTTATTATTATTGTTTTTAATTTTAAAATTACAGACTATTTAGTCTCAGTCAATAGCGTTTGAGACACAACAAATCCAGTTTTAATACAAACAAATATTTTATACGATGTCCTTACTACCCGCTATCTGTAATAAAGGTGCAAATAAAAACTAAATGAAATATGCACTCTTGAAATTTGAGTTATACTAAGCGCTTGGTTACATTATAAGTATTGTGAAGACCGTAACCATACCGTTCTGAAAGCCTGGAAGTAGATTCAGTAGGCCAGCCCTCCAGCCAACCTCAGGAGCTGGTACACCCGCGGCAGTGCAGGGGATGGTGTAGTCGTCACCCTCTCGGAGAGTTATGGTCGTAGGGCTCACGTCCAGGATTCGGGGTGGCTCTGGAAGATATCAAACAGAATTTAAAGATTTTGAATGAGTACTTGACCCAAGAAATACTATCAAGGTATGTTATCGTGAGAGAAATATTGTGTTGGCATCGGAAATTAGGGATGAGAAAAGTAAGATATAAGCAGGGGAAGAGGTAACAGCTCACAACAAAATTCAGATAAAAGTAAAAACTTGAGAAAACCTTGAGTTGCCGAGGAGCAATAAAACTACATGTTTTTCAGGTCAAAACAATCGTATATTGCACTAAATTATATAAAAATACACAAGTAATATACAATATACATTCAAGTCAACAATCAGAAAAAAGTGGCAGTTTTAACAGAAAAACAATGTGCACCACTGATGAGTCATTTCAGCTCAGCGCAGGCCACGGTGTCGCTACTAGATGATAGTCAGGTACATGATGGAGACGGATATGATCCCGAGGTCGGATATGAGGGGTTCTACTGTATATTTATTCTCATTAAATAACAACTGTTACCCTCGGATTTATTAATAAAAGCTCATAGGTACATAAAAATGTCATATATGTAAAAATAACCATCTAAATTGTACTTGTCACTAATAAATAATGTGAAAAGTTCTATATACCATTTCCTCTACACATGAAGTCTTTAATCTCAGACAAAAAAAGTTTAGAAAAATTCTTCCATGATTTAAAACTTTTTTAAGTGAAAGGATTATCACACGGTATGAATATCAGTGTTAACGTAAACCTAAAATGGTAGCGTTTTTACACACAATACTCACCATAAAACTCAGTTTCAAATATCTTTTGGGCGATTCCAGCGATGTTTTCTGCTTGACAAATGTATGTTCCAGCCAATTCTTCTGTTGCGTTTGCTATTACAAGTGTGTTTCCTTTAATTCTGGAATGAAGTACGCTGTTTCAATTTTAAACCAATGACTTAATTATTTATTATACAAGAAATATTAACTGTTATTAAAAAAAAATAGTTCTACATTACTTGTGAACTTTTAAGGTTCAAAATATTTTTACACTTCATTTTTAACGCTTAACTTCACTGTTTATGAAATTGAATATGAAAATTTCAACGTTTATCAACATTGCATGGATTTTGAAGTTTTGGTAATGTATCAACATCAGGTTTTTCCAGTTGGAGTTTAGGTGACGAAATTAAACTGTTTAGTTTGTCCAAAAGAATAATGTTATTAAGCTTTTGATAAAACAATAACTCAGGGATCAAGGATTTTGAGGTTATTAAGCACAAAGTTTGTCAAATTCTGAGTAACAAAATGAGTTTACAAGTGATACACACATCATTGTTCACCTTCACTTATTCCTATATTTTATATAAAAAATTGATATTAAAATTAATTCAAATACAATTTAGTAAAAAATAACTAGTTATGGGAGTATCTGTGAAAACAAATCTTGTTTGTGTGAAAGATAAACATCTGAGCTAGTAAAAAATTTTTTTTTAAATTCTGAAATTTGAAACCTAAAAACACTCATGTTTGTGTAAACAAATTCTACCGCAAAAATGGTACTTTTAAGTCGTGTCAGATCACTAGACTTATTGAGTTTTAGAGTTTCTACAATACCATAATACCTAATACGTTTATCATTAGAGTTGGCGAGGATTACGGTGTCTTTGACCCACGAGACGAGAGGTGCAGGGATTCCATCTACCTGGCAGACCAGTTGGGTCTCGGATGTGTTGCCGAACAGTCGCACGGACTCCTCCTCTCTACCGAGGATGCGGGCGGGGACTGGTGGCAGTGAGAACCATCATAAGTCATAAGTAGGCTACTTTATTTACACGTTCAGATTTGTTACATGTCCCAAATAAACTTAAGTTAAACTAAAACATACATGAAAGAACCAAAAATTTCACCAAAAAGTTGTCCGTACTTATACTCAATCTAAAAAGTAAACAAATCTGGAAATACAAAACACATCAGTCCTTACAGCAACTTACAGCATTTTAAAATTACTAAAACAATCCACAGTTTTAAATCTATAACGACATTAAAAAGATATGAATAAAATCTAAAATAGTTAGAACATTTTATATTATTCCAAAAAACAAGAAACTGTTAACCTAAACCAACATTTCCAGTGAAGCAACATCATGTTTACAAACGTTATATCGATGACACACCAGCTGTCAGCAGCCGACAATGCAAGCGAAACATACGAACAACAAATCAATAATATCCATCAGATTTATTCGAAACACAAACCAAATGATAAATTTAAAGATTTTCTATCAATTTTGTATGCAATACAACGTATTTAAATGGAGCAGTCGTGGAGAAATATAGACTTTTTCAACCAAATGCAAATGTGCTGTATATACGGCTATTACGCCGTAAAGAAAGTGTTTGCCAGTTGGAGGGTTAATCTTGGCATTGTAAAACTTTCAACTCATTGTTTGTTACGTTTCTGTATAGTTATTGTATGAGAAGAGAAACTGATTTAGACAATCCAAGATGCACTCTTTGTTATTTTGTGTTTTTCTACACCTTTCAGCATCTGTTTCATGTTTTGATACGGAAAGGTCTAAACATTGGTCTTGTCTACCGAATGTCAACCTGTTGTTAGGTAGCATTGTTAAATAATACGGTAGCTTTCAAAATCCTTTTTAATAATTAAATAAACACGTTAAAATTACGTACCAATAACAGTGAGGGAAAGTTTCTGCTCATCAACACCCACTTGATTTTCAGCCACACAAGAATACGATCCCGCATCTTCCCTTTTGGCTACAAACCTGAAGTAAAGAACAAGAAATCTTAAGCAACAGCTTTGATTATTAAAAAAGAATAGTTTCTGGGTAATAATATAGAAATAGAAACAATTATTATATCATAGTTTGTGAATACAAGATCTCAGTAAAACTTTAATAGAAAGTTTGCAATCACTGAAAACATTTTATTTGTAGCTGTAAACACAGCCCAAAATAGCCACTTATTTTAAAATTTAAAAAGGATTAGGAATATATACAAACATACATCGGTTTATGAAAATTGTTTATCATGAAAACATAGTTTATATCAGTACCACTGAAGAAATCAAATTATACGTATGAGTCAGATTCACAACCCATTACAGTAACATCAATGTCACGCCCGTCAACTTAAGAAATCTGTTCATCACTCACATTACCTTCTAAATAACTTTTAATATTACTAATGGCCATTAAATAAATATAAAAAATAACACAATGAAAATAAAAGGCTAACCAAGAACTGCAACTGCAAGCTGTTTTGAGTTAAGTCATTTTAAACCTAATATAAGTTTGTTGTACAAAGAGTTAAAAGGAAAGACGTAGTATGAATTTCAATTTGGATTGAAAACAATCCATACCAACTGCGCGTCTATACGTAAACGCTACACCATCAACACGGACATGACAATTTCCGCTCAGAGCGGGGTCAACACAAATGTGTTGATTGCCGCTTGGAGGGTTCTTACAAAAAATCCAGTAAGTATTTTTGTGGAGTTCCTAACAAAGAATTAAGTTTTACTTTTTTCATATACACAATAAAATGTATATTTTTACTGACACCATTCATTGATACCTCTGAAAAAATATCAACAAAGATTTATTGACTGATTTATTGCACTAACGTGAGCGTGGAGCCGTTGGCGTGATGTCGGCCGTCCCTGAGCCACGAGACCGAGGGCGCCGGGTCCCCCTCCACCTCGCAGACGACACTGAGCGCTTCTCCCTCCAACACACTCACCTCCCCCTCCCACCCGACAATCACCGGCCGCACTGCAACACATCACATGTATCAGTGAATGTAATAACACTCACCATTCTCTTTCAACTAATAAATTTATTTATGGGTCTGAAAGCGTAATTACACAATTAAACAAGCCAGGTGATTAAATAATGAATGAAATGAAGACTAAAGGATGGATAAGATACGGATTAAACTTTCTGATAAAGAGTCAACTGCTTCCAAAAAAACTTAGTCTCATTGTGGATGTTTTTAAAACATTCATTTTGTCCTAAACTCCATTTAAAACAAGGTAACGGCATGTTTTTTTAAAACTCAGTTAGCGCTGTATGAATTTAAAATTAAAAGCACCATGAATTTCAACACATTAAATTCACTACTTTTAAAACCAAACCAACTCTGAAAAATCAATTTACTTATCCAGAATAATTTTGGTAATACAGTAGAGTCTCGTTTAACCGAGTTAATATGGACCACAGCAACCTCGGATAACCAAATTCTCGGTTAACACGGAATGTCTACTTAGAATAAGGGATTTATGAAAACAAATAAAAAATACAATATTTGTTAAGTGTAAAACAACTTTATTTACTCGTGTATAATACTGAATGATAAAGATAATTTTACGTACATATGACACTATAAATGAAATAAGTTAAGTAACAACCTGCTAAGTTATAATAAATACATAAGTTACATATTAAAAAAACAATATACTCTGTGTACTGGACATCATAAGATTTATCATCTGAGTTGACATCCAGTCATCATCATCTCACTGAATCTTTTTCAGTTAGATTTTCAACAAGTCTATTTGACATCAAGATAATTTCATTCATCTTTCAGTATTTTTTCAATAACAATAATATCACTCATCAACAATCCAATCTGCCAAAAAATCATCTGTTTTTTTTTTTCTTTCAACAACTGTAATTTTTTAAGACTGTTTTAATAACTGTCTGTAGTTCTTTTTAGATTTTCAATCACCCTTAGTCGTAGGGGCAAGAATTAAGAGATTTACATTTGGCGTCTGCCCTTTCTTACACGTTGTCAAAGATGAAAAACCACTTCACGATACTACATATTTATTTTTGGTCGTATTTTACTGGAAGAGAAAGTTTTTACAAAAGGAATAGCTTTTTTTTTGCTTTCCAATAAGCAACAACTTAAGTTTGTTATCACCAGCCTGATTGGCACAAAGTAGAACAGTAACTCTCTCTTTACTTTTCTTGTGTCCCGGAGCTGATTGTTCCTGTTTAGCTGCTAAAGTTTTGCTGGGCAGCATTTTGAAATTTAAGCCAGTTTCATCACAGTTGTAGATTTGTTGAGGGCTTAGATTTTTTGTCTTAATATAGTCATTTAAATCTTTTACAAATGAATCAACTGCATTTGTATTGGCTGACAAAAGTTCTCCTGAAACATTTAACTGCCTAACACCGTATCGCTTCTTCCAACGGTCTAGCCAGCCGATACTAGCTGTGAAGTCTTCTTGTCCATCTTGAAAGCGACGATAAAATTCCTGAGCTTTGGCTTGTAACATTGGTCCAGATAAAGGACTACCCTTACCTCTCATCTGCTGAAACCACAAAAATAATGCCTCTGACGTTTGCTCATGTTCACTACCTTTCATAGTCTTTCTCTTCTTTGCAACGTGTTTGTCACTTGTTGACTGAGATACCCATTTCTTCAACTGTTCCCGTTTGCGCCTCCAATCCCCTACAGTCACTTCACCAACACCTAAATCACTAGCCACTTTTTTCAAAGATTCACCTTTATCCAAACGTTTAATTGCACAAAGTTTTTCCTCTAACGAAAGGACAACTCTTTTCCGTTTCATACTCATTGTATCGCACTCAACTCGTTAGCAACCTCTCAACACAATAAACACCAGAAGACTGAAGTGACAGCTAACAAAACAAAACACAGAAACGAGAGAGCAAACAATAGGAGGGGTAGGGATAGGCGGTCAACAACCTTGCCTACTGTACAGTCAGGCTAGTAAGCGTGTCAACGGAAACGTACAGTCGGTTCCCATACATGCGGGCCACGGGGAACTGCGATTGCAGTCGTATAGCTTAGCAAAAGTTTAAGTACAAAAAAAAAAGTTTAAGTAGCCTCGGTTAACACGGAACCTCGGTTAAGTGAGACTCGGAAACGGGACTCTACTGTATTCATATTTCCGAGGGACCCACCAAACCATTTAGTGACTATGAGTGAAGGGCGAGCGTAATGGTCTTAATGACCTGTAAAATAGAGAAATAGCTTAATTTACATATTGATCAAGGGACCTACAGTTTAACGTGGAGTCCGAACCACTGCCTCTGAATTACGAACTGGTCTAATTATGAGGATGGTCTTTGCTGATGAACATAGTATTCAATAGTGCGGACGTTAATCCACACAAGTGAACACTACACCCACCTACCATCGCTCACAACTATCCACAATTAGCTATCCACCTCCAAGTAGCTGGCTTACAGGACACACAACGGTCCCAGTCACACCTTCAACAAAGAGCTTCCGATTCTGGTTGACACTTAATTTAAAGTAAAAACATAAAGCCCACAATCCATACCTCTTACAGGTTACCGCTCCTCCCCAGTAAACGAATGCCCAGAGTTGCAGGAGTAGTCCTGCAACAACAGAGGTCGTTTGAAACCTTCCCTCAACAGCTCAACATCACAGAGATCAAAATTACCGGAATACAGTAACCGTAAGAGGTTGGATTTGAGTAAGCAAAAAGGATACTACTGATGGGATTTGATTTACCATTTAAAACACTACTAAAGATTAAACAAATGTAAAATAAGATTTATTGCTAGATGCACCGAACCTTCAAGTGTAGATTGTTAATGATACTGTTTATTTAGTCAACTCATGTTACAAAAAGCACACCATAAATTTAAACCAGTAAGGCAAGTGATACATTTGGATTGCTGTAATTAATTATAAATTTATTATAGTTTTTTTAAATTAATTATAGGGCCAATAAAAGTGGTAGTAGAGTAAAAAAAAGGTATTCCTATAACAATACTTTTTTGTCCAGACAACTGGATTCCAGACTTTTGAAGACATTTATGATATTAATATTAACAATAACAATTTCATCAAATGACAATCTGAATGACAAGCAGCCATGGATATGAATAGACTAGAGAGTTGCCACTCAAGTGGCAGCTTACCAAAGTTGACAAAGCAATTGTGGACATACATATCAGTCCATTAACCAATGGTACAAAGGGAAGAGAAGGTACAAAGATTCTATAAAATTTATCAAATTTAAAACAATTGAATTATTTAATTCAGAAATTGGCAAAAATGTTTATGGACAAAAAGTTTACTCAGTATTTTACTGTCGCTTACATTTAATGAGTCTCAAGTCAAATACCCACCCAGGACATCCAGTGAGACGGGCAGCATGGCTGAGCCAGCAACATTGGTGGCAGAGCAAACGTAGGTTCCTGCATCAGCCGGCGTCAAATTCTTCAGGACAACAGACCCGTCCTCGTTCACCTGTCTTCAGGATAAAAGGTGGGATTATAAATTTCTTGAAATCTCAAAAACTATTATTATTTTTAAACTTGTGATTGAAACTGTAATTTGTCTTATAAATAAAGATTAAATGATTTGGTCATCCTCATGTCAAATCACCTCTCATAGCTCTTCTAAGTGCTTTCTCAGACGGTGTTAGTGGACCTTTGGTGTAGTGGACTAAACGTTTGTACTGATGGATGCAACGTTTAGCCAATTGGATGGATGCGGGTTCGAATACCGACCACAAGCAATCCCACTTTGGCTTGCAAATGTGTAGAACTGTGAAGGGAGGTGTTTTGTGTTTTTTTGTTAACTCTCAGTATTCTAAAAAGGTTTTCATTCTAATAAAAATTTCAAAGTAAGTCATAGCACTTGGAGAGAAGTACATGGTAGCATATGCAAGCATTTATGCAGACACAAGACAAACTAATGTTCCCAAACATAAGCAGCAGTGCAGTCAACTGCCTGAACTTGTTCAGTCTGTCGCATTTGATAATGTTGTTTTGTGTAGTGTTTTATGGAGGAAAATAAAGCTAAACGGTTAATTTACGAAGTTAGAAGAGAAATGTGAAATTGAATACTTCTTTGGACACTCATAGGGGTCGAATACTGAAAAAAGAACCGGTGTACAGAGCAAAGCTATATTTTGTTTATAATTTTTAAAATCAAACTAGTTTGATGGCACTACCACCCCCCATCTTCAATCGTTTTCTAATGCATGACAGAAAATCACAAAGTTGAAACGCACAACACAAAATTTACTATGTGTTTTTTATCGTCGTCATTTGAAAGTGTATGCTTCAAATGGCTCTAATCTTTACACTTCCCAAACTCTCAACAAATATAAAACCTCGACGAAACTGACCTTGATATCAGTGAGCCCAGTTTGCGCCAGGAGATGATGGGTTTAGGCTCACCAGTGGCTGGGCACTGGAGTCGCACCTCCTCCCCCGCCACACCCAGTAGCTTGGTGACAGCCAGCGGGTCGATCCTCGGCACCACTGCGACATGTCAGGTTCAAGGATTAGCACAGCTGGCAAGGCTGTTTTACAATTTATATCAAGAAACTTTCCCAAAGAAGTAAAACTACTTCCTTGGCAGCGGAACTTTGAATTAAAACGTTTGCTGCGGACTACTCAATGGTTGCTGCGACGCTGAGCGCTCACCCATTTGTGCTCTCCCCGCCTTAATTCTATTCAATTGGTGCTTGGCAGCACACAGCAATGGACCAGAGATTTTTTTCAAGTGTTTCGTACATGTTTTGGAACTGTTTTTCATCGCAAATCGTTTCTGGCTATGCCTACCTGTTTTTTTCGGTTTTTAATGCATGATTATTCTTTAGTTTTAATTGTATATAGTGTATTTTAGTAACTTAGTTAATATATTAGTATAACGGTTTTTTGTATCATAACAATGGTCTCTACTTCACGGAAACAACCCATCCGGTAAAGTGAAAGTGACTTAAGTCTCGGATGTGTCCCTTTGTTCAGTGGACAGCCACCAAAATGCAACTGACGAGGAAGAATTTCTGACTAATTCAGAGGTTGATATTGGCACCGAAATCCATCTTCCTGTTTGGCATAACAGCAGTGGAGGTCTTAGGCAATATAAAAACTTATTAGAACTTTATTTTTGTGCGCAAAAATGTTTTTATTGCATGGAGAGCCAATGGGGGAATGGAGGCCTGCCAACACACCAGTGAGCACTACTTTTGAAATGGCGGCTGATGAGAAATAAACTATTGGAACCACATTTTATCAAGTGGACTTCTGACACAAAAAGGAATGTTTTTATGGAAAAAGTTTTCATGGAGGTGGGTAGGTTATACCTACTTAATTATAGCCGCAGAACATGTGTTAAGCAAATTTCCACTAAATCATAGGTTACTCCTTAACTGCTTTTCTTTTTGACCTTGACCTTCCCAAAAATGAATTATTTTAAAATTCTTATTCTATATGTTAATAAAAGTAGATTAAAGAGAAAAAATTTGTACTAAACCTGTTTTTAGTGGCTAATTATTAAATAATTATTACAATATTGTTACAAAATTTGTTTAAGAGATGGGGGTTAAAAACATAAAGTTTAACTAAAAATTGAAAATTTCAACTCACGGAATAACAAAAAACGTTTCTACTAATCAATTAATTATATCTATTAAACGAAACCAATCTTGTTTGAAAGAATAATTATTTCTTTAAATATTTAATTTCTTTAAAATAAATATTTTAAACTCATTATTTTTAAAATTGATTAATCTCCACAGGCTGGATAGCTTTTACATGTCCGTTTATCATAATTAAATAAAATGAATTACCAGAAACAAACAGGTTAACCAGTTTAGTAGTTGAGCCGACTTCATTCTCAGCGACACACTTGTACTGTCCTTCTGCGGATTTGTTTGCTTGAAACCTGTAAAAGTATTTAAAAAAGACAGCAGTTTATATTTTGGTGAAAATTCACATAATGTAACGTATTTGTAATATTAATAGAATCTTGGTAAACTTTAAATTTTGTAACGGTTAAATAAAATTAAAACTCTTACGAACCCATTCAGGTCCAAATTTTTTTATCTAATGTCTTGATAAAACGCCTGGCTCTGTTCGAAGACTAATGTAACCCATCAGTCAGTGGCATCTGTCAAGAAGATAGAACATTCCGTGCTGCCCCCTAAGATCAAATCTCGGAACTATCTCACGGAGTTCACTATTTTGCCACTAGAGTATACTTTATAGTCAACTAATCGCTATGTTAGTTTATGTACGGGTAGCCGAGAGCGTTACGGCGTATCACTGACGAGTGAAATGTTAAAGCCTTTCGGATGTGCTAGGGTTCGAATCCTGACCACAGGCGGCAATGTCAAGTTGATTTTTTGACGTGAACCACGTCGTCATGTTGTTTGTATTGCCAAATGTTTCACCCTTGCTGTGAAAGGCATCCTCAGTGGAGGATGCCACTGAGGATGCATCTCAACATGTTGTTTTATCTGAAGTTTTTTTTAGGAGGTTGGCTCCCTTTTACCTATACTTCTGCTCACACTGAGTATAGATCTGTGCGTGGGATGTATCAAGCAAAGACAGGGTTGAGCCAACACGGTACAGGGTGGACAGCACTGATAAAACTGATTTCCAAATCTGCGATCCGAACCACGACGTTCGCTAAGACAGGTTCAGAGTTAGTTAAGAATTATAAAAATTGCAAATTCAGGTATTTATTTACCAAGATACATAAAACTAATCGATACACCTACCTGATAACGCTGGAATGGTAAGGCAGCAAGGTCCTCTCGTAATACCACGAGATGTTGGAGGGAGGGTTCGACAGAACATAACACTCCAGACGAGCAAAATAAGCCTCATTGACAGTTACATTTTCTTTCCACTCTTTTATTTTTGGAGGAACTGCAACATTTTGAAATGATTATATTACGTGGTTTAAAAGGAATACATGATTATCAACACAATGCAATATACAATGATTCTAATTATTATTGTTAGAACGTCAGAGTATTAGGTTCATGCTTGTGTTGTGTTATTCTTATGGAAAATGATGTAGCTTCATGATATATCTGATATTATCAGCTGTTTTTCCTCTACGTACAAAGCTCATAACTGTGTTAGCTCATTTGTGTAACACTTCAATCAACAGAAATAATCAGCATTGGAAGTAAGCTGATAAATTAAATATAAATAACTCAACAGAATTTGTTGTGTTCCCTTACAGTCAGCTTGGCTATGCTACGATTTATCATTTCTTTGAATAGTAAGCCTCAAATCAAATCACAAATGATACATCATAACTTAACTGAATTAATCACAATTTTTTCCAGTCTTATTTCATTAATTCTTCTTGTTAAAGGCATTTGCGTTAAAATTTAATTAGTTTATACTTTTTTAAATCGATAATTTTTAAATACAGATTTTTAATGAACGTTTTTGAGTATCGAAAAGATATAAATGCCATCTTGAATGGATTATTTTTTTTTATTTTCCTGTACCCCTCCCAACCAGGGGGGTTTGGATTATCCTCAAGATCTCTCGGTGTCCCAGTTTGGCTCTCTAAAATTACAGCAAGCTTAGCCAAATGTACCCAAGACGTGAAGCATTGTGGAAGCTGAGTCGTGACCGGCTGGACTCTCCGCCAGACATGTGTACGTGCCGGCCTGCAGCGTTGTTACGTTTCTCAGCTGTAGCGACGTCTGGTTCTGTCCCGAACTGTGCAAAAACAAGAATTTGCATTACAATTATTATCTGCAGATGTCAGAACTTTGGCCTCCACTACTAACTCTCTGACATCCCTTCCATCCCTTAAATAATGAACTCTCAGAATAAAAATCATTCCATTTCAATATTTCATTCTCAAAGTAGTTTTGAAAATGTCTAACTGAGGTAAAACTCACAAAAAGATACGTTTCCCGTTGTGCAGCCACGATACGGAAGGTGGAGGATCGCCGGTGACAGAACATGTCAAAGTAACAGGACTGCCTTCCACGGCTCTCAACTCCCCATCTCGTTCTGATGCTTTTATTCTGGGAGAAACTGCACAAAAGATATATTTAAGATGATAGTCCTTTCTGTGCTCTTTCCTGACATGTTAACAAAATCATAAATGTTCCTTATTATGTTCCTCTTATTTCTGGAGTCTTTCCAAATTGTAAATGTTCTTCACATAACCAAAACTTTTTGTACAAAGATGTTTTCCAAATGTGATATAAGGTAGGTTAAAGTAGATTTTAGATAATACCACTTAAAAGTTTATAAGACTTTGTTAACATGAATCGGTGGTATACATCATGTTTCAGTAGATTTCTTGGATTGACGATAGGCTACGTAAATAATAATCCCATATGTAACAAATGTTAAACTCGCCACAAATAATTTTACTACTTAATTTTTAGTACTGTGGTATCTAAAAATATGATTGTGATTATTAAAACCTAATGTTTATAGTTACAATCAATTTGTCAATGATTGTAAAGAACTAAAAAGAATACCTTTTCTAATTATTTTTTTCTATGATTTTAAAAATTTTATCAGTGCAAAAGTCAGTGTTATTCAGAAAAATTGATCGATCCGTTTGTATAAATAATAAGGTTTATATTGTGATTTTTATACAATATTTATATATTTTTTCTGGATTTAATAATAACTATATTATATTTAAATCATCAATTCAAACACAGTCCTTCTAACAATGTAAAAATGGTTTTCCCAAGTAAGAACAAAATGTAAACAACTAGGTAAGGACTGTGATCATTACATAGAGTCTCTAGAATTCATACAAAATGTTATATGTTAATATCATAGTAATTGTGTTGACCCAGTTTTTATCAAATAAATTGTGCATGTTGACCTTAGGCTAAGCCTAATGTATGTTTTATGATTTATCAGATTTCAAGAAGCCGATAACAATATAATAGCTGTTACCCATGACATCGACAGTCGTGGTGAAGGAGTCTCGACCTCCGACGTTGGACACCACACACTCGTAAGATCCTTCGTCCGCGCGAGACACATTATTCAGCCACAAGCTCCCGTCACTCTGTGAACAGCCAGAGATAAAAACTACACTTTGCGATGCTAAGATTCAATATAAAGTATTTATTTCAGATTAAAAATATTTTAAAAGGTATCCGTTAAATTACTTTCTATTTTCCACCCATTTGTATAACCTTTATTTCTGATACAGCAATCTTTATTTTGAAGAGTTTAAACTTATTTACAGAAATCTTTTTTTGTAATAATAAAAACTAGCTTTTACACATTACACCACTACATATGTTAAGAGCTACTCTACTCCATAATATCAATTCCTTTTATTATTTTTTAACATTAACTGAGCCATTGTAAAACTTAAATAATTTTATGTATAAAAAAAGAATTTCTTAGTTTCAGCTGATGGATTTACTTTCTGGTTGAGATAATGTTATCGTTCTATAATGAACTAATTTTCTTACACCGATTTGAAAGTAGTTGCCGTCAAGGGGCACTCCGTCTTTGAACCACTGGCGGGAAGGTGGAGGGTTCCCAGCGGTGACGGGACAGGGCAGCTGGATACTGCGGCCAAGGAGTGCCTTGGTGTCCGATGGGAGACTCCCGAGCATCAGGCGTGGGGCAACTGGAGGCAGAGAGAGATTACGTAAGCAACTTGTTCAACTCAATTCTGAAAAGTTTATATCCCCGTACTTGAGAATAATTTTTAGAAATTTATTTTATATTTTGAGAAGAAACTGAAATTAAATCAAGACTTTTCAGTAGTGACAGGTTTCTGGTCCCTACAAAACCTACTCAATAGTAAAATTATAACAAGGAAAAAAAATCTTTAAAACTGTTATATTATCACATACGGCTACAAATCTTGAGTGTTAATCAAAGAATTTGAAAAAAAAATCTTAGACGAAAAATATGAGAAGGATATCCATAGCAGATGAGGACCAAGGAATCATAAATATGGAGTAGCAAGAAGAACAAGAAGATCTAAAGATATTTTGACTTTATTTTATTTATGTATATTGTTAATTATGAAAACCCAATTCTTATATCTAGTTTCGAAAGATTACGAGGTCCTAACAAAGCTGATTGGGTTAATTGTGAGCAATGCCACAAGTATAAAATAATAATAATTACCTATGCCTGTAACCTTGACATTGATTCTGTAAGTTGATTTTCCAAATATATTTTCGACAGTACACGTATATTCACCTTCGTCCTCCTTTTCAGCTTCTGAAATCAAAATTATTTTTACTAGGTATCAAAAAGGAATATACTATCACTGTTGGCCAAGTTATAAAGACTAAAGATGTGATAGTTAACCAATGTGAAATAAATTTATCTAAAAAAGGTAATTGATTTATATACTTTTTTAGACATTGACTAAATGGCGACAGTAGATTGGAAATTGGGTTTGTTACTAGACCAATGGGTAGCGTCTTGGGCTTCGGTGCACAAGGTTACATATTCTAACCCTGGGAAGACATTTGGGTTTCAGTATTACTTGATGCGGTAAAACTTAATTGTGTCATGAAAAAAAACATGACTGCTTTTTAGCATTTGACTTTAAATTTACTAAAATTCTAAAACATCATGATTTAATATATCCAACTTCATGTTGCAGAGCAAGTGAAGGGGGAAGTGTATCAGCAGAGTTCATACATCCGTTTATCATAAACAATTATTATTGGTTTAAATACCTCTATCTGTAGCAATCCTAGTAGTTGAAGTAATTGCGCAACTATAGTTTCGGCTTACATTAGTCCATCCATCATCAGGCACATCATGATGGCCTAATGTAGGCCGAAACTATAGTTGCGCAATTACTTAAACTACTAGAATTGCTATAGATAGAGGTATTCAAACCATTTAATTTACTCTCAGCAATCCGGAGGGTTAATAATATCATAATAAAATTGTTATTGACTATTTACCTTAGTCCTGAATCCATTTTACTCCAAAAATTCAGATCTAATATACTGGGATTTAAAAGCTAGGACAGAGGAAGCTAGGGCTTGAATCATTAGCTTAACAGAAATAATAATTAACCCTTGAGTGGGCGCTTCACCAGTGAAACGCGAGAGGGCGCATGAGAAGTTTTACTCCGCAACGCTAAATCACATGAATTCAACCCATCTTACTTGTTTTTATAACATAGTATTGCATTTAAATGTCAAATAAATTGATAAAATACAAAGTTCTATCGTTAATTTTAATTAATTAATTACTACATTTGAGTAACAAAGTTATTTTCTAGTATATGAATGGTGTTAGCGGAGAGAGCGTATGCGGAGTATTGTTCCGCAATAGAAAAATTGAACATTGATGCAAACCAAATATATTAAATGATATGATATGTGTATTTCATTTAGAGAAAGATTCCGCAAACTGACATCGCTTCACTGCATTGCAACTCACAAGGAAACAAAAGGAGTGTGGGGTTGTAAATAGTTTCTGGGGATTCCTGGAATGAGGTACGGAGCCTGACACAACTACCGACACCCGATATGCGTGTTTATTATAACAAAAACTATACGTGTGGAGGAAAACTGCGCAAGCACCCTCTTGAGGGTTAACTGCGAGACAGTTAAGACAGAGAAAGTGAGACTTCAAATAATTCAAACAGTTTCCCAACATAGGTTTAAGTATATTCACTCTAGCTGGCTGTTATCAAATAAATAATACAATTTAATTTTCCTGATTTCTATTTGATTAGTCTTTCCAAGTATTTATGACATTGGTAAATTTTATGAATGAGGTGGGAGGCTTTCGATATGAGCATGTTAGTTTTTTAAGCACCACATCATTTCTTATGCATGTAAATTAATCTCTGCCTTTGCTTATGTCTCTATTTATTTATTTATCTATTTATTTAATCATTCACCTGTCTGCTGGCTATTTATTTATTTATACTGTATAACTGTACTTTGACTTCTGTATGGTATTAGTAATACAGTAATTCGATTGACAATGCCTATTACAACCTGTATTGTTATGGCTACGATAAACTTATTGAATCCTATCTATCACTAAATATATGAACAAAAATGAAAAGGATGAAAAAATACAAACGTAAATTAAAAAATGGTACTGTATTTTTTAAACATAAAATAACATCTTTTGTACATCAAAAAACGATTTACAGTTCATCAGTATATCGTTCACTTTTACTACCGACGTTCCACGACTCTTGCAAAGGAAGACCTTTCCAAAAATGTGCATTTCCCAGGTCCTCGGAAGTGCGAGGAAGTACATCGGAGGGTGAGGAGATGAGAACGTAGGAGATGTTGCCGCCGTCGGCAGCGTCCGGAGACACAGGCGTCCACACACAGTCTTCGCTGGCCGACGGTTCTCCCACCTCCACGAAGCTTGTCCACACCCGCACCATTGTGTCAACCATCGCTCTGTCCTCTGCCGTCTCATTGGGCGATAAGCCAAACGTGGTGCCCAGTAAGTAAAATATGTCATCGCAATGACTGACTCCGATGTCGTCGTTGTTCTTGCTCACGAAGTAAGAATAGCTGTACTTTCCTCGGTATCCAAATTTGTAGAAGAACACAGGAGAGTTGACCACAGACGCTTGTAACCGAGCGGATCGTTCTATACCTGATGTGAACAACCTGTCACTCAACATTTTAACCACTTCTGTTTTTGAGTTTGAATTTATTCTACCGTCTTTAAAGTAAAAACTCTTTATTTTACCGCTCACCGTATCCCTTTGTTCCGCGTTCACGGTGTGATTGAAGTCAAGAAGGTGTGGAGCGATTTTTACCCAATCCTTGTCCAAAACGTTTAACTCTTGGCTGTCACCGATGAACATGGCTCCTGGGTACAGACCCTCATCACTTGTCATGCTGATCATCCACGGAGCATCCTTTACATCACCTTTCACTACCAGTCTATAAGGATCTTCGTTCAGAAAAGCCGATGTGCTATTTTCAATGACGGGTCCGAACGGTGAAAAGGGATTAAAATGCCAAGGCATGAACAATTTTTCAATCGGAAGAACAATGTCTTTGGCATTTTTCGTTCTCAAACATGCTAGAGTTTTGGTTGATGAATCAGTCGGGCAACCGATTGCAGACGACAACATTTTTGTTTTCATTCCTGCGCTTTCGGTTAGTGCCCACGGATTAAAAGCGCTACCACTCAACGATATCCCTTGACTGAACAAATTCCTGGATAAATGTGAGAAGAAGTGTAAGTGAACACAAGCTCCTCCTGCCGACAAACCTGCAATGGTCACTCTTTGATTGTCTCCTCCAAATTGGCAGATGTTCTTCTGAACCCACCTCAAAGCCATAACTTGATCTTTCAAACCGATGTTGCCTGGAATGATTCCGTCTTCGGTAGTCATAAATCCGAAAGGCCCCAATCTGTAGTTGATAGTGACAAAAACGAGGTTGTGGTAATCCAAGAGATAATCAGGCGAATACTCATCGCCGGAACCGAACATAAAAGCACCTCCATGAATGTAAACAACTACGTCGAGTTTCGATGTATTCGACACGACAGGTGTGTAAACATTCAAGTATAGACAATCTTCATCTCCTACCACTTGATTGGAATTTTTTTCAAAAACCATTTGAACACACTTCGGTCCGAAATTGTTGGCACTTCTTATACCGTCCCAATTTTCAGGAGATTGAGGCTCCCTGAACCGCAAGTCCAAAACAGGTGGTTTGGCGAAAGGAATCCCCAAAAATGCATTAACTTCTCTCCCCCTCGATGTTTTGAACACTGTGCCATTGAGTACACCATTTTCAGTAAACACTGTCAAAGCTATTGCACTGCTACAAAATACACAACTCAAAAGAAAGGAACACAACAAACATAACATTGCCAAATGTCAATGGTGATACATGAGAAATGATGAACTTCCACACTATCACACTGCCGACTAGTGACTGTATTTTTGGACAAGTTCCAACTGACACTAAAGATGATAAAATAATAAAACATGCTATCTAATCACTTTTGTCTTTATCTCCTTTAGTTTGTTCTCAAGGAAAATTTGTTTGCAGTGTAATGATTACTCTTGTTAACGAAAGAGATTTTATATTTTCATATGTGAGAGAATCATAACAAACTCCAGGCAAACCAATTTCTGCCTATAGTTGTTAATTAATGTTATTAATTTTTTATCATAACTAATAATTATTAATTCATTATTACTCTTGTAAATATAGAAAAGACTTATTCCCACAACTGAATTCACGTAATTTTATGGATAATATGAACAACAAACAGCTTAAAATCAAGCTGTTTGTTGTTCCTTTGATCTCCCTAACACTCTTTTAATTAAGTTCAGTGCCATGAAAGTAAGCAAAGATGAAATATTTCTTAAGATTATTAGATCATTATAAGATTATATTTAAATCTGCGCAATAGTTTAGTGATAGAGACCATTAAGTCCACTTAGTGTTCTGTAGAATATTTGAGTTGAGTTAAAATATTCTGTTTTCACTTTTTGTCAATTTCAATTCAAGATTTTTTTAAACTTTTACATGTATTTTATTACACCTCAATATCACTTAATATCTCAATTAAAGTTTTAAACCTCATTGCCACCCTAAATTTTTAGTGTGATTGTGATAATTTTTAACATGCCGTAGTTATTCCTGTTGTTTATCCAACCAATCATTATCACATTCATATTTTATTCAATAATTCTTCTCGTACTCTCCACGTAACTATGGACCAATTAATATAAAAATGTAAAATAATATGGATAGAAGAAAATTTATAAACAATCACTAGAGGTAAGTTTGACCACTTGACTAATAGTAACCATTCTCCGGTATTCTAAGCGGTTAAGGGGTATCCACTAAGAAAGTCGTACCTTGGATAGAAAGTTCCCCCTGCACTGTGGTAAACATTCTGGAGCTTTCTAGTGACTTCCCAGCTCTAGACCATGTGACGAACGGCACAGGGTTGCCAATGGCTGCACATAAAACACTTGCCGACCCTCCAATTGGCACTTCCAGATCTGATGACAAATTTAAAAAAAAATTTGCGTTACACAATTTGATGAAACCATTTTATTTGAAATTTCCAGATAAAATGTCAAAAATCTTGGGGATCTTTAATGCTATCCCATTAGCTGTAACTTTTACATAAAAATTAAATTTCTCATTACACAAATTAAAAATTATATCCTATTCTTTAATACCACAAGAACAAAGTAAAAATTACAAATGAAACCCCACTGGGGATTAACTAGTTTATCTACTTGTTTATTTCTTTTATCTCATTGCTAATTTACATTCTGAACTTAAATTTTTCAAAAAACTCCAAAAAAATTTCAGTAACTCTATTAAAAACCAAAAATAACAACTCAAAAACTGAGAATTTTCCCACCACTAAACTAACAGTTTCGTTCATGGTTATAGAATTTAATGTATTCAATAATAGGACAAAGACATAATTACATAATTTATACAACTAACGAGAGAAATTTGAAAAATAAAAATTTGTTGATTGTTGTGTTGTTGCTACCTGAGGGAAGATGTAATACCAGCGGCGCAGATCCAATCTCCAGGTCTGTAAAGTCCTTAGCCGTCCCAACCTTGTTCCTGGCCACACAAGTGTAACGTCCACTGTCTTTTATACTAGCATTGTATACTTCTAGTGATCCACTTTTTAAAATCTGAAAAATTGATCAAAGGTCATTTCTAAATGTTTCAACCCTTCGCACGCTGAAAACGGAGATATTCGTGTGACTGACTTAGACCCAAACGCTGAATACGAATATATCCATGTTCAACGTTTTTCACTGTCTCAATATAGTTTTAGTTTGCTAAAGTTCCGCTAGAATACAGGAGCTTCTCGGTTGTTGATTTAAAGACAGATAAAGCATAGGATTGGTGCACTAGGTCACTCACTGAGTGGGGAGATGAAATTCAGCCCCACCCTGCCGCGCACCATGCCTCAGTTCTGGCTTCTACCGTGCAAAATATGAATACATACGACTGCCATCTATACTGTAGGCGCATCACTGGCGGGTAGATTTACGTTTTGCGATCGTGATTTGATGATTATTGTATTGATTAACCTGATAAATAAAAAAATTAAATTAACTTAAAGCAAATAAAAATTCATAAATTTAGACCGCAATGAGTCTAGTATGGTGGTGTATATTGTAATCCAGCTACTTGCAAGTCACAAATTGTGGATAGACGAGTGATGGTTGGTGGGTGTGATAATTAATTGTGTGAATTAACATTCATACAATTGAATACTACGTTCATCCGCAGCGACGATCCTCATAATTAGACCAGCATTTCAGTGGCAAAAGTGGTTCAGATTCCACATTAAATTGTTGGTCCCTTTGGTAGGGCAGGCTAATAATTAACAGTCCTACTTAAGGATTACGTCAATAAAAAGAATACATGATCTCTTCACAATCATCTTACACAAGTTTCTCATACATACTTGTCTTACAATACCTGTCTGGTTAGTTTGTCATTTGAGAAAATTAATCAAAGATAATACTTTATCATTCATCAAGTACCTGGATTCTTGGATGGAGATTATCAGAAAGCAGGGTCTGGTCCTTGTACCAGGTGATCTGGGGAGAGGGTACGCCTTCCACCAAACATCGCAAGGTCACAGAGTCTCCGAGCCGCACCAGCTGGGAGTCAGTCTCGGCCCTCACCTGCGGAGGCTCCAGCAACGTCAGCTCCGCACTTCCCTGCGCTGTCACACATGCTAACGTTTACAAGTTGGAAGAGCAGCTCTAACAATAAAATAAAGCCCTCTAGTTCAGCTACAGGTTTTTTGTTTTTGGTGGATTTAGAGGCCAGTATCTAATCCCATTCCACAGAAAAAATTCCGCAGATGGAAGTCAACCTCTGCATAGAGTGAGTAAGCTTAATCTATGTTCTCCATCTCGAAAGGTTACGAAGAGGTTCCTGAAACTTGGCAGGAAGGATGCCGAACTCGTCACAGGTCGCTGGCTACGGTAATCTGAGGAAGCATCAACAGCGCATGTGTGTCTTTGACGGGGAAATGTTATCTGCAGGAGGAAACTGCTGATCATCTACTCTTTGATTGTGTAGGTCAGGCAGAGGTGAGGTCCTCCACTCTGGGTAATTTGGAAAGGGGTAGCTTCCTGCCTCCCGACAACCTTGTAGACAGGTTGTTGCAGTTTTCTAGGTCTCTTCACTTGGAATATTCTTGATTCCCTAGGAGGGAGAAACTTAGGGGTGCGCAAAAAGCCCTTACGACTGAAGTAACTTAGGAGAAATGTGCCCCTTTCAATGAATGAATGTAAGTCAACCGAGACTTAAGGAAAGGGATTATTCCGATTACCGAGTGAGCCTTCGATAATAAGGAGTGAAATAGGGAGAAAAGAATGGGTTGGTGAGTAAAAACAGGTGAGGAAGTAGGCAACCACTGGGACGGTAGCGTGTCCTGTAATCTAGCTACTTGGAGGTCTCGAATTGTAGACAGTTATAAGTGATGGTCAGGGTTTGGGATATTCTCTAGTGTGGATTAACGTCCGCACTATTGAATACTAAGTCCATCCGCAACTACCATCCTCATAATCAGACCAGTTTGTAATACTGTGGCAGTGGTTTGGACTCTACATTAAATAGATATGCCATTGAATGTTGGGCAATTAATTAACAGTTCTGTGTAAGGAATATGTCAGCCTTAGTCAGTAACAAGATTACAAGATCGCATGAACATCAAGTTGTTTGTCCGTTAGCGATACACACTAATCAGCAGGTAAATGCTCACAAGACAGTAGACAGGCGCGCAATACGTATCCCAGTAAGGGGGGGGGTAGGGGGAGATTGATTTATTTTTAGGACACGCTCGCCTAGCAACAAACACATGTCACGGGACTTACATCTACCCGTCAAGGCCTTTCGAAAACTAATTCACGCAGCCTGTATAACCCCAATCACTACGTATGCCTCGCATACCGCGAATACAGTGATGAAATAAGTGTGTAATATTATTGACATGGATATGTCTTAGCTCTGTGGGGGTGTTGGCGATTTTTAAGATGGAAAACATGTAACAGGTTTCCATAGAAACTACCAGAGCTATTGCACTGAATTTTTAATATAAAATGAACAGCCGTTTAGATGAACTGAGACCATTCCCTTTAGACATATCCATGATCTAACCTATTTCCCACAGGGAAGTCAATACAAACATTTTCCCCAGGAAATCCCAACAGGCTTCAGCCCCAATTAGTTCGGATTTCAGGGGTTCCACTGTACATAATCCAGACTAAGCCGGTACACAAAGCTGAAAAAACTTAAAGCAGGCAAAAAACTCACCAAAAAATTCCAAGCAAAAAGGTTACACACACTGTGCAGCCGCGAATTAACAGAGCTCAGGTAGCCCTGCGTAAACTTAGTTACTTGTATTGTAAAACTTTGTTTGTTGTGATGGAAAAATATCTACAATAAAAATTTAAAAAACACTAAAATATGATATGGAATGTTACGCTGCGCTCTCGTACAAACGGCCCTACACTAACTCAATGCATGAGAGAATATGTTGTGACTTAAGGTGCAAAGGGTAGGCAAGTAGAATCTGTACAGTCCAAACAAAACAGTGTTTTTAGAAACGGTTGTAACATTTAGACAAATCAATGACATCATGGCCACTGACTGGGCACGGTTTCTTGACACTTCTGTTCGAAGTGTAGGCTAAGCCCTACTATATGACATTAAATTATCGAGTCTGGAACTATCAAAGGCTTATTGTAACTGCCCAATTAGAGATATAAATTTGTAACAACTAATCAAAGACAAGACAAAATACCGACCGATTCCCACAACATTCTTCGCTTCACAGATGTAAATTCCTTCATCGTCTTTCTGCAAGTTTCTCAGTCTCAATACCCATTGAGTGTTGTCATTTGGCTCATCGTCGCCCTAAAATCAACAACGATTAATAAGAAAATAAGTCCTGAAATTGTCTAAGCTTAATAATTTTGAGTAAATCTTGATTTAAAGAAATGTCTATGTGTGTTCTAAATTTATTCTCAGGAAAATATAAACACTATTTTAAAATTATTATAAAAAATAATAAAGAAACTAAATAATCATCTTACTCATAGTGACAGAGGGGGAAAAGTCTCAGTTTTGCTCTAGTATTACAAAAAGCAAAGTCTTTAAGAGTAAAACATTTTATTGCTATTTTAAAATTTCATTTGACATTTCCTCCCATTCAGTATTTTTATATCCATATCAAAATCGTTACATCTGTTAGTTTTTAGGGGTAAAATACCCTTAAAAATAAAAAATTCAAAAAATAAAAAAGTTCCGTGGATTATAACCTACATCCCGAATTTCATGAAAATCTGACCAATAGTCTAATCTCTAGGCTTCTGTACATCCCTCCACACACACAAACACAGACATACAAACAGACATGACTCTAAAACTTCTTTTTTGATTGAGGGGGCACTATAACTGATATATCCACAAGAAACTCAAATTCGAAAATGATGACAAAACAATACTTTCTCCTTATACTATCGTATAGGGGGAGAAAGTAAAAACTAGTATATTTTTATGTATTTTAATAGGGTATTTTCCTAAAAATTTAATCTATTAAATTAAAACAAAATTAATTTAAACTAAAAAATTAATTTTTAAATTTAATCCTAAAAATATAAGTGAAAATTAGACTGAAATCGGTTATAAATTACAAAACTTATATAGGTTTTTCCAAAACTATACAAATTCATCTATTTTAATTGCTATAACTGGTTTTGGCACATTGCTTAAAAAAGGGCTAGGCCAATGGGTTTAAATAACTACCAGAATAGGTTGGTGTCTTATCTATGAATTTGTTTAAAAGTTCGCACACCACTGTCACTGAGTTGCCATACCTGTACCGGAACGTTGTCTTTTGTCCACGAGACAGCCGGGTACGGGATGCCAGCGGTCACCTGACACTGCAGATGAACGCTGGAGCCGACGGTATACTCCTGGTGTGTCGGGCTCACCCTCACCGCCGGAGCCTGCTGCACTGACAGATGCACTCGCCCTGACGTCTGTCCACCTGTACATCAACCATCACTTAGCACCCAGCTGGTCGGCCTGGTGGTCAACATCTGGAGCCGATCTAACTTGTCCTCACCCACCTAACCTCACCCTTTTCTTTCTACCTCACCGCTGTTATTGTAGGCCCACTGGGGCAAGTCTGTATTTTAACTACATACAGAAATATCCAAATATCATTACTTGTTACGCTAATTTTAAATTATTAATGTATTAAATTAAAAACAGGTACCACCCTATCAAGACTACAATACTACTGTACGTGATTTTTAATTAAATACGATCGCAAGTCCATGTTCTACAACAAGAATCAACTTTCTTTTATTAATTTTACATCATATCATGCGAATATCAAAGACAACAAGTTGCGGTATGAACCTTTTTTGTGGCTACTTTATATAACATTTAAAAATCCATTCGTATGTTAGACTTCTTTCCTCAGGATTTTTCAAGTGGATTGAGAAAGATCCTGTGCTTCAAATACCATTGCTAAATCACAGCCTTGGAAAGAACGGGAAAGTAGCAGCGCTAAACATATGGTTACTGCTCAAACACATACCAATCTGTTGAAGAGAGATTGCGAATATATCCGCTTCCTAATCAGAACATCAAATGCCATAAGCGGATATATCCATCACCCATCCTTTATTACCAAAGACTTTGGTGAATATATCCATCACCCGCACGGGAAAGGTTAATATCCCAAATACGATTGACGCCTGAGTCCGGATCAAACCAGCAACCTTTGGTTTACAAAGTGAGCACTATCCAGCTGTTAAACCTTGAAAATATTCTGGTTAGACAAGAAAATTTTATGAGTATAAAGTTTTCATTTACCTTCTAATCTGACGATTGGTGTTTAACGTACCTTGGTTATGAGCAGTGCATATATACCAGCCCTCATCCAGGGTGTCAGGAGAGGTCAACAGAAGACTGTTGTTGGAAGATATCACTACGTCTGGAGAGTTTGACAGCTCGTCCAGCGCTGCTGTTTTCCCATCATACCCTGAACCCAAGTGTGTTTTGAATAATTACAGTAAAAAATTTGGCGTTGAAAATAATTAATTTTGTAAAGGAAATCAATATTCAATTTATTAAAATTATTATTATCTCTAGAACTGAACTATAAATAACAATTTGATAAAATTTTTAACAATTTGATAAAAATAAATAACAGTTGAAGTTTTAACTATACTTAATTCACTGCAACTGTCAAGAGACCCCCCTACAACACTTATGAACCGATTCCAACCAACCAATGAAACAAGTCACTTGTTATAAACATCTTTACTAACTGGTTCTTTCCATTAGCATACATAATTTTAGGGAAGAACTCCACTTAACACAGTGAATTAAGCATAATGGTATATGATAAATTATTTTTTCTCCAAGTTTTTCAAACAATGCTGTTTTTATGCACATCCTCAAGTGTAAAACAACACTTCCAAATGAGCATGTCATAGAAGAGAGTGAACTCACTTTATTTACATGTTTATTTACATTATTATTTACATTACATTACATTATTTACATATTTACACTTTATTTAACTTTATTTACATATTGCATGCATAGAACAATTTAAATAGTTTCATAGTATAAACCTGAAACTCAAAGAGAATTTGTGTGAACTGCAAGTGAAATGTTTTAACATCAACATTCTGCAGCTGTTTGTGTATGTGTGCATAAAACAGATATAGTTTTTTTAATAAGTTAAAGGATTGTCTAAGGATGGGTAAAAAGGTTTTAATTTATTGGTCAAGGATGACTTGATGAATAAATTAAAGTTTAAGAAAACTTTATACTAGTCAAGAAATCAACAAGCCGACAAGATATTTTATTAGAATTAACAAGACATTTATTTGTTTTCACCTGATGTAGGCCTAGTGTTGAGGCGGTACCACGAAACGTTGTACGGACCCAGACTGGTGACGGCGCACGGCAGCTCCACCAGTGCGCCGGGCCACGCCGTTACCTCCCTTGACGTCACTACCTGCGCCGGCGGCACTGCACAGACAACATCAGTCACAAATTTATCTCTACACCATTAACTTTAATTTATTGTTCCAAAAACATCTATGTTAGCTAATATTTTTTCCAGTAATTTAATTTGTGTTATTTTTTAGTATTTAAATTGTATTGTAGTATTCAAATAACTAGTGGTCTTGTTTAACAGGAATAATGAAAGAGGAATAGAAAATATAATCCAAAAATATAAAATTAAAATTTGTAAAACTATAATCCAACCTGTTAGTAACCAAAAATGCAATCTCAAATCCCCTAGGGTTAAACCCCATGAGTCAATTACTACAATTGGGAAGCTACAATTCCAGTCACACCCTGTCTAGAAAGCTATCATTGACATGGTGAAAAACGTGCTACGCTCACCACATTCAATTCACTGTACTAAAAATGTACAGCAAAAGCTGTGGCTAGCAGGTAAAATTCCATTAAAGGAATGTGAAAGCCACAGGATCATTATTATTATCCAACCAGTTCATTTATATGGCTCAGAGACATGTACATGACAAAAACCAAAGAAAAAACCTATTATTTTTGAAAACTGTTTGAACTTGAAAATGAAAATAGTATGTAAGGAATAAGAAAAAACAAAGAGTTCTGGGAATGGTACAAAGTTCCTGACACTGTTGTTATGGCAAGAGTTTGTTGACTGAAATGAATAGGTCATATACAAAGTAAACATGGAAGCATACTGAGCAAGATCACCAATGGGCAACCACGAGGCATTTGGCAGTGGAAGTTCAAGTGCTTAAAGATCCGAGTTAAGAGATTAGATTAAAGAGACGAGTGTAGTTAAGTTGTCTTAGAGTCTTTGTGATGAGTGGATATATTTTCTTTCTTGAGTGCGTTATTGTAAGTGTCGTTACAAAACTTTCTTTCTTTCAGCTTTACACCGGCTCAGTCTGGATTACATACTAATCGCGTTATGTTTTAGGTATGGTACTAGCTTGCCTGATGACGGGATCAGAGTCCAGATCCCTAAACGTTAACAGATTAATGAAAAATGGTAAAATATATTTTTAAATATTTCTCCAGAAAAAAAATCATGTTATCAACATTCCACATACAAAGACATTTAGCTATCAGTTGTTCCTCTTAAAATCTCTCATTTCATAAGTTACACTTCTTATTACTCTACTTGAGTGATATTCAGGTGACCCAAACGCTTAACTTATTGCCTTACCTGTGACTTTCACCCTGGTATCCTTGATCACCGAACCAGGAATATTAGGAATCTGTACCTTGCAGATGTATCGGCCGGCATCTTCCGACTTGACGGATTCTATCGCCAATGGTACCGCTGCCGTTTGGCTGAGAAAAGAAGTTTTTTTCCATTAATTCTAGAACTGGCAAAGTCATAATTCACAACACATTTACATATTCAATAAGAAGTGGTAGGTGGAGGCATCTGTCGTCAGTTTAGTAAACTTGTTAGACACTAGCGGCTATGTGACCGTGTTGCCCTCTGGGGTAGTGCACTAGACTGCCACCGGGCATGTCTATAACCAAGTAAGCGCTTTCTACTCCTATGCACTGATTGGCTGAACCAGCTAACGTGCTATGCTGACGAGCGTAACTTTCTAGCCATTCGGAAGTGCTTGGGTTTGAATTCCGACCATGAGCAATCCCAATTTGGCTTACAAATGTGTGGTATAGCAGAGTGGAGGGCCCACCTTAAATAAACGGTGGCTGGCTTGGGTGGAAGTTGGCGGCATTTGTAGGCTTAATTGGGATTGCAGTGGACACCTGTTTTGTTTTTGTGGTTAGTGGTTATAAGGGGGGGGACGTGTTTTATCCTTTTTTTGTTTAAACTTTGATATTTAAAGAAGATATTAGTAATTATTTTAATGTTACAGTTAAGAGTAAAAAGCTTGTCACTTCTAGGGTTAAGGGACATAATATTATACAAATTATACATCATATAGTTTGCAATAGTGCAGAAAACTACGGTGAAACCTATAATCATTTCTATATTTGATAAGTTTTGATTTTTTAAGATCTTGAATATTTTTGTATTTTCCTGAGCTACTTTCTTTAAGTGTTTTCTTACCGATAAGTGAGGAGCAAAGTTAATGAGCACTAACTGTAAAATGTGAAAAATAGATAATATTTGTTAACAGGGAAAATCATTAAAACATCTGAGAGAAGGAATTTGAGAGAAAAGTAGAATGTAAAAAATTATTTTACATTTAAAACAGTGAAGTAGCTAAATGGCAGTCAAAGCAATTCAATTAAGTATTATTTCACAAACTCATTTATACAGCTGGATAGAAGTTTCGAGAATCATATTAAATTTCAATTTTAAATTTTTGTGAAAAAACCACTGCAACAATTGAAAGATGCATCATTCTGTGGCACTTATCAAACATTTTATACATTCAAACACTCACTTGTATTTGATGGATTTTGTTTTGATGGCGCCATCCTTGTACCACCGAACTACGAACGGCACAAGAGACTCGACTCTGCATATGAGAGTCAGCGGCTTTCCCACCTGGCCAGTATAACTCGTAGCTATGCTCACCGTCGGCAACTCTGTCATACAGCGCGAAATATGAGAGGAAGTTAACAGTTAAAACTAATTAATATACTACATCTTATTTAAAATTTAATACTCTTACATTACCCATTAGGATAAGTTTTTGTAAAAATAACTGGTAAGAGAGAACCATAAAGTAAAAATTTTTTCCGGTTTTACCTATACATGAATCAAGAACATTATCATTAAATAGTATTACCACAGTGAAACCCCTCAAATCCTATCTAATTGGGGCTGAAGTCTGTTCAGATTTAGGGGTGTTTGAATTTGCCAGGAAATATCAAGCACTTATTTTGTCACCGTAATCGCGGTTTGTTAGCAACGGAAGACACGGCAATTCAGGTTGTACAGGCTGGTTGACTCAGTGTTCGAAAGGGCAGTGACCTTGGCGGGTGGATGTAAGTCCGTTGACATGACATTGTTGCTAGGTGCGCGTGTGCTAAAATTAAATCCCCCCTAACCCTCCCCCATAATTGAATGCGTCTAGCGCCTGTCTACTGTTAACCTGTTAAATACTGCGTATCGCAAACAATTTTTTGTGTGTATCACACATTTTTGTAGTTAATTCAACACCTAATCATTCATTTGTATAAATTACTTGTTGTACTTAAGTTGATTGACATTTTAAAGGTGATGTTGAGTTCAGGAAATGTAAACTTAGTTCATGTATCGTTAAACTCAAGTTAAAAGTCTTAAAACGATTGACGGCGAAAGTGTTACTAAACAGTTAAAGATAACAGACTTTAAGAGAAAAACTTGTGTTTGCTTAATCTTGTATTGTAATTTTTTGTTTTAAACCTTAAGAAATATATTTTGTGTGATTGAATATCTTTTTTTAAATTTCCGGTTATTTATTTTTTCTCGAGAATGTGTTCAGAATTGCCGGGATTCGGATTTGAGGGGTTTCACTGTATTACAATAGGTTTTGTCAACTAAAACTAAATATAAAACTAATACAGTAAATCAACAAATAGATTAAACATGGTTTAGTTTAGCACAGACCCAGTTTAGCATGACCCGGCCACAGAATACAGCATAGGCTAAAAATAATGAGTAGCTCTTGATCACAACAGTTTAACAAGAAGAGTTATGTTTTAGGTACAGTACTAGCTTGCCTGAGGCCGACCTCATAAAACTTGGTTCTACTTAAAATCGTGATGGAAAATGTCCATAACAAATATGACATTCATATTATTATGATCGTGTAACTAGAGATATGCACTTGCTTAAAAGCCTTGTGTGTTAACCTCTTTGGGTTACATCGGTAGTTTTAGTTTTTTGTGAAATCCGGCCTATATAACTAGTACCATAGCTCAACTGAATAGTAATCTCCAAGAATTATGAGAACAGTCGAGTAGCAGAAGCTAGAGCGTAGTTTACATATTCGTAAGTCATGAAAAATACATTTTAGTATCTCTTCTAGGAAGCGGTCTGATATTCCGAGGACCGAGAAAACCGAGGCCAGTTATGAGGTGTTATACTGTATTGCGTTTATAGTCCGTCACACTACCAACTCATGTAACTATTATTTTGAATTTAGTTGAGGTTTTACAAACGTATTTAGACAATCATGAAACTTATTAGCTAGCTTGAAAACTCGTAGGCTTGGATTACCTGGAGGCTGAGCACTAATAGCTGTGGCAGTGATCCTCTTCACAGGGAAGTTGTTTGTTCCATACCCATGTATCTATAGAGGAAATCAATATAGATGAGGTAATAATGAAAATAGCAATTTTTAACAAAACTACCCTAAATCCCCAACAGATGCTAATACAATCTAATCTAATCTGATGGTCCGTAAAAACAGTTTTAAGTACTTTTTTATTTATTTAATTTTTTTAAGGGGCGGATTACTCCCACGGCACTTCAGCCGTAGCCGCTTTTTGTGCACCCCTGTGTGGGTTGCGGTATTATCACATAGCCAAAAGCCATTGGTGATTGCATTTGAACCCGGGACCTTGTAAAGCCTACCAGCACGCTCCCCCTTTTAAGTACTTTTAAAAATGAAAAAATGAACAAATAAACTTACATGTACACTATAGAATTGAATTTATGAATTTTTTATGTTCAGTAATATTTATTTTTGTAGCCCTAATGGTTGCAGAACAGTTACAGCACTATCTTGGAAATATAAACTTTTTACTCTGAGAGTAAGTTTTAGGTTGTAAGTAAGTTGGATTATCAGGGAACCATTGAATTATTTTCAATGGTTCCCTGGAACCGTTTCAAGCAACAAAAAAAAAGAAAGTTGAATTGACCGTGGAGTCTTGTGGAGTGCACCAATTTTGACAAACTAAATCAGGGCTGCAAACTCAAATATCTTCAAAACCAAATTTACCACAGTGTAGTTTGTGGCGTCTAGAACCTTTTCCACTAAATATCTCCGTTTTTGAAACTTTGTCTCTTGGAACGTTTTCTGGGGAAACCATTAAATTATTACACAAATGTTGCCTTTTTCAAAATCACAATCCTTTTTGATTCATCATAAACAACTAAAAAACTGGGTAAAAATAAAAAAAAATTTAAATTTAAATCTAATTTGATTTTGGTTTGCTTATCAACATTAAATTAGCTCGGTGGTATTGAACTAACATAACTGTATTTGGCAAAATACCCATTTAGGCTTCATAAACCTAAAATAACAACCAACTTTATGCTCACTTATTTGTTACTAGCCAAAGTACCCGTGCGAAGAACGGGTATTTTGGCTAGTTCTTCGCACGGGCTAAAAAGGCTGAAAGGTGTAGGCTCTACTGATACATTTAAGGTATTGTTAATTAATTTTTCATTCTTTACAAAATGACAAAACAGGAGTGTCTACAACATTTCAAAGTAACATATGTCAAATATTGGGAGAGGATAAGGATTAATGTAATAGAGACAGTCGTCGGAAAAAAACTTAAAATCTACCATTCTGCTATTTCAAATAATTTACTAATTTCGATCCAGCAGTTTATCTGAAAAATCAACTTTATTTCTTCTTCTTCCCGAACTGTCAAAATATAGTGCAAACGGATGTTGTCATTAGAAAATGTAAACATTGAAACCTAGGACGGTCACGGCAGCTCTTTCTTCTTCTTCTTCCTGAACTGTCAAATTTTAGTGTTCACAGCTGTTGACATTCAAGTAATTTTATGTTTTCATTCTCTAAAAATGTAAACATTAAACTTTAGGACGTTCATGGGGCGTAGCCCGAGAGGATTTTAAGGAAATGAGTGTGCCTATGTGTTGCATGAGTTTAAGATCTACCTTTGTGTAAAATTTCAAACCGGTCGGTTCAGTATTTTTCGCATTTACTTGCCACAACAAACCCACAAACAAACATACAGAAACCACCTCTTCTTTATAATATTATAGATTACAAACATACCCCCAAGTAGAAGAACTCATCAGGTGGCATGAAGGGTCCGCCGCTATACAAGCCCGGGTGGTCTGGAACGGCCCACAGCGGGATGGTCTGGACCACGGTGCCGTTGAGCAACACCAGCTCCAGCTGGGTGAAGTTGTACAGAGTGTCCGGCTCTGTGGCTCGTATCAGCACCGAGTTGAACCCGGCTGGACAAAGGCGGGTCACAATCAGTGTTTCCTTCACTCTCAGATAAATCAAAATTGGTTAACCCATTCCTGTGTAAGGTCGTATGTCCTCACATTTCGCTAGATAAATGACTAAAGACGTGCATTGTACATACTGAGTGGTTCTGAGCAAACAACCGTTGTATACCCTGTTTATATTTCGACATAGTTCTCTTTTCCCCCGTTAGGTGTGCTGGTTCATTTCTCATCCGATAGATAGTGTTGGCGTCTTCTTAAATCATCCTATTTATAATGTTTCAGTAGTTATCGCTGTTCCAGCGCAGTCAGAGTGAACAAGGCTCCATTTTAATTCAGACAGGAGGGCCTAGGCGTCTCGCGGATATTCAGACAGGAATAGGTTAACTTAACTGAATTTCTTATTATGTAGATTAATAATTATCTATTATTATTATTATCTGTAAAATTATACGAGTATTTTATTTACTCCCTTTACCGTTTAGTTCAAAGCAGTCATTGCTGAGTGGGTACAGTACTGGCCTACCAACCAAAAGACCCAAGTTCGATTCCCGGTCATGACACATAAGAAATTTAATTTCTCCGACTGCCATCGTGCTTCGGAAAGCTTGACATGCCTTCCTAAGCGCTTTCTAAGCACTTTGAACAGTTACTTTTTATTTATTCAACTAAAATAACACTTGAAGCGGATAGTTACACTTGAGAGGACGGTGGTAGGTCTCGGCCATGTTGGTAGTGGGGATGACGCTGAAGCCGTGAATGAAGTCAGAGCCGCTGAGACCTGTGGAGCGGACCGTGTGCTGCGAGTCACTGCCGACGTGCAGAGTCCACATTCCTGGAGGCGGCTCCTGCGCATCACATTTACCACACTCAATTAACGCTTTTTCTCAGCAAATATTTTCGAAGTTTAGTCAAAAATTTAACCCAACTAAACTCAAAACATTTTTTAGATGCAAACTATCTTAAATAGTCATTTTCTAATTATTTCAACCCCTCAACGGTTTCTTTTTCTTGCATTAACATTAAAGTGAATATATATTTTCAAAATTCTTGTTCCATAAGTTTATAAAAGAGGATTAAAGAGAAAAAATACATTTACTAAACCTATTTAAACTGTTACAATTGTAGTTAATCTATTGCTATGTTTCAGGATTTTCAAAAGTTTTACTTATGTGGCATACTTATTATGCACTAATGTCTTTATATTAATTCACAAAGAAACAAATACACAAAACACATCAGAAAGTCTAACTGTAAATAAACTAACCACACGGCACACAACCAATAAACAAACATGACAAAAATCTCCGGTCCGGAAATGGAAACAAAAATCTGCGCAGCTGTTTCGGTTTCTGGTCGTCAACGACATATCTTATGAAGACAAAGTGATAAGAAAACAGTTCATAAATGAATGCTAACACATTCTAACAGTAAACTAATAAACTACAGCGATGTAACACGGAAAATATCAACACAGAAAGTAGTTTTACCACGGAACAATGTGTATCAGTGATCCTAAAACAATATTGTTTAAAAAAGTTCTCTAATCATTCCAAATGTGTTCTATATCTACTTAAAGAGTGAATCTTTATTATTACTACTTTCTGAAATGGCGATCCACCCTGGAAGGTATTTCAAGCCAAGTATGAATGAGAAATGACTAAAATGATTGTGATGCAATCTTATAGTCTTCTTACTGACTAAGGCTGGCATGATTGTTGTAGACAGGTCTGCTATATCACAGCCTAATAGCCGATGGTATTAAAGAGACCAAGAGTTTGACACAGGATCCGAACCACAGTTTTTCCTCTTGAGGATTTTGCGGATGAATAATGCGGATGTTAATCCACACAAGGGAATATCACATCCTCCGACCATTGCTAATAGCTATCCACAATTTGTGACCTCCAAGTGTCTGGATTACAGAAGAAGTAATATTATTGTACAACTCTGGAGCACTTATAAAGTGAATGGTGGAAGTCTAGAGAAACATTTGCGACTTTTCCTGGTCTACGAGTCCCTTACCTTGACGTTGACGACCTTGACGTGCTGCAGGTCCAGCAGAGGAGTAAGTTGTGGGGGGTGTACCATCTCGCCGACAGGGTTGACCACTCCGATAGAGGCGTTTGATCCCGATACTGACACTGATCACGAATGGTAACACAGTATCTTGGTAAAACATTTTAAACAAATAATACACTGTTTATCAGCATATTTCAAACTAAATCATTGCATGAATTTTGAAAACTTATTTATTTTGCTCATAATTGGAGTTAAAATTAGATCAGTGTTATTTAAAATATACATACATGCTTAACATTCAAACAAACACATAGTACAGTTGGGCATCAAAAATCTGAACCAATTTGGACCGTATGTAGTTTGGATTACCGATTTATATATATTTATATAAATGAACATGTAACTAGGCCTTCAGTATAGTAAAAGCTCTCTGAACCGAGCACTATGGGACCGGACCATATTTGGCAACAGGAAAGGTTGTTTAACACATTCACTGATGAAAAAAAATTATTACACTTTTAGCGAAGCTGAACAATTTTTTTAGTGAAATTATTTCTGTAAGTAAAAAATTTAAATATGAAAATATACTGTTGTTGTTTTGATTTGATCAAAATGCATTTTATATCGTTCATTTTAAACATGACATCAGCTGTAAGACGTCAATGTACAGTGCAGCCAACTGTAATGTGTTTCTAGCTTCTATGTAAAAATTTTTTCTCCTTTGTCGTCATCTTCTCCGTCCTTAGGAGTTTCTCTCTCTTCTATCTCTTTGCTTACGTTCTGGATAATTTGATTCTATTAGACATTTATTAAGCTACGATTTTACATTAATTAAAACAATAAAATTATTGAAAAGTTTGAAAAAAATTCATAAAAGTAAACACTGTCCGCACAAAATATTGAGATCAATGGACTGATTCTGACTTGCTATGGAAATATGATTATGAACATGATAAGAAAAACTTATAGATTTATGAAATTTTTTACAACATGATGATGTTTGAGCTACCACTATATTAAAAATGAGTTTATTCAGTATAAACATATTAAGTACACTATATCTACATTACTGATGATTGTTTCTTGAAAAATATGCATGAAAATGAACATACTACGATGACAGGTAACAGTATTAAAAAAGAATTATTGTAATCTGAAACTAAAAGTACAAAATCAATTACAGTACACAGTAATTATGTTATTTTACATAAAAAAGCGCTGATCTTTTGTTATGTTAGCTTCAGTATGTTTTCTGCCAGACAAGTCCTTCATTCGCTTAAGCAGCAAAATCTGACCTTGATTAAAATCAGGTTATAATTCGTACCAACACATCACTTTAATACCGTAAAAGCTTCAGAATGCGAAGGGACTGAGTCCTCGCCTGCTGGATCTTCTATATCACTGTCTTCCTTATCTTTTAGCTCTTAAATTGAAGTAGCGATGTCATTGTTATCAAGGATCTCGTATTTATCGCTATATATCACTCACTCATTTCCCGTCACACACCGGTAGTTTCTCTCGTAAAATTTAAAACATTTTTTACATTCTTATTTTTGACGCTCTACTGTAAAAAGATACTGTGCCATAAAAATAAAACTTTTTATTAATATTACCCTGTTTCTTTAGCAATAAGATAAAATCAAAGGTGTTACATCACCTGTAAACTCCTTGAGGGATTGGTCAATGGGCAGCGGCAGTTCCGCGGCATGATGCGCTGCCGGTCGCTCCACTGACAACAGGTTTACTTTACGGGACTGCAACGAGACTCGGACAAAACTCAGTACCTGCAGAAAATACAACCGTTAAACGGAAGTTACTTCAAGCATGATTAAAAAACAGCAATATTAGCAGAGGAACTCTATGGAAGATTATCTAGAAATTTGAATGAATGAAAACATTTCTTTATTGAGGCGAACATTATGACAACATGGTCCTTTCTCTTAGATAATCTCTTAAATTTAAACAATAATAAAAATAGCAAAATAAAATTAAACCTAATTTGTAAAAACAAAACAAATTATAAAACTCAGCACACTTGATCCTCATAAAAAACAAACAAAAAATTACCCAATTCACTCACTCATTCGCCACCTGATACCGCCAGGCCTAGCGCACACCCTCCCGCCAAGCCACGGTCATCCTGACTGGGAAATATTCCTTCAGCTCTACCATCACCCGGGAGGGGTTTATCTATGGTTTTGATTTCATTCGGCAGGGAATTCCAGAGACGACAAGCTGTTGTAAAGGATCAGTTAAAAATTGCTGTTTTGTGTCGGGGGATACACAGTGTTGACAAGCCTGAACGGGTGTGTCTTAGGCATTGTATTACCTTTGAAGTGATTTAAGAATTCAAATTTTGTTTTCCAAATAACATGGAATCCCACAATTAACACGGAGAGGGTTATTTTGACGATTCGCATCTGTCTTTCATAAAATGATTTAAAGTCAAGAATTAATATAATAAGGAGCGACGAGATAATATTTATGAAGATTGAACAAGAATCAAATACAGTAATTTTGAGTTATTTGCAATTTTTTCCAAAGCCACAGTCATGTCGTCAATTACTGAGTTGCTTTGATCAGAAGTAGTTTTATGTGAAAAGGCAAGAGTCTTTGCATCTTCTTCAATGTATGTATGGCAGCAAACACCTTTTTACGAGTGTTTACAACTGCATCAGTCAAGTCAAGTGTGCAATCAATAGTCAAGCCTGAACTCTTGACAGTTACAGTATGGTAAGGATGACCTTTCAACATTTAATTTTGGGACCTGTGCTAAGTCTATTCTGTTAAGTAATCATGGACGCCCCAAAATCTTTGGTTGAGTTTTGTCCGGGTTTGGTCTGAGTCCATTTTTGGCTGCCCGGTGAACAATTCTGTCTATGTCATCATTGATTTGAGTGATCACTAGGTAAATAATGGATATAAATAATAATAATCTTATGACATTAACATTACCGTACTCAAGGGAATTTTATCAGCTAGCCACAGGTTTTGTTATACGTTTTAGTACAATGAACAGCATGTGATTAGCATAGCACATTCTTTCCTGTATTAGTGCTAGCTTCCTTCCTAGACCAGTGCGCTGCTGAAGTCGTTGCTTCCCAATTTTTGTCACAGGGGTTGGGTTGTCCCAGGAGACTTGAGATTGTATTTTTGTAAGGTACTTATTATCACAGGTGGCGTTTAAACCCATTTAAAGACCAGGAATTTAGACCACACAGCCAAAAGTGGATAAAATTTTTTTATTGAATGAGGGATTGCAAAACTACACTATTTCCCGAAGTTAAAATGACTAGTATAAACAAATTAATTTCAACCGCGACAGACAGGTTCGTGTTACCTCATCCACATCAGTTTTGTTCAGGTGGTAGACTTGTCCAGAGCTGGTCGCTGCGATCTTATGGTAGACCTGATACCCAGGATGAGTCTGGTCTCCACAGTCTCCTGTCATCACAAACACCACCTGCCGTGGCAATAACGAGTCACATTTATAATAGCGGTCTTCACTACATTTAAAACTCAACTTACTGACATCAGAATCATATTTAAATTAGACAACCGAAGATAAATCTATATCGTACAGCAAATCCAAATTTACTCTAATGATAAACATTTCATTTTGAAAAATATTTCTATTACACTTTTACTACTTAACAGTACACGTTTAAAAATAATTTTTAAAGTCTGTTGTTGAGTAAGAGATAAAATGTACCCTGCAAATGTTTTCCAAAATACTATCAATGACTGGTATGCTAAGAATTTGAAAAGATATTATTTAAGAAGTTAAAGGACTAAACTAAATATATTTAGTTTAGTTTTTTAGTTCTTTTCTTGTAGATAACTATATCTACAAGAAATAAACCAATTTTTCTAAGTGTTTAAAATGACTAGGAATTTGCTTGAGATAAGATACCTGAGATTGTTTCCGCTGTATAAGGGGAAGTACTTGGTTGATGAGGTGGTAGTCTTTTGATCTGGCGTCCGTGAAAACATATATGTAGGAGTTGGGCCGGCTCAACTGCAATGCCTAACCCACAAAAACAGTTTTAATACTAAATATTTCATATTTTCCAGTTATTAAAGGTTAACAGTTGGCATAAGGTTAGGAGATTATGTGGCATGACAGACCCATTACTACATGTATTATGTTTCTGGATTAGATTCAGAGAGAGTTGCCGTGATTTAGATCCAGAGATTCCAATCAGAGTTTTTTTTCATTGGATAATACACAAATGCAGTACTTTTTAAAACACTGTTAAACAAAAAAGATTTTGATAATCCAATGAAAAATAGGTATAGAGATTCTTGGGAAAACCTGAGATAGGCCCTAGAACCTTCCTCACAATAAATTTAATAGAGTCACATGTGACTTAATTTTTAAATATGATGAAAAAAACATACCAGTAACAAAAATTACAGTTTAGAACTCATTTAAGGAACATCTCATAACTCTAAGATTTGGTCAAGGAACTGTTACTGACAACTGTCTTCTCTAATCATACCTACTAATTGTTTGCTAAGTAATTTGTATCATAACTGAAACTGTCCATGTACTAGTACTGGGTCCACCACAATCTATGTTGGATGTCCCGCCCACAGCTCTTTAGTATGTGGGTAAGCAAAGGTTAGGTAAAAAGAGGTTGGTATCCTCTGAAAAAATTGAGCATACTGTCGGTCAATTTATTTGAAGTGGAAATAAAAACTAGAGTAATGCATTGTTTTACCAAAAATAATTAAATATCGAGGGGAAATTCTAACTGAGCCAAGACATTCTATAGAATTTCCTGAGTTACGGACTGCACTATTAAGTTTACTGTTTTTCATTGTCTTGGTTCTTTTAGGGTTTGGGTCGAGGAGGGTGGTACACTTTGTCTTTAATAAACACTACACTAAAGTTTGGTACCAATGTTCCGCTGAAAACTAACAATATCATTAGTACGAGCAAACTTTAAAACACAAAATGCTTTATCTTCTTTTGTGGTTGCCTTTAGTTGACAGGCTTAGTGACACTCAACCAATCTCAGCATCTGTGGGGTGGAGGTGGGAGGGACTGAGACAAAACAAAACATAACCTTGTCAAAACTAACATATAAACGCGCCCTGTCATTTGTTGTAATCAATCAGCTGTTTGAAATCACGGAATCAAACGTACCAACCGTTTAGTTTTGCAACATTATTTTTTAATAACCCTGTATACAAAGTAGGCTATAATAAGAAACTACTTTCCAGGATTTCTTTCATTTCATAAATGTGCTCAGAAAACCAATTAGGACTTGGACAATTAGGTTAGACTAAAGATCCTCAGCGTCAAAACCGGATAATCTTGGCCATCAGCTTAAAACCACTAGAATAATACGATGAATTTCGTGTTTGATAAATATGATTTCTGGAGCTAATTTTTCCCGATAGAACCTGATTTGTTAAATTTTAGTTTAAGGCCAAGCGCGCACACGGTGTGACTATTTTCAACTAACATTGCAAACCAGTAGCGTCAACGTCTGAAACCAGTTTTCAACTAAAATAAAACGAGCTCACAAAAAGGGCTTGTTGCAAATCAGTTGCATGTATAGCGCAATCACTAGAGGGTTATAATAATGTTAATAAGTATAATTAGTTAATTTTGTAGTAAATTTAGTTAGATTTCATTAATATTTTTAACTCTTTCACACCTTATTATTTTGGTTTGTGGCATCTTCGGACCTAAAAAGGGTAACACCTCATTTATGGCAAAATTAAAAATTATCTTTGTTCGTACCTGGCAAACCTATATCAAAACACCACACGGTCTCGTGCAACTATCCAATCAAGTTTGCGACGGAACTGCAACCGCAGGCCCATGGTTGCATGTGACTGGTTTGAGATAGTCAAAAACCATGTACACGTGCATTGGTTACTTGCAACACTAGTTGTGAACAGTCACGCCGTGTATGCTAGGCTTAACACGACTCGTGAAGGCTTACCTGTAACACAGCTTCAACAGAGGCCTCCGGGCAGTCTCCTCCGCCGTAGATCTGGATCTCGTATAGTTTCTGCATCAGCAACTTGTGATCGGTAGTCACTGTCGCAGGCCCAACCACTAACAAACATCATAACTGAGCTTCCACTCTACAGCACAATATTTGAATATTAAATTATAAAATTGCCAACAGATAATAATACCCTTTTCTAAATAAAAAAATATTTCCCTTCGGGAAATAGATTAGATAATGGATATACCTAAAGAGAATGTTTTCAGTTATCTAAACGCCTGTCCTTATAAACATATGACGTCACTTGCGTTTCAAAATTGGGTCTGACGGATTGTCAATACCGCTCACCTCAGGGCTAAGACATATTATCCATGTTGAAAAACATAGGTTATGAAAACGATAAGGTAAAATTACAGATTACGGTACCGGAAATCACTTTTTTTCCAATCGATCTCAAATGAACTACTTTTTCACTTTCTAAAAACCTATTTAAGAAGATCCGCTCCACGGAAGAATATTGTTTTTCGAAGTTTTCGTAAGATTTTAGGCTAAAATATGACACTGAAACCATTCCGTTTAGCTAGGGGATCGGCGGGTATCAGGGTTCTGTGGGGGGTCACTCAAATACATTTATTTCACTCTCTAATGACAGAATTAAGGATAAAAACTCTGCGTAAGAACGTTTTTCCGACATTTTCGATTCTGTAAAATTTGTGTTTTTAAGCTAGTCGATTGAATTTAATGGTCTGTAGACCCTCAAATATATTAGTGTAAAAAACTGCGAAGTAAAATTTCATGAAATGGCAACGGACCATTCAGCGTGGTCCACCTATGTGTGTTGGCCAACTCTAATTTGAACCAGATTGGCGTTGGTTTGGTGAAACATTCCTTCAGACCGCGTTTTCTTCTGCAGTCACTGACCTCACACCACAACGTTCATCACACTCCAGTCCCCAACAAATACGGCTTGTCTAATTCCAAGACAACAATGGTGATTCAGAACATTCTAAATCCACGATTATCCCTAAAACTACTCATATTTTCTGAGGCGTCTAAATAAAACTAAGTTTATTGTTGGTCGTAGCTAACTTTTTTTACTCAAATTTATTTAGTTAAACCTAAATCACTTTCAATTTAAGTCACCCGAGTCAATTTAATCTTGGAAAAAATAAGAAAACACATAGTGACAGTAAAATTGTGGCCTCCGTGCGTTGATGTGTAGATATGAATTATTAAAATCAATGAATATATATTTAGACAACGAGTTAGGAGTTTTAGGTTGTTGCGTGAATGAAGTTCATGCTAATGTAATGCTCTTGGTTGATCCAACTATTTGGAGGTCACGAATTGTGGATAACTATAAAAGCGATAGTGAATGGATGTGATACTCTGATGTGGATTAACGTCCGCACTATACAATACCGTACTACGTTCATCCGTTTTATCTTTGTAATTGAGAAATAAAAACCATTATTTAATTATTTTACTATTTCATAATTTCACAATTTCATTATTGCATCTTGAACTTATTGTTCTGTACACGTATTTTGATTCCCTGAAAAATACTTGTCTCCGAATAACAATTCTTATAGGCCTAGAAATCAACCAACATGTCAAATGTCCGGCAGTATTTAACCCAGTCTCAGTAACCCCGTGAGGGATTTCCCAACAATGTAATTCTAATGGCAATAGTTTATAAAAAAATAAATGAAATTTTACCAAAAAAACTTGTATATAGTTCGTAAACTGGACATGGTATTAACCATAATATTAGTAATTATTTTGATCACAGTATTTAACTGTGTGTTTTTGCTAATAACGGTATTTAGAAAGAATTTAAATGAAAATACAGTATTGGCAAGGAGTAAGTAATAAAAATTAAGGCCATAAACAAACAAAAACATTCTTCTTGTACATCTAGGACTATATCCTAAAGGACTAGTGAACTCCGTCGACAATGGCAAAGGCTATATATCACATAAAAAAATGACTTTAGAAAAATTGTCGGTAACAAGACTACAAGATCAGATAATAATAATAATCCTTTTATTAAAAAAAAATCATATTTACACAGTATATAACTGTATGTTTTACATACATTTAACGATAAACTTACCTAGAATCTTTAAAACTAAAATATATAACGTATAATAAAAATTAAGACATAATTAACAAACAAAATTTTTTGTACATCTAGAGTGATCCTATGCATCTTAAATGGATATAAAAAAGGCTATCATTTAACAGAAAAAAATTGATTCGACAATACAGTCCATTCGAAGATTAGATTAGATTATTGAAATGGCAACCCCTACCAAGGTAGGTATTTTAAGCCAAGTATGAATGAGAATTGACTGTAGGATGATTGTGGCGCGATCTTGTAGTCTTGTTACTGACTAAGGCTGACATGTTCCTTAGACAGAACTGTTAATTAATAGCCCAACAGCTGATGGCAACTAAGGGACCTACAGTTTAACGTGGAATTCGAACCACGGCTTCTGAACTACGAATTGGTCTAATTATGAGGACGATCTTTGTGGATTAACGTAGTATTCAATAGTGCGAACGTTAATCCACACAAGAGAACACCACAACCACCGACCATCTCGCCCAACTATCCACAATTCGTGACCTCCAAGTAGCTGGTTGGTAGTCTATCACGATACACGTAATACAGTACAAGATCTCGCCACAATCTTGACACTTATTTCTCATTCATACTCGGCTTAAATTGGTCAACCTTTCAGAAAGGTAATAATAATTATATATGTTTTTAATAGACTCATTAATCATGATAATTAATACTAGGTCCTACCACATACATGGGCCATGTATGTGGTTCCATGCCATCACCATCTCAAAAATAAATTGTTTCGGAAATTTGTTCAAATTCGAACCGACGACCCAAATAGGAAACTTTAGGCTCCCAATTCATAGTGCATGTTGCACAAATGTATTTTAAGCCTGACTGAAGCATGAAATTAAGTAAGATGTGCTTTTAATTTTATTTCTCTTATGTATTTGAGGTAGCCAATTGATGTAGGCTAAACTGAAAGCCGAAATAAATCATTGAATCATACTACGGTATAACTGTTTTGAACCACCTAGCCTTGACGTGTGTCCAATACACCTTGACGTACCTCTAACCAAAGACAATCTGATTTTATATAATACTGTTCCAACTGTCTTTGCTCTAACACACCTTGACGTTACGAAAGTAGAGGATTGAAATCAAATAGAACCTGCGTGAACGTTATCAGAATTCGAAAACGTGTTGTACAAATGGCAAACATATGTTTAATAAGTTATGGATAACGAGATCGCACGCAGCACGCTGGCGTGAGTAGAGCAAATTTCATAAGACCTACATTACTCCCATCACAGTAATTAAATAATACTGAATATGCAGGTTTGCTGCAATAAGGGTTGTTTTAAATCGTTATGTGCTTTTAAGGCTGTTCTCAAAGTAAAAACATATACAACATATTATCAAACTATCAATAACTAAGCGAGTTATACCTATTTCCCTATTCTCCGTAAGAATTACAATGAATACGTAGATTTGCTGCCGTGAGAAACATTAAATTTTTGGATTTTATTGGTGTATAGATGAAACTTAACTAGATGGACTTGCATACCAAATTTTGGGAGAATATTTAAGTAAATAAGTCGTGAGTTATTAATTTTTAGCCATTCTCTTAAGAATAACAATTTCTTTTTATGCATGTTGCACAAATGTATTTTAAGCCTGACTGAAGCATGAAATTAAGTAAGATGTGCTTTTAATTTTATTTCTCTTATGTATTTGACGTAACCAATTGATGTAGGCTAAACTGAAAGCCGAAATAAATCTTTGAATCATACTACGGTATAACTGTTTTGAACCACCTAGCCTTGACGTGTGTCCAATACACCTTGACGTACCTCTAACCAAAGACAATCTGATTTTATATAATACTGTTCCAACTGTCTTTGCTCTAACACACCTTGACGTTACGAAAGTAGAGGATTGAAATCAAATAGAACCTGCGTGAACGTTATCAGAATTCGAAAACGTGTTGTACAAATGGCAAACATATGTTTAATAAGTTATGGATGGATAACGAGATCGCACGCAGCACGCTGGCGTGAGTAGAGCGAATTTCATAGAACCTATATTATTCCCATCATAGTAATCAAATAGTACTGAATATGCAGGTTTGCTGCAATAAGGGTTGTTTTAAATGGTTATGTGCTTTTAAGGCTGTTCTCAAAGTAAAAACATATACAACATATTATCAAACTACATCAATAACTAAGCGAGTTATACCTATTTCCCTATTCTCCGTAAGAATTACAATGAATACGTAGATTTGCTGCGGTAAGAAACATTAAATTTTGGGGTTTTATTGGTGTATAGATGAAACTTAACTAGATGGGCTAGCATACCAAATGTTGGAAGAATATTTAAGTAAATCAGTGAGTTATTAATTTTTAGCCATTCTCCTTAAAAATAACATTGCAAAATATGCTCTGTGTTTCCCATTGTTTAAATATCTCAGTAACCAATTGACCAGTAACCAAAGTCATGATAAAAAATATTAAATCGTGTGTTTTATGAGTTAAATGCTATAGAGGAAAAATTAGATTTTTCCCCAAAAATGTACATAAATAAATTGAAAATATATTTTTGGGGTGAAAATTGGTCGTGATAATTCCAAGGGTCGTGGATTAGACCAGCACACCTTGAAGTTACAAACTTAACGAAGTACAAATTGAAAACTTCAGTTTAACACATATTTTAGCTAAGTTGTAGCACAGAAAATATAAAGTATTATTGGTTACTTAGTAGGCCTAACCGTGGTATAGTTTTTCCCCGTAGTTATGGTGAACGAGTGACTCACTAGAGTCGTGGAAAGGTCAACAAAAATTATTGACGTAAAAGAGTGCGTAGCAAATCAAAGTGAATGAATTAATCAATAACGCAGTGACGCCAAATATAGAAAAATACTCCAACAATACAATGGTGTATACATTTCATTACCTTTCTGTAATTGCAACCTTCTCAGGTATTTTAAGCCCAGTTATAAATGAGAAATAAATGTAAGATGGTTGTGGTGCGATCTTGTAGTCTTGTTATTAACTAAGGCTGACATGAACTCCTTAGACAGAACTGTAAATTAATAGCCCAACAGTCAATAGCATACCTAAGGAACCTACAGTTTAACGTGGGATCCGAACCACTACCTCTGAATTACGAACTGGTCTAATTATGAGAATGGACTTTACGGATGAACGTAGTATTCAATAGTGCGGACGTTAATCCACACAAGAGAATATCGCATTATAGCAATCCACAATTTGAATTATTATTTTTTAAGTTTTATTGAAGTTACGACTGACTCACGCGGGTCGTGGAAGGGCACCAGCACGTAGTCTGCAATAGGCTTGTCAGGTCGCTCCAGCATGGTCTCCATGATCTTGGCGGCTCCATGGCGCACCTGGACCAGGTCGTCCCACATGGAGCCTGTGGTGTCGAACACGAAGGCCAGGGTGGAGGAGCCCTCGGCGTCCTTGGGTCCCGCAGCGGAGTCGCTCTGCACCTCTGGCTCAGAACCGTCCAGCAATCCATCCAGCATCTTCTCCTGAGCTTCTCGGTCAAGTGTGGAAGAATCCTTTACCAATTCTTGACCTTTGTTGTCAACAGAGAATCCCCCAGGATTTGTCTCACTTGTAGGTAACAACCCGTTACTACTATCATTGTTTTTCGTAGAGTCTTTTTGGGGTTCTTCAAGAGATTGCTTTTCTTCTATCCCAGATTCGTCTTCCGATCGAGGAGCTTCGTCATTCATGATCTCATCTCCCTCGCCGTTCGTCACAGTGTTCCAAATCTCATTATCACTCAACCCCTTCAAGGTATTTGTCAAGTTTAAGTTTTTAACCTCTACATCAAAACCTTCTCTCCAAGGTTCGTCTGTGTCGTTTCCAAACAGAAGTTGCATAACGTAATTCCACGGGCTGCTGTACTCGGTGGTGTTTGCGATGGAGGTGGTATCGTCCGCATAGTCACCCTCGGACACGAAGGTGTCGTACTCCAGGGTCGCCGTCCTCGCCACACACACGCACACCAGCGTCCACACACACGCGCGCACACACGCACCTCGCCTCATGACTCGCTGTGACTGACTGGTCTCACCCGCCTTGCGTCCTCAACCATTGATGCTCTGAACTCCCTTATCGTCTGATAGCCGCCTGCTATCTCTCACTTCCTCGTGGCGCCGATGTTTTGAGCCCCCTCCCCACCTCCCCCTGGCCACACATCGGCCATCTGACCATTTTTGTATCTGAAGAGCTCGCTATCTCTGCTTTGAAGTTTATTCTCTATTTTAGAAACAGCTGTCAAGACAATATTAGTTAGTTTATATTGATCATTGATTTTAAACCCATTTCGAAATCATGCTATATTAAAAAGTTATTTTAACGTATAACTAATTGTAATAATGGTATAAATGTTCTAATCTATTTAATTAGGATTTCAGGTTCACATTTTGGTATGATAATCTTTCTTCTTTAAACTAAATCCTACAAACCGTACAAAGGACGGGCTTACTGCTAGTAAACAAATATTTACTTCAATATCTTGAGAATTAAAATGTATGATGTTTTAAGATTTAAAACACAAATGCATAATACGTCAAAAGGATGAAAAATAAGGTTTAGATCATCTGTTCATCTTTACGAACCTTCATTTATATGTGAATGATGCACGAATTCAAAAACTGTAAAATGTATATTTAAAAAATTCCAAAACATCGCCGGTACTGCGTACGTCTAACACGAGTTCAGCAGGCTACATGAATAGCATCGTGTGGCTATAAAATAAATAATTCGCCTAGCTGCATTATTTTACCGTTATTCTCAGTCGAAAATTTATATTTGTCTTCTCTACAGCGTATTCTGAGATGGAAGTGAATGAATTGCTTGTGAGCGTTGAATGAATGAGGGCCTTGTAATGTCTTCGCATTGGATCTCAGAGAACACGCATTAAAACTCTCTGAGGTCAACATAATTAATGTTAGTCACACAAATCAAATCGACACATATACTGCAGTTTACAATAAATTCATATTAAACAGTACTGTCTAAGGAACATGTCAGCCTTAGTTAGTAACAAGACTACAAGATTGCGCCACAATCATCTTATACTCAATCCTCATTCTTACTTGTCTTAAAATACCTACATAGTAATAAGGTTACCATTTTAATGATCTAATCTGTGCTTGGGTTGTGTTCACCCTGGCTGCTTACATAATATTAATAAAAAATAAAATTACAAACTAAAAATTCTTACTATAAAAAAGAATAACAAAACCAAAAAATATTAGAAACAAAATAAAATCATTAAACAATATGAAAATCGTAAAATAAATTGAACCTTCAATTACAATTACTGAGTAGTGAGTGATCAATTCTAAAAAAATTATAATAATAACAATAATTCTTTCTTTATTCATCAAAAAAGTATAATACAGTACATTACAGTAGTAATCTTATGAAATTCACAGATCAATAAACCACTCAACGGATAAACAAATACATAAACCAACTATACTTATACAACAAAATAAACTACTAGCGATTATTTAGACCTTAACATTTATGATAAATAACTGGGTTGCCCCGAGGCTATCTATGCCCGATTGGGGTCCCTTCACTACACATACATGAATTCAAAAGAAAAAAACAGTACATGTGCCTAGCTGTTATTTTTTGCAATAAAATTAAACATTCACATGAAAAAATAATTTAAAAAGAGCAAAGTGTGCTTACTTAAGACTGCTAAAAGTAAAACTGCAACATATAAAACTCAACTTACAGCAGATGAAACTTAGGTAAAATATGAATTGGAGAAGTAAATTTGGAAGTAATTCTTAAAGTTATTCGGTAAAATAAAAAAGGGACAAAATAAGCTAAATTTGAGGTTTAAGTAAAACCTCAACATCCTCAACATTATGAATCCAATTTATTTCAACAAAACCAAAAATATTTGTTATAAAAAAACAAAACAACCTGTTCACAAGATGCTGGATGACTTGTGTTATGGGAGAATTTTTGGTCAATTTCCATAGTCAAAGTAATTGTCACAGTTGATATTCTTGGGTTATAAGCGTCAAGTCGCGTCAATGGGACAGATCTCCGCCAGCCAGACCGCCACAATCCTCTTGTTAACCGGAGTCCGTTAATTGATAGCACTTGTCTCCTGGAACATAAAAAAGCGATTAAACCAGTTTAATCTGGTATCTCGAATCCCAGAACATTCCATTTAAAAAAAGAGAACATATCTGTCGATGGAATCAAACGCTTTAGCGAGATCAATAAATGTTAATACAATTTTATCTTTACTATTACTATTCAATCAATCAATAATACGTTTATAAAAGAGCATCTGAAGCTCCCATCCCCTTTCTAAACCTAAACTGGTTATCCGATAGAATATTATTATCCTCTAAGAATACTTGAAGTTGAAGTTTATTTCTCTAAAACCTTAGATAGATCACATAGTAATGAAAGTGCTCTTGTTGTCTCGTTACTGACTAAGGCTGACATATTCCTTAGACAGGACTGTTAATAAATAGCCCAACAGTAAATGTCATCTAAGGACAGTTTAACTTGGAATCCGAACCACTTTTGTCTCTAAATTAGGAACTGGTCTAATCATGCGGATGAATGTAGCATCCGATAATGCAGACGTTAAATCATACCGGAGAATTTCACATCCACCAACCATGGCTTATAGTAACTATCCAAAATTCGTAACCACCAAGTAGCTGGATTGACAGGACACGCCGCCGTCCCAGTCTAATTAAAATTCTTATATAAGACGCCGAACTACTCTGGTGGGTGTTTTAAGAAATATGAGTAGACCCTATAGGGTGTAAGTAATAGATCTCAAGACATATGTACTGTGTAACACAGCAACAATCTAAAAAGAGAGTGAGGTATACTGTCTGTCACGAAACACCCCTGACCAAACAACAATACACTAATGTGTTGTATCGGCATCATACGTTTTGAAGGCATTAGTAATTCTTAAATTTGTACTATGGTACTTTACTTGTTTAAGAGATGTGTTCTAGTAACAACAAATGTTGTAGCAAAGCGTCTGAATTTAAAAAATACAATACTTCTTGAATTTTTAGTCCCGTAAGATTATCCTTAAAAACTCTGGAAACATAAATTTTTAAATTAAAAAGCACGTCAGATTATTTTGAAATCATAAGGATGTTTTTATAAGTGATCAAAGCTTTATGTATCAATATCGACATAGAAATGTCTTAGGTCTGGGAGGGTGTTAGCAATTTTTAGGACACAATTTTAAAACATAAGAAAGCTGTTTAGATGAACTAAAACATTCCCTTTAGATATATCCTTGATCTAACATATTTCCCACAGGGAGTTAAATACAAACATTTCATATTTTTGTTAGAGATGAGTTTTAGCAATGAACAATAGTTTAGGGTGTACCTACTAAATTAAAATCAAAAAACTCATAATCAGTCCTTTTAAAATGACACAAAGTACATAAAGGATCATAAGATCATAGCAATTGTTTTGCAACGTGTTGCAATTAATTTAACAAGATACTATATTAATTGATTTAAATAAGGCGCAGATAGTGCATACCTATTGGGAGTTGAGTTAACAGAAGACTTGAAAGAAACGCTTGAACATCTTAGACTGAAAATAACGTTTTGTATTTTATACCCGCCCTTGGCTTGCTGGGACGGTAAAATACTATAGATGAATCCTTAGGGACGTGCGGTATCTCTGGTGATCTCTGGCATTTATTGTGATCGCTGGTGATCTATGGCAATCAATGGTGATACATGGCAATCTCTGGTGATCCATGGTGATCATTGGTGATCTTTGGTGATCCATAGTGATACTCTGCGATCTCTGGTGATATTTAGTAAACCATGTTGATTGTTGGTGATCCATGATGATCCCTGGAAATCCATGGTGATATTTGGCGATCTTTGGCGATCTCTGGCAACTCATCGTTTTCTTTGGCGATCTTTGGTGATCCATGATGATCATTGGCGATCTTTGGTGATCCATAGTGATCGTTGGTGATCCATAGTGATACTCTGCGATCTCTGGTGATCTCTAGTGACCCATATTGATTGTTGGCAATCCATGGTGATCCCTGGCGGTCCATGGTGATATTTGGCGATCTCTGGTGACTCATGGTTTTCTTTGGTGATCTTTGGTGATCTTTGGCGATTTTTGGCAATCCCTGGCGATCTCTGGTGACTCATGGTTTTCTTTGGTGATCTTTGGCGATCCCTGGCGATCTATGGTGACCCATAGTTTTTTTGGAGATCGTAGGTTATCCATGCTGATCCCTGGCGGTCCATGGTGATCCATGGTGATACTTGGCGATCTCTGGTGACCCATGGTTTTCTTTGGTGATATTTGGTGATCGTAGGTTATCCATGGTGATCCCTGGCGGTCCATGGTGATTTTTGGTGATCCATGGTGATCCCTGATCGTCATCGTGCGGGAAGTAGGCCAATCTTATCGCGGCGTTTCCTGGCTCTCAGATCAACAAACGAATCATCACAAGACACCCAAGATAACAAGTCGACACTTATTTTGGAGTTTAATTTTGCGGCAGTGGTTGGGTTTGAGTCGTCACAAAGACATTTCATGATTGACAACGATTGTAATCCATCCACATGGAGTTATGATAATTGTGTAAATAATTGTGGATAGTTATGAGCAGTGGTCTGTGGATGTGATATTCTCCTGCGTGTATTACGGATGTAATAGTGTGGATACACTATTGAATACTACGTTCATTTTAAGGCAAAATTGTGATTCTATCCCATACTAAACTGTAGGTCCCTTAGATACCATTGCCTGTGACGCTATTAACTAACAGCCATGTCTAAGGAACATGTCAGCCTTAGTCAGTAACAAGACTACAAGATCGCACCACAATTATCCTACACTTATTTTCATTCATACTTGGCAAAACATAACTACCTGGGTAGGTCCCAATTCCAGAAAGATAAAGGTAATTATCTATTTTTCTATTTTTTTTCTATTTTCAAATCGCAAATCTTATTTCTTTTACTTTTTATTCAATCTACATACCATAAAAATATTTATAAAACTAATTATCACCTTTATGAAATCAAATTTTAAAAATTGAATTTTTGAGAAAAAACAGAAGTTACAAAAATGAATCCCTAGCTGAAAGCAATTTTTCGACTCTCCGAAAATTAATCTGGCCATTCCCTTACCGCCAGAATTTTTTTCACCCCATAAATTTGATAAAAGTATTCAATTATAGAAACAATTACTGTAATTAGGGAACACAATGAAAATTTCCAATATCCCTGGGTGAAACATTTTTATTTCGTTGTTACTAAAGTTTTAAAACTTTCAATACCTTTCAAGTGTCAACACTACAATTAATTTTAAATTTTGTTCTCTTTTTGCACATAAATTTCCCTACAAGGCGAGTGACTGTTACTGGCCCGGTCATGTAAGTTCAAGCTGTATCAGTCTTGCGATACTGTCAGAAATCAGCTGAATGAAATATTATACCATATTTGAAGCTGATAACATCTGTACTATGGACGAATGACGATAGATTGTGAGAATCATTGACTAAAGCTGTGGGCAAAATAATGATCTATTCCAACAATAGTTTACACGAAAAATGTCGAAAACAAATTTTATAGAGTGAAAAATCTTACCACGCTTACAAGTGGTAATCTCTTAAGAGTCTGCATCAGTGGTAGCCATCTTGGATTTTAGTCCCGTAAGAGGAATGTTAAATTCTGGCGCCTATATCTCCTTGACCTATTGTCATAAATTAACGGAAGAGGTGTAAAAATTAAAGGTATTACAGTCCTCCAGGGCACCACCTTACAGAACTTCTTATTTTCGCTCTCAATAAAAAAATAATAATGATTTATTTTGTAAAATATTCCTGGATTTTTGTTTTTATATCAAGTAAAATTTTTGAATATTTAAAAAAATCATGACCTTGAGCCACATCTCATCAATGTACTTCCAAAGTTTTACATTGATACTTTGATAATTAACGCCACTACAGACGCCAAAGTGAAGGTATGTTCCGCCAGAATTTAACATTGCTCTTACGGGACTGAAATTCAAGATGGCTACCACTGATGCAGACTCTTAAGAGAATGTTTTCAGTTCCTCTAAACTAAACAGCTGTCTTTATATGACGTCAGTATTTCAAATTAAGGTCTGAAGAATTGCCAACTCCCCTCCCTAAGCTAAGACATATCCATGTTAATATAATGTATTTTACTTCCCTTTGACAAATAGCTCATGATCATAGTTGTGTCTAAAGGGAATGTTTTCTATTATTCCAAACACCTGACCACATGACGTCACTTCGCTTCAAAATTTTGGTATTACATGTTTGGATTTGATTATAAACTAAACTAAATAGTTGCTTTCCCTTTCAGAAGAAAAAATATGTATACCATCAAACTGTAACACTGTAACGGGCTCTCAGTGAAAATTAGAAGAAATGTACAAGCTATCTTTAGGGTTAGGAGAACAGCTGACGAGATTCGGTTCACAACCATTTTGAAACGCTCTGTCTGCAGCATTGTTCGTTCGAGGCACACAGCTGTTCAACAAATTCAGTAGTACAGTTCGTCAGGTTTCATCTGAGCCCTGAGACGCGCGAGAGGGGAGGTTAAAAAACCTAGTGGGGTTCCGTTTATGTTTATATTTAGATTTATTTTACTTCTTTGTCAGCCGGTAAGTAAACACCACATCAGCTGTTCCTCCCCCCATATGTACGTCGAAGTCTACTGCGCATGCAAAACTCAGGGCTCAGATGAAATCTGACAAACTGTACGAGTTGAATATTAATATTACTGCCTTCAAAATGTATTATACTAACACAACACATGGCTAATTTATTTTTTAGTCCAAGGTATCTAGAAATATAGAGAGATGAAAGGGTCACGTAAACAAAACCGGTGACCTCACTGGTTAAGAAATGTTTATGATTACACTCCAGCTGTTAGAAATGTCAAAATCATTCAAATGTCATGATAATTGATTCTAACCTAATTGGTAAACACTTTTAATGATACAACGACAGGAACCCTTTTATTTTATTTTATAGCCTAACACATTAACTAGGTATTTTACGACAGCTAAACACGTTAATTATAGGAAAATAGGATTAAGTATATTTTAGAAGTTAAGCAAATTTTAAAATAAACATTTTTCAGTTATTTATGTAATAAACAGTTGTGTCACTCGTCAGAAATTACCACAGTATATACGTATACTTGATAAACATGATAGATTAGATTAGATCATTGAAATGGCAACCATACTACAATGTAGGTATTTTAAGCCAAGTATGAATGTGAAATGAGTGTAAGATGATTGTGGCGCGATCTTGTAGTCTTGTTACTGGCTAAGGCTGACATGTTCCTTAGACAGAACTGTTAATTAATAGCCCAACAGTCATGGCATATCTAAGGGACCTACAGTTTAACGTGGAGTCCGAACTACTGCCTCTGAATTACGAACTGGTCTAATTATGAGGATGGTCTTTACGGATTAACGTAGTGTCCAATAGTGCGGACGTTAATCCACACAAGAGAACACCACATCCACCAACCATCTCTCACAACTATCCACAATTCATGACATCCAAGTAGCTGGATTACAGGACGTCGCCACTGTAGGCGAAAAATAACTAATTTTAATTTCCCTATAGGCTATAATAAATTTAACTGTAACAATTTAACACCTTAGGCCCTACCTATGATTTAACTGAATAACCACGTAGGTCCCTAATACCTAAAATTGTTATTCTTATCCTAAACCTCAATATGCCATCACAATTGAATTTGGTTATAAACGAATTCATAGTCAGCTGGTAAACAGCTGATTTATAAAATCCTTGAACTTGAGTGGTTCAACACATTGGGTTGTGAAAGTTCGTTGAACTTGACCGACTGTTTACAGTGGTCGCGTTATCAACTCTAACTAGTAAATAACGACCAACGATCTACGGTCCTCCGCAGGACGCGAGGACCAGGCAGGTTGACCAACTAAACAATCGAAATTCATCCCTGGACAGGGGTACATTAAATTTTAACATTTTCTCACTTAACAATCAAACATGTTATAATCATAGAAATGGTGGTGACAATGTATCAGAACAACCTAGTTGTTGACGATAACGTAAAAACCACGCAAAAGATTTATTTATTCAAGAGAGCTTCATTTTGTAAGTTTTTATCTGGGCTTGTTAACACCTAACTTCGAACTTTTATTGCATAGGCAATTAAATAATAATCCAAATGACAATAAATGCTGTAGTAACTTTGGTCAATGTATCTTTTTATGTATTAATTTAGTGTAGTTTTTGTTTCAGTTTAGCAAAGATTATAATTAATAACTTCAACGTTCTTTAATATGTTTACCCATATATTGAGTTACACATACATAATAACAAACACGTTTTAGAATAGCACAGAGGAAGAAATAAATATAGTGTATAGTGTATATATTTTGCCTTTTACCTTTGCTTTGACGACATTGGCTGCATATTCCAGTGAGGTAGCTTTTGTAACAAGCAATTATAGGAAATTAGACCTTTTTTGTAAAATTAATTAGCAATGCCGGGATCCGAATAACCCTCATAAGTTCAAATGCAGGCACGCTATCTACTGACCCACCGTCTCGCCATACATTTAAGTAAATATTTCAATCTATAGAGGCTATTATTGAGTATTTTCCGTAATTTCCTGATATTTTTATACCTTATACGCAAAATAAAAGTTGAAAGAATTCGATCCTCATCACAATGGCTCATGGCCTAGAGCATATTTGGTAAATTAAATACAGAAAGATACCGTAAGCGCATGGTTACATAGAGGGACCAGAGGTTATATGTGATGTGGCAGGAGCCGCCCGCACCTGGTTTCGATCTAAATAAAATTGTCTTCAATCGAGCTTCAGTTACAAAGATTGTTTCACAGTAAAACTGTCGTCATATAAGATTGGCATGGTCATAATAAATAGTACAAACAGTAACAATAGCACTGATAACGTAAAAAATGAAATCGTTCATAACTGATACCGTAATTGAAGACAGTTCGTTATGTGGACCTTAATAGCTCTATGATCTAATTTTTAAACGTGTAGGCTACATAACCTTTTAGATTAGATTAGATTATTAAAATGGCAATATAACCTTGTAGGTATTTAAAGCCAAGTATGAATGAGAAATGAGTGTAGGATGATTGTGGCGCGATCTTGTAGTCTTGTTACTGACTAAGGCTGACATGTTCCTTAGACAAGATTGTTAGTTAATAGCCCAACAGCCGACGGCAACTTAGGGACCTACAGTTTAACGTGGAATCCGAACCACGGCCTCTGAATTACGAATTGGTCTAATTATAGGATAGTCTTTGTGGATTAACGTAGTATTCAATAGTGCGAATGTTAATCCACACAAGAGAACACTACATCCACCGACCATCGCTCATAACTATCCACAATTCGTGACCTCCAAAAAGCTGGATTACAGGACGTCGCCACTGTCTCAGTCAGAGGAGAGCTCATTGCACATTATAGATAATCTTCCCCTCCCCCAACTCAAGTCTCATTTTTGGCAAGTGAAGGAGCCATGGCGATAACTATGAGACCGCTCACAAAGGTGTTTTAAGTTAACGTAAGAGGTTCTTGTTGAAGCAGACCCTTATGCACCATGCAGCACGTTATGGCCCTACAGACGGCATACACCAATAACATCCCAGATCTCCTCTCGCGTTTTCTCCGAAAATGCTGTTTCCATAGGCTATGGAACAGTAAGTGAATACCGACGTAAATAGTGGCTGCATAAGATGTAGCTTAGCAGACTCTTGGAGCAAGCTTCTAAATCTATACAGCCAGATTGTGACGGGTCGTGATCTGTGGATGGTTTCGATCCAGCAACGTTTGACGTAAACTGAGCGAGCGCGTTACCCCTGGGCTACCGTGCCGGTAATTTATTACATCATTATGGGCTAAACAATTTAAAAACAATTAATTCAACAAAGTTTTCCGGAGTGAACAAATTATCAAGTAATCAACATTGTTAAGCCTAACTCATTCGCCTTAATACAGTTTTCGTAATTCAAAAACGTGTACTAATTTGTACACTTTTACAAATTAGTCACATAAATCAACCGATAAGGAAGATTAATTGTTTTAATCGGTCGTAAACAATACTGGTGGCGTTCTGGGAAACAGCTGTTTAACATGATCAGATGTCATTATGAAAGGGCGTTATCGCAGGATACGGAAAGGTGAATGTATTCGGGACGCATTAGGAGCAGAGAGACGACGAGGACCGCTATGGCGGCCGGCTGGGCGTGCGCGTTGCTCCTCATATGTAAGTGCATCGATCATCTCTTAGCAGTTACGTCACGTTTTATAATGCGTGTCGATTAAAATGTAAAGAACCTAGTTTAAACAACGTAGAACTGCGGTGTATTTGCCAAACTGTAAATATTATACTATTTTTACGAGTGGATTTGGTTTGTATTTAGATTAATTTAGGTGTCATCTATGGATTGTTTTCATTTCAATTGTGTCTCTAAATTCAAACTGTGGTTGATTAAAATTATCTATGAATTATAGCCTAATTTTTTGATGTTAGATTTTGATATATTATAATTTATCAGCTTGTCCCACAGATACTTGCCGCTTCAAACACGTTATATGTCACGCGTTATGTCGCGTAGGTTTGAGCAGAACCTATTGTTGAGACAGGTGTTTCCATACTTGATTTCAAACGCAGCAGCGAGAATGCCTTTCGTAAGCTCTACCACAAAGTACAAACGACTGAGGTTCTTGTTGAAGCAGACCCTTATGCACCATGCAGCACGTGATGGCCCTACAAATGGCATACACCAATAACATCCCAAATCTCCTCTCGCGTTTTCTCCGAAAAAGCTGTTTCCATAGGCTATAGAACAGTAAGTGAATACCGACGTAAATAGTAGCTGCATAAGATGTATCTTAGCAGACTCTTGGAGCAAGCTTCTAAATCTATACAGCCAGATTGTGACGCCTCGTGATCTGATAGGATGATTTCGATCCAGCAACCTTTGACTTAATCTGAGCGAGCGCGTAAACCCCTGGGCTACCGTGTCGGCAATTTATTACATCATTATGGGCTAAACAATTTAAAAACAATTAATTCAACAAAGTTTTCCGGAGTGAACAAATTATCAAGTAATCAACATTGTTAAGCCTAACTCATTCGCCTTAATACAGTTTTCGTAATTCAAAAACGTGTACTAATTTGTACACTTTTACAAATTAGTCACATAAATCAACCGATAAGGAAGATTAATTGTTTTAATCGGTCGTAAACAATACTGGTGGCGTTCTGGGAAACAGCTGTTTAACATGATCAGATGTCATTATGAAAGGGCGTTATCGTAGGATACGGAAAGGTGAATGTATTCGGGACGCATTAGGAGCAGAGAGACGACGAGGACCGCTATGGCGGCCGGCTGGGCGTGCGCGTTGCTCCTCATATGTAAGTGCATCGATCATCCAGTTACGTCACGTTTTTTAACAACTAAAGTGTGTCGATTAAAATGTAAAGAACCTAGTTTAAACAACGTAGAACCGCGGGTTATTTGCCAAACTGTAAATATTATACTATTTTTACGAGTGGATTTGGTTTGTATTTAGATTAATTTAGGTGTTATCTATGGATTGTTTTCATTTCAATTGTGTCTCTAAATTCAAACTGTGGTTAATTACAATAATCTATGAATTATAGCCTAATTTTTGGATGTTAGATTTTGATAGATTATAATTTATCAGCTTGTTCCATGGATACTCGTCGCTTCAAACACGTTATATGTCACGCGTTATGTCGCGTAGGTTTGAGCAGAACCTATTGTTGAGACAGGTGTTTCCATATTTGATTTCAAACGCAGCAGCGAGAATGCCTTTCGTAAGCTCTACCACAAAGTACAAACGTTCATGGGTTTTCATTGTAGGTATTGCTGCAATTTTGAAATCAAATTATAACTTGGATAAACTGAGTGTCTTCCTCATAAGTGTTTTGACGCAAAGAGTGAAAACAAAACAGAACACACTCTTTCAGGAAAATACTAAACTCTGTCAAATTTTCTTTTGCAGTACAGTACCTTTTAACTGCAGGTTAAGTGTAAGAAAGGGCCATGTGGCCCTAACTTTGCCTGTTTAAATAAAGAATTTTTCATTTCATTTCATTACCTTTCTTCTTTTTTGCAGCTTGCATAGCTGAGAATAAAGGCAAAGGCGCACAACCCACAGAGTACGTACAACCCACAGAGTATGCGGACGACTTCACATTTGTGCTTGTCCAGAACCTAAGCCAGCTCGGTGATTTGTCTAACTACTTCCCACAGTTGCCATCTATTCCATCGTGAGTATGGTACAAGAGTCTGCTATTTACTAACATCACTCCATATCTTAGGTACTATACTGCTCATGAACTGGGACGGTGGAGTGTCCTGTAATCCAGATAATTGGAGGTCACAAACTGTGGATAATTAAGAGCGATTATATGGGGATGGATTATTCTCTTGTATATATTAATGTCCACACTATTTAATCCGAAAAGATCATACTCATAATTAAAACAATTGGTAATTCAGAAGCAAAATTGTGGTTTGAATCCCCCATTAAACTGAGGTCCCTTAAATGCCATTGCTGCTGGGTTGCTAATTAACAATCCTGTATAAGGAACATGTCAGTCTTGGTATGTAACAAGACTACGGTCGTCCTACAATCATCTATTCATTTCTCATTCATACTTGGCGTAAAATACCTAACTTAGTATGTTGACATTTCAGGAAGGTGTAATAATAAGGAAGGAAATAATATTTTCTATATCTAGAAAAAATGTGTTACACTTTTATTTAGCTTATATTTGTTTAATTTTTACAATTATTTGAATTAAAACTCAATATTGCAGTGTCCCAGTGAGTCAACCTCAGGTTCCGGATCAGCAACCTCCAGTATCGGTTCAGCCAATATCTGTACCGGTGCAGCAACCTTTACTACCAATTCAGCAACCACAACCCGTACCTGTTCAGCCACTGCCTTTTCCTGTACAACCGCAAGCACCGGTTCTGCAGCCCGCACTTCCTGTGCAGACATGGCCGGTTACCACCGTGACTCCTCAACAACCACTGCCTCCACTACCACCGTCAAAACCACAACCATCTCAGCTACCGGCGCACTTGACAGTGTATCCTGTGTCTCAAACGTCACACTCGCAGAGGCCGAACAAAACTCCTCCAACTTTAAACACCACTGCTGCATCCAGGTATGAGGACGAACGTTTTACGAATTAAGTCATTCAGAATAGTCCATAACTTTGTACTGTTAGTTTTTTGAGCAGTTTATAAAACTGTTGATAATACTATTTCCGGGTGTAGTCAGAAGTTACCTGAAAAGTGAAACTTAACTAAGAAATGTTGGCTTGGTTTTTGACTCTCCTGGCAGTTCCTGGGCACTATTTTCTTGGTTGGCCTTGCGACTATAAAATCATGGATGGTACTTCTTTAATTCTTTGATTGCATCCACAAGCCCTAGGTCCTTGATGAGCAGTGCAGGATACAAACTTTAAATAAAGTATTTTCATACACTAGAATCGTCGAAACTCGGCATTCTCTGAAACTCGACATGTCTGTAAAATTACATAGGTACTCATAAATATTTTCCTAGCTGAAAAATTAGAGTGTAAAGTTTTTAGTAAGACTAAGACTAAGAATGCTAATAAGACTAAGAATGCTAAATACTTCATTGAATTTTTCTTCCTAATATCCAAGGTCATTCATTGTTCATACATCTAAAGATCTCTCCCAGGAAACTTACCTAATATTTATTTTACAAAAAATGTATGAATGATTCAAAATCAGTACAAGTTTAAAGTTGATGAAAACATATATGAATTAATTGGAGTATCAGTCAGTATTTGACAGTGCAATATGTAAATATTTCAGTTGTATGTAATAAATTTAATTTGCTCTAAGCAGAAAATATTATGAGTGGCTTACATTTAGATACCATTTGTACACTTAAGTTTCTCAAAACAATTTTAAACCTCTTAATTCAACAATCTAACCTTGAGTTTTTTAACCAATACGAATACTTAAATTTAATTCACACGATAAGACCATTGAAACACACACTTTCAAGCAATTTGATCAAGCTAAAATTGTATGTTAGTGTATGTGGCAATTGATTGAAAAAATGGTTTATTTGTTGTAGTGGACTATGCGGCATTCGGGGAACTCAAAATAACTTCAGGATAGTTGGAGGGACTGACGCTGAACCAGGTTGGAATATTTAAAATAGCTTAAAATATCAGTTATTACATAGTTTGAAAGTCATTGTTTATGATGGTGGATTAATTGAGTTCTTTAAATTACTGATAATAATAATTTAAATAATATCAGTTATTAGAGTTAAAGTATTACCCAACGTTAAACTTTATCCTCTACACATACTGGGCTGATGAATTACTTAACTAACATCATGTTTTGCATTAGGTAGAAAAAGAATAGGGGTTGGGCTGTTCCTTATCAAAATGTTAAAAATTCAACTGGAACTGAAAATATACTGTCAGATAAAGAAAGGGCAAGAAAATAGCTAATTATTGTGTGCAATGTGGATCATGAAGTATAAAAGGTTAAATAGTTTACAAAAAGTCAAGAAAGCAGGGCTCCGATGCATTCTCTTTTGGTTAGCTGCTTTGCTGGGGTGACGTTAAATAGTACAAGAATGCTTTGTATCCAAAGGGCTTACATTAATGGGAGTAAGATAAGGAGAAAAGGATGGGTTAAGTGAGTGAGGGCGGGTTTGGTCCGATGACAATGTCAAGTCCAGATGTAGCCGACCCCGCCCTGCTGGGTACTCGATTTTAAGCTGACTCAAGCCCGAACCACTGGACCTTCATACTCCTGCACTATCCCTGGTGGAGGACAAATAATATTCATTTGGAGTGGAGATATAAAACTATCCGATTGTGACACATTTCTTTAATGTACCCCAGTACAGTCTAGACTTAAAAAGGACAGGTAGAATCCCACAGGAAAAAATTATAGTATGTAATTCTGTCGACTGCTGCAGGAGAGTTCCCATGGCAGGTGTCCCTGCAGCTGAAGGTGGGGCTGAAGACCAGACACATCTGCGGAGGCGCAGTCGTCGCACACTACTGGGTCGTCACCGCGGCTCACTGCATCTGGGAGCTCAAACCAGACAAGCTGTCTGTTGTTGCGGGCGACCATGACCTCTACATACCTGAAGGTGCCTCACGCTGGTAATTTAGGTCAAATAGTCTGTTTGAAATGTAATCAATCTAACTTATAAAAAAAGCAATATTCAAACGATTTCCTTCAAGCTATGGCAATTATAAACAAGAAAAAAGCGCTGGGAAAAAGCGCTGAAAAGTAAATCAAGTATGCCAAGGGCAGCTGGTACCTGACAGATCATCAGCTTCCTAAAAGATGACAGCTGAAGGGCTAAAGGGGGTTTTCCTAACCGCACAGTTTGTTTGGCAGTGTGCACTGTGCACCGCAAAAATGACCAATTACTGGTTGCATTGAAATCAAATGACTGTGTGACTAGCCGCTAATTGCGGAGGTAAGAAGATGGTCTCATTCGATATCAATGCAACCAGTAGTTGGTTATTGTTGCAGCGACTTAATAACGGAGCACGATGCGCAACATACTGTGGAGACTGCGTAGGTAGGGCTTAGCCTTACACATTAAGCAAATAAAGTATACGTTAAAATCAAATCAAGGTATTTTTGAACTTTTAAGGAGCCTTCAATTTGATAAATATTTCTAAATAAACAACTACTAACAATAGCCTATACATAGTTTATAAAATACTTAAAAAATTGGAACACACAGCGTCTTAAAAATAGTACAAATATGAGCATAGAGTATAAATGTATTTTCTATCAAACTTATCATTATTCTAGGTCATGAACACAGGGTCCAGGTGACCAGAATTGTCGTCAACAGGTATCAAAGGGACTCGTTCACTAACGACATCGCCATGCTGCAGCTATCAGTGCCTCTCAAGTTAGACAACAGATGGATCATTCCTATATGTCTACCAGAGCCGAATTACACCTTCCTTAAAGGTACTGCCATCATTATATTGTAATTTAATTTCTAACATTTGTTCAACATAAAACTGGCGATAACCATGAATGAACAGTTGGACCACTCAGTTAACATTTTATTCATAGACGTAGATATGTCACAGACCCTTAGTATTATATGAGTGAAGGATGAGTTAATGAGTTAATTAATGATGATCTAGGCATGTAGCTTTGTCACCGACAAAGACCAGAGATTCATTTTCCAGAATTACATTCATTAATAGCAATAAACGGACTGACACATACTTTTTCCCTAAAGTAAATTTAAATTAAAATCTAAATATACAAAACAAAGTCATGTTAGTTACACCATTTGTAACTTAAGAACGGACAGATTTGAATGATCATTGAATTTTTGGATTCGTCTCCCCGTTACAAAGCCCCTTACAAAGTTTGAAGGATCAGCTAGTCTTTAATAAAACCATCACATTCTTTAACGTTTATCTATCATTTAACTTATCTTTATCATTTAATAGTTTATTGTTTCAAAAATAAGCATACAATTTCAGAAATTAACAATGGTAGAAACAAAATTAAATCAATTGATAGAATTTAGTGCCCCCCCAACCCCCCGGTAATAATACCAAGCTTCTTTGAGTGGGTTTTGTTGGGTTTTTTATGTGACCTTACGCTGCATACTAAGTTTCAAGGAAAATGGTTGGGAAATAAGGAAGAATTGGATTTTTTAATATTCTCCATAAGAATAACATTGGGTGCTCTCAGACAACGTACTGCGTTTACCATGGACATTGAATTTAACTCTTCTCTGGAATGGTTAGCCAAAGACTAATGATTCAAAATACTAATTTGTTTAGTTTTTTATGCTGGTTTTAATAGTGCTAGTCAAATTTTACTTTACCTTCACTGTTTTTCCAGAAAAATTAAAAAAATATTATTTTTTTTTACTTTAAAAACCCCTAAACTTTTAAACCCTGATGTTTTGAGAAATGCGGTTGGTGTCATTTTGTTTATCTCATAAAGGACTTTAAATCATATAATTTTCATCAAAATCGTTAGAGCCGTTTTCATTTTACAATTTTTTGGGTGTTTTTAGGGGTAAAATAGCCTTGAAAATAAATAGTTCCAAATTTTTTTGATACTATGGATTGTTAACTACAATCTGAATTTCATAAAAATTGGACCAATAGTCTCGTCTCTAGGCTTCTGCGCATCCCCACACAGACATTACTCAAAAACCACTTTTTTATTGAGAGGGTACTATAATGGGTATGACGAAACAATGCTTTCTCCTTATACTATCGTATAGGGGGAGAAAGTAAAAATGTACGAGGGGAAGTACTCTGGCCCACATGTTTACTGGCGGATATTATAAAGCCCTGAATGTGTACTCCCATTCTAAAGCAATAACAAGTCACCACTGCTTGCGGCCTTGGAAAAATGTTATGTAACCCAATTGGCTCTATGCGAAATCCTAGTGAGGATTCCTGATCCAAATATTCTTATATTATGATAAATAGGTTTTAAGGAAAGTCCATGGGAAGACTATCTTAAAAGTTAGTTTATTGCACTTAAATGCAAGAAAATATGGAAACGATCCACAGTATGTGTTCTTAAAACCACACTCTTTTAATGTTTTTTCGCCACCGGAAAAAACCTTTCTAGGACACCATTACATAACAATAAAAGATAGCTGATGGAAAATGTATTAAATGACCTAGAAGACCCTTGAAAGAAAAGATGGATGATATTTTAAAATTCTCATAACACGTAATAACGTAAGTTAGATGGATTCTTTCGTAATCTAGGACAGAAGGAGTGTTTGTAGACTAACATGTGCCTGGCAGGGGACAGCACGGTGGCAGGATGGGGACGCTTGAGTGAGACAGGATCTCTGCCGCACGTCCTGCAGTACGTCACCGTGCCCATCCTCAACACCAAGCGCTGCCTCTCCTACTACAAGACGGCCGGCTACAGCAAGTTCACTCACTCATGCCAGATATGCAGCGGCTTTGACGAAGGCGGTTACGACTCCTGCCAGGTCAGTCTCAAATTACTAGCCTAATAGTATAAAAATTCCAGACTATTGAAATATTCTATCTAAATTTTTAAATTTTGATTTTCCCGAATCAGCTGTTCGGTAAAACATCCAAAACAAGCAGAGGTATGCAAGTGCACATACATTACCATTATCTTTTGAAATTGCGAGCTATTGAGGTAGGTAAATGCTATTTTAAGTGTAAATGAAAAATGTGTGCAAGATGATTGTGATGTGATCTTATAGTCTTGTTTCTGACTAGTGCTCTTTAGACAAGAATGTTAAATAATTGCCCAACAGCCAATGGCATTTGAGGGACCTACAGTTTAACGTGGAATCCAAACCAGTGCTTCTGAATTACACACTCTGATGTGACCTCTCGACTTATGTAGCCGGGACCAACGGCCCAATGTGCCTTCCGAAGCACGGAGGCAGTATGAGAAAATAAGTTTTATATATGTCATGACCGGGAATCAAACCCAGGACTCTAGGGACTCTACCCACTCAGCTATGACTTCCACAATGTATTGAGGTTCCACTGTCAAACTAAACACTTTTAATCCGTATCAATCCTCTTGGAATCACATTGATGTATACAAGTGTCCACAGAAAATTTAATTTAGGGAAATTATCCCTGACTTTCCATCACTATACCTACCTGATCATTCATCATTGATTTCCCTGACTCACAAACTTTATTTGAAGATTATTGAAATGCTGAGGTATGTATTAACAATTTACAATGGAGTATTTATTTTTTATATAAGTTTTAAACTCGTTTGAGAAACTTCTTCATTTAAAATTCTTGGATGTGATGTAAGTCTATCCAACTACTAAACCCAGGAAATAGTTTGGAATCAAGCTACAATTTACTAAATTTGCACTATTTGCCAGCCATTACATCACTACCACAAAGTGAAACATTGAACACAAAGTCTAGTTAAACTAACACTACAAGTAAAGATGACGATTTGAATGTCTCGAAACGTGTAGGAATAATAGACTACAAGAATCACGAGGTAGATTTGAGGTAAATAAACTATTACTAACAAACTACTAACAACTAATGAACATCCTGGAACAAAAAAGATCAATAATTAAAAATGTTCTAAGGACAATTAAACAACAATAAATTGAATCATCGTACACTCCTGCAAAAAAAAACGGAAAAATGCAGCAATAGTCAAGGTAAGCGCCGACTAGAGCATTAAAAAGACCCCTCAAGTTTATCTATATTCACTGTATTTCACTGACTTCCAGACTTTTTGCCTATTTCCCTGACCAGAATTTATCTCCCTGACTCTCCAGAATTATCCCTGACTTTCCAGAATGTGGACAAACTGGAAGATCTCTCGGACATTGTCTTACTCTCACATCTGTCACAGGGCGACTCAGGAGGGCCGCTGGCATGCAGACGTTCCGACGGCCGCTACTACCTGTGCGGCATCGTCAGCTGGGGCGTGGGCTGCGCGAGACCCAAGCTGCCGGGCGTATACACCGAGGTCGCCTGCTTCGTGGATTGGATACGCAACATCATATTCAACGGGAAAGACATCCTATCCAACGCCCCACCAGTCGTGAACCTCGCACAGGACATTAACTCTTGGAAAAAGCAAGACTTAACCCACCTCTTTAGCGAGCCGACAATACTCGAATGTTCTCGAAAACCTGTTTGAATATCATTGTTTATAGTTTGTGGGTAATACTCTTACGCCATTGTTATAACCTTCAGAGACAATGGTATCAAATATGAGGGTAATATTTTGTTGAATGAAGGCTGGTAAATTAAATTTGTAGAGGACTAAAATATTTTTGAAAATTTCTCATATAAAATACAAGCAAACATTTAGGTCTTTATTTGTGGTATTTATTTTGTAATTAAAAAACTCATAACTGTATTAGATAATTGCTAAATTAGTAAATTAAAAGGATATATTTTAAAATACTCCAGTAAAAACTTTGTTTTAAGAAATTGTTAGAAAAACATTTAAGTTATAAAATCATACAAATTAAATATTTTTCTAACAATTTAATTTAAAGTAGACAATCAGTCTAATTTCTGTGATGAATGAAATATTTCTAAATCTATTTAAAAAGATTTGATTGATATTTGAATAAATAAAATCCTATACTCTAAATTTTATATGTTACTAGAAATAACCATTAACAAACATATTGATGAAAGGTTTCCCCGTTGATTGGAATCGTTCCAGTAACATATTCTGTTTTTGTGGATCACTTAATACATTCAGAGAATGTGTTGCGACAAAGAAGAATAAGAGACTTATGTTACATGATTAATAGAAAACTAGATAATTGTTATTAAAAATATATATTAGGAAAACTTGATTTTGTAAATATTCTAACATAGAACTTATTTTGTTTTACATGAATTCTGTTAAATATATAATACTGCTAATGTGGCCTTACCTTTCAAATCTTATCTTACCTTACAGTTCACAAAGAAAAACTGGACCACCATGTTGTAACTAACAAAATACCATTCACATGGCTCAAACAATTCATTCACATTGTTGTAAATTGTAATTGCATCATTAGTAAAAAAAAAACTAAACAGTGTAATTGATGGCGGTAATCGAAAATGTCTGCATTAACAATCTAATTATCTGTACCTAACATAACGTGAATAAGAAAATTACAGGAAGATTACGGATTGATGTGGTAGGGTCCCGATCTAGATAGCGGAAAATTCAGATGATCTGAAAATATACCATTTTAGACATCCACGTCGCATAGACAGCAACCGTAAACAGTTCCTGCAATATTAGTGCTGCAGACTGCAAATAACCTCTGTATAACAAAATCGTCATGTGCTTGTAGTGCTCCAATTGGAAACACCCCCAATATACAGAGAGTGCGATAATCATGTTATGCATTGATCGTTAGTGATAGCAAGGTACTCCGGTTGCGTCTCATATTTTGAAGAAGCTTGAGATAAAATTGACATCTTAACCCTTGGAGGATCAGCATGATCGATGTTGGAGTCAAACGTTTTTTTTGTCAAAAAACAATTATTTTACTTTTTAACAACCCTAATGCAACAAATAAAATTATTTTTGTCCAAAAATAGTTTTTTAAATTTTGTTTTATATTTTTGCGGATACATCCGTTATTATACAAATATTTTACTTGTGGGATTGTTAAAATAAAAGTAAAACCCTTCAGGTCCCATCAGGCGACCGATGTGTATTATGTCTAGCACAGAGTACTGTGTAGCGAACACTGACGTGGTGACACAGTAAATAAAGAGCCAAGGTCATTATCTCACAACCCTTCCCCACCTTCACACCAAAACCTTCCGGCTAACCTGAAAACTTATTGCAACAGCTTTATGGCCACTTGGAACATTTGTTGAATGAAACATAGGCGGATATAAAGATCAATGATCCGCAAATGATTAACTGTTATTTATATAGTTTTTTCCAAACCCGATCCAGATGATAAGGATCCAGATAAACGGGAATGTATATTCATGTATTATGACAGCACGCACACCATCCCACTGTGTGAGATGTATCCACAATGACAATAAATAATAACCTTATTTACAGTCCAGCTACTTATATGTAAGGTTGTCTGGCGATAAACAGCCCTTTCAAACCAACGTCCTCGACTTAATGTACAAGATAAGCCTACTATATACTTCTACTATATAGACGTCTAAAAAAAGTTACAAAATGTTGTTAAACTGTTATATTTTTGTTATATTTGTGTTTATAAAGAAGAAATATAAATATTTAAGTAAAACATTTTTTCAAAACTATTTTTACTTTAGTCTGCATCACATTCCTCTGTTGTACCTCATTCTGTGCATTCGTCTGCATCACATCTGTTTTGCTTTTGTGGTTAGTGGTTATAAGAGGGAGGCATGTTTTATGTTTTAACTGTTTATACTTAATATTTAAAGAAGATATAAGTAATTATTTTTATGTTACAATTAAAAGTAAAAAGCTTGCCACTTCTAAGGTTAAACAATGGATTTTATCGCGATTTGTCTAAAACAGGTGTGGAATCTATAAACTAGCCTGGATCAAATCCAACAAAAACCGAGGTAAAGTTTAAGTTGAAAATATTCTGTGAAGGTGGGTTAAATTTTGGTCCCGCAGGATTTGCCACTTAAGGTTAACCGCGTCCTTCTGCTGGACATAAAGGTTTATAAAACTGTTCTGCGTCCAGTTATCTGTGAGAAAACACATAGTAATTTAAATCAAATATCATTGAAAACAATATATGTTCTTATGTTTTCAATTAAGATAAAAAATATTAATAACTCACTGTAACATTTAACCCTAGAAGTGGCAAAGTCGTAATTCACGACGCATTTACATATTCAATAAGAAGTGGCAGGTGGAGGCATCTGTCGTCAGTTTAGTGAACTTGTTACACACTAGCGGCTACGTGACCGTGTTGCCCTCTAGGGGCAAACAACCGAACCTGTTCTCGTATTGCACTAAACTGCCATCGGGCAGGTCTTATAACCAAGTAAGCGCTTTCAACTCCTATGCACTGGTAGCCTAACCGGCTAAAGCGCTGCGCTGATGAGCGTAACGTTCTAGCCATTCGGAAGTGCTAGAGTTAGAATCCCGACCATGAGCAATCCCAATTTGGCTTGCAAATGTGTGGTAGAGCGGAGAGGAGGGCCCACCTTAAATAAACGGTAACCGGCTTGGGTGGAAGTTAACGGCATTTGTAGGCTTAATTGGGATTGCAGTGGACACCTGTTTTGCTTTTGTGGTTATTGGTTATAAGGGGGGGGCATGTTTTATGCTTTTTTTGTTTAAACTTTTATATTTCAAGAAGATATTAGTAATTATTTTTATGTTACAGTTAAGAGTAAAAAGCTTGCAACTTCTAGGGTTAAAGGTTTTTTCAGTTTTCAATAAGAAAAAATATCACTTTAACTTTTTTAGTAATCGTTTCGAAATGAGGCACATTTGATTAATTAATTATTTCTTTTATTGTTAAACTTATATTTACTCTACCACTACCCAAATTAGAATATGACATGGCATGGTGTAAAAAATCTATAAAAATTAAAAAATGTATATTCAACTAAAAATAATTTTTAGAAAAAAACCTGCCATTTCAGCTAATTCGATTATATGTCTATGTTGAACCACATCAATAAATCAGTAATTCAGTAAAAAATAAGATAAACGCGCCAAATATAACGTAATACTGTGTTTTTCTAAGTTAGTTACTTTTATATTGACGGCTTAGACCAGTTGAAGTATATAATATATTATACAAAATATAAAGAAAAATTATAGAGCACTTATGAATGCTCTAACTTTCATGAAGAAGACGAACACAAATGTTTTCTGCAACGTTAAAGACAGATAGACAGACAGACAAAAATGTTTGTATTTACTTCCTAGTGGGAAATAGGTTTAGATCGTTACGTTATGGTACTTTTAATTGTATAAGTTAGTTGTACCAATTAAACCCTCACCATAGTACCCCACACACTCACATCATCGTTTCCATAGCAACCAGGGTAAGTTTAAACCATTAACATTATAAAATTATTTCAAGATTCGGTCATAATTGTTCAATATTACAGTTGCTAGGTGATTAAGTAGGAAATTTAAATCTTTTAAAGTTTAGTCAGTTTTTTTTCAATATTAAAATAATTATAGCATCAATCACCGGAGTTCGTGAGTTAAAAATATTCTTATACTTTTCATATTTTAATAATAAGTTATAACTGTTGTTTTTAGAAGATTTAAAATTTTACAATGCAGGTTTTATTACATAACCTCCTTCTGTATGGAGGAAAATTAACCCTATAAGTGGCAAGCTTTTTACTTTTAACTGTAACATAAAAATAATTACTACAGTGCAACTCGGTTATTGCGGCCTCGGCCATAACGTCAACTCGGATATAACGTCATTTAATTTTAGGTCCCGCCAAACTATATGTATTTACATAGGAAAAAACCTCTGATATAGCGTCAGTAAATTCTCAAACCTCGTACACAACGTCAAGATAATCGGGCTGAGATAAAGGCAACATATAGCTATAGAGAAAGTTCGGTCGGTGGTGCAACGTGAGGGCTGCGGCTATTGTTTAGCTACATTTTATTTTTAGAAACGGCATTTTATTGCTGTCTTACCGCTAACCACCCCAACCCCCTCCCATACCCTATATCCGCTGTCGCCGGTCATCAAGGTCAGTTTCAGTGACTCACGTCGCATCAAAGCACTGTGATGCCGATCGTACGTACCTACAGTTTGTGCAGATATCGTTAGTTCCGTGTATGTCTTTTACAGTTTGTTTTTCGTTATTTTAATTTACGAATACAGTATTGAAAAATAATGGCAAGTGTTAAGAGAAAAGTTTTGCTGAAGAAAAGGTGTGAGTTATAAGAGCGTGTGAGGAGGGACGTAAGATAGCAGACGTGTGTTCGGGCTTGTTTTTTAAAATCGAACCAACAGTTGAATTCACCAAGCCGAACTTCATTGCAATATTTTCAAATTCGATTTTTTATATAGTAGGGTTGTTCAGTCAGTCATAAACATAAACTTACGGTGTATTTCAAATTATCTTCATTAAATGTCTTAATTTCATGTAAAAAATGTGTTTCCCTATTTTTCCTCGGTTTTAAATTAAAATTTTGTAACCTCTTTTATAGCGTCACTCTGATATAGCGTCATTAATTGTGTGGTCCCTTCAATGACGTTATAACCAAGTTCCACTGTAATATCTTCTTGAAATATTAAAGTATTAATAAAAAGCATAAAACATGCCCCCCTTTATAACCACTAACCAAAAAAGCAAAACAGGTGTCCACTGCAATCCCAATTAAGCCTACAAATGCCGTCAACTTCCACCCAAGCCGGTCACCGTTTATTTTAGGTGGCCCCCCACTCTGCTATACCACACATTTGCAAGCCAAATTGGGATTGTTCATGGTCGGGATTCGAACCCTAGCACTTCCGAATGACTAGAACGTTATGCTCGTCAGCGCAGCGCTTTAGCTGGTTCAGCCACTAGTGCATAGGAGTAAAAAGCGCTTACTTGGTTATAAGACATGTTTGGTGGCAGTCTAGTGCACTTCGTGAGCAGGACCGATTGCCCCCAGAGGGCAACACGGTCACAAAGGTGATGAGTTCACTAAATTGACAGATTTTGGCAACAGATATGCTTCCACCTGCCACTTCTTATTGAATTTGTAAACGTGTTGTGAATTACGACTTTACCAGTTCTAGGGTTGATAGAAGGAAACAAATATTTTTAGAAAAAATGAAATTAATTTAGTTTAGTTAGAGAAAACAGCTATTTATCTGACTAAATTTTTATACTATTTTATTACTTAATACAACAAAGTAACGTTTGTTTTGGTAAAAAGAATGTTTCATTTTATTGAAATCCGGATACTTGGATTTAATAGTTATTTGAATCTTCAGTGCTCAATATTAGATTGAAATGTGAAACATTTCTATTTACATAATAAGGTTTATTTCACGAAAATACACATCCATAGACTCACAACTATAGAGATTTCTTTTTCCAGGAACCTTTGAAGAAACTTTTTTACGAGAATGTGTTACATAAGTGACGTATTAACCAATGATAGATCTAGATAAATCCTATAGCTAATTTATGTTACCTGTTAAAATGTTGGCGTGCAATGTACACAGTTTAAGTTAATACCTTTCTGTACTTTTATGATTATACTTTATGAATACTTTAGCATAGTATTCATGCTTAGAAAAAGTGTTTATTTGTGTGATTATTTGTTTATTTGAATGATAATGTTATAAATATTGTTGTGTACACCATCTCATGAGGATTATTAAGGCGCATATTTTAGAATAGGACTTTATAGCGGGACGATTTCCTTAATTTGGGATGCCAAAACGTTTGGCATCTTTGTTATTCATGCCTAGACATGAATAACATTTTTATAATCGTCCGGTTTACCCTGAAGATAAGGAATATTGTAAGCGAAGTTAATAATACTTTAAACTTTACTTTATACTTTTAAATCAAATGTTGACCTACTCAGGTAGGTATTTAAAGCCAAGTATGAATGAGATATGAGTGTAGGATGATTGGGGTGTGATCTTGTAGTCTTGTTACTGACTAAGGCTGACATGTTCATTACTGTTATTAATAGCCCAACAGTCAATGGCATATACAGTGCAACTCGGTTATTGCGGCCTCGGCCATAACGTCAACTCGGATATAACGTCATTTATTTTTAGGTCCCGCCAAACTATATGTATTTACATAGGAAAAAACCTCGGATATATCGTCAGTAAATTCTCAAACCTCGTATATAACGTCAAGAAAATCGGGCCGAGATGAAGGCAACATATAGCTAAATAGAGAAAGTTCGGTCGGTGGTGCAACGTGAGAGCTACGGCTATTGTTTAGCTACATTCTATTTTTAGAAACGGCATTTTATTGCTGTCATACCGCCAACCACCCCAACCCCCTCCCCTAACCTATATATCCGCTGTCGACGGTCATCAAGGTCAGTGTCAGTGACTCACGTCGCATCAAAGCACTGTGATGCCGATCGTACGTACCTACAGTTCGTGCAGATATCGTTAGTTCAGTGTATGTCTTTTACAGTTTGTTTTTCGTTATTTTAATTTACGAATACAGTATTGAAAAATAATGGCAAGTGTTAAGAGAAATGTTTTGCTGAAGAAAAGGTGTGAGTTATAAGAGCGTGTGAGGAGGGACGTAAGATAGCAGACATGTGTTCGGGCTTGTTTTTTAAAATCGAACCAACAGTTGAATTCACCAAGCCGAACTTCATTGCAATATTTTCAAATTCGATTTTTTATAGCCTATAGTAGGGTAGTTCAGTCAGTCATAAACATAAACTTACGGTGTATTTCAAATTATCTTCATTAAATGTCTTAATTTCATGTAAAAAATGTGTTTCCCTATTTTTCCTCGGTTTTAAATTAAAATTATGTAACCTCTTAACAAGCAACAAAAAGCAAAATCAAGTTTAAACCGAGTACATTTAGGTGTTCCTCAGGGGTCGATTTTGGGCCCCCTGTTGTTCATATGCTATTTGAAAAACCTTTCAAAAGTCCTAATGGAGCCAACAAGTAAGCTCAGTATTTATGCAGATGATGTTAATCTTAAAACCTCAGGAATTTCAATTACTGAAACTGAAACTTCTAGTGAATTGGAACTAAACAAAATTGAACAGTTTTTAGCCAGCCACAATTTGACACTAAATACTAATAAAACAAATTTCATATTTTTTCATACAAATAAAAATAAACGAGGCTTGGCTCCTAAAATAAGTATTAATAATACAGAAATTAGTCAGGTAAAATCAACTAAATTCTTAGGATTAATCGTTGATGAATGTCTAACTTTTGATGAACATGTTAATTATTTAGTGAATAAAATTAATTCGGGCCTGTTTGTTTTACGATCCATGTCCTATCTTTGTGACGAAATAGTATTAAAAATGATTTATCATTCACTTTTAGAATGTCATATTGGATATGGAATAGAAGTATATGGTGGAACAACACATAGAAATTTAAAAAAAATCTTAGTATTACAAAAAAAAGCAATCAGAATTATTAAAAAACTAAAATACAATCAATCAGTAAAAAACTATTTTAAGGAAATTAACATTCTCACAGTTTTTGGGCTGTATATTTTTAAAAGTATTCAGTATGTGTGTAAGCAAGAGAAAATAGAGGTAGCTCATCAATATGATACACGGTGGAAAAGCATGATTTTGAAAGTAAATTATCGCCTTGAACTCGCTAAGAAGGAACCATCTTATGCAGGTAATTTGTTTTTAAGAAGTCTCCCTGTATCATTAAAAAGAGAAAAAAATAAATCCAAATTCTTAAATGATTTAAAAAAGTACTTAGTTGAATTGGCTCCTTATAGCATAAATGAGTTCATTAGTGCTAAAAAACTAAATCGTTGATATTTAATTTTAGAGTTGGAGTTGTTTTTTGTTTTGTTTTGTTTTTTTTGTTTTTGGCTGCTTTTATGTTTTGGTGATGCGATGACCTCAACCACTAGGATAATTTCAGCCACTTACAGTGGAAAATGGGGGTAAATTGAAATAAATGAATTTCTCTCTCTCTCTTTCTCTCTTTTTTTCTTTTTTCCAATGTATCTATGTATTTGTATACTTTGTCAGTACTTTTGGTTGATATCTACAACTAATTTTAATTTTAATTTAATACTTTAATGACACTATTCATGTACCTAGATACGTATATAACTGAACTGAATAAAGATAATTTGAATTTGAATTCTTTTATAGCGTCACTCTGATATAGCGTCATTAATTGTGTGGTCCCTTCAATGACGTTATAACCAAGTTCCACTGTAATATCTTCTTGAAATATTAAAGTATTAATAAAAAGCATAAAACATGCCCCCCTTATAACCACTAACCACAAAAGCAAAACAGGTGTCCACTGCATTCTTAATTAAGCCTACAAATGCCGTCAACTTCCACCCAAGCCGGCCAGTAGGGTAGTTCAGTCAGTCATAAACATAAACTTACGGTGTATTTCAAATTATCTTCATTAAATGTCGTAATTTCATGTAAAAAATGTGTTTCCCTATTTTTCCTCGGTTTTAAATTAAAATTATGTAACCTCTTTTATAGCGTCACTCGGATATAGCGTCATTAATTTTGTGGTCCCTTCCACTGTATAAGGACAAGGAGCCTATAGTTCAACGTGGAGTCTGAATCACTACCTCTGAATTATTAAGTAATCTAATTATGAGGCTGGTTTTTGCATATTAACATTAACGTAGTATTCAATAGTGCGGATGTTAATCCATACAAGAGAGCACCCACCGACCATCGCTCTATCCACGCAACTATCCACAATTCGTGAACTCCAAGTAGCTGGATTCCAGGATCCCAATTTTAACAAATAATCTAATAATAATAATACGAACAATACTGCCACTGTCCGAATTCACAGCAAGAATGTTTTGAATTAAGTTGATTTAAATGCTTAAATACTTTATAATCTAGCTCAAGAAGTGAGATAAACCGCTACAAATTTGTGATTATTTTTATTTTTAACTTACTGGAGCTGTTATTTAAATTGTTTAGTTTAAACTTAAAAACCTAATAATTAATAACTCATTCAAATGTTTAATGTTTCCAACCAGCTATTATTATAGTCATGTTGTGTAGAACAGTGTAGAGTGAAAAAAAAACAAAAAATTCAAACTTTCATTGATCTGTCAGTAAGGTAAGTGTAACATATTTTTATTCTCATTTATTTTATCCTAATTATTATTATAGCATAATTTATTTACTTCCTTAAAAATTTAATGAACGAATCACCTGTAACTATATTCATGTTGAACATAATATTTTGTTATTCTCGACATATTCTTATTACAGTTTGTAAAACTGTTTATCTTGACCAGTATTTAAATAACACAATACTGATTCAAAGTTATTTATTCAAAAGATGTTATAGTTGGATTTAAAACTTGACGAGTTAACGAAAATAATTTTTATCTTTTCAAAATCACCTCAGTAAACAAATCTGTGTACTTTGAAATTCTCTAACTTAAAATCAAGAAAAACATATAAGTTAAAATTGAATGAAGTGGTTTGATATAAAATGATCATTTTATACATGTATTTTCAGAGGAACAGTAGATTTGTTTATACAGTAAAGGATTTGTTTGGATTAAAAAATATTTAAATTACGGTAAAAAAAGTATACTAAATTTGTGATTATAATTTTTGATTTTCTTCTTTACAGGGGTGTCCTATGGACGAAGATTATAGTATAAGTAGATTTAATTAGCTCCTTTTGGGCTTTTGGCTGCGTACCCCCAAGGCGGGTGCAAGGCTTTAAGAGCCTAGGGTAGGAATTTTAATTTCAGAGAAGAGGACGCATTGCTGTGAGGCCCTATACTCCGGCCCCTTGTCCTCATTGCACACGGGTGTATTCCACCTGGGAGGCATAGGGGCCGTGATTAACATTCAGAAGAACCCCCCCAGCAGTCGTGAAGAGACGAAAGCATGAAGAGGATTGTCAGCGCGTAATGTTAAGTAGATTTAATTAGCTCCTTTTGGGCTTTTGGCTGCGTACCCCCGAGGCGGGTGCAAGGCTTTAAGAGCCTAGGGTAGGAATTTTAATTTCAGAGAAGAGGACGCTTTGCTGTGAGGCCCTATACTCCGGCCCCTTGTCCTCATTGCACACGGGTGTATTTCACCTGGGAGGCATAGGGGCCGTGATTAACATGCAGCAGAATCCCCAGCCCCTCCAAAGGATGAAGTAGGCGAAGAGAGAATAGAGAAGAGGACCCAGCACCTGCCGCAGAACTTCTGTCAACATCGCCGTAGCAACAAACCAGCCTAACGGGCAAGACCACTGACCTTCACACCAAGGTGGTGTCCTGGAGGACCCACATTCTTACCTTTTACTACACAGTAAATAGAATGAGATGGAACTCCTGAAGAAACTCAGTGCTAGCCAGTTTCTACACGTACATGGAGAGCTGTGTCCACAACGAGGTGGCGTCCTGGAGGACCCACATTCTTACCTTTTCCTACACAGTAAATAGAATGAGATGGAACTCCTGAAGAAACTCAGTGCTAGCCAGTTTCTACACGTACATGGAGAGCTGTGTCCACAACGAGGTGGCGTCCTGGAGGACCCACATTCTTACCTTTTCCTACACAGTAAATAGAATGAGACGGAACTCTTGAAGAAACTCAGTGCTAGCCAGTTTCTACACGTACATGGAGAGCTGTGTCCACAACGAGGTGGCGTCCTGGAGGACCCATATTCTTACCATTTCCTACACAGTAAATAGAATGAGATGGAACTACTGAAGAAACTCAGTGCTAGCCAGTTTCTACACGTCCATGGAGAGCTGTGTCCACAACGAGGTGGCGTCCTGGAGGACCCATATTCTTACCATTTCCTACACAGTAAATAAAATGAGACGAAACTCCTGAAGAAACTCAGTGCTAGCCAGTTTCTACACGTACATGGAGAGCTGTGTCCACAACGAGGTGGCGTCCTGGAGGACCCACCTTCTTATCATTTCCTAAACAGTAAATAGAATGAGATGAAACTCCTGAAGAAACTCAGTGCTATCCAGTTTCTACACGTCCATGGAGAGCTGTGCCCACAAAGTGTCGTCCTGGTGGCTTCGCCCTGCTGGTTTGTCGCTGATCACCAACGACCTCGACGGGTGGACGTCTACACCAGGGAGGCCCACTCATCCTATTTGGAGGTAAGCGCAAATCATTTTAGGTCATCTATTTATAAGCGCTCATACCAATGTTCACTGAGGACCAGGTAAAAATGTAGATTAAGTAGCTATCAATTTTAACTGGTTGGAAACATTTTACGTAATTTTGATAAATGTTATTTCTAGTTGACACATAAGTCTATAAGTCGTTTTAGCGAAATTGGTGTGTCGTTTGGGTAATAAGGTGGTGTGATTTTGTTCTCGCATATAAATACTTAAAATTATAAATATCTTTTTTAACAAATTTTAATACTGTATCAAAGTAGTTATATGAGTGGTAGTTGATATGTTCAAGTCTATTTAGTCGTAATAATGATATTGCCGTCGTCAGGATACTAAAAAGTAATAGATTTTACACATGCGTATTTATATTTAGAAGTCTAAATAATTTTATGTTTCCATAAAAATTGATTTATTTGGTTTCAAAGTATATTCCATTAAACTTTTATCTATATTCTGGTCATGAACTAACAGATTTTTAGTTTGAAGCTTTAAAGCTGCGATAGGTTTATAAGGAGCTTAGTGTGGGACGGACGATGGCTGCAGTAAATACTCACTACAACAATATTTGGCCGCAGCCTCTGGTCAACATTCGCCATTCAAAGAATGCTTGATTTGGACCACAACGGTTTATGATTGAAAAAATACGATTATGTATGAGTATGATTGTAATATATTTTCATAGGATAAATTATTTACCGGTATATTGCACCTAATTTGGACAGTTTAACTCTGATCCTAGAATTGCTCCAGCTCTATCGGTCGACTACAGCGCAGTAAATGTGGCATAATGGTTGATCGCAAGTAAACTCGTTTACCGTGTCGTGCGACCATACTGTGCTATGTGTCATCAGTCGCCTGGAAAGGGTTGGATGAATTTATTTTATGTGTTACATTTACAACACTTACTTATGAACAATACCCCCGTCGCAGCAGACCTGCGTACTCAGCGAATTTCCAAATGAATAATTTAATATATGACAAGTTTTATAAAAATATGTCCATAAACATGAGAATTATTTGCCTATTCTCCATAAGAATAACATAGGAAAGAGTGTGAAGGTTAGCTGCTATGAGGAACACTGAAAGAAGTCATTTATACCATGAATAATTTTTATCTTAACATTTATACCAACTTTCATCAACATCTGTCCATAAATAAAGGAGTTTGCCTATTCCCTATATGATTAATATGGGAAAAGAGTATGCAGGTTTGCTGCCATGATAAATACATAAACTATGATTTTTAAGCATAAATGGATAGATCTTTACCACATGAAGCTAAATATCAAGTTTTATCCAAAAATATTGATTAATATGGGAAATATTAATTTTTCCCTATCCTCCATAAGATTAACATTGAAGCCCCACAATATAACGTACTGTGTTTAGATTTTTTAATATCTCGGTAACCGTTGGAGATAGAGAAAAACTTTAAGGAACTTAATTGTGTAGTTTTTTAAGCTGATTCCAATGGTGAAATATAAAATTAGAAATTTTTAAAAATTACATGTGAAAAACGCAAAAAAACCCATTTTGGGGTTACAAAATCCCCCCAAACTACCCGTTCCTATTGACCGATATGTCTGGTTTACGAACTCGTCCGAGCATTTGTAGGAATACACGTCTCTACCAAATTTGGTCTCGATCGGACCATTTTTACGAGAGTTATCGTGCTAACATATATACATACATATATATATATATATATATATATATATAAATTTTAACGACTATTGTTTTTGGACTCTGGGCACCTAAAGATGAAAAAATAACATGGTCCCAGGCTTAAGTCTTACCATGAGACCTACGGTAATAGCTTCTTCCCTATGGGAAATTCGCTAAAAAAAACCAGAAGTAACCATTTTCATAAGTAAATAATAAAACCATGATGTCAATCGTTACCTAATGTTTCTTGCACACTCTATAGGAATAATCATTGCCACTGAAAGGGTTAACGTTGTACGTCATTACCAGAGTCACACTCAAAAATAATTTTAAATTTGTTGGATAAGCGGCAACATAAAGATAGAAAAACATATAAAGGTAATTAGAAAATATTGAGATCAATCTTAATAATATATAATTCATAAAAACATTACTTAACAAATGACTGTATAGTTCACATATTATTTACTTTTTTCAGTCTTAAATTGAGACTCAAACTCGTATATACCCACAGACTGTTGGCCTCTCTCGTCGTAATCCGCCCATTCCTTCTCCGTCAAGTCAATGTCTTGGAAAACCGTTCCACTCTCCTCAGCCTTCGCTATCCATCCTTTCTGAAATTAAAATTTATGATAAAAGACAAACTGACTGAAATTTATATTAAATATACTTTGTGGTACCTTGATAGGAAAGCCTAGATTTTTAGTGACTAAACTTCTTAATAAGCCTATGTTAGGTTCAGTGTTTCTTAATTTTAGACATTGATAATTTACCACTGGTACAGTTGGTGATTTTTAAACGTAGGTAGGACAAAGTGAAAAAGCTTTCCTCCAATGTTTGAAAAGCATTTTCAGTAAAACCTCTCTAACTCGACAGTCAACAGCTGACAGTAAACCTTTTTTACATTACTAGTATGTTTGATATTTCAAGGTTGCGGAACAGATTAAATAAGTGATATGGGTAGTCAATCTACTGCGCGTGTGCGCCTTTAGACTGTTTCAACGTCAAAGACTAGGGTATAGTTGGGGGTGGGGTAGCTCGCTATTGTTTACTTATTCGTGGAAGAACGTTGCACCATTGAAAGAAAACAAATATCAATTTAGCTTTTTTCGGAACATATAGTTTAATTGTTGAATATTTGACAAGGACCTTTTACTAAGTAGGTAAAAATACTCAAATAAATACTGCGCTGTAATAAATGTTTATGTGACACTCGATTTTGTTATGTACTGGTATAATTAATTAAAACCCATGAAAAATTTCAATGTTCTGGATAAATGGTCCACAATGTGTCAAGTTAGTCAGGTTCACTATCGACAGCACTAAGTGTCGATTTTAACTCTTTTATCAACCTCGTAATCACAAATTTGAGTACTATGTATAGAATGGGATGTCAATTTCAAATAATTTCAAGTATTACAACACAAAGTTCTTACTTAAAAAAATGAATATATCCACTAAACATTGATAATGACTAAACATTACACTACTTTTTACTAATTTTTAGGTTAAAAACCTACTCATGGAACACTAACGATCGTAATAAGGTACTCATACAATAGTTACTGTACATTTACATTTCAATGAAGTATGTGAGCTTCATAGAAGTAAAATCATATTGAATCAAGATCCACCCCGGATGTGTGTTCTATAGGTACTAGACCTCAACAACTAACCAAAGAGAATATTCTATAGGTTCTAGACCTTTACACCTACCCCGAGAGTGTGCTCTATAGGTTCTATTTGTAGACCTTGACACCTACCCCAAACGTGTATTCTATATATTCTAAACCTTGACACCTACCCCAAGCGTGTATTCTATATATTCTAAACCTTGACACCTACCGCAAGAGTGTGTTCTATAGGGTCTAAACCTTGACACCCCCCGGACACTACCCCCGAAGCGTATTCTATAGGTTCTATACTTTGACACTTACACCGGGAGTGTATTCTATAGGTTCTAGACCTCGACAATCCAAAGTCACAATAGGAGCAAAGTTATTGCACTTCTCAGCTTCTACTTTCTTCACTGAGGCCGCAATTATATCTGTAACGGTTGAAGAAATTAATAAATTCTCAAATTCAACAATTCAAAGTATAATTACAGCAAAGTTCTAAATTAAAACATTACAACATATACATTGAGGATTTAAAATTTTTTCCTAATTTTTAAAAAAGGAAATTTTATCTCAAAATGTCTTTTGTTGTGTCGTACGCACCACAGTCAATACTTAGATAATAAGTAAATAATTTTTGCATCGAACAAGGACAAGGGCGATGTAAAAGAAATTAGTTCACTGGTTTTGATTTCTCGATGGACACTTCTGTCTATGTTGTTTTATCATTTTTTGTTTTCGTCTATGTATCTGTCCTTTTAGGGTCATCTTAATAATCCAACTAAATAAACGGAAATAAACCTTTTACTGCATTTCTCACTCGTTTTACCACTTAAGAGGTATTGCAGTACTAAATCTCATCATAATATATATTCTGGTTAAAAGCATAGCAAGTATAAAGCATAGTAAATTCCGTTGCAAAGACATTTCTTAAAAACAAATTAAAAGTAATCATATTGTCAATCACAGTTAAAAACATTACTTGTTGAAAAATCTAAATGTGATTTGTATGGAGAAATCTATTTAGTGTTTCAATGAATATAAATAACATATCATAAAGTATTGAATCTAAATAGAGATTACTGATGGAAAACTTATTTAGTCTGTAATTTTTAAAATTTTACCTAAGCACTATATAATATTTGATTAGCGTTACAGTTATGATTTCCACAGTGGATAATTACTAAAATTAGTGCACCAGCACCTGTTAATAGACAGCTGTGTAATCTGTTTGTGAGTTCGTAAACATTGTTCTTTCATATTCTAACAAAGGTAAAAATTACATGCAAATACGTAAGGACTGTTTGACTCTTTACTAATAGGATGTATCAGAACTCCAGTTCATTAGTGATGCTCAATTTTTACATAATACTTTTAACTGTATACATTTCTACTAAAATCCTTAAGGCTGACCAAACGTCAAACGAAGACACCTCAGGATTAAAACCATACTTGGGCAAAATGTTCCGACTGGAATGGAGCGATGAGAATTTTGACAAAATAATGAAAGCTCTTGATATACCGTTATGGAAAAGAATCATCGGGAACAATTTGACACCTTCTTTCAAAATTTCAGAAACCGATGGTGTTTATTATGTAATTTGTAACACACATAGTGCCTTAGTCAGCGATATTAATTTTTCATTTACAATGAATAAAGAATTTGATGTACCTACACTGGATGGACGTATTGTCAAGTCGACCTTTAGTTTGGACAAAAGCACATTATTTGAAATACAGAGAGAACCGAGAAGAACTACCAGGATCAAGAGAGTGTTTACACCAGGGAAAGTCGAGTCTACTGTGAGTGTAAATGAGATAGTCTCTCATAGCATTTTCAAGGAGGTAGAAGAGGAGTGAACTCGAGGTGGTGGCCGTCTACTTTGGAGCGTAAAGGTCGATCAAAATTCAAAATTACACTAAAACAGAAATTTTAAGTACTTTTTTATAATGCTCATTAGTTGTTGAGTAACATTGGCGACTACATAACCTTTTTAGTTTATAGACATTCAAAAAAATAAACATATTCTTTTCTATCAACAATTATGATCATCATTAAATATACCTTTTTTGTGTAAAAAGTTGAGAACGCAAAACAACTACCATATTTGAAATACCCCCGTCGCAGCAGACCTGCGTACTCAGCGAATTTCCAAATCAATAGTATAATAACAAGTTTGGTCAAAATCTGTCGATAAACATGAAAATTATTTGCCTATTCTTCATAAGATTAAAATGGGAAAGAGTGAGTAGGTTTGCTGCTGTGAGGAACACTGAAAGTAGCCATTTATACCATCAAAAATTTTATTTTTAACATTTATACCAACTTTCATCAACATCTGTCCATAAATAAAGGAGTTTGCCTAATCTCCATATGATTAACATGGGAAAAGAGTATGCAGGTTTGCTGCCATGATAAACACATAAACTATGATTTTTTAGCACAAATGTTTGAATCTCAACCATATGAAGCTAAATATCAAGTTTCATCCAAAAATATTAGATAATAAGTGAAAAATTAATTTTTCCTAATCCTCCATAAGATTAACATTGGGGCCTCAAAATACAACGTACTGTGTTTAGATTTTTTTATATCTCGGTAACCGTTGAAGATAGAGAAAAACTTTAAGGAACTTAATTGTGTAGTATTTTAAGCTGATTCCAATGGTGAAATAAAAAATTAGAAATTTTTTAAAATTACATGTGAAAAACACAAAAAACCCCATTTTGGGGTACAAAACCCCCCCAAACTACCCGTTCCCATTGACCGATATGTCTGGTTTACGAACTCGTCCGAGCATTCGTAGGAACACACGTCTCTACCAAATTTGGTCTCGATCGGACCATTTTTACGAGAGTTATCGTGTTCACAGACACATATATATATATATATATATATATATATATATATATATATATATATACATATATATATATATATATATAAAAATTTTAACGACTATTGTTTTTGGTCTCTGGGCACCTAAAGAAGAAAAAATAACATGGTCTCGGGCTTAACTCTTGCCATGAGACCTACGGTAATAGCTACTTCCCTATGGGAAATTCGCTAAAATTAGAAAGTATTTCAAATGCATATGTTTATGACTATCTATCATCCCAACTTTCACAAATCAGAATTATGCAGAATTAGTTAATTATGCATACATAAGTTAAATCATTATGTATGCATAATTAATTAGCGCGGTTGACAATTAACTTTTTTCTACTAAACCAGTGTTGCTCCCAGAATAATAGTTTATGCTGAGTAAACTGTTCTAAGAAAATTGCTACAAATGTAAATTTGGTGTAATAGACGAGAAAAGCATAAAAAAGTTGTTTGTGTCAGCAGAAGAACACTGAGTTTTTAATGTTCTGATGCTTTTAAAAACGTAAAGAAACAGAGTGTGAAGTATTGAAATATTTGGTAGGCTTTACTTTGAACCATCAAACTTAATACTTAGTGTTTAAACAAGTTTAGACGCCCACTTTAGTAATCAAAAAAACGTAAACTAACAGCAGAGTTTTTTAGTTTTACCACAACTCCTGATTTTCTCAAATCTAGACCGAATGTCCAAAAAGTTAACCCAGATGAACACAAGTCCACTTTAACTTTAATTGTATCGTTAATATTTTAGAAAGATCATAATCTTCTAAACCTTTACCTTCTAGAACTGAAGCTAATGTTTATCACATTCTCATAGGACTTTGAGGTTAGTTTTCCAAAAACAAAAAACATATTGAAAAACAGAAATGAACAGTGAAAAACGAAGTGTTAATATCGAGTAAAATGAATTATTTTACCTAGGCTGTTTTCTCTGCTGCATAGTTTACATTTGTAAAGAAAATTAAAAGTTCCTCTTCCGCCCTTGCCCTCAACCGAGGACTGAGCATCAACTGTGTGCCAGTTGGGCGACTCCTCTCCGCAGGCGGAGCACTTCACCTGCGACACAATGGAAGTAATATAATTACAAGAATACTAGAACTAACAGGGGGTTTTCACAAAAAATACAGTAATAAAACTTACTAGCTTGCACTAGTGAGAGATTTATCGGGTCAAATCCAAGAAGATTAAAAATATTGAGTTGAGAAATATTTTATCTATATAAATAAAATCAGAGTTTAGTCCTTAAATTGCTTGGAATTTTGATATTTTTGATTATTTTTACTTTTGATACACTAAAAAAACTTAAATTGGTCTTATCACAATTTCTGTCAGTCTTTCTGTAACACTAAAGAAGGCACTTATGTTTGTCTTCTCCTTGAAAATAAGAGAGCCCATTATTATGAAACTTATTTTCATTGTTATATTCTCTTTGGAGAAAGTTTTTGTTTACTTTAAACTGACCCAGGTTTTAATAAAATAAAACAACAATCTCTCGAAAATACAATTTTGCAAGATTTAATTCACAGTTTTTCCAAGTTTTACTGACAATATTGTGATCAATTAAAGTTATTCAACAGAAAGAAATGGTCAGCTGTCAAAACAAAATTAATACTAGTTTGTAAAACAATTAGCCCTCTCTCGGTCACATTAGCGCAGCCTCAATTATAGAATTAATAATTAATAGTACCTGGTCACGCTAGAATTAATAAAATAAGCAATATGATATACTGTAATCGCTATTGGGTTGATATAGTTCTCAATGCATCCGCTAGAATGCAGTATAAGTCGTAGTAGTTCCTAAAATAGCAGCTAGAGAGCAGCACGTCCTGGGTTGAGAGCCAAGGTGATCTGAGGCGTTTGACCGGGAGAGGTTTAAACAAAGTGTAACGGCTATTGAATATATAAATTTATCAAATATTTAAAATTGTTCGTGATAGTATTTAGACTCTTTGAACTTCTATTCTAAAATCTATTTTAGAATACAATTTATATAAAAACATACCTTAAGAAGCCAAGTAAAATCGTCTGGAGTGTAGAGTGATTGGATCCCTTCCAAATTGCATTTTACTAGGAGACTGAATAACTGCAATTATTATAAATGGTATGAGTAAACACATCGGTAACACATGCGGTACTTTCTCCCTTTAAAAGTAAACTAGACAATGCACACTTTTGTAAAATTATCATACTAATTAAAACAAATAATCTTTTTCCAGGAATCAAATTTGTTCCAGGCACGCAAGAGCGTCTGAAACAAACCTTTATCACGAGATAAAGGTTGAAATATACGAGGGTCGTCCAGAAAGTAAAGAACGTTTTAGCATGGTAAAATAAAAACAAAAGATTTCTCCACCAAATTTTATTTACAATGCCACAGTACCTTACATTACTTTTCTACGTAATCCCCATTCTTGTCGAGACATTTGTTGTAACGTGGGACCAGTTTTTCTATTCCGACGTTATACTCTTCAGCCGCGAATGATTTGAGCCATTTTACCACTGCTTCCTTAAGTTCATCGTCATTTCCAAACTGCTTTCCACCCAAAAATTCCTTCAACTTTGGAAAGAGATGGAAATCACTGGGTGCCAGGTCTGGGCTGTAGGGAGGATGATTAAAAATTTCCCACTTCAGATGTTGGAGTTCTTGCCTTGTTCTTGCTGAGGCATGAGGCTGTGCATTGTCATGAATGAAAAACACTTTTCCCGACAGCATTCCGCGCCTCTTGTTTTGGATGGCACGTCGAAGACGTTGAAGGGTCTCACAGTATGCTTCGGAGTTAATCGTTGCATCTCGTGGCATGAATTCAACGTGAATTAACCCCTTTCGGTCCCAAAAAACCGTTGCCATGAGTTTGCGAGTCTGCAATAATGGTTTTTCCTTTTTTGGTCTTGAGGGCGAATTAGCGTGATGCCACTCCATTGACTGACGCTTGTTTTCTGGAGTCTTGTAAGAAACCCATGTTTCATCTCCAGTAACAATAGGATCAAGGAATCGGTCCCCATCATTGTCATATTCTGTTCATCATCATTTCATCATTTGAAGGGGCGGATTTCCCAAGGCGCTTCAGCCGTTGCAGCTTTTTGCGCACCCCTAAAATTCTCTTTCCTGGAGAATCAGGAATCTTCTAGATGAAGAGACCTGTAAAACTGCAGCATCCTGTCAACGAGCACGTCAGGAGGCAGAAAACTAACCCTTACCAAGTTGCCCAGAGTGGAGGACCTTACCTCTACCAGCTCTGTGCAATCAAAGAGTAGATGATGTGCAGTTTCCTCCTGCAGATTTCCTACACAGGGGGTCGCCTTTGAAGACCCCCATACGTAGTTGGTGCTTCCTCAGATTACCGTGACCAGTGACGATACCTGTGACAAGTTTGGCATCCTTCCTGCCAAGTTTCAGGAACCTCTTTGCAACTTGACTAGAAGGAGAACGAAGATTAAGCTTACTAACTCTATGCAGGGAAAGTTCAGCCCATCTTTTCTTATGACAATCCCTAGCCCAGGAATTGATAGTCTGAAAAACCGCAGCGCGGGAAACACCACAGAAGGCTTGAGGACCACAAAGGGGGGATGATGCAGCCCTATTGGCCAGCCCGTCTGCCACTTCGTTACCATCCACCCCTGAGTGCCCTGGAACCCAACAAAGGGTGACTTCATTGTGTCTGCCTACACAGGACACAAGCCTAAAACAGTCCCACACAACCCTAGAGTTGAACTCTACCGAGTCCAAAGCTTTAAGGGCCGCCTGACTGTCAGAGAAAATATTGATAGAAAGGCCCTCATGACCCAGCATCAAGATGTCTCTGGCACATTCCATAATGGCAGTGATCTCGGCCTGGAAAACAGTGGGGAAGGTCCCCATGGAAATATCTGACCGTACGTTGTCCTGCACCCCGTAGATGCCTGCTCCTGCACCCCGACTGCTCTTGGACCCATCAGTGTACCACTCCTGATCACAGGGTGGTAGTGGGCAGGCTCCATCCTTCCATTCGTCCCGTTGCGGAAAAAGAACTCGGAAAGACCTGCCAAAAGAAAAAGTTCTCGGAAGATAATCAGAGGGCATACCTAAAATGTCGCTCTGAACTATCCCCGAAATTCTGGTATGACCACGTAATTCACCTGGCCTATTCCAGAGGCCTTCTCCACAGAGGCGGTATGCACCCATTCTGGCAGTCATCCTGATGTGAATGTCTATGGGCAAAAGATCAAGCAAACAGTCAAGAGTGGCCCCAGGAGCGCTGCTGATCGCCCCTGTGATCATGAGACATGCCAGCCGCTGAACGGCTGCCAGCCTTTTCACAGCAACACCTGAGTCCATCTTGGTCCACCAAACCAGAGACGCATACGTCATAGTTGGTCTAACTACTGAAACATAGAGCCAATACATTAGCTCCGGTTTCAGTCCCCATGCTGCGCCGACCATACGCCTGCATGCAAACAGAGACCACTTACCCCGGTCAATAACCCGTTGTAAGTGAGATTCCCAGCAAAGCGTCCGATCCAGAATGATCCCAAGATACTTCACCTGGTTTTGCAGGTTGATCAAACTCCCCTGCAGTTTGAGCGGGCCAACCCCGGTCAGCTTTTTCCTCTTGGTAAATGGTACAGCAACCACTTTAGAGGGATTCACAGATAGACCGACCTCATTGCACCAACCATCCACAAGCCTTAGTGCAGAGTTCATGAGGTCAGTAACTGTATTGTTAAACTTACCTGTCATATTCTGTTAAAAACTCCAGAGCTGCCCCCATTCGTTTTGCCTTATGGTCGTCCGTCAAAATCTTAGGCACCCAGCGAGCACACATTTTCTTGTAACCAAGATGATCTGTCACTATCTCATGTAGGAGTGAACGTGAAATTTGCGGAAAAGGGTCATGTAAAGTTGTTAAAGTGAAACGTCGGTTTTCCTGAATTTTGTCTTCAACTTTTTGCTTCAGTTCATCTGTGACTAAAGATGGCCTCCCACTCCGATCTTCATCATGCACATTGGTCCTTCCTTGGTTAAACATGATGCACCATGTTCGCACAGATGACTCATTCATCGCACCTTCACCATAAACAGCTTTAATTTGCCTATAAATTTCAATAGGCTTAACTTTTTGAGCATTCAAAAAGCGAATCACACTCCGCACTTCACATTTGGCGGGATTTTCTATTGGCGTCGCCATTTTAAAACGCTGCGAAAACGAGAAGCATAACCGTACAGCAACGAGGCTCACCTCACACTGAAGCGAAAGGAAGGGACAAGCGGCCGCACACGCAATCGCAGTGGTGGGCGATCTGCGCCGCATGCTATGCGCATTCGTTCTTTACTTTCTGGACGACCCTCGTATTTAAAGTTTTTTCAACAAAAAATCTCCAGCATAAAAATAACAACAGAATTCATTATTCAGAAGTATACAATTACTAAACTTAATATAGGACTTACTTATTTTAAAATATAAAGGGTTGTATATGTAATTTATGTATTAAACCCTGCTTGAATAGGTGAAAAATTAAAATATTTGACAGCTATCTGGTTACAATTATATTTATTTTGAAGGAAGATTACAATATGAGCTGGTGGTTTTTAGGTTAAATAAAAAGTTACTTACCACCATATTCCATTTAATTATCACACAAGATGTTCATGTAATGTTTTCTAAAGGCCAATAGAACATTTATTCCAGACCTGTAATTGAGAAAAAAATGTATATTTTTGAAAATTATCTTATACCCTCTTATCATGCATACAAGACTTAAATAATTACCTGGATAGGTCCCCATTTCAGAATGGTAATCCAGGAACTAAAGTTTTGTAACTTTTTAAAAATTATTCTTTTAAGTTTAGTGTAAAAATTAATTTTTTAGTTGGACTCTATAGGCCTAAATAGTTTTATTTACAATTGAACTTATTTCATTATAGTTATATACCGGTCCAGTGAGGTTTGAGAATTACCCAACCTAAATTAAATTACAAATACAGGCCTGTCTCGAGTCCCATTTTTACATTTAAATGTTTATGTTGTGTCATTTGTGTTCCGTGTTAGGCCTAAGTGTTTCACACCTATCTTGAACTGGGAGGACAAAAGGTAATATAAAACCATTATAATTAGATTTACCAGTTAAGGGGCATACCAGAATAATGCATACACTTATGTAAACAACATGGAAAATGTTTCAACAGTAGAGCTATGGCTAGATCAATATAAACCCAATTAAATACTTAATGGAACAAATTTCTCTAAATATCCATACTTTTTTGTCCATTACTCTCACTTTCAAAGACCATTATATTGCCTGTATATTTTTTCATTAATAATTTAGACCATAATTTTTATTTAAATTACTTTCCCTGGGATTGAAATTTCCTTGATTTAAAATAGTACTCTTCTGTGAAGTTGTCAACTGAAAAACAGCAGAGGTTAGTACCTAGTTATATAAGTCATTTTGCTAATAATTATCAGAGGAACATATGTGTTATCATCCAACCAATTTTGAAACTAATTCTGCTATTGTTTTAATAACTATAGAATTTAAGCCTACAAGTAAGTAAATACGAGATAAACAAAATAGATTACCTGATAAACTTAACCTCAAATGATCGATAACAAAACAGAGTAGTTGTTTTGTTGTTTACGTTTTTCTTTGTTTTTCAATTTCACGCACAGAACGTAGAAGTAAAACAAGATAACTTACAACCAGCTGTTAACAGACTGATTTAGACAGCAGTAGAGGAGTAACGGATTATGATTTTACATTACCATTGTTTATATACAGTATAGTAGTTTATGTTCTTCTGTTTATAACTTATATAATCTTCATAGATTATATAAGATATAATGTAATGTCATCATGTATATAAGAAGTAATGTCATCATTACTGTTATATCATAGAGGAAATAAATACCCACTAGTACCTAGAAATATCCAGCTTATAAACACAATGGTACTAATAGTACTAAACTACATGTAGATAGCGTTTTATTATAAAGGAATGGCAGTCATAGGTAAATAGTTATTAACCTACCATTCAAACCTACAGATCAGAATATTTGATTCCTGCTCGTGCATGATCTCATTAGCATGTCTTTGGTCCCAGATACAAAAAAAATCGACAGGTAGTCAGCAGTATGTGACCTGTTAGAAACTCTGACTCGAACATGGCCAGAAGTTTAATCATAATCTTTATTTCACCAAAATAGTTTACAATAATTTTATAAGCAGAAAACTAATGCATACTTCTCACCCTCAAAATTCCCAAATTTAACTATTGTTGCATATCGTTTGTAATGTTTACCAAAAATTATTTTTAAAAACTAATCGTTTAAAAAATAATCATTAAACTTGTTGCACACATAATCCCATTACAACATCAAGGATATAGTGGAATTTAATTCCTCCGCCTCTCGGGGTAGTAACCATCCCATTTTTTAATGGGATGTATTAGTTGCTGTAACCATACACTTTACTAAGTTTCATACAAAACGGTTAAGAGAATTTTTTTAAGTTATAAGAATAACACCAACAGTCATTAAACAACTGTGTTTATAAGCAGGATAGTAAATATAACTTTCATCTACAACAGTTTGTCGTAGACTATTTAATTCTGATATTAAAAGTACTAAATTGTTTAATATTTAATAATGGTAGGAGTCAAATTATTTCTAAGTAATTATTTTTAATCTTGCTGGAATATCTTTTTAACATTAAAACATGTAACTTTGGAGAATTTTTCAAACATGCTGGTGGTGTACATTTGTGACTATATGCACAATAAATCGGCATGGAATATGATTCAAAGTCTTTGAAATTGATTGGAAACTCCGAGATCGCATATTATGTATTTATTTCATGCAGGCTTCCTGAGTAACCTGTTTAAGATAACAATTCTGTAATTTTTTCAATCCAAGGTGACATATTTTATAAGATTATCGGATCTAAAATGTGAATTGCTTTTTCAAAAATATTTTGAAAAAAAATTCAAAAATTCATCCACGTTTCAAAAATGTCAAAAGCAGAAGTAGTTTTCCCAGACTCCTTACATGGAAAACAAAATTTACGAATTAATACCCTGTAACTCATGAAGTTTTGACTAAAAATTTGATAAAGTTATGCAAAAACCATGCCAAATTTATGTTACAATCAACAAATAAAAAGTTAAAATTATGTTTGTCCATTTTTTTGCTCGCACCACCTTCAAACTCAAATTATAAAACAATGAAGTAAACAATACTAATTCCTTGTACTGAGTAGTAAGTGAAAAAAAATCAAAATAAGTTTCAATCAATGATAATATTTTAACGATTGCATTTTAGCTCACTCACCTTTTTCAGTGAATTAAATTAGACATCGTAGATGTATTTGATCTAAAAAATAAAATGCAATAGTTCATATCAATAGTCCATTTTAGGATAATTAATGTTATATTTACAGTAACGTACTGAATGAAATAAGGTGAAGCACTGAAAGGGTTCAATTAATAAGAGATTTTTTCCAAATATTTTACATCTAATTTATTTTCCAATTTCTTCATTAGCAGTTTTCATCCATCATGTTGATTCTTTGCAACTTTTTCATTAGCAATTTTTTCACTCGTTCTAACCTCACATAGCGGCAATTTTTTACTCAATTCTTCAATGCAGGCATTAAGCTCATCTCTCTCTATACTTTTCAAACCTGTCAGCTGAAGCTCTTTCAAATTGCTGAAAGCACACAGTGTAGTGTTTTATGAATTTCAGAGAACATACAAAATAGTTTATCTGTTGAATATGTATATTTATCACTTGAGTTTTTAACTCAAATATCTCAGGATTGGATTAATTGACTGAGTAGCCGTAAGAACTTATTTCATATGATTTAATTAAATTGTAAACAGTTCCAATTTAAACATTTTTGAACTGACTGATAAAAGTTAAGTTGATAAGTATTACGTAATTACGTAATTTTTTTACAGTTCTAAACTAAAAGTAAAGGTCTAATGCAATGGTATAACTCCAATAATTGCAAAGCAATCACATATTAACTATAATGTACAGTAGTAATAATTGTTACTGTAATAACTGAATGAGTCCCCCAGAAAACTTTCCAAGCAACAAAATTTGTAAAACAGAGATATTTAGTTAAAAAGGTTCTAGACGCCATGAACTACACCGTGGTATACGTGTTTAGTTTTGAAGATATTTGAGTTTCAGCCCTGATTTTGAATTGGCATGCTCCGCAGGACTTCAAGGTCAATTCAACTTTCTAAGCTTGATAACTCGAAACTAGGTCTTTCTCACTTGGAACGTTTTCCGGGGGGCCCATTCAATTACATTGCTGCAATGCAGTGTTTTGTTGTGTTATGATCAGAGAATACATGTTTTATTTACTTCCACATGGGAAATAGGTTAGATCATGGATATGTCAAAAGGGAATGCTTCCAGTCCATCTAAACAGCTGTTCGTATTACCAAATAATGACGTCACCAACCAAATGATGCCACTGTTTCAAATTTTGGTCTCACAAATTGCCAACACCCCCCAGAGCTAAGACATATCCATGTCAAAAATTAGGAATGCAGAATGGAATGGATCACCTTAATTTTCACACGCTCCAATACGTATGCACTGCTACATCAACAATTTTAAGGCAAACTAAAAAATGCAAAAGGCTTAGGAATATCATTTAGCAAGAAATTATAGAATTGAAATACTTACTTCAATTTTTCAAGAGAAAGAAGGCCTTTGTTAGAAATTCCATAGCATTTAATGATTGAAAGTGAGATAAGGGATGATCGAAGGGACTCCAGCTGTCCTAGGGCTGAATCATTCACATACAAGCATTCTTCCAACTTTATTTTCTCCACATGGTTGCATTGTTCTAGTAAAGACAGTTGGACATTACCATTTGTTCTCAACATGTTGAAGTGGAGTAAAAAATACAAAATTAAAAGTTGATCTAAATCAAGTTCTTAAAAGTTTTAGTTTAGGACACCAAAGTTTTTCAAATCAATTCTATGCTATAATATGAGTAAAGTTTCCATGTGACCGTATGTGGTACTTTAACCTATTGAGGAACGACAAATGAGCCCAATTGAATACACAGGTCATGTGATGTTTGTTCCCCCTGAGGATCCACGTTACACAGGATGACAAATATTTGATATTTCTTAAAATATTACTAATAAATTAAAAATTTATAATAATTTATTACACCTGAAAACATTTAAGTAAAATAATATTATTTAAAAATATTGTGTTGTTTATTCAGAACCGATGCATAATTTACCAGGCACGGTAAATTATGTTTATCAGGTTGGTAGCGTCGATGTTTCTCGAGAATTGGCTTAGCGCCAAAGTGATGGTGTGTGCGCTACTTTGTGTTCAACTGATCTTCTATCTGTTAGGTTATTCTAATGATTTTTCTTGCTGTTTAGTTATTAACGCCTTTGTAATGGCCAATAATGGGTGATTACCGCTATACCCGCATCACTATTTTGAAATATATAACACCCAAAACACGTTCTAAAATATGTAACTCGTATGAAAGATGTCTAAATAGGTTTAAAATATGCTTTTTAAACATTTATCGTAGTAATAAAAGAAATATATTCAAAGAAATCCATAATTTTTTCTTACTCCCGGGGGTACTTTTTATGGCACCCACTCTACGTAGCCCTGATATTATCCACGTCACATGACAGGCGTACTCATCAATAGGTTAAGTTACAGAAATATTTGATTATGAGTAAAAACTAGATTTAGTAGAATGAAAAAAATCAGGTTTACTTTAGAACTTAATTTAAATCTGTCCAAAGTTCCGACAGCAAAACCTCTAAGGAAGGAAGAATGGAAAATAATGATCACAAGGAATTCAGTCATGGAACTTTACTAAAACAAACTCACAACCTTCCTTAAAATAACATTTATTTACAAGCAAGTATAATTAAAGCTCTAATACAAAATATGTTATGGCACTCTATGTCAGTTTCTAATACTGCATTAATACTGGTATTAGTAATGTATGTATTATTTTGGCAGAGTGTATCTGATATCGCAGTTGGGCAGGGCAGTCTGGAGGATTTTCACACATTTCTTCATGTCTCTCACTTGAATCAAGTCTGCCATTTCTAATGTCCTCAGTTTCCTGAAAAGATGAATTAAAATTAAATCATCTGAATAAGAACAATATTAGAACAGGATTTCTAATTATACACTAAATACACTCTGCAGCATCTCGCTGCAGAGTACAACTGCAAATTCTGCCAGGAGTACAAGAAACGCAAAGCGTTTCCTACAGAGTGTGGTGGAGTCGTGTTCAAAAGAGTGCTTTAGGAGACAACAAACACAGATTGAGGATTGTTACATCATTTGAAATCGTATCAGGTGGTCAACTTCATTAAGGAATTAGGCCAGAGGGTAAGCTTTTTACAGTCAACTAGGGTCAACAAAGGGTGTATTAGATCTCAAAGTCATCAGGTAGAAGGTTACTAATTATTTTTTCTAGATTCCCACATTTTGACTTGTCTTTAGCTTTCTTAGTACATAGTTGAATGGTGAGTCATTAATAAGTCTAAACTTTCGTGAAACAAACAAAACCTGTTCAACACATGAACTCCCACGCTCTCGAGCCCTTGAGGGACTGTGTCCCAGTTTTTCCCCCTTTACCCAGTTACTTTTTATTGTTACCTTTTGATTTTGATCAGTTGCAGCCTTCAAGAGTACATGAAATAAGTAAATTTTCGTAAAACATTTGAGCCATTCAACAAGCCAGTGATTAATTTTGGCCACCCAAAATGGCTGCCGCTCCTCCACAGTCTTTGGCTTTGTGAATGGTTGAATTCGAAACATTTTGAATGTTTTCATTTCATAAACTAAATTTATTTCAAATTGACTGTCATATTATACACATAGCTAAATAGTTATTGTTTAAAATTAATTCACTTCATCAACTTTCTAACTTACATTCAGTGTACTGAATTTTTATTGCAGAATTTTAAAATGAAAACTAATCGTTCTTGTAGATTTTTTATTCTAAACAATTTTAATAATGTTCCGATTTAAAAATTTTATTTGTTTAACATCTCTGAGTTATCTCATATCAAGAGTTTCTTATATTGTTTGAAGCAGTACACACGCGGCATTTCAAACAACAACAGAAAATTTCATAGTGGCGCAGTGAGCAAGGTTTTTTTTGGAGAAAGCACTCACAGTAAGCTGGCGAGTGACATGATTCCTTTGTCCGTCAGGTTTCCGCAGCTCAGAAGCAGCAACGATTCCAGGGAACTCTTCAGGTACTCGAGCTGGTGCAATGCCGCGTCCTCCAGATAGCTGCACTTCTCAAACTTGATGCCTTCTACATAATTGCAGTTTTCTGAAATTTAAAAACCATATTATACAAGGTCCGTTTTGGTAAGATACTTCGCCTATACCTAACATTAAAAAACTCAAAAATGAATCTTATTATATTCTAAAACAAACACTGTCCGGGCAAAATTATTTTATTTATATTATAATTTGACCACTAATAACATCACGATTTAAAAATATTATTCTGTCTAACACCTCAGAGTTTCTTATATATAAGTAAATCGATTTGAGCAGGTTTCAAAGCTGAGAAAAATCTGGTTTTTGTCCAACAACCCTTAAAAGTGTTCATATTATCTTTAATGACCTTTTTTGTAGATGCAGTTAATCAAAACAGCTGATTCAGGTTGTTTTTATTTGTTATGGTAAAAATTCATAAACAATGATTTTTTTGTTTTCGTTTAGTTTAAAAGAAACATGTTAAAGAATAGTAATATTTAGTTTGGTTTAATTTTACAAATGTTCCAGTGTTGAAATTTTTAAAGAATAATTTTTGTGTTTTAATTTAGCAAATTAACATATCTAATACATTTTAATTCTATCCGAGTACATTAATATTGGAATTATAGCTTTCCTCAAATTACAGGATCGACTAAGTGAATTTTTCTGAATATAACTATTGACATCAGTAGTTCTGTTTGAACATAAAAAAATTATACATTCATTCTTTTAACCTTTAACCTAAAATATTCAAGGATTTTTTAGCTTCGATTTGTAAATCACAAGAATTCTAAGCTCACATACCGAACTAAAAAATATTTTATCCTTTTCAAAGGTCTTTGTGGAGCGAGCCCATAGTCCATTCAGCTATCAACATAAAAAGTCAAATTTTAAAGGAATATTATCTACAAAAAAACTATGCTTATCCAACACATGGTACATGAGTTACCCCAGCTGTAGCATACCGCAGCTTAGAAATCCATGTAATAGAAAATCAAATAAAAGACAACGTACAAATACATAATCTAAATATAAAAAAAATATTATTTGGATTCCAAGACCACTTTGAGCATATGAAAATTAATTAAAAAATATAAATAGCTTAATATCACAAAATAACGATTGTTTTTACTAGACTTGCTAATCTGAATCGTTTCATAGATCAACAGTGAAATTGAAATGTTGGATCACTGAACGTCCAATAAAAATAGCCGTTATTGAGAGAATAGCGGAAATATCTCTAAAATAGAAAGTCAAAAGCTATTACTGGACGCAAGGCCAATAATTTTCAGGCAAGATTTTCAAGAGCAGGGATCAAGAGCCAATTGGTTTGCATCAAATTTTCCCCAGAGCCGCAAGTAGTGGCTACTCGTGTTCACTTTGGGAGGGAAGGACACTTCCGGGTAGTATAGAAAGGCCCACAATATAAAGGGATGTCTGGTCTCCTGGGAAATGTTTTAAAATAAAATCCTAAACGTTTTTAAGCTATCTGGGTATATTATTCTTTATTCGTGACAAAGAGCTCGCAAGTATGAGTGGTATTAAATAACCAACAAAAAATATGATTGTAACGTAGGTTAAATATTAATCAATTAAATAAAAAAATAAAATATATTTTTTACTTAAACAAGGAAATAAAATTATTTACAAATATTTTGTATTTTTTTCGTAAAATCAGCGAGAAATTCACACTGGTTATATTTATCTTTGTTCCCAGATAACAAGGATAGGTTGACTGAGTACACATGTTTTACACCGTTACAAAACACTTAAACACGCTTGAATAAAATTAGAAAAATCATAGATACTTAAAATTTTTCTCATTAACCACGACAACAAAAAATTATTGTACATTCTCAGTTTGTTTCTACTGTAGTCGTGAGCATGACGAGTTGTGAGTGTGAGATATGAGCTTATAAGGTCGGCTGAACATATTTGACTGTACAAACAAGTGGGGACGTTGACCTTGTGTCGGGTGTCAGGGGACAGGTGCTTACTTCATAATGCTTCAACGATCCGATGTTATCATGAATCAAATGAGCCACATCACGGAGGAAGTAACTAATGATAAAACAGAATAAGATGGTAAAATTCAACGTTAATTGTCCAAGTTATATATTGGAACCAATATAAGTTATTAAATTGATTAAAAATTTCTATTTCAATTTTAAAGATCATTACAATACATCTGTTTACTTGAATAGGAAAATTTACATACATTTCGCATTATTGATTCCTTTTCTTTTGGTTATTCTCAATATAAGATATAAGATTACTTCATTGTTTGTACTTTTTCCATTCTACTCAATCAATGGCTTAATTTGCATTATATGATATTAGTTGTTTGAAATTATTCGATCTCTAGTTGTCATTTTTCAAACACAAAAGCTCTAAAAATTTTAATGTTATAAAAAATGTCTCTAACTATTTTATAAATTATATTTATTTTCACTGAAATGAAAAAAATGTTGAAAAAGTAAACCTTTACTAGTTTGGTCTTGTGTGATGCGGAAAATCAATTTGTTAAATAGATTTTCAATAAAGGTACTATCAATTAGATTACAGTGCTTCCTGTCATAAATAAATTTATTCAGTCATAATATTGATGACGGTAGGTACTTTAATCTTATTGATAGTCCTTTCTTAATCCTATAGAAGCAAGTCTTTAAAGAGATTAGCACATATAAGTTGTATTATTGTGTTTAAAAACTTATAATCTGAATATTTAGTTCTAAATTATTTGATTTTTAAATTGTTACAAAAATATTATTTTATCTTTCAATACAGTATATATTACATTACTTATCTTTTTAAAGCAGTGCTTTTCAATTGTGTATGATGTTTTTTCCAAACAAAATTATAAATCTAAAAATACCTAAGTATGAAATGTAATTTATTATTACTTCGCTAAAAAACTATTGAAGGTGGGTTTAGTATAGTCTTACGAAGAAAATACTTGTGCTAAGAGATAATACAATATCCTTTGGAATAATAGAGAAATATGTTTTCATGCTGGGTAAAAGTGCTTGTGTACGAATTTAAACATTACACACACATGATATTGAAATGTTTCCAAAACTTATGAACAGAACAAACTGAAAAAGACAAGAACATCGATCAGCCCAGCAAACTGTGCCGAGTGTGTTTGTCAAGACAGATGAAAAAGAGTTATATTTATAACACCAGTGGAACGTCACACACAGGCTGGAGGAAAAAACTAAACAAAAGACACATGCTTTAGACTAGGAGTCTAGACCCGTTCAAGAGACTTTCTGTCCTACAGGCATCTCAGTAGAGGGGATAAGGCCCTTTATAAGTACAAAACTTTCAATACTTTTTAAGAACCAAAACAGACGAGATGGACAAGACACAAGGATAAAAAAAGGGAACAAAACTTTCCTCACCTTTCAATTAATGTTCTTGGTAGTCTTCATTTGAAAGGCAACTGTAATATATCCAAACAGATAAATGAAGACTCGAGAAGGCGATTACTATATTAATGGAAGTAAATAGATTTAACTCAGTCTAATGATATATAAAAGGCATAATCAGTATTATTCAGTACTGCTTTCAACTGATTATTCTGACTGATTAAGTAATTGTACTTTTAATCACAATTATCTGATAGATGTTAAGTAACCTAACCGTTAAAAAAAGTGACCCGAAACCAGAGAACCGTTGGCTTCAACAGCCACAAATAATATGACAATATTATTTACTTTTATATAAAATTTGCTAGGTAAAAATTTTAGATACGTAATTTTAAATAATCACACAGTTTTGTGTATGTTAACAGTTCCCCTTTTATAAGAGAATTTTGACATAAATTTATTAGTAAAATAAATAATCATTACCTACATTTTTTTAATTTTTCATTCATCAGCCGCAAAATAATTTTAAAAATCAATAAAAATCTAACAAACTAAACGGCGGAAAGGGTAAATTTGGAGAAAATTACTTGAATAAAAATTGCAATATCCAGCCACATAAGAATATCAGTGCTGAAAACAAGGAAAAAGTGTTTTCATATTTCATATTTTAGTTAGAAAATAGAACAAGATAACAAAGATTAGAGGCAGGACTTAAATAAACAGAATGTTGACTCAACACGCGCTTTGTGGGTTACATTCAAAGTACTTTCAAACTCTTAATTCTCCTCTTCTTTGTTTGAAATTCATTATTGGTGATGGTGGATGAATGTTGTTTAAATTTTTACTACAGACATTTCCTATCACGATTTTAAGTAAAACAAAGTTTTACGAAGTTTCACGATCTGGCATCTAATCCCGTTCTTAGGTGAGCTAGAACCTAAAACATAACACGGTTAGTATATAATCCGGACTAAGCTGGTATAAAGCTGAAAACTAAAAAGTTTAAAACATTAAAAAAGTTACAAACAATAGCATTCACTAACGTGTGCGTAATTTTGTTTGCATGGAGGTGTGCGTAATTGTTAATGAATGGTATTGTTTGTAAGCTTTTAACCTTTTTTGTTTTCAGCTTTATATTGGCTTAGTCTGGATTATGTACTAATCAAGTTATGTTTTAGTTACTAACTTCACCTGAGGACAGGATCAAATTCCAGAAAACAACACACAGGATTGATATGAACAAGCTATAACAATATTGAATAAAGATTCTAAAAAAAGAAACAGGAAAACTAATATCCGCCAATCATGGTGGAGGGATCTGTAGTCCTTGGAATGTGTTTCTGTTTATATGTTCTATTATTAGATGCATCACTAGACTTGGCACCCAACAACACAGGTTTACCCTAGGTCGGTCTGTCAAATGGAATAGGTTTTTTGAAACTCAACAGCAACACCGCACCCGTTACTTTCAGCCAGTGATAAGTCTTTTTCTACCACATTCAGAATATTCGGAAAGTTTTAAAGTTAAGAATTTAAAAAACTTTTTGTTGGTATATTATTTCTTGAAAAATACTACAATTGTTTAGGCCAATAGTTAAAAAAATGTATGCGTAAGTTTTAATAAAAATTAAACCTTTCCCCCCTTAAATAATTTTTAATTATTTGATGAGACATTTTGTCTGATAATTTCCCTATGTTACTCTACACGATATCATACATACCGTATCAGTACATAAAAAAGAGGTCATGAAATCGTTTAATGCAAGTTTGACTTCATTTAATCAATAATGTCACGAATTAAGTTTTATCACGTAGGAAATTTTTAAACAAAAATAATAGAAACCCAATATGAACTGAGAAATACCACTATTCATCTGCTGTTTTCCAAAATAATGAACACCCCATGTGGGATGTTTTTACAATAACAGCAAATTATTTATAACAGATTATACCTGGTGTAACTTTCAATGTCTATTCTAGCGGAAACGGTTTATGAACCGTAAACGTGTCAATTTTTAAGAAATTTAATCTACATTGTATTTCCTGTTTCCACCCGACAGATTTAAATTTTGCTTGACTTCCTCAAATCTATAAATTAAGAGATAGTCTGACTTTTGCTGAGAAAAAAATATTTATGTAAAATTGTGCCGGTTGTATTATCAGGAACTTGATTGTGGTATCACCGTTGTTCTAACTGACATAGCCGATTGTCAGCCGTTGTCAATCATGCCCACATGTGCCAAACTAACAACGCCATTTGTTAACTTTCTACTGCGAAGAAATGCAAAGCAATTTTTAATCAAGTTTAAAAATATGTCTACATAAAAAATACAAAAGCATTTAAGCTCAAATCAGATGGTATACAAATTTTTATAATTATAATATAAAATTATTTTTACTACAACAAATTAATTATTAGTACTACAACATCATAGTAGTAAACATTTGTCGCAAAAAAATAGATAACGCAGTAAGAACTTCAACACTTGTCAGGGATTTTGCATACTTGAATATTACCCATATATAAATCACAATACTATATTTTCTAATATAGGTATATAAGGTTTTGTAAATGCATTTCACTTAACATGTTCACGATGCTAATGTGCCGTTGTTCAGACACATAATGGTTGCTTCCAGGACCTCTTCGACGTTAACTTTTACCAAATTATTGTGAGTTTTTTTCAAGTACGAGTATCGATATTACATATTAATGATTCTCTACTTAATACTAATGTCACTATAATAATAAAAATGATTTGTAGATAATTATTATTGTCGTGTGGTCCAGCGTATTTTTTGTGAACAACCTTTTTTGTTCTCAGGTATAAAAAAATTCCTGAATAAAAAATTTCTCGCTAAAAAATTGTGGCACTAATGTATTTTTATCCGTTCATTCAGTTTGTACGTTCATTACCTCTTGCGATCAAATACATACTACATACATACTGATCAAATAAAGCCTTCTTTACATTTATATTCATATACAGTACTGTGAACTGCAGTAATAATACATGGACTATAAATATGTAAACGGATGTTTTTGAATAGTATTTGAAAAACTATTAAAATTACTCATACAACATTTCAATGGTATATATTTTTCTAGGTTTAGTAGGTTTCGAGTTGATAGAAACAGGAACTCTACAATATTTCGCCGCCCCGAATCGAGTTTTGCGTTTCTATCCTGAAAGATGACGGGCTAGGTTTCATTTCACGTAATGAAATACTAATATGAATGCTCTATTTGTCTTATGTTGTCTTTGATCACTGCTCACAACCACCTGTTTGGGCATTTATAATCTGTTTGCGAACCACAGTTTTAAGGTTACGTGCATTCCAGCACTCATGCGAGGTAAGGGAATGCCGTTCCCTTGAGTTACCCCTGAAATTAACCACTGGGTTAGGACTACATGACAAAACTATCGCTAAAAAATTAGCTCTACAAAAAATATTATTGACAAAAATTAAAAAAAGTCTATTAAAATGTTTTCTGGCTGTGTTGGGAGACATGTTTTAGAGATTTTAACATTGCTCTTAGCGGACTAACAAACCAAGATAACAAAGGTGCTGCAGAGTGTAGACTCTCTATCGCTGTTAACGGGTGAGTAGGCGACTTACTGAAGTAGGGGAAGCCGTGGTGGGATATGGAGGAGTCGGTGGCGTCCACCTCCTGCAGGAAGTACTTTCCTGTGTCCTTGTCCTGGGGCAAGTGGTCGTAGTGCGTTACAAACTTGGAGTGACCTTTCCATCTCACAATCGCCCCGTTGCGCATCAACCACTCGGCGCACGCCCTGTCCGGTCCGACTTGGTCGATCCGAGACTGTGACACCCTGCGCAAAATCCGGTGATATTTGTTAATAGGCTTAAAATATTAAATAAAATAAATTCAGGTTAAATTTAGACGAACTTAAGGTTGTGGAAGATAAAACTAATTCAAGTTTATGCACCTAACACCAAATAGATGGAATATGGAGACAAGCGTGAAATAAAAATGTTGATAAAGAATTGGAACAAAGAAGGCAAAAAGCAAAGAAACAATTAGAGAATTTATTTAGATGTTCTGTAAATAGGTAAGAAGAAAAATAATAGAAAATTGTGGAATGTTAAAATGCAATGAAGAGAAGAACTAAAAGATGATATGGTAAAATTACCTAATACTGCACAAGCAAAGACATTACATGCAAATCAAACACTCTTGCAATTTTAAAAGACAACCACTGTGTTACAGATTAAGAGCAGTGAACCAGTAAAATTAACACTAAAAAAACTAGGATAGCTGAATAGATTTAACTAGAGCAGTTAAAAGAGAGAACCAGTGAAATTAACACTAAAGAAAAACTAGGATAGCTGAATAGATTTAACTAAAATGTAGTAACACTTTTATTCCCAAACCTTAAACAGCACAACAACAAGAGGAACAGTAAAGTTTGGTAATAATTATGTTTGGTAATTATATACGTCCAATATAATTCTATAGTTGCTGAGTTCTCAAAGTCAATTAGATTACCGTTTGAAATGGCGACCTACCCAGGTAGGTATTTTAAGCCAAGTATGAATGAGAAACGATTGTGGGATGATTGTGGTGCGATCTTGTAGTCTTGTTACTGACTAAGGCTGACATGTTCCTTAGACAGGACTGTTAATTAATAGCCCAACAGCCGATGGCAACTAAGGGACCTACAGTTTAACGTGGAATCCGAACCACGACCTCTGAATTACGAACTGGTCTAATTATGAGGATGGTATTTGCGGATTAACGAAGTATTCAATAGTGCGGACGTTAATCCACACAAGAGAACACTACACCCACCGACCATCGCTCACAACTATCCACAATTCGTGACCTCCAAGTAGCTGGATTACAAGACGTCGCGACCGTCCCAGTCTGTTATTGACTACATGATTCAATTTAGACTTAATGCATAGTAACTTGGAGCATAGAATCATGGGAAAAAAGCTCAAATGTGATTATTACACTAATATTTTCATCACAATGACAATACACATTTTTTTGAATAAAATTCTGTTAACAAATGTTTAAACCAATTTGACAAATACCTAGCTGATAGTACTTTAATTAAATGTCTGTAGGAAAATAACAGATCAAAAATTTTGGATTGTTAAAAACTGCTCATTGGGGTCCAAAGACGGACGGTGCCCGTTGATTAATTCAAAACTAAATTTTATAAAACCTGTAACCCCCCTCCCTTATTTTTTATTTAAGATTAAAAAACAAATATTTCGAATGAAAAAAAATATATAATTCTGTGCTAAAGTGAAACAGAAGAACTGCAGCGGGTTAAATTTAAGAAGTGAAATAAAAAAGCCATGTAAATTTAAAATAATTGTGAGTGTCAATCAAATTAAATTACAATAAATTCTACCACTGTGTATAATAAGAAAAACTAATTAGTCACTTCACAAAAAATATAAGTTCAGCAAATATAGAGACAAAAAAATATGGAGAGGAAAATAGAAGACAAAATAATAGAGACAAAATGGTGTGTTTACAATAACTGTGACAGTTACAAAAGTAAGCATTCTTGTGTAGAAACATAAAGATGTGGTTTTTTTATGATCCATTAAAGCTCACACGACGAAATGTCACACTTACAATAATGCTTGTAACACAAGTTGTGACACTACTGATAAGTCAGAAAACCCATACAATTATTTGCTAAATTTAAACACATCTTAAAACTAAACAGATCGGCAATTTCATTCCTGCTTATTGTACGATTGAAAATGCAATTGTATGTAAATCTAAGCATCACAACTGGTAGACCCACACAAGCAAGCAACTAGGCGAATTTTACAAGCAATCTTAAACAATAATTTCTCAAATTACACTGCAGTTGTACAGTTAAATTCTCCTACTTTTTTGTTTAGTCTTGTTTAATTCTACTGTTTTGTAATACTGCAGTAAATTCTAATATCATAGCAGAAATATTATAAAAACATTTTGTCCTAAAACTAATATTGTGCATGAATAAATAAATAAGACCTAAACCATAGACATAAAAATCCAAGTAGGGTTCAATAATAAATTATATAATTCATATTTTCCATTAAATACATCAAAATGGGTACGAAATAATTTTAATATCTATTATTTTTTATCAATAATTAACTAGCCAGAAAGTACGTAAACAGTAAAAAAATTACCAAGACAATGTGTAAATATTTTAAATAAGGATAAATCAAATAATTTTTCATTCAAATCAGCAACTCATTTTAACAGGTAATAAAAATAGAAAGTCAACAACATTATATATTTTTGGGACATTCCTGATTTGAAATACTACTTTATTAATTTCATGGTTAAAATTTGAAATAATGCCTAATAATACAGATACAAAGACCATGATAAGTGTCCAAATTTTTTATATTTATCAATTTTAGGCAGTAATTTTAATTCTAGAACAACTATTAAGATAGAAAACTAGAAACGTCTAAGCTTGGTTTTCCAGCTATCCAGCATGAACAATAGCCACAGCATTTCTGCACGCATTCGCCAAAGCCAACATATAATCACCACTAACTCCCAACATACACCATTATGGAAAAAATTACAATTATAGCGCACAATTAGATCTAACTTGAACATAAATTTAGTAAAGCATGTTTTAACAAGGAATTTGAATAGTAATATTGTGCTTTGATTGTATTCTAAGCATAATGTTATTAGCAGGTATCATAGCTGTATAATTTTATGTTAGTATTTTTCATTCATGCCGTTTACTTGTATTTATATGTGCATGGATAAATAAAGTCGAACAATTAAATCATTAATACAGTAAAAATTTGACTGTAAAATTTATTTTTCATCTTCACCGGTTGTTTATAGAACTAGATTCTTATTTATCTAGAGAACTAAGAAAAATTAACCGTCAAAAACAATAAATAAAACATTACATGAGCAAATTTAATATTGCACTCAAATTTAATATCTCATTCTTAAATAATGTAAATAGCTCCATTGCAATCTCTCTGTGATATCTCATAAAGTATATTTTTCAAATAGTTGACATTAACTTTTACTAACTGATGTTGTTCTAAGATTCATATCACAATTCAAATGCCTTCAAACTAGTTTACTGAGTTAGTTATTAAATTTTCAAAATGTTATTCTGTCGATAAATTATCTTTTAGTTCTCAAATTACAGGCTATATTCAACTACACATTTAATCGTTAAAATGAAGTCAACAACAGAAATTTTAATCGTTATTTTTATATTTACAAACTAAAAACTCACCTTTGAGGTGCAGTGTGTGCGTACCTACTGAAAAAAATTAAAGTAAATTCAATAAGATTTTAAAATAATTGCAGTAATGTGTGTGAGCATTATAATCAACAATAAATGCTCACAGCAATGCGATGAAAAAGGTTTGAATCCTCTAGGTTTGAAGGCTTCGTGCAGGGACTTTATTGTATATAAACTAACTGGAAGTGGTTTGAAAATTTTGAAGTTGTTATTTCACAAAACATAAGGGGTAAAAAATTATATTTAAAACAAAATTTATTTTACAATTCATTCCAACCCAAAGAAAAGAAACATATATTGAAACATAAACAAAATGATTACTGTATTCAACTTTCTGTGAATTTATTAGTAGAATTATATTTTTAAATTACGATTTAACAGGCAAAATTAAATGATTAAAAGTAGCTTTAATTTTAATGTACACAAATACAAGATATACTTGAAAATGAAAATAAGATTCAAGATTGGTTTGCTTGCTATATGACACCTTTTGAATAGAGTTAGATTATAAATTTAATACTTAAACTAACTAATCCACTCAATTTTGATAATTCCAAATACAAACAACTTACTAGGTAAAGTTGTTAAATAATTAGATTCCTGTCGTTGTCTCAATGAAATGGAACATTTTTATGAACTATTATATTTTCTGGCTAGTTAACTCACTCATTCAGTGTTCAAAAAAACATAAATGACTGTATTGCTAATATATCTAAGAGGTCTACTTACTATTCAATTTAATATATTGAAATATGAAGATACATTGGAAAAACGAGGCTGTAAAAAAATCTTAACTTTAAACCAAAATTGTTGATGTAGAGTGACCAGTTGGTCCATAATTTTAGGAAAGATCATTTTTCCTAAGAAACATGTACAGGTACATTAAAATTACTCTAATTTTAACGAGAATAAAGAGATTACTACAGTAAAAACCAATTCATTAGACTGTGTTAAAACTGTTGAACCTGATTGATGAGCTCATTTTATATACAGAAAATTTATGGAACCATTAAGTGCAATACCAAATGTTTGATAATAAGTGTAATTTTTAATGATCTAATATACAGTAATTTGTACAATAGGCCTTATTGTTTTTTAAAATAAAGTCCTACGCAAGTAAATGAGGAAATAGAATGGCGGATTAGGAAAAACAGAGAGCTACGAGTCTTATACCAGGTACCTGACGTAACAGCTGTGATAAAAGCAAAAAGACTAGGTTGGCTGGTACATGTACTGCGAAGGGAAGAAGGTACAAGTCTGAAGGAGGTTTGCACGGCTGTACCAGCGGGAAAACGTCCTCTGGGGAGACCCAAAATGAGATGGTACGACCACGTATACAAATATGTAATAGATTATTGACATCTTTAAAAAATGCAAAGGGTAAAGAAATGAAAAATGACATCAAGGTCAGGTCACAGGCTATGTTGTGTCCTGTTTCCGCCCCACCAGTCTCAATATACGTATGTACGTAGATGAACTATTCAAGGTAAGAATGAATTGTTAGATCATTTAAATGTTTCAATATGTTTGAAGTTTCATATAAATAAGTGTGAAAGTAATAGCTGGGGAGCTCAACGATTACGTAATCACCCTGGTAATCTCAGGGTTTCCGGTTCAATTGCATGGTAAATTATAGACATTATACATAATTGGTCTATTAATATTGATACCTATCAAATAGGTTGGTATCTAGTGATGTAAAATACCCGGGTATTTAAAACTCGGGGTAAATACCCAAAATCCATAAATACCCGGGTATTTTGGGTATTTATGAAATTAATTTATATTTATCCCTAAATATGTTATTGTTATCATTACATGATGAATTAGGATAGTCTATAACACCTTTTAAAGTAACTTGAAGCTTTGCTAGTACCTTTCATTTAATGATTAAGCACTTTTTAAAAAATAATAAATTAAGTTTGTAAATAAGCATGGGGTTTCGTGTTTTAAATCTATCGTTATTAAATTATGATAGTTAAAATTTTTATTGTATAAATGGCTTGAAAGGCTAGACAGACCTAAGACCTGATTGACATAGGTAGAATGGCAGAGTACTAAAAGTAATTAAACTTTTCTGCGTGACCGCTTAGTTTAAAACAATAATATAAACCTACTAAAAAAATGTATCACCTGTTTTTTGGTCTAACATAATATAATTTTGAAAGATTTATTGTGCTATAGATTCAAATGTTTTGTATCACAAGTTTATGAAATTAGTTTTTTTTATTTTTATACCAACAAAAGATCTAGAACAAAAATAATAATTAAATCCTGCCTTCCTATACATTGAATTTTAATTATTTTCTTAAGTTGTTTACGCATAGGCCACTACTAGGTTAAATTTTCCTGTCTTTCTAAATAATAATTATTAATTTATGAATTATTTTTCTTCACTTTCAATAAAATAAATTCATATATCTATCATAGAAATTAAAAAATCATAAGTAGTCAGGACCAGTGCAACCATGCGACCACGGTATTTATGCCGACTATGCTTTATGCTCTGAAGAAAAATGCTAAAAGGGATTATATGAAATTAAGTTGACACATTTTATTAAGATTTAATCATCCATAGGCCTACTGTCCCCACAGTTTAGTAATTGCAAAAACTCTCAATCTTCTTTAAATTAAATAAAAATTATAAATACCCAGGACGTGGGTCCCAAATTTGGACTGCTTCCTATTAAAACAATAAAAGGGCTAAAATATATTTTTAATGTTACACTGCTATTTCAGTTTTACATTTACAACAGTCGTGTCTCAGGAATATGTCAGCCTTAGTCAGTACATGACAACTAACAACATCGCAATTGTCTTACACTCATTTCTCATTCATACTTGGCTTAAAATACTTTCCTTCTTAGGTTACCATTTGAGTTAGAAGGATTGGAGTATTGAAGAATCACAAAATTTTGCCAAGATTTTTCTCAGGGTCTAGCTACTACATTCACTTTCCGAAGCGGGTGGGGCCTATAGTACTATTTAACCACACTGAACGATCCAGCCAAAATAAAGTTAGGCCTACACTTAAACTGTAAATAGGCTAAATTCATCAACATTAAATAGTTACCTTAGTGCAAGTTTTTAAATATTGATAATGTAAGATAAATTAATGTACAAACTGTTATTCAACTTACCTGTTCCACACAATTGTCAGCCAATACCAAAAATTGTTTTTCGGAATAACATTTATAACACAGGGTTTTGGAATAATCCGAGTCGATGCTTGAAGTCTTCGTAGACAAAACATCTAAAATAATGCCAGAATCTGTATAAATTTTGAATTTCCCTTAAAATGTCCTGGTCTTGCACCAGGACGAAAATAAAACAATTAATGAAAATTTAATGTATGACAATTAACCAAAACATTCAGAATATCATTAACTTGATCACTGTATGTATAAAGTCTGCCTGAACCTCCGAAAATGTGTGCTTTGATACTTATTTGATAGGTACTTGATATTATCCCACTAGTATCACTCCTGCTGGTCGTCAGAGTGGTATGTAGACATTTTAGGCTGGACTCATTAGTAAAAAAAAACTATAAATGAAGAGATAATTAAGTTTAAACACTCAGTGGATAAACTGTTCAACACTCATTCAGTAGTTATTTAGTTACCAGTATTATTGAATTAAAGTTTCTTGTGATTGGTTAAAGAATAATGGCTTATTTATATTTGGCTAATTGGGTCATAATTATTTATTATAACCAACATTATTTACATATTCACATTATAATTGTTTTAGTAAGTGTTAAATAAGTCTACTAACTATAAATTTTGAGGAGCTAAGTGGAACCCTTAAATAGTTTAAGGGTGGAAAGTACTGTGTAACTTACCTTGTACTCAAAAATAAAAGACTTTTAGTGCTTTTAATCGAAGTAGTGTTTCAGTCTAAATTCATACAACGATGACGGAAAAATAATCAGCTTGTGTACATCACTTCTCACACTTTAAACCAGTTTTCGAAATGTATAAAGAGTCCTACTGTGAAACGTTTAATGCGCGTTATAAACTTTATCACATTAACTATAAGTATAATCTCGGACAGTACGCCTGAAGCATAAAAGTCATATTCATTATTATACAGCAAAATTCATCGAAATTAAAAATAACACTGTGATGGTCAACCCTACAGCTCACAATACCACTCAACTCACTTAGTCAAGTCACTTCACTACGACGCCTATTCGCCGACGGACGAAGCACTAGTTTTACTTTTAAAAACAATAACAAAAAACACCTGATTTTGGAAGCCAAGGCACCAACGTGTGGGGTTTGAATATCCCACTTATTGAGCTAGCATTAGCTAAACCGTTACATAAAGTATTATATACAACTCAATTCAAGTGATAACTGACAATTTCACGTCAGTTGTGGTTTTTATAAATTTAATGTATATTAAAACAACAAAAACAGCATAATAAATCACAAATTACTTATTCATACGGAGAAAAGTCATCATATGTTAAATGAGTTTGAAACTACTACCACTACTCATCAAGTTCTGGAGCTTTAAATTGATATGATTTGCAAAATCATTTTAATTTTAATTTACACAATTAAACAACTAACATAATAAATATGAGTTTATCTGCTTGAATTATGAACTGTTGGTCTTTTAAAGTTAAATACCGGACTGAGACCTCATAGTTAAGGAGATACCTGGTCCAGCTACCTGTGAAACTTGGGTTATTAATTAATTAGTTATGCTTCTTGTACCTTACAAATGACATGCCGACTTTTGCCAGTGATAAATCTAAATCATATCATCAAATCACCACACTCATATTCATATTAAATCTTTTAATAGAGTCGCAATCTAAAGAAATTATCATAATAATAATAACAATAAAGTAAGTGTCACCATGGTTAGTCTAAGGTTATGCCTGAGATAATTGGAAGTTTCAATGACCAGAAAATTGTAAAAAATCTGTTAAATACGCCGCGTGAAAATGACATGGAAGTTCATGGTCTGTGTGACTGATTCTAACGTTAGAATTCACAATTAAATGAAAAACATTGATTAGTTTAAGCTGACAAATCACAAAATTTCATAGATCCTTTTGTATAGAATGAGGTATTAAAAAAATTATACAGTATATTCAAGCTCTGTGTCTCGTTTGAGGGGGGTTAGAAGAGAGAAGGATATTCTTAACTTCATTTCATCTACACTACAGTATAATATAAGTATGATAAAATTATCATGACATAAATATTGAAATTAATCACTATTTATATTGTTACTAAGTAATATTTCATGAATATTTAAGGTTATAATTTGAAGATAAGATAATTACTATGAAAAATGTATCGAAAAACATTTCTACAAGTGTGAACTTCAACATGGTTTTCATATTGAAGCTAGCCTTTTATGTCTCACGGGTATTGATTTTTTTGGGTCACTTGAGTAGGAAATGTCACTAATGTCAATGTAATTTGAGGTTACTTTTATGAACCTGCATTAAAATAGTTTTTTCTGTCATTATTAAATCAAAATACTGCTAGTAACATGTATTCATTGGATTTATCATTGTTTTCTGTAAGTGTCTCAACAACAAAGAAAATTTCAACTACAGTTGTTTTTGAAGAATGGGAAATTGGCCTACTTCAATCTTACATTAGTGATACCTTGGGGATACCTGAAGATAGTTATTACATAATTTCAAATGGAAAAAAACTTAATCTGTTAGAGGTAAAGCCTACTACAAATGGTTACACCCCTCTACATGTTGTTCCCAGAATTCTGGGAGGAAAGGGTGGTTTTGGGTCCATGTTGCGAGCTATTGGTGCCCAAATAGAAAAAACAACAAACAGAGAAGCTTGTAGAGATTTAAGTGGTCGCAGATTACGGGACATTAATGAAGAACAACGGCTGAAAAACTGGATTGCTCAGCAGGCTGATCGAGAAAGAGAGGCAGCAGAACGCAAGAAAAAGAAGTTAGAACGGTTATGTCAAGAGCCCAAGCATGACTTCAAAGATAACCAGTATGAAGAGACCAGATCTAATATGACAGAGGTTATGAGTAGTTCAGTTGAACAAGGGTTCAAAGCTAGTACTAGTGGAACTAGTAACAATCTAAAACGCAAAACAAAGGAGTCTACTAGCATAGCTGTATCTAAGAAGAAAAAGAAAAAACTATGGATTGATGCAGAAGAAAGTGATGGCAGTAGTGATGAAAGCGCTGATAGTGGAAATGATTGTGAAATAGACGATAAGAAGACAACTCAAGTTGAAACAACTGGATCCAGCTCAAATAAGAATGGTGATAGTGCAAATCAATAATGATCATCAGTAAATACTCTTTAGGATTCTTTACTTAGTTTCGAAGATTTTTTACTGCTGTCTCTCATGATAAGAGTAAGTGTATCAGTTGAACTGAAGCTGTCAATAAATATTTTTTTAAGAACTATGATTAACTTCCTTTCTTCCCAACATCTTATATTACAAAACATACTTTTCTTCTTTGCTTACCCTTACCTTTTTTCATTAATAGCCTATTTAATTGACTCTATAGGAAATGGTCCAACACTCCTCTAGTTATTTACATTGATTTATTTTATATTAAGAGATTTACAACAATGAAAGTAGTGACATAACAAGATATAAATTATATACAAAATAATATTTACTGTCAGGTTTTATCTGTAATACATATCGGTACTTTTGTATTATACCGACCACATTCATACATTGTATCATTTATTCCAATATCTAGCTTTCTGCGGACCTAAGTTAGTTGGGTTATTGATATTTTTAACTTTAATATTATTTTATTGAATAAAACCAGCCTAACTAACTCTGCAGACCGCTGGATGTTAGATACACAATGCATTGTATGGATGTGGTCGGTATTATACAAAAGTACCTTAATATCAAAGAGAAATAATTTTTAAAATGTCCCATTTCTTATTCAATGTTAACTAGTGATACTTTACCTTCAAATGTTATTTTTTAACCCTTTAACTTGGATGGGACACTTAAAGGGTCCTCATGATTTCTGTACCAGTTCTATGTTGGCTGAAGAAGCTTTATCTTCTCTGATTGGGTGGGCCACAATTGTGGCCACTGCTACTTTCACAGGAAGCTCGGAGCAATTTTTGTTTGTTTGGTATCTGAGGTCGGATGGGCCACTTTAGTGACCAGTATATTGCTTTCTCTACGCGGTAGGTTGGGCCAATTTGGTGGCCCGTCAATTTATTTGTAAAATATATATTTTTTGAATAACCATCCGGTGACTATGGTAACAAATAATTTATGACCATGGCCACAAAAGTGGGCGTTCTGACCTCACAGGGCAATGAGGTTATTGTACTAATCAAGTTGCCAGGGAAACAACTGTGGGCAGTGAAGTAACCCATTCGACCTGAGAGGACAATCTTGAAAACATCCATCCGACAGCAAAGGGTTAATTTAGGTGTCTAAGACAGGTAACGAAGTTACAACTAAGCAATTTCAAAAATCTGAAAAATAACTTGTCTCTGTCTCTCTTATTGGGTCTCATCAAGTGTCTCTGTTGTTAAATTATTACTAAGTTTAAGACTGAATATAGAAGTCCTTACTTCAATTCTTGAATTATACAACTATACAGTACTTATATTAATAGCTTCTTCCCCAAGGGAAATTCGCTAAAATTAGATCAATTAATTGAAATTACTCATTCTGAATTAAGGATTAGGAAACTGTTTGTAATTCAGGGAAAATTTGGCTGAGTGATAACAGAGTTTACTTCATAACGTCTGAAAGTCGTCGGTTCGATCCCAGTCTGAGTCCAGATGCTCATGTGCTATTAGTGAATGATCCTGACATATGAAATGCCAGTTTTTGTCAGTAACAATATCATTTGACTCATCCTCCACTCATATTCAAGTTAAAATATCCTGAAAGCTTGTGTTCCTCTATAAAAAATAATATAATTATAATAATTTTATCATAATAACGTTTAAAAATAATTTAAATTTTAACTGTCATAGATAATAAAACAAAAAGGACAGTAAATATTTACATGAATTTTATTACAACCAAACTGTTTTGTTTTGTAAGGAAATTGATATATTAAAAATATTATAACGTAAACATTTGTAGGAATTATAATTCCTAACTTGAAGGTTGTCTAATTTAATTTCGATAAACAATCAAAAGATACAATTTTAGTATTTAGTACTTCTGTCTGCAGCTGGATGTTAAATCTGTTAATTTGTTTATAATCATTATACAAAGCCTGTATGTACAAATTTACCTGATTTTGAGTGAAAAGTTCAATCTCATAGAATCTCGGAAAAGCAAGTGAGTGAAAAAAAAACTGAAACAGAAGTTAGAAAGCTCTTACTTACGAGTATTAGTTTAAAAAAGGCAGTAAAAATTATTTTAGATTAGATTATTTAAATGGAGACCATTCCAAAAGGTAGGTATTTTAAGCCAATTATGAATGAGGATTGAGTGTATGATTGTGGCGTGATCTTATAGTCTTGTTACTGACTAAGGCTGACATGTTCTTTAGACAGGACTGTTAATTAATAGCCCAACAGCCGATGACAACTAGGGCCAACAGTTTAACGTGGAATCCGAACCACTGCCTCTGAATTACGAATTGATCTAGTTATGAGGATGGTCTCTGCAGATTAACGTAGTACTCAATAGTGCGGACGTTAATCCACACAAGAAAACACTACACTGACCAACCATCGCTCATAACTATCCACAATTCAAGACCTCCAAGTACCTGGATTACAGGATGACGCCACCATCCCAGTCAGATTTCAGGGCCCTGGTCTTAAGGTACATTGTGAATTCTGATAAAAGTTAAATTTATGTAAATTATAGTACTCTGAATAATTAATGAGTTTTTATATATTTAACTTTGATAAGAAAAAGTAATAAAAGACAAAAAACAATTAAACAACTGCACCCTAATATATATTACTGTTTAATGTTCGATGGGAATTACTAATTTCGAGTTTCTTCACTTGACAATCTCTTTTGGTGGAAAACTAGAGTGATTCAGTTGCAAAAAACTGTGCCTTTTAAATATCTAGGTTGAGGCCCAGAACACTGTTGCAATATGTAAATTGAATAAACGTCTTAGGAAAGATTTGACACTTCCACCGCCGTCTATTGTTCTCTGACAAATACCTCTTCCGTTTTCAACAATGCGTCCATTTGGTCTTTGAGCTTAACGCAGCAGTTTGGCTGAGGAATAATTTATTTAATGCAACACCAAATCAATGATTATTATTTATGAAAGTGTATTTTTTAAGTAACATAAAGATTACGATTGCCGTTGTTTGAGCATTACTTTAAACCGAAAATAATTTTAACAAACTAGAAAGAGATCATCTTACACTCAATTAATTCTCATTCATACTTGGCTCAAAATACCTATCTTGTAGTACGGTCACCATTTCAATAATCTACTATTCTGAAATAATTATACACATATCTTTACCCTCGACAATCGGAAAATACCCTATTAATTGATTATGAGAAGGTATTTCTTGAGGATAGAAAACTGTAGGTTAGCAAAACTCTTATTATGATAATATTAAACTCAAAATATTATTTATCAGAGCTTATTATATATTAATTACAGTGCACGTTAACTTAAGATTCAATTAAGACACAAATGGTACTGAGATCATTATGGGATGTACAAGCAATTATAATAATGTTGTCATGACGGTTTAGTAACTGGTTGTACGACGTACGTCATAAAAGCGAACGATCATAACATAACCGGCTTATCGCTAAACATAGAGGTTAAGTAATATAAACCCCTTGTTTATTCTCTATGCCCTGTGCTATAACAAACCACTGAAGTGTGAGGAGTGGATTATTGACCTGTCTTTCATTGGAACGTATCGGAGTTTAAAAAAATAACGAAATAGTTAAAATATTAGTAACTTTAACTTAAACGTTAAAAGTACGTAACAATCATAGTAAAATTCATTATACTATTGCGATTATTAAATTAAAATGTATTCAATGGATCATTTGATTGCTTTTTGCTTGAAAGTAGCTGATTTAAAAAATCAAAATTGATGAAAAATTATGAGTTATCGCAACAGCAAAAATTACCTGCTTACGAAAACAGAAGTAGTTAAATATTTAATTTTGATGCACGCCATTAATAATCATTTCAGGGTAGATCCTTATGGTGTAGTCGATAAGACAAACTGTACATTTATCTATTTTTCCGTGAAGTTGCATATAAAACATTAGAATAATATTTTGTGTAGGTATAGCGTACTCTAATAGATTTTTTACTTTAATAAGCGGTGGATACAATGTTCCCGGTATTCGTACTATTGAATATTGTGTTCGCAAAGACCATCTTAATTAGATCAGTTCGTAATTCAGCGGTAAAATTGTGGTTCGGACTCCACGTTACACTGTAGGTGCCTTAGATGTCATTGGCTGGCTATTACTTAACAGTCCTATCTAAGGAACATATTGTCAATCTTAGTGACAGCCAAGATCTAGTCACAATCATCTCATCTCTCATTTATAACTTGGCTTTAAAATCTGGACTGTTCACTAAATAATAAAGTTAATACGTAATTTGTATATGTTTAATTTAATATTTCGTTCACCTTTATTTACGTAGGTGTCAGACATGCAAGTGATCAGCCCAATGGCATCAGGCGCCTTCACTTGGCGGACAAGTGATTTATAGTGGAATCGGATCAAAGATCAATCTGTTGTAATTTGTACTTTATAGTAGGCCTACCCTTTATTGGACGAAGGGGCACTGTTTAGTCGTTCACCTTAGTTATAGTTTAACCTTTGAACAAGCAGGTAGTAAAGAAACTACAGTGTATTATACATTTACTTTTAACTGAAATGGCGACCTACCCAGGTAGGTATTTTAAGCCAAGTATGAATGAGGAATGACTGTATGATGATTGTGGCGCGATCTTGTAGTCTTGCTACTGACTAAGGCTGACATGTTCCTTAGACAGGACTGTTAATTAATAGCCCAACAGCCGATGGCAACTAATGGACCTACAGTTTAACGTGGAATCCGAACCACGTCCTCTGAATTACGAATTGGTCTAATTATGAGGATGGTCTTTGTGGATTAACGCAGTATTCAATAGTGCGGACGTTAATCCACACAAGAGAACACTACATCCACCGACCATCTCTCACAACTATCCACAATTCGTGACCTCCAAGTAGCCACGTCGTAGGACGTCGCCACCGTCCCAGTCAGATATACAACGTATGGAATTACAGAACAATCCACAAAACCAATAAATTGTTTTCCACAAACTATCACACAAGCCGTTCAGTTAATGTGCAAAATTAATGAAACAATGTAGGCCTAATCGGCAGTTTAACTTTTCATAATTACAAATTATGTAAAAAGTAAGTAAATATTATATCAATTATAAACTGGAGAGAAGCATACGAGTTAATCACTAAATTTTAATAGCACTAGCAAGAAGCATTTCTAAAACGGATATACAAATCTACATTTAATCTTTGTGTAAATATATGTGTCTTTTCAGCCTGTATAGGCTACAAAGTTGACTTGTCTAGGACACGGGTCCTCACTAGCATTTCTCAGGTTTGCATCAAATTTTCCCCAGGACCGCAAGCAGTAATGGCTTGTGATCACTTTAGCGAAAATACAGGGTATGGGGTCAGTACCCAGTGGGGTAGACCCTCCTCGGATTTCTTTCTGAAAATTAAAGCCTAAAAACGTTTTTTGCTACCTCGAGCGCATTTTTCTTTAACCGTTATCTTAAATTACTTACGAAAATGTTTATAAAGTGTATTACTTAATCAGGAAAGTTTTTATATATTTATAAAGTATTTCGTAATTTTTTATCGAATATTTTCATAACTTTGAAGTTTGTTTTAACAGTACTGTTAACAGCCTGAGGGCTGCGTAGTGAATTTTTCTGGTACCGGTAAGGTGGTTTGGATGGTGTTCTAGTTAATACATACTTTTCACTGAATCGTGTTACGTCTTTACTAGAAAATTTTACAGCCATTGTTTACTGTCGCATTGTACACAAAGCACCAAACTTTTGATTGAAATCTCTGAAATATGTATGTAAAAATGTTTGTATTTACTTGCCTGTGGGAAATAGGTTAGATCATGGATATGTCTAAAGGCAATGTTTTCAATTCATCTAAACAGCTGTTCTAATTCTTTTATATCAAAAAATCAATACAATAGCTCTGGTAGTTTCTATGGAAACCTGTTACATATTTTCTATCTTAAAAATCACTAACACCCCCCCCCAGAGCTAAGACAATGACAAAACTTTAACTACTGTATAGACACACAACTCTGTATACGGTAAGACCAAAGTCTAAATATAGCACTGGGTGTGTAAAAATAATGAATTTTTTTAATGCCTCTACATAAGCACTAGGTAAAGCTTTACGACCTTCACAAATTCTCTGAACTACAAGCTAGGAACAAACGAAAATATCACTGTAATTTTAGTGAACCAACGAGAAATACTTTATCGTTACTCGTAATTCGTTGCTGAAAAAAATGTATCTACTTCCCTGTGGGAAATAGGTTAGATCATGGATATTTCTGAAGAGGATGTTTTCAGTTCCTCTAAACAGCTGTCCTTATAACCGTATGACGTCACTTCCGTTTCAAATTTTTGTCTGACTGATTGCGAATAACCATCAAAGCTAAGACATTCCACAAAATACATTTAATAATGCTAAATCTTAAATATGAAGATGATAAATGATTATTTCAAAGTCCACAGCTCCTAGAGGCTACAGACTGGAGTATTAGGTGATGTTTTCGCCTCCGGTGATAAGGCGTTATCAGGACGCAGGGCACGTAGAGGCTCCAATTACCCCATTGAGAGACGACCCTCGACCAATCTCAGATCGCCGTCCGCTGGTCACTGGGTTGATAGCACACATCCACCACCACCGTTATGTAACACTACGTTACTTTAGTATAACACATAAAATACCGTAACGTATACGTAGATAAGACACCGTCCATCTCTGGTGGGTATTTAAGTTGAATATGGTCAAGACTGTAATGAATTTCATAATATATGTAGTTTTGAGATGGATATGTCTTAGCTTGGGAGGTATCGGCAATCCGTCAGACCAAAAATTGTAACGGAAGTGCCCTCATGTGGTTATAAGGGCAGATGTTTAGAGGAACTAAAAACATTCCTTTTAGACATATCCATGATCTAACCTATTTTCCACAATTAATAATAATTCTGCACTAATCATAAATACTATAACGTTTTTAATAAAACCTCAACTGTCCATTACCACAAGCCTAGGACCTGTGCGGAATTAAAGGCAAGCTACCGTAGAGGTGCAAGTCACATAGGCTAGCCAGAGGTGACCGCTCATGATCTGGCAGGAGTCTCAGGTCACCGGTTTCGAACCAGAAACCTTTGACTTACTGGGAGTGTTACCCCAGAGGTACCGTACTGGCAAAGTTTAGTTACAGACAAATGCCAGTTGATTAATTTTCCAGTTAGTTAATTGCCCAATGAACGTAAACATCATATCCCCATAATCTTGTTTGTGTACCTACTCAAAATCGAACTGGCTATATTCAAATTATGAAGAGGAGGAAATTATTTACAGGAAAGGTGGCGGTGCCTGTATCTCCAGCATCTTAGACGTCACCAATTGTGGATAGTTGTGAGCGATGGTCGGTAGGTGTAGTGTTCTCTTGTGTGGATTAACGTCCGCACTATTGCATACTATGTTCACTCGGAAGACCATCCCCATAATTAGACCAATTCGTAATTCAGAGGCCATGTTTTAGCCTCCACGTTAAACTGTAGGTCCCTTAGTTGCTGCCATCGGCTGTTGGGCTATTAATTAACAGTCCTGTCTAAGGAACATGTCAGCCTTAGTAACAAGACTACAAGATCGCGCCACAATCATCTTACGGTACACTCGTTTCTTATTCATATTTGGCTTACAAAAGGTAATTTATGTAACACAAAAACAAAGTTTGTCCTCAAAGATCGAGAGGAATTAGAATTATATCTTACATTATTTTCTACGCTACTTTCTGGCATTTATTGTACTTTTGAAATTGGTATAAAACGCTGCTGAACGTTTACTCACAATAATTTATTGTTACCCGATTATTTATTTATGTGTTCAAATAATATTTTGTATTACGGTACTTTCAAATCACTTTTAATATTGTATAGAATATTTTTTAAGAACGTATATTCCAACACTTTCTTGTGAAGAATATAGACAGGGAATTTGTCAGACCTATAAAAACGTTTTCCTTGCATTAACCAGATTACAATTCCTGTATTGCTGTGGTTCAGGGCCAGGTTTCCATGTTTAATTGAGATGTTAATTAATTTCTCATCAACAAAAATTGGCGTTGGGCAGCATCAATCACCATCACATCTTATGACAGAGGCCAATATTTTAATACTTGGTCACGAGAATACCCTTGGGCCAAACAACAATACACCTGTGTGTTGTATTAGTATTATACGTTTTGAAGGCAGTAATATTAATTTTGCTTTCTCTCCCTACACAGATGATAAAGCAATATTTTCGTATTTGAGTTCAGAGAGGAAATATTCGTTTTGAGACTCCCTAAATCCAAAAAGTAGTTTTTCGGACTTCCGTTTGACCGTCTTAAAATATCTTGAAATATTTGTCTGTGAAATTAACCGGAAACTACCCTGATGGTCCACTTTATGAAATGTGGTATAAGGTAAATTTTGAATAGTTCGAGGTAGAGTTTACTACATCCACACCTCAATTTCACAAATTGTGGATAGTTGTGAGTGATGGTTGATGGGTGTAGTGTTCTTTTGTGGATTAACGTCCGCACTATTGAGTCCTCAAGTTCGCAAAGACAATCCTCATAATTAGACTAGTTCGTAATTCAGAGACAGTGGTCCGGACTCCACATTAAGCTGTAGGTCCCTTAGATATGTCACTGACTGTTGGTCTAGTAACTAACCGTCCTGTCTAAGGAACATGTCAGCCTTAGTCGGTAACAAGAATATAAGATCGTCACAATCAACTTATACTCATTTCGCATTCATTCTTGGCTTAAAATACATGGACAGGTTGCCATTTCGGTAACTAACTGACATAAATAAAATAGGCCTATAAAATACACAAAATCTCTCTCGTCTGTGGGAACGGTTAGCGCTGTTCTCACCCCTGATCCCCTGATCCCATGATCTTCTGGTCCCTTGATCCCTGATTTCCTGATCTGTAGCAAGGAGCGCGCTACCAGGGGGCGAAGATGCCCAGAACAGCGAGCGTGGACGCTGAATAGCAGCAGGGCGTGACTCCAATCTAAATAGTATAATAGCATGGGACGGCCAGCGGCGACCTAATTCAGTAGCCAATGCTTTCTGTGAGCCGCTGCCGTGCCTACAATGGATTACGAAATCGAAGGAGGTATTTATGTTTAATTGACGTGCTTTTGTTTTAATTCATAAGTTAGTGTGTCGCATAGTGTTAATAAAGAGCAGTTGCGTCGAATTTCGATAATTTACCCGATTATTAATCGAAAACAAACCGTATGTGGTTGGTGATTTGTGGTGAATTACGGCTTGGGTCGTTTGACGAGTTCGACTTTAAAATCGATTTTTTAGTTGGTATTTTGCGTTGAAATCAATTAATTACTGAATTAATTTATACATTTTAGGAAATTATTGGAAATGGACTAATTAAAAAAATTTAAATTGTAAATTTAAATTGGTTTTTATGATTTTAATGTCGATGGAAAATTTGATAGACGAAATTAAATTATATTTTGTATCTGATGTTTTATATTATTTATTTTTTAATATGATTTTCAAACACGCTATAGCGAAAACATAAGTTCCATCGATGATTCAGGTGTTTTGAAATATATTTGACAACACCAATTAATACCAAGTTTTTTTCTATTCTTTTCAACTTTATGTTTTTCCTCAGCTGTTTTTTAGTAAATCCATGAATCCACGAATCCGTCATTCGTTGGATTTATTTAAACCTTTAAAAACTCCTGTTTTGCACTATCGAATAATATATAACAATACAGTATATTATTAGTAAATAAAACAGTTATTTAATTAGTAAATATATTAACTAAAACAGTATACAGCTGGACCGATTTTAATGATCTTTGTTTTTTTATCCGGTTCTGATACGATCATGCTTCAGGCATATTCCAATTTCCATGGCTGTCATAAGTTTCCATTTTATTTTATTCTATTTCTTAACTTTAATTAGATTTACAATCTATTCACAAATTAGAAGGAATGGTATAAAACATTCTCATTTTAAAATGAATTTAACGTAAATGTTGTGTTATACAACGCAAATGATTAAAAAACACACACAAAATATATGACACTTAAACAAAACGTAAGTGAACATCTAAGACATGGGTCCTCATGAGTCTATAAGTAGCATTGCTATTGTCCAATAGATTAACTGCCAAGAAGTTGGGATGTTTTCCCAGCTTTTCGAGGTAATTCGTGCTTTTACTTTTACTTTTAACTGAAATGAAATTTTTTTTTTACTTTTTTGAGAAATGAAAGTAGGATGATTGTGGCGTGATCTTGTAGTCTTGTTACTGACTAAGGCTGACATGTTTCTAGACAGGACTGTTAATTAATAGCCCAACAGCCGATGGCAATTAATAGACCTACAGTTTAACGTGGAATCCGAACCACGGCCTCTGAATTACGAATTGGTCTAATTATGAGGATGGTCTTTGCGGATTAACGAAGTATTCAATAGTGCGGACGTTAATCCACACAAGAGAACACCACATCCACCGACCATCTCTCACAACTATCCACAATTCGTGACCTCCAAGTAGTTGGATTACAGGACGTCGCCACCCTCCCAGTGCTGAATCTTCTAATTTCTTCTTTGTCTGTGGACTTTGACTTCTATGTGGTGACGTCACAGTCATTGTGAATGGTTTTATTACCAACAAACCATGGGGCTCTTGATTAGATTAGGATTAGTCGAAGCATTTTTGATTGAAATCTTGGATGATCTCTATATTGGAAACACTAGAAGCCCTCCACAGTTGAACTCCATACGTCCATACACGATTAAGAATGACTTTATATAATAAAAATTTATTCTCAACTGTTAGTTTAGATTTTTTATTATGATATTATTAAGCCTCCAGATTGTTAAGAATAAATTAAATGGTTTACATACCTCTCTATCACAATCTTATTAGTTGAATGGCGCAACTATAGTTTCGGCCTAAATTAGGCCATCTTCAGGCACAAGGTAAATAATTTCTTGAAATTTCACTGCTTTAAATAAAACATTTTCTGCAGTTTTGTATAATTTTAGTTTTATATCCTTGTATTGATAGGCTATTTTTGCTTGATCAGCTTCTAATTTCATTATGATTATGATATGATCAAGCAAAAATAGCCTATCAATACAAGGATATAAAACTAAAATTATACAAAACTGCAGAAAATGTTTTATTTAAAGCAGTGAAATTTCAAGAAATTATTTACCTTGTGCCTGAAGATGGCCTAATTTAGGCCGAAACTATAGTTGCGCCATTCAACTAATAAGATTGTGATAGAGAGGTATGTAAACCATTTAATTTAGATTTTTTGTTTAAAAGCCAGGAGAGATTTCTTAATTTTGTATCAAGTAACGTTCTTTTATTCCAAATATGCTTCTTCCAAGTAAGTCTCTCATCAAGAATAAAACCTAGATATTTTACTTCATGTGATTGAGGAATATTAATGTTATTTAGTGTCACTGAGGGAATGTTTCTATTTTATGGCGTTTTAAATTTCTAATGTAATCCTTATGGGGAATAAGTTTGTTTACACAATTATTTACATTCAAAACATTTGATTTATAAAGCTACAACTGTTGGTTTACTTTCCGTTAGCGATGTGATTTGCTATTCAATGCCTTCTGCATCAATCGTCAAATTAAAACTATAAAGTAAATATATACCAATGAATAGCCCAACAGCCATCGGCTGTTGGGCTATTAATTAACAGTCCTGTCTAAGGAACATGTCAGCCTTAGTCAGTAACTAGACTACAAGATCGCGCCACAATCATCTTACACTCAATCCTCATTCATACTTGGCTTAAAATACCTACCTTGTAGTATGGTCGCCATTTCAATAATCTAATCTAATCTAATACTGTACCAAATGAACAGTTTTACTGGCCACGTTGATTCGTCACAGTTTTGGGGGTTTATGTACCTGTTTTTTATATTTCGTGTCCAATATTAAATGCCATATGTTAATAAATGCCATAAAAATTACATATTATATAACACAAAGTCGTGTTGGTTACACGGCTGGACCGATTTTAATGATCTTTGGTTTGAATGTGTCTTGTAGTTTTAGTAGTGTTACTAACTATACCAAGACCCAGAATTTCTAATCTTTTACAACGAAGCCGTAATGCTTTTTGACTTCGGATCATGGCCAATCTTAAAGTTAAGAGTCTGCATCAGTGGTAGCCATCTTGCATTTTAGTCCCGTAAGAGCAATGTTAAATTCTGGCGCCTATATCTCCTTGGCCTATTGTCATAAATTAACGGAAGAGGTGTCAAATTAAAGGTATTACAGTCCTCCAGGGCACCACCTTACAGAACTTCTTATTTTCGCTATCAATAAAAAAATAATAATGATTTATTTTGTAAACTATTCCTGGATTTTTGTTTTTATATCAAGTTAGATTTTTGAACATATTAAAAGGTCATGCCTTTAAGCCACATCTCATCAATGTACTTCCAAAGTTTTACATTGATACTTTGATAATTAACGCCACTACAGACGCCAAAGTGAAGGTATGTTTCGCCAGAATTTAACATTGCTCTTACGGGACTAAAATTCAAGATGGCTACCACTGATGCAGACTCTTAAAGTTAAAGAGACGAATCCAATAAATCAAATATTAAAATCGGTCCAGCCGTTCTCGATATATAAGCGTTGTAACTAATACGACTTTGTTTGATATATTTAGATTTTAGCCAACAGAAATCAGTTCAGGTTGTATCTTTTATGTGTCGAGCAAAACCTCTATCGTAAAACAATCTGCCAATGTACCTGATAAGACCTCAGTGGGGTAACAGACTGTAGCGTGCGGATACGGTACAATGAGCATGTTTTCGCGACAAAAAATAGTAATTCTTAACAACTCAAAAACAAAAAATTGACTTGAAACAAAAAGGAAAAAGTAGATACTTTAATGGACTCAAAGTAATTGTTTGGGGAAGAGCGGAAAGTTTGTTTTATTTTAATTTCAATCTTGTGTTCAACTGTGAGAATATTGACACAGACAGTTTTATTTCCGATACAAATGGCGAATTATGAAGCAGGTAAGTCAAGAAGTTATTGAGTATTCATTTTTTACCTGATGAACTTGGTATTGTGCTATTTCATTTATGTATGTAAATTAAATTATTAATTATACGGTATATCAAATAGTGTATAGTATATAATTTGTATATTGACTGTATATTGGTGACGACGTCCTGTAATCCAGCTACTTGGAGGTCACGAATTGTGGATAGTTGTGAGCGATGGTCGGTGGGTGTAGTGTTCTCTTGTGTAGATTAACGTCCGCACTATTGAATACTACGTTAAATCCGCAAAGACCAATCCTCATAATTAGACCAATTCGTGATTCAGAGGCGGTGGTTCGGATTCCACGTTAAACTGTAGGTCCCTTAATTGCCATCGGCTGTTGGGCTATTACTTAACAGTTCTGTCTAAGGAACTTTTCAGCCTTAGTCAGTAACAAGACTACAAGACCGCGCCACAATCATCCTACACTCATTTCTCATTCATACTTGGCTCAAAATACCTACCTGGGTTGGTTGCCATTTCAATAATCTAATCTATATACATATACATAATGTAATTGGAGAATAGAAATCTGTAAAAAATAATTTATTTAGTTCCCTTTAGGAAAAAGCTCAGACCATCGATATATCTTTATGTTTTCAGTGATATGACATCACTTCCGCTACAACATTTGCGTGACGCGTATAGCTATAACCCCCAACCCTATCCACAGCTTAGACAATTCCATGTCAAAAAATGTATTCTTAAAAATTGTTACAAATACACTGTTGAATATCTACCCAGTTTTCTAAGTGCGTTCTTTGTAAAAGTGATCGCGGTTTCATTTTTATCATAAGAAATAGTAACATTTCTTAACGTTTTTGAAGGATAGTGGTCAAATTTTTAATATCAAAACATGAACTTGTTTTCACAAAGGTGACAAAGGTGATGCATAATTACAAAATATAATGTATACTTGTATTTTATATCATTTTATTATGCATATGAAACAAGTATAAAACGTTCTATGTATTTAAAACTATACCAGTCCATGATAGAAATACTTCGACCAATACAGACTAATATTTTAAAAATTAATAGTAGCGTCACTTTTTCTCTTATTATAGTTGGTATATTAATTAAAGTACGAATGCCAAATTATTTGAAACAATTTTAACTTTAGTGAAGCTTGTGCAGCGAGCCACGAGCAAACAACAATACATAGATGTGTTGGATCAGTATCAAAAATTTTGAAGGCACTAATATGATTTTTAATTTGTACTTCTGGACCTGTCAAACCGCTGCGTGTTGCAGTAAAATAAACAGTAATTATTATTTATTTATGATTTATCAGGGTTCTTTTCGTGACTCAAAGACAGAGTGTGAAGCCTACAACTTCGTAACTCAACAAGGCGAATGCCAGAATGGCTCCTTTTTTACTTTTCACTGAAATAGCAACCCAGCCTAGAAGTTATTTTAAGCCAATTATGAATGAGAAGTGAGTGTAAGATGATTGTAGTGCGATCCTTTTTGGTTATGTTACTGACACATGTAAAAACTGTTAATTAATATCCCAACAATGCGACCTTCAGTTTAACGTGGGATCCGAACATGAATTTCTCATCTGAATTACGAACTGAGGATGGTCTTTGCGAAAGAACGTAGTATTCAATAGTGCAGACGAAACAAAGGGGTACACCGGGGATCTGGGGGTTATTGAGGTTATGGAGATTGCCCATATCCCCAGACCCCCCCGGATGTTATGCCCCCGACAAATAACCTCTAGCTCCGCCCATGCGTTACGGGAACTTTTAAAAATTTGAACGAGGGACTCTCCAATTCGTCCCAATTCGCCAACTACTGTACATTGTAACACTGTAACATTCCAAGGAGTTCGAGAGGTAAACATTTAGAATTTAAATGCTCTTGAAGTGGTTTTGAAGCATCTGAATTACCAGTCAAAATTAGAACTGTATTTATACTAAATTTAAATTAATTTTCAACAACTTGGCTAAAAAACCTTAAAAAGGTAAATAAATGTAAACTTTTGTCCAAAAATTATTTTTGGAATAATTAATTGAACGTTATTTAAAAAAAACTGCAACATCAGTATTACATGCTTTCAGACTCAAATAGATTGTTTGAGTATAAAATAACATTTTCATATTGATATGTAGCTCTGGAAGTTAGGGTTTGTTTATAACATGGTTATAAGAACAGATGTTTACAAAAACTGAACATTCATTTTAGACATATCCTCGCATAAGCATTTTTGATATGGATATATCAAAATATATATCCATATAATATAAAATATGCTCTGGGGGGGTGTTGGTGATTTTTAAGATGGAAAATTTGAAACAGGTTTCCAAAGAAACTACTAGACCTACTGTATTTAATTTTCAATATAAAAGAATAAGAATATCTGTTTAGATAAACTGAAAACATTCCCTTTAGACACATCCATGATCTAACCTATTTCTCACAGGGAAGTAAACACAACATTTTTTGCGTCGGTTTTATCCGCATTTTTAAGAGTTTTGACATGGATATCCATGGGTCATGGATCAAATACTTATTTTTTTTTAAAAAAGCAATACGAATTATTTTGGGGCTAAATTGGGATGAGACTGTTCGACAGCGTTTTGTGGAGTTTTGTTTCTTGACTGTTTATGGCCTGTATATCTTTGAGTTAGTTTTGTTCATGAAAAATAATTCATTATATCTACCTACTTTAGGCCAAAATCACAATTACAACACAAGAAACAATTCTAATTTTGCTTTCAACCGTCATAATCTTAGATTTTATGGAAAAAAACCTTCATATGCTGGCATTAGATTCTTCAACCGTCTTCCTCCTGACATAAAATCAATAGATAATTTTTAGGTATTTAAAAATAAGCTTAAACATTTTTTGATTAGTAAACCTTTATATTCATTTAATGAATTTTTTCAGTAACCTCAACTCTTTTGTAGACTGTGTTTTTTGCTTTTTCATTTTCTATCTTTCTTGACTTTTTTGTAAATATTTGTAGTCAGTCTGCTCTGTTAGCTTTTTAAGTACAACTTGAAAATTTGTAAAAGTGACACCATTCATGTATACTTTGTATATAACTGAATAAAGGCATCTTGTATCTTGTACCTCTGGGGGTGGGTGTTGGCAATTTGTAAGATGAAAATTTGAAACAGGTTTCCATAGAAACTACCAGAGCTATTGTATTGAATTTCTAATATATGAGAATAAGAATATCTGTTAAGATGAACTGAAAACATTCCCTTTAAACATATTCATGATCTAACCTGTTTCCCACAGGGAAGTAAATACAAACATTTTTTGCGTCGTTTGTATCATCATTTTTAAGATTTTTGACATGGATATGTCTTAGCTCTGGGGGAGTATTTGCAATATGGTACGTCGTATGGTTAGAAGGACAGCTGTTTAGAGGAACTGAAAACATTCCCTTTAGAGATATCCATGAAATAATTTTAACCTATTTCCCACAGGGGAGTAAATATAATCATTTTGTAGGGGTTCCCCCAGGGGATCCGCCAGTGTCGTGAGCCGGCACAGAACAAGCAAAAAGATCAAATATCGGCACTGAGAAAGACTTTAACGAGTCGCTCATTTCGCTCGTAATATCTTGGTGAATGAAATAATATCAAGGCCCACCTTGACACAGAGCGCACAACTCCTTTACGACCGGGCGGCTTCTGTGTCGTCCCACACTCATGCAATTGAGCAAATTGAGCACGAGTAGCGCCGTGACTTTCAACATTCTGGCTCTGAATCATGGTCGAAATCCTGCTGTGACCGTTTGTTGGGGAAATGGAAACTTCACGTGATGCCGTTTGCGATTTTTAGATAGGTTAATCTTTGCCTGTACTAATTCATTGTGAGTTGTGTAATGTATATATTGTGATCACACTTTATAACATTTTTGAACGAAGATAAAAAAATCATATATTTTGGGAGTGCAGTACCCAATGAGCTATCTAAAACCGGGGATAAAGTTATTTGGCTACATATATCAGATTGCATTGGTGTCTCATTGTGAAATACATGGAGAAAGCATATGGTTTGTTATTATTGTCGTCATTTAAGACAGTTAATAACATATGGTTTGTTATCAACAACGCCGGCAGACGGCGAGGTTCGTCTGTTTAGTGTTTACTTACAGCGCGGTGAGGGTGTGTCGTGTTTTGACCATGCGTTTCCCTAATTACGAGGCTTTGTCAAATCACAATGCTACCAACCCTGCAGGAAATTGGCCATTAGAATCCCAGAACGACCTTTGTCCCGCGTACTCCAGCTAGCCTAATATTGACACTTTTTCTATTTGTTACCAAATACGTAAAAATAGCAATTCAACGTAATTCAGTCCACAAAATTGTCGTTTAATTCAATTAAATTATAATTGCTTAGAGGTTTAAATCTTACATGAGATAGGAACGAGAATATGAGTGAATGATGATTATATGTGATGAGTGTCATTGCCAATGAATATGTCATTACATCCTTTACACTCATATCTCATTTACCAGATACTCATATTCACTTTATTATCCCTTTAGTAACGATTTATTAAAAATACTGTAGCTATAGTAAAGGGTTCTTAATTTTTGGTAATAAAAGTATTTTCTAATCTAATCCATTTTCGTTTTTCTCTTATTTGCAGGAGAATCCTTCAGCATGAATTGCACACCTCCCGCAATGGATGACTTCCCCCACGATTTATTCACAGAAGAGCAAAGACGGGAGGGTGCATTAGTTTTTCACATAGCTACTTCATTATATTTATTTTTGGGCCTCGCCATAGTGTGCGACAAGTACTTCGTTCCTGCAGTAGAAAGGATATGTAAAGGTGGGCCAACCTTCTTCATAGATACTTAATTATACTATAGATTTTTAAAAATTAAATAAAGTTAATTTTTGCTAATGATCAACAAGAACCAGAATTGACGATAAAATATGGAAATAACATACATTTTATAATGTGCTGCGTGGTGTAGGCATCATAGACTGTGTTTAGTCGTGAAGAAGAACGTACAGTATATTTTTTATCTTGTTTTTTTGTTTTGAATGCACTGATTGCAGACGCTCATGATGCTCGCTCAATCAAAACTTGATAATGTGATTATTGGTTATGTTGTTTAGCGTAGGTTATGGGATTAGTCTTTCAAGCCTTATTAAACATTAATTAACCTTCGGTTGTCTATAATTAGACATATAAATCACTTTTTTACATGAATTTTCTTCTAAACCTATTTATTTTCTTCTTAAACCTCAATTAAAGATAAAAATTTTACTCACTGACACCGGGCTTATTTCTAATTTTTCTTTATTAAACTACTTGACATTGCTTTTTTATTAATCAATTATGACTTTACACCCTGGAAAATCTGTTATTACTTATAGTTGGTGTCAGACCTTAGAAATCATTATATTGTCAGTTGTTGTAAGGTCTTCAAAAATAGATAAGGTTAAGGTTCATTTTGGAGAAACCTTTTTGGATATTAGATTAAAGTCTGCCCCAGCAACTACCTATAGGTTACAGTTAGGTTTATCAAATCCTATTATTCCCAGTCAAAGTTCATACACAATTTTATCAGCAAAATTAGAGTTAAGATTGAAGAAATGTAAACCTCAGAAGTGGACTGCGCTTGAAGGTGGAATCAAGACTGACAATCCAAAAAAGTGTCCCGAGAAGCCACAGTAAGACTGATAAGGACAATCTTAATGTAGAAACATAATACTCAACTCAAGTGCCATAATTAAAACATAATAATTTTAAGTGACTTCAAGGGAAATAAACAAGACAAATCTTTTTTATCGTATAGTCCTCTAAGACTAGGCCTATCGTGACAACATTTGGCCTACTTAACATTTTAAGACTTATCTTCAATTATAGAGAAAAATCCACGTGCAGTATTTGAAGTTTTACATTTTCGGTAAGTTACTTTATCCTTTACATTAATGCATTTTTTTAACCTACAGCTTGATAATACAGTTATAATATGTAAAGCTAACACAATACCAGGCTTAATTATTCTAAGCTTTAAATTTAATTTGAAACTTGATTGAAAAACTTTGTTAGTTTTGTAAATTCTGCATTAGATATGTGAAGTACAAGTTTTTCTACTATGAAAACAATTCTTTTGTAACAATATTTTGCATAATGCTTAGTACAGTTAACCTTCAATTGTTTAACACTTGGTGGACTTAGGAGTGTTAACACGTTAAGTGTAGGAAATGGTTAACATTGCATTGCTAGAGTGTGACATCGAGCTCGAAGCAAAAACACAAAAATATCATCTAAGCACGGAATGGCCACCATGGAAACGAAGCGCTAAAAGTTGTGGCAGAATACACATAAAACACGGAAATCAGATCAATATTCCCAGTACGAGGCTAAGCTCACTCTGAAGCAGGTTAATTGACATAATTTAAGGACTAGTATTTCCCACCTAGTGGTACCGTCACTATGGGGCAAAAATTCCTAACCTACTCACTAAATGTGTTAGTTGTACTATCAAAATGTAAGATGTAGGTATGGATTATTTGTTGGTTAATGACAATTTCAGTAGGTACTTGTCTTCCTCCCTGATTACTGTGGATCAACCAGCTTGTAATTCACATTAAATATAAAAAAGTGTAGGGGCCAGTTGACCAATATTCCTTTTTTCTGTTTACAAATGACGATCTTATTTAAAATTTAGTTTTCTTTATTTTCAGCACTTAACATGTCAAATGACGTTGCTGGAGCAACATTCATGGCAGCTGCAACGTCGGCACCTGAACTATTTGTTAACGTTATTGGAACCTTCATTACTGAGGGAGACATTGGTGTTGGAACAATAGTTGGAAGTGCTGTTTTCAACATCCTAGCGGTTGCTGCATGCTGTGGAATTGGCTCCGGTATGGTAAGTTTTATTATAATTTTTTTAACCAGGCTTAATAGTTTTAAATTATTGTTCTGTACCGTAATTTACTACCCGATAAATATATACGGTAATTAAAATTTAAATGACACTGAGTTTGACGTAATATACAGTTGATTGCAGATTTCGTCAATATTAGCAATAGTATCCCTTATCATTCTTATCAGGTTTTTTGCATTAAGTATTTTTGAACCATGGCCAATACAGTATTTAGTTGTAATGGTTCTATTATATCTGTATTCAGACACATTCACTAGTGGCACCAGTTATTAACAATAGGCTAATGATGAACACACCAAATCTTGTTGACTTCTTGCTTAACAGAAACATATTTTAGTAAATATGGCTGAATATATATGGTAGATTGTTACATTGGTGTTGGAACATATTCATGATCAGTGCATTCAATCATCCTCGCGGTTTGCATTTAATTGGTTAAATGGTTATTATATCATAATTTTTTAAGAAGTCAATAATTTAAATAGTTTTCGTTGTTTTAAATTTTTTATATAATTGACCAAAATATTTTAATGTATCGTCAATTTATTAATAGTATAAAATTATTCAATAAAATTTATCAGGTTTTTGCTTAAGTTATTTTTTTAATAAATACAGTTTAGTTTTAGTATTTTTATTCTTAATACAATAGGCTATATGGCTCAGTTGATTCTTGATGAACACCAATCTTGTTGACTTGCTGAACATATTTAGTAATATGGCTGAATAATTTTTTAGTTTATCTATCAAGTCTGTAAGCATTCATGATCAATGAACATTCTAATACTCACTCTCGCCAGGTTTGCACGGTTAAATGGTTAAATGGTTGGCATTAAATCATACAACATTTTTTAAGAAGTCATAATTTACCAAGCAGTAGAATAATTTATGCATCTTTAGTAATTGAGTTTATGTACTACAATCGGAATTGTTCTTTTATTAGCATTAGTGAGGCAGAATAGATATAAGAGAGATGCATAAAGTTCTTAATAAGAGAGATGCATAAAGTTCTTAGGAATGCCACAAATTTTATACTTAATGTAAACATTAAATTATACTGTAACACCTAATAGACTAGCGAATGATATATCGGTCATGATCTCTAATTTCTCAGTTTTATCTTTCCCTTTTAGTGATGCCTAGCTGGTTGTAATGCTATGAACGTGTTCCCAGGTTGTCCCATTGCATTGGTGGCCTCTGACAAGAGATTGCCTAGCGTATGGAGTGACGGTCATGATCCTCATCTGTATAATCCATGATGAGAGAGTTGAATGGTATGAAGCAATGGTTCTCGTCGCTCTCTACACCGTCTACATTGCAGGTGATTACATTTAATTAGTTCTATTATGTTAAATATTCAACATCGGTAAAGTAGGTACAGCATTTAAATGTTGATACTTTTATGTAGAACAGAATTTGGCTATTTCGAGACTAATTCTTCATTACAGACATATTTCAGTAAAACATAAATATTTTTTCATAGTTGCTTTTCACATGGTATTTATTGTTCATTGGGATCATAGACTTCTCGAATTACGGAAAAAGAGAATAGGTCGACTAAAGATTTTCTATACAAAAAAACGCTCATTGAAAGTTTTAATTGAAAATCATTTGCTTTACAGAGGCTACTGTGCAAAGCTTTTAAACCTAACATAACCCTCAACTGCCCATCATCATGGGCCTGAGGCTTAGACAGCGTAGTACAGTAACGGCATGAGTTACATAGGCTAGCCAGAGGTCAGCAGGTCATGTTCAGAGGTCAGAGGAGCTCACGTTCTATCAGGAGTTACCCGTCACTGGTTTCGATCCAGCAACCTTTGACTTACTACGCCAGAGTAATACCCCTGAGCTACCATGTTGGTTAACGATATGCTGCTGTGTTTAAACATGGATGCTCAGTGATTTCCGATATTATTTACTCGTGTTATAAAATATTTTTACAAGTTTTTGGCTTGTTCTGTTTTAGTACTAATGCATAAATTTATTTTTTACAGTTATGTATTGGGACAAATCTTTTCAGAAGTGCACAAGGAAGGGTTTGGGCCATTCTAAGAAAGAAAAGAAGGAAAAAGTTCATGACTCTGTTGGTAAGTAATATTTTAGTGAAGAAGAGTTCAATAAAATAATAAAATATTCTTTTCTGATTAAAATTTTTTACTTGTTCACAATCATTCTCCCAATCACAATTGAAAATAATGTGTGAAGCAATTCCTGCCAACATTTTTGTGAACCATTAATGGATAGTTCTTTTCAATTTAATTCAAATTGTATTACTATTACCTTTGCTTGGCTCTCAATAAGTGTAAACTTTCCTTACATACCGGATTAAGAGGTTTTTTTTACATGATTTAAGCCGGTTAATTTACATGTGGTTTTTTATCTACATTCTTTCCCATAGACCATCTTCATAACTAGACCAGACATTGTAATGCAATGGCGAAATTGTGGTTAAGATCCCACATTAAACTGTAGGTCTCTTAGATGCGATTGGCTGTTGAGATATTCGTTAACAATTTTGTCTAAGGAACATATTAGCCTTAGTCAGTAAGTTATTGTGCGTGATGAGATGATGACAAATGTTGATAATATTTCAAAAATAAGAGCTATACTTATTAGATCCTACCAAGCCAAAATAAAATAACTATAGGAAGAAAAAAGTCATACTACAGTGTTAAAATTTGATGTGTTTACACTGATTTTCGTAAAACAGTAAAAGCCTATTAATCCAAAACTCTATGGTTTGATACACCTTGCATTAGACCAAGGGTCTTAATAAATATATTTTACACTGTATATGTTATTTGTAGGGCTTGTAAGAAATTAATTGGTTGTGAGTCAGTGTTGATGTTGCCAGAGGTAGCTGATGTGCAGTTGGCGGTCCCCAGCCCCGACACAAACACCAACTCTTCACAGCAGAACGGCAATGTTGTGCGGCCGCCCAATCCCCCGCCTCCTGTCGATTCTCCGCCCACTGAAACCGGGGGTAAACAATCACTTATGTGCAAGTTAGACATTTATCGGTTCATAAACAAATATATGTATCTAGGTGATAGTTGTACATTTTTGTCATAACTTATTTAACCCCTTAACAGTTCCTTTTTTTTTAACTTAACCGTCCCAATAGTGCATATTTTTTTTATTCAAAGTGTTATAATGCACTTACAAAAGCCTAACCGTATGTAAACTAATAATACATCATAAAACCAATAAATAAATACAACAATGAACCTTGCTGGTCATGAGATGAAAACAAACAGTTGCGCAATCAGCTGTTTTGGTTTTGAGTCGTCTATAATGTAACTTATAAACACAAAGGCATATGTAAATGAATGCTATCACACTCTAGCAGTGAACTAACGAACTACAGAAATATATCGCGTTAAAAATAACAAAAAAGAACATTGTTTTACTGGGGAACAATATATCACATCAAGGGCCCTAGGTAGCGCTAGTTTTAGCGCTTTTTGGCTTATGACAAATGACGGCAAAAACCATTAAGGGGTTAATCACTAAGTCCTAAATTGACAGTTTTCTAACGAACTAAAGTTTTAGTTAGCTAGTTTATGCAACTAAAATGGTACTCTAGGTCTTTGAAAGTAACTATAGATCTGTTCTACTGCTCAATTGATTTAACTAGCTGATACATCTTTATTTTAAATTGAATCACCTTTCAAATTAACCAAAAAATAAATAACTGTGCAACACATGTATTAGTAAGTGAGTTTCATTTAACCATCTGACCAAGGCCAAGTCTTAGGTTTTCAAGTCACACTAGTCGGCTCTTACGTAGCCTAACAACTGCTTATGTAGAAGGGACCAACAGCTTAACAAGTTTTCCGAAGCATGGTGGCAATCTGAAAGAATAAATTTCAAATTTGTCATGACCGGAAATCAAACCTAGATCTTTTGGGTGGTAGGCCAGTACTCTACCAACTCAGCTATGACTGCCCAACACATGTATTTAAAATTTAAAAGACCAGTTTTATGCAACAGAATGTGAAAACACATTTATTGTTAATGGTTTAAAGTTTAAAATAATGATTTTGCTCATGAGACATACCCCTATTGCAGCTTGGGGTATTCTGAGTTTTCCATACGGGAAGAGCTGGTTGCGGAAGCTGTCGTGGGTGTTGGTTCTGCCGATACATGCCGTTTTCCTTATAACAATTCCAGACTGCGAGCACCCGCGCTTCAAGAAGTGGTTCCCGATAACATTCCTCATGTGCATTATATGGATTGGAGGGCTCTCATATGTCGTCGCTTGGATGATCACTGTTGTGGGTAAGTAAATGACCATAATTTGTGTTCAGAGAAAAAATTATGTATTCATAGTGGAAACTCTCAAAGCTCGGTGTAGTCTGTAGAATCACTAGTGTAAGTCTAGCCAAGGATCGACATTTCATTCACTACATAAGAACACACCTGTTCATACACATTCCACAACCCACACTTGTTACAAATTATATAGACTTTGCAAGACATGAGGTAAATTAGGCCTAATTGAAGAACTCATAGAGGTAGTGACTGATAAAATCGTTATGATAATCTTAAATCTTGTTATAGTAAAAAAATTAACTTTACTCGAAACTATTTCTCAAACCATATTGACGATCAGGTTATTGTTTCACATTTGAATACGTTATTGTTTTGTGTAAAATTATTCTAAAAGTTATCAAATATCTGAACTGACATAAACTAGCTTATGCCTATACTTTGGAAATGTACATAGTTGCAAACATTTACGTACAATTATTTTCTTAAAAGCAATTGTTCAGCAGGATAAGAAGTGGTATGTTTCCAAATCAAAGAACTACATTGAACAATCGACCCCAATCATTTTTCATTTCTCAGTCTTATTTTGTAAAAAACAACCACTTATTGCAATTTTACGTGAGGTAAATCTTTTGACAGGTGACACATTGAAGATTCCGGACTCAGTTATGGGCATCACCTTCTTGGCTGCTGGCACCAGTGTTCCTGAGGCTGTCTCGAGTGTAATAGTCGCAAAGCAAGGTAGCCATTAGACGGTTTCACTAATTTTTATTTTGAATAATTAATTTGGTAAAGGTATTTAATTTTTTATTAAAACTCTGATCGAGGTCCCTTCCGTTTGATTAGTGGGAAGCCGCTGTCGTTTTGGCCGACGTAATCCTGATCATTGTAAAAGACGTTTTATGATGTATGTAGAAGACATGCCAATATCAGAATTTGGATAGAGTTAAAAAATGATCAAGGGCGCTGGACATTTTTGATGTTTACCTTTCTCGTTCATTTGACTATTAAATAATGATGGCGAAAAAATTCACTCATAAAGAACAAGATAGGTTAATAATTATGTGCATTTGAATTTTTGTTCTTTTGAACAGTCATATTGATGCTATTAATTTTCTGCAGGTTCATAGATATTTTTTGGTGTTTGTTGATTTAATGTCCTTTCAAAAACATTTTGTCATTATGGTTGACCATTATTTATGAACATGGTTTCATTTGTTGAGGTCACGGTTCGATGGGGATCAGCAACTCGCTGGGGTCCAACACCTTCGACATCCTGCTGTGCCTGGGCCTGCCTTGGCTCATCAAGGCTTCGTTCCTCCCCACTTCCGCCGGCCACCACTTTGTCCGCATCAACTCACGTGGCCTCGAGTACAGCGCCATCTCTCTGCTCTCCACGCTATTGCTGCTCTACTGTGCCTTCGCCATCAACAGATTCAAGCTTGACCGGAAGGTGAGTGGTTACTAATATGATACGGTTGCTCAGGGTTGAGTCTGGTTTTAATTCAGAAGAGGCGAACGATTGGCGGATCATGACCGGTCACCTCTGGCTAAGCAGAGTGGCTGAGATAGGCTAGCAAGAAGTGATAGACTGCAATGCTCTCCACAGACCATTGGCCCATAGTGATGAAGAGTTTTGGTTCTTCTAAAATTGTATACCTCACATGATATTAAAAATAATTTATCAATATTTTCTAGATGGTTTTAGGATTTATTATTTTCAACCTCTTTCATGCCATTTTGTATAGAACTTTGTTGATTATTATTTTGAAAAATTATAAATTGTCTATTTTTGAACATAGGCTCTTGGACATATTTTTTGGTCATGTAGACTGTAATCAACCATCGTGTTCTAGGTGGGCTACGCTTGTCTAATGATGTATGGATTGTTCTTGGTGCTCGCAACACTGATCGAGCTCAATGTTTTCTTCATCGTGAATCTTCCTACTTGTGGTAGATCGTGAAAGACAGTATTTTAAGACTCATTTTCAAGTTCACTCATTCATCAATTCATATACATACTGAACTTCCATTTAGTAAATAAATGTAGAAGGTAATTTAAGTTCTCAAGAGTGTTATGTAAGACTCTTTAAAAATTATAAATAGAATTATTTTGATTTTCGGAAAACTAATAATTTAAATTCACTGGATCTAATTAAAAGTAGTTATATTGAAAAAGCAAAAGTGTATGTAACTTAAAAGCATTTTATAAACATAACATTCATCCCTTGTACAAATATGTAACTTTTTATATTGTATCAAAGTTTTTAATATCGTCAGTTTTCACTTTTAGCAATAGATATGTAAGCATAGATTAATTCTGCTCACAATCGCAACACCAGTGTTACCAACTTTCCGGTCACATTTTTACCACGGTAGATCTGTACCTACCTAAGTTATTATAACACTAGTTAATAGTCCTGTATTTTTTATATAATAAATACCATGGATTAAGCCGATTTCAATTTTTCAGAAAGAAAATTATGAGTAGTCGGTTGTTTATAAACCTATCTCCTTGGGTATTTTGGTCGTTTTAAAACATTAGACACATATCATGGGTGTTTTCATGTAATTTGTTTTTCTATTTTTATATTTACATAAAAAAATCTCATGTTTAATACCTAATAAAATACTATGTTCAATGCTTCTTGTACTTTATATGTAACTTAATACTAGTAATAGCATAAATTTATACCTGCAACTGTAGTTTTTATTTTGGGGTTTAACTTCCAAACTCTAGTAAAGTTAATCAAAAATAATTTTTAAGACCTAAATTTATGTATATAAATCCTTGTTTAGTATCTCTACAGTTGAATGATAACTGAGCTATGTTTTTACTATGTTGTTAACTTAAAATACTCTAAACGATTCCCTACTATATCTATAAAAATTAAATTTACCTCAAATAATCAAATTTAAGATCTTGTATGCATGTTGTATAAATTTATATTAGTAATGTAAAAAATAGTTGTAGTATTTTATAAATTTGTTTAAGAGTTTATAAAATAAATAGCTAGTCATAATACTTGGTGTTTTGATTTACATTTACACTCTGGTTTTTGACACCTGATCCATTTTAAGGATGAAGTTCACATCCTGTAGAACACTGAGAAAAGATTATTATCTCTATTAATTCCCATGTCACATCCCCATGTTAACCTGTAAAAGGGAAAGAAATGATTTTTATTAAATGATACGAGAATAAACACATAAAGCTTGAAGAGAGAGGTTACTATTATCATTAGTTAGCCATAGCTTAAACTAACAAAATTAACACATTCACTGCGGGTTACTACGCCAGCCTCTCCCCAGGTGCGTGCGGCGATGACCATTGCTGCCATTCCATTGTTGCTTGAAGTTCCATTGTTCCATTGTTGCAGCGAGCTGCTATCACTTCTCCGATGCCTGTGTTTGTTATTGCGCTTGAGGCGAGGTACATTCCCTTCATTTTTAGTGATGTCAGTTTTTGACAAACAAGTTTCTGTGGAAAAATTGTGTATTTATAAATAGTAAATACTATTCTATTGAATCACCGAAAAGACAAGTTGCGGCAAAATCATAGAAAATAAAAGGTGCCACGAATGCAGCTAGAAAAATATTCATAAAAGGGTTGTTTGGCATTGCACCGAGTGTGAAAACTAGACGGGATTTTGTGTGTCTTGATGACTGGCGCAAGTGAACGTAACACATCAGGGTGGGCTAGTGGTGTTGTAAATAGTATATTTTAAAGTTATTGTAGTATCATAAAGCTTGAAGAGAGAGTTTTTTATCATTAGTTAGCCATAGCTTAAACTAACAAAATTAACACATTCACTGCGGTTGCTAGAGCCTCTCCCCAGGTGCGTGCGGCGATGACCGTTGCTGCCATTCCATTGTTGCTTGAAGTTCCATTGTTCCATTGTTGCAGCGAGCTGCTATCACTTCTCCGATGCCTGTGTTTGTTATTGCGCTTGAGGCGAGGTACATTTCCTTCATTTTTAGTGATGTCAGTTTTTGACAAACAAGTTTCTGTGGAAACATTGTGTATTTATAAATAGTAAATACTATTCTATTGAATCACCGAAAAGACAAGTTGCGGCAAAATCATAGAAAATAAAAGGTGCCACGAATGCAGCTAGAAAAATATTCATAAAAGGGTTGTTTGGCATTGCACCGAGTGTGAAAACTAGACGGGATTTTGTGTGTCTTGATGACTGGCGCAAGTGAACGTAACACATCAGGGTGGGCTAGTGGTGTTGTAAATAGTATATTTTAAAGTTATTGTAGTATTTTTATGATTTAAAATCAAATAAGTGTGTTTTTGACTCATAACAGTGAGTTTTCTAAAAATATTATAAAAAAAGTGTGCAGATTGGTAAAAGAATGTCCCCAGGTGTGGGCAGCAATAAAATGTTCGTAGGGCCTAAATGCCGTTTGTTAGGTCCAGATAGCGTTTCTTCACTGTTTTTCATCAAAAGACATCAAATGGCGAGTAAAAACATAAAAGACTTTTTTAGTATATACCACTCTCTATTGCATGTATTTTAGCATCATACGTGTTAAATGCAATATTTTACAACAGCTATTTTATCTTTTCACATATGAATGTAGTAAATTTAAGTACGATTTTAGGGATTTGTTTAAAACATACAACGAATTACGCTACCTCTTATTTCTGCAGGTAACCTGTAATTTTAACTAGACTTTTCTCAAATGTTTTGTAAGGAATAATACACGTTCCCATGAGTAGTTCTGATTTTTAAAACAAATCAAATTTGATTTTGGATCAAAGACTGGGAGTCAAAACATAATAATAACTCACTTAACAAATAATTTTATTAAGGCCCCCACTATGACCACGTTTCCATCTGATACGTTCCCTTATTCTCCATGTCGACGATGAACGCCTCCGCTTGCGTTGCATCGAATCCACCCTCCTGTTCTACGCAGGAGACGAGAGCGGTTCGCACAGCTGTCGGCATGTTGTTGGCGTTACCTGCGACGAAGACATGGCACCCACGACGCAACCAGCTGTACACCAACTGTCGTTCCTTCTCTATCATGTGCTGAACATATCTATGAAGCAAAATATAAACTGATGATATTTACTCATTAGTAAAATAGATTAAATTAAATTTTGCTTTTATGATAATAATTAAGAACTAAATTTATTTCAATAAATCTTATATACCGTACTTAATAGATTTAAGGCTAAAATTAATAACTCAGAGAAAAGAAGTGTAAAAATTATACCAAGATTTTCGAAATCTGAACTATCAAGACCCAGAGTCGTCTACAGTTAACTTTTAGGTTAGATTATGTAATCAATACATGAGATCACCCTCCTCACAGTTAGTTACTGAAATGGCAACCTACCCAGGTAGGTATATTAAGCCAAGTATGAATGAGAAATCTGTGTAAGATGATTATGACGCGATCTTTTAGTCTTGTTACTGACTAAGCTTGACAAGTTCCTTAGTCTGAACTGTTAATTAATAGCCCGACAGTGAATTGCATGTCTAAGGGACCCACAGGTTAACATGGAGTCTGCACCACTGCCTCTGAATTATGAACTGGTCATGTGCAAGTTTCTTAAAAAAGATGTTTGTAAAACGGCTGGAGTTGAACCTGTGGAGTACTTCAATCCACTTTTTATTCAGTTAAAGATTTATAGTCATTAACTTAAATTATGTTTTATACAGTTGTGTCAATGCTTGATCTGTCCTTGACCGCTTGACTATTCAGGATACCCACATTTTGTGAGGCTGGTCACGTGAGAAAGCCGTGAGCACGGTGAGTTTCCCAGCGGTTTCCAGGGACTCCCATTCGTCAGCCAGATGGAAATCCGCAGCTTTGTTGCGGTTGCCGAACACCAGAAAGAGTAACTTAGCGTCGGCCGAGCCAGAAGCGACTCTCTCCTGAACGAGGCTGCGGAACGGAGCGACGCCTGTGCCCGGGCCCACCATCAGAAGCGGTACATTCTGCGGTAAACAATAAAGTTCATACAACAGTCCTTCATACTGCGGAGTAATAAATACCTTTCACCTGAACATCTCTGCTTGATCGATCACTTTTGTCTACACATAACAAAAACTAAACCTTTACCTTTCTGAAATAACGACCTATCCAAATAAGTATTTGAAGCCAAGTATGAATGAGAACTGAGCGTAATATGATTGTGGTGTGACCTTATAGTATTGTTACTGACTAAAGGCTGTAATGATTTTTAGATAGGCTTTTTAAAATTATATACCAGTACTGGGAGTAATTATGACGCTAACATCAATCCCAACTAATGACGATTAAAACACAATAGCAATACTAATTAATTAGAAATGGAAACAGTTTTACTACACTAGGCTTTAGTGACAAAAATAAAACGATGGTATAATTGTGGAAAAGTAATTTCTACACACAAATCAGAATTTAATAGCTCAAAACACTAGGTCAAAAACATAATATTTCCCTTATTAATTCTCTGATTAATTCTAAACAATTCCAGCCTAAATGACCAAGGGGAGATGTTACCACTTATTGCTAATGAAATTCACAATAATAAACAAGTTTGACTAAAAAAATATAAAATGACATGGTTTTATACTATTTACCACATCTGATACCTACCTTAATTTATTATCATACCTTACAATTTTACACTTTCTACCTATTTCCACCATCATGTAATGTGAATCTTCATAACTATTACTATCCAGCTAAAAACAATTAACTTAAAATTTTTAATTAAAAGTAAAAGGATTTTTTTTATTTTAAAATACAATAACTTAGTTATCAACAACACAAACCTTATCGGTTGGAAACTTAAAAGAGCCTTTCTTAACGGAAACTGAAATTCGGTCCATCTCCGAGCGTGCTGCAAGCCAGTTAGAACACAGTCCGAGTCTAGGTTTCACTAGGATTGTTTTGTACTTTACAACGGCGAGGAGAATATGTATTTCACCATCATGAGCCTAGGAAAAAGCATTAGTCATAATATAAGAAGGTTATATTTCAGTCTTCTGTGGTACTGTTTGATATGCCAGAATGACCTGGATTAAAGTCTAAGTGTTCAAACCAAGAGAATCATTAAAGGTGTAAAATGCTGATTGATTCTTGCGGAAATAACTCTAGCACATATTTATTTTAAAAAGAGGGATAGGGCTTCATTAATCTTTTAGGTCCTTAGTCTTTAGTTCATGGGGTCAACCCCCAAAAGAGTCAAACCGAGACAGCCAGACAGATGAATTAGATTAGATTACCATTTGAAATGGCGACCTACCAAGGTACGTATTTTAAGCCAAGTATGAATGAGAAATGAGTGTAAGATGATTGTTGTACGATCTTGTAGTCTTGTTACTGACTAAGGCTGATATGTTCCATAGACAGAACTGTTAATTAATAGCCAACAGTCAATGGCATAGCTAACGGACCTACAGTTCAACGTGGAGTCTGAACCACTGCCTCTGAATTACGACCTGTTCTACATATAAAGATGGTTTTTTCGGATTAACGTAGTATTCAATAGTGTGGAAATTAATCCACACAAGAGAACACTACACCAACCGACCATCGCTCACAACTTCCACAATTCGTGATCTCCAAGTTGGTGGGCTTTATTAAATACCTTAAGCTAGAGGATTAAGCAAGGGTTCTACAATCAATTGAGAAAATATAAGTGGAATCAATAAAAAAATTAGAATTGTACAATTAATTGTAAAGCTAATTTATTAAAAGAAATTATTCTTAACACACACTTAACGAAACAACATGAACCAAGAAAAAAAACTTAAATATCTATAATTCTAAAACATGTGACTTCAAAACTTTAATAACAGCCTCATTGATTTAATAACACTCAAAAATTTTAACATAATCATTATCGAACTCAACCCAATAAATCTTTTTAGGTAGGAGTGGTCAAGGGTAGTAGCAAAACCACAGCCTTCCAAAAAAATATATTAAAAATGAATAGGATATGTGAAAGGTATTTTCGCCACTTGTTCCTAAAATATTGAAATTTTTTAATCAGGACCTTGAATTCTCCTGCCTTACTTGAGTAAAACACAGGGGTAAAATACAAATTCCAAAAAAAAACCTTTTTAGGGAAGCAAACTCACCTTAGGAGAGGAAGCTATAGAGAATGCCCGCTGCCTGATGGGCTGGAAGATGTCGAAGTAGTAGGAGAGAGGGGTGTCAGCAGTTGCATGCGGGAAGTCTGACAGTACCTCGAGTACAGTTCTCCGTGGTCGGTTGCAATATTTGTACAAGTCCTCCTGACCCTCCGCACTACTCAGCTCTTCCAGCTTTTCCCGCTCAAGGTCGGACGAGGTAAACTGCCGCAGCAACTGGAACGTGTATCGCTTCGGCACCGCCTGCACAGAACATGGTGAAAAAGCTAGGCATAATTGATTGATTTATTGGTTATGAGGGGTAGGCTGCAACTTTTGGCACCATTGATATATACCTTCCTTGGGAGGAGCTGATCGGTAGGTTACGGTGGTTCGCCAGGCTCCTAAATCTGGACGGACCTTGAGACTCCAACCAAGGAACTTATGTTCTGCACCTTATAATGTTTTGGCTTAAGTTAAGGGTAGAACCATCAAATTCTTACACAACTTGCTATCAGTTTGAACGAAAGTGTATCTCAAAGTCTAGTTATGACATACCTAAGTTAATTTAAAAACAAATCTTAACTGCCTATAACCATAGGCTTAGGCCTGTGCAATGAATTTTTACAGACTGCGAGGTACTGTAGCAATGTTTGTCAGACTAGCCAAAGGTGTAAAATGAACCCCCACCAACCCCCCTTCTGGTTATGAATCAGCAATGTTCGCGTTACTAAGATAGCACATTCCTCCTGAGCTACACTGGGCTCAAGTTTATTTGAAGACAACACATTTATACAAATTATGTGAGTTTTTTATGGTCTTTATTTTTCAACAGGGAATGTATTCTGGTACAACATTACTATTCAAGATAATTATAATTCTTTGCTCACGTTGAGGTCCCAGTATTGTTCGGCACACTGTCTTAGCGTGATCGTGTCCCGCAGTGGAGGAGGCACAGGCATGTCGTCGTCCCTGGGCGAGACTCTCAGTCTGGTCTCGGGCCGCAAGCCTCGTTCCCTGAGCAGCTCCAACACTTGGTCCACGGCCTCGGGCAGGTTCCTCGGTCTCACCATCAGTACGTCTCCCGGCGTGTATGCAAGACGGCTCTTCAACCGGATCAACCTCACATCCTGAAAAATTTCTTTAAAATTTTATTCGTTGTGTAATAAGAGGACTTCAAGGGTGGGGATAGGAAATTATGGAAAAAGTTTATTAAGACAATTTAGGAAATACCAAATTAAAACAAAAAAGGAACAGAAAAGGGAAAAATAAGAATGAAAGAAAATAGAGGGCAAATATGGTTTCTTTGTTCCTTGGGGAAAAGAGGTTTGAAGAAAAAAAATCATTTGATACATAGTATAATTTTTGAAAGGAAACTTAGCTAGATGGATTTGAGCAAAGAATGAATGTAAGGTTTGTTAGTTTACAGATTGGCCCATAAACTATTTAATGCTTGCAGTTAATAAACACATAACAATCTTAAATTTATTTCTCAATTAATTTTGATAGATTTCTCTCTATGACTATATACACATTTACTATATATATTTGAAGAAACAGTACTAAAAGTACAAGACTTAAATTATATTTTAAGCCTGAATTAGCAAAACTACATTTTTACGATTACGTTTATAACCTGCTTATAAATATATAATGGAGATACCATTTTGAATAATATGACAGGGCCCCAGAAAATATTTCCTCTTTTATTATCCTCCTGTGGACTATCACAAATATTTTTCTATTTAGATTGTCACTCCAAATGAAACAAAATGTTATCAAATACCTGAAAGTGTTCGGCGTGAGTGATACGTTTGTTGGACAACACGTCCGCAGCCGTGGTTTCATCTTCCCACTTTAACCACGTACTTCCATTGAGAATCGGCCCTTCAGTGGTATCAATCTCAACATTCCATCTGAGAAAGAACATTGATTTATTAAACCTATATAAATAATCCTAGCTATCGTTAAATTGGATGTTTATTCCCTTGTAAATAGACAAGCTAGAAGTTGAGCAGCAATGATAAGTTGAACTAGTAAAATATGACCACTGACTTAATGTTATACAGTTGCATTTGGGAGGGAAGTCAAGAGTGGGAGGAATATGCTGTGATTTAAACAATAATTAAATTCCGCACACAACAATATCTGATTCCTCCGCCCCTCACCAGGCAATCTAAAATTGATGAGTTGCAATTTAAAGTATTAATGTAATCAACTTCAGTTACATATTAACGTCAGATTGTAGGCATGGACAGTCTTTAAGAATAATAAAGCTTATTGAATTATCTCTTCCTTTCCTCAGCTGCCCGATTTAATTCATCTTGGACATTTAGGAATTAGAATACGCTTAAAAATAAGATTGTAGTATTCATAATAGATAATTTCATACAATAACAAATTATCAATTAAGGGAAAAATACAACTAGTTAAGAAGGGACCAACACAAGTACAACCAAAAAAGTTAAGTATGCACTTAAAAAGCAAAACCAAACTGACATTCCAAAGCTTGTAAGCTTGTTGAAGCTGATAGGGTACTGACAGCGCTAGTGTAACTTAACTTTCATAATTTAACGTCCAGTTGAAAATTGAATTATTTCTGCATTTTAATCAAACTGATTAAAATGTACCGTTTAAAAATTCTAGAATCCACGAGAAACTTATGGTAATTACATAAACAATTTTGAATTATATAATTTAAAACTTTGTTTGACGATGTATTCAATTGACCATTCAGTTTTACTTGCAGTTTAAGAGAGTCGATCTATTGATGTTATCAAAACTGGAGATCAGATACCTAAAAATTTCTTCTGTATCTTGGGTTCACTTATAATTTACTGAAAGTCTATAATTGTGCTAAGAATAGTCTAAAAGTAATCCTGTAAAGCTAACCTTGAAAGGGGTAACGAATCTGTTCTAAGCGAGACCTCACGAGGCACAGGATAAATGTTTCCGAGAGTGTTCCAAAGCTCCTTGATCCAAGGATCAACAACGGCATCGGCTCCTAGATCATGCTGGTCGTCCGCTAATCCAAGTTTGCACAAAGGTACACCACCGAGTCCCTCCAACCGACGGAACAACTTTTTAGCAACATGGTTAAATTTCACATATGAGGAATCTCCCAGACCAAGAACTGCAAACCTTACAACAGTATATAACATACATATAAGTTTGATAGTTCAAGTTATTTTTAAGTGTTAGTGGTACTTAAGTACAAGCTACATTGAAATAAAAGTATTGTTAATTGGGAGAAAATATCATCAATACTAAAAATTAAAAGTTGAACAGTAGGCCTACCTGTTAGTGGCATGGAATTATGACCATAAAAATTAAGATTTAAATAAAATATTATTATCTACAAATAACTATTATGAACATTGAACCTATAATTTTAGGACAAATTCCACAAATATAACAAAATTAAAATTGATTATTCCAGTCCTACACAAACGGTAAGTGAAGAATTTTTCGGAGAAGAAACATTTTTTTAAAGCAAAATAAAAATAAGTTATCTGGAGATTGAAATGAGGGATAAGTATAAGCGAAGTAGTAAAAGCTTATGTCATTTAGTGTTATTCATACAGTATTAATATAGTAAAACAACATATGAACCAGTTGTCTCCTCTCATACTCTCCACTCATTTCAATAGACAACTGACTGTAAAATAAGTAAATGGTAATTTACGGTTGTAAATTTTAGGCCTACGTGCTGGTAAATCATTCTGGAATTAAAACGTACCTTAGACTTCCCAACGAATTCGGAGGTAAACTTTTCCTTAAAAGGAATTTCCAAAACTTCTTCATATTATCTGGTTGTTCTCCTTGTCCCGTGGTGGAACAAACGAAAATCACAACATTTTCAAATATTAGCTGAGAAATATTATAATCATCCATAGCTCTGATTGGCCCCATGAAGTGATAACTGAAAACAATGGAAAAAATACAGTAAATACAAGAGTATATGTTTATACTCTATGCTTATATTTGAGTATATGCTTATATAGTATGTTCTTATACAGTGGAACGTGGATAATTCGAACTTCTGTCATTCGAAAACTTCTTTATTTCGAAGTTTTGACTTGGTCCCTAGAATTTTATATAAAAACAATGTTAAAATATCCTGGTTAATTAGAATATTTTTTTTGGATAATTCAAATTTTTTGCAGCGTAAATCTATAAAGAGAACAAGTCATTGTGTGTGATTTTCCCGGAAACGACATTCGGGCTTCCTGTCCGTAGACTATTTTTAGCTAGATCAACGCCCATCTCCCCCCAACCCTTCTCACAGCACTTACACCTGCTGTTGACTGGTCACATGATACCCCTCCCCCTCACCAGTCCGTTACTGCTCATAAATCACAACATTGACATCTCTAATATGTCACTACACGGCACCGGCGCAGTTCAGTAACGTGCGTATCATTGATGGTGGTTTCCGATATTCGTCGTCTTTGTTTCGTGTTGGCATTTGTGACTTCGTCTGCGTTCATGTTAACACGTCGTGTGAATGAACTGGTTCGCTTCGTCAAAGCGAACCTACACATCTTTGACGTCGCAAGAATAAATAGCGGCAATAAAGGAGGTAGAGAAGGGATTTAATAAAAAATTTGAAATAGCTAAATTTTCGGGATCCCTCCAAACGCAGTATCGACATTTAACAAAAATTATAATTTTAATCAATAATATCTTCATTAACCAAACATTTTTAATATACAATGTTAAAAGATAATGTTTTACTGTTTATTTCAACCACTTACAAAAACTTTTTTAATTCGAATTTTTGGATAATTCGAATTTTTTTCTGGTCCCTTGAGGTTCGAATTATCCAAGTTCTACTGTATATGAGTATATGTAAATACAAGAGTACAAGTGAAATGTTTACCTTTATTACTCTAAAAATTCTTCTTTTCAACACCACTCCTAAGTGTATTCTACTTAATTGATTGCAAATATTATTCAGGCATTAAGTTTGAACCAAATGAAAAGGCTAAATTGACATTGGTTTTATATAAAATGATTCAGAATTTAAGATTTAGAAAACTAGGCACATTTATTCAGATGGAGATAACAGTTAACAGAATGACACCTATGTGACATTTTACTTAAGGCAACGCCCACACAATTGTTTCAGTTTATTAAAGCTTGACACTTGGCAATAAAAGTAGCGGGTTTTATGGGCTGGCTGGAAAGGTACGAAAGTTGACACATTCACCGCCTTTTATAGCCCATGTGAGACATGCAAGAAGGCGCATCCTGAGAGCAATGTGTTAAAAGATAGCACTGAAACACACGATTAATGCGACCACCCCCTCTTGATATTTTAGAAGCAGCTTCTTTTACCACTGTCCAGCTTCAATAAGCAAAAGTGTGGCCACAGCCTAAAACTTACTTACCACCTTGCTTCTCTCCATATTCTTTCTGCTATTTCTTGTGCTGTACCTGTTTGACTTCCATACAAAATAGTAAGCTTTCTCTGCTTTCCATCCATTATACTTCTTGATTTGCTTAAAAAACAATGTAACATTATTTATTAGATACAAATTATATTAATTAGAGGTTAACTATGAAAAACTTATTATTTATTCCTCTCAATGTTCCAAATCAATTTACTGGGTAGAAAGAAAAATTAATCATTCCGAAATAAAATAGAATAAACACGGTATTTGGCAAGTGTATGAAGAAATTTTAGGCCCTAATTCCACATGTAAGAGTAAACAAATTTTATATCTATAGTTTTATGTTGTATATCCTTGTGACTAGCGCTGTACGTGATAAAAATCATAAATTAACCCATCCTGAAGCATTTTAAAATATTTTAAAGATTTATGAGGTTTCACATCACAAATAAATTCAAAAAATTACTCATATATCACCACCATTTCCCAATTATATTAGACGGTTAAAACCAAATAGCCTTTTCTACCAGAACATTTAAATTGTCATAAAACTTCAAGACAAAAAGTACTGAATTATTCATCACAATAGACCTCTAAAGTTTTTTTTAATAAGATATTCTCTTCAAAAACGGTAAAAAAGAACAATTATGTTCTTCAAGAGTTACTGTTACCGGTATACCAGATTCAGGGTCGAGGTTCAACCAAAAGTCAGAAATTCAGAGACAATAAGGAATCAAGATGAGATAATTTAAGAGTTGTTTTAAGCATGTATCTTGAGAGTTTTTGTGCTTATATTTTAGTTTTTGCTCAATGTGATTTTATATTCCTTGTTACTATTGTTATTAGAGACATTTTTTCACAGGGGTGCGCAAAAAGCCACATGGATGACATGCTACAGGAACTTTGTTCCGCCCCTTTGTGTAATTAGGTAATTAGAGACATTTTTACATGTATATATCAGTACCGTAGATTAGATTATTGAAATGGCAACCTACCTAAGTAGGTAGGTATTTTAACCAAGTATAAAGCACTTTTGCTTCTAAATTACAAACTGGTATGATTATGAGTATGGTTTTTGCGGATGAATGTAGCATTCAATTGTGAGGACCTTAATCCAACCAGAAAATATCACATCCATCAACCATTGTTTATAATTATCCACAATTTGTGACCTCCAAGTAGAAGGATTGTGGGAGTTATCTATTAAAGGATTTGACTAAAGACGATTCAGATCCTTTGACAGAAGATGGTAGTCCTTTTGAGGTAGTATAAAAAGCTTATAACACTTATACACTACTACTTGTTTTAATTTAATACAGGTAGCCAGTCAGACAGCCATAAACTCTACAGTAGCTTCCTAAAGTACTTTCATAAGTATTATATTAAAATTCTGTTTGATTTCCTTCACTAACCTCAATTTTATACAAGAATTTGTAAAAATTGCTGATCTGATCGACCGGGGTGTTTCTGTTTGCGTAGGTAAGTTAACATTGTTTTGAATGGGAGCTGGCCTCACAGACCTGTATTTCGATTTACGTAAATGTTTCTTTTTTCATTAACGATAAAAGTCACAGTTATAACAATTATGCAGAATGATAAAGTAAAAATTTTTTATAGTTTGTAAACTGAAAATTTTTATAAATACAGAAGTAATAAAGTGCCTCTGTTTCGGTATGTCAAGCAAAAATTTAGAATGTTTGATTGTTGTTATTAGACTCATAATCAGCAAAAAGAGTACGAACATGAAAGTGATTCCAGTGCGTGGAACCTATAGGTGGCAAAGGAGCCGGAGTTAGTTGCAAAATCAAGCCGCAGCTCAAATTGTCGCTGCAGAATGGGGTTGACAACCACTTTTGATTTTTACCGACTACAGTCGTTAACCCAAAATTTGGTTGCCAACTCGTAAAATCGGTCTACAACTACCAGATGTGAGTTGAAGTTGTTAGAGGGCATACACCTGAAAATTGCCAATAAAGGTCTGCAATCACTCGTAGGCAACTCCTGTGTAAAGGTGGCTTTAAAGACCAATAGATCATTCAATATCATTTCATAATCTACAAACTGACTTCTATAAAACAGTAAAATTACATTTAAGTTGATGCTAATTTACTGATAAAATGTTACCCAAGCAATTTACTTGGGGCTAAACATTTAGAAAACTAAATTAAAATATAAAACATTATCTTTATACAAACTATATAAAAATACTGCAATAAATAGAGAAAAACATAACCAATCTATAAGGAGATATTTATAATTAATTATATTCAAACCTTTTCTGATTGAATGTAGGTTGATCTATAACAGTTTAACGTTAGTAATAAAACCTTAATAACATAAAGAATGAGTAGACCTATAACGTAGAAATAAATAATATATCAAATAGAAAAAGATTTAATCCGTCAGTGTTTTGAGAATTGCAGAATGACACTTGTTGATAAACCCCCGAAAAATGAAAGCAGACGAGATTGGCCTCCAAATTGCCAACCTCAGCATAACAAATTAACGCATTGCTATGGCAATAGTGTTGATAGAATGACTTGTAAAATATCAGATGGAGAACTCAATAATATTAAAAAGTCTTCCACTACTTGGAAAAATAACTTAATTTATTTTGCTTTTAAAAGACGTGTATATCTTTATGGTGAGGTGGTAATTTAGATAAAAATTTATTAGGGTTCTCTCACCTTGTTTTTTAGTTTTTTCCCAACGGGGATTGTCGCTAAAATACCCCACCCCAGGCATCCTCCTACGTTCCGCAGGACCAAAAGAAACGTCCTGCTTCCTGTTACCTCTTGTGACACGCACCTTACGCACACTGGCTGAACGCCGTTTCCCCGATGGGAAAAAACTACAAAACAAGGTGAGAGAACCCTAATAATTTTTATCTTAATTTATTTTGCTTTTAATTTTGTTGAAAACATGAAGAGAAAATTCACCACACTATCCCATATTAAACTACTGTACATTTCTTTATTTTATCACCGGCAAAACTCTACCATATATTTTACCTAAGAAAATAAAACCAGAGAGTAACGGATTATATCCGTACTTTAGTATCCGTTCATCTATGATAAAACCATAGATGAACGGATACTAAAGGATACTTATAATCCGTTCCTCTCTGATAAAACGATTTGCAACAATTTTTATAAAGCTTATTCTGTGCCTAGTGTAAAAATTAAAATAAATTTTATTTACCATGTTTGCAACAGTTGTTTCAGGACACATGGCCATATAAATTCTCTGATATAAACAAATACAAACATATACATAACATAACCTCAAACCTCAATCTGTCAGTTGACAGGGCACTGGGCAGTGTGTGTTCATCAATGTCAAAGTAATAACTAACAATATTTTTAATATTTAAGCTGGTAATGTAAAGATTTTGCAATATAAAAAATATGAGATAAAGAAAGACTGCTAATTTGAGCCAATAGCCATAAAAATATTTATCTCTTTAGTTCAGATTGGGACTTACCAACTCTGCAATTAGATATTTAGGCCTATCATGTAATTAAAAAGTTGAGATTGCTAATATATTTTTCAGCTATTTTGGATTTAAAATGGTTGCATATTTATATTTTACCTGGTATATTTTTATTTTGATGAAGCCAATTTTCATAAGCTTGCTAGTGCAGTGACAACACTTATATCTGTAAGGTTATGTCTTAAAACTACTATTCCAACCTTAATTGTAATTATCTTTGTTAGGTGAAAACAATGAGCCATTATTTAGTAATATTGGCCTAGTGAATAAACTGTTTTAAATTGTAGAAGAACTAAATGAATTTTTATGCCCTGTTCAGCCACGCACTGTGTGGTTCATTTTAGGCCAAGCTCCTTGATTTGTTTGATTTTTCCCTAAAACACAGTTTAATTATTTTTTTAAAGTATTACTTTCTTAAAAATCAATGATTAGGAACGTAAGAGGTTAGGTTAGATCAACAAAAGTTGTTCTGAAAACATATACCCACCATTTAAAAACCATGATTGGTTTGAAATTGTATTTCAGATGGACGAGATGATAAAGCAAGAAGGGAGAACAATAGCAGATGGACTAGAATCAGAGTGCTTGACAGAAAATAAGACCCTAACAAACGAGGAGAAAGACAAACTAGAAAAACAAAACTCTCGCATAGTTTCAGAATTTTTGGCTAAGAAGTTGGACAGTGAATCGAAAAAACACTGGGATTTATTTTATAAAAGAAATGAAACTCGATTTTTCAAAGATCGTCATTGGACAACAAGAGAGTTCAAGGAACTTGTTGGGGAGGAAATAAAAGGAAAGTGTGTTTTACTTGAAGTTGGTTGTGGTGTTGGCAATTTTGTTTACCCTCTATTTGAAGAAAAAACTAATTTCTTCTTCTACGCATGTGACATTTCAAGTAAAGCCATTGACTTACTCAAGAAAAATCAGTTGTACCACGAAGATAAAATTAAAGGTTTTCAAACAGACATAACTACTGAAAACATCCTAAATGAAATTTCAAATAACTCAATTGATATTATAACTCTGATATTTGTATTATCTGCTATTGATCCTAGTAACTACCCAAAGATATGTCATACATTGTTTCACCTTTTGAAACCTGGTGGTTATGTTTTGTTTCGGGACTACGGTTTATACGATATGACACAACTTCGTTTTAAACCTGGCCACAAAATATCTGAAAACTTTTACATGAGGCAAGATGGCACAAGGTAAGAAACACAATAGGTTTATTAATTCCTTGTTTAATGGCGTACTTCCGATATCGTGAACATTCGGTTTTAACAGACTTATACATCAAGTTTTTTGACAATTTCGGCCGTAAGTATGTTGGGTCTTCCACTTTACTCTTTGTCCGGAATATGTGAATGGCCATTTTTAAATTTTAGGACCCACTGATGCACTCCACCTTCAATGATAATGTTGTTCCCAATTACTTCACAATCCTGCTGATAAATTTCCATCAGTTTACATTTTTTTGCAGGCAGATATATTATTATTGCACTCACTTTAACTTTTAATTATTGCAGAAATTTCAAACTGCCTCAGTAACTCAACCAAGTACAGTATGACTCTATCATTGGCATGGTTAGATGCCGAATGAGTTATGTAACCCCTAGATGGTCGTGCTAGCCCCACCTCTTGCGGTCATAGACAAAAAAGTACCTGTATTTTACTTTATGGATAGTCCTTGTATAACCAATCTCCCCAGTAAAATAAATTAAAAACCGTGAATAAATGGCAAAATAATTGTATTGTAAACTAGCAATATTGATTTTTTTAGGTCATATTTTTTCTCCGTCCAGTTTCTAGGTGATCTATTTCAAGATGCTGGTTTCAACGTGATCACAAACAGTTACATAGAAAGAAGAACCATTAATGTTAAAGAAGGCATTGATGTACCTAGGATATTTGTACAAGCCAAGTTTATAAAACCAATTTGAAGTGATTGGAGGTAAGTCAAAGTAAATTAGTTAAAAACCTTTACAAAATCAATGACAGAATGCAGAGACGAATTGAGAATATTAGTTTTTCATGGAAGTTGAAGATTAGTTGAAGAACACTTATCTGATATTCCAATAAGATCGTATTGTTAAAACAAAACTCTTTAGTTCACAGCCAGATGTACTGGTAGACATTGTGATTTCATCTCTGCCTTTGATTGTGTTCCTTATTGAATACATTATTGAGATTTTGACATTAAATGACACCCTGTTAAGTAAAATAAATTTCATTTAACCTTCTGGCCAAGGTTATTAAATTTATTTTAGTTATTGGGACGGTGGCGTCGTTCTGTAATCCAGACACTTGGAGGTCACGAAATGTGGATAATTATGAGCGATAGTCGGTGGGTGTATTGTTCTCTTGTGTGGATTAATGCACTAGACCATCCTCATAACTAGACCAATTCGTAATTCAGAGGCCATGGTTAGGATTCTACATTAAACCGTAGGTCCCTTAGTTGTCATCGGATGTTGGGCTAATTATTAACAGTCCTGTCTAAGGAACTTGTCAGCCTTAGTCAGTAACAAAACTACAAGATCGCGCCACAATTGTCTTACACTCAATCCTCATTCATACTTGGCTTAAAATACCTTAAAATGACCTTGTGGTATGGTCGCCATTTCAATAATCTAATCTAATTAAGAGTTTTCTGGTCGCACTAGTGCCTTTAACGTGATCTAACTGGAATATAATTTATGTAGCTAGGCCTTGCCTTCTGAAGCACGGTAGGAATCTAAGAAATTAAATTTCATATATCTTTTGATAGGGAATAAAATGATAAAACCCGGGTGTTTTGGGTGGTAGGCCAGTAATCTACCCACTCAGCTATGACTGCAATAGTGCCACATTCATATGCCACTGGGTTCATTGGTTTAAACAATATGCTTTCAAGCTTTCAGGTATTTCTGTGGAGTTTTGGAGTTTAAAACAATGCAAAACAATCAAGTAAAACACATTTTTGTCTCTTACCTTATTTGACAGAACAACCTTATTGTAATTCTATTATCAAAACTATAGACACGACACATCGCTCATTAGAAGGGTTTCAGTAGTACAACAGCATTATGTAAGAAAGTTTAATTTGAACATTAATTTTTGTATAAAATAACTGTATAAAAATAAATATCTATATAACATCAACACAGACTGTACAACCTAAAACTAACTAATAATGGATAAGAGATCCCAATGATTGTAACCATTGTTTGTACACAGGTCCATGACAACGGGGACGTTGGGTTGTGGCTGCGTGCCGACAGAGAGACATGTTCCAGCGGCCAGGTTATAGATTGGACTTGCGTTCTGTAAAAAGTGTTCAGCATGTTAAAACACATGGATATACTAAAAGGAAATAAAATTAATCATGTAATTTTGAACGTAAATTACGGTAGAAACTCCCTGACTTGACATTCCCTAAATATGATAGGCCTCTTAATGTGATTCATGATACTTTTAAATGTTGTAATCGTCACACTTTCTGGTTGAGAGCCATATTTATATCTCTAGAGCGTGAGCATTTGAATTTCAAATGTCTTTCTTGGCTTTTTGCACCTACAGTTTACCTTGGCTATTTCCCGTAACGATTATTTTAACCAAAAGCTGTATGAATTTTTCTAGCACAAGCAATAATTTCACATCGAGATGTTGGTAAAAAGTTCCACAAAATATGGTCTTATGTTATTCATATTCGTAAGGAATTTTTTTGGAGCGCCCATTATTCATACAAAAAACACGTTTAAATGTTTAAACTGTGATATTTATTTACCTAAGTTTATTTCAAGGAAAAATATAATACATGGTTAAATTTAAGAATGCACAGTTACAATAATTTATTACAAGTAAATCTCAGTTCCTACTCAAATTTCCTAAAATCTTAGAAACTCCAATTTGACAGCCCTGACGTGAACATTTTTTCGAGTTAAAGAATTTCTACTGTAGTATAAGTAAGGAACAATAACAACACACAACACATTTAAATAAATTACTAATATATTTTTTATACTGTAAATATGAAGTAAAACTATATTTTAAACTGCTGGAATTGTATTTTTACAACCTTACAAACTGTCAACAATGATCAAAACTGTTATTTTGTTAACAAATAATATGAAGTAAAAAAATTAACGTTGTCTGTTTTTTCCAAATGGGCAATTTGCCCAAAATAAAAAAACCAAAGTAGTTGGAAAATCAGTTATGAAATTCACAAAAAATGGTGAAAATTAACTTTTATTTTGCAGTGAATCTGTCAATTATTTTTCAATGCAATGAATTAAGTTCATTGTAAGATAAGGACTTACTATTCAGTTTCTGTATTGTTGTGTTAAGTCTGATTACTCATTCAGTTTATGTTACTCAAAACCTACACACACAAACACAATCCATAAAACGATAATTTTCAGGGATTTTGTCTCCTTAATCAGTCTATTTCATAAATATACAATGATGAACATTTGAATAGTGTCAGTGTAGTAACCATAATGCACCGTAATCTACTTGCTATTCAATTAAAAAAATGCCTAATACAGGCCTAGTTGACAGGAACTCTGTTCCGCCCCTTTGTGTAATGTAATGCCTAATACATACAACGCCCAAGAGGAGGTACAGAAAATATCTTCCAGGAAGAATAAGATCCGTTCTTTAAGACGCACAAGTTGACAAGCTCACAGATTAGCAGACCCTACAGGGTGAGTCCACATCAGGAATGTTTTTTTTTAATATCCATAACTTTTCTGCTCATTCCTGAATGTTACGATATCCAAATAAATGTTATTAAGGTAACTTTTGATAGTTAAGACAAAAGGTTCATTTTAATTGTCCACGCCACAACCCTTCCCTCCATTCTGACTCCTTGAAATAATTACACCTCCATCTAACATCTCTTCTTCTTTTAAGAAGCAGACTGTTTATTTTAGTACCATTTAATTTCGGATTGTGTTTGTGTGTATCTTTATAGTGTTTTACTGCCATCACCATAATGAGAAGGGTGATAATGGTATTTTGTTCTTGGGACGAAAGTCCTAAGGTACATCAGCCACAATGCACTTTTTGTGCACCCCCAAATTAATGTGGTTGCACGTGAGAATCCAAACAGATCAATTAACCTGACCAACCTCATGTTGTGATTAAGTCCCCTGTAGTTGGTATATCCATATCGGGGTATACCTGTTTTGTGAGACAAGCATTAAGTTAACACCCACAGAGAGTTACTGACCGAGCCGCGATGCTGCCACTCTTGGGATCCGCCCATCTCGTGGCACTTAGATACCTTCGGACGATGTTCCCCTGCGTCCATACACAGAAGCTGCGCCAACACAAGTTCATTCTTGTCCGTTTCAAACCACATCTGGGACACACACTTGCTATCAGTTTACAAAATCAATAAAATATTGCCCAAATACAAGCTAACTATACATTCTAACTCTATCTTAACCTGTGTCTGATTTGTACAAAAGCTCATTAAGGATTTTAGAAACTGAAGTACTAGATATTCTGAAGGTAGAGACTCCGAGAGTTAAAACCTGATCCCCTATTTTCTGGTTCTTAAATTACTAAAATGTTTAGCATTTTACCAGGAAATCTTAGAAACCTACATTATTCATTAAAAAAATTACCAGTATCTCATCTTTAAATTTCACAACTAATCAAAAGTAAAATTACCTTAACTAGACTATACCTGATTTTTCGCTCTCACACAAGATTTCAGAATGAGAAGCGAGCCTTTTGTTTTAACATCCTTTTCACTGGCAATGCACAGTGTAGTGTTTGATAGACGAATCTGCAAACATGTAAGTTAGGGAATTTATAAACAAGTTGTAAGGTTATTGATAGAAGAATAGGCCTAAGTATAAAGTTAGAACTGCTTCACTTGGTAGAGCTGTGAAGTTTTACAATATGCCATGATAAGTATAAAATACAGTAAATATTTATTTGTTATCTCTAAAGATTAAAAATAGTGTAAAAGTAAAATAATGTTTCTTATTATAACACAGTATGTGTATTACAAATACATTACATATTATATCGAATTACGAAAAGGATCAAAGAACAATCAAACAAGGAATTTACTGCTTATCGTAGTCAGAGTAAAAAAGAAGCAGAGTTATTTGTACTTTCAGCTGATAAATTTCCTGGAGAGATGTGAATGGGAAACATTCCTCACTGTAAAACCAAGAGTTTTTTAGGGCTGTTAGGCCGGTTAAAAATAATCAAACACACTACCTGGTATTGACCGATGTAGTTTCTCTTCCGCAGGTGCCAAGGCTGGAAGACAGGTTGGTCTGATTTGCCGCTGGTTTTCGGCTTGTCGGCTGTTCCAGCTTCCAGTTCAGGGTAAACGTTATCTAAATACCACTTGAAAGATTTGCAGTCCAAGCGTTTGCGAAGACTGATTCGTTCACTAACATCTCCGAATCCAGTTTTCAGAGCATCTGGCCGCAGATTGTATACTTTGTCCTGATTGAAAATTCGAAAAGTTTATATGAATCTCAGTAAACAAGTAAATATATGGATACAAAAAATGTGTCTAAAGAATTTCTATTTTAAATCAGTTCCATACTCATTAAATAACGTAACAGGTTTTATCACTGAATATTTCAGTTACAAAACTAAAATTCTTGGGCTGACTGTGCATAGTTCAGAGGTTTACGTAAGTCAGCTTTGTGGTCAAGGCAGGAGCTTGCCGGCCTTGGACTTCTAGGGAGCTAGTATGTTCGATGCCTTCCAGCTAGGCATCGAGCATTAACTAAACTTGAACCTCATACTGCTGTATGAGGAACCTCATACTCCTGTAACATTCTCTGGTAAAGATCAAATCATGTTCACATGGTGTATAGCTATATAACCGCCTCCGATTGTGACAATATTCTTTAATGTAAAAAATATTGGTTATCACTATGTCTATATAAATAATAGACCAGCTAGAATCATCAAACTATAATGATACTGGAACTAAGAGAAAAATAGCTTAAAAATGAAAATGTAAATTTGGGAAAAACAGCTGACTACAGACGAAGATTGTTGTTTAATCAATGATGCAAAGTGTCAAGATTGATTATGACAAATAAACCGACCAATCACAGTCAAACAGCTAACCATTGATGGGGGGGATAAAATCACAGCTTTTAATAAATGGATAGTGTGTTCTAGTGTTAATTTAAAGCAAATCATGAATTTGGTGAGAGTTCCTACCCTACGTTCACTATGTCAAATACCTTATAGTCATCCATCCAGACATGTACAACTCTAAGGGAGTTCCTGGTCATAGTGTCCTCCCCGTCTGGGGCAGAGTACGGGCGACGCTTGCGGAACACGTGGCCGACCCGTGAACACGGCACGATGTGAAGCGTCCCGCCACACATCCAGATCTGCACCAGCGTTAAACATTATACACACTACATACTATGTGCAATATTTTGGGGACTCAGGTAAATAGTTCTTAAAATTTAAGACAGAGTAAAAACAAAAAAAATTTAGAAAAAAATTCAAACTAAAAAAAATGTTCAAAGGATGCTTTGGAGGAATAAAAACAAATGATATGGAATTAATTGTAAGAACAGTTTTGTAATGCAATGAGGAAGTGAACTATTTTAAAGCAATTTAGTCTGTTTAGCTACAAACTTTATTCTGAATCAAAATCCCCAAAAGCATACATATATATTAAAGTATCTGATGGCCAGTGGAAATTGGCATTACATGGTCATGGATTGTTAAAAAATCGTATGGTTCTTTATACATAGACTTTACACATTAGATTTTAAGTGGTTCAGGATTTAAATTAAAAATGATCTGAATATTTATTTAGCATAAAAATTACCACAATCTTTCCGACTGTGACGGTCATGGATGAAGACACCAAGTATCAAGTATTATTTGAAAAGCTCTGACAACTATGTGACACATACCCTAAATGAAATTTCTAGGTTTTCTCCACCCCAAATGTTCATACCAGGATCATAGCCTCCAAGATAGAAAAAATATTTTCTATCCATGGCAAACAGACCTCCAGCCATGGTTGGTGATCTGAAAAATAATTATTTACATTAATAAACTCACAAGTAAAGCAAAACTACATGAATACTTTAACTATTCACATTGCAAACCTTGTCAATTTCAAAAAAAAGATGTTGTATGGAAATTAACACAAAGTTAGGTAAGAACTACAATATCGTTAAAATAATATAAAATATTTTGTCTGATGAAACGATAACTCTCAAAAGTTCCGTTATAAATTTGAGAGACGTATAAATGCACACTAAACAATATGTCAATATAGTTTGTTTTGTACAAAATTTTTTTAATTTTACATGTAATTTTTAAAATTTCTGATTTTATATTTTTGGAATCAGTTAAAAACTACACAATTAAGTTCCTTAAGTTTATTCTATCTTCAATCAGATATAAAAAAATCTAAACACATACGTTGTATTTGAGGCTAATGAATCTTATGGAGGATTGAAAAATTAATTTTCACTTATTACATTATTTTTGGATGAAACTGATATTTAGCTTCATGTGGTTGAGACATAATAATTAAAAAATCATAGTTATGTGTTATCATGGCAGCAAATGCATACTCTATGATCATGGAGATTAGGCAAACTCCAATACAATGTTATTTGATAAATGTAAAAATAAAATGTTTGATGGTATAATCTATAGTGTTCTACAGCAGCAATACTCTTTTCCCATTTTTATCTTATGAAAAAAAATTTCATTCTTTATCAAACAGACATTGCTAATTATTATATATACTAAACTATTCACATTGCAAACCCTTTTTTGTCATACTGCTTCAAAAACAGATGTTTTAGATACATGTGTTGAAGAACAAAAGTTGTCCTTTATCTTCCTAGAACTAAACCTATCATTATGATGATTTTTTGAGTCCTAGGCCGCAAAAGATCATTGTTGATGATACTTTTGATTCAAGGTCAGCATTTGATTATAAATAATCGATAAAGTAACTGCAAGAATCACTATAGATTTTTTTGTGTACCATATTTCAGATGTTCTGGATATGGATTATAAAACTGGTAATAGACTATTAAATCTAACTGTCAAATGGCTGAGATCGAACTATCGATGATAATAACAGACATAACCTAAAAAAACCAATCAGGCAACAAGAAATAACTGTTACATCATAAGTAACATAACAGCTGATTAGTCTAAAGCGACAAAATGGTTGAAAATCAACTGTTGATACTTAATCACATAATAATGTATGTTTTTATCATTTTATTTGCAGTGTGATGAAAAATATAGTTCATCACAAGGCCCAAAATTTACTTTTTTATATATACTCGCACAGCCGAGGTGTGCGTAACATCGTCCGTTTTTGGTCCTAGTGATGAAAAACATTTTTTGTCATATTTACAATTATACTTATATCTGTGATGCTGTACAAGTTCAAAAATAAAATCTTGGTGAATAAATTCTGTCTTATTCTACCTTCAATGAGGTTAGTGTACAAAATTTTTCCCACTTTAAAATTCACTAATAATAATAACATTTTATTTTGTTAAATTAAAATTAAAATTACAAAGGCACTTAACACATGAATCGGAAGTCCAGTCATAAGTTAGTTGCAGACCAGCCGTTGCAGTTGGCTGAGAGAATAACATTATTATTAAACAACATTATTTATTAATTATTATAAAAACATTATAAAATTCAACACAGCCTTTAATCACACCACACAGGGTTTGGGATCAAAGTGATAAGCAGCAATTAAAAAGTAAAAATCTGAAGACTAAAGACCTTTACACATTTCATATTAGTTATCTGTCATTAACAACAACTTACTTAATAGGTTTGACAAAGTCCTCTTCGTTGACGAGAGAGCCGATAGGGAGATTCTCCCATTTGAAGTGCAGCCCCCAGTTGAATCCGCCTCGGACCAACGGAGAGGCTTTGTACTCGAACGTGTCTGCGTTGATGATGTCGATGATCGGTGTCACCACACTCGTGTGATTCACAGAAATAGGGTACAACAGGGGCTCCAACCACTGAATGTTAACCTCGATGTGGCTGTCCAAGAACACTAATACCTGTTCAGAAAAACAGAATATTGGTGAATTAAAATTCGGGAGGTGTGTTGGGTTAGATAGTGAAACAAATTACTAGGATTCGATCAAACACAGATCTAACGGAACAGTTTCTGAAAGTTCATTCATCTGGATAGGTGTAGAGAGAGTAATTCATGGGGAAGACTATATATTCCTTACTTTTACCTTGATCACTACTTTCTGGAATCTTTAAAATATCCTAAGAGACATTCCTTAGCTAATCCACACTGATAAGGTTACCTAATATTTACTCACTCTGAAAAATTATAGAGCTTACTAGACAACATTTAAGTAACTTTAAGTTTTTTTTTGCAAGATATAAAAACGCCTTACACACCAGCAAGAGATTCTTAGGCCATCAATCCTTTCCTGTGTCAATGAAATTGGACAAAACAATAGTGTTAAGGCTTATGCCCCTATTTTGATCCTGTTAAAGACATTATCTTCAGTGTTAGCAATAAACGGTTGGTCTATGATGGTGTCCGTACAAAAATATCAATACACAAAGATTATTATATCATAGACGCATATCAATGACTATATCGGGACACAGCAGCACCTTCCTTGAGATCTGTCTGCTAACTAGATCGTAATGATGAACAAAAGGATCTTTATAACTATGAGTGAGTGAGTGAAATACCTCCCCTGAGGACTGTCTCGCTCCAAACAGCCTCGCTCTGATCAGCCCCTCCCTCTCGGAAGTTCGGAGTAGTTTTATTTTGTTCTTCTCTGGAATATTTTCCGCAATGTAATTTTCAACTTTACTGTAGAGGCCATCTGGAAAAAGAGTAAGCATACTTACAAGTTAGCTAAATCTGTTTTAAAATTTGAATCCTAAAAAGAAGTATTTGTGTAAAGAAAACTCTACTCTTTTACACCACACCAACAAAATATAAAAAAATAAAAGAGCTGTGTATTTTTTCTAGAATATTAGGTAACGAGGAATTAATCAAACACAACATATGAACATAGTTAAAGTTATCACTTCAATTGATTACAATGAGTTAAATACCGCACATAAATTTATCTTGTGAAAATTTATATAGGTGGGGAAAATAAAGGTAAAACGGGATAGGATAGAGAATGTACTAAAAATATTGTACTTTTAGTGTTTAGTACAAAAAATAGAAATACAAATTTAACTTAACACTAAAAACAATGTCTACTAATAGTAGGACTACATACATGAGGAATATACACATTGGGGGAGTATTATAAATATACATACTATTGATCTGAATACAAAATATCAAATAGCTAAGATATAAAACAGATACTTAATTCATTCCTACCTTATATTATACTCTTACTTATTTCAGACCAAACGCTTTATACTCATACTGTCAGTCGGCCAAGGACTCTAAGAAGAAGAAATAAAAACATTGATTTAAAAATTATGGAAAGCATAATATAAAATATATAAAATGATCTGTTAATGAATATTAATAGTTAAATAAATATAAAAAATAGACATTTGCTGGTCTAAGTGACATGACTTGTTGACGAAAAACTCATTTAACAATCAGTTAAATCGGTCTTTAATAAATTAAAATCACAGTAATATATTAAAAGTATTCTGGCTTGGAGAAATTAAAAGATGTATAATTCTGTATAAATATAAGTAGTTAATAAATACAAGTTGAATAGTAGGTTGATTAAATAAAGGTGGAATGATTATAATATAATCAAAATAATTTTTTGATGAATAGAACGGTACTTACTGCAAATCTAGTGCCGAAAAATTCAAAATATTAGAGTACTAAAATATTATTATTCAAAAAAGAATTGTTTGATGCAACCATATTTACCGATGTCACTGTAGTCATCCACCAGAACAATTTCATGCAGGAGATGCTCTGGAGTGCGATCCAGGATACTGTGAATGGACCGAGACAATGTGTCTAGCTGTTCATTGTAGAAGCAGATGACTACACTTGCATTAGGCAACCGCTTCGGGTAAGACTGGGACTGGCACCTATAAAAATTCACACTATCAAGTTGTTGAGGTATTTCTTAACTCTCTCATACAGAACATCTAGGTTTATAAAGTAAGGTTAGTGCTTTAGGTTAACACTTTGGAGCAAAATTTTATGAAAATAACCTTCGTGCTTTAAGATAAACATGAAATTGATACTCAGGAACATAACATGAGGGCTATCCAGAAAGTAATAAGTATATTTTCGTCTTTGTCTGCAAGTGACAGAGCTAGCCGGCCATCTTGGTGTCATGGCGACAATCATCTCAATCGAGCAATAAAAAACAAGCGCAGGGGAAAGTTAAGCTTGAAGGTCGAGCTCATTCACGACAAAACCCGGCCCCACACGGCGAATGTCACTCATGAAATTCTTAATTCTTTTAAGTGGCAGTTGTTTTTTGTTTTGCTCTGTACAGTCATGACCTGACACCGAGCGGCTCCCACAATTCCCAGCAATGAAGAAGTGGCTGGCTATACAGTGTTTTGATGATGACGCACAGCTGCAAGAACAGGTAACCGAAGTTAATGGCACAGACAGGCGACAAAGGAATATCTAAGCTCGTCCACTGCAACGATAAGTGCCTTAATTTGAATGGTGACTGTGTAGAGTAGTATTTAAATGTGGCTTTCGATTGTATATACTGTATTAAAATTTTTCCCAATACTTTGTTTACTGTAGTCTTACTTAATAACAAAACGTAATTAAAAACGTTTTGATATCTGATCTAACGATAATTAAACTTGCTATGCTGTTTAATTTAAGTAACTATAATACACTCAAAAATAATCAAGCAAATCTTGAAATAAAAAATAGGTATGTGTCTAGATAAACTATTAATTTTTAATAAATATAATCTTCTATTGATATCCTACTGTAAGTAAGATCAAAGAGTAATGTGACCTATCTAGAGCAACTATTGTATACTATTTTATGTATATTTATGATAAAAATTTTTGTGACATACTAACAATTTGTGTCGAGTGTCTGGTATCTTTCGGTGATAGTCCAAATTTCTACTTGCTAAGGCATTGAAACCGTATAACTTGTATCCTTCATCCCGAATTCTCAGATCTTCAGGTGTCTTAACATATCCTATTGTGGCTAAATCTGCAATGAAATTAAAATAGAATATAGGTTATTTATTAAAATTACATTTACAAAAAAACTTACGCATAAACTTTATGTCAATCTTAAAACTTAATTAAAAAATTAGATTCTTCCTTAAGTTACATGAATCATGAACCACAACCACAAAACGTTTAATAAATTTTCAAAGTGAGAGAGCTTTTATGCACTAAATACTAAGAACAAAATTTACGCCTATACATTTATCAGGGATACATGGAAACCAATCTTTATAAACTATCCTTGCCTGGATTGAATGGGATTCAGTTTCAAACACAAAGGTTTCCAACTGCAGTCAAAAAGGTAGCCAATATCAGAATCAGCGATATTACGGCAGTAAACTTTCCATGATTAAGTAAATTTCATTAAAACAACATATTAATTTAACAGCTGGTTAATTCAAAGGTAACTGGCTCACCTCGTATTCAGAGAGCCATCAATTCTATTATGTACTATATGTTATTGGCCTAACAACTAATAATCTATCTTACAAAAAGTCATGTATGTTAGGAAGTAACAAGTCCAGGATTTGGACAGTCCCCTAACAAAACGTTAAAAATAAAAATTTGTAAACAAAAAAATATTTTTTAAACTCTTCTATAAACTATTTCTTACCTTTATCAACATCCACAATTGGTTTTATTGGTTCAGGTTTCAAATTATTAATTAACGTATCACTGTTTTTGTATTTGCTCGGAGAATAATATTTACTTTTAGATCTTTTAATTTTCTTCTCATCATTTTCATACGGTAGAATGATATCATTACTTAATTGAGCGCTTTGATGAAAGTCACTGGACACTGGTCTCCTCGTTGACACAAATACCCCAGTTGAATGTGTCAACCACCAGTATAAATATAAACTTATTGACCATGTTATGGATGCAAACAATATGCCACATACAAATGGTTTAAACCTTTTGGGAAGAGTTGAAGTAGTGACCATTATGTCTGTAAAAAACCAGCATTTTCACTATAGATACAGAAATTTTAATTAATTATATGATGCAATGTAAATATTGATAATAAAATAAAAATATCTAACAAAGGAGTTAATTTGACACCCACTAAACTCTGACGGTAAATTATAACAATTTGGGGTTCAAAACATGGATAATACAGGGGACATTACATCTAGTGTTATAAATAGTAATATTTTATCATGTTTCAATTGCAATATTACAAAGTAGACTTAGTAAAAATAAATGCAGTCCCTTCACTCCAATCCTAGTTAAATACCGTAATCTTAATTTGACCATTTTAGCCTCCAGATCACTGATAACTAAAAAATAAAGGTTTAAATACCTGTAAATGTCTCTGATTCTATATTTGGTGCTGACGACCACTGGTTTAGGATGTTAAATGTCCATTATCAAGTCAAATACCAAGTTTGAATAAAAATATCCTCAACACTAATGTAGTGAATAGTTGTCATCAACAACACTAACACACGGAACCATGAAATTTTTTGTGTTTCCATTTTTGTTGTGAAATTAATTTCGAGATTCTGTAGCCTACGTTTGTTAGTGTTGTCGATGACTATTCTTCACTATAACTTATTAGTGTCAAGAATATTTTTATTTCAACTTGGTATTTGACTTCATAATGGACCTACAGTAGAACCCCTCTAATCCGCCCTCGGCTGGTCCGTCACTCCGGTTAATCCGACCATCGTCGAGCCGGCCGCGAGCTACAACTTGTCGATGACTCACTCCCGTCGGGCGCCGCGCCACTCCATTGTTTACGGCCTCCGGGCCTCAGTCCCGTGTCACCTGTCGTCTTGGTTCTGTCGCGTGTTATTGTAGTGCACTGTGACACTTTATGGTTGTATGTATACTGTAGTTTTAACATTGTTCTTTTTTGTTTACTGACACTTTCTTTGTGTGTGCCGCGGTTTGTTTTTAAACATGTCAGTGAAAAAACGGAAACACGTAACTCTATCACTAAATGAAAAATTAGCAGTGCTACAAAGACTGGACAAAGGAGAATCACTCCAAAAAATTGCAAAGGAAATCAACGTAGATGTTACGACAATTAAGGATTGGAGGAAAAATCGTAAGGACCTTGAATCGTATACAACTACGATTGATGGTGAAAAGGCTATTAAGAATCGCAAAACGCTAAAAAAGCCTAAACTTGAACTGCTTGATAACGCATTGTGGATGTGGTTTTGTCAAGAAAGAAGGAAGGGAACCCCGTTATCAGGGCCAATTTTAAAGGAAAAGGCAATAATTTTGCACAAAAAATTGGAAGTCGGAAGTGAGTTCGCTGCTAGTGAGGGCTGGATTGATCGCTGGAAAACCCGTCATGGAGTCCGATTTGTTACAATTTCAGTGATCTTTTGTATTATTCTGAATGTAAATTAATAAATATTGACTTCCCTCGGATAATCCGACCTTTTTTGCGTTCCGACCATGCCCCCGGTCCCGAAGGTGACGGATTAGAGGGGTTCTACTGTATATGTAGGCTTACCCAACGTTTGCTATTTCCGGGGACAGTTCTCTCTTTTAACACCTGTCCGTAAAAATGTTTGCCGTTACAAAACGTGCGCAATTTCAATAATAATTCGTATTTTTAAACTTAAATTACAAAGAGGTAGATTTTATGTTACAACAGTAAAACAATTAGTTCTTACAAAATACAACTATGGTAAGCCTACCTATAAGGTCCGAAATCAGTGTTCCTCAACAAATATTGGATTGCAGACAGTACTAAAGGTATTAAACGTTTATTTTTTCGTAATCCTAAGTTTCAATTAATTATAAGTTTAAAGGTTGTGCACATACAGGTGTATACCCTAGCTTTCATACATTAACCCCTGAAATAAATACATGCATACAGCATAACCTAAAATAGGCATATAAAAACCTAAAAATTAGATATTTCACAAAACCAATTGAAATATTAACAAGACTTAAAATAATAATAGTAAAAGATTTTTGTGCCATTTAATTTTTACAGCAATAGACAACGTTAAATACATACATTACCTATTATGTACTTACCAATGATGTAGTTATTTAATTAAATATCTTGCATTATTATGATAAATGAATGTCACATACGATCTGAGATCAGTTCAAACTAAAAATTACCCTTTATTAAATAAGACAGAGTAAATTTGTTCTGTTTGTTATTCACAAGAAATAAATGAAATTAATTAATTTGATCTTGATGATTAGATTTGTTTTGGTTATGTGTTCCCACTACTTAACTCACACAAGATGGTTCATGAAAATGTCATTCCTCACTTCTCACTGATGATACTGAAGAGCGGGAGGGGGAACTGCAACTGGAACCCTTACAGCTAAAACAGGCTTTCGCTGAGTGAGGAGCAGGAGCTAGTTTCGACTTTCGATTATCTACAACTCAAATACTAGTGCGTTTCGATTGCAACGTAAATAGATTTAAATTCAATTGCAGTTGAATTCAAATTATATTATGCTATGTTCGTTGAACATTATACTTTATTCTATGGTAAGTTGACGTTGATTTAAAATGTTTAATATGTTTGAAGAATAATTTTGTGAAGGTGTGTATACAAAAGTATGAAATTACTTTATTGTAAATCTTTAAATCATTTAATGTTAGAAACAAAGTCATTTAAAGTTTGTTGCTAGTGCCTCTTAATAATAAATAATATAGTTAAATTTATAAATGTTACTGATAAATGCTGATATTTATCTATTATGATGATATTATGTAGTACTGCATATCTGATAGAGACTGATTTATTAGTATTAAAGTTGATATTATTATTATTATTATACTTGCTGGCTTAAAATACCTACCTTGTAGTATGGTCACCATTTCAATTATCTAATCTAATCTATTATCACGAAGGGTTTGACTTAAGGGTTTTTGTTTAAACAAATCAAAGTTTGCCTATTTTACTGTAGTTACTAAGTTTACTGTAGCACAGTAAAATATTCACTGGTAGGGATAGTCAGCACCCTCCCCAAAAAAGCCTGCAGTAAATTTACCTTTTTACTGTTGAAAATAAATTAAAATACTGAAAAATAAATCAAATAATTAATTGGGCAATATTTAAATACCCCCATCGCAGCAGACCTGTGTACTCAGCAAATTTCCAAATCAATAATATGGCAATAATAGTATACAAATATGTGACAAGATTGATCAATCAATACATTTTGATAAATTAGAGTATTTGCCAATTCCCCATAGGTTAACATGGGTAAGAGTATGCAGGTTTGCAGCATGCTGTATGTGTAACACACACACATATATATAAATTTTAACGACTGTTGTTTTTGGCCTCTGGGCACATAAATACAAAAAAATAACATGGTCCCTGGCTTAAGTCTTGCCATGAGACCTACGATAATAGGTTCTTTCCTATGGGAAATTCTCTAAAACATACAGTAGTGTATATAATATTGTTAAAATAAATTGTTTCTCTTGTTTTTATTAACCTATTTATAATGGTGATAGTACCATAAATAAATGAAAAGAATAGCCTACTTTAAACATACCAAAAGGGCCTACTAGTATGTGCAGTATCTGCTATCTACTTGTGGAATGGGGTTGAGGTTAAATAAATATCATATTTTGATTTTGGAAAGTGATAAATATTTATTAGTGGGCACCATAGGCATTGGGAAGGGCGGGATTGTTATAGAAATAGGCTTCGAGGCTAGCTTAGGTGTTTTGAAAGGATTTTAACCCTTAAGCTGGCTCTTCACTGTTCAAACAGAAGAGGGCGCATGCAGAATTTTTCTCCGCAAAGCTAAATCATATAAATTCCACCCATCTTGTTTTTAACATATTATTGTATTGAAATGTCAAACAAATTATTGACAAAGTACAAGGTACCATCGTTAATTTAACTAATGAATAACTAAATTTGAGTAATAATTTATATTAGCATAGTTAGTAATTTTCTAGAATAACTTAATTTTATTTCAGTAATGTAATTGTATAGCTATATTATTGGAATAAATAAATTCATTCGTCTAGTTTAGATCCACCAATTATCAAAATAGTTATATATAATTAATGTGTCATACATACTATCACGGTTGAAAGTAAAATCTCTAATTATTCCTATTTCCCGCTATTTGCTCTAGCACTACCGAATCGCTAGCGTATCGAATCAAAAATACGACTTCTCGAAGCATATGACATCGCTTTCCCCACTCTTCCTTCAAAAGCTGCTCCTCACTCAGCGAAAGCCTGTTTTAGCTGCTTGTGAACAGGAGTAGTAACATCACAAGTTAAGAACTACGGACAACGGAACAACATACCATGGACCAAGTACCCAGGATTTTACAAGAGATTTTATTACAAATATTTATTTTTGGTTTAATTTAACATTATTCACAGAATTTTTAAATTAATTATTTACATAACACATATTTTGTAATAGTGAGTTCGCTCTACATTAGAGTCACGTATTTTAAATATGTGTAACAAGTATTTTGAAGTGATGAAATAAATATAAAAGAAATTATAAAAAATAAATTTAAATTAGTTGAAAGAAAATTCAGTCAGCCTGAATGAATCCTGAGGGAGTCTAGTCCTAAAGTCATCAGCCTTCTGTTTACTCTCGGTTGGCCAATATTAAAGCTTACAGCTCCGGGCACAAAATGAAGTGTATCCATGAATCTACGGTAGGATTTTTTTTATAAAATCTTCTATTGTTCTTATTCCAAGTTCCTGATGAATATGGCTGTTGCGTACAAACCATTGAGAATTTAAATAAATTGCCTAGGATAATGCGTTGGTTCATCTGGTGCTGCAACAGCATTAGTATTGTTTATATATTGAAGGAGCCGGTTACTATTTGGGTTCGTGGATAGTAAAGTTATAATCCGTTCTTCTCTGGTAAGAACTTGAAATTTGTTTTCCTTATTTTTCCATACGTTGCTGATTCTGTAACAGCTGAGCAGGATCTTTTTCTCTTTGCTTGGAGAACAACAAAAAGATTTTAGAAAAGACTGTCAAAAACAGCTGAAACACGTGTCAGAGGTATGCGTAATTGTAATTGTGTCTGTCAATTATTTTATTTGTCAACGTCTTCCAGTGAGAATATTATATTGATGCAATGAAATTATGTGATTTTTATCAGGTTTGGTACAATAACCCTAAGCGTGAGTAATAAGTATAATGCTTTTTAAGTTTGTATTCATGGATCAGCATACACTCTAGTTTTAACTTCTTAATATATGAATCAAAAGTCAATTAAATCATGGTTAGTCTAAGTAACCTGTAAGCAATTTTTCATTCCTATAAACTTTTTTCCAACTGAATTTAGGGTTGTTTTAGGATTAGCCTCCACCATATTTGTCTTCACAAAATATTGTATACCTAATGAACATATGTTTAAAGTACTCTAATAAGGTTTAATGTCTACGTTGCTGTTTGTTTTGATTTTTATACTATTATAATATGATGTTCTGTTGATGTGTGCTTGTAAAGAATTGTATATAACAAGGCTCGTTCTTTGACATTTTCAAGGATATAGGCCTAATGAGAAGTATTCACTATTTTGTTGTTTAAAATAGCATTTAATTTAATCTCAACTAATCAAAAATAAAATTAAGAAATAATAACAATCAATCAACTGACTGGGTAGTGTAGTGGTTATAATACTCACCTTCAAAGCTAAAGATCGTCCGATCGAATCCCGCAAGTGTCGAATCTGGAACCAGTCGCCATTTGTCATTGGGCTATTAATTAATGATGCTTCCTAATAACAGGTCGGCGTTATAGTTTCAAGACCAGGGTTTGGACCGTTCACCATCAAAACATTAAAAAATGCCTCTGGCGTGGAAATACACAAAAATATACACAACAAATATACATAATCACTAAAAGGTCATCCATATTGAATTATAAAAGGCTATTCCTACCTCAGTTACACACAGATTGACCAGTAGGCTACCTATTATTAAAGGCACAGATTTTGAAATTATGAAACTTATCAGGTACACAACATCAAAATAAATATTGCTGATATATGGTGTCCTGCGCAGTTAAATTGGTATTTTTATAAAATGAATAACCAACCTTACTTAAATTTGTATTGTGCTGAATGTCATAGTATGCATCACAAGTATATGTTTAGTTTGTACATATAAGCTTCCTACCAGATTAAACTCATGTATCGATAATATTATGGTAAATTTCTCAAACAATCTTTATGATGTTTCTCTTTTATCATTGGTTGCTACTAATCCTAATACTAAAAAAAATACTAATACTAAAATACTAATCCATATTACCCAACAAAGGATTTTTTAAATTAAGTTTTATGATTAGTTTTATGTAATTGTGACAATGCCTATTTCTTGTTCTGTACTTGATCAACGGCAATAAAACTTCTTGATTCTATAATGTTAATAGTAAAGTCATGAAGATTGATGCAGTCCCATACATTTTGTTCTGAATGCACTGTGGCAACTTCACCTTAATCCTTGTATTGTTACTGTCATGGTGGATGGTTCAAGGACAATGGTGGCGATAGCAGGTCCGCGGTGTAGGGTGGGAGAGTACCATTAGCCATCTAGCATTACTAAGTCTATGTAGATTGTTAAGGTATTGTTTATAGTTTCCCGGTGAGCAATAATGCACCTGACTCACATCTGAGTCTCACGGTATGACTCACCGGCATGAAGTATTATGAACTTCCATTCCTCTAGGGAGACAAATAATTTTAGATAGTGGTGATCCTTTTATTAGTTGTAATAAGTTGCAGAGTGATCCAATTGATTTATTTATTAAGCTGGAGACAGTAAAAAAATGCCGGAAAAGACCAGTTCAGAAACAGAATGAATTTTCGGTTAAATTAGATTAGTTAACTATGCATATATATCTATTCATAAATTATAAATAATTTACTTATTGAATTTACTTCAATTAATATTCAACATCTGTAATAATCATTCCATGTACAGTAGGTGTATAGTAGTAGCTGTATTTACTAGCTGATTCTTCCTTTGATTGCAAGTAATGATTAAGAATAATTTATCAAAAATGTATACACTGGGAATCGCTTAGGCTGAAAAATATATATCATGGCGTGCTTGCAGTAAAGAAAATGTGGTGAGATATGCCGAGGTAATAAATAAATTATCCTTTTCACTCGTTGCTTTAATAAAAATGCTTCACTTTTCCGCTTAGCCGCTTGGCAAACATTCGACTTAACCCTCGTGAAGGCTTTTAGCGCCTTCACGCGGGTAAATCGAAGAATATTACATACGAAATGCTACTAGGTGATGTCTACATCAGTTAATAAATCTTAAAATCAATAAAAGAAGTGACTCCAGTGAAAATTTTTTTGAATGTATCATTGGGGTCCCTGACGAACAAACTTGCGGGAGGGACCCGTGGGTTCTTATTGCTGTCACTGGGTTAGGAATGTGTATCATCTGTGTTGATATTCCGATTTCGTTGTTCATTTTCTACTTTTAGGAAATAAAGCAGAAAAAATATAAATTTGTAATGTTGTGAAGCCATTCTATTCCTTTTCACGTCTACAGGTACAATTCAAAAGAGGAATTTAAAAAAATGGTTAAAGTTAGCATTTCTCATTTTAATTCCTAAAATACTACTCTACTATCCTCATTATCGATAGTAATTTACAAAAAAAAACTTCCACAGAATTTAAAATAGTAAAAGGGTTGTAGCTGAGAGTGTTGTGATGTGCTTTTCTCATATTATTCAATATTTTACATAATTTTAGGTTTATTATTACCATGATCACTTGTGCAACTATTATAGCTATGATGTACTTTTTCAGATTGATTTACCAGCAAATCTTTTATAAACATGGACAAAGCAACCAGAAAAGAACTGCTGGCAATTATTACTAAACAAGAAGATGACCTTAATCGCTATCGAACTAGGTTACAAGGTATGTCAGTTTCTAATTGTTCAGTGAAATTTGTGCCTACTGACCACAATCAGACATGCCCAGAGTTGAAGTTGAGGGCTAATGTTTCAGAAACGGAGATTTTTAATTACGAAAGTACAACAGTTTATTATTAATTTAAGCCATTTAAAATTTTGGCACGCAAATCACACTACTGTACATAAATTATAAATGTTAACTATTTTCCCTTAAAAAATAATTAGTATTATGAAATTATTTAAAATTTATAAATATCTATGACAGCTCAGTATACTGACAAACCAAAAAAGTAAAAATGGTGTTCGAAAATTAATATCGATAGTCAGTATTAAATGTTTAACAATATAAATAGAGCTTATAAATTCTGACATGATTATTTCCAGATGTTGTTGCGGCACATAAAAGGCTTCTAAAAGAAAATGAAGCCCTTCACCTAAGTCTCAGGGTATTAAACAAATCCTCTAGTCAAGAAATTCCGATTGATTCAACCGACGATGAAATACCTTTAAATGTTAAGGTAAATAGCCTATTTAGTAACAGAGGTCTCATTGCTTTTAAACAGTGATTGTTGATTTATACACTTTCTTTAACAGTTAAAATGTTTGTTTATTGTACTGTATAAATCACATACTGTATAGATAGTGTATAAACTTAATTCATTTTTGTTTTCTACTTGATTTATGATTAGTTTCTAGGCCATAACATAGACTGTAAGAACGTAATATGAAATGGTGTGTGTGTGTTTTAATTAGGTACAACATATTGACACAATTGTAATTAGTCATTTACCAGCCGCGTTGTTTGCTTTGCTTTTAAATACCGTATTGTACATGTTTCTCTATCACATTACAGTTACAATTTATGTTTTTATGCCATGTTCTTTTTTCTAATTCCAGCCAAAGGGAGAAGTAGAAGTCACCAAAGAGCCCGAGGAAGGGGATTCAAACGAGAAACTGAGAACACAGCTGACAACTTTGATGAACTCTATTGCAACACTGTCCGAGGAAAAGTCTAAAATGGAAGCCAGCTTTCAGGCAGACAGGAAGCAAATGAGAGCTGAAAAAGAGGAGGTTTGTAATGTTTTACAGGTTATATTATGATGTGTGTTTGGGTTTGTTCCATGTTTTTGTCTTAATTGGCCTAAGCTAATTATTTTTGAAAACATCCATGTACAGTTTTTGTGGATTGCTTTCAAAATATTAAATTCATCTAAGCTCATATCAATTATAGATTTTGTCTCTTCATTTTTGCAAGAGCATTTATGCAGATTGATATAAATTAATATACTGCTGTATATGCAATAAAAATATTATCTCAGTATGAATTCAATATAATTTAGAACAGATTTAAGAGATTTGTCACATTAAAATAAAGTTTTTGGGGGATTTTTTATCAATGTTTTGTCTCTTGTAATCAACAAGATTTTACTGTTTAAAGAACCTTTATTATGCTATATATTTATTTCCTACCCTTTTCATTTTGACAGAAAGACAAACTGGTCAAAGAGCTCCAGAAACAGCTAGACCAGGCAGCTCGAGCTCATCAAAATGAGCTGGAAAACTACAAGTCAAAGCTTATTGTCGAACGACACCAAAGGGAGAAGGAACACAATGATCATGGAGTTATGATAAGGTAAAAATCTTGTGAAGTCTTGTTACTGAGGTTGACATGTTCCTTAGACAGGACTGTTAATTAATAGCCCAACAGCTGATGGCAGCTAAGAGGCGTACAGTTGATCGTGGGATCCAAACCACTCTTGCCTCTGAATTACGAACTGGTCTAATGATGAGAATGGTATTTACGGATGGACTTAGTATTCAATAGTGTGGATGTTAATCCACACAAGAAAATATTACACCCTCCGACTATTGCTCATAACTATCCACAATTTGTGAACTCCAAGTAGCTGGATTACAGGACACTGTCCCAATATAATGTAAACCGTACAGTTTAGGCTTAATGAGTTAGTTGTACATTTAATTATATACTTATATTACCAATAGTTAGATTTTTTTGTTAATGTCTCTCTTTTATTGGTGTCACTGGTTTACTAAGTCAAGTTAGTTTCTCAATCTGGTATTGAATGCACAATTTCCTCACCATATTTATTTAAATTATAGTTGGGGTTAAGCTTCTTCCAAACTTTATTTTAGTGAATTTCCCATAGGGAAGAAGCTATTAACGTAGGTGTCATGGCAATACCTAAGCCCGGGACCATGTTATTTTTTCATTTTTAGGTGCCCAGAGACCAAAAACAGTAGTTATTAAAAAATTTACATACAGTAGACTCTCGATTATCCGCGGTAATGAGTGGCTGAGCGATGGTGGATAAAGCAAACCTAACCTAAAATATCCTAAAATCCTAGTAAGGATCCCTGCTGTAACTTTTCAGTATTGGGCATATCAGGAATATATACCCATTTGACTATTTTTAGACTTCCTAATACCTGAACAACTATTTTTTTGTCCGACAGAGAGCTCCAAAAGCTGGTGGCAGAAGAACGGACAGCGCGCGAGACCATCGAGGCGGGTGCGGAGGCTGTGCGCCGAGAGTGGACCCAGTACCGTAGCGCAGCCGAGCGGAGGGAGCGGGAACTATCCAACACGGTGGAAGCGTTGCGACGGAAGCTGCGGAGGGAGAAAGATTCAGCCACTCCGCTGCTGTCCACCCTGCAGGAGGAGATGGCGGCACTGAAGCAGCAGCACAGCGTGGCCTTGCTCAGGGTATGAAAAGTTCAAGCGCAGATAGAAAATATGAACTTAAATATCATGGAGGTTTATAAAATTATATTTTGTATCATGAACAGTCATTTATTCCATTTTTAAACAATATTGTTGTAATCGATTTCGTTAGAGTTGTACCTTAATACAGTAGAACTTGGATAATTCGAACCTCAAGGGACCAGAAAAAAATTTGAACTATCCAAAAATTCGAATTAGAAAAGTTTATGCAAGTGGTTGAAATAAACAATCAAACATCATGTTTTAACATTGTATATTAAAAAAGTTAGGTTAATGAAGATATTATTGATTAAAAATCCCAATTTTTGTTAAATGCCAATAATGTGTTTGGAGGGATCCCGAAACTAGCTATTACAAACTTGTTCAAATCCCTTCTCTACCTCCTTGATCGCCGCTATTTATTCTTGCAACGTCAGAGATTTGTAGGTTCGCTTTGACGAAGCCATCATACACACGTGTTAACATGAAAGCAGACGACGAATATCGGAACAAACCACCACCGATAATACACACAGATGTCAATGTTGTGATTTATGAGCAGTAGTCTAGCTAAAAATAGTCTGAGGACAGGAAGCCCGAACGTCGTTTCCTGGAAAATCGCTTACAATAACTTGTTCACCTATACACACACTATAGATTTCCGCTGTATAAACTTCGAATTATCCAAAATATTAGAATTAACCAAGATATTTTAACATTGTTTTTTTATAAAATTCTAGGGACCAAGACAAAATTTCGAAATAAAGAAGTTTTCGAATTACAGAAGTTCGAATTATCCAAGTTCCACTGTATGGTTTAACATAACTAACAGGCAACAGGATAAGATGGCAAGCAGCAAATTAAGTTTTCAATTATTCGTTTAGTGTTGTTAATTATTAAAATGTTGAACAGTATGAGGATTTAACTATCTGAACTTAAACTAATATCACAGTCAGAGTCACAGAAACAAAAAAAATCAATTTTAACAGTAAGCGTTGAATTATTGCTTAAATTAAAGAATCAGATAAAAACATATCAAGTAGCAATGGCAATATAACAGAAAAAAGAGAGAGGTTGATAACAATTATAAAATGTTATAAATACAAAAGCTAATAATTTATACTAATAATACACCAGAGTCTCGGCAATCCAAATGTCCGGCTAATTTAAACTACCTGATGGGGAAAAAGGTTACAGAGTTTAAATTAAAATGAAGCAATGTAATCTCAATTATAAAACTTAATCTACAGCAAGGTACCACCAATTATACATTACTACATACACTATATTAATTAAATACAATAACTTTTGGTACATAAGAATTCAGTTATCGTGTTTTGACGTAACAAAGAAAGCCTGTTTGCCAATGCAAAGTTGCGCCATCAACGTCAAGCATTCGGATGTAGCAGTACACTGTTGTTCGAGATAGCATAGGGTGATGTTTAGCTACACTCACAGTATATCATTATAGATTCTGTTTTGATGGTCCGACTCTTATCATCGCTTTTCGGTGAACTTCGAACATTTGAGTACATCTCCAACAATGACCGTGAGTGCGTAAAAAGTAGGCCTACGGTTAGCACTGTTTTATCATTGTTTGTTCTTATGTGTCAATTTGTCTGTGTCAAGTTATATATTTCTAATGGTAAGTCCATAACGGATAGAACAGTCTCTTGAGGAAAAATTGATATGCTGTTCAGGCAAGAAGTGTAGTGGACAAACCTATACATGAATTGTGATAAGACGTAAATTAATTGGCCTAAATGCACAGTTCAGGTCTAAAATAATGGATTTTATTAGTACTTTTAACGCAATTTTACACTGCATTTCCGTATAATCCGAACAACTTGGTAATCCAAACAGATTACCGGGAATCTAGTGTACTGAAATGGAAAAACTAGAATTAATAAGTTACAGAAAATTAATGACTAAAAATTATTTTGTTATGTTCAAAAAGAATTTTACAAAAGCCACAAAAAATGTTCTTTAATAACCCTAGTGGGAGTGACCTTGATTGACTGTTTAAGCTGTTTAAAAAATGTTAACTGACAAATTTTAAATTTAAAAAATAGGCTTAGTAGCCAGCCCAACCTATTTTTCTTTCATGTGGAAAGTTTTTACTTCGGAAAAATTAACGAAGTTAAATTTTTAGGGGTTTACTTAGGAAAAATTACTATACTATAATGTAATGTAATTATGTAAAATACTAAGTAATTTCAGTTTTAATCAGAGTATTTATGAAGTATAATGTGTATTAATGAGAAGGGCCATACACAACAATGTGTTCTTTAAAATTGAATTTTTATTTAGATTAAACTACTCTGAGAAATTTGAATTGACAGTAAAAAACCTTTGTCTTCAAAATTGAAATAACTGGGAATTATTCAGGAGCAAGAGAGAGCACATGAAGCAGAAGAAAGGGCAACAAGGTTGGCTGCAATGCATGAAGAAAGGGTGGCGAACCTGGAGGCGAGGTTGGCAGAACTGTCACAGACAGTGGGCTCGTATGACAGGCTGCGTCAGGACGATCAAGGCGCTATTCTTAAGCTCAAGGTTAGCAATGAATATTGGGATAAGATATTGGAAACTATTGAATTGTATAAAGTCACGTAAAAGAATATTTGTATGAATATCATTTCAAAAGTCTTGTCATATCTACATATAATGTTAATTTTTTGGAGAAAACATAAATTTCTTTAAACTTCCTAATTATTTTATAAGTGTTTAAATGTATTTTTTTTCTTTTAAACACTAAACTTATTTTAAAGATCATACATTATGTGAAACCTCTCCAATAAATCTTGACCCATTTCCAGAAAAAACTATTTTGATAAAAAACTAAAACTAACAAAAAAACAGGAAAACCAATGTTAACAGTTAAGTAGTCCCACTGTGATTTTACTTGATAGAAAACATCGAGATCCAAATTGGGGCTCAAATAAAAATCAAGGTTTCAACCATTTAATCCAACTTATCACCTAAACACTTCGTCAGCTGGGGTTATATTTATCTATATAAATGTTATTTTTACAAAAATAACCTCTAATTTAAAAGTATTCTACAAACGATGGGAAACTTTTGTAACTTAAAATCTTTGTGCCAATAAAAACTTATAACTTAGTGAATCGATATACAAATATGTATGTATTTTTAATTTCAAATTGTAATTGACGATTCACGGACTCGAGAACCGTGCTGGTTGAATGTGTAGTTTTCATCTTTGTTTCAGCATGTTCCCTTTTAAAGTTTCAGCATTACATAACACAGATTTATTAAACATGAAGCCTTTTCAGAAGCTCTTCTTATCTGTAAGTTGTGAGGGTGTTAATACTGCTAAATATTTCAATTGTTTCAAAAACCTGATCAGATAGGTTATGCTATGACAATTTGTTCTATAACAAACCTATGAAGCGTAAATATCACAAACAGAAATTTGGATACAACAAACTAGAGATACTTAAAAGAATATTTCCTGTAAAAACTTTCAAAATAATGTAAAAAATATTAATGTTCAAATAACATAACCTAAAACTCTTATTTTAAGTTTCTGAATGTATATTTTGTTTTAGTTAAGGTACTATTATGTAAGGAAAATATGACTATAATTCAATAACAACAATGTGTATTATACACAAAAGAATATGGTGCTTTTAATTTTTTCATGTTGGTAGGAGTACATTCAACTTGAGCTGTAACCCAAAATTTAATCTGGTTATGTTGGTAGGAGCGGCTGATTCAACTGGAACTTGAACACGGGGCCGAGAAAGCAGACACAGACCTGGACAACCTTGTGGAGAAATTCCAACATTTGAAACGATGCATTGAAGTCGCCAACGAAACCGCTGAAAAACCTGTTGATTTGAAAGGTGATTGTTAAACTATTTCATTAAAAATATGTGTAAGTTAGTTATTTAGTTTTGGTACAAGTAATTTTGTATCCAGTTTTATCTCACATAAAAAACACTGGTCATTTTCTTTTTACATGATTTTCCTATATATGGATACTGTATTTGTATATAATTTGTGGAATTGTCTGTATAATATTATCAATACAATTTTCAACACAAGTATCTACACACACAACATTTATAAACAAGACAATAAATATTGTAATAGAGTAAAAATGGTAATTGATTTTAAATTTTCACCCCTCATATGTATCAGACTGACATTGAATACTTGGTAGCAAGCATTTATTATACCCTTTCGGTTCCTGGAAATTCCGCTAGTTACCCATGTGTAACACCAGACTAAAAATTTACTTTTTAATCTATTAACTTATTTATTACATTACATTTTTCTCTTTTGATAAATTTTCTGATAAAGTGATAATTTTGTTTATACGTTTCGGTGATGTTTTTTATTTTATGTTTGTCAATCTCATATATTTTTCCACAATTTATTTGTTTGGCTGATATAAAAATTCTCGAGTTCATTGTGACTAGTTTTGTAGATTTAGAATATGTCATATTTATTAGTCTTTTATCTTTGAAGCAGTACCTTTATTACTCAAAGTATTTTGGATATTAAAGAATATATTGAATTTCTATATTTCTTAAATGTATAGCGATTTTCTGCTATAATCCCATTAAATTTGATTGGATTCGTACAGGGATCCTTAGGGAATGGCAGGAGAACATGATGGTTGAAGGGTACACGTCCACAGACCACTCACTGTGCCATCAAGAGTACATGCAACTCAAGGCAGAGTTTGAAGCATACAAGGAGCAGGCTGTCACCAGTGCGACCACAACGACGACCAGCACAAACAACGACTTTGAACCCCTTCGTAAACAGATAGCCTCGCTCAAGGAGAAGATTAACGTCCTCAACAACGAGCTGGAGCAGACCCAGGCCGACCACAAGATGATGTTGGAGGAGCAGAAAAATGTTCGTAGTTGAGTTGAGATTCTGTGAATCCGTCACTGAGTTCTTTCACCCTCCGTGTTACGGAGCTTTTGAAATTAATTTGTATTTTTAATTTTTCCTTGAATTATTTTCATCTTAAATTAGTAAGTAAGAAAAAAGACGCAGAACATGCCCACCCCTTAACCATACATTTGTAAAAGAAGCAAATCAGGTGTCCACTGTAATCCCAATGAAGCCTACAAATGCAACTTCCACCCAAGCTGATCACCGTTTATTTAAAGTGGACGCTACTTCCACTCCACCACACATTTGCAAGCCAAATTGGGATTGCTCTTGGTCGGGATTCAAACCCACGTTTTTCTAGTTGGCTTCAAATGTTGTACTCGTCGTAATGGTTTAGTCCACTACACCAAAGGAACACTGTCTGAGAAAGTGCTTATTTGGCTATAAAAAGCATACTTTAGCGGCACAACAGCTAACTCCACAAGCTATTTCATGCGTAGCTCGCAGATGGTAGCACTGTGACAGTAATTGTTAACTACGATAGCACTATACGTATCGCTGAGTATCATCGCAATAAATAGACGCTACAGCATCTTAACCATTTGGAATGTTAAAATGAACCTAAGTTAAAACTTATATTAGCATAAATTACCCTTTGACACCCAGTCTGAACTTAACTCTTGGAAGAATTGGTGATACCCTAGTACTTATTCGTCAGCTCAGTACTCGGGTGACACTGGGTGCCTCGGGGCTGGGTAGGCTTGGGGTAGTTCAGTCTCCTTCAACCCTTCTAATAACTACAAATCCTTCTTACCTATGACTGTACAAAAGATCATAATGATTAGATTTTCTTTGGCCTTCTAAACTTATACTCAAATACAATAGTGATACAGTACAATAGTGATATCGTAATTTAATTACACATGTCCAAATTGCTAATTTAAATGTTTCTGAGTTTTCACACAATATTTTTGAACGTGGTACATTTTCTACTACTTTTTAAAATTTCTTACTCTTGCAAAATATGACAACATTAATCAGAAAGTCACAAATGCTTATATTACTTATAAAATTAGTTTTAAACACTTTATGTTTGTAGGAATTAAAAAAAGAGCGCTCCAGGTGGAAAGAAAAGTATTCAAATATTGAACAAGAACATCGCAGACAGTTGGCGACACTGGAGCAACAGCTGAGCAAACAGCGGGAACGTGCGTTGGCACTCGTGCAGGAGAAAGACCAGGAGATCACCACACTCAAGGCCAGCTTCCACACTTTATTGCCAACACGGTCACACAAAAAATCACAGTCCTCGGACAATGTGAGTTGTACTATCAATTAATATCTGAAAAAATCAAAATAAACTTTAGAACTATTATAATGAAATTAATCAAAACATTTTATTGCTAGTATAAGGGTAGTTGTTGTAAATGAATAAGATTGATTTAGTATCATTTTTAATAAGTTTACTAAAATGTGTCTTCAGTTGGCATGTTTTTTTTAACCACGTCACAAAAACCTATCCAGTAAAATGTTTGGTATTTTAACACTTTTTGCAACTGTTTTGATTGATATATAAATTGTTTTTACATGAGAAAACACATTACTCTTTGTATTGCGTAATCTGTACCTTTTATATTTCTTGTCAGGAAACATTTAAAGCCTTCTTTAATTGTAATGCCTCAGGACGGAAGTTTAGAGCTGGACTCAGAGCCAATGAGCGAGGGCAGACACATGTTACACTATGCGCATGAGTCTGCCCGCTACCAAGTGGATGTGGCCAAGCTACGTAAACAGAACCACAGACTGGAAACGCAGCTGCGCGACACGCAAAGAGCAGCTGCGGAGGAGAGGGTGGCACTGAACCAGAGAGTAACCGATCTACAGGGACAAGTGGACAGGTCAGTGTTGCCACCAACTACAAACATATCTGTTTTTCAGTTTTTGTGATACTTTCTTTTACTGTCTCTATCCCTAAACCTTAACGAGTATACTAAACACACTGTATGAATCCCTCAGTTTATTGTTAAAAAAAATGTTTTTATCAACAGCTGATTCAGTATTATAGGCTTTCATATTAACATGAATATTTTTAAACCTATTTCATAGATCATTCTTAACTAAAAATTTAGTTTTTTATTATTTCTACAATTTGAAGCTTAATTGTAGAGCCTGGGATAGTTGCGTGTCCTTAATTCAGCCACTTGGAGTCACAAATTATGGATAGCTATGACCACCTGTGGTGGTCGCTGGATATGATATTTCCAAGTGTAGATATAAGATTGCACTATTTAATACTTCGTTTATCCGCAAAAAATCATCCTCATAGTTACTCTTTCATAACTCAGAGGCAAAATTGTGGTTTGGATCCCACATTAAACTTTACATCCCTTAGATGTCATTGGCTGTTGGGCTATTAATTAACAGTTCTTTCTAAAGAATATGTCTATAACAAGTCTACAAGATCATGTCACAATCATTACACTCATTTCTCATTTATACTTGGCTTAAAATATCTACCTGGGTAGGTTGTATTTCAGTTAAAAGAATAAAGTATAAGGTATTCATTGTTATATGGTTTTATATTATTCTAATTGATGTACTGTATTACTATCTGCCGTACCTTCACATCTTGGATTTTTAATAATATGGTTTTATATTACTATGTAGATTTTTTAAACCTAAATTACAGATAATGTGACAACATTTCTTAACACATTCACGGCTAAGTCTTTTTTCCAAAACCCTGTTCACCATCCTGAAATATAAAACTGTACCAAATTCTTACCTTGTACTTAGTTATACTAGTAGAGATCTCTTTTTTACTTCCTCAGCTGTTGAAGGTATGAAAATGGCTGCCTACTTCCGTGGACACATATGCTACCACCAGCATCTTAGGTTTACACTGTCGAAAAGTGAAATTGTGTATCATTTTATTTTTGAAATGATTAAAAAAAAATCACGTGGACGCATTTACTGCCACAAGATGATAAAACACTATTTAGCTACTCCAAAAGTCATAAAAACAAATTTTGCACAGTTTTTTTGTGTGAAATATTGAATTAATTTATATATACACTCTTTAAAATGTGTTTTAGACTTTTTTTGGCCAGTTGCCTGACTCACGGACGAGCAGTTCCTGGGGCTGCCGTGCCCATAGCAGCACCGTCCAAGACAGTCTGCGCTAACATGATATACAATGTACTATTGACTAGTGCTGGCACAAGTTTCAGAGTTCTAGTTCTTATCCTGTAGCAGTAATATGCCATGAAAACATGCACTACTAGATGGCAGCAAATGCATCCATCAGGATGGGGAACAGGTACCTCCCGTGGTTGCAAATGCATCCACGTAGCCATGAACGTGTTAAAGCATCCCAGTTTTGGTGTGTAGACTGACAGTTAGAATCCCGTTGGGCGAGGTTCATGGTTCAAATACTTATAAATATAGTGTGTGGGAAGTAATAATTTATACAGTATTACCACCTGCAGCACCTTCGCCATCTTGGATTTTTACTATGGTTTTATATTAATACGAAGATTTTCTAAACCTAATTACAGATTATTCTTCACTAAGAAATTACTATAATCTGAAGGTTATTTGGAGTCATCTTTGAGATTATTATGAACAAATACATTTCACAAAGAGTGCAAAAGGTGTAACGCCCCCTACAGATGATTAGATCGAACCGTCAGTTCTAATTGACAGTTAAAACTGGTCTTTCGTATGCATAATTCTGACTGTGCTCAGTCCAAAAATACTGGACTGATGGCATTTTGTTAAATTAATTTGTTGAATGGACTGATGTCAGCCAAAACTAACTGTGTGTAGGGGAAATGGAACCTTCAGTTACAATTGTATGCTGTAAATGATCGTCTGTAGGGGACTTACCTTTTATTTTAAGGTTGAGCCGATTGTGTGTCAAAGTAGTGCCATGGACTGGGCACACAGGGATAAGGTACGAGCTGGATTTATACTGATATGATATATTAGTTTTTTTCTATAGTTTGAAGCTTATTTGGAATCATCTGTGAGATTTTATTTAAAAGATAATAATCTTAAAAAGTATTTATCATTATTTACAATAATACCACCATGACTTAAACCATAAACTTATCATACCTCTACCATATCTCTATGATAACTTTGCCCTACATTATCTTACATCAAAATTGACCTGCTCGACTTTATTTCCAGGCTGGAGAGGTGTCAGTCGCGGGAAGGAGCCAACCTGGAGTACCTCAAGAATGTAGTTCTGAGCTACCTTGTTAGCAACGATTCGAGCTGCAAAGCTCACATGCTCAATGCAATCGCAGCTGTGCTCAAGTTCAGCGAGCAGGAGCAACAGAGGGTCAGGCAGACCAGTTGGTACTCTCGGTCTGGCTCGCTTGCGTAACGTCTCACATTAGTGTCTGTTTTATTTTTAATGTATATATTGTATAAATAAATTTTTGACTAAAGAAATAATTTTATTTTCCCTACAATTCCTGTGACAGTTATCTTGTGTATTATACATCTAAGTCAACATTGGGTACGTAAATGCATCATTGGTAAGTGGTTTCCAATTCATATGACTGCATTTCATCTTCGTTCCTTCATGTCATAAAGAGCATGATTCCTGCATGAATGAGCTTGTGGTCTGAAATTTGAGGGTTTAGTAAACCACCAAGAGGAAGAACTTATTATTGTAAAGGGTCTAGACACTAAATTAAGAGAAAAATAATCATTTTGAGTCTTAAAATTCAATTCAAAAACTACCCTCTGCTTTTTTATAACCATTCCTTTCTTACTTTTAGAACCATACATAAGCTTGTGTTTCTTATGCTTAATTAATTCTTATTCATGATACACCAGACCACTCATTTATAGTTCATTTTTCTGTTTGGGTTAAATTAGATGGCAGAACATCTTTATATTTTCATACACACAATGTATTGTTCATGTAATCTAATGTGTTTCTTTCCTTGAGAAGCAAACCAGCAATGGTTCAATCTTTATTTTCCCATTTGTTTTTGATATTTTATGTATAAAAGGTATAGAAATAGAAAGGTGCCATCATAATAATGCTAATACTGTCAATGAAAATTGTACAGCAAAATTTCAAGACAAATGTAGCAAATACAGTAAAGTATCTTTGGTACTTGAAAGTGCAAAGGCCACAGCCTTAAAATAACTCATTTTAGGAGGATTTTAGTATTTCAAACATGTGCTTAGAATTACTAATATCGCTAAAATCTTACTAATCTAGCTGGGTTTAAATCTACTGAGGAATAATAAGATCAAAAGGACAACATTTAAATTTTAAAGAAGCCACTAATTAGGGGGTTTTGACAGAACAAGCTATATCTGATTCTGTTATTTTAAACCAGCCAGATAGCTGTTATTTTAATAAAATATATTTCCCCGTATTTCAGACGTAATTTTTTATGGCTTCTTCCTTTTAAAATCATAAATTGGGATATACTGTACGTTTTAGGAAATATATATATACAGTATTGTCAGGTGAATTATGCTGATTATATTGAGCTACAAATATATAGAAAGTAAAAATAACACAACAAAATTACTGTAATGTAAAAACAAATGACCGAAGGACAATAAGAAATTAATTGCTAACCATTGATGAATTCAAAAAGCTTCATGAATAATTTTTAAGCTTTCTACTTATACTCCGAAAAATGAGTGCTATCTCTCTTTCTCTCTGACTCTACTGCAGTCTGTCTGTATATGAAAAATCATAACCTTAAAAGCAGTGTCATTTATGAATTTTTACTTGATTAGTAATGTGAACTCATCAGTACTCATTTCTCTCGAGTTTTTTTAATATTGATTCATATTGAACCCAAAATAATTTACTAACTTCACGACCCGTGCAGCAATCATGTATAACAGCAGAAGCTACCGAAAATTTAGGTATGAATAACCTAACCTAACGCCTAAACATTAAAAAAATGTTAAGGTACCATTACAAATTATTTTATTAATGAATAAAATTTCGTCAGTTTTTTCAATCAAAACGATTAAAAAATTGATTTATATTAAAATTTGAATGCATGGAATGGATCTAAATTCTTGATACAATTTTTTTTCAATTTTCTAGATCTAGAGCCAATTGTTAACTCTTGAGTTTCCTGGTCCACTAGTATTTATTTCAAGATTTAAGGAGGATTTAACATGTTAATTTAACCATTTTAATTTTAAATCACCCACTTAATAGTGTTTTATTTTTTTAATGGGATAAATTATTTTTAGATTTTAGTTTACTAGGCCCTATATTTTTTAATCTGTATTTGTCACAGGTATTTCCTGTAAAGTAACTACAGTACTACACATTTTTAAACATTTTCCCATTCTGTAGGTTACTAAATTGTAATATTATTAGGTCTTTGCGTAATCATTTTTAATACACAGATTTAAGAGGTATAAGATTTTGTACATGGGAATAGATTGTTCTTAAAATTAATCCCAAGAACACATGTTTTCAGCTGGAACACATGGCAGCGATTTAATCGCCAACCACCGCCTTTCTTGGCTGTGGTAAAACTGAAATGTGGATATTTCAAGCACAGTTATTGGACTCAAAGACCAAATTATCATCCAAAATTACTAGCAAAATCTCAATATAGCCATCCATCAAGAGGATATGCAATGTTAGTTGCACGTGTTATAAGAGGTGCTCTCAAGATTCGCTACCTTGTACTGGGCAGTGCAATTGGAGGGGGTTACACACTACAGAAGGTTAGTTTAGACATTTGAGCATCTGGAAAACTAATGAGCCTATTGGTGAACAATTTGTTGATTATTAAATATTATACACTAAACTATTGGATTAGTCTATGAATACTGTCTGCTTTGATACCATTCTATTTGAAGATTAAAAAAGTATATTTTTCATAGCCTGGGTTTGATTTTTAGTTCCATAGCTTGTGATTAACATTTAAGTGATATTTTACAGCAATCAACCATGTAATTTTAAATCTCTTATACTGAAACATCGGCCTAGGCTACTTATTTTAAAATTTTTATTACATATTAATTTAATACAGTTACAGCTACCAACTCCACAGTTGCTTCCTAAAGTACTATCTTAAGTAAGTTATTAACAATATGTTTGAAATATGTTTGTTGAATTAACGATATGTTATAAAAGAATTTGTAAAAATTGCCGGTCTGATAGACTGAGTGTTCAGATAGCTTAGGTAAGCATTAACATTGTTTTAAATGTAAGGTGGTCTCGCAGAACAATATTTTGGTTTACAAAAATGTGTATAGCCTATTTTTCCATTAAACATAAAAGTAATAGTTGTATAATTATGCAGATTGATAAAGTAGATTCATAGTTTGTTAACTGAAAATTGTTATATAAATACAGAAGTAGTAAAGTTCCTCTGAGTCCAGCTGTTTCTATTAGCGTTTTTCAAAACATGTTTTGGTACTATAAGTTTTAAAGTCTAACTAATATTTGTTCTCTGTAGAAATACGAGGAATGGAAAGATGGTTTGCCTGACATGAAATGGCTTGAATCTGTAATGCCCAATCGAGATCAGATTGATAATTTCAGAAATTCAATGACCTTACTAACTGATAAAGTGAAGAGTTTTGAAATTGGTAAGTTCTTATTCTATTTATAACTTTTATTTGAAGTATCAGTTACATCTTAAGTTGCAGATACATTTAGTTAAATTAATTTATTTGAATTAAACACTAACTTAATTTACCTACTGGAATATTTTAGATATACATAGTAATCCTTCCATACAAATCTCTATCGTGCCACAATCATCCTACATTCATTCCTCATTCATATTTGGCATAAAATACCTACCTGGGTAGGTTGCCATTTCAGTTAAAATTATAAAGTATAAAAGTATAAAGTATCAAATCATTCATAGCTTACTTTTAGTAACTCTTAATTGCGCTACAGGATTGTGTAGAAATGTTTATTATTTGTGTTTGATGTTTTGAAATGTACGGTTTTGTTGTATGTTGTTGTAGATCCCCGTCTGAAAGCAGCGGGGGAGTCAAAGTTCAGCTCAATGAAAGAGTGGTTTGATAAACGACTTGATGAAGCATACCTCAAGGCCCTGGAGAAGGATAAAGATGATGAAAGTAAGCTATTTGTGTCAGGCCTAGATATATTAGTATGACACCATAATTTATTTTTATCACCTAAAGCTTAAAATTGCTGTTTTTATAAACTTCCTCACACTCATTTTTTTTAATTTACAAGGGTGTGTTTAGCGCAGTAGACACTCATTGTTTTCACAGATTATCAACAACAATGTATTATGGAACAACGTACTAAAAATATTTATAACATTCCAAACTAATGCTTTTCAATATTTTTGAAGCCCTTGTTTTACTAAATAATCAGGGGTCTACTTAAATACAACATAGCTTTGTGCAAACATATAATAAAACATTATTTTATGTAACTTAAGGGCTCTTCTAAAAGAATGTATTAAAGAAAATTCAAATTAACACAGTGCCTGAATATTGAGAGCCTACTGGGGTACATTCCATGCACATTTTAGCACAGACTAATCTAACCATTGCTTGTCTTTCTAAACACCTTTTTATTGTAATAATATACTTAATACCTATAGCTAGTCATCATATCTTGCTTAACAATTGTCACAAAACGCTAAAAAAATCAACAATTGCTTTGCAACGCAAGCAATGATAACATTCACATATTTTTGCACCGCTTTACTGCTTTCATGTGCTTACATCTATATTTTAATAAATAAGGTAAGATGCAAGTAACATCATTTTACTAAACAAATTATAGTAATGTTTATGAACCCTCACTATTCCAATAACTTCTGAGAAAGCCGCAAGCCCCTAGAGAATGAGAAATAAAGTAAATAATCTGGAATAAATTGTATCATTAAGTGCCATTCATTTTTAATTTATACTATCATAACTTTGATTATGTTCAGTGACTACACTAATATCTCGTTTGTCCGGAACTTGCTTATCCAATATTCCGATTTATCTGAAACAAAAAAAATTTACAGTAGAAGTACATCGCGATTTGCGATAGCCTAAGCAGTGCGGCAATTTTGGTCGACCATTCACTGTACGGTCGGCCGAAAATGCTGAATGTTTTTTTTAGTTTGCAACTTCTTGAACACCAATTAGATTTTAATACAAATTATAGTTACACAAATTTTTAAAAAAATGTAAAAGCTGTATAAATACTTTTGTCAAAGAAACGCATCCACAATACGCAAACTGAAGCTGTTTATTTAGCCCTTTCTCTCAGAAATTGGTAAAGCGGTTTATCCGAAAATTCGTTAACCGCAACGACCAACCCAGATAAACGAGGTTTTAGTGTTATATTTGATTAGTTCTTTTTTTAATAATTTTTCTGAGTTTACATAACTTCTTAAACATTGGAAGTAAAAAAATTAATCATCATAGTATGAGTCGACAAAAAATTTGGTAAGTAACTGAACATCATTCTTCATTATTTTCTTCAAGTTAAAAATACGCTTATACCTACTTTTATTTTTTGTTTTTTTATATTTTTTTGCGAACCTCTTTTTGAATTAGTTTGTACTTATAGTTAGTTAATCCACCACCTTTCGATCAACTAATTCCTTACCTTTTGCTCTCTGGCGATTTTACCCAGGTTCCTCCCATGAACGAATCTGGCAGCATGTTGAGAAGTTTGTTGCAGGTCTGTACCAATTTGTTTCATTTTATTTGGTTTGAGAATATTATTTGTTATTTATTTTATGTAGTTTCTATCTCGGTTAAAAAAAACTTAGACTTATTTCAAAATATCCCCTAACCTTGTTGAGCATGTAATGATGATTCCTTATTTTTTTATAAATCTTAAATACTGTCAATAGTCTTATATTTACTGGTCACCAAGAGATGAAGGATGAGTGTGATGATAGTATTAGTACATTATAAATCTTGACTTATTTTTAAGAATCCACAATTACTGATTGAAATGCCCTTTTTATAAAAATACAGTAAAGTCTGATTTATTCGGATCTGAATCATCCGAAATCCGGATCATCTGGATCAATCCGATCTAGATGATCCTATTTTGAAAAAAAAATATATAAATAACAGTTAAGATGTGAATTTTATCTCAAGCTTCAAAATTTCTGACCTAACCGTAGTACCTAAGTGGACGGGGAAATATTACTAACAATGAATGTGTAACATGATGAACGCACACTCGGTATATTAGGGTGTTTCTAACCGGGGCACTAAAGAACTTAGTGCATGTGTGAGCGGATACTATTTGACATTTCAATACTGAACTGTCCAAGTGTAGGTGTTTGAGGTTATTTTTACAGTGGTTGTTTGGTTCAGAATTATTGTTACGACCAAAGTGCATACTGAATCTGCGATCATGAGTGGTTGTAACTACCTAGAACTAATAATAATAACTTTAAATAAAATTACAAAGAAATTATTAACCCGTAAATGCTTAAGATATTTCGCGGCCATGTTGTACAGAGGTTATTTGTAGTCTGCAGCACTAATATTGCAGTCAATATTCATGATCGTTGTCTATGCGACCTGGATATCTATTATGGTATTACTATCAGATCATTCGGATTTTCGCTACCGTGACTGAGACCCCACCACATTGATTCGGATAGAATGGACTTTACTGTATAAATGAGTTAGGCCTAATTCATGTGAAACTTGTGAAAATTTATTATTAAAAACTGTAACGTAACAATTGAATCCTCAATCCTGGTCGATTAAAACACTGCATTTATTTTATACAATGTAAAACCTGGGAACTGGATCGATTTGTTATTATATTAGTCCATTATCCTTTCAAGTCAGGCACACGTATATTCCTTTACCTAATCCTCTTAGATGTCCTCTTTGGAAGCTATGTAGTAGATCACTAATGGTCACAGTTTCTGGCCAAAAACTATCAATCTATAAATTTACTTGTGGAATTCAGACACAGTAACAAGAGCATAACAACATTAGTAACAAAAGTGATGATAAATATTTATGATTAGTACAAAAATATTTCTAAGAAGCATTGAAGTCCCTAAAAAATAACAAAGCTCCTGGAGAGGATGGTTTATATACAGAACTTTTAAAAGCTGGGGGGCAGGACCTCCTTAAGAGAATACACAAATTAATATGTGTTATATGGAGAAAAGAAGAAATACCCGAAGATTGGAAAACTGCAGTGGTAATACCCTTACACAAAAAGGGGGACAAACTAGATTGCAATAATTATCGAGGAATATCACTGATAAACACCACATATAAAATACTGTCAAAAATATTGAATAACAGACTAGAGCAATACTCAGAAAACACCATTGGAGATCATCAGGCAGGTTTTAGAAAGCAAAGATCAACAACAGATCAGCTCTTTATCTTAAAGCAAATACTATCAAAATACTGGAAATTTAGTAAAGGTGTACACGTTTTATTTGTAGATTTTAAAAAGGCATATGATAGTATTAATAGAAGTAAGATGTGGAAGCTATTGAGGGATTTTAGGATCCCAGCAAAATTAATAAACTTAGCAAAAGTGTGTATAAATGTCTCAAAAGGAAAAGTCAGAATTAATGGTGAATATGGCAAAGCCTTTCACATAAACACAGGAGTGAGGCAGGGCGATGGTCTATCTCCTCTCCTCTTCAATCTTGCCCTAGAAGAGACTCTTAAAGAGACTGGTAAACTTAATTCTGGAGTTCTACTTGGACGAGAAGATCAATATTTTAGCATTTGCTGATGATATAGCTTTAGTAGCTGAAGATTATGATAGTTTGAAATCCCTGGCGGAATCACTTTTAAAACATGCAGAGAAAGTTGGACTTAAAGTAAGTGAAGAAAAACCAAATACTTAGTTGTTAGTAGAAGTCCAGATATTCAAAGAAACACCTTGACGGTTAATGGTTATTCCTTCCAAAGATGCCAAGACTTCAAATACCTGGGTGTAACCATAGACGAAAAGAATAATGAAGAGACCGAAATTAAAATTAGACTACTGCAGGGGAATAGATGCTATTGGGCCCTTCAGAAACTGATCAAGAGTAAGATACTATCTAAAAATACTAAATTAAGGCTGTACAAGAGTATGATTCTCCCTATAGTATTATTTGGATCTGAGATCTGGTCACTTACCAAGAAATCGGAAAAGAAACTTATAGTGTTTGAGAACAAAGTCCTTCGTTCAATACTTGGACCAGTTTATGATCAAGGTACATGGAGGATAAGGACCAACAGGGAATTAAGAACTCTCTATCAAGATCCTGACATCATTGCTCTAATCAAAAGCAGAAGACTGAGATGGGCTGGTCACGTTAATAGAAGGGAGCTGGACTCCACATTAAGAATAGCTTTAGAGCATCTTCCACGAGGCAAACGACCACTGGGGCGCCCAAGACTAAGGTGGTGGGATCAGGTGCAGAAGGACATGCAGAAGCTTGATGTTGCACCAGACCTCATGCAGGATCGAGACGGATGGCGTGCGGCTGTTGGCGAGGCCAAAAACCTTTTACGGTTTGAGTGGCCACATAGGTAAGGTAAGGTAAGGTACAAAAATATTTATTCATCAAAAGTTTTCCAAGCAGTTTGAACAATCTGAGGAAACTATTCAAATTCATACATTTTGAAAACTAATTTAACTGATTTGTTTCCAGGGGTGTACTACTACTAATTTTATATATTTATAATCTAGTTTTTTTGGTCCTAACACATTTTTTCATAATTTCCATTTTTCAATTATTTGAATGTAATATCTACTAAACAATTAACAAAATATAAGAATAGCGATGTTTCATTTTCCTTGTTTCAATTTGTCGTCCTGAATCTAATAATAATTATTCTCAGAAGTTGTTGGACTGCATGAAAATATTTCATTATGATGACAAATTTATTCTTTATCAGTAACATACAGAGATACCTATTAATAAAGTTTGCATGACCATTTAGTTTAAATAGTATCCATGAAGTTCAATTTTTTAAGACCAAGTGGGAAATTATCTCATATTCTTCAATACTCAAAATTTTGATACTTATATTAGAACATTATTTTCCATTTATTATCTTAACAGTTGGACGAAACAATAACTATTTATAGGTGTGGTGATGGATCAGATAACTCTATGTGCTGTGGTTGATAGTGGTTTATCTCATAGGTTTATTATCCTGTCAAGCAATAGAAATCATATTCCCTTCTCGTATCAAGTTGTGCAATTGAAAAATTTTACTACCATTGGTTATGTTTTTCAGACTCTTTTATTAGAGTTTTAAAACTTTTTTCTTTATTTGTGAGGGAATCTAAAAGTTACTTATTTTATAATTTTTTATTGTTAATACTTTTTACAGGAGCTAAACTCGAAGGAGGCAAACTTTATGCCTTGGCTGCAGACAAGTCTTGGGAAGAAGCTAAGAAACATTGTGAGTGTTAGAAGTTATGTATTCTTCAGTAGATTATCTTTAAACTCTACTTGGTTAATCTTAGGTTAGGCTATTTTTAGGCCTATCCTTTGATGACACAGGAAGTTAGGTTGGTTATGTTAAACAGTTTTACCAAGCTATGTGACAGGTTATTGCTAATTTTCAGTTCAATATTAACCTATTAGACTTGGGTAGCTTGTGTTGAATACAGATTTTAAAAATTAAGTATCAGCATTTTATTTTTTTTGATTATAGTCACTTCCAATAAAATGTATTTTTTATGACTTTAATTATTTTGTAAATCAACTAAGTATGTTGAATACCCTTACAAATAAAGACAATTATTATTGTAAGTATCAGTGTCACTGGTGACCACAGTTGCCTTCGTGTGCGAGAAGAAATATAATAGCAATTAGTTTTTTAATAATTTTTTTTGTAAATAGTGTTCAGATGTGAATAAATTATGAGAATTATACTACTTTCTTTATAGTAAAATCATAACATTTAATAAGAGTTTAGAAGAACCCTTTTTGTTTATAACCACTTGATGTTTCAGCGGATGAAAAAATCGAACATTTAGAAAGGCAGCTTCTAGACATGCAGAGGGAAGTGATTCGTCTTGAGAAAGAAGCCAAAGATTTGCGACAGCAATTACTTTTGCGACAAGATCCGACACATACTCACAAAGTCCAGGTGTGTTAAACTTTTTGTTTATTTTTCTCAATGATGTGTTGAGAGTATTACAGATAATACTAATAGATTCTTTGTTTGAAATTCATTATTGGTGATGGTGGATTGATATTATTTAGATTCTTATTGCGGACATTTTCCATCACGATATTATGTAAAGGGGTGAAACTTTGTTTTACATAATATCGTGATGGAAAATGTCCGCAATAAGAATCTAAATAATACTAATAGATTCTTAGGAAAAAATTCTACATGATTTTTAAATGTAATTAACCAGGAGAATATAATTCCTTAGGTTATGAATAAAGTAAGTATTTTAATATCTTTTTGCCTCAGCTGAATAACTGGTGACAGTTTATCTTCAAAGAATACAGAAAGGTTCGCAAAAAATAAAGGTGGCTCTTGAAATGGTTTATCAAGTTTCAATTGTCTATAACAGAAATAATATAAGAGAAAATAAAATAAGAGTAAAATGGGTCATACAAACTTGAAAAGTTCCAGTTCTTTTGATCCCTAGATATTTATATTTTATCAATTTTTAAGTTGAAAAAGAATTTGGATAATTTAAAAAAAGTTGCCAACATTTTTTGTTAGTGACCCATTCCCCGCCACTCTACTTGTATGTTTGGAGGTTCCCACCATTTCATTTCAAACTGGTTTTCCACTTATGTCGTATTTTAAAGATTCTTAGGTAGAAGTTTTGCGCTGTAATTTAAATAACTGTAACTATTTTACTTAAATATTACCAGTCACTAATATCACCATGTATTATGTTTCATAAAAAGAAATCTTTGAGTTAAGTAATCCCTACCAAACGTAACTTGAGTTGATATAGTTTTTAACAGACGTTAAAAATATTGTAGAACAATATCAATGTCGATTTAAATCTTTGTGTACTTTCTTTGACCTTGTGGGAGAACTTCTTTAATTTGAATCTTTACTTGTGGTTTGTGTGTGACAGAAGTCGCTGATAGACATGTACTCGGACGTGCTGGACGAGTTGTCCGGCTACGACAGCAGCTACCAGACGCAGGACCACCTTCCCCGTGTGGTGGTGGTCGGAGATCAGAGCGCTGGAAAGACCTCTGTCCTAGAGATGATTGCACAGGCTCGCATATTCCCCCGGTAAAGTTCAATCTGGGTGTTACGTCTGTTTGCCTGCCCACTTTGAGTATTGCTAATCTTTGAGTGGGTATGTCAGGCTAGTATAGAATCAAGTCGACACAGTTTAAAGTGAACATTACTGGTAAAAACTGATTAGAAATGCCAGGATACAGACCAGGTCCGTTGCGACCAAGGTTCGTAGTCAGTCATGCTATCAACTGAGCCATCAACTCACTACTCATGATGGTAAAAGTAAGATATGTGTATTTTACGAATTTAAAACTAGAGTTGTTCTCCTTGAGTTATAAATCTAATACGAAGAAATAGACTCTTCAATGGAAGCGGAGTTCAGATGGAAAATTTGGAAATGTCCTAACGTATAATCTGAATTTCTTATTTTTGATGGCAGAATAGTATTCCACTGACTTTCCTAACTGAAACCTGTTGCGTGTGTAGGGGTGCGGGAGAAATGATGACCAGAGCTCCAGTGAAGGTGACGCTCAGTGAGGGGCCGTACCACATCGCTCAGTTCAGGGACTCGGACCGAGAGTACGACCTGACCAAGGAGAAGGACCTGCAGGAGTTGCGGAACCAGGTGAACTTGACGACAAATTAGGATTAAATCGTTTCCTGGAGCGAGTCAGCAAAGTTTAGTCTCTAAATAATAATTTTATTAATGGTCGGTAGGTGTAGTATTCTCTTCTGTGGATTAAAGTCCTCACTATTGAATACTACGTTAATTCGATCATTCTTATAATTAGACCAGTTCCTAATTCAGAGGCAGTGGTTCGGACTCCACGTTAAACTGTAGGTCCCATAGTTGCCATCAGCTGTTGGGCTATTAATTAACAGTTTTGTCTGAGAAACATGTCAGCCTTAGTCAGTAACAAATCAATACAAGATTTTAGTTGTGATTGCAGTGAACACTTGTTTTGCTTCTTTTGTGATTGCATCGTTAAGGAGGGAGCGGGTGCATTTTGTGTTTTTTTGTTTTATACTGATTGTGTAAAGAAGGGCTGTGTAACGATGTTCATACTATTAAGAGTAAAACATTTGCCGCTTCTAGGGTCAAACTCTCATCTGGTTCATGAACTTTTTGGTGTTCTTCAGGTGGAGAGGCGGATGAAGAAGAGTGTGATGTCTGGAAAGACAGTGAGCTCCGAGGTGATATCCATGACGGTGAAGGGCCCGGGGCTGCACCGGATGGTCCTGGTGGATCTGCCGGGCATCATTAGTGTGAGTGTTGGTACTGATGAAATAAATATCCTTGAAATGTGACATCTAGTTTCTTTCATCTAAACTCACTATCAATTTTGTGTGTGAAGAAAGTTTGTGCATTATCGTTTTAATAATCACAGTTGAACAAAATAATTCAAGAAAAATTTGGGATGGTTCTAATTTTTTTAATGCCAATCAAAAATCAAATAGGGCAAAATTCCTAAAAATATGTTGTGTGCAATAAGACCAAAACTCTTTGTCGGTGTGGGGTCTGAGAAGTGGATAAGTCTTCAAGGTTACAGTGCTCACCCCTTCCCTGTTAACCTTCTCGAGTGTTTGGTTATTTTAACTTCTAGGGTGTCTGTTGGTGCGCTTTTTCGGAGGTTATTATATTCAACCACGTGGATATCAGGAATCATAGAGTCAATTACTGGAATTGTCATGAAAATTTTAGGGATTTGGACTTCTTTTCCCAAAAATCTTTTGTGTTTTCCAAGTAATTGTGATGATGAAAAAACGTTAAAAATCAATAATGATGAGCGTGTAGTTACAAAATGAATTAATGTAACCTAATTATTGTTTCTGATTGAGTTGTGAAAGACGGAAACAAGCATGGTACCAAAAAGGTGTATATTCTGTCAGGTAAGCAAAGATAGGTCGCTATGTTCGACTAACCTGGTTCAAAACAATACTTTCAAAACATTTTGTTATTAGAATAAGTCATTATATTTCATTGTTAGTTTTTCCTCATCAATTACTGTATCGTGGTTGTTTATTCTGCAGACAGTGACTAAAGAGATGGCTAGTGACACAGCTGAAGCCATCCGCAAGATGTCTCGTCAGTATATGGAGAACCCCAACGCGATCATACTCTGCATTCAAGATGGGTATGTTCATGTTGTGTTTACTATACTACCGGTACAGTAGGCCTACCATATTTTATTTGTCTAAAAATGGATTATTGAGATTAAATATTTAGAGGTTTCCCCTCGGAAAAGTTTCACTTAAAGCATTAGAATACAACATTATGATTACACTGTGTTTGTTTTGAAAATGATTAACTTATAATAGGTAGATGACCTAAACAAGTAGGTGATGGAACAATGTTGTGATAGAAAAATGATAAAATGGATTGTCAATAGAGGACTTTTTAGGGAATTTTATCCATAAAATCTTTTCCAATAAAAATTACTTTGGCACTTAGGTTTTTGATACCAATCACTATTTTATTATTAGAATAGAATAAGGCATTATATTCTGTCATTACTTTTTTCAATATTAAAAACAGGTGTTCAAATGGTTAATTTTCATCAATAGTTTATTAATATTCACGTTTGGTCATCGATCATAAACGAAATACCTCATCTCCATGATGACCACAGCTGAGTAGGTTGCCTGCTGTGAACACTAAAGTAGCCATCTATACCATCAAAAATTTTATTTTTAACATTTATAAACTTTTTTTTATCCATAAATATGGTCTCTGCCTCTCCTATGATTAACTGGGTGGTTATGCAGGTTTTGTGCCATGTAAACAAAAACTATTATCTTTTTTTTGTCTATGAATTCTATATTTTATTAAAATTTTGTAATCTATGAAAAATTAATTTTTTTAATTCCATAAGATTAATTTGGAGTAAAATACAACGTATGTGTTTAGATAATTTTTTATATCTCTTTTAATAAGAACTTTTTCATTTTTTGCTGATTTATGCTTTAAAATAGCTTTTTTAAAAATTACATTTAAAAAATAAATCAGTTGGTCTATGCCTTGACGAACCCGGCTTGACCGATATGTGGTTTACGAACTCTGTGAGCATTTTCATACATTCTAATTTGTCTGATCGGCTTACGAGAGTATCGTTTACAGACAAAATATTATTATAACTTAAAAATAAAAAATTTCAATGGACTATGCGTTTTTGAGTCTCTGTGACGTAAAGGAAGATAACTTTGTTAACTTGTGATGAGATTGTTGCTTGATTTTGTTTTGCTTTAAAATGTTCGCAGTTATTTTTGCTTTAAACTTTTGTAGTTGAAATTCACGTTCTTATCGATCACCTACGAATACCTCATCATGTGACCACAGCTTATGATAGGGCTTTTGTTGTCACTGCCTGTCGCCTTTGGAATAACCTACCCCTACAAATAAGATCCCTTGAAAAACGTTCACAGTTTGTGGCGGCACTAAAAACTTTGTTTTTTGATCGGATGGTCTCTGCTGGCGTGTCCTAGGGCTTCTGTGTTGGGTGGTTGCTGATGTGCTTCAGTGCAGGTTTTGTAATAAAAACAATCTATTTATCTTTTATTTTGTATATTCTATATTTTATTAAGTACATTTTGTTTGTAATCTATGATAAGTTTATTTTTATGTTTTAATGCAGGTTAAGTGTAAGAAAGGGCCATGTGGCCCTAACTTTGCCTGTTTAAATAAAGAATTTTTCATTTCATTTAATTTATTTTGCATATCAGATGCTTTATAGCACTCCAATTACCATTACTTTAAAAAATAAATCAGTTGGATCTATGCCTTGACGAACCTGAGCTTCTTTGCATTTTCATCCAGAAATGTAGTCGCAGTCTGTTTCTAAATACGAGTTAAGTTTAGTATTTTTATGGCGATTAACAGCTAATTTTTCTTCTGATACTGTGCTTAGATGAGTTGAGCATTTGATCATGACAAAATTTGTACATAACTCAGACTAAGCCTGTTAAAGCTGAAATCAAAAAGGGCATTTTCAATGGGACTCAGTGCGTCTTGAGTCCCTGTGACGTATGGACATACTTTGTTTATTGTATGTTGATTTTTGTTGCTTGATATTTTTGGTAAGGTTTTGACTGCTTTAAACATTTTTGTTCGCAGCTATATATCGGTTTACTCTGGATTATGTACTAATCTTGTATTGTTCTAAGTTTTAGCTCACCTGAAAACGGAATCAGACTACGAAACGTAGTGAAACTTTATTTAACTAATCGCGGTAGAAAATGTCTGCAATAACTATATGAATAACATAAACCCGCAATCACTAACAATGAACTTCAAACGAAGAATTTATTATTTTTGGTAACGAGTATGCCTTTGCAGGAGCGTGGACGCAGAGAGGAGCAACGTTACAGATCTGGTGAGCCAGATGGACCCGCAGGGTAAACGCACCATCTTCGTGCTGACCAAAGTGGACTTAGCTGAAGAAAGCTTGGCCAATCCTGACAGGGTAATGCATTTATAATCCATATTATTTTCAAAAGCCAAAGAAATATAGTAACATAATGTACATGTATATATCAGACATTATGATTTGTTTATATACTCTCTGTATTTGATGACTTTTTTATATCAGACCTTCTATTATTATGTTTTTGACATGGATATGGGGGGCGCAAAAAGCTGCTACGGCTGAAGCGCCTTGGGAAAATCCGCCCCTTCGAATGAATGACATGGATATGTAAAGCCAACTGATATTGTACCCTCATAAACATGTGGTAATTCTTTACATTTGTGACTGTAATTGTTTTTACTACTAAATTAATTACTAAACTAATTACAATTGGTTTCAGATCCAAAAGATTCTGTCTGGGAATCTATTCCCGATGAAGGCTCTTGGTTACTTCGCTGTTGTGACTGGAAGAGGGAGGAAAGAGGATTCCATCCAGAGTATTACAGAATACGAGGAGAAATTTTTCAGAACGTCTAAACTATTTAAGTGAGTAGAATACCTAAAAGACTAGTAAAATTAAATGTACCTAACATTTCTACTGGACAAGTTTTTGTGCCTTTACAGGAGACTCTAAAAAACGAGTTAGGAAAAGAAAGTATGTAACTCTCTTTTTGTGTTAATATTTTTTCAACTCATAAATTAGCCATGTCTCTTTATAAACCAATCACACTAGGAAATGATACAATGTACCCCATTTAATGCTTAAAAAATATAGCAGGGCTAGAGGTTGAGGACAAAACTTTCTGTCTCAGAAGTGCTAGGTCCAAATTACACCATCACCAATTACCAATGGCTTTTTTCTACAAAATAATTCACTTGATCTAACCTGAAGTAATGTGCAAAAATAGTTCCAAGAGTGTGCGGTAGGATTAGTTTACAATAAAAACACTTTCAGGCCATTTCAGTTTCATTTTCAATCGTAAAAATTATTCTTAAAAATATAACACAAAAAACATAAATGGAATATGAAAAAACTAAATTTAACTATTCTTCACAACATTTTCTGTAAAACTAAACTTTAGTTAAACTGTTAAACTAGTTTAGTTTAGCTTATTAAACTTTAATTAAAATTAAACTATAACTATCCTTTAAAGCATCCATTCAAACTAATCTAAAACATAATTGATGCATTGTTTATGAGTTTTACTATTTAAAATTAAAACAACCTGAATCAGCTATTTAGTTAACCACAGTTACAAAAAAGGTCAATAATTTTAACATGAACAATCTGAAGGGCTGAACAATATGACAAAACCGAAAAGTCTTGAGATCTGCTCCAATCGATTTGTTGTGTCTAAATACACAAAAAAAATCAAAAATCCTAGGACGGAAAAAATTTTGCTTTGACAGTGCTTGTTTTAGTTTATATATAAGCTTTCTCTATGTTATGCACTTGTTCTAAACTTATGAATAAAGATTTCTGTAGTCTGTGTTCAAATGGTGGGGTGTAAAAAACACTGGATTCTACTTCAAAGTATATGAACAATTGGTTAGCCTTAGTTTTTGAAAAAGTTTCTATGTTTGACCTTCAGAATCTAGACTTAGCATATACTTATACTTATATATATATATACTTTTATACTTACACATATACTTAGCACACTTGAGTGATACAGTACAAAGAGATTTCATAACATGGTAGTTTTAAATTATCTTCAGTTCAAACAAAGTTTCTACTGCCCTGTTGGTCTCTGTTGACAGAAACGTTGCTGCTACCGGACAAGTCACCACTCGCAACTTGAGCCGAGCGGTCGCCGATTGTTTTTGGAAAATGGTGAAAGAAACGGTCGAACAGCAAGCGGACGCTTTTAAGGCGACTCGGTTCAATCTGGAGACGGAATGGAAGAACAACTTTCCTCGACTGCGTGAACTCGACCGTAACGAGCTGTTTGAGAAAGCGCGCGGAGAGATCCTTGACGAAGTGGTCAACTTGAGCGAGGTTTCGGTGAAGACGTGGGAGGAACTACTGATCAACAAGATGTGGGATAAAGTGTCGCTGAATGTGTTTGAGAACATCTACCTGCCTGCAGTGCAGACCGGAGACCCAAGTTAGTAAATAGATCATTGGATTTTATGAATTTTAGGATAGTATTACTTCAATTGTTTTGTAACTGAAAAAAACTTTCTGACTTTTCTATTTTCCCCTGGAAATTAACATGATGTATTTGTTTTTTAAGTTTTTCAAGGGAAACTTAAGTCAAAAATGGATTGACACAAAATAAACTTGTTTTATTCTGCTCGTATTTGTCAATTTATTAGTTAAGTAAATCTAGATTTTGAAGCATTACAGGCTCTCTGTAAAGCCTGGTAAGTATGAGTGGAATATTGTACAACTATTTGAAAGTAGAAAGAAGGAATAAGGGTGGTTAAAACATGGGTAGTCAAATCCAGTTCTATGTCCAGGACGTATATCACCGTATAAATGGGGAAAAAATTCACCCTAAGAAAGATCACACCTGAAACCAAATACTCTACCCATTCACCGACCAGGGTAGGGGTCTACCTCAGAAAGTTCTCAGTTTTTTGTTTGAGAGAGAATGCCCTAAGGGTATTTCTCTCAGGCATATTGCTCAGGTGGATGAGGAAGGATATTGGAGACCATTCAAGGAATTCGGATCAGACCTGGACTATAGATTCCAGTTCTGACGTAGGCCCCAGAAATTAAAAAAAGACTGTGGTGATGAGAAAACCCATAGCCTTGAGAACGGGACAGCTTTTTCATGTACTGAAATATATATGAATAATAATTATGCGATCATAGGCCAATGAAGTTCTCCGAGTAATTCAGCTGAACACATTAGAAGACCGCAACTGTCGTGACAAACACGCTTGGGATGCTGCCGTCAAGTTCCTGGAGAACAGTGTCAAGGAAAAGCTCAATGTGAGTCCTTCTTATGCTGCACATAATGTAAACCAGGAAATGCTTAGGCTCCAGTTGGCCGGCCTGTTACGTGCAATTCCTCTTATATTATGTGATAGAACTAAAGAGAGTTACCAACTGAAACCTCTTTTGTTTTCTTTAGAATGCTAACTCATCAAGCTTTGCCTATCTTAACCCGAATACAAGCCCTTAACCCTTTGGGCACCAGATAAAATTATTGTTGCCAAGTTTTTCTGTACTTATTGCATACAAATTATGCTAAACACATCAAGTCAAGCCAAAAAATCAATTTTGTAAGCTTTCATAAAAAATTTTATTAAAAAAAATCAAATTGGGGCAGCAGCAATATATTGCCACCTGGTGTCGAAAAGGGGTTAACTCGCTCATTCATATCAGTTGGCGGAAGCATAATTTTTGATAAATCCTAGTCCATCTACTGGTATTGGTCTGTCTTCAAAATCCGATGTTGGACGATTTCTCCCAGATCACTTAACAGTAAATGGGATGGGATTTTTCGTGAGCAGCTCACTTGTTATCATATATAACATACATTTACCTTATACAACTCTTTTAATGATCATCCTGTGTGTGTATTTAGTCTGGAAACAGCTGTTTACCGAATCTGTCCAAGAATATTTTTCCCGGATCGTAAACTGATCAGAAAAAAATGCCGAATGGCAGTGGTTTTATATCTTGCTCTACTAAATGGGCTAATTTGAATCACTTCTGGCAAATTTTCTTCATCACTAGTGTGATATATACATATCATTTTTAATAAGAATTGTAATAACTCTGTGTCAATCTGTTTTTATACTCTATGTCAGCTAGTGAGCGGGTCGTACGACCATCGTACGATGTTACGTCATTGTATAAAATAAATTCTATTGGTCGATCCGATCACGCCACCTTCCCACCACGTTCCTTGTCGTTAACCGATGCAGGGCATTCCGTTCCAGCTCGGACCATCCACCACACCTTCCATACGGCCATGTTAAGCTCAACCCGAGGTGTTTTATTGCATATCTCCTAACACCCCCATTAATACGTATGTATCTAGCCACTCCGAGAATATATCAGTGGCAATGGGTATATTACAACTAGTTTCCAAAGAAACTTCATCGCTTACAGAGCTAGTGCCAGGGACACGATTTTCATAAATGTTTATATTTTCACTAATCATTACACTGATTTTATCTCCCCCAGGCCCAACACATCTTGAATTTGCGAATTTTGCTCAGATTAATTTTCCTATCCATTACACTGTCACGTTCACTTTCACTCCCTGTATAGTCGGGAAAATATTTGGTCTGTCCATGGCACACCGACTTCTTTTTTGGTGCATTCATGGACTTTAGGAGGTTAAGCAATGAGGGCATATAACAGGTTTGTTAGGTTAGGTTTGTTTCTATGGTGTAAAGTAGGTTAACCCTAGAAGTGATAAGCTTTTTACTCTTAACTGTAACATAAAAATAATTACTAATATCTTCTTGAAATATCAAAGTTTAAACAAAAAAAGCTTAAAACATGCCCCCCCCCCCCCTTATAACCACTAACCACAAAAGCAAAACAGGTGTCCACTGCAATCCCAATTAAGCCTACAAATGCCGTCAACTTCCACCCAAGCCGGTCACCGTTTATTTAAGGTGGGCCCTCCACTCCGCTACACCACACATTTGCAAGCCAAATTGGGATTGCTCATGGTCGGGATTCGAACCCTAGCACTTCCGAATGGCTAGAACGTTACGCTCGTCAGCGCAGCGCTTTAGCCACCACGGCCATCCAGTGCCTAGGAAAAGAAAGCGCTTACTTGGTTATAGACCTGCCCGGTGGCAGGCTCGTGTACTAAAAGAGCAGTTTCGGTTGTTGGCCCCCAGAGGGAAACACGGTCGCGTAGGCGATAGTGTCTAACAATTCCACAAAACTGACGACAGATGCCTCCACCTGCCAATTCTTATTGAATATGTAAATGCGTCGTAAATTACGACTTTATCATTTCTAGGGTTAATTGTCCAAAATGTATTTACCTCACTTGCATTATAATCCCGCACTCAACATCGTCTCATATGGGGAAAACCACACTCATCTGATAAACACCTGTTTTCCGAACTGGTATGGTAATAAATTATTTCTGTCCTCAATAACGATTTTATAACTGATCTATCACACTGACATCTTATAATATGCATATAACATGCAATATTATGTTGGTTTTTGACATACAATTGGTTGTATCAGGCTACAGAGAAATTACTGACAGTCCTGATGGGTCCCGGCACCAAGGAGCGCTGGCTGTACTGGAAGTACTCAACGGAAGAGCAGGACAGGCGGTACGCCGTGAAGCGAGAACTTGACAAAATACTCAATGCAAATTATGTGAGTATTGTTGTATACCATCATTAGATTAGCAGGCCGCGGCGTTAACATTTAGGCATGAAGTAGTAGAATGTCTTAAAAGCACCTAAAAGTAGGAATTTGTAAGATTGCAAAAGGTACTTTACTCTTGAAGAGGAGATGAGGGTTATAAAAAAGATTTGTTTAGACATTCAACCGAAAACAAGATTTTTTCACTAACTTTTATTATTCGGAAAAATTGAAGCTGAGTTTATTAATTAATTCTTATTTTTCATCCTCTGAATTCCTGGTTTCAAACATTTTAGTTCTCATAAATGGCTTCAGGCTATGAACACAATTTTTTTATATACTTGTGATCGAGTTATTGAATTTGAGTTTATTTATCTTGCGTTACAAAACTGATTAACTAATTACTTCATAAGATTCTTTGGATAAAGTGTTGTTGCCGTTTGGTCTGCATAAAAATTAAAAACTTAATGGAAGTGTAGTAAAGATGGATGTTTTTTTAAAAACTTGTTATTGTTCAGAAAATAATTAACATAAAAGATAGCAAGGCATCTTACCAGCATTAAGTCACATAGGCAATCCAGAGGTAAATGCTCATTATTTAACTTGAGCTCACCACCGGATTCGAACGAAGCACATTTGACGTGAAGAACTAACACATCACCTCTAAGCTACTGTGTCGGTAATTTATTTTTGAAAAAAAAAACTTAGTAATGGATGTGTGTTGTATTGCAGAAGCACAGCAACATGTTGACACAGGATGAGGTAACGACCATCCGAGAGAACCTTCAGCGCAACGGAGTGTCGGTGGATGCCGAGTTCATCCGTGATGTGTGGCACCCGGTGTACCGAAGACACTTCCTCAAGCAGAGCCTCGCCCGCGCTTACGACTGCCGTCGTGCGTTCTATCTGTACCATGAGGGTCTAGAGGTATGTTTAAACTTATTAGAATTTTACTTTGGCTAGAACAGGAACAGAAAATTTGGCTAGGCATATTTTCTTATAACATATTATGCAGGAAGGATATGAACAGTAGAGTCACCATGCTGGTTGCCAAATGCGGGGTTGAAGCCATGTGGATAGCGGTAATGTTCAAAAGCGGAGTGGGGGAACGATGAGTTACCCTAGTCTTGAGCGCTACTCTCTGTATTCTGTGCTGTCTGGTGCAAGGTCACTGACTCACAAAACAATAACCTCCCCATCCCACCTGTCTCTACCCACCCCAATAGCCAACGCATGCCGTGTACTGTAGTGACAATACAGGGGGTCACTAGTGGTCAGTGTCACCTCTGTTTTGCTTTAGTGACCTAGTCTTTCTTACAACGGTTTGTTTTAGCTTCGGGTAGGAAGAGTGCTAGAGGTGAATATATTATTATTTTTGTTGGTTAATTTAATTTTACTGTACAGTACTTTTCATTAGAAAGTTAGATTTCATTTATTTATTGTTAAAGCAGTATGCTAAAATTGTATTACTCTATGTACTGTACCACTTTGTATTAAGTAATTTTTTGGGTGTTGATTTTATTAAAGTGTTAGTATTAAAACCAAAATTATGTTTTTTATTTAACATCTGGATGCTTTATTCCTCTCTCATATTCAGGTTTTTAGCTATTCGGATCGGCTGTCGCCACATTAGTCCGGATATGAGAGAGTTTACTACATTTAGTGTATGAGAAAGAACTGTTTTTTTGTCAGGCTAACATTTTTTTATCCCTGTGAGTATCAAATATTTTTATATCACTATTAATTATGAAAATACCGAATGACTTATTCTCTTTGTAATCTCCGTGCTTGTTTATCAGACGGAGTGCAACGATGTCGTGCTGTTCTGGCGCATTGATCAGGTGCTGAAAGTGACAGCCAACGCTCTTAGGCAGCAGGTCATGAACAGAGAAGGTATGTTGAAAACAAAATAATAGCGACTATGAAATCAATTGGTTTTGGACCATTCCCCATCAAAACGTTAAAAATGCCACTGGCGTAGAAATACACAAAATAAAATTTTTTCTTTAGACTGCCAATCGGTGGAGGATCAAATTTGACTTTGGGTTTATCACTTTTGTTGAAGATCTTTGCTAAATTTCGTTTATTTTATTTCAGCTCAACGACTTGAAAAAGAAATCAAACAAGTTCTAGAAGAATTCAGCCACTCTTCGGAAGTTAAAGAAAAACTTTTGACAGGGAGACGAGTAACTCTTGCGGAAGAACTTAGTAAGTACAGATGAAATAAAAGTATATTTTTTTTACCTACTTGATGTTTCATACTCAGTAAGTCCGGTTTTCTAGTGATTTCCACCCAATGTATAAATTACAGGTCTTGGGCATGTTTCTTGCTTGTATATTTCTGGTACGTACCAAAACATGCCTGAAATAGCAAGTGAGGTCGTCTGCGTTTAGATAGGGTCAGCTCTTTGTAAAAATGATTCTGAGAAGGGGGAAAAATGTTGGAGGGTAACTCTCTACCAACATAGTAGTCTGTTTCCTGTGCTAAGTTAAGACTGAAATAATATTATTTTTTGGAGATTTTTCTTTTTTAAATATGGTTTAAAAACATTAAAATTGATGTCATATTTATGAAATTTGTTTATGTTTTTTGATAGTGTTAAGTATTAACTGCTTAACGGATTTGGAGACAGATGCCGTTCGTACGAAAGTGCTCAAAAAGTGCCACTGACTTGTTGCTGTAAAACGTTCTGTGTTTATATGTAACACGTTGCATCGCAGTAGTTAGTTAGTTTACCGCTAGAATGCGTTTGCATTCAGTTATGAACTGTTTCATTATCACTTTGTTTTCATAAGCTGCCTTGTAGACGATTAGGAACCAAAACAGCTGTGCAGTTGTTTGCTTCCATCTCGCCACCGTAACGGTTCATTATTGTCATCTTTGGTTATTAATTGGTTGTATGGCGTGTAGTTAGTTCATGTATGGTTAGGCTTTCTGATGTGTTTCTTTGTAAAGTCATTTAGTCATTATTGCTAAATGACTCATAGAATAAGAATTTTGAAAATAACAAAATATGCACTTTTTTAACGTTAAGGTCAAAAAAAGAAATCTTTGAGGGTTTAAGCAAAATTTTGAATGGATAGAAACTAGAAAGCTTTGCTAATTATTTCATTGTGTTACAGAAAGAGTTAAGAGAATTCAAGAGAAGCTAGAAGAGTTCATTCAAGCTTTAAATAAAGAAAAAATGGCCGAGAAGAGATAAACTGAAACCAATTCCAGAAGACATTTGCAACCATACACTCTGGCTCAATTTGCTGATTTTTTATATTTTAACTATTTCATCTCCTTATAACACAGATGCGGCCGTAGGAAATGGCATGAATTACACTTATACCGTGTTGTTTTTTGCTGGATCATATATTTAACTTTAGGCTACGAATAGTTTAGAGGTGGAACCTCTTGTAACCTGTATTTATTGTATATCTGTTTAGTTTAAATGATAACCAAGTACGTTTGTACATAATTTATTTGTAAAAATATTATAACTGTTACAATATTTAATTTCAAAAATCTAAGTCTTAGTATAGATTGTAATAATCTTGCTTTAAATAATTTTTAAATCACTTTGTTTTAAATTTACACTATTTGAGTCCAATCAAGTATTCCTTAAGTTGTACTTTCGTTTAATAATAACATTCCAAAATTATTTTCTAACACTAAAAACCATTTCTCTGATCACTTGATCTTTTTGAAACCAAAGGTTAAATATAATTTACTATTTCAATCACTTCTGTGATATCTCATTGTTTCTAAATTAAGTCCATTGCTAGTCACATTTCCTGTTAAAAATTAAATTGAGTTTTGTAGTAAATTTGTCATTTTTTAACCCACATTTTTTTCAATATCATTCAACCTTTCAATTAATTATTGTAGTTGAATATTTTACTTGGTGAAGGGTTAATGTCTATTGCTTGGGCGGAGTTAGAGGTTACAAATTGAGAGGCACCGAGTTAGTTTCCTAGTTTTTGTCATAATATAGCCTAAAATAGAAAAAAGAATCATTTACTTAAAATAAAACCATAGTAATCATCAAAATATCTGTGTCAAATAAAAAATTATAATAGAACTATTAAGATTGGTAAAAATGTAAACGCTTTTAAGAGATCTGTGGGGGGCATTGCCCTCCCATTAACTCCTCCCCTGGTCCACTGCCATCATTGACCCACTCTGTTCCACTCACCAGTAATGTGTTTTATAAACTTGTCTATGTGTAATGTGAGAAAGAACAACCTCAATAGTGTTCAAAATATGTATAAGGACCAATTAATTGGGTTTCAGACATCTACAGCTTACAGCTTATGTAAACCATCTCTGGCTATGGTCAATTAAGCTGATCCTATGATTGAAAGGAGGAGGGTGGGAGGAAGTCTATTTCTAGTTTTGGTTGGAACATAAACAAATCACAACTCGTATCAGACTATTGTTAATCAGATAGTTGCAAAGTAGCCATAGCCTAAGGTATACTGAGACAGCACTACTTGTTTGAAATAAAAACAATTTAAAATAATTAACCTCTTTGTCATAAATTTTGTTTGAAAAAAGCATAAACATACATATGTATATAAACAGATAAAAAAATATGAAGTGGTGATTATTCGATTAGATGTGGCACTGCAACTATAATTGGTATTTTAAAGATAAAATCAAATTCAGTTTATTTAAAAAAAAATCTTTTAGGTTAATTACTTACTCTAGTATAAGGGTATGTAATCTATAAACCCCGCTCCCCTGTTGGATAAGTCCCTTGTACTCCTATTGGGGCTAGTAGTTACTTACAGATACTTAGTTTATCTGATTAGTACAAGAAAGTTAGTCAGACATTTTTCAGGGTATAAGGTTCTAACCCTGTTCTTCTTTGGTTTTATAGGGGTATAGTGAGTAACTCAAATTTGAGTTAGGAGTTCTACATTGATCTCAGTTCTTCAGAAGTATACTGTACATGTATGACTGTTCCTAGAACAAAAATCACCCAAATGTATGATGCCACAATCTTGCAAAGTATGTACCTGAATATCTGGAAAGACAGCTAACTAAAAAGATTTTGTGCCACAGTTAGTGGGTGTAAGAATTTCAGACATTGATCATGTTAACTTTCCTTAAACAAAACACATTGGACTGGATGTGTAGTACATGCCAATAAAACACATTCAACAATAATTTTAGGAGTTGGTGTTCTTATTACCTTTGAATATTTATTTAGCTATCAAAGATATTAAATTAAGCTTCAAAGGAAAGTGAGTTTGAATGCATGACATAATAGGAGAAATTATGAAAGATGGAAGATTAATGTGACTGATTTAATAGATATGCATCATATCTAATATATTTAATCATTAAGCAACAAATGTACTATAGATCTAGTCATTATTATTCCAAAAATGTTCATACAGTAAGACATTACAATAAACTAATATATAAACATTATATTGCATGCAATGTCCTGAAAAATAACAAAAAATAAGTTAGTAAGAAGCATTCAATTAAAATTTTAATAAATTAAGGCATACATCTCGGTAACTTCACACATATCACAGTTTTGTTGCTAGACATTTTATATAGCAGAAACAAGATACATTATATTTCATCCTTAATATTTCATTCTTAAACAAATAAATGCTTTACAAGAGCAACAAAAATAACATTGGAAATGAGGCGAGAGATGCAACGTTAAAACGTGAAATATTTACTGTTATGCGTTACGAAGTTTGCCGGGCCAGCTAGTTATTAATTTGAACTAACTGTATGATATACTATTTTCTACCCATAGTCATCGTTATCATCACTATTATTTGTATTAATATGTTATAGTTATAACTGTTATAGTTTATAAGTAATTTATTAAAATAATTTTACTATTCATGTTAAATTATTAAATAATTTTTATGCTAGTCTCTGTATATAGTAATTTACCCTTTCCCATGTTTCAAGTTAACAAATCCAAATGGCATTAACATAAAACCGTTTGCCATTGGCTGCGGCTGCAACAAATGATTTTTCCAACATTATGTCGTCTGTTCTTCCTCGTAGTTGTAGATCTATTTTTAAACTATTAGGTTAAGTTTTATATCATTCGCTCTGCGTTATTTAATTAAAACTATATAATCCTTTATATTAGTCTGTAATATGTCGGCTGCTGCTCGTCTTTATTCGAAGACTAACCACGTTGAAGCGAAAATTCCATTTCTGATAGGTGTAGCAGGCGGAACTGCAAGTGGGAAGGTATGAAAATATAGCCTACTTAGCTTATAAAACATGTTTACTAATTCAGTATAAAATAATATTTTATGTTCACATCTTAATTTGTATCTTCTTGTATAATGTAATAAACAATTATCGATATTTATCTTTTGTACGAACTTAGCCCAGGTTCGTAGTAGACTAAGTACTAACTAAAGACGTTGTGGCTACTTTCTGATTAATATTTTAAGTTGTAGATTATTATTTCTGGGGCCTGTGAATAAAAAAATATCTTTACAAGTAATAACCTTGTCAAAAGGTTTGGCCTTAATTTAAAAGTAATTCTTCTATGATTTGATTTTGATAAATCTATTCTCTTGTCAGTCCACAGTATGCAAGAGAATAATGGAGAAGCTGGGCCAAGTGGATATGGACCATGCTGAAAGACAAGTCGTGACTATCAGTCAGGATAGCTTCTACAGGGAGCTGTCTCCTGCGGACAAAGCTAAGGCTGCTAAAGGACAATACAACTTTGATCACCCTGGTTGGTGCACATTCTATTTTGGTGTTTTAACTTTTAAGCCTAGGCTATAGTTTTGCAATAGCTTTAAACTATTTTGATTTAAGCATAAATAGTGTAGTTCTTCAGTTCTGCTACTCTATGTGGGGTTTTATGGTGTAGGCCTAGTATCATAATGGTAACATTTTATGCCTTAGTGTATTTTCAGGGGTCCATTTTGAGGTGTTACAAAATAGATAATTATTTTCAATATTTTAATATATTATGTTGTTACAATGATAGTAGCCCACCGAAATAGCTTTCTGTACGAGTACATACTATAAACTTTTAAAGAGAAATTTTGTAAGCAAGATAGGCCTATTAGTAAATATATTGCAATATCTGTAATAGTGTATTGCTTCTTTTTCAGATGCTTTCAATGATGAGCAGATCATACAAACCCTACAAGATGTTCTTGCTGGGAAGAGAGTCGAAATACCTGTGTATGACTATCGCACAAACTCTATGTAAGTTGTTTATTTTATTTGAATATTGAAGAGAAAATTACAACTATTCTTTTAATTCAGGTTTTATAATTCCTTACTTTGGAGTATAAAAGCTAGAGCCTTATGTTTTTGTATTGTGATAACAAAGATTCTCTGTCTTTTTCAGTGTTCCAAACCAAACAACCACGGTTTATCCTGCTGACGTAGTTCTGTTTGAAGGGATTCTAGTATTTTACTTTCCCGAAATCAGGAAACTGTTCCACATGAAACTATTTGTGGATACTGATTCTGACACAAGACTTGCCAGAAGAGGTAGGCTTGGAATGTTTACCAACCTTGGCTCAGCCATCGTAACTCAATTCTATAAATTAGTTAGAGCCTTAGTAAAATGAAATCTCATGCACAATATGATGTGGGGGCATCAGGTTATGAGATAAGAATTATTGTGCAGGTGATGCTGAATTATATAAATAATATAATATTAATATTATTTAATTATAATATATATAAATTATCACTAAATTAATAAACATTTGAATCACTGTAAGTTTTAACATTTTTTTATAAATATATATATTATATATATAAAGTAAAGTTAAAATAATTAACTGAGTATCCTTGACAAACATTATTTTATTTTAACGACATGTTTCAACCTTTAAAGGCCATTTTCAAGTTCATATATATATATATATATAATATAAAGATTTATTTGATTCAAAATTAATACAACAAAATAATTTCAGCTTTGGCCGTAATACCATACATAATTATAAGGTTACAGTACCTGCCGTCTTCAATCCAATAGTCTTTTGAACGTGTCTAGTTTTAGGAACAATATTTTCCCTATCAAGAATACATTATTCTTTAGGTCACTTCAGAACATGTCTTCGTAATTCTTGTGTAAATAAATTACATATTTTCACAATAATCACTTATCAGATGAATTTAAAATAATAGGCTGGCAACATACAAAAAGTTAAAACTCTTGACGACACAGATGACCAACGGCTCGACTAACCGATACCTGTTTGACGATTTTGATCTTGGGGTGGGGACAGCTGTTGATTGTGTTTTTTGGCGTTCCACTAATAATACCTTCAATCCTGTCAAATAATATGTTCGAGCCAAAATTTAATTTTTCATTGAGGGCATTATAAGGAGACTTTTTTATCGCTCTACATTTTTCGAATGACTCTGAAGCGTTCATCACGGAGCCTTTCTTACATTTATGCAGCATGTTTTTCACTGCAGCCAAAAATCCTGCATTATTATCCATGCAAATTATTTTAAATTTTGAATTCATCTGTTAAGTGTTTATTGTGAAAATATGTAATTTATTTACGAAAGAATTACGAAGAAATGTTCTAAAGTGACCTAAAGAATAATGTATGCTTGGTAATGGGAACATCTTGTTCCCGAAACTAGACTCGTTCAAAAGACTATTGGATTGAAGACGGCAGGTACTGTAACCTTATAATTTAGTCAATACTCAATCCTGAAGGCCTAAACGTTTAAAATACCATAAATTTTGACCAGCTGCGAACGTGTTAAGTTAGTTCATGGTCGACTAAAGTTGAAAAGCTGGTCTTTGTACGACAAACCAAGCTGCATGTCATAAAATTATACACTATACTCACATTTCACTAATATTCAGGTTCAGTATCTGAAAACTTAAAACAAATCCTCTGTGGTATTGAATATTTTATGAAGCAGCGGTCTACCTCGGTATTTATCTATCTTAATAATATTTATCTTATTTAAAAAATAATAAATATAATATTAATATAAAACTAAAATTTTTTTGTTAAATATTTTCTTTTATTGGTATACAATTTTATTTTAGAGTTAGTATGCTAAAATAAAAATGCTTCTTTTTAGTACCAAAAATAATGAAAAATTACCATTATATTAAATTTTTTATTTAAAAGACTATTTTTTTTAATTGTGTTTTTTTTTTTTGTTTTTTAATATTGTTTTAGATATTTTGTAAATTATTTTGGTTTTTTTTAATTTAATTTTAATTTTGTTTATTTATTTTTTTTTTTTTTAAAAAAAATTTAATTTATATATTTATTATATTTATGTATATTGACAATTATTTTTTTAAAAATTTTTTATTTTTTTTTTGTTTTAAATGTAATTTGAATTTTTTTTTGATTATTATAAGAATGTTTAGTTTAATATTTATTTTAAATTTTTAAAATATTATTAATTTTTATTTTTAATTTTATATTTTGTTTTTTTATTATTTTTATAGCCTTATTTTTTCTTGCGGAAAATAATTTTTTATCATTCCTTGCATTGTTTTGGTTTGGATCGTTAACCCATTGGCCTACCTATAATATAGTATCTGTCAACCCAAGTGAATTCCTATTATTTTGGCACTTTTCTGAAACTTTTACTGTAACTTCTATTTTATCTTCCTTATTTAGCATTTGATTGACTGACAATTTCTAGGATTCATTGGTATAATGTATATTTGATAAAATTACATTTAAATAATTTATAAATAAAAAATAATGGCACTAAGTTTAAGTTCAGAAAATCACAATCAATCTCATTGTCGGTATTCTCATAGATTTGTCTTATTCTTTTCACCAGATTCACTATAGACAATAGAATTGTCAATAAATTTGTCGATTTCACTGAAACGTAAACACTGGCGAGCCATTGTAAAAAAATTAACGCAGGTATCACAACATAAAAAATACACACCTATTGTTGACCAATTGACTAATATGTTGATGACATGGTAAATAAAACCAAATGTTTTAAACCAGGTTAGCCAACGTAGGAAACCAAAATTTCAGACAGAAAATAATGCTAGGCCTATATCATAAAGAATCAAAAAGCGATTTAGCAAGAGCGGTGATCAATCAGCGAAAAAACTGTAAAACTACTAGCAATAACAAACAATGGGGCATTTCCATCTAGGAATGCCTGCGCACAATGGCAGCTCATGTATTAGACGAGATAATCCAGAATAACCTAGGTGGGTAAGCTGATTCCACTGTCTTCAAAGAGGCTCAAGAGCCATTTCTCAATAAGAACATCATTAGCAATGTTCTGTCCAAGTTTGCCAATGGGTTAAGTCAAGTGTACTTTATTGATTTCGACACCTACGTATATTTATTTTTACTGTTCTTTTGAAAGTAGTTAACTTATAATTCGAATCAAGTCAAAAAAAATTCTTATCCATTCAATTGATTTATAATGACTAATACAAAACAAAAATGTTTTTATATAAAAAAGTTAGTAAAGAGAAATTATTAAAAAAACCAATTTTTTGAAAATTAATATGTGTTTGGATGATTAAATAGTTTATTAAATTTTGTTTTTTTGATGATTTTTTTAAATCAAGATTTGTAGTTGCTTTGCGACCACATCATTTAACATGAAAGCAAGTCGAAAAAGATGACATAAACCACCATATATTAAAGTAAATTTGTGTTTGACATTAATATAGTGAGTTGATGGATCTATATTAATATTCTGAGAAAAACTACGCTTTAAAAATCCTCAATGACTTGTTACTTTCAGAATAATTTCTGTAAAAATGTTACTATTGTCCAAGTATTTTAAATTGTTTTTATTATTTCACAGGATTTATATTTCGAATTGTTCTTATAAGTTATTTTTTTCTTAATTTATATGCCTTCAGGCCTACTATCGTAGTCAATTTTTTATAAATGTTAAATTTCTTTACATTTTCACTTTGATTTAGTTAACGTTGACTAATTACAAAACAAGAAATGTTTTTTTCATATAAGAGGTAGTATTTGAAAGACTGATCCGTAGTTTTAAACAAACACAATCTTCCATGAACCCACTTTTGATTTTGGATGTAATAAGAGATAGTTTAAATTAGAATTGTGTTTGTTTTGATGTAAGAGTTTTGGCTTTTGCATGTATCAAGTCTATATGTGTGTAGATGTTAGCTTGCGTTAAAGCCAACATTTAGTTTTACTTGTGTAGTTATTGGGTTTTCGATTTCTTAAGCACTGATCCCATTATTTTAAAGTATATTTTGATTTGTTTTGACATTTTAAATATAGTGAGTTGAGTGGATAGAGTATATTTTAAGATATTTTCCATGAGAAATGAATCGCTACGCTTTATACTCGTCTCTCACTTGTTATCACAATATTCGATGCTGTTTATTACTCCGAGAATACTATTTGATAAACATCCTATGTTAGTAAATAAATAGAACCCAGCTTACATTTGGAATTGATTTAAGTTCAAAAATGAGTTGTCATCTGCTGAAATTTTTCTTCAGAATAATCGGTAAGTTATATCAATATCATTATTTAAGCTTATTAGAAGTAATTTGTTTTTTCTAACTTCGCTTATGCTTCACTCATAATATAAATTTGTTTTTGATATTCTAATATTTTTAATTAAAAAAATATAATTTTTCTAATATCTGAAATCCAACTATATAAACAAGTTTTGTCTTGCTGTCCTTGTAGTTAAGCGTCTTGAACAAGACACAACTTTTCTGGAATGTCCTGTTTTTGGTGGTGTGGTCCTTGACGTTTCATCCATCATGTGTTGGGCGTCTTCAGGTGGTGACTACAACAGGTGGTTGCACGGTGGCGCTCTTTCGCATAGTGAAGACTTTGACTTTGACTCAAAGACTTTGAGACTAAACAATCACAGTTACAGTCTTCGAGAATAAAACACATTATTAATTTTGATCAGATCAGTGTCCTATCAAAAACATCTAAATATAGAGAAAGAATGATAAGAGGGGCAGTGGAAATTAGAAAACATACCAATAATTGCAACAAGGACACTGGATTAAAATTATCTAGCACCTGGGCCCCAATAATAAATAAATTAAAAATTCGCAATGACAGGGCTTGTGAGAGCCGCCACTCTCGGCATCATGGAGAGGGGTTGTCACCTTCCCCGGGAGGAGCTAGTGGGGAGACTACGGCAGTTTATCAGGTTTTTAAACTTGGAAGGTCCGTGAAACATTCAATCAACAGGGGTGCGCAAAAAGCCACATGGCTGACGTGCGACAGGAACTCTGTTCCGCCCCTTTGTGTAATGTAATGTAATGACAGGGCTTCAGTAAAACGTATCAGTGGGGAGGCGAACCAGCCAGTGACGGCATCCCTCACAACCACAATCTCCACCCCCTTTACAATCTCCGACAAAAGCTGAGCCGCAAACACCCCACCCCGACTCTTCACTAAATGAAAGAGCTCCACCGTGCAACCACCTCTCATCGTCACCTGAAGACGTTGCAACACATAATGGGCTAAACGTCAAGGACCACCGCACAACATGCGCCGAAAACTACGCAGGACATTCCAGAAAAGCAAGTAATTGTTAGTGATGTTCAGTGCCACGGAAGTCTTTTTGTGTATACAAGAATCTACTGTACGTACAATGGGTTCACGGCCCAGGCTATAAGTTAGGATTTCTAATTTTTTTTCTCAAAAAGTGTTTATGATATTAATTAATTGATAATTTAATGCTTATGGAAAAAATTAACGGTTTTCTAAACTATTATTATTTGTTACTAATATAGATTTGCTTTTAATTTTATTGCAGGACTCTCATTCTTTCTGAGAAGATAGACAAAGAATATTGCCCGAGATATTTGACAACTTACTTAGGAGACATTTTACCAACAGTAATAAATGATACCGAATGATTGACGCTGTTCCACAGAATCATCTGCATGATTGATTGATTTAGAGGAATGGGTCAGATTCTAGGCCCAAATACGCTTCCTCACAATAAGCGAGATAGGTAAACCGATTCTCCTGTTTTCAACAAGGCTCAACAGCTATTTCCTAATAAGAGCATCGATACCTCATCTGGTTGTTGGAAGACTGAACACCGTCCTTCTTGTTGACCCCAGTCGCTCACCTGCTGGGTCTCCAACGAGCTGTTGCAGAGCCTAAACTCACGTTCATCACGAATGATCCTTACAGTGTGTGAATGATCCTGAAGTGACCTTCCCCTATAAAAAGCAAGACCTGTCGAAACTGACCCCTGCTAAACCCCAGCAGCCCATTGATGGACCATCAGCATCCCAGCGTATCAGACCATCAAAACATAATTTTTAGCAAAGAACCTGAAATTATATACTCAACATTCTACTGCATTTGCATTTAAAAGTTTAGTAAAACCACTCTATAGGTTTGAATTTTAAACCCAATGGGTTTTAGTGTATGGAGATTTAACATGCCTGAAAAATTTAGGCTACAATGTTTTTCGGTTAAGCGTGTTGATTTGAGGGAAAACCTATTGTGTCTCTTAATACAGTAAAACTGCACTAACTCGACACCTAATAACTCGACAGTCAACATTTGACATAACGCATCTTACAGTACTAGTGCGTTAGACTTTTCAAGGCCGCAGAACGGCTGAAACAAGCCGAGATAGACGGTCGATCTTTTGCACGCCTTTAGACTTTTTCAATGCCAAAGGCCCAGGCTTGGTTGGGGTAGCTGGCTATTGTTTACTTATTCACGGAAGAACGTTATATTCTCGAAAGAATAACAACTTTCAAAAACAATAACAATTGAACATTTTTTCAGAACATGTATTTTTAATTATTTAATATTCTACATTTCTTCAAAGGCTGTTTGCTCAGTAGACTATGTATCCGTAAAAATACTCATGTACTGTACTGTAATGAATTTATATGTGAAACTCGAGTATATTAATTAATTAAAACCCATGGAAAATTGCTATGTTCTGGATAACTGGACAACCCCAGTTGGACAACCTCTGAGTCAAGTTTCAAGTTAGTGAGGTTTTACTGTACGAAGCAATACCCAACTTTTCAGACTAAAGAATGTATTTGTTCTTATTTTAGTATTCGTTTCACAGTTTGTATTCAGATTAATTATCATTACAAACAAGTTTTTGAACTTTTTTAATCACGGGTAGGCCATTTTTCTTTCTTAATCAGCAAAAATATCAAAGAAATATAATAAAATAATATAAAATCAATAGATAAAATAAAAAATATAAATTATGTTAAAATCCAAAATAAAGTAGTATATATTTTATAATGATGATGTTAGATTTTAATAATCATAATCAGATTTATAATATTACTATTTACTTCCGTGGGAAATAGGTTAGATCATGGATGAGTCTAAAAGTAATGTTTTCACTTCATCTAAACAGCTGTTCTTATTCTTTTATATTAAAAATTCAATACAATAGCCCTGACCGTTTCTATGGAAACCTGTTACATAATTTCCATCTTACAAATCACCAACACCCCCCTCCCCAGAGCTAAGACATATCCATGTCAAAATTGAAATGTCCCTACTTATGGGAAGACCTCTAGGCCCAAAAACAACACACACGTGTTGTATTGGTATAATATCTTTCTTAAGAAGTAACATTGATTTGTAAATTGTACTTCTGTACTTGTTAAACGGCTGTGTATTGCAGAAAAATCGCCTGCATTTTAGTTAAGCAATTTCTTAAGAGTCCTCTTGTGAGTCACAGACTGTATTTCAAAAATACATTGAATACTTCAAGATTTGATTTTAATAAATGTAAAAAACTAAATACAAACTAAGAGCATGCAGAGAGTAGAAGTGAAATCATAATTTTTTGTAACATTTTTTTAGTTTTAACCTGCCATTGGTCAAGGTCTCAAGTTTTACGCGGATGGTCGAGGAGTGAGCGCCAGCTCACCTTTTAAACGATTTATATTTCACGGATTTAGAAAAAATTATATCGTGTCACTTTTTTTAGCTATATTTAAAAAAATTAAAATAGCTGATTTCACAATAAAAAAATTAAAACTATTAACTTGAAAAAAAAGATTTAACTATTTGTGATTAATTATTTAAAACACAGGGTGCTATTAAAAAGACATTTTGCTGTTTTTTATTAAAACAACAACAAAATAATAAACATACAAAACACTTAATTATTAAAAGAAGCCTTTTTAATCGATGTTCACTCCAATGTAACTCGTCACAAAAAAAAAGTGTGGCAGACTGAAGGTCAATAAATCTCCCCTACTGTATCCCCCCCCCACTTTTAACACCCCAAACATAGGTACTACGAGTTTCAGGCTGATATATTAAAAACTCTATCAATTGTGTTTTGTAGAAACTTAAAATGAAAAGTGAGCGCTGCACTCAACCCTCGACCACCCGCGGGATAATGAGATAAATAAAAAATGTACACTGGGCGTAGTTTTGTATTTACTTTAATGATTATAGCTTTGTTTATGATGTAAAATTTTAGTTTTTCTTGAACTTAAATATGCAGGTTTCTATCTGATATTTTCACGTAATTTACTTTAAAATCTCATTCTCGCACTTTGTTACAGTATTACGAAAACATTACTTTGTTCTATAAATAGCTGGTGATATGCTTTGGTTTCAAAACATGATTTATCATATTGGTAACAAGTTTACTGTTCAAGCTTACAATCAAGTTCATGATACTTTTTGTAGAAAATCAATTAAGCATGCTTATATTTTGTAAATCAACCATAACTGAACAGAAAGATTTTGTTTACCTGTTTATCAAATCTTACAATTAATACAAGCATATTTAATTTTCTGTTACTAAATGTACTTCAATTACAAAGAAATAATGGTTTTTCAAAAATTGTTAACAGATTTTTTTTATAATGTGTATATTGTAGGTATAATTTGTAGTTTTCGAATATAGAAGAAATAGTAAAAGCTCTTAACTCAACTGGAAAAATCTCTGTTATAATTCTTTCGAACGTAATTCTGTAACTATTCCTCTTTTACCTTTTTAGTTTGTAAATAGTTTAAAGATTAAATTCACAATTTGTTATACGCCACAACACATTGTTATGTAAAAATTAATTGATCAATTTCTCACTTGCTGTTTTATACTGTTAGAGGTGTTTGTAAAAGATAATAAAATGAGGAAAGACAAGAGATTTATCTTAGTTTATTGTTGGTTTTATTAAACTTAGACTATAAAAATGTTAAACAATAATAATTGTGCTTCATTCATACTATGTTGGATTTTTATTTATTGTTTATTGACACTTAAATACTGGTGGAAGTCTAAAAACGCAATATTTCCTCGCAAAAAATTGGTCTCATAACCTGTTCTTTCCTGTCTTTCTTTTACCTGTTTTTTGTTTTAACTGAGGTATTTCTTTTACCTGTCTCATTCTATTTGTGTTGTTGTGAACAAAATAATAAAGTCAAACATTAATATGTAATCATGTTTTATTTGCAACACAACACAGTTTCCCCATCACAGCTGAGGGGGAATGGATTTTATTCCTAAAACTGATCTAATTATAATTTCAGAACCTAGTTTTGTATATGTTTTTTTAAGGGCAGTCTGTGTTATATTAAACATAAGTCTAACTCTTATTTTAAGTTAAAAAAGAGTTCCCCTTAATTTAATTGGGGAAAACTTCTGTAGGAGAAACTGTTGGATTTTTTTTCGTAGTTCCACTTTTCTATCCTCTCTTTACCCCCCTCTGTACCCAATATTTACTATTACTTTTTTAAATTGCGACCTACCCAGGTAGGTATTTTAAGCCACGTGTGAATGTTAAATGAGTGAAAGATGATTGTGGCGCGATCTTGTAGACTTGTTACTGTCTAAGGATGATATGTTCTTTAGACAGGACTGTAAATTAATAGCCCAACAGCCCATGGTTTCCAAGGACTGTCTGAAATACGAACCGGTCTGATTATGAGAACGGTCTATGCTGATGAACGTGGTAACCAATAGTGCGAACGTTGATCCAATTCGTGACTTCCAAGTAGCTGGATTACAGGACACTACACCATCCCAGTCACACTTCTATACACTAGGGTGAAGCTTCCTTGCTTTTTCTTGCTGTTATTTGCCAATTTTCTTCAATAAAATTTTCAATTTTTTTTAGTTCCGTACTAAATATTGGTATAGTATCTAGTGAGAACAGAAAATGTTCCACAAAATTATTTAGCTTTAACTTTTTCTGCATTGGATATTTATACTGTAATAGGAATATCTTATTAGTTTCATCAACATGTATCGATAAAATCGAAAAGTAATATGTGTTTATTATTGTCGATTCCCTAAGTTAGTTGCTTTTAGTCCACAATTAAACATACAGACTTATTTTCTTATCTGTCTCTTTAATTTTCCTTGGAACTGGTTTTCAAAGGTTGACTTAACATTTACTCACTTACTGATAGTGTATGAATGTTAACAACCCACTAAAATTTACTGGAACGTTTTACAGTGTTTTTTTTCTAAATTTATTAAATAAATTTATTTTACTTGCATACTAATAGTTTTCTATTATTATATACAGTACAAATCTTCATAATTCTTATGTTCTTAATTTTACTTCCCCAGTAAGCTGTTATTATTAAGTTTATGAACTCTTTATACAGCTGTACATTTTTCCCCAACATATACAGATTACTAAAGTTGATCTGAAGTGTTGTGTTGGGCTTTTTAAAATTATTTTTAGAAAATTCTTTTCCACTCTTCGGTCTTGTAAATATATAGGTATCGGTAGAAAATTTTTTATATTCTTCATAATGGTTTTAAAAATTACAAATTTAAGGTGTTTATGTGACACATTTGTCTTTTAATTTCATTATTATTGCTGTATTCATCAGAAATGTAGAGAACTTCAAAATATATAAGGTTAGGTTAGAACCTTAATTTTTACATTTACGTTCAGTTACCTACGTATTCGTTTTAGTGATGTGGAATATGAGTTAGTTATGAAAGCATGGACTTGTTGGTGAACAGTTTTATTGAGACCTCTGTGTTGGTTTGGGTTGCAGTTGCTATAGGGCTGATAGTCCAGCACATCTGGGACATATTGCACGGGTCAGCCGCAAGCCAACACAAGGTCAATGGACGACGAGCCAGTTCGGGCTCGGACACACTCAGTCGCTAGATCGCCGCCGTCTTACATGTATTAGGTTATGTTTAGTGAGAAAGGGACAGGTAAACCGGCCTAAGTCTGCGATCTTTGGTCATACTTAGTTTGTAATTTTTTATTATTAGTGCCACAACATTGTAAGCTTGGACAATGCTTGGTGCTTCATTTGTGCTTTGTGTTGATATCGCAGCTGTGTACATTTATGGTGCTTATATAAATTATTTGGTTTAGTTGGTCTCAATTGTGTTATTCCTAATCATTAGAAAGTTGGGCTGTCAAAAAGTTAACCCCAGTGACTAAGATTTCTGCAATGTAGACAAGCGTGGTCTCGCAATAGGATATTTTGCAGCCATGCAGAATGAAGTGACTCAGAGAAGGGAAGCCAATCAAAGGGAATTCAGAGTCAGAGGAAAGTTTGTTCTTATCTGTCAGGCTAGGTGTTCAGTCAGTCACGAGTCAAGCTCCTTGAAACGAACGAAGCAGGGATAGAAGTTTTCCTCTGTTAGTCCTTCTGTAGAATATGTGTTAAAGAGCTGTCTAGTGATTTTTTTGTAAATATTCGATCGGTAAACTTTGTTTATTATAAATGAAAGCCAAACAATTTTATTTTTTATTCGATGGAAATCCCTTCCTCATTTTTTATGACATAATAATAAACCACTTATATAAAAAATACAGCAAGCATATTTTATCATCAAGCAATTTATCCTATTCAATTTTTTGGTTACACTCACTTTAAATATAATAACTGTTTGGAGAGCGGTCTGGCTTCATCGGAAAACCAAAACATCTAACACAACCTAAAGTTATACAATACACAAAACTCACCAGTTCTTCTGGTCCGATGTTACTACGCTCTGAGGTGTCAATGTGCAGCGTAGTTGAGGTAGTCAGCAGTCACATTAATGCTGCGATCACCTAACTATAACTCTAACTATACTAACACTGGAATGTGCTCGCAACAGAAGACATTTGATTGTTTACATGTATCAAAAATGATTTTTAAGAAAAGTTTTTACTTTTCATATTTAATTTTACATGCCATAAATTGGTGATAGTAAAACAAACTACCTACCATCTATTTAATTGTCAAATCGATTCTTCATATACCATGGAAAACAAAGCATGTAAAAAAGTTCCAGTGTTAATTTAGTTTGATAAATTAAGCTTGGGACTTGTGTGCACGTACTATTACTTATTCTTGACTCACTTCTTTGTGGTGTATCTGTCACTCCTTTGTGGTATATCTTTCAGAAACATTATTTAAATAAATGTGTCTTAGTCACTTACTTATTTGTTTTATACATTTAAAATAGCCGTCTATTCCATGACGGTTAAATGAGCGCAAACGCTGTCATTTGTAATAGCTTATTTTTTTGTTCCTTCCTCTTAAAGAGCATAAAATTCTTATTAATTATCGAAAGCTTAAAATTTTATGTGTGATGTAGTTTTTTTCATTAATATTGTATCCTAGTCAATAATTGTTAGAAGTAAAACATAAGCTTAAATCGGGCTGTTGCCATAAACATTATGGAATCCTCTGTACCTTTTGTATCTAAACAGAATTTATGTAACAATACATATTTTTAGCTACTAAGGATAGTAACAAATTCATCCTCTTTTGTTACCTTGTATTTTAAGGTAAAGATATGTGATAGTTTTGTAAAATACATATGTTATTTTTATCTTTTCATTGTTTGTTGATAGTTGGTAATAGCTTAAATTTTATCATTTCATGTGTTTTTTGTCTTTGTGTCTAGGTGAACTTGCGATGTCCTTATTTACAAATTTTATTTATTTAGTTCAGTTAAATGAGGAAATTCTCATGGTCTTTTAATTTTTATCTTCACTCATTCATAGGTAGAAACGAATTTCTTTGAGTCTTTAAAGAGTTTTAATATTTTCCAACTGGTGCTAAACAAACTTATAACTCTTGAATGCATGTACAGTGGAACCTCTTTTAACCACCACCCTCGGCATAGAGACTCTGAGGGTTAAACAAATAGATGGACAGCAGAAATATCTATATAAAACTGGTTAGTAAGGGGATTAAAAAGGTTTTATAACAAAACAAACTCTCTATTTTTAAATCACAGTACAATACATGTACTGTGATATCATTTTTTAATATCTTTAATAGTACTGTTGTGACACGTAACAATTTATTATAGTTAATGTAATGTTTCATTTGAAAGCATAACATAGCTTTCAAAACTGGAATACAGATCTGGTGCACTTTCACATCACTGCCTTTTTGTTACACATTTAAATAATAATTTTCAAATTATTACTTGAAAGTTGTAATTTCTGTTAATAAAGCTTAAATATCTTTGTAGAGGAGATTAGTGGTTAGGGAGTTATAGTCTTAATTTTTATCATTTATGTATTGGTCTACATTACCTGTCCCTTTCATTATGGCACACTTTGAGTTATATTTTAACCTAAGTCATATTAATTAGTTAAATATCTTAATGTATTCTGTTCTCACCAAAAACATATTATATATAGATTTATTTCTTGTTGTAATTGTGTTCAGGTTACATCACTATTACACAATGTATTCATGAAATGTTTACTCAAAGTGTAGATCTCAGCAAAGATCAGAGTGTGCGTAGAATATGTTTATTTACTGTGAGCCAGTTAAAATGTTTGTTTACTGGTTAATGTTTTGTGAAGGTTCTAGAGTTTTTTAAATTTTAAAACAATACTTTTTTTCAGAAAAATTACTCTCGCATTCAGATTTTTGCTGGAATCTTTAGTAGTTTTCAATTAATTTTACATGATAGTTTATCACCATGGTTTACGCACAATACGAAGCTGGTCAATTAAACAGCACAGATGAGTTTGTAGAATCTCAACATTTTGGGTAACATATATCAGGGTCATGAATGGATGTGTTTGATGTTTTCTACATGTTTTATAATTTGATGCGATGTTTACACTGTTAAATGACATTCCTCGTCCCAGCATTTAAAAACACAACAAATGCCATACATATTGAACTGATACAATTTTGAATAAAGTTTGTACATTGTGTATTTTCTGTGTTTTTATCTCTCCCTTCTTGTTGGTGTAGTCTATGAAGTTTTGTGCCAAATGTTTTAACCCTTCGCGAGCGTTTGACGAATATATCCGCACATGTTATTTTCACCAAAAGCGGTAAAATGATTTATCCGCCTATCCGTTTGACCTACAAAAATGCCATTTTCATTCTTTGTCTATTGGTCTGCTCCCACCGCCTGGTCTAGCTCCGACCACACATCAGAGGGACGCTCTGCACCCCTTTCTCCCACACTGCACCCCTCTGGCCAGGGGGTTCATAATGCATGTGCATTATGAAACAAAAAAATTTCCCCCTATTGCTTATTAGAATATTAACTCTTTGCCGTCGGATTGGTGTTTTAACCCTAGAAATGGCAAAGTCGTAATTTACGACGCATTTACATATTCAATAAGAATTGGCAGGTGGAGGCATCTGTCGTGAGTTTCGTGTACTTCTTCGACACAATCGCCTACGAGACCGTCTTGCCCTCTGGGGGCAAACAACCGAAACTGCTCTCGTAGTACACGAGCCTGCCACCGGGGTGGTCTATAACCAAGTAAGCGCTTTCCACTCCTAGGCACTGATTGTCCGAGCCGGCTAACGCGCTACGATGACGAGCGTAACGTTCTAGCCATTCGGAAGTGCTAGGGTTCGAATCCCGACCATGAGCAATCCCAATTTGGCTTGCAAATGTGTGGTAAAGCGGAGTGGAGGGCCCACCTTAAATAAACGGTGACCGGCTTGGGTGGAAGTTGACGGCATTTGTAGGCTTAATTGGGATTGCAGTGGACACCTGTTTTGCTTTTGTGGCTTGTGGTTATAAGGGGGGGGGCATGTTTTAAGCTTTTTTTGTTTAAACTTTGATATTTCAAGAAGATATTAGTAATTATTTTTATGTTACAGTTAAGAGTAAAAAGCTTGCCACTTCTAGGGTTAAAGATTGTTCTCTCAGGTCAAATGGGCTACTTTACTGCCCACAGTTGTTTCCATGGTAACTCGATTACTACTCTAACCTTATTGTCCTGTGAGGTCGGAACAGGCACTTTTATGGCCATGGCCACAAATTATTTGTTACCATAGTAACTGGATGTTTATTTAAAATACATATTTTACAAATAGTTTGAAGGGCCACCAAATTAGCCTAACCTACCGCCTAGAGAAGGTGGCCCATCCAAACAAACAAAAAAGTGACCTCAGATACCAAACAAACAAAAGTTGCTCCGAGCTGCCTGTGAAAGTAAAAGCAGCCACAATTTTGGCCCACCCGACCGGAGAAGACAAAGCTTCTTCAGCCAACATAGAGCTGGTAAAGAAATCACGAGGGCCATTTAAGTGGCCCATCCAACCGTGAAGGGTTAAGGCCAGCTCGCAAAGGGTTAAAACAGCTGGTGCTACCCCCAATTAGCCAAATTTAGCAAACACTAGTGCTAGTACAGTATGTGATGAAATTAGAATGTAGATAGGCGAATTACGAAGTGTAAATATAAATGGCTGTGTAACATTTGAAATGATCCCCTCCCTGAATAATAGATGTTAAATGATGTAGCTTGAATATAAACTTTTACCACCATTACTATGTTGGAAAACAAAAGTGTATTTAGTGTACGAAATCAAATGTAATTTTTCCACCTTGAGTTTGTTTCAATACTTAACAAAATTATCTTCTATATATTGTTTGAAATGTTATTTATCAATATAGTTCTATTTTATGTTCAGTTAGGATACAGTTCTGTACCACTAACAAATTGTTTCAGTTTCGAAGTCACTAGAACATTTGAGCTGTTGCCTGAACAATTGCAATGTGATAAATTAGTCAAACATTTGTTTGACATATGTTCATCAATCGTTTCAGGTCTTAACACTTGTGAATAGTTAACAGAACAAAGGGCTTTTAAAATTAGAATCTCTGTTTAAAATACGTCATTCAACATGTATAAGACATGAAAATTTTGATAAACGATTTTTTCATGACACAATTGAAACATTTTTGGTGGCATATTCTACATCTAATGGTTTTTAAAATTATAGCTCTAATTATTTAGTTTTTGTTTAATGTTCTCCAGTATATCTTCACACATTTATACATTTTAATTTCATTTGATTGTTTTAATATTTGAATTTAGCCTGTAATAGAGCAATGAAAATATAATGAATTTCAAATTGATGATTTAGAATATTACAAGGAATAATATCCACTTTATAGGTTTGGTTGAACTTTAGTGTTAAGTGGTGAAAGTTTAATTGTGAAGGATGATAAAAAACTAAAAGAATATACTATAATTAACTAGCTCACCCGGCAAATTTCGTACCGCCTAAAATGTCTAAATTTTAAAGAAATAGGTAAAATTCAAATTAAAAGTAAACGAAATGATGTTAGCTGTCGACTGGTAAAAAGAAAGCAACACAAAATCACCTGTTAGTAAAATATTTAAATTAATGTATGCATATGATCAAATGCATCTCATATTCTCTTCATAAGCTTAACATATACAAACATGATGAGCTTAGCCCTAAGGTTAAATACAAAACTTAATATACCTATTTGTTACTCGGAGCAAGTATGAATCCAAAAAATCAATGATCATTAAAATCGGTAAACACGAATTTGTTTTATATATTTAGATTACGTTCAATTACATTCATTCTAAAACGTAACAAAACAACTCATAATTACAATGGAACAAACTAATCAACTAGTAATCTATAAATGCAGTAAACCCTCTCATATCCGGACGTGATTTTGAAAGAATACAAAAATTTGAAAACATTCTAGGAGGCCAATGTTTGTTAACCCAGTAGTCGCAAACGATGTTTGTAGGCCGGTTAGTAGCGCGCTCGTAATGTTCTAAAGCAGAGTAGAGGGAACGACGAGTCACCCTTGTCCCGAGCGCCTGAGTCTTGAGCACTACTCTCTGTATTCTTTGCTATCTGGTGCAAGGTCACTGACTCACGAAACAATAAACCTCCCCATCCCACCTGTCCCTACCACCCCATTAGCCAACGCATCACATGTACTCTAGTGACAACACCCACATCAGTGGTCAGTGTCGCCTTTGTTTTGCTTGAGTGACCTACTCTTTCTTGCAACAGTTTGTTTTAGTTTCTATTACTCTACTGTACCGCTTTATACTGTATTACATATTTTTTGTTGTTTTGATATCATTAAAGTATTACAACAAAAATTGTTTTTTATTTAATATCCGGATGCCTTATTCCCTTGTCATATCCGGATCGGCCTTCGCCACATTAGTCCGGATATGAGAGAGTTTACTGTGCTTATTTTCAAAACAATCACAAACATTCGCTTTAAATGAATCACGACGTTATCTGTCAACTGAGGAAAATAAAGCAAAACAAAATCAGCTGTTAATAAAATATCCACAGTATTGATGTATTCATGTGATCAAAATGCATCACGTTTTTCCCCATAAGCTTAACATATACAAACTTTATAGACCAGTGGGGCTTAGCCCTAAGGTTAAATACAAAACTGAATATGCCTATACCTATTCGGAGCAGAGCCGAATAAAAAAAATAATAAAAGTTCTCGAGTTGTAAATGTTGTAACTAACATGACTTTGTTTTATATACAGTATTTAGATTGTTATGGGATATTTTTAAAGCACGATGCATGCTTTTTGTATGTCTCATTTAGTAATGAGTTGGGAGTTGCCAGAAAATTACAAGGGTTGTTTAAAGTAACCTCTGTTTAGTTGATATATGTAATAGGTTACAATAGTACTCAATTTTCAAACAAAATTTCCACACAAATTCATGCACGTGGCTGTTCAGTTAAGAGTCTGCATCAGTGGTAGCCATCTTGAATTTTAGTCCCGTAAGAGCAATGTTAAATTCTGGCGGAACATACCTTCACTTTGGGGTCTGTAGTGGCGTTAATTATCAAAGTATTAATGTAAAACTTTGGAAGTACATTGATGAGATGTGGCTCAAGGGCATGACCTTTTAATATGTTCAAAAATTTAACTTGATATAAAAACAAAAATACAGGAATATTTTACAAAATAAATCATTATTATTTTTTTATTGAGAGCGAAAGAAAGAAGTTCTGTAAGGTGGTGCCCTGGAGGACTGTAATACCTTTAATTTGACACCTCTTCCGTTAATTTATGACAATAGGTCAAGGAGATATAGGCGCCAGAATTTAACATTGCTCTTACGGGACTAAAATCTAAGATGGTTACCACTAATGCAGACTCTTAACCACTTTCTTCGCATAAAAATCTTCAACCTAAAACCACAATAATTGTCTTAACTCATTAAGTGCTGACACATTAGCATCTTCTTCATATGCATGAAAACAATGAGTGGCAAATATGGGCTGTATGGCTGGTGACAAAATATGAATCTATGAATAACAGCTACAAAATAAAAAGAAATTATGTTTTGATGTAAAAACCTGCTATAATAGCTACTGTCTTGTAGTTAGTAGATTTTTCTGTTGCAACACACACGCCAAAATACTTTTAACCTTTTAAAGAGTTTTAAAACGTCACTATCTCAGAGCTGGTAAAGAGTAAGAGGAAAATATCAAATCACACCTCAAAGGAGTAAAATATTTTCTTCACTAAATTTTATTGCAGCCTAATGTAAATACAGTAGAAAATGTGTATTAGGTTCAAAATACCCAAAAATGAACAGTTTATAACTTTTCGTGTGACAGTCTTTAAAACATGGACACACGCATAACGCCATATTACACTCTTTGCACTGAAGGGTTATGTCTTTTCCCCTTTTTTTTGAGAATGCTCTCATAGTTCATGCTGAAGAAAAGTTAATCGAGCGCTTTGATTTCTCACTGAAATTTCTCACCGCGGCCACCATCTTTCCCGTTGCAGCCATTAACTATCGAATACACCGATACACACATGCTGCATAACTAAATGTCTGTAATTATTGGTTTATAACTTAAGAATAAATCTGTATCATTTTATTAATGTATTTGAGCAAATTTCGTCATATGATGTTTTAGAATGTCAATACTATTTTGATGAAAAATACAGTACTCCTCAGAGGGTTAAACACCAACCACCATACAACCTATAGCGTAGTTATAACCTTCGTGTTTTTGTTTAGTTTTGAATCACGGGTATGGCACAACGATCATTTGGTACTTTCCACATGACCCTATAGTTTATGAGCACTTTTGCGACGTAGTTCACCCGATCGGGTACAAGGGTGCTTCTTTAAATGGTGGCAGTGTACCTGATGGGGTACACTCAGTACATTATTAAAGTGTACGGTGAGCCCGACCAGGTACACTCACTGTGTTTTCTAATGCCTTTAATAACCAATACGGTCACACTTAATATAGCTGAAATGTGTTTCTGCCCCTAGCAGAAGACCTTTAGTAAGTGTGTACCCGATTGGGTACATGTTTGCATACATTTGAGGCATAAAAAAATAAAAACACAATTATTGGGTTGACTTAATAAAAATTTACAAAAATATAATGATAACAAAGTACTATTTTCATCAAAATAAAGCTAAATTTTGAAAAACCCTAAGTACAGATTTTTGTCATTTTTTACTTATATTGGCTCCCCCAAGTAAAAAAGTCAGTGTTTTCACTTCCATGTTCATGAGCATTTAATTTTTTCTACGTTTAAAATAGTATATAGATCACTATAGATTATAAAGGTGTGGTTCATAACAGTTAATTATAGTTCAACCACCTCGAGACTTGAAAATGAAATAGCCATACTAATGGAATTTATTTATTAATAAAATTTAAAAATAATCCTATTAAATGAATCCTGCCTCAAAATAAAAAAAAAACGTTAAACAATTTTTACTAATCTCACTTTTTAATGCTCTCACTCAATAGAAGCTTCTAATATTCATAGATTGAATTTTCATGTTTATAAACTTGTAGATAAGTTATTGTATGTCAATACTGATACTGAGGACAACACTAAACAGAAAAACACTTAAAACGTACACTTTTACACGTCTCTTATGCTCAATAATGATTTTTTTTTACAGTGGCCATTGACTTGATAGTTCAACACATCCGAGATCTGTTGAATCATCGAATCCGACCAAACAGGTCTGAACCGCCTTCTCCTGTCCACGGCTACCGACTTCATTAGTTTTAAATTCGGTATAAAGCCTCGAGTTGAGTTACCATGGAAGTCATACCAGTGTTGTATTTCCAACTTTAAAGTTTATAGCCTTAAATATACAGCTTCGCAGTATTAACAATCAACAATAGAATAATCAAAGCACATATTTAGTGGTACAACAAATCTAAATCGACGCAATAATTTTAGTGTTTAGTACTAATTAGTTTCTTTACCTGGAAACCGCTATTTTTAGAACTAGTCTTGGTAGTTAATAGAACTACCAGAACTAAATATTGTTTTTGTTTTAATTTTTGTGAGTTTAGTTCCAGCCTTTTTGGAGTATTTTTAGGTATTATATTTTTAGTTTAAGTTGTTACTTGCCATTACATAATTACTATGTAAACTTACCATATACTATTGTTAATACTAAGTGTAATTTGTTGATGTTAAACTACTACATTAAAAATGTTTTTGTATTATTTCATTGAATAAAATCAATTATTTTTAGAGAAGTTTTGTTTTTTCGACGTAGGACAACAAAATGCACATACCTTCCAGTGGTTTTAAACCAACAGTGGTCCATCCTTCCAAGATGTAAGTATGGGTGGGGTAGATGTGGGTATGGGCGACAGAAACAAGCGAAACAAAAATCATGAAACTCACATGAACCCCCCTCCCCAACAACCAGTGCAATTATAGCTGTCCTTTGACAGTTTAAATACCACTAATGTACTGGATTACATTTAAGAAATGTTGTCACAGTTGGAGGATGTTACAGCTGTACTTCAAGTGAACATTATATGTTCCCCTCTGGGAGAGTTAATGCAGGAGTATCAAGGTTAGTTAGTTACTGAAGTGGCAACTTGACTAAATCAAGGTATTTTTATTTTAAGTCAAGTATTAATCAGAAATGAGTGTAAGATGATTGTGGCAGTGTTAAGATACGGGGGGGGATAAGGGGGATATATCCCCCCCATAACGATCACGTTTACTAATAATTTCAAAACAAAAATATCCAGAAATACCACCAAATAGAAAAAGAAGTGCGTTGTTGTTACTGTATGTTACATGTAGAAATATAGTATACGAGAGTATTCGAATTAAGAGATCTTCCCCGACTGGTCTCCCGGTCATCCTTCCCGCCATCAAGATCGCTCAGTCGCAAAATCTTATAACGTATACTGTAGGTCTAACCTAAACACCAAACAGTTGAGATCTTTACGATTGTGATCTATGACGTATTATCTCATATATTTTCCGTACCCTCTACGTTTTGTGTTCGGCATTCGTGTTTTTTGTCTACTTTTCCCTTGTTTCATTATACAGTAATAAATAGCGTAAACACAAAAAAGTCATGTAAATTGTATCTAAAAGAAACCCCAAAAGTGATTAATTAATTTCACGGTGACTTTGTTCGAGTCGAGACAGTACTAGATTATTGTGGCATTGGTAACGATAGGAAAAAAGGTGTTTGTACGTCCACAGAATAGCTAGAATAAATTGTCTTTAGTAAAAATTGTTGTTCAAATAAGTAATAAAGGATTGAAACATTTATGTTCTATATAAATTAAATTATCATTGATATAAAGGAAATAAATTAATATTGTGAAAATGATAACAGTGTTATAAATAAACCTTTTTTTAACTACATGTCATTGTTAATTTGTCTGTTTGAAAAAATAATGTTAGGGATATTCGGCAAAAAATATTTTTATGGTATTTACTTTATATGTTATTTAACTCATCGAAATGTCCATTACATACAGTACATACTCTAAATAGGTTTTCACTCGCGTATTTATATCCCCTCCCATAAAAAAAACAGTATCTACGCCACTGGATTGTGGCGCGATCTTACATCTTGTTAAAGACTAAAGCTCACATATTCTTTAGACAGAACAATCGCAGATTAATATCCCAACAGTCAATGGCATGTCTAAGGGACCTGCAGTTTAACATGGAGTCCGAACCACTGCCTGTGAATCACAAACTGGTCTAATTATGAGGACGGTCTTTGCGGATGGACTTGATGTAGGATGGTCTAGAGGACCATCATAGGATGGCATAGCTCGAGACCCCGGATTCCATGGAGAAGTATTAAGTTTTGGTGGTTACACTTGGGCCTAGTGGGCCCAGAATTGTGGGGGTCAAAATCGGGAGTTGGTATGGTCAGCTGACCGAACCTGTCCTCACCCACCAAAACCATCCTTTTCTTTCTATCTCACACTTGTTATCATAATGGGAGTAATGTTACCATGAGTCGGTAATGAGAGTAACACAATAAGTATTGGTTGACGTACACCTGGAGGACTTTTAATTCCCATAGGGAAGAAGCTATTACCGTAGGTCTCATGGTAAGACTTAAGCCCGGGACCATGTTATTTTTTCGTCTTTAGGTGCACAGAGTCCAAAACAATAGTCGTTAAAATTTATAAAATCTATATTATATAGTATTTTATATGTGTGATAACACTAACTCTCGTAAAAATGGTGATCGAGACCAAATTTGGTAGAGACGTGTATTCCTACAAATGCTCGGACGAGTTCGTAAACCAGACATATCGGTCAATGGGAACGGGTAGTTTGGGGGGGTTTTGTACCCCAAAATGGGGTTTTGTACGTTTTTCACATGTAATTTATAAAATTTTAATTTTATATTTCACCATTGGAATCAGCTTAAAAACTACACAATTAAGCTCCTTAAAGTTTTCTCTATCTCCAACGGTTACCGAGATATTAAAAAAGCTAAACACAGTACGTTATTGTGGCTCCAATAATCTTATGAAAATAGGGAAAATTAATATTTCCCATATTAAACAATATTTTTTTTTATGAAACGTGATAAGCTTCATGTGGTTGAGACTATCCTTTTATGCTTAAAAAATCATAGTTTGTTTATCATGGCAGCAAACTGCATACTCTTTTCCCATATAATAAAATTAAAATAGGGAATAGGCAAACTCCTTTATTTATGGACAGATGTTGATGAAAGTTGGTATAAATGTTAAGATAAAAATTATTTGTGATATAAATGACTACTTTCAGTGTTCCTCACAGACTAACCTGCACACTCTTTCCAACTATGGAGTAGGCAAATAATCACATTTATGGACAGATTTTTTTTTAATTGTCATATATTATTGATTTGGAAATTCGCTGAGTACCCCTGCAACGGGGTATTTCTTTGTGTTGGGATTAGATCTCATTTCAAAAATTACAATTACTGAGTTGTAACAGTCTTCAAGATTAGTAGGTGATGTCCTGTTTCAATCAGTGATAATAATTTTTACAATTTTCACTATTACTGGCATCTCTCTATCTACACTTGTATTTGTATGGTTAAAGTTATAACATCTAATTTCAGTCAAGAGAAATTCCTTCAAAGCTGCCATATTGGTTTTTGTTCACAGAGGTTAAAGCAACATTACTTTATTATTGGTTGTTTGCGAACTACACTAGTAAACGACGAAATGGCTGAAATGAAAAAATCGGTTTCGTGACAAAAAAGAAATAGTCAGCTCAGTAAGGATTAAAAAATAGCTTGCTTAGACGATCATATCAAAGTTAGATTAAATTACAGGCACGGATACAACACACAGAATATAAAACTTGAAAGAAACAACAGAATAACCTCTTGTACTTCAAAGAGTACGCTTACTGTCGACATATTTTTCTATAAATCACAGTTTTTGCCATTTTTCAAAGAGTTAACAAATCACATGATTACACATAAAACCCTAAAAGTTAATTTGAAGGTTAAGTCAATAATGAAATAAGTAATTGTTTTAGATTGTATTTACTGTGATTGTAACAGTACCGGTAACAGATGGTCAGTATATAGTGTGTGATCCCGGCCATGTGTCACACTTAATACAGACTCCGCCCCTCGCAGGTACAGTCTGGCCTCTTCCAACTGGTTTAAGTACACACAGATCTTGCCCAACTTAAGTTGCAGTATGCCAGTCAATGGGTGAAGATCTCCATAGTACCTCCTACACATTACATTAATTTTATTTCACACAAATGTCAAATGTAAACTTTATTTTAGACAGGATTTAGAGATGTATGCGAAAATTTTCCTGTTTCCTTATGGAAACAATTTGGATTTTCAGTTAACTTTGCTTACTCGATTCTTCGAATGGCAATCAAGGATTTTTAAAATGATTATATATTCAGTCGGCTGCAGCATATTAGCTAACTAGCGATAACTTTTTTTGTTTACAAAGAACGCTGTACATACTCGTACAATTTTTATCGTTACTGTATTTCACTTAATAATCACTATTTAATACTGAGCTATGCTGTATGTGGATTTCAAACAGAATCAAAAGTTTATATATTATGATGGGCATAAAATTAAATGTGAAAAAGATTGGACATGTGAAAAAATGTGAACAAATTATAGCAAATGATTTTAATTATGGTCGATCAACAGTGATCAGGAGGAAGAAACCAAGACTGAAATTTAACACCCCTAAAGTCCAGTAAATATTTACAATGGTTTACTGTATTTGAAATTTTATATTTCAGAAATATTTTAACCGAACATATACTGTATACCACAAGGCGTTGTATTTCTATTTTATTTAAGTGATTTAAAAAAATCATTATAAGAAAAATTGTAAACAGAAGACTTAAATTAGGTTGTAAATGTCATGTCTGAGAACTGTTTATATTCATTAACAATGATAACACTGGTTGAGGCACGGTCATGAGTAATATCTTCACGAACACTATTGCATCTCGGTTCAAGTTTTTTGTAGTCAATTATAATCGACAATAATAATGTGATCAAGCAGAAATTTTACTAAAGTCCTAGACGTTATTTACCTATATCCAGGGAGAAGGAGTTTTCCAAAGTTTTTTGCATCAGTCCATTGGTTAACAGAGATGCTACTGTCGAAAGCTGCGTCCAGGACTTTGACTCTCTGAAGGTTTAGAGGGTGAAACAGGTTACCTTGCTTTTCCAGACATGTTTTAGCTACGTCCAGATCTGTGTGGCTAAGGAAGGTGTAGTTATTTTGTGTTTAGAACAAATTTCACACTTTTAGCGAATTCCCATAGGGAAGAAGCTATTACCATAGGTCTCATGGCGAGACTTAAGCCCGGGACCATGTTATTTTTTCTTCTTTAGGTGCCCAGAGACCAAAAACAATAGTCGTTAAAATTTTTATATGTATATATATGTGTGTCTGTGAACACGATAACTCTAGTAAAAATGGTCCGATCGAGACCAAATTTGGTAGAGACGTGTATTCCTACAAATGCTCGGACGAGTTCGTAAACCATACATATCGGTCAATGGGAACGGGTAGTTTGGGGGGTTTTGTAACCCAAAATGGGATTTTTTGCATTTTTCACATGTAATTTTTTAAAATTTCAAATTTTATCTTTCACCATAAGAATCAGCTTAAAAAACTGCACAATTAAGTTCTTTAAGTTTTTCTCTATCTCCAATGGTTACCGAGATACTAAAAAATCTAAACACAGTACGTTGTATTTTGAGGCTCCAATTTTAATCTTATGGAGGATAAGGAAAAATTAATATTTCCCATATCAATCAATATTTTTGGATTAAACTTGGTATTTACCTTCATGTTGTTGATACCCACACGTTTATGCTTAAAAATCATAGTTTATGTGTTTATCATGGCAGCAAACCTGCATACTCTTTTCCCATGTTAATCATATAGGGAATAGGAAAACTCCTTTATTTATGGACAGATGTTGACGAAAGTTGGTGTAAGTGTTAAAAATAAAAATTATTTATGGTAGAAATGCCTACTTTCAGTGTTCCTCACAGCAGCAAACCTGCACACTCTTTACCATGTTAATCTTATGGAGAATAAATAGGCAAATAATTCTCATGTTTATGGACAGATTTTTATAAAACTTGTCAAATATTATTATTATATTGTTGATTTGGAAATTCGCTGCGTTCGCAGGTCTGCTGTGACGGGGGTATTTAGTTTTCATATTTGAGTGAAATCAAAACAAAGGTTACACAATATGTAAACATTCTTGGAAGACTTAACCCATTCCTGTCTGAATTTGTGTCTGACGCCTGAGACCCTCTGGTCTGAATTATAATCGAGCCTTTTTCACTACGACTGCGTGTCACTATTGATAGCTTGATAGGATTAACACAGTAACTTCATGATTTATATGTTTTGATTTCTTTACCCTGTAACTGCATATATAATCACTTTTAGAAAAAAAATTATTAATGTACTTTTTTACCAGTTCCAAGCGGCAAGCTAAGAAACAATTAGGTGCTGTTGCTTCGTCAAGACTTATTTTGTTTTCAAATGATTCCCTTAATTCACTTGCACATCTACTTTCCAGTTACCTGCAGTAATAAATAAATAATGATAAATATTTAGAAAAATAACCATTTACATTTTCTCATAAATAAGTACAATCACTGAACGATTTGTGTGCAAACGAGACAACAATTTACTGTCAATATGAAACATTGGACACTAAATATGATGATTTAAAGAAGAAGCCAACACTATCTATCGGACGACAAAAGAACTAGCACACCGAATTGGGAAAAAAATAAATATGTCCAAATATAAGCTGGCTACACACATTGTTTGCTCAGAACCACTCCGGATGCACAATGCACGTCTTTAGTCATTTGTCTTGCAAAATACGATGTTGTGCAATGTTCGTCCTTAGGCAGGAATGGGTTCATTCACAAGTACAAGGTCAAACAAATCTGAATAACTTAATACTCGTTGATTAAAATAAAATAAAGCCAGAAAAATTAATTGAAAGCCGTTATCATTGCTTTTTAGACTTTTTAAATAAATAATTAATTAAGAATTACTAAGGAAAGAAAGTCAATTTTAAGGGGTTATGCATAGAAAATGAGAAACAAAATTAAGAGAATCCAAATTCTTAAAAGTAAAGAGTAGCAAAATAATTTTTTTTACTGATTCAAAATATACAATCAATGCTTGCCTATTTTTTAAACCTCTGGATTCTCTAATGTTCTACCCTTGAAATTCTTAAAACCTCATATTAAAATATTCTGCTTTTCAATAAATTTCTAAAAAGAAAGCTTTTTCGTCAAAAGGATACAAGAGAAGTTTTTCATATTTTGAAGCTGAAGGTCAACAAATTCGCTCACTTCCAGAAACTGCTTGTATCGTTCTGGTTTTATATTTTCTTTGCATTTTGGACAGCTTGGATATACATCTATATTATCAGGAGACTCCTGAAAAAATACTGTCAATTATTTATTTCTTAACACGTGATTGAACATAGTTCCAGAGTATACCAACTTTGAAATCAAATTCAAATTTAAAATAATCTATAAGGAAAACACAACTGTTTTGAACTCTGCAGTAGGTGCGCGGGCTAAAGTTGTAGCCCAGTGTTGTTGTTTCTCCTGTCATTCCATTACGTATTGTTCTAGAAGGGTTAACACATAGGTAGCTGCTATTTATCATCCATTTTGTATGCTCAGTATGTTGTTAGCCATAACAGACTGAGCAAGTCCGTGTTGTTTGCTGTTGAAGTTGTTTGGGCTACAACTGTAGGCCATGCGACCTAAAGTGTTATGAGTGGCCAAGATTGTTGTTTGTTGGATGAACTTTATTTATTAAATTTAATTGAGTTAAGATAGGCCTAATCATTTTTATCTTAGTTAAGCTAGGCATAATTATCACGAGAATGATGAAACAACAGGGAATTTGAGAAAGCCTAAGATCGTCACCCTTAAAACCATACGAAAGTAAGAGTTGACATCTTCAAGATGTGTGTAAAATACAATGCATCAAGAAACACTATGTCTTGGCAAATGGGTATGTTTTCTATTTACTCATTGTCAATGCTCTAAATGTGTACAACAGTAGCCTAACCAACATGAAGGATCTCCTTTGCCAAGAGTGAGTTCATCACAAACGTCACCACCTGGAAAATTATTGTCCTGAAATAAGAGAAAGAGTCAAGATTTCATGTTTGCCAGTTGAGCTGAAATGAAGGGGATAAAACTTCTTTGAATTAAAGATCTCCAGATAGAACACACTCCGATTGAAATTGCACGGTCGCTGCTATCAGTGTGGAAGAGAGAGGGAGGTCAATGAGGAAATGCTGTCACAAATGTGGACACAAGATTTGCCCTAACCATTCTCAACTATTGTGGGACTTTTAAATAATGAAAACCATTAAAAAACAAGGACAAATCTGCGTAATAATACATTTATGTAAGTACAGCAATGATTTTTAAATTTGTAAAAAATATACTTTTTGCTTAGAAACATTTATTGTAGAGCCTAATGTATGAAAATCAGGGATTTTTCACACTCAAGTTGTAAATTTAACAAGTGTACTATCAAAAGTCTTTGTTTTATAGATAAATTTAAAGTTCCTATTTAGTTTCGAGCTATAAAAGTTTTTTTTGTTTTTGTACAATGAAAACTACTATATTTTTGTTAAAAAAATATCCTGTAACATCTAGTTATTTATTTTCATACAGACAATTACCTATGCAAGTTTATACTAAAAGTAGGATTTGGAAAAAATTCAAAACGTAGCATTAGCGTTAAATATAATGTACATGGGCTACAACAGTAGCCCACAACCATATGTTTGTTGACGGTCAGTTCAGAATTTTAATGGGATTCTAAAGTGGTATTTATTTTGACTGACAATTTATATTGATTTTGTCCTGTAGTCCAGATAGTTATAAGTAATAACCGGTGGATGTGATATTCCCTGGTGTGAATTAACATTTTACTATTAAATTTGCATCTAGACCATCCTCAAAATTAAACCAGATTGTAATTCACAGGATTGTAATTAAACTATACGCATATGCTGTTGTTGGGCTATTAATTACCAGTCTTGTCTAAGGAACATGTCAACCTTAGTCAGTAACAAGGACACAAGATTGCACACAATCATCTTACACTCATTTCTAATTCATACTTGGCTTAAAATACCTACCTGGTTATGTCGCCATTTCTGTAAAAAGTTACAAAGTGTTAAGAGGACGAATATTTTGATGACCAATATATCAAATGATTCGACAATACCTTGGACTGGACAGGAACAGGAACACTTGCGCAACAGCTGGTGTTGGGACAGAGCATGGAGGAGATGAGTTGGACTTCCTCCACGTCAACGCAACGTGAACATTGGCAGAGGAAGTAGTACGAGGACATGAGCTCCCTTTGGCGGTCCTGTGCGCTGTCCAGAAGCTCTATGTAAGAAATGAACACCTGCCAACAACAAACCATCATTGGGTCAGTCAAGTAACAAACCAGAACTACATAACACCAGTGAGCCCTTATCGGCTCTCTGACTCGCGTTTACTAGAATCACAGATCGAAATTGAGTACATTTTTTGAATAGACTGGGACGGTGGTATCGTCCTGTAATTAGCAACTTCAAGGTCATGAATAGTGGATAGTTGTGAGCGATGCTCGGTGGGTGTAGCGTTCTCTTGTGTGGATTAACGTCCACATTATTGAATACTACGTTAATCCGCAAAGACCATCCTCATAATTAGACCTCTTCGTGACTCAGAGGTCGTGGTCCGGATTCCACGTTAAACTGTAGGTCCCTTAGTGGTTGCCATCGGCTGTTGGGCTATTAATAGTCCTGTCTAAGGAATATGTCAGCCTTATTCAGAAACAAGACTACAAGATCGTACCAAAATCATCTTACACTCAATTCTCATTCATACTTGGCTTAAAATACCTACCTTGTAGTAGGGTCGCCATTTCAATAATCTAATTTTTTTTAAAGCTGTCCAAATACTGATAAGACCTTCGGCTATGCTATGACCATTGCGACTATTTACCTTTGACCAATCAAATTCCGGCACGTCAATGAGGGAACGGATAACAATAGTCGTTCCATTGAAGACGGCAACCGCATTTGGATCACAGGAGTGATCAATGATTGAAACTCCAAGGTAAATGCCGGTACCAAGAGTCATCATCTCCGGGTCTAAGATGTTGAATCCGTTTACAACTAACTGAAAATATTGGCTAAGATTATTAAAGAACTGATAAAAATAATAGTATTAGCTTAAAAATTACGTAGTGCAACTTTAACCCATTCCTGTCTAATGACGTACACTGTACGTCCGCGTACTTCGCTAGACAGATGTCTAACGATGCGCGCCGTGCGGGCCTTGGGGCGGTTATGAGCAAACAATGTGCGTTGCCTCTTTATACTTTGATGTAGTTCTTTTTTCCGCCGTTAGGTGTTCTAGTTCATTTCTCATCCGATAGATGGTGTTGGCGTCCTCTTTTATCATCTTATTTAGTGTCAAATGTTCCGTATTGACAGTAAATTATTTTCTTGTTCGCACAATTCGTTCAGCGATTGTATTTATTGATGATAATACAGTAATAATGATTATTATTTAAAGATTTATCATTAACTATTTATTACTGCAGGTAACCTGCAGTAATAAATCTAGAAGTAGATCTGCCAAGTGAAATAAAGGAATCTTTTGAAAATGAAATAAGATTTGACGAAACAACAGTACCTACTTGTTTCTAAGTCTACAGCTTGGAACTGGTGAAAAAGTACTGTAATAATATTTTTTCTTGCTAAAAGGGATTACATACACAGTTAAAGGGTATAAGGAACAGGGCAAAGGAATCAAAACATATAATTCATGAAGTTACTATTAATTCTTTCAAACTAATATTAGACACACAGTCGTAGTGAACAAGTTTCGTTCAGACCGGAGGACCTCATGCGTCGACCGTTCTGCCCGACGGGAATGGGTTAAAACTACTATTTTACAATATGTAATTATAAATTTTAATCTTACACTATCTTGTGTCATTTACACACTAATGGGTCTTAGTGATTTACCCACTCAACAATTATATAGCTTATTTGAACAATATCATATTTCACATGTACAAACTCAGTAGTACATATATAAAATGTAATAATTTAAAAAAAGGAAAATTTGAACCAAGATTAACCGGCAGATTTTTTAACAATTGATCACTTACCCGACCGTATATTCCTAATAACTCAGCTGAGTTTGGTACATTTTCTTCACCAACATATTCCATCAAGACATTGTAGAGAGAGGTGAAGTGTTCCATACGTTTTTTATCTTCTTTTATGTCAGAATAATCTGAAAATTCAGTTTAATTTAAAATCAGTATCTACTTTAAATATATTTTTGATCTTTATTGGGAGAGGTTTTATTTTGAAAACAAGATAGATAGTTGTTTTCAATATTTATCAAAATATGATTGATTGTTGATTTTCATATATAACCTACAAATACCTCTTGAAAATATTAATTACGCCTACAGTATTAATAGTGAAGTTCTAGAATACAGTCAAATGAAACCAAATAATGTGTTTTGTACTTAGGTATATTAAATGTGCAATACTAAAGTTTGTTTCTTAGAAAAAATGTAAGGAAACAAACAAATTCACAGTATACAATACAGTAAAAATGTTCTATTGCACATAAAAAAGTGCTAATCCTCATTTGTGTTAGCTCTGATACAGTATACGTTTTCTGACAGCTAAGTCCTTCATACGTTTAAGAAGCAACAACTGACCTTGACTGCATTTAGGCTGTGTTTTGCAACATGACTTACGTAGGGGTAAGGCTAAGTCACCAATTTAAAATAGACACGCTAAAGGTTATTCACCTGACTTAGCGTGCATCTCCCGCCATGCGCTGGCAGTTTCTTTTGCAAATTGGTGCTACAAAAACCTCGGTTCGGATTTTAGACGTTCCGGATTTTTTACATCTGGATTTTTGACGCTCTACTGTATTCTGTTGTTTAATATAGATAGTCAACCAATTGACTCTCACACTAGTATTCCTGATGTAAGAATTCTCTAACAGCTATACCTTATTACGTAAAAATGCTTGAAAACTTGGTTGAAAATTTTGTTAAGAAAACAAAATAATAAAATTGTGCTGAAATATAGTGTGATAAAAGTAAAAAAACCTTCAATTGACTTAATACTCACGAGACATTAAATCTTTAAACACACGAAAGTTTGTTTTTGTGTAAAATCCTCTCTGTGTACCTCCTCCTCTCTAAACAAAAACAGAAAGTTTTGTAGTCACATAAGTTCTGTTTAGGGTGTTTCATAACAAATTTTGATTTGAAAAATGAAATGATCTCAAAATAAAAAAAAATAATTCTGAATCCTAATCTACGAGGGTTGTCCGTAAAGCAAGGTTCCCAGTGATTTTACCCAGTGAAAAACATGTTTATTTGCATAAACTCGTACATATTCGGAAAGTTCAGACTTTTTCCTATTTTGCTGTGAAGTTGCCACCGAGGTCAATGCATTTTTTCATGCGGTGAACCGGCTTTTGAATTTCCAAGTCAAAGAAGTCTGCCGCCAAGTCGCGCAGATAGCTGAGAACCGCTTTTTCCAGCTCTTCTCGGCCGCCGAAATCCGTTCCACCCAGGTGTTTATTCATATCAGGGAAGAGGTGGTAGTCGCTGGGGACTAAGTTCGGGCTGTAGGGTGGGTGTTTGACGATACCCCATCCAAAGTTAGCGATGAGTTCGTTGGTAACGTTAGCAGTGTGCGGTCGAGCGTTATCCTGATCCAAACGCACCCCCTTGGACAGCATACCCCTCCTCTTGGTTTGAATGGCACGGCGAAGTTTTTGCAGTGTCTCGCAGTAGCGGGCAGCGTTGATTGTTTCACCGTTGGGCAAGAATTCGAACAACGATACGCCTTAGCTTGCCGGCACTTTGCGCTTGCTTGAATTTTCGCGGAACGGTTCTCGTCATGGACGTTTGTACGCCCATTCTTGAACTCCCGGTACCATTTGTGCACATGTTGTACGCTCATACACTTTTTTCCATATTTTTCGAACAGCTGGGAATGAATTTCCCCGGACGGAAGGTTTTTGGCAGTCAAAAAACGAATCATTGAGCGCAGCTCACACCTGGCGGGCCAAGCAATGGGAGGCTCCATCTTGTTCGGCTTTCAGGCCAAGACTGAGCACCGCAGACACTTCGCTGCGGTGGGGATTTGGAGTGGAGGAACCAAGGTACACAACAAAACCGCACGAACCCCCGTCGCAGCACTATTGTCGACTGCAGCGCTATGGGAACCTTACTTTACGGACAACCCTCGTAAGATGTAATCTTAATCATGGAAGTGTAAAATGCTTGTCTACAACCATATTTATTATTTATCTAGATCTAGGATTCTTTTCCTAGAATTTCTTAATTAATTAATCTATAGAAATCTAGGTATTACTCCTATATTTATCCATTATTTTACAACTAACATAGTTAGGCAGTAATTTAAATATGTTAGTTTTTAAGCTGGTTTCAATGGTGATAACAAGTTATAATTTACTTCTGTTTTCGCTGAAAATTTAAACATTTGATTTTTTTGACATTTTAAAGCCCATAACTGTTGAACTGTTATTTTTATAGACATGCGGATGGTGTCAAATTATTTAATACTCTTTGCACTATAAACTATCAAATGTTAATCAAAATCATTTGAGCCATTTAGAGAAGTTTGAATTTTTCACGTTTTTAGTGGTAAACTACCCTTAAAAATGAAAAATTCAGAAAAATTTATAAAAACGCCTGGAGATACGGTGAATATACACATACATGCCAAATTTCATCTAAATCGGACCAAAAGGATAGGCTGTGGCTCTGTACACATCCAGACACACACACACACACACACACACACACAGACGGACAGACATCATGTCGAAACACACTTTTTTGGATTCAGGGGACCCCAAAGCGGATATATCCACTCTCTACTCAAATTCGAAAATTTTGACGGAAACAATACTTTCTCCATATTCTATGCATAAGGGGGGAAAGTAAAAATAAAAGATTTCAGTTTTTAAATCCATCATCTGTTGTGTATAAATGATAAATGTAAAAAAATGATTTTTTTTTAACATTCGATAACATTTACATAACCCAAAGGAGAAACAGCTATGGTCACAATGCTTATACTAATTTCTTTAGTAGATTATCAACAGCAATGTTGTAATGATTAGAAATTATTGAAGTTAACCTTCAATATAACACTGGGGTCATCAGGACCCCACCAAAATTATTTTGCTTTATCTTAAAATTGAATTTATCTAGGGTATTGTCGCTGTTGGTGTTTTCCCAGGGTTCTGTTTTTGTTTTTCTTGTCTTATTTGTAATTACGGCTTCAAATTTCGCTCATCAATCAGATATTGCAATGAACTCTTAGAAGGAATATTTGACAGTGAAACGGATAGTTTATTTGGAGATAATGACCAATGACTTGTCATGACCTGTTAATTAACCACAAACCTCTCATTGACCTGCCACCAAAACCAAAACAGGTTATTGACTTATCAATGACCTGTAAGGAGTGTTCAAAATAGTCTTTGATACCTTTCATACTTTTATATCGCAAGTGCAAGAGTAATAAAAATATTTTTCACTTTTTCTCTTGATTGAATTAGAATATGTTTATTATAGAATCAAAACATACATAAAACTGTGGTTAACATTTTAAGCTTAGTTATTTTCAATACAATTTATAGATACATAGATGTGTTTTATTAAAGTGTATTGTTCAAATTTAGGTATTTTATCCCCTGATAACACAAGGAAGAGGCTATAAATTTATTTTTAATAGTTAAATCACAGCAAGTTAAATACAAATAATCAATTTTGATAAAATAAATCAGCAAAACCAAATTTTATAGCTTTTTTTAAAAATTGGAGTCAATTGAACCCCGGTGTTTTATCCATGTGTAACATTATAAGTTACACACAAGGGTTAAAAACACACTTTTTATAACCTTAAGTTTGAAAATTAGTCGAGCTAAAATCCTTGCAGCATCAGGTACCACACGAGGCGATATTTTTTTCAGCTTCTGGCATTCGTCTCTATGGACTTCCCATCCGTTTGTTTGACAAACTCTGTTGCAATAAGACACATACTTGCAGCCAGTACATTTTAGGACCTGACCACTGCAACAAGTCAGTTAAATCATTTTAGTGAATTTCCCATAGGGAAGAAGCTGTTACTGTAGGTCTCATGGCAAGACCTATTTGTGACTATCAAAATCTCTTAATCTCTAAACGATATAGCCTAAAAGAACTATAAATATTTGGACAAGCAACTATTAGACTAGAAAATTCGGGACGAGAGTATAGGCTGTAACTAATCTGTTGATCAACTATAAGATTAACTATAAGATTAAAGCGAAAATAGGTAGATTAGGAATGTCTCCCTGTGGGTTTTGCAGGATGGGGCCTTGCCTCAAGCAACAAGAAAAGTTCCTACTAACCGAGGTTTATCAAACAACTGGTAGGAAACCCTCTGGGGTTTCTTAAATTTAAATTGATCTAATCTTAGTTCTCTTGCATTAACCTCCCTGGTCTACTGATCTATGTTGAAATATCTGAATTCTATTGTCCCTCTTAGCAGCAAAACTACTTACTCTTTTTCCATGTTATTATTCAATACAATGTGTAAATTGAAGTAACTTCATTAAGCTACATAATGAACTTTCTTGGATAAAAAACAAAGTAAGATAATAATCAAGCTTACATTGTATCATCACAAGTTATTCCTAAATCGATGGAAATTCACTTGGTACGAGGTCTGCTGTAACAGGGATATTTTATTATGAATCATATAGGATAAAATTAAAGCAAACTAAAACTTATTTTTTAAATTGTATTCCTTATAACTATGTCAAAATATTAAAGTTATCCTGTACAACCTTGAGAAGCAGAAATCACATCTCTCATATCGTAAAGTCGATTTCAGTCCAAAAACAAATGGCGATTCTTTCAGCAATGTTTCCCCTTTTTTGACAGAGAATGTTTTTATTGTTTTACTTCTCATTTTGCCTCTACTTGAAATTCTGAAAAAGATAAATTAAGACATACCTCTCAGAAATGTTACCTAATTGGGTTATTGAAGCTTAGTTTGGTTATCAGCTTAAGAATCAGTAGTTTTCGACCAAGATAAGCATAAAATGAATTAACTTATGGCCATCTTATAAATATAAAATTAGTTCAATACATTAAGCGTTGGTAGGTTTCACTGTTCTTACAAAAAAGTATATGCACACTACAACATTCCTTTGAATTATATACTACTAAAGCCTGGTAAATTAGTTTTAACTTTATAACTTAGTTTTTGGATAGGCCCAGAGAAAGTATACTTAATATGCTATAAAAGGTCCTTGAACAAAACTTAAACATCAATATAAATCCTTTAAATAGAAATAATTTGATGTTTTTTCATCTCAATTTTCTAAATTTTATGTACATCCAGTAGACCTTTTATACCTTGAGGATAAAATAAAAATTATAAGTAATTACACATAAGTTCGACCAATAAATGCATTACCTGTAAATTTTAGAGCATGATAAAAGGGTTACTGTTCAACTGCATGCCAAATATACTAATGTACACCTGGAGATATTTGGTTCAGTTTAAAAATGGATTTATCCCATGCCAGACCCGGATAAATTTAATTTTCGTCTGAGTGAAAATAGACTAACTCTTTCTGAATATTTTGATGAAATTTATATGAGTAGTAAAATCATTCAGAGATAAAAGTAATTCTGGGATAGTGCATGATCCAGGTAAAGACAGATGAAGGATAAATCGGTTGGCCAGATTGAGTCTTTAAGAATTTTGATCAATAAAGAGGTACGTTAATATAAAATCCAACATAATCCATATGTATTTAATAAATATACAAGGTGGTGGTAAAATAAAATAAATATTTTTATGGTTTTCACACCACTCTAATACGACGGCCGAAACCTGAGAATCATAACTTATGTGATAAAAGAATCTGAAACTATCATCTTTTCCCTAACCTAACCACTTTTGCATTTGAACATTGAACTTAACCTATAACAAAAAGTAAACAAATAGAAAGTTCACTTATCGTCTGCTGCTTGAGCAGGCTCAGCCAAGTTATATTTTATGGAATAAAAAATACCATGCAACTTTGAAAGCCCCATTACAGGACTAATTTTCTTTATGATGTTAATCATAGAATAATAAAGTAAATTTTTATTCTTGTTACCAAATAAATTACTGAGTATTGAACAAACTAAAGTATCTTGTGCGAAAAGGCCTAAGGTCTAACTTTTCCAACTCAGTCAAGAATTCGATTGTGAGGAAACATTTTTATATACCTTAAAAACTTTTAAAGCCAATAAGACAGAGTTTAGCTGGGCGAGCTTACCATACACCAGATATAAACGGATAGTAAACAACCAATGATCCGTTCCTCTCTGCATATGTTACATTTAAATGTAAAACTAAATTTTTAATTTTACATCATTTTTTAAATTTTACTTTTTGGATTATGTTTTTGTTCAAGTTTTATTTAATGAAGTGAAAATTCAAGAAATTATTATCCTTGTGCCTGATGATGGCCTAATTAGGCCGAAACTATAGTTGCGCCACTTCAACTACTAAGATTGTTATAGAGAGGTATATAAACAATTTAATTTAAATTTTTAAGTTACATTTAGATGTAACTAAATGTGACTTATCACTTCAAATGCATTAGACTATCGTAGTCTAAGTCGAATGCTCGATGTGTATTATTTGCTTTATTATGAGCATGATTGAAGCTGCCTGTATTTTATGGCCCGGTTTTACCTTTAATTGCATAGGTGTATTTTAATTTTATAAGAGAAAAGAGTTTAAAATAGCTTTTTGGCAAAGCTAGGAGAATAACCCAAACTTCCTTGAAAATATCATAGATCTGTATATACTTTTAGCAGAGATCAAAGACATCTTAATTAAGTAAGAAGTATTGCCTTGCATTCATTAGTCGGTGTTATTAGGTTTTACGACTTTGGATTGGAAATAAAATAAACGTCAAGGAATATTGTTTTCTTGATGGTTGAGTATAATTTATTATAATGTTTTTCTGGCTTTTAATATATACCAAAGCAGAATACTTCTAGAATGAAAATTGGATAGTTCAGCCAGAAGTTTCCATACATCCTTCATCCAATCAGAGCGAGACAAGTAAAGAGGGCAGCTAATCATAGGCCACCATTACGTTCTTCTTCTTCTTTCCAGAATATTAACCAATGGGAAAGGCACACGACGGAATCGTATGGATGATGTGGATATTCTGGTGTACCGTTGTAAAGGTAGAAGTTCCCGTTCATTCTACATCGAGTTACTGAGGTTCTTGTTCAAGTGTTGGAGAGCCATTCCCATCGGTTATTAGAAGTTTTATTCGTTTATAATTGCGTCTTTTCAAAGACTAGTTTAATTTTTCAGAGTGATAAAGAATACGGTACGTATTTTATAATTATAATGTATTTTTCAGCCGGTTTAACCTTATCAATCGATCCGTGCTGCCAATGTTGAAATATAAGTTGTTATCTGTCGTATTTATCCATTTTTACATTTCAGATTGATTTATTAACATGACACGTTTAGTCCAGAATCTAGTTAACTAAGTTTCACAGAAAATTTCTCATCAATGTTTTTGGTAGTGAATTATAGGATAGGAGGTAGTTTCCTATTTCTCACTTCCTAATTTGTACTTTAAATGTCATATTTTCAAAGTAATGAATAATGGACTAAATATTATTTTTTGTTTGCCACTAGGTTGCTGAATAACATTTTAGATTGTAGTATCTGCTATTTTCTCCTAATTGATCTCAAACTTACTTTTTTACTTTCTTAAAATGTAAGTATGAACATCTGCTCCACAGAAGAGAAATTTTCCGAAGTTTTTGTATGGTTTTAGGCTGAAATATGATACTCAAACCATACCATCTAGTCTAGGGATTGGATGAATCTGGGTTCTGGGCAGGAAAAAATAATCACTCAAATGCAATTATTTTACTCTATTAACACAGATAATGATAAAAACGCCGCAGAAGAACGTTTTTCCTATGTTTTCTAACTTTTTAGATGAAAATATGACACCCTTTGTAACCATGCAGTCAAGCTTGGCGATCTGCTGAAATCGGGGTTCTAGGCAGGGACAAACAGGATATTTTAGGGAATCTGGATAGAAATGGTAAAAAAAGACCTTTGACCAATACTTGTTGCATTACCGTACATCGTAACACACGCGATATTGCCTGAGTATATTGTTGAGTACCGGTATCTAATTAATTGTTCTGTTGGATGAAATTTAAGTTGGGTGTACTGTTTATTTTTAACTGCTAGGGAAGCCTAATAATTCTAATAATCATGTAGGCATATTAACCCTTTTTAACCCTCCAACTGGCAAACTCCCTATTTACGGCTTAATAGTCTGCAATGGCAACACCGTATGTATACAGCACATTTGCATTCGGTTTAAAAAGTCGATATTTGTCCACGACTCTTCTGTAAAAATGTGTTGTATTGCATACCACTCGATAGAAAATCATTTAATCTATAATTTGGTTTTTGTTTTGAATAAATCCGATACATATGATTGATTTTTTGTATCTTAATGCTATACTATCTCTCCCATATAGACTTAGCAGACTGTTAGTGCACATATTTGAATTCGTAGTTCATTTAAGATCATAGAGGAAACAACTATTCCAAATTCATTATGATTCTATTACTGTACTTGAGGTCTTGCCAATGATAATAAAACTATTGTCTGTAAAAAATATTGATTTTTGGTCTTTGTTTTTTTTCACAGAAACATGCGGCTTCTTATTCCTATTTTCCTTGGCATAGTATTCTGTGCTGTCTGTAGAGGTGCAACGGATGAAAAGAATAAGGATGTTGGTACAGTTGTGGGGATCGATTTAGGAACAACATATTCTTGGTGAGTAGACATACCATGCTTTGACTTTAAAGTTGACATTTTTGTAAGTAAGTTATAGAATTTTAATAAATTGTGATCCGATATTGGACCTTAGTTTTCTTCATGACAGTCACTAAGTCTAAAATGATACATCTTAATAAATTGAAGAGAAATTGTGCAATAGACCGTTTTTGAATATTAATACATTAATGAATGAAACAAGTAATGAAAAAATAATATTAATATTAAGTGATTTCAAAATTGCCTTCAAAACCAAAACGAATGTGAGTTGGCAAATAATTATTTTTGTTGAAAGTTTTGGTGTGATGTTAATTTTCATGTTTTAGTGTTGGTGTGTACAAAAATGGTCGAGTGGAGATCATCGCCAATGACCAAGGTAATAGAATCACACCATCCTATGTTGCTTTCACTGCCGAAGGCGAACGTCTTATCGGAGACGCTGCCAAGAACCAGCTGACGACAAATCCTGAAAACACTGTGTTTGATGCCAAGCGACTGATTGGCAGAGATTGGGGTGACAGCACTGTTCAATCTGATATTAAGTTCTTCCCATTCAAGGTGAGCTTCATTTAGCTAAATTTCCTCTCTATTAATCAATCAAAGAGTGCATTTATTTCCAAATCAAATACATGTTTACAAAAAATACAAATTATATATAGCCCTTTAAACAATGGTCAAAGACCGTCTGTTTGGTTGACACTGGTAAACATATAACAGCAGTTTTAATATTATAGCAAGCAGATATACAGAGAGAACAAAAACAAATAGTATTTGATTTATAAAACTAAATATATTGTTAATAAACAAAGAGGATTTGTTACAAGGAAATAAAATTATATATTCAAATAAAAAGACCTAAGTTAAACAACAATCAATGGAGCGAAACATAAATAAGTTAATGGTTATAGTCTTGTATTAAATCCCACCTTTTGTTCCAGGCATCTTTTAAATAATTTCCCAAATTGCGCCAATCCATACCATTTAAATAATTAAAAAATTCATCTTAACTCAAAATATATTTTTTTAACCAATATTTTCTGGTCTGTTTCAAAATCGGACATTCAGCTATTAAAACACTATTTTTCAGTTCTATACACCAGAGTCTCGGTAATCCCAACTCATTGGGACCAAACATTGTTCGGATTACTGAGTTGTTCAGATTATCCAGAAATGCATTGTAAAGTTGCGTTAAAAGTACAGTACTAATAAAATATATTATTTTAGACCTCAACTGTGTATTTAGAACAATAACTTACGTCTTTCACAAATAGGTTAGTCCACTACATCTTTTGCCTGAACTAGCCTAAATTAAGTCTTCAGGGACGTTCTATCTGTTATGGACTCATCATTAAAAATATAAAACACGACACATCCATCGACGCCTGAAAACGAACAATGATAAAACAGTTTCATCTTTAGGCCTACTTTTTACACGATCGTTGTCTGTATGGGAGATGAACTCAAATGTTCGAAAAATAGTTGACAGAAAAGGGATAATAAAGAGTCGGACCGAAAATCAAGTGATGTACTGTGAGTGTAGCTAGGCATCGCCCAACGCTATCTTGAGCAACGGCGTAGGCCTACTGCCGAATGCATGTTATTTTGAACTTACATTGAACTTACTCTTCTTAATCCATATTCCTAGAGAACAGGATGGGCGTCAATTTCTCGATCGGTCGGTGTTTACGTCGTTGGCGTTACGTCTTGTTCAAGGAATTCCTCAACAGAGTAGAACTAGTAGTAGTAGTAGTATTTATGACACGATGGCAGATCTTTTCATTGGTTAACAGGATTTCTTTGTTGCGTGGAAAGACAATAACTGAATTCTAATGTTCCAAAAAGTAAGTTATTGTGTTTAATTAACAATTTGTACAAAGTAATGTATAATTAATGATACTGTATTGTAGATTAAATTGTTATAGTTCAGATTGCATTGCTTGGAATTTAATCGAAATTCAGTAACCTATTTCACCATCAGGTTGTTCGGATTACTGGGACTCTGGTGTACTAATATAGACTTTAGAAATAAACAAAATTCAACAGATAAGGGATTTTTGTCCAGATTTTTAGGAGGAGGCAAGTAAATTGATTTGGACAAATGCATTTAATTTTAAACGATTATAAGTATATGTCATAATTTGGAAGTTAAATAGAGAGAAATAATCGTTGATAATTTTTTTGATTGGTTGAACTATTAACAGTTCAAATAGAGCATTATTCATGGTTATATGTACAGAATTAGAATACGTCAATAATTAATCTATTTATTCATAATGTTTTTTGTTATTCTAGGTTATTGAAAAGAACGGCAAGCCACATATACAAGTAAGCACATCACAGGGTGAAAAGGTGTTTGCACCGGAAGAGATCTCAGCCATGGTTCTTGGCAAAATGAAGGAGACTGCTGAAGCCTACTTGGGAAAGAAGGTAATTAGCGTTTCCTATTTAAAAATTTGAGTGGTGGTGTAACCTTTGGAAAGTATACCGTCTCTTCTATATAAGTAAATACTACCAAATACTTTAAACAAGATGTAGGCCTATTATTTTAAGTAATTATAAAAGTACGGTAGCTAAAAACCTCATTGATCCAATATTTTGTAACTTTCCATCTATTGTGCTTATTGTGTACTTAAAATAGCTGACTTGAATTTTTAACTAACCTTTTGAAAATTCTTTATAATTATTGCACCTAGGTGAGACCTGGTAATGTAATTATTTTGTTGACACCCGTAACCTGAGAGTTGTTGCTGCAGGTCACACACGCTGTGGTCACAGTGCCCGCCTATTTCAACGATGCCCAAAGACAGGCAACCAAGGATGCCGGTACCATTGCCGGCCTAAACGTGATGAGAATTATCAACGAGCCCACGGCTGCTGCCATTGCTTACGGTCTTGACAAGAGGGAAGGCGAGAAGAACGTCCTTGTCTTTGACCTCGGTGGTGGCACTTTCGATGTGTCCCTTCTCACAATCGACAACGGTGTGTTTGAGGTTAGTGTTGGTTTACTTCTTGTACGTCTAGCCTATATTTTAATTAGGTCTACAATTTTTTATTAACTAGCAAATTTCTTTGCCTTTTTTTGACATAGTATGATGTTATTTCTTTACCTTTCATGAAAAATGCTAAACTGTTCCTATTTATCAATTTATGATTCCTTCAGTATTTAAATGGTACTTTTAACTTTTCTAAACCAACTTAGACCGTTTCTATCTGGTAACTGGAGTTTGCACTGTTATTATGTGTTTTTTAAGTGTTAGTGAGTTAGGTCTTTCAATCTTTCTTCTTCATTCGTTAAAAAAACAAATACCCTGGATTAACAGAGCCCCATTTGTTCTATTTATATATTCTTATTTAAAAGTTGCATTTCAGGAGGCAGACAGTAGTCTGCTAAAGTTTTCTGTGGTGTTTATGTGCATGAGGTAATTTCTGTTTGGTTTGCCTAGCTGGAAATACATTTCATAACTTATAATCTGTAATGATGGAAATCAAAGAATTCATTGTATCTTCATTGTCATTAATACATTGTTATTAATAAATCTTCCTAATTCAGGAAACTTCAATGTGACTTGGGTTTTTTTGTCTAGGTTGTTTCAACCAACGGAGACACCCACTTGGGAGGTGAAGATTTTGACCAGAGAGTCATGGACCACTTTATCAAGTTGTACAAGAAAAAGAAGGGCAAGGACATCAGGAAAGACAACCGGGCCGTGCAGAAGCTGAGGAGAGAGGTGGAGAAGGCCAAGCGAGCGCTTTCGTCCAGCCACCAGGTCAGGATCGAGATCGAAAGCTTCTTCGAGGGAGACGACTTCTCAGAAACACTGACCAGAGCCAAGTTTGAGGAGTTGAACATGGTGAGTGTTCCTATCATGAAGAATACAATTCAACTAACCCTTCAACGCAGGACATTTTTATTACCAAACAGACCCTATTGCAGTATTTTTTGGCCCTCGTGACCTTTTTGTGCAAACAATTACTATAACAAATATTTATTTGCTCAGAGACCTATTTACATGATTCTTGCAGTAAATTTAAAGGTTGTACTGTCCACAACGTCCTGAAAAGATTAATAATTTTGATGTACAGTAGAACTTGGATAATACGAACCTCAAGGGACCAGAAAAAAATTCGTATTATCCAAAAATTCGAATTAGAAAAGTGGTTGAAATAAATAGTAAAACATCATGTGTTAACACTGTATATTAAAAAAAGTTAGGTTAATGAAGATGTTATTGATTAAAAATCCTAATTTTTGTTAAATGTCGATAATGTGTTTGGAGGGATCCCAAAACTTTTTCTTAAATCCCTTCTCTACATCCTTGATTACCACTATTTATTCTTGCATCGTCAGAGATTTGTAGGTTCGCTTTGACTAAGCGAACCAGTTCATACTCATGACGTGTTAACATGAACGCAGACGAAGTCACAAATGCCAACACGAAACAAAGACAAGGAATATCGGAACAAACCACCATCAATGATAGACACGCTACTGAACTGCGCCGGCGCTGCGTAGTGACAGACTAGAGATGTCAATGTTGTGATTTATGAGCAGTAATGGACTGGTGAGGGGTAGGGGTATCTTGTGACCAGTCAACAGCAGGTGTACGTGCTGTGAGATGGGCTGGCGGGGGTGACGCGTTGATCTACCCAAAAATAGTCTTCGGACAGGAAGCCCTAACGTCGTTTCCGAGAAAATCGCACACAATGACTTGTTCTCTTTACAGATTTACGCTGCAAAAAATTCGAATTATCCAAATAATTATTCGAATTAACCAGGACATTTTAACATTGTTTTTATATAAAATTCTATGGACCAAGTCAAAACTTCGAAATAAAGAAGTTTTCGAATTACAGAAGTTTGAATTATCCACGTTCCACTGTATTTATTTTTTAAATTTTTCTGAGCTAAATTATCCCATTACAGTAAAAGGGTGGTATTGACCCTTTTACTGACAGAGGAGCATCAGTCATTTTTAAAACTCCTGCATTATTTGTTTACAGGATCTATTCAGATCGACGATGAAGCCTGTCCAAAAGGTGTTGGAAGACGCGGACATGAACAAGAAGGACGTAGATGAGATCGTGTTGGTCGGCGGAAGCACACGTATTCCTAAGGTGCAGCAGCTGGTCAAGGAGTTCTTCAACGGCAAGGAACCATCTCGAGGAATCAACCCCGATGAAGCTGTGAGTAACATTTTATCAAGTCAAGAATAAAATTATTCTTGAATATATTAAATTAGGCTATACAATGTATTACTGTACTTACCATTTTGGTACTCTTTCTCCTGATATCTTTATCAAAATTTATTTTCAGATAATTAAATTTAATAAGTATTTCTAATATTTTTTCAGCCCACTTAACTCCTCATTGTTGCTCTGAAAATAATGATTTTCACCTAATTGTTTCCCCAAAGAGCCTTTCATCACCAGGAAATTATTAATTATCTTATGTACTGACTGCCATGGCTCCACAAATCTCAGTTGATTTTTAATCCTGTTGACCAGTCTCTTCCATTCTGCTCAATCTTGAGCCAAATTTATATTCATACCAATGGTCCTAACAAGTCCTATTATTTATCTTACCTGGTTAAGACGTCAAACAGTTCACTGGAAGGTGAATATATGGAAAATTAGTCTTATGAACCAATGACTGACAAATTGTGGAACCAAATACTTGTCACTTGCAAATCGTTGAAATTGAAAGAGAAGTTTCCTTTCACATTGAAAAATTATTAGACTAACTAGCCTACCAGATGTTATAAATGGACATTTTTTATTCCTATTTCCAAATAAAAATTTTGAAAAGTTGTGTCACAGGCCTAGTTTTGACCAACATGTATGTGCACAGGTCGCGTACGGAGCCGCCGTCCAGGCTGGAGTGTTGTCCGGTGAGCAGGACACGGACGCTATCGTGCTGTTGGACGTCAACCCTCTCACACTTGGTATCGAGACCGTGGGTGGAGTCATGACCAAGCTCATCCCCCGCAACACCGTCATCCCCACCAAGAAGTCTCAGATCTTCTCCACCGCCGCTGACAATCAGCACACTGTCACCATTCAGGTATAACACTCAATTTCAAATTGGTTAGGCAACCGTACTGTGAATCCATTTCCTTTCAACCAATATTTCTCACACTTGTATCCTTTTTAAAACCAGTTAAAACTTAAAGCCCCCATACATGATTTGACAAAAGCCTCTAGACCTGTTCTGCAAACCGTGCGTGGGCTTAACAGACCAAGCCTGTGGTCTGTAGAGAATTCACGAGACCAACCGATAGTGTTTGCCCCAGTATGGGCTTCACAGACAGAGAGTGATCAATGACCGTTCACGAACAACTTTTGAGGGCCTGATGCGACCTGAATAAGACTGAAGGTACATGACGCTCGCTGTCTGTGGGTTTAGTCTGGGTGTTTGTCTGATTGTACGTACTGGTAATACTGATAAGTACTGAAAATAAACTGGCAGACATGGTATGCAGACTGTGTCGGATCGTGTATGGAGGGCTCAGTCATTCAAACAAGAACTATGTAAAGAAAACACTTGGCATAAATCTGAAGAGGAAGGAAGGAAGAGAAATTTTTTCTAGTTGTGCTACCTCCCTCAAGCAATGGGTGGATTATCTCCAAATACGTATGATTCAGAGATCTCTCATTTACTCTGAGAGACAACTCATATGTTTAGTGCAGTAGTGAGTGAGCTTAAACTTGAGCATGTACATATTGTATAAAGAAGTGTGTGTCTAGAAATATTTAGCATATATACTAATTGCATGTGACTTTTGCAACAGGTTTACGAGGGTGAGCGACCAATGACCAAGGACAACCATCTCCTGGGCAAGTTTGACCTGACTGGAATCCCTCCTGCACCACGAGGAGTACCCCAGATCGAAGTAACTTTTGAAATTGACGCTAACGGTATTCTTCAGGTAATAAACTATTTCATTATTAGGTTTTCTTTAAGATTTACCTTTTTATTGTAGCCTTTCTTTTTGTAATGACAGAAAAGTTATAGGAAGACATCTGTTCTAAAGAATAGTAGTAGAATTAATTTATACATTTATCTATACCATCACATGCAAGTTTATATTTCTTTTTAAATCATGGTTGTTACATAATGTAAGGAAAAGGTTTAAATTTCCTTAATTAGCCTATGAATTTATTGGCACAAACAATAAATTGTTTCCAACCTTGAACCATGTTACGAGTTAGCTTCCTTTCTTTAGTTGTTATCTGTAAAATCACATAATCTGTAAAAATACAGATATGCCCTATTAGTTTTTAGCAGATCAACCGTAATGAGTTTTCTATATACTTATACTATTTATTTTCAGGTATCTGCTGAAGATAAGGGTACAGGAAACAGGGAGAAGATTGTTATCACAAACGACCAGAACAGGTTAACACCTGACGACATTGAGAGGATGATCAAGGATGCAGAGAAGTTTGCCGATGACGACAAGAAGCTGAAGGAAAGAGTGGAAGCAAGAAACGAACTGGAATCTTATGCCTACTCACTCAAGAACCAGCTTGGCGACAAGGACAAGCTTGGAGCCAAGGTAAAATATTTAAGATATTTATCCTCTATTAGGGTCTTTAGTAAATTTGAATATAATTTTTTTTAAGACTAAATTTCAACAAGTATTTTAAGCTTACTAGGGAAATGTCTGTTTAGTTAAATTTTTCCTATAAAATTTAGTCTTTGTGAATTTTTCTAAATAACTGTTAATTAAAGTAGAAGTGTCTTTAATTTTTGATGTTAAACAGTATTATATTATGGACATTCTCATTCTTTGGGGTAGCTACAATGTAAACAAGCGGGTGAAATAATTACTAGTATGTTAAAGAGCAAAAGTATGACGTTGGATATTTTGTTAGGGAATCAATGTACTTTACTCAACCTTGTGCTCGGGAAATATTGTCTCCACCATCGGTACAAGCACTATCATTAAATTGGTTTTCTCTATAGGTGAGCGACAGTGACAAATCGAAGATGGAAGAAGCAATTGAGGAGAAGATTAAGTGGCTGGAAGACAACCAAGACGTGGAATCTGAAGAATACAAGAAACAGAAGAAAGAACTGGAAGATGTCGTTCAACCGATCATCGCAAAACTGTACCAGGGAGCGGGCGGTCCACCACCCCCGGCCGGTGGAGACGACGACGACGTCAAAGACGAGCTTTAAAGACTGCACACAAGTAGCTTAAGACATTTTACATGAACAGAGTTCCATTGTACAACTAAAGTCGTGAAATCTAATTTCAGTATTTCATCCCAAAACTGTAATAGTTGTCATACAACATATATAGTCTTCAGTGTCGCTTTACTTTTTATCCTCATGTACAGAAATTAGGTTGAAAAACTGTTTAATTGAATATATTATTCAATTTTTGTTATTTATTATGAATGAAGACTGTTACCGACAGATGTGATCACGACTGTTGTATATGTTTTTTATATTTATTGTGTTGTGATAATATCTGTCCAATTAGCTTTCAGTTTGTATGAAAGTGTTGCTGTGTATGTGTGTTGGTAACTTAAGAATACAATTTTTTGATAATTCTTGCTTTTTATTTTATATCCTTTGTATCAACGCATCCTCATTTAAGGTATAGTCTGAGCAATATTTCTTCACCTATGATCAAATCAGCTGATGGTAAGGTGAGAATGGGTTCTTTACTAAAACCTTTTGTCTCTAGTTTTCATTTAACCCCTTACCCACAACCGGGACCATGATAGAACTTCATAATTTAATCCCTGAACACATACATGGTTGGGAGTGGTCATACTAAATGTTGTAAATATATTTGTATATTATAAAATTTGGTGAAGTTGTTCCTTTGAGCAATATATTGGACAAGTTTGTTGCTCGACGATCTGAATAACAAGAATGTGACCAACCAACGGCAGGTTGGCTTCATTTTTGGGGGATTTTGTATCCCAAAAATGGGTTTTATTTTTTGAAAAAATCGTTTAATTTTACCATTGTGGATCCAGCTCAAAAACCACAATTTAATATTTTGAATTATGACTTGGTCTAGCGGTTACTGAGATATTCAAAATGGTAAACACAATCTGTATCTAAAATTAATCATGGAGAATAACTAAATCAATAACTCACTTATTTACTTAGGCCGAAGTATTCTTCCAAACTTTGTTGAGCAGGTCCATATAGTTATAATACATTCATAAAAATACATTTTATAAAATACAAAAATCTTGTCAAATTTATCTATGTATTTTCGGCCACTGTCAACTGTATATTTAATTTATGTTGATTAAAACAACTAATTAAAAAAGTTTTGGTGCTTAACTACTTGCACAACTGTTACATTGACTGCATTTTTAACTAATTAACATGCTCCAGTTTTTATTTGACAGACAAATTTTGTTTTTCATTTTTGGAAAGGTGCGTAATACTGGCTGATAACATGTGGTTTGATCACATATTTTTGAAACTGCTGCTTGTTTCAGAAATCAAGAACAGTGTTTACCTTCATGTAATTCTTATCCTCTACACAGGACTTTTAATAGTTTTTATAATAATATCAAGAATTTTCATCAGAAATAGAATATTTCTGGGGAAAATTATAAATCTTTAACTTGGTCTAATAGCAAGAAATCACACTGCTTTTTCCTACAATGCAATAAGATTAAAGGTTTGGTAAATAATTGTATAAATTGAATTTCATGGCTTGACCATCAGAATTATTGTTAAGTAAAAACATTGGGCATACCAAATTACAGTTAAATTTAACTCAATATGTTTATAGTAGAACCAACATGTATAACTGTCAAACTTATTCAAATTTACTTTAAGACTGCTGATAAGGGTAAAAAATAATATACTTAGTTATAACTAAACCTCTTTATTGATATTAAAAATTGAAATAAAATTATATTAAGATAAAAAAAACTTGCTCTAGTTCCGAAGTTTATTGGTAGTAAAGTTCAAGGTTCATGCCATCGTGAATCTCATCTGCAATCTTAAGTTAAGGAAAATTGCTCTATGGACAATGACATGTTGATTAAAACATCTGCAATAACACAAGATTATGGTAAAACAAACCATATCATGTTGTCATTAAGATTGTATCTATTAATAGACAAATCAATTAAAAAACATCCAGGTTCAATAGATAAATACCCTCCCCCTGCAAGTCATCAGTGTACCAGAGTAATTTGATAATTTTTCATCTATTACACACATAAAATAAATATTTATGCAAAGCACATATTGTTCCCCACATCTTCAATCAACAACTGTCAAACGGTTGTAAACAGATGTTTTGATTTTACTGTTCACATTTGGTTCTCCATAAGCGTAATGTTAAATTTTTATATTTTAAACTTATTATGATAAAAATTCCTACTTTCAGTGTTCCTCACAGCAATTCACCTGCATACTCTTTTCCCATGTTAATCATATAGAGATTAGGTAAACTCCTTTTGTGGACAGATGATGATGAAACTTGATATAAATGGTCAAAATATATATTGTTTACGCTAGAAACACCTACTTTCAGAGTTCCTTACAGCAGCAAACCTGCTTACTCTTTCCCATGTAAGTCTTATGGAGAATAGGCAAATAACTCTCATATTTATCAACAGATAATGATAAAACTTGCAATATATTATTATTATTAAGTTATTGATTTGGAAATTCGCTGAGTACGCAGGTCTGCTGCGACGGGGGTATTTTATATTTATATGCATTAGGTGCTCAGACAACTATAAAAGAAAGTGTAAATGTAGATATTTGAAGTATTGAATGCAGTAGTGTGCAGCCATTCCAAAGTAACGGAGGTTACTTGAACACAACAATTTTGCTTAAGCATAGCCTACATACTACAAAAACATTATATCCTGGAAAATGTTCAGTCACCAATTAAAATGAACTGACTTGAGGGTCTTAGGAGATTTTTACTTCCATGCACCAAACAACAGAAGCATAATGTGAAGCAGAAAGTGGGTATAAAAGGTTATTATGTTACTTTGGAATCGGTGTGTGATATATTTAGATGTTCAAAGAAGTAATTTTATTTCTATCCAGAAAGTCTATACTTAAAAAAAAATCAAAAGGATACAGTCTTGTAGTTTTATGTGGTCCTTAAATATTGTGTACCACTTTTTGAGAACAATTTTATCCCATCTCGTTCCAGTTTGTGCAGCAATCAACTTTTTCAAGTCCTCAATAGTGTCATCAGGGTTGCATTTCACCCGCACTTTCTTTCCCAACCGGTCGTTACAAGTTACCTCTAACATTATTGCTGGAACATACAACATATTACTAGTGAAATAAAATGTATTACTAGTGAAATAGTGAAACATAGACTAAGAGAGGAAAAAGTTAATTACTAAAGTGGAGGCTGTGTAATGAAGGAGGATCTACAATCCATAAAATCTACATTGAATGCAAGAACAATCTTTAGGGATACTTTTTTCAATGGGCATAGATGGATGATTAACCCTAGAACACAAAGGCTCCCTGAGCCAAGCGTTGTTACAAAGGCGTAGTCTCCCAGACTACTTTTTTTGAAAGTAAATAAGAAATACTTTTAATGACAGGGAAAATTTTTTAATTATAAAAACACTTAAAGTGAACATTGAATTAATGTTTTATAAGAGTTTAATGTCCAAATCTTAATTGTTCTGGCACTGGCAGCAGATTGTCTCTTGGTGTTCGCCACACATGACATTTGCGCAACATCCACAAAAATGTTTTGTCATGCGCCGTAATCTTGGAAGTAAGAAAGCACACCTCTTCCTACCTTATTGGACTGGTTGTGGAGCTTCATTTGGCACACTTACATTTAAAATATAAGCAATAGATTGCCGGACGAGAGTTTGTGGCAAAATTGTGGCCTCAAGCCAGGACTTCAGGAGCTCTCTGTGCATTTCTTTAAACAATTTTGCCGACTTAGGGGCTGACACGATTGGCTCAGACACGAATTTCTACATATAACATGTATATATCATTTAAAGTGATGTTTATGATGTTATAAACATGCATAGGGGCCACCTCCTTGTTCTACGACTGCACAAAGTGTACTACACATTTGGTCCAATTCAAATAAATATTTACACTATATACAACATATATTTCCAAAATAATGTTTAACTAACACCATAACACACGAAAAAGCGAAGGTAGATTATACTCTGCAACAAGACACCATGATCCGTACACGTTGCGAGTCTGCCGCGACCTGTGCGTTGTTACAGAGGCGTAGTCGACCTGGCGACGCAAACTTAAAAAACTTTAAAATCTCGTTTAACAAAGGACGCAAGCGAACACCAACCAGACCCTTTTAATATTAGGCCAAGAACGACAGCTACACGGATTTTTATGAATTTTAGTGGAGTGGAAGGGAGTAAGGGGTAGAAATGCCACCTTGAACGTCTCTCAGGCAACGCCTTTGTATTCTAGGGTTAAAAAGGTCTGAATAGGGTATGAGAAAGGATATGAATATTGGTTCCAATGGATAGCATTAAAATATATATCCCTATTAAAATATCCCAAATGCTCCTAAAAAATCAATATTCAACACTACAACACCCCCAAAGTCTACTTAAAGTCACACCATAAAAGTTTTACTTAAATTTACTAACCTCAAATACCAAAGTCTCTTAATCCAGAGCAGAATATAATGTGTCAAATGATTATAAAACGGTAATCAATGGGCACTACTTAAGAAAGAAACATAATCTAACACAAGTATCACAAAAATTTACATAAATATTTCTAAAATTCTAATAATTTAGAATTGTATGACAAACAACAGAAATATCCAGGCCTCTAGTTTATTTTGACATCGATTATCAACTCATTCATCAGCAGGAGGACCACAGCTCAGGCAGCATCCAGGAAAAAAACTTCAGGCTTGGGCCTTAGCTGTGTGTCTCTTCCTTGATTAATGTCTTTACTATACAAAAACTAAATTAAAGATAGCTCAAAGATTAGATCACTAGTAATCTTGTAATCAATGCTTGTAGGTGTTTCTAAAGATAATAAAGAAATAATTTTTTAATCAATCTATCAATTGGTTCATAATATTTTTTAAAATTACTACTTAAACTTTACAAATTTGAATTCCAAGTCTGGACCTGGAATTCAAATTCAAAGCATTTGAAGATGGAGCCAACTCCATCTTCAAATGCTTTAATCTTAGTTGTTGTTGACCACCATTCCCTTCTGAGTCCTTCGTACTATCGTAATACTAGTAGATAGAATTATATACAACTATATAACTATATGCTATAAGCTGATAGGGCTCTAGGATTTTCCGACCTCGAGAGTGTGGCCAGAGAGGAACGGATAGTAAAGTAAATCTTAACTATATAATCTAATCTAATCTATACGTTCATCTATGATATGGCTTTTAAGTTCAAAGTCTGCCTTGTAAAATAGGCAAAATAGATTAGAATCAGGTGATTATGTTTGAGAATGAGGTTATGTTTTGAATTTTGGATTAGCCTACGGCTCTAGGGTTAGTGCTAGAGATTCAATTGTGGTTTTTATTTCAAACCCTGGTTATTCGCCGTTATACTTAAAAAGATGGTTTAGGATTTTTGATCCGGTTTAGAAAAGTTTGTTGAAGGTTTACTGCCTCTCTGCATTAAGCACCCTCCAACGCCATGGGAAAGGTGAGTGTGATAAGGTAAATCATTACTAGAAACCACATATTTGTTTTATTTTAACAATAAATAGTCTTTAAATAAAGGGCCTTTAACTTTGGAAAAATCATCATCTAACTAAAAATGGCCATAGGGTTTTGAAACTTGATCCAATAGACCCTTTGTTTGGATGAAATGGTAGTAATTATCATGCTTTAATATTAACTAAAGTCTAAAAATCTCAAAAAGTCAAATAACTGTGGCAAATAATAGGACCCATGTACAATTCACTCAGTTAAATTGAATTACATAGTCCTGAATATATTTCAGAATAGTCCTAGATTCAGTAGTCGTAGTTCCACCGCTTCAGAGCAGTGTGTTTCTTTGAAGTAATTACTTAGTTTCATAAATCACACATCAACACATCTTTACACTCTTTAATACCTATCTTAATAAAGAGATAGTGTGTTGAATAAGGGTTTTCTACATTTTTAAATTCTCAAGTTTAATATGATAAGCTTACTCTAATTACATTCAGTCTAGCCAGTGGATCGGATATATCCATGAGATTTACAAAAAAACATATTTTTAAACTTCTACTACCAGTTTATTGACAGTTAAGATGAGTTACAGACCCTAGGTACATTATTAAAGCCAGCGAGGTACCGTAGTAAAGTGAATCACAAAGGCTAGCCAGAGGTGACCGCTTATAATCTCACCAACCAGTGGTTGCAGATGATGAAATTATGGTACCAGTTTTATTGAATATACAATATTAATTTAATTTCTTAAGATATGTTATCCCGTCCTCTTCTATATCTACTTGGTAAACAAGCCTCCGTTTTGGGGCTATCTATAATGTAGATTATAAGTAAATCATAATTTAGCATATAATTTTACAATCAATATTGACTTCTTAGAATATAAATATAAGTCACTTTTGGGTGACTCTTCATTACAGCATTCTTGTTCCATGTACTATTTTTATTTTAATCGGCTGAATAACTAAATTGAGTACTTAGTGTAATATATATTTTACCTATTTTCAGAAAAGGAAAACATTTACTGCCTTATCTGACGTGGACCACAAGTCACAGTTTGTTACAATTATGGGAGTTATTGCGGAGATTATCCCGAAAATCAATAGACAAAACTTGTTGGTGAGTTGAGTGTCAAAGTAATTAGGCCTAAGTTGTATTTATTTACTTATTTTAAAGTCACAAATTGCAGTAGTGTTAATTCAGAAACGTAACAAAATAAATATACAGTAGAGCGTCAAAAATCTAAACGTCAAGATCGGAACCACACCAAAAGATTAGTTTAAATATGTATATTCTTACTGAATTGCACTGAAACAATAGATGAGAATCTAGAACCTCCAGCAAACGACAACTCAGTCCCTTTGCATTCTAAAGCTTTTACGTTTGAAACAGTGATGTCTTGGTACAAAACACAACCCTCTAAATGCCATTTGTTTTACCTCTTGGTGCCGGGGACTTTTTCATAGTTTTGCAAGCTTTAATTTAAAATTCTCTAAAAATTAGAAAAAAATGCAAAGCTCAACAAAAGATATATTATTTTATTCAGCATGAAATTCTCTGTGAATAAATACTAATATAGATACACCAACTTCAGTAGTGTTAAATACGTGGTCCTCAAAAAGTTTTTATTTCATAAAAGAAATTTCTTCCCTATGTCTGATTTCATAAAATGTTATTATTATTATTGGTATTGTATAAAAAATCTAATATAGCTATTTTGATTTTGAAATTTTATGACTGAAAATAGAATTTATAGTTATAAACACTAAAAGTAAAAACTGAAATTTCAACTAAACAAATTAAGCAGACCGGCTAACAACAAATCTTTACAGACAATGTATTTTTCTTCTGACACAATTCTGCCGCCCATAGAGTATAATATGAGACGCTTGCAACATGGACACGGGCGTGTCGATTGGCACTCAAGAGGAATAATGCAATGAAGCAGCTCAACTCTTGCTGCTGAAGCAAATGAAGGACTTGGCTGGCAATAAATGTGTTTTGAAGCTAACACAACCAAAGATTAGCACCATTTTTTAAGAAATTGAATAATTACTGTATATTATAAGTGATTTTATAGTTAGAGTACAGTAATTATTTTTAAGTACTGTTACATGTAGGCCTTATCAGTAAATATTTTTTGTTTCCATACAATTTTTAAAGAAACAAACTTTAGTACCGTAAACAATACGTAATCGATATAAATACAAAATACATTGTTTTGCTTCATTCACTAGAACTGCACTTTTTAAACTGTAGGCCTAGGCCTAATTACACGTTGAAAGAACCATTTATAGGTTATATTTGAAAATCTGAACAAATCGGTAACCTGAGTTTCTGCTCTACTGTATTGCCCGGGAAGATGTTAATCGAGTAGTATATAACAGATAACATATTAGAAATATTGTTGACACACGTGTTTTTTTGCCTGGGAAGATGTTAATCGAGCAGTATATAACAGATAACATATTAGAAATATTGCTGACTCATGTGTTTTTTCTTATAGTTAATTAACTGTACAAATGAGGTTTAATAGGTAAATAACTTATGGGGAAAGAGATATTGGTCTTGACATTGTTACCTTACATTTATTAATATTATTTAGTGTGCTATTGATTAATAAGCAACCTTATAAGTGTTGAGTTGGGAGGAATATAAATTTATAAGTTCTACTAAGGATAGGACACACAAAGTAATAAGTAAAGCCTTATGGGCCTTGGCCACTCTCCCCTCATACAGTTTTACTCCTTAAAATTATTTTCTTCTTATTTTCACTCAGTTGTGGTGGTTGGATTTTTTAACATTTTAAATTTTTTAAGCTTGAAAAAAATAACTTATTAACCCTTCCTGGACTGCAGGCGGATATATCCGCTAAATTTTTGGGCCTCGTATCGCAAAATGTAACCAGAGCCAGGTTTAAACTGTTTTGATACCACCATTTTTGATCAATAGGAACTCAAACAAATGATTAACATTATATTATTAATGTAGATTATTATATTTTGTTTTTTTGTAGGTTGTTATTTTTTTTAAATATTTATGGCATGAATACAGTTTATGTCAACTATTTTTACAAATAACTAAGTGTTATAAACACAGAAACAAAAACAACTGTTTTATTCCAACCTCATTTCTTATGTGAGGACTTTGCCCAATTAGGGCTTAGTCCGGGAAAGGTTAAGCCACAAAAACAATGGCGGTCCAGCATGAATAGGCCAGGGTTTCTCAGATATTGGGTTCACTTTTTTAAGTAGAAATTTCTTTGTCTTGCTGTTTCTCAATTAAAAATTATCTGATACTTGCAGATTAGTAGAAAGGCTATGAACCGTTAATATGTCTCTGTTTTATGTACTGTATGTATATTACAGTTAAAAGCTATGAAATCCTTTTACACATCTGCTGCGCTGAGTCTCTCATCCAATGTGCCGTAACGCTAATGATTTATGTAAAGTAGGCTATGTGACATCTCTAACACATGTTAAAGGACTGTTCTGCTACCACCTGTGCCATTGCTGTACAAATTCTTAATAGTCCTTTTTTCCAGTGCAAAATTGAACTGAATCTTTTGGATGAATCAGTTAACAGACCAGGCTTCAATGTAAAGCTTAATATGGAAAGCAAAACTCTTGACAACTTTTTGGATGTGGCTAAAGTCGGATTCTTCATCCATCTAGATGAAATTAAGGTAGGCCTGGATCTGTATTGGCTTTTTAGTGAAAATAGACCTATAGAAGTAATGGAACAATATCAAGAATGATAATAGTATAGAATAGAATAGTAATAATAATCAAGCAACAGTAATAGTAAACAAGGCATCAAGAATTCAGGATACCTGATTCTGAAACTATGATATTATTTGTTTGTAATACCTCTTAAAACATTTGTAATTGTATAAATGTATCCACTATGAAAATTTTGTGGATTTTATAAACATAAAGTTTATCCATTATGAGTCGATAGACTTTTTAGACCACCCACACCGATAGACCACCCAGGGGTATTGGCAGTCTGTCACAGCAAAATTTAAAACAGAAGTGACGTCATATGGTCAAAAGGACGGCTCTGTAGAGGAACTGAAAACATCCACTTTAGACATATCCATGATCTAACATACTTCCTCAACCTAACCTAACCTAATTCACATTTTTTCTGCTGCAAAATTAATACCAGATAAATAAATTTTTGATTAAAAGATCACTGTAGGAGATAGTTTAAATAACTTATTTTTATCACGATTTTCTCTGTTATTGATTGAGCTATAAGTTAGGTCTGCTGTTACATTTTAATATGTAATCCCTGACATATATAAGCATACTTGCCAATTTGAGGTCTTTGTAAAGAGCAGAAAGACGGAAAATTATTTGATTTACAGTTTTCTTTATACAGCGCTGATTATTTTAAATAAAAATAATTATAAAATCTAAAATTTATATACCTTCACTTTAATTGATTATAACCGTTAAAGATTGATGCAATTATTCTCTGGTATCTAATGTGAATCTTACTCTCTAAAACTTTTTTTCTGTCCACGAATTTATGATTTTTTTGGTGTATTATGGGGTAACACAAGAAATCAATTCTAGTAAGTCTCAACGCTGTGAAAACAATTATCTCCAGGCTATCATTATGGACCTTGTTTTAGTTGCAGCTACACAGGTGAACAAAACAGCTGATTCAGGTCGTTTTTCATGGTAAAAATGATATATTTTAGGTTAGTTTGAACAAAAATTTTAGAGAATATTTAGTTTTGATTTATTTTAGACAAATGTTTTTAATGTTAAATTTTTAACGAATAATTTTAGGATTGAAAATGAAACTGAAATGGCCTGAAAGTGGTTTTACCGCGAACAAATCCTACCCCACGCCCGCAACAAAGTATGGAAAAAAGTTTTAAACAATAAATCTAACACTCCTCTAATGATATCATACTACAACCCGAGAGACGAAATGTAAAACTCCTATTTATTAAGGTGTATTAAAACGTATTGATTTAAAGTTACTTTTACGTTATACTGACCACACCTATAAATGACTGTCTAGTTAAATTGGGGTTCTTGGAAGTAGCAGATTATTGTTGATCAATATTAGTTAATTTCTTATCGCTGTACCCCTCCCCTTCCCCGGCTCATGCGACGAAACAAAGAGATAACGTGACACGATAACGGTCATCGCTCTGTCTAGACGGTCAGTTGCAGACTTTGTCATTTTGTTTAAAATATTTTTTCGTCAACATACAGCGCTCTGCGGAGTTAGGTTTTTAAACTGTGTTAACATTAAGTATTGTACATAATAAATTTGTTTTAATTTAGCTAATTAACTTATCTAATACGTGTTTTATTCTATTTAAGTCGTATTGTTTGATTGATTTTCTGGTGTAAAGATTTGGCCACAAAGTTGTTGGATTTGGGGAGTTGTACTGTGAATTTAACGTAATAGTTTTGTTTGTTTCACACAGGTAACCAAAAATGAAGGTGAAGTCTATGGTGAGGTCAACGATGAAGAAGAGATTACCCTGTATGATGAGAGATCTCAGATTGTCAAGTGGTTTCCAAAAGGGAAGGCAACTTCAAAGTCTGGTACGGAACTTTTTTTGATTGCACTTTAACTAATGAATGACTGAGGTAGGAGTTTAACACATTCACTGCTGAAGTAATGGGAATTGAGTTCCTTTGGTGCACCACACACTTGAGTGGGCTCGGCGCAAGTTCTTGTAGCGCTGTTTTGTAACTTAACATGGAACTACATGAAATCTCATACAAATAGAGACCTCAACAAATGGCACAGGCAGTATTGTCGCCTTTCATTGAAAGCTGACATTTCAGTAGATAAATAAAATCTAAGCAGGCTGACGCCGTACGTGTGCGGGGAGGCGCACACTTTGGCCCCGGCCTCATCACGCTCATGTGGGGAATCAGCATTGAATGTGTTAAAGGTATAAATGAATGTTTAAGACGGTGACTGCATGTAAAAACCCAGGATCACTACCTACATGAAGTGATCTAGTAAATGTTTAGTATAAGATTAAAATATGACGTGCTACAATGATTTTAATTTTCAAATTACTGTTTCTTAGGTTAACACTTATATGATGTTGTTTGTATGAAATGTTTGTTATTTATTTTTGAAAGGTAGTATTTTCAGTTGATTTTTTAACATATAAACTATCACAGTCCTTTTAGTTAACAGGTTGTACTCAATGGATTCTTTGGTGAAATAATCTTCGCTTACGTTTGTTTTTTATTTTATAATTTTCTCGCTTATTTCCTGTTGCTGTTTTCCATTTTCCTCCTTCTGTTACTAAATATATAGGCCTAATAGTAAAAGAGTATTGTATTTAAGCAAATGCATTTACATTTTGTAGCATTACATTCCATTCATACATCATTTAGTATTAAGTTGTTTCAATATTATAAATTTCATGCCAGTTAATAAATAATCATGCAAGCCAGAACATAAAAAGAAATAATCTATGTCATATGTTAATACCCCCTTTGCCTATTTAATATATTGTTGTTGTTACATAAAATATGATATATCATAATAATCAATTTGTCATTATCAGAACATTATGATATCAAATAATATATTTATTCAACTAGACTACCAAATCAAATTCATTTAATTACCACCATTAATAGTATTTAAAATAAAATATGATCTAATATCATATATAATCAAAAATATAAATAAAAAAATCTATTTGGATAGTTGGTACTTCAAGCGATTGGCATTCTAATCTCGAGTTTTACTATTTATCATTTTGAAGTTTTTACAAAACTAACACTCACCTATGTCTTTGCGTGCAATAACTTAGTATGTTTACTGACACTATTCTATTTTATTTCTGCAAATGTGAATAGCTTTATTTATTGTTGACGTCTCAATCCATTAAATTACTATTAATCTTTTTCAGATGATGTGGAAGTGAAAATACAGAGTTTGAACAAATGGAAAAAGGCAAAGTTTAGTCGAAATGAATTGCAAGATAATGATAAATTGACGAGTCGAAGAAGAGGGCTTGTTTCAAACGATAAACCCCAATCCTCAAAGAGAACTAGTGAAAACAGTAAATTTACTGAGGAAAAAAAATATATCTCCGAAAAAGCAAATATTAAAGGTTCAACTTCAGTTGATAATAAATTAGATCAATTTACGGCAAATGAATCAGCTAAATTTATTAGAACTAACTCTAAAATAAATAAAGGTTTAGAATCGTCGACTAAAAGTCCAGTAATAATAGCCATAATGAAAAAGTCATCAAGTACATCGAGGTTGGTTAACATTAGATCTGTTACATCTAGATCCAGGATGTCTTTGAGTCTTTCTAATTTACATAAATCTGATATTACAAAACGAAACAAACAAACAAGTTCATCTAAATGTAATAAATCTCAGATCAATCAATCTTCGGATGATTCTGAAGATTCTCTAGAAATTTTACATGAATCTGCAGGCATCAAAAGGTTATCTCCATCTGTTAGTACTCGTAATACTAGAAAGAAAATAACCTCAAACTTAGATTCAGAAATTATAAAAAAAAATAATGATACTAATAATGAAAAACCTGGGATTAAGAAAAACAAAACTAATTCTCCCAATGCAATCGTAACGAAAAATACATTACAGAGTACTTTGAGAAAATCATTAAGAAGCAAAAATGCAGATTCTGATGATATAAAAGAGCTTAATGCAAAAACAAATCAGAGAGATTCTCGTTCAGTAAATACGGAGAAAAACGAAGTTAATCAAAAGTCAAATAAAACAAAAAACTTCACGAACGAAAAACCATTTGAGCCACCGTCTAAGAAAATAACACGTTCAGCTTTTCCAAGTGAAAACTCATCTGACTCATCAACCCCTAGTGAAGCATCAACCTCTAAAATGAAACGCAAAAGACTACAAAAAATTCCACAGCTTAACTCTAGCGATTCATCATTATCAGAGTCATCCCCGATGAAAAAGATGGCTAAGATGGGTAATTGTACTAGTCCGAGTGATAAACTGAGGCACAAAAGTACTAGTCAATCTGATATATCTTGTGAGAAATCGTCCGACTCTGAAAATAAATTAAAATCTGTTATTCTTGAAATCCAAACACGCAACAACGATGGTTCGATACTTGAGAAAAGTTGTGTAAATAATAAAATTAAAGGAGAAACTGTTGTTAGCAGATCTGTCTCTAAAGGGAAATCAAAAGATAACGAAAAAGCTATCGTACTTTCAGAGAAAGTATCTGATTCTGAATTGGATTCAGAGAGAACCCTTAATGAAGATAAAAAAACAAGGAGAACCAATCTTCGAAAAATAGTAAGTCTTGGAAAAGAAGAAGACCACCAAAAATCACCACCTAAAACTCGAAAGCAGAAATCATCTGAACTGAATGAAGAAGTAAAAAAACCAACTAATTCTGAATTAGATTCAGAGAAAACCCCTTGTGAAAATAGACTTTATAGCCCACCCTCTAAGAAAATAACACGTTCATCTTTTCTGAGTGAAACCTCGTCTGAAACGTCAACCCCTAAATTTAAACGAGGAAGACTAGAAAATACTAGCAATAATGCTTCTAGCAAAACTGAGATAAAACTTAAAGAACCAGTTGTCTATCAAACATACTTAAAGCCACTAACACGGATTAACTATTTCAATTGTGTCGAAGAACTTACGGATATCTCACTGTACAATTTAGATGAAATGTCTTCTTTTCCTGATAAATTTGATCTTGAGTGTAAGATTGTGTCAGAATTTATCTTGGCTGAAGAAGGAATTCAGGTTGTTACTGTTCAAGACGGTCATATGTGTAAAAATAATACAATAAAAATACCTCAAGAGAAATCTTGGGATTCAATATGTGAAAAAGTATTGAAGAATACGGTTGTTGAGAAAAACTCATTTTACATTGACATAATAATATTTAACTACTTTCGTTTGGACTTTCCTATTAAATCTGATAAGTTCTTTCTCATCAGAAACATAATGTCTCTGAAATTTCATCCGATAGACAGTGATAAACAGGAAAATTTATTCTTCTTTTGTGTCGAAGGGCAAAATGCAAATGTAAGAAGGTTAAATTCAAAGCAGATAAATGAATTACAAGAGATAATAGATTCTCGACTACAAAGTTCCACGAAAAAAGTAGCAGTTGAGAAACACGCTTCCGAGGAACCACCTTGCACATCAAAAGTTATAGCTATAAACGAAATACTGACTGAAAAAAAATCTTCAATACTAGAACCTACTACATGCGGGTTAATTAGCAACATTTCAAAGAGTACCGAGCCTCAGGGTGCATTAGTAAAAACCTCAACTGAGGGTGATAGTGAAATTATTGGTAAAGTTGAGGCACAAATTAAAACCTCAAAGAAGGGTGAAAGTAAAAATTCTCAAGAGATACGAAACACAAACTCAAGTGATGAAACTATGATGGAGGATTCTCTTTTGCTTAAAGAGAATAATGAAGAATTACGAGTGCAAGAGAGTGTAGACAGAGAAATGCATCCGAGTGCATCTAATTCTGAAGTGACTTTTTCTCAGTTCTGTAAGGGGACAACAGCGGATAATTTCAAAAGCAGCACCCAGCAAGGTGATTTTCCTATTTTACAAAGTTTGAATACATCGTCCAAGGAGGCTTTAGCTACTGGCATTTTATCAGAAGCTAAAATGGAATCGCTCGTCTATTGCCCGTCAGAGATCTCTGTGAGCTCTACCTTGTGCAAATCTGTGGAAAAGGAGAAAAATGGAACGAGAGATCCATCAAGTGATGTACATGCAAAAGACATCATTCCACCAACTGAACCACCTCTGGCTTCAAAAGATAAAGAGCCAGAAAATATAACTGAAATCGTGACTCTCTCAAACAGCTCATCTGAAGATGATGGAAATGTCAAGAACTCTGAAATCAGCAGCTACGACTCATTTGTTGTCGATGACAGTAACGAATTGACAAAACCATTGGGTTCTTTGATGACTTCCAGGATTGTCAGTTCCGATGAACTCTTTGGAGATCCAGAAACTTGTGATGAAAGATTAAAAATGATACCAGATAGATGTTTCTATAAATCACCATACGTAGCTCCAGTTCTATCTGAGGTAAGGATTGATTTCTTCAAATTTATAGTCATGTAAATTCATCATACCATTTCGTTACAGTATAAAAAGATAATTTGACCAAAAAATGTTTACAATAAATCAATTGTTTTTATATCTCCATAATTGGGAATTTTTCCAAAATTGTATTTTTTCACTAGAGCCCAAAGTGATGTTTTTCATAGTGCTATTATATATATATATCGTATGGTTATGCCAGCAAACCATACACACAAAGATATAGAGTACTATTCACTCACGTCAATAAATATATAAATTAGAACAAATAAATAAAATGAAAAATTGAAATAAAATGCCTATCATGTTTTGAATTATTACAGAGCTAGGTCTAACCCTTTGAGCCATTCCACAGACACATGACACAGACACTGACATCGTGTACACCTTCAATCAGAGAAAGATCGCAAGGGGCACTCTTCGGCAATATGCCTATTTTAGTGCCTAGTGCTATTTTATTTGTAGGTCTTTGTTTAGATCTTTGTGTTTAGTTAAATTTGTCGTCATAATGTGCAATAAGTAACTACACTCACAATTGAATGATTTTTCACCAATTTTACCTTAAAATATTGCTAAAAAGTAGACAAATGTGTTCTTAATATTTCAACTTTGTCATAACCTATCAGTTGATAGGCTGATAAGTTTGTGTTAGGTTGGACTGACTATCGTTTGATGCATAGAAGAACTGAATACAATACAACTGTGATTCACAATTTGGAATAATCAACATATACTTGTTTTCAGTTTTCCTTTATCCAACATCGTTTGTGTAATCTTGCTCATACAATTATATATTTATGTTTTTTTTTATCTGAATATTTTAGACAGACTACTTTTATGTTAATTGTTAATTTTATTCTTTAAGCTAAATCCTAAGCTAAGTCCTATTGACAATATGGAAGGTATCACTTATACATAGCGATAAAGAAGTAAACTCGTAACACACTCGCAGCACAATGCAGCGGGTTTCGGCACCCGAAACCCCTCCTTGCTCAGAGCGACCAGTGAAGTTTAAAATCAACCAAAGATTGAGAGTGATTTACTTTTAGCACATGCTCGCCTAGCAACAATGATATGTCACAGCACTTACATCCACCCGCCAAGGTCACTGCCCTTTTAAACACTGATTCACCCAGTCTGTATTTAACCCCAATGGCTACCACTTACCGCAAATACAGTGACAAAAGAAAGTGTGTAATATTATTTCCTGGGAAAACCGAACACCCCTATATCTGAATAGGCTTCAGCCCCAATTAGTTTGGATTTGAGTGGTTCCACTGTGTTAAAATGTAAATAAAATTGTGTTTTCAGGAAATGCGAAAAGAAATTTACAATGCAGAGAATAGTGGATATTGCAGTTGTAAGTATCAATGTCAAAACTTTGTAATTGTTTTGATTTAAACATGTTGTTTTGATTTAAAAGTTTACAGCTGAAAGCTTTCTCACTATTTGAATATATTATATCATTCTACTTCTAGTTTTATTATTAACCTTGGGCCTTTCAATTATTGTTTTTTTTTTCAATTCATACCACTTGTCTATCTAGTTATACTGGGTTTCCTTTAAACAAGTTTTTGATGAGTACTAAATACCCTGGTAAAAAAATGTGTGGTGAAGATCCACTGTCTCATGAGGTATCACATTTAGTCTGTTAAGACTAACATAAAGTGCTATACTGTATGTTAGCTGTGGCTCTAGTGTTTCGCTGAGAACTCTGGTTTACCTTCAAAATCTTTCTATAACTATCGTATTATTGGACATACTGGGTATTGGCCGGCCATATCATTGAGAAAGTATTGTATTTCTGACTTGGATATGTCTAAGCTCGTTGGTGGGGGCTGTTAGCAGATTTTTGGAATGTAAGAAGTGCAGCGGAAGTGTTTAAATGGAAGTGCTGTCATATGGCTATAAGAACAACTGTTTAGATGAACTGAAAACATTCCCTTTAAACATATCCATGATCTTACCCATTTCCCACAGGGAAGTAAATACAATTGTTATTTTATAAAATTCTACAGCGAACCAGCTTACTCATTCCCATTTTTATTCTTACTCAAATCGATATAACTTCCTTATCATTTGTAATATTGTGATTAAATTTGTTATACAGCTTTGGTTAAGGTCTATTATGGTACGTTGAAAAATCTAAATTCTTTTGTTTTCCCTAGCGGCAACCTCTTTACCCACGTTATTCTTGTATATAATTAGTAAATTCATACAACTTCCTTATTTAACTTATAACTAAGATTAAGTTATATCATCAAAATTAATTTCTAAATCGATAGAAATTTGGTTAGTTCGGGGGGTATGTGACTTTTTCATTCGTTTTGACATTCGTTACATGTTTAATCATGTTTTCCAGACTCCCACAACAGAAATCTGCCGTTCCTTACGTTGGACATTGTCAAGAGAATAAGAAACAGCAACAGGTTAACCATGTCAGTCACCATAGCCAGCATCAGTCCTTCAATTTCAGGTTGTTTGTTTCTATTATCCATTCCAGGACAATATACATGTAGTCATAGTATTAGTATACCTGATGGTGGGACTGGGACGGTGGCCACGTCCTGTAATCCAGCTACTTGGAGGTCACAAATTGTGGATAGTTGTGAGAGATGGTCGGTGGATGTGGTGTTCTCTTGGGTGGATTAACATCCGCACTATTGAATTCCACGTTAATCCGCAAAGACAGTCCTCATAATTAGACCAATTCGTAATTCAGAGGTCGTGGTTCGGATTCGACACTAAACTGTAGGTCCATTAGTTGCCATCGGCTGTTGGGCTATTAATTAACAGTCCTGCCTAAGGAACATGTCAGCCTTAGTCAGTAACAAGACTACAAGATCGCCACAATCATCCTACATTCATTCCTCATTTATACTTGGCTTAAAATAACTACCTGGGTAGGTCGCCATTTCATTAAAAAAGTATAAAAAGGTGTCTGTTCAGTACAGTGTAATTTGGTCTAAAGGTCATAGTCTATAGTGAAATGAAATTTTGTGATATTGGACAATAGACTTAACTGACATTGTTCTTTGGGCTATTAACTAATTAGTGAAGAATGACGGATATTACCTGACGGAAACGCCATCATAATCAATCAGCTGCTCACTGTTCGTAAATAGCTTGGAAACTCGTCGTTTAAATTCGGTTTATGAATCCGGTATTTTAGATCAGATGTTATTTTCAATAAATAACATGTAGTAACAAAAATAGATATAATCTTTCTTTTTAGTTGTCCTTCTCGTGACACCTTGCATATAAGGATTAGTCGGCTGCATCTGATGTAATTTGTTTGCTAATTTCTAGTTTGGTGTCTTTAAGAGAACAAAAAGGGGTTTCAATAAGACACCCTGTGGATTTTTTCTCACTGTGATAAGGTGACCCACATTTTCCTTCCAAAAATTTAAAGATAATTGTATAATCTTAGTGTAAGATTTTCCATTTAGAAGATCATCAAATTCAAACCATACAAATATGTCATTAATAAGTAACATAGTTTTCTGTTACAGAGTTATGGAAAGAAACTTGTATAAAGGCACAATGTCCCTGCTGTAAAAAGTTATACAATGTGTTTAATGCAGCTAACAGCAAAGCAGACGGAGTTGCCGAAGGCACAGACGCCATACTCGTTGGCTGTCACATCGTGTGTCCCGAATCGCGATGTGAGTAATATGTGATTAAGTTATGTGTGTGTGAGCTGTGGGATGAGATAGTAGAGTAGGAAGTTAAATAATATTACCTAGATCAGCCGTCAACCATGTTATAGAGTTTTAACCCTACAGCTGGCAAGCGTTTTCCCTTTAGCTGTAACATAAATTAAATATGTACCTCTTCTTGAAATATTTAGTATTTAAAAAAACACAAAACATGCTCCCTAACCATACAATCATAAAATAAGCAAAACAGGTGTCTAGCACTTACGAATAGCTTGGAACATTTCGCTTGTCAGCGATACGCCCTAACCACCGTGTACAGTCGGAGAAAACGCTTACATGTCTATAAAGCATACTCTAGCAGCAAAATAGTGAACTCTGTGAGATAGTTCTGAGATTAGATCGTGGGGGCAGCACGGAATGTAGTTTACTAAGTTCTTGATAGATTGCCACTGCCTGATGGGTTACGTTAGTCGTTGAACAGCCGGTTCTTTTATCAAAACTTTAAATAAAGAAAACTTGGTATTGAATGGGTTAACTCAAACTAGACAGAATTTGTTGCATTACATAAACTTTTGTACGCCGAATACCTCATTGTTGTTGGTAAAAACACTACAAGAGTGCTAGTCTCAAAAATGTCTAAAATGATTGTATTTTTCCACCATATAAAGAGTATGCCACTAGCCACAAACAGGTTTAACAATATAATAAGTTCTTTATAAAGTTTGCATTTGAGAATTCTAGCAATTTGCAATTTCAGGTTGTAATCAAGTTTTGGAAAAACCCCAGTTCCAATTCTCTGTGAAGCTGAAGCTGTCAGATGGCACACCGGTGACAGCAATTCTGGGAGGGGAACACGCTGAGAACATTTTTGGTAAATTATTTTAATTTCCTTTCCTCTGCGAAGAGAAGAAATAATTTTCCATTTGTATTCTCTTTCCTCCAAGTATGTTGTGTAGTCTTTGCATAGTAATATTGTGAACTCAGTTGTTTCATAAAATTATGTACAGTTTGTGTGAATTAAACTAATAACTATATGGAACAATTCATTCTATGGAACAACTATATGGAACTCTCATTAAACTAATAACGTAAAATAATTTAATGATTTGTATACTTGACTGTATCTTAAGATCCAAACTAACACTCACTGACAACACCTCTGTCTTCTTCTTACTAACCCGACTGTACTTTTGGATACTTATGAAACATAGATAGGCAACTATTTATATTTTACAAATATTATTAATTTTTTTTAATCGTGTAAAACATTCCGTATCATTTAACTGTTAAGGTTAAGGTGTATTCTGATCGGCTGATTACTCAAAACTAGTATTTTTACCTAATTTTTATACAATATTCAATAATCTTTATTCATGAATGTACAAGGTACACAAGAATAGTGTCCGCAGATTTGCATAATAACATAACATCTATATTCAATAACAATAATAATAACATAACATAATATAATAACATACATATATTCAATGAGGGAGGTTGAAAAACTCTTCAAATACCTCCACCTCTTTGTAAATAGCTCCATTAATCAAGTATTCTTTCAATAGTTTTTTAAATTTAATTAAATTTTTTTCATTTTTAATTTGTTCTGGAATAAATTCATTTAACTTATTTCCAACATTTGAGGGTCTTTTTTCAAAAAATTTTAATCTATGTTGAATTTGCCTATTTGATTTTTTTTGCCTTGTACTAAAATTATGAATTAATTGTTGAGAATTGAGTAGTTTATTTTTTGCATATAAAATAGTGTCAAGAATGTATTGGCCATAAACTGTTGATATTTTAAGCTGTTTAAAATGGACTTTAGCCGAATCATCATGCTTCAGTCTTACCATTATCCTTATTACCCTCTTTGCTGTTTTAGAACGAGTTCTAAATTTTCCTTTTTTGATCCTCCAAACAAAGAAATGCCAAATGAAATATGGGAATGTATGTAAGCAAAGTATATATTTTTTAAAGTTGCCAAGTCACAGTAAAAAGACATTTTTGAAAGTGCATAAATGCCAGAATTTATTTTTGTTAGTATTTTACTTACATGGTCATTCCAATCAAGATTTTGATCTATGGTTAAGCCAAGAAAATTTGTGTTTGGGTTTTGTTCAATAACTTGAGAGTCCTTGAGAATATTTGTTGGAATAGTTTTTTATTTTGTTTGTAAATAATATAATCCGCTGTTTCATTACAGAGTGTACAGCAGCAGAAGCAGCAAGAAATGAAACTGTTTTAAGACAAGTTGCTGAAGTGTTGGAGAAAATCTCTCAAGTTATCAAAGATGGATGTGTTACTAAGGTAGAGGTAACGAGGCAACGAATTTGTGACCCGACGTCCGGGCCGCTTTACATTACTAAGTTGTATGTTTAACTTGCCTTCACTTAAATTCTCGCAAGATGTATAGTATAAACTTTTTGTGATAGTAATTTTTCTAGTGTGTTTTCGACCAGACTTTTCTAGATTTTATATCAGTACAGTAAAGTCTGATTTATCCGGATCTGAATCAGGATTTGAATAAAAAAATATAAATAATAGTTAAGATCTGAGTTTTATCTCAAAATTCTTTAAAATGTCTAAACGTTTTATAAGACACAGCTGCAATAAATTGCTGGACGTGGCAAGTGTTACTATTGATGAATGCGTAACATGATGAACGCACACTCTGTATACAGTTTTGGGGTGTTTCCAAGCGGAGCGCTACAAACACTTAGCGCACGCGGGAGTGGTCACCGTTTAAAATTTCAAATGTTTAACATGCTAAACACTTTTCGTGGCTCTTTTTTGTACAGAGGTTACATGCAGCCTGCAGCACTAATATTGCAGAAGCTATTCACAAAGTTGTCTATGCGATGTGGATATCTATAATGGGATATTTTTAGTATAGTTTCAGATTATCCACATTTTCGGCTATCCAGTTTAGGACCCTGCTACATTGATTTGGATAAACCAGACTTTTCTGTATTTTTTAATTTTATTTTTAAGGAAAGTATTGTTAAACTATTTAACTTTTACTTGAAATATTACTTTTTATTATATACAAAAAAGAAGAAATATGTAGAATAAAACATTTATACTGAGATGTACTTGTTTCATTTGATAACTTATAAATATGATTAATTTCTGATGTTCACTCATCTCAGATTTAATCTTTAAGAGTCTGCATCAGTGGTAGCCATCTTGGATTTTAGTGCCGTAAGAGCAATGTTAAATTCTGGCACCTATATCTCCTTGACCTATTATCATAAATTAACGGAAGAGGTGTCAAATTAAAGGTATTACAGTCCTCCAGGGCACCACCTTACAGAACTTCTTCTTTTCTCTCTTAATAAAAAATAATGATTTATTTTGTAAAATATTCCTGGATTTTTGTTTTTATATCAAGTTAAATTTTTTAACATATTAAAAGGTCATGTCCTTGAGCCACATCTATTCAATGTACTTCCAAAGTTTTACATTGATACTTTGATAATTAACGCCACTACAGACGCCAAAGTGAAGGTATGTTCCGCCAGAATTTAACATTGCTCTTACGGGACTAAAATTCAAGATGGCTACCACTGATGCAGACTCTTAAAAAGAATGTAAGCATATTTTATTGTTGAGCATTGTAATATACACCTGAGACCTAGTAATCCGAACTAATTGGGACCGAATCCTTTTCGGATTATCCGGAAATACAGTGTAAAGTTGCATTTAAAGTACAAATAAAATCCTTATTTTAGATCCAAACTGTGATTTAGATCAATTATATTACGTCTTATCACAGTTCACTTATAGGTTTGTCCACCACATTTTTTGTCTTAAACTGTATTATGTGTTCCTGCAGGGACGTTCTCCATCCATTATGGACTCATCATTATAAATATAAAATAACCCGTCGCAGCAGACCTGTGTACTCAGCGAATTTCCAAATCAATAATATAATAATAATAATATATGACCAAGTTTTATAAAAATCTGTCCATAAACATGAGAATCATTTGCCTATTCTCCACAAGATTAACATGGGAAAGTGTGCAGGTTTGCTGCTGTGAGGAACACTGAAAGTAGGCATTTCTATTTTTTTTTTTACAATTTTTATTTTTAACATTTATACCAACTTTCATCAACATCTGTCCACAAATAAAGAAGTTTGCCTATTCCCTATATGATTTACATGGAAAAAGAGTATGCAGGTTTGCTGCCATGATAAACACATAAACTATGATTTTTAAGCATAAACGGGTGGGTATCAACAACATGAAGGTAAATACAAAGTTTAATCTAAAAATATTGATTGATATGGGAAATATTAATTTTTCTTATCCTCCATAAGATTAACATTGGAGCCCCAAAATACAATGTACTGTGTTTAGATTTCTTAATATCTCTACCAAGCAATGGAAACTACCTATTAAAGTCGGCTCATACTGATCAATCAACATCATTCAAACTCCAAACTTACAGAGAATGAATGAAAGTGAAAATTTATTCCCTCAATCCATTTACAGATCAGTACATAACAAAAAATTTCTCAGGAATCATTTTACCATCCTATCCGGTTCTGATGGTATTTACAAGTTCATTGTCCGGTGATTTCAGTTGTCCACTTCACTGATAAGGTTAGCGAGAGTGAGAGTGGTTACAGTTCACTCTCACTTGATACACCGCTTACTTACTCATATTACTATTGTATGGAAACAACTATTAACATAATGAAACTAACTATAGGTACTTGAAAAAAAATTAAATCTAATGAACTCTTACCGTAATATTTCTAAAAAGTTATATATATTTTCTTTGTCAAAGAGCCACTTTTTCAATTCTAGTGAAAATTTAGACAGAGATTTTGTGTTTTTAATTTCCGTTGGGATATCATTAAAACATTTTGGGCCTAGAAATACAAAGCTTTTCTCGAAACAAGTTTTCCAGACTTTTGGTCTCTCAAAATTTTTCTTTATTACATTTCTTGTTAGGTATGTTTGTCCATATAAAATCTCATTAACTATTGTTTGCCCACTACGATTGTAAAAAATTCTTAGAGCTTTAAAAATATAAAGGTGTTTTATTGGAAGAATATTTAATTTCTTAAAAAGAGGAAAAGAATGTTCTCGTATTCCTTTATTTGTTATAATTCTAATATAATGATTCTGTGTTATTCTTAATTTGTCAACTAAAAATTTATAAGTTCCTCCCCAACAATGCACTGCATATTGCAAGCGTGAGTTCATTAAAGCAAAATAAATCGTTCTCAGAACATCTCTTTGCAGAATATTTCTTAAATAATAAAATTTACGAATATGACTTCTTAAAGATGTGTTAAGCAATTCAACATGTTTTTTCCATTCCAATTTTTTATCAATATAAGTCCTAAATATTTGAAAGACTCGACTTTTTCCAAGAATTCACAATTCCTATTAGCAGCATCACTACAATTATTATGGAACACTATTTTACTGTTGAAATCAAAACTCCTTGGGCCAAAGTTTATATATTTTGTTTTTGAAACATTAACAAACATATGATTTGCACCACACCAATCCTTTAGTAGATTTATATCAAAAGAAATCTTTTCAAAAATATTTTCGCTGTTAATGTCTGAATAAAAAAAATGCAACATTGTCCGCAAAAGCAGTAATATCCCCTTTAAAATTCAAGTTCAGAAGATCATTAATAAATATTAAGAACAGTGTGGCTGACGTCACCGATCCCTGTGACACACCCCTAGTCACCAACATAGGCTGACTAATTTTTGATTCTAACTCTTTGCTCACGGTCGGTACAAATACAAATATGCTTTATTTTCAAAATACATCAAGTATTGAAATGGCGTCAGCTGGATGGTTAAAAACAATGTTTATCCATTTCTTTCCATGAACTCGGTCAATGTATAGAATGGATTGTTGATCAGCCATTCTGTTAGAGCAGTCTTCATTCTTCTCCCGGTGTGGCATCTCAGTTTTTCTGGCAGTAGGTTGTGCAGCTTCATGCCCATGTAGGATGGTTTCTTTTCATATTGGGTGAGATGGTGAGCTGGGAGACAGTATCTTGTACCATGTCATGTATTATATCCATGGAACTGTCTATTTTGTGTAAATGTTTTTTTATTGGCATACAGGATGGCTTCTTTTATATAGAGATTTATTAATGTCATAATCTTCAGAGTCTTGAAAGCTTCTCTACAACTTTCTCTGAAATTTAGCTCAGCTAAGGCTCTTACAGTCTTTTGCAGTATAAAAAACTCTCTGAAGTTTCTTGCCGAAGTTCCTGCCCAAACAATGAGGCCATACCTGAGATGTGTTTCAAACAGAATGGTAGGCTATTTTTGCAGTAGAAAGGTTGCTAATGGATTTTGTACGTTTAATCACATAAAGTGATGAATTGAGTTTAGGAAGGAGGTTATCTATATGCTGTGACCAGGTAAGACCTTCATCTACTAGGACTCCTAGATACTTGGCCTGGGTATTTCTACATGAGGTATTGTTGGTACATCTTCACATCTTCTCCCATAAGCCAGTTGGCTTTTTTTTCCTGGATTTACCACCAAGTCGTTAGAGTGACAATATTGGTATGCCATGTTTAGTGCTGTGAAAGATTTTACATCTAGATCATTGTTTCCGCTTAAAAGCAAGGTGATGTCATCAGCATAAATCGATAGCACACAAGAGTTTTCATGTTCTGATATGTCATTTGTGAAGAGTATTAACAATAATGGTCCTAATATAGATCCCTGTGGTACTCCCGGATTCAGAGCCATAGTTTTTGATCTAGTTCTTTCTGTAACTCCATTTTCTATTTAATAAATGCTTTTTTTATGGTGAATAAGCCCAACTGTTTATTTTTTTTATTTTGAGGTAAAACAATATCTAAAATTTTATATATATTATAAAATGTATAATGTATATATATTTGTCTGTTGACGATCTTCTATTTCTCAAGACCAAATGTAGAGACGTGATTCTACAAGTGCTCCAGTTTAAACCAGACTATGGTCAATGAAGTAGTTGTTTTGTACACAAAAATGGGTTTTTTTTTTTCACATGTAATTTTTAAAAATTGCTAATTTTTATATTTACCATTAATCGCTTAAAAAACTACAAATTAAGTTTTAAAGTTTTTCTCTATCTCCAAGGTGAGATATTCATAAAATCAAACAGTACGTTGTATTGTGGGGCTAATGTTAATCTTATGGAGTGGGAAAATTAATTTTTCCCATATTAATCTATTTTTGGATAAAACTTGATATTTTGCTTCCATGTGGTTGAGATTATCTTTTTTGCTTAAAAATCAGTAGTGTTATCATGGCAGCATGCATACTCTTTTCCCATTAATCATATGAATAGGCATTTTTTTATGGTGATGTTGATCAAAGTTGTTTAAATGTTAGATAAAATATTTATGGTGAAATGTCTATTTCAGTGTTCCTAAACAGCAGCATGCATACTCTTTGCCATGTTAACATTGAGAATAATATTTCTGTTGACAGATTTTTTTTTAAAGTATAATAATATTTTTAGTTTTTCTGAGTAACTTTCTCACATTTTTTGATTGTGTGATTTCTACTATTTGTTTCCGGTCTTCAAGATAGCTTTTGAACCACATCTTAGCTGTGCCTTTAATGCCTAATTTGTCTAACTTGTGTAATATGAGTTCATGGCTCAAGCAGGCAAATGCTTTGATTAGGGTCAAGGAAAAAGCTTGTTGTAAGTTTTCCCTCCTCAAGACTGTCAATTATGTAGTCTGCCAAGTCGATCAGAGCTGTTGTGGTTGATTTCCCCTTTATAAAGCCATGTTGTCTGTCAGTTAGCACATTGAAAGTTTCACAATGGTCCACAATCCTTCTCAAAACAACTTTTTCCAGGATTTTTTAAAAAGTTGGCAGTAATGATATTGGTCTGTAGTTACTGACAATTGTTTTACTATCTTTTTTGTGTTTTGGGTACACTTTTGCAAGTTTTAAGGCTGAGGGAAAATTACCTTGACTCAATGACTTATTTATGATGCTTGTTAGAGGTATTGTTAGTGTTTCTTTGCAATGCTTGAGTATTTTTGTAGAGATGTTGTCTGTGGCTGCAGAGGTTTTTTGTTTGAGGTTTTTGATAATTTTGAGAATCTCGATTTGGGTTGTCTGTTTAAAATGATTTATATCATGACTTATATCGGTTTATATCGTGACAAGTGTTGGCTGTAGATTTGTGGGGGGTGTAGGATTTTTTCTTAGTGTTTTCTCGGCTACACTGGTGAAAAATTATTTAAATGGTTTGCAATTTTAAGTGGTTTGTTTTCTAGCTGTCCGTCAATTTCAAGCTGAAAGCTTGTTGTTCATCATTTTTGGGCTGACGTTCATTGTTTATAATGTTCCAGAAGGCTTTAGATTTATTCTCTGCTCTGTTGATGTAATTTATTGACGCATCTTGTCTTAATTTCCTTAGTCTCATGTCATAATCCTTCTTCGCCTTAGCTAGGTCACATTTAATCTGTTCATTTTTTGATTTTTGATATTTCTCGAAGTTTCTCAAGGTAATTTTTCTTCAGGAGGCTTGCCTGATTGTCTGCAAAATGTTTATTTTTCACTTTCTTCTTTATTCTTGTTTTTTTAAAGGACATGCCTGATCAAGAGCCATGGTGACTTTTGTGATGAATTTGTTATAGGATTCTTCTACGGTAAGGGCATTGTGTACTTCATTCCAGTTTTCTTCCAGAAGTAAGGTGTTTAGAGTGTCAAGGTTGTTCTGACAGTAATTTCGGTTCATTCCTTTTGTCTGTGTATTGTTATCTGGGTAGAATTTTATAAGTGAAGTACATAGTTGTGCAGTATGGTCAGACAGGCCACTGTGGAAAACCTTACTTTCAATGTATTTGCAGTGAAGGTTTGTACAGATGCAGTCAATTGAGGACGATGAATCTGGCGTTATTCTGGTTGGAGGTAGGTTCATCCTATAAATGTTATGGCTGACCAGAATATTTTTAAGTTGTCTGTTCTTCTCATCGTTTTTTAAGCAGTCAACATTTATGTCCCCTAATAGGAGCAGCGGATGATTGTCTGCTTTTGTATGTTCTAGTGTTTCTGAGAGAAGATCCAGTGCTTGGTCAAGATTACCAGATGGAGGCCTATAAATTCCTGCTATGTATACTTTTTTGTTCAATGATATCTTAATCACAGCTATTTCACAGATTAATTCTTCACAGTATTCATAAACAGGGATAGGCTCTGTCATGCGGGCTATGTTTTCTTCAACATATATTGCTACTCCTCCTTTAGTATGTTTAGTTCTACTAAAGTAGGCAGCTAGTGTGTAGCCAGAAACTGTAATGTTTTTATGATCTCCTCTTTAAGTCCATGTTCTGTAAGTATAAACACCTTTAGCTGTAGTTCTTCAAGAACTATTTAAAAAATTTAGTAATCTGTTATTCATTAATTTTTCAAGTACCTTTGACAGTACGGGAAGCAAGCTTATCGGTCTGAGTTGATCTAATCGGTCAGCCCCATTTTTCTTTGGTATTGGAACAACAATACTTTTTATTAAAACTATCAGGAAATATTCCAGATATAAAACTTAAATTAAATATATGGGTCAGAACAGGTGCAATATCTGCTGTTACAAGTTTTATGATTTTTACTGACAGATTATCAATACCAACAGATTTTTTATTTTTTAAATTATTAATAACATTTATTATTTCCGATTTTTGAATTTTCGATATAAAGAAGGACTGGCAAATTCTTTTAAGATATACTATATTGGCTTGTAAAATATGCTGATCATTACAATGTTTCGTAAAATATATGTTTATTTCTTCAGCCATCTTTGCAGGATCAACAACTTCAGATCCATCATCCAAAACTAGTTTACATTGACTTATAACTTCCTGTTATCTGATTAATAACCCTCCACTGACCACTCGTATCACCTTGAGCATTTATGATAAGCCCAGAATAGTACTCGTTCTTAGTGTTGTCAATAAGAGTAGCTATTTTAGCCTGATATGATAGAAAATATTTTTTGAAATTAGTATCATATGGTCTACGCTGTACTGTTTTGAAAAGTTTATCTCTTATATTTAACTTTTTCAATAGAATAGGCGTCATCCACGGGCTTTTATGTTTAGCTTTAGCTAATTTTATTGGAAAATGTTTCTGGCTACTATTTTTACTTATACATTGATTCATAATTTCATGAAATTTAACCATGCATAAATTAACATCACTACAACTAAAAATGTCGTGCCATCTGCTGGATTTGATATCATTAACTAGGTTATCATAATCAGTAATTTTTTTTGTGTAATCATTAAATAATTTATTGTCTGAAATGGATTTCTTTAAAAGGATAACTAACATATAATGGTCAGATATACCAATATTCAAAAACATTAATTCTAAACGAATTTATTTTCTTATGTCTCTAATAAAAAGTTCAATAATTAAAAAAGACATGGCCAGGAAGGACAAGTTCTGAGTTTAGTACCACTTCTATGAAAGAGTAAGTAAGTAAGTAACTAATAGATGATCGAGACAAGATTTAATCCCTGAACTTTCTCTAGTGGTTTGGTTAATTAGTGAAACAAAACTATTATTTTCTATACATTCTGAGTATTCCTTACTGTCTAAGCTATCAATTAAGGTATTTAAATTCATGTCTCCCAATATAATTATAATATATTTATATTGTCTCAATATAAATAAAGAGACCGTCACCTACATCGAAGATCTCTGAAAAACTTCTTTTACAATGCCTCAGAGAAGTTTTATTGAATCAAATTTCATTCCTGATCACCAATTTGGTTTTAGATGGGAACATCCCACCCCATCAAAAAATACATCACGTGATAATGGAAGAAATCAATGAAAAATAGTCAAAATTTATCAAAACCCAATGCACGTTTACCCCAGAAACTTTTAAGAACATTCAGATTTGATAAATAGAAAAACAATAAATAGAATGGTTTTCAAATTTAAAAACTGCATCATAAGCTGGATTGCAAAAGCTAGAACACGACAGTCATGTTATCTAGAGAAGCTGACTTAATGGCTACAAGCGTCTCAGCAACTCAGGAAGATGCGTGGATGAGACTGATCTTTAAAGACATGAGCTAACCAAACAAAACTCCCACAGTAACATAAGAGGATAACATCAAGTTTATTAAATACATAAATTTGAGTGCCAAAATAAAATATTTAGATACTAGTAAGCATTAAATGCGAGAAATAATAGAAAAGAACACAGTACTTTTTGTATATATTCCTACTGAAATTAATAAAGCAGCTATCTTAACTAACTCAGGGTCTTAACTATATGTCTAAGGGATTTGAAAGAAATCTTTTTTACCTGAGACTATTAGGCACAATCATAGGGATATGTTTAAAGTACATCATCTGCCTGAGCCTGTTTACATTTATATTCGGTTTACTTAGGATTTTTACTTAGTTTACAATACATGAAGTTAGTAAAGCAATGGACCCTTAAAAACCAAGTTTTAAGCGATATTAGCAACATTTATACCAAGTTCAACTTAACATTTTTGTGGTCTACAAAAGGGATCTGACAGAAAGAGATAGTCACCTGTCAAATTGAATTAAAGTTAGTATTTTTACATTAATAATATTGGTTTTATACCGATTTAAAAAGTATACTAGTATAAAAATGTTATCTCAACGTATAATAAATTTTAAAATGATACAAATGTTTTATTAAAATGTAATTTATCCAACAAACATAATGCTATAAATTAAGGATGTGATTTTTGCTTATTTTGAATTCAGGTAAATATTTAGTCATTCAAAAGACACTGACCATATCTGCCCTTATAAAGTAGCCTATACATATGCCTAATGCAGTACTATACAAATTTAGATTTAAATATCGATTGTGTAATAGGGATTTTAAATAAGACAAATAAACAATTTATATTATTTATTTAGCATCATATTGAATTGAAAGTGTAAAAATCACAATCAAATTTAAATAAATCAAATAATAATTTTTGCTAAATCAAATTTATAACTGACAAAACTTCTTGAAAGTTTACAGATATTTTTGACATATTGAATTATGAAAGCAAATATGGAAGGATTAACATTTGTTTCCTAAATTAACTCACTGCCACAAACATTAGGAGCAAGTTGATATAAAGGATATTGGCCAGGAACATTGCATGCATGATAAAATATTTTACTTGGAAACTCTATTCATTCATTTTAAATAAAGCAATACCCCTGTCGCAGCAGACCTGCGTACGCAGCGAATTTCCAAATCAATAATATAATAATAATAATAATATATGACAAGTTTTATAAAAATCTGTCCATAAACATGAGAATTATTTGCCTTTTCTCCACAAGATTAACATGGGAAAGTGTGCAGGTTTGCTGCTGTGAGGAACACTGAAAGTAGGCATTTCTACCATAAACAATTTAAACCATATGTCAGGAAGTGAGGTAATGAAAAATATTTTCCACATGTTGGACATTTATGAGGGCGCTAACTAGTATGTGTAAGCATATGTCTTTTCAGACTACTACCACATGAAAAACATTTTCCACATGTCGAACATTCATAAGGGCGCTCATCATTATGTGTATGCATATGTGTTTTCAGATTACCACCTTGTGTAAAACATTTTCCACATGTCGGACATTTATAACGCCTCTCATCAGTATGTGTAACCATATGTTTATTCAAACTACTTTTTACTGAAAAACATTTTCCACACGTCGAACATTCATAAGGGCGCTCACTAGTATGTGTACGCATGTGTTTTTTCAGATCACTAACATGAAAAAAACATTTTCTACAAGTCGGACATTCATAAGGGCGCTCACCAGTATGTGTAAGCATATGTGTTTTCAGACTACCACCTTGTGTAAAGCATTTTCCACATGTCAAACATTCATAAGGGCGCTCACCAGTATGTGTAAGCATATGTGTTTTCAGACTACCACCTTGTGTAAAAACTTTTCCACATGTCGAACATTCATAAGGGCGCTCACCAGTATGTGTAAGCATATGTGTTTTCAGACTACCACCTTGTGTAAAGCATTTTCCACATGTCGAACATTCATAAGGGCGCTCACCAGTATGTGTAAGCATATGTGTTTTCAGACTACCACCTTGTGTAAAAACTTTTCCACATGTCGAACATTCATAAGGGCGCTCACCAGTATGTGTACGCATGTGTTTTTTCAGATTACTAACGTGTAAAAAACATTTTCTACAAGTCGAACATTCATAAGGGCGCTCATCAGTATGTGTAAGCATATGTGTTTTTAGATTACCATCTCGTGTAAAACATTTTCCACATGTCGGACATTTATAACACCTCTCACCAGTATGTGTAACCATGTGTTTATTCAAATTTCCTTTTCCTAAAAAACATTTTCCACATGTCGAACATTCATAAGGGCGCTCACCAGAATGTGAATACAAATGCTCTTTTACAGATCTTAACCGTACAAAAACTTTTCCGCATGATAGACACTTATAAGGGTATTCACCAGTGTGTGAATACAAATGGTTTCTTAAACTATGTTTCTGAGCAAAACTTCTATCACATACTACACATTGGAAATTCTTGTTCGGATTATGCTTTCTTAAACTCTGATCATCTCTAATAATCAATTTATGGGTTGGATATTCATAGGGCTGCATAGTTGTTTGAGTCGAAAAATGACAACTTTAATAGTTAATGGGAACAATATTAGAATGTAATTTTACTTAGAATAATGCTCGATTAATATATTTGGCATACATATTATATATAGATACATAATTTGCATCTATATTTCATCAAGTATTTCAAAATGATACTATGCCAGGATTGCATAAATGTGTAATTTTGCCAAGTTACCGCTTTTCTGAGCTACAATCTAGCTAGACTAAATACTTTTTGTATTTTGAGGATTTTCTTTCAGGTTTTCCTATGAATCTCGCCAATTATTTCGGTCACAAGGACAACCTGAAAAGAGAGCACCAATTAAGAATAAATCTTCAGACAAAAATTTAAATCAAAGATTTAAGTCCCTCCAATTAATCACTGAAAAATTATTTTAAACAATTACCATAACTGGCAATTTTATTATTGACTCAGATTTTCAACTAAATAGTATAAATTGAACATTTCGGTGCACAATGGAAATTGTCAGATATTTTTATTACTGCCTACCCTTGATGTGTAACAAAATTTAATATAACGAATTCCTTGATTTAAAGAATATTTGAAAATCCTCTTGAACTGTGAATAACACACAATGTATATGTTAACTCTACATTACCAATAAACTATATTAAAAACATTGATTTTTACCAATTTTTCATAGTAGGCCTACTGGTTAACATTTTTTTACCTGTATAATCTATTTTTCTTTCTATTTAAATCTAATTTTTATATATAATGAATTTTGTAGTGTTGGACCTTTATATATCGTATTTCACCTAACATACATACGAGTAATATATTATGGTCTACAACCCAAACTCGATTTAACGTATGTTCCAACCTGAGTCATCTATCAGAACAGTCTACATACAGTACTGTTACTGTAGGTATTGTGCATGTTTAGCAGAGAAGCAATGGTGGATAAACTGAAACAGTGCACATTGAGTGTTGACATCAAGCACATTCACATACTGTACAGTACATACTGTACATTCACATAATGTACAGATATTAGTGAACTTTACTCTTTTATTTACTTAATTGAGCTTTTTTCTGAGCTGATTCCCATCGTGCTAGGCTAAATTTAATGTTTATAAGAATTATGAGTAAAAGCATCCAAAACTCCATTTTAGGGTACAAACCCATCCCCCTAGTTATAATGTATAATATCTTTGCCAAATTTGGTCTTGATCGGTCAATTTTTCGTTTTAAGTTTTTCGGGATCTTAAAAAAAATTAACATGGTTCTTGACTTCAGTCCTGCCATGCCACTTAAGTTAACAGCTTCTAACTTCCTCATGGGAAATTCATAGCAGTACGATATCAATAGATCTCTTACGGCTGTAAAATGATCGCCAATATGGGCTAGCAACAGCATCATAGCCTACTGCATACCGCAACCAAAAACCAGGCATTTTTGGGGCCTTGGGGTCTCCTATCCCTTTGATTGTTGCCATATAACACCCTAAAGGGCTCTACACACGGTCATTGTTTCTGCCCTACGACACATCGAACTGGCCGTGTGTTTACAAAATCGATGAGAGCTCAAACCAAAAAATACCCCTGTCGCAGTACCACGTACTCAGCGAATTTCAACTCCAAATCAACAATATAATAATAATAATATAATTTATGACAAGTTTTATCATTATCTGTCGATAAATATGAGAGTTAATTTCCTATTCTCCATAAGATTAACCTGGAAAAGAGTGCAGGTTTGCTGCTATAAGGAACATTGAAAGTACGTGTTTCTAGCATAAAAATTTTTTACTTTGAGCATTTATACCAAGTTTCATAAACATCTGTCTATAAATAAAGGAGTTTGCCTTTTCTCTAAATAATTAACATGGGAATAGAGTATGCAGGTTAGCTGCCTTAGATCACAATAACAAGTTTGATATTGATTCTTTTAAGCTTTATTTTTAGATGAACATTACCATCTCAACCACGTTGAAAAAAAAACTTTAATAAAGTAAATTGTGTAGTTTTTTAAGGTGATTTTAATGGTTGAAGATAAAATTAAAAAGCTTTTTACATTACATGTGAAAAACACAAAATACCCCCGTCGCAGCAGACCTGCGTACTCAGCGAATTTCCAAATCAATAATATAATAATAATAATATATGACAAGTTTGGTCAAAATCTGTCGATAAACATGAGAATTTTTGCCTATTCTCCATAAGATTAAATGGGAAAGAGTGAGTAGGTTTGCTGCTGTGAGGAACACTGAAAGTAGCCATTTATACCATCAAAAATTTTATTTTTAACATTTATACCAACTTTCATCAACATCTGTCCATAAATATAGGAGTTTGCCTAATCTCCATATGATTAACATGGGAAAAGAGTATGCAGGTTTGCTGCCATGATAAACACATAAACTATGATTTTTTAGCACAAATGTATGGATCTCAACCACATGAAGCTAAATATCAAGTTTCATCCAAAAATATTAGATAATAAGTGAAAAATTAATTTTTTTTAATCCTCCATAAGATTAACATTGGAGCCTCAAAAATACAACGTACTGTGTTTAGATTTTTTTATATCTCGGTAACCGTTGAAGATAGAGAAAAACTTTAAGGAACTTAATTGTGTAGTTTTTTAAGCTGAATGCAATGGTGAAATATAAAATTAGAAATTTTTAGAAACTACTTGTGAAAAACGCAAAAAAACCCCATTTTGGGGTACAAAACCCCCCCAAACTACCCGTTCCCATTGACCGATATGTCTGGTTTACGAACTCGTCCGAGCATTTGTAGGAATACACGTCTCTACCAAATTTGGTCTCGATCGGACCTTTTTTACGAGAGTTATCGTGTTCACAGACACATATATATATATACATATATATATATATACATATATATATATACATATATATATATATATAAAAATTTTAACGACTATTGTTTTTGGTCTCTGGGCACCTAAAGAAGAAAAAATAACATGGTCTCGGGCTTAACTCTTGCCATGAGACCTACGGTAATAGCTTCTTCCCTATGGGAAATTCGCTAAAACCTTAATTTTGAGTACAAAAACCCCACCAAACTATCGTACGATTGATTATGTCTGGTTTATGAACTCGTCAAAGCAAATGTAGGAGGAATACACGTCATTACCA